>CM066145.1:12347500-14847500 GCA_033617975.1 Populus alba x Populus glandulosa | reverse complement strand
CAAGTACCAGAAGCATACATGTTCAAGAGGGATAACCCGAAATTCATAAGCAACTGAATTTTGGCAACCAGGGCATCGAAGTCGGAATGCCGCGAAACTCACCGAGTCGAAGCATTTCGCCGTTTGCGGAAGAAGTCTGATGTGGAACAAGTAGCAGAAGCATACATGCTCAAGAGGGATCCCCCGAAATTCAAAGGCAACTCAATTTCGACAAGCGGGGCATCGAAGTCCGAATGTCGCGAAACTCACCGAGTCAAAGCGTTTCGCCGTTTGCGGAAGAAGTATCATGTGGAACAAGTAGAAGAAGCATACATGCTCAAGAGGGATCACGTGAAATTCAAAGGCAACTCAATATCGGCAAACGGGGCATCGAAGTCGGAATGCCGCGAAACTCACCCATTCAAAGCGTTTCGCCCTTTGTTGAAGAAGTCTGATGTGGAACAAGTAGCAGAAGCATACATGCTCAAGAGGGATCCCCCGAAATTCAAAGGCAACTCAATTTCGCCAAGCGGGGCATCGAAGTCCGAATGTCGCCAAACTCACCGAGTCAAAGCGTTTCGCCGTTTGCGGAAGAAGTTTGATGTGGAACAAGTACCAGAAGCATACATGCTCAAGAGGGATCACCCGAAATTCAAAGGCAATTGAATTTCGGCAACCGGGGCATCGAAGTCGGAATGTCGCGAAACACACCGAGTCAAAGCGTTTCGCCGTTTGTGGAAGAAGTCTCATGTGGAACAAGAAGTAGAAGCATACATGCTCAAGAGGGATCCCCCGAAATTCAAAGGCAACTGAATTTCGGCAAACGGGGCATCGAAGTCGGAATGCCGCGAAACTCACCGATTCAAAGCGTTTCGTCATTTGCCGTAGAAGTTTGATGTGGACCAAGTACCAGAAGCAAACATGCTCAAGAGGCATAACCCAAAATTCATAGGCAACTGAATTTCGGCAAACGGGGCATCGAAGTCGGAATGCTGCGAAACTCACCGATTCAAAGCGTTTCGCCGTTTGCGAAGAAGTCTGATGTGGAACAAGTACCAGAAGCATACATGTTCAAGAGGGATAACCCGAAATTCATAAGCAACTGAATTTTGGCAACCAGGGCATCGAAGTCGGAATGCCGCGAAACTCACCGAGTCGAAGCATTTCGCCGTTTGCGGAAGAAGTCTGATGTGGAACAAGTAGCAGAAGCATACATGCTCAAGAGGGATCCCCCGAAATTCAAAGGCAACTCAATTTCGACAAGCGGGGCATCGAAGTCCGAATGTCGCGAAACTCACCGAGTCAAAGCGTTTCGCCGTTTGCGGAAAAAGTTTGATGTGGAACAAGTACCAGAAGCAAACATGCTCAAGAGGGATAACCCGAAATTCATAGGCAACTGAATTTCGACAAACGGGGCATCGAAGTCGGAATGCTGCGAAACTCACTGATTCAAAGCGTTTCGCCGTTTGCGAAGAAGTCTGATGTGGAACAAGTACCAGAAGCATACATGCTCAAGAGGGATCCCCCGAAATTCAAAGGCAACTCAATTTCGCCAAGCGGGGCATCGAATTCCGAATGTCGCGAAACTCACCGAGTCAAAGGGTTTCGCCGTTTGCGGAAGAAGTTTGATGTGGAACAAGTACCAGAAGCAAACATGCTCAAGAGGGATAACCCGAAATTCATAGGCAACTGAATTTCGGCAACCAGGGCATCGAAGTCGGAATGCCGCGAAACTCACCGAGTCGAAGCATTTCGCCGTTTGCGGAAGAAGTCTGATGTGGAACAAGTACCAGAAGCATACATGCTCATGATTGATCACCCGAAATTCAAAGGCAACTGAATTTCGGCAACCGGGGCATTGAAGTCGGAATGTCGCGAAACTCACCGAGTCAAAGCGTTTCGCCGTTTGCGGAAGAAGTTTGATGTGGAACAAGTACCAGAAGCATACATGCTCAAGAGGGACCACCCGAAATTCAAAGGCAACTCAATTTCGGCAACCGGGGCATCGAAGTCGGAATGTCGCGAAACTCACTGAGTCAAAGCGTTTCGCCGTTTGCGGAAGAAGTCTCATGTGGAACAAGAAGCAGAAGCATACATGCTCAAGAGGGATCACCCGAAATTCAAAGGCAATTGAATTTCGGCAACCGGGGCATCGAAGTCGGAATGTCGTGAAATTCACCGAGTCAAAGCGTTTCGCCGTTTGCGGAAGAAGTTTGATGTGGAACAAGTACCAGAAGCAAACATGCTGAAGAGGGATAACCCGAAATTCATAAGCAACTGAATTTCGGCAACCAGGGCATCGAAGTCGGAATGCCGCGAAACTCACCGAGTCGAAGCATTTCGCCGTTTGCGGAAGAAGTCTGATGTGGAACAAGTAGCAAAAACATACATGCTCATGATTGATCACCCGATATTCAAAGGCAACTCAATTTCGGCAACCGGGGCATCGAAGTCGGAATGTCGCGAAACTCACCGAGTCAAAGCGTTTCGCCGTTTGCGGAAGAAGTCTCATGTGGAACAAGAAGCAGAAGCATACATGCTCAAGAGGGATCACCCGAAATTCAAAGGCAATTGAATTTCGGCAACCGGGGCATCGAAGTCGGAATGTCGCGAAACTCACCGAGTCAAAGCGTTTCGCCGTTTGCGGAAGAAGTCTCATGTGGAACAAGAAGCAGAAGCATACATGCTCAAGAGGGATCACCTGAAATTCAAAGGCAACTCAATTTCGGCAAACGGGGCATCGGAGTCGGAATGCCGCGAAACTCACCCATTCAAAGCGTTTCGCCCTTTGTTGAAGAAGTCTGATGTGGAACAAGTAGCAGAAGCATACATGCTCAAGAGGGATCCCCCGAAATTCAAAGGCAACTCAATTTCGCCAAGCGGGGCATCGAATTCCGAATGTCGCGAAACTCACCGAGTCAAAGCGTTCGCCATTTGCGGAAGAAGTTTGATGTGGAACAAGTACCAGAAGCATACATGCTCAAGAGGGATCACCCGAAATTCAAAGGCAATTGAATTTCGGCAACCGGGGCATCGAAGTCGGAATGTCGCGAAACTCACCGATTCAAAGCGTTTCGCCATTTGCAGAAGAAGTTTGATGTGGAACAAGAAGGAGAAGCATACATGCTCAAGAGGGATCACCCGAAATTCAAAGGCAACTCAATTTCGGCAAACGGGGCATCGAAGTCGGAATGCCGCGAAACTCACCGATTCAAAGCGTTTCGTGGTTTGCCGAAGAAGTTTGATGTGGAACAAGTAGCAGAAGCAAACATGCTCAAGAGGGATAACCCGAAATTCATACGCAACTGAATTTCGGCAAACGGGGCATCGAAGCCGGAATGCTGCGAAACTCACCGATTCAAAGCGTTTCGCCGTTTGCGAAAGAAGTCTGATGTGGAACAAGTACCAGAAGCATACATGCTCAAGAGGGATAACCCGAAATTCATAGGCAACTGAATTTCGGCAACCAGGGCATCGAAGTCGGAATGCCGCGAAACTCACCGAGTCGAAGCATTTCGCCGTTTGCGGAAGAAGTCTGATGTGGAACAAGTAGCAGAAGCATACATGCTCATGATTGATCACCCGAAATTCAAAGGCAACTGAATTTCGGCAACCGGGGCATTGAAGTCGGAATGTCGCGAAACTCACCGAGTCAAAGCGTTTCGCCGTTCGCGGAAGAAGTTTGATGTGGGACAAGTACCAGAAGCATACATGCTCAAGAGGCATCACTCGAAATTCAAAGGCAACTCAATTTCGGCAACCGGGGCATCGAAGTCGGAATGTCGCGAAACACACCGAGTCAAACCATTTTGCAGTTTGCGAAAGAAGTCTGATTTGGAACAAGTCGCAGAAGCATACATGCTCAAGAGGGATCACCCGAAATTAAAAGGCAACTCAATTTCGGCAAACGGGGCATCGAAGTCGGAATGCCGCGAAACTCATCGATTCAAAGCGTTTCGTCGTGTGCGAAAGAAGTTTGAAGTGCAACAAGTAGCAGAACCAAACATGCTCAAGAGGGATAACCCGAAATTCATAGGCAACTGAATTTCGGCAACAGGGGCATCGAATTCGGAATGCCGCGAAACTCACCGAGTCAAAGCGTTTCGCCGTTTGCGGAAGAAGTTTGATGTGGAACAAGTAGCAGAAGCATACATGCTCATGAGTGATCACCCGAAATTCAAAGGCAACGACATTTCGGCAACCGGGGCATCGAAGTCGAAATGTCGCGAAACTCACCGAGTCAAAGCGTTTCGCCATTTGCGGAAGAAGTCTGATGTGGAACAAGTAGCAGAAGCATACATGCTCATGAGTGATCACCCGAAATTCAAAGGCAACTAAATTTTGGCAACCGGGGCATCGAAGTCGGAATGCCGCGAAACTCACCGATTCAAAGCGTTTTGCCATTTGTGGAAGAAGTTTGATGTGGAACAAGTAGCAGAAGCATACATGCTCTAGAGGGATCACCCGAAATTCAAAGGCAACTGAATTTCGGCAATCGGGCCATCAACGTCGGAATGCCGCAAAACTCACCGAGTCAAAGCATTTCGCCATATGCGGAAGAAGTCTGATGTGGAACAAGTAGCTCTGATATGGAATAAGTAGCAGAAACATACATGCTCAAGAGGGATCACCCGAAATTCAAAGGCAACTGAATTTCGGCAACAGGGGCATCGAATTCGGAATGCCGCGAAACTCACAAAGTCAAAGCGTTTCGCCGTTTATGGAAGAAGTCTGATGTGGAACAAGTAGCAGAAGCATACATGCTCATGAGTGATCACCCGAAATTCAAAGGCAACTGAATTTCAGCAACCGGGGCATCGAAGTCGGAATGTCGCGAAACTCAACGAGTCAAAGCGTTTCGCCGTTCGCGGAAGAAGTTTGATGTGGGACAAGTAGCAGAAGCATACATGCTCAAGAGGCATCACTCGAAATACAAAGGCAACTGAATTTCGGCAACCGAAGCATCAAAGTCGGAATGCCACGAAACACACCGAGTCAAACCGTTTTGCAGTTTGCGGAAGAAGTCTGATTTGGAACAAGTCGCAGAAGCATACATGCTCAAGAGGGATCACCCGAAATTAAAAGGCAACTCATTTTCGGCAAACGGGGCATCGAAGTCGGAATGCCGCGAAACTCATCGATTCAAAGCGTTTCGTCGTGTGCGAAAGAAGTTTGAAGTGCAACAAGTAGCAGAACCAAACATGCTCAAGAGGGATAACCCGAAATTCATAGGCAACTGAATTTCGGCAACAGGGGCATCGAATTCGGAATGCCGCGAAACTCACCGAGTCAAAGCGTTTCGCCATTTGCGGAAGAAGTTTGATGTGGAACAAGTAGCAGAAGCATACATGCTCATGAGTGATCACCCGAAATTCAAAGGCAACGACATTTCGGCAACCGGGGCATCGAAGTCGAAATGTCGCGAAACTCACCGAGTCAAAGCGTTTCGCCATTTGCGGAAGAAGTCTGATGTGGAATAAGTAGCAGAAGCATACATGCTCATGAGTGATCACCCGAAATTCAAAGGCAACTAAATTTTGGCAATCGGGGCATCGAAGTCGGAATGCCGCGAAACTCACCGATTCAAAGCGTTTTGCCATTTGCGGAAGAAGTTTGATGTGGAACAAGTAGCAGAAGCATACATGCTCTAGAGGGATCACCCGAAATTCAAAGGCAACTGAATTTCGGCAATCGGGCCATCAACGTCGGAATGCCGCAAAACTCACCGAGTCAAAGCATTTCGCCATATGCGGAAGAAGTCTGATGTGGAACAAGTAGCTCTGATATGGAATAAGTAGCAGAAACATACATGCTCAAGAGGGATCACCCGAAATTCAAAGGCAACTGAATTTCGGCAACAGGGGCATCGAATTCGGAATGCCGCGAAACTCACAAAGTCAAAGCGTTTCGCCGTTTATGGAAGAAGTCTGATGTGGAACAAGTAGCAGAAGCATACATGCTCATGAGTGATCACCAGAAATTCAAAGGCAACGACATTTCGGCAACCGGGGCATCGAAGGCGGAATGTCGCGAAACTAACCGAGTCAAAGCGTTTCCCCGTTTGCAGAAGAAGTTTGATGTGGAACAAGTAGCAGAAGCATACATGCTCAAGAGGGATCACCCGAAATTCAAAGGCAACTGAATTTCGGCAACCAGGGCATCGAAGTCAGAATGTCTCGAAACTAACCGAGTCAAAGCGTTTCACCGTTTGCGGAAGAAGTGTGATGTGGAACAAGTAGCAGAAGCATACATGCTCAAGAGGGATCACCCGAAATTCAAAGGCAACTGCATTTCGGAAAACGGAGCATCGAAGTCGGAATGCCGCGAAACTCACGGAGTCAAAGCATGTTGCAGTTTGCTGAAGAAGTCTGATGTGGAACAAATACCATAAGCATACATGCTCAAGAGGGATCACCCGAAATTCAAAGGCAACTGAATTTCGGAAAACGGGGCATCGAAGTCGGAATGCCGCGAAACTCACCGAGTCAAAGTGTTTCGCCGTTTGCGGAAGAAGTTTGATGTGGAACAAGTAGCAGAAGCATACATGCTCAAGAGGCATCACCCAAAATTCAAAGGCAACTGAATTTCGACAACCGGGGCATCGAAGTCAGAATCTCGCGAAACTCACCGAGTCAAAGCATTTCGCCGTTTGCGGAAGAAGTGTGATGTGGAACAAGTACCATAAGCATACATGCTCAAGAGGGATCACACAAAATTCACAGGCAACTGAATTTCGGAAAACGGGGAATCGAAGTTGGAATGCCGCGAAACTCACCGAGTCAAAGCATTTTGCAGTTTGCGGAAGAAGTCTGATGTGGAACAAGTACCATAAGCATACATGCTCAAGAGGGATCACCCGAAATTCAAAGGCAACTGAATTTCGAAAAACGGGGCATCGAAGTCGGAATGCCGCGAAACTCACCGAGTCAAAGCATTTTGCAGTTTGCGGAAGAAGTCTGATGTGGAACAAGTAGCAGAAGCATACATGCTCATGAGTGATCACCCGAAATTCAAAGGAACCTGAATTTCGGCAACCGGGGCATCGAAGTCGGAATGTCGCGAAACTCACCGAGTCAAAGTGTTTCGCCGTTTGCGGAAGAAGTTTGATGTGGAACAAGTAGTAGAAGCATACATGCTCAAGAGGGATCACCCGAAATTCAAAGGCAACTCAATTTCGGCAAACGGGGCATCGAAGTCGGAATGCCGCGAAACTCACCGAGTCAAAGCATTTTGCAGTTTGCGGAAGAAGTCTGATGTGGAACAAGTACCAGAAGCATACATGCTCAAGAGGAATAACCCGAAATTCATAGGCAATTGAATTTCGGCAACCGGGGCATCGAAGTCGGAATGTCGCGAAACTCACCGAGTCAAAGCGTTTCGCCTTTTGCGGAAACAGTTTGATGTGGAACAAGTACCAGAAGCATACATGCTCAAGAGGGATCACCCGAAATTCAAAGGCAACTCTATTTCGGCAAACGGGGCATCGAAGTCGGAATGCCGCGAAACTCACGGAGTCAAACGTTTTGCAGTTTGCGGAAGAAGTCTGATGTGGAACAAGTCGCAGAAGCATACATGCTCAAGTGGGATCACCCGAAATTCATAGGCAACTGAATTTCGACAACCGGGGCATTGAGGTCGGAATGCCGCGAAACTCACCGATTCAAAGCGTTTCGTCGTTTGCGGAAGAAGTTTGATGTGGAACAAGTAGCAGAAGCAAACATGCTCAAGAGGGATAACCCGAAATTCATAGGCAACTGAATTTCGGCAACCGGGGCATCGATGTAGGAATGCCGCGAAACTCACCGAGTCAAAGCGTTTCGCCGTTTGCGGAAGAAGTCTGATGTGGAACAAGTAGCAGAAGCTTACATGCTCATGAGTGATCACCCGAAATTCAAAGGCAACTGAATTTCGTCAATCGGGGCATTCAAGTCGGAATGCCGCGAAACTCACCGATACAAAGCGTTTCGCCGTTTGCGGAAGAAGTTTGATGTGGAACAAGTCGCAGAAGCATACATGCTCAAGAGGGATCACCCGAAATACAAAGGCAACTCAATTTCGGCAAACGGGGCATCGAAGTTGGAATGCCGCGAAACTCACCGAGTCAAAGCGTTTTGCAGTTTGCGGAAGAAGTCTGATGTGGAACAAGTCCAGAAGCATACATGCTCAAGAGGGATCAACCGAAATTCATAAGCAACTGAATTTCGGCAACCGGGGCATCAAAGTCGGAATGAAGCAAAACTCACCGAGTCAAAGCGTTTTGCAGTTTGCGGAAGAAGTCTGATGTGGAAGAAGTCGCAGAATCATACATGCACAAGAGGGATCACCCGAAATTCAAAGGAAACTCAATTTCGACAACCGGGGCATCGAAGTCGGAATGTCGCGAAACTCACCGAGTCAAAGCGTTTCGCCGTTTGCGGAAGAAGTCTGATGTGGAACAAGTAGCAGAAGCATACGTGCTCAAGTGGGATCACCCGAAATTCATAGGCAACTGAATTTCGACAACCGGGGCATCAAAGTCGGAATGAAGCAAAACTCACCGAGTCAAAGCGTTTCGCCGTTTGCGGAAGAAGTCTGATGTGGAACAAGTAGCAGAAGCATACATGCGCATGAGTGATCACCCAAAATTCAAAGGCAACGGAATTTCGGGAACCGGGGCATCGAAGTCGAAATGTCGCGAAACTCACCGAGTCAAAGCGTTTCGCCGTTTGCGGAAGAAGTCTGATGTGGAACAAGTAGCAGAAGCATACATGCTCATGAGTGATCACCCGAAATTCAAAGGCAACTAAATTTCGGCAACCGGGGCATCGAAGTCGGTATGTCGCGAAACTCACCGAGTCAAAGCGTTTCGCCGTTTGATGTGGAACAAGTAGCAGAAGCATACGTGCTCAAGTGGGATCACCCGAAATTCATAGGCAACTGAATTTCGACAACCGGGGCATCAAAGTCGGAATGAAGCAAAACTCACCGAGTTAAAGCGTTTCGCCGTTTGCGGAAGAAGTCTGATGTGGAACAATTAGCGGAAGCATACATGCCCATGAGTGATCACCCGAAATTCAAAGGAAACTCAATTTCGGCAAACGGGGCATCGAAGTCGGAATGCCGCGAAATTCACCGATTCAAAGCATTTCGCCGTTTGCGGAAGAAGTTTGATGTGGAACAAGTAGCGGAAGCATACATGCTCAAGACGGATCACCCGAAATTCAAAGGCAACTGAATTTCAGCAAACGTGGCATCGAAGTCAGAATGTCGTGAAACTCATCGATTCAAAGCGTTTCGCCGTTTGCGGAAGAAGTGTGATGTGGAACAAGTACCAGAAGCATACATGCTCAAGAGGGATCACCCGAAATTCATAGGCAATTGAATTTCGACAACCGGGGCATTGAGGTAGGAATGCCGCGAAACTCACCGATTCAAAGCGTTTCGTCGTTTGCGGAAGAAGTTTGATGTGGAACAAGTAGCAGAAGCAAACATGCTCAAGAGGGATAACCCGAAATTCATAGGCAACTGAATTTCGGCAACCGGGGCATCGATGTAGGAATGCCGCGAAACTCACCGAGTCAAAGCGTTTCGCCGTTTGCGGAAGAAGTCTGATGTGGAACAAGTAGCAGAAGCTTACATGCTCATGAGTGATCACCCGAAATTCAAAGGCAACTGAATTTCGTCAATTGGGGCATTCAAGTCGGAATGCCGCGAAACTCACCGATACAAAGCGTTTCGCCGTTTGCGGAAGAAGTTTGATGTGGAACAAGTCGCAGAAGCATACATGCTCAAGAGGGATCACCCGAAATACAAAGGCAACTCAATTTCGGCAAACGGGGCATCGAAGGTGGAATGCCGCGAAACTCACCGAGTCAAAGCGTTTTGCAGTTTGCGGAAGAAGTCTGATGTGGAACAAGTCCAGAAGCATACATGCTCAAGAGGGATCAACCGAAATTCATAAGCAACTGAATTTCGGCAACCGGGGCATCAAAGTCGGAATGAAGCAAAACTCACCGAGTCAAAGCGTTTTGCAGTTTGCGGAAGAAGTCTGATGTGGAAGAAGTCGCAGAATCATACATGCACAAGAGGGATCACCCGAAATTCAAAGGAAACTCAATTTCGACAACCGGGGCATCGAAGTCGGAATGTCGCGAAACTCACCGAGTCAAAGCATTTCGCCGTTTGCGGAAGAAGTCTGATGTGGAACAAGTAGCAGAAGCAAACATGCTCAAGAGGGATAACCCGAAATTCATAGGCAACTGAATTTCGGCAACCGGGGCATCGATGTAGGAATGCCGCGAAACTCACCGAGTCAAAGCGTTTCGCCGTTTGCGGAAGAAGTCTGATGTGGAACAAGTAGCAGAAGCTTACATGCTCATGAGTGATCACCCGAAATTCATAGGCAACTGAATTTCGGCAACCGGGGCATCGATGTAGGAATGCCGCGAAACTCACCGAGTCAAAGCGTTTCGCCGTTTGCGGAAGAAGTCTGATGTGGAACAAGTAGCAGAAGCTTACATGCTCATGAGTGATCACCCGAAATTCAAAGGCAACTGAATTTCGTCAATCGGGGCATTCAAGTCGGAATGCCGCGAAACTCACCGATACAAAGCGTTTCGCCGTTTGCGGAAGAAGTTTGATGTGGAACAAGTCGCAGAAGCATACATGCTCAAGAGGGATCACCCGAAATACAAAGGCAACTCAATTTCGGCAAACGGGGCATCGAAGTTGGAATGCCGCGAAACTCACCGAGTCAAAGCGTTTTGTAGTTTGCGGAAGAAGTCTGATGTGGAACAAGTCCAGAAGCATACATGCTCAAGAGGGATCAACCGAAATTCATAAGCAACTGAATTTCGGCAACCGGGGCATCAAAGTCGGAATGAAGCAAAACTCACCGAGTCAAAGCGTTTTGCAGTTTGCGGAAGAAGTCTGATGTGGAAGAAGTCGCAGAATCATACATGCACAAGAGGGATCACCCGAAATTCAAAGGAAACTCAATTTCGACAACCGGGGCATCGAAGTCGGAATGTCGCGAAACTCACCGAGTCAAAGCGTTTCGCCGTTTGCGGAAGAAGTCTGATGTGGAACACGTAGCAGAAGCATACGTGCTCAAGTGGGATCACCCGAAATTCATAGGCAACTGAATTTCGACAACCGGGGCATCAAAGTCGGAATGAAGCAAAACTCACCGAGTCAAAGCGTTTCGCCGTTTGCGGAAGAAGTCTGATGTGGAACAATTAGCAGAAGCATACATGCCCATGAGTGATCTCCCGAAATTCAAAGGAAACTCAATTTCGGCAAACGGGGCATCGAAGTCGGAATGCCGCGAAATTCACCGATTCAAACATTTCGCCGTTTGCGGAAGAAGTTTGATGTGGAACAAGTAGCGGAAGCATACATGCTCAAGACGGATCACCCGAAATTCAAAGGCAACTGAATTTCAGCAAACGTGGCATCGAAGTCAGAATGTCGTGAAACTCATCGATTCAAAGCGTTTCGCCGTTTGCGGAAGAAGTGTGATGTGGAACAAGTACCAGAAGCATACATGCTCAAGAGGTATCACCGAAATTCAAAGGCAACTGAATTTCGGCAACCGGGGCATCGAAGTCGAAATGTCGCGAAACTCACCGAGTCAAAGCGTTTCGCCTTTTGCGGAAGAAGTCTGATGTGGAACAAGGTGCAGAAGCATACATGCTCATGAGTGATCACACGAAATTCAAAGGCAACTAAATTTCGGCAACCGGGGCATCGAAGTCAGAATGTCGCGAAACTCACCGAGTCAAAGTGTTTCGCTGTTTGTGGAAGAAGTGTGATGTGGAACAAGTACCAGAAGCATACATGCTCAAGAGGGATCACCCGAAATTCAAAGGCAACTGAATTTCGGAAAACGGGGCATCGAAGTCGGAATGCCGCGAAACTCACCGAGTCAAAGCATTTTGCAGTTTGCGGAAGAAGTCTGATGTGGAACAAGTAGCAGAAGCATACATGCTCATGAGTGATCACCCAAAATTCAAAGGCAACTAAATTTCGGCAACCGGGGCATCGAAGTCGGAATGCCGCGAAACTCACCGATTCAAAGCGTTTCGCCGTTTGCGGAAGAAGTCTGATGTGGAACAAGTAGCAGAAGCATACATGGTCATGAGTGATCACCCGAAATTCAAAGGCAACGGAATTTCGGCAACCGGGGCATCGAAGTCGAAATGTCGCGAAACTCATCGAGTCAAAGCGTTTCGCCGTTTGCGGAAGAAGTCTGATGTGGAACAAGTAGCAGAAGCATACATGCTCATGAGTGATCACCCGAAATTCAAAGGCAACGGAATTTCGGCAACCGGGGCATCGAAGTCGAAATGTCGCGAAACTCATCGAGTCAAAGCGTTTCGCCGTTTGCGGAAGAAGTCTGATGTGGAACAAGTACCAGAAGCATACATGCTCAAGAAGGATCACCCGAAATTCAAAGGCAACTGAATTTCGGAAAACGGGGCATCGAAGTCGGAATGCCGCGAAACTCACCGAGTCAAAGCATTTTGCAGTTTGCGGAAGAAGTCTGATGTGGAACAAGTAGCAGAAGCATACATGCTCATGAGTGATCACCCAAAATTCAAAGGCAACTAAATTTCGGCAAACGGGGCATCGAAGTCGGAATGCCGCGAAACTCACCGATTCAAAGCGTTTCGCCGTTTGCGGAAGAAGTCTGATGTGGAACAAGTAGCAGAAGCATACATGGTCATGAGTGATCACCCAAAATTCAAAGGCAACGGAATTTCGGCAACCGGGGCATCGAAGTCGAAATGTCGCGAAACTCATCGAGTCAAAGCGTTTCGCCG
This sequence comes from Populus alba x Populus glandulosa, assembly GCA_033617975.1. Classification (NCBI taxonomy): domain Eukaryota; kingdom Viridiplantae; phylum Streptophyta; class Magnoliopsida; order Malpighiales; family Salicaceae; genus Populus; species Populus alba x Populus glandulosa. The sequence goes on along the minus strand of CM066145.1, from coordinate 14,834,718 downwards.
TTTGCGGAAGAAGTCTGATCTGGAACAAGTACCAGAAGCATACATGCTCAAGAGGGATCACCCGAAATACAAAGGCAACTCAATTTCGGCAAACGGGGCATCGAAGTCGGAATGCCGCGAAACTCACAGAGTCAAACGTTTTGCAGTTTGCGGAAGAAGTCTGATGTGGAACAAGTCGCAGAAGCATACATGCTCAAGAGGGATCACCCGAAATTCATAGGCAACTGAATTTCGAGAACCGGGGCATCGAGGTCGGAATGCAGCGAAACTCACCGATTCAAAGCGTTTCGTCATTTGCGGAAGAAGTTTGATGTGGAACAAGTAGCAAAAGCAAACATGCTCAAGAGGGATCACCCGAAATACAAAGGCAACTCAATTTCGGCAAACGGGGCATCGAAGTTGGAATGCCGCGAAACTCACCGAGTCAAAGCGTTTTGCAGTTTGCGGAAGAAGTCTGATGTGGAACAAGTCCAGAAGCATACATGCTCAAGAGGGATCAACCGAAATTCATAAGCAACTGAATTTCGGCAACCGGGGCATCAAAGTCGGAATGAAGCAAAACTCACCGAGTCAAAGCGTTTCGCCGTTTGCGGAAGAAGTCTGATGTGGAACAAGTTGCAGAAGCATACGTGCTCAAGTGGGATCACCCGAAATTCATAGGCAACTGAATTTCGACAACCGGGGCATCAAAGTCAGAATGAAGCAAAACTCACCGAGTCAAAGCGTTTCGCCGTTTGCGGAAGAAGTCTGATGTGGAACAATTAGCAGAAGCATACATGCCCATGAGTGATCACCCGAAATTCAAAGGAAACTCAATTTCGGCAAACGGGGCATCGAAGTCGGAATACCGCGAAATTCACCGATTCAAAGCATTTCGCCGTTTGCGGAAGAAGTTTGATGTGGAACAAGTAGCGGAAGCATACATGCTCAAGACGGATCACCCGAAATTCAAAGGCAACTGAATTTCGGCAACCGGGGCATCGAAGTCGGAATGTCGCGAAACTCACCGAGTCAAAGCGTTTTGCAGTTTGCGGAAGAAGTCTGATGAGGAAGAAGTCGCAGAATCATACATGCACAAGAGGGATCACCCGAAATTCAAAGGAAACTCAATTTCGACAACCGGGGCATCGAAGTCGGAATGCCGCGAAACTCACCGAGTCAAAGCGTTTCGCCGTTTGCGGGAGAAGTCTCATGTGGAACAAGTAGCAGAAGCATACATGCTCATGAGTGATCACCCGAAATTCAAAGGCAACTAAATTTCGGCAACCGGGGCATCGAAGTCGGAATGTCGTGAAACTCACCGATTCCAAGCGTTTCGCCGTTTGCGGAAGAAGTCTGATGTGGAACAAGTAGCAGAAGCATACATGCGCATGAGTGATCACCCGAAATTCAAAGGCAACTAAATTTCGGCAACCGGGGCTTCGAAGTCGGAATGTCGCGAAACTCACCGAGTCAAAGCGTTTCGCCGTTTGCGGAAGAAGTCTGATGTGGAACAAGTAGCAGAAGCGTACGTGCTCAAGAGGGATCACCCGAAATTCATAGGCAACTGAATTTCGACAACCGGGGCATCGAAGTCGGAATGCCGCGAGACTCACCGAGTCAAAGCGTTTCGCCGTTTGCGGAAGAAGTCTGATGTGGAACAATTAGCAGAAGCATACATGCCCATGAGTGATCACCCGAAATTCAAAGGAAACTCAATTTCGGGAAACGGGGCATCGAAGTCGGAATGCCGCGAAATTCACCGATTCAAAGCATTTCGCCGTTTGCGGAAGAAGTTTGATGTGGAACAAGTAGCGGAAGCATACATGCTCAAGACGGATCACCCGAAATTCAAAGGCAACTCAATTTCAGCAAACGGGGCATCAAATTCGGAATGCCGCGAAACTCACCGATTCAAAGCATTTCGCTGTTTGCGGAAGAAGTCTGATGTGGAACAATTAGCAGAAGCATACATGCCCATGAGTGATCACCCGAAATTCAAAGGAAACTCAATTTCGGCAACCGGGGCATCGAAGTCGGAATGCCGCGAAACTCACCGAGTCAAAGCGTTTCGCCGTTTGCGGAAGAAGTCTGATGTGGAAGAATTAGCAGAAGCATACATGCCCATGAGTGATCACCCGAAATTCAAAGGCAACGGAATTTCGGCAACCGGGGCATTAAAGTCGGAATGCCGCGAAACTCACCGAGTCAAAGCGTTTCGCCGTTTGCGAAAGAAGTCTGATGTGGAACAAGTAGCAGAAGCATACATGCTCATGAGTGATCACCCGAAATTCAAAGGCAACTAAATTTCGGCAACCGGGGCATCGAAGTCGGAATGTCGCGAAACTCACCGAGTCAAAGCGTTTCGCCGTTTGCGGAAGAAGTCTGATGTGGAACAAGTAGCAGAAGTATACGTGCTCAAGAGGGATCACCCGAAATTCATAGGCAACTGAATTTCGACAACCGGGGCATTGAAGTCGGAATGCCGCGAGGCTCACCGAGTCAAAGCGTTTCGCCGTTTGCGGAAGAAGTCTGATGTGGAACAATTAGCAGAAGCATACATGCCCATGAGTGATCACCCGAAATTCAAAGGAACCTGAATTTCGGCAACCGGGGCATCGAAGTCGGAATGTCGCGAAACTAACCGAGTCTAAGCGTTTCCCCGTTTGCAGAAGAAGTTTGATGTGGAACAAGTAGCAGAAGCATACATGCTCAAGAGGGATCACCCGAAATTCAAAGGCAACTGAATTTCGGCAACCAGGGCATCGAAGTCAGAATGTCTCGAAACTAACCGAGTCAAAGCGTTTCACCGTTTGCGGAAGAAGTGTGATGTGGAACAAGTAGCGGAAGCATGCATGCTCAAGAGGGATCACCCGAAATTCAAAGGCAACTGAATTTCGGAATACGGGGCATCGAAGTCGGAATGCCGCGAAACTCACCGAGTCAAAGCGTTTCACCGTTTGCGGAAGAAGTCTAATGTGGAACAAGTAGCAGAAGCATACATGCTCATGAGTGATCACCCGAAAATCAAAGGAACCTGAATTTCGGCAACCGGGGCGTCGAAGTCGGAATGTCGCGAAACTCACCGAGTCAAAGCGTTTCTCCGTTTGCGGAAGAAGTGTGATGTGGAACAAGTAGCAGAAGCATACATGCTCAAGAGGTATCACCCGAAATTCAAAGGCAACTGAATTTTGCCAACCAGGGCATCGAAGTCAGAATGTCTCGAAACTAACCGAGTCAAAGCGTTTCACCGTTTGCGGAAGAAGTGTGATGTGGAACAAGTAGCGGAAGCATACATGCTCAAGAGGGATCACCCGAAATTCAAAGGCAACTTAATTTCGGCAAACGGGGCATCGAAGTCGGAATGCCGCGAAACTCACCGAGTCAAAGCGTTTTGCAGTTTGCGGAAGAAGTCTGATGTGGAACAAGTCGCAGAAGCATACATGCTCATGAGTGATCACCCGAAATTCAAAGGCAACTGAATTTCGGGAACCGGGGCATCGAAGTCGGAATGCCGCGAAACTCACCGATTCAAAGCGTTTCGCCGTTTGCGGAAGAAATCTGATGTGGAACAAGTCGCAGAAGCATACATGCTCAAGAGGGATCACCCGAAATACAAAGGCAACTCAATTTCGGCAAACGGGGCATCGAAGTCGGAATGCCGCGAAACTCACCGAATCAAAGCGTTTTGCAGTTTGCGGAAGAAGTCTGATGTGGAACAAGTCTCAGAAGCATACATGCTCAAGAGCGATCACCCGAAATTCATAGGCAACTGAATTTCGACAACCGGGGCATCGAAGTCGGAATGCCGCGAAACTCACCGAGTCAAAGTGTTTTGCAGTTTGCGGAAGAAGTCTAATGTGGAACAAGTCGCAGAGCATACATGCTCAAGAGGGATAACCCGAAATTCATAGGCAACTGAATTTCGACAACCGGGGCATCGAAGTCAGAATGCCGCGAAACTCACCGAGTCTAAGCGTTTTGCAGTTTGGGGAAGAAGTCTGATGTGAAACAAGTAGCAGAAGCATACATGCTCAAGAGGGATCACCCGAAATTCATAGGCAACTGAATTTCGGCAACCGGGGAATCGAAGTCGGAATGCCGCGAAACTCACCGAGTCAAAGCGTTTCGCCGTTTGGGGAAGAAGTCTGTTGTGGAACAAGTAGCAGAAGCGTACATGCTCATGAGTGATCACCCGAAATTCAAAGGTAAGTCAATTTCGGCAACCGGGGCATCAAAGTTGGAATGCCGCGAAACTCACCGATTCAAAGCGTTTCGCCGTTTGCGGAAGAAGTTTGATGTGGAACAAGTAGCAGAAGCATACATGCTCAAGTGGCATCACCCGAAATTCAAAGGCAACTGAATTTCGGCAACCGGGGCACCGAAGTCGGAACGTCGCGAAACTAACCGTGTCAAAGTGTTTCGCCGTTTGCGGAAGAAGTCTGATGTGGAACAAGTAGCAGAAGCATACATGCTCATGAGTGATCACCCGAAATTGAAAGGAACCTGAATTTCGGCAACCGGGGCATCGAAGTCGGAATGTCGCGAAACTCACCGAGTCAAAGCGTTTCACTGTTTGCGGAAGAAGTCTAATGTGGAACAAGTAGCAGAAGCATACATGCTCATGAGTGATCACCCGAAATTCAAAGGAACCTGAATTTCGGCAACCGGGACGTCGAAGTCGGAATGTCGCGAAACTCACCGAGTCAAAGCGTTTCGCCGTTTGCGGAAGAAGTCTGACGTGGAACAAGTAGCAGAAGCATACATGCTCAAGAGGGATCACCCGAAATTCAAAGGCAACCCAATTTCGGCAAACGGGCCATCGAAGTCGGAATGCCGTGAAACTCACCGAATCAAAGCGTTTTGCAGTTTGCGGAAGAAGTCTGATGTGGAACAAGTCTCAGAAGCATACATGCTCAAGAGCGATCACCCGAAATTCAAAGGCAACTGAATTTCGACAACCGGGGCATCGAAGTCGGAATGCCGCGAAACTCACCGAGTCAAAGTGTTTCGCTGTTTGCGGAAGAAGTCTGATGTGGAACAAGTAGCAGAAGCATACTTGCTCATGAGTGATCACCCGAAATTCAAAGGCAACTAAATTTCGGCAACCGGGGCACCGAAGTCGGAACGTCGCGAAACTAACCGAGTCAAAGTGTTTCGCCGTTTGCGGAAGAAGTCTGATGTGGAACAAGTAGCAGAAGCATACATGCTCAACAGTGATCACCCGAAATTCTAAGGCAACTAAATTTCGGCAACCGGGGCATCGAAGTCGGAATGTCGCGAAACTCACCGAGTCAAAGCGTTTCGCCGTTTGCGGAAGAAGTCTGATGTGGAACAAGTAGTAGAAGCATACATGCTCAAGAGGGATCACCCGAAATTCATAGGCAACTGAATTTCGACAACCGGGGCATGGAAGTCGGAATGCCACGAAACTTACCGATTCAAAGCGTTTCGTCGTTTGCGGAAGAAGTCTGATGTGGAACAAGTAGCTGAAGTATGCATGCCAATGAGTGATCACCCGAAATTCAAAGGAACCTGAATTTCGGCAACTGGGGCATCGAAGTCGGAATGTCGCGAAACTAACCGAGTCAAAGCGTTTCCCCGTTTGCGGAAGAAGTCTGATGTGGAACAAGTAGCAGAAGCATACATGCTCATGAGTGATGAACCGAAATTCAAAGGCAACTAAATTTCGGCAACCGGGGCACCGAAGGCGGAATGTGGCGACACTCACCGAGTCAAAGTGTTTCGCTGTTTGCGGAAGAAGTCTGATGTGGAACAAGTAGCAGAAGCATACTTGCTCATGAGTGATCACCCGAAATTCAAAGGCAACTAAATTTCGGCAACCGGGGCACCGAAGTCGGAACGTCGCGAAACTAACCGAGTCAAAGTGTTTCGCCGTTTGCGGAAGAAGTCTGATGTGGAACAAGTAGCAGAAGCATACATGCTCAACAGTGATCACCCGAAATTCTAAGGCAACTAAATTTCGGCAACCGGGGCATCGAAGTCGGAATGTCGCGAAACTCACCGAATCAAAGCGTTTTGCAGTTTGCGGAAGAAGTCTGATGTGGAACAAGTCTCAGAAGCATACATGCTCAAGAGCGATCACCCGAAATTCATAGGCAACTGAATTTCGACAACCGGGGCATCGAAGTCGGAATGCCGCGAAACTCACCGAGTCAAAGTGTTTTGCAGTTTGCGGAAGAAGTCTAATGTGGAACAAGTCGCAGAGCATACATGCTCAAGAGGGATAACCCGAAATTCATAGGCAACTGAATTTCGACAACCGGGGCATCGAAGTCAGAATGCCGCGAAACTCACCGAGTCTAAGCGTTTTGCAGTTTGGGGAAGAAGTCTGATGTGAAACAAGTAGCAGAAGCATACATGCTCAAGAGGGATCACCCGAAATTCATAGGCAACTGAATTTCGGCAACCGGGGAATCGAAGTCGGAATGCCGCGAAACTCACCGAGTCAAAGCGTTTCGCCGTTTGGGGAAGAAGTCTGTTGTGGAACAAGTAGCAGAAGCGTACATGCTCATGAGTGATCACCCGAAATTCAAAGGTAAGTCAATTTCGGCAACCGGGGCATCAAAGTTGGAATGCCGCGAAACTCACCGATTCAAAGCGTTTCGCCGTTTGCGGAAGAAGTTTGATGTGGAACAAGTAGCAGAAGCATACATGCTCAAGTGGCATCACCCGAAATTCAAAGGCAACTGAATTTCGGCAACCGGGGCACCGAAGTCGGAACGTCGCGAAACTAACCGTGTCAAAGTGTTTCGCCGTTTGCGGAAGAAGTCTGATGTGGAACAAGTAGCAGAAGCATACATGCTCATGAGTGATCACCCGAAATTGAAAGGAACCTGAATTTCGGCAACCGGGGCATCGAAGTCGGAATGTCGCGAAACTCACCGAGTCAAAGCGTTTCACTGTTTGCGGAAGAAGTCTAATGTGGAACAAGTAGCAGAAGCATACATGCTCATGAGTGATCACCCGAAATTCAAAGGAACCTGAATTTCGGCAACCGGGACGTCGAAGTCGGAATGTCGCGAAACTCACCGAGTCAAAGCGTTTCGCCGTTTGCGGAAGAAGTCTGACGTGGAACAAGTAGCAGAAGCATACATGCTCAAGAGGGATCACCCGAAATTCAAAGGCAACCCAATTTCGGCAAACGGGCCATCGAAGTCGGAATGCCGTGAAACTCACCGAATCAAAGCGTTTTGCAGTTTGCGGAAGAAGTCTGATGTGGAACAAGTCTCAGAAGCATACATGCTCAAGAGCGATCACCCGAAATTCAAAGGCAACTGAATTTCGACAACCGGGGCATCGAAGTCGGAATGCCGCGAAACTCACCGAGTCAAAGTGTTTCGCTGTTTGCGGAAGAAGTCTGATGTGGAACAAGTAGCAGAAGCATACTTGCTCATGAGTGATCACCCGAAATTCAAAGGCAACTAAATTTCGGCAACCGGGGCACCGAAGTCGGAACGTCGCGAAACTAACCGAGTCAAAGTGTTTCGCCGTTTGCGGAAGAAGTCTGATGTGGAACAAGTAGCAGAAGCATACATGCTCAACAGTGATCACCCGAAATTCTAAGGCAACTAAATTTCGGCAACCGGGGCATCGAAGTCGGAATGTCGCGAAACTCACCGAGTCAAAGCGTTTCGCCGTTTGCGGAAGAAGTCTGATGTGGAACAAGTAGTAGAAGCATACATGCTCAAGAGGGATCACCCGAAATTCATAGGCAACTGAATTTCGACAACCGGGGCATGGAAGTCGGAATGCCACGAAACTTACCGATTCAAAGCGTTTCGTCGTTTGCGGAAGAAGTCTGATGTGGAACAAGTAGCTGAAGTATGCATGCCAATGAGTGATCACCCGAAATTCAAAGGAACCTGAATTTCGGCAACTGGGGCATCGAAGTCGGAATGTCGCGAAACTAACCGAGTCAAAGCGTTTCCCCGTTTGCGGAAGAAGTCTGATGTGGAACAAGTAGCAGAAGCATACATGCTCATGAGTGATGAACCGAAATTCAAAGGCAACTAAATTTCGGCAACCGGGGCACCGAAGGCGGAATGTGGCGACACTCACCGAGTCAAAGTGTTTCGCTGTTTGCGGAAGAAGTCTGATGTGGAACAAGTAGCAGAAGCATACTTGCTCATGAGTGATCACCCGAAATTCAAAGGCAACTAAATTTCGGCAACCGGGGCACCGAAGTCGGAACGTCGCGAAACTAACCGAGTCAAAGTGTTTCGCCGTTTGCGGAAGAAGTCTGATGTGGAACAAGTAGCAGAAGCATACATGCTCAACAGTGATCACCCGAAATTCTAAGGCAACTAAATTTCGGCAACCGGGGCATCGAAGTCGGAATGTCGCGAAACTCACCGAGTCAAAGCGTTTCGCCGTTTGCGGAAGAAGTCTGATGTGGAACAAGTAGCAGAAGCATACATGCTCAAGAGGGATCACCCGAAATTCATAGGCAACTGAATTTCGACAACCGGGGCATGGAAGTCGGAATGCCACGAAACTTACCGATTCAAAGCGTTTCGTCGTTTGCGGAAGAAGTCTGATGTGGAACAAGTAGCTGAAGTATGCATGCCAATGAGTGATCACCCGAAATTCAAAGGAACCTGAATTTCGGCAACCGGGGCATCGAAGTCGGAATGTCGCGAAACTAACCGAGTCAAAGCGTTTCCCCGTTTGCGGAAGAAGTTTGATGTGGAACAAGTAGCAGAAGCATACATGCTCAAGAGGCATCACCCGAAATTCAAAGGCAACTGAATTTCGACAACCGGGGCATCGAAGTCGGAATGCCACGAAACTCACCGAGTCAAAGCGTTTTGCAGTTTGTGGAAGAATTCTGATGTGGAACAAGTCGCAGAAGCATACATGCTCATTAGTGATCACCCGAAATTCAAAGGCAACTAAATTTCGGCAACCAGGGCACCGAAGGCGGAATGTCGCGACACTCACCGAGTCAAAGTGTTTCGCTGTTTGCGGAAGAAGTCTGATGTGGAACAAGTAGCAGAAGCATACTTGCTCATGAGTGATCACCCGAAATTCAAAGGCAACTAAATTTCGGCAACCGGGGCACCGAAGTCGGAACGTCGCGAAACTAACCGAGTCAAAGTGTTTCGCCGTTTGCGGAAGAAGTCTGATGTGGAACAAGTAGCAGAAGCATACATGCTCATGAGTGATCACCCGAAATTGAAAGGAACCTGAATTTCGGCAACCAGGGCATCGAAGTCGGAATGTCGCGAAACTCACCGAGTCAAAGCGTTTCACCGTTTGCGGAAGAAGTCTAATGTGGAACAAGTAGCAGAAGCATACATGCTCATGAGTGATCACCCGAAATTCAAAGGAACCTGAATTTCGGCAACCGGGGCGTCGAAGTCGGAATGTCGCGAAACTCACCGAGTCAAAGCGTTTCGCCGTTTGCGGAAGAAGTCTGACGTGGAACAAGTAGCAGAAGCATACATGCTCAAGAGGGATCACCCGAAATTCAAAGGCAACCCAATTTCGGCAAACGGGGCATCGAAGTCGGAATGCCGCGAAACTCACCGATTCAAAGCGTTTTGCCGTTTGCGGAAGAAGTCTGATGTGGAACAAGTAGCAGAAGCATACATGCTCATGAGTGATGAACCGAAATTCAAAGGCAACTAAATTTCGGCAACCGGGGCACCGAAGGCGGAATGTCGCGACACTCACCGAGTCAAAGTGTTTCGCTGTTTGCGGAAGAAGTCTGATGTGGAACAAGTAGCAGAAGCATACTTGCTCATGAGTGATCACCCGAAATTCAAAGGCAACTAAATTTCGGCAACCGGGGCACCGAAGTCGGAACGTCGCGAAACTAACCGAGTCAAAGTGTTTCGCCGTTTGCGGAAGAAGTCTGATGTGGAACAAGTAGCAGAAGCATACATGCTCAACAGTGATCACCCGAAATTCTAAGGCAACTAAATTTCGGCAACCGGGGCATCGAAGTCGGAATGTCGCGAAACTCACCGAGTCAAAGCGTTTCGCCGTTTGCGGAAGAAGTCTGATGTGGAACAAGTAGCAGAAGCATACATGCTCAAGAGGGATCACCCGAAATTCATAGGCAACTGAATTTCGACAACCGGGGCATGGAAGTCGGAATGCCACGAAACTCACCGATTCAAAGCGTTTCGTCGTTTGCGGAAGAAGTCTGATGTGGAACAAGTAGCTGAAGTATGCATGCCAATGAGTGATCACCCGAAATTCAAAGGAACCTGAATTTCGGCAACCGGGGCATCGAAGTCGGAATGTCGCGAAACTAACCGAGTCAAAGCGTTTCCCCGTTTGCGGAAGAAGTTTGATGTGGAACAAGTAGCAGAAGCATACATGCTCAAGAGGCATCACCCGAAATTCAAAGGCAACTGAATTTCGGCAACCGGGGCATCGAAGTCGGAATGCCACGAAACTCACTGAGTCAAAGCGTTTCGCCGTTTGCGGAAGAAGTCTGATGTGGAACAAGTAGCAGAAGCATACATGCTCATGAGTGATGAACCGAAATTCAAAGGCAACTAAATTTCGGCAACCGGGGCACCGAAGGCGGAATGTCGCGACACTCACCGAGTCAAAGTGTTTCGCTGTTTGCGGAAGAAGTCTGATGTGGAACAAGTAGCAGAAGCATACTTGCTCATGAGTGATCACCCGAAATTCAAAGGCAACTAAATTTCGGCAACCGGGGCACCGAAGTCGAAACGTCGCGAAACTAACCGAGTCAAAGTGTTTCGCCGTTTGCGGAAGAAGTCTGATGTGGAACAAGTAGCAGAAGCATACATGCTCAACAGTGATCACCCGAAATTCTAAGGCAACTAAATTTCGGCAACCGGGGCATCGAAGTCGGAATGTCGCGAAACTCACCGAGTCAAAGCGTTTCGCCGTTTGCGGAAGAAGTCTGATGTGGAACAAGTAGCAGAAGCATACATGCTCAACAGTGATCACCCGAAATTCTAAGGCAACTAAATTTCGGCAACCGGGGCATCGAAGTCGGAATGTCGCGAAACTCACCGAGTCAAAGCGTTTCGCCGTTTGCGGAAGAAGTCTGATGTGGAACAAGTAGCAGAAGCATACATGCTCAAGAGGGATCACCCGAAATTCATAGGCAACTGAATTTCGACAACCGGGGCATGGAAGTCGGAATGCCACGAAACTCATCGATTCAATGCGTTTCGTCGTTTGCGGAAGAAGTCTGATGTGGAACAAGTAGCTGAAGTATGCATGCCAATGAGTGATCACCCGAAATTCAAAGGAACCTGAATTTCGGCAACCGGGGCATCGAAGTCGGAATGTCGCGAAACTAACCGAGTCAAAGCGTTTCCCCGTTTGCGGAAGAAGTTTGATGTGGAACAAGTAGCAGAAGCATACATGCTCAAGAGGCATCACCCGAAATTCAAAGGCAACTGAATTTCGGCAACCGGGGCATCGAAGTCGGAATGCCACGAAACTCACTGAGTCAAAGCGTTTCGCCGTTTGCGGAAGAAGTTTGTTGTGGAACAAGTAGCAGAAGCGTACATGCTCATGAGTGATTACCCGAAATTCAAAGGCAACTCAATTTCGGCAACCGGGGCATCGAAGTCGGAATGCCGCGAAACTGACCGATTCAAAGCGTTTCGCCGTTTGCGGAAGAAGTCTGATGTAGAACATGTCGCAGAGCATACATGCTCAAGAGGGATCATCCGAAATTCATAGGCAACCGAATTTCGGCAAACGGGGCATAGAAGTCGGAATGCCGCGAAACTCACCGAGTCAAAGCGTTTCGTCGTTTGCGGAAGAAGTCTGTTGTGGAACAAGTAGCAGAAGCGTACATGCGCATGAGTGATCACCCGAAATTCAAAGGCAACTCAATTTCGGCAACCAGGGCATCGAAGTCGGAATGCCGCGAAACTCACCGATTCAAAGCGTTTCGCCGTTTGCGGAAGAAGTTTGATGTGGAACAAGTAGCAGAAGCATACATGCTCAAGAGGCATCACCCGAAATTCATAGGCAACTGAATTTCGACAACCGGGGCATCGAAGTCGGAATGCCGCGAAACTCACCGAGTCTAAGCGTTTTGCAGTTTGGGGAAGAAGTCTGATGTGGAACAAGTCGCAGAAGCATACATGCTCAAGAGGGATCACCGAAATTCATAGGCAACTAAATTTCGGCAACCGCGGCATCGAAGTCGGAATGCCGCGAAACTCACCGAGTCAAAGCTTTTCGCCGTTTGCGGAAGAAGTCTGTTGTGGAACAAGTAGCAGAAGCGTACATGCTCATGAGTGATCACCCGAAATTCAAAGGCAACTCAATTTCGGCAACCGGGGCAATGAAGTCGGAATGCCGCGAAACTCACCGATTCAAAGCGTTTCGCTGTTTGCGGAAGAAGTCTGATGTGGAACAAGTAGTAGAAGCATACATGCTCATGAGTGATCACCCGAAATTCAAAGGAACCTGAATTTCGGCAACCGGGGCCTCGAAGTCGGAATGCCACGAAACTCACCGAGTCAAATCGTTTCGCCGTTTGCTGAAGAAGTCTGTTGTGGAACAAGTAGCAGAAGCGTACATGCTCATGAGTGATCACCCGAAATTCAAAGGCAACTCAATTTCGGCAACCGGGGCATCGAAGTCGGAATGCCGCGAAACTCACCGATTCAAAGCGTTTCGCCGTTTGCGGAAGAAGTTTGATGTGGAACAAGTAGCAGAAGCATACATGCTCAAGAGGCATCACCCGAAATTCAAAGGCAACTGAATTTCGGCAACCGGGGCATCGAAGTCGGAATGCCCCGAAACTCACCGAGTCAAAGCGTTTCGCCGTTTGCGGAAGAAGTCTGATGTGGAACAAGTAGCAGAAGCATACATGCTCATTAGTGATCACCCGAAATTCAAAGGCAACTAAATTTCGGCAACCGGGCATCGAAGTCGAAATGTCACGAAACTCACCGAGTCAAAGCGTTTCGCCGTTTGCGGAAGAAGACTGATGTGGAACAAGTAGCAGAAGCATACATGCTCATGAGTGATCACCCGAAATTCAAAGGAACCTGAATTTCGGCAACCGGGGCATCGAAGTCGGAATGTCGCGAAACTCACCGAGTCAAAGCGTTTCGCCGTTTGCGGAAGAAGTTTGATGTGGAACAAGTAGCAGAAGCATACATGCTCATGAGTGATCACCCGAAATTCAAAGGAACCTGAATTTCGGTAACCGGGGCATCGAAGTCGGAATGCCGCGAAACTCACCGATTCAAAGCGTTTCGCCGTTTGCGGAAGAAGTTTGATGTGGAACAAGTAGCAGAAGCATACATGCTCATGAGTGATCACCCGAAATTCAAAGGAACCTGAATTTCGGTAACCGGGGCATCGAAGTCGGAATGTCGCGAAACTCACCGAGTCAAAGCGTTTCGCCGTTTGCTGAAGAAGTCTGTTGTGGAACAAGTAGCAGAAGCGTACATGCTCATGAGTGATCACCCGAAATTCAAAGGCAACTCAATTTCGGCAACCGGGGCATCGAAGTCGGAATGCCGCGAAACTCACCGATTCAAAGCGTTTCGCCGTTTGCGGAAGAAGTTTGATGTGGAACAAGTAGCAGAAGCATACATGCTCAAGAGGCATCACCCGAAATTCAAAGGCAACTGAATTTCGGCAACCGGGGCATCGAAGTCGGAATGCCCCGAAACTCACCGAGTCAAAGCGTTTCGCCGTTTGCGGAAGAAGTCTGATGTGGAACAAGTAGCAGAAGCATACATGCTCATTAGTGATCACCCGAAATTCAAAGGCAACTAAATTTCGGCAACCGGGCATCGAAGTCGAAATGTCACGAAACTCACCGAGTCAAAGCGTTTCGCCGTTTGCGGAAGAAGACTGATGTGGAACAAGTAGCAGAAGCATACATGCTCATGAGTGATCACCCGAAATTCAAAGGAACCTGAATTTCGGCAACCGGGGCATCGAAGTCGGAATGTCGCGAAACTCACCGAGTCAAAGCGTTTCGCCGTTTGCGGAAGAAGTTTGATGTGGAACAAGTAGCAGAAGCATACATGCTCATGAGTGATCACCCGAAATTCAAAGGAACCTGAATTTCGGTAACCGGGGCATCGAAGTCGGAATGCCGCGAAACTCACCGATTCAAAGCGTTTCGCCGTTTGCGGAAGAAGTTTGATGTGGAACAAGTAGCAGAAGCATACATGCTCAAGAGGCATCACCCGAAATTCATAGGCAACTGAATTTCGACAACCGGGGCATCGAAGTCGGAATGCCGCGAAACTCACCGAGTGTAAGCGTTTTGAAGTTTGGGGAAGAAGTCTGATGTGAAACAAGTCGCAGAAGCATACATGCTCAAGAGGGATCACCCGAAATTCATAGGCAACTAAATTTCGGCAACCGGGGCATCGAAGTCGGAATGCCGCGAAAGTCACCGAGTCAAAGCTTTTCGTCGTTTGCGGAAGAAGTCTGTTGTGGAACAAGTAGCAGAAGCGTACATGCTCATGAGTGATCACCCGAAATTCAAAGGCAAATCAAATTTCGGCAACCGGGGCATCGAAGTCGGAATGCCGCGAAACTCACCGATTCAAAGCGTTTCGCCGTTTGCGGAAGAAGTTTGATGTGGAACAAGTAGCAGAAGCATACATGCTCAAGAGGCATCACCCGAAATTCAAAGGCAACTGAATTTCGGCAACCGGGGCATCGAAGTCGGAATGCCACGAAACTCACTGAGTCAAAGCGTTTCGCCGTTTGCGGAAGAAGTTTGTTGTGGAACAAGTAGCAGAAGCGTACGTGCTCATGAGTGATTACCCGAAATTCAAAGGCAACTCAATTTCGGCAACCGGGGCATCGAAGTCGGAATGCCGCGAAACTGACCGATTCAAAGTGTTTCGCCGTTTGCGGAAGAAGTTTGATGTGGAACAAGTAGCAGAAGCATACATGCTCAAGAGGCATCACCCGAAATTCAAAGGCAACTGAATTTCGGCAACCGGGGCATCGAAGTCGGAATGCCGCGAAACTCACCGAGTCAAAGCGGTTCGCCGTTTGCGGAAGAAGTGTGATGTGAAACAAGTAGCAGAAGCATACATGCTCAAGAGGCATCACCCAAAATTCAAAGGCAACTGAATTTCGGCAACCGGGGCATCGAAGTCGGAATGCCGCGAAACTCACCGATTCAAAGCGTTTCGCCGTTTCCGGAAGAAGTGTGATGTGGAACAAGTAGCAAAAGCATACATGCTTAAGAGGGATAACCCGAAATTCATAGGCAACTGAATTTCGGCAACCGGGGCATCGAAGTCGGAATGCCGCGAAACTCACCGAGTCAAAGCGTTTCGCTGTTTGCGGAAGAAGTCTGATGTGGAACAAGTAGTAGAAGCATACATGCTCATGAGTGATCACCCGAAATTCAAAGGAACCTGAATTTCGGCAACCGGGGCCTCGAAGTCGGAATGCCACGAAACTCACCGAGTCAAAGCGTTTCGCCGTTTGCGGAAGAAGTCTGATGTGGAACAAGTAGCAGAAGCATACATGCTCATGAGTGATCACCCGAAATTCAAAGGAACCTGAATTTCGGTAACCGGGGCATCGAAGTCGGAATGTCGCGAAACTCACCGAGTCAAAGCGTTTCGCTGTTTGCGGAAGATGTCTGATGTGGAACAAGTAGGAGAAGCATTCATGCTCATGAGTGATCACCCGAAATTCAAAGGAACCTGAATTTCGGCAACCGGGGACTCGAAGTCGGAATGCCACGAAACTCACCGAGTCAAAGCGTTTCGCCGTTTGCGGAAGAAGTCTGATGTGGAACAAGTAGCAGAAGCATACATGCTCATTAGTGATCACCCGAAATTCAAAGGCAACTAAATTTCGGCAACAGGGGCATCGAAGTTGAAATGTCACGAAACTCACCGAGTCAAAGCGTTTCGCCGTTTGCGGAAGAAGACTGATGTGGAACAAGTAGCAGAAGCATACATGCTCATGAGTGATCACCCGAAATTCAAAGGAACCTGAATTTCGGCAACCGGGGCAGCGAAGTCGGAATGTCGCGAAACTCACCGAGTCAAAGCGTTTCGCCGTTTGCGGAAGAAGTCTGATGTGGAACAAGTAGCAGAAGCATACATGCTCATGAGTGATCACCCGAAATTCAAAGGAACCTGAATTTCGGCAACCGGGGCATCGAAGTCGGAATGTCGCGAAACTCACCGAGTCAAAGCGTTTCGCCGTTTGCGGAAGAAGTGTGATGTGCAACAAGTAGCAGAAGCATACATGCTCTAGAGACATCACCCGAAATTCAAAGGCACCTGAATTTCGGCAACCGGGGCATCGAAGTCGGAATGTCGCGAAACTCACCGAGTCAAAGCGTTTCGCCGTTTGCGGAAGAAGTGTGATGTGCAACAAGTAGCAGAAGCATACATGCTCCAGAGGCATCACCCGAAATTCAAAGGCACCTGAATTTCGGCAACCGGGGCATCGAAGTTGGAATGTCGTGAAACTCACCGAGTCAAAGCGTTTCGCCGTTTGCGGAAGAAGTCTGATGTGGACCAAGTAGCAGAAGCATACATGCTTAAGTGGGATCACCCGAAATTCAAAGCAACCTGAATTTCGACAACCGGGGCATCGAAGTCGGAATGCCGCGAAACTCACCGAGTCAAAGCGGTTCGCCGTTTGCGGAAGAAGTGTGATGTGCAACAAGTAGCAGAAGCATACATGCTCAAGAGGCATCACCCGAAATTCAAAGGGGACTGAATTTCGGCAACCGGGGCATCGAAGTCAGAATGCCGCGAAACTCACCGAGTCAAAGCGGTTCGCCGTTTGCGGAAGAAGTGTGATGTGAAACAAGTAGCAGACGCATACATGCTCAAGAGGCATCACCCGAAATTCAAAGGCAACTGAATTTCGGCAACCGGGGCATCGAAGTCGGAATGCCGCGGAACTCACCGATTCAAAGCGTTTCGCCGTTTGCGGAAGAAGTGTGATGTGGAAGAAGTAGCAGAAGCATACATGCTCAAGAGGGATAACCCGAAATTCATAGGCAAGTGAATTTCGGCAACCGGGGCATCGAAGTCGGAATGCCGCGAAACTCACCGAGTCAAAGCGTTTCGCAGTTTGCGGAAGAAGTCTGATGTGGAACAAGTAGGAGAAGCATACATGCTCATGAGTGATCACCCGAAATTCAAAGGAACCTGAATTTCAGCAACCGGGGCATCGAAGTCGGAATGCCACGAAACTCACCGAGTCAAAGCGTTTCGCCGTTTGCGGAAAAAGTCTGATGTGGAACAAGTAGCAGAAGCATACATGCTCATGAGTGATCACCCGAAATTCAAAGGAACCTGAATTTCTGGAACCGGGGCATCGAAGTCGGAATGTCGCGAAACTCACCGAGTCAAAGCGTTTCGCCGTTTGCGGAAGAAGTCTGATGTGGAACAAGTAGCAGAAGCATACATGCTCATGAGTGATCACCCGAAATTCAAAGGAACCTGAATTTCGGCAACCGGGGGATCGAAGTCAGAATGTTGCGAAACTCACCGAGTCAAAGCGTTTCGCCGTTTGAGGAAGAAGTTTGATATGGAACAAGTAGCAGAAGCTTACATGCTCAAGAGGCATCACCCCAAATTCAAAGGCAACTGAATTTCGACAACCGGGGCATCGAAGTCGGAATGCCGCGAAACTCACCGAGTCTAAGCGTTTTGAAGTTTGGGGAAGAAGTCTGATGTGAAACAAGTCGCAGAAGCATACATGCTCAAGAGGGATCACCCGAAATTCATAGGCAACGAAATTTCGGCAACCGGGGCATCGAAGTCGGAATACCGCGAAACTCACCGATTCAAAGCGTTTCGCCGTTTGCGGAAGAAGTCTGATGTGGAACAAGTAGCAGAAGCATACATGCTCAAGAGGGATAACCCGAAATTCATAGGCAACTGAATTTCAGCAACCGGGGCATCGAAGTCGGAATGCCGCGAAACTCACCGAGTCAAAGCGTTTCGCCGTTTGCGGAAGAAGTCTGATGTGAAACAAGTCGCAGAAGCATACATGCTCAAGAGGGATCACGCGAAATTCATTGGCTACTAAATTTCGGCAACCGGGGCATCGAAGTCGGAATGTCGCGAAACTCACCGAGTCAAAGCGTTTCGCCGTTTGCAGAAGAAGTCTGATGTGGAACAAGTAGCAGAAGCATACATGCTCATGAGTGATCACCCGAAATTCAAAGGAACCTGAATTTCGGCAACCGGGGCATCGAAGTCGGAATGTCGCGAAACTCACCGAGTCAAAGCGTTTCGCCATTTGCGGAAGAAGTGTGATGTGGAACAAGTAGCAGAAGCATACATGCTCAAGAGGCATCACCCCAAATTCAAAGGCACCTGAATTTCGGCAACCGGGGCATCGAAGTCGGAACGTCGCAAAACTCACCGAGTCGAAGCGTTTCGCCGTTTGCGAAAGAAGTCTGATGTGGAACAAGTAGCAGAAGCATACATGCTCAAGAGGGATCACCCGAAATTCAAAGAAACCTGAATTTCGACAACCGGGGCATCGAAGTAGGAATGCCGCGAAACTCACCGAGTCAAAGCTATTCGCCGTTTGCGGAAGAAGTGTGATGTGAAACAAGTAGCAGAAGCATACATGCTCAAGAGGCATCACCCGAAATTCAAAGGAACCTGAATTTCGGCAACCGGGGCATCGAATTCGGAATGTCGCGAAACTCACCGAGTCAAAGCGTTTCGCCGTTTGCGGAAGATGTTTGATGTGGAACAAGTAGCAGAAGCATACATGCTCATGAGTGATCACCCGAAATTCAAAGGCAACTAAATTTCGGCAACCGGGGCATCGAAGTCGAAATGTCGCGAAACTCACCTAGTCAAAGCGTTTCGCCGTTTGCGGAAGAAGTCTGATGTGGAACAAGTAGCAGAAGCATACATGCTGATGAGTGATCACCCGAAATTCAAAGGAACCTGAATTTCGGCAACCGGGGCATCGAAGTCGGAATGTCACGAAACTCACCGACTCAAAGCGTTTCGCCGTTTGCGGAAGAAGTCTGTTGTGGAACAAGTAGCAGAAGCGTGCATGCTCAAGAGGCATCACCCGAAATTCAAAGGCAACTGAATTTCGGCAACCGGGGGATCGAAGTCGGAATGCCGCGAAACTCATCGAGTCAAAGCGTTTTGCAGTTTGCGGAAGAAGTCTGATGTGGAACAAGTCGCAGAAGCATACATGCTTAAGAGGGATCACCCGAAATTCATAGGCAACTGAATTTCGGCAACCGGGGCATCGAAGTCGGAATGCCGCGAAACTCACCGAGTCAAAGCGTTTTGCAGTTTGCGGAAGAAGTCTGATGTGGAACAAGTCGCAGAACATACATGCTCAAGAGGCATCATCCGAAATTCATAGGCAACTGAATTTCGACAACCGGGGCATCGAAGTCGGAATGCCGCGAAACTCACCGAGTCTAAGCGTTTGGCAGTTTGGGGAAGAAGTCTGATGTGAAACAAGTCGCAGAAGCATACATGCTCAAGAGGGATCACCCGAAATTCATAGGCAACTGAATTTCGGCAACCGGGGCATCGAAGTCGGAATGCCGCCAAACTCACCGAGTCAAAGCGTTTCGCCGTTTGCGGAAGAAGTCTGTTGTGGAACAAGTAGTAGAAGCGTACATGCTCAAGAGTGATCACCCGAAATTCAAAGGCAACTCAATTTCGGCAACCGGGGCATCGAAGTCGGAATGCCGCGAAACTCACCGATTCAAAGCGTTTCGCCGTTTACGGAAGAAGTTTGATGTGGAACAAGTAGCAGAAGCATACATGCTCAAGAGGCATCACCCGAAATTCATAGGCAACTGAATTTCGGCAACCGGGGCATCGAAGTCGGAATGCCGCGAAACTCACCGAGTCAAAGCGTTTTGCAGTTTGCGGAAGAAGTCTGATGTGGAACAAGTCGCAGAGCATACATGCTCAAGAGGCATCATCCGAAATTCATAGGCAACTGAATTTCGACAACCGGGGCATCGAAGTCGGAATGCCGCGAAACTCACCGAGTCTAAGCGTTTTGCAGTTTGGGGAAGAAGTCTGATGTGAAACAAGTCGCATAAGCATACATGCTCAAGAGGGATCACCCGAAATTCATAGGCAACTGAATTTCGGCAACCGGGGCATCGAAGTCGGAATGCCGCGAAACTCACCGAGTCAAAGCGTTTCGCCGTTTGCGGAAGAAGTCTGTTGTGGAACAAGTAGTAGAAGCGTACATGCTCATGAGTGATCACCCGAAATTCAAAGGCAACTCAATTTCGGCAACCGGGGCATCGAAGTCGGAATGCCGTGAAACTCACCGATTCAAAGCGTTTCGCCGTTTGCGGAAGATGTTTGATGTGGAACAAGTAGCAGAAGCATACATGCTCAAGAGGGATCACCCGAAATTCATAGGCAACTAAATTTCGGCAACCGGGGCATCGAAGTCGGAATGCCGCGAAACTCACCGAGTCAAAGCTTTTCGCCGTTTGCGGAAGAAGTCTGTTGTGCAACAAGTAGCAGAAGCGTACATGCTCATGAGTGATCACCCGAAATTCAAAGGCAACTCAATTTCGGCAACCGGGGCATCGAAGTCGGAATGCCGCGAAACTCACCGATTCAAATCGTTTCGCCGTTTACGGAAGAAGTTTGATGTGGAACAAGTAGCAGAAGCATACATGCTCAAGAGGCATCACCCGAAATTCATAGGCAACTGAATTTCGCCAACCGGGACATCGAAGTCGGAATGCCACGAAACTCACCAAGTCAAAGCGTTTCGCCGTTTGCGGAAGAAGTCTGATGTGGAACAAGTAGCAGAAGCATACATGCTCATGAGTGATCACCCGAAATTCAAAGGAACCTGAATTTCGGCAACCGGGGCATCGAAGTCGGAATGTCGCGAAACTCACCGAGTCAAAGCGTTTCGCCGTTTGCGGAAGAAGTCTGATGTGGAACAAGTAGCAGAAGCATACATGCTCATGAGTGATCACCCGAAATTGAAAGGAACCTGAATTTCGGCAACCGGGGCATCGAAGTCCGAATGTCGCGAAACACACCAAGTCAAAGCGTTTCGCCGTTTGCGGAAGAAGTTTGATGTGGAACAATTAGCAGAAGCTTACATGCTCAAGAGGCATCACCCCAAATTCAAAGGCTCCTGAATTTCGGCAACCGGGGCATCGAAGTCGGAATGCCGCGAAACTCACCGAGTCAAAGCGTTTTGCAGTTTGCGGAAGAAGTCTGATGTGGAACAAGTCGCAGAAGCATACATGCTCAAGAGGGATCACCCGAAATTCATAGGCAACTGAATTTCGGCAAACGGGGCATTGAAGTCGGAATGCCGCGAAACTCACCGAGTCAAAGCGTTTTGCAGTTTGCGGAAGAAGTCTGATGTGGAACAAGTCGCAGAGCATACATGCTCAAGAGGCATCATCCGATATTCATAGGCAACTGAATTTCAACAACCGGGGCATCGAAGTCGAAATGCCGCGAAACTCACCGAGTCTAAGCGTTTTGCAGTTTGGGGAAGAAGTCTGATGTGAAACAAGTCGCATAAGCATACATGCTCAAGAGGGATCACCCGAAATTCATAGGCAACTGAATTTCGGCAACCGGGGCATCGAAGTCGGAATGCCGCGAAACTCACCGAGTCAAAGCGCTTCGCCGTTTGCGGAAGAAGTCTGTTGTGGAACAAGTAGTAGAAGCGTACATGCTCATGAGTGATCACCCGAAATTCAAAGGCAACTCAATTTCGGCAACCGGGGCATCGAAGTCGGAATGCCGTGAAACTCACCGATTCAAAGCGTTTCGCCGTTTGCGGAAGAAGTTTGATGTGGAACAAGTAGCAGAAGCATACATGCTCAAGAGGCATCACCCGAAATTTATAGGCAACTGAATTTCGACAACCGGGACATCGAAGTCGAAATGCCGCGAAACTCACCGAGTCTAAGTGTTTTGCAGTTTGGGGAAGAAGTCTGATGTGAAACAAGTCGCAGAAGCATACATGCTCAAGAGGGATCACCCGAAATTCATAGGCAACTAAATTTCGGCAACCGGGGCATCGAAGTCGGAATGCCGCGAAACTCACCGAGTCAAAGCGTTTTGCAGTTTGCGGAAGAAGTCTGATGTGGAACAAGTCGCAGAGCATACATGCTCAAGAGGGATCACCCGAAATTCATAGGCAACTGAATTTCGGCAACCGGGGCATCGAAGTCGGAATGCCACGAAACTCACCGAGTCAAAGCGTTTCGCCGTTTGCGGAAGAAGTCTGTTGTGGAACAAGTAGGAGAAGCGTACATGCTCAAGAGTGATCACCCGAAATTCAAAGGCAACTCAATTTCGGCAACCGGGGCATCGAAGTCGGAATGCCGTGAAACTCACCGATTCAAAGCGTTTCGCCATTTACGGAAGAAGTTTGATGTGGAACAAGTAGCAGAAGCATACATGCTCAAGAGGCATCACCCGAAATTCATAGGCAACTGAATTTCGACAACTGGGACATCGAAGTCGGAATGCCGCGAAACTCACCGAGTCAAAGCGTTTTGCAGTTTGGGGAAGAAGTCTGATGTGAAACAAGTCGCAGAAGCATACATGCTCAAGAGGGATCACCCGAAATTCATAGGCAACTAAATTTCGGCAACCGGGGCATCGAAGTCGGAATGCCGCGAAACTCACCGAGTCAAAGCGTTTTGCAGTTTGCGGAAGAAGTCTGATGTGGAACAAGTCGCAGAGCATACATGCTCAAGAGGGATCACCCGAAATTCATAGGCAACTGAATTTCGGCAACCGGGGCATCAAAGTCGGAATGCCGCGAAACTCACCGAGTCAAAGCGTTTCGCCGTTTGCGGAAGAAGTCTGTTGTGGAACAAGTAGTAGAAGCGTACATGCTCAAGAGTGATCACCCGAAATTCAAAGGCAACTCAATTTCAGCAACCGGGGCATCGAAGTCGGAATGCCGCGAAACTCACCGATTCAAAGCGTTTCGCCGTTTACGGAAGAAGTTTGATGTGGAACAAGTAGCAGAAGCATACATGCTCAAGAGGCATCACCCGAAATTCATAGGCAACTGAATTTCGACAACCGGGACATCGAAGTCGGAATGCCGCGAAACTCACCGAGTCTAAGCGTTTTGCAGTTTGGGGAAGAAGTCTGATGTGAAACAAGTCGCAGAAGCATACATGCTCAAGAGGGATCACCCGAAATTCATAGGCAACTAAATTTCGGCAACCGGGGCATCGAAGTCGGAATGCCGCGAAACTCACCGAGTCAAAGCGTTTTGCAGTTTGCGGAAGAAGTCTGATGTGGAACAAGTCGCAGAGCATACATGCTCAAGAGGGATCACCCGAAATTCATAGGCAACTGAATTTCGGCAACCGGGGCATCGAAGTCGGAATGCCGCCAAACTCACCGAGTCAAAGCGTTTTGCAGTTTGCGGAAGAAGTCTGATGTGGAACAAGTCGCAGAGCATACATGCTCAAGAGGCGTCATCCGAAATTCATAGGCAACTGAATTTCAACAACCGGGGCATCGAAGTCGGAATGCCGCGAAACTCACCGAGTCTAAGCGTTTTGCAGTTTGGGGAAGAAGTCTGATGTGAAACAAGTCGCATAAGCATACATGCTCAAGAGGGATCACCCGAAATTCATAGGCAACTGAATTTCGGCAACCGGGGCATCGAAATCGGAATGCCGCGAAACTCACCGAGTCAAAGCGTTTCGCCGTTTGCGGAAGAAGTCTGTTGTGGAACAAGTAGTAGAAGCGTACATGCT
Source organism: Populus alba x Populus glandulosa (assembly GCA_033617975.1). Classification (NCBI taxonomy): domain Eukaryota; kingdom Viridiplantae; phylum Streptophyta; class Magnoliopsida; order Malpighiales; family Salicaceae; genus Populus; species Populus alba x Populus glandulosa. The sequence goes on along the minus strand of CM066145.1, from coordinate 14,811,017 downwards.
CATGAGTGATCACCCGAAATTCAAAGGCAACTCAATTTCGGCAACCGGGGCATCGAAGTCGGAATGCCGCGAAACTCACCGATTCAAAGCGTTTCGCCGTTTACGGAAGAAGTTTGATGTGGAACAAGTAGCAGAAGCATACATGCTCAAGAGGCATCACCCGAAATTCATAGGCAACTGAATTTCGCCAACCGGGACATCGAAGTCGGAATGCCGCGAAACTCACCGAGTCAAAGCGTTTCGCCGTTTGCGGAAGAAGTCTGATGTGGAACAAGTAGCAGAAGCATACATGCTCATGAGTGATCACCCGAAATTCAAAGGCAACTAAATTTCGGCAACCGGGGCATCCAAGTCGAAATGTCACGAAACTCACCGAGTCAAAGCGTTTCGCCGTTTGCGGAAGAAGTCTGATGTGGAACAAGTAGCAGAAGCATACATGCTCATGAGTGATCACCCGAAATTGAAAGGAACCTGAATTTCGGCAACCGGGGCATCGAAGTCGGAATGTCGCGAAACTCACCGAGTCAAAGCGTTTTGCAGTTTGCGGAAGAAGTCTGATGTGGAACAAGTAGCAGAAGCATACATGCTCATGAGTGATCACCCGAAATTCAAAGGAACCTGAATTTCGGCAACCGGGGCATCGAAGTCCGAATGTCGCGAAACACACCAAGTCAAAGCGTTTCGCCGTTTGCGGAAGAAGTTTGATGTGGAACAATTAGCAGAAGCTTACATGCTCAAGAGGCATCACCCCAAATTCAAAGGCTCCTGAATTTCGGCAACCGGGGCATCGAAGTCGGAATGCCGCGAAACTCACCGAGTCAAAGCGTTTTGCAGTTTGCGGAAGAAGTCTGATGTGGAACAAGTCGCAGAAGCATACATGCTCAAGAGGGATCACCCGAAATTCATAGGCAACTGAATTTCGGCAAACGGGGCATTGAAGTCGGAATGCCGCGAAACTCACCGAGTCAAAGCTTTTCGCCGTTTGCGGAAGAAGTCTGTTGTGGAACAAGTAGCAGAAGCGTACATGCTCATGAGTGATCACCCGAAATTCAAAGGCAACTCAATTTCAGCAACCGGGGCATCGAAGTCGGAATGCCGCGAAACTCACCGATTCAAAGCGTTTCGCCGTTTGCGGAAGAAGTTTGATGTGGAACAAGTAGCAGAAGCATACATGCTCAAGAGGCATCACCCGAAATTCAAAGGCAACTGAATTTCGGTAACCGGGGCATCGAAGTCGGAATGCCACGAAACTCACTGAGTCAAAGCGTTTCGCCGTTTGCGGAAGAAGTCTATTGTGGAACAAGTAGCAGAAGCATACATGCTCAAGAGGGATAACCCGAAATTCATAGGCAACTGAATTTCGACAACCGGGACATCGAAGTCGGAATGTCGCGAAACTCACCGAGTCTAAGCGTTTTGCAGTTTGGGGAAGAAGTCTGATGTGAAACAAGTCGCAGAAGCATACATGCTCAAGAGGGATCACCCGAAATTCATAGGCAACTAAATTTCGGCAACCGGGGCATCGAAGTCGGAATGCCGCGAAACTCACCGAGTCAAAGCGTTTCGCTGTTTGCAGAAGAAGTCTGTTGTGGAACAAGTAGCAGAAGCGTACATGCTCATTAGCGATCACCCGAAATTCAAAGACAACTCAATTTCGGCAACCGGGGCATAGAAGTCGGAAAGCCGCGAAACTCACCGATTCAAAGCGTTTCGCCCTTTGCGGAAGAAGTTTGATGTGGAACAAGCAGGAGAAGCATACATGCTCAAGAGGCATCACCCAAAATTCAAAGGCAACTGAATTTCGGTAACCGGGGCATCGAAGTCGGAATGCCACGAAACTCACTGAGTCAAAGCGTTTCGCCGTTTGCGGAAGAAGTCTGTTGTGGAACAAGTAGCAGAAGCATACATGCTCAAGAGGGATAACCCGAAATTCATAGGCAACTGAATTTCGACAACCGGGACATCGAAGTCGGAATGCCGCGAAACTCACCGACTCTAAGCGTTTTGCAGTTTGGGGAAGAAGTCTGATGTGAAACAAGTCGCAGAAGCATACATGCTCAAGAGGGATCACCCGAAATTCATAGGCAACTAAATTTCAGCAACCGGGGCATCGAAGTCGGAATGCCGCGAAACTCACCGAGTCAAAGCGTTTCGCCGTTTGCAGAACAAGTCTGTTGTGGAACAAGTAGCAGAAGCGTACATGCTCTTGAGTGATCACCCGAAATTCAAAGGCAACTCAATTTCGGCAACCGGGGCATCGAAGTCGGAATGCCGCGAAACTCACTGATTCAAAGCGTTTCGCCGTTTGCGGAAGAAGTTTGATGTGGAACAAGTAGCAGAAGCATACATGCTCAAGAGGCATCACCCGAAATTCAAAGGCAACTGAATTTCGGCAACCGGGGCATCGAAGTCGGAATGCCCCGAAACTCACCGAGTCAAAGCGTTTCGCCGTTTGCGGAAGAAGTCTGATGTGGAACAAGTAGCAGAAGCATACATGCTCATTAGTGATCACCCGAAATTCAAAGGCAACTAAATTTCGGCAACCGGGGCATCGAAGTCGAAATGTCGCGAAACTCACCGAGTCAAAGCGTTTCGTCGTTTGCGGAAGAAGACTGATGTGGAACAAGTAGCAGAAGCATACATGCTCATGAGTGATCACCCGAAATTCAAAGGAACCTGAATTTCGGCAACCGGGGCATCGAAGTCGGAATGTCGCGAAACTCACCGAGTCAAAGCGTTTCGCCGTTTGCGGAAGAAGTCTGATGTGGAACAAGTAGCAGAAGCATACATGCTCATGAGTGATCACCCGAAATTCAAAGGAACCTGAATTTCGGCAACCGGGGCATCGAAGTCGGAATGGCACGAAACTCACCGAGTCAAAGCGTTTCGCCGTTTGCGGAAGAAGTCTGATGTGGAACAAGTAGCAGAAGCATACATGCTCATGAGTGATCACCCGAAATTCAAAGGAACCTGAATTTCGGCAACCGGGGCATCGAAGTCGGAATGTCGAGAAACTCACCGAGTCAAAGCTTTTCGCCGTTTGCGGAAGAAGTCTGATGTGGAACAAGTAGCAGAAGCATACATGCTCAAGAGGGATCACCCGAAATTCAAAGAAACCTGAATTTCGACAACCGGGGCATCGAAGTCGGAATGCCGCGAAACTCACCGAGTCAAAGCGGTTCGCCGTTTGCGGAAGAAGTGTGATGTGGAACAAGTAGCAGAAGCATACATGCTCAAGAGGCATCACCCGAAATTCAAAGGCACCTGAAATTCGGCAACCGAGGCATCGAAGTCGGAATGTCGCGAAACTCACCGAGTCAAAGCGTTTCGCCGTTTGCGGAAGAAGTCTGATGTGGCACAAGTAGCAGAAGCATACATGCCCAAGAGGGATCACCTCAAATTCAAAGAAACCTGAATTTCGACGACCGGGGAATCGAAGTCGGAATGCCGCGAAACTCACCGAGTCAATGTGGTTCGCCGTTTGAGGAAGAAGTGTGATGTGAAACAAGTAGCAGAAGCATACATGCTCAAGAGGCATCACCCGAAATTCAAAGCTAACTGAATTTCGGCAACCGGGGCATCGAAGTCGGAATGCCGCGAAACTCACTGATTCAAAGCGTTTCGCCGTTTGCGGAACAAGTCTGATGTGGAACAAGTAGCAGAAGCATACATGCTCATGAGTGATCACCCGAAATTCAAAGGAACCTGAATTTCGGCAACCGGGGCATCGAAGTCGGAATGTCACGAAACTCACCGAGTCAAAGCGTTTCGCCGTTTGCGGAAGAAGTCTGATGTGGAACAAGTAGCAGAAGCATACATGCTCATGAGTGATCACCCGAAATTCAAAGGAACCTGAATTTCGGCAACCGGGGCATCGAAGTCGGAATGTCGAGAAACTCACCGAGTCAAAGCTTTTCGCCGTTTGCGGAAGAAGTCTGATGTGGAACAAGTAGCAGAAGCATACATGCTCAAGAGGGATCACCCGAAATTCAAAGAAACCTGAATTTCGACAACCGGGGCATCGAAGTCGGAATGCCGCGAAACTCACCGAGTCAAAGCGGTTCGCCGTTTGCGGAAGAAGTGTGATGTGGAACAAGTAGCAGAAGCATACATGCTCAAGAGGCATCACCCGAAATTCAAAGGCACCTGAAATTCGGCAACCGAGGCATCGAAGTCGGAATGTCGCGAAACTCACCGAGTCAAAGCGTTTCGCCGTTTGCGGAACAAGTCTGATGTGGAACAAGTAGCAGAAGCATACATGCTCATGAGTGATCACCCGAAATTCAAAGGAACCTGAATTTCGGCAACCGGGGCATCGAAGTCGGAATGTCACGAAACTCACCGAGTCAAAGCGTTTCGCCGTTTGCGGAAGAAGTCTGATGTGGAACAAGTAGCAGAAGCATACATGCTCATGAGTGATCACCCGAAATTCAAAGGAACCTGAATTTCGGCAACCGGAGCATCGAAGTCGGAATGTCGCGAAACTCACCGAGTCAAAGCGTTTCGCCGTTTGCGGAAGAAGTCTGATGTGGAACAAGTAGCAGAAGCATACATGCTCATGAGTGATCACCTGAAATTCAAAGGAACCTGAATTTCGGCAACCGGGGCATCGAAGTCGGAATGTCACGAAACTCACCGAGTCAAAGCGTTTCGCCGTTTGCGGAAGAAGTCTAATGTGGAACAAGTAGCAGAAGCATACATGCCCAAGAGGGATCACCTGAAATTCAAAGAAACCTGAATTTCGACAACCGGGGAATCGAAGTCGGAATGCCGCGAAACTCACCGAGTCAAAGTGGTTCGCCGTTTGAGGAAGAAGTGTGATGTGAAACAAGTAGCAGAAGCATACATGCTCAAGAGGCATCACCCGAAATTCAAAGGCAACTGAATTTCGGCAACCGGGGCATCGAAGTCGGAATGCCCCGAAACTCACCGAGTCAAAGCGTTTCGCCGTTTGCGGAAGAAGTCTGATGTGGAACAAGTAGCAGAAGCATACATGCTCATTAGTGATCACCCGAAATTCAAAGGCAACTAAATTTCGGCAACCGGGGCATCGAAGTCGAAATGTCGCGAAACTCACCGAGTCAAAGCGTTTCGCCGTTTGCGGAAGAAGTCTGATGTGGAACAAGTAGCAGAAGCATACATGCTCAAGAGGGATCACCCGAAATTCAAAGGCACCTGAAATTCGGCAACCGAGGCATCGAAGTCGGAATGCCGCGAAACTCACCGAGTCAAAGCGTTTCGCTGTTTACGGAAGAAGTCTGTTGTGGAACAAGTAGCAGAAGCGTACATGCTCATGAGTGATCACCCGAAATTCAAAGGCAACTCAATTTCGGCAACCGGGGCATCGAAGTCGGAATGCCGCGAAACTCACCGATTCAAAGCGTTTCGCTGTTTGCGGAAGAAGTTTGATGTGGAACAAGTAGCAGAAGCATACATGCTCAAGAGGCATCACCCGAAATTTAAAGGCAACTGAATTTCGGCAACCGGGGCATCGAAGTCGGAATGCCGCGAAACTCACCGAGTCAAAGCGTTTTGCAGTTTGCGGAAGAAGTCTGATGTGGAAGAAGTCGCAGAAGTATACATGCTCAAGAGGGATCACCCGAAATTCATAGGCAACTGAATTTCGACAACCGGGCATCGAAGTCGGAATGTCGCGAAACTCACCGAGTCAAAGCGTTTTGCAGTTTGCGGAAGAAGTCTGATGTGGAACAAGTCGCAGAGCATACATGCTCAAGAGGGATCATCCAAAATTCATAGGCAACTGAATTTCGACAACCGGGGCATCGAAGTCGGAATGCCGCGAAACTCACCGAGTCTAAGCGTTTTGCAGTTTGGGGAACAAGTCTTATGTGAAACAAGTCGCAGAAGCATACATGCTCAAGAGGGATCACCCGAAATTCATAGGCAACTGAATTTCGGCAACCGGGGCATCGAAGTCGGAATGTCGCGAAACTCACCGAGTCAAAGAGTTTCGCCGTTTGCGGAACAAGTTTGATGTGGAACAAGTAGCACAAGCATACATGCTCAAGAGGCATCACCCCAAATTCAAAGGCACCTGAATTTCGGCAACCGGGGCATCGAAGTCGGAATGCCGCGAAACTAACCGAGTCAAAGCGGTTCGCCGTTTGCGGAAGAAGTGTGATGTGAAACAAGTAGCAGAAGCATACATGGTCAAGAGGCATCACCCGAAATTCAAAGGCAATTCAATTTCGGCAACCGGGCCATCGAAGTCGGAATGCCGCGAAACTCACTGATTCAAAGCGTTTCGCCGTTTGCGGAAGAATTCTGATGTGGAACAAGTAGCAGAAGCATACATGCTCATGAGTGATCACCCGAAATTTAAAGGCAACTAAATTTCGGCAACCGGGGCATCGAAGTCGAAATGTCGCAAAACTCACCGTGTCAAAGCGTTTCGCCGTTTGCGGAAGAAGTGTGACGTGGAACAAGTAGCAGAAGCATACATGCTCAAGAGGTATCACCCGAAATTCAAAGGCAACTGACTTTCGGCAACCGGGGTATCGAAGTCAGAATGTCGCGAAACTCACCTAGTCAAAGCGTTTCGCCGTTTGCGGAAGAAGTCTGATGTGGAACAAGTAGCAGAAGCATACATGCTCATGAGTGATCACCCGAAATTCAAAGGAACCTGAATTTCGGCAACCAGGGCATCGAAGTCGGAATGTCGCGAAACTCACCGAGTCAAAGCGTTTCGCCGTTTGCGGAAGAAGTTTAATGTGGAACGAGTACCAGAAGCATACATGCTCAAGAGGGATAACCGAAAATTCATAGGCAACTGAATTTCGGCAAACGGGGCATCGAAGTCGGAATGTCGCGAAACTCACCGAGTCAAAGCGTTTCGCCGTTTGCGGAAGAATTTGATTTGGAACAAGTAGCAGAAGCATACATGCTCAACAGGGATCACCCGAAATTCAAAGGCAACTCAATTTTGGCAACCGGGGCATCGAAGTCGGAATGTCGCGAAACTCACCGAGTCAAAGCGTTTCGCCGTTTGCGGAAGAAGTTTAATGTGGAACGAGTACCAGAAGCATACATGCTCATGAGTGATCACCCGAAATTCAAAGGCAACTGAATTTCGGCAACCGGGGCATCGAAGTTGGAATGTCGCGAAACTCACCAAGTGAAAGCGTTTCGCCGTTTGCGGAAGAAGTGTGATGTGGAACAAGTAGCAGAAGCATACATGCTCAAGAGGGATCACCCGAAATTCAAAGGCAACTCAATTTTGGCAAACGGGGCATCGAAGTCGGAATGCCGCAAAACTCAACGAGTCAAAGCGTTTCGCCGTTTGCGGAAGAAGTCTGATGTGGAACAAGTAGCAGAAGCACACATAGTCAAGAGGGATCACCCGAAATTCAAAGGCAAATCAATTTCGGCAAACGGGGCATCGAAGTCGGAATGCGGCGAAACTCACCCATTCAAAGCGTTTCGTCGTTTGCGGAAGAAGTTTGACGTGGAACAAGTAGCAGAAGCGAACATGCTCAAGAGGGATAACCCAAAATTCATAGGCAACTGAATTTCAGCAACCGGGGCATCGAAGTCGGAATGTCGCGAAACTCACCGAGTCAAAGCGTTTCGCCGTTTGCGGAAGAAGTCTGATGTGGAACAAGTAGCAGAAGCATACACGCTCATGAGTGATCACCCGAAATTCAAAGGCAACTGAATTTCGGCAACCGGGGCATCGAAGTCGGAATGTCGCGAAACTCACCGAGTCAAAGCGTTTCGCCGTTTGCGGACGAAATTTAATGTGGAACAAGTAGCAGAAGCATACATGCTCAAGAGGGATCACCCGAAATTCAAAGGAAACTCAATTTCGGCAAACGGGGCATCGAAGTCGGAATGCCGTGAAACTCACCGATTCAAAGCGTTTCGCCGTTTGCGGAAGAATTTAATTTGGAACAAGTAGTAGAAGCGTACATGCTCAACAGGGATCACCCGAAATTCAAAGGCAACTCAATTTTGGCAACCGGGGCATCGAAGTTGGAATGTCGCGAAACTCACCGAGTCAAAGCGTTTCGCCGTTTGCGGAAGAAGTTTAATGTGGAACAAGTAGCAGAAGCATACATGCTCAAGAGGGATCACCCGTAATTCAAAGGCAACTGAATTTCGACAAATGGGGCATCGAAGTCGGAATGCCGCGAAACTCACCGATTCAAAGCGTTTTGTCATTTGCGGAAGTAGTTTAATGTGGAACAAGTACCAGAAGCATACATGCTCAAGAGGGATCACCCGAAATTCAAAGGAAACTCAATTTCGGCAAACGGGGCATCGAAGTCGGAATGCCGTGAAACTCACCGATTCATAGCGTTTCGCCGTTTGCGGAAGAATTTGATTTGGAACAAGTAGCAGAAGAATACATGCTCAAGAGGGATCACCCGAAATTCAAAGGAAACTCAATTTCGGCAAACGGGGCATCGAAGTCGGAATGCCGTGAAACTCACCGATTCAAAGCGTTTCGCCGTTTGCGGACGAATTTGATTTGGAACAAGTAGCAGAAACAAACATGCTCAAGAGGGATAACCCCAAATTCATAGGCAACTGAATTTCGGCAATCGGGGCATCGAAGTCGGAGTGCCGCAAAACTCACCGAGTCAAAGTGTTTCGCCGTTTGCGGAAGAAGTTTGATGTGGAACAAGTAGCAGAAGCATACATGCTCAAGAGGCATCACCCGAAATTCAAAGGCAACTGAATTTTGGCAACCGGGGCATCGAAGTTAGAATGTCGCGAAATTAACCGAGTCAAAGCATTTCGCTGTTTGCGGAACAAGTGTGATGTGGAACAAGTACCAGAAGCATACATACTCAAGAGGGATCACCCGAAATTCAAAGGCAACTGAATTTCGAAAAACGGGGCATCGAAGTCGGAATGCCGCGAAACTCACCATGTCAAAGCATTTTGCAGTTTGCGAAAGAAGTCTGATGTGTAACAAGTCGCAGAAGCATACATGCTCAAGAGGGATCACCCGAAATTCAAAGGCAACTCAATTTCGGCAAACGGGGCATCGAAGTCGGAATGTCGCGAAACTCACCGATTCAAAGCGTTTGGCCGTTTTGCGGAAGAAGTTTGATGTGGAACAAGTACCAGAAGCATACATGCTTAAGAGGGATCACGCGAAATTCAAAGGCAACTCAATTTCGGCAAACGGGGCATCGAAGTCGGAATGCCGTGAAACTCACCGATTCAAAGCGTTTCGTCGTTTGCGGAAGAAGTTTGATGTGGAACAAGTAGCAGAAGCAAACATGCTCAAGAGGGATAACCCGAAATTCATAGGCAATTGAATTTCGGCAATCGGGGCATCAAAATAGGAATGCCGCGAAACTCACCAAGTCAAAGCGTTTCGCCGTTTGCGGAAGAAGTCTGATGTGGAACAAGTAGCAGATGCATACATGCTCTTGAGTGATCACCAGAAATTCAAAGGCAACTGAATTTTGGCAACCGGGGCATCGAAGTTGGAATGTCGCGAAACTCACTGAGTCAAAGCGTTTCGCCGTTTACGAAAGAAGTGTGATGTGGAAAAAGTACCAGAAGCATACATGCTCAAGAGGCATCACCCGAAATTCAAAGGCAACTGAATTTCGGCAACCGGGGCATCGAAGTCCGAATGGCGCGAAACTCACCGAGTCAAAGCGTTTCGCCGTTTACGGAAGAAGTCTGATGTGGAACAAGTAGCAGAAGCATATATGCTCATGAGTGATCACCCGAAATTCAAAGGCAACTGAATTTCGGCAACCGGGGCATCGAAGTCGGAATGTCGCGAAACTCACCGAGTCAAAGCGTTTCGCCGTTTGCGGAAGAAGTTTAATGTGGAACAAGTACCAGAAGCATACATGCTCAAGAGGGATCACCCGAAATTCAAAGGAAACTCAATTTCGGCAAACGGGGCATCGAAGTCGGAATGCCGTGAAACTCACCGATTCAAAGCGTTTCGCCGTTTGCGGAAGAATTTGATTTGGAACAAGTAGCAGAAGCATACATGCTCAACAGGGATCACCCGAAATTCAAAGGCAACTCAATTTTGGCAACCGGGGCATCGAAGTCGGAATGTCGCGAAACTCACCGAGTCAAAGCGTTTCGCCGTTTGCGGAAGAAGTTTAATGTGGAACGAGTACCAGAAGCATACATGCTCATGAGTGATCACCCGAAATTCAAAGGCAACTGAATTTCGGCAACCGGGGCATCGAAGTTGGAATGTCGCGAAACTCACCAAGTGAAAGCGTTTCGCCGTTTGCGGAAGAAGTGTGATGTGGAACAAGTAGCAGAAGCATACATGCTCAAGAGGGATCACCCGAAATTCAAAGGCAACTCAATTTTGGCAAACGGGGCATCGAAGTCGGAATGCCGCAAAACTCAACGAGTCAAAGCGTTTCGCCGTTTGCGGAAGAAGTCTGATGTGGAACAAGTAGCAGAAGCACACATAGTCAAGAGGGATCACCCGAAATTCAAAGGCAAATCAATTTCGGCAAACGGGGCATCGAAGTCGGAATGCGGCGAAACTCACCCATTCAAAGCGTTTCGTCGTTTGCGGAAGAAGTTTGACGTGGAACAAGTAGCAGAAGCGAACATGCTCAAGAGGGATAACCCAAAATTCATAGGCAACTGAATTTCAGCAACCGGGGCATCGAAGTCGGAATGTCGCGAAACTCACCGAGTCAAAGCGTTTCGCCGTTTGCGGAAGAAGTCTGATGTGGAACAAGTAGCAGAAGCATACACGCTCATGAGTGATCACCCGAAATTCAAAGGCAACTGAATTTCGGCAACCGGGGCATCGAAGTCGGAATGTCGCGAAACTCACCGAGTCAAAGCGTTTCGCCGTTTGCGGACGAAATTTAATGTGGAACAAGTAGCAGAAGCATACATGCTCAAGAGGGATCACCCGAAATTCAAAGGAAACTCAATTTCGGCAAACGGGGCATCGAAGTCGGAATGCCGTGAAACTCACCGATTCAAAGCGTTTCACCGTTTGCGGAAGAATTTAATTTGGAACAAGTAGTAGAAGCGTACATGCTCAACAGGGATCACCCGAAATTCAAAGGCAACTCAATTTTGGCAACCGGGGCATCGAAGTTGGAATGTCGCGAAACTCACCGAGTCAAAGCGTTTCGCCGTTTGCGGAAGAAGTTTAATGTGGAACAAGTAGCAGAAGCATACATGCTCAAGAGGGATCACCCGTAATTCAAAGGCAACTGAATTTCGACAAATGGGGCATCGAAGTCGGAATGCCGCGAAGCTCACCGATTCAAAGCGTTTTGTCGTTTGCGGAAGTAGTTTAATGTGGAACAAGTACCAGAAGCATACATGCTCAAGAGGGATCACCCGAAATTCAAAGGAAACTCAATTTCGGCAAACGGGGCATCGAAGTCGGAATGCCGTGAAACTCACCGATTCATAGCGTTTCGCCGTTTGCGGAAGAATTTGATTTGGAACAAGTAGCAGAAGAATACATGCTCAAGAGGGATCACCCGAAATTCAAAGGAAACTCAATTTCGGCAAACGGGGCATCGAAGTCGGAATGCCGTGAAACTCACCGATTCAAAGCGTTTCGTCGTTTGCGGAAGAAGTTTGATGTGGAACAAGTAGCAGAAGCAAACATGCTCAAGAGGGATAACCCGAAATTCATAGGCAATTGAATTTCGGCAATCGGAGCATCAAAATAGGAATCCCGCGAAACTCACCAAGTCAAAGCGTTTCGCCGTTTGCGGAAGAAGTCTGATGTGGAACAAGTAGCAGATGCATACATGCTCTTGAGTGATCACCAGAAATTCAAAGGCAACTGAATTTTGGCAACCGGGGCATCGAAGTTGGAATGTCGCGAAACTCACTGAGTCAAAGCGTTTCGCCGTTTACGAAAGAAGTGTGATGTGGAAAAAGTACCAGAAGCATACATGCTCAAGAGGCATCACCCGAAATTCAAAGGCAACTGAATTTCGGCAACCGGGGCATCGAAGTCCGAATGGCGCGAAACTCACCGAGTCAAAGCGTTTCGCCGTTTACGGAAGAAGTCTGATGTGGAACAAGTAGCAGAAGCATATATGCTCATGAGTGATCACCCGAAATTCAAAGGCAACTGAATTTCGGCAACCGGGGCATCGAAGTCGGAATGTCGCGAAACTCACCGAGTCAAAGCGTTTCGCCGTTTGCGGAAGAAGTTTAATGTGGAACAAGTACCAGAAGCATACATGCTCAAGAGGGATCACCCGAAATTCAAAGGAAACTCAATTTCGGCAAACGGGGCATCGAAGTCGGAATGCCGTGAAACTCACCGATTCAAAGCGTTTCGCCGTTTGCGGAAGAATTTGATTTGGAACAAGTAGCAGAAGCATACATGCTCAACAGGGATCACCCGAAATTCAAAGGCAACTCAATTTTGGCAACCGGGGCATCGAAGTCGGAATGTCGCGAAACTCACCGAGTCAAAGCGTTTCGCCGTTTGCGGAAGAAGTTTAATGTGGAACGAGTACCAGAAGCATACATGCTCATGAGTGATCACCCGAAATTCAAAGGCAACTGAATTTCGGCAACCGGGGCATCGAAGTTGGAATGTCGCGAAACTCACCAAGTGAAAGCGTTTCGCCGTTTGCGGAAGAAGTGTGATGTGGAACAAGTAGCAGAAGCATACATGCTCAAGAGGGATCACCCGAAATTCAAAGGCAACTCAATTTTGGCAAACGGGGCATCGAAGTCGGAATGCCGCAAAACTCAACGAGTCAAAGCGTTTCGCCGTTTGCGGAAGAAGTCTGATGTGGAACAAGTAGCAGAAGCACACATAGTCAAGAGGGATCACCCGAAATTCAAAGGCAACTCAATTTCGGCAAACGGGGCATCGAAGTCGGAATGCCGCGAAACTCACCAATTTAAAGCGTTTTGCCGTTTGCGGAAGAAGTCTGATGTGGAATAAGTCGCTGAAGCATACAAGCTCTAGAGGGATCACCTGAAATTCAAAGGCAACTCAATTTCGGCAAACGGGGCATCGAAGTCGGAATGCCGCGAAACTCACCAATTCAAAGCGTTTCGCCGTTTGCGGAAGAACTCTGATGTGGAACAAGTAGCAGAAGCATACATGCTCAAGAGGGATCACCTGAAATTCCAAGGCAACTGAATTTGGGCAACCGGGGCATCGAAGTCGGAATGTCCCGAAACTCACCGAGTCAAAGCGTTTCGCTGTTTGTGGAAGAAGTTTGATGTGGAACGAGTACCAGAAGCATACATGCTGAAGAGGGATCACCCGATATTCAAAGGCAACTGAATTTCGGCAAACGAGGCATCGATGTCGGAATGCCCCGAAACTCACCGATTCAAAGCGTTTCGCCGTTTGCAGAAGAAGTCTGATGTGGAACAAGTAGCAGAAGCATACATGCTCAAGAGGGATCACCTGAAATTCCAAGGCAACTGAATTTGGGCAACCGGGGCATCGAAGTCGGAATGGCGCGAAACTCACCGAGTCAAAGCGTTTCGCCATTTGTGGAAGAACTTTGATGTGGAACGAGTACCAGAAGCGTACATGCTAAAGAGGGATCACCCGAAATTCAAAGGCAACTCAATTTTGGCAAATGGGGCATCGAAGTCGGAATGCCGCGAAACTCACCGTGTCAAAGCGTTTCGCCGTTTGCGGAAGAAGTTTGATGTGGAACAAGTACCAGAAGCATACATGCTGAAGAGGGATCACCCGAAATTCAAAGGCAACTGAATTTCGGCAAACGAGGCATCGAAGTCGGAATGCCGCGAAACTCACCGATTCAAAGCGTTTCGCCATTTGCGGAAGAAGTTTGATGTGGAACAAGTACCAGAAGCATACATGTTGAAGAGGGATCACCCGAAATTCAAAGGCAACTGAATTTCGGCAAACGGGGCATCGAAGGCGGAATGTCACGAAACTCACCGATTCAAAGGGTTTCGCCGTTTGCAGAAGAAGTCTGATGTGGAACAAGTAGCAGAAGCATACATGCTCAAGAGGGATCACCCGAAATTCAAGGGCAACTCAATTTGGGCAAACGGGGCATCGAACTCGGAATGCCGCGAAACTCATCGAGTCAAAGCGTTTTGCCGTTTGTGGAGGAAGTCTGATGTGGAACAAGTAGCAGAAGCATACATGCTCAAGAGGGATCACCCGAAATTCAAAGGCAACTCAATTTTGGCAACCGGCGCATCGAAGTCGGAATGTCGCGAAACTCACGGAGTCAAAGCATTTCGCCGTTTGCGGAAGAAGTTTGATGTGGAACAAGTACCAGAAGCATACATGCTGAAGAGGGATCACCCGAAATTCAAAGGCAACTGAATTTCGGCAAACGGGGCATCGAAGGCGGAATGTCGCGAAACTCACCGATTCAAAGCGTTTCGCCGTTTGCAGAAGAAGTCTGATGTGGAACAAGTAGCAGAAGCATACATAGTCAAGAGGGATCACCCGAAATTCAAAGGCAAGTCAATTTCGGCAAATGAGGCATCGAAGTCGGAATGCCGCGAAACTCACCGATTCAAAGCGTTTCGCCGTTTGTGAAAGAAGTCTGATGTGGAACAAGTAGCAGAAGTATACATGCTCAAGAGGGATAACCGAAATTCAAAGGCAACTCAATTTCGGCAAACGGGGCATCGAAGGCGGAATGCCGCGAAACTCACCGAGTCAAAGCATTTTGCCATTTGCGGAAGAAGTCTAATGTGGAACAAGTAGCAGTAGCATACATGCTCAAGAGGGATCACCCGAAATTCAAAGGCAACTCAATTTTGGCAACCGGGGCATCGAAGTCGGAATGTCGCGAAACTCACGGAGTCAAAGCATTTCGCCGTTTGCGGAAGAAGTTTGATGTGGAACAAGTACCAGAAGCATACATGCTGAAGAGGGATCACCCGAAATTCAAAGGCAACTGAATTTCGGCAAACGGGGCATCGAAGGCGGAATGTCGCGAAACTCACTGATTCAAAGCGTTTCGCCGTTTGCAGAAGAAGTCTGATGTGGAACAAGTAGCAGAAGCATACATAGTCAAGAGGGATCACCCGAAATTCAAAGGCAACTCAATTTTAGCAAACGGGGCATCGAAGTCGGAATGCCGCGAAACTCACCGAGTCAAAGCGTTTCGCCGTTTGAGGAAGAAGTCTGATGTGGAACAAGTAGCAGAAGCATACATGCTCAAAAGGGATCACCCGAAATTCAAAGGCAACTGAATTTCGGCAACCGAGGCATCGAAGTTGGAATGTCGCGAAACTCACCGAGTCAAAGCGTTTCGCCGTTTGCGGAAGAAGTGTGCTGTGGAACAAGTACCAGATGCATACATGCTCAAGAGGGATCACCGGAAATTCAAAGGCAACTCAATTTTAGCAAACGGGGCATCGAAGTTGGAATGCTGCGAAACTCACCGATTCAAAGTGTTTGGCCGTTTGCGGAAGAAGTCTGATGTGGAACAAGTAGCAGAAGCATACTTGCTCAAGAGGGATCACCGAAATTCAAAGGCAACTCAATTTCGGCAAACGGGGCATCGAAGTCGGAATGCCGCGAAACTCACCGATTCAAAGCGTTTCGCCAATTGCGAAAGAAGTCTGATGTGGAACAAGTAGCAGAAGTATACATGCTCAAGAGGGATCACCGAAATTCAAAGGCAACTGAATTTCGGCAAACGGGGCATCGAAGTCGGAATGCCGTGAAACTCACCGAGTCAAAGCGTTTCGCCGTTTGAGGAAGAAGTCTGATGTGGAACAAGTAGCAGAAGTATACATGCTCAAGAGGGATAACCGAAATTCAAAGGCAACTCAATTTCGGCAAACGGGGCATCGAAGGCGGAATGCCGCGAAACTCACCGAGTCAAAGCATTTTGCCATTTGCGGAAGAAGTCTAATGTGGAACAAGTAGCAGTAGCATACATGCTCAAGAGGGATCACCCGAAATTCAAAGGCAACTCAATTTTGGCAACCGGGGCATCGAAGTCGGAATGTCGCGAAACTCACGGAGTCAAAGCATTTCGCCGTTTGCGGAAGAAGTTTGATGTGGAACAAGTACCAGAAGCATACATGCTGAAGAGGGATCACCCGAAATTCAAAGGCAACTGAATTTCGGCAAACGGGGCATCGAAGGCGGAATGTCGCGAAACTCACTGATTCAAAGCGTTTCGCCGTTTGCAGAAGAAGTCTGATGTGGAACAAGTAGCAGAAGCATACATAGTCAAGAGGGATCACCCGAAATTCAAAGGCAACTCAATTTTAGCAAACGGGGCATCGAAGTCGGAATGCCGCGAAACTCACCGAGTCAAAGCGTTTCGCCGTTTAAGGAAGAAGTCTGATGTGGAACAAGTAGCAGAAGCATACATGCTCAAAAGGGATCACCCGAAATTCAAAGGCAACTGAATTTCGGCAACCGAGGCATCGAAGTTGGAATGTCGCGAAACTCACCGAGTCAAAGCGTTTCGCCGTTTGCGGAAGAAGTGTGCTGTGGAACAAGTACCAGATGCATACATGCTCAAGAGGGATCACCGGAAATTCAAAGGCAACTCAATTTTAGCAAACGGGGCATCGAAGTTGGAATGCTGCGAAACTCACCGATTCAAAGTGTTTGGCCGTTTGCGGAAGAAGTCTGATGTGGAACAAGTAGCAGAAGCATACTTGCTCAAGAGGGATCACCGAAATTCAAAGGCAACTCAATTTCGGCAAACGGGGCATCGAAGTCGGAATGCCGCGAAACTCACCGATTCAAAGCGTTTCGCCAATTGCGAAAGAAGTCTGATGTGGAACAAGTAGCAGAAGTATACATGCTCAAGAGGGATCACCGAAATTCAAAGGCAACTGAATTTCGGCAAACGGGGCATCGAAGTCGGAATGCCGTGAAACTCACCGAGTCAAAGCGTTTCGCCGTTTGAGGAAGAAGTCTGATGTGGAACAAGTAGCAGAAGCATACATGCTCAAAAGGGATAACCCGAAATTCAAAGGCAACTGAATTTCGGCAACCGAGGCATCGAAGTTGGAATGTCGCGAAACTCACCGAGTCAAAGCGTTTCGCCGTTTGCGGAAGAAGTGTGCTGTGGAACAAGTACCAGATGCATACATGCTCAAGAGGGATCACCCGAAATTCAAAGGCAACTCAATTTTAGCAAACGGGGCATCGAAGTTGGAATGCTGCGAAACTCACCGATTCAAAGTGTTTGGCCGTTTGCGGAAGAAGTCTGATGTGGAACAAGTAGCAGAAGCATACTTGCTCAAGAGGGATCACCGAAATTCAAAGGCAACTCAATTTCGGCAAACGGGGCATCGAAGTCGGAATGCCGTGAAACTCACCAAGTCAAAGCGTTTCGCCGTTTGCGGAACAAGTGTGATGTGGAACAAGTAGCAGAAGCATACATGCTCAAGAGGTATCACCCGAAATTCAAAGGCAACTGAATTTCGGCAAACGGGGCATCGAAGGCGGAATGTCACGAAACTCACCGATTCAAAGCGTTTCGCCGTTTGCAGAAGAAGTCTGATGTGGAACAAGTACCAGAAGCATACATGCTGAAGAGGGATCACCCGAAATTCAAAGGAAACTGAATTTCACCAACCGGGGCATCGAAGTCGGAATGGCGCGAAACTCACCGTGTCTAAGCGTTACGCCGTTTGCTGAACAACTATGTTGGGGAACAAGTACCAGAAGCATACATGCTCAAGAGGGATCAACCGAAATTCAAAGGCAACTGAATTTCGGCAAACGGGGCATCGAAGTCGGAATGCCGAGAAACTCACCAAGTCAAAGCGTTTTACCGTTTCCAGAAGAAGTCTGATGTGGAACAAGTCGCAGAAGCATACTTGCTCAAGAGGGATCACCCGAAATTCAAAGGCAACAGAATTTCTGCAACCGGGGCATCGAAGTCGGAATGACGCGAAACTCACCGAGTCAAAGCGTTTCGCCGTTTGCGGAAGAAGTCTGATGTGGAACAAGTAGCAGAAGCATACTTGCTCAAGAGGGATCACCCGAAATTCAAAGGCAACTGAATTTCGGCAACCGGGGAATCGAAGTCGGAATGACGCGAAACTCCTCGAGTCAAAGCGTTTCGCCGTTTGAGGAAGAAGTCTGATGTGGAACAAGTAGCAGAAGCATACATGCTCAAGAGGGATCACCCGAAATTCAAAGGCAACTCAATTTTAGCAAACGGGGCATCGAAGTCGGAATGCCGCGAAACTCACCGATTCAAAGCGTTTCGCCGTTTGCAGAAGAAGTCTGATGTGGAACAAGTAGCAGAAGCATACATGCTCAAGAGGGATCACCCGAAATTCAAACGCAACTCAATTTCGGCAAACGGGTCATCAAAGTCGGAATGCCGCGAAACTCACCGATTCAAAGCGTTTCGCCGTTTGCAGAAGAAGTCTGATGTGGAACAAGTAGCAGAAGCATACATGCTCAAGAGGGATCACCCGAAATTCAAACGCAACTCAATTTCGGCAAACGGGTCATCGAAGTCGGAATGACGCGAAACTCCCCGAGTCAAAGCGTTTCGCCGTTTGAGGAAGAAGTCTGATGTGGAACAAGTAGCAGAAGCATACATGCCCAAGAGGGATCACCTGAAATTCAAAGGCAACTGAATTTCGGCAACCGAGGCATCGAAGTTGGAATGTCGCGAAACTCACCGAGTCAAAGCGTTTCGCCGTTTGCGGAAGAAGTGTGCTGTGGAACAAGTACCAGATGCATACATGCTCAAGAGGGATCACCCGAAATTCAAAGGCAACTCAATTTTAGCAAACGGGGCATCGAAGTCGGAATGCCGTGAAACTCACCGATTCAAAGTGTTTGGCCGTTTGCGGAAGAAGTCTGATGTGGAAGAAGTAGCAGAAGCATACTTGCTCAAGAGGGATCACCGAAATTCAAAGGCAACTCAATTGCGGCAAACGGGGCATCAAAGTCGGAATGCCGCGAAACTCACCGAGTCAAAGCGTTTAGCCGTTTGTAGAAGAAGTCTGATGTGGAACAAGTAGCAGAAGCATACATGCTCAAGAGGGATCACCCGAAATTCAAAGGCAACTCAATTTCGGCAAACGGGGCATCCAAGTCGGAATGCCGCGAAACTCACCGATTCAAAGCGTTTCGCCGTTTGCGAAAGAAGTCTGATGTGGAACAAGTAGCAGAAGTATACATGCTCAAGAGGGATCACCGAAATTCAAAGGCAACTCAATTTCGGCAAACGGGGCATCGAAGTCGGAATGCCTCGAAACTCACCAAGTCAAAGCGTTTCGCCGTTTGCGGAACAAGGGTGATGTGGAACAAGTAGCAGAAGCATACATGCTCAAGTGGTATCACCCGAAATTCAAAGGCAACTGAATTTCGGCAAACGTGGCATCGAAGGCGGAATGTCGCGAAACTCACCGATTCAAAGCGTTTCGCCGTTTGCAGAAGAAGTCTGATGTGGAACAAGTACCAGAAGCATACATGCTGAAGAGGGATCACCCGAAATTCAAAGGAAACTGAATTTCACCAACCGGGGCATCGAAGTCGGAATGGCGCGAAACTCACCGTGTCAAAGCGTTACGCCCTTTGCTGAACAACTATGTTGGGGAACAAGTACCAGAAGCATACATGCTCAAGAGGGATCAACCGAAATTCAAAGGCAACTCAATTTCAGAAAACGGGGAATTGAAGTCGGAATGCCGCGAAACTCACCGATTCAAAGCGTTTCGCCGTTTGTAGAAGAAGTCTGATGTGGAACAAGTAGCAGAAGCATACATGCTCAAGAGGGATCACCCGAAATTCAAAGGCAACTCAATTTCGGCAAACGGGTCATCGAAGTCGGAATGCCGCGAAACTCCCCGAGTCAAAACGTTTCGCCGTTTGCGGAAGAAGTGTGATGTGGAACAAGTAGCAGAAGCATACTTGCTCAAGAGGGATCACCCGAAATTCAAAGGCAACTGAATTTCGGCAACCGGGCCATCGAAGTCGGAATGACGCGAAACTCCCCGAGTCAAAGCGTTTCGCCGTTTGCGGAAGAAGTCTGATGTGGAACAAGTAGCAGAAGCATACTTGCTCAAGAGGGATCACCCGAAATTCAAAGGCAACTGAATTTCGGCAACCGGGGAATCGAAGTCGGAATGACGCGAAACTCCCCGTGTCAAAGCATTTCGCCGTTTGAGGAAGAAGTCTGATGTGAACCAAGTAGCAGAAGCATACATGCTCAAGAGGGATCACCTGAAATTCAAAGGCAACTGGATTTCGGCAACCGAGGCATCGAAGTTGGAATGTCGCGAAACTCACCGAGTCAAAGCGTTTCGCCGTTTGCGGAAGAAGTGTGTTGTGGAACAAGTACCAGATGCATACATGCTCAAGAGGGATCACCCGAAATTCAAAGGCAACTCAATTTTAGCAAACGGGGCATCGAAGTTGGAATGCTGCGAAACTCACCGATTCAAAGTGTTTGGCCGTTTGCGGAAGAAGTCTGATGTGGAACAAGTAGCAGAAGCATACTTGCTCAAGAGGGATCACCGAAATTCAAAGGCAACTCAATTTCGGCAAATGGGGCACCGAAGTCGGAATGCCGCGAAACTCACCGAGTCAAAGCGTTTGGCCGTTTGCCGAAGAAGTCTGATGTGGAACAAGTAGCAGAAGTATACCTGCTCAAGAGGGATCACCCGAAATTCAAAGGCAACTCAATTTCGGCAAACGGGGCATCGAAGTCGGAATGCCGCGAAACTCACCGATTCCAAGCGTTTCGCCAATTGCGAAAGAAGTCTGATGTGGAACAAGTAGCAGAAGTATACATGCTCAAGAGGGATCACCGAAATTCAAAGGCAACTCAATTTCGGCAAACGGGGCATCGAAGTCGGAATGCCGTGAAACTCACCAAGTCAAAGTGTTTCGCCGTTTGCGGAACAAGTGTGATGTGGAACAAGTAGCAGAAGCATACATGCTCAAGAGGTATCACCCGAAATTCAAAGGCAACTGAATTTCGGCAAACGGGGCATCGAAGGCGGAATGTCGCGAAACTCACCGATTCAAAGCGTTTCGCCGTTTGCAGAAGAAGTCTGATGTGGAACAAGTACCAGAAGCATACATGCTGAAGAGGGATCACCCGAAATTCAAAGGAAACTGAATTTCACCAACCGGGGCATCGAAGTCGGAATGGCGCGAAACTCACCGTGTCAAAGCGTTACGCCGTTTGCTGAACAACTATGTTGGGGAACAAGTACCAGAAGCATACATGCTCAAGAGGGATCAACCGAAATTCAAAGGCAACTGAATTTCGGCAAACGGGGCATCGAAGTCGGAATGCCGAGAAACTCACCAAGTCAAAGCGTTTTACCGTTTCCAGAAGAAGTCTGATGTGGAACAAGTCGCAGAAGCATACTTGCTCAAGAGGGATCACCCGAAATTCAAAGGCAACTGAATTTCTGCAACCGGGGCATCGAAGTCGGAATGGCGCGAAACTCACCGAGTCAAAGCGTTTCGCCGTTTGCGAAGAAGTCTGATGTGGAACAAGTAGCAGAAGCATACATGCTCAAGAGGGATCACCCGAAATTCCAAGGCAACTGAATTTCGGCAACCGGGGAATCGAAGTCGGAATGACGCGAAACTCACCGAGTCAAAGCGTTTCGCCGTTTGCAGAAGAAGTCTGATGTGGAACAAGTAGCAGAAGCATACATGCTCAAGAGGGATCACCCGAAATTCAAAGGCAACTGAATTTCGGCAACCGAGGCATCGAAGTCGGAATGGCGCGAAACTCACCGAGACAAAGCATTTTGCCGTTTGCGGAAGAGATGTGTTGTGGAACAAGTACCAGAAGCATACATGCTCAAGAGGGATCACCCGAAATTCAAAGGCAACTCAATTTCAGCAAACGGGGCATCGAAGTCGGAATGCCGCGAAACTCACCGATTCAAAGCGTTTGGCCGTTTGCGGAAGAAGTCTGATGTGGAACAAGTAGCAGAAGTATACATGCTCAAGAGGGATCACCGAAATTCAAAGGCAACTCAATTTCGGCAAACGGGGCATCGAAGTCGGAATGCCGCGAAACTCACCAAGTCAAAGCGTTTCGCCGTTTGCGGAACAAGTGTGATGTGGACCAAGTAGCAGAAGCATACATGCTCAAGAGGTATTACCCGAAATTCAAAGGCAACTGAATTTCGGCAAACGGGGCATCGAAGGCGGAATGTCGCGAAACTCACCGATTCAAAGCGTTTCGCTGTTTGTAGAAGAAGTCTGATGTGGAACAAGTACCAGAAGCATACATGCTGAAGAGGGATCACCCGAAATTCAAAGGAAACTGAATTTCACCAACCGGGGCATCGAAGTCGGAATGGCGCGAAACTCACCGTCTCAAAACGTTACGCCGTTTGCTGAACAACTGTGTTGGGGAACAAGTACCAGAAGCATACATGCTCAAGAGGGATCAACCGAAATTCAAAGGCAACTCAATTTCAGAAAACGGGGCATCAAAGTCGGAATGCCGCGAAACTCACCGATTCAAAGCGTTTCGCCGTTTGCAGAAGAAGTCTGATGTGGAACAAGTACCAGAAGCATACATGCTCAAGAGGGATCACCCGAAATTCAAAGGCAACTCAATTTCAGCAAACGGGGCATCGAAGTCGGAATGCCGCGAAACTCACCGATTCAAAGCGTTTGGCCATTTGCGGAAGAAGTCTGATGTGGAACAAGTAGCAGAAGCATACATGCTCAAGAGGGATCACCCGAAATTCCAAGGCAACTGAATTTCGGCAACCGGGGAATCGAAGTCGGAATGACACGAAACTCCCCGGGTCAAAGCGTTTCGCCGTTTGAGGAAGAAGTCTGATGTGGAACAAGTAGCAGAAGCATACATGCTCAAGAGGGATCACCCGAAATTCAAAGGCAACTGAATTTCGGCAACTGAGGCATTGAAGTCAGAATGCCGCGAAACTCACCGAGTCAAAGTGTTTCGCCATTTCCGGAAGTAGTTTGATGTGGAACAAGTACTAGAAGCATACATGCTCAAGAGGCATTACCCGAAATTCAAAGGAAACTGAATTTCGGCAAACAGGGCATCGAAGTCGGAATGCCGCGAAACTCACCGATTCAAATTGTTTTGCCGTTTGAGGAAGAAGTCCGATGTGGAACAAGTAGCAGAAGCATACATGCTCAAGAGGCATCACCCGAAATTCAAAGGCAACTGAATTTCGGCAAACGGGGCATCGAAGTCGGAATGACGCGAAACTCCCCGAGTCAAAGCGTTACGCCGTTTGCGGAAGAAGTCTGATGTGGAACAAGTAGCAGAAGCATACATGCTCAAGAGGGATCAACCGAAATTCCAAGGCAACTGAATTTCGGCAACCGGGGAATCGAAGTCGGAATGCCGTGAAACTCACCGATTCAAAGTGTTTGGCCGTTTGCGGAAGAAGTCTGATGTGGAAGAAGTAGCCGAAGCATACTTGCTCAAGAGGGATCACCGAAATTCAAAGGGAACTCAATTGCGGCAAACGGGGCATCGAAGTCGGAATGCCGCGAAACTCACCGATTCAAATCGTTTCGCCGTTTGCGAAAGAAGTCTGATGTGGAACAAGTAGCAGAAGTATACATGCTCAAGAGGGATCACCGAAATTCAAAGGCAACTCAATTTCGGCAAACGGGGCATCGAAGTCGGAATGCCGCGAAACTCACCAAGTCAAAGCGTTTCGCCGTTTGCGGAAGAAGTGTGATGTGGAACAAGTAGCAGAAGCATACATGCTCAAGAGGTATTACCCGAAATTCAAAGGCAACTGAATTTCGGCAAACGGGGCATCGAAGGCGGAATGTCGCGAAACTCACCGATTCAAAGCGTTTCGCCGTTTGTAGAAGAAGTCTGATGTGGAACAAGTACCAGAAGCATACATGCTGAAGAGGGATCACCCGAAATTCAAAGGAAACTGAATTTCACCAACCGGGGCATCGAAGTCGGAATGGCGCGAAACTCACCGTCTCAAAACGTTACGCCGTTTGCTGAACAACTGTGTTGGGGAACAAGTACCAGAAGCATACATGCTCAAGAGGGATCAACCGAAATTCAAAGGCAACTCAATTTCAGAAAACGGGGCATCAAAGTCGGAATGCCGCGAAACTCACCGATTCAAAGCGTTTCGCCGTTTGCAGAAGAAGTCTGATGTGGAACAAGTAGCAGAAGCATACATGCTCAAGAGGGATCAGCCCAAATTCAAAGGCAACTCAATTTTGGCAAACGGGTCATCGAAGTCGGAATGCCGCGAAACTCCCCGAGTCAAAGTGTTTCGCCGTTTGAGGAAGAAGTGTGATGTGGAACAAGTAGCAGAAGCATACTTGCTCAAGAGGGATCACCCGAAATTCAAAGGCAACTGAATTTCGGCAACCGGGCCATCGAAGTCGGAATGACGCGAAACTCCCCGAGTCAAAGCGTTTCGCCGTTTGCGGAAGAAGTCTGATGTGGAACAAGTAGCAGAAGCATACTTGCTCAAGAGGGATCACCCGAAATTCAAAGGCAACTGAATTTCGGCAACCGGGGAATCGAAGTCGGAATGACGCGAAACTCCCCGAGTCAAAGCGTTTCGCCGTTTGAGGAAGAAGTCTGATGTGGAACAAGTAGCAGAAGCATACATGCTCAAAAGGGATCACCCGAAATTCAAAGGCAACTGAATTTCGGCAACCGAGGCATCGAAGTTGGAATGTCGCGAAACTCACCGAGTCAAAGCGTTTCGCCGTTTGCGGAAGAAGTGTGCTGTGGAACAAGTACCAGATGCATACATGCTCAAGAGGGATCACCCGAAATTCAAAGGCAACTCAATTTTAGCAAACAGGGCATCGAAGTTGGAATGCTGCGAAACTCACCGATTCAAAGTGTTTGGCCGTTTGCGGAAGAAGTCTGATGTGGAACAAGTAGCAGAAGTATACATGCTCAAGAGGGATCACCGAAATTCAAAGGCAACTCAATTTCGGCAAACGGGGCATCGAAGTCGGAATGCCGCGAAACTCACCAAGTCAAAGCGTTTCGCCGTTTGCGGAACAAGTGTGATGTGGACCAAGTAGCAGAAGCATACATGCTCAAGAGGTATTACCCGAAATTCAAAGGCAACTGAATTTCGGCAAACGGGGCATCGAAGGCGGAATGTCGCGAAACTCACCGATTCAAAGCGTTTCGCTGTTTGTAGAAGAAGTCTGATGTGGAACAAGTACCAGAAGCATACATGCTGAAGAGGGATCACCCGAAATTCAAAGGAAACTGAATTTCACCAACCGGGGCATCGAAGTCGGAATGGCGCGAAACTCACCGTCTCAAAACGTTACGCCGTTTGCTGAACAACTGTGTTGGGGAACAAGTACCAGAAGCATACATGCTCAAGAGGGATCAACCGAAATTCAAAGGCAACTCAATTTCAGAAAACGGGGCATCAAAGTCGGAATGCCGCGAAACTCACCGATTCAAAGCGTTTCGCCGTTTGCAGAAGAAGTCTGATGTGGAACAAGTACCAGAAGCATACATGCTCAAGAGGGATCACCCGAAATTCAAAGGCAACTCAATTTCAGCAAACGGGGCATCGAAGTCGGAATGCCGCGAAACTCACCGATTCAAAGCGTTTGGCCGTTTGCGGAAGAAGTCTGATGTGGAACAAGTAGCAGAAGCATACATGCTCAAGAGGGATCACCCGAAATTCCAAGGCAACTGAATTTCGGCAACCGGGGAATCGAAGTCGGAATGACACGAAACTCCCCGGGTCAAAGCGTTTCGCCGTTTGAGGAAGAAGTCTGATGTGGAACAAGTAGCAGAAGCATACATGCTCAAGAGGGATCACCCGAAATTCAAAGGCAACTGAATTTCGGCAACTGAGGCATTGAAGTCAGAATGCCGCGAAACTCACCGAGTCAAAGTGTTTCGCCATTTCCGGAAGTAGTTTGATGTGGAACAAGTACTAGAAGCATACATGCTCAAGAGGCATTACCCGAAATTCAAAGGAAACTGAATTTCGGCAAACAGGGCATCGAAGTCGGAATGCCGCGAAACTCACCGATTCAAATTGTTTTGCCGTTTGAGGAAGAAGTCCGATGTGGAACAAGTAGCAGAAGCATACATGCTCAAGAGGCATCACCCGAAATTCAAAGGCAACTGAATTTCGGCAAACGGGGCATCGAAGTCGGAATGACGCGAAACTCCCCGAGTCAAAGCGTTACGCCGTTTGCGGAAGAAGTCTGATGTGGAACAAGTAGCAGAAGCATACATGCTCAAGAGGGATCAACCGAAATTCCAAGGCAACTGAATTTCGGCAACCGGGGAATCGAAGTCGGAATGCCGTGAAACTCACCGATTCAAAGTGTTTGGCCGTTTGCGGAAGAAGTCTGATGTGGAAGAAGTAGCCGAAGCATACTTGCTCAAGAGGGATCACCGAAATTCAAAGGGAACTCAATTGCGGCAAACGGGGCATCGAAGTCGGAATGCCGCGAAACTCACCGATTCAAATCGTTTCGCCGTTTGCGAAAGAAGTCTGATGTGGAACAAGTAGCAGAAGTATACATGCTCAAGAGGGATCACCGAAATTCAAAGGCAACTCAATTTCGGCAAACGGGGCATCGAAGTCGGAATGCCGCGAAACTCACCAAGTCAAAGCGTTTCGCCGTTTGCGGAAGAAGTGTGATGTGGAACAAGTAGCAGAAGCATACATGCTCAAGAGGTATTACCCGAAATTCAAAGGCAACTGAATTTCGGCAAACGGGGCATCGAAGGCGGAATGTCGCGAAACTCACCGATTCAAAGCGTTTCGCCGTTTGTAGAAGAAGTCTGATGTGGAACAAGTACCAGAAGCATACATGCTGAAGAGGGATCACCCGAAATTCAAAGGAAACTGAATTTCACCAACCGGGGCATCGAAGTCGGAATGGCGCGAAACTCACCGTCTCAAAACGTTACGCCGTTTGCTGAACAACTGTGTTGGGGAACAAGTACCAGAAGCATACATGCTCAAGAGGGATCAACCGAAATTCAAAGGCAACTCAATTTCAGAAAACGGGGCATCAAAGTCGGAATGCCGCGAAACTCACCGATTCAA
Source organism: Populus alba x Populus glandulosa (assembly GCA_033617975.1). Taxonomy (NCBI): domain Eukaryota; kingdom Viridiplantae; phylum Streptophyta; class Magnoliopsida; order Malpighiales; family Salicaceae; genus Populus; species Populus alba x Populus glandulosa. The sequence goes on along the minus strand of CM066145.1, from coordinate 14,784,056 downwards.
AGCGTTTCGCCGTTTGCAGAAGAAGTCTGATGTGGAACAAGTAGCAGAAGCATACATGCTCAAGAGGGATCAGCCCAAATTCAAAGGCAACTCAATTTTGGCAAACGGGTCATCGAAGTCGGAATGCCGCGAAACTCCCCGAGTCAAAGTGTTTCGCCGTTTGAGGAAGAAGTGTGATGTGGAACAAGTAGCAGAAGCATACTTGCTCAAGAGGGATCACCCGAAATTCAAAGGCAACTGAATTTCGGCAACCGGGCCATCGAAGTCGGAATGACGCGAAACTCCCCGAGTCAAAGCGTTTCGCCGTTTGCGGAAGAAGTCTGATGTGGAACAAGTAGCAGAAGCATACTTGCTCAAGAGGGATCACCCGAAATTCAAAGGCAACTGAATTTCGGCAACCGGGGAATCGAAGTCGGAATGACGCGAAACTCCCCGAGTCAAAGCGTTTCGCCGTTTGAGGAAGAAGTCTGATGTGGAACAAGTAGCAGAAGCATACATGCTCAAAAGGGATCACCCGAAATTCAAAGGCAACTGAATTTCGGCAACCGAGGCATCGAAGTTGGAATGTCGCGAAACTCACCGAGTCAAAGCGTTTCGCCGTTTGCGGAAGAAGTGTGCTGTGGAACAAGTACCAGATGCATACATGCTCAAGAGGGATCACCCGAAATTCAAAGGCAACTCAATTTTAGCAAACGGGGCATCGAAGTTGGAATGCTGCGAAACTCACCGATTCAAAGTGTTTGGCCGTTTGCGGAAGAAGTCTGATGTGGAACAAGTAGCAGAAGTATACATGCTCAAGAGGGATCACCGAAATTCAAAGGCAACTCAATTTCGGCAAACGGGGCATCGAAGTCGGAATGCCGCGAAACTCACCAAGTCAAAGCGTTTCGCCGTTTGCGGAACAAGTGTGATGTGGACCAAGTAGCAGAAGCATACATGCTCAAGAGGTATTACCCGAAATTCAAAGGCAACTGAATTTCGGCAAACGGGGCATCGAAGGCGGAATGTCGCGAAACTCACCGATTCAAAGCGTTTCGCTGTTTGTAGAAGAAGTCTGATGTGGAACAAGTACCAGAAGCATACATGCTGAAGAGGGATCACCCGAAATTCAAAGGAAACTGAATTTCACCAACCGGGGCATCGAAGTCGGAATGGCGCGAAACTCACCGTCTCAAAACGTTACGCCGTTTGCTGAACAACTGTGTTGGGGAACAAGTACCAGAAGCATACATGCTCAAGAGGGATCAACCGAAATTCAAAGGCAACTCAATTTCAGAAAACGGGGCATCAAAGTCGGAATGCCGCGAAACTCACCGATTCAAAGCGTTTCGCCGTTTGCAGAAGAAGTCTGATGTGGAACAAGTAGCAGAAGCATACATGCTCAAGAGGGATCAGCCCAAATTCAAAGGCAACTCAATTTTGGCAAACGGGTCATCGAAGTCGGAATGCCGCGAAACTCCCCGAGTCAAAGTGTTTCGCCGTTTGAGGAAGAAGTGTGATGTGGAACAAGTAGCAGAAGCATACTTGCTCAAGAGGGATCACCCGAAATTCAAAGGCAACTGAATTTCGGCAACCGGGCCATCGAAGTCGGAATGACGCGAAACTCCCCGAGTCAAAGCGTTTCGCCGTTTGCGGAAGAAGTCTGATGTGGAACAAGTAGCAGAAGCATACTTGCTCAAGAGGGATCACCCGAAATTCAAAGGCAACTGAATTTCGGCAACCGGGGAATCGAAGTCGGAATGACGCGAAACTCCCCGAGTCAAAGCGTTACGCCGTTTGAGGAAGAAGTCTGATGTGGAACAAGTAGCAGAAGCATACATGCTCAAAAGGGATCACCCGAAATTCAAAGGCAACTGAATTTCGGCAACCGAGGCATCGAAGTTGGAATGTCGCGAAACTCACCGAGTCAAAGCGTTTCGCCGTTTGCGGAAGAAGTGTGCTGTGGAACAAGTACCAGATGCATACATGCTCAAGAGGGATCACCCGAAATTCAAAGGCAACTCAATTTTAGCAAACGGGGCATCGAAGTCGGAATGCTGCGAAACTCACCGATTCAAAGTGTTTGGCCGTTTGCGGAAGAAGTCTGATGTGGAACAAGTAGCAGAAGCATACTTGCTCAAGAGGGATCACCGAAATTCAAAGGCAACTCAATTTCGGCAAAAGGGGCATCGAAGTCGGAATGCCGCGAAACTCACCGAGTCAAAGCGTTTGGCCGTTTGCAGAAGAAGTCTTATGTGGAACAAGTAGCAGAAGCATACCTGCTCAAGAGGGATCACCCGAAATTCAAAGGCAACTCAATTTCGGCAAACGGGGCATCGAAGGCGGAATGTCGCGAAACTCACCGATTCAAAGCGTTTCGCTGTTTGTAGAAGAAGTCTGATGTGGAACAAGTACCAGAAGCATACATGCTGAAGAGGGATCACCCGAAATTCAAAGGAAACTGAATTTCACCAACCGGGGCATCGAAGTCGGAATGGCGCGAAACTCACCGTCTCAAAACGTTACGCCGTTTGCTGAACAACTGTGTTGGGGAACAAGTACCAGAAGCATACATGCTCAAGAGGGATCAACCGAAATTCAAAGGCAACTCAATTTCAGAAAACGGGGCATCAAAGTCGGAATGCCGCGAAACTCACCGATTCAAAGCGTTTCGCCGTTTGCAGAAGAAGTCTGATGTGGAACAAGTAGCAGAAGCATACATGCTCAAGAGGGATCAGCCCAAATTCAAAGGCAACTCAATTTTGGCAAACGGGTCATCGAAGTCGGAATGCCGCGAAACTCCCCGAGTCAAAGTGTTTCGCCGTTTGAGGAAGAAGTGTGATGTGGAACAAGTAGCAGAAGCATACTTGCTCAAGAGGGATCACCCGAAATTCAAAGGCAACTGAATTTCGGCAACCGGGCCATCGAAGTCGGAATGACGCGAAACTCCCCGAGTCAAAGCGTTTCGCCGTTTGCGGAAGAAGTCTGATGTGGAACAAGTAGCAGAAGCATACTTGCTCAAGAGGGATCACCCGAAATTCAAAGGCAACTGAATTTCGGCAACCGGGGAATCGAAGTCGGAATGACGCGAAACTCCCCGAGTCAAAGCGTTACGCCGTTTGAGGAAGAAGTCTGATGTGGAACAAGTAGCAGAAGCATACATGCTCAAAAGGGATCACCCGAAATTCAAAGGCAACTGAATTTCGGCAACCGAGGCATCGAAGTTGGAATGTCGCGAAACTCACCGAGTCAAAGCGTTTCGCCGTTTGCGGAAGAAGTGTGCTGTGGAACAAGTACCAGATGCATACATGCTCAAGAGGGATCACCCGAAATTCAAAGGCAACTCAATTTTAGCAAACGGGGCATCGAAGTCGGAATGCTGCGAAACTCACCGATTCAAAGTGTTTGGCCGTTTGCGGAAGAAGTCTGATGTGGAACAAGTAGCAGAAGCATACTTGCTCAAGAGGGATCACCGAAATTCAAAGGCAACTCAATTTCGGCAAAAGGGGCATCGAAGTCGGAATGCCGCGAAACTCACCGAGTCAAAGCGTTTGGCCGTTTGCAGAAGAAGTCTTATGTGGAACAAGTAGCAGAAGCATACCTGCTCAAGAGGGATCACCCGAAATTCAAAGGCAACTCAATTTCGGCAAACGGGGCATCGAAGTCGGAATGCCGCGAAACTCACCGATTCAAAGCGTTTCGCCAATTGCGAAAGAAGTCTGATGTGGAACAAGTAGCAGAAGTATACATGCTCAAGAGGGATCACCGAAATTCAAAGGCAACTCAATTTCGGCAAACGGGGCATCGAAGTCGGAATGCCGTGAAACTCACCAAGTCAAAGCGTTTCGCCGTTTGCGGAACAAGTGTGATGTGGAACAAGTAGCAGAAGCATACATGCTCAAGAGGTATCACCCGAAATTCAAAGGCAACTGAATTTCGGCAAACGGGGCATCGAAGGCGGAATGTCGCGAAACTCACCGATTCAAAGCGTTTCGCCGTTTGCAGAAGAAGTCTGATGTGGAACAAGTACCAGAAGCATACATGCTGAAGAGGCATCACCCGAAATCAAAGGAAACTGAATTTCACCAACCGGGGCATCGAAGTCGGAATGGCGCGAAACTCACCGTGTCAAAGCGTTACGCCGTTTGCTGAACAACTATGTTGGGTAACAAGTACCAGAAGCATACATGCTCAAGAGGGATCAACCGAAATTCAAAGGCAACTGAATTTCGGCAAACGGGGCATCGAAGTCGGAATGCCGAGAAACTCACCAAGTCAAAGCGTTTTACCGTTTCCAGAAGAAGTCTGATGTGGAACAAGTCGCAGAAGCATACTTGCTCAAGAGGGATCACCCGAAATTCAAAGGCAACTGAATTTCTGCAACCAGGGCATCGAAGTCGGAATGGCGCGAAACTCACCGAGTCAAAGCGTTTCGCCGTTTGCGAAGAAGTCTGATGTGGAACAAGTAGCAGAAGCATACATGCTCAAGAGGGATCACCCGAAATTCCAAGGCAACTGAATTTCGGCAACCGGGGAATCGAAGTCGGAATGACGCGAAACTCACCGAGTCAAAGCGTTTCGCCGTTTGCAGAAGAAGTCTGATGTGGAACAAGTAGCAGAAGCATACATGCTCAAGAGGGATCACCCGAAATTCAAAGGCAACTGAATTTCGGCAACCGAGGCATCGAAGTCGGAATGGCGCGAAACTCACCGAGACAAAGCGTTTTGCCGTTTGCGGAAGAGATGTGTTGTGGAACAAGTACCAGAAGCATACATGCTCAAGAGGGATCACCCGAAATTCAAAGGCAACTCAATTTCAGCAAACGGGGCATCGAAGTCGGAATGCCGCGAAACTCACCGATTCAAAGCGTTTGGCCGTTTGCGGAAGAAGTCTGATGTGGAACAAGTAGCAGAAGCATACATGCTCAAGAGGGATCACCCGAAATTCCAAGGCAACTGAATTTCGGCAACCGGGGAATCGAAGTCGGAATGACACGAAACTCCCCGGGTCAAAGCGTTTCGCCGTTTGAGGAAGAAGTCTGATGTGGAACAAGTAGCAGAAGCATACATGCTCAAGAGGGATCACCCGAAATTCAAAGGCAACTGAATTTCGGCAACTGAGGCATTGAAGTCAGAATGCCGCGAAACTCACCGAGTCAAAGTGTTTCGCCGTTTCCGGAAGTAGTTTGATGTGGAACAAGTACTAGAAGCATACATGCTCAAGAGGCATCACCCGAAATTCAAAGGAAACTGAATTTCGGCAAACGGGGCATCGAGGTCGGAATGCCGCGAAACTCACCGATTCAAATTGTTTTGCCGTTTGAGGAAGAAGTCCGATGTGGAACAAGTAGCAGAAGCATACATGCTCAAGAGGCATCACCCGAAATTCAAAGGCAACTGAATTTCGGCAAACGGGGCATCGAAGTCGGAATGACGCGAAACTCCCCGAGTCAATGCGTTACGCCATTTGCGGAAGAAGTCTGATGTGGAACAAGTAGCAGAAGCATACTTGCTCAAGAGGGATCACCCGAAATTCAAAGGCAACTGAATTTCGGCAACCGAGGCATCGAAGTCGGAATGGCGCGAAACTCACCGAGACAAAGCGTTTTGCCGTTTGCGGAAGAGATGTGCTGTGGAACAAGTACCAGAAGCATACATGCTCAAGAGGGATCACCCGAAATTCAAAGGCAACTCAATTTCGGCAAACGGGTCATCGAAGTCGGAATGCCGCGAAACTCCCCGAGTCAAAGCGTTACGCCGTTTGCGGAAGAAGTCTGATGTGGAACAAGTAGCAGAAGCATACATGCTCAAGAGGGATCACCCGAAATTCCAAGGCAACTGAATTTCGGCAACCGGGGAATCGAAGTCGGAATGACGCGAAACTCACCGAGTCAAAGCGTTTCGCCGTTTGCAGAAGAAGTCTGATGTGGAACAAGTAGCAGAAGCATACATGCTCAAGAGGGATCACCCGAAATTCAAAGGCAACTGAATTTCGGCAACCGAGGCATCGAAGTCGGAATGGCGCGAAACTCACCGAGACAAAGCGTTTTGCCGTTTGCGGAAGAGATGTGTTGTGGAACAAGTACCAGAAGCATACATGCTCAAGAGGGATCACCCGAAATTCAAAGGCAACTCAATTTCAGCAAACGGGGCATCGAAGTCGGAATGCCGCGAAACTCACCGATTCAAAGCGTTTGGCCGTTTGCGGAAGAAGTCTGATGTGGAACAAGTAGCAGAAGCATACATGCTCAAGAGGGATCACCCGAAATTCCAAGGCAACTGAATTTCGGCAACCGGGGAATCGAAGTCGGAATGACACGAAACTCCCCGAGTCAAAGCGTTTCGCCGTTTGAGGAAGAAGTCTGATGTGGAACAAGTAGCAGAAGCATACATGCTCAAGAGGGATCTCCCGAAATTCAAAGGCAACTGAATTTCGGCAACTGAGGCATTGAAGTCAGAATGCCTCGAAACTCACCGAGTCAAAGTGTTTCGCCGTTTCCGGAAGTAGTTTGATGTGGAACAAGTACTAGAAGCATACATGCTCAAGAGGCATCACCCGAAATTCAAAGGAAACTGAATTTCGGCAAACGGGGCATCGAAGTCGGAATGCCGCGAAACTCACCGATTCAAATTGTTTTGCCGTTTGAGGAAGAAGTCCGATGTGGAACAAGTAGCAGAAGCATACATGCTCAAGAGGCATCACCCGAAATTCAAAGGCAACTGAATTTCGGCAAACGGGGCATCGAAGTCGGAATGACGCGAAACTCCCCGAGTCAAAGCGTTACGCCGTTTGCGGAAGAAGTCTGATGTGGAACAAGTAGCAGAAGCATACTTGCTCAAGAGGGATCACCCGAAATTCAAAGGCAACTGAATTTCGGCAACGGAGGCATGGAAGTCAGAATGCCGCGAAACTCACCGAGTCAAAGTGTTTCGCCGTTTGCGGAAGAAGTTTGATGTGGAACAAGTACCAGAAGCATACATGCTCAAGAGGCATCACCCGAAATTCAAAGGAAACTGAATTTCGGCAAACGGGGCATCGAAGTCGTAATGCCGCGAAACTCACCGATTCAAATTGTTTTGCCATTTGCGGAAGAAGTCTGATGTGGAACAAGTAGCAGAAGCATACTTGCTCAAGAGGGATCACCCGAAATTCAAAGGCAACTGAATTTCGGCAACCGGGGAATCGAAGTCGGAATGACGCGAAACTCCCCGAGTCAAAGCGTTTCGCCGTTTGAGGAAGAAGTCTGATGTGGAACAAGTAGCAGAAGCATACATGCTCAAAAGGGATCACCCGAAATTCAAAGGCAACTGAATTTCGGCAACCGAGGCATCGAAGTTGGAATGTCGCGAAACTCACCGAGTCAAAGCGTTTCGCCGTTTGCGGAAGAAGTGTGCTGTGGAACAAGTACCAGATGCATACATGCTCAAGAGGGATCACCCGAAATTCAAAGGCAACTCAATTTTAGCAAACGGGGCATCGAAGTTGGAATGCTGCGAAACTCACCGAATCAAAGTGTTTGGCCGTTTGCGGAAGAAGTCTGATGTGGAACAAGTAGCAGAAGCATACTTGCTCAAGAGGGATCACCGAAATTCAAAGGCAACTCAATTTCGACAAATGGGGCATCGAAGTCGGAATGCCGTGAAACTCACCGAGTCAAAGCGTTTGGCCGTTTGCAGAAGAAGTCTGATGTGGAACAAGTAGCAGAAGCATACATGCTCAAGAGGGATCACCCGAAATTCAAAGGCAACTCAATTTCGGCAAACGGGGCATCGAAGTCGGAATGCCGCGAAACTCACCGATTCAAAGCGTTTCGCCAATTGCGTAAGAAGTCTGATGTGGAACAAGTAGCAGAAGTATACATGCTCAAGAGGGATCACCGAAATTCAAAGGCAACTCAATTTCGGCAAACGGGGCATCGAAGTCGGAATGCCGTGAAACTCACCAAGTCAAAGCGTTTCGCCGTTTGCGGAACAAGTGTGATGTGGAACAAGTAGCAGAAGCATACATGCTCAAGAGGTATCACCCGAAATTCAAAGGCAACTGAATTTCGGCAAACGGGGCATCGAAGGCGGAATGTCACGAAACTCACCGATTCAAAGCGTTTCACCGTTTGCAGAAGAAGTCTGATGTGGAACAAGTACCAGAAGCATACATGCTGAAGAGGGATCACCCGAAATTCAAAGGAAACTGAATTTCACCAACCGGGGCATCGAAGTCGGAATGGCGCGAAACTCACCGTGTCAAACCGTTACGCCGTTTGCTGAACAACTATGTTGGGGAACAAGTACCAGAAGCATACATGCTCAAGAGGGATCAACCGAAATTCAAAGGCAACTGAATTTCGGCAAACGGGGCATCGAAGTCGGAATGCCGAGAAACTCACCAAGTCAAAGCATTTTACCGTTTCCAAAAGAAGTCTGATGTGGAACAAGTCGTAGAAGCATACTTGCTCAAGAGGGATCACCCGAAATTCAAAGGCAACTGAATTTCGGCAACCGAGGCATCGAAGTCGGAATGGCGCGAAACTCACCGAGACAAAGCGTTTTGCCGTTTGCGGAAGAGATGTGTTGTGGAACAAGTACCAGAAGCATACATGCTCAAGAGGGATCACCCGAAATTCAAAGGCAACTCAATTTTAGCAAACGGGGCATCGAAGTCGGAATGCCGCGAAACTCACCGATTCAAAGTGTTTGGCCGTTTGCGGAAGAAGTCTGATGTGGAACAAGTAGCAGAAGCATACTTGCTCAAGAGGGATCACCGAAATTCAAAGGCAACTCAATTTCGGCAAACGGGGCATCGAAGTCGGAATGCCGCGAAACTCACCGAGTCAAAGCGTTTGGCCGTTTGCAGAAGAAGTCTGATGTGGAACAAGTAGCAGAAGCATACATGCTCAAGAGGGATCACCCGAAATTCAAAGGCAACTCAATTTCGGCAAACGGGGCATCGAAGTCGGAATGCCGCGAAACTCACCGATTCAAAGCGTTTCGCCAATTGCGAAAGAAGTCTGATGTGGAACAAGTAGCAGAAGTATACATGCTCAAGAGGGATCACCGAAATTCAAAGGCAACTCAATTTCGGCAAACGGGGCATCGAAGTCGGAATGCCGTGAAACTCACCAAGTCAAAGCGTTTCGCCGTTTGCGGAACAAGTGTGATGTGGAACAAGTAGCAGAAGCATACATGCTCAAGAGGTATCACCCGAAATTCAAAGGCAACTGAATTTCGGCAAACGGGGCATCGAAGGCGGAATGTCACGAAACTCACCGATTCAAAGCGTTTCGCCGTTTGCAGAAGAAGTCTGATGTGGAACAAGTACCAGAAGCATACATGCTGAAGAGGGATCACCCGAAATTCAAAGGAAACTGAATTTCACCAACCGGGGCATCGAAGTCGGAATGGCGCGAAACTCACCGTGTCAAACCGTTACGCCGTTTGCTGAACAACTATGTTAGGGAACAAGTACCAGAAGCATACATGCTCAAGAGGGATCAACCGAAATTCAAAGGCAACTGAATTTCGGCAAACGGGGCATCGAAGTCGGAATGCCGAGAAACTCACCAAGTCAAAGCGTTTTACCGTTTCCAGAAGAAGTCTGATGTGGAACAAGTCGTAGAAGCATACTTGCTCAAGAGGGATCACCCGAAATTCAAAGGCAACTGAATTTCTGCAACCGGGGCATCGAAGTCGGAATGGCGCGAAACTCATCGAGTCAAAGCGTTTCGCCGTTTGCGAAGAAGTCTGATGTGGAACAAGTAGCAGAAGCATACATGCTCAAGAGGGATCACCCGAAATTCCAAGGCAACTGAATTTCGGCAACCGGGGAATCGAAGTCGGAATGACGCGAAACTCACCGAGTCAAAGCGTTTCGCTGTTTGCAGAAGAAGTCTGATGTGGAACAAGTAGCAGAAGCATACATGCTCAAGAGGGATCACCCGAAATTCAAAGGCAACTGAATTTCGGCAACCGAGGCATCGAAGTTGGAATGTCGCGAAACTCACCGAGTCAAAGCGTTTCGCCGTTTGCGGAAGAAGTGTGCTGTGGAACAAGTACCAGATGCATACATGCTCAAGAGGGATCACCCGAAATTCAAAGGCAACTCAATTTTAGCAAACGGGGCATCGAAGTTGGAATGCTGCGAAACTCACCGATTCAAAGTGTTTGGCCGTTTGCGGAAGAAGTCTGATGTGGAACAAGTAGCAGAAGCATACTTGCTCAAGAGGGATCACCGAAATTCAAAGGCAACTCAATTTCAGCAAACGGGGCATCGAAGTCGGAATGCCGCGAAACTCACCGATTCAAAGCGTTTGGCCGTTTGCGGAAGAAGTCTGATGTGGAACAAGTAGCAGAAGCATACATGCTCAAGAGGGATCACCCGAAATTCCAAGGCAACTGAATTTCGGCAACCGGGGAATCGAAGTCGGAATGACACGAAACTCCCCGAGTCAAAGCGTTTCGCCGTTTGAGGAAGAAGTCTGATGTGGAACAAGTAGCAGAAGCATACATGCTCAAGAGGGATCACCCGAAATTCAAAGGCAACTGAATTTCGGCAACTGAGGCATTGAAGTCAGAATGCCGCGAAACTCACCGAGTCAAAGTGTTTCGCCATTTCCGGAAGTAGTTTGATGTGGAACAAGTACTAGAAGCATACATGCTCAAGAGGCATCACCCGAAATTCAAAGGAAACTGAATTTCGGCAAACGGGGCATCGAAGTCGGAATGCCGCGAAACTCACCGATTCAAATTGTTTTGCCGTTTGAGGAAGAAGTCCGATGTGGAACAAGTAGCAGAAGCATACATGCTCAAGAGGCATCACCCGAAATTCAAAGGCAACTGAATTTCGGCAAACGGGGCATCGAAGTCGGAATGACGCGAAACTCCCCGAGTCAAAGCGTTACGCCGTTTGCGGAAGAAGTCTGATGTGGAACAAGTAGCAGAAGCATACTTGCTCAAGAGGGATCACCCGAAATTCAAAGGCAACTGAATTTCTGCAACCGAGGCATCGAAGTCGGAATGGCGCGAAACTCACCGAGACAAAGCGTTTTGCCGTTTGCGGAAGAGATGTGCTGTGGAACAAGTACCAGAAGCATACATGCTCAAGAGGGATCACCCGAAATTCAAAGGCAACTCAATTTCAGCAAACGGGGCATCGAATTCGGAATGCCGCGAAACTCACCGATTCAAAGCGTTTGGCCGTTTGCGGAAGAAGTCTGATGTGGAACAAGTAGCAGAAGCATACATGCTCAAGAGGGATCACCCGAAATTCCAAGGCAACTGAATTTCGGCAACCGGGGAATCGAAGTCGGAATGACGCGAAACTCCCCGAGTCAAAGCGTTTCGCCGTTTGAGGAAGAAGTCTGATGTGGAACAAGTAGCAGAAGCATACATGCTCAAGAGGGATCACCCGAAATTCAAAGGCAACTGAATTTCGGCAACCGAGGCATCAAAGTTGGAATGTCGCAAAACTCACCGAGTCAAAGCGTTTCGCCGTTTGCGGAAGAAGTTTGATGTGGAACAAGTAGCAGAAGCATACATGCTCAAGAGGGATCACCCGAAATTCAAAGGCAACTGAATTTGGGCAACCGGGGCATCGAAGTCAGAATGCCGCGAAACTCACCGAGTCAAAGTGTTTCGCCGTTTGCGGAAGAAGTGTGCTGTGGAACAAGTACCAGATGCATACATGCTCAAGAGTGATCACCCGAAATTCAAAGGCAACTCAATTTTAGCAAACGGGGCATCGAAGTCGGAATGCCGCGAAACTCCCCGAGTCAAAGCGTTTCGCCGTTTGCGGAAGTAGTTTGATGTGGAACAAGTACCAGAAGCATACATGCTCAAGAGGCATCACCCGAAATTCAAAGGAAACTGAATTTCGGCAAACGGGGCATCGAAGTCGTAATGCCGCGAAACTCACCGATTCAAATTGTTTTGCCATTTGCGGAAGAAGTCTGATGTGGAACAAGTAGCAGAAGCATACATGCTCAAGAGGGATCTCCCGAAATTCAAAGGCAACTGAATTTCGGCAAACGGGGCATCAAAGTTGGAATGCCGCGAAACTCACCGATTTAAATCATTTCGCCGTTTGCAGAAGAAGTCTGATGTGGAACAAGTAGCAGAATTATACATGCTCAAGAGGGATCACCGAAATTCAAAGGCAACTCAATTTCGGCAAACGGGGCATCGAAGTCGGAATGCCGCGAAACTCACCAAGTCAAAGCGTTTCGCCATTTTCGGAAGAACTGTGATGTGGAACAAGTAGCAGAAGCATACATGCTCAAGAGGTATCACCCGAAATTCAAAGGGAACTGAATTTCGGCAACCGAGGCATCAAAGTTGGAATGTCGCGAAACTCACCGAGTCAAACCAATTCGCCGTTTGCGGAAGAAGTTTGATGTGGAACAAGTACCAGAAGCATACTTGCTCAAGAGGGATCACCCGAAATTCAAAGGCAATTGAATTTCGGCAAACGGGGCATCGAAGTCGGAATGCCGCGAAACTCACCGATTCAAATTGTTTTGCCGTTTGCAGAAGAACTCCGATGTGGAACAAGTAGCAGAAGCATACATGCTCAAGAGGGATCACCCGAAATTCAAAGGCAACTAAATATCGGCAAACGGGGCATCAAAGTCGGAATGACGCGAAACTCCCCGAGTCAAAGCGTTTCTCCGTTTGGGGAAGAAGTCTGATGTGGAACAAGTAGCAGAAGCATACTTGCTCAAGAGGGATCACCCGAAATTCAAAGGCAACTTAATTTCGGCAACCGGGCCATCGAAGTCGGAATGACGCGAAACACCCCGAGTCAAAGCGTTTCGCCGTTTGCGGAAGAAGTCTGATGTGGAACAAGTAGCAGAAGCATACTTGCTCAAGAGGGATCACCCGAAATTCAAAGGCAACTGAATTTCGGCAACCGGGGAATCGAAGTCGGAATGACGCGAAACTCCCCGAGTCAAAGCGTTTCGCCGTTCGAGGAAGAAGTCTGATGTGGAACAAGTAGCAGAAGCATACATGCTCAAGAGGGATCACCCGAAATTCAAAGGCAACTGAATTTCGGCAACCGAGGCATCGAAGTTGGAAAGTCGCGAAACTCACCGAGTCAAAGCGTTTCGCCGTTTGCGGAAGAAGTGTGCTGTGGAACAAGTACCAGATGCATACATGCTCAAGAGGGATCACCCGAAATTCAAAGGCAACTCAATTTTAGCAAACGGGGCATCGAAGTCGGAATGCCGCGAAACTCACCGATTCAAAGTGTTTGGCCGTTTGCGGAAGAAGTCTGATGTGGAAGAAGTAGCCGAAGCATACTTGCTCAAGAGGGATCACCGAAATTCAAAGGCAACTGAATTTCGGCAACCGAGGTATCGAAGTTGGAATGTCGCGAAACTCACCGAGTCAAAGCGTTTCGCCGTTTGCAGAAGAAGTGTGCTGTGGAACAAGTACCAGATGCATACATGCTCAAGAGTGATCACCCGAAATTCAAAGGCAACTCAATTTTAGCAAACGGGGCATCGAAGTCGGAATGCCGCGAAACTCCCCGAGTCAAAGCGTTTCGCCGTTTGCGGAAGAAGTCTGATGTGGAACAAGTAGCAGAAGCATACATGCTCAAGAGGGATCACCTGAAATTCAAAGGCAACTGAATTTCGGCAACCGGGGAATCGAAGTCGGAATGCCGAGAAACTCACTAAGTCAAAGTGTTTCGCCGTTTGTGGAAGAAGTCTCATGGGGAACAAGTCGCAGAAGCATACATGCTCAAGAGGGATCACCCGAAATTCAAAGGCAACTGAATTTCGGCCAACGGGGCATCGAAGTCGGAATGACGCGAAACTCCCCGAGTCAAAGCGTTTCGCCGTTTGCGGAAGAAGTCTGATGTGGAACAAGTAGCAGAAGCATACTTGCTCAAGAGGGATCACCCGAAATTCAAAGGCAACTGACTTTCGGCAACCGAGGCATCGAAGTTGGAATGTCGCGAAACTCACCGAGTCAAAGCGTTTCGCCGTTTGCGGAAGAAGTGTGCTGTGGAACAAGTACCAGATGCATACATGCTCAAGAGTGATCACCCGAAATTCAAAGGCAACTCAATTTTAGCAAACGGGGCATCGAAGTCGGAATGCCGCGAAACTCACCGATTCAAAGTGTTTGGCCGTTTGCGGAAGAAGTCTGATGTGGAACAAGTAGCAGAAGCATACTTGCTCAAGAGGGATCACCGAAATTCAAAGACAACTCAATTTCGGCAAACGTGGCATCGAAGTCGGAATGCCGCGAAACTCATCGAGTCAAAGCATTTGGCCGTTTGCAGAAGAAGTCTGATGTGGAACAAGTAGCAGAAGCATACATGCTCAAGAGGGATCACCCGAAATTCAAAGGCAACTCAATTTCGGCAAACGGGGCATCGAAGTCGGAATGCCGCGAAACTCACCGATTCAAAGCGTTTCGCCGTTTGCGAAAGAAGTCTGATGAGGAACAAGTAGCAGAAGTATACATGCTCAAAAGGGATCACCGAAATTCAAAGGCAACTCAATTTCGGCAAACGGGGCATCGAAGGCGGATTGTCGCGAAACTCACCGATTCAAAGTGTTTCGCCGTTTGCAGAAGAAGTCTGATGTGGAACAAGTACCAGAAGCATACATGCTGAAGAGGGATCACCCGAAATTCAAAGGAAACTGAATTACACCAACCGGGGCATCGAAGTCGGAATGGCGCGAAACTCACCGTGTCAAGGCGTTACGCCGTTTGCTGAACAACTGTGTTGGGGAACAAGTACCAGAAGCATACATGCTCAAGAGGGATCAACCAAAATTCAAAGGCAACTCAATTTGAGAAAACGGGGCATCGAAGTCGGAATGCCGCGAAACTCACCGATTCAAAGCGTTTCGCCGTTTGCGAAAGAAGTCTGATGTGGAACAAGTAGCAGAAGTATACATGCTCAAGAGGCATCACCCGAAATTCAAAGGCAACTGAATTTCGGCAAACGGGGCATCGAAGTCGGAATGCCGAGAAACTCACCGAGTCAAAGCGTTTTACCGTTTCCAGAAGAAGTCTGATGTGGAACAAGTCGCAGAAGCATACTTGCTCAAGAGGGATCACCCGAAATTCAAAGGCAACAGAATTTCTGCAACCGGGGCATCAAAGTCGGAATGGCGCGAAACTCACCGAGTCAAAGCGTTTCGCCGTTTGCGGAAGAAGTCTGATGTGGAACAAGTAGCAGAAGCATACATGCTCAAGAGGGATCACCTGAAATTCAAAGGCAACTGAATTTCGGCAACCGGGGAATCGAAGTCGGAATGCCGAGAAACTCACTAAGTCAAAGTGTTTCGCCGTTTGTGGAAGAAGTCTCATGGGGAACAAGTCGCAGAAGCATACATGCTCAAGAGGGATCACCCGAAATTCAAAGGCAACTGAATTTCGGCCAACGGGGCATCGAAGTCGGAATGACGCGAAACTCCCCGAGTCAAAGCGTTTCGCCGTTTGCGGAAGAAGTCTGATGTGGAACAAGTAGCAGAAGCATACTTGCTCAAGAGGGATCACCCGAAATTCAAAGGCAATTGACTTTCGGCAAACGAGGCATCGAAGTCGGAATGGCGCGAAACTCACCGAGACAAAGCGTTTTGTCGTTTGCGGATGAGATGTGTTGTGGAACAAGTACCAGAAGCATACATGCTCAAGAGGGATCACCCGAAATTCAAAGGCAACTCAATTTCAGCAAACGGGGCAACGAAGTCGGAATGCCGCGAAACTCACCGATTCAAAGCGTTTGGCCGTTTGCGGAAGAAGTCTGATGTGGAACAAGTAGCAGAAGCATACTTGCTCAAGAGGGATCACCCGAAATTCCAAGGCAACTGAATTTCGGCAACCGGGGAATCGCAGTCGGAATGACGCGAAACTCCCGAGTCAAAGTGTTTCGCCGTTTGAGGAAGAAGAGTGATGTGGAACAAGTAGCAGAAGCATACATGCTCAAGAGGGATCACCCAAAATTCAAAGGCAACTGAATTTCGGCAACCGAGGCATCAAAGTTGGAATGTCGCCAAACTCACCGAGTCAAAGCGTTTCGCCGTTTGCGGAAGAAGTTTGATGTGGAACAAGTAGCAGAAGCATACATGCTCAAGAGGGATCACCCAAAATTCAAAGGCAACTGAATATGGGCAAGCGGGACATCGAAGTCAGAATGCCGCGAAACTCACAGAGTCAAAGCGTTTCGCCGTTTCCGGACTAATTTGATGTGGAACAAGTAGCAGAAGCATACATGCTCAAGAGGCATCACCCGAAATTCAAAGGCAACTGAATTTCGGCAAACGGGGCATCGAAGTCGGAATGCCGCGAAACTCACCGATTCAAATTGTTTTGCCGTTTGCGGAAGAAGTCCGATGTGGAACAAGTAGCAGAAGCATACATGCTCAAGAGGGATCACCCGAAATTCAAAGGCAACTGAATTTCGGCAAACGGGGCATCGAAGTTGAAATGACGCGAAATACCCCGAGTCAAAGCGTTTCGCCGTTTGCGGAAGAAGTCTGATGTGGAACAAGTAGCAGAAGCATACTTGCTCAAGAGGGATCACCCGAAATTCAAAGGCAACTGAATTTCAGCAACCGGGCCATCGAAGTCGGAATGACTCGAAACTTCCCGAGTCAAAGCGTTTCGCTGTTTGCGGAAGAAGTCTGATGTGGAACAAGTAGCAGAAGCATACTTGCTCAAGAGGGATCACCCGAAATTCAAAGGCAACTGAATTTCGGCAACCGGGGAATCGAAGTCGGAATGACGCGAAACTCCCCGAGTCAAAGCGTTTCGCCGTTTGAGGAAGAAGTCTGATGTGGAACAATTAGCAGAAGCATACATGCTCAAGAGGGATCACCCGAAATTCAAAGGCAACGGAATTTCGGCAACCGAGGCATCGAAGTCGGAATGGCGCGAAACTGACCAAGTCAAAGCGTTTCGCCGTTTGCGGAAAAAGTGTGCTGTGGAACAAGTACCAGATGCATACATGCGCAAGAGGGATCACCCGAAATTCAAAGGCAACTCAATTTTAGCAAACGGGCCATCGAAGTCGGAATGCCGCGAAACTCACCGATTCAAAGTGTTTGGCCGTTTACGGAAGAAGTATGATGTGGAACAAGTAGCAGAAGCATACATGCTCAAGAGGGATCACCCGAAATTCAAAGGCAACTGAATTTCGGCAACCGAGGCATCAAAGTTGGAATGTCGCGAAACTCACCGAGTCAAAGCGTTTCGCCGTTTGCGGAAGAAGTGTGCTGTGGAACAAGTACCAGATGCATACATGCTCAAGAGGGATCACCCGAAATTCAAAGGCAACTCAATTTTAGCAAACGGGGCATCGAAGTCGGAATGCCGCGAAACTCACCGATTCAAAGTGTTTGGCCGTTTGCGGAAGAAGTCTGATGTGGAACAAGTAGCAGAAGCATACTTGCTCAAGAGGGATCACCGAAATTCAAAGGCAACTCAATTTCGGCAAACGTGGCATCGAAGTCGGAATGCCGCGAAACTCATCGAGTCAAAGCGTTTGGCCGTTTGCAGAAGAAGTCTGATGTGGAACAAGTAGCAGAAGCATACATGCTCAAGAGGGATCACCCGAAATTCAAAGGCAACTCAATTTCGGAAAACGGGGCATCGAAGTCGGAATGCCGCGAAACTCACCGATTCAAAGCGTTTCGCCGTTTGCGAAAGAAGTCTGATGAGGAACAAGTAGCAGAAGTATACATGCTCAAGAGTGATCACCGAAATTCAAAGGCAACTCAATTTCGGCAAACGGGGCATCGAAGGCGGATTGTCGCGAAACTCACCGATTCAAAGTGTTTCGCCGTTTGCAGAAGAAGTCTGATGTGGAACAATTACCAGAAGCATACATGCTCAAGAGGGATCAACCAAAATTCAAAGGCAACTCAATTTGAGAAAACGGGGCATCGAAGTCGGAATGCCGCGAAACTCACCGATTCAAAGCGTTTCGCCGTTTGCGAAAGAAGTCTGATGTGGAACAAGTAGCAGAAGCATACTTGCTCAAGAGGGATCACCCGAAATTCCAAGGCAACTGAATTTCGGCAACCGGGGAATCGCAGTCGGAATGACGCGAAACTCCCGAGTCAAAGCGTTTCGCCGTTTGAGGAAGAAGAGTGATGTGGAACAAGTAGCAGAAGCATACATGCTCAAGAGGGATCACCCGAAATTCAAAGGCAACTGAATTTCGGCAACCGAGGCATCAAAGTTGGAATGTCGCCAAACTCACCGAGTCAAAGCGTTTCGCCGTTTGCGGAAGAAGTTTGATGTGGAACAAGTAGCAGAAGCATACATGCTCAAGAGGGATCACCCGAAATTCAAAGGCAACTGAATTTGGGCAAGCGGGACATCGAAGTCAGAATGCCGCGAAACTCACCGAGTCAAAGCGTTTCGCCGTTTCCGGACTAATTTGATGTGGAACAAGTAGCAGAAGCATACATGCTCAAGAGGCATCACCCGAAATTCAAAGGCAACTGAATTTCGGCAAACGGGGCATCGAAGTCGGAATGCCGCGAAACTCACCGATTCAAATTGTTTTGCCGTTTGCGGAAGAAGTCCGATGTGGAACAAGTAGCAGAAGCATACATGCTCAAGAGGGATCACCCGAAATTCAAAGGCAACTGAATTTCGGCAAACGGGGCATCGAAGTTGAAATGACGCGAAATTCCCCGAGTCAAAGCGTTTCGCCGTTTGCGGAAGAAGTCTGATGTGGAACAAGTAGCAGAAGCATACTTGCTCAAGAGGGATCACCCGAAATTCAAAGGCAACTGAATTTCAGCAACCGGGCCATCGAAGTCGGAATGACTCGAAACTCCCCGAGTCAAAGCGTTTCGCTGTTTGCGGAAGAAGTCTGATGTGGAACAAGTAGCAGAAGCATACTTGCTCAAGAGGGATCACCCGAAATTCAAAGGCAACTGAATTTCGGCAACCGGGGAATCGAAGTCGGAATGACGAGAAACTCCCCGAGTCAAAGCGTTTCGCCGTTTGAGGAAGAAGTCTGATGTGGAACAAGTAGCAGAAGCTTACATGCTCAAGAGGGATCACCCGAAATTCAAAGGCAACGGAATTTCGGCAACCGAGGCATCGAAGTCGGAATGGCGCGAAACTGACCAAGTCAAAGCGTTTCGCCGTTTGCGGAAGAAGTGTGCTGTGGAACAAGTACCAGATGCATACATGCTCAAGAGGGATCACCCGAAATTCAAAGGCAACTCAATTTTAGCAAACGGGGCATAGAAGTCGGAATGCCGCGAAACTCACCGATTCAAAGTGTTTGGCCGTTTGCGGAAGAAGTCTGATGTGGAAGAAGTAGCCGAAGCATACTTGCTCAAGATGGATCACCGAAATTCAAAGGCAACTGAATTTCGGCAACCGAGTCATCGAAGTTGGAATGTCGCGAAACTCACCGAGTCAAAGCGTTTCGCCGTTTGCGGAAGAAGTGTGCTGTGGAACAAGTACCAGATGCATACATGCTCAAGAGGGATCACCCGAAATTCAAAGGCAACTCAATTTTAGCAAACGGGGCATCGAAGTCGGAATGCCGCGAAACTCACCGATTCAAAGTGTTTGGCCGTTTGCGGAAGAAGTTTGATGTAGAACAAGTAGCAGAAGCATACTTGCTCAAGAGGGATCACCGAAATTCAAAGGCAACTCAATTTCGGCAAACGTGGCATCGAAGTCGGAATGCCGCGAAACTCATCGAGTCAAAGCGTTTGGCCGTTTGCAGAAGAAGTCTGATGTGGAACAAGTAGCAGAAGCATACATGCTCAAGAGGGATCACCCGAAATTCAAAGGCAACTCAATTTCGGAAAACGGGGCATCGAAGTCGGAATGCCGCGAAACTCACCGATTCAAAGCGTTTCGCCGTTTGCGAAAGAAGTCTGATGAGGAACAAGTAGCAGAAGTATACATGCTCAAGAGGGATCACCGAAATTCAAAGGCAACTCAATTTCGGCAAACGGGGCATCGAAGGCGGATTGTCGCAAAACTCACCGATTCAAAGTGTTTCGCCGTTTGCAGAAGAAGTCTGATGTGGAACAAGTACCAGAAGCATACATGCTGAAGAGGGATCACCCGAAATTCAAAGGAAACTGAATTTCACCAACCGGGGCATCGAAGTCGGAAAGGCGCGAAACTCACCTTGTCAAGGCGTTACGCCGTTTGCTGAACAACTGTGTTGGGGAACAAGTACCAGAAGCATACATGCTCAAGAGGGATCAACCAAAATTCAAAGGCAACTCAATTTGAGAAAACGGGGCATCGAAGTCGTAATGCCGCGAAACTCACCGATTCAAAGCGTTTCGCCGTTTGCGAAAGAAGTCTGATGTGGAACAAGTAGCAGAAGTATACATGCTCAAGAGGCATCACCCGAAATTCAAAGGCAACTGAATTTCGGCAAACGGGGCATCGAAGTCGGAATGCCGAGAAACTCACCGAGTCAAAGCGTTTTACCGTTTCCAGAAGAAGTCTGATGTGGAACAAGTCGCAGAAGCATACTTGCTCAAGAGGGATCACCCGAAATTCAAAGGCAACAGAATTTCTGCAACCGTGGCATCGAAGTCGGAATGGCGCGAAACTCACCGAGTCAAAGCGTTTCGCCGTTTGCGGAAGAAGTCTGATGTGGAACAAGTAGCAGAAGCATACATGCTCAAGAGGGATCACCTGAAATTCAAAGGCAACTGAATTTCGGCAACCGGGGAATCGAAGTCGGAATGCCGAGAAACTCACTGAGTCAAAGTGTTTCGCCGTTTGTGGAAGAAGTCTCATGGGGAACAAGTCACAGAAGCATACATGCTCAAGAGGGATCACCCGAAATTCAAAGGCAACTGAATTTCGGCCAACGGGGCATCGAAGTCGGAATGACGCGAAACTCCCCGAGTCAAAGCGTTTCGCCGTTTGCGGAAGAAGTCTGATGTTGAACAAGTAGCAGAAGCATACTTGCTCAAGAGGGATCACCCGAAATTCAAAGGCAACTGACTTTCGGCAACCGAGGCATCGAAGTCGGAATGGCGCGAAACTCACCGAGACAAAGCGTTTTGCCGTTTGCGGATGAGATGTGTTGTGGAACAAGTACCAGAAGCATACATGCTCAAGAGGGATCACCCGAAATTCAAAGGCAACTCAATTTCAGCAAACGGGGCAACGAAGTCAGAATGCCGCAAAACTCACCGATTCAAAGCGTTTGGCCGTTTGCGGAAGAAGTCTGATGTGGAACAAGTAGCAGAAGCATACTTGCTCAAGAGGGATCACCCGAAATTCCAAGGCAACTGAATTTCGGCAACCGGGGAATCGCAGTCGGAATGACACGAAACTCCCGAGTCAAAGCGTTTCGCCGTTTGAGGAAGAAGAGTGATGTGGAACAAGTAGCAGAAGCATACATGCTCAAGAGGGATCACCCGAAATTCAAAGGCAACTGAATTTCGGCAACCGAGGCATCAAAGTTGGAATGTCACCAAACTCACCGAGTCAAAGCGTTTCGCCGTTTGCGGAAGAAGTTTGATGTGGAACAAGTAGCAGAAGCATACATGCTCAAGAGGGATCACCCGAAATTCAAAGGCAACTGAATTTGGGCAAGCGGGACATCGAAGTCAGAATGCCGCGAAACTCACCGAGTCAAAGCGTTTCGCCGTTTCCGGACTAATTTGATGTGGAACAAGTAGCAGAAGCATACATGCTCAAGAGGCATCACCCGAAATTCAAAGGCAACTGAATTTCGGCAAACGGGGCATCGAAGTCGGAATGCCGCGAAACTCACCGATTCAAATTGTTTTGCCGTTTGCGGAAGAAGTCCGATGTGGAACAAGTAGCAGAAGCATACATGCTCAAGAGGGATCACCCGAAATTCAAAGGCAACTGAATTTCGGCAAACGGGGCATCGAAGTTGAAATGACGCGAAATTGCCCGAGTCAAAGCGTTTCGCCGTTTGCGGAAGAAGTCTGATGTGGAACAAGTAGCAGAAGCATACTTGCTCAAGAGGGATCACCCGAAATTCAAAGGCAACTGAATTTCAGCAACCGGGCCATCGAAGTCGGAATGACTCGAAACTCCCCGAGTCAAAGCGTTTCGCTGTTTGCGGAAGAAGTATGATGTGGAACAAGTAGCAGAAGCATACTTGCTCAAGAGGGATCACCCGAAATTCAAAGGCAACTGAATTTCGGCAACCGGGGAATCGAAGTCGGAATGACGCGAAACTCCCCGAGTCAAAGCGTTTCGCCGTTTGAGGAAGAAGTCTGATGTGGAACAAGTAGCAGAAGCATACATGCTCAAGAGGGATCACCCGAAATTCAAAGGCAACGGAATTTCGGCAACCGAGGCATCGAAGTCGGAATGGCGCGAAACTGACCAAGTCAAAGCGTTTCGCCGTTTGCGGAAAAAGTGTGCTGTGGAACAAGTACCAGATGCATACATGCTCAAGAGGGAGCACCCGAAATTCAAAGGCAACTCAATTTTAGCAAACGGGGCATCGAAGTTGGAATGCCGCGAAACTCACCGATTCAAAGTGTTTGGCCGTTTACGGAAGAAGTCTGATGTGGAACAAGTAGCAGAAGCATACTTGCTCAAGAGGGATCACCCGAAATTCAAAGGCAACTCAATTTTAGCAAACGGGGCATCGAAGTTGGAATGCCGCGAAACTCACCGAGTCAAAGTGTTTGGCCGTTTGCGGAAGAAGTGTGCTGTGGAACAAGTACCAGAAGCATACATGCTCAAGAGGGATCACCGAAATTCAAAGGCAACTCAATTTCGGCAAACGGGGCATCGAAGTCGGAATACCGTGAAATTCACCGATTCAAAGCGTTTGGCCGTTTGAGGAAGAAGTCTGATGTGGAACAAGTAGCAGAAGCGTACTTGCTCAAGAGGGATCACCCGAAATTCAAAGGCAACTGAATTTCGGCAACCGGGGAATCGATGTTGGAATGACGCGAAACTCCCCGAGTCAAAGCGTTTCACCGTTTGAGGAAGAAGTATGATGTGGAACAAGTAGCAGAAGCATACATGCTCAAGAGGGATCACCCGAAATTCAAAGGCAACTGAATTTCGGCAACCGAGGCATCAAAGTTGGAATGTCGCGAAACTCACCGAGTCAAAGCGTTTCGCCGTTTGCGGAAGAAGTTTGATGTGGAACAAGTAGCAGAAGCATACATGCTCAAGAGGGATCACCCGAAATTCAAAGGCAACTGAATTTGGGCAAGCGCGGCATCGAAGTCAGAATGCCGCGAAACTCACCGAGTCAAAGCATTTCGCCGTTTCCGGAAGTAGTTTGATGTGGAACAACTACCAGAAGCATACATGCTCAAGAGGCATCACCCGAAATTCAAAGGCAACTGAATTTCGGCAACCGGTGAATCGAAGTCGGAATGACGCGAAACTCCCCGAGTCAAAGCGTTGCGCCGTTTGAGGAAGAAGTCTGATGTGGAACAAGTAGCAGAAGCATACATGCTCAAGAGGGATCACCCGAAATTCAAAGGCAACTGAATTTCGGCAACCGAGGCATCAAAGTTGGAATGTCGCGAAACTCACCGAGTCAAAGCGTTTCGCCGTTTGCGGAAGAAGTTTGATGTGGAACAAGTAGCAGAAGCATACATGCTCAAGAGGGATCACCCGAAATTCAAAGGCAACTGAATTTGGGCAAGCGGGGCATCGAAGTCAGAATGCCGCGAAACTCACCGAGTCAAAGCATTTCGCCGTTTCCGGAAGTAGTTTGATGTGGAACAACTACCAGAAGCATACATGCTCAAGAGGCATCACCCGAAATTCAAAGGCAACTGAATTTCGGCAACCGGTGAATCGAAGTCGGAATGACGCGAAACTCCCCGAGTCAAAGCGTTGCGCCGTTTGAGGAAGAAGTCTGATGTGGAACAAGTAGCAGAAGCATACATGCTCAAGAGGGATCACCCGAAATTCAAACGCAACTGAATTTCGGCAACCGAGGCATCGAAGTCGGAATGGCGCGAAACTCACCGAGTCAAAGCGTTTTGCCGTTTGCGAAAGAAGTGTGCTGTGGAACAAGTACCAGATGCATACATGCTCAAGAGGGACCACCCGAAATTCAAAGCCAACTCAATTTTAGCAAACGGGGCATCGAAGTCGGAATGCCGCGAAACTCACCGATTCAAAGTGTTTGGCCGTTTGCGGAAGAACTCTGATGTGGAACAAGTAGCAGAAGCATACTTGCTCAAGAGGGATCACTCGAAATTCAAAGGCAAATGAATTTCGGCAACCGAGGCATCAAAGTTGGAATGTCGCAAAACTCACCGAGTCAAAGCGTTTCGCCGTTTGCGGAAGAAGTGTGTTGTGGAACAAGTACCAGGAGCATACATGCTCAAGAGGGATCACCCGAAATTCAAAGGCAACTGAATTTTAGCAAACGGGGCATCGAAATCGGAATACCGTTAAACTCACCGATTCAAAGCGTTTGGCCGTTTGCGGAAGAAGTCTGATGTGGAACAAGTAGCAGAAGCATACTTGCTCAAGAGGGATCACCCGAAATTCAAAGGCAACTGAATTTCAGCAACCGGGCCATCGAAGTCGGAATGACTCGAAACTCCCCGAGTCAAAGCGTTTCGCTGTTTGCGGAAGAAGTGTGCTTTGGAACAAGTACCAGATGCATAGATGCTCAAGAGGGACCACCCGAAATTCAAAGGCAACTCAATTTTAGCAAACGGGGCATCGAAGTCGGAATGCCGCGAAACTCACCGATTCAAAGGGTTTGGCCGTTTGCGGAAGAAGTCTGATGTGGAACAAGTAGCAGAAGCATACTTGCTCAAGAGGGATCACCCGAAATTCAAAAGCAACTGAATTTCGGCAACCGAGGCATCAAAGTCGGAATGGCGCGAACCTCCCCGAGTCAAAGCGTTTCGCCGTTGGAGGAAGAAGTCTGATGTGGAACAAGTAGCAGAAGCATACATGCTCAAGAGGGATCACCCGAAATTCAAACGCCACTGAATTTCGGCAACCGAGGCATCGAAGTCGGAATGGCGCGAAACTCACCGAGTCAAAGCGTTTCGCCGTTTGCGAAAGAAGTGTGCTGTGGAACAAGTACCAGATGCATACATGCTCAAGAGGGACCACCCGAAATTCAAAGGCAACTCAATTTTAGCAAACGGGGCATCGAAGTCGGAATGCCTCGAAACTCACCGATTCAAAGTGTTTGGCCGTTTGCGGAAGAACTCTGATGTGGAACAAGTAGCAGAAGCATACATGCTCAAGAGGGATCACCCGAAATTCAAAGGCAACTGAATTTCGGCAACCGAGGCATCAAAGTTGGAATGTCGCGAAACTCACCGAGTCAAAGCGTTTCGCCGTTTGCGGAAGAAGTGTGTTGTGGAACAAGTACCAGGAGCATACATGCTCAAGAGGGATCACCCGAAATTCAAAGGCAACTGAATTTTAGCAAACGGGGCATCGAAGTCGGAATACCGTTAAACTCACCGATTCAAAGCGTTTGGCTGTTTGCGGAAGAAGTCTGATGTGGAACAAGTAGCAGAAGCGTACTTGCACAAGAGGGATCACCCGAAATTCAAAGGCAACTGAATTTC
Organism: Populus alba x Populus glandulosa; assembly: GCA_033617975.1. Taxonomy (NCBI): domain Eukaryota; kingdom Viridiplantae; phylum Streptophyta; class Magnoliopsida; order Malpighiales; family Salicaceae; genus Populus; species Populus alba x Populus glandulosa. The sequence goes on along the minus strand of CM066145.1, from coordinate 14,758,554 downwards.
GGCAACCGGGGAATCGAAGTCGGAATGACGCGAAACTCCCCGAGTCAAAGCGTTTCACCGTTTGAGGAAGAAGTATGATGTGGAACAAGTAGCATAAGCATACATGCTCAAGAGGGATCACCCGAAATTCAACGGCAACTGAATTTCGGCAATCGGGGCATCAAAGTTGGAATGTCGCGAAACTCACCGAGTCAAAGCGTTTTGCCGTTTCCGGAAGTAGTTTGATGTGGAACAAGTACCAGAAGCATACATGCTCAAGAGGCATCACCCGAAATTCAAAGGCAACTGAATTTCGGCAAACGGGGCATCGAAGTCGGAATGCCACGAAACTCACCGATTCAAATTGTTTTGCCGTTTGCGGAAGAAGTCCGATGTGGAACAAGTAGCAGAAGCATACATGCTCAAGAGGGATCACCCGAAATTCAAAGGCAACTGAATTTCGGCAAACGGGGCATCGAAGGCGGAATGACGCGAAAGTCCCCGAGTCAAAGCGTTTCGCCGTTTGCGGAAGAAGTCTGATGTGGAACAAGTAGCAGAAGCATACTTGCTCAAGAGGGATCACCCGAAATTCAAAGGCAACTGAATTTCAGCAACCGGGCCATCGAAGTCGGAATGACTCGAAACTCCCCGAGTCAAAGCGTTTCGCTGTTTGCGGAAGAAGTGTGCTTCGGAACAAGTACCAGATGCATAGATGCTCAAGAGGGACCACCCGAAATTCAAAGGCAACTCAATTTTAGCAAACGGGGCATCGAAGTCGGAATGCCGCGAAACTCACCGAGTCAAAGCGTTTTGCCGTTTCCGGAAGTAGTTTGATGTGGAACAAGTACCAGAAGCATACATGCTCAAGAGGCATCACCCGAAATTCAAAGGCAACTGAATTTCAGCAAACGGGGCATCGAAGTCGGAATGCCGCGAAACTCACCGATTCAAATTGTTTTGCCGTTTGCGGAAGAAGTCCGATGTGGAACAAGTAGCAGAAGCATACATGCTCAAGAGGTATCACCCGAAATTCAAAGGCAACTGAATTTTGGCAAACGGGGCATCGAAGTTGGAATGACGCGAAAGTCCCCGAGTCAAAGCGTTTCGCCGTTTGCGGAAGAAGCCTGATGTGGAACAAGTAGCAGAAGCATACTTGCTCAAGAGGGATCACCCGAAATTCAAAGGCAACTGAATTTCGGCAACCGGGCCATCGAAGTCGGAATGACGCGAAACTCCACGAGTAAAAGCGTTTCGCCGTTTGAGGAAGAAGTCTGATGTGGAACAAGTAGCAGAAGCATACATGCTCAAGAGGGATCACCCAAAATTCAAAGGCAACTGAATTTCGGCAACCGAGGCATCGAATTCGGAATGGCGCCAAACTCACCGAGTCAAAGCGTTTCGCCGTTTGCGAAAGAAGTGTGCTTTGGAACAAGTACCAGATGCATAGATGCTCAAGAGGGATCACCCGAAATTCAAAGGCAACTCAATTTTGGCAAACGGCGCATCGAAGTCGGAATGCCGCGAAACTCACCGATTCAAAGGGTTTGGCCGTTTGCGGAAGAAGTCTGATGTGGAACAAGTAGCAGAAGCATACTTGTTCAAGAGGGATCACCCGAAATTCAAAAGCAACTGAATTTCGGCAACCGAGGCATCAAAGTTGGAATCTCGCAAAACTCATCGAGTCAAAGCGTTTCGCCGTTTGCGGAAGAAGTGTGCTGTGGAACAAGTACTAGAAGCATACATGCTCAAGAGGGATCACCCGAAATTCAAAGGCAACTCAATTTTAGCAAACGGGGCATCGAAGTCGGAATGCCGCGAAACTCACCGATTCAAAGCGTTTGGCCGTTTGCGGAAGAACTCTGATGTGGAACAAGTAGCAGAAGCATACATGCTCAAGAGGGATCACTCGAAATTCAAAGGCAACTGAATTTCGGCAACCGAGGCATTGAAGTCGGAATGGCGCGAAACTCACCGAGTCAAAGCGTTTCGCCGTTTGCGGAAGAAGTGTGCTGTGGAACAAGTACCAGATGCATACATGCTCAAGAGGGATCACCCGAAATTCAAAGGTAACTCAATTTTAGCAAACGGGGCATCGAAGTCGGAATGCCGCGAAACTCACCGATTCAAAGTGTTTGGCCGTTTGCGGAAGAACTCTGATGTGGAACAAGTAGGAGAAGCATACTTGCTCAAGAGGGATCACTCGAAATTCAAAGGCAACTGAATTTCGGCAACCGAGGCATCAAAGTTGGAATGTCGCAAAACTCACCGAGTCAAAGCGTTTCGCCGTTTGCGGAAGAAGTGTGCTGTGGAACAAGTACCAGGAGCATACATGCTCAAGAGGGATCACCCGAAATTCAAAGGCAACTCAATTTTTGCAAACGGGGCATCGAAGTCGGAATACCGTGAAACTCACCGATTCAAAGCGTTTGGCCGTTTGCGGAAGAAGTCTGATATGGAACAAGTAGCAGAAGCGTACTTGCTCAAGAGGGATCACCCGAAATTCAAAGGGAACTGAATTTCGGCAACCGGGGAATCGAAGTCGGAATGACGCGAAACTCCCCGAGTCAAAGCGTTTCGCCGTTTGAGGAAGAAGTCTGATGTGGAACAAGTAGCAGAAGCATACATGCTCAAGAGGGATCACCCGAAATTCAATGGCAACTGAATTTCGGCAACCGAGGCATCGAAGTTGGAATGTCGCGAAACACACCGAGTCAAAGCGTTTCGCCGTTTGCGGAAGAAGTGTGTTGTGGAACAAGTACCAGATGCATACATGCTCAAGAGGGATCACCCGAAATTCAAAGGAAACTCAATTTTAGCAAACGAGGCATCGAAGTCGGAATGCCGCGAAACTCACGGATTCAAAGGGTTTGGCCGTTTGCGGAAGAAGTCTGATGTGGAACAAGTAGCAGAAGCATACTTGCTCAAGAGGGATCACCCGAAATTCAAAGGAAACTGAATTTCGACAATCGAGGCATCAAAGTTGGAATGTCGCAAAACTCACCGAGTCAAAGCGTTTCGCCGTTTGCGGAAGAAGTGTGCTGTGGAACAAGTACTAGAAGCATACATGCTCAAGAGGGATCACCCGAAATTCAAAGGCAACTCAATTTTAGCAAACCGGGTATTGAAGTCGGAATGCCGCGAAACTCACCGATTCAAAGTGTTTGGCTGTTTGCGGAAGAACTCTGATGTGGAACAAGTAGCAGAAGCATACTTGCTCAAGAGGGATCACCCGAAATTCAAAGGCAACTGAATTTCAGCAACCGAGGCATCAAAGTTGGAATGTCGCAAAATTCACCGAGTCAAAGCGTTTCGCCGTTTGCGGAAGAAGTGTGCTGTGGAACAAGTACCAGCAGCATACATGCTCAAGAGGGATCACCCGAAATTCAAAGGCAACTCAATTTTAGCAAACGGGGCATCGAAGTCGGAATACCGTGAAACTCACCGATTCAAAGCGTTTGGCCGTTTGCGGAACAAGTCTGATGTGGAACAAGTAGCAGAAGCGTACTTGCTCAAGAGGGATCACCCGAAATTCAAAGGCAACTGAATTTCGACAACCGGGGAATCGAAGTCGGAATGACGCGAAACTCCCCGAGTCAAAGCGTTTCACCGTTTGAGGAAGAAGTATGATGTGGAACAAGTAGCAGAAGCATACATGCTCAAGAGGGATCACCCGAAATTCAAAGGCAACTGAATTTCGGCAACCGAGGCATCGAAGTCGGAATGGCGCGAAACTCACCGAGTCAAAGCGTTTCGCCGTTTGCGGAAGAAGTGTGCTGTGGAACAAGTACCAGATGCATACATGCTCAAGAGGGATCACCCGAAATTCAAAGGCAACTCAATTTTAGCAAACGGGGCATCGAAGTCGGAATGTCGCGAAACTCACCGATTCAAAGTGTTTGGCCGTTTGCGGAAGAAGTCTGATGTGGAACAAGTAGCAGAAGCATAGTTGCTCAAGAGGGATCACCCGAAATTCAAAGGCAACTGAATTTCGGCAACCGAGGCATCAAAGTTGGAATGTCGCAAAACTCACGGAGTCAAAGCGTTTCGCCGTTTGCGGAAGAAGTCTGATGTGGAACAAGTAGCAGAAGCATACTTGCTCAAGACGGATCACCCAAAATTCAAAGGCAACTGAATTTCGGCAACCGGGCCATCGATGTCGGAATGACGCGAAACTCCCCGAGTCAAAGCGTTTCGCCGTTTGAGGAAGAAGTCTGATGTGGAACAAGTAGCAGAAGCATACATGCTCAAGAGGGATCACCCGAAATTCAAAGGCAACTGAATTTCGGCAACTGAGGCATCGAAGTCGGAATGGCGCGAAACTCACCGAGTCAAAGCGTTTCGCTGTTTGCGGAAGAAGTGTGCTGTGGAACAAGTACCAGATGCATACATGCTCAAGAGGGATCACCCGAAATTCAAAGGCAACTCAATTTTAGCAAACCGGGTATCGACGTCGGAATGCCGCGAAACTCACCGATTCAAAGTGTTTGGCTGTTTGCGGAAGAACTCTGATGTGGAACAAGTAGCAGAAGCATACTTGCTCAAGAGGGATCACCCGAAATTCAAAGGCAACTGAATTTCGGCAACCGAGGCATCAAAGTTGGAATGTCGCAAAACTCACCGAGTCAAAGCGTTTCGCCGTTTGCGGAAGAAGTGTGCTGTGGAACAAGTACCAGCAGCATACATGCTCAAGAGGGATTACCCGAAATTCAAAGGCAACTCAATTTTAGCAAACGGGGCATCGAAGTCGGAATACCGTGAAACTCACCGATTCAAAGCGTTTGGCCGTTTGCGGAACAAGTCTGATGTGGAACAAGTAGCAGAAGCGTACTTGCTTAAGAGGGATCACCCGAAATTCAAAGGCAACTGAATTTCGGCAACCGGGGAATCGAAGTCGGAATGACGCGAAACTCCCCGAGTCAAAGCGTTTCCCCGTTTGAGGAAGAAGTATGATGTGGAACAAGTACCAGAAGCATACATGCTCAAGAGGGATCACCCGAAATTCAAAGGCAACTGAATTTCGGCAACCGAGGCATCGAAGTCGGAATGGCGCGAAACTCACCGAGTCAAAGCGTTTCGCCGTTTGCGGAAGAAGTGTGCTGTGGAACAAGTACCAGATGCATACATGCTCAAGAGGGATCACCCGAAATTCAAAGGCAACTCAATTTTAGCAAACGGGGCATCGAAGTCGGAATGTCGCGAAACTCACCGATTCAAAGTGTTTGGCCGTTTGCGGAAGAAGTCTGATGTGGAACAAGTAGCAGAAGCATACTTGCTCAAGAGGGATCACTCGAAATTCAAAGGCAACTGAATTTCGGCAACCGAGGCATCAAAGTTGGAATGTCGCAAAACTCACGGAGTCAAAGCGTTTCGCCGTTTGCGGAAGAAGTCTGATGTGGAACAAGTAGCAAAAGCATACTTGCTCAAGACGGATCACCCAAAATTCAAAGGCAACTGAATTTCGGCAACCGGGCCATCGATGTCGGAATGACGCGAAACTCCCCGAGTCAAAGCGTTTCGCCGTTTGAGGAAGAAGTCTGATGTGGAACAAGTAGCAGAAGCATACATGCTCAAGAGGGATCACCCGAAATTCAAAGGCAACTGAATTTCGGCAACCGAGGCATCGAAGTCGGAATGGCGCGAAACTCACCGAGTCAAAGCGTTTCGCTGTTTGCGGAAGAAGTGTGCTGTGGAACAAGTACCAGATGCATACATGCTCAAGAGGGATCACCCGAAATTCAAAGGCAACTCAATTTTAGCAAACGGGGCATCGAAGTCGGAATGCCGCGAAACTCACCGATTCAAAGTGTTTGGCCGTTTGCGGAAGAACTCTGATGTGGAACAAGTAGCAGAAGCATACTTGCTCAAGAGGGATCACCCGAAATTAAAAGGCAACTGAATTTCGGCAACCGAGGCATCAAAGTTGGAATGTCGCAAAACTCACCGAGTCAAAGCGTTTCGCCGTTTGCGGAAGAAGTGTGCTGTGGAACAAGTACCAGAAGCATACATGCTCAAGAGGGATCACCCGAAATTCAAAGGCAACTCCATTTTACCAAACGGGGCATCGAAGTCGGAATACCGTGAAACTCACCGATTAAAAGCGTTTGGCCGTTTGCGGAACAAGTCTGATGTGGAACAAGTAGCAGAAGCGTACTTGCTTAAGAGGGATCACCCGAAATTCAAAGGCAACTGAATTTCAGCAACCGGGGAATCGAAGTCGGAATGACGCGAAACTCCCCGAGTCAAAGCGTTTCACCGTTTGATGAAGAAGTATGATGTGGAACAAGTAGCAGAAGCATACATGCTCAAGAGGGATCACCTGAAATTCAAAGGCAACTGAATTTCGGCAACTGAGGCATCAAAGTTGGAATGTCGCGAAACTCACCGAGTTAAAGCGTTTCTCCGTTTGCGGAAGAAGTTTGATGTGGAACAAGTAGCAGAAGCATACATGCTCAAGAGGCATCACCCGAAATTCAAAGGCAACTGAATTTCGGCAAACGGGGCATCGAAGTCGAAATGTTGCGAAACTCACCGATTCAAATTGTTTTGCCGTTTGCGGAAGAAGTCCGATGTGGAACAAGTAGCAGAAGCATACATGCTCAAGAGGGATCACCCGAAATTCAAAGGCAACTGAATTTCGGCAAACGGGGCATCGAAGTCGGAATGACGCGAAACTCCCCGAGACAAAGCGTTTCGCCGTTTGCGGAAGAAGTCTGATGTGGAACAAGTAGCAGAAGCATACTTGCTCAAGACGGATCACCCAAAATTCAAAGGCAACTGAATTTCGGCAACCGGGGCATCGAAGTCGGAATGACGCGAAACTCACTGAGTCAAAGCGTTTCGTCGTTTGCGGGAGAAGTCTGATGTGGAACAGGTAGCAGAAGCATACATGCTCAAGAGGGATCACCCGAAATTCAAAGGCAACTGAATTTCGGCAACCGAGGCATCAAAGTTGGAATGTCGCGAAACTCACCGAGTCAAAGCGTTTCGCCGTTTGCGGAAGAAGTTTGATGTGGAACAAGTACCAGAAGCATACATGCTCAAGAGGCATCCCCCGAAATTCAAAGGCAACTAAATTTCGGCAAACGGGGCATCGAAGTCGGAATGCCGCGAAACTCACCGATTCAAATTGTTTTGCCGTTTGCGGAAGAAGTCCGATGTGGAGCAAGTAGCAACATGCTCAAGAGGGATCACCCAAAATTCAAAGGCAACTGAATTTCGGCAACCGGGGCATCGAAGTCGGAATGACGCGAAACTCACTGAGTCAAAGCGTTTCGTCGTTTGCGGGAGAAGTCTGATGTGGAACAGGTAGCAGAAGCATACATGCTCAAGAGGGATCACCCGAAATTCAAAGGCATCTGAATTTCGGCAACCGAGGCATCAAAGTTGGAATGTCGCGAAACTCACCGAGTCAAAGCGTTTCGCCGTTTGCGGAAGAAGTTTGATGTGGAACAAGTACCAGAAGGATACATGCTCAAGAGGCATCACCCGAAATTCAAAGGCAACTAAATTTCGGCAAACGGGGCATCGAAGTCGGAATGCCGCGAAACTCACCGATTCAAATTGTTTTGCCGTTTGCGGAAGAAGTCCGATGTGGAGCAAGTAGCAACATGCTCAAGAGGGATCACCCAAAATTCAAAGGCAACTGAATTTCGGCAAACGGGGCATCGAAGTCGGAATGACGCGAAACTCCCCGAGTCAAAGCGTTTCGCCGTTTGCGGAAGAAGTCTGATGGGGAACAAGTAGCAGAAGCATACATGCTCAAGAGGGATCACCCGAAATTAAAAGGCAACTGAATTTCGGCAACCGAGGCATCGAAGACGGAATGGCGCGAAACTCACCGAGTCAAAGCGTTTCGCCATTTGCGGAAGAAGTGTGCTGTGGAACAAGTACCAGATGCATACATGCTCAAGAGGGATCACCCGAAATTCAAAGGCAACTGCAATTCGGCAACCGGACCATCGAAGTCGGAATGACGCGAAACTCCCCGAGTCAAAGCGTTTCGCCGTTTGCGGAAGAAGTCTGATGTGGAATAAGTAGCAGAAGCATACTTGCTCAAGAGGGATCACCCGAAATTCAAAGGCAACTGAATTTCGGCAACCGAGGCATCCTAGTCGGAATGTCGCGAAACTCCCCGAGTCAAAGCGTTTCGCCGTTTGCGGAAGAAGTCTGATGTGGAACAAGTAGCAGAAGCATACATGCTCAAGAGGGATCACACAAAATTCAAAGGCAACTGAATTTCGGCAACCAGGGAATCGAAGTCGGAATGCCGCGAAACTCACCGAGTCAAAGCGTTTCGCGGTTTGCGGAAGAAGTTTGATGTGGAACAAGTACCAGAAGCATACATGCTCAAGAGGCATCACCAGAAATTCAAAGGCAACTGAATTTCGGCAAACGGGGCATCGAAGTCGGAATGCCGCGAAACTCACCGATTCAAAGCGTTTCGCTATTTGCAGAAGAAGTCTGATGTGGAACAAGTAGCAGAAGCGTACATGCTCATGAGGGATCACCCGAAATTCAAGGGCAACTCAATTTCGGCAAACGGGACATCGAAGTCGGAATGCCGCGAAACTCACCGAGTCAAAGCGTTTTGCCGTTTGCGGAAGAAGTCTGATGTGGAACAAGTACCAGAAGCATACATGCTCAAGAGGGATCACCCGAAATTCAAAGGCAACTCAATTTCGGCAAACGGGGCATCGAAGTCGGAATGCTGTGAAACTCACTGAGTCAAAGCGTTTCGCCGTTTGCGGACGAAGTCGGATGTGGAACAAGTAGCAGAAGCATACTTGCTCAAGAGGGATTACCCGAAATTCAAAGGCAACTGAATTTCGGCAACCGGGCCATCGAAGTCGGAATGACACGAAACTCCCCGAGTCAAAGCGTTTCGCCGTTTGCGGAAGAAGTCTGATGTGGAACAAGTAGCAGAAGCATACTTGCTCAAGAGGGATCACCCGAAATTCAAAGGGAACTGAATTTTGGCAACGGGGGCATCGAAGTCGGAATGACGCGAAACTCCCCGAGTCAAAGTGTTTCGCCGTTTGCGGAAGAAGTTTGATGTGGAACAAGTACCAGAAGCATACATGCTGAAGAGGGATCACCCGAAATTCAAAGGCAAGTGAATTTCACCAACCAGGGCATCGAAGTCAGAATGGCGCGAAACTCACCGATTCAAAGCGTTACGCCGTTTGGGGAAGAAGTCTGATGTGGAACAAGTACCAGAAGCATACATGCTCAGGAGGGATCACCCGAAATTCAAAGGCAACTGAATTTCGGCAAACGGGGCATCGAAGTCGGAATGCCGCGAAACTCACCGATTCAAAGCGTTTCGCTATTTGCAGAAGAAGTCTGATGTGGAACAAGTAGCAGAAGCGTACATGCTCATGAGGGATCACCCGAAATTCAAGGGCAACTCAATTTCGGCAAACGGGACATCGAAGTCGGAATGCCGCGAAACTCACCGAGTCAAAGCGTTTTGCCTTTTGCGGAAGAAGTCTGATGTGGAACAAGTAGCAGAAGCATACATGCTCAAGAGGGATCACCAGAAATTCAAAGGCAACTCAATTTCGGCAAACGGGGCATCGAAGTCGGAATGCCGCGAAACTCACTGATTCAAAGCGTTTTGCCGTTTGCAGAAGAAGTCTAATGTGGAACAATGAGCTCTGATATGGAACAAGTAGCAGAAGCATACATGCTCAAGAGGAATCGCCCGAAATTCAAAGGCACCTGATTTTTGGCAACCGGGCCACCGAAGTTGGAATCTCGCGAAACTCACTTAGTCAAATTGTTTCGCCGTTTGCGGAAGAAGTTTGATGTGGAACAAGTACCAGAAGCATACATGCTCAAGAGGCATCACCCGAAATGCAAAGGCAACTGAATTTCGGCAAACGGGGCATCAGAGGCGGAATGCCGCGAAACTCACCGAATCAAAGCGGCTCGCCGTTTGCGGAAGAAGTCTGACGTGGAACAAGTAGCAGAAGCATACATGCTCAAGAGGGATCACCGCAAATTCAAAGGCAACTGAATTTCAGCAACCAGGGAATCGAAGTAGGAATGTCGCGAAACTCACCGAGTCAAAGCGTTTCGCCGTTTGCGGAAGAAGTCTGATGTGGAACAAGTAGCAGAAGCATACTTGCTCAAGACGGATCACCCAAAATTCAAAGGCAACTGAATTTCGGCAACCGGGGCATCGAAGTCGGAATGACGCGAAACTCACTGAGTCAAAGCGTTTCGTCGTTTGCGGGAGAAGTCTGATGTGGAACAGGTAGCAGAAGCATACATGCTCAAGAGGGATCACCCGAAATTCAAAGGCAACTGAATTTCGGCAACCGAGGCATCAAAGTTGGAATGTCGCGAAACTCACCGAGTCAAAGCGTTTTGCCGTTTGCGGAAGAAGTTTGATGTGGAACAAGTACCAGAAGCATACATGCTCAAGAGGCATCACCCGAAATTCAAAAGCAACTAAATTTCGGAAACGGGGCATCGAAGTCGGAATGCCGCGAAACTCACCGATTCAAATTATTTTGCCGTTTGCGGAAGAAGTCCGATGTGGAACAAGTAGCAACATGCTCAAGAGGGATCACCCAAAATTCAAAGGCAACTGAATTTCGGCAAACGGGGCATCGAACTCGGAATGACGCGAAATTCCCAAAGTCAAAGCGTTTCGCCGTTTGCAGAAGAAGTCTGATGTGGAACAAGTAGCAGAAGCATACATGCTCAAGAGGGATCACCTGAAATTCCAAGGCAACTGAATTTTGGCAACCGGGGAATCAAAGTCGGAATGACGTGAAACTCACTGAGTCAAAGCGTTTCGTCGTTTGCGGAAGAAGTCTGATGTGGAACAGGTAGCAGAAGCATACATGCTCAAGAGGGATCACCCGAAATTCAAAGGCATCTGAATTTCGGCAACCGAGGCATCAAAGTTGGAATGTCGCGAAACTCACCGAGTCAAAGCGTTTCGCCGTTTGCGGAAGAAGTTTGATGTGGAACAAGTACCAGAAGGATACATGCTCAAGAGGCATCACCCGAAATTCAAAGGCAACTAAATTTCGGCAAACGGGGCATCGAAGTCGGAATGCCGCGAAACTCACCGATTCAAATTGTTTTGCCGTTTGCGGAAGAAGTCCGATGTGGAGCAAGTAGCAACATGCTCAAGAGGGATCACCCAAAATTCAAAGGCAACTGAATTTCGGCAAACGGGGCATCGAAGTCGGAATGACGCGAAACTCCCCGAGTCAAAGCGTTTCGCCGTTTGCGGAAGAAGTCTGATGGGGAACAAGTAGCAGAAGCATACATGCTCAAGAGGGATCACCCGAAATTAAAAGGCAACTGAATTTCGGCAACCGAGGCATCGAAGACGGAATGGCGCGAAACTCACCGAGTCAAAGCGTTTCGCCGTTTGCGAAAGAAGTGTGCTGTGGAACAAGTACCAGATGCATACATGCTCAAGAGGGATCACCCGAAATTCAAAGGCAACTGCAATTCGGCAACCGGACCATCGAAGTCGGAATGACGCGAAACTCCCCGAGTCAAAGCGTTTCGCCGTTTGCGGAAGAAGTCTGATGTGGAACAAGTAGCAGAAGCATACATGCTCAAGAGGGATCACACAAAATTCAAAGGCAACTGAATTTCGGCAACCAGGGAATCGAAGTCGGAATGCCGCGAAACTCACCGAGTCAAAGCGTTTCGCCGTTTGCGGAAGAAGTTTGATGTGCAACAAGTACCAGAAGCATACATGCTCAAGAGGCATCACCAGAAATTCAAAGGCAACTGAATTTCGGCAAACGGGGCATCGAAGTCGGAATGCCGCGAAACTCACCGATTCAAAGTGTTTCGCTATTTGCAGAAGAAGTCTGATGTGGAACAAGTAGCAGAAGCGTACATGCTCATGAGGGATCACCCGAAATTCAAGGGCAACTCAATTTCGGCAAACGGGACATCGAAGTCGGAATGCCGCGAAACTCACCGAGTCAAAGCGTTTTGCCGTTTGCGGAAGAAGTCTGATGTGGAACAAGTACCAGAAGCATACATGCTCAAGAGGGATCACCCGAAATTCAAAGGCAACTCAATTTCGGCAAACGGGGCATCGAAGTCGGAATGCTGTGAAACTCACTGAGTCAAAGCGTTTCGCCGTTTGCGGACGAAGTCGGATGTGGAACAAGTAGCAGAAGCATACTTGCTCAAGAGGGATTACCCGAAATTCAAAGGCAACTGAATTTCGGCAACCGGGCCATCGAAGTCGGAATGACACGAAACTCCCCGAGTCAAAGCGTTTCGCCGTTTGCGGAAGAAGTTTGATGTGGAACAAGTACCAGAAGCATACATGCTCAAGAGGCATCACCCGAAATTCAAAGGCAACTGAATTTCGGCATATGGGTCATCCAAGGCGGAATGCCGCGAAACTCACCGATTCAAAGCCGTTCGCCATTTGCGGAAGAAGTCTGACGTGGAACAAGTAGCAGAAGCATACATGCTCAAGAGGGATCACCCAAAATTCAAAGGCAACTGAATTTTGGCAACCGGAGAATCGAAGTCGGAATGCCGCGAAACTCACCGAGTCAAAGCGGTTTGCCGTTTGCGGAAGAAGTCTGATGTGGAATAAGTAGCAGAAGCATACATGCTCAAGAGGGATCACCGCAAATTCAAAGGCAACTGAATTTTGGCAACCAGGGAATCGAAGTCGGAATGACGCGAAACTCACCGACTCAAAGCGTTTCGCCGTTTGCAGAAGAAGTGTAATGTGGAACAAGTAGCAGAAGCATACATGCTCAAGAGGGATCACCCGAAATTCAAAGGCAACTGAATTTCGGCAACCGGGACATCGAAGTCGGAATGCCGAGAAACTCACCGAATCAAAGCGTTTCGCCGTTTGCGGAAGAACTCTGATTTGGAACAAGTAGTAGAAGCGTACATGCTCAAGAGGGATCACCCGAAATTCAATGGCAACTGAAATTTGGCGACCGGGGCATCGAAGTCGGAATGCTGCGAAACTCATCGAGTCAAAGCGTTTCGCCGTTTGCGGAAGAAGTCTGATGTGGAACAAGTAGCAGAAGCATACATGCTCACGAGGGATCACGTCAAATTCAAAGGCAACTGAATTTCGGCAACCAGGGAATCGAAGTCGGAATGCCGCGAAACTCACCGAGTCAAAGCGTTTCGCCGTTTGCAGAAGAAGTGTAATGTGGAACAAGTAGCAGAAGCATACATGCTCAAGAGAGATCACCCGAAATTCAAAGGCAACTGAATTTCGGCAACCGGGGCATCGAAGTCGGAATGCCGAGAAACTCACCGAGTCAAAGCGTTTTGCCGTTTGCGGAAGAAGTCTGATGTGGAACAAGTAGCAGAAGCGTACATGCTCATGAGGGGTCACCCGAAATTCAAGGGCAACTCAATTTCGGCAAACGGGACATCGAAGTCGGAATGCCGCGAAACTCACCGAGTCAAAGCGTTTTGCCGTTTGCGGAAGAAGTCTGATGTGGAACAAGTAGCAGAAGCATACATGCTCAAGAGGGATCACCAGAAATTCAAAGGCAACTCAATTTCGGCAAACGGGGCATCGAAGTCGGAATGCCGCGAAACTCACCGATTCAAAGCGTTTTGCCGTTTGCAGAAGAAGTCTAATGTGGAACAATGAGCTCTGATATGGAACAAGTAGCAGAAGCATACATGCTCAAGAGGGATCACCCGAAATTCAAAGGCACCTGATTTTTGGCAACCGGGCCATCGAAGTTGGAATCTCGCGAAACTCACTTAGTCAAATTGTTTCGCCGTTTGCGGAAGAAGTTTGATGTGGAACAAGTACCAGAAGCATACATGCTCAAGAGGCATCACCCAAAATGCAAAGGCAACTGAATTTCGGCAAACGGGGCATCAGAGGCGGAATGCTGCGAAACTCACCGATTCAAAGCGGTTCGCTGTTTGCGGAAGAAGTCTGACGTGGAACAAGTAGCAGAAGCATACATGCTCAAGAGGGATCACCCGAAATTCAAAGGCAACTCAATTTCGGCAAACGGGGCATCGAAGTCGGAATGCCGTGAAACTCACTGAGTCCAAGCGTTTTGCCGTTTGCGGAAGAAGTCTGATGTGGAACAAGTAGCTTTGATATGGAACAAGTAGCAGAAGCATACATGCTCAAGATGGATCACCCGAAATTCAAAGGCACCTGAATTTTGGCAACCGGGCCATCGAAGTCGGAATCTCGTGAAACTCACCGAATCAAAGCGTTTCGCCGTTTGGGGAAGAAGTTTGATGTGGAACAAGTACCAGAAGCGTACATGCTCAAGAGGGATCACCCGAAATTCAATGGCAACTGAATTTTGGCAACCGGAGAATCGAAGTCGGAATGCCGCGAAACTCACCGAGTCAAAGCGGTTTGCCGTTTGCGGAAGAAGTCTGATGTGGAATAAGTAGCAGAAGCATACATGCTCAAGAGGGATCACCGCAAATTCAAAGGCAACTGAATTTCGGCAACCGAGGAATCGAAGTCGGAATGCCGCGAAACTCACCGAGTCAAAGCGTTTCGCCGTTTGTGGAAGAAGTCTGATGTGGAACAAGCAGCAGAAGCATACATGCTCAAGAGGGATCACCCGAAATTCAAAGGCAACTGAATTTCGGCAACCGGGGCATCGAAGTCGGAATGCCGAGAAACTCACCGAGCCAAAGCGTTTCGCCGTTTGCGGAAGAACTCTGATTTGGAACAAGTAGTAGAAGCGTACATGCTCAAGAGGGATCACCCAAAATTCAATGGCAACTGAATTTGGGCGACCGGGGCATCGAAGTCGGAATGCTGCGAAACTCATCGAGTCAAAGCGTTTCGCCGTTTGCGGAAGAAGTCTGATGTGGAACAAGTAGCAGAAGCATACATGCTCACGAGGGATCACGACAAATTCAAAGGCAACTGAATTTCGGCAACCAGGGAATCGAAGTCGGAATGCCGCGAAACTCACCGAGTAAAAGCGTTTCGCCGTTTGTGGAAGAAGTCTGATGTGGAACAAGTAGTAGAAGCATACATGCTCAAAAGGGATCACCCGAAATTAAAAGGCATCTGAATTTCGGCAACCGAGGCAACGAAGTCGGAATGCCACGAAACTCTCCGAGTCAAAACGTTTCGCCGTTTGCGGAAGAAGTCTGATGTGCAACAAGTAGCAGAAGCATACATGCTCAAGAGGGATCACCCGAAATTCAAAGGCAACTGAATTTCGGCAACCGGGGAATCGAAGTCGGAATACCGCGAAACTCATTGAGTCAAAGCGTTTCGCCGTTTGCGGAAGAAGTCTGATGTGGGACAAGTAGCAGAAGCATACATGCTCAAGAGTGATCACCGCAAATTCAAAGGCAACTGAATTTCGGCAACCGAGGAATCGAAGTCGGAATGCCGCGAAACTCACCGAGTAAAAGCGTTTCGCCGTTTGTGGAAGAAGTCTTATGTGGAACAAGTAGCAGAAGCGTACATGCTCAAGAGGGATCACCCGAAATTCAATGGCAACTGAAATTTGGCAACCGGGGCATCGAAGTCGGAATGACGTGAAACTCACCGAGTCAAAGCATTTCGCCGTTTGCGAAAGAAGTCTGATGTGGAACGAGTAGCAGAAGCGTACATGCTCAAGAGGGATCACCCGAAATTCAAAGGCAACTGAATTTCGGCAAACGGGGAATCGAAGTCGGAATGCCGTGAAACTCACCGAGTCAAAGCGTTTCGCCGTTTGCGGAAGAAGTTTGATGTGGAACAAGTAGTAGAAGCATACATGCTCAAGAAGGATCACTTGAAATTCAAAGGCAACTGAATTTCGGCTACCGGCGAATCGAATTCGGAATGCCGGGAAACCCACCGAGTAAAAGCGTTTCGCCGTTTGCGGAAGAAGTTTGATGTGGAACAAGTAGCAGACGCCTACATGTTCAAGAGGGATCACCCGAAATTCAAAGGCAGCTGAATTTCGGCAACCGGGTAATCGAAGTCGGAATGCCACGAAACTCACCAAGTCAAAGTGTTTCGCCGTTTGCAAAAGAAGTCTGATGTGGAACAAGTAGCAGAAGCATACATGCTCACGAGGGATCACGGCAAATTCAAAGGCAACTGAATTTCGGCAACCGGGGAATCGAAGTCGGAATGCCGCGACACTCACCGAGTAAAAGCGTTTTGCCGTTTGTGGAAGAAGTCTTATGTGGAACAAGTAGCAGAAGCGTACATGCTCAAGAGGGATCACCCGAAATTCAATGGCAACTGAAATTTGGCAACCGGGGCATCGAAGTCGGAATGACGTGAAACTCACCGAGTCAAAGCATTTCGCCGTTTGCGGAAGAAGTCTTATGTGGAACAAGTAGCAGAAGCGTACATGCTCAAGAGGGATCACCCGAAATTCAATGGCAACTGAAATTTGGCAACCGGGGCATCGAAGTCGGAATGACGTGAAACTCACCGAGTCAAAGCATTTCGCCGTTTGCGGAAGAAGTCTGATGTGGGACAAGTAGCAGAAGCATACATGCTCAAGAGGGATCACCGCAAATTCAAAGGCATCTGAATTTCGGCAACCGCGGAATCGAAGTCGGAATGCGGCGAAATTCACCAAGAAAAAGCGTTTCGCCATTTGCGGAAGAAGTGTTATGTGGAAAAAGTAGCAGAAGCATAGAAGCTCAAGAGGGATCACCGGAAATTCAAAGGCAACTGAATTTCGGCAACCGGGGAATCGAAGTCGGATTGCCGCGAAACTCACCGAGTCAAAACATTTCGCCGTTTGCGGAAGAAGTTTGATGTGGAACAAATAGCAGAAGCCTACATGTTCAAGAGGGATCACCCGAAATTCAAAGGCAGCTGAATTTCGGCAACCGCGGAATCGAAGTAGGAATGCCGCGAAACTCACCGAGTAAAAGCGTTTTGCCGTTTGCGGAAGAAGTCTGATATGGAACAAGTAGCAGAAGCGTACATGCTCAAGAGGGATTACCCGAAATTCAAAGGCAACTGAATTTTGGTAACCAGGGAATCGAAGTCGGAATGCCGCGAAACTCACCGAGTAAAAGCGTTTCGTCATTTGCGGAAGAAGTTTGATGTGGAACAAGTAGCAGAAGCCTACATGTTCAAGAGGGATCACCCGAAATTCAAAGGCAGCTGAATTTCGGCAACCGCGGAATCGAAGTTGGAATGCCGCGAAATTCACCGAGTAAAAGCATTTCGCCATTTGCGGAAGAAGTGTGAGGTGGAACAAGTAGCAGAAGCATAGAAGCTCAAGAGAGATCACCGGAAATTCAAAGGGAACTGAATTTTGGCAACCGACGAATTGAAGTCGGAATGCCGCGAAACTCACCGAGTAAAAGCGTTTTGCCATTTTCGGAAGAAGTCTGATGTGGAACAAGTAGCAGAAGCGTACATGATCAAGAGGGATCACCCGAAATTCAAAGGCAACTGAATTTCGACAACCGGCGAATCGAAGTCTTAATGCCGCGAAAATCACCGAGTAAAAGCGTTTTGCCGTTTGCGGAAGAACTCTGATGTGGAAGAAATAGCAGAAGCGTACATGCTCAAGAGGGATCACCCGAAATTCAAAGGCAACTGAATTTCGGTAACCGGGGAATCAAATTCGGAATGCCGCGAAACTCACCGAGTAAAAGCGTTTCGTCGTTTGCGGAAGAAGTTTGATGTGGAACAAGTAGCAGAAGCCTACATGTTCAAGAGGGATCACCCGAAATTCAAAGGCAGCTGAATTTCGGCAACCGCGGAATCGAAGTAGGAATGCCGCGAAACTCACCGAGTAAAAGTGTTTTGCCGTTTGCGGAAGAAGTCTGATATGGAACAAGTAGCAGAAGCGTACATGCTCAAGAGGGTTCACCCGAAATTCAAAGGCAACTGAATTTCGGCAACCGCGGAATCGAAGTCGGAATACCGCGAAATTCACCGAGTAAAAGCGTTTTGCCATTTGCGGAAGAAGTGTGAGGTGGAACAAGTAGCAGAAGCATAGAAGCTCAAGAGGGATCACCCGAAATTCAAAGGCAACTGAATTTCGGCAACCGGCGAATTGAAGTCGGAATGCCGCGAAACTCACCGAGTAAAAGCGTTTCGCCGTTTGCGGAAGAAGTTTGATGTGGAACAAGTAGCAGAAGCATACATGCTCAAGAGGGATCACCTGAAATTCAAAGGCAACTGAATTTCGGCAACCAGCGAATTGAAATCGGAATGCCGCGAAACTCACCGAGTAAAAGCGTTTTTACCGTTTGCGGAAGAAGTCTGATATGGACCAAGTAGCAGAAGCGTACATGCTCAAGAGGGATCACCTGAAATTCAAAGGCAACTGAATTTCGGCAACCGGCGAATTGAAGTCGGAATGCCGCGCAACTCACCGAGTAAAAGCGTTTTTACCGTTTGCGGAAGAAGTCTGATATGGACCAAGTAGCAGAAGCGTACATGCTCAAGAGGGATCACCCGAAATTCAATGGCAACTAAATTTCGGAAACCGAGCATCGAAGTCGGAATGCCGCGAAACTCACCGAGTCAAAGCGTTTCGCCGTTTGCGGAAGAAGTCTGATGTGGAACAAGTAGCAGAAGCATACATGCTCAAGAGGGAACCTCAAATTCAAAGGCAACTGAATTTTGGCAACCGGGGAATCGAAGTCGGAGTGCCGCGAAACTCACCGAGTAAAAGCGTTTTGTCGTTTGCGGAAGAAGTCTGATGTGGAACAAGTAGCAGAAGCATAGAAGCTCAAGAGGGATCACCTGAAATTCAAAGGCAACTGAATCTCGGCAACCGAGGAATCGAAGTCGAAATGCCGGGAAACTAACCGAGTAAAAGCGTTTTGCCGTTTGCGGAAGAAGTCTGATATGGAACAAGTAGCAGAAGCGTACATGCTCAAGAGGGATCACCCGAAATTCAAAGGCAGCTGAATTTCGGCAACCGCGGAATCGAAGTCGGAATGCCGCGAAAATCACCGAGTAAAAGCGTTTCGCCATTTGCGGAAGAAGTGTGAGGTGGAACAAGTAGAAGAAGCATAGAAGCTCAAGAGGGATCACCCGAAATTCAAAGGCAACTGAATTTCGGCAACCGGCGAATTGAAGTCGGAATGCCGCGAAACTCACCGAGTAAAAGCGTTTCGCCGTTTGCGGAAGAAGTTTGATGTGGAACAAGTAGCAGAAGCATACATGCTCAAGAGGGATCACCTGAAATTCAAAGGCAACTGAATTTCGGCAACCGGCGAATTGAAATCGGAATGCCGCGAAACTCACCGAGTAAAAGCGTTTTTACCGTTTGCGGAAGAAGTCTGATATGGACCAAGTAGCAGAAGCGTACATGCTCAAGAGGGATCACCTGAAATTCAAAGGCAACTGAATTTCGGCAACCGGCGAATTGAAGTCGGAATGCCGCGCAACTCACCGAGTAAAAGCGTTTTTACCGTTTGCGGAAGAAGTCTGATATGGACCAAGTAGCAGAAGCGTACATGCTCAAGAGGGATCACCCGAAATTCAATGGCAACTAAATTTCGGAAACCGAGCATCGAAGTCGGAATGCCGCGAAACTCACCGAGTCAAAGCGTTTCGCCGTTTGCGGAAGAAGTCTGATGTGGAACAAGTAGCAGAAGCATACATGCTCAAGAGGGAACCTCAAATTCAAAGGCAACTGAATTTTGGCAACCGGGGAATCGAAGTCGGAGTGCCGCGAAACTCACCGAGTAAAAGCGTTTTGTCGTTTGCGGAAGAAGTCTGATATGGAACAAGTAGCAGAAGAGTACATGATCAAGAGGGATCACCCGAAATTCAAAGGCAACTGAATTTCGACAACTGGCGAATCGAAGTCTTAATGCCGCGAAAATCACCGAGTAAAAGCGTTTTGCCATTTGCGGAAGAACTCTGATGTGGAACAAGTAGCAGAAGCATAGAAGCTCAAGAGGGATCACCTGAAATTCAAAGGCAACTTAATCTCGGCAACCGAGGAATCGAAGTCGAAATGCCGGGAAACTCACCAAGTAAAAGCGTTTTGCCATTTTCGGAAGAAGTCTGATGTGGAACAAGTAGCAGAAGCGTACATGATCAAGAGGGATCACCCGAAATTCAAAGGCAACTGAATTTCGACAACCGGCGAATCGAAGTCTTAATGCCGCGAAAATCACCGAGTAAAAGCGTTTTGCCGTTTGCGGAAGAACTCTGATGTGGAAGAAGTAGCAGAAGCGTACATGCTCAAGAGGGATCACCCGAAATTCAAAGGCAACTGAATTTCGGTAACCGGGGAATCAAATTCGGAATGCCGCGAAACTCACCGAGTAAAAGCGTTTCGTCGTTTGCGGAAGAAGTTTGATGTGGAACAAGTAGCAGAAGCCTACATGTTCAAGAGGGATCACCCGAAATTCAAAGGCAGCTGAATTTCGGCAACCGCGGAATCGAAGTAGGAATGCCGCGAAACTCACCGAGTAAAAGCGTTTTGCCGTTTGCGTAAGAAGTCTGATATGGAACAAGTAGCAGAAGCGTACATGCTCAAGAGGGTTCACCCGAAATTCAAAGGCAACTGAATTTCGGCAACCGTGGAATCGAAGTCGGAATGCCGCGAAATTCACCGAGTAAAAGCGTTTCGCCATTTGCGGAAGAAGTGTGAGGTGGAACAAGTAGCAGAAGCATAGAAGCTCAAGAGGGATCACCCGAAATTCAAAGGCAACTGAATTTCGGCAACCGGCGAATTGAAGTCGGAATGCCGCGAAACTCACCGAGTAAAAGCGTTTCGCCGTTTGCGGAAGAAGTTTGATGTGGAACAAGTAGCAGAAGCATACATGCTCAAGAGGGATCACCTGAAATTCAAAGGCAACTGAATTTCGGCAACCGGCGAATTGAAATCGGAATGCCGCGAAACTCACCGAGTAAAAGCGTTTTTACCGTTTGCGGAAGAAGTCTGATATGGACCAAGTAGCAGAAGCGTACATGCTCAAGAGGGATCACCTGAAATTCAAAGGCAACTGAATTTCGGCAACCGGCGAATTGAAGTCGGAATGCCGCGCAACTCACCGAGTAAAAGCGTTTTTACCGTTTGCGGAAGAAGTCTGATATGGACCAAGTAGCAGAAGCGTACATGCTCAAGAGGGATCACCCGAAATTCAATGGCAACTAAATTTCGGAAACCGAGCATCGAAGTCGGAATGCCGCGAAACTCACCGAGTCAAAGCGTTTCGCCGTTTGCGGAAGAAGTCTGATGTGGAACAAGTAGCAGAAGCATACATGCTCAAGAGGGAACCTCAAATTCAAAGGCAACTGAATTTTGGCAACCGGGGAATCGAAGTCGGAGTGCCGCGAAACTCACCGAGTAAAAGCGTTTTGTCGTTTGCGGAAGAAGTCTGATATGGAACAAGTAGCAGAAGAGTACATGATCAAGAGGGATCACCCGAAATTCAAAGGCAACTGAATTTCGACAACCGGCGAATCGAAGTCTTAATGCCGCGAAAATCACCGAGTAAAAGCGTTTTGCCATTTGCGGAAGAACTCTGATGTGGAACAAGTAGCAGAAGCATAGAAGCTCAAGAGGGATCACCTGAAATTCAAAGGCAACTGAATCTCGGCAACCGAGGAATCGAAGTCGAAATGCCGGGAAACTCACCGAGTAAAAGCGTTTTGCCGTTTGCGGAAGAAGTCTGATATGGAACAAGTAGCAGAAGCGTACATGCTCAAGAGGGATCACCCGAAATTCAAAGGCAGCTGAATTTCGGCAACCGCGGAATCGAAGTCGGAATGCCGCGAAAATCACCGAGTAAAAGCGTTTCGCCATTTGCGGAAGAAGTGTGAGGTGGAACAAGTAGAAGAAGCATAGAAGCTCAAGAGGGATCACCCGAAATTCAAAGGCAACTGAATTTCGGCAACCGGCGAATTGAAGTCGGAATGCCGCGAAACTCACCGAGTAAAAGCGTTTCGCCGTTTGCGGAAGAAGTTTGATGTGGAACAAGTAGCAGAAGCATACATGCTCAAGAGGGATCACCTGAAATTCAAAGGCAACTGAATTTCGGCAACCGGCGAATTGAAATCGGAATGCCGCGAAACTCACCGAGTAAAAGCGTTTTTACCGTTTGCGGAAGAAGTCTGATATGGACCAAGTAGCAGAAGCGTACATGCTCAAGAGGGATCACCTGAAATTCAAAGGCAACTGAATTTCGGCAACCGGCGAATTGAAGTCGGAATGCCGCGCAACTCACCGAGTAAAAGCGTTTTTACCGTTTGCGGAAGAAGTCTGATATGGACCAAGTAGCAGAAGCGTACATGCTCAAGAGGGATCACCCGAAATTCAATGGCAACTAAATTTCGGAAACCGAGCATCGAAGTCGGAATGCCGCGAAACTCACCGAGTCAAAGCGTTTCGCCGTTTGCGGAAGAAGTCTGATGTGGAACAAGTAGCAGAAGCATACATGCTCAAGAGGGAACCTCAAATTCAAAGGCAACTGAATTTTGGCAACCGGGGAATCGAAGTCGGAGTGCCGCGAAACTCACCGAGTAAAAGCGTTTTGTCGTTTGCGGAAGAAGTCTGATATGGAACAAGTAGCAGAAGAGTACATGATCAAGAGGGATCACCCTAAATTCAAAGGCAACTGAATTTCGACAACCGGCGAATCGAAGTCTTAATGCCGCGAAAATCACCGAGTAAAAGCGTTTTGCCATTTGCGGAAGAACTCTGATGTGGAACATGTAGCAGAAGCATAGAAGCTCAAGAGGGATCACCTGAAATTCAAAGGCAACTGAATCTCGGCAACCGAGGAATCGAAGTCGAAATGCCGGGAAACTCACCGAGTAAAAGCGTTTTGCCGTTTGCGGAAGAAGTCTGATATGGAACAAGTAGCAGAAGCGTACATGCTCAAGAGGGATCACCCGAAATTCAAAGGCAGCTGAATTTCGGCAACCGCGGAATCGAAGTCGGAATGCCGCGAAAATCACCGAGTAAAAGCGTTTCGCCATTTGCGGAAGAAGTGTGAGGTGGAACAAGTAGAAGAAGCATAGAAGCTCAAGAGGGATCACCCGAAATTCAAAGGCAACTGAATTTCGGCAACCGGCGAATTGAAGTCGGAATGCCGCGAAACTCACCGAGTAAAAGCGTTTCGCCGTTTGCGGAAGAAGTTTGATGTGGAACAAGTAGCAGAAGCATACATGCTCAAGAGGGATCACCTGAAATTCAAAGGCAACTGAATTTCGGCAACCGGCGAATTGAAATCGGAATGCCGCGAAACTCACCGAGTAAAAGCGTTTTTACCGTTTGCGGAAGAAGTCTGATATGGACCAAGTAGCAGAAGCGTACATGCTCAAGAGGGATCACCTGAAATTCAAAGGCAACTGAATTTCGGCAACCGGCGAATTGAAGTCGGAATGCCGCGCAACTCACCGAGTAAAAGCGTTTTTACCGTTTGCGGAAGAAGTCTGATATGGACCAAGTAGCAGAAGCGTACATGCTCAAGAGGGATCACCCGAAATTCAATGGCAACTAAATTTCGGAAACCGAGCATCGAAGTCGGAATGCCGCGAAACTCACCGAGTCAAAGCGTTTCGCCGTTTGCGGAAGAAGTCTGATGTGGAACAAGTAGCAGAAGCATACATGCTCAAGAGGGAACCTCAAATTCAAAGGCAACTGAATTTTGGCAACCGGGGAATCGAAGTCGGAGTGCCGCGAAACTCACCGAGTAAAAGCGTTTTGTCGTTTGCGGAAGAAGTCTGATATGGAACAAGTAGCAGAAGAGTACATGATCAAGAGGGATCACCCTAAATTCAAAGGCAACTGAATTTCGACAACCGGCGAATCGAAGTCTTAATGCCGCGAAAATCACCGAGTAAAAGCGTTTTGCCATTTGCGGAAGAACTCTGATGTGGAACATGTAGCAGAAGCATAGAAGCTCAAGAGGGATCACCTGAAATTCAAAGGCAACTGAATCTCGGCAACCGAGGAATCGAAGTCGAAATGCCGGGAAACTCACCGAGTAAAAGCGTTTTGCCGTTTGCGGAAGAAGTCTGATATGGAACAAGTAGCAGAAGCGTACATGCTCAAGAGGGATCACCCGAAATTCAAAGGCAGCTGAATTTCGGCAACCGCGGAATCGAAGTCGGAATGCCGCGAAAATCACCGAGTAAAAGCGTTTCGCCATTTGCGGAAGAAGTGTGAGGTGGAACAAGTAGAAGAAGTATAGAAGCTCAAGAGGGATCACCCGAAATTCAAAGGCAACTGAATTTCGGCAACCGGCAAATTGAAGTCTGAATGCCGCGAAACTCACCGAGTAAAAGCGTTTTTACCGTTAGCGGAAGAAGTCTGATATGGACCAAGTAGCAGAAGCGTACATGCTAAAGAGGGATCACCCGAAATTCAATGGCAACTAAATTTCGGAAACCGGGGCATCGAAGTCGGAATGCCGCGAAACTCACCTAGTCAAAGCGTTTCGCCGTTTGCGGAAGAAGTCTGATGTGGAACAAGTAGCAGA
Organism: Populus alba x Populus glandulosa; assembly: GCA_033617975.1. Taxonomy (NCBI): domain Eukaryota; kingdom Viridiplantae; phylum Streptophyta; class Magnoliopsida; order Malpighiales; family Salicaceae; genus Populus; species Populus alba x Populus glandulosa. Next base: position 14,734,176 of record CM066145.1, on the reverse strand, counting down.
AGCATACATGCTCAAGAGGGATCACCTAAAATTCATTGAATTTCGGAAACCGGAGAATCGAAGTCCGAATGCCGGGAAACTCACCGAGTAAAACCGTTTTGCTGTTTGCGGAAGAAGTCTGATATGGAACACTTAGCAGAAGCGTACATGCTCAAGAGGGATCACCCGAAATTCAAAGGCAGCTGAATTTCGGCAACCGCGGAATCGAAGTCGGAATGCCGCGAAACTCACCGAGTAAAAGCGTTTCGCCGTTTGTGGAAGAATTCTGATGTGGAACAAGTCGCAGAAGCGTACATGCTCAAGAGGGATCACCTGAAATTCAAAGGCAACTGAATTTCGGCAACCGGGGAATCAAAGTCGGAATGCCGCCAAACTCACCGAGTAAAAGCGTTTTGCCGTTTGCGGAAGAAGTCTGATGTGGAACAAGTAGCGGAAGCGTACATGCTCAAGAGGGATCACCCGAAATTCAAAGGCAACTGAATTTCGGCAACCGGGGCATCGAAGTCGGAATGCCGAGAAACTCACCGAGTCAAAGAGTTTCGCCGTTTGTGGAAGAAGTCTGATATGGACCAAGTAGCAGAAGCGTACATGCTCAAGAGGGATCACCCGAAATTCAATGGCAACTAAATTTCGGAAACCGAGCATCGAAGTCGGAATGCCGCGAAACTCACCGAGTCAAAGCGTTTCGCGGTTTGCGGAAGAAGTCTGATGTGGAACAAGTAGCAGAAGCATACATGCTCAAGAGGGAACCTCAAATTCAAAGGCAACTGAATTTTGGCAACCGGGGAATCGAAGTCGGAGTGCCGCGAAACTCACCGAGTAAAAGCGTTTTGTCGTTTGCGGAAGAAGTCTGATATGGAACAAGTAGCAGAAGAGTACATGATCAAGAGGGATCACCCGAAATTCAAAGGCAACTGAATTTCGACAACCGGCGAATCGAAGTCTTAATGCCGCGAAAATCACCGAGTAAAAGCGTTTTGCCATTTGCGGAAGAACTCTGATGTGGAACAAGTAGCAGAAGCATAGAAGCTCAAGAGGGATCACCTGAAATTCAAAGGCAACTGAATCTCGGCAACCGAGGAATCGAAGTCGAAATGCCGGGAAACTCACCGAGTAAAAGCGTTTTGCCGTTTGCGGAAGAAGTCTGATATGGAACAAGTAGCAGAAGCGTACATGCTCAAGAGGGATCACCCGAAATTCAAAGGCAGCTGAATTTCGGCAACCGCGGAATCGAAGTCGGAATGCCGCGAAAATCACCGAGTAAAAGCGTTTCGCCATTTGCGGAAGAAGTGTGAGGTGGAACAAGTAGAAGAAGTATAGAAGCTCAAGAGGGATCACCCGAAATTCAAAGGCAACTGAATTTCGGCAACCGGCGAATTGAAGTCTGAATGCCGCGAAACTCACCGAGTAAAAGCGTTTTTACCGTTAGCGGAAGAAGTCTGATATGGACCAAGTAGCAGAAGCGTACATGCTAAAGAGGGATCACCCGAAATTCAATGGCAACTAAATTTCGGAAACCGGGGCATCGAAGTCGGAATGCCGCGAAACTCACCTAGTCAAAGCGTTTCGCCGTTTGCGGAAGAAGTCTGATGTGGAACAAGTAGCAGAAGCATACATGCTCAAGAGGGATCACCTAAAATTCATTGAATTTCGGAAACCGGAGAATCGAAGTCCGAATGCCGGGAAACTCACCGAGTAAAACCGTTTTGCAGTTTGCGGAAGAAGTCTGATATGGACCAAGTAGCAGAAGCGTACATGCTCAAGAGGGATCACCCGAAATTCAATGGCAACTAAATTTCGGAAACCGAGCATCGAAGTCGGAATGCCGCGAAACTCACCGAGTAAAAGCGTTTCGCCGTTTGTGGAAGAATTCTGATGTGGAACAAGTCGCAGAAGCGTACATGCTCAAGAGGGATCACCTGAAATTCAAAGGCAACTGAATTTCGGCAACCGGGGAATCAAAGTCGGAATGCCGCCAAACTCACCGAGTAAAAGCGTTTTGCCGTTTGCGGAAGAAGTCTGATGTGGAACAAGTAGCGGAAGCGTACATGCTCAAGAGGGATCACCCGAAATTCAAAGGCAACTGAATTTCGGCAACCGGGGCATCGAAGTCGGAATGCCGAGAAACTCACCGAGTCAAAGAGTTTCGCCGTTTGTGGAAGAAGTCTGATGTGGAACAAGTCGCAGAAGCATACATGCTCAAGAGGGATCACCCGAAATTCAAAGGCAACTGAATTTCGGCAACCTGGGCATCGAATTCGGAATGCCGCGAAACTCACCGAGTCTAAGCATTTCGCCGTTTGTGGAAGAAGTCTGATGTCGAACAAGTAGGAGAAACATACATGCTCAAGAGGGATAACCCATAATTCAAAGGGAACTGAATTTCGGCAACCGGGGCATCGAAGTCGGAATGCCGAGAAACTCACCGAGTCAAAGAGTTTCGCCGTTTGTGGAAGAAGTCTGATGTGGAACAAGTCGCAGAAGCATACATGCTCAAGAGGGATCACCCGAAATTCAAAGGCAACTGAATTTCGGCAACCCGGGCATCGAATTCGGAATGCCGCGAAACTCACCGAGTCTAAGCATTTCGCCGTTTGTGGAAGAAGTCTGATGTCGAACAAGTAGGAGAAACATACATGCTCAAGAGGGATAACCCATAATTCAAAGGGAACTGAATTTCGGCAACCGGGGCATCGAAGTTGGAATGCCGAGAAACTCACCGAGTCAAAGAGTTTCGCCGTTTGTGGAAGAAGTCTGATGTGGAACAAGTCGCAGAAGCATACATGCTCAAGAGGGATCACCCGAAATTCAAAGGCAACTGAATTTCGGCAACCCGGGCATCGAATTCGGAATGCCGCGAAACTCACCGAGTCTAAGCATTTCGCCGTTTGTGGAAGAAGTCTGATGTGGAACAAGTCGCAGAAGCATACATGCTCAAGAGGGATCACCCGAAATTCAAAGGCAACTGAATTTCGACAACCGGGGAATCGAAGGCGGAATGTCGCGAAACTCACCGAGTAAAAGTGTTTCGTTGTTTGCGAAAGAAGTCTGATGTGGAACAAGTCGCAGAAGCGTACATGCTCAAGAGGGATCACCTGAAATTCAAAGGCAACTGAATTTCGGCAACCGGGGAATCGAAGTCGGAATGCTGCGAAACTCACCGGGAGAAGTCTGATATGGAACAAGTAGCAGAAGTGTACGTGATCAAGAGGGATCACCTGAAATTCAAAGGCAATTGAATTTCGGCAATCAGGGAATCGAAGTCGGAATGCCGCGAAACTCACCGAGTCAAAATATTTTGTCGTTTGCGGAAGAAGTCTGATGTGGAACAAGTAGCAGAAGCATACATGCTCAAGAGGGATCACCTGAAATTCAAAGGCAACTGAATTTCGGCCACCGGAGAATCGAAGTCGGAATGCCGCGAAACTCAACGAGTAAAAGCTTATTGCCGGTTGCAGAAGAAGTCTGATGTGGAACAAGTAGCAGAAGCGTACATGCTCAAGAGGGATCACCTGAAATTCAAAGCCGACTGAATTTCGGCAACCGGGGAATCGAAGTCGGAATGCTGCAAACTCTTCGAGTCAAAGCGTTTCGTCGTTTGCAGAAGAAGTCTGATGTGCAACAAGTAGCAGAAGCATACATGCTCAAGAGGAATCACCTGAAATTCAAAGGCAACTGAATTTCGGCAACCGGGGCATCGAAGTCGGAATGCCGAGAAACTCATCGAGTCAAAGCGTTTCGCCGTTTGGGGAAGAAGTCTGATGTGGAACAAGTCGCAGAAGCGTACATGCTCAAGAGGGATCACCTGAAATTCAAAGGCAACTGAATTTCGGCAACCGGGGAATCGAAGTCGGAATGCCGTGAAACTCACCGAGTAAAAGCGTTTTCCCGTTTGCAGGAGAAGTCTGATATAGAACAAGTAGCAGAAATGTACATGCTCAAGAGGGATCACCCGAAATTCAAAGGCAGCTGAATTTCGGCAACCGGGGCATCGAAGTCGGAATGCTGCAAACTCTCCGAGTCAAAGCGTTTCGCCGTTTGCAGAAGAAGTCTGATGTGCAACAAGTAGCAGAAGCATACATGCTCAAGAGGAATCACCCGAAATTCAAAGGCAACTGAATTTCGGCAACCGGGGCATCGAAGTCGGAATGCCGAGAAACTCACCGAGTCAAAGCGTTTCGCCGTTTGTGGAAGAAGTCTGATGTGGAACAAGTCGCAGAAGCATACATGCTCAAGAGGGATCACCCGAAATTCAAAGGAAACTGAATTTCGGCAACCCGGGCATCGAAGTTGGAATGCCACGAATCTCACCGAGTCTAAGCATTTCGTCGTTTGCGGAAGAAGTCTGATGTCGAACAAGTAGTAGAAACATACATGCTCAAGAGGGATAACCCATAATTCAAAGGCAACTGAATTTCGGCAACCGGGGAATCGAAGTCGGAATGCCGCGAAACTCACCGAGTCAAAGCATTTCGTCGTTTGCGGAAGAAGTATGATGTGGAACAAGTCGCAGAAGCATACATGCTCAAGAGGGATCACCCGAAATTCAAAGGCAACTGAATTTCGGCAACCCGGGAATCGAAGTCGGAATGCCGCGAAACTCACCGAGTCAAAGCATTTTGTCGTTTGCGGAAGAAGTCTGATGTGGAACAAGTAGCAGAAGCATACATGCTCAAGAGGGATCACCTGAAATTCAAAGGCAACTGAATTTCGGCCACCGGGGAATCGAAGTAGGAATGCCGCGAAACTCAACGAGTAAAAGCTTATTGCCGTTTGCAGAAGAAGTCTGATGTGGAACAAGTAGCAGAACCGTACATGCTCAAGAGGGATCATCTGAAATTCAAAGCCAACTGAATTTCAGCAACCGGGGAATCGAAGTCGGAATGCCGCGAAACTCACCGAGTAAAAGCGTTTTCCCGTTTGCGGAAGAAGTCTGATATGGGACAAGTAGCAGAAATGTACATTCTCAAGAGGGATCACCCGAAATTCAAAGGCAGCTGAATTTCGGCAACCGGGGCATCGAAGTCGGAATGCTGCAAACTCTCCGAGTCAAAGCGTTTCGCCATTTGCAGAAGAAGTCTGATGTGCAACAAGTAGCAGAAGCATACATGCTCAAGAGGAATCACCTGAAATTCAAAGGCAACTGAATTTCGGCAACCGGGGCATCGAAGTCGGAATGCCGAGAAACTCACCGAGTCAAAGAGTTTCGCCGTTTGTGGAAGAAGTCTGATGTGGAACAAGTCGCAGAAGCATACATGCTCAAGAGGGATCACCCGAAATTCAAAGGAAACTGAATTTCGGCAACCCGGGCATCGAAGTTGGAATGCCGCGAATCTCACCGAGTCTAAGCATTTCGTCGTTTGCGGAAGAAGTCTGATGTCGAACAAGTAGTAGAAACATACATGCTCAAGAGGGATAACCCATAATTCAAAGGCAACTGAATTTCGGCAACCGGGGAATCGAAGTCGGAATGCCGCGAAACTCACCGAGTCAAAGCATTTCGTCGTTTGCGGAAGAAGTATGATGTGGAACAAGTCGCAGAAGCATACATGCTCAAGAGGGATCACCCGAAATTCAAAGGCAACTGAATTTCGGCAACCCGGGAATCGAAGTCGGAATGCCGCGAAACTCACCGAGTCAAAGCATTTTGTCGTTTGCGGAAGAAGTCTGATGTGGAACAAGTAGCAGAAGCATACATGCTCAAGAGGGATCACCTGAAATTCAAAGGCAACTGAATTTCGGCCACCGGGGAATCGAAGTAGGAATGCCGCGAAACTCAACGAGTAAAAGCTTATTGCCGTTTGCAGAAGAAGTCTGATGTGGAACAAGTAGCAGAAGCGTACATGCTCAAGAGGGATCATCTGAAATTCAAAGCCAACTGAATTTCAGCAACCGGGGAATCGAAGTCGGAATGCCGCGAAACTCACCGAGTAAAAGCGTTTTCCCGTTTGCGGAAGAAGTCTGATATGGGACAAGTAGCAGAAATGTACATTCTCAAGAGGGATCACCCGAAATTCAAAGGCAGCTGAATTTCGGCAACCGGGGCATCGAAGTCGGAATGCTGCAAACTCTCCGAGTCAAAGCGTTTCGCCATTTGCAGAAGAAGTCTGATGTGCAACAAGTAGCAGAAGCATACATGCTCAAGAGGAATCACCTGAAATTCAAAGGCAACTGAATTTCGGCAACCGGGGCATCGAAGTCGGAATGCCGAGAAACTCACCGAGTCAAAGAGTTTCGCCGTTTGTGGAAGAAGTCTGATGTGGAACAAGTCGCAGAAGCATACATGCTCAAGAGGGATCACCCGAAATTCAAAGGAAACTGAATTTCGGCAACCCGGGCATCGAAGTTGGAATGCCGCGAATCTCACCGAGTCTTAGCATTTCGTCGTTTGCGGAAGAAGTCTGATGTCGAACAAGTAGTAGAAACATACATGCTCAAGAGGGATAACCCATAATTCAAAGGCAACTGAATTTCGGCAACCGGGGAATCGAAGTCGGAATGCCGCGAAACTCACCGAGTCAAAGCATTTCGTCGTTTGCGGAAGAAGTATGATGTGGAACAAGTCGCAGAAGCATACATGCTCAAGAGGGATCACCCGAAATTCAAAGGCAACTGAATTTCGGCAACCCGGGAATCGAAGTCGGAATGCCGCGAAACTCACCGAGTCAAAGCATTTTGTCGTTTGCGGAAGAAGTCTGATGTGGAACAAGTAGCAGAAGCATACATGCTCAAGAGGGATCACCTGAAATTCAAAGGCAACTGAATTTCGGCCACCGGGGAATCGAAGTAGGAATGCCGCGAAACTCAACGAGTAAAAGCTTATTGCCGTTTGCAGAAGAAGTCTGATGTGGAACAAGTAGCAGAACCGTACATGCTCAAGAGGGATCATCTGAAATTCAAAGCCAACTGAATTTCAGCAACCGGGGAATCGAAGTCGGAATGCCGCGAAACTCACCGAGTAAAAGCGTTTTCCCGTTTGCGGAAGAAGTCTGATATGGGACAAGTAGCAGAAATGTACATTCTCAAGAGGGATCACCCGAAATTCAAAGGCAGCTGAATTTCGGCAACCGGGGCATCGAAGTCGGAATGCTGCAAACTCTCCGAGTCAAAGCGTTTCGCCATTTGCAGAAGAAGTCTGATGTGCAACAAGTAGCAGAAGCATACATGCTCAAGAGGAATCACCTGAAATTCAAAGGCAACTGAATTTCGGCAACCGGGGCATCGAAGTCGGAATGCCGAGAAACTCACCGAGTCAAAGAGTTTCGCCGTTTGTGGAAGAAGTCTGATGTGGAACAAGTCGCAGAAGCATACATGCTCAAGAGGGATCACCCGAAATTCAAAGGAAACTGAATTTCGGCAACCCGGGCATCGAAGTTGGAATGCCGCGAATCTCACCGAGTCTAAGCATTTCGTCGTTTGCGGAAGAAGTCTGATGTCGAACAAGTAGTAACAACATACATGCTCAAGAGGGATAACCCATAATTCAAAGGGAACTGAATTTCGGCAACCGGGGAATCGAAGTCGGAATGCCGCGAAACTCACCGAGTCAAAGCATTTCGTCGTTTGCGGAAGAAGTATGATGTGGAACAAGTCGCAGAAGCATACATGCTCAAGAGGGATCACCCGAAATTCAAAGGCAACTGAATTTCGGCAACCCGGGAATCGAAGTCGGAATGCCGCGAAACTCACCGAGTCAAAGCATTTTGTCGTTTGCGGAAGAAGTCTGATGTGGAACAAGTAGCAGAAGCATACATGCTCAAGAGGGATCACCTGAAATTCAAAGGCAACTGAATTTCGGCCACCGGGGAATCGAAGTAGGAATGCCGCGAAACTCAACGAGTAAAAGCTTATTGCCGTTTGCAGAAGAAGTCTGATGTGGAACAAGTAGCAGAACCGTACATGCTCAAGAGGGATCATCTGAAATTCAAAGCCAACTGAATTTCAGCAACCGGGGAATCGAAGTCGGAATGCCGCGAAACTCACCGAGTAAAAGCGTTTTCCCGTTTGCGGAAGAAGTCTGATATGGGACAAGTAGCATAAATGTACATTCTCAAGAGGGATCACCCGAAATTCAAAGGCAGCTGAATTTCGGCAACCGGGGCATCGAAGTCGGAATGCTGCAAACTCTCCGAGTCAAAGCGTTTCGCCATTTGCAGAAGAAGTCTGATGTGCAACAAGTAGCAGAAGCATACATGCTCAAGAGGAATCACCTGAAATTCAAAGGCAACTGAATTTCGGCAACCGGGGCATCGAAGTCGGAATGCCGAGAAACTCACCGAGTCAAAGAGTTTCGCCGTTTGTGGAAGAAGTCTGATGTGGAACAAGTCGCAGAAGCATACATGCTCAAGAGGGATCACCCGAAATTCAAAGGCAACTGAATTTCGGCAACCCGGGCATCGAATTCGGAATGCCGCGAAACTCACCGAGTCTAAGCATTTCGCCGTTTGTGGAAGAAGTCTGATGTCGAACAAGTAGGAGAAACATACATGCTCAAGAGGGATAACCCATAATTCAAAGGGAACTGAATTTCGGCAACCGGGGAATCGAAGTCGGAATGCCGCGAAACTCACCGAGTCAAAGTATTTCATCGTTTGCGGAAGAAGCCTGATATGGAACAAGTAGCAGAAGCGTACATGCTAAAGAGGGATCACCTGAAATTCAAAGGCAACTGAATTTCGGCAACCGGGGAATCGAAGTCGGAATGCCACGAAACTCACCGAGTCAAAGCATTTTGTCGTTTGCGGAAGAAGTCTGATGTGGAACAAGTAGCAGAAGCATACATGCTCAAGAGGGATCACCTGAAATTCAAAGGCAACTGAATTTCGGCCACCGGGGAATCGAAGTCGGAATGCCGCGAAACTCAACGAGTAAAAGCTTATTGCCATTTGCAGAAGAAATCTGATGTGGAACAAGTAGCAGAACCGTACATGCTCAAGAGGGATCACCTGAAATTCAAAGCCAACTGAATTTCAGCAACCGGGGCATCGAAGTCGGAATGCCGAGAAACTCACCGACTCAAAGCATTTCGCCGTTTGTGGAAGAAGTCTGCTGTGGAACAAGTCGCAGAAGCATACATGCTCGAGAGGGATCACCCGAAATTCAAAGGCAACTGAATTTCGGCAACCCGGGCATCGAAGTCGGAATGCCGTGAAACTCACCGAGTCTAAGCATTTCGCCGTTTGTGGAAGAAGTCTAATGTCGAACAAGTAGTAGAAACATACATGGTCAAGAGGGATAACCCATAATTCAAAGGCAACTGAATTTCGGCAACCGGGGAATCGAAGTCGGAATGCCGCGAAACTCACCGATTCAACGCATTTCGTCGTTTGCGGAAGAAGCCTGATATGGAAGAAGTAGCAGAAATGTACATGCCCAAGAGGGATCACCCGAAATTCAAAGGCATCTGAATTTCGACAACCGGGGCATCGAAGTCGGAATGCTGCAAACTCTCTGAGTCAAAGCATTTCGTCGTTTGCGGAAGAAGTCTGATGTCGAACAAGTAGCAGAAGCATACATGCTCAAGAGGAATCACCCGAAATTCAAAGGCAACTGAATTTCGGCAACCGGGGCATCGAAGTCGGAATGCCGAGAAACTCACCGAGTCAAAGCGTTTCGCCGTTTGTGGAAGAAGTCTGCTGTGGAACAAGTCGCAGAAGCATACATGCTCGAGAGGGATCACCCGAAATTCAAAGGCAACTGAATTTCTGCAACCGGGGAATCAAAGTCGGAATGCCGCGAAACTCATCGAGTCAAAGCATTTGGTCGTTTGCGGAAGAAGTCTGATGTCGAATAAGTAGCAGAAACATACATGCTCAAGAGGGATCACCCATAATTCAAAGGCAACTTAATTTCAGCAACTGGGGAATCGAAGTCGGAATGCCGCGAAACTCACCGAGTCAAAGCATTTTGTCGTTTGCGGAAGAAGTCTGATGTAGAATAAGTAGCAGAAACATACATGCTCAAGAGGGATCACCCATAATTCAAAGGCAACTAAATTTCGGCAACTGGGAAATCGAAGTCGGAATGCCGCGAAACTCACCGAGTCAAAGCATTTCGTCGTTTGCGGAAGAAGTCTGATGTGGAACAAGTAGCAGAAGCATACATGCTCAAGAGGGATCACCTGAAATTCAAAGGCAACTGAATTTCGGCAACCGGGGATTCGAAGTCGGAATCCCGCGAAACACACCGAGTAAAAGTGTTTCGCCGTTTGCGGAAGAAGTCTGATATATAGAACAAGTACAGAAGCGTACATGCTCAAGAGGGATCACCTGAAATTAAAAGGCAACTGAATTTCGGCAACCGGGGAATCGAAGTCGGAATGCCGCGAAACTCACCGAGTCAAAGCATTTCGTCGTTTGCGGAAGAAGTCTGATGTGGAACAAGTCGTAGAAGCATACATGCTCAAGAGGGATCACCCGAATTTCAAAGGCAACTGAATTTCGGCAACCGGGGAATCGAAGTCGGAATGCCGCGAAACTCACCGAGTCAAAGCATTTTGTCGTTTGCGGAAGAAGTCTGATTTGGAACAAGTAGTAGAAGCATACATGCTCAAGAGGGATCACCTGAAATTCAAAGGCAACTGAATTTCGGCCACTAGGGAATCGAAGTCGGAATGCCGCGAAACTCAACGAGTAAAAGCTTATTGCCGTTCGCAGAAGAAGTCTGATGTGGAACAAGTAGCAGAAGCGTACATGCTCAAGAGGGATCACTTGAAATTCAAAGCCAACTGAATTTCAGCAACCGGGGAATCGAAGTCGGAATGCCGCGAAACTCACCGAGTAAAAGCGTTTTCCCGTTTGCGGAAGAAGTCTGATATGGAACAAGTAACAGAAATGTACATCCTCAAGAGGGATCACCCGAAATGCAAAGTCAACTGAATTTCGGCCACCGGGGAATCGAAGTCGGAATGCCGCGAAACTCAACGAGTAAAAGCTTATTGCCGTTTGCAGAAGAAGTCTGATGTGGAACAAGTAGCAGAAGCCTACATGCTCAAGAGGGATCACCTGAAATTCAAAGGCAGCTGAATTTCGGCAACTAGGGATTCGAAGTCGGAATGCCGCGAAACTCACCGAGTGAAAAGCGTTTCGCCATTTGCGGAAGAAGTCAGATGTGGAACAAGTAGCAGAAGCATACATGCTCAAGAGGGATCACCCGAAATTCAAAGGCAGCTGAATTTCGGCAACCGGGGCATCGAAGTCAGAGTGCTACAAACTCTCCGAGTCAAAGCATTTCATCGTTTGCGGACGAAGTCTGATGTCGAACAAGTAGCAGAAACATACATGCTCTAGAGGGATCACCTATAATTCAAAGGCAACTGAATTTCGGCAACCGGGGAATCGAAGTCAGAATGCCGCGAAACTCACCGAGTCAAAGCATTTCGTCGTTTGCGGAAGACGTCTGATGTGGAACAAGTAGCAGAAGCATTCATGCTCAAGAGGGATCACCTGAAATTCAAAGGCAACTGAATTTCGGCAACCGGGGAATCAAAGTCGGAATGCCGCGAAACTCACCTTGTAAAAGCGTTTTCTCATGTGCGAATGAAGTCTGATATGGAACAAGTAGCAGAAGCGTACATGCTCCAGAGGGATCACCCGAAATTCAAAGGCAAGAGAATTTCGGCAAATGGGGATTCGAAGTTGGAATGCCGCGAAACTCACCTAGTAAAAGCGTTTCGTCGTTTGCGGAAGAAGTCTGATGTGGAACAAGTAGCAGAAGCATACATGCTCAAGAGGGATCACCTGAAATTCAAAGGTAACTGAATTTCGGCAACCGGGGAATCGAAGTCGGAATGCCGAGAAACTCACCGAGTCAAAGCCTTTCGTCGTTTACGGAACAAGTCTGATGTGGAACAAGTAGCACAAGCCTACATGCTCAAGAGGGATCACCTGAAATTCAAAGGCAATTGAATTTCGGCAATCGGGGAATCAAAGTCGGAATGCCGAGAAACTCACCGAGTCGAAGCCTTTCGTCGTTTGCGGAACAAGTCTGATTTGGAACAAGTAGCAGAAGCATACATGCTCAAGAGGGATCACCCGAAATTCAAAGGCAACTGAATTTCCGCAACTGGGGATTCGAAGTCGGAATGCCGCGAAACTCTCCGAGTCAAAAGCGTTTCGCCGTTTGTGGAAGAAGTCTAATGTGGAACAAGTAGCAGAAGCATACTTGCTCAAGAGGGATCATCCGAAATTCAAAGGCAGCTGAATTTCGGCAACCGGGGCATCGAAGTCGGAGTGCTCCAAACTCTCCGAGTCAAAGCGTTTCGCCGTTAGCAGAAGAAGTCTGATGTGCAACAAGTAGTAGAAGCATACATGCTCAAGAGGGATCACCCGAAATTCAAAGGCAACTGAATTTCGGCAACCGGGGCATCGAAGTCGGAATGCCGCAAAACTCACTGAGTAAAAGCGTTTTGCCGTTTGCGGAAGAAGTCTGATGTGGAACAAGTCGCAGAAGCATACATGCTCAAGGGGGATCATCCGAAATTCAAAGGCAATTAAATTTCGGCAACATGGGCATCGAAGTCGGAATGCTGCGAAACTCACCGAGTCAAAGCATTTCATCGTTTGCGGAAGAAGTCTGATGTCGAACAAGTAGCAGAAACATACATGCTCAAGAGGGATCACCTATAATTCAACGGCAACTGAATTTCGGCAACCGGGGAATCGAAGTCGGAATGCCGCGAAACTCACCGAGTCAAAGCATTTCGTCGTTTGCGGAAGAAGTCTGATGTGGAACAAGTCGTAGAAGCATACATGCTCAAGAGGGATCACCCGAAATTCAAAGGCAACTGAATTTCGGCAACCCGGGTATCGAAGTCGGAATGCCGCGAAACTCACCGAGTCAAAGCATTTTGTCGTTTGCGGACGAAGTCTGATTTGGAACAAGTAGTAGAAGCATACATGCTCAAGAGGGATCACCTGAAATTCAAAGGCAACTGAATTTCGGCCACTAGGGAATCGAAGTCGGAATGCCGCGAAACTCAACGAGTAAAAGCTTATTGCCGTTCGCAGAAGAAGTCTGATGTGGAACAAGTAGCAGAAGCGTACATGCTCAAGAGGGATCACCTGAAATTCAAAGCCAACTGAATTTCAGCAACCGGGGAATCGAAGTCGGAATGCCGCGAAACTCACCGAGTAAAAGCGTTTTCCCGTTTGCGGAAGAAGTCTGATATGGAACAAGTACAGAAATGTACATCCTCAAGAGGGATCACCCGAAATGCAAAGTCAACTGAATTTCGGCCACCGGGGAATCGAAGTCGGAATGCCGCGAAACTCAACGAGTAAAAGCTTATTGCCGTTTGCAGAAGAAGTCTGATGTGGAACAAGTAGCAGAAGCCTACATGCTCAAGAGGGATCACCTGAAATTCAAAGGCAGCTGAATTTCGGCAACTAGGGATTCGAAGTCGGAATGCCGCGAAACTCACCGAGTGAAAAGCGTTTCGCCATTTGCGGAAGAAGTCAGATGTGGAACAAGTAGCAGAAGCATACATGCTCAAGAGGGATCACCCGAAATTCAAAGGCAGCTGAATTTCGGCAACCGGGGCATCGAAGTCAGAGTGCTACAAACTCTCCGAGTCAAAGCATTTCATCGTTTGCGGACGAAGTCTGATGTCGAACAAGTAGCAGAAACATACATGCTCAAGAGGGATCACCTATAATTCAAAGGCAACTGAATTTCGGCAACCGGGGAATCGAAGTCAGAATGCCGCGAAACTCACCGAGTCAAAGCATTTCGTCGTTTGCGGAAGACGTCTAATGTGGAACAAGTAGCAGAAGCATTCATGCTCAAGAGGGATCACCTGAAATTCAAAGGCAACTGAATTTCGGCAACCGGGGAATCAAAGTCGGAATGCCGCGAAACTCACCTTGTAAAAGCGTTTTCTCATGTGCGGATGAAGTCTGATATGGAACAAGTAGCAGAAGCGTACATGCTCCAGAGGGATCACCCGAAATTCAAAGGCAAGAGAATTTCGGCAAATGGGGATTCGAAGTTGGAATGCCGCGAAACTCACCAAGTAAAAGCGTTTCGTCGTTTGCGGAAGAAGTCTGATGTGGAACAAGTAGCAGAAGCATACATGCTCAAGAGGGATCCCCTGAAATTCAAAGGTAACTGAATTTCGGCAACCGGGGAATCGAAGTCAGAATGCCGCGAAACTCACCGAGTCAAAGCATTTCGTCGTTTGCGGAAGACGTCTGATGTGGAACAAGTAGCAGAAGCATTCATGCTCAAGAGGGATCACCTGAAATTCAAAGGCAACTGAATTTCGGCAACCGGGGAATCAAAGTCGGAATGCCGCGAAACTCACCTTGTAAAAGCGTTTTCTCATGTGCGGATGAAGTCTGATATGGAACAAGTAGCAGAAGCGTACATGCTCCAGAGGGATCACCCGAAATTCAAAGGCAAGAGAATTTCGGCAAATGGGGATTCGAAGTTGGAATGCCGCGAAACTCACCAAGTAAAAGCGTTTCGTCGTTTGCGGAAGAAGTCTGATGTGGAACAAGTAGCAGAAGCATACATGCTCAAGAGGGATCCCCTGAAATTCAAAGGTAACTGAATTTCGGCAACCGGGGAATCGAAGTCGGAATGCCGAGAAACTCACCGATTCAAAGCCTTTCGTCGTTTACGGAACAAGTTTGATGTGGAACAAGTAGCACAAGCCTACATGCTCAAGAGGGATCACCTGAAATTCAAAGGCAATTGAATTTCGGCAATCGGGGAATCAAAGTCGGAATGCCGAGAAACTCACCGAGTCGAAGCCTTTCGTCGTTTGCGGAACAAGTCTGATTTGGAACAAGTAGCAGAAGCGTACATGCTCAAGAGGGATCACCCGAAATTCAAAGGCAACTGAATTTCCGCAACTGGGGATTCGAAGTCGGAATGCCGCGAAACTCACCGAGTCAAAAGCGTTTCGCCGTTTGTGGAAGAAGTCTAATGTGGAACAAGTAGCAGAAGCATACTTGCTCAAGAGGGATCATCCGAAATTCAAAGGCAATTAAATTTCGGCAACATGGGCATCGAAGTCGGAATGCTCCAAACTCTCCGAGTCAAAGCGTTTCGCCGTTAGCAGAAGAAGTCTGATGTGCAACAAGTAGTAGAAGCATACATGCTCAAGAGGGATCACCCGAAATTCAAAGGCAACTGAATTTCGGCAACCGGGGCATCGAAGTCGGAATGCCGCAAAACTCACTGAGTAAAAGCGTTTTGCCGTTTGTGGAAGAAGTCTGATGTGGAACAAGTCGCAGAAGCATACATGCTCAAGGGGGATCATCCGAAATTCAAAGGCAATTAAATTTCGGCAACATGGGCATCGAAGTCGGAATGCTGCGAAACTCACCGAGTCAAAGCATTTCATCGTTTGCGGAAGAAGTCTGATGTCGAACAAGTAGCAGAAACATACATGCTCAAGAGGGATCATCTATAATTCAACGGCAACTGAATTTCGGCAACCGGGGAATCGAAGTCGGAATGCCGCGAAACTCACCGAGTCAAAGCATTTCGTCGTTTGCGGAAGACGTCTGATGTGGAACAAGTAGCAGAAGCATACATGCTCAAAAGGGATCACCTGAAATTCAAAGGCAATTGAATTTCGGCAACTGGGGATTCGAAGTCGGAATGCCGCGAAACTCACCTAGTAAAAGTGTTTCGTCGTTTGCGGAAAAAGTCTGATGTGGAACAAGTAGCAGAAGCATACATGCTCAAGAGGGATCACCTGAAATTCAAAGGCAACTGAATTTCGGCAACCGGGGAATCGAAGTCGGAATGCCGAGAAACTCACCGAGTCAAAGCCTTTCCTCGTTTACGGAACAAGTCTGATGTGGAACAAGTAGCACAAGCCTACATGCTCAAGGGGGATCATCCGAAATTCAAAGGCAATTAAATTTCGGCAACATGGGCATCGAAGTCGGAATGCTGCGAAACTCACCGAGTCAAAGCATTTCATCGTTTGCGGAAGAAGTCTGATGTCGAACAAGTAGCAGAAACATACATGCTCAAGAGGGATCACCTATAATTCAACGGCAACTGAATTTCGGCAACCGGGGAATCGAAGTCGGAATGCCGCGAAACTCACCGAGTCAAAGCATTTCGTCGTTTGCGGAAGACGTCTGATGTGGAACAAGTAGCAGAAGCATACATGCTCAAAAGGGATCACCTGAAATTCAAAGGCAACTGAATTTCGGCAACTGGGGATTCGAAGTCGGAATGCCGCGAAACTCACCTAGTAAAAGTGTTTCGTCGTTTGCGGAAAAAGTCTGATGTGGAACAAGTAGCAGAAGCATACATGCTCAAGAGGGATCACCTGAAATTCAAAGGCAACTGAATTTCGGCAACCGGGGAATCGAAGTCGGAATGCCGAGAAACTCACCGAGTCAAAGCCTTTCGTCGTTTACGGAACAAGTCTGATGTGGAACAAGTAGCACAAGCCTACATGCTCAAGAGGGATCACCTGAAATTCAAAGGCAATTGAATTTCGGCAATCGGGGAATCAAAGTCGGAATGCCGAGAAACTCACCGAGTCGAAGCCTTTCGTCGTTTGCGGAACAAGTCTGATTTGGAACAAGTAGCAGAAGCGTACATGCTCAAGAGGGATCACCCGAAATTCAAAGGCAACTGAATTTCCGCAACTGGGGAATCGAATTCGGAATGCCGCGAAACTCACCGAGTCAAAAGCGTTTCGCCGTTTGTGGAAGAAGTCTGATGTGGAACAAGTAGCAGAAGCATACTTGCTCAAGAGGGATCATCCGAAATTCAAAGGCAGCTGAATTTCGGCAACCGGGGCATCGAAGTCGGAGTGCTCCAAACTCTCCGAGTCAAAGCGTTTCGCCGTTAGCAGAAGAAGTCTGATGTGCAACAAGTTGTAGAAGCATACATGCTCAAGAGGGATCACCCGAAATTCAAAGGCAACTGAATTTCGGCAACCGGGGCATCGAAGTCGGAATGCCGCAAAACTCACTGAGTAAAAGCATTTTGCCGTTTGTGGAAGAAGTCTGATGTGGAACAAGTCGCAGAAGCATACATGCTCAAGGGGGATCATCCGAAATTCAAAGGCAATTAAATTTCGGCAACATGGGCATCGAAGTCGGAATGCTGCGAAACTCACCGAGTCAAAGCATTTCATCGTTTGCGGAAGAAGTCTGATGTCGAACAAGTAGCAGAAACATACATGCTCAAGAGGGATCACCTATAATTCAACGGCAACTGAATTTCGGCAACCGGGGAATCGAAGTCGGAATGCCGCGAAACTCACCGAGTCAAAGCATTTCGTCGTTTGCGGAAGACGTCTGATGTGCAACAAGTAGCAGAAGCATACATGCTCAAGAGGGATCACCCGAAATTCAAAGGCAATTGAATTTCGGCAACCGGGGCATCGAAGTCGGAATGCCGCCAAACTCACTGAGTAAAAGCGTTTTGCCGTTTGTGGAAGAAGTCTGATGTGGAACAAGTAGCAGAAGCATACATGCTCAAGAGGGATCACCTGAAATTTAAAGGCAACTGAATTTCGGCAACCGGCGAATCGAAGTCGGAATGCCGAGAAACTCACCGAGTCAAAGCCTTTCGTCGTTTACGGAACAAGTCTGATGTGGAACAAGTAGCAGAAGCCTACATGCTCAAGAGGGATCACCCGAAATTCAAACGCAACTGAATTTCGGCAACCGGGGCATCGAAGTCGGAATGCCGCAAAACTCACTGAGTAAAAGCGTTTTGCCGTTTGTGGAAGAAGTCTGATGTGGAACAAGTCGCAGAAGCATACATGGTCAAGGGGGATCATCCGAAATTCAAAGGCAATTAAATTTCGGCAACATGGGCATCGAAGTCGGAATGCTGCGAAACTCACCGAGTCTAAGCATTTCATCATTTGGGGAAGAAGTCTGATGTCGAACAAGTAGCAGAAACATACATGCTCAAGAGGGATCACCTATAATTCAAAGGCAACTGAATTTCGGCAACCGGGGAATCGAAGTCGGAATGCCGCGAAACTCACCGAGTCAAAGCATTTCGTCGTTTGCGGAAGACGTCTGATGTGGAACAAGTAGCAGAAGCATACATGCTCAAGAGGGATCACCTAAAATTCAAAGGCAATTGAATTTCGGCAACCGGGGAATCGAAGTCGGAATGCCGAGAAACTTACCGAGTCGAAGCCTTTTGTCGTTTGCGGAACAAGTCTGATGTGGAACAAGTAGCAGAAGCATACATGCTCAAAAGGGATCACCTGAAATTCAAAGGCAACTGAATTTCGGCAACTGGGGATTCGAAGTCGGAATGCCGCGAAACTCACCTAGTAAAAGTGTTTCGTCGTTTGCGGAAAAAGTCTGATGTGGAACAAGTAGCAGAAGCATACATGCTCAAGAGGGATCACCTGAAATTCAAAGGCAACTGAATTTCGGCAACCGGGGAATCGAAGTCGGAATGCCGAGAAACTCACCGAGTCAAAGCCTTTCGTCGTTTACGGAACAAGTCTGATGTGGAACAAGTAGCACAAGCCTACATGCTCAAGAGGGATCACCTGAAATTCAAAGGCAATTGAATTTCGGCAATCGGGGAATCAAAGTCGGAATGCCGAGAAACTCACCGAGTCGAAGCCTTTCGTCGTTTGCGGAACAAGTCTGATTTGGAACAAGTAGCAGAAGCGTACATGCTCAAGAGGGATCACCCGAAATTCAAAGGCAACTGAATTTCCGCAACTGGGGAATCGAATTCGGAATGCCGCGAAACTCACCGAGTCAAAAGCGTTTCGCCGTTTGTGGAAGAAGTCTGATGTGGAACAAGTAGCAGAAGCATACTTGCTCAAGAGGGATCATCCGAAATTCAAAGGCAGCTGAATTTCGGCAACCGGGGCATCGAAGTCGGAGTGCTCCAAACTCTCCGAGTCAAAGCGTTTCGCCGTTAGCAGAAGAAGTCTGATGTGCAACAAGTTGTAGAAGCATACATGCTCAAGAGGGATCACCCGAAATTCAAAGGCAACTGAATTTCGGCAACCGGGGCATCGAAGTCGGAATGCCGCAAAACTCACTGAGTAAAAGCATTTTGCCGTTTGTGGAAGAAGTCTGATGTGGAACAAGTCGCAGAAGCATACATGCTCAAGGGGGATCATCCGAAATTCAAAGGCAATTAAATTTCGGCAACATGGGCATCGAAGTCGGAATGCTGCGAAACTCACCGAGTCAAAGCATTTCATCGTTTGCGGAAGAAGTCTGATGTCGAACAAGTAGCAGAAACATACATGCTCAAGAGGGATCACCTATAATTCAACGGCAACTGAATTTCGGCAACCGGGGAATCGAAGTCGGAATGCCGCGAAACTCACCGAGTCAAAGCATTTCGTCGTTTGCGGAAGACGTCTGATGTGCAACAAGTAGCAGAAGCATACATGCTCAAGAGGGATCACCCGAAATTCAAAGGCAATTGAATTTCGGCAACCGGGGCATCGAAGTCGGAATGCCGCCAAACTCACTGAGTAAAAGCGTTTTGCCGTTTGTGGAAGAAGTCTGATGTGGAACAAGTAGCAGAAGCATACATGCTCAAGAGGGATCACCTGAAATTTAAAGGCAACTGAATTTCGGCAACCGGCGAATCGAAGTCGGAATGCCGAGAAACTCACCGAGTCAAAGCCTTTCGTCGTTTACGGAACAAGTCTGATGTGGAACAAGTAGCAGAAGCCTACATGCTCAAGAGGGATCACCCGAAATTCAAACGCAACTGAATTTCGGCAACCGGGGCATCGAAGTCGGAATGCCGCAAAACTCACTGAGTAAAAGCGTTTTGCCGTTTGTGGAAGAAGTCTGATGTGGAACAAGTCGCAGAAGCATACATGGTCAAGGGGGATCATCCGAAATTCAAAGGCAATTAAATTTCGGCAACATGGGCATCGAAGTCGGAATGCTGCGAAACTCACCGAGTCTAAGCATTTCATCATTTGGGGAAGAAGTCTGATGTCGAACAAGTAGCAGAAACATACATGCTCAAGAGGGATCACCTATAATTCAAAGGCAACTGAATTTCGGCAACCGGGGAATCGAAGTCGGAATGCCGCGAAACTCACCGAGTCAAAGCATTTCGTCGTTTGCGGAAGACGTCTGATGTGGAACAAGTAGCAGAAGCATACATGCTCAAGAGGGATCACCTAAAATTCAAAGGCAATTGAATTTCGGCAACCGGGGAATCGAAGTCGGAATGCCGAGAAACTTACCGAGTCGAAGCCTTTTGTCGTTTGCGGAACAAGTCTGATTTGGAACAAGTAGCAGAAGCGTACATGCTCAAGAGGGATCACCCGAAATTCAAAGGCAACTGAATTTCGGCAACTAGGGATTCGAAGTCGGAATGCCGCGAAACTCAACGACTCAAAAGCGTTTCGCCATTTGCGGAAGAAGTCTGATGTGGAACAAGTAGCAGAAGCATACATGCTTAAGAGGGATCATCCGAAATTCAAAGGCAACTGAATTTCGGCATCCGGGGCATCGAAGTCGGAGTGCTCCAAACTCTCCGAGTCAAAGCGTTTCGCCGTTAGCAGAAGAAGTCTGATGTGCAACAAGTAGCAGAAGCATACATGCTCAAGAGGGATCACCCGAAATTCAAAGGCAACTGAATTTCGGCATCCGGGGCATCGAAGTCGGAATGCCGCAAAACTCACTGAGTAAAAGCGTTTTGCCGTTTGTGGAAGAAGTCTGATGTGGAACAAGTCGCAGAAGCATACATGCTCAAAGGGGATCATCCGAAATTCAAAGGCAATTAAATTTCGGCAACATGGGCATCGAAGTCGGAATGCTGCGAAACTCACCGAGTCTAAGCATTTCATCGTTTGGGGAAGAAGTCTGATGTCGAACAAGTAGCAGAAACATACATGCTCAAGAGGGATAACCTATAATTCAAAGGCAACTGAATTTCGGCAACCGGGGAATCAAAGTCGGAATGCCGCGAAACGCACCGAGTCAAAGCATTTCGTTGTTTGCGGAAGACGTCTGATGTGGAACAAGTAGCAGAAGCATACATGCTCAAAAGGGATCACCTTAAATTCAAAGGCAACTGAATTTCGGCAACTAGGGATTCGAAGTCGGAATGCCGCGAAACTCACCGAGTCAAAAGCGTTTCGCCGTTTACGGAAGAAGTCTGATGTGGAACAAGTAGCAGAAGCATACATGCTCAAGAGGGTTCATCCGAAATTCAAAGGCAGCTGAATTTCGGCAACCGGGGTATCGATGTCGAAGTGCTACAAACTCTCCGAGTCAAAGCATGTCATCGTTTGCGGACGAAGTCTGATGTCGAACAAGTAGCAGAAACATACATGCTCAAGAGGGATCACCTATAATTCAAAGGCAACTGAATTTCGGCAACCGGGTAATCGAAGTCGGAATGTCGCGAAACTCACCGAGTCAAAGCATTTCGTCGTTTGCGGAAGACGTCTGATATTGGAACAAGTAGCAGAAGCATTCATGCTCAAGAGGGATCACCTGAAATTCAAAGGCAACTGAATTTCGGCAACCGGGGAATCAAAGTCGGAATGCCGCGAAACTCACCTAGTAAAAGTGTTTTCTCATGTGCGGATGAAGTCTGATATGGAACAAGTAGCAGAAGCGTACATGCTCCAGAGGGATCACCCGAAATTCAAAGGCAAGAGAATTTCGGCAACTGGGGAATCGAAGTCGGAATGCCGAGAAACTCACCGAGTTGAAGCCTTTCGTCGTTTGCGGAAGAAGTCTGATGTGGAACAAGTAGCAGAAGCATACATGCTCAAGAGGGATCACCTGAAATTCAAAGGCAACTGAATTTCGGCAACCGGGGAATCGAAGTCGGAATGCCGAGAAACTCACCGAGTCAAAGCCTTTCGTCGTTTGCGGAACAAGTCTGATGTGGAACAAGTAGCAAAAGCCTACATGCTCAAGAGGGATCACCTGAAATTCAAAGGCAATTGAATTTCGGCAACCGGGGAATCGAAGTCGGAATGCCGAGAAACTCACCGAGTCGAAGCCTTTCGTCGTTTGCGGAACAAGTCTGATTTGAAACAAGTAGTAGAAGCGTACATGCGCAAGAGGGATCACCCGAAATTCAAAGGCAACTGAATTTCGGCAACTGGGATTCGAAGTCGGAATGCCGCGAAACTCACCGAGTCAAAGCATTTCGTTGTTTGCGGAAGACGTCTGATGTGGAACAAGTAGCAGAAGCATACATGCTCAAAAGGGATCACCTTAAATTCAAAGGCAACTGAATTTCGGCAACTGGGGATTCGAAGTCGGAATGCCGCGAAACTCACCGAGTCAAAAGCGTTTCGCCGTTTACGGAAGAAGTCTGATGTGGAACAAGTAGCAGAAGCATACATGCTCAAGAGGGTTCATCCGAAATTCAAAGGCAGCTGAATTTCGGCAACCGGGGTATCGATGTCGAAGTGCTACAAACTCTCCGAGTCAAAGCATGTCATCGTTTGCGGACGAAGTCTGATGTCGAACAAGTAGCAGAAACATACATGCTCAAGAGGGATCACCTATAATTCAAAGGCAACTGAATTTCGGCAACCGGGTAATCGAAGTCGGAATGCCGCGAAACTCACCGAGTCAAAGCATTTCGTCGTTTGCGGAAGACGTCTGATGTGGAACAAGTAGCAGAAGCATTCATGCTCAAGAGGGATCACCTGAAATTCAAAGGCAACTGAATTTCGGCAACCGGGGAATCAAAGTCGGAATGCCGCGAAACTCACCTAGTAAAAGTGTTTTCTCATGTGCGGATGAAGTCTGATATGGAACAAGTAGCAGAAGCGTACATGCTCCAGAGGGATCACCCGAAATTCAAAGGCAAGAGAATTTCGGCAACTGGGGAATCGAAGTCGGAATGCCGAGAAACTCACCGAGTTGAAGCCTTTCGTCGTTTGCGGAAGAAGTCTGATGTGGAACAAGTAGCAGAAGCATACATGCTCAAGAGGGATCACCTGAAATTCAAAGGTAACTGAATTTCGGCAACCGGGGAATCGAAGTCGGAATGCCGAGAAACTCACCGAGTCAAAGCCTTTCGTCGTTTGCGGAACAAGTCTGATGTGGAACAAGTAGCAAAAGCCTACATGCTCAAGAGGGATCACCTGAAATTCAAAGGCAATTGAATTTCGGCAACCGGGGAATCGAAGTCGGAATGCCGAGAAACTCACCGAGTCGAAGCCTTTCGTCGTTTGCGGAACAAGTCTGATTTGAAACAAGTAGTAGAAGCGTACATGCGCAAGAGGGATCACCCGAAATTCAAAGGCAACTGAATTTCGGCAACTGGGATTCGAAGTCGGAATGCCGCGAAACTCACCGAGTCAAAAGCGTTTCTCCGTTTGCGGAAGAAGTCTGATGTGGAACAAGTAGCAGAAGCATACATGCTCAAGAGGGATCATCCGAAATTCAAAGGCAGCTGAATTTCGGCAACCGGGGCATCGAAGTCGGAGTGCTACAAACTCTCCGAGTCAAAGCGTTTCGCCGTTTGCAGAAGAAGTCTGATGTGCAACAAGTAGCAGAAGCATACATGCTCAAGAGGGATCACCCGAAATTCAAAGGCAACTGAATTTCGGCAACCGGGGCATCGCAGTCGGAATGCCGCAAAACTCACTGAGTAAAAGAGTTTTGCCGTTTGTGGAAGAAGTTTGATGTGGTACAAGTCGCAGAAGCATACATGCTCAAGAGGGATCATCCTAAATTCAAAGGCAATTAAATTTCGGCAACATGGGCATCGAAGTCGGAATGCTGCGAAACTCACCGAGTCTAAGAATTTCTTCGTTTGCGGAAGAAGTCTGATGTCGAACAAGTAGCAGAAACATACATGCTCAAGAGGGATCACCTGAAATTCAAAGGCAACTGAGTTTCGGCAACCGGGGAATCGAAGTCGGAATGCCGAGAAACTCACCGAGTCAAAGCCTTTCGTCGTTTGCGGAACAAGTCTGATGTGGAACATGTAGCAGAAGCCTACATGCTCAAGAGGGATCACCCAAAATTCAAAGGCAATTGAATTTCGGCAACCGGGGAATCGAAGTCGGAATGCCGAGAAACTCACCGAGTTGAAGCCTTTCGTCGTTTGCGGAACAAGTCTGATGTGGAACAAGTAGCAGAAGCATACATGCTCAAAAGGGATCACCTGAAATTCAAAGGCAATTGAATTTCGGCAACCGGGGAATCGAAGTCGGAATGACGCGAAACTCACCGAGTCTAAGCATTTCGCCGTTTGCGGAAGAAGTCTGATGTGGAACAAGTAGCAGAAGCGTACATGCTCAAGAGGGATCCCCCATAATTCAAAGGCAACTGAATTTCGGCAACCGGGGAATCGAAGTCGGAATGCCGCGAAACTCACCGAGTCAAAGCGTTTTGTCGTTTGCGGAAGAAGTCTGATATGGAACAAGTAGCAGAAGCGTACATGGTCAAGAGGGATCACCTGAAATTCAAAGGCAACTGAATTTCGGCCACCGGGGAATCGAAGTCGGAATGCCCCGAAACTCAACCAGTAAAAGATTATTGCCGTTTGCAGAAGAAGTCTGATGTGGAACAAATAGCAGAAGCGTACATGCTCAAGAGGGATCACCTGAAATTCAAAGCCAACTAAATTTCGGCAACCGGGGAATCGCAGTCGGAATGCCGCGAAACTCACCGAGTAAAAGCGTTTTCCCGTTTGCGGAAGAAGTCTGATATGGAACAAGTAGCAGAAGCGTACATGCTCTAGAGGGATCACCCAAAATTCAAAGCCAACTGAATTTCGGCAACCGGGGTATCGAAGTCGGAATGTCGTGAAACTCACCGAGTCAATGCGTTTCGTCATTTGCGGAAGAAGTCTGATGTGGAACAAGTAGCAGAAGCATACATGCTCAAGTGAGATCACCTGAAATTAAAAGGCAACTGAATTTCGGCAACAGGGGTATCGAAGTCGGAATGCCGCGAAACTCACCAAGTAAAAGCGTTTTGCCGTTTACGGAAGAAATCTGATTTGGAACAAGTAGCAGAAGCGTACATGCTCAAGAGGGATCACCCGAAATTCAAAGGCAACTGAATTTCGGCAACTGGGGATTTGAAGTCGGAATGCTGCGAAACTCACCGAGTCTAAGCATTTCATCGTTTGCGGAAGAAGTCTGATGTCGAACAAGTAGCAGAAACATACATGCTCAAGAGGGATCATCCGAAATTCAAAGGCAATTAAATTTTGGCAACATGGGCATCGAAGTCGGAATGCTGCGAAACTCACCGAGTCTAAGCATTTCATCGTTTGCGGAAGAAGTCTGATGTCGAACAAGTAGCAGAAACATACATGCTCAAGAGGGATCACCTATAATTCAAAGGCAACTGAATTTCGGCAACCGGGGAATCGAAGTCGGAATGCCGCGAAACTCACCGAGTCAAAGCATTTCGTCGTTTGCGGAAGACGTCTGATGTGGAACAAGTAGCAGAAGCATACATGCTCAAAAGGGATCACCTGAAATTCAAAGGCAACTGAATTTCGGCAACTGGGGTTTCGAAGTCGGAATGTCGCGAAACTCACCGAGTCAAAAGTGTTTCGCCATTTGCGGAAGAAGTCTGATGTGGAACAAGTAGCAGAAGCATACATGCTCAAGAGGCATCATCCGAAATTCAAAGGCAGCTGAATTTCGGCAACCGGGGCATCGAAGTCGGAGTGCTACAAACTCTCCGAGTCAAAGCATTTCATCGTTTGCGGACGAAGTCTGATGTCGAACAAGTAGCAGAAACATACATGCTCAAGAGGGATCACCTATAATTCAAAGGCAACTGAATTTCGGCAACCGGGGAATCGAAGTCGGAATGCCGCGAAACTCACCGAGTCAAAGCATTTCGTCGTTTGCGGAAGACGTCTGATGTGGAACAAGTAGCAGAAGCATTCATGCTCAAGAGGGATCACCTGAAATTCAAAGGCAACTGAATTTCGGCAACCGGGGAATCGAAGTCGGAATGCCGCGAAACTCACCTAGTAAAAGCGTTTTCTCATGTGCGGATGAAGTCTGATATGGAACAAGTAGCAGAAGCGTACATGCTCCAGAGGGATCACCCGAAATTCAAAGGCAAGAGAATTTCGGCAACTGGGGAATCGAAGTCGGAATGCCGAGAAACTCACCAAGTTGAAGCCTTTCGTCGTTTGCGGAACAAGTCTGATGTGGAACAAGTAGCAGAAGCATACATGCTCAAGAGGGATCCCCTGAAATTCAAAGGCAACTGATTTTCGGCAACCGGGGAATCGAAGTCGGAAGGCCGCGAAACTCACCGAGTCTAAGCATTTCGTTGTTTGCGGAAGAAGTCTGATGTCGAACAAGTAGCAGAAACATACATGCTCAAGAGGGATCACCTGAAATTCAAAGGCAACTGAATTTCGGCAACCGGGGAATCGAAGTCGGAATGCCGCGAAACTCACCGAGTAAAAGCGTTTTCCCGTTTGTGGAAGAAGTCTGATATGGAACAAGTAGCAAAAATGTACATGCTCAAGAGGGATCACCCGAAATTCAAAGGCAATTGAATTTCGGCAACCGGGTAATCGAAGTCGGAATGCCGAGAAACTCACCAAGTCGAAGCCTTTCGTCGTTTGCGGAACAAGTCTGATGTGGAACAAGTAGCAGAAGCATACATCCTCAAGAGGGATCACCTGAAATTCAAAGGCAAATGAATTTCGGCAACCGGGGAATCGAAGTCGGAAGGCCGCGAAACTCACCGAGTCTAAGCATTTCGTTGTTTGCGGAAGAAGTCTGATGTCGAACAAGTAGCAGAAACATACATTCTCAAGAGGGATCACCCATAATTCAAAGGCAACTGAATTTTGGCAACCGGGGAATCGAAGTCGGAATGCCGCGAAACTCACCAAGTCAAAGCGTTTTGCCGTTTGCGGAAGAAGTCTGATATGGAACAAGTAGCAGAAGCATACATGCTCAAGAGGGATCACCCGAAATTCAAAGGCAACTGAATTTCGGCAACTGGGGAATCGAAGTCGGAATGCCGCGAAACTCACTGAGTAAAAGCGTTTCGCTGTTTGGGGAAGACGTCTGATGTGGAACAAGTAGCAGAAGCATACATGCTCAAGAGGGATCACCCGAAATTCAAAGGCAGCTAAATTTTGGCAACTGGGATTCGAAGTCGGAATGCCGCGAAACTCACCGAGTAAAAGTGTTTCGTCGTTTGCAGAAGAAGTCTGATATGGAACAAGTAGCAGAAGCGTACAAGCTCAAGAGGGATCACCTGAAATTCAAAGGCAATTGAATTTCGGCAACCGGGGAATCGAAGTCGGAATGCCGCGAAACTCACCGAGTAAAAGCGTTTTGTCGTTTGCGGAAGAAGTTTGATATGGAACAAGTAGCAGAAGCGTACATGCTCAAGAGGGATCACCCGAAATTCAAAGGCAACTGAACTTCAGCAACTGGGGCATCGAAGTTGGAATGCCGCGAAACTCACCTAGTCAAAACGTTTTGCCGTTTGCGGAAGAAGTCTGATGTGGAACAAGTAGCAGAACCGTACATGCTCAAGAGGGATCACCCGAAATTCAAAGGCAACTGAATTTTGGCATCTGGGGCATCGAAGTTGGAATGCCGCGAAACTCACCGAGTCAAAGCGTTTCGCCGTTTGCGGAAGAAGTCTGATGTGGAACAAGTAGCAGAAGCGTACATGCTCAAGTGGGATCACCTGAAATTAAAAGGCAACTGAATTTCGGCAACAGGGGAATCGAAGTCGGAATGCCGTGAAACTCACCGAGTAAAAGTGTTTTGCTGTTTGCGGAAGAAGTCTGATGTGGAACAAGTAGCAGAAGCGTACATGCTCAAGAGGGATCACCCGAAATTCAAAGGCAACTTAACTTCAGCAACCGGGGCATTGATGTCGGAATGCCGCGAAACTCACCGAGTCAAAGCATTTTGCCGTTTGCGAAAGAAGTCTGATGTGGAACAAGTAGCAGAACCGTACATGCTCAAGAGGGATCACCCGAAATTCAAAGGCAACTGAATTTCGGCAACTGGGGCATCGAAGTTGGAATGCCGCGAAAGTCACCAAGTCAAAGCGTTTCGCCGTTTGCGGAAGAAGTCTGATGTGGAACAAGTAGCAGAAGCGTACATGCTCAAGTGGGATCACCTGAAATTAAAAGGCAACTGAATTTCGGCAACAGGGGAATCGAAGTCGGAATGCCGCGAAACTCACCGAGTAAAAGTGTTTTGCTGTTTGCGGAAGAAGTCTGATATGGAACAAGTAGCAGAAGCGTACATGCTCAAGAGGGATCACCCGAATTTTAAAGGCAACTGAACTTCAGCAACCGGGGCATTTATGTCGGACTGCTGTGAAACTCACCGAGTCAAAGCGTTTTGCCGTTTGCGGAAGAAGTCTGATGTGGAACAAGTAGCAGAAGCATACATGCTCAAGAGGGATCACCCGAAATTCAAAGGCAACTGAATTTCGGCAACTAGGGATTCGAAGTCGGAATGCCGCGAAATGCACCGAGTAAAAGCGTTTCGCCATTTGCGGAAGAAGTCTGATGTGGAACAAGTAGCCGAAGGATACATGCTCAAGAGGGATCACCCGAAATTCAAAGGCAGCTGAATTTCGGCAACCGGGGCATCGAAGTCGGAATGCCGCGAAACTCACCGAGTCTAAGCATTTCGTCGTTTGCGGAAGAAGTCTGATGTCGAACAAATAGCAGAAACATACATGCTCAAGAGGGATCACCCATAATTCAAAGGCAACTGAATTTCGGCAACCGGGGAATCTAAGTCGGAATGCCGCGAAACTCACCGAGTCAAAGCGTTTTGCCGTTTGCGGAAGAAGTCTAATGTGGAACAAGTAGCAGAAGCATACATGCTCAAGAGGGATCACTTGAAATTCAAAGGCAACTGAATTGCGGCAACCGGGGAATCGAAGTCGGAATGCCAAGAAACTCACCGATTCAAAGTGTTTCGCCGTTTGTGGAAGAAGTCTAATGGGGAACAAGTCGCAAAAGCATACATGCTCAAGAGGGATCACCCGAAATTCAAAGGCAACTGAATTTCGGCAACTGGGGATTCGAAGGCGGAATGCCGTGAAACTCACCGAGTAAAAGCGTTTCGCCGTTTGCGGAAGAAGTCTGATGTGGAACAAGTAGCAGAAGGATACATGTTCAAGAGGGATCACCCGAAATTCAAAGGCAGCTGAATTTCGGCAACCGAGTCATCGAAGTTGGAATGCCGCGAAACTCACCGAGTCTAAGAATTTCGTCGTTTGCGGAAGAAGTCTGATGTCGAACAAGTAGCAGAAACATACATGCTCAAGAGGGATCACCAATAATTCAAAGGCAACTGAATTTCGGCAACCGGGGAATCGAAGTCGGAATGCCGCGAAACTCACCGAGTCAAAGCATTTCGTCATTTGCGGAAGATGTCTGATGTGGAACAAGTAGCAGAAGCATACATGCTCAAGAGGGATCACCTGAAATTAAAAGGCAACTGAATTTCGGCAACAGGGGAATCGAAGTCGGAATGCCGCGAAACTCACCGAGTAAAAGCGTTTTGTCATGTGGGGAAGAAGTCTGATATGGAACAAGTAGCAGAAGCATACATGCTCCAGAGGGATCACCCGAAATTCAAAGGCAACTGAATTTTGGCAACAGGGGATTCGAAGTCGGAATGCCACGAAACTCACCGAATAAAAGCGTTTCGCCGTTTGCGGAAGAAGTCTGATGTGGATCAAGTAGCAGAAGGATACATGCTCAAGAGGGATCACCCAAAATTCAAAGGCAGCTGAATTTCGGCAACCGAGGCATCGAAGTCGGAATGCCGCAAACCCAGCGAGTCAAAGCGTTTTGCCGTTCACCGAAGAAGTCTGATGTGCAACAAGTAGCAGAAGCATACATGCTCAAGAGGGATCACCCGAAAATCAAAGGCAACAGAATTTCGGCAACTGGGGATTCGAAGTCGGAATGCCGAGAAACTCACCGAGTCAAAGCTTATCGCGGTTTGCAGAAGAAGTCTGATGTGGAACAAGTCGCAGAAGCATACATGCTCAAGAGGGATCACCCGAAATTCAAAGTCAATTGAATTTCGGCAACCTTGGCATCGAAGTCGGAATGCCGCAAATTCTCTTAGTCAACGCGTTTCGCCGTTCGCAGAAGAAGTCTGATGTGCAACAAGTAGCAGAAGTATACATGCTCAAGAGGGATCACCCGAAATTCAAAGGCACCAGAGTTTCGGCAACTGGGGATTCGAAGTCGGAATACCGAGAAACTCACCGAGTCAAACCTTATCGCGGTTTGCGGAAGAAGTGTGATCTGGAACAAGTCGCAGAAGCATACATGCTCAAGAGGGATCACCCGAAATTCGAAGGCAATTGAATTTCGGCAACCTTAACATCGAAGTCGGAATGCCGCAAAACTCACAGAGTCTAAGCATTTCTCTATTTGCGGAAGAAGTCTGATGTCGAACAAGTAGCAGAAGCAGACATGCTCAAGTGGGATCACTTGAAATTAAAAGGCAACTTAATTTCGGTAACAGGGGAATCGAAGTCGGAATGCCGCGAAACTCACCGAGTCAAAGCGTTTCGCCGTTTGCGGAAGAAGTCTGATGTGGACCAACTAGCAGAAGCATACATGCTCAAGTGGGATCACCTGAAATTAAAAGGCAACTGAATTTCGGCAATAGGGGAATCGAAGTCGGAATGCCGCGAAACTCACCGAGTCAAAGCGTTTTGCCGTTTGCGGAAGAAGTCTAATGTGGAACAAGTAGCAGAAGCATACATGCTCAAGAGGGATCACCTGAAATTCAAAGGCAACTGAATTGCGGCAACCGGGGAATCGAAGTCGGAATGCCAAGAAACTCACCGAGTCAAAGTGTTTCGCCGTTTGTGGAAGAAGTCTAATGGGGAACAAGTCGCAAAAGCATACATGCTCAAGAGGGATCACCCGAAATTCAAAGGCAACTGAATTTCGGCAACTGGGATTCGAAGGCGGAATGCCGTGAAACTCACCGAGTAAAAGCGTTTCGCCGTTTGCGGAAGAAGTCTGATGTGGAACAAGTAGCAGAAGGATACATGTTCAAGAGGGATCACCCGAAATTCAAAGGCAGCTGAATTTAGGCAACCGAGTCATCGAAGTTGGAATGCCGCGAAACTCACCGAGTCTAAGAATTTCGTCGTTTGCGGAAGAAGTCTGATGTCGAACAAGTAGCAGAAACATACATGCTCAAGAGGGATCACCCATAATTCAAAGGCAACTGAATTTCGGCAACCGGGGAATCGAAGTCGGAATGCCGCGAAACTCACCGAGTCAAAGCATTTCGTCATTTGCGGAAGATGTCTGATGTGGAACAAGTAGCAGAAGCATACATGCTCAAGAGGGATCACCTGAAATTCAAAGGCAATTGATTCGGCAACCGGGGAATCGAAGTCGGAATGCCGCGAAACTCACCGAGTAAAAGCGTTTTGTCATGTGGGGAAGAAGTCTGATATGGAACAAGTAGCAGAAGCATACATGCTCAAGAGGGATCACCCGAAATTCAAAGGCAACTGAATTTCGGCAACAGGGGATTCGAAGTCGGAATGCCACGAAACTCACCGAATAAAAGCGTTTCGCCGTTTGCGGAAGAAGTCTGATGTGGATCAAGTAGCAGAAGGATACATGCTCAAGAGGGATCACCCAAAATTCAAAGGCAGCTGAATTTCGGCAACCGGGGCATCGAAGTCGGAATGCCGCAAACCCAGCGAGTCAAAGCGTTTTGTCGTTCACCGAAGAAGTCTGATGTGCAACAAGTAGCAGAAGCATACATGCTCAAGAGGGATCACCCGAAATTCAAAGGCAACAGAATTTCGGCAACTGGGGATTCGAAGTCGGAATGCCGAGAAACTCACCGAGTCAAAGCTTATCGCGGTTTGCAGAAGAAGTCTGATGTGGAACAAGTCGCAGAAGCATACATGCTCAAGAGGGATCACCCGAAATTCAAAGGCAATAGAATTTCGGCAACCTTGGCATCGAAGTCGGAATGCCGCAAATTCTCTTAGTCAACGCGTTTCGCCGTTCGCAGAAGAAGTCTGATGTGCAACAAGTAGCAGAAGCATACATGCTCAAGAGGGATCACCCGAAATTCAAAGGCACCAGAGTTTCGGCAACTGGGGATTCGAAGTCGGAATACCGAGAAACTCACCGAGTCAAACCTTATCGCGGTTTGCGGAAGAAGTGTGATCTGGAACAAGTCGCAGAAGCATACATGCTCAAGAGGGATCACCCGAAATTCGAAGGCAATTGAATTTCGGCAACCTTAACATCGAAGTCGGAATGCCGCGAAACTCACAGAGTCTAAGCATTTCTCTGTTTGCGGAAGAAGTCTGATGTCGAACAAGTAGCAGAAGCAGACATGCTCAAGTGGGATCACCTGAAATTAAAAGGCAACTTAATTTCGGCAACAGGGGAATCGAAGTCGGAATGCCGCGAAACTCACCGAGTCAAAGCGTTTCGCCGTTTGCGGAAGAAGTCTGACGTGGACCAACTAGCAGAAGCATACATGCTCAAGTGGGATCACCTGAAATTAAAAGGCAACTGAATTTCGGCAACAGGGGAATCGAAGTCGGAATGCCGCGAAACTCACTGAGTAAAAGTGTTTTGCCGTTTGCGGAAGAAGTCTGATATGGAACAAGTAGCAGAAGCGTACATGCTCAAGAGGGATCACCCGAAATTCAAAGGCAGCTGAATTTCAGCAACCGGGGCATCGAAGTCGGAATTCCGCAAAACTCACCGAGTCAAAGCGTTTCGCCGTTTGCGGAAGAAGTCTGATGTGGAACAAGTAGCAGAAGCGTACATGCTCAAGAGGGATCACCCGAAATTCAAAGGCAACTGAACTTCAGCAACCGGGGCATCGAAGTCGGAATGCCGCGAAACTCACCTAGTAAAAGCGCTTTCTCGTTTGCGGAAGAAATCTGATATGGAACAAGTAGCAAAAGCGTACACGCTCAAGAGGGATAACCCGAAATTCAAAGGCACCTGAATTTCAGCAACCGGGGCATCGAAGTCGGAATTCCGCAAAACTCACCGAGTCAAAGCGTTTCGCCGTTTGCGGAAGAAGTCTGATGTGGAACAAGTAGCAGAAGCGTACATGCTCAAGAGGGATCACCCGAAATTCAAAGGCAACTGAACTTCAGGAACCGGGGCCTCGAAGTCGGAATGCCGCGAAACTCACCTAGTCAAAAGCGTTTTGCCGTTTGCGGAAGAAGTCTGATATGGAACAAGTAGCAGAAGCGTACATGCTCAAGTGGGATCACCCGAAATTCAAAGGCAGCTGAATTTCAGCAACCGGGGCATCGAAGTCGGAATGCCGCGAAACTCACCGAGTCAAAGCATTTTGCCGTTTGCGGAAGAAGTCTGATGTGGAACAAGTAGCAGAAGCGTACATGCTCAAGAGGGATCACCCGAAATTCAAAGGCAGCTGAATTTCGGCAACCAGGGCATCGAAGGCGGAATGCCGCAAACTCTCCGAGTCAAAGCGTTTCGCCGTTCGCCGAAGAAGTCTGATGTGCAACAAGTAGTAGAAGCATACATGCTCAAGAGGGATCACCTGAAATTAAAAGGCAACTGAATTTCGGCAACAGGGGAATCGAAGTCGGAATGCCGCGAAACTCACTGAGTAAAAGTGTTTTGCCGTTTGCGGAAGAAGTCTGATGTGGAACAAGTAGCAGAAGCATACATGCTCAAGTGGGATCACCTGAAATTAAAAGGCAACTGAATTTCGGCAACCGGGGCATCGAAGTCGGAATGCCGCGAAACTCAACTAGTCAAAAGCGTTTTGCCGTTTGCGGAAGAAGTCTGATGTCGAACAAGTAGCAGAAGCGTACATGCTCAATAGGGATCACCCGAAATTCAAAGGCAACTGAATTTCGGCAACAAGGGAATCGAAGTCGGAATGTCGCGAAATTCACCGACTCAAAGCGTTTCGCCGTTTGCGGAAGAAGTCTGATGTGGAACAAGTAGCAGAAGCATACATGCTCAAGTGGGATCACCTGAAATTAAAAGGCAACTGAATTTCGGCAACCGGGGCATCGAAGTCGGAATGCCGCGAAACTCAACTAGTCAAAAGCGTTTTGCCGTTTGCGGAAGAAGTCTGATGTCGAACAAGTAGCAGAAGCGTACATGCTCAATAGGGATCACCCGAAATTCAAAGGCAACTGAATTTCGGCAACAAGGGAATCGAAGTCGGAATGTCGCGAAATTCACCGACTCAAAGCGTTTCGCCGTTTGCGGAAGAAGTCTGATGTGGAACAAGTAGCAGAAGCATACATGCTCAAGTGGGATCACCTGAAAATTAAAAGGCAACTGAATTTCGGCAACCGGGGCATCGAAGTCGGAATGCCGCGAAACTCAACTAGTCAAAAGCGTTTTGCCGTTTGCGGAAGAAGTCTGATGTCGAACAAGTAGCAGAAGCGTACATGCTCAATAGGGATCACCCGAAATTCAAAGGCAACTGAATTTCGGCAACAAGGGAATCGAAGTCGGAATGTCGCGAAATTCACCGACTCAAAGCGTTTCGCCGTTTGCGGAAGAAGTCTGATGTGGAACAAGTACCAGAAGCATACATGCTCAAGTGGGATGACCTGAAATTAAAAGGCAACTGAATTTCGGCAACAGGGGAATCGAAGTCGGAATGCCGCGAAACTCACTGAGTAAAAGTGTTTTGCCGTTTGCGGAAGAAGTCTGATATGGAACAAGTAGCAGAAGCGTACATGCTCAAGAGGGATCACCCGAAATTCAAAGGCAGCTGAATTTCAGCAACCGGGGCATCGAAGTCGGAATGCCGCGAAACTCACCGAGCCAAAGCATTTTGCCGTTTGCGGAAGAAGTCTGATGTGGAACAAGTAGCAGAAGCGTACATGCTCAAGAGGGATCACCCGAAATTCAAAGGCAACAGAATTTCTGCAACTGGGATTCGAAGTCGGAATGCCGAGAAACTCACTGAGTCAAAGCTTATCGTTGTTTGCGGAAGAAGTCTGATGTGGAACAAGTCGCAGAAGCATACATGCTCAAGAGGGATCACCCGAAATTCAAAGGCAACTGAATTTTCGGCAACCTTGGCATCGAAGTCGGAATGCCGCGAAACTCACCGAGTCTAAGCATTTCGCTGTTTGCGGAAGAAGTCTGATGTCGAACAAGTAGCAGAAGTGTACATGCTCAATAGGGATCACCCGAAATTCAAAGGCAACTGAATTTCGGCAACGGGGGAATCGAAGTCGGAATGTCGCGAAATTCACCGACTCAAAGCGTTTCGCCGTTTGCGGAAGAAGTCTGATGTGGAACAAGTAGCAGAAGCATACATGCTCAAGTTGGATCACCTGAAATTAAAAGGCAACTGAATTTCGGCAACAGGGGAATCGAAGTCGGAATGCCGCGAAACTCACCGAATAAAAGTGTTTTGCCGTTTGCGGAAGAAGTCTGATATGGAACAAGTAGCAGAAGCGTACATGCTCAAGAGGGATCACCAGAAATTCAAAGGCAACTGAACTTCAGCAACCGGGGCATCGAAGTCGGAATGCCGCGAAACTCACCTAGTAAAAGCGCTTTCTCGTTTGCGGAAGAAATCTGATATGGAACAAGTAGCGAAAGCGTACACGCTCAAGAGGGATAACCCGAAATTCAAAGGCAACTGAATTTCAGCAACCGGGGCATCGAAGTCGGAATTCCGCAAAACTCACCGACTCAAAGCGTTTCGCCGTTTGCGGAAGAAGTCTGATGTGGAACAAGTAGCAGAAGCGTACATGCTCAAGAGGGATCACCCGAAATTCAAAGGCAACTGAACTTCAGGAACCGGGGCCTCGAAGTCGGAATGCCGCGAAACTCACCTAGTCAAAAGCGTTTTGCCATTTGCGGAAGAAGTCTGATATGGAACAAGTAGCAGAAGCGTACATGCTCAAGAGGGATCACCCGAAATTCAAAGGCAG
Organism: Populus alba x Populus glandulosa; assembly: GCA_033617975.1. Classification (NCBI taxonomy): domain Eukaryota; kingdom Viridiplantae; phylum Streptophyta; class Magnoliopsida; order Malpighiales; family Salicaceae; genus Populus; species Populus alba x Populus glandulosa. The sequence continues at coordinate 14,698,318 of CM066145.1, read as the reverse complement.
CTGAATTTCAGCAACCGGGGCATCGAAGTCGGAATGCCGCGAAACTCACCGAGTCAAAGCATTTTGCCGTTTGCGGAAGAAGTCTGATGTGGAACAAGTAGCAGAAGCGTACATGCTCAAGAGGGATCACCCGAAATTCAAAGGCAGCTGAATTTCGGCAACCAGGGCATCGAAGGCGGAATGCCGCAAACTCTCCGAGTCAAAGCGTTTCGCCGTTCGCCGAAGAAGTCTGATGTGCAACAAGTAGTAGAAGCATACATGCTCAAGAGGGATCACCCGAAATTCAAAGGCAACAGAATTTCTGCAACTGGGATTCGAAGTCGGAATGCCGAGAAACTCACCGAGTCAAAGCTTATCGCGGTTTGCGGAAGAAGTCTGATGTGGAACAAGTCGCAGAAGCATACATGCTCAAGAGGGATCACCCGAAATTCAAAGGCAATTGATTTTCGGCAACCTTGGCATCGAAGTCGGAATGCCGCGAAACTCACCGAGTCTAAGCATTTCGCTATTTGCGGAAGAAGTCTGATGTCGAACAAGTAGCAGAAGTGTACATGCTCAATAGGGATCACCCGAAATTCAAAGGCAACTGAATTTCGGCAACAGGGGCATCGAAGTCGGAATGCCGCAAACTCTCCGAGTCAAAGCGTTTCGCCGTTTGCCGAAGAAGTCTGATGTGCAACAAGTAGCAGAAGCATACATGCTCAAGAGGGATCACCCGAAATTCAAAGGCAACAGAATTTCGGCAACTGGGGATTCGAAGTCGGAAAGCTGAGAAACTCACCGAGTCAAAGCTTATCGCGGTTTGCGGAAGAAGTCTGATGTGGAACAAGTAGCAGAAGCATACATGCTCAACTGGGATCACCTGAAATTAAAAGGCAACTGAATTTCGGCAACCGGGGCATCGAAGTCGGAATGCCGCGAAACTCAACTAGTCAAAAGCGTTTTGCAGTTTGCGGAAGAAGTCTGATGTCGAACAAGTAGCAGAAGCGTACATGCTCAATAGGGATCACCCGAAATTCAAAGGCAACTGAATTTCGGCAACAGGGGAATCGAAGTCGGAATGTCGCGAAATTCACCGACTCAAAGCGTTTCGCCGTTTGCGGAAGAAGTCTGATGTGGAACAAGTACCAGAAGCATACATGCTCAAGTGGGATCACCTGAAATTAAAAGGCAACTGAATTTCGGCAAAAGGGGAATCGAAGTCGGAATGCCGCGAAACTCACTGAGTAAAAGTGTTTTGCCGTTTGCGGAAGAAGTCTGATATGGAACAAGTAGCAGAAGCGTACATGCTCAAGAGGGATCACCCGAAATTCAAAGGCAGCTGAATTTCAGCAACCGGGGCATCGAAGTCGGAATGCCGCGAAACTCACCGAGCCAAAGCATTTTGCCGTTTGCGGAAGAAGTCTGATGTGGAACAAGTAGCAGAAGCGTACATGCTCAAGAGGGATCACCCGAAATTCAAAGGCAACAGAATTTCTGCAACTGGGATTCGAAGTCGGAATGCCGAGAAACTCACCGAGTCAAAGCTTATCGCGGTTTGCGGAAGAAGTCTGATGTGGAACAAGTCGCAGAAGCATACATGCTCAAGAGGGATCACCCGAAATTCAAAGGCAACAGAATTTCTGCAACTGGGATTCGAAGTCGGAATGCCGAGAAACTCACCGAGTCAAAGCTTATCGCGGTTTGCGGAAGAAGTCTGATGTGGAACAAGTCGCAGAAGCATACATGCTCAAGAGGGATCACCCGAAATTCAAAGGCAACTGAATTTTCGGCAACCTTGGCATCGAAGTCGGAATGCCGCGAAACTCACCGAGTCTAAGCATTTCGCTGTTTGCGGAAGAAGTCTGATGTCGAACAAGTAGCAGAAGTGTACATGCTCAATAGGGATCACCCGAAATTCAAAGGCAACTGAATTTCGGCAACGGGGGAATCGAAGTCGGAATGTCGCGAAATTCACCGACTCAAAGCGTTTCGCCGTTTGCGGAAGAAGTCTGATGTGGAACAAGTAGCAGAAGCATACATGCTCAAGTTGGATCACCTGAAATTAAAAGGCAACTGAATTTCGGCAACAGGGGAATCGAAGTCGGAATGCCGCGAAACTCACCGAATAAAAGTGTTTTGCCGTTTGCGGAAGAAGTCTGATATGGAACAAGTAGCAGAAGCGTACATGCTCAAGAGGGATCACCCGAAATTCAAAGGCAACTGAACTTCAGCAACCGGGGCATCGAAGTCGGAATGCCGCGAAACTCACCTAGTAAAAGCGCTTTCTCGTTTGCGGAAGAAATCTGATATGGAACAAGTAGCAAAAGCGTACACGCTCAAGAGGGATAACCCGAAATTCAAAGGCAACTGAATTTCAGCAACCGGGGCATCGAAGTCGGAATTCCGCAAAACTCACCGAGTCAAAGCGTTTCGCCGTTTGCGGAAGAAGTCTGATGTGGAACAAGTAGCAGAAGCGTACATGCTCAAGAGGGATCACCCGAAATTCAAAGGCAACTGAACTTCAGGAACCGGGGCATCGAAGTCGGAATGCCGCGAAACTCACCGAGTCAAAGCATTTTGCCGTTTGCGGAAGAAGTCTGATGTGGAACAAGTAGCAGAAGCGTACATGCTCAAGAGGGATCACCCGAAATTCAAAGGCAGCTGAATTTCGGCAACCAGGGCATCGAAGGCGGAATGCCGCAAACTCTCCGAGTCAAAGCGTTTCGCCATTCGCCGAAGAAGTCTGATGTGCAACAAGTAGTAGAAGCATACATGCTCAAGAGGGATCACCCGAAATTCAAAGGCAACAGAATTTCTGCAACTGGGATTCGAAGTCGGAATGCCGAGAAACTCACCGAGTCAAAGCTTATCGCGGTTTGCGGAAGAAGTCTGATGTGGAACAAGTCGCAGAAGCATACATGCTCAAGAGGGATCACCCGAAATTCAAAGGCAATTGATTTTCGGCAACCTTGGCATCGAAGTCGGAATGCCGCGAAACTCACCGAGTCTAAGCATTTCGCTGTTTGCGGAAGAAGTCTGATGTCGAACAAGTAGCAGAAGTGTACATGCTCAATAGGGATCACCCGAAATTCAAAGGCAACTGAATTTCGGCAACAGGGGAATCAAAGTCGGAATGTCGCGAAATTCACCGACTCAAAGCGTTTCGCCATTTGCGGAAGAAGTCTGATGTGGAACAAGTAGCAGAAGCATACATGCTCAAGTTGGATCACCTGAAATTAAAAGGCAACTGAATTTCGGCAACAAGGGAATCGAAGTCGGAATGCCGCGAAACTCACCGAATAAAAGTGTTTTGCCGTTTGCGGAAGAAGTCTGATATGGAACAAGTAGCAGAAGCGTACATGCTCAAAAGGGATCACCCGAAATTCAAAGGCAACTGAACTTCAGCAACCGGGGCATCGAAGTCGGAATGCCGCGAAACTCACCTAGTAAAAGCGTTTTGTCGTTTGCGGAAGAAATCTGATATGGAACAAGTAGCAAAAGCGTACACGCTCAAGAGGGATCACCCGAAATTCAAAGGCAACTGAATTTCAGCAACCGGGGCATCGAAGTCGGAATTCCGCAAAACTCACCGAGTCAAAGCGTTTCGCCGTTTGCGGAAGAAGTCTGATGTGGAACAAGTAGCAGAAGCGTACATGCTCAAGAGGGATCACCCGAAATTCAAAGGCAACTGAACTTCAGGAACCGGGGCCTCGAAGTCGGAATGCCGCGAAACTCACCTAGTCAAAAGCGTTTTGCCATTTGCGGAAGAAGTCTGATGTGGACCAAGTAGCAGAAGTGTACATGCTCAAGAGGGATCACCCGAAATTCAAAGGCAACTGAATTTCGGCAACCGGGGCATCGAAGTCGGAATGCCGCGAAACTCACCGAGTCAAAGCATTTTGCCGTTTGCGGAAGAAGTCTGAATTGGAACAAGTAGCAGAAGCATACATGCTCAAGAGGGATCACCCGAAATTCAAAGGCAGCTGAATTTCGGCAACCGGGGCATCGAAGTCGGAATGCCGCAAACTCTCCGAGTCAAAGCGTTTCGCCGTTCGCCGAAGAAGTCTGATGTGCAACAAGTAGCAGAAGCATACATGCTCAAGAGGGATCACCCGAAATTCAAAGGCAACAGAATTTCGGCAACTGGGGATTCGAAGTCGGAAAGCCGAGAAACTCACCGAGTCAAAGCTTATCGCGGTTTGCGGAAGAAGTCTGATGTGGAACAAGTAGCAGAAGCATACATGCTCAAGTGGGATCACCTGAAATTAAAAGGCAACTGAATTTCGGCAACAGGGGAATCGAAGTCGGAATGTCGCGAAACTCACCGAATAAAAGTGTTTTGCCGTTTGCGGAAGAAGTCTGATATGGAACAAGTAGCTGAAGCGTACACGCTCAAGAGGGATCACCCGAAATTCAAAGGCAACCGAACTTCAGCAACCGGGGCATCGAAGTCGGAATGCCGCGAAACTCACCTAGTAAAAGTGTTTTCTCGTTTGCGGAAGAAGTCTGATATGGAACAAGTAGCAGAAGCGTACACGCTCAAGAGGGATCACCCGAAATTCAAAGGCAACTGAATTTCGGCAACCGGGGCATCAAAGTCCGAATGCCGCGAAACTCACCGAGTAAAAGCGTTTCGCCGTTTGCGGAAGAAGTCTGATGTGGAACAAGTAGCAGAAGCCTACATGCTCAAGTGGGATCACCTGAAATTAAAAGGCAACTGAATATCGGCAACAGGGGAATCGAAGGCGGAATGCCGCGAAACTCACCGAGTCAAAGCGTTTCGCCATTTGCGGAAGAAGTCTGATGTGGAACAGGTAGCAGAAGCATACATGCTCAAGTGGGATCACCTGAAATTAAAAGGCAACTGAATTTCGGCAACAGGGGAATCGAAGTCGGAATGCCGCGAAACTCACCGAGTAAAAGCGTTTTGCTGTTTGCGGAAGAAGTCTGATCTGGAACAAGTAGTAGAAGCGTACATGCTCAAGAGGGATCACCCGAAATTCAAAGGCAACTGAACTTCAGCAACCGGGGCATCGAAGTCGGAATGCCGCGAAACTCACCGAGTCAAAGCATTTTGCCGTTTGCGGAAGAAGTCTGATATGGAACAAGTAGCAGAAGCGTACATGCTCAAGAGGGATCACCCGAAATTCAAAGGCAACTGAACTTCAGCAACCGGGGCATCGAAGTCGGAATGCCGCGAAACTCACCTAGTCAAAGCATTTTGCCGTTTGCGGAGGAAGTCTGATGTGGAACAAGTAGCAGAAGCATACATGCTCAAGAGGGATCACCCGAAATTCAAAGGCAACTGAATTTCGGCAACCGGGGCATCGAAGTTGGAATGCCGCGAAACTCACCGAGTCAAAGCGTTTTTCCGTTTGCGGAAGAAGTCTGATGTGGAACAAGTAGCAGAAGCGTACATGCTCAAGAGGGATCACCCGAAATTCAAAGGCAACAGAATTTCGGCAACTGGGGATTCGAAGTCGGAATGCCGAGAAACTCACCGAGTCAAAGCTTATCGTGGTTTGCGGAAGAAGTCTGATGTGGAACAAGTAGCAGAAGCGTACATGCTCAAGAGGGATCCCTCAAAATTCAAAGGCAACTGAATTTCAGCAACTGGGGATTCGAAGTCGGAATGCCGCGAAACTCACCGAGTAAAAGCGTTTCGCCATTTGCGGAAGAAGTCTGATGTAGAACAAGTAGCAGAAGGATACATGCTCAAGAGGGATCACTCGAAATTCAAAGGCAGCTGACTTTCGGCAACCGGGGCATCGAAGTCGGAATGCCGCAAACTCTCCGAGTCAAAGCATTTCGCCGTTCGCAGAAGAAGTCTGATGTGCAACAAGTAGCAGAAGCATACATGCTCAAGAGGGATCACCCGAAATTCAAAGGCAATAGAATTTCGGCAACTGGGGATTCGAAGTCGGAATGCCGAGAAACTCACCGAGTCAAAGCTTATCGCGGTTTGCGGAATAAGTCTGATGTGGAACAAGTGGCAGAAGCATACATGCTCAAGAGGGATCACCCGAAATTCAAAGGCAATTGAATTTCGGCAATCTTGGCATCGAAGTCGGAATGCCGCGAAACTCACCGAGTCTAAGCATTTCGCTGTTTGCGAAAGAAGTCTGATGTCGAACAAGTAGCAGAAGCGTACATGCTCAAGAGGGATCACCCGATATTCAAAAGCAACTGAATTTCGGCAACTGGTGATTCGAAGTCGGAATGCCGCGAAACTTACCGAGGAAAAGCGTTTCGCCGTTTGCTAAAGAAGTGTGATGTGGAACAAGTAGCAGAAGCGTACATGCTCAAGAGGGATCACCCGAAATTCAAAGGCAACTGAATTTCGGCAACTGGGGATTCGAAGTCGGAATGCCACGAAACTCACCAAGTAAAAGCATTTCGCGGTTTGTGGAAGAAGTCTGATGTGGAACAAGTAGCAGAAGCATACATGCTCAAGAGGGATCACCCGAAATTCAAAGGCAACTGAATTTCGGCAACCTTGGCATCGAAGTCGGAATGCCGCGAAACTCACCGAATCTAAGCATTTCGCTGTTTGCGGAAGAAGTCTAATGTCGAACAAGTAGCAGAAGTGTACATGCTCAAGAGGGATCACCCATAATTCAAAGGCAACTGAATTTCGGCAAACGGGGAATCGAAGTCCGAATGCCGCGAAACTCACAGAGTCAAAGCGTTTCGCCGTTTGCGGAAGAAGTCTGATGTGGAACAAGTAGCAGAAGCATACACGCACAAGAGGGATCACCCGAAATTCAAAGGCAACTGAATTTCGGCAACCGGGGAATCGAAGTCGGAATGCCGCGAAACTCACCGAGTCAAAGCGTATCGCCGTTTGCGGAAGAAGTCTGATGTGGAACAAGTAGCAGAAGCATACATGCTCAAGTGGGATCACCTGAAATTAAAAGGCAACTGAATTTTGGCAACCGGGGCATCGAAGTTGGAATGCCGCGAAACTCACCGAGTAAAAGCTTTTTTCCGTTTGCGGAAGAAGTCTGATATGGAACAAGTAGCAGAAGCGTACATGCTCAAGAGGGATCACCTGAAATTCAAAGGCAAATGAATTTCGGCAACCGGGGAATCGAAGTCGGAATGCTGCGAAACTCATCGAGTAAAAGCATTTTGCCGTTTGCGGAAGAAGTTTGATATGGAACAAGTAGCAGAAGCGTACATGCTCAAGAGGGATCACCCGAAATTCAAAGGCAACTGAATTTCGGGAACCGGGGCATTAAAGTCGGAATGCCGCGAAACTCGACGAGTCAAAGTGTTTCGCCGTTTGTGGAAGAAGTCTGATGTGGAACAAGTCGCAAAAGCGTACATGCTCAAGAGGGATCACCTGAAATTCAAAGGCAACTGAATTTCGGCAACCAGGGCATCGAAGTCAGAATGCCACAAAATTCTCGGAGTCAAAGCGTTTCACCGTTTGCGGAAGAAGTATGATGTGCAACAAGTAGCAGAAGCATACATGCTCAAGAGGGATCACCCGAAATTCAAAGGCAGCTGAATTTCGGCAACCGGGGCATCGAAGTCGGAATGTCGCACACTCTCCGAGTCAAAGCGTTTTGCCGTTTGCGGAAGAAGTCGGATGTGGAACAAGTAGCAGAAGCGTACATGCTCAAGAGGGATCACCCGAAATTCAAAGGCAACTAAATTTCGGCAACAAGAGCATCAAAGTTGGAATGCCGCGAAACTCAGCGAGTCAAAGCGTTTTGCCGTTTGCGGAAGAAGTCCGATGTGGAACAAGTAGCAGAAGCATACATGCTCAAGAGGGATCACCTGAAATTCAAAGGCAACTGAATTTCGGCAACCGGGGATTCAAAGTCGGAATGCCGCGAAACACACCGATTAAAATCGTTTTGCCGTTTGCGGAAGAAGTCTGATATGGAACAAGTAGCAGAAGCGTACATGCTCAAGAGGGATCACCCGAAATTCAAAGGCAACTGAATTTCGGCAACCGGGGCATCGAAGTCGGAATGTCGCGAAACTCAGCGGGTCAAAGTGTTTCGCCGTTTGTGGAAGAAGTCTGATGTGGAACAAGTCGCAAAAGCATACATCCTCAAGAGGGATCACCTGAAATTCAAAGGCAACTGAATTTTGGCAACCGGGGCATCGAAGTCGCAATGCCGCGAAACTCACCGAGTAAAAGCTTTTTTCCGTTTGCGGAAGAAGTCTGATATGGAACAAGTAGCAGAAGCGTACATGCTCAAGAGGGATCACCTGAAATTCAAAGGCAAATGAATTTCGGCAACCGGGGAATCGAAGTCGGAATGCCGCGAAACTCATCGAGTAAAAGCATTTTGCCGTTTGCGGAAGAAGTCTGATATGGAACAAGTAGCAGAAGCGTACATGCTCAAGAGGGATCACCTGAAATTCAAAGGCAACTGAATTTCGGGAACCGGGGCATTAAAGTCGGAATGCCGCGAAACTCGACGAGTCAAAGTGTTTCGCCGTTTGTGGAAGAAGTCTGATGTGGAACAAGTCGCAAAAGCGTACATGCTCAAGAGGGATCACCTGAAATTCAAAGGCAACTGAATTTCGGCAACCAGGGCATCGAAGTCGGAATGCCGCAAAATTCTCGCAGTCAAAGCGTTTCACCGTTTGCGGAAGAAGTATGATGTGCAACAAGTAGCAGAAGCATACATGCTCAAGAGGGATCACCTGAAATTCAAAGGTAACTGAATTTCAGCAACCGGGGAATCGAAGTCGGAATGCTGCGAAACTAACCGAGTCAAAGCGTTTGGCCGTTTGTCGAAGAAGTCTGATGTGGAACAAGTAGCAGAAGCTTACATGCTCAAGAGGGATCACCTAAAATTCAAAGGCAACTGAATTTCGGCAACCGGGGAATCGAAGTCGGAATGCCTCGAAACTCACCGAGTAAAAGCATTTTGCCGTTTGCGGAAGAAGTTTGATATGGAACAAGTACCAGAAGCGTACATGCTCAAGAGGGATCACCCGAAATTCAAAGGCAACTGAATTTCGGCAACCGGGGCATTGAAGTCGGAATGCCGCGAAATTCTCCGAGGAAAAGCGTTTCGCCGTTTGCGGATGAAGTCTGATGTGGAACAAGTAGCAGAAGCATACATGCTTAAGAGGGATCACCTTAAATTCAAAGGCAACTGAATTTCGGCAACCGGGGAATCAAAGTCGGAATGCCGCGAAACTCACCGATTAAAAGCGTTTTGCCGTTTGCGGAAGAAGTCTGATATGGAACAAGTAGCAGAAGCGTACATGCTCAAGAGGGATCACCCGAAATTCAAAGGCAACGGAATTTCGGCAACCGGGGCATCGAAGTCGGAATGCCGCGAAACTCACCGAGTAAAAGCTTTTTGCCATTTGCGGAAGAAGTCTGATATGGAACAAGTAGCAGAACCGTACATGCTCAAGTGGGATCACCCGAAATTCAAAGGCAATTGAATTTCTGCAACCGGGGCATCAAAGTCGGAATGCCGCGAAACTCAGCGGGTCAAAGTGATTCGCCGTTTGTGGAAGAAGTCTGATGTGGAACAAGTCGCAAAAGCATACATCCTCAAGAGGGATCACCTGAAATTCAAAGGCAACTGAATTTTGGCAACCGGGGCATCGAAGTCGGAATGCCGCGAAACTCACCGAGTAAAAGCTTTTTTCCGTTTGCGGAAGAAGTCTGATATGGAACAAGTAGCAGAAGCGTACATGCTCAAGAGGGATCACCCGAACTTCAAAGGCAACTGAATTTCGACAACCGGGGCATTGAAGTCGGAATGCCGCGAAATTCTCCGAGTCAAAGCGTTTTGCCGTTTGCGGAAGAAGTCTGATGTGGAACAAGTAGCAGAAGCTTACATGCTCAAGAGGGATCACCTCAAATTCAAAGGCAACTGAATTTTGGCAACCGTGGATTCGAAGTCGGGATGCCGCGAAAGTCATCGAGTAAAAGCGTTTCGCCGTTTGCGGAAGAAGTCTTATATGGAAATAGTAGCAGAAGCGTACATGCTCAAAAGGGATCACTTGAAATTCAAAGGCAACTAGAATTCGGCAACCGGGGAATCGAAGTCCGAATGCCGCGAAACTCACCGAGTAAAAGCCTTTTGCCGTTTGCAGAAGAAGTCTGATATGGAACAAGTAGCAGAAGCGTACATGCTCAAGAGGGATCACCTGAAATTCAAAGGCAAATGAATTTCGGCAACCGGGGAATCGAAGTCGGAATGCCTCGAAACTCACCGAGTAAAAGCATTTTGCCGTTTGTGGAAGAAGTCTGATATGGAACAACTAGCAGAAGCGTACATGCTCAAGAGGGATCACCCGAAATTCAAAGGCAACTGAATTTCGGCAACCGGGAAATCGAAGTCGGAATGCCGCGAAACTAACCGAGTCAAAGCGTTTTGCCGTTTGTGGAAGAAGTCTGATGTGGAACAAGTAGCAGAAGCATACATGCTCAAGATTGATCACCTGAAATTCAAAGGCAACTGAATTTTGGCAACCGGGGCATCGAAGTCGGAATGCCGCGAAATTCTCCGAGTCAAAGCGTTTTGCCGTTTGCGGAAGAAGTCTGATGTGGAACAAGTAGCAGAAGCTTACATGCTCAAGAGGGATCACCTAAAATTCAAAGGCAACTGAATTTCGGGAACCGGGGAATCGAAGTCGGAATGCCGTGAAAGTCACCGAGTAAAATTTTTTTGCCGTTCGCGGAAGAAGTCTGATATGGAACAAGTAGCAGAAGCGTACATGCTCAAGAGGGATCACCCGAACTTCAAAGGCAACTGAATTTCGACAACCGGGGCATCGAAGTCGGAATGCCGCGAAATTCTCCGAGTCAAAGCGTTTTGCCGTTTGCGGAAGAAGTCTGATGGGGAACAAGTAGCAGAAGCTTACATGCTCAAGAGGGATCACCCGAAATTCAAAGGCAACTGAATTTCGGCAACCGGGGCATCGAAGTCGGAATGTCGCGAAACTCATCGGGTCAAAGTGTTTCGCAGTTTGTGGAAGAAGTCTGATGTGGAACAAGTCGCAAAAGCATACATCCTCAAGAGGGATCACCTGAAATTCAAAGGCAACTGAATTTTGGCAACCGGGGCATCGAAGTCGGAATGCCGCGAAACTCACCGAGTAAAATCTTTTTTCCGTTTGCGGAAGAAGTCTGATATGGAACAAGTAGCAGAAGCGTACATGCTCAAGAGGGATCACCTGATATTCAAAGGTAAATGAATTTCGGCAACCGGGGAATCGAATTCGGAATGCCGCGAAACTCATCGAGTAAAAGCATTTTGCCGTTTGCGGAAGAAGTCTGATATGGAACAAGTAGCAGAAGCGTACATGCTCAAGAGGGATCACCCGAAATTCAAAGGAAACTGAATTTCGGGAACCGGGGCATTAAAGTCGGAATGCCGCGAAACTCGACGAGTCAAAGTGTTTCGCCGTTTGTGGAAGAAGTCTGATGTGGAACAAGTCGCAAAAGCGTACATGCTCAAGAGGGATCACCTGAAATTCAAAGGCAACTGAATTTCGGCAACCAGGGCATCGAAGTCGGAATGCCGCAAAACTCTCGGAGTCAAAGCGTTTCACCGTTTGCGGAAGAAGTATGATGTGCAACAAGTAGCAGAAGCGTACATGCTCAAGAGGGATCACCTGAAATTCAAAGGCAACTGAATTTCGGCAACCGGGGAATCGAAGTCGGAATGCCGCGAAACTAACCGAGTCAAAGCGTTTTGCCGTTTGTGGAAGAAGTCTGATGTGGAACAAGTAGCAGAAGCTTACATGCTCAAGAGGGATCACCTAAAATTCAAAGGCAACTGAATTTCGGCAACCGGGGAATCGACGTCGGAATGCCTCGAAACTCACCGAGTAAAAGCATTTTGCCGTTTGCGGAAGAAGTTTGATATGGAACAAGTAGCAGAAGCGTACATGCTCAAGAGGGATCACCCGAAATTCAAAGGCAACTGAATTTCAGCAACCGGGGCATTGAAGTCGGAATGCCGCGAAATTCTCCGAGGAAAAGCGTTTCGCCGTTTGCGGATGAAGTCTGATGTGGAACAAGTAGCAGAAGCATACATGCTTAAGAGGGATCACCTGAAATTCAAAGGCAACTGAATTTCGGCAACCAGGGAATCAAAGTCGGAATGCCGCGAAACTCACCGATTAAAAGCGTTTTGCCGTTTGCGGAAGAAGTCTGATATGGAACAAGTAGCAGAAGCGTACATGCTCAAGAGGGATCACCCGAAATTCAAAGGCAACTGAATTTTGGCAACCGGGGCATCGAAGTCGGAATGCCGCGAAACTCACCGAGTAAAAGCTTTTTGCCATTTGCGGAAGAAGTCTGATATGGAACAAGTAGCAGAAGCGTATATGCTCAAGAGGGATCACCCGAAATTCAAAGGCAACTGAATTTCGGCAACCGGGGCATCGAAGTCGGAATGCCGCGAAACTCACCGAGTAAAAGCTTTTTGCCATTTGCGGAAGAAGTCTGATATGGAACAAGTAGCAGATGCGTACATGCTCAAGTGGGATCACCCGAAATTCAAAGGCAATTGAATTTCAGCAACGGGGGCATCAAAGTCGGAATGCCGCGAAACTCATCGGGTCAAAGTGATTCGCCGTTTGTGGAAGAAGTCTGATGTGGAACAATTCGCAAAAGCATACATCCTCAAGAGGGATCACCCGAAATTCAAAGGCAACTGAATTTTGGCAACCGGGGCATCGAAGTCGGAATGCCGTGAAACTCACCCAGTAAAAGCTTTTTTCCGTTTGCGGAAGAAGTCTGATATGGAACAAGTAGCAGAAGCGTACATGCTCAAGAGGGATCACCCGAACTTCAAAGGCAACTGAATTTCGACAACCGGGGCATCGAAGTCGGAATGCCGCGAAATTCTCCGAGTCAAAGCGTTTTGCCGTTTGCGGAAGAAGTCTGATGTGGAACAAGTAGCAGAAGCGTACATGCTCAAGAGGGATCACCTGAAATTCAAAGGCAAATGAATTTCGGCAACCGGGGAATCGAAGTCGGAATGCCTCGAAACTCACCGAGTAAAAGCATTTTGCCGTTCGCGGAAGAAGTCTGATGTGGAACAAGTAGCAGAAGCTTACATGCTCAAGAGGGATCACCTAAAATTCAAAGGCAACTGAATTTCGGCAACCGGGGAATCGAAGTCGGAATGCCGCGAAAGTCACCGAGTAAAAGTTTTTTGCCGTTCGCGGAAGAAGTCTGATATGGAACAAGTAGCAGAAGCGTACATGCTCAAGAGGGATCACCCGAAATTCAAAGGCAACTGAATTTCGGCAACCGGGGCATCGAAGTCGGAATGCCGCGAAACTCACCGAGTCAAAGCGTTTCGCCGTTTGCGGAAGAAGTCTAATGTGGAACAAGTAGCAGAAGCCTATATGCTCAAGAGGGATTACCTGAAATTCAAAGGCAACTGAATTTTGGCAACCGGTGATTCGAAGTCGGGATGCCGCGAAAGTCATCGAGTAAAAGCGTTTCGCCGTTTGCGGAAGAAGTCTTATATGGAAATAGTAGCAGAAGCGTACATGCTCAAGAGGGATCACCTGAAATTCAAAGGCAAATGAATTTTGGCAACCGGGGCATGGAAGTCGGAATGCCGCGAAACTCACCGAGTAAAAGCATTTTGCCATTTGCAGAAGAAGTCTGATATGGAACAAGTAGCAGAAGCGTACATGCTCAAGAGGGATCACCTGAAATTCAAAGGCAAATGAATTTCGGCAACCGGGGAATCGAAGTCGGAATGCCTCGAAACTCACCGAGTAAAAGCATTTTGCCGTTTGCGGAAGAAGTCTGATATGGAACAAGTAGCAGAAGCGTACATGCTCAAGAGGGATCACCCGAAATTCAAAGGCAACTGAATTTGGGAAACCGGTAAATCGAAGTCGGAATGCCGCGAAACTAACCGAGTCAAAGCGTTTTGCCGTTTGTGGAAGAAGTCTGATGTGGAACAAGTAGCAGAAGCATACATGCTCAAGATTGATCACCTGAAATTCAAGGGCAACTTAATTTTGGCAACCGGGGAATCGAAGTCGGAATGCCACTAAACTCACCGAGTAAAAGCGTTTTGCCGTTTGCGGAAGAAGTCTGATATGGACCAAGTAGCAGAAGCGTACATGCTCAAGAGGGATCACCCGAAATTAAAAGGCAACTGAATTTCGGCAACCGGGGCATCGAAGTCGGAATGCCGCGAAACTCACCGAGTAAAAGCTTTTTGCTGTTTGCGGAAGAAGTCTGATATGCAACAAGTAGCAGAAGCGTACATGCTCAAGAGGGATCACCCAAAATTCAAAGGCAACTGAATTTCGGCAACCGGGGCATCGAAGTCGGAATGCCGCGAAATCCTCCGAGTCAAAGCGTTTTGCCGTTTGTGGAAGAAGTCTGATATGGAACAAGTAGCAGAAGCGTACATGCTCAAGAGGGATCACCTAAAATTCAAAGGCAACTGAATTTCGGCAACCGGGGCATCGAAGTCGGAATGCCGCGAAAGTCACCGAGTAAAAGTTTTTTGCCGTTCGCGGAAGAAGTCTGATATGGAACAAGTAGCAGAAGCGTAGATGCTCAAGAGGGATCACCCGAACTTCAAAGGCAACTAAATTTCGACAACCGGGGCATCAATGTTGGAATGCCGCGAAATTCTCCGAGTCAAAGCGTTTTGCCGTTTGCGGAAGAAGTCTGATGTGGAACAAGTAGCAGAAGCTTACATGCTCAAGAGGGATCACCTAAAATTCAAAGGCAACTGAATTTCGGCAACCGGGGAATCGAAGTCGGAATGCCGCGAAAGTCACCGAGTAAAAGTTTTTTGCCGTTCGCGGAAGAAGTCTGATATGGAACAAGTAGCAGAAGCGTACATGCTCAAGAGGGATCACCCGAAATTCAAAGGCAACTAAATTTCGGCAACCGGGGCTTCGAACTCGGAATGCCGCGAAACTCACCGAGTCAAACCGTTTCGCCGTTTGCGGAAGAAGTCTAATGTGGAACAAGTAGCAGAAGCATATATGCTCAAGAGGGATTACCTGAAATTCAAAGGCAACTGAATTTTGGCAACCAGGGATTCGAAGTCGGGATGCCGCGAAAGTCATCGAGTAAAAGCGTTTCGCCGTTTGCGGAAGAAGTCTTATATGGAAATAGTAGCAGAAGCGTACATGCTCAAAAGGGATCACTTGAAATTCAAAGGCAACTGGAATTCGGCAACCGGGAAATCGAAGTCCGAATGCCGCGAAACTCACCGAGTAAAAGCATTTTGCCGTTTGCAGAAGAAGTCTGATATGGAACAAGTAGCAGAAGCGTACATGCTCAAGAGGGATCACCTGAAATTCAAAGGCAAATGAATTTCGGCAACCGGGGAATCGAAGTCGGAATGCCTCGAAACTCACCGAGTAAAAGCATTTTGCCGTTTGCGGAAGAAGTCTGATATGGAACAAGTAGCAGAAGCGTACATGCTCAAGAGGGATCACCCGAAATTCAAAGGCAACTGAATTTCGGCAACCGGGGAATCGAAGTCGGAATGCCGCGAAACTAACCAAGTCAAAGCGTTTTGCCGTTTGTGGAAGAAGTCTGATGTGGAACAAGTAGCAGAAGCATACATGCTCAAGATTGATCACCTGAAATTCAAAGGCAACTGAATTTCGGCAACCGGGGAATCGAAGTCGGAATGCCACGAAACTCACCGAGTAAAAGCGTTTTGCCGTTTGCGGAAGAAGTCTGATATGGAACAAGTAGCAGAAGCGTACATGCTCAAGAGGGATCACCCGAAATTAAAAGGCAACTGAATTTCGGCAACCGGGGCATCGAAGTCGGAATGCCGTGAAACTCACCGAGTAAAAGCTTTTTGCCGTTTGCGCAAGAAGTCTGATATGGAACAAGTAGCAGAAGCGTACATGCGCAAGAGGGATCACCCGAAATTAAAAGGCAACTAAATTTCGGCAACCGGGGCATCGAAGTCGGAATGCCGCGAAATTCACTGATTAAAAGCGTTTTGCCATTGGCGGAAGAAGTCTGATATGGAACAAGTAGCAGAAGCGTACATGCTCAAGAGGGATCACCCGAAATTAAAAGGCAACTGAATTTCGGCAACCGGGGCATCGAAGTCGGAATGCCGCGAAACTCACCGAGTAAAAGCTTTTTTCCGTTTGCGGAAGAAGTCTGATATGGAACAAGTAGCAGAAGCGTACATGCTCAAGAGGGATCACCCGAACTTCAAAGGCAACTGAATTTCGGCAACCGGGGAATCGAAGTCGGAATGCCACGAAACTCACCGATTAAAAGCGTTTTGCCGTTTGCGGAAGAAGTCTGATATGGAACAAGTAGCAGAAGCGTACATGCTCAAGAGGGATCACCCGAAATTCAAAGGCAACTGAATTTCAGCAACCGGGGCATCGAAGTCGGAATGCCGCGAAAGTCACCGATTAAAAGCGTTTTTCCGTTTGCGGAAGAAGTCTGATATGGAACAAGTAGCAGAAGCGTACATGCTCAAGAGGGATCACCCGAAATTCAAAGGCAACTGAATTTGGGCAACCGGGGCATCGAAGTCGGAATGCCGCGAAACTCACCGATTAAAAGCGTTTTGCCGTTGGCGGAAGAAGTCTGATATGGAACAAGTAGCAGAAGCGTACATGCTCAAGAGGGAACACCCGAAATTAAAAGGCAACTGAATTTCGGCAACCGGGGCATCGAAGTCGGGATGCCGCGAAACTCACCGAGTAAAAGCTTTTTGCCGTTTGCGGAAGAAGTCTGATATGGAACAAGTAGCAGAAGCGTACATGCTCAAGAGGGATCACCCGAACTTCAAAGGCAACTGAATTTCGACAACCGGGGCATCGAAGTCGGAATGCCGCGAAATTCTCCGAGTCAAAGTGTTTTGCCGTTTGCGGAAGAAGTCTGATGTGGAACAAGTAGCAGAAGCTTACATGCTCAAGAGGGATCACCTAAAATTCAAAGGCAACTGAATTTCGGCAACCGGGGAATCGAAGTCGGAATGCCGCGAAAGTCACCAAGTAAAAGTTTTTTGCCGTTCGCGGAAGAAGTCTGATATGGAACAAGTAGCAGAAGCGTAGATGCTCAAGAGGGATCACCCGAAATTCAAAGGCAACTGAATTTCGGCAACCGGGGCATCGAAGTCGGAATGCCGCGAAACTCACCGAGTCAAAGCGTTTCGCCGTTTGCGGAAGAAGTCTGATGTGGAACAAGTAGCAGAAGCATACATGCTCAAGATTGATCACCTGAAATTCAAAGGCAACTGAATTTCGGCAACCGGGGAATCGAAGTCGGAATGCCACGAAACTCACCGAGTAAAAGCGTTTTGCCGTTTGCGGAAGAAGTCTTATATGGAAATAGTAGCAGAAGCGTACATGCTCAAGAGGGATCACCCGAAATTCAAAGGCAACTGAATTTGGGCAACCGGGGCATCGAAGTCGGAATGCCGCGAAACTCACCGATTAAAAGCGTTTTGCCGTTGGCGGAAGAAGTCTGATATGGAACAAGTAGCAGAAGCGTACATGCTCAAGAGGGAACACCCGAAATTAAAAGGCAACTGAATTTCGGCAACCGGGGCATCGAAGTCGGAATGCCGCGAAAGTCACCGATTAAAAGCGTTTTTCCGTTTGCGGAAGAAGTCTGATATGGAACAAGTAGCAGAAGCGTACATGCTCAAGAGGGATCACCCGAAATTCAAAGGCAACTGAATTTGGGCAACCGGGGCATCGAAGTCGGAATGCCGCGAAACTCACCGATTAAAAGCGTTTTGCCGTTGGCGGAAGAAGTCTGATATGGAACAAGTAGCAGAAGCGTACATGCTCAAGAGGGATCACCCGAACTTCAAAGGCAACTGAATTTCGACAACCGGGGCATCGAAGTCGGAATGCCGCGAAATTCTCCGAGTCAAAGCGTTTTGCCGTTTGCGGAAG
This sequence comes from Populus alba x Populus glandulosa, assembly GCA_033617975.1. Lineage (NCBI taxonomy): Eukaryota > Viridiplantae > Streptophyta > Magnoliopsida > Malpighiales > Salicaceae > Populus > Populus alba x Populus glandulosa. Next base: position 14,680,459 of record CM066145.1, on the reverse strand, counting down.
AAGTCTGATGTGGAACAAGTAGCAGAAGCTTACATGCTCAAGAGGGATCACCTAAAATTCAAAGGCAACTGAATTTCGGCAACCGGGGAATCGAAGTCGGAATGCCGCGAAAGTCACCAAGTAAAAGTTTTTTGCCGTTCGCGGAAGAAGTCTGATATGGAACAAGTAGCAGAAGCGTACATGCTCAAGAGGGATCACCCGAACTTCAAAGGCAACTGAATTTCGACAACCGGGGCATCGAAGTCGGAATGCCGCGAAATTCTCCGAGTCAAAGTGTTTTGCCGTTTGCGGAAGAAGTCTGATGTGGAACAAGTAGCAGAAGCTTACATGCTCAAGAGGGATCACCTAAAATTCAAAGGCAACTGAATTTCGGCAACCGGGGAATCAAAGTCGGAATGCCGCGAAAGTCACCAAGTAAAAGTTTTTTGCCGTTCGCGGAAGAAGTCTGATATGGAACAAGTAGCAGAAGCGTAGATGCTCAAGAGGGATCACCCGAAATTCAAAGGCAACTGAATTTCGGCAACCGGGGCATCGAAGTCGGAATGCCGCGAAACTCACCGAGTCAAAGCGTTTCGCCGTTTGCGGAAGAAGTCTGATGTGGAACAAGTAGCAGAAGCATACATGCTCAAGATTGATCACCTGAAATTCAAATGCAACTGAATTTCGGCAACCGGGGAATCGAAGTCGGAATGCCACGAAACTCACCGAGTAAAAGCGTTTTGCCATTTGCGGAAGAAGTCTGATATGGAACAAGTAGCAGAAGCGTACATGCTCAAGAGGGAACACCCGAAATTAAAAGGCAACTGAATTTCGGCAACCGGGGCATCGAAGTCGGAATGCCGCGAAATTCTCCGAGTCAAAGCGTTTTGCCGTTTGCGGAAGAAGTCTGATGTGGAACAAGTAGCAGAAGCTTACATGCTCAAGAGGGATCACCTAAAATTCAAAGGCAACTGAATTTCGGCAACCGGGGAATCGAAGTCGGAATGCCGCGAAAGTCACCAAGTAAAAGTTTTTTGCCGTTCGCGGAAGAAGTCTGATATGGAACAAGTAGCAGAAGCGTACATGCTCAAGAGGGATCACCCGAACTTCAAAGGCAACTGAATTTCGACAACCGGGGCATCGAAGTCGGAATGCCGCGAAATTCTCCGAGTCAAAGTGTTTTGCCGTTTGCGGAAGAAGTCTGATGTGGAACAAGTAGCAGAAGCTTACATGCTCAAGAGGGATCACCTAAAATTCAAAGGCAACTGAATTTCGGCAACCGGGGAATCGAAGTCGGAATGCCGCGAAAGTCACCAAGTAAAAGTTTTTTGCCGTTCGCGGAAGAAGTCTGATATGGAACAAGTAGCAGAAGCGTAGATGCTCAAGAGGGATCACCCGAAATTCAAAGGCAACTGAATTTCGGCAACCGGGGCATCGAAGTCGGAATGCCGCGAAACTCACCGAGTCAAAGCGTTTCGCCGTTTGCGGAAGAAGTCTGATGTGGAACAAGTAGCAGAAGCATACATGCTCAAGATTGATCACCTGAAATTCAAAGGCAACTGAATTTCGGCAACCGGGGAATCGAAGTCGGAATGCCACGAAACTCACCGAGTAAAAGCGTTTTGCCGTTTGCGGAAGAAGTCTGATATGGAACAAGTAGCAGAAGCGTACATGCTCAAGAGGGAACACCCGAAATTAAAAGGCAACTGAATTTCGGCAACCGGGGCATCGAAGTCGGGATGCCGCGAAACTCACCGAGTAAAAGCTTTTTGCCGTTTGCGGAAGAAGTCTGATATGGAACAAGTAGCAGAAGCGTACATGCTCAAGAGGGATCACCCGAACTTCAAAGGCAACTGAATTTCGACAACCGGGGCATCGAAGTCGGAATGCCGCGAAATTCTCCGAGTCAAAGCGTTTTGCCGTTTGCGGAAGAAGTCTGATGTGGAACAAGTAGCAGAAGCTTACATGCTCAAGAGGGATCACCTAAAATTCAAAGGCAACTGAATTTCGGCAACCGGGGAATCGAAGTCGGAATGCCGCGAAAGTCACCAAGTAAAAGTTTTTTGCCGTTCGCGGAAGAAGTCTGATATGGAACAAGTAGCAGAAGCGTAGATGCTCAAGAGGGATCACCCGAAATTAAAAGGCAACTGAATTTCGGCAACCGGGGCATCGAAGTCGGAATGCCGCGAAACTCACCGAGTAAAAGCTTTTTTCCGTTTGCGGAAGAAGTCTGATATGGAACAAGTAGCAGAAGCGTACATGCTCAAGAGGGATCACCCGAAATTCAAAGGCAACTGAATTTCGGCAACCGGGGCATCGACGTCGGAATGCCGCGAAACTCACCGAGTCAAAGCGTTTCGCCGTTTGCGGAAGAAGTCTGATGTGGAACAAGTAGCAGAAGCATACATGCTCAAGATTGATCACCTGAAATTCAAAGGCAACTGAATTTCGGCAACCGGGGAATCGAAGTCGGAATGCCACGAAACTCACCGAGTAAAAGCGTTTTGCCGTTTGCGGAAGAAGTCTGATATGGAACAAGTAGCAGAAGCGTACATGCTCAAGAGGGATCACCCGAACTTCAAAGGCAACTGAATTTCGACAACCGGGGCATCGAAGTCGGAATGCCGCGAAATTCTCCGAGTCAAAGCGTTTTGCCGTTTGCGGAAGAAGTCTGATGTGGAACAAGTAGCACAAGCATACATGCTCAAGAGGGAACACCCGAAATTAAAAGGCAACTGAATTTCGGCAACCGGGGCATCGAAGTCGGGATGCCGCGAAACTCACCGAGTAAAAGCTTTTTGCCGTTTGCGGAAGAAGTCTGATATGGAACAAGTAGCAGAAGCGTACATGCTCAAGAGGGATCACCCGAACTTCAAAGGCAACTGAATTTCGACAACCGGGGCATCGAAGTCGGAATGCCGCGAAATTCTCCGAGTCAAAGCATTTTGCCGTTTGCGGAAGAAGTCTGATGTGGAACAAGTAGCAGAAGCTTACATGCTCAAGAGGGATCACCTAAAATTCAAAGGCAACTGAATTTCGGCAACCGGGGAATCGAAGTCGGAATGCCGCGAAAGTCACCAAGTAAAAGTTTTTTGCCGTTCGCGGAAGAAGTCTGATATGGAACAAGTAGCAGAAGCGTAGATGCTCAAGAGGGATCACCCGAAATTCAAAGGCAACTGAATTTCGGCAACCTGGGCATCGAAGTCGGAATGCCGCGAAACTCACCGAGTAAAAGCTTTTTGCCATTTGCGGAAGAAGTCTGATATGGAACAAGTAGCAGAAGCGTACATGCTCAAGAGGGATCACCCGAACTTCAAAGGCAACTGAATTTCGACAACCGGGGCATCGAAGTCGGAATGCCGCGAAATTCTCCGAGTCAAAGCGTTTTGCCGTTTGCGGAAGAAGTCTGATGTGGAACAAGTAGCAGAAGCTTACATGCTCAAGAGGGATCACCTAAAATTCAAAGGCAACTGAATTTCGGCAACCGGGGAATCGAAGTCGGAATGCCGCGAAAGTCACCAAGTAAAAGTTTTTTGCCGTTCGCGGAAGAAGTCTGATATGGAACAAGTAGCAGAAGCGTAGATGCTCAAGAGGGATCACCCGAAATTAAAAGGCAACTGAATTTCGGCAACCGGGGAATCGAAGTCGGAATGCCGCGAAAGTCACCAAGTAAAAGTTTTTTGCCGTTCGCGGAAGAAGTCTGATATGGAACAAGTAGCAGAAGCGTAGATGCTCAAGAGGGATCACCCGAACTTCAAAGGCAACTGAATTTCGACAACCGGGGCATCGAAGTCGGAATGCCGCGAAATTCTCCGAGTCAAAGCGTTTTGCCGTTTGCGGAAGAAGTCTGATGTGGAACAAGTAGCACAAGCATACATGCTCAAGAGGGAACACCCGAAATTAAAAGGCAACTGAATTTCGGCAACCGGGGCATCGAAGTCGGGATGCCGCGAAACTCACCGAGTAAAAGCTTTTTGCCGTTTGCGGAAGAAGTCTGATATGGAACAAGTAGCAGAAGCGTACATGCTCAAGAGGGATCACCCGAACTTCAAAGGCAACTGAATTTCGACAACCGGGGCATCGAAGTCGGAATGCCGCGAAATTCTCCGAGTCAAAGCGTTTTGCCGTTTGCGGAAGAAGTCTGATGTGGAACAAGTAGCAGAAGCTTACATGCTCAAGAGGGATCACCTAAAATTCAAAGGCAACTGAATTTCGGCAACCGGGGAATCGAAGTCGGAATGCCGCGAAAGTCACCAAGTAAAAGTTTTTTGCCGTTCGCGGAAGAAGTCTGATATGGAACAAGTAGCAGAAGCGTAGATGCTCAAGAGGGATCACCCGAAATTCAAAGGCAACTGAATTTCGGCAACCGGGGCATCGAAGTCGGAATGCCGCGAAACTCACCGAGTCAAAGCGTTTCGCCGTTTGCGGAAGAAGTCTGATGTGGAACAAGTAGCAGAAGCATACATGCTCAAGATTGATCACCTGAAATTCAAAGGCAACTGAATTTCGGCAACCGGGGAATCGAAGTCGGAATGCCACGAAACTCACCGAGTAAAAGCGTTTTGCCGTTTGCGGAAGAAGTCTGATATGGAACAAGTAGCAGAAGCGTACATGCTCAAGAGGGATCACCCGAACTTCAAAGGCAACTGAATTTCGACAACCGGGGCATCGAAGTCGGAATGCCGCGAAATTCTCCGAGTCAAAGCGTTTTGCCGTTTGCGGAAGAAGTCTGATGTGGAACAAGTAGCAGAAGCTTACATGCTCAAGAGGGATCACCTAAAATTCAAAGGCAACTGAATTTCGGCAACCGGGGAATCGAAGTCGGAATGCCGCGAAAGTCACCAAGTAAAAGTTTTTTGCCGTTCGCGGAAGAAGTCTGATATGGAACAAGTAGCAGAAGCGTAGATGCTCAAGAGGGATCACCCGAAATTAAAAGGCAACTGAATTTCGGCAACCGGGGCATCGAAGTCGGAATGCCGCGAAACTCACCGAGTAAAAGCTTTTTTCCGTTTGCGGAAGAAGTCTGATATGGAACAAGTAGCAGAAGCGTACATGCTCAAGAGGGATCACCCGAACTTCAAAGGCAACTGAATTTCGGTAACCGGGGCATCGAAGTAGGAATGCCGCGAAAGTCACCGATTAAAAGCGTTTTGCCGTTTGCGGAAGAAGTCTGATATGGAACAAGTAGCAGAAGCGTACATGCTCAAGAGGGATCACCCGAAATTCAAAGGCAACTGAATTTCGGCAACCGGGGAATCGAAGGCGGAATGCCTCGAAACTAACCGAGTCAAAGCGTTTTGCCGTTGGCGGAAGAAGTCTGATGTGGAACAAGTAGCACAAGCATACATGCTCAAGAGGGGTCACCGGAAATTATAAGGCAACTGAATTTCGGCAACCGGGGCATCGAAGTCGGAATGCCGCGAAACTCACCGAGTAAAAGCTTTTTTCCATTTGCGGAAGAAGTCTGATATGGAACAAGTAGCAGAAGCGTACATGCTCAAGAGGGATCACCCGAACTTCAAAGGCAACTGAATTTCGGTAACCGGGGCATCGAAGTCGGAGTGCCGCGAAAGTCACCGATTAAAAGCGTTTTGCCGTTTGTGGAAGAAGTCTGATATGGAACAAGTAGCAGAAGCGTACATGCTCAATAGGGATCACCCGAAATTCAAAGGCAACTGATTTTCGGCAACCGGGGCATTGAAGTCGGAATGCCGCGAAACTCACCGAGTCAAAGCGTTTCGCCGTTTGCGGAAGAAGTCTAATGTGGAACAAGTAGCAGAAGCATATATGCTCAAGAGGGATTACCTGAAATTCAAAGGCAACTGAATTTTGGCAACCGGGGATTCGAAGTCGGGATGCCGCGAAAGTCATCGAGTAAAAGCGTTTCGCCGTTTGCGGAAGAAGTCTTATATGGAAATAGTAGCAGAAGCGTACATGCTCAAAAGGGATCACTTGAAATTCAAAGGCAACTGGATTTCGGCAACCGGGGAATCGAAGTCCGAATGCCGCGAAACTCACCGAGTAAAAGCGTTTTGCCGTTTGCGGAAGAAGTCTGATATGGAACAAGTAGCAGAAGCGTACATGCTCAAGAGGGATCACCCGAACTTCAAAGGCAACTGAATTTCGACAACCGGGGCATCGAAGTCGGGATGCCGCGAAATTCTCCGAGTCAAAGCGTTTTGCCGTTTGCGGAAGAAGTCTGATGTGGAACAAGTAGCACAAGCATACATGCTCAAGAGGGAACACCCGAAATTAAAAGGCAACTGAATTTCGGCAACCGGGGCATCGAAGTCGGGATGCCGCGAAACTCACCGAGTAAAAGCTTTTTGTCGTTTGGGGAAGAAGTCTGATATGGAACAAGTAGTAGAAGCGTACATGCTCAAGAGGGATCACCCGAACTTCAAAGGCAACTGAATTTCGACAACCGGGGCATCGAAGTCGGAATGCCGCGAAACTCACCGAGTCATAGCGTTTCGCCGTTTGCGGAAGAAGTCTAATGTGGAACAAGTAGCAGAAGCATATATGCTCAAGAGGGATTACCTGAAATTCAAAGGCAACTGAATTTTGGCAACCGGGGATTCGAAGTCGGGATGCCGCGAAAGTCATCGAGTAAAAGGTTTTTGCCGTTTGCGGAAGAAGTCTTATATGGAAATAGTAGCAGAAGCGTACATGCTCAAAAGGGATCACCTGAAATTCAAAGGCAACTGGAATTCGGCAACCAGGGAATCGAAGTCGGAATGCCGCGAAAATCACCGAGTAAAAGCATTTTGCCGTTTGCAGAAGAAGTCTGATGTGGAACAAGTAGCAGAAGCGTACATGCTCAAGAGGGATCACCCGAAATTCAAAGGCAACTGAATTTCGGCAACCGGGGAATCGAAGTCGGAATGCCGCGAAACTAACCAAGTCAAAGCGTTTTGCCGTTTGTGGAAGAAGTCTGATGTGGAACAAGTAGCAGAAGCATACATGCTCAAGATTGATCACCTGAAATTCAAAGGCAACTGAATTTCGGCAACCGGGGAATCGAAGTCGGAATGCCACGAAACTCACCGAGTAAAAGCGTTTTGCCGTTTGCGGAAGAAGTCTGATATGGAACAAGTAGCAGAAGCGTACATGCTCAAGAGGGATCACCTGAAATTCAAAGGCAACTGAATTTTGGCAACCGGGGCATGGAAGTCGGAATGCCGCGAAACTCACCGATTAAAAGCGATTTGCCATTGGCGGAAAAAGTCTGATATGGAACAAGTAGCAGAAGCGTACATGCTCAAGAGGGATCACCTGAAATTCAAAGGCAACTGAATTTTGGCAACCGGGGCATGGAAGTCGGAATGCCACGAAACTCACCGAGTAAAAGCGTTTTGCCGTTTGCGGAAGAAGTCTGATATGGAACAAGTAGCAGAAGCGTACATGCTCAAGAGGGATCACCCGAACTTCAAAGGCAACTGAATTTCGACAACCGGGGCATCGAAGTCGGAATGCCGCGAAATTCTCCGAGTCAAAGCGTTTTGCCGTTTGCGGAAGAAGTCTGATGTGGAACAAGTAGCAGAAGCTTACATGCTCAAGAGGGATCACCTAAAATTCAAAGGCAACTGAATTTCGGCAACCGGGGAATCGAAGTCGGAATGCCGCGAAAGTCACCAAGTAAAAGTTTTTTGCCGTTCGCGGAAGAAGTCTGATATGGAACAAGTAGCAGAAGCGTAGATGCTCAAGAGGGATCACCCGAAATTAAAAGGCAACTGAATTTCGGCAACCGGGGCATCGAAGTCGGAATGCCGCGAAACTCACCGAGTAAAAGCTTTTTTCCGTTTGCGGAAGAAGTCTGATATGGAACAAGTAGCAGAAGCGTACATGCTCAAGAGGGATCACCCGAACTTCAAAGGCAACTGAATTTCGGTAACCGGGGCATCGAAGTAGGAATGCCGCGAAAGTCACCGATTAAAAGCGTTTTGCCGTTTGCGGAAGAAGTCTGATATGGAACAAGTAGCAGAAGCGTACATGCTCAAGAGGGATCACCCGAAATTCAAAGGCAACTGAATTTCGGCAACCGGGGAATCGAAGGCGGAATGCCTCGAAACTAACCGAGTCAAAGCGTTTTGCCGTTGGCGGAAGAAGTCTGATGTGGAACAAGTAGCACAAGCATACATGCTCAAGAGGGGTCACCGGAAATTATAAGGCAACTGAATTTCGGCAACCGGGGCATCGAAGTCGGAATGCCGCGAAACTCACCGAGTAAAAGCTTTTTTCCATTTGCGGAAGAAGTCTGATATGGAACAAGTAGCAGAAGCGTACATGCTCAAGAGGGATCACCCGAACTTCAAAGGCAACTGAATTTCGGTAACCGGGGCATCGAAGTCGGAGTGCCGCGAAAGTCACCGATTAAAAGCGTTTTGCCGTTTGTGGAAGAAGTCTGATATGGAACAAGTAGCAGAAGCGTACATGCTCAATAGGGATCACCCGAAATTCAAAGGCAACTGATTTTCGGCAACCGGGGCATTGAAGTCGGAATGCCGCGAAACTCACCGAGTCAAAGCGTTTCGCCGTTTGCGGAAGAAGTCTAATGTGGAACAAGTAGCAGAAGCATATATGCTCAACAGGGATTACCTGAAATTCAAAGGCAACTGAATTTTGGCAACCGGGGATTCGAAGTCGGGATGCCGCGAAAGTCATCGAGTAAAAGCGTTTCGCCGTTTGCGGAAGAAGTCTTATATGGAAATAGTAGCAGAAGCGTACATGCTCAAAAGGGATCACTTGAAATTCAAAGGCAACTGGATTTCGGCAACCGGGGAATCGAAGTCCGAATGCCGCGAAACTCACCGAGTAAAAGCGTTTTGCCGTTTGCGGAAGAAGTCTGATATGGAACAAGTAGCAGAAGCGTACATGCTCAAGAGGGATCACCCGAACTTCAAAGGCAACTGAATTTCGACAACCGGGGCATCGAAGTCGGGATGCCGCGAAATTCTCCGAGTCAAAGCGTTTTGCCGTTTGCGGAAGAAGTCTGATGTGGAACAAGTAGCACAAGCATACATGCTCAAGAGGGAACACCCGAAATTAAAAGGCAACTGAATTTCGGCAACCGGGGCATCGAAGTCGGGATGCCGCGAAACTCACCGAGTAAAAGCTTTTTGTCGTTTGGGGAAGAAGTCTGATATGGAACAAGTAGTAGAAGCGTACATGCTCAAGAGGGATCACCCGAACTTCAAAGGCAACTGAATTTCGACAACCGGGGCATCGAAGTCGGAATGCCGCGAAACTCACCGAGTCATAGCGTTTCGCCGTTTGCGGAAGAAGTCTAATGTGGAACAAGTAGCAGAAGCATATATGCTCAAGAGGGATTACCTGAAATTCAAAGGCAACTGAATTTTGGCAACCGGGGATTCGAAGTCGGGATGCCGCGAAAGTCATCGAGTAAAAGGTTTTTGCCGTTTGCGGAAGAAGTCTTATATGGAAATAGTAGCAGAAGCGTACATGCTCAAAAGGGATCACCTGAAATTCAAAGGCAACTGGAATTCGGCAACCAGGGAATCGAAGTCGGAATGCCGCGAAAATCACCGAGTAAAAGCATTTTGCCGTTTGCAGAAGAAGTCTGATGTGGAACAAGTAGCAGAAGCGTACATGCTCAAGAGGGATCACCCGAAATTCAAAGGCAACTGAATTTCGGCAACCGGGGAATCGAAGTCGGAATGCCGCGAAACTAACCAAGTCAAAGCGTTTTGCCGTTTGTGGAAGAAGTCTGATGTGGAACAAGTAGCAGAAGCATACATGCTCAAGATTGATCACCTGAAATTCAAAGGCAACTGAATTTCGGCAACCGGGGAATCGAAGTCGGAATGCCACGAAACTCACCGAGTAAAAGCGTTTTGCCGTTTGCGGAAGAAGTCTGATATGGAACAAGTAGCAGAAGCGTACATGCTCAAGAGGGATCACCTGAAATTCAAAGGCAACTGAATTTTGGCAACCGGGGCATGGAAGTCGGAATGCCACGAAACTCACCGATTAAAAGCGTTTTGCCATTGGCGGAAAAAGTCTGATATGGAACAAGTAGCAGAAGCGTACATGCTCAAGAGGGATCACCCGAAATTCAAAGGCAACTGAATTTCGGTAACCGGGGCATCGAAGTCGGAATGCCGCGAAATTCTCCGAGTCAAAGCGTTTTGCCGTTTGTGGAAGAAGTCTGATATGGAACAAGTAGCAGAAGCGTACAGGCTCAAGAGGGATCACCTGAAATTCAAAGGCAACTGAATTTTGGCAACCGGGGCATGGAAGTCGGAATGCCGCGAAACTCACCGATTAAAAGCGTTTTGCCATTGGCGGAAGAAGTCTGATATGGAACAAGTAGCAGAAGCGTACATGCTCAAGAGGGATCACCCGAAATTCAAAGGCAACTGAATTTCGGCAACCGGGGAATCGAAGTCGGAATGCCTCGAAACTAACCGAGTCAAAGCGTTTTGCCGTTGGCGGAAGAAGTCTAATGTGGAACAAGTAGCAGAAGCATATATGCTCAAGAGGGATCACCTGAAATTCAAAGGCAACTGAATTTCAGCAACCGGGGCATCGAAGTCGGAATGCCGCGAAACTCACCGAGTCAAAGCGTTTCGCCGTTTGCGGAAGCAGTCTCATGTGGAACAAGTAGCAAAAGCATACATGCTCAAGAGGGATTACCTGAAATTCAAAGGCAACTGAATTTTGGCAACCGGGGAATCGAAGTCGGAATGCCACGAAAGTCATCGAGTAAAAGCGTTTCGCCGTTTGTGGAAGAAGTCTTATATGGAAATAGTAGCAGAAGCGTACATGCTCAAAAGGGATCACTTGAAATTCAAAGCCAACTGAAATTCGGCAACCGGGGAATCGAAGTCGGAATGCCGCGAAACTCACCGAGTAAAAGGTTTTTGCCATTTGCGGAAGAAGTCTGATATGGAACAAGTAGCAGAAGCGTACATGCTCAAGAGGGATCACCCGAAATTCAAAGGCAACTGAATTTCGGCAACCGGGGCATCGAAGTCGGAATGCCGCGAAATTCTCCGAGTCAAAGCGTTTTGCCGTTTGCGGAAGAAGTCTGATATGGAACAAGTAGCAGAAGCGTACATGCTCAAGAGGGATCACCTGAAATTCAAAGGCAACTGAATTTTGGCAACCGGGGAATCGAAGTCGGAATGCCGCGAAACTCACCGATTAAAAGCGTTTTGCCATTGGCGGAAGAAGTCTGATATGGAACAAGTAGCAGAAGCGTACATGCTCAAGAGGGATCACCCGAAATTCAAAGGCAACTGAATTTGGGCAACCGGGGCATCGAAGTCGGAATGCCGCGAAACTCACCGATTAAAAGCGTTTTGCCATTGGCGGAAGAAGTCTGATATGGAACAAGTAGCAGAAGCGTACATGCTCAAGAGGGATCACCTGAAATTCAAAGGCAACTGGAATTCGGCAACCGGGGAATCGAAGTCGGAATGCCGCGAAACTCACCGAGTAAAAGCATTTTGCCGTTTGCAGAAGAAGTCTGATGTGGAACAAGTAGCAGAAGCGTACATGCTCAAGAGGGATCACCCGAAATTCAAAGGCAACTGAATTTCGGCAACCGGGGCATCGAAGTCGGAATGCCGCGAAACTCACCGAGTCAAAGCGTTTTGCCGTTTGCGGAAGAAGTCTGATATGGAACAAGTAGCAGAAGCGTACATGCTCAAGAGGGATCACCTGAAATTCAAAGGCAACTGAATTTTGGCAACCGGGGCATGGAAGTCGGAATGCCGCGAAACTCACCGATTAAAAGCGTTTTGCCATTGGCGGAAGAAGTCTGATATGGAACAAGTAGCAGAAGCGTACATGCTCAAGAGGGATCACCCGAAATTCAAAGGCAACTGAATTTCGGTAACCGGGGCATCGACGTCGGAATGCCGCGAAAGTCACCGATTGAAAGCGTTTTGCCGTTTGCGGAAGAAGTCTGATATGGAACAAGTAGCAGAAGCGTACATGCTCAAGAGGGATCACCCGAAATTCAAAGGCAACTGATTTTCGGCAACCGGGGCATTGAAGTCGGAATGCCGCGAAACTCACCGAGTCAAAGCGTTTCGCCGTTTGCGGAAGAAGTCTAATGTGGAACAAGTAGCAGAAGCATATATGCTCAAGAGGGATTACCTGAAATTCAAAGGCAACTGAATTTTGGCAACCGGGGATTCCAAGTCGGGATGCCGCGAAAGTCATCGAGTAAAAGGTTTTTGCCGTTTGCGGAAGAAGTCTTATATGGAAATAGTAGCAGAAGCGTACATGCTCAAGAGGGATCACCTGAAATTCAAAGGCAAATGAATTTTGGCAACCGGGGCATGGAAGTCGGAATGCCGCGAAACTCACCGATTAAAAGCGTTTTGCCATTGGCGGAAGAAGTTTGATATGGAACAAGTAGCAAAAGTGTACATGCTCAAGAGGGATCACCCGAAATTCAAAGGCAACTGAATTTCGGTAACCGGGGCATCGAAGTCGGAATGCCGCGAAAGTCACCGATTGAAAGCGTTTTGCCGTTTGCGGAAGAAGTCTGATATGGAACAAGTAGCAGAAGCGTACATGCTCAAGAGGGATCACCCGAAATTCAAAGGCAACTGATTTTCGGCAACCGGGGCATTGAAGTCGGAATGCCGCGAAACTCACCGAGTCAAAGCGTTTCGCCGTTTGCGGAAAAAGTCTAATGTGGAACAAGTAGCAGAAGCATATATGCTCAAGAGGGATTACCTGAAATTCAAAGGCAACTGAATTTCGGCAACCGGGGCATCGAAGTCGGAATGCCGCGAAACTCACCGAGTCAAAGCGTTTCGCCGTTTGCGGAAGCAGTCTAATGTGGAACAAGTAGCAAAAGCATACATGCTCAAGAGGGATTACCTGAAATTCAAAGGCAACTGAATTTTGGCAACCGGGGAATCGAAGTCGGAATGCCACGAAAGTCATCGAGTAAAAGTGTTTCGCCGTTTGTGGAAGAAGTCTTATATGGAAATAGTAGCAGAAGCGTACATGCTCAAAAGGGATCACTTGAAATTCAAAGCCAACTGAAATTCGGCAACCGGGGAATCGAAGTCGGAATGCCGCGAAACTCACCGAGTAAAAGGTTTTTGCCATTTGCGGAAGAAGTCTGATATGGAGCAAGTAGCAGAAGCGTATATGCTCAAGAGGGATCACCCGAAATTCAAAGGCAACTGAATTTCGGCAACCGGGGCATCGAAGTCGGAATGCCGCGAAATTCTCCGAGTCAAAGCGTTTTGCCGTTTGCGGAAGAAGTCTGATATGGAACAAGTAGCAGAAGCGTACATGCTCAAGAGGGATCACCGGAAATTCAAAGGCAACTGAATTTTGGCAACCGGGGAATCGAAGTCGGAATGCCGCGAAACTCACCGATTAAAAGCGTTTTGCCATTGGCGGAAGAAGTCTGATATGGAACAAGTAGCAGAAGCGTACATGCTCAAGAGGGATCACCCGAAATTCAAAGGCAACTGAATTTCGGCAACCGGGGCATCGAAGTCGGAATGCCGCGAAAATCACTGATTAAAAGCGTTTTGCCATTGGCGGAAGAAGTCTGATATGGAACAAGTAGCAGAAGCGTACATGCTCAAGAGGGATCACCTGAAATTCAAAGGCAACTGGAATTCGGCAACCGGGGAATCGAAGTCGGAATGCCGCGAAACTCACCGAGTAAAAGCATTTTGCCGTTTGCAGAAGAAGTCTGATGTGGAACAAGTAGCAGAAGCGTACATGCTCAAGAGGGATCACCCGAAATTCAAAGGCAACTGAATTTCGGCAACCGGGGCATCGAAGTCGGAATGCCGCGAAACTCACCGAGTCAAAGCGTTTTGCCGTTTGCGGAAGAAGTCTGATATGGAACAAGTAGCAGAAGCGTACATGCTCAAGAGGGATCACCCGAAATTCAAAGGCAACTGAATTTCGGCAACCGGGGCATCGAAGTCGGAATGCCGCGAAATTCTCCGAGTCAAAGCGTTTTGCCGTTTGCGGAAGAAGTCTGATATGGAACAAGTAGCAGAAGCGTACATGCTCAAGAGGGATCACCGGAAATTCAAAGGCAACTGAATTTTGGCAACCGGGGAATCGAAGTCGGAATGCCGCGAAACTCACCGATTAAAAGCATTTTGCCATTGGCGGAAGAAGTCTGATATGGAACAAGTAGCAGAAGCGTACATGCTCAAGAGGGATCACCCGAAATTCAAAGGCAACTGAATTTCGGCAACCGGGGCATCGAAGTCGGAATGCCGCGAAAATCACCGATTAAAAGCGTTTTGCCATTGGCGGAAGAAGTCTGATATGGAACAAGTAGCAGAAGCGTACATGCTCAAGAGGGATCACCTGAAATTCAAAGGCAACTGGAATTCGGCAACCGGGGAATCGAAGTCGGAATGCCGCGAAACTCACCGAGTAAAAGCATTTTGCCGTTTGCAGAAGAAGTCTGATGTGGAACAAGTAGCAGAAGCGTACATGCTCAAGAGGGATCACCCGAAATTCAAAGGCAACTGAATTTCGGCAACCGGGGCATCGAAGTCGGAATGCCGCGAAACTCACCGAGTCAAAGCGTTTTGCCGTTTGCGGAAGAAGTCTGATATGGAACAAGTAGCAGAAGCGTACATGCTCAAGAGGGATCACCTGAAATTAAAAGGCAACTGAATTTCGGCAACCGGGGCATCGAAGTCGGAATGCCGCGAAACTCACCGAGTAAAAGCTTTTTGTCTTTCGCGGAAGAAGTCTGATATGGAACAAGTAGCAGAAGCGTACATGCTCAAGAGGGATCACCCGAAATTCAAAGGCAACTGAATTTCGACAACCGGGGCATCGAAGTCGGAATGCCGCGAAACTCACCGAGTCAAAGCGTTTCGCCGTTTGCGGAAGAAGTCTAATGTGGAACAAGTAGCAGAAGCATATATGCTCAAGAGGGATTACCTGAAATTCAAAGGTAACTGAATTTTGGCAACCGGGGATTCGAACTCGGGATGCCGTGAAAGTCATCGAGTAAAAGTGTTTTGCCGTTTGCGAAAGAAGTCTTATATGGAAATAGTAGCAGAAGCGTACATGCTCAAAAGGGATCACCTGAAATTCAAAGGCAACTGGAATTCGGCAACCGGGGAATCGAAGTCGGAATGCCGCGAAAGTCACCGAGTAAAAGCATTTTGCCGTTTGCAGAAGAAGTCTGATGTGGAACAAGTAGCAGAAGCGTACATGCTCAAGAGGGATCACCCGAAATTAAAAGGCAACTGAATTTCGGCAACCGGGGCATCGAAGTCGGAATGCCGCGAAACTCACCGAGTAAAAGCTTTTTGCCGTTTGCGGAAGAAGTCTGATGTGGAACAAGTAGCAGAAGCGTACATGCTCAAGAGGGATCACCCGAAATTCAAAGGCAACTGAATTTCGGCAACCGGGGCATCGAAGTCGGAATGCCGCGAAACTCACCGAGTCAAAGCGTTTCGCCGTTTGCGGAAGCAGTCTAATGTGGAACAAGTAGCAGAAGCATATATGCTCAAGAGGGATTACCTGAAATTCAAAGGCAACTGAATTTCGGCAACCGGGGCATCGAAGTCGGAATGCCGCGAAACTCACCGAGTCAAAGCGTTTCGCCGTTTGCGGAAGAAGTCTAATGTGGAACAAGTAGCAGAAGCATATATGCTCAAGAGGGATTACCTGAAATTCAAAGGTAACTGAATTTTGGCAACCGGGGATTCGAACTCGGGATGCCGTGAAAGTCATCGAGTAAAAGTGTTTTGCCGTTTGCGAAAGAAGTCTTATATGGAAATAGTAGCAGAAGCGTACATGCTCAAAAGGGAGCACCTGAAATTCAAAGGCAACTGGATTTCGGCAACCGGGGAATCGAAGTCGGAATGCCGCGAAAGTCACCGAGTAAAAGCATTTTGCCGTTTGCAGAAGAAGTCTGATGTGGAACAAGTAGCAGAAGCGTACATGCTCAAGAGGGATCACCCGAAATTAAAAGGCAACTGAATTTCGGCAACCGGGGCATCGAAGTCGGAATGCCGCGAAATTCTCCGAGTCAAAGTGTTTTGCCGTTTGCGGAAGAAGTCTGATGTGGAACAAGTAGCAGAAGCTTACCAGCTCAAGAGGGATCACCTAAAATTCAAAGGCAACTGAATTTCAGCAACCGGGGAATCGAAGTCGGAATGCTTCGAAACTCAACGAGTAAAAGCATTTTGCCGTTTGCGGAAGAAGTCTGATCTGGAACAAGTAGCAGAAGCGTACATGATCAAGAGGGATCACCCGAAATTCAAAGGCAACTGAATTTCGGCAACCGGGGAATCGAATTCGGAATGCCGCGAAACTCACCGAATCAAAGCGTTTTGCCGTTTGTGGAAGAAGTCTGATGTGGAACAAGTAGCAGAAGCTTACCAGCTCAAGAGGGATCACCTAAAATTCAAAGGCAACTGAATTTCAGCAACCGGGGAATCGAAGTCGGAATGCTTCGAAACTCAACGAGTAAAAGCATTTTGCCGTTTGCGGAAGAAGTCTGATCTGGAACAAGTAGCAGAAGCGTACATGATCAAGAGGGATCACCCGAAATTCAAAGGCAACTGAATTTCGGCAACCGGGGAATCGAATTCGGAATGCCGCGAAACTCACCGAGTCAAAGCGTTTTGCCGTTTGTGGAAGAAGTCTGATGTGGAACAAGTAGCAGAAGCGTACATGCTCAAGAGGGATCACCTGAAATTCAAAGGCAACTAAATTTTGGCAACCGGGGCATCGAAATCGGAATGCCGCGAAACTCACCGAGTAAAACCGTTTTGCCGTTTGCGGAAGAAGTCTGATATGGAACAAGTAGCAGAAGCGTACATGCTCAAGAGGGATCACCTGAAATTCAAAGGCAACTGAATTTTGGCAACCGGGGCATGGAAGTCGGAATGCCGCGAAACTCACCGAGTCAAAGCGTTTTGCCGTTTGTGGAAGAAGTCTGATGTGGAACAAGTAGCAGAAGCGTACATGATGAAGAGGGATCACCTGAAATTCAAAGGCAACTGAATTTCGGCAACCGGGGAATCGAAGTCGGAATGCCGCGAAACTCACCGATTAAAAGCGTTTTGCCGTTGGCGGAAGAAGTCTGATATGGAACAAGTAGCAGAAGCGTACATGCTCAAGAGGGATCACCCGAAATTCAAAGGCAACTGAATTTGGGCAACCGGGGCATCGAAGTCGGAATGCCGCGAAACTCACCGAGTAAAAGCTTTTTGTCGTTCGCGGAAGAAGTCTGATATGGAACAAGTAGCAGAAGCGTACATGCTCAAGAGGGATCACCCGAAATTCAAAGGCAACTGAATTTCGGCAACCGGGGCATCGAAGTCGGAATGCCGCGAAACTCACCGAGTCAAAGCGTTTTGCCATTTGCGGAAGAAGTCTGATGTGGAACAAGTAGCAGAAGCGTACATGCTCAAGAGGGATCACCCGAAATTCAAAGGCAACTGAATTTCGGCAACCGGGGCATCGAATTCGGAATGCCGCGAAACTCACCGAGTCAAAGCGTTTTGCCGTTTGCGGAAGAAGTCTGATGTGGAACAAGTAGCAGAAGCGTACATGCTCAAGAGGGATCACCTGAAATTCAAAGGCAACTGAATTTTGGCAACCGGGGCATGGAAGTCGGAATGCCGCGAAACTCACCGATTAAAAGCGTTTTGCCATTGGCGGAAGAAGTCTGATATGGAACAAGTAGCAGAAGCGTACATGCTCAAGAGGGATCACCCGAAATTCAAAGGCAACTGAATTTCGGCAACCGGGGCATCGAAGTCGGAATGCCGCGAAACTCACCGAGTCAAAGCGTTTTGCCATTTGCGGAAGAAGTCTGATGTGGAACAAGTAGCAGAAGCGTACATGCTCAAGAGGGATCACCTGAAATTCAAAGGCAACTGAATTTTGGCAACCGGGGCATGGAAGTCGGAATGCCGCGAAACTCACCGATTAAAAGCGTTTTGCCATTGGCGGAAGAAGTCTGATATGGAACAAGTAGCAGAAGCGTACATGCTCAAGAGGGATCACCCGAAATTCAAAGGCAACTGAATTTCGGTAACCGGGGCATCGAAGTCGGAATGCCGCGAAAGTCACCGATTGAAAGCGTTTTGCCGTTTGCGGAAGAAGTCTGATATGGAACAAGTAGCAGAAGCGTACATGCTCAAGAGGGATCACCCGAAACTCAAAGGCAACTGATTTTCGGCAACCGGGGCATTGAAGTCGGAATGCCGCGAAACTCACCGAGTCAAAGCGTTTCGCCGTTTGCGGAAGAAGTCTAATGTGGAACAAGTAGCAGAAGCATATATGCTCAAGAGGGATTACCTGAAATTCAAAGGCAACTGAATTTTGGCAACCGGGGATTCCAAGTCGGGATGCCGCGAAAGTCATCGAGTAAAAGGTTTTTGCTGTTTGCGGAAGAAGTCTTATATGGAAATAGTAGCAGAAGCGTACATGCTCAAGAGGGATCACCTGAAATTCAAAGGCAACTGAATTTTGGCAACCGGGGCATGGAAGTCGGAATGCCGCGAAACTCACCGATTAAAAGCGTTTTGCCATTGGCGGAAGAAGTTTGATATGGAACAAGTAGCAGAAGTGTACATGCTCAAGAGGGATCACCCGAAATTCAAAGGCAACTGAATTTCGGTAACCGGGGCATCGAAGTCGGAATGCCGCGAAACTCACCGAGTAAAAGCTTTTTGTCTTTCGCGGAAGAAGTCTGATATGGAACAAGTAGCAGAAGCGTACATGCTCAAGAGGGATCACCCGAAATTCAAAGGCAACTGATTTTCGGCAACCGGGGCATCGAAGTCGGAATGCCGCGAAACTCACCGAGTCAAAGCGTTTCGCCGTTTGCGGAAGAAGTCTAATGTGGAACAAGTAGCAGAAGCATATATGCTCAAGAGGGATTACCTGAAATTCAAAGGTAACTGAATTTTGGCAACCGGGGATTCGAACTCGGGATGCCGTGAAAGTCATCGAGTAAAAGTGTTTTGCCGTTTGCGAAAGAAGTCTTATATGGAAATAGTAGCAGAAGCGTACATGCTCAAAAGGGATCCCCTGAAATTCAAAGGCAACTGGAATTCGGCAACCGGGGAATCGAAGTCGGAATGCCGCGAAAGTCACCGAGTAAAAGCATTTTGCCGTTTGCAGAAGAAGTCTGATGTGGAACAAGTAGCAGAAGCGTACATGCTCAAGAGGGATCACCCGAAATTAAAAGGCAACTGAATTTCGGCAACCGGGGCATCGAAGTCGGAATGCCGCGAAACTCACCGAGTAAAAGCTTTTTGCCGTTTGCGGAAGAAGTCTGATGTGGAACAAGTAGCAGAAGCGTACATGCTCAAGAGGGATCACCCGAAATTCAAAGGCAACTGAATTTCGGCAACCGGGGCATCGAAGTCGGAATGCCGCGAAACTCACCGAGTCAAAGCGTTTCGCCGTTTGCGGAAGCAGTCTAATGTGGAACAAGTAGCAGAAGCATATATGCTCAAGAGGGATTACCTGAAATTCAAAGGCAACTGAATTTCGGCAACCGGGGCATCGAAGTCGGAATGCCTCGAAACTCACCGAGTCAAAGCGTTTCGCCGTTTGCGGAAGAAGTCTAATGTGGAACAAGTAGCAGAAGCATATATGCTCAAGAGGGATTACCTGAAATTCAAAGGTAACTGAATTTTGGCAACCGGGGATTCGAACTCGGGATGCCGTGAAAGTCATCGAGTAAAAGTGTTTTGCCGTTTGCGAAAGAAGTCTTATATGGAAATAGTAGCAGAAGCGTACATGCTCAAAAGGGAGCACCTGAAATTCAAAGGCAACTGGATTTCGGCAACCGGGGAATCGAAGTCGGAATGCCGCGAAAGTCACCGAGTAGAAGCATTTTGCCGTTTGCAGAAGAAGTCTGATGTGGAACAAGTAGCAGAAGCGTACATGCTCAAGAGGGATCACCCGAAATTAAAAGGCAACTGAATTTCGGCAACCGGGGCATCGAAGTCGGAATGCCGCGAAATTCTCCGAGTCAAAGTGTTTTGCCGTTTGCGGAAGAAGTCTGATGTGGAACAAGTAGCAGAAGCTTACCAGCTCAAGAGGGATCACCTAAAATTCAAAGGCAACTGAATTTCAGCAACCGGGGAATCGAAGTCGGAATGCTTCGAAACTCAACGAGTAAAAGCATTTTGCCGTTTGCGGAAGAAGTCTGATCTGGAACAAGTAGCAGAAGCGTACATGATCAAGAGGGATCACCCGAAATTCAAAGGCAACTGAATTTCGGCAACCGGGGAATCGAATTCGGAATGCCGCGAAACTCACCGAGTCAAAGCGTTTTGCCGTTTGTGGAAGAAGTCTGATGTGGAACAAGTAGCAGAAGCGTACATGCTCAAGAGGGATCACCTGAAATACAAAGGCAACTAAATTTTGGCAACCGGGGCATCGAAGTCGGAATGCCGCGAAACTCACCGAGTAAAAGCGTTTTGCCGTTTGCGGAAGAAGTCTGATATGGAACAAGTAGCAGAAGCGTACATGCTCAAGAGGGATCACCTGAAATTCAAAGGCAACTGAATTTTGGCAACCGGGGCATGGAAGTCGGAATGCCGCGAAACTCACCGAGTCAAAGCGTTTTGCTGTTTGTGGAAGAAGTCTGATGTGGAACAAGTAGCAAAAGCGTACATGATGAAGAGGGATCACCTGAAATTCAAAGGCAACTGAATTTCGGCAACCGGGGAATCGAAGTCGGAATGCCGCGAAACTCACCGATTAAAAGCGTTTTGCCGTTGGCGGAAGAAGTCTGATATGGAACAAGTAGCAGAAGCGTACATGCTCAAGAGGGATCACCCGAAATTCAAAGGCAACTGAATTTGGGCAACCGGGGCATCGAAGTCGGAATGCCGCGAAACTCACCGAGTAAAAGCTTTTTGTCGTTCGCGGAAGAAGTCTGATATGGAACAAGTAGCAGAAGCGTACATGCTCAAGAGGGATCACCCGAAATTCAAAGGCAACTGAATTTCGGCAACCGGGGCATCGAAGTCGGAATGCCGCGAAACTCACCGAGTCAAAGCGTTTTGCCATTTGCGGAAGAAGTCTGATGTGGAACAAGTAGCAGAAGCGTACATGCTCAAGAGGGATCACCCGAAATTCAAAGGCAACTGAATTTCGGCAACCGGGGCATCGAAGTCGGAATGCCGCGAAACTCACCGAGTCAAAGCGTTTTGCCGTTTGCGGAAGAAGTCTGATATGGAACAAGTAGCAGAAGCGTACATGCTCAAGAGGGATCACCTGAAATTCAAAGGCAACTGAATTTTGGCAACCGGGGCATGGAAGTCGGAATGCCGCGAAACTCACCGATTAAAAGCGTTTTGCCATTGGCGGAAGAAGTCTGATATGGAACAAGTAGCAGAAGCGTACATGCTCAAGAGGGATCACCCGAAATTCAAAGGCAACTGAATTTCGGTAACCGGGGCATCGAAGTCGGAATGCCGCGAAAGTCACCGATTGAAAGCGTTTTGCCGTTTGCGGAAGAAGTCTGATATGGAACAAGTAGCAGAAGCGTACATGCTCAAGAGGGATCACCCGAAATTCAAAGGCAACTGATTTTCGGCAACCGGGGCATTGAAGTCGGAATGCCGCGAAACTCACCGAG
The DNA here is from genome assembly GCA_033617975.1 of Populus alba x Populus glandulosa. Classification (NCBI taxonomy): domain Eukaryota; kingdom Viridiplantae; phylum Streptophyta; class Magnoliopsida; order Malpighiales; family Salicaceae; genus Populus; species Populus alba x Populus glandulosa. Next base: position 14,658,876 of record CM066145.1, on the reverse strand, counting down.
TCAAAGCGTTTCGCCGTTTGCGGAAGAAGTCTAATGTGGAACAAGTAGCAGAAGCATATATGCTCAAGAGGGATTACCTGAAATTCAAAGGCAACTGAATTTTGGCAACCGGGGATTCCAAGTCGGGATGCCGCGAAAGTCATCGAGTAAAAGGTTTTTGCCGTTTGCGGAAGAAGTCTTATATGGAAATAGTAGCAGAAGCGTACATGCTCAAGAGGGATCACCTGAAATTCAAAGGCAACTGAATTTTGGCAACCGGGGCATGGAAGTCGGAATGCCGCGAAACTCACCGATTAAAAGCGTTTTGCCATTGGCGGAAGAAGTTTGATATGGAACAAGTAGCATAAGTGTACATGCTCAAGAGGGATCACCCGAAATTCAAAGGCAACTGAATTTCGGTAACCGGGGCATCGAAGTCGGAATGCCGCGAAACTCACCGAGTAAAAGCTTTTTGTCTTTCGCGGAAGAAGTCTGATATGGAACAAGTAGCAGAAGCGTACATGCTCAAGAGTGATCACCCGAAATTCAAAGGCAACTGATTTTCGGCAACCGGGGCATCGAAGTCGGAATGCCGCGAAACTCACCGAGTCAAAGCGTTTCGCCGTTTGCGGAAGAAGTCTAATGTGGAACAAGTAGCAGAAGCATATATGCTCAAGAGGGATTACCTGAAATTCAAAGGTAACTGAATTTTGGCAACCGGGGATTCGAACTCGGGATGCCGTGAAAGTCATCGAGTAAAAGTGTTTTGCCGTTTGCGAAAGAAGTCTTATATGGAAATAGTAGCAGAAGCGTACATGCTCAAAAGGGATCACCTGAAATTCAAAGGCAACTGGAATTCGGCAACCGGGGAATCGAAGTCGGAATGCCGCGAAAGTCACCGAGTAAAAGCATTTTGCCGTTTGCAGAAGAAGTCTGATGTGGAACAAGTAGCAGAAGCGTACATGCTCAAGAGGGATCACCCGAAATTAAAAGGCAACTGAATTTCGGCAACCGGGGCATCGAAGTCGGAATGCCGCGAAACTCACCGAGTAAAAGCTTTTTGCCGTTTGCGGAAGAAGTCTGATGTGGAACAAGTAGCAGAAGCGTACATGCTCAAGAGGGATCACCCGAAATTCAAAGGCAACTGAATTTCGGCAACCGGGGCATCGAAGTCGGAATGCCGCGAAACTCACCGAGTCAAAGCGTTTCGCCGTTTGCGGAAGCAGTCTAATGTGGAACAAGTAGCAGAAGCATATATGCTCAAGAGGGATTACCTGAAATTCAAAGGCAACTGAATTTCGGCAACCGGGGCATCGAAGTCGGAATGCCGCGAAACTCACCGAGTCAAAGCGTTTCGCCGTTTGCGGAAGAAGTCTAATGTGGAACAAGTAGCAGAAGCATATATGCTCAAGAGGGATTACCTGAAATTCAAAGGTAACTGAATTTTGGCAACCGGGGATTCGAACTCGGGATGCCGTGAAAGTCATCGAGTAAAAGTGTTTTGCCGTTTGCGAAAGAAGTCTTATATGGAAATAGTAGCAGAAGCGTACATGCTCAAAAGGGAGCACCTGAAATTCAAAGGCAACTGGATTTCGGCAACCGGGGAATCGAAGTCGGAATGCCGCGAAAGTCACCGAGTAAAAGCATTTTGCCGTTTGCAGAAGAAGTCTGATGTGGAACAAGTAGCAGAAGCGTACATGCTCAAGAGGGATCACCCGAAATTAAAAGGCAACTGAATTTCGGCAACCGGGGCATCGAAGTCGGAATGCCGCGAAATTCTCCGAGTCAAAGTGTTTTGCCGTTTGCGGAAGAAGTCTGATGTGGAACAAGTAGCAGAAGCTTACCAGCTCAAGAGGGATCACCTAAAATTCAAAGGCAACTGAATTTCAGCAACCGGGGAATCGAAGTCGGAATGCTTCGAAACTCAACGAGTAAAAGCATTTTGCCGTTTGCGGAAGAAGTCTGATCTGGAACAAGTAGCAGAAGCGTACATGATCAAGAGGGATCACCCGAAATTCAAAGGCAACTGAATTTCGGCAACCGGGGAATCGAATTCGGAATGCCGCGAAACTCACCGAGTCAAAGCGTTTTGCCGTTTGTGGAAGAAGTCTGATGTGGAACAAGTAGCAGAAGCGTACATGCTCAAGAGGGATCACCTGAAATTCAAAGGCAACTAAATTTTGGCAACCGGGGCATCGAAGTCGGAATGCCGCGAAACTCACCGAGTAAAAGCGTTTTGCCGTTTGCGGAAGAAGTCTGATATGGAACAAGTAGCAGAAGCGTACATGCTCAAGAGGGATCACCTGAAATTCAAAGGCAACTGAATTTTGGCAACCGGGGCATGGAAGTCGGAATGCCGCGAAACTCACCGAGTCAAAGCGTTTTGCCGTTTGTGGAAGAAGTCTGATGTGGAACAAGTAGCAGAAGCGTACATGATGAAGAGGGATCACCTGAAATTCAAAGGCAACTGAATTTCGGCAACCGGGGAATCGAAGTCGGAATGCCGCGAAACTCACCGATTAAAAGCGTTTTGCCGTTGGCGGAAGAAGTCTGATATGGAACAAGTAGCAGAAGCGTACATGCTCAAGAGGGATCACCCGAAATTCAAAGGCAACTGAATTTGGGCAACCGGGGCATCGAAGTCGGAATGCCGCGAAACTCACCGAGTAAAAGCTTTTTGTCGTTCGCGGAAGAAGTCTGATATGGAACAAGTAGCAGAAGCGTACATGCTCAAGAGGGATCACCCGAAATTCAAAGGCAACTGAATTTCGGCAACCGGGGCATCGAAGTCGGAATGCCGCGAAACTCACCGAGTCAAAGCGTTTTGCCATTTGCGGAAGAAGTCTGATGTGGAACAAGTAGCAGAAGCGTACATGCTCAAGAGGGATCACCCGAAATTCAAAGGCAACTGAATTTCGGCAACCGGGGCATCGAAGTCGGAATGCCGCGAAACTCACCGAGTCAAAGCGTTTTGCCGTTTGCGGAAGAAGTCTGATATGGAACAAGTAGCAGAAGCGTACATGCTCAAGAGGGATCACCTGAAATTCAAAGGCAACTGAATTTTGGCAACCGGGGCATGGAAGTCGGAATGCCGCGAAACTCACCGATTAAAAGCGTTTTGCCATTGGCGGAAGAAGTCTGATATGGAACAAGTAGCAGAAGCGTACATGCTCAAGAGGGATCACCCGAAATTCAAAGGCAACTGAATTTCGGTAACCGGGGCATCGAAGTCGGAATGCCGCGAAAGTCACCGATTGAAAGCGTTTTGCCGTTTGCGGAAGAAGTCTGATATGGAACAAGTAGCAGAAGCGTACATGCTCAAGAGGGATCACCCGAAATTCAAAGGCAACTGATTTTCGGCAACCGGGGCATTGAAGTCGGAATGCCGCGAAACTCACCGAGTCAAAGCGTTTCGCCGTTTGCGGAAGAAGTCTAATGTGGAACAAGTAGCAGAAGCATATATGCTCAAGAGGGATTACCTGAAATTCAAAGGCAACTGAATTTTGGCAACCGGGGATTCCAAGTCGGGATGCCGCGAAAGTCATCGAGTAAAAGGTTTTTGCCGTTTGCGGAAGAAGTCTTATATGGAAATAGTAGCAGAAGCGTACATGCTCAAGAGGGATCACCTGAAATTCAAAGGCAACTGAATTTTGGCAACCGGGGCATGGAAGTCGGAATGCCGCGAAACTCACCGATTAAAAGCGTTTTGCCATTGGCGGAAGAAGTTTGATATGGAACAAGTAGCATAAGTGTACATGCTCAAGAGGGATCACCCGAAATTCAAAGGCAACTGAATTTCGGTAACCGGGGCATCGAAGTCGGAATGCCGCGAAACTCACCGAGTAAAAGCTTTTTGTCTTTCGCGGAAGAAGTCTGATATGGAACAAGTAGCAGAAGCGTACATGCTCAAGAGGGATCACCCGAAATTCAAAGGCAACTGATTTTCGGCAACCGGGGCATCGAAGTCGGAATGCCGCGAAACTCACCGAGTCAAAGCGTTTCGCCGTTTGCGGAAGAAGTCTAATGTGGAACAAGTAGCAGAAGCATATATGCTCAAGAGGGATTACCTGAAATTCAAAGGTAACTGAATTTTGGCAACCGGGGATTCGAACTCGGGATGCCGTGAAAGTCATCGAGTAAAAGTGTTTTGCCGTTTGCGAAAGAAGTCTTATATGGAAATAGTAGCAGAAGCGTACATGCTCAAAAGGGATCACCTGAAATTCAAAGGCAACTGGAATTCGGCAACCGGGGAATCGAAGTCGGAATGCCGCGAAAGTCACCGAGTAAAAGCATTTTGCCGTTTGCAGAAGAAGTCTGATGTGGAACAAGTAGCAGAAGCGTACATGCTCAAGAGGGATCACCCGAAATTAAAAGGCAACTGAATTTCGGCAACCGGGGCATCGAAGTCGGAATGCCGCGAAACTCACCGAGTAAAAGCTTTTTGCCGTTTGCGGAAGAAGTCTGATGTGGAACAAGTAGCAGAAGCGTACATGCTCAAGAGGGATCACCCGAAATTCAAAGGCAACTGAATTTCGGCAACCGGGGCATCGAAGTCGGAATGCCGCGAAACTCACCGAGTCAAAGCGTTTCGCCGTTTGCGGAAGCAGTCTAATGTGGAACAAGTAGCAGAAGCATATATGCTCAAGAGGGATTACCTGAAATTCAAAGGCAACTGAATTTCGGCAACCGGGGCATCGAAGTCGGAATGCCGCGAAACTCACCGAGTCAAAGCGTTTCGCCGTTTGCGGAAGAAGTCTAATGTGGAACAAGTAGCAGAAGCATATATGCTCAAGAGGGATTACCTGAAATTCAAAGGTAACTGAATTTTGGCAACCGGGGATTCGAACTCGGGATGCCGTGAAAGTCATCGAGTAAAAGTGTTTTGCCGTTTGCGAAAGAAGTCTTATATGGAAATAGTAGCAGAAGCGTACATGCTCAAAAGGGAGCACCTGAAATTCAAAGGCAACTGGATTTCGGCAACCGGGGAATCGAAGTCGGAATGCCGCGAAAGTCACCGAGTAAAAGCATTTTGCCGTTTGCAGAAGAAGTCTGATGTGGAACAAGTAGCAGAAGCGTACATGCTCAAGAGGGATCACCCGAAATTAAAAGGCAACTGAATTTCGGCAACCGGGGCATCGAAGTCGGAATGCCGCGAAATTCTCCGAGTCAAAGTGTTTTGCCGTTTGCGGAAGAAGTCTGATGTGGAACAAGTAGCAGAAGCTTACCAGCTCAAGAGGGATCACCTAAAATTCAAAGGCAACTGAATTTCAGCAACCGGGGAATCGAAGTCGGAATGCTTCGAAACTCAACGAGTAAAAGCATTTTGCCGTTTGCGGAAGAAGTCTGATCTGGAACAAGTAGCAGAAGCGTACATGATCAAGAGGGATCACCCGAAATTCAAAGGCAACTGAATTTCGGCAACCGGGGAATCGAATTCGGAATGCCGCGAAACTCACCGAGTCAAAGCGTTTTGCCGTTTGTGGAAGAAGTCTGATGTGGAACAAGTAGCAGAAGCGTACATGCTCAAGAGGGATCACCTGAAATTCAAAGGCAACTAAATTTTGGCAACCGGGGCATCGAAGTCGGAATTCCGCGAAACTCACCGAGTAAAAGCGTTTTGCCGTTTGCGGAAGAAGTCTGATATGGAACAAGTAGCAGAAGCGTACATGCTCAAGAGGGATCACCTGAAATTCAAAGGCAACTGAATTTTGGCAACCGGGGCATGGAAGTCGGAATGCCGCGAAACTCACCGAGTCAAAGCGTTTTGCCGTTTGTGGAAGAAGTCTGATGTGGAACAAGTAGCAGAAGCGTACATGATGAAGAGGGATCACCTGAAATTCAAAGGCAACTGAATTTCGGCAACCGGGGAATCGAAGTCGGAATGCCGCGAAACTCACCGATTAAAAGCGTTTTGCCGTTGGCGGAAGAAGTCTGATATGGAACAAGTAGCAGAAGCGTACATGCTCAAGAGGGATCACCCGAAATTCAAAGGCAACTGAATTTGGGCAACCGGGGCATCGAAGTCGGAATGCCGCGAAACTCACCGAGTAAAAGCTTTTTGTCGTTCGCGGAAGAAGTCTGATATGGAACAAGTAGCAGAAGCGTACATGCTCAAGAGGGATCACCCGAAATTCAAAGGCAACTGAATTTCGGCAACCGGGGCATCGAAGTCGGAATGCCGCGAAACTCACCGAGTCAAAGCGTTTTGCCATTTGCGGAAGAAGTCTGATGTGGAACAAGTAGCAGAAGCGTACATGCTCAAGAGGGATCACCCGAAATTCAAAGGCAACTGAATTTCGGCAACCGGGGCATCGAAGTCGGAATGCCGCGAAACTCACCGAGTCAAAGCGTTTTGCCGTTTGCGGAAGAAGTCTGATATGGAACAAGTAGCAGAAGCGTACATGCTCAAGAGGGATCACCTGAAATTCAAAGGCAACTGAATTTTGGCAACCGGGGCATGGAAGTCGGAATGCCGCGAAACTCACCGATTAAAAGCGTTTTGCCATTGGCGGAAGAAGTCTGATATGGAACAAGTAGCAGAAGCGTACATGCTCAAGAGGGATCACCCGAAATTCAAAGGCAACTGAATTTCGGTAACCGGGGCATCGAAGTCGGAATGCCGCGAAAGTCACCGATTGAAAGCGTTTTGCCGTTTGCGGAAGAAGTCTGATATGGAACAAGTAGCAGAAGCGTACATGCTCAAGAGGGATCACCCGAAATTCAAAGGCAACTGATTTTCGGCAACCGGGGCATTGAAGTCGGAATGCCGCGAAACTCACCGAGTCAAAGCGTTTCGCCGTTTGCGGAAGAAGTCTAATGTGGAACAAGTAGCAGAAGCATATATGCTCAAGAGGGATTACCTGAAATTCAAAGGCAACTGAATTTTGGCAACCGGGGATTCCAAGTCGGGATGCCGCGAAAGTCATCGAGTAAAAGGTTTTTGCCGTTTGCGGAAGAAGTCTTATATGGAAATAGTAGCAGAAGCGTACATGCTCAAGAGGGATCACCTGAAATTCAAAGGCAACTGAATTTTGGCAACCGGGGCATGGAAGTCGGAATGCCGCGAAACTCACCGATTAAAAGCGTTTTGCCATTGGCGGAAGAAGTTTGATATGGAACAAGTAGCATAAGTGTACATGCTCAAGAGGGATCACCCGAAATTCAAAGGCAACTGAATTTCGGTAACCGGGGCATCGAAGTCGGAATGCCGCGAAACTCACCGAGTAAAAGCTTTTTGTCTTTCGCGGAAGAAGTCTGATATGGAACAAGTAGCAGAAGCGTACATGCTCAAGAGGGATCACCCGAAATTCAAAGGCAACTGATTTTCGGCAACCGGGGCATCGAAGTCGGAATGCCGCGAAACTCACCGAGTCAAAGCGTTTCGCCGTTTGCGGAAGAAGTCTAATGTGGAACAAGTAGCAGAAGCATATATGCTCAAGAGGGATTACCTGAAATTCAAAGGTAACTGAATTTTGGCAACCGGGGATTCGAACTCGGGATGCCGTGAAAGTCATCGAGTAAAAGTGTTTTGCCGTTTGCGAAAGAAGTCTTATATGGAAATAGTAGCAGAAGCGTACATGCTCAAAAGGGATCACCTGAAATTCAAAGGCAACTGGAATTCGGCAACCGGGGAATCGAAGTCGGAATGCCGCGAAAGTCACCGAGTAAAAGCATTTTGCCGTTTGCAGAAGAAGTCTGATGTGGAACAAGTAGCAGAAGCGTACATGCTCAAGAGGGATCACCCGAAATTAAAAGGCAACTGAATTTCGGCAACCGGGGCATCGAAGTCGGAATGCCGCGAAACTCACCGAGTAAAAGCTTTTTGCCGTTTGCGGAAGAAGTCTGATGTGGAACAAGTAGCAGAAGCGTACATGCTCAAGAGGGATCACCCGAAATTCAAAGGCAACTGAATTTCGGCAACCGGGGCATCGAAGTCGGAATGCCGCGAAACTCACCGAGTCAAAGCGTTTCGCCGTTTGCGGAAGCAGTCTAATGTGGAACAAGTAGCAGAAGCATATATGCTCAAGAGGGATTACCTGAAATTCAAAGGCAACTGAATTTCGGCAACCGGGGCATCGAAGTCGGAATGCCGCGAAACTCACCGAGTCAAAGCGTTTCGCCGTTTGCGGAAGAAGTCTAATGTGGAACAAGTAGCAGAAGCATATATGCTCAAGAGGGATTACCTGAAATTCAAAGGTAACTGAATTTTGGCAACCGGGGATTCGAACTCGGGATGCCGTGAAAGTCATCGAGTAAAAGTGTTTTGCCGTTTGCGAAAGAAGTCTTATATGGAAATAGTAGCAGAAGCGTACATGCTCAAAAGGGAGCACCTGAAATTCAAAGGCAACTGGATTTCGGCAACCGGGGAATCGAAGTCGGAATGCCGCGAAAGTCACCGAGTAAAAGCATTTTGCCGTTTGCAGAAGAAGTCTGATGTGGAACAAGTAGCAGAAGCGTACATGCTCAAGAGGGATCACCCGAAATTAAAAGGCAACTGAATTTCGGCAACCGGGGCATCGAAGTCGGAATGCCGCGAAATTCTCCGAGTCAAAGTGTTTTGCCGTTTGCGGAAGAAGTCTGATGTGGAACAAGTAGCAGAAGCTTACCAGCTCAAGAGGGATCACCTAAAATTCAAAGGCAACTGAATTTCAGCAACCGGGGAATCGAAGTCGGAATGCTTCGAAACTCAACGAGTAAAAGCATTTTGCCGTTTGCGGAAGAAGTCTGATCTGGAACAAGTAGCAGAAGCGTACATGATCAAGAGGGATCACCCGAAATTCAAAGGCAACTGAATTTCGGCAACCGGGGAATCGAATTCGGAATGCCGCGAAACTCACCGAGTCAAAGCGTTTTGCCGTTTGTGGAAGAAGTCTGATGTGGAACAAGTAGCAGAAGCGTACATGCTCAAGAGGGATCACCTGAAATTCAAAGGCAACTAAATTTTGGCAACCGGGGCATCGAAGTCGGAATGCCGCGAAACTCACCGAGTAAAAGCGTTTTGCCGTTTGCGGAAGAAGTCTGATATGGAACAAGTAGCAGAAGCGTACATGCTCAAGAGGGATCACCTGAAATTCAAAGGCAACTGAATTTTGGCAACCGGGGCATGGAAGTCGGAATGCCGCGAAACTCACCGAGTCAAAGCGTTTTGCCGTTTGTGGAAGAAGTCTGATGTGGAACAAGTAGCAGAAGCGTACATGATGAAGAGGGATCACCTGAAATTCAAAGGCAACTGAATTTCGGCAACCGGGGAATCGAAGTCGGAATGCCGCGAAACTCACCGATTAAAAGCGTTTTGCCGTTGGCGGAAGAAGTCTGATATGGAACAAGTAGCAGAAGCGTACATGCTCAAGAGGGATCACCCGAAATTCAAAGGCAACTGAATTTGGGCAACCGGGGCATCGAAGTCGGAATGCCGCGAAACTCACCGAGTAAAAGCTTTTTGTCGTTCGCGGAAGAAGTCTGATATGGAACAAGTAGCAGAAGCGTACATGCTCAAGAGGGATCACCCGAAATTCAAAGGCAACTGAATTTCGGCAACCGGGGCATCGAAGTCGGAATGCCGCGAAACTCACCGAGTCAAAGAGTTTTGCCATTTGCGGAAGAAGTCTGATATGGAACAAGTAGCAGAAGCGTACATGATCAAGAGGTATCACCCGAAATTAAAAGGCAACTGAATTTGGGCAACCGGGGCATCGAAGTCGGAATGCCGCGAAACTCACCGAGTCAAAGCGTTTCGCCGTTTGCGGAAGAAGTCTAATGTGGAACAAGTAGCAGAAGCATATATGCTCAAGAGGGATTACCTGAAATTCAAAGGCAACTGAATTTTGGCAACCGGGGATTCGAACTCGGGATGCCGTGAAAGTCACCGAGTAAAAGCTTTTTGTCGTTCGCGGAAGAAGTCTGATATGGAACAAGTAGCAGAAGCGTACATGCTCAAGAGGGATCACCCGAAATTCAAAGGCAACTGAATTTCGGCAACCGGGGAATCGAAGTCGGAATGCCGCGAAACTCACCGAGTCAAAGCGTTTCGCCGTTTGCGGAAGAAGTCTAATGTGGAACAAGTAGCAGAAGCATATATGCTCAAGAGGGATTACCTGAAATTCAAAGGCAACTGAATTTTGGCAACCGGGGATTCGAACTCGGGATGCCGTGAAAGTCATCGAGTAAAAGTGTTTTGCCGTTTGCGGAAGTAGTCTTATATGGAAATAGTAGCAGAAGCGTACATGCTCAAAAGGGATCACCTGAAATTCAAAGGCAACTGGAATTCGGCAACCGGGGAATCGAAGTCGGAATGCCGCGAAACTCACCGAGTAAAAGCATTTTGCCGTTTGCAGAAGAAGTCTGATGTGGAACAAGTAGCAGAAGCGTACATGCTCAAGAGGGATCACCTGAAATTCAAAGGCAAATGAATTTCGGCAACTGGGGAATCGAAGTCGGAATGCCTCGAAACTCACCGAGTAAAAGCAATTTGCCGTTTGCGGAAGAAGTCTGATATGGAACAAGTAGCAGAAGCGTACATGCTCAAGAGGGATCACCCGAAATTCAAAGGCAATTGAATTTTGGCAACCGGGGAATCGAAGTCGGAATGCCGCGAAACTCACCGAGTAAAAGCGTTTTGCCATTTGCGGAAGAAGTCTGATATGGAACAAGTAGCAGAAGCGTACATGCTCAAGAGGGATCACCCGAAATTCAAAGGCAACTGAATTTGGGCAACCGGGGCATCGAAGTCGGAATGCCGCGAAACTCACCGAGTAAAAGCTTTTTCCCGTTTGCGGAAGAAGTCTAATATGGAACAAGTAGCAGAAGCGTACATGCTCAAGAGGGATCACCCGAACTTCAAAGGCAACTGAATTTCGACAACCGGGGCATCGAAGTTGGAATGCCGCGAAATTCTCCGAGTCAAAGAGTTTTGCCGTTTGCGGAAGAAGTCTGATGTGGAACAAGTAGCAGAAGCTTACATGCTCAAGAGGGATCACCTAAACTTCAAAGGCAACTGAATTTCGGCAACCGGGGAATCGAAGTCGGAATGCCTCAAAAGTCACCGAGTAAAAGCTTTTTGCCGTTCGCGGAAGAAGTCTGATATGGAACAAGTAGCAGAAGCGTACATGCTCAAGAGGGATCACCCGAAATTCAAAGGCAACTGAATTTCGGCAACCGGGGCATCGAAGTCGGAATGCCGCGAAACTCACCGAGTCAAAGCATTTCGCCGTTTGCGGAAGAAGTCTAATGTGGAACAAGTAGCAGAAGCATATATGCTCAAGAGGGATTACCTGAAATTCAAAGGCAACTGAATTTTGGCAACCGGGGATTCGAAGTCGGGATGCCGCGAAAGTCATCGAGTAAAAGTGTTTTGCCGTTTGCGGAAGAAGTCTAATATGGAACAAGTAGCAGAAGCGTACATGCTCAAGAGGGATCACCCGAAATTCAAAGGCAACTGAATTTCGGCAACCGGGGCATCGAAGTCGGAATGCCGCGAAACTCACCGAGTAAAAGCTTTTTGCCGTTTGCGGAAGAAGTCTGATATGGAACAAGTAGCAGAAGCGTACATGCTCAAGAGGGATCACCCGAAATTCAAAGGCAACTGAATTTCGGCAACCGGGGCATCGAAGTCGGAATGCCGCGAAACTCACCGAGTCAAAGCGTTTTGCCGTTTGCGGAAGAAGTCTAATGTCGAACAAGTAGCAGAAGCATATATGCTCAAGAGGGATTACCTGAAATTCAAAGGCAACTGAATTTTGGCAACCGGGGAATCGAAGTCGGAATGCCGCGAAACTCACCGATTAAAAGCGTTTTGCCATTTGCGGAAGAAGTCTGATATGGAACAAGTAGCAGAAGCGTACATGCTCAAGAGGGATCACCCGAAATTCAAAGGCAACTGAATTTTGGCAACCAGGGCATCGAAGTCGGAATGCCGCGAAACTCACCGAGTAAAAGCTTTTTCCCGTTTGCGGAAGAAGTCTAATATGGAACAAGTAGCAGAAGCGTACATGCTCAAGAGGGATCACCCGAACTTCAAAGGCAACTGAATTTCGACAACCGGGGCATCGAAGTTGGAATGCCGCGAAATTCTCCGAGTCAAAGAGTTTTGCCGTTTGCGGAAGAAGTCTGATGTGGAACAAGTAGCAGAAGCTTACATGCTCAAGAGGGATCACGTAAAATTCAAAGGCAACTGAATTTCGGCAACCGGGGAATCGAAGTCAGAATGCTACGAAACTCACCGAGTAAAAGCGTTTTGCCGTTTGCGGAAGAAGTCTGATGTGGAACAAGTAGCAGAAGCCTACATGCTCAAGAGGGATCACCCGAAATTCAAAGGCAACTGAATTTCGGCAACCGGGGCATCGAAGTCGGAATGCCGCGAAACTCACCAAGTCAAAGCGTTTTGCCGTTTGTGGAAGAAGTCTGATGTGGAACAAGTAGCAGAAGCATACATGCTCAAGATTGATCACCTGAAATTCAAAGGCAACTGAATTTCGGCAACCGGGGAATCGAAGTCAGAATGCCACGAAACTCACCGAGTAAAAGCGTTTTGCCGTTTGCGGAAGAAGTCTGATGTGGAACAAGTAGCAGAAGCGTACATGCTCAAGAGGGATCACCTGAAATTCAAAGGCAAATGAATTTCGGCAACCGGGGAATCGAAGTCGGAATGCCTCGAAACTCACCGAGTAAAAGCATTTTGCCGTTTGCGGAAGAAGTCTGATATGGAACAAGTAGCAGAAGCGTACATGCTCAAGAGGGATCACCCGAAATTCAAAGGCAAATGAATTTCGGCAACCGGGGAATCGAAGTCGGAATGCCTCGAAACTCACCGAGTAAAAGCATTTTGCCGTTTGCGGAAGAAGTCTTATATGGAAATAGCAGCAGAAGCGTACATGCTCAAAAGGGATCACTTGAAATTCAAAGGCAACTGGAATTCGGCAACCGGGAAATCGAAGTCCGAATGCCGCGAAACTCACCGAGTAAAAGCATTTTGCCGTTTGCAGAAGAAGTCTGATGTGGAACAAGTAGCAGAAGCGTACATGCTCAAGAGGGATCACCTGAAATTCAAAGGCAAATGAATTTCGGCAACCGGGGAATCGATGTCGGAATGCCTCGAAACTCACCGAGTAAAAGCATTTTGCCGTTTGCAGAAGAAGTCTGATATGGAACAAGTAGCAGAAGCGTACATGCTCAAGAGGGATCACCCGAAATTCAAAGGCTACTGAATTTCGGCAACGGGGCATGGAAGTCGGAATGCCGCGAAACTAACCGAGTCAAAGCGTTTTTCCGTTTGTGGAAGAAGTCTGATGTGGAACAAGTAGCAGAAGCATACATGCTGAAGAGGGATCTCCTGAAATTCAAAGGCAACTGAATTTCGGCAACCGGGGAATCGAAGTCGGAATGCCGCGAAACTCACCGATTAAAAGCGTTTTGCCATTTGCGGAAGAAGTCTGATATGGAACAAGTAGCAGAAGCGTACATGCTCAAGAGGGATCACCCGAACTTCAAAGGCAACTGAATTTCGACAACCGGGGCATCGAAGTCGGAATGCCGCGAAATTGTCCGAGTCAAAGCATTTTGCCGTTTGCGGAAGAAGTCTGATGTGGAACAAGTAGCAGAAGCTTACATGCTCAAGAGGGATCACGTAAAATTCAAAGGCAACTGAATTTCGGCAACCGGGGAATCGAAGTCAGAATGCCACGAAACTCACCGAGTAAAAGCGTTTTGCCGTTTGCGGAAGAAGTCTGATATGGAACAAGTAGCAGAAGCGTACATGCTCAAGAGGGATCACCCGAAATTCAAAGGCAACTGAATTTCGGCAACCGGGGCATCGAAGTCGGAATGCCGCGAAACTCACCGAGTCAAAGCGTTATGCCGTTTGTGGAAGAAGTCTGATGTGGAACAAGTAGCAGAAGCATACATGCTCAAGATTGATCACCTGAAATTCAAAGGCAACTGAATTTCGGCAACCGGGGAATCGAAGTCAGAATGCCACGAAACTCACCGAGTAAAAGCGTTTTGCCGTTTGCGGAAGAAGTCTGATGTGGAACAAGTAGCAGAAGCGTACATGCTCAAGAGGGATCACCTGAAATTCAAAGGCAAATGAATTTCGGCAACCGGGGAATCGAAGTCGGAATGCCTCGAAACTCACCGAGTAAAAGCATTTTGCCGTTTGCGGAAGAAGTCTTATATGGAAATAGTAGCAGAAGCGTACATGCTCAAGAGGGATCACTTGAAATTCAAAGGCAACTGGAATTCGGCAACCGGGAAATCGAAGGCCGAATGCCGCGAAACTCACCGAGTAAAAGCATTTTGCCGTTTGCAGAAGAAGTCTGATGTGGAACAAGTAGCAGAAGCGTACATGCTCAAGAGGGATCACCTGAAATTCAAAGGCAACTGAATTTCGGCAACCGGGGAATCGAAGTCGGAATGCCGTGAAACTCACCGATTAAAAGCGTTTTGCCATTTGCGGAAGAAGTCTGATATGGAACAAGTAGCAGAAGCGTACATGCTCAAGAGGGATCACCCGAACTTCAAAGGCAACTGAATTTCGACAACCGGGGCATCGAAGTCGGAATGCCGCGAAATTGTCCGAGTCAAAGCATTTTGCCGTTTGCGGAAGAAGTCTGATGTGGAACAAGTAGCAGAAGCTTACATGCTCAAGAGGGGTCACGTAAAATTCAAAGGCAACTGAATTTCGGCAACCGGGGAATCGAAGTCAGAATGCCACGAAACTCACCGAGTAAAAGCGTTTTGCCGTTTGCGGAAGAAGTCTGATATGGAACAAGTAGCAGAAGCGTACATGCTCAAGAGGGATCACCCGAAATTCAAAGGCAACTGAATTTCGGCAACCGGGGCATCGAAGTCGGAATGCCGCGAAACTCACCGAGTGAAAGCGTTATGCCGTTTGCGGAAGAAGTCTGTTATGGAACAAGTAGCAGAAGCGTACATGCTCAAGAGGGATCACCCGAAATTAAAAGGCAACTGAATTTCGGCAACCGGGGAATCGAAGTCGAAATGCCGCGAAACTAACCGAGTCAAAGCGTTTTGCCGTTTGTGGAAGAAGTCTGATGTGGAACAAGTAGCAGAAGCATACATGCTCAAGATTGATCACCTGAAATTCAAAGGCAACTGAATTTCGGCAACCGGGGAATCGAAGTCAGAATGCCACGAAACTCACCGAGTAAAAGCGTTTTGCCGTTTGCGGAAGAAGTCTGATGTGGAACAAGTAGCAGAAGCGTACATGCTCAAGAGGGATCACCTGAAATTCAAAGGCAAATGAATTTCGGCAACCGGGGAATCGAAGTCGGAATGTCGCGAAACTCACCGAATAAAAGTGTTTTGCCGTTTGCGGAAGAAGTCTGATATGGAACAAGTAGCAGAAGCGTACACGCTCAAGAGGGATCACCCGAAATTCAAAGGCAACCGAACTTCAGCAACCGGGGCATCGAAGTCGGAATGCCGCGAAACTCACCGAGTGAAAGCGTTATGCCGTTTGCGGAAGAAGTCTGTTATGGAACAAGTAGCAGAAGCGTACATGCTCAAGAGGGATCACCCGAAATTAAAAGGCAACTGAATTTCGGCAACCGGGGAATCGAAGTCGAAATGCCGCGAAACTAACCGAGTCAAAGCGTTTTGCCGTTTGTGGAAGAAGTCTGATGTGGAACAAGTAGCAGAAGCATACATGCTCAAGAAGGATCACCTGAAATTCAAAGGCAACTGAATTTCGGCAACCGGGGAATCGAAGTAGGAATGCCGCGAAACTCACCGAGTAAAAGCGTTTGGTCGTTTGCGGAAGAAGTCTGATGTGGAACAAGTAGCAGAAGCATACATGCTCAAGAGGGATCACCTGAAATTGAAAGGCAACTGAATTTCGGCAACCGGGGCATCGAAGTCGGAATGCCGCGAAACTCTCCGAGTCAAAGCGTTTCGCCGTTTGCGGAAGAAGTCTGATGTGCAACAAGTAGCAGAAGCCTACATGCTCAAGAGGGATCACCTGAAATTCAAAGGCAACTGAATTTCGGCAACCGGGGCATCGAAGTCGGAATGCCGCGAAACTCACCGAGTAAAAGCGTTTGGCCGTTTGCGGAAGAAGTTTGATGTGGAACAAGTAGCAGAAGCTTACATGCTTAAGAGGGATCATCCGAAATTCAAAGGCAACAGAATTTCGGCAACCGGGGAATCGAAGTCGAAATGCCGCGAAACTCTCTGAGTCAAAGCGTTTCGCCGTTTGCGGAAGAAGTCTGATGTGGAACAAGTAGCAGAAGCATACATGCTCAAGAAGGATCACCTGAAATTCAAAGGCAACTGAATTTCGGCAACCGGGGAATCGAAGTAGGAATGCCGCGAAACTCACCGAGTAAAAGCGTTTGGTCGTTTGCGGAAGAAGTCTGATGTGGAACAAGTAGCAGAAGCATACATGCTCAAGAGGGATCACCTGAAATTGAAAGGCAACTGAATTTCGGCAACCGGGGCATCGAAGTCGGAATGCCGCGAAACTCTCCGAGTCAAAGCGTTTCGCCGTTTGCGGAAGAAGTCTGATGTGGAACAAGTAGCAGAAGCCTACATGCTCAAGAGGGATCACCTGAAATTCAAAGGCAACTGAATTTCGGCAACCGGGGCATCGAAGTCGGAATGCCGCGAAACTCTCCGAGTCAAAGCGTTTCGCCGTTTTGCGGAAGAAGTCTGATGTGGAACAAGTAGCAGAAGCCTACATGCTCAAGAGGGATCACCTGAAATTCAAAGGCAACTGAATTTCGGCAACCGGGGAATCGAAGTCGGAATGCCGCGAAACTCACCGAGTAAAAGCGTTTGGCCGTTTGCGGAAGAAGTCTGATGTGGAACAAGTAGCAGAAGCATACATGCTCAAGAAGGATCACCTGAAATTCAAAGGCAACTGAAATTCGGCAACCGGGAAATCGAAGTCGGAATGCCGCGAAACTCTCCGAGTCAAAGCGTTTCGCCGTTTGCGGAAGAAGTCTGATGTGGAACAAGTAGCAGAAGCATACATGCTCAAGAGGGATCACCTGAAATTCAAAAGCAACTGAATTTCGGCAACCGGGGAATCGAAGTAGGAATGCCGCGAAACTCACCGAGTAAAAGCGTTTGGTCGTTTGCGGAAGAAGTCTGATGTGGAACAAGTAGCAGAAGCATACATGCTCAAGAGGGATCACCCGAAATTCAAAGGCAACTGAATTTCGGCAACCCGGGCATCGAAGTCGGAATGCCGCGAAACTCACCGAGTCAAAGCCTTTTGTCGTTTGCGGAAGAAGTCTGATGTGGAACAAGTAGCAGAAGCATACATGCTCAAGAGGGATCACCTGAAATTCAAAGGCAACTGAATTTCGGCCACCGGGGAATCGAAGTAGGAATGCCGCGAAACTGAACGAGTAAAAGCTTATTGCCGTTTGCAGAAGAAGTCTGATGTGGAACAAGTAGCAGAAGCGTACATGCTCAAGAGGGATCATCTGAAATTCAAAGCCAACTGAATTTCAGCAACCGGGGAATCGAAGTCGGAATGCCGCGAAACTCACCGAGTAAAAGCGTTTTCCCGTTTGCGGAAGAAGTCTGATATGGGACAAGTAGCAGAAATGTACATCCTCAAGAGGGATCACCCGAAATTCAAAGGCAGTTGAATTTCGGCAACCGGGGCATCGAAGTTGGAATGCTGCAAACTCTCCGAGTCAAAGCGTTTCCCCGTTTGCAGAAGAAGTCTGATGTGCAACAAGTAGCAGAAGCATACATGCTCAAGAGGAATCACTCGAAATTCAAAGGCAACTGAATTTCGGCAACCGGGGCATCGCAGTCGGAATGCCGAGAAACTCACCGAGTCAAAGCGTTTCGCCGTTTGTGGAAGAAGTTTGATGTGGAACAAGTCGCAGAAGCATACATGCTCAAGAGGGATCACCCGAAATTCAAAGGCAACTGAATTTCGGCAACCCGGGAATCGAAGTCGGAATGCCACGAAACTCACCGAGTCAAAGCATTTTGTCGTTTGCGGAAGAAGTCTGATGTGGAACAAGTAGCAGAAGCATACATGCTCAAGAGGGATCACCTGAAATTCAAAGGCAACTGAATTTCGGCCACCGGGGAATTGAAGTCGGAATGCCGCAAAACTCAACGAGTAAAAGCTTATTGCCGTTTGCAGAAGAAGTCTGATGTGGAACAAGTAGCAGAACCGTACATGCTCAAGAGGGATCACCCATAATTCAAAGGCAACTAAATTTCGGCAACTGGGGAATCGAAGTCGGAATGCCGCGAAACTCACCGAGTCAAAGCATTTCGTCGTTTGCGGAAGAAGTCTGATGTGGAACAAGTAGCAGAAGCATACATGCTCAAGAGGGATCACCTGAAATTCAAAGGCAACTGAATTTCGGCAACCGGGGATTAGAAGTCGGAATCCCGCGAAACACACCGAGTAAAAGTGTTTCGCCCTTTGCGGAAGAAGTCTGATATAGAACAAGTACAGAAGCGTACATGCTCAAGAGGGATCACCTGAAATTAAAAGGCAACTGAATTTTTGCAACCGGGGAATCGAAGTCGGAATGCCGCGAAACTCACCGAGTCAAAGCATTTCGTCGTTTGCGGAAGAAGTCTGATGTGGAACAAGTCGTAGAAGCATACATGCTCAAGAGGGATCACCCGAAATTCAAAGGCAACTGAATTTCGGCAACCCGGGCATCGAAGTCGGAATGCCGCGAAACTCACCGAGTCAAAGCATTTTGCCGTTTGCGGAAGAAGTCTGAATTGGAACAAGTAGCAGAAGCATACATGCTCAAGAGGGATCACCTGAAATTCAAAGGCAGCTGAATTTCGTCCATCGGGGCATCGAAGTCGGAATGCCGCGAAACTCACCGAGTCTAAGCATTTCGCCGTTTGTGGAAGAAGTCTAATGTCGAACAAGTAGTAGAAACATACATGCTCAAGAGGGATAACCCATAATTCAAAGGCAATTGAATTTCGGCAACCGGGGAATCGAAGTCGAAATGCCGCGAAACTCACCGAGTCAAAGCATTTCGTCGTTTGTGGAAGAAGCCTGATATGGAACAAGTAGCAGAAGCGTACATGCTCAAGAGGGATCACCTAAAATTCAAAGGCAACAAAATTTCGGCAACCGGGGAATCGAAGTCGGAATGCCGCGAAACTCACCGAATCTAAGCATTTCATCGTTTGCGGAAGAAGTCTGATGTCGAACAAGTAGCAGAAGTGTACATGCTCAAGAGGGATCACCCGAAATTCAAAGGCAACTGAATTTCGGCAACCGGGGAATCGAAGTCAAAATGCCGCGAAACTCACCGAGTCAAAGCGTTTTGCCATTTGCGGAAGAAGTCTGATATGGAACAAGTAGCAGAAGTGTACATGCTCAAGAGGGATCACCCGAAATTCAAAGGCAACTGAATTTCGGCAACTGAATTTCGGCAACCGGGGAAACGAAGTCGAAATGCCGCGAAACTCATCGAGTCAAAGTGTTTCGCCGTTAGCGAAAGAAGTCTGATGTGGAACATGTAGCAGAAGCATTCTTGCTCAAGAGGGATCACCCGAAATGCAAAGGCAACTGAATTTCGGCAAACGAGGAATCGAAGTAGGAATGCCGCGAAACTCACCGAGTAAAAGCGTTTGGTCGTTTGCGGAAGAAGTCTGATGTGGAACAAGTAGCAGAAGCATACATGCTCAAGAGGGATCACCTGAAATTGAAAGGCAACTGAATTTCGGCAACCGGGGCATCGAAGTCGGAATGCCGCGAAACTCTCCGAGTCAAAGCGTTTCACCGTTTGCGGAAGAAGTCTGATATGGAACAAGTAGCAGAAGCCTACATGCTCAAGAGGGATCACCTGAAATTCAAAGGCAACTGAATTTCGGCAACCGGGGAATCGAAGTCGGAATGCCGCGAAACTCACCGAGTAAAAGCGTTTGGCCGTTTGCGGAAGAAGTTTGATGTGGAACAAGTAGGAGAAGCTTACATGCTGAAGAGGGATCATCCGAAATTCAAAGGCAACAGAATTTCGGCAACCGGGGAATCGAAGTCGGAATGCCGCGAAACTCTCTGAGTCAAAGCGTTTCGCCGTTTGCGGAAGAAGTCTGATGTGGAACAAGTAGCAGAAGCATACATGCTCAAGAGGGATCACCCGAAATTCAAAGGCAACTGAATTTCGGCAACCGGGGCATCGAAGTCGGAATGCCGCGAAACTCACGGAGTAAAAGCGTTTTTCCGTTTGTGGAAGAAGTCTGATGTGGAACAAGTCGCAGAAGCATACATGCTCAAGAGGGATCATCCGAAATTCAAAGGCAATTAAATTTCGGCAACATGGGCATCAAAGTCGGAATGCTGCGAAACTCACCGAGTCTAAGCATTTCTTCGTTTGCGGAAGAAGTCTGATGTCGAACAAGTAGCAGAAACATACATGCTCAAGAGGGATCACCTATAATTCAAAGGCAACTGAATTTCGGCAACCGGGCAATCGAAGTCGGAATGCCGCGAAACTCACCGAGTCAAAGCATTACGTCGTTTGCAGAAGACGTCTAATGTGGAACAAGTAGCAGAAGCATTCATGCTCAAGAGGGATCACCTGAAATTCAAAGGCAACTGAATTTCGGCAACCGGGGAATCGAAGTCGGAATGCCGCGAAACGCACCTAGTAAAAGCGTTTTCTCATGTGCGGATGAAGTCTGATATGGAACAAGTAGCAGAAGCGTACATGCTCCAGAGGGATCACCCGAAATTCAAAGGCAAGAGAATTTCGGCAACTGGGGATTCGAAGTCGGAATGCCGCGAAACTCACCTAGTAAAAGCGTTTCGTCGTTTGCGGAAGAAGTCTGATGTGGAACAAGTAGCAGAAGCATACATGCTCAAGAGGGATCACCTGAAATTCAAAGGCAACTGAATTTCGGCAACCGGGGAATCGAAGTCGGAATGCCGAGAAACTCACCGAGTCAAAGCCTTTCGTCGTTTGCGGAACAAGTCTGATGTGGAACAAGTAGCAGAAGCCTACATGCTCAAGAGGGATCGCCTGAAATTCAAAGGCAATTGAATTTCGGCAACCGGGGAATCGAAGTCGGAATGCCGAGAAACTCACCGAGTTGAAGCCTTTCGCCGTTTGCAGAACAAGTCTGATGTGGAACAAGTAGCAGAAGCATACATGCTCAAAAGGGATCACCTGAAATTCAAAGGCAATTGAATTTCGGCAACCGGGGAATCGACGTCGGAATGCCGCGAAACTCACCGAGTCTAAGCATTTCGCCGTTTGCGGAAGAAGTGTGATGTGGAACAAGTAGCAGAAGCGTACATGTTCAAGAGGGATCCCCCATAATTCAAAGGCAACTGAATTTCGGCAACCGGGGAAACGAAGTCGGAATGCCGCGAAACTCACCGAGTCAAAGCGTTGTGTCGTTCGCGGAAGAAGTCTGATATTGAACAAGTAGCAGAAGCATACATGCTCAAGAGGGATCACCTGAAATTCAAAGGCAACTGAATTTCGGCCACCGGGGAATCGAAGTCGGAATGCCGCGAAACTCAACGAGTAAAAGCTTATTGCCGTTTGCAGAAGAAGTCTGATGTGGAACAAGTAGCAGAAGCGTACATGCTCAAGAGGGATCACCTGAAATTCAAAGCCAACTGCATTTCGGCAACCGAGGAATCGAAGTCGGAATGCCGCGAAACTCAACGAGTAAAAGCTTATTGCCGTTTGCAGAAGAAGTCTGATGTGGAACAAGTAGCAGAAGCGTACATGCTCAAGAGGGATCACCTGAAATTCAAAGCCAACTGAATTCGGCAACCGGGGAATCGAAGACGGAAAGCCGCGAAACTCAACGAGTAAAAGCTTATTGCTGTTTGCAGAAGAAGTCTGATGTGGAACAAGTAGCAGAAGCGTACATGCTCAAGAGGGATCACCTGAAATTCAAAGCCAACTGAATTCGGCAACCGTGGAATCGAAGTCGGAATGCCGCGAAACTCAACGAGTAAAAGCGTTTTCCCGTTTGCGGAAGAAGTCTGATATGGAACAAGTAGCAGAAATGTACATGCTCAAGAGGGATCAACCAAAATTCAAAGGCAATTGAATTTCGGCAACCGGGGAATCGAAGTCGGAATGCCGAGAAACTCACCAAGTCGAAGCCTTTCGTCGTTTGCGGAACAAGTCTGATGTGGAACAAGTAGCAGAAGCATACATGCTCAAGTGGGATCACCTGAAATTCAAAGGCAATTGAATTTCGGCAACCGGGGAATCGAAGTAGCAATGCCTTGAAACTCACCGAGTCTAAGCATTTCGTTGTTTGCGGAAGAAGTTTGATGTCGAACAAGTAGTAGAACCATACATGCTCAAGAGGGATCACCCATAATTCAAAGGCAACTGAATTTCGGCAACCGGGGAATCGAAGTCGGATTGCCGCAAAACTCACCGAGTCAAAGCGTTTTGCCGTTTGCGGAAGAAGTCTGATATGGAACAAGTAGCAGAAGCGTACATGCTCTAGAGGGATCACCAGAAATTCAAAGACAACTGAATTTCGGCAACCGGGGTATCGAAGTCGGAATGCCGTGAAACTCACCGAGTCAATGCGTTTCGTCATTTGCGGAAGAAGTCTGATGTGGAACAAGTAGCAGAAGCATACATGCTCAAGTGGGATCACTTGAACTTAAAAGGCAACTGAATTTCGGCAACAGGGGTATCGAAGTCGGAATGCCGCGAAACTCACCAAGTAAAAGCGTTTCGCCGTTTGCAGAAGAAGTCTCATGTGCAACAAGTAGCAGAAGCATACATGCTCAAGAGGGATCACCCGAAATTCAAAGGCAACTGAATTTCGGCAACCGGGGCATCAAAGTCGGAATGCCGCGAAACTCATGAAGTAAAAGCGTTTTATCGTTTGTGGAAGAAGTCTGATGTGGAACAAGTCGCAGAAGCATACATGCTCAAGAGGGATCATCCGAAATTCAAAGGCAATTAAATTTCGGCAACATGGGCATCGAAGTCGGAATGCTGCGAAACTCACCGAGTCTAAGTATTTCATCGTTTGCGGAAGAAGTCTGATGTCGAACAAGTAGCAGAAACATACATGCTCAAGAGGGATCACCCATAATTCAAAGGCAACTGAATTTTGGCAACCGGGGAATCGAAGTCGGAATGCCGCGAAACTCACCGAGTCAAAGCATTTCGTCGTTTGCGGAAGACGTCTGATGTGGAACAAGTAGCAGAAGCATTCATGCTCAAGAGGGATCACCTGAAATTCAAAGGCAACTGAATTTCGGCAACCGGGGAGTTGAAGTCGGAATGCCGCGAAACTCACCGAGTAAAAGCGTTTTCTCATGTGCGGATGAAGTCTGATATGGAACAAGTAGCAGAAGCGTACATGCTCCAGAGGGATCACCCGAAATTCAAAGGCAACTGGAATTCGGCAACCGGGGAATCGAAGTCGGAATGCCGCGAAACTCACCGAGTAAAAGCATTTTGCCGTTTGCAGAAGAAGTCTGATGTGGAACAAGTAGCAGAAGCGTACATGCTCAAGAGGGATCACCCGAAATTCAAAGGCACCTGAATTTCGGCAACTGGGGCATCGAAGTTGGAATGCCGCGAAACTCACCGAGTCAAAGCGTTTTGCCGTTTGCGGAAGAAGTCTGATGTGGAACAAGTAGCAGAAGCGTACATGCTCAAGAGGGATCACCCGAAATTCAAAGGCAACTGAATTTCGGCAACCAGGGAATCGAAGTCGGAATGCCGAGAAACTCACCAAGTCGAAGCCTTTCGTCGTTTGCGGAACAAGTCTGATGTGGAACAAGTAGCAGAAGCATACATGCTCAAGAGGGATCACCTGATATTCAAAGGCAAATGAATATCGGCAACCGGGGAATCGAAGTCGGAATGCCGAGAAAATCACAGAGTCAAAGTGTTTCGCCGTTTGCGGAAGAAGTCTGATGGGGAACAAGTCGCAAAAGCATACATGCTCAAGAGGGATCACCCGAAATTCAAAGGCAACTGAATTTCGACAACTGGGGATTCGAAGTCGGAATGCCGCGAAACTCACCGAGTAAAAGCGTTTCGCCGTTGGCGGTAGAAGTCTGATGTGGAACAAGTAGCAGAAGGATACATGCTCAAGAGGGATCACCCGAAATTCAAAGGCAGCTGAATTTCGGCAATCGGGGCATCGAAGTCGTAATGCCGCGAAACTCACCGAGTCTAAGCATTTCGTCGTTTGCGGAACAAGTCTGATGTGGAACAAGTAGCAGAAGCAAACATGCTCAAGAGGGATCACCTGATATTCAAAGGCAAATGAATTTCGGCAACCGGGGAATCGAAGTCGGAATGCCGAGAAACTCACAGAGTCAAAGTGTTTCGCCGTTTGCGGAAGAAGTCTGATGGGGAACAAGTCGCAAAAGCATACATGCTCAAGAGGGATCACCCGAAATTCAAAGGCAACTGAATTTCGACAACTGGGGATTTGAAGTCGGAATGCCGCGAAACTCACCGAGTATAAGCGTTTCGCCGTTGGCGGTAGAAGTCTGATGTGGAACAAGTAGCAGAAGGATACATGCTCAAGAGGGATCACCCGAAATTCAAAGGCAGCTGAATATCGGCAACCGGGGCATCGAAGTCGGAATGCCGCGAAACTCACCGAGTCTAAGCATTTCGTCATTTGCGGAAGAAGTCTGATGTCGAACAAGTAGCAGAAACATACATGCTCAAGAGGGATCACCCATAATTCAAAGGCAACTGAATTTCGGCAACCGGGGAATCGAAGTCGGAATGCCGCGAAACTCACGTCGTCAAAGCGTTTTGCCGGTTGCGGAAGAAGTCTGATGTGGAACAAGTAGCAGAAGCGTACATGCTCAAGAGGGATCACCCGAAATTCAAAGGCAACTGAATTTCGGCAACCGGGGAATCGAAGTCGGAATGCCGCGAAACTCACGTAGTCAAAGCATTTTGCCGTTTGCGGAAGAAGTCTGATGTGGAACAAGTAGCAGAAGCGTACATGCTCAAGAGGGATCACCCGAAATTTAAAGGCAATTGAATTTCGGCAACTGGGAATTAGAAGTCGGAATGCCGCGAAACTCACCGAGTAAAAGCGTTTCGCCGTTTGCGAAAGAAGTCTGATGTGGAACAAGTAGCAGAAGGATACATGCTCAAGAGGGATCACCCGAAATTCAAAGGCAGCTGAATTTCGGCAACCGTGGCATCGAAGTCGGAATGCCGCAAACTCTCCGAATCAAAGCGTTTCGCCGTTCGCAGAAGAAGTCTGATGTGCAACAAGTACCAGAAGCTTACATGCTCAAGAGGGATCACCCGAAATTCAAAGGCAACAGAATTTCGGCAACTGGGGATTCGAAGTCGGCATGCCGAGAAACTCACCGAGTCAAAGCTTATCGCGGTTTGCGGAAGAAGTCTGATATGGAACAAGTCGCAGAAGCATACATGCTCAAGAGGGATCACCCGAAATTCAAAGGCAATTGAATTTCGGCAACCTTGGCATCGAAGTCGGAATGCCGTGAAACTCACCGATTCTAAGCATTTCGTTGTTTGCGGAAGAAGTCTGATGTCGAACAAGTAGCAGAAGCGTACATGCTCAAGAGGGATCACCCGAAATTGAAAGCAACTGAATTTCGGCAACTTGGGATTCGAAGTCGGAATGCCGCGAAACTCACCGAGTAAAAGCGTTTCGCCGTTTGCGAAAGAAGTATGATGTGGAACAAGTAGCAGAAGGATACATGCTCAAGAGGGATCACCCGAAATTTAAAGGCAGCTGCATTTCGGCAACCGGGGCATCGAAGTCGGAATGTCGCAAAATCTCTGAGTCAACGCGTTTCGCCGTTCGCAGAAGAAGTCTGATGTGCAACAAGTAGCAGAAGCATACATGCTCAAGAGGGATGACCTGAAATTCAAAGGCACCAGAGATTCGGCAACTGGGGATTCGAAGTCGGAATACCGAGGAACTCACCGAGTCAAAGCTTATCGCGGTTTGCGGAAGAAGTCTGATGTGGAACAAGTCGCAGAAGCATACATGCTCAAGAGGGATCACCCGAAATTCGAAGGCAATTGAATTTCGGCAACCTTAACATCGAAGTCGGAATGCCGCGAAACTCACCGAGTCTAAGCATTTCTCTATTTGCGGAAGAAGTTTGATGTCGAACAAGTAGCAGAAGCGTACACACTCAATTGGGATCACCCGAAATTCAAAGGCAACTGAATTTCGGCAACAGGGGAATCGAAGTCGGAATGGAGCGAAACTCACCGAGTCAAAGCGTTTCGCCGTTTGCGGAAGAAGTCTGATGTGGAACAAGTAGCAGAAGCATACATGCTCAAGTGGGATCACCTGAAATTAAAAGGCAACTGAATTTCGGCAACAGGGGAATCGAAGTCGGAATGCCGCAAAACTCACCGAGTCAAAGCGTTTCGCCGTTTGCGGAAGGAGTCTGATGTGGAACAAGTAGCAGAAGCATACATGCTCAAGTGGGATCACCTGAAATTAAAAGGCAACTGAATTTCGGCAATAGAGGAATCGAAGTCGGAATGCCGCGAAACTCATTGAGTAAAAGTGTTTTGCCGTTTGCGGAAGAAGTCTGATATGGAACAAGTAGCAGAAGCGTAGATGCTCTAGAGGGATCACCCGAAATTCAAAGGCAACTGAACTTCCGCAACCGAGGCATCGAAGTCAGAATGCCGCGAAACTCACCTAGTCAAAAGCGTTTTGCCGTTTGCGGAAGAAGTCTGATGTGGAACAAGTAGCAGAAGCATACATGCTCAAGAGGGATCACCCGAAATTCAAAGGCAACTGAATTTCGGCAACCGGGGCATCGAAGTCGGAATGCCGCGAAACTCACCGAGTCAAAGCATTTTGCCATTTGCGGAAGAAGTCTGATGTGGAACAAGTAGCAGAAGCCTACATGCTCAAGAGGGATCACCCGAAATTCAAAGGCAACTGAATTTCGGCAACAGGGGATTCGAAGTCGAAATACCACGAAACTCACCGAATAAAAGCGTTTCGCCGTTTGCGGAAGAAGTCTGATGTGGATCAAGTAGCAGAAGGATACATGCTCAAGAGGGATCACCCGAAATTCAAAGGCAACAGAATTTCGGCAACTGGGGATTCGAAGTCGGAATGCCGAGACACTCACCGAGTCAAAGCTTATCGCGTTTGGCAGAAGAAGTCTGATGTGGAACAAGTCGCAGAAGCATACATGCTCAAGAGGGATCACCCGAAATTCAAAGGCAATTGAATTTCGGCAACCTTGGCATCGAAGTCGGAATGCCGCAAATTCTCTGAGTCAACGCGTTTCGCCGTTCACAGAAGAAGTCTGATGTGCAACAAGTAGCAGAAGCATACATGCTCAAGAGGGATCACCCGAAATTCAAAGGCACCAGAGTTTCGGCAACTGGGGATTCGAAGTCGGAATACCGAGAAACTCACCGAGTCAAACCTTATCGCGGTTTGCGGAAGAAGTGTGATCTGGAACAAGTTGCAGAAGCAGACATGCTCAAGAGGGATCACCCGAAATTCGAAGGCAATTGAATTTCGGCAACCTTAACATCGAAGTCGGAATGCCGCGAAACTCACAGAGTCTAAGCATTTCTCTGTTTGCGGAAGAAGTCTGATGTCGAACAAGTAGTAGAAGCGTACATGCTCAATAGGGATCACCCGAAATTCAAAGGCAACTGAATTTCGGCAACAGGGGAATCGAAGTCGGAATGGCGCGAAACTGACCGAGTCAAAGCGTTTCGCCGTTTGCGGAAGAAGTCTGATGTGGAACAAGTAGCAGAAGCATACATGCTCAAGTGGGAACACCAGAAATTAAAAGGCAACTGTATTTCGGCAACAGGGGAATCGAAGTCGGAATGCCGCGAAACTCACTGAGTCAAAGCGTTTCGCCGTTTGCGGAAGAAGTCTGATGTGGAACAACTAGCAGAAGCATACATGCTCAAGTGGGATCACCTGAAATTAAAAGGCAACTGAATTTCAGCAACAGGGGAATCGAAGTCGGAATGCCGCGAAACTCACTGAGTAAAAGTGTTTTGCCGTTTGCGGAAGAAGTCTGATATGGAACAAGTAGCAGAAGCGTACATGCTCAAGAGGGATCACCCGAAATTCAAAGGCAGCTGAATTTCGGCAACCGGGGCATCGAAGTCGGAATGCCGCGAAACTCACCTAGTCAAAGCATTTTGCCGTTTGCGGAAGAAGTCTGATGTGGAACAAGTAGCAGAAGCGTACATGCTCAAGAGGGATCACCCGAAAATCAAAGGCAACTGAATTTCGGCAACCAGGGCATCGAAGTCGGAATGCCGCGAAACTCACCGAGTCAAAGCATTTTGCCGTTTGCGGAAGAAGTCTGAATTGGAACAAGTAGCAGAAGCATACATGCTCAAGAGGGATCACCCGAAATTCAAAGGCAGCTGAATTTCGGCAACCGGGGCATCGAAGTCGGAATGCCCCAAACTCTCCGAGTCAAAGCGTTTCGCCGTTCGCCGAAGAAGTCTGATGTGCAACAAGTAGCAGAAGCATACATGCTCAAGCGGGATCACCCGAAATTCAAAGGCAACAGAATTTCAGCAACTAGGGATTCGAAGTCGGAATGCCGAGAAACTCACCGAGTCAAAGCTTATCGCGGTTTGCGGAAGAAGTCTGATGTGGAACAAGTCGCAGAAGCATACATGCTCAAGAGGGATCACCCGAAATTCAAAGGCAATTGATTTTCGGCAACGTTGGCATCGAAGTTGGAATGCCGCGAAACTCACCGAGTCTAAGCATTTCGCTGTTTGCGGAAGAAGTCTGATGTCGAACAAGTAGCAGAAGTGTACATGCTCAATAGGGATCACCCGAAATTCAAAGGCAACTGAATTTCGGCAACAGGGGAATCGAAGTCGGAATGTCGCGAAATTCACCGACTCAAAGCGTTTCGCCGTTTGCGAAAGAAGTCTGATGTGGAACAAGTAGCAGAAGCATACATGCTCAAGTTGGATCACCTGAAATTAAAAGGCAACTGAATTTCGGCAACAGGGGAATCGAAGTCGGAATGCCGCGAAACTCACCGAATAAAAGTGTTTTTCCGTTTGCGGAAGAAGTCTGATATGGAACAAGTAGCAGAAGCGTACATGCTCAAGAGGGATCACCCGAAATTCAAAGGCAACTGAACTTCAGCAACCGGGGCATCGAAGTCGGAATGCCGCGAAACTCACCTAGTAAAAGCGTTTTCTCGTTTGCGGAAGAAATCTGATATGGAACAAGTAGCAAAAGCGTAAACGCTCAAGAGGGATCACCCGAAATTCAAAGGCAACTGAATTTCAGCAAGCGGGGCATCGAAGTCAGAATTCCGCAAAACTCACCGAGTCAAAGCGTTTCGCCGTTTGCGGAAGAAGTCTGATGTGGAACAAGTAGCAGAAGCGTACATGCTCAAGAGGGATCACCCGAAATTCAAAGGCAACTGAACTTCAGGAACCGGGGCATCGAAGTCGGAATGCCGCGAAACTCACCTAGTCAAAAGCGTTTTGCCGTTTGCGGAAGAAGTCTGATGTGGAACAAGTAGCAGAAGCGTACATGCTCAAGAGGGATCACCCGAAATTCAAAGGCAACTGAATTTCGGCAACCGGGGCATCGAAGTCGGAATGCCGCGAAACTCACCGAGTCAAAGCATTTTGCCGTTTGCGGAAGAAGTCTGAATTTGAACAAGTAGCAGAAGCATACATGCTCAAGAGGGATCACACGAAATTCAAAGGCAGCTGAATTTCGGCAACCGGGGTATCGAAGTCGGAATGCCGCAAACTCTCCGAGTCAAAGCGTTTCGCCGTTCGCCGAAGAAGTCTGATGTGCAACAAGTAGCAGAAGCATACATGCTCAAGAGGGATCACCCGAAATTCAAAGGCAACAGAATTTCGGCAACTGGGATTCGAAGTCGGAAAGCCGAGAAACTCACCGAGTCAAAGCTTATCGCGGTTTGCGGAAGATGTCTGATGTGGAACAAGTCGCAGAAGCATACATGCTCAAGAGGGATCACCCGAAATTCAAAGGCAATTAAATTTCGGCAACCTTGGCATCGAAGTCGGAAAGCCGCAAATTCTCTGAGTCAACGCGTTTCGCCGTTCGCAGAAGAAGTCTGATGTGCAACAAGTAGCAGAAGCATACATGCTAAAAAGGGATCACCCGAAATTCAAAGGCACCAGAGTTTCGGCAACTGGGGATTCAAAGTCGGAATACCGAGAAACTCACCGACTCAAACCTTATCGCGGTTTGCGGAAGAAGTGTGATCTGGAACAAGTCGCAGAAGCATACATGCTCAAGAGGGATCACCCGAAATTCGAAGGCAATTGAATTTCGGCAACCTTAACATCGAAGTCGGAATGCCGCGAAACTCACAGAGTCTAAGCATTTCTCTGTTTGCGGAAGAAGTCTGATGTCGAACAAGTAGCAGAAGCGTACATGCTCAATAGGGATCACCCGAAATTCAAAGGCAACTGAATTTCGGCAACAGGGGAATCGAAGTCGGAATGGAGCGAAACTCACCGAGTCAAAACGTTTCGCCGTTTGCGGAAGAAGTCTGATGTGGAACAAGTAGCAGAAGCATACATGCTCAAGTGGGATCACCTGAAATTAAAAGGCAACTGAATTTCGGCAACAGGGGAATCGAAGTCGGAATGCCGCCAAAACTCACCGAGTCAAAGCGTTTCGCCATTTGCGGAAGAAGTCTGATGTGGAACAAGTAGCAGAAGCATACATGCTCAAGTGGGATCACCTGAAATTAAAAGGCAACTGAATTTCGGCAACAGAGGAATCGAAGTCGGAATGCCGCGAAACTCATTGAGTAAAAGTGTTTTGCCGTTTGCGGAAGAAGTCTGATATGGAACAAGTAGCAGAAGCATACATGCTCAAGAGGGATCACTCGAAATTCAAAGGCAACTGAATTTCAGCAACTGGGGATTCGAAGTCGGAATGCCGCGAAACTCACCGAGTAAAAGCGTTTCGCCATTTGCGGAAGAAGTCTGATGTGGAACAAGTAGCAGAAGGATACATGCTCAAGAGGGATCACCCGAAATTCAAAGGCAGCTGAATTTCGGCAACCGGGGCATCGAAGTCGGAATGCCGCAAACTCTCCGAGTCAAAGCGTTTCGCCGTTCGCAGAAGAAGTCTGATGTGCAACAAGTAGCAGAAGCATACATGCTCAAGAGGGATCACCCGAAATTCAAAGGCAACAGAATTTCGGCAATTGGGGATTCGAAGTCAGAATGCCGAGAAACTCACCGAGTCAAAGCTTATCGCTGTTTGCAGAATAAGTCTGATGTGGAACAAGTCGCAGAAGCATACATGCTCAAGAGGGATCACCCGAAATTCAAAGGCAATTGAATTTCGGCAATCTTGGCATCGAAGTCGGAATGCCGCGAAACTCACCGAGTCTAAGCATTTCGCTGTTTGCGGAAGAAGTCTGATGTCGAACAAGTAGCAGAAGCGTACATGCTCAAGAGGGATCACCCGATATTCAAAAGCAACTTAATTTCGGCAACTAGTGATTCGAAGTCGGAATGCCGCGAAACTCACCGAGTAAAAGCGTTTCGCCGTTTGCTAAAGAAGTCTGATGTGGAACAAGTAGCAGAAGCGTACATGCTCAAGAGGGATCACCCGAAATTCAAAGGCAACTGAATTTCGGCAACTGGGGATTCGAAGTCGGAATGCCACGAAACTCACCAAGTAAAAGCATTTCGCCGTTTGCGGAAGAAGTCTGATGTGGAACAAGCAACAGAAGCATACATGCTCAAGTGGGATCACCTGAAATTAAAAGGCAATTGAATTTCGGCAACAGGGGACTCGAAGTCGGAATGTCGCGAAACTCACCGAGTCAAAGCGTTTCGCCGTTTGCGGAAGAAGTCTGATGTGGAACAAGTAGGAGAAGCATACATGCTCAAGAGGGATCACCCGAAATTCAAAGGCAACTGAACTTCAGCAACCGGGGCATCGAAGTCCGAATGCCGCGAAACTCACCGAGTCAAAGCGTTTTTCCGTTTTTGGAAGAAGTCTGATGTGGAACAAGTAGCAGAAGCGTACATGCTCAAGAGGGATCACCCGAAATTCAAAGGCAATTGAATTTCAGCTACTGGGGATTCGAAGTCGGAATGCCGCGAAACTCACCGAGTAAAAGCGTTTCGCCGTTTGCGGAAGAAGTCTGATGTGGAACAAGTAGCAGAAGGATACATGCTCAAGAGGGATCACCCGAAATTCAAAGGCAGCTGAATTTCGGCAACCGGGGAATCGAAGTCCGAATGCCTCGAAACTCACGGAGTAAAAGCATTTTGCCGGTTGCAGAATAAGTCTGATGTGCAACAAGTAGCTGAAGCATACATGCTCAAGTGGGAACACCAGAAATTAAAAGGCAACTGAATTTCGGCAACAGGGGAATCGAAGTCGGAATGCCGCGAAACTCACTGACTCAAAGCGTTTCGCCGTTTGCGGAAGAAGTCTGATGTGGAACAACTAGCAGAAGCATACATGCTCAAGTGGGATCACCTGAAATTAAAAGGCAACTGAATTTCGGCATCAGGGGAATCGAAGTCGGAATGCCGCGAAACTCACTGAGTAAAAGTGTTTTGCCGTTTGCGGAAGAAGTCTGATATGGAACAAGTAGCAGAAGCGTACATGCTCAAGAGGGATCACCCGAAATTCAAAGGCAGCTGAATTTCGGCAACCGGGGCATCGAAGTCGGAATGCCGCGAAACTCACCGAGTCAAA
This sequence comes from Populus alba x Populus glandulosa, assembly GCA_033617975.1. NCBI lineage: Eukaryota > Viridiplantae > Streptophyta > Magnoliopsida > Malpighiales > Salicaceae > Populus > Populus alba x Populus glandulosa. Next base: position 14,626,233 of record CM066145.1, on the reverse strand, counting down.
GCATTTTGCCGTTTGCGGAAGAAGTCTAAATTGGAACAAGTAGCAGAAGCATACATGCTCAAGAGGGATCACCCGAAATTCAAAGGCAGCTGAATTTCGGCAACCGGGGCATCGAAGTCGGAATGCCCCAAACTCTCCGAGTCAAAGCGTTTCGCCGTTCGCCGAAGAAGTCTAATGTGCAACAAGTAGCAGAAGCATATATGCTCAAGCAGGATCACCCGAAATTCAAAGGCAACAGAATTTCGGCAACTGGGGATTCGAAGTCGGAATGCCGAGAAACTCACCGAGTCAAAGCTTATCGCGGTTTGCGGAAGAAGTCTGATGTGGAACAAGTAGCAAAAGCTTACATGCTCAAGAGGGATCACCTAAAATTCAAAGGCAACTGAATTTCGGCAACTGGGGAATCGAAGTCCGAATGCCGCGATACTCACCGAGTAAAAGCGTTTCGCAGTTTGTGGAAGAAGTTTGATGAGGAACAAGTCGCAGAAGCATACATGCTCAAGAGGGATCACCCGAAATTCAAAGGCAATTGAATTTCAGCTACTGGGGATTCGAAGTCGGAATGCCGCGATACTCACCGAGTAAAAGCGTTTCGCCGTTTGCGGAAGAAGTCTGATGTGGAACAAGTAGCAGAAGGATACATGCTCAAGAGGGATCACCCGAAATTCAAAGGCAGCTGAATTTCGGCAACCGGGGCATCGAAGTCGGAATGCCGCACACTCTCCGAGTCAAAGCGTTTTGCCGTTTGCAGAATAAGTCTGATGTGCAACAAGTAGCTGAAGCATACATGCTCAAGAGGAATCACCCAAAATTCAAAGGCAACTGAATTTCGGCAACCGGGGCATCGAAGTCGGAATGCCGAGAAACTCACCGAGTCAAAGCGTATCGCGGTTTGTGGAAGAAGTTTGATGTGGAACAAGTCGCAGAAGCATACATGCTCAAGAGGGATCACCCACAATTCAAAGGCAACTGAATTTCGGCAACCGGGGAATCCAAGTCAGAATGCCGCGAAACTCACCGAGTCAAAGCCTTTCATCGTTTGCGAAACAAGTGGAACAAGAAGCAGAAGCATACATGCTCAAGAGGGATCACCTGAAATTCAAAGGCAACTGAATTTCGGCAACCGCGGAATCGAAGTTGGAATTCCGCGAAACCCACCGAGTAAAAGCGTTTTGTAGTTTGCGGAAGAAGTCTGATATGGAACTAGTAGCAGAAGCATACACGCTCAAGAGGGATCACCCGAAATTCAAAGGCAACTGAAATTCGGTAACCGGGGCATCGAAGTCGGAATGCCGCGAAACTCACCGAGTAAAAGTGTTTTCCCATTTGCGGAAGAAGTGTGATATGGAACAAGTAGCAGAAGCGTACATGCTCAAGAGGGATCACCCGAAATTCAAAGCCAACTGAACTTCAGCAACCGGGGCATCGAAGTCGGAATGCCGCAAAACTCACCGAGTCAAAGCGTTTTGCCTTTTGAAGAAGAAGTCTGATGTGGACCAAGTAGCAGAAGCATACATGCTCAAGAGGGATCACCCGAAATTCAAAGGCAACTGAATTTTGGCAACCGGGGCATCAAAGTCGGAATGCCGCGAAAGACTCCGAGTCAAAGCGTTTTGCCGTTTGCGGAAGAAGTCTGATGTGGAACAAGTAGCAGAAGCATACATGCTCAAGAGGGATCACCTGAAATTCAAAGGCAACTGAATTTCGGCAACTGGGGAATCGAAGTCGGAATGCCGAGAAACTCACCGAGTCAAAGCGTTTCGCAGTTTGTGGAAGAAGTTTGATGAGGAACAAGTCGCAGCAGCATACATGCTCAAGAGGGATCACCCGAAATTGAAAGGCAACTGAATTTCGGCAACTGGGGATTCGAAGTCGGAATGCCGCGAAAATCACCGAGTAAAAGCGTTTCGCCGTTTGCGGAAGAAGTCTGATGTGGAACAAGTAGCAGAAGGATACATGCTCAAGAGGGATCATCCGAAATTCAAAGGCAGCTGAATTTCGGCAACCAGGGCATCGAAGTCGGAATGCAGCAAACTCTCCGAGTCAAAGCGTTTCGCCGTTTGCAGAATAAGTCTGATGTGCAACAAGTAGCTGAAGCATACATGCTCAAGAGGAATCACCCAAAATTCAAAGGCAACTGAATTTCAGCAACCGGGGCATCGAAGTCGGAATGCCGAGAAACTCACCGAGTCAAAGCGTATCGCGGTTTGTGGAAGAAGTCTGATGTGGAACAAGTACCAGAAGCTTAGATGCTTAAGAGGGATCACCCGAAATTCAAAGGCAACAGAATTTCGGCAACCGGGGAATCGAAGTCGGAATGCCGCGAAACTCACCGAGTCAAAGCGTTTCGCCGTTTGCGGAAGAAGTCTGATGTGGAAGAAGTAGCAGAAGCATACATGCTCAAGTGGGATCACCTGAAATTAAAAGGCAACTGAATTTCGGCAATAAGGGAATCGAAGTCGGAATGCCGCCGAAACTCACCGAGTAAAAGTGTTTTGCCGTTTGTGGAAGAAGTCTGATATGGAACAAGTAGCAGAAGCGTACATGCTCAAGAGGGATCACCCGAAATTCAAAGGCAACTGAACTTCAGCAACCGGGGCATCGAAGTCGGAATGCCGCGAAACTCACCGAGTCAAAGCATTTTGCCATTTGCGGAAGAAGTCTGATGTGGAACAAGTAGCAGAAGCATACATGCTCAAGAGGGATCACCCGAAATTCAAAGGCAGCTGAATTTCGGCAACCGGGGCATCGAAGTCGGAATGCCGCGAAACTCACCGAGTCAAAGTGTTTTGCCGTTTGCGGAAGAAGTCTGATGTGGAACAAGTAGCAGAAGCATACACGCACAAGAGGGATCACCCGAAATTCAAAGGCAACTGAATTTCGGCAACCGGGGCATCGAAGTCGGAATGCCGCGAAACTCACTGAGTCAAAGTGTTTCGCCATTTGCGGAAGAAGTCTGATTGGGAACAAGTAGCAGAAGCATACATGCTCAAGAGGGATCACCTGAAATTCAAAGGCAACTGAACTTCAACAACCGGGGAATCGAAGTCGGAATGCCGCGAAACTCACCGATTAAAAGCGTTTTGCCGTTTGCGGAAGAAGTCTGATGTGGAACAAGTAGCAGAAGCATACATGCTCAAGAGGGATCACCTGAAATTCAAAGGCAACTGAATTTCGGCAACTGGGGAATCGAAGTCGGAATGCCGAGAAACTCACCGAGTCAAAGCGTATCGCGGTTTGTGGAAGAAGTTTGATGAGGAACAAGTCACAGAAGCATACATGCTCAAGAGGGATCACCTGAAATTCAAAGGCAACTGAATTTCGGCAACTGGGGAATCGAAGTCAAAATGCCGAGAAACTTACCGAGTCAAAGCGTTTCGCCGTTTGTGGAAGAAGTCTGATGAGGAACAAGTCGCAGAAGCATACATGCTCAAGAGGGATCACCCGAAATTCAAAGGCAATTGAATTTCAGCTACTGGGGATTCGAAGTCGGAATGCCGCGAAACTCACCGAGTAAAAGCGTTTCGCCGTTTGCGGAAGAAGTCTGTTATGGAACAAGCAGCAGAAGCGTACATGCTCAAGAGGGATCACCTGAAATTCAAAGGCAGCTGAATTTCGGCAACCGGGGCATCGAAGTCGAAATGCCGCACACTCTCCGAGTCAAAGCGTTTTGCCGTTTGCAGAATAAGTCTGATGTGCAACAAGTAGCTGAAGCATACATGCTCAAAAGGAATCACCCAAAATTCAAAGGCAACTGAATTTCAGCAACCGGGGCATCGAAGTCGGAATGCCGAGAAACTCACCGAGTCAAAGCGTATCGCGGTTTGTGGAAGAAGTTTGATGTGGAACAAGTCGCAGAAGCATACATGCTCAAGAGGGATCACCTGAAATTCAAAGGCAACTGAATTTTGGCAACTGGGGAATCGAAGTCGAAATGCCGAGAAACTTACCGAGTCAAAGCGTTTCGCCGTTTGTGGAAGAAGTCTGATGAGGAACAAGTCGCAGAAGCATACATGCTCAAGAGGGATCACCCGAAATTCAAAGGCAACTGAATTTCGGCAACTGGGGAATCGAAGTCAGAATGCCGCGAAACTCAACTAGTCAAAGCCTTTTCATCGTTTGCGGAAGAAGTGTGATGTGGAACAAGTAGCAGAAGCATACATGCTCAAGAGGGATCACCTGAAATTCAAAGGCAACTGAATTTCGGCAACCGGGGACTCGAAGTCGGAATGCCGCGAAACTCACCGAGTAAAAGCGTTTTGCCTTTTGCGAAAGAAGTCTGATATGGAACAAGTAGCAGAAGCGTACATGCTCAAAAGGGATCACCAAAATTCAAAGGCAACTAAATTTCGGCAACAAGAGCATTGAAGTTGGAATGCCGCGAAACTCAGCGAGTCAAAGCGTTTTGCCGTTTGCGGAAGAAGTCCGATGTGGAACAAGTAGCAGAAGCATACATGCTCAAGAGGGATCACCTGAAATTCAAAGGCAACTGAATTTCGGCAACCGGGGACTCGAAGTCGGAATGCCGCGAAACTCACCGAGTAAAAGCGTTTTGCCGTTTGTGGAAGAAGTCTGATATGGAACAAGTAGCAGAAGCGTACATGCTCAAGAGGGATCGCCCGATATTCAAAGGCAACTGCATTTCGGCAACCGGGGAATGGAAGTCGGAATGCCGCGAAACTCTCCGAGTAAAAGCGTTTCGCCGTTTGCGGAAGAAGTCTGATGTGGAACAAGTAGCAGAAGCTTACATGCTCAAGAGGGATCACCCGAAATTCAAAGGCAACTGAATTTCGGCAACCGGGGAATCGAAGTCGGAATGACGCGAAAATCAACGAGTAAAAGCATTTTGCCGTTTGCAGAAGAGTTGTGATATCGAACAAGTAGCAGAAGCGTACATGCTCAAGAGGGATCACCCGAAATTCAAAGGCAACTGAATTTCGGCAACCGGGGAATCCAAGTCGGAATGCCGGGAAACTCACTGAGTAAAAGCGTTTTGCCGTTTGCGGAAGAATTCTGATATTGAACAAGTAGCAGAAGCGTACATGCTCAAGAGGGATCACCCGAAATTCAAAGGCAACTAAATTTCGGCAACCGGGGAATCGAAGTAGGAATGCCGCAAAACTCACCGAGTCAAAGCGTTTCGCCGTTTGCGGAAGAAGTCTGATATGGAACAAGCAGCAGAAGCGTACATGCTCAAGAGGGATCACCCGAAATTCAAAGGCAACTGCATTTCGGTAACCAGGGAATGGAAGTTGGAATGCCGCGAAACTCTCCGAGTAAAAGCGTTTGGCCGTTTGCGGAAGAAGTCTGATGTGGAACAAGTAGCAGAAGCTTACATGCTCAAGAGGGATCACCCGAAATTCAAAGGCAACTGAATTTCGGCAACCGGGGAATGGAAGTCGGAATGCCGCGAAACTCTCCGAGTAAAAGCGTTTCGCCGTTTGCGAAAGAAGTCTGATGTGGAACAAGCAACAGAAGCGTACATGCTCAAGAGGGATCACCTAAAATTCAAAGGCAAATGAATTCGGCCACCGGGGAATCAAAGTCGGAATGCCGCCAAACTCACCTAGTAAAAGCGTTTTGCCGTTTGCGGAAGAAGTCTGATGTGGAACAAGTAGCAGAAGCGTACATGCTCAAGAGAGATCACCTGAAATTCAAAGGCAACAGAATTTTGGCAACCAGGGAATCGAAGTCGGAATGCCGCGAAACTCACCGAGTAAAAGCGTTTTGCTGTTTGCGGAAGAAGTCTGATATGGAACAAGTAGCAGAAGCGTACATGATCAAGAGGGATCACCCGAAATTCAAAGGCAACTGAATTTCGGCAACCGGGGAATCGAAGTCGGAATGCCGCGAAACTCTCCTAGTAAAAGCGTTTTGCCGTTTGCGGAAGATGTCTGATTTGGAACAAGTAGCAGAACCATACATGCTCAAGAGGGATCACCTGACATTCAAAGGCAACTGAATTTTGGCAACCGGGGAATCGAAGTTGGAATTCCGCGAAACTCACCGAGTAAAAGCATTTTGCCGTTTGCGGAAGAAGTCTGATATGGAACATGTAGCAGAAGCGTACAAGCTCAAGAGGGATCACTCGAAATTCAAAGGCAACTGAATTTCGGCAACCGGGGAATCGAAGTCGGAATGCCGTGAAACTCTCCGAGTCAAAGTGTTTCGCCATTTGCGGAACAAGTCTGATGTGGAACAAGTAGTAGAAGCGTACATGCTCAATAGGGATCACCCGAAATTCAAAGGCAACTGAATTTCGGCAACCGGGGAATCAAAGTCGGAATGCCGCGAAACTCTCCGAGTCAAAGCGTTTCGCCGTTTGTGGAAGAAGTCTGATGTCGAACAAGTAGCAGAAGCTTACATGCTCAAGAGGGATCACCCAAAATTCAAAGGCAACTGAATTTTGGCAACCGGGGAATCGAAGTCGCAATGCCGCGAAACTCTCCGAGTCAAAGCGTTTCGCCGTTTGCGGAAGAAGTCTGATGTCGAACAAGTAGCAGAAGCTTACATGCTCAAGAGGGATCACCCGAAATTCAAAGGCAATTGAATTTCGGCAACCGGGGAATCGAAGTCGGAATGCCGCGAAACTCTCCGAGTCAAAGCGTTTCGCCGTTTGTGGAAGAAGCCTGATGTGGAACAAGTAGCAGAAACATACATGCTCAAGACGGATCACCTGAAATTCAAAGGCAACAGAATTTTTCCAACCGGGGAATCGAAGTCGGAATGCCGCGAAACTCACCGAGTAAAAGCGTTTTTCCGTTTGCGGAAGAAGTCTGATTTGGAACAAGTAGCAGAACCATACATGCTCAAGAGGGATCACCTGAAATTCAAAGGCAACTGAATTTTGGCAACCGGGGAATCGAAGTCGGAATGCCGCGAAACTCACCGAGTAAAAGCGTTTTGCTGTTTGTGGAAGAAGTCTGATATGGAACAAGTAGCAGAAGCATACATGCTCAAGAGGGATCACCCGATATTCAAAGGCAACTGAATTTCGGCAACCGGGGAATCGAAGTCGGAATGCCGCGAAACTCTCCGACTCAAAGTATTCGCCGTTTGCGGAAGAAGTCTGATGTGGAACAAGTAGGAGAAGCTTACATGCTGAAGAGGGATCATCCGAAATTCAAAGGCAACTGAATTTCGGCAACCGGGGAATCGAAGTCGGAATGACGTGAAATTCACTGAGTAAAAGCGTTTTGCCGTTTGCGGAAGAAGTCTGATATAAAAGAAGTAGCAGAAGCGTACATGCTCAAGAGGGATCACCCGAAATTCAAAGGCAACTGAATTTCGACAACCGGGGAATCGAAGTCGCAATGTCGCGAAACTCTCCGAGTCAAAGCGTTTCGCCGTTTGCGGAAGAAGTCTGATGTTGAACAAGTAGCAGAAGCTTACATGCTCAAGAGGGATCACCCGAAATTCAAAGGCAATTGAATTTCGGAAACCGGGGAATCGAAGTCGGAATGCCGCGAAACTCTCCGAGTCAAAGCGTTTCGCCGTTTGCGGAAGAAGTCTGATGTCGAACAAGTAGCAGAAGCTTACATGCTCAAGAGGGATCACCCGAAATTCAAAGGCAACTGAATTTCGGCAACCGGGGAATCGAAGTCGGAAAGCCGCGAAACTCTCCGAGTCAAAGCGTTTCGCCGTTTGCGCAAGAAGTCTGATGTCGAACAAGTAGCAGAAGCTTACATGCTCAAGAGGGATCACTCGAAATTCAAAGGCAACTGAATTTCAGCAACCGGGGAATCGAAGTCGGAATGCCGCGAAACTCTCCGAGTCAAAGCGTTTCGTCGTTTGCGGAAGAAGTCTGATGTCGAACAAGTAGCAGAAGCTTAGATGCTCAAGAGGGATCACCCGAAATTCAAAGGCAACTGAATTTCGGCAACCGGGGAATCGAAGTCGGAATACCGCGAAACTCACCGAGTAAAATCGTTTTGCCGTTTGCGGAAGAATTCTGATATGGAACAAGTAGCAGAAGCGTACATGCTCAAGAGGGATCACTCGAAATTCAAGGCAACTGAATTTCGGCAACCGGGGCATTGAAGTCGGAATGCCGCGAAACTCTCCGAGTCAAAGCGTTTTGCCATTTGCAGAAGAAGTCTGATGTGGAACAAGTAGTAGAAGCATACATGCTCTAGAGGGATCACCTGAAAATCAAAGGCAACTAAATTTCGGCAACCGGGGAATCGAAGTCGGTATGCCGAGAAACTCACCGAGTCAAAGCGTTTTTCCGTTTGCGGAAGAAGTCTGATGTGGAGCAAGTAGCAGAAGCGTACATGCTAAAGAGGGATCACCCGAAATTCAAAGGCAATTGAATTTCGGCAACCGTGGAATCGAAGTCGGAATGCCGCGAAACTCTCCTAGTCAAAGCGATTCGTCGTTTGCGAAAGAAGTCTGATGTGGAACAAGTAGCAGAAGCTTACATCGTCAAGAGGGATCACCCGAAATTCAAAGGCAACGGAATTTCGGCAACCGGGGAATCGAAGTCGAAATGCCGCGAAACTCACCGAGTAAAAGTGTTTTGCCGTTAGCGGAAGAAGTCTGATATGGAACAAGCAGCAGAAGCGTACATGCTCAAGAGGGATCACCCGAAATTCAAAGGCAACTGCATTTCGGCAACCGGGGAATCGAAGTCGGAATGCCACGAAACTCTCCGAGTAAAAGTGTTTCGCCGTTTGCGGATGAACTCTGATGTGGAACAAGTAGCAGAAGCTTACATGCTGAAGAGGGATCACCCAAAATTCAAAGGCAACTGAATTTCGGCAACCGGGGAATCGAAGTCGGAATGCCGCGAAACTCACCGAGTCAAAGTGTTTCGCCGTTTGTGGAAGAAGTCTGATGTGGAACAAGTAGCAGAAACATACATGCTCAAGAGGGATCACATAAAATTCAAAGGCAACTGAATTCGGCCACCGGGGAATCGAAGTCGGAATGCCGGGAAACTCACCTAGTAAAAGCGTTTTGTCGTTTGCGAAAGAGGTCTGATGTGGAACAAGTAGCAGAAGATTACATGCTCAAGAGGCATCACCCGAAATTCAAAGGCAACTGAATTTCGGCGACCGGGGAATCGAAGTCGGAATGCCGCGAAAGTCACCGAGTAAAAGCGTTTTGCCGTTTGCGGAAGAAGTGTGATGTGGAACAAGTACCAGAAGCATACATGCTCAAGAGGGATCACCCGAAATTCAAAGGCAACTCAATTTCGGCAACCGGGGAATCGAAGTCGCAATGACGCGAAAATCAACGAGTAAAATCGTTTTGCCGTTTGCGGAAGAGTTCTGATATGGAACAAGTAGCAGAAGCGTACATGCTCAAGAGGGATCACCCGAAATTCAAAGGCAACTGAATTTCGGCAACCGGGGAATCGAAGTCGGAATGCCGCGAAACTCACTGAGTAAAAGCGTTTTGCCGTTTGTGGAAGAATTCTGATATTGAACAAGTAGCAGAAGCGTACATGCACAAGAGGGATAACCCGAAATTCAAAGGCAACTGAATTTCGGCAACTGGGGAATCGAAGTCGGAATGCCGCGAAACTCACCGAGTCAAAGCGTTTCGCCGTTTGTGGAAGAAGTCTGATGTGGAACAAGTAGCAGAAGCATACATGCTCAAGAGGGATCACCTGAAATTCAAAGGCAACAGAATTTTGCCAACCGGGGAATCGAAGTCGGAATGCCGCGAAACTCACCGAATAAAAGCGTTTTTTCGTTTACGGAAGAATTCTGATATGGAACAAGTAGTAGAAGTGTACATGCTCAAGAAAGATCACCCAAAATTCAAAGGCAACTGAATTTCGGCAACCGGGGAATCGAAGTCGGAATGCCACGAAACTCTCCTATTAAAAGCGTTTTGCCGTTTGCGGAAGAAGTCTGATTTGGAACACGTAGCAGAACCATACATGCTCAAGAGGGATCACCTGAAATTCAAAGGCAACTGAATTTTGGCAACCGGGGAATCGAAGTCGGAATGCCGCGAAACTCACCGAGTAAAAGCGTTTTGCCGTTTGTGGAAGAAGTCTGATATGGAACAAGTAGCAGAAGCGTACATGCTCAAGAGGGATCACCCGATATTCAAAGGCAACTGAATTTCGGTAACCGGGGAATCGAAGTCGGAATGCCGTGAAACTCTCCAAGTCAAAACGTTTCACCGTTTGCGGAAGAAGTCTAATGGGGAACAAGTAGCACAAGCTTACATGCTCAAGAGGGATCACCCGAAATTCAAAGGCAACTGAATTTCGGCAACCGGGGAATCGAATTCGGAATGCCGCGAAACTCTCCGAGTCAAAGCGTTTCGCCGTTTGCGGAAGAAGTCTGATGTTGAACAAGTAGCAGAAGCTTACATGCTCAAGAGGGATCACCCGAAATTCAAAGGCAATTGAATTTCGGCAACCGGGGAATCGAAGTCGGAATGCCGCGAAACTCACCGAGTAAAAACGTTTTGCCGTTTGGGGAAGAAGTCTGATATGGAACAAGTAGCAGAAGCGTACATGCTCAAGAGGGATCACCCGATATTCAAAGGCAACTGAATTTCGGTAACCGGGGAATCGAAGTCGGAATGCCGCGAAACTCTCCTAGTAAAAGCGTTTTGCCGTTTGCGGAAGAAGTCTGATTTGGAACAAGCAGCAGAACCATACATGCTCAAGAAGGATCACCCGAAATTCAAAGGCAACTGAATTTCGGCAACCGAGGAATCGAAGTCGGAATGCCGCGAAACTCACCGAGTCAAAGCGTTTTGCCGTTTGCAGAAGAAGTCTGATGTGGAACAAGTAGCAGAAGTATACATGCTCAAGAGGGATCACCTGAAATTCAAAGGCAACTAAATTTCGGCAACCGGGGAATCGAAGTCGGAATGCCAAGAAACTCACTTAGTAAAAGCGTTTTGCCGTTTGCGGAAGAAGTCTGATATGGAACAAGTAGCAGAAGCGTACATGCTCAAGAGGGATCACCCCAAATTCAAAGGCAACTGAATTTCGGCAACCGGGGAATCGAAGTCGGAATGCCGCGAAACTCTCCGAGTCAAAGCGTTTCGCCGTTTGCGGAAGAAGTCTGATGTCGAACAAGTAGCAGAAGCTTACATGCTCAAGAGGGATCACCCGAAATTCAAAGGCAACTGAATTTCGGCAACCGGGGAATCGAAGTCGGAATGCCGCGAAACTCACCGAGTCAAAGCGTTTCGCCATTTGCGGAAGAAGTCTGATGTCGAACAAGTAGCAGAAGCTTACATGCTCAAGATGGATCACCCAAAATTCAAAGGCAATTGAATTTCGGCAACAGGGGAATCAAAGTCAGAATGCCGTGAAACTGACCGAGTAAACGCGTTTTGCCGTTTGAGGAAGAATTCTGATATGGAGCAAGTAGCAGAAGCGTACATGCTCAAGAGGGATCACCCAAAATTCAAAGGCAACTGAATTTCGGCAACCGGGGGATCGAAGTCGGAGTGCCGTGAAACTCTCCGAGTCAAAGCGTTTCTCCGTTTGCAAAAGAAGTCTTATGTGGAACAAGTAGCAGAAGCATTCACGCTCAAGAGGGATCACCTGAAATTCAAAGGCAACAGAATTTCGGCAACCGGGGAATCGAAGTAGGAATGCCGCGAAACTCTCCGAGTCAAAGCGTTTCGCCGTTGACGGAAGAAGACTGATGTTGAACAAGTAGCAGAAGCTTACATGCTCAAGAGGGATCACCCGAAATTCAAAGGCAACTGAATTTCGGCAACCGGGGAATCGAAGTCGGAATGCCACGAAACTCACCGAGTAAAAGCGTTTTGCTGTTTGCGGAAGAATTCTGATCTTGAACAAGTAGCAGAAGCGTACATGCACAAGAGGGATCACCCGAAATTCAAAGGCAACTGAATTTCGGCAACCGGGGAATCGAAGTCGGAATGCCGCGAAACTCACCGAGTAAAAGCGTTTTTCCGTTTGCGGAAGAAGTCTGATATGTAACAAGCAGCAGAAGTGTACATGCTCAAGAGGGATCACCCGAAATTCAAAGGCAACCGAATTTCGAAAATCGGGGAATCGAAGTCGGAATGCCGCGAAACTCTCCGAGTCAAAGCGTTTCGCCGTTTGCGGAAGAAGTCTGATGTCGAACAAGTAGCAGAAGCTTACATGCTCAAGACGGATCACCCGAAATTCAAAGGCAACAGAATTTCGGCAACCGGGGAATCGAAGTCGGAATGCCGCGAAACTCTCCGAGTCAAAGCGTTTCGCCGTTTGCGGAAGAAGTCTGATGTCGAACAAGTAGCAGAAGCTTACATGCTCAAGATGGATCACCCGAAATTCAAAGGCAATTGAATTTCGGCAACCGGGGAATCGAAGTCGGAATGCTGTGAAACTGACCGAGTAAACGCGTTTTGCCGTTTGAGGAAGAATTCTGATATGGAACAAGTAGTAGAAGCGTACATGCTCAAGAGGGATCACCCAAAATTCAAAGGCAACTGAATTTCGGCAACTGGGGGATCGAAGTCGGAGTGCCGTGAAACTCTCCGAGTCAAAGCGTTTCTCCGTTTGCAGAAGAAGTCTGATGTGGAACAAGTAGCAGAAGCATTCATGCTCAAGAGGGATCACCTGAAATTCAAAGGCAACAGAATTTCGGCAACCGGGGAATCGAAGTAGGAATGCCGCGAAACTCTCCGAGTCAAAGCGTTTCGCCGTTTGCGGAAGAAGACTGATGTTGAACAAGTAGCAGAAGCTTACATGCTCAAGAGGGATCACCCGAAATTCAAAGGCAACTGAATTTCGGCAACCGGGGAATCGAAGTCGGAATGCCACGAAACTCACCGAGTAAAAGCGTTTTGCTGTTTGCGGAAGAATTCTGATATTGAACAAGTAGCAGAAGCGTACATGCACAAGAGGGATCACCCGAAATTCAAAGGCAACTGAATTTCGGCAACCGGGGAATCGAAGTCGGAATGCCGCGAAACTCACCGAGTAAAAGCGTTTTTCCGTTTGCGGAAGAATTCTGATATGGAACAAGCAGCAGAAGTGTACATGCTCAAGAGGGATCACCCGAAATTCAAAGGCAACCGAATTTCGAAAATCGGGGAATCGAAGTCGGAATGCCGCGAAACTCTACGAGTCAAAGTGTTTCGCCGTTTGCGGAAGAAGTCTGATGTGGAACAAGTAGCAGAAGCTTACATGCTCAAGATGGATCACCCGAAATTCAAAGGCAATTGAATTTCGGCAACCGGGGAATCGAATTCGGAATGCTGTGAAACTGACCGAGTAAACGCGTTTTGCCGTTTGAGGAAGAATTCTGATATGGAATAAGTAGCAGAAGCGTACATGCTCAAGAGGGATCACCCAAAATTCAAAGGCAACTGAATTTCGACAACCGGGGAATCGAAGTCGGAGTGCCGTGAAACTCTCCGAGTCAAAGCGTTTCTCCGTTTGCAGAAGAAGTCTGATGTGGAACAAGTAGCAGAAGCATTCATGCTCAAGAGGGATCACCTGAAATTCAAAGGCAACAGAATTTCGGCAACCGGGGAATCGAAGTAGGAATGCCGCGAAATTCTCCGAGTCAAAGCGTTTCGCCGTTTGCGGAAGAAGACTGATGTTGAACAAGTAGCAGAAGCTTACATGCTCAAGAGGGATCACCCGAAATTCAAAGGCAACTGAATTTCGGCAACCGGGGAATCGAAGTCGGAATGCCGCGAAACTCACCGAGTAAAAGCGTTTTGCTGTTTGCGGAAGAATTCTGATATTGAACAAGTAGCAGAAGCGTACATGCACAAGAGGGATCACCCGAAATTAAAAGGCAACTAAATTTCGGCAACCGGGGAATCGAAGTCGGAATGCCGCGAAACTCACCGAGTAAAACCGTTTTGCCGTTTGCGGAAGAATCTGATATGGAACAAATAGCAGAAGCGTGCATGCTCAAGAGGCATCACCCGAAATTCAAAGGCAACCGAATTTCGGAAACCGGGGAATCGAAGTCGGAATGCCGCGAAACTCACCGAGTAAAACCGTTTTGCCGTTTGCGGAAGAATCTGATATGGAACAAGTAGCAAAAGCGTACATGCTCAAGAGGGATCACCTAAAATTCAAAGGCAACTGAATTTCGGCAACCGGGGAATCGAAGTCGGAATGCCGCGAAACTCTCCGAGTCAAAGCGTTTCTCCGTTTGCAGAAGAAGTCTGATGTGGAACAAGTAGCAGAAGCATACATGCTCAAGAGGGATCACCTGAAATTCAAAGGCAACTGAATTTCGGCAACCGGGGAATCGAAGTCGGAATGCCGCAAAACTCTCCGAGTCAAAGCGTTTCGCCGTTTGCGGAAGAAGTCTGATGTTGAACAAGTAGCAGAAGCGTACATGCTCAAGAGGGATCACCCGAAATTCAAAGGCAGCTGAATTTCGGAACCGGGGAATCGAAGTCGGAATGATGCGAAACTCACCGAGTAAAAGCGTTTTTCCGTTTGCGGAAGAAGTCTGATATGGAACAAGTAGCAGAAGTGTACATGCTCAAGAGGGATCGCCTGAAATTCAAAGGCAACCGAATTTCGGAAACCGGGGAATCGAAGTCGGAATGCCGCGAAACTCTCCGAGTCAAAGTGTTTCGCCGTTTGCGGAAGAAGTCTGATGTGGAACAAGTAGCAGAATCTTACATGCTCAAGATGGATCACCCGAAATTCAAAGGCAATTGAATTTCGGCAACCGGGGAATCGAAGTCGGAATGCTGTGAAACTGACCGAGTAAACGCGTTTTGCCGTTTGAGGAAGAATTCTGATATGGAACAAGTAGCAGAAGCGTACATGCTCAAGAGGGATCACCCAAAATTCAAAGGCAACTGAATTTCGGCAACCGGGGAATCGAAGTCGGAATGCCGCGAAACTCTCCGAGTCAAAGCGTTTCTCCGTTTGCAGAAGAAGTCTGATGTGGAACAAGTAGCAGAAGCATACATGCTCAAGAGGGATCACCTGAAATTCAAAGGCAACTGAATTTCGGCAACCGGGGAATCGAAGTCGGAATGCCGCGAAACTCTCCGAGTCAAAACGTTTCGCCGTTTGCGGAAGAAGTCTGATGTTGAACAAGTTGCAGAAGCTTACATGGTCAAGAGGGATCACCCGAAATTCAAAGGCAACTGAATTTCGGCTACCGGGGAATCGAAGTCGGAATACCGTGAAACTCACCGTGTAAAATCGTTTTGCCGTTTGCGGAACAATTCTGATATAGAACAAGTAACAGAAGCGTACATGCTCAAGAGGGATCACCCGAAATTCAAAGGCAACTGAATTTCGGCAACCGGGGCATTGAAGTTGGAATGCCGCGAAACTCACCGAGTCAAAGCGTTTTGCCGTTTGCAGAAGAAGTCTGATGTGGAACAAGTAGCAGAAGCATACATTCTCAAGTGGGATCACCTGAAATTCAAAGGCAACAGAATTTCGGCAACCGGGGAATCGAAGTCGGAATGCCGCGAAACTCTCCGAGTCAAAGCGTTTCGCCGTTTGCGGAAGAAGACTGATGTTGAACAAGTTGCAGAAGCTTACATGCTCAAGAGGGATCACCCGAAATTCAAAGGCAACTGAATTTCGGCAACCGGGGAATCGAAGTCGGAATGCCACGAAACTCACCGAGTAAAAGCGTTTTGCTGTTTGCGGAAGAATTCTGATATTGAACAAGTAGCAGAAGCGTACATGCACAAGAGGGATCACCCGAAATTCAAAGGCAACTGAATTTCGGCAACCGGGGAATCGAAGTCGGAATGCCGCGAAACTCACCGAGTAAAAGCGTTTTTCCGTTTGCGGAAGAAGTCTGATATGGAACAAGCAGCAGAAGTGTACATGCTCAAGAGGGATCACCCGAAATTCAAAGGCAACCGAATTTCGGAAACCGGGGAATCGAAGTCGGAATGCCGCGAAACTCTCTGAGTCAAAGTGTTTCGCCGTTTGCGGAAGAAGTCTGATGTGGAACAAGTAGCAGAAGCTTACATGCTCAAGATGGATCACCCGAAATTCAAAGGCAATTGAATTTCGGCAACCGGGGAATCGAAGTCGGAATGCTGTGAAACTGACCGAGTAAACGCGTTTTGCCGTTTGAGGAAGAATTCTGATATGGAGCAAGTAGCAGAAGCGTACATGCTCAAGAGGGATCACCCAAAATTCAAAGGCAACTGAATTTCGGCAACCGGGGAATCGAAGTCGGAATGCCGCGAAACTCTCCGAGTCAAAGTGTTTCTCCGTTTGCAGAAGAAGTCTGATGTGGAACAAGTAGCAGAAGCATACATGCTCAAGAGGGATCACCTGAAATTCAAAGGCAACTGAATTTCGGCGACCAGGGAATCGAAGTCGGAATGCCGCGAAACTCAACGAGTAGAAGGTTATTGCCGTTTGTGGAAGAAGTCTGATGTTGAACAAGTTGCAGAAGCTTACATGCTCAAGAGGGATCACCCGAAATTCAAAGGCAACTGAATTTCGGCAACCGGGGAATCGAAGTCGGAATACCGCGAAACTCACCGAGTAAAATCGTTTTGCCGTTTGCGGAACAATTCTGATATGGAACAAGTAACAGAACCGTACATGCTCAAGAGGGATCACCCGAAATTCAAAGGCAACTGAATTTCGGCAACCGGGGCATTGAAGTCGGAATGCCGCGAAACTCACCGTGTCAAAGCGTTTTGCCGTTTGCAGAAGAAGTCTGATGTGGAACAAGTAGTAGAAGCATACATGCTCAAGAGGGATCACCTGAAATTCAAAGGCAACTAAATTTCGGCAACCGGGGAATCGAAGTCGGAATGCCAAGAAACTCACTGAGTAAAAGAGTTTTGCCGTTTGCGGAAGAAGTCTGATATGGAACAAGTAGCAGAAGCGTACATGCTCAAGAGGGATCACCCCAAATTCAAAGGCAACTGAATTTCGGCAACCGGGGAATTGAAGTCGGAATGCCGCGAAACTCACCGAGTAAAACCGTTTTGCCGTTTGCGGAAGAATCTGATATGGAACAAGTAGCAGAAGCGTGCATGCTCAAGAGGCATCACCCGAAATTCAAAGGCAACCGAATTTCGGAAACCGGGGAATCGAAGTCGGAATGCCGCGAAACTCACCGAGTAAAAC
This sequence comes from Populus alba x Populus glandulosa, assembly GCA_033617975.1. Taxonomy (NCBI): domain Eukaryota; kingdom Viridiplantae; phylum Streptophyta; class Magnoliopsida; order Malpighiales; family Salicaceae; genus Populus; species Populus alba x Populus glandulosa. The sequence goes on along the minus strand of CM066145.1, from coordinate 14,609,198 downwards.
CGTTTTGCCGTTTGCGGAAGAATCTGATATGGAACAAGTAGCAGAAGCGTACATGCTCAAGAGGGATCACCCAAAATTCAAAGGCAACTGAATTTCGGCAAGCGGGGAATCGAAGTCGGAATGCCGCGAAACTCTCCGAGTCAAAGCGTTTCTCCGTTTGCAGAAGAAGTCTGATGTGGAACAAGTAGCAGAAGCATACATGCTCAAGAGGGATCACCTGAAATTCAAAGGCAACTGAATTTCGACAACCGGGGAATCGAAGTCGGAATGCCGCAAAACTCTCCGAGTCAAAGCGTTTCGTCGTTTGCGGAAGAAGTCTGATGTTGAACAAGTAGCAGAAGCGTACATGCTCTAGAGGGATCACCCGAAATTCAAAGGCAACTGAATTTCGGAACCGGGGAATCGAAGTCGGAATGCCACGAAACTCACCGAGTAAAAGCGTTTTGCTGTTTGCGGAAGAATTCTGATATTGAACAAGTAGCAGAAGCGTACATGCACAAGAGGGATCACCCGAAATTCAAAGGCAACTGAATTTCAGCAACCGGGGAATCGAAGTCGGAATGCCGCGAAAATCACCGAGTCAAAGTGTATCGCCGTTTGCGGAAGAAGTCTGATGTCGAACAAGTAGCAGAAGCTTACATGCTCAAGATGGAACACCCGAAATTCAAAGGCAACCGAATTTCGGCAACCGGGGAATCGAAGTCGGAATGCCGCGAAACTCTCCGACTCAAAGTGTATTGCCGTTTGCGGAAGAAGTCTTATGTGGAACAAGTAGCAGAAGCTTACATGCTCAAGATGGATCACCCGAAATTCAAAGGCAATTGAATTTCAGCAACCGGGGAATCGAAGTTGGAATGCTGTGAAACTGACCGAGTAAACGCGTTTTGCTGTTTGAGGAAGAATTCTGATATGGAACAAGTAGCAGAAGCGTACATGCTCAAGAGGGATCACCCAAAATTCAAAGGCAACTGAATTTCGGCAACCGGGGAATCGAAGTCGGAATGCCGCGAAACTCTCCGAGTCAAAGCGTTTTGCCATTTGCAGAAGAAGTCTGATGTGGAACAAGTAGCAGAAGCATACATGCTCAAGAGGGATCACCTGAAATTCAAAGGCAACTGAATTTCGGCAACCGGGGATTCAAAGTCGGAATGCCGCGAAACTCTCCGAGTCAAAGCGTTTCGCCGTTTGCGGAAGAAGTCTGATGTGGAACAAGTACCAGAAGCTAACATGCTCAAGAGGGATCACCCGAAATTCAAAGGCAATTGAATTTCGGCAACTAGGGAATCGAATTCGGAATGACGCGAAATGCACCGAGTAAAAGCGTTTTGCCGTTTGCGGAAGAAGTCTGATATAAAAGAAGTAGCAGAAGCATACATGCTCAAGAGGGATCACCCGAAATTCAAAGGCAACTGCATTTCGGCAACTGGGGAATCGAATCCGGAATGCCGTGAAACTCTCCAAGTCAAAACGTTTCACCGTTTGCGGAAGAAGTCTAATGGGGAACAAGTAGCAGAAGCTTACATGCTCAAGAGGGATCACCCGAAATTCAAAGGCAACTGAATTTCAGCAACCGGGGAATCGAATTCGGAATGCCGCGAAACTCTCCGAGTCAAAGCGTTTCGCCGTTTGCGGAAGAAGTCTGATGTTGAACAAGTAGCAGAAGCTTACATGCTCAAGAGGGATCACCCGAAATTCAAAGGCAATTGAATTTCAGCAACCGGGGAATCGAAGTCGGAATACCGCGAAACTCACCGAGTAAAAGCATTTTGCCGTTTGCGGAAGAATTCTGATTTGCAACAAGTAGCAGAAGCTTACATGCTCAAGAGGGATCACCCGAAATTCAAAGGCAACTGAATTTCGGCAACCGGGGAATCGAAGTCGGAATGCCGTGAAACAGACCGAGTAAACGCGTTTTGCCGTTTGAGGAAGAATTCTGATATGGAACAAGTAGCAGAAGCGTACATGCTCAAGAGGGATCACCTAAAATTCAAAGGCAACTGAATTTCGGCAACTGGGGAATCGAAGTCGGAATGCCGCGAAACTCTCCGAGTCAAAGCGTTTCTCCGTTTGCAGAAGAAGTCTGATGTGGAACAAGTAGCAGAAGCATACATGCTCAAGAGGGATCACCTGAAATTCAAAGGCAACTGAATTTCGGCAACCGGGGAATCGAAGTCGGAATGCCGTGAAACTCTCCGAGTCAAAGCGTTTCACCGTTTGCGGAAGAAGTCTAATGTGGAACAAGTAGCAGAAGCTTACATGCTCAAAAGGGATCACCCGAAAGTCAAAGGCAACTGAATTTCGGCAACCGGGGAATCGAAGTCGGAATGCCGCGAAACTCTCCGAGTCAAAGCATTTCGCCGTTTGCAGAAGAAGTCTGATGTTGAAGAAGTAGCAGAAGCTTACATGCTCAAGAGGGATCACCCGAAATTCAAAGGCAATTGAATTTTGGCAACCGGGGAATCGAAGTCGGAATACCGCGAAACTCACCGAGTAAAATCGTTTTGCCGTTTGCGGAAGAAGTCTGATATAAAAGAAGTAGCAGAAGCGTACATGCTCAAGAGGGATCACCCAAAATTCAAAGGCAACTGAATTTCGGCAACCGGGGAATCGAAGTCGGAATGCTGCGAAACCCTTCGAGTCAAAGCGTTTCGCCGTTTGCGGAAGAAGTCTGATATGGAACAAGTAGCAGAAGCTTACATGCTCAAGAGGGATCACCCGAAATTCAAAGGAAACTAAATTCCGGCAACCGGGGAATCGAAGTCGGAATGCCGCGAAACTCTCCGAGTCAAAGTGTTTCGCCGTTTGTGGAAGAAGTCTGATGTGGAACAAGTAGCAGAAGCGTACATGCTCAAAAGGGATCACCCGAAAGTCAAAGGCAACTGAATTTCGGCAACCGGGGAATCAAAGTCGGAATGCCGCGAAACTCTCCGAGTCAAAGCGTTTTGCCATTTGCAGAAGAAGTCTGATGTGGAACAAGTAGCAGAAGCATACATGCTCAAGAGCAATCACCTGAAATTCAAAGGCAACTAAATTTCGGCTACCTGGGAATCGAAGTCGGAATGCCGAGAAACTCACTGAGTAAAAGCGTTTTGCCATTTGCGGAAGAAGTCTGATATAAAAGAAGTAGCAGAAGCGTACATGCTCAAGAGGGATCACCCGAAATTCAAAGGCAACTGAATTTCGGCAACCGGGGAATCGAATCCGGAATGTCGCGAAACTCTCCGAGTCAAAGCGTTTCGCCGTTTGCGGAACAAGTCTGATGTCGAATAAGTAGCAGAAGCTTACATGCTCAAGAGGGATCACCCGAAATTCAAAGGCAACGGAATTTCGGCAACCGGGGAATCGAAGTCGGAATGCCGCGAAACTCTCCGAGTAAAAGCGTTTTGCCGTTTGCGGAAGAAGTCTGATATGGAACAAGTAGCAGAAGTGTACATGCTCACAAGGGATAACCCGAAATTCAAAGGCAACTGAATTTTGGCATCGGGGGAATCGAAGTCGGAATGCCGCGAAACTCTCCGTGTCAAAACGTTTCGCCGTTTGCGGAAGAAGTCTGATGTTGAACAAGTAGCAGAAGCTTACATGCCTAAGAGGGATCACCCGAAATTCAAAGGCAACTGAATTTCGGCAACCGGGGAATCGAAGTCGGAATACCGCGAAACTCACCGAGTAAAATCGTTTTGCCGTTTGCGGAACAATTCTGATATGGAACAAGTAGCAGAAGCGTACATGCTCAAGAGGGATCACCCGAAATTCAAAGGCAACTGAATTTCGGCAACCGGGGCATTGAAGTCCGAATGCCGCGAAACTCACCGAGTCAAAGCGTTTTGCCGTTTGCAGAAGAAGTCTGATGTGGAACAAGTAGCAGAAGCATACATGCTCAAGAGGGATCACCTGAAATTCAAAGGCAAATAAATTTCGGCAACCGGGGAATTGAAGTCGGAATGCCAAGAAACTCACTGAGTAAAAGCGTTTTCCCGTTTGCGGAAGAAGTCTGATATGGAACAAGTAGCAGAAGCGTACATGCTCAAGAGGGATCACCCCAAATTCAAAGGCAACTGAATTTCGGCAGCCGGGGAATCGAAGTCGGAATGCCGCGAAACTCTCCGAATAAAAGCGTTTCGCCGTTTGCAGAAGAAGTCTGATGTCGAACAAGTAGCAGAAGCTTACATGCTCAAGAGGGATCACCTGAAATTCAAAGGCAACTGAATTTCGGCAACCGGGGAATCGATGTCGGAATGCCGCGAAAGTCTCCGAGTCAAAGCGTTTTGCCGTTTGCGGAAGAAGTCTGATGTCGAACAAGTAGCAGAAGCTTACATGTTCAAGAGGGATCACCCGAAATTCAAAGGCAATTGAATTTCAGCAACCGGGGAATCGAAGTCGGAATGCCGCGAAACTCTCGGAGTCAAAGCGTTTCGCCGTTTGCGGAAGAAGTATGATGTTGAACAAGTAGCAGAAGCTTACATGCCTAAGAGGGATCACCCGAAATTCAAAGCCAACTGAATTTCGGCAACCGGGGAATCGAAGTCGGAATACCGCGAAACTCACCGAGTAAAATCGTTTTGCCGTTTGCGGAACAATTCTGATATGGAACAAGTAGCAGAAGCGTACATGCTCAAGAGGGATCACCCGAAATTCAAAGGCAACCTAATTTTGGCAACCGGGGAATCGAAGTCTGAATGCCGCGAAACTCTCTGAGTCAAAGCGTTTCGCCGTTTGCGGAAGAAGTCTGATGTGGAACAAGTAGCAGAAGCTTACATGCTCAAGATGGATCACCCGAAATTCAAAGGCAATTGAATTTCGGCAACCGGGGAATCGAAGTCGGAATGCCGTGAAACTGACCGAGTAAACGCGTTTTGCCTTTTGAGGAAGAATTCTGATATGGAACAAGTAGCAGAAGCGTACATGCTCAAGAGGGATCACCCAAAATTCAAAGGCAACTGAATTTCGGCAACCGGGGAATCGAAGTCGGAATGCCGCGAAACACTCCGAGTCAAAGCGTTTCTCCGTTTGCAGAAGAAGTCTGATGTGGAACAAGTAGCAGAAGCGTACATGCTCAAGAGGGATCACCTGAAATTCAAAAGCAACTGAATTTCGGCAACCGGGGAATCGAAGTCGGAATGCCGCGAAACTCTCCGAGTCAAAGCATTTCGCCTTTTGCGGAAGAAGTCTGATGTCGAACAAGTAGCAGAAGCTTACATGTTCAAGAGGGATCACCCGAAATTCAAAGGCAACTGAATTTCAGCAACCGGGGAATCGAAGTCGGAATGCCGCGAAACTCTCGGAGTCAAAGCGTTTCGCCGTTTGCGGAAGAAGTATGATGTTGAACAAGTAGCAGAAGCTTACATGCTCAAGAGGGATCACCTGAAATTCAAAGGCAACTAAATTTCGGCAACCGGGGAATCGAAGTCGGAATGCCAAGAAACTCACTTAGTAAAAGCGTTTTGCCGTTTGCGGAAGAAGTCTGATATGGAACAAGTAGCAGAAGCGTACATCCTCAAGAGGGATCACCCCAAATTCAAAAGCAACTGAATTTCGGCAACCGGGGAATCAAAGTCGGAATGCCGCGAAATTCTCCGAGTCAAAGCGTTTCGCCGTTTCCGGAAGAAGTCTGATGTGGAACAAGTACCAGAAGCTTACATGCTCAAGAGGGATCACCCGAAATTCAAAGGCAATTGAATTTCGGCAACTGGGGAATCGAATTCGGAATGACACGAAATTCACCGACTAAAAGCGTTTTGCCGTTTGCGGAAGAAGTCTGATATAAAAGAAGTAGCAGAAGCGTACATGCTCAAGAGGGATCACCCGAAATTCAAAGGCAACTGAATTTCGACAACCGGGGAATCGAATCCGGAATGCCGTGAAACTCTCCGAGTCAAAACGTTTCACCGTTTGCGGAAGAAGTCTCATGGGGAACAAGTAGCAGAAGCTTACATGCTCAAGAGGGATCACCCGAAATTCAAAGGCAACTGAATTTCGACAACCGGGGAATCGAAGTCGGAATGCCGCGAAACTCTCCAAGTCAAAGCGTTTCGCCGTTTGCGGAAGAAGTCTGATGTTGAACAAGTAGCAGAAGCTTACATGCTCAAGAGGGATCACCCGAAATTCAAAGGCAATTGAATTTCGGCAACCGGGGAATCGAAGTCGGAATACCGCGAAACTCACCGAGTAAAAGCGTTTTGCCGTTTGCGGAAGAATTCTGATATGGAACAAGTAGCAGAAGCGTACATGCTCAAGAGGGATCACCCGAAATTCAAAGGCAACTGAATTTTGGCAACCGGGGAATCGAAGTCGGAATGCCGTGAAACTGACCGAGTAAACGTGTTTTGCCGTTTGAGGAAGAATTCTGATATGGAACAAGTAGCAGAAGCGTACATGCTCAAGAGGGATCACCCAAAATTCAAAGGCAACTGAATTTCGGCAACTGGGGAATCGAAGTCGGAATACCGCGAAACTCTCCAAGTCAAAGCGTTTCGCCGTTTGCGGAAGAAGTCTGATGTTGAACAAGTAGCAGAAGCTTACATGCTCAAGAGGGATCACCCGAAATTCAAAGGCAACTGAATTTCGGCAACCGGGGAATCGAAGTCGGAATGCCGTGAAACTGACCGAGTAAACGTGTTTTGCCGTTTGCAGAAGAAGTCTGATGTGGAACAAGTAGCAGAAGCATACATGCTCAAGAGGGATCACCTGAAATTCAAAGGCAACTAAATTTCGGCAACCGGGGAATCGAAGTCGGAATGCCAAGAAACTCACTTAGTAAAAGCGTTTTGCCGTTTGCGGAAGAAGTCTGATATGGAACAAGTAGCAGAAGCGTACATGCTCAAGAGGGATCACCCCAAATTCAAAGGCAACTGAATTTCGGCAACCAGGGAATCAAAGTCGGAATGCCGCGAAATTCTCCGAGTCAAACCGTTTCGCCGTTTCCGGAAGAAGTCTGATGTGGAACAAGTACCAGAAGCTTACATGCTCAAGAGGGATCACCCGAAATTCAAAGGCAATTGAATTTCGGCAACTGGGGAATCGAATTCGGAATGACGCGAAATTCACCGACTAAAAGCGTTTTGCCGTTTGCGGAAGAAGTCTGATATAAAAGAAGTAGCAGAAGCGTACATGCTCAAGAGGGATCACCCGAAATTCAAAGGCAACTGAATTTCGACAACCGGGGAATCGAATCCGGAATGCCGTGAAACTCTCCGAGTCAAAACGTTTCACCGTTTGCGGAAGAAGTCTCATGGGGAACAAGTAGCAGAAGCTTACATGCTCAAGAGGGATCACCCGAAATTCAAAGGCAACTGAATTTCGACAACCGGGGAATCGAAGTCGGAATGCCGCGAAACTCTCCAAGTCAAAGCGTTTCGCCGTTTGCGGAAGAAGTCTGATGTTGAACAAGTAGCAGAAGCTTACATGCTCAAGAGGGATCACCCGAAATTCAAAGGCAATTGAATTTCGGCAACCGGGGAATCGAAGTCGGAATACCGCGAAACTCACCGAGTAAAAGCGTTTTGCCGTTTGCGGAAGAATTCTGATATGGAACAAGTAGCAGAAGCGTACATGCTCAAGAGGGATCACCCGAAATTCAAAGGCAACTGAATTTTGGCAACCGGGGAATCGAAGTCGGAATGCCGTGAAACTGACCGAGTAAACGTGTTTTGCCGTTTGAGGAAGAATTCTGATATGGAACAAGTAGCAGAAGCGTACATGCTCAAGAGGGATCACCCAAAATTCAAAGGCAACTGAATTTCGGCAACTGGGGAATCGAAGTCGGAATACCGCGAAACTCTCCAAGTCAAAGCGTTTCGCCGTTTGCGGAAGAAGTCTGATGTTGAACAAGTAGCAGAAGCTTACATGCTCAAGAGGGATCACCCGAAATTCAAAGGCAACTGAATTTCGGCAACCGGGGAATCGAAGTCGGAATGCCGTGAAACTGACCGAGTAAACGTGTTTTGCCGTTTGCAGAAGAAGTCTGATGTGGAACAAGTAGCAGAAGCATACATGCTCAAGAGGGATCACCTGAAATTCAAAGGCAACTAAATTTCGGCAACCGGGGAATCGAAGTCGGAATGCCAAGAAACTCACTTAGTAAAAGCGTTTTGCCGTTTGCGGAAGAAGTCTGATATGGAACAAGTAGCAGAAGCGTACATGCTCAAGAGGGATCACCCCAAATTCAAAGGCAACTGAATTTCGGCAACCAGGGAATCAAAGTCGGAATGCCGCGAAATTCTCCGAGTCAAACTGTTTCGCCGTTTCCGGAAGAAGTCTGATGTGGAACAAGTACCAGAAGCTTACATGCTCAAGAGGGATCACCCGAAATTCAAAGGCAATTGAATTTCGGCAACTGGGGAATCGAATTCGGAATGACGCGAAATTCACCGACTAAAAGCGTTTTGCCGTTTGCGGAAGAAGTCTGATATAAAAGAAGTAGCAGAAGCGTACATGCTCAAGAGGGATCACCCGAAATTCAAAGGCAACTGAATTTCGACAACCGGGGAATCGAATCCGGAATGCCGTGAAACTCTCCGAGTCAAAACGTTTCACCGTTTGCGGAAGAAGTCTCATGGGGAACAAGTAGCAGAAGCTTACATGCTCAAGAGGGATCACCCGAAATTCAAAGGCAACTGAATTTCGACAACCGGGGAATCGAAGTCGGAATGCCGCGAAACTCTCCAAGTCAAAGCGTTTCGCCGTTTGCGGAAGAAGTCTGATGTTGAACAAGTAGCAGAAGCTTACATGCTCAAGAGGGATCACCCGAAATTCAAAGGCAATTGAATTTCGGCAACCGGGGAATCGAAGTCGGAATACCGCGAAACTCACCGAGTAAAAGCGTTTTGCCGTTTGCGGAAGAATTCTGATATGGAACAAGTAGCAGAAGCGTACATGCTCAAGAGGGATCACCCGAAATTCAAAGGCAACTGAATTTTGGCAACCGGGGAATCGAAGTCGGAATGCCGTGAAACTGACCGAGTAAACGTGTTTTGCCGTTTGAGGAAGAATTCTGATATGGAACAAGTAGCAGAAGCGTACATGCTCAAGAGGGATCACCCAAAATTCAAAGGCAACTGAATTTCGGCAACTGGGGAATCGAAGTCGGAATGCCGTGAAACTCTCCGAGTCAAAACGTTTCACCGTTTGCGGAAGAAGTCTAATGGGGAACAAGTAGCAGAAGCTTACATGCTCAAGAGGGATCACCCGAAATTCAAAGGCAACTGAATTTCGACAACCGGGGAATCGAAGTCGGAATGCCGCGAAACTCTCCAAGTCAAAGCGTTTCGCCGTTTGCGGAAGAAGTCTGATGTTGAACAAGTAGCAGAAGCTTACATGCTCAAGAGGGATCACCCGAAATTCAAAGGCAACTGAATTCCGGCAACCGGGGAATCGAAGTCGGAATGCCGCGAAACTGTCCGAGTCAAAGCGTTTTGCCGTTTGCAGAAGAAGTCTGATGTGGAACAAGTAGCAGAAGCATACATGCTCAAGAGGGATCACCTGAAATTCAAAGGCAACTAAATTTCGGCAACCGGGGAATCGAAGTCGGAATGCCAAGAAACTCACTTAGTAAAAGCGTTTTGCCGTTTGCGGAAGAAGTCTGATATGGAACAAGTAGCAGAAGCGTACATGCTCAAGAGGGATCACCCCAAATTCAAAGGCAACTGAATTTCGGCAACCAGGGAATCAAAGTCGGAATGCCGCGAAATTCTCCGAGTCAAAGCGTTTCGCCGTTTCCGGAAGAAGTCTGATGTGGAACAAGTACCAGAAGCTTACATGCTCAAGAGGGATCACCCGAAATTCAAAGGCAATTGAATTTCGGCAACTAGGGAATCGAATTCGGAATGACGCGAAATTCACCGACTAAAAGCGTTTTGCCGTTTGCGGAAGAAGTCTGATATAAAAGAAGTAGCAGAAGCGTACATGCTCAAGAGGGATCACCCGAAATTCAAAGGCAACTGAATTTCGACAACCGGGGAATCGAATCCGGAATGCCGTGAAACTCTCCGAGTCAAAACGTTTGACCGTTTGCGGAAGAAGTCTAATGGGGAACAAGTAGCAGAAGCTTACATGCTCAAGAGGGATCACCCGAAATTCAAAGGCAACTGAATTTCGACAACCGGGGAATCGAAGTCGGAATGCCGCGAAACTCTCCAAGTCAAAGCGTTTCGCCGTTTGCGGAAGAAGTCTGATGTTGAACAAGTAGCAGAAGCTTACATGCTCAAGAGGGATCACCCGAAATTCAAAGGCAACTGAATTCCGGCAACCGGGGAATCGAAGTCGGAATGCCGCGAAACTGTCCGAGTCAAAGCGTTTCGCTGTTTGAGGAAGAAGTCAGATGTGGAACAAGTAGCAGAAGCGTACATGCTCAAGAGGGATCACCCAAAATTCAAAGGCAACTGAATTTCGGCAACTGGGGAATCGAAGTCGGAATGCCGCGAAACTCTCCGAGTCAAAGCGTTTCTCCCTTTGCAGAAGAAGTCTGATGTGGAACAAGTAGCAAAAGCATACATGCTCAAGAGGGATCACCTGAAATTCAATGGCAACTGAATTTCGGCAACCGGGGAATCGAAGTCGGAATGCCGCAAAACTCTCCGAGTCAAAGCATTTGGCCGTTTGCGGAAGAAGTCTGATGTTGAACAAGTAGCAGAAGCGTACATGCTCAAGAGGGATCACCCGAAATTCAAAGGCAACTGTATTTCCTCAACCGGGGCATTGAAGTCGGAATGCCGCGAAACTCACCGAGTCAAAGTGTTTTGCCGTTTGCCGAAGAAGTCTGATGTGGAACAAGTAGCAGAAGCATACATACTCAAGAGGGATCACCTGAAATTCAAAGGCAACTAAATTTCGGCAACCGGGGAATCGAAGTCGGAATGACGTGAAACTCACTGAGTAAAAGCGTTTTGCCGTTTACGGAAGAAGTCTGATATGGAACAAGTAGCAGAAGCGTACATGATCAAGAGGGATCACCCCAAATTCAAAGGCAACTGAATTTCGGCAACCGGGGAATCAAAGTCGGAATGCCGCGAAACTCTCCGAGGCAAAGTGTTTCGCCGTTTGCGGAAGAAGTCTAATGTGGAACAAGTAGCAGAAGCTTACATGCTCAAGAGGGATCACCCGAAATTCAAAGGCAATTGAATTTCGGCAACTGGGGAATCGAATTCGGAATGACGCGAAATTCACCGACTAAAAGCGTTTTGCCGTTTGCGGAAGAAGTCTGATATAAAAGAAGTAGCAGAAGCGTACATGCTCAAGAGGGATCACCCGAAATTCAAAGGCAACTGAATTTCGGCAACCGGGGAATCGAATCCGGAATGCCGTGAAACTCTCCGAGTCAAAGCGTTTCACCATTTGCGGAAGAAGTCTAATGTGGAACAAGTAGCAGAAGCTTACATGCTCAAGAGGGATCACCCGAAATTCAAAGGCAACTAAATTTCGGCAACCGGGGAATCGAAGTCGGAATGCCAAGAAACTCACTTAGTAAAAGCGTTTTGCCGTTTGCGGAAGAAGTCTGATATGGAACAAGTAGCAGAAGCGTACATGCTCAAGAGGGATCACCCCAAATTCAAAGGCAACTGAATTTCGGCAACCAGGGAATCAAAGTCGGAATGCCGCGAAATTCTCCGAGTCAAACCGTTTCGCCGTTTCCGGAAGAAGTCTGATGTGGAACAAGTACCAGAAGCTTACATGCTCAAGAGGTATCACCCGAAATTCAAAGGCAATTGAATTTCGGCAACTGGGGAATCGAATTCGGAATGACGCGAAATTCACCGACTAAAAGCGTTTTGCCGTTTGCGGAAGAAGTCTGATATAAAAGAAGTAGCAGAAGCGTACATGCTCAAGAGGGATCACCCGAAATTCAAAGGCAACTGAATTTCGACAACCGGGGAATCGAATCCGGAATGCCGTGAAACTCTCCGAGTCAAAACGTTTCACCGTTTGCGGAAGAAGTCTAATGGGGAACAAGTAGCAGAAGCTTACATGCTCAAGAGGGATCACCCGAAATTCAAAGGCAACTGAATTTCGGCAACTAGGGAATCGAAGTCGGAATACCGCGAAACTCTCCAAGTCAAAGCGTTTCGCCGTTTGCGGAAGAAGTCTGATGTTGAACAAGTAGCAGAAGCTTACATGCTCAAGAGGGATCACCCGAAATTCAAAGGCAACTGAATTTCGGCAACTGGGGAATCGAAGTCGGAATGCCGTGAAACTGACCGAGTAAACGTGTTTTGCCGTTTGCAGAAGAAGTCTGATGTGGAACAAGTAGCAGAAGTATACATGCTCAAGAGGGATCACCTGAAATTCAAAGGCAACTAAATTTCGGCAACCGGGGAATCGAAGTCGGAATGCCAAGAAACTCACTTAGTAAAAGCGTTTTGCCGTTTGCGGAAGAAGTCTGATATGGAACAAGTAGCAGAAGCGTACATGCTCAAGAGGGATCACCCCAAATTCAAAGGCAACTGAATTTCGGCAACCAGGGAATCAAAGTCGGAATGCCGCGAAATTCTCCGAGTCAAAGCGTTTCGCCGTTTCCGGAAGAAGTCTGATGTGGAACAAGTACCAGAAGCTTACATGCTCAAGAGGGATCACCCGAAATTCAAAGGCAATTGAATTTCGGCAACTGGGGAATCGAATTCGGAATGACGCGAAATTCACCGACTAAAAGCGTTTTGCCGTTTGCGGAAGAAGTCTGATATAAAAGAAGTAGCAGAAGCGTACATGCTCAAGAGGGATCACCCGAAATTCAAAGGCAACTGAATTTCGACAACCGGGGAATCGAATCCGGAATGCCGTGAAACTCTCCGAGTCAAAACGTTTCACCGTTTGCGGAAGAAGTCTAATGGGGAACAAGTAGCAGAAGCTTACATGCTCAAGAGGGATCACCCGAAATTCAAAGGCAACTGAATTTCGACAACCGGGGAATCGAAGTCGGAATGCCGCGAAACTCTCCAAGTCAAAGCGTTTCGCCGTTTGCGGAAGAAGTCTGATGTTGAACAAGTAGCAGAAGCTTACATGCTCAAGAGGGATCACCCGAAATTCAAAGGCAATTGAATTTCGGCAATCGGGGAATCGAAGTCGGAATACCGCGAAACTCACTGAGTAAAAGCGTTTTGCCGTTTGCGGAAGAATTCTGATATGGAACAAGTAGCAGAAGCGTACATGCTCAAGAGGGATCACCCGAAATTCAAAGGTAACTGAATTTCGGCAACCGGGGAATCGAAGTCGGAATGCCGTGAAACTGACCGAGTAAACGTGTTTTGCCGTTTGAGGAAAAATTATGATATGGAACAAGTAGCAGAAGCGTACATGCTCAAGAGGGATCACCCAAAATTCAAAGGCAACTGAATTTCGGCAACTGGGGAATCGAAGTCGGAATGCCGCGAAACTCTCCGAGTCAAAGCGTTTCTCCCTTTGCAGAAGAAGTCTGATGTGGAACAAGTAGCAAAAGCATACATGCTCAAGAGGGATCACCTGAAATTCAAAGGCAACTGAATTTCGGCAACCGGGGAATCGAAGTCGGAATGCCGCAAAACTCTCCGAGTCAAAGCATTTCGCCGTTTGCGGAAGAAGTCTGATGTTGAACAAGTAGCAGAAGCGTACATGCTCAAGAGGGATCACCCGAAATTCAAAGGCAACTGTATTTCCTCAACCGGGGCATTGAATTCGGAATGACGCGAAATTCACCGAGTAAAAGTGTTTTGCCGTTTGCGGAAGAAGTCTGATGTGGAACAAGTAGCAGAAGCATACATGCTAAAGAGGGATCACCTGAAATTCAAAGGCCACTAAATTTCGGCAACCGGGGAATCGAAGTCGGAATGACGTGAAACTCACTGAGTAAAAGCGTTTTGCCGTTTACGGAAGAAGTCTGATCTGGAACAAGTAGCAGAAGCGTACATGATCAAGAGGGATCACCCCAAATTCAAAGGCAACTGAATTTCGGCAACCGGGGAATCAAAGTCGGAATGCCGCGAAACTCTCCGAGGCAAAGTGTTTCGCCGTTTGCGGAAGAAGTCTAATGTGGAACAAGTAGCAGAAGCTTACATGCTCAAGAGGGATCACCCGAAATTCAAAGGCAATTGAATTTCGGCAACTAGGGAATCGAATTCGGAATGACGCGAAATTCACAGAGTAAAAGCGTTTTGCCATTTGCGGAAGAAGTCTGATATAAAAGAAGTAGCAGAAGCGTACATGCTCAAGAGGGATCACCCGAAATTCAAAGGCAACTGAATTTCGGCAACCGGGGAATCGAATCCGGAATGCCGTGAAACTCTCCGAGTCAAAGCGTTTCACCGTTTGCGGAAGAAGTCTAATGTGGAACAAGTAGCAGAAGCTTACATGCTCAAGAGGGATCACCCGAAATTCAAAGGCAACTGAATTTCGGCAACCGGGGAATCGAAGTCGGAATGCCGCGAAACTCTCCGAGTCAAAGCGTTTCACCGTTTGCGGAAGAAGTCTAATGTGGAACAAGTAGCAGAAGCGTACATGCTCAAGAGGAATCACCCGAAATTCAAAGGCAACTGAATTTCCGCAACCGGGCATCGAAGTCGGAATGCCGCGAAACTCACCGAGTCAAAGCGTTTTGCCGTTTGCAGAAGAAGTCTGATGTGGAACAAGTAGCAGAAGCGTACATGCTCAAGAGCGATCACCTAAAATTCAAAGGCAACTAAATTTCGGCTACCGGGGAATCGAAGTCGGAATGACGCAAAATTCACCGAGTAAAAGCGTTTTGCCGTTTGCGGAAGAAGTCTGATATAAAAGAAGTAGCAGAAGCGTACATGCTCAAGAGGGATCACCCGAAATTTCAAAGGCAACTGAATTTCGGCAACCGGGGAATCGAAGTCGGAATGCCGCGAAACTCTCCGAGTCAAAGCGTTTCGCCGTTTGCGGAAGAAGTCTGATGTGGAACAAGTAGCAGAAGCTTACATGCTCAAGAGGGATCACCCGAAATTCAAAGGCAACTGAATTTCGGCAAATGGGGAATCGAAGTCGGAATCCCGCGAAACTCTCCGAGTCAAAGCGTTTCGCCGTTTGCGGAACAATTCTGATATGGAACAAGTAGCAGAAGCTTACATGCTCAAGAGGGATCACCCGAAATTCAAAGGCAACTGAATTTCGGCAACCGGGGCATTGAAGTCGGAATACCGCGAAACTCACCGAGTCAAAGCGTTTTGCCGTTTGCAGAAGAAGTCTGATGTGGAACAAGTAGCAGAAGCATACATGCTCAAGAGGGATCACCTGAAATTCATAGGCAACTAAATTTCGGCAACCGGGGAATCGAAGTCGGAATGCCAAGAAACTCACTGAGTAAAAGCGTTTTGCCGTTTGCGGAAGAAGTCTGATATGGAAAAAGTAGCAGAAGCGTACATGCTCAAGAGGGATCACCCCAAATTCAAAGGCAACTGAATTTCGGCAACCGGGGAATCGAAGTCGGAATGCCGCGAAACTCTCCGAGTAAAAGCGTTTCGCCGTTTGCAGAAGAAGTCTGATGTCGAACAAGTAGCAGAAGCTTACATCCTCAAGAGGGATCACCTGAAATTCAAAGGCAACTGAATTTCGGCAACCGGGGAATCGGTGTCGGAATGCCGCGAAAGTCTCCGAGTCAAAGCGTTTCGACGTTTGCGGAAGAAGTCTGATGTCGAACAAGTAGCAGAAGCTTACATGTTCAAGAGGGATCACCCGAAATTCAAAGGCAACTGAATTTCAGCAACCGGGGAATCGAAGTCGGAATGCCGCGAAACTCTCGGAGTCAAAGCGTTTCGCCGTTTGCGGAAGAAGTCTGATGTGGAACAAGTAGCAGAAGTGTACATGCTCAAGATGGATCACCCGAAATTCAAAGGCAATTGAATTTCTGCAACCGGGGAATCGAAGTCGGAATGCCGTGAAACTGACCGAGTAAACGCGTTCGGCCTTTTGAGGAAGAATTCTGATATGGAACAAGTAGCAGAAGCGTACATGCTCAAGAGGGATCACCCAAAATTCAAAGGCAACTGAATTTCGGCAACCGAGGAATCGAAGTCGGAATGCCGCGAAACTCTCCGAGTCAAAGCGTTTCTCCGTTTGCAGAAGAAGTCTGATGTGGAACAAGTAGCAGAAGCATACATGCTCAAGATGGATCACCCGAAATTCAAAGGCAATTGAATTTCGGCAACGGGGGAATCGAAGTCGGAATGCCGTGAAATTGACCGAGTAAACGCGTTTGGCCTTTTGAGGAAGAATTCTGATATGGAACAAGTAGCAGAAGCGTACATGCTCAAGAGGGATCACCCAAAATTCAAAGGCAACTGAATTTCGGCAACCGGGGAATCGAAGTCGGAATGCCGCGAAACTCTCCAAGTCAAAGCGTTTTGCCGTTTGCAGAAGAAGTCTGATGTGGAACAAGTAGCAGAAGCATACATGCTCAAGAGGGATCACCTGAAATTCAAAGGCAACTAAATTTCGGCAACCGGGGAATCGAAGTCGGAATGCCAAGAAACTCACTTAGTAAAAGCGTTTTGCCGTTTGCGGAAGAAGTCTGATATGGAACAAGTAGCAGAAGCGTACATGCTCAAGAGGGATCACCCCAAATTCAAAGGCAACTGAATTTCGGCAACCAGGGAATCAAAGTCGGAATGCCGCGAAATTCTCCGAGTCAAACCGTTTCGCCGTTTCCGGAAGAAGTCTGATGTCGAACAAGTAGCAGAAGCTTACATGTTCAAGAGGGATCACCCGAAATTCAAAGGCAACTGAATTTCAGCAACCGGGGAATCGAAGTCGGAATGCCGCGAAACTCTCGGAGTCAAAGCGTTTCGCCGTTTGCGGAAGAAGTCTGATGTGGAACAAGTAGCAGAAGCGTACATGCTCAAGAGGGATCACCCGAAATTCAAAGGCAACCGAATTTCGGCAACCGGGGAATCGAAGTCTGAATGCCGCGAAACTCTCTGAGTCAAAGCGTTTCGCCGTTTGCGGAAGAAGTCTGATGTGGAACAAGTAGCAGAAGCTTACATGCTGAAGATGGATCACCCGAAATTCAAAGGCAATTGAATTTCGGCAACCGGGGAATCGAAGTCGGAATGCCGTGAAACTGACCGAGTAAACGCGTTTGGCCTTTTGAGGAAGAATTCTGATATGGAACAAGTAGCAGAAGCGTACATGCCCAAGAGGGATCACCCAAAATTCAAAGGCAACTGAATTTCGGCAACCGGGGAATCGAAGTCGGAATGCCGCGAAACTCTCCGAGTCAAAGCGTTTCTCCGTTTGCAGAAGAAGTCTGATGTGGAACAAGTAGCAGAAGCATACATGCTCAAGAGGGATCACCTGAAATTCAAAGGCAACTGAATTTCGGCAACCGGGGAATCGAAGTCGGAATGCCGCGAAACTCTCCGAGTCAAAGCGTTTCGCCGTTTGCGGAAGAAGTCTGATGTTGAACAAGTAGCAGAAGCTTACATGCTCAAGAGGGATCACCCGAAATTCAAAGGCAACTGAATTTCGGCAACCGGGGAATCGAAGTCGGAATACCGCGAAACTCACCGAGTAAAATCGTTTTGCCGTTTGCGGAACAATTCTGATATGGAACAAGTAGCAGAAGCGTACATGCTTAAGAGGGATCACCCGAAATTCAAAGGCAACTGAATTTCGGCAACCAGGGAATCAAAGTCGGAATGCCGCGAAATTCTCCGAGTCAAACCGTTTCGCCGTTTCCGGAAGAAGTCTGATGTCGAACAAGTAGCAGAAGCTTACATGTTCAAGAGGGATCACCCGAAATTCAAAGGCAACTGAATTTCAGCAACCGGGGAATCGAAGTCGGAATGCCGCGAAACTCTCGGAGTCAAAGCGTTTCGCCGTTTGCGGAAGAAGTCTGATGTGGAACAAGTAGCAGAAGCGTACATGCTCAAGAGGGATCACCCGAAATTCAAAGGCAACCGAATTTCGGCAACCGGGGAATCGAAGTCTGAATGCCGCGAAACTCTCTGAGTCAAAGCGTTTCGCCGTTTGCGGAAGAAGTCTGATGTGGAACAAGTAGCAGAAGCTTACATGCTGAAGATGGATCACCCGAAATTCAAAGGCAATTGAATTTCGGCAACCGGGGAATCGAAGTCGGAATGCCGTGAAACTGACCGAGTAAACGCGTTTGGCCTTTTGAGGAAGAATTCTGATATGGAACAAGTAGCAGAAGCGTACATGCCCAAGAGGGATCACCCAAAATTCAAAGGCAACTGAATTTCGGCAACCGGGGAATCGAAGTCGGAATGCCGCGAAACTCTCCGAGTCAAAGCGTTTCTCCGTTTGCAGAAGAAGTCTGATGTGGAACAAGTAGCAGAAGCATACATGCTCAAGAGGGATCACCTGAAATTCAAAGGCAACTGAATTTCGGCAACCGGGGAATCGAAGTCGGAATGCCGCGAAACTCTCCGAGTCAAAGCGTTTCGCCGTTTGCGGAAGAAGTCTGATGTTGAACAAGTAGCAGAAGCTTACATGCTCAAGAGGGATCACCCGAAATTCAAAGGCAACTGAATTTCGGCAACCGGGGAATCGAAGTCGGAATACCGCGAAACTCACCGAGTAAAATCGTTTTGCCGTTTGCGGAACAATTCTGATATGGAACAAGTAGCAGAAGCGTACATGCTTAAGAGGGATCACCCGAAATTCAAAGGCAACTGAATTTCGGCAACCGGGGCATTGAAGTCGGAATGCCGCGAAACTCACCGAGTCAAAGCGTTTTGCCGTTTGCAGAAGAAGTCTGATGTGGAACAAGTAGCAGAAGCATACATGCTCAAGAGGGATCACCTGAAATTCAAAGGCAACTAAATTTTGGCAACCGGGGAATCGAAGTCGGAATGCCAAGAAACTCACTTAGTAAAAGCGTTTTGCCGTTTGCGGAAGAAGTCTGATATGGAACAAGTAGCAGAAGCGTACATGCTCAAGAGGGATCACCCCAAATTCAAAGGCAACTGAATTTCGGCAACCAGGGAATCAAAGTCGGAATGCCGCGAAATTCTCCGAGTCAAACCGTTTCGCCGTTTCCGGAAGAAGTCTGATGTGGAACAAGTACCAGAAGCTTACATGCTCAAGAGGGATCACCCGAAATTCAAAGGCAATTGAATTTCGGCAACTGGGGAATCGAATTCGGAATGACGCGAAATTCACCGACTAAAAGCGTTTTGCCGTTTGCGGAAGAAGTCTGATATAAAAGAAGTAGCAGAAGCGTACATGCTCAAGAGGGATCACCCGAAATTCAAAGGCAACTGAATTTCGACAACCGGGGAATCGAATCCGGAATGCCGTGAAACTCTCCGAGTCAAAACGTTTCACCGTTTGCGGAAGAAGTCTAATGGGGAACAAGTAGCAGAAGCTTACATGCTCAAGAGGGATCACCCGAAATTCAAAGGCAACTGAATTTCGACAACCGGGGAATCGAAGTCGGAATGCCGCGAAACTCTCCAAGTCAAAGCGTTTCGCCGTTTGCGGAAGAAGTCTGATGTTGAACAAGTAGCAGAAGCTTACATGCTCAAGAGGGATCACCCAAAATTCAAAGGCAATTGAATTTCGGCAACCGGGGAATCGAAGTCGGAATACCGCGAAACTCACCGAGTAAAAGCGTTTTGCCGTTTGCGGAAGAATTCTGATATGGAACAAGTAGTAGAAGCGTACATGCTCAAGAGGGATCACCCGAAATTCAAAGGCAACTGAATTTCGGCAACTGGGGAATCGAATCCGGAATGCCGTGAAACTCTCCGAGTCAAAGCGTTTCACCGTTTGCGGAAGAAGTCTAATGTGGAACAAGTAGCAGAAGCTTACATGCTCTAGAGGGATGACCCGAAATTCAAAGGCAATTGAATTTCGGCAACCGGGGAATCGAAGTCGGAATACCGCGAAACTCACCGAGTAAAAGCGTTTTGCTGTTTGCGGAAGAATTCTGATGTGGAACAAGTAGCAAAAGCATACATGCTCAAGAGGGATCACCTGAAATTCAAAGGCAACTGAATTTCGGCAACCGGGGAATCGAAGTCGGAATGCCGCAAAACTCTCCGAGTCAAAGCGTTTCGCCGTTTGCGGAAGAAGTCTGATGTTGAACAAGTAGCAGAAGCGTACATGCTCAAGAGGGATCACCCGAAATTCAAAGGCAACTGTATTTCCTCAACCGGGGCATTGAAGTCGGAATGCCGCGAAACTCACCGAGTCAAAGTGTTTTGCCGTTTGCCGAAGAAGTCTGATGTGGAACAAGTAGCAGAAGCATACATACTCAAGAGGGATCACCTGAAATTCAAAGGCAACTAAATTTCGGCAACCGGGGAATCGAAGTCGGAATGCCGCGAAACTCTCCGAGTCAAAGCGTTTCTCCGTTTGCAGAAGAAGTCTGATGTGGAACAAGTAGCAGAAGCATACATGCTCAAGAGGGATCACCCGAAATTCAAAGGCAATTGAATTTCGGCAACGGGGGAATCGAAGTCGGAATGCCGTGAAACTGACCGAGTAAACGCGTTTGGCCTTTTGAGGAAGAATTCTGATATGGAACAAGTAGCAGAAGCGTACATGCTCAAGAGGGATCACCCAAAATTCAAAGGCAACTGAATTTCGGCAACCGGGGAATCGAAGTCGGAATGCCGCGAAACTCTCCAAGTCAAAGCGTTTTGCCGTTTGCAGAAGAAGTCTGATGTGGAACAAGTAGCAGAAGCATACATGCTCAAGAGGGATCACCTGAAATTCAAAGGCAACTAAATTTCGGCAACCGGGGAATCGAAGTCGGAATGCCAAGAAACTCACTTAGTAAAAGCGTTTTGCCGTTTGCGGAAGAAGTCTGATATGGAACAAGTAGCAGAAGCGTACATGCTCAAGAGGGATCACCCCAAATTCAAAGGCAACTGAATTTCGGCAACCAGGGAATCAAAGTCGGAATGCCGCGAAATTCTCCGAGTCAAACCGTTTCGCCGTTTCCGGAAGAAGTCTGATGTCGAACAAGTAGCAGAAGCTTACATGTTCAAGAGGGATCACCCGAAATTCAAAGGCAACTGAATTTCAGCAACCGGGGAATCGAAGTCGGAATGCCGCGAAACTCTCGGAGTCAAAGCGTTTCGCCGTTTGCGGAAGAAGTCTGATGTGGAACAAGTAGCAGAAGCGTACATGCTCAAGAGGGATCACCCGAAATTCAAAGGCAACCGAATTTCGGCAACCGGGGAATCGAAGTCTGAATGCCGCGAAACTCTCTGAGTCAAAGCGTTTCGCCGTTTGCGGAAGAAGTCTGATGTGGAACAAGTAGCAGAAGCTTACATGCTGAAGATGGATCACCCGAAATTCAAAGGCAATTGAATTTCGGCAACCGGGGAATCGAAGTCGGAATGCCGTGAAACTGACCGAGTAAACGCGTTTGGCCTTTTGAGGAAGAATTCTGATATGGAACAAGTAGCAGAAGCGTACATGCCCAAGAGGGATCACCCAAAATTCAAAGGCAACTGAATTTCGGCAACCGGGGAATCGAAGTCGGAATGCCGCGAAACTCTCCGAGTCAAAGCGTTTCTCCGTTTGCAGAAGAAGTCTGATGTGGAACAAGTAGCAGAAGCATACATGCTCAAGAGGGATCACCTGAAATTCAAAGGCAACTGAATTTCGGCAACCGGGGAATCGAAGTCGGAATGCCGCGAAACTCTCCGAGTCAAAGCGTTTCGCCGTTTGCGGAAGAAGTCTGATGTTGAACAAGTAGCAGAAGCTTACATGCTCAAGAGGGATCACCCGAAATTCAAAGGCAACTGAATTTCGGCAACCGGGGAATCGAAGTCGGAATACCGCGAAACTCACCGAGTAAAATCGTTTTGCCGTTTGCGGAACAATTCTGATATGGAACAAGTAGCAGAAGCGTACATGCTTAAGAGGGATCACCCGAAATTCAAAGGCAACTGAATTTCGGCAACCGGGGCATTGAAGTCGGAATGCCGCGAAACTCACCGAGTCAAAGCGTTTTGCCGTTTGCAGAAGAAGTCTGATGTGGAACAAGTAGCAGAAGCATACATGCTCAAGAGGGATCACCTGAAATTCAAAGGCAACTAAATTTTGGCAACCGGGGAATCGAAGTCGGAATGCCAAGAAACTCACTTAGTAAAAGCGTTTTGCCGTTTGCGGAAGAAGTCTGATATGGAACAAGTAGCAGAAGCGTACATGCTCAAGAGGGATCACCCCAAATTCAAAGGCAACTGAATTTCGGCAACCAGGGAATCAAAGTCGGAATGCCGCGAAATTCTCCGAGTCAAACCGTTACGCCGTTTCCGGAAGAAGTCTGATGTGGAACAAGTACCAGAAGCTTACATGCTCAAGAGGGATCACCCGAAATTCAAAGGCAATTGAATTTCGGCAACTGGGGAATCGAATTCGGAATGACGCGAAATTCACCGACTAAAAGCGTTTTGCCGTTTGCGGAAGAAGTCTGATATAAAAGAAGTAGCAGAAGCGTACATGCTCAAGAGGGATCACCCGAAATTCAAAGGCAACTGAATTTCGACAACCGGGGAATCGAATCCGGAATGCCGTGAAACTCTCCGAGTCAAAACGTTTCACCGTTTGCGGAAGAAGTCTAATGGGGAACAAGTAGCAGAAGCTTACATGCTCAAGAGGGATCACCCGAAATTCAAAGGCAACTGAATTTCGACAACCGGGGAATCGAAGTCGGAATGCCGCGAAACTCTCCAAGTCAAAGCGTTTCGCCGTTTGCGGAAGAAGTCTGATGTTGAACAAGTAGCAGAAGCTTACATGCTCAAGAGGGATCACCCGAAATTCAAAGGCAATTGAATTTCGGCAACCGGGGAATCGAAGTCGGAATACCGCGAAACTCACCGAGTAAAAGCGTTTTGCCGTTTGCGGAAGAATTCTGATATGGAACAAGTAGTAGAAGCGTACATGCTCAAGAGGGATCACCCGAAATTCAAAGGCAACTGAATTTCGGCAACTGGGGAATCGAATCCGGAATGCCGTGAAACTCTCCGAGTCAAAGCGTTTCACCGTTTGCGGAAGAAGTCTAATGTGGAACAAGTAGCAGAAGCTTACATGCTCAAGAGGGATCACCCGAAATTCAAAGGCAATTGAATTTCGGCAACCGGGGAATCGAAGTCGGAATACCGCGAAACTCACCGAGTAAAAGCGTTTTGCCGTTTGCGGAAGAATTCTGATGTGGAACAAGTAGCAAAAGCATACATGCTCAAGAGGGATCACCTGAAATTCAAAGGCAACTGAATTTCGGCAACCGGGGAATCGAAGTCGGAATGCCGCAAAACTCTCCGAGTCAAAGCGTTTCGCCGTTTGCGGAAGAAGTCTGATGTTGAACAAGTAGCAGAAGCGTACATGCTCAAGAGGGATCACCCGAAATTCAAAGGCAACTGTATTTCCTCAACCGGGGCATTGAAGTCGGAATGCCGCGAAACTCACCGAGTCAAAGTGTTTTGCCGTTTGCCGAAGAAGTCTGATGTGGAACAAGTAGCAGAAGCATACATACTCAAGAGGGATCACCAGAAATTCAAAGGCAACTAAATTTCGGCAACCGGGGAATCGAAGTCGGAATGACGAGAAACTCACTGAGTAAAAGCGTTTTGCCGTTTACGGAAGAAGTCTGATATGGAACAAGTAGCAGAAGCGTACATGATCAAGAGGGATCACCCCAAATTCAAAGGCAACTGAATTTCGGCAACCGGGGAATCAAAGTCGGAATGCCGCGAAACTCTCCAAGGCAAAGTGTTTCGCCGTTTGCGGAAGAAGTCTAATGTGGAACAAGTAGCAGAAGGTTACATGCTCAAGAGGGATCACCCGAAATTCAAAGGCAATTGAATTTCGGCAACTAGGGAATCGAATTCGGAATGACGCGAAATTCACAGAGTAAAAGCGTTTTGCCATTTGCGGAAGAAGTCTGATATAAAAGAAGTAGCAGAAGCGTACATGCTCAAGAGGGATCACCCGAAATTCAAAGGCAATTGAATTTCAGCAACCGGGGAATCGAAGTCGGAATACCGTGAAACTCACCGAGTAAAATCGTTTTGCCGTTTGCGGAAGAAGTCTGATATAAAAGAAGTAGCAGAAGCGTACATGCTCCAGAGGGATCACCCAAAATTCAAAGGCAACTGAATTTCGGCAACCGGGGAATCGAAGTCGGAATGCTGCGAAACTCTCCGAGTCAAAGCGTTTCGCCGTTTGCGGAAGAAGTCTGATATGGAACAAGTAGCAGAAGCTTACATGCTCAAGAGGGATCACCCGAAATTCAAAGGCAACTGAATTTCGGCAACCGGGGAATCGAAGTCGGAATGCCGCAAAACTCTCCGAGTCAAAGCGTTTCGCCGTTTGCGGAAGAAGTCTGATGTTGAACAAGTAGCAGAAGCGTACATGCTCAAGAGGGATCACCCGAAATTCAAAGGCAACTGTATTTCCTCAACCGGGGCATTGAAGTCGGAATGCCGCGAAACTCACCGAGTCAAAGTGTTTTGCCATTTGCCGAAGAAGTCTGTTGTGGAACAAGTAGCAGAAGCATACATACTCAAGAGGGATCACCTGAAATTCAAAGGCAACTAAATTTCGGCAACCGGGGAATCGAAGTCGGAATGACGAGAAACTCACTGAGTAAAAGCGTTTTGCCGTTTACGGAAGAAGTCTGATAGGGAATAAGTAGCAGAAGCGTACATGATCAAGAGGGATCACCCCAAATTCAAAGGCAACTGAATTTCGGCAACCGGGGAATCAAAGTCGGAATGCCGCGAAACTCTCCGAGGCAAAGTGTTTCGCCGTTTGCGGAAGAAGTCTAATGTGGAACAAGTAGCAGAAGCTTACATGCTCAAGAGGGATCACCCGAAATTCAAAGGCAATTGAATTTTGGCAACTAGGGAATCGAATTCGGAATGACGCGAAATTCACAGAGTAAAAGCGTTTTGCCATTTGCGGAAGAAGTCTGATATAAAAGAAGTAGCAGAAGCGTACATGCTCAAGAGGGATCACCCGAAATTCAAAGGCAACTGAATTTTGGCAACCGGGGAATCGAAGTCGGAATGCCGTGAAACTCTCCGAGTCAAAGCGTTTCACCGTTTGCGGAAGAAGTCTAATGTGGAACAAGTAGCAGAAGCTTACATGCTCAAGAGGGATCACCCAAAATTCAAAGGCAACTGAATTTTGGCAACCGGGGAATCGAAGTCGGAATACCGCTAAACTCACTGAGTAAAATCTTTTTGCCGTTTGCGGAACAATTCTGATATGGAACAAGTAGCAGAAGCGTACATGCTCAAGAGGAATCACCCGAAATTCAAAGGCAACTGAATTTCCGCAACCGGGCATCGCAGTCGGAATGCCGCGAAACTCACCGAGTCAAAGCGTTTTGCCGTTTGCAGAAGAAGTCTGATGTGGAACAAGTAGCAGAAGCGTACATGCTCAAGAGCGATCACCTAAAATTCAAAGGCAACTAAATTTCGGCTACCGGGGAATCGAAGTCGGAATGCCGAGAAACTCACTGAGTAAAAGCGTTTTGCCGTTTGCGGAAGAAGTCTAATATAAAAGAAGTAGCAGAAGCGTACATGCTCAAGAGGGATCACCCGAAATTTCAAAGGCAACTGAATTTCGGCAACCGGGGAATCGAAGTCGGAATGCCGCGAAACTCTCCAAGTCAAAGCGTTTCGCCGTTTGCGGAAGAAGTCTGATGTGGAACAAGTAGCAGAAGCTTACATGCTCAAGAGGGATCACCCGAAATTCAAAGGCAACTGAATTTCGGCAACCGGGGAATCGAAGTCGGAATGCCGCGAAACTCTCCGAGTCAAAGCGTTTCGCCGTTTGCGGAAGAAGTATGATGTTGAACAAGTAGCAGAAGCTTACATGCTCAAGAGGGATCACCCGAAATTCAAAGGCAATTGAATTTCAGCAACCGGGGAATCGAAGTCGGAATACCGCGAAACTCACCGAGTAAAATCGTTTTGCCGTTTGCGGAAGAAGTCTGATATAAAAGAAGTAGCAGAAGCGTACATGCTCCAGAGGGATCACCCAAAATTCAAAGGCAACTGAATTTCGGCAACCGGGGAATCGAAGTCGGAATGCTGCGAAACTCTCCGCGTCAAAGCGTTTCGCCGTTTGCGGAAGAAGTCTGATATGGAACAAGTAGCAGAAGCTTACATGCTCAAGAGGGATCACCCGAAATTCAAAGGCAACTGAATTTCGGCAACCGGGGAATCGAAGTCGGAATGCCGCAAAACTCTCCGAGTCAAAGCGTTTGGCCGTTTGCGAAAGAAGTCTGATGTTGAACAAGTAGCAGAAGCGTACATGCTCAAGAGGGATCACCCGAAATTCAAAGGCAACTGTATTTCCTCAACCGGGGCATTGAAGTCGGAATGCCGCGAAACTCACCGAGTCAAAGTGTTTTGCCATTTGCCGAAGAAGTCTGATGTGGAACAAGTAGCAGAAGCATACATACTCAAGAGGGATCACCTGAAATTCAAAGGCAACTAAATTTCGGCAACCGGGGAATCGAAGTCGGAATGACGAGAAACTCACTGAGTAAAAGCGTTTTGCCGTTTACGGAAGAAGTCTGATATGGAACAAGTAGCAGAAGCGTACATGATCAAGAGGGATCACCCCAAATTCAAAGGCAACTGAATTTCGGCAACCGGGGAATCAAAGTCGGAATGCCGCGAAACTCTCCGAGGCAAAGTGTTTCGCCGTTTGCGGAAGAAGTCTAATGTGGAACAAGTAGCAGAAGCTTACATGCTCAAGAGGGATCACCCGAAATTCAAAGGCAATTGAATTTCGGCAACTAGGGAATCGAATTCGGAATGACGCGAAATTCACAGAGTAAAAGCGTTTTGCCATTTGCGGAAGAAGTCTGATATAAAAGAAGTAGCAGAAGCGTACATGCTCAAGAGGGATCACCCGAAATTCAAAGGCAACTGAATTTCGGCAACCGGGGAATCGAAGTCGGAATGCCGTGAAACTCTCCGAGTCAAAGCGTTTCACCGTTTGCGGAAGAAGTCTAATGTGGAACAAGTAGCAGAAGCTTACATGCTCAAGAGGGATCACCCAAAATTCAAAGGCAACTGAATTTTGGCAACCGGGGAATCGAAGTCGGAATACCGCTAAACTCACCGAGTAAAATCTTTTTGCCGTTTGCGGAACAATTCTGATATGGAACAAGTAGCAGAAGCGTACATGCTCAAGAGGAATCACCCGAAATTCAAAGGCAACTGAATTTCCGCAACCGGGCATCGAAGTCGGAATGCCGCGAAACTCACCGAGTCAAAGCGTTTTGCCGTTTGCAGAAGAAGTCTGATGTGGAACAAGTAGCAGAAGCGTACATGCTCAAGAGCGATCACCTGAAATTCAAAGGCAACTAAATTTCGGCTACCAGGGAATCGAAGTCGGAATGCCGAGAAACTCACTGAGTAAAAGCGTTTTGCCGTTTGCGGAAGAAGTCTGATATAAAAGAAGTAGCAGAAGCGTACATGCTCAAGAGGGATCACCCGAAATTTCAAAGGCAACTGAATTTCGGCAACCGGGGAATCGAATCCGGAATGCCGCGAAACTCTCCGAGTCAAAGCGTTTCGCCGTTTGCGGAAGACGTCTGATGTGGAACAAGTAGCAGAAGCTTACATGCTCAAGAGGGATCACCCGAAATTCAAAGGCAACTGAATTTTGGCAACCGGGGAATCGAAGTCGGAATGCTGCGAAACTCTCCGAGTCAAAGCGTTTCGCCGTTTGCGGAAGAAGTCTGATATGGAACAAGTAGCAGAAGCTTACATGCTCAAGAGGGATCACCCGAAATTCAAAGGCAACTGAATTCCGGCAACCGGGGAATCGAAGTCGGAATGCCGCGAAACTGTCCGAGTCAAAGCGTTTCGCCGTTTGAGGAAGAAGTCTGATGTGGAACAAGTAGCAGAAGCGTACATGCTCAAGAGGGATCACCCAAAATTCAAAGGCAACTGAATTTCGGCAACCGGGGAATCGAAGTCGGAATGCCGCTAAACTCTCCGAGTCAAAGCGTTTCGCCGTTTGCGGAAGAAATCTGATATGGAACAAGTAGCAGAAGCGTACATGCTCAAGAGGGATCACCCAAAATTCAAAGGCAACTAAATTTCGGCAACCGGGGAATCGAAGTCGGAATGCCGCGAAAATCTCCGAGTCAAAGCGTTTCTCTGTTTGCAGAAGAAGTCTGATGTGGAACAAGTAGCAAAAGCATACATGCTCAAGAGGGATCACCTGAAATTCAAAGGCAACTGAATTTCGGCAACCGGGGAATCGAAGTCGGAATGCCGCAAAACTCTCCTAGTCAAAGCGTTTCGCCGTTTGCGGAAGAAGTCTGATGTTGAACAAGTAGCCGAAGCTTACATGCTCAAGAGGGATCACCCGAATTTCAAAGGCAACTGAATTTTGGCAACCGGGGAATCGAAGTCGGAATACCGCTAAACTCACCGAGTAAAATCTTTTTGCCGTTTGCGGAACAATTCTGATATGGAACAAGTAGCAGAAGCGTACATGCTCAAGAGGAATCACCCGAAATTCAAAGGCAACTGAATTTCCGCAACCGGGCATCGAAGTCGGAATGCCGCGAAACTCACCGAGTCAAAGCGTTTTGCCGTTTGCAGAAGAAGTCTGATGTGGAACAAGTAGCAGAAGCGTACATGCTCAAGAGCGATCACCTGAAATTCAAAGGCAACTAAATTTCGGCTACCGGGGAATCGAAGTCGGAATGCCGAGAAACTCACTGAGTAAAAGCGTTTTGCCGTTTGCGGAAGAAGTCTGATATAAAAGAAGTAGCAGAAGCGTACATGCTCAAGAGGGATCACCCGAAATTTCAAAGGCAACTGAATTTCGGCAACCGGGGAATCGAATCCGGAATGCCGCGAAACTCTCCGAGTCAAAGCGTTTCGCCGTTTGCGGAACACGTCTGATGTGGAACAAGTAGCAGAAGCTTACATGCTCAAGAGGGATCACCCGAAATTCAAAGGCAACTGAATTTTGGCAACCGGGGAATCGAAGTCGGAATGCTGCGAAACTCTCCGAGTCAAAGCGTTTCGCCGTTTGCGGAAGAAGTCTGATATGGAACAAGTAGCAGAAGCTTACATGCTCAAGAGGGATCACCCGAAATTCAAAGGCAACTGAATTCCGGCAACCGGGGAATCGAAGTCGGAATGCCGCGAAACTGTCCGAGTCAAAGCGTTTCGCCGTTTGAGGAAGAAGTCTGATGTGGAACAAGTAGCAGAAGCGTACATGCTCAAGAGGGATCACCCAAAATTCAAAGGCAACTGAATTTCGGCAACCGGGGAATCGAAGTCGGAATGCCGCTAAACTCTCCGAGTCAAAGCGTTTCGCCGTTTGCGGAAGAAATCTGATATGGAACAAGTAGCAGAAGCGTACATGCTCAAGAGGGATCACCCAAAATTCAAAGGCAACTAAATTTCGGCAACCGGGGAATCGAAGTCGGAATGCCGCGAAAATCTCCGAGTCAAAGCGTTTCTCTGTTTGCAGAAGAAGTCTGATGTGGAACAAGTAGCAAAAGCATACATGCTCAAGAGGGATCACCTGAAATTCAAAGGCAACTGAATTTCGGCAACCGGGGAATCGAAGTCGGAATGCCGCAAAACTCTCCTAGTCAAAGCGTTTCGCCGTTTGCGGAAGAAGTCTGATGTTGAACAAGTAGCCGAAGCTTACATGCTCAAGAGGGATCACCCGAATTTCAAAGGCAACTGAATTTTGGCAACCGGGGAATCGAAGTCGGAATACCGCTAAACTCACCGAGTAAAATCTTTTTGCCGTTTGCGGAACAATTCTGATATGGAACAAGTAGCAGAAGCGTACATGCTCAAGAGGAATCACCCGAAATTCAAAGGCAACTGAATTTCCGCAACCGGGCATCGAAGTCGGAATGCCGCGAAACTCACCGAGTCAAAGCGTTTTGCCGTTTGCAGAAGAAGTCTGATGTGGAACAAGTAGCAGAAGCGTACATGCTCAAGAGCGATCACCTGAAATTCAAAGGCAACTAAATTTCGGCTACCGGGGAATCGAAGTCGGAATGCCGAGAAACTCACTGAGTAAAAGCGTTTTGCCGTTTGCGGAAGAAGTCTGATATAAAAGAAGTAGCAGAAGCGTACATGCTCAAGAGGGATCACCCGAAATTTCAAAGGCAACTGAATTTCGGCAACCGGGGAATCGAATCCGGAATGCCGCGAAACTCTCCGAGTCAAAGCGTTTCGCCGTTTGCGGAAGAAGTCTGATGTCGAATAAGTAGCAGAAGCTTACATGCTCAAGAGGGATCACCTCAAATTCAAAGGCAACTGAATTTCGGCAACCGGGGAATCGAAGTCGGAATGCCGCAAAACTCTCCGAGTCAAAGCGTTTCGCCGTTTGCGGAAGAAGTCTGATGTTGAACAAGTAGCAGAAGCGTACATGCTCAAGAGGGATCACCCGAAATTCAAAGGCAACTGTATTTCCTCAACCGGGGCATTGAAGTCGGAATGCCGCGAAACTCACCGAGTCAAAGTGTTTTGCCATTTGCCGAAGAAGTCTGATGTGGAACAAGTAGCAGAAGCATACATGCTCAAGAGGGATCACCCGAAATTCAAAGGCAATTGAATTTTGGCAACTAGGGAATCGAATTCGGAATGACGCGAAATTCACATAGTAAAAGCGTTTTGCCGTTTGCGGAAGAAGTCTGATATAAAAGAAGTAGCAGAAGCGTACATGCTCAAGAGGGATCATCCGAAATTCAAAGGCAACTGAATTTCGGCAACCGGGGAATCGAAGTCGGAATGCCGTGAAACTCTCCGAGTCAAAGCGTTTCACCGTTTGCGGAAGAAGTCTAATGTGGAACAAGTAGCAGAAGCTTACATGCTCAAGAGGGATCACCCAAAATTCAAAGGCAACTGAATTTTGGCAACCGGGGAATCGAAGTCGGAATACCGCTAAACTCACCGAGTAAAATCTTTTTGCCGTTTGCGGAACAATTCTGATATGGAACAAGTAGCAGAAGCGTACATGCTCAAGAGGAATCACCCGAAATTCAAAGGCAACTGAATTTCCGCAACCGGGCATCGAAGTCGGAATGCCGCGAAACTCACCGAGTCAAAGCGTTTTGCCGTTTGCAGAAGAAGTCTGATGTGGAACAAGTAGCAGAAGCGTACATGCTCAAGAGCGATCACCTGAAATTCAAAGGCAACTAAATTTCGGCTACCGGGGAATCGAAGTCGGAATGCCGAGAAACTCACTGAGTAAAAGCGTTTTGCCGTTTGCGGAAGAAGTCTGATATAAAAGAAGTAGCAGAAGCGTACATGCTCAAGAGGAATCACCCGAAATTCAAAGGCAACTGAATTTCCGCAACCGGGCATCGAAGTCGGAATGCCGCGAAACTCACCGAGTCAAAGCGTTTTACCGTTTGCAGAAGAAGTCTGATGTGGAACAAGTAGCAGAAGCGTACATGCTCAAGAGCGATCACCTGAAATTCAAAGGCAACTAAATTTCGGCTACCGGGGAATCGAAGTCGGAATGCCGAGAAACTCACTGAGTAAAAGCGTTTTGCCGTTTGCGGAAGAAGTCTGATATAAAAGAAGTAGCAGAAGCGTACATGCTCAAGAGGGATCACCCGAAATTTCAAAGGCAACTGAATTTCGGCAACCGGGGAATCGAATCCGGAATGCCGCGAAACTCTCCGAGTCAAAGCGTTTCGCCGTTTGCGGAAGACGTCTGATGTGGAACAAGTAGCAGAAGCTTACATGATCAAGAGGGATCACCCGAAATTCAAAGGCAACTGAATTTCGGCAACCGGGGAATCGAAGTCGGAATGCTGCGAAACTCTCCGAGTCAAAGCGTTTCGCCGTTTGCGGAAGAAGTCTGATATGGAACAAGTAGCAGAAGCTTACATGCTCAAGAGGGATCACCCGAAATTCAAAGGCAACTGAATTCCGGCAACCGGGGAATCGAAGTCGGAATGCCGCGAAACTGTCCGAGTCAAAGCGTTTCGCCGTTTGAGGAAGAAGTCTGATGTGGAACAAGTAGCAGAAGCGTACATGCTCAAGAGGGATCACCCAAAATTCAAAGGCAACTGAATTTCGGCAACCGGGGAATCGAAGTCGGAATGCCGCTAAACTCTCCGAGTCAAAGCGTTTCGCCGTTTGCGGAAGAAATCTGATATGGAACAAGTAGCAGAAGCGTACATGCTCAAGAGGGATCACCCAAAATTCAAAGGCAACTAAATTTCGGCAACCGGGGAATCGAAGTCGGAATGCCGCGAAAATCTCCGAGTCAAAGCGTTTCTCTGTTTGCAGAAGAAGTCTGATGTGGAACAAGTAGCAGAAGCATACATGCTCAAGAGGGATCACCTGAAATTCAAAGGCAACTGAATTTCGGCAACCGGGGAATCGAAGTCGGAATGCCGCAAAACTCTCCTAGTCAAAGCGTTTCGCCGTTTGCGGAAGAAGTCTGATGTTGAACAAGTAGCCGAAGCTTACATGCTCAAGAGGGATCACCCGAATTTCAAAGGCAACTGAATTTTGGCAACCGGGGAATCGAAGTCGGAATACCGCTAAACTCACCGAGTAAAATCTTTTTGCCGTTTGCGGAACAATTCTGATATGGAACAAGTAGCAGAAGCGTACATGCTCAAGAGGAATCACCCGAAATTCAAAGGCAACTGAATTTCCGCAACCGGGCATCGAAGTCGGAATGCCGCGAAACTCACCGAGTCAAAGCGTTTTGCCGTTTGCAGAAGAAGTCTGATGTGGAACAAGTAGCAGAAGCGTACATGCTCAAGAGCGATCACCTGAAATTCAAAGGCAACTAAATTTCGGCTACCGGGGAATCGAAGTCGGAATGCCGAGAAACTCACTGAGTAAAAGCGTTTTGCCGTTTGCGGAAGAAGTCTGATATAAAAGAAGTAGCAGAAGCGTACATGCTCAAGAGGGATCACCCGAAATTTCAAAGGCAACTGAATTTCGGCAACCGGGGAATCGAATCCGGAATGCCGCGAAACTCTCCGAGTCAAAGCGTTTCGCCGTTTGCGGAAGAAGTCTGATGTCGAATAAGTAGCAGAAGCTTACATGCTCAAGAGGGATCACCTGAAATTCAAAGGCAACTGAATTTCGGCAACCGGGGAATCGAAGTCGGAATGCCGCAAAACTCTCCGAGTCAAAGCGTTTCGCCGTTTGCGGAAGAAGTCTGATGTTGAACAAGTAGCAGAAGCGTACATGCTCAAGAGGGATCACCCGAAATTCAAAGGCAACTGTATTTCCTCAACCGGGGCATTGAAGTCGGAATGCCGCGAAACTCACCGAGTCAAAGTGTTTTGCCATTTGCCGAAGAAGTCTGATGTGGAACAAGTAGCAGAAGCATACATGCTCAAGAGGGATCACCCGAAATTCAAAGGCAATTGAATTTTGGCAACTAGGGAATCGAATTCGGAATGACGCGAAATTCACATAGTAAAAGCGTTTTGCCGTTTGCGGAAGAAGTCTGATATAAAAGAAGTAGCAGAAGCGTACATGCTCAAGAGGGATCATCCGAAATTCAAAGGCAACTGAATTTCGGCAACCGGGGAATCGAAGTCGGAATGCCGTGAAACTCTCCGAGTCAAAGCGTTTCACCGTTTGCGGAAGAAGTCTAATGTGGAACAAGTAGCAGAAGCTTACATGCTCAAGAGGGATCACCCAAAATTCAAAGGCAACTGAATTTTGGCAACCGGGGAATCGAAGTCGGAATACCGCTAAACTCACCGAGTAAAATCTTTTTGCCGTTTGCGGAACAATTCTGATATGGAACAAGTAGCAGAAGCGTACATGCTCAAGAGGAATCACCCGAAATTCAAAGGCAACTGTATTTCAGCAACCGGGGAATCGAAGTCGGAATGCCGAGAAACTCACGGAGTAAAAGCGTTTTGCCGTTTGCGGAAGAAGTCTGATATAAAAGAAGTAGCAGAAGCGTACATGCTCAAGAGGGATCACCCGAAATTTCAAAGGCAACTGAATTTCGGCAACCGGGGAATCGAATCCGGAATGCCACGAAACTCTCCGAGTCAAAGCGTTTCGCCGTTTGCGGAAGAAGTCTGATGTGGAACAAGTAGCAGAAGCTTACATGCTCAAGAGGGATCACCCGAAATTCAAAGGCAACTGAATTTCGGCAACCGGGGAATCGAAGTCGGAATGCTGCGAAACTCTCCGAGTCAAAGCGTTTCGCCGTTTGCGGAAGAAGTCTGATATGGAACAAGTAGCAGAAGCTTACATGCTCAAGAGGGATCACCCGAAATTCAAAGGCAACTGAATTCCGGCAACCGGGGAATCGAAGTCGGAATGCCGCGAAACTGTCCTAGTAAAAGCGTTTTGCCGTTTGCGGAAGAATTCTGATATGGAACAAGTAGCAGAAGCTTACATGCTCAAGAGGGATCACCCGAAATTCAAAGGCAACTGAATTTCGGCAACCGGGGCATTGAAGTCGGAATGCCGCGAAACTCACCGAGTCAAAGCGTTTTGCCGTTTGCAGAAGAAGTCTGATGTGGAACAAGTAGCAGAAGCGTACATGCTCAAGAGGGATCACCCGAAATTCAAAGGCAATTGAATTTCGGCAACCGGGGAATCGAAGTTGGGATGCCGCGAAACTCTCCGAGAAAAAGCGTTTCGCCGTTTGCGGAAGAAGTCTGATGTGGAACAAGTAGCAGAAGCTTACATGCTCAAGAGGGATCACCCGAAATTCAAAGGCAACTGAATTTCGGCAACCGGGGAATCGAAGTCGGAATGCCGCGAAACTCTCCGAGTCAAAGCGTTTCGCCGTTTGAGGAAGAAGTCTGATGTGGAACAAGTAGCAGAAGCGTACATGCTCAAGAGGGATCACCCAAAATTCAAAGGCAACTGAATTTCAGCAACCGGGGAATCGAAGTCGGAATGCCGCTAAACTCTCCGAGTCAAAGCGTTTCGCCGTTTGCGGAAGAAATCTGATATGGAACAAGTAGCAGAAGCGTACATGCTCAAGAGGGATCACCCAAAATTCAAAGGCAACTAAATTTCGGCAACCGGGGATCGAAGTCGGAATGCCGCGAAAATCTCCGTGTCAAAGCGTTTCTCTGTTTGCAGAAGAAGTCTGATGTGGAACAAGTAGCAGAAGCATACATGCTCAAGAGGGATCACCTGAAATTCAAAGGCAACTGAATTTCGGCAACCGGGGAATCGAATCCGGAATGCCGCGAAACTCTCCGAGTCAAAGCGTTTCGCCGTTTGCGGAAGAAGTCTGATGTGGAACAAGTAGGAGAAGCTTACATGCTCAAGAGGGATCACCCGAAATTCAAAGGCAACTGAATTTCGGCAACCGGGGAATCGAAGTCGGAATGCTACGAAACTCTCCGAGTCAAAGCGTTTCGCCGTTTGCGGAAGAAGTCTGATATGGAACAAGTAGCAGAAGCTTACATGCTCAAGAGGGATCACCCGAAATTCAAAGGCAACTGAATTCCGGCAACCGGGGAATCGAAGTCGGAATGCCGCGAAACTGTCCTAGAAAAAGCGTTTTGCCGTTTGCGGAAGAAGTCTGATGTGGAACAAGTAGCAGAAGCTTACATGCTCAAGAGGGATCACCCGAAATTCAAAGGCAACTGAATTTCGGCAACCGGGGAATCGAAGTCGTAATGCCGCGAAACTCATCGAGTAAAAGCGTTTTGCCGTTTGCGGAAGAAT
Source organism: Populus alba x Populus glandulosa (assembly GCA_033617975.1). Lineage (NCBI taxonomy): Eukaryota > Viridiplantae > Streptophyta > Magnoliopsida > Malpighiales > Salicaceae > Populus > Populus alba x Populus glandulosa. The sequence continues at coordinate 14,573,604 of CM066145.1, read as the reverse complement.
TCTGATATGGAACAAGTAGAAGAAGCTTACATGCTCAAGAGGGATCACCCGAAATTCAAAGGCAACTGAATTTCGGCAACCGGGGCATTGAAGTCGGAATGCCGTGAAACTCACCGAGTCAAAGCGTTTTGCCGTTTGCAGAAGAAGTCTGATGTGGAACAAGTAGCAGAAGCGTACATGCTCAAGAGGGATCACCCGAAATTCAAAGGCAATTGAATTTCGGCAACCGGGGAATCGAAGTTGGGATGCCGTGAAACTCTCCGAGAAAAAGCGTTTCGCCGTTTGCGGAAGAAGTCTGATGTGGAACAAGTAGCAGAAGCTTACATGCTCAAGAGGGATCACCCGAAATTCAAAGGCAACTGAATTTCGGCAACCGGGGAATCGAAGTCGGCATGCCGCGAAACTCTCCGAGTCAAAGCGTTTCGCCGTTTGAGGAAGAAGTCTGATGTGGAACAAGTAGCAGAAGCGTACATGCTCAAGAGGGATCACCCAAAATTCAAAGGCAACTGAATTTCAGCAACCGGGGAATCGAAGTCGGAATGCCGCTAAACTCTCCGAGTCAAAGCGTTTCGCAGTTTGCGGAAGAAATCTGATATGGAACAAGTAGCAGAAGCGTACATGCTCAAGAGGGATCACCCAAAATTCAAAGGCAACTAAATTTCGGCAACCGGGGATCGAAGTCGGAATGCCGCGAAAATCTCCGAGTCAAAGCGTTTCTCTGTTTGCAGAAGAAGTCTGATGTGGAACAAGTAGCAGAAGCATACATGCTCAAGAGGGATCACCCGAAATTCAAAGGCAACTGAATTCCGGCAACCGGGGAATCGAAGTCGGAATGCCGCGAAACTCTCCGAGTCAAAGCGTTTCGCCGTTTGCGGAAGAAGTCTGATGTGGAACAAGTAGCAGAAGCGTACATGCTCAAGAGGGATCACCCAAAATTCAAAGGCAACTGAATTCCGGCAACCGGGGAATCGAAGTCGGAATGCCGCGAAACTGTCCTAGAAAAAGCGTTTCGCCGTTTGCGGAAGAAGTCTGATGTGGAACAAGTAGCAGAAGCTTACATGCTCAAGAGGGATCACCCGAAATTCAAAGGCAACTGAATTTCGGCAACCGGGGAATCGAAGTCGTAATGCCGCGAAACTCATCGAGTAAAAGCGTTTTGCCGTTTGCGGAAGAATTCTGATATGGAACAAGTAGAAGAAGCTTACATGCTCAAGAGGGATCACCCGAAATTCAAAGGCAACTGAATTTCGGCAACCGGGGCATTGAAGTCGGAATGCCGCGAAACTCACCGAGTCAAAGTGTTTTGCCGTTTGCCGAAGAAGTCTGATGTGGAACAAGTAGCAGAAGCGTACATGCTCAAGAGGGATCACCCGAAATTCAAAGGCAATTGAATTTCGGCAACCGGGGAATCGAAGTTGGGATGCCGCGAAACTCTCCGAGAAAAAGCGTTTCGCCGTTTGCGGAAGAAGTCTGATGTGGAACAAGTAGCAGAAGCTTACATGCTCAAGAGGGATCACCCGAAATTCAAAGGCAACTGAATTTCGGCAACCGGGGAATCGAAGTCGGAATGCCGCGAAACTCTCCGAGTCAAAGCGTTTCGCCGTTTGAGGAAGAAGTCTGATGTGGAACAAGTAGCAGAAGCATACATGCTCAAGAGGGATCACCTGAAATTCAAAGGCAACTGAATTTCGGCAACCGGGGAATCGAAGTCGGAATGCCGCAAAACTCTCCTAGTCAAAGCGTTTCGCCGTTTGCGGAAGAAGTCTGATGTTGAACAAGTAGCCGAAGCTTACATGCTCAAGAGGGATCACCCGAATTTCAAAGGCAACTGAATTTTGGCAACCGGGGAATCGAAGTCGGAATACCGCTAAACTCACCGAGTAAAATCTTTTTGCCGTTTGCGGAACAATTCTGATATGGAACAAGTAGCAGAAGCGTACATGCTCAAGAGGAATCACCCGAAATTCAAAGGCAACTGAATTTCCGCAACCGGGCATCGAAGTCGGAATGCCGCGAAACTCACCGAGTCAAAGCGTTTTTCCGTTTGCAGAAGAAGTCTGATGTGGAACAAGTAGCAGAAGCATACATGCTCAAGAGCGATCACCTGAAATTCAAAGGCAACTAAATTTCGGCTACCGGGGAATCGAAGTCGGAATGCCGAGAAACTCACTGAGTAAAAGCGTTTTGCCGTTTGCGGAAGAAGTCTGATATAAAAGAAGTAGCAGAAGCGTACATGCTCAAGAGGGATCACCCGAAATTTCAAAGGCAACTGAATTTCGGCAACCGGGGAATCGAATCCGGAATGCCGCGAAACTCTCCGAGTCAAAGCGTTTCGCCGTTTGCGGAAGAAGTCTGATGTGGAACAAGTAGCAGAAGCTTACATGCTCAAGAGGGATCACCCGAAATTCAAAGGCAACTGAATTCCGGCAACCGGGGAATCGAAGTCGGAATGCCGCGAAACTCTCCGAGTCAAAGCGTTTCGCCGTTTGCGGAAGAAGTCTGATGTGGAACAAGTAGCAGAAGCGTACATGCTCAAGAGGGATCACCCAAAATTCAAAGGCAACTGAATTCCGGCAACCGGGGAATCGAAGTCGGAATGCCGCGAAACTGTCCTAGAAAAAGCGTTTCGCCGTTTGCGGAAGAAGTCTGATGTGGAACAAGTAGCAGAAGCTTACATGCTCAAGAGGGATCACCCGAAATTCAAAGGCAACTGAATTTCGGCAACCGGGGAATCGAAGTCGTAATGCCGCGAAACTCATCGAGTAAAAGCGTTTTGCCGTTTGCGGAAGAATTCTGATATGGAACAAGTAGAAGAAGCTTACATGCTCAAGAGGGATCACCCGAAATTCAAAGGCAACTGAATTTCGGCAACCGGGGCATTGAAGTCGGAATGCCGCGAAACTCACCGAGTTAAAGTGTTTTGCCGTTTGCCGAAGAAGTCTGATGTGGAACAAGTAGCAGAAGCGTACATGCTCAAGAGGGATCACCCGAAATTCAAAGGCAATTGAATTTCGGCAACCGGGGAATCGAAGTTGGGATGCCGCGAAACTCTCCGAGAAAAAGCGTTTCGCCGTTTGCGGAAGAAGTCTGATGTGGAACAAGTAGCAGAAGCTTACATGCTCAAGAGGGATCACCCGAAATTCAAAGGCAACTGAATTTCGGCAACCGGGGAATCGAAGTCGGAATGCCGCGAAACTCTCCGAGTCAAAGCGTTTCGCCGTTTGAGGAAGAAGTCTGATGTGGAACAAGTAGCAGAAGCATACATGCTCAAGAGGGATCACCTGAAATTCAAAGGCAACTGAATTTCGGCAACCGGGGAATCGAAGTCGGAATGCCGCAAAACTCTCCTAGTCAAAGCGTTTCGCCGTTTGCGGAAGAAGTCTGATGTTGAACAAGTAGCCGAAGCTTACATGCTCAAGAGGGATCACCCGAATTTCAAAGGCAACTGAATTTTGGCAACCGGGGAATCGAAGTCGGAATACCGCTAAACTCACCGAGTAAAATCTTTTTGCCGTTTGCGGAACAATTCTGATATGGAACAAGTAGCAGAAGCGTACATGCTCAAGAGGAATCACCCGAAATTCAAAGGCAACTGAATTTCCGCAACCGGGCATCGAAGTCGGAATGCCGCGAAACTCACCGAGTCAAAGCGTTTTTCCGTTTGCAGAAGAAGTCTGATGTGGAACAAGTAGCAGAAGCATACATGCTCAAGAGCGATCACCTGAAATTCAAAGGCAACTAAATTTCGGCTACCGGGGAATCGAAGTCGGAATGCCGAGAAACTCACTGAGTAAAAGCGTTTTGCCGTTTGCGGAAGAAGTCTGATATAAAAGAAGTAGCAGAAGCGTACATGCTCAAGAGGGATCACCCGAAATTTCAAAGGCAACTGAATTTCGGCAACCGGGGAATCGAATCCGGAATGCCGCGAAACTCTCCGAGTCAAAGCGTTTCGCCGTTTGCGGAAGAAGTCTGATGTGGAACAAGTAGCAGAAGCTTACATGCTCAAGAGGGATCACCCGAAATTCAAAGGCAACTGAATTCCGGCAACCGGGGAATCGAAGTCGGAATGCCGCGAAACTCTCCGAGTCAAAGCGTTTCGCCATTTGCGGAAGAAGTCTGATGTGGAACAAGTAGCAGAAGCGTACATGCTCAAGAGGGATCACCCAAAATTCAAAGGCAACTGAATTTCGGCAGCCGGGGAATCGAAGTCGGAATGCCGCTAAACTCTCCGAGTCAAAGCGTTTCGCCGTTTGCGGAAGAAATCTGATATGGAACAAGTAGCAGAAGCGTACATGCTCAAGAGGGATCACCCAAAATTCAAAGGCAACTAAATTTCGGCAACCGGGGAATCGAAGTCGGAATGCCGCGAAAATCTCCGAGTCAAAGCGTTTCTCTGTTTGCAGAAGAAGTCTGATGTGGAACAAGTAGCAGAAGCATACATGCTCAAGAGGGATCACCTGAAATTCAAAGGCAACTGAATTTCGGCAACCGGGGAATCAAAGTCGGAATGCCGCAAAACTCTCCGAGTCAAAGCGTTTCGCCGTTTGCGGAAGAAGTCTGATGTTGAACAAGTAGCCGAAGCTTACATGCTCAAGAGGGATCACCCGAATTTCAAAGGCAACTGAATTTTGGCAACCGGGGAATCGAAGTCGGAATACCGCGAAACTCACCGAGTAAAATCTTTTTGCCGGTTGCGGAACAATTCTGATATGGAACAAGTAGCAGAAGCGTACATGCTCAAGAGGGATCACCCGAAATTCAAAGGCAACTGAATTTCGGCAACCGGGGCATTGAAGTCGGAATGCCGCGAAACTCACCGAGTCAAAGCGTTTTGCCGTTTGCAGAAGAAGTCTGATGTGGAACAAGTAGCAGAAGCATACATGCGCAAGAGGGATCACCTGAAATTCAAAGGCAACTAAATTTCGGCAACCGGGGAATCGAAGTCGGAATGCCAAGAAACTCACTTAGTAAAAGCGTTTTGCCGTTTGCGGAAGAAGTCTGATATGGAACAAGTAGCAGAAGCGTACATGCTCAAGAGGGATCACCCCAAATTCAAAGGCAACTGAATTTCGGCAACCGGGGAATCAAAGTCGGAATGCCGCGAAATTCTCCGAGTCAAAGCGTTTCGCCGTTTCCGGAAGAAGTCTGATGTGGAACAAGTACCAGAAGCTTACATGCTCAAGAGGGATCACCCGAAATTCAAAGGCAATTGAATTTTGGCAACTAGGGAATCGAATTCGGAATGACGCGAAATTCACCGAGTAAAAGCGTTTTGCCGTTTGCGGAAGAAGTCTGATATAAAAGAAGTAGCAGAAGCGTACATGCTCAAGAGGGATCACCCGAAATTCAAAGGCAACTGAATTTCGGCAACCGGGGAATCGAATCCGGAATGCCGTGAAACTCTCCGAGTCAAAACGTTTCACCGTTTGCGGAAGAAGTCTAATGGGGAACAAGTAGCAGAAGCTTACATGCTCAAGAGGGATCACCCGAAATTCAAAGGCAACTGAATTTTGGCAACCGGGGAATCGAAGTCGGAATGCCGTGAAACTCTCCGAGTCAAAGCGTTTCACCGTTTGCGGAAGAAGTCTAATGTGGAACAAGTAGCAGAAGCTTACATGCTCAAGAGGGATCACCCAAAATTCAAAGGCAACTGAATTTTGGCAACCGGGGAATCGAAGTCGGAATACCGCTAAACTCACTGAGTAAAATCTTTTTGCCGTTTGCGGAACAATTCTGATATGGAACAAGTAGCAGAAGCGTACATGCTCAAGAGGAATCACCCGAAATTCAAAGGCAACTGAATTTCCGCAACCGGGCATCGCAGTCGGAATGCCGCGAAACTCACCGAGTCAAAGCGTTTTGCCGTTTGCAGAAGAAGTCTGATGTGGAACAAGTAGCAGAAGCATACATGCTCAAGAGCGATCACCTGAAATTCAAAGGCAACTAAATTTCGGCTACCGAGGAATCGAAGTCGGAATGCCGAGAAACTCACTGAGTAAAAGCGTTTTGCCGTTTGCGGAAGAAGTCTGATATAAAAGAAGTAGCAGAAGCGTACATGCTCAAGAGGGATCACCCGAAATTTCAAAGGCAACTGAATTTCGGCAACCGGGGAATCGAATCCGGAATGCCGCGAAACTCTCCGAGTCAAAGCGTTTCGCCGTTTGCGGAAGAAGTCTGATATGGAACAAGTAGCAGAAGCGTACATGCTCAAGAGGGATCACCCGAAATTCAAAGGCAACTGAATTTCGGCAACCGGGGCATGGAAGTCGGAATGCCGCGAAACTCACCGAGTCAAAGCGTTTTGCCGTTTGCAGAAGAAGTCTGATGTGGAACAAGTAGCAGAAGCATACATGCGCAAGAGGGATCACCTGAAATTCAAAGGCAACTAAATTTCGGCAACCGGGGAATCGAAGTCGGAATGCCAAGAAACTCACTTAGTAAAAGCGTTTTGCCGTTTGCGGAAGAAGTCTGATATGGAACAAGTAGCAGAAGCGTACATGCTCAAGAGGGATCACCCCAAATTCAAAGGCAACTGAATTTCGGCAACCGGGGAATCAAAGTCGGAATGCCGCGAAATTCTCCGAGTCAAAGCGTTTCGCCGTTTCCGGAAGAAGTCTGATGTGGAACAAGTACCAGAAGCTTACATGCTCAAGAGGGATCACCCGAAATTCAAAGGCAATTGAATTTTGGCAACTGGGGAATCGAATTCGGAATGACGCGAAATTCACTGAGTAAAAGCGTTTTGCCGTTTGCGGAAGAAGTCTGATATAAAAGAAGTAGCAGAAGCGTACATGCTCAAGAGGGATCACCCGAAATTCAAAGGCAACTGAATTTCGACAACCGGGGAATCGAATCCGGAATGCCGTGAAACTCTCCGAGTCAAAACGTTTCACCGTTTGCGGAAGAAGTCTAATGGGGAACAAGTAGCAGAAGCGTACATGCTCAAGAGGGATCACCCAAAATTCAAAGGCAACTGAATTTCGGCAACTGGGGAATCGAAGTCGGAATACCGCGAAACTCTCCAAGTCAAAGCGTTTCGCCGTTTGCGGAAGAAGTCTGATGTTGAACAAGTAGCAGAAGCTTACATGCTCAAGAGGGATCACCCGAAATTCAAAGGCAATTGAATTTCGACAACCGGGGAATCAAAGTCGGAATACCGAGAAACTCACCGAGTAAAAGCGTTTTGCCGTTTGCGGAAGAATTCTGATATGGAACAAGTAGTAGAAGCGTACATGCTCAAGAGGGATCACCCGAAATTCAAAGGCAACTGAATTTCGGCAACCGGGGAATCGAATTCGGAATGCCGTGAAACTGACCGAGTAAACGTGTTTTGCCGTTTGAGGAAAAATTATGATATGGAACAAGTAGCAGAAGCGTACATGCTCAAGAGGGATCACCCAAAATTCAAAGGCAACTGAATTTCGGCAACTGGGGAATCGAAGTCGGAATGCCGCGAAACTCTCCGAGTCAAAGCGTTTCTCCCTTTGCAGAAGAAGTCTGATGTGGAACAAGTAGCAAAAGCATACATGCTCAAGAGGGATCACCTGAAATTCAAAGGCAACTGAATTTCGGCAACCGGGGAATCGAAGTCGGAATGCCGCAAAACTCTCCGAGTCAAAGCGTTTCGCCGTTTGCGGAAGAAGTCTGATGTTGAACAAGTAGCAGAAGCGTACATGCTCAAGAGGGATCACCTGAAATTCAAAGGCAACTAAATTTCGGCAACCGGGGAATCGAAGTCGGAATGACGAGAAACTCACTGAGTAAAACCGTTTTGCCGTTTACGGAAGAAGTCTGATATGGAACAAGTAGCAGAAGCGTACATGATCAAGAGGGATCACCTGAAATTCAAAGGCAACTGAATTTCGGCAACCGGGGAATCAAAGTCGGAATGCCGCGAAACTCTCCGAGGCAAAGTGTTTCGCCGTTTGCGGAAGAAGTCTGATGTGGAACAAGTAGCAGAAGCTTACATGCTCAAGAGGGATCACCCGAAATTCAAAGGCAATTGAATTTCGGCAACTAGGGAATCGAATCCGGAATGCCGTGAAACTCTCCGAGTCAAAGCGTTTCACCGTTTGCGGAAGAAGTCTAATGTGGAACAAGTAGCAGAAGCTTACATGCTCAAGAGGGATCACCCGAAATTCAAAGGCAACTGAATTTCGGCAACCGGGGAATCGAAGTCGGAATGCCGCGAAACTCTCCGAGTCAAAGCGTTTCGCCGTTTGCGGAAGAAGTATGATGTTGAACAAGTAGCAGAAGCGTACATGCTCAAGAGGGATCCCCGAAATTCAAAGGCAACTGAATTTCGGCAACCGGGGAATCGAAGTCGGAATGCCGTGAAACTGACCGAGTAAACGCGTTTTGCCGTTTGAGGAAGAATTCTGATAGGGAACAAGTAGCAGAAGCGTACATGCTCAAGAGGGATCACCCAAAATTCAAAGGCAATTGAATTTCGGCAACTGGGGAATCGAAGTCGGAATGCCGCGAAACTCTCCGAGTCAAAGCGTTTCTCCGTTTGCAGACGAAGTCTGATGTGGAACAAGTAGCAGAAGCGTACATGCTCAAGAGGGATCACCTGAAATTCAAAGGCAACTGAATTTCGGCAACCGGGGAATCGAAGTCGGAATGCCGCAAAACTCTCCTAGTCAAAGCGTTTCGCCGTTTGCGGAAGAAGTCTGATGTTGAACAAGTAGCCGAAGCTTACATGCTCAAGAGGGATCACCCGAATTTCAAAGGCAACTGAATTTTGGCAACCGGGGAATCGAAGTCGGAATACCGCGAAACTCACCGAGTAAAATCTTTTTGCCGGTTGCGGAACAATTCTGATATGGAACAAGTAGCAGAAGCGTACATGCTCAAGAGGAATCACCCGAAATTCAAAGGCAACTGAATTTCCGCAACCGGGCATCGAAGTCGGAATGCCGCGAAACTCACCGAGTCAAAGCGTTTTGCCGTTTGCAGAAGAAGTCTGATGTGGAACAAGTACCAGAAGCATACATGCTCAAGAGCGATCACCTGAAATTCAAAGGCAACTAAATTTCGGCTACCGGGGAATCGAAGTCGGAATGCCGAGAAACTCACTGAGTAAAAGCGTTTTGCCGTTTGCGGAAGAAGTCTGATATAAAAGAAGTAGCAGAAGCGTACATGCTCAAGAGGGATCACCCGAAATTTCAAAGGCAACTGAATTTCGGCAACCGGGGAATCGAATCCGGAATGCCGCGAAACTCTCCGAGTCAAAGCGTTTCGCCGTTTGCGGAAGAAGTCTGATGTCGAATAAGCAGCAGAAGCTTACATGCTCAAGAGGGATCACCCGAAATTCAAAGGCAACGGAATTTCGGCAACCGGGGAATCGAAGTCGGAATGCCGCGAAACTCTCCGAGTAAAAGCGTTTTGCCGTTTGCTAAAGAATTCTGATATGGAACAAGTAGCAGAAGCGTACATGCTCACAAGGGATCACCCGAAATTCAAAGGCAACTGAATTTTGGCATCCGGGGAATCGAAGTCGGAATGCCGCAAAACTCACCGAGTAAAAGCGTTTTGCCGTTTGCGGAAGAAGTCTGATGTGGAACAAGTAGCAGAAGCGTACATGCTAAAGAGGGATCACCTGAATTTCAAAGGCAATTGAATTTCGGCAACCGGGGAATCGAAGTTGGGATGCCGCGAAACTCTCCGAGAAAAAGCGTTTCGCCGTTTGCGGAAGAAGTCTGATGTGGAACAAGTAGCAGAAGCTTACATGCTCAAGAGGGATCACCCGAAATTCAAAGGCAACTGAATTTCGGCAACCGGGGAATCGAAGTCGTAATGCCGCGAAACTCATCGAGTAAAAGCGTTTTGCCGTTTGCGGAAGAATTCTGATATGGAACAAGTAGAAGAAGCTTACATGCTCAAGAGGGATCACCCGAAATTCAAAGGCAACTGAATTTCGGCAACCGGGGAATCGAAGTTGGGATGCCGCGAAACTCTCCGAGTCAAAGCGTTTCACCGTTTGCGGAAGAAGTCTGATGTGGAACAAGTAGTAGAAGCTTACATGCTCAAGATGGATCACCCAAAATTCAAAGGCAACTGAATTTCGGCAACCGGGGAATCGAAGTCGGAATGCCGCTAAACTCACCGAGTAAAAGCGTTTTGCCGTTTGCGGAAGAATTCTGAAAGGGAACAAGTAGCAGAAGCGTACATGCTCAAAAGGGATCACCCGAAATTCAAAGGCAACTGAATTTCGGCAACCGGGGAATCGAAGTCGAAATGCCGCGAAACTCACTGAGTCAAAGCGTTTCGCCGTTTGCGGAAGAAGTCTGACGGGGAGCAAGTAGCAGAAGCTTACATGCTCAAGAGGGATCACCCGAAATTCAAAGGCAACTGAATTTCGGCAACCGGGGAATCGAAGTCGGAATGCCCCGAAACTCTCCGAGTCAAAGCGTTTTGCCGTTTGCGGAAGAAGTCTGATGTGGAACAAGTAGCAGAAGCATACATGCTCAAGAGGGATCCCCCGAAATTCAAAGGCAACTGAATTTCGGCAACCGGGGAATCGAAGTCGGAATGCCGCGAAACTCTCCGAGACAAAGCGTTTCGCCATTTGCGGAAGAAGTCTGATATGGAACAAGTAGCAGAAGCTTACATGCTCAAGAGGAGTCACCTGAAATTCAAAGGCAACTGAATTTCGGCAACCGGGGAATCGAAGTCGGAATGCCGCGAAACTGTCCGAGTCAAAGAGTTTCGCCATTTGCGGAAGAAGTCTGATGTGGAACAAGTAGCAGAAACTTACATGCTCAAGAGGGATCACCCGAAATTCGAAGGCAACTGAATTTCGGCAACCGGGGAATCGAAGTCGGAATGCCGCGAAACTCACCGAGTAAAAGCGTTTTGCCGTTTGCGGAAGAATTCTGAAATGGAACAAGTAGCAGAAGCTTACATGCTCAAGAGGGATCACCCGAAATTCAAAAGCAATTGAATTTCGGCAACCGGGGAATCGAAGTCGGAATGCCGCGAAACTCACCTAGTAAAAGCGTTTTGCCGTTTGCGGAAGAAGTCTGATGTGGAACAAGTAGCAGAAGCGTACATGCTCAAGTGAGATTACCCGAAATTCAAAGGCAACTGAATTTCGGCAACCGGGGAATCGAAGTCGGAATGCCGCGAAACTCTCCCAGTCAAAGCGTTTCGCCGTTTGCGGAAGAAGTCTGATGTGGAACAAGTAGCAGAAGCTTACATGCTCAAGAGGGATCACCCGAAATTCAAAGGCAACGGAATTTTGGCAACCGGGGAATCGAAGTCGTAATGCCGCGAAACTCATCGAGTAAAGCGTTTTGCCGTTTGCGGAAGAATTCTGATATGGAACAAGTAGCAGAAGCGTACATGCTCAAGAGGGATCACCCGAAATTCAAAGGCAACTGAATTTCGGCAACCGGGGCATCGAAGTTGGGATGCTGCGAAACTCTCCGAGTCAAAGCGTTTCGCCGTTTGCGGAAGAAGTCTGAAGTGGAACAAGTAGTAGAAGCTTACATGATCAAGATGGATCACCCGAAATTCAAAGGCAACTGAATTTCGGCAACCGGGGAATCGAATTCGGAATGCCGTAAAACTCACCGAGTAAACGCGTTCTGCCGTTTGAAGAAGAATTCTGATATGGAACAAGTAGCAGAAGCGTACATGCTCAAGAGGGATCACCCCAAATTCAAAGGCAACTGAATTTTGGCAACCGGGGAATCGAAGTCGGAATGCCGCGAAACTCTCCAAGTCAAAGCGTTTCGCCGTTTGCGGAGGAAGTCTGATGTGGAACAAGTAGCAGAAGCTTACATGCTCAAGAGGGATCACCCGAAATTCAAAGGCAATTGAATTTCGGCAACCGGGGAATCGAAGTCGGAATGCCGCGAAACTCACCGAGTAAAAGCGTTTTGCCGTTTGCGGAAGAAGTCTGAAATGGAACAAGTAGCAGAAGCGTACATGCTCAAGTGAGATTACCCGAAATTCAAAGGCAACTGAATTTCGGCAACCGGGGAATCGAAGTCGGAATGCCGCGAAACTCTCCCAGTCAAAGCGTTTCGCCGTTTGCGGAAGAAGTCTGATGTGGAACAAGTAGCAGAAGCTTACATGCTCAAGAGGGATCACCCGAAATTCAAAGGCAACTGAATTTCAGCAACCGGGGAATCGAAGTCGGAATGCCGCGAAACTCTCCGAGACAAATGGTTTCGCCGTTTGCGGAAGAAGTCTGATGTGGAACAAGAAGCAGAAGCTTACATGCTCAAGAGGGATCACCCGAAATTCAAAGGCAACTGAATTTCAGCAACCGGGGAATCGAAGTCGGAATGCCGCGAAACTCTCCGAGACAAATGGTTTCGCCGTTTGCGGAAGAAGTCTGATGTGGAACAAGAAGCAGAAGCTTACATGCTCAAGAGGGATCACCCGAAATTCAAAGGCAACTGAATTTCGGCAACCGGGGAATCGAAGTCGGAATGCCGCGAAACTCTCCAAGTCAAAGCGTTTCGCCGTTTGCGGAGGAAGTCTGATGTGGAACAAGTAGCAGAAGCTTACATGCTCAAGAGGGATCACCCGAAATTCAAAGGCAATTGAATTTCGGCAACCGGGGAATCGAAGTCGGAATGCCGCGAAACTCACCGAGTAAAAGCGTTTTGCCGTTTGCGGAAGAATTCTGAAATGGAACAAGAAGCAGAAGCGTACATGCTAAAGTGAGATTACCCGAAATTCAAAGGCAACTGAATTTCGGCAACCGGGGAATCGAATTCGGAATGCCGCGAAACTCTCCGAGTCAAAGCGTTTCGCCGTTTGCGGAAGAAGTCTGATGTGGAACAAGTAGCAGAAGCTTACATGCTCAAGAGGGATCACCCGAAATTCAAAGGCAACTGAATTTCAGCAACCGGGGAATCGAAGTCGGAATGCCGCGAAACTCTCCGAGACAAATGGTTTCGCCGTTTGCGGAAGAAGTCTGATGTGGAACAAGAAGCAGAAGCTTACATGCTCAAGAGGGATCACCCGAAATTCAAAGGCAACTGAATTTCAGCAACCGGGGAATCGAAGTCGGAATGCCGCGAAACTCTCCGAGACAAATGGTTTCGCCGTTTGCGGAAGAAGTCTGATGTGGAACAAGAAGCAGAAGCTTACATGCTCAAGAGGGATCACCCGAAATTCAAAGGCAACTGAATTTCGGCAACCGGGGAATCGAAGTCGAAATGCCGCGAAACTCACTGAGTCAAAGCGTTTTGCCATTTGCGGAAGAAGTCTGATGTGGAACAAGTAGCAGAAGCCTACATGCTCAATAGGGATCACCTGAAATTCAAAGGCAACAGAATTTCGGCAACCGGGGAATCGAAGTCGGAATGCTGCGAAAGTCTCCCAGTCAAAGCGTTTCGCCCTTTGCGGAAGAAGTCTGATGTGGAACAAGTAGCAGAAGCTTACATGCTCAAGAGGGATCACCCGAAATTCAAAGGCAACGGAATTTCGGCAACCGGGGAATCGAAGTCGGAAATTCCGCGAAACTCACCGAGTAAAAGCGTTTTGCCGTTTGCGGAAGAATTCTGAAATGGAACAAGTAGCAGAAGCGTGCATGCTCAAGAGGGATCACCCGAAATTCAAAGGCAACTGAATTTCGGCAACCGGGGAATCGAAGTCAGAATTCCGCAAAACTCTCCGAGTCAAAGCGTTTCGCCGTTTGCGGAAGAAGTCTGACGGGGAGCAAGTAGCAGAAGCTTACATGCTCAAGAGGGATCACCCGAAATTCAAAGGCCACGGAATTTCGGCAACCGGGGAATCGAAGTCGGAAATTCCGCGAAACTCACCGAGTAAAAGCGTTTTGCCGTTTGCGGAAGAATTCTGAAAGGGAACAAGTAGCAGAAGCGTACATGCTCAAAAGGGATCACCCGAAATTCAAAGGCAACTGAATTTCGGCAACCGGGGAATCGAAGTCGAAATGCCGCGAAACTCACTGAGTCAAAGCGTTTTGCCGTTTGCGGAAGAAGTCTGATGTGGAACAAGTAGCAGAAGCCTACATGCTCAATAGGGATCACCTGAAATTCAAAGGCAACAGAATTTCGGCAACCGGGGAATCGAAGTCGGATTGCTGCGAAAGTCTCCCAGTCAAAGCGTTTCGCCCTTTGCGGAAGAAGTCTGATGTGGAACAAGTAGCAGAAGCTTACATGCTCAAGAGGGATCACCCGAAATTCAAAGGCAACGGAATTTCGGCAACCGGGGAATCGAAGTCGGAAATTCCGCGAAACTCACCGAGTAAAAGCGTTTTGCCATTTGCGGAAGAATTCTGAAATGGAACAAGTAGCAGAAGCGTGCATGCTCAAGAGGGATCACCCGAAATTCAAAGGCAACTGAATTTCGGCAACCGGGGAATCGAAGTCAGAATTCCGCAAAACTCTCCGAGTCAAAGCGTTTCGCCGTTTGCGTAAGAAGTCTGACGGGGAGCAAGTAGCAGAAGCTTACATGCTCAAGAGGGATCACCCGAAATTCAAAGGCAACTGAATTTCGGCAACCGGGGAATCGAAGTCGGAATGCCCCGAAACTCTCCGAGTCAAAGCGTTTTGCCGTTTGCGGAAGAAGTCTGATGTGGAACAAGTAGCAGAAGCATACATGCTCAAGAGGGATCCCCCGAAATTCAAAGGCAACTGAATTTCGGCAACCGGGAATCGAAGTCGGAATGCCGTGAAACTCTCCGTGACAAAGCGTTTCGCCATTTGCGGAAGAAGTCTGATATGGAACAAGTAGCAGAAGCTTACATGCTCAAGAGGAGTCACCCTAAATTCAAAGGCAACTGAATTTCGGCAACCGGGGAATCGAAGTCGGAATGCCGCGAAACTGTCCGAGACAAAGCGTTTCGCCGTTTGCGTAAGAAGTCTGATGTGGAACAAGTAGCAGAAGCTTACATGCTCAAGAGGGATCACTCGAAATTCAAAGGCAACTGAATTTCGGCAACCGGGGAATCAAAGTCGGAATGCCACAAAACTCTCCGAGACAAAGCGTTTCGCCGTTTGCGGAAGAAGTCTGATGTGGAACAAGTAGCAGAAGCTTACATGCTCAAGAGGGATCACCCGAAATTCAAAGGCAACTAAATTTCGGCAACCGGGGAATCGAAGTCGGAATGCCGCGAAACTCTCCGAGACAAAGCGTTTCGCCGTTTGCGGAAGAAGTCTGATGTTGAACAAGTAGCAGAAGCTTACATGCTCAAGAGGGATCACCCGAAATTCAAAGGCAACGGAATTTCGACAACCGGGGAATCGAATCCGGAATGCCGTGAAACTCTCCGACTCAAAACGTTTCACCGTTTGCGGAAGAAGTCTAATGGGGAACAAGTAGCAGAAGCTTACATGCTCAAGAGGGATCACCCGAAATTCAAAGGCAACTGAATTTCGACAACCGGGGAATCGAAGTCGGAATGCCGCGAAACTCTCCGAGACAAATGGTTTCGCCGTTTGCGGAAGAAGTCTGATGTGGAACAAGAAGCAGAAGCTTACATGCTCAAGAGGGATCACCCGAAATTCAAAGGCAACGGAATTTCGGCAACCGGGGAATCGAAGTCGGAATGCCGTGAAACTCACCGAGTAAAAGCGTTTTGCCGTTTGCGGAAGAATTGTGAAAGGGAACAAGTAGCAGAAGCGTACATGCTCAGAAGGGATCACCCGAAATTCAAAGGCAACTGAATTTTGGCATCCGGGGAATCGAATTCGGAATGCCGCAAAACTCACCGAGTAAAATTGTTTTGCCGTTTGCGGAAGAAGTCTGATGTGGAACAAGTAGCAGAAGCGTACATGCTAAAGAGGGATCACCCGAAATTCAAAGGCAATTGAATTTCGGCAAACGGGGAATCGAAGTTGGGATGCCGCGAAACTCTCCGAGAAAAAGCGTTTCGCCGTTTGCAGAAGAAGTCTGATGTGGAACAACTAGCAGAAGCTTACATGCTCAAGAGGGATCACCCGAAATTCAAAGGCAACTGAATTTCGGCAACCGGGGAATCGAAGTCGTAATGCCGCGAAACTCATCGAGTAAAAGCGTTTTGCCGTTTGCGGAAGAATTCTGATATGGAACAAGTAGAAGAAGCTTACATGCTCAAGAGGGATCACCCGAAATTCAAAGGCAACTGAATTTTGGCAACCGGGGAATCGAAATCGGCATGCCGCGAAACTCTCCGAGTCAAAGCGTTTCGCCGTTTGCGGAAGAAGTCTGATGTGGAACAAGTAGCAGAAGCTTACATGCTCAAGAGGGATCACTCGAAATTCAAAGGCAACTGAATTTCGGCAACCGGGGAATCGAAGTCAGAATGCCGTGAAACTCACCGAGTAAACGAGTTTTGCCGTTTGAGGAAGAATTCTGATATGGAACAAGTAGCAGAAGCGTACATGCTCAAGAGGGATCACCCCAAATTCAAAGGCAACTGAATTTTGGCAACCGGGGAATCGAAATCGGAATGCCGCGAAACTCTCCGAGTCAAAGCGTTTCGCCGTTTGCGGAAGAAGTCTGATGTGGAACAAGTAGCAGAAGCTTACATGCTCAAGAGGAGTCACCCGAAATTCAAAGGCAACTGAATTTCGGCAACCGGGGAATCGAAGTCGGAATGCCGCGAAACTGTCCGAGTCAAAGCGTATCGCCATTTGCGGAAGAAGTCTGATGTGGAACAAGTAGCAGAAACTTACATGCTCAAGAGGGATCACCCGAAATTCGAAGGCAACTGAATTTCGGCAACCGGGGAATCGAAGTCGGAATGCCGCGAAACTCACCGAGTAAAAGCGTTTTGCCGTTTGCGGAAGAATTCTGAACTGGAACAAGTAGCAGAAGCTTACATGCTCAAGAGGGATCACCCGAAATTCAAAGGCAACTGAATTTCGGCAACCGGGGAATCGAAGTCGGAATGCCGCGAAACTCACCTAGTAAAAGCGTTTTGCCGTTTGCGGAAGAAGTCTGATGTGGAACAAGTAGCAGAAGCGTACATGCTCAAGAGGGATCACCCGAAATTCAAAGGCAATGGAATTTCGGCAACCGGGGAATCGAAGTCAGAATGCCGCGAAACTCTCCGAGTCAAAGCGTTTCGCCGTTTGCGGAAGAAGTCTGATGTGGAACAACTAGCAGAAGCTTACATGCTCAAGAGGGATCACCCGAAATTCAAAGGCAACTGAATTTCGGCAACCGGGGAATCGAAGTCGAAATGCCGCGAAACTCACTGAGTCAAAGCGTTTTGCCATTTGCGGAAGAAGTCTGATGTGGAACAAGTAGCAGAAGCCTACATGCTCAATAGGGATCACCTGAAATTCAAAGGCAACAGAATTTCGGCAACCGGGGAATCGAAGTCGGAATGCTGCGAAAGTCTCCCAGTCAAAGCGTTTCGCCCTTTGCGGAAGAAGTCTGATGTGGAACAAGTAGCAGAAGCTTACATGCTCAAGAGGGATCACCCGAAATTCAAAGGCAACGGAATTTCGGCAACCGGGGAATCGAAGTCGGAAATTCCGCGAAACTCACCGAGTAAAAGCGTTTTGCCGTTTGCGGAAGAATTCTGAAATGGAACAAGTAGCAGAAGCGTGCATGCTCAAGAGGGATCACCCGAAATTCAAAGGCAACTGAATTTCGGCAACCGGGGAATCGAAGTCAGAATTCCGCAAAACTCTCCGAGTCAAAGCGTTTCGCCGTTTGTGGAAGAAGTCTGATGTCGAACAAGTAGCAGAAGCTTACATGCTCAAGAGGGATCACCCAAAATTCAAAGGCAACTGAATTTTGGCAACCGGGGAATCGAAGTCGCAATGCCGCGAAACTCTCCGAGTCAAAGCGTTTCGCCGTTTGCGGAAGAAGTCTGATGTCGAACAAGTAGCAGAAGCTTACATGCTCAAGAGGGATCACCCGAAATTCAAAGGCAATTGAATTTCGGCAACCGGGGAATCGAAGTCGGAATGCCGCGAAACTCTCCGAGTCAAAGCGTTTCGCCGTTTGTGGAAGAAGCCTGATGTGGAACAAGTAGCAGAAACATACATGCTCAAGAGGGATCACCCGAAATTCAAAGGCAACGGAATTTCGGCAACCGGGGAATCGAAGTCGGAATGCCGTGAAACTCACCGAGTAAAAGCGTTTTGCCGTTTGCGGAAGAATTGTGAAAGGGAACAAGTAGCAGAAGCGTACATGCTCAGAAGGGATCACCCGAAATTCAAAGGCAACTGAATTTTGGCATCCGGGGAATCGAATTCGGAATGCCGCAAAACTCACCGAGTAAAATTGTTTTGCCGTTTGCGGAAGAAGTCTGATGTGGAACAAGTAGCAGAAGCGTACATGCAAAAGAGGGATCACCCGAAATTCAAAGGCAACGGAATTTCGGCAACCGGGGAATCGAAGTCGGCAATTCCGCGAAACTCACCGAGTAAAAGCGTTTTGCCGTTTGCGGAAGAATTCTGAAATGGAACAAGTAGCAGAAGCGTGCATGCTCAAGAGGGATCACCCGAAATTCAAAGGCAACTGAATTTCGGCAACCGGGGAATCGAAGTTAGAATTCCGCAAAACTCTCCGAGTCAAAGCGTTTCGCCGTTTGCGTAAGAAGTCTGACGGGGAGCAAGTAGCAGAAGCTTACATGCTCAAGAGGGATCACCCGAAATTCAAAGGCAACTGAATTTCGGCAACCGGGGAATCGAAGTCGGAATGCCCCGAAACTCTCCGAGTCAAAGCGTTTTGCCGTTTGCGGAAGAAGTCTGATGTGGAACAAGTAGCAGAAGCATACATGCTCAAGAGGGATCCCCCGAAATTCAAAGGCAAATGAATTTCGGCAACCGGGAATCGAAGTCGGAATGCCGCGAAACTCTCCGTGACAAAGCGTTTCGCCATTTGCGGAAGAAGTCTGATATGGAACAAGTAGCAGAAGCTTACATGCTCAAGAGGAGTCACCCGAAATTCAAAGGCAACTGAATTTCGGCAACCGGGGAATCGAAGTCGGAATGCCGCGAAACTGTCCGAGTCAAAGCGTATCGCCATTTGCGGAAGAAGTCTGATGTGGAACAAGTAGCAGAAACTTACATGCTCAAGAGGGATCACCCGAAATTCGAAGGCAACTGAATTTCGGCAACCGGGGAATCGAAGTCAGAATGCCGTGAAACTCACCGAGTAAACGCGTTTTGCCGTTTGAGGAAGAATTCTGATATGGAACAAGTAGCAGAAGCGTACATGCTCAAGAGGGATCACCCCAAATTCAAAGGCAACTGAATATTGGCAACCGGGGAATCGAAGTCGGAATGCCGCGAAACTCTCCAAGTCAAAGCGTTTCGCTGTTTGCGGAGGAAGTCTGATGTGGAACAAGTAGCAGAAGCTTACATGCTCAAGAGGGATCACCCGAAATTCAAAGGCAACGGAATTTCGGCAACCGGGGAATCGAAGTCGGAATGCCGTGAAACTCACCGAGTAAAAGCGTTTTGCCGTTTGCGGAAGAATTCTGAAATGGAACAAGTAGCAGAAGCGTACATGCTAAAGAGGGATTACCCGAAATTCAAAGGCAACTGAATTTCGGCAACCGGGGAATTGAAATCGGAATGCCGCGAAACTCTCCGAGTCAAAGCGTTTCGCCGTTTGCGGAAGAAGTCTGATGTGGAACAAGTAGCAGAAGCTTACATGCTCAAGAGGGATCACTCGAAATTCAAAGGCAACTGAATTTCGGCAACCGGGGAATCAAAGTCGGAATGCCACAAAACTCTCCGAGACAAAGCGTTTCGCCGTTTGCGGAAGAAGTCTGATGTGGAACAAGTAGCAGAAGCTTACATGCTCAAGAGGGATCACTCGAAATTCAAAGGCAACTGAATTTCGGCAACCGGGGAATCAAAGTCGGAATGCCACAAAACTCTCCGAGACAAAGCGTTTCGCCGTTTGCGGAAGAAGTCTGATGTGGAACAAGTAGCAGAAGCTTACATGCTCAAGAGGGATCACCCGAAATTCAAAGGCAACTAAATTTCGGCAACCAGGGAATCGAAGTCGGAATGCCGCGAAACTCTCCGAGACAAAGCGTTTCGCCGTTTGCGGAAGAAGTCTGATGTTGAACAAGTAGCAGAAGCTTACATGCTCAAGAGGGATCACCCGAAATTCAAAGGCAACGGAATTTCGACAACCGGGGAATCGAATCCGGAATGCCGTGAAACTCTCCGACTCAAAACGTTTCACCGTTTGCGGAAGAAGTCTAATGGGGAACAAGTAGCAGAAGCTTACATGCTCAAGAGGGATCACCCGAAATTCAAAGGCAACTGAATTTCGACAACCGGGGAATCGAAGTCGGAATGCCGCGAAACTCTCCGAGACAAATGGTTTCGCCGTTTGCGGAAGAAGTCTGATGTGGAACAAGAAGCAGAAGCTTACATGCTCAAGAGGGATCACCCGAAATTCAAAGGCAACGGAATTTCGGCAACCGGGGAATCGAAGTCGGAATGCCGTGAAACTCACCGAGTAAAAGCGTTTTGCCGTTTGCGGAAGAATTGTGAAAGGGAACAAGTAGCAGAAGCGTACATGCTCAGAAGGGATCACCCGAAATTCAAAGGCAACTGAATTTTGGCATCCGGGGAATCGAATTCGGAATGCCGCAAAACTCACCGAGTAAAATTGTTTTGCCGTTTGCGGAAGAAGTCTGATGTGGAACAAGTAGCAGAAGCGTACATGCTAAAGAGGGATCACCCGAAATTCAAAGGCAATTGAATTTCGGCAAACGGGGAATCGAAGTTGGGATGCCGCGAAACTCTCCGAGAAAAAGCGTTTCGCCGTTTGCAGAAGAAGTCTGATGTGGAACAACTAGCAGAAGCTTACATGCTCAAGAGGGATCACCCGAAATTCAAAGGCAACTGAATTTCGGCAACCGGGGAATCGAAGTCGTAATGCCGCGAAACTCATCGAGTAAAATCGTTTTGCCGTTTGCGGAAGAATTCTGATATGGAACAAGTAGAAGAAGCTTACATGCTCAAGAGGGATCACCCGAAATTCAAAGGTAACTGAATTTCGGCAACAGGGGAATCGAAGTTGGGATGCCGCGAAACTCTCCGAGTCAAAGCGTTTCACCGTTTGCGGAAGAAGTCTGATGTGGAACAAGTAGTACAAGCTTACATGCTCAAGATGGATCACCCGAAATTCAAAGGCAACTGAATTTCGGCAACCGGGGAATCGAAGTCCGAATGCCGTGAAACTCACCGAGTAAACGAGTTTTGCCGTTTGAGGAAGAATTCTGATATGGAACAAGTAGCAGAAGCGTACATGCTCAAGAGGGATCACCCCAAATTCAAAGGCAACTGAATTTTGGCAACCGGGGAATCGAAATCGGAATGCCGCGAAACTCTCCGAGTCAAAGCGTTTCGCCGTTTGCGGAAGAAGTCTGATGTGGAACAAGTAGCAGAAGCTTACATGCTCAAGAGGGATCACTCGAAATTCAAAGGCAACTGAATTTCGGCAACCGGGGAATCGAAGTCAGAATGCCGTGAAACTCACCGAGTAAACGAGTTTTGCCGTTTGAGGAAGAATTCTGATATGGAACAAGTAGCAGAAGCGTACATGCTCAAGAGGGATCACCCCAAATTCAAAGGCAACTGAATTTTGGCAACCGGGGAATCGAAATCGGAATGCCGCGAAACTCTCCGAGTCAAAGCGTTTCGCCGTTTGCGGAAGAAGTCTGATGTGGAACAAGTAGCAGAAGCTTACATGCTCAAGAGGAGTCACCCGAAATTCAAAGGCAACTGAATTTCGGCAACCGGGGAATCGAAGTCGGAATGCCGCGAAACTGTCCGAGTCAAAGCGTATCGCCATTTGCGGAAGAAGTCTGATGTGGAACAAGTAGCAGAAACTTACATGCTCAAGAGGGATCACCCGAAATTCGAAGGCAACTGAATTTCGGCAACCGGGGAATCGAAGTCGGAATGCCGCGAAACTCACCGAGTAAAAGCGTTTTGCCGTTTGCGGAAGAATTCTGAACTGGAACAAGTAGCAGAAGCTTACATGCTCAAGAGGGATCACCCGAAATTCAAAGGCAACTGAATTTCGGCAACCGGGGAATCGAAGTCGGAATGCCGCGAAACTCACCTAGTAAAAGCGTTTTGCCGTTTGCGGAAGAAGTCTGATGTGGAACAAGTAGCAGAAGCGTACATGCTCAAGAGGGATCACCCGAAATTCAAAGGCAATGGAATTTCGGCAACCGGGGAATCGAAGTCGGAATGCCGCGAAACTCTCCGAGTCAAAGCGTTTCGCCGTTTGCGGAAGAAGTCTGATGTGGAACAAGTAGCAGAAGCTTACATGCTCAAGAGGGATCACTCGAAATTCAAAGGCAACTGAATTTCGGCAACCGGGGAATCAAAGTCGGAATGCCACGAAACTCTCCGAGACAAAGCGTTTCGCCGTTTGCGGAAGAAGTCTGATGTGGAACAAGTAGCAGAAGCTTACATGCTCAAGAGGGATCACCCGAAATTCAAAGGCAACGGAATTTCGGCAACCGGGGAATCGAAGTCGGAATGCCGCGAAACTCACCGAGTAAAAGCGTTTTGCCGTTTGCGGAAGAATTCTGAAAGGGAACAAGTAGCAGAAGCGTACATGCTCAGAAGGGATCACCCGAAATTCAAAGGCAACTGAATTTTGGCATCCGGGGAATCGAATTCGGAATGCCGCAAAACTCACCGAGTAAAAGCGTTTTGCCGTTTGCGGAAGAAGTCTGATGTGGAACAAGTAGCAGAAGCGTACATGCTAAAGAGGGATCACCCGAAATTCAAAGGCAATTGAATTTCGGCAACCGGGGAATCGAAGTTGGGATGCCGCGAAACTCTCCGAGAAAAAGCGTTTCGCCGTTTGCGGAAGAAGTCTGATGTGGAACAAGTAGCAGAAGCTTACATGCTCAAGAGGGATCACCCGAAATTCAAAGGCAACTGAATTTCGGCAACCGGGGAATCGAAGTCGTAATGCCGCGAAACTCATCGAGTAAAAGCGTTTTGCCGTTTGCGGAAGAATTCTGATATGGAACAAGTAGAAGAAGCTTACATGCTCAAGAGGGATCACCCGAAATTCAAAGGCAACTGAATTTCGGCAACCGGGGAATCGAAGTTGGGATGCCGCGAAACTCTCCGAGTCAAAGCGTTTCACCGTTTGCGGAAGAAGTCTGATGTGGAATAAGTAGGAGAAGCTTACATGCTCAAGATGGATCACCCGAAATTCAAAGGCAACTGAATTTCGGCAACCGGGGAATCGAAGTCCGAATGCCGTGAAACTCACCGAGTAAACGAGTTTTGCCGTTTGAGGAAGAATTCTGATATGGAACAAGTAGCAGAAGCGTACATGCTCAAGAGGGATCACCCCAAATTCAAAGGCAACTGAATTTTGGCAACCGGGGAATCGAAGTCGGAATGCCGCGAAACTCTCCAAGTCAAAGCGTTTCGCCGTTTGCGGAGGAAGTCTGATGTGGAACAAGTAGCAGAAGCTTACATGCTCAAGAGGGATCACCCGAAATTCAAAGGCAACGGAATTTCGGCAACCGGGGAATCGAAGTCGGAATGCCGCGAAACTCACCGAGTAAAAGCGTTTTGCCGTTTGCGGAAGAATTCTGAAATGGAACAAGAAGCAGAAGCGTACATGCTAAAGAGGGATTACCCGAAATTCAAAGGCAACTGAATTTCGGCAACCGGGGAATCGAACTCGGAATGCCGCAAAACTCTCCGAGACAAAGCGTTTCGCCGTTTACGGAAGAAGTCTGATGTGGAACAAGTAGCAGAAGCTTACATGCTCAAGAGGGATCACCCGAAATTCAAAGGCAACTGAATTTCAGCAACCGGGGAATCGAAGTCGGAATGCCGCGAAACTCTCCGAGACAAAGCGTTTCGCCGTTTGCGGAAGAAGTCTGATGTGGAACAAGTAGCAGAAGCTTAAATGCTCAAGAGGGATCACCCGAAATTCAAAGGCAACTGAATTTCGGCAACCGGGGAATCGAAGTCGGAATGCCGCGAAACTCTCCGAGACAAAGCATTTCGCCGTTTGCGGAAGAAGTCTGATGTGGAACAAGTAGCAGAAGCTTACATGCTCAAGAGGGATCACCCGAAATTCAAAGGCAACGGAATTTCGGCAACCAGGGAATCCAAGTCGGAATGCCGCTAAACTCACCGAGTAAAAGCGTTTTGCCATTTGCGGAAGAATTCTGAAAGGGAACAAGTAGCAGAAGCGTACATGCTCAAAAGGGATCACCCGAAATTCAAAGGCAACTGAATTTCGGCAACCGGGGAATCGAAGTCGAAATGCCGCGAAACTCACTGAGTCAAAGCGTTTTGCCGTTTGCGGAAGAAGTCTGATGTGGAACAAGTAGCAGAAGCCTACATGCTCAATAGGGATCACCTGAAATTCAAAGGCAACAAAATTTCGGCAACAGGGGAATCGAAGTCGGAATGCTGCGAAAGTCTCCCAGTCAAAGCGTTTCGCCCTTTGCGGAAGAAGTCTGATGTGGAACAAGTAGCAGAAACTTACATGCTCAAGAGGAATCACCTGAAATTCAAAGGCAACTGAATTTCGGCAACTGGGGAATTGAAGTCGGAATACCGCGAAACTCTCCGAGTCAAATCGTTTTGCCGTTTGCGGAAGAAGTCTGACGGGGAGCAAGTAGCAGAAGCTTACATGCTCAAGAGGGATCACGCGAAATTCAAAGGCAACTGAATTTCGGCAACCGGGGAATCAAAGTCGGAATGCCACGAAACTCTCCGAGACAAAGCGTTTCGCCGTTTACGGAAGAAGTCTGATGTGGAACAAGTAGCAGAAGCTTACATGCTCAAGAGGGATCACCCGAAATTCAAAGGCAACGGAATTTCGGCAACCGGGGAATCGAAGTCGGAAATTCCGCGAAACTGACCGAGTAAAAGCGTTTTGCCGTTTGCGGAAGAATTCTGAAATGGAACAAGTAGCAGAAGCGTGCATGCTCAAGAGGGATCACCCGAAATTCAAAGGCAACGGAATTTCGGCAACCGGGGAATCGAAGTCGGAAATTCCGCGAAACTCACCGAGTAAAAGCGTTTTGCCGTTTGCGGAAGAATTCTGAAATGGAACAAGTAGCAGAAGCGTGCATGCTCAAGAGGGATCACCCGAAATTCAAAGGCAACTGAATTTCGGCAACTGGGGAATTGAAGTCGGAATACCGCGAAACTCTCCGAGTCAAAGCGTTTTGCCGTTTGCGGAAGAAGTCTGACGGGGAGCAAGTAGCAGAAGCTTACATGCTCAAGAGGGATCACCCGAAATTCAAAGGCAACTGAATTTCGGCAACCGGAGAATCGAAGTCGGAATGCCCCGAAACTCTCCGAGTCAAAGCGTTTTGCCGTTTGCGGAAGAAGTCTGATGTGGAACAAGTAGCAGAAGCGTACATGCTCAAGAGCGATCACCCTAAATTCAAAGGCAACTGAATTTCGGCAACCGGGGAATCGAAGTCGGAATGCCGCGAAACTCTCCGAGACAAAGCGTTTCGCCATTTGCGGAAGAAGTCTGATATGGAACAAGTAGCAGAAGCTTACATGCTCAAGAGGGATCACCCGAAATTCGAAGGCAACTGAATTTCGGCAACCGGGGAATCGAAGTCGGAATGCCGCGAAACTCACCGAGTAAAAGCGTTTTGCCGTTTGCGGAAGAATTCTGAAATGGAACAAGTAGCAGAAGCGTGCATGCTCAAGAGGGATCACCCGAAATTCCAAGGCAACTGAATTTCGGCAACTGGGGAATTGAAGTCGGAATACCGCGAAACTCTCCGAGTCAAATCGTTTTGCCGTTTGCGGAAGAAGTCTGACGGGGAGCAAGTAGCAGAAGCTTACATGCTCAAGAGGGATCACGCGAAATTCAAAGGCAACTGAATTTCGGCAACCGGGGAATCAAAGTCGGAATGCCACGAAACTCTCCGAGACAAAGCGTTTCGCCGTTTGCGGAAGAAGTCTGATGTGGAACAAGTAGCAGAAGCTTACATGCTCAAGAGGGATCACCCGAAATTCAAAGGCAACTGAATTTCGGCAACCGGGGAATCGAAGTCGGAATGCCGCGAAACTCTCCGAGACAAAGCGTTTCGCCATTTGCGGAAGAAGTCTGATGTGGAACAAGTAGCAGAAGCTTACATGCTCAAGAGGGATCACCCGAAATTCAAAGGCAACGGAATTTCGGCAACCGGGGAATCGAAATCGGAATGCCGCGAAACTCTCCGAGTCAAAGCGTTTCGCCGTTTGCGGAAGAAGTCTGATGGGGAACAAGTAGCAGAAGCTTACATGCTCAAGAGGGATCACCCGAAATTCAAAGGCAATTGAATTTCGGCAACCGGGGAATCGAAGTCGGAATACCGCGAAACACTCCGAGTCAAAGCGTTTTGCCGTTTGCGGAAGAAGTCCGATGTGGAACAAGTAGCAGAAGCATACATGCTCAAGAGGGATCCCCCGAAATTCAAAGGCAACTGAATTTGGGCAACCGGGGAATCGAAGTCGGAATGCCGCAAAACTCTCCGAGACAAAGCGTTTCGCCATTTGCGGAAGAAGTCTGATATGGAACAAGTAGCAGAAGCTTACATGCTCAAGAGGAGTCACCCGAAATTCAAAGGCAACTGAATTTCGGCAATCGGGGAATCGAAGTCGGAATGCCGCGAAACTCTCCGAGTCAAAGCGTTTTGCCGTTTGCGGAAGAAGTCTGATGTGGAACAAGTAGCAGAAACTTACATGCTCAAGAGGGATCACCCGAAATTCAAAGGCAACTGAATTTCGGCAACCGGGGAATCGAAGTCGGAATGCCACGAAACTCACCGAGTAAAAGCGTTTTGCCGTTTGCGGAAGAATTCTGAAATGGAACAAGTAGCAGAAGCTTACATGCTCAAGAGGGATCACCCAAAATTGAAAGGCAACTGAATTTCGGCAACCGGGGAATCGAAGTCGGAATGCCGCGAAACTCACCTAGTAAAAGCGTTTTGCCGTTTGCGGAAGAAGTCTGATGTAGAACAAGTAGCAGAAGCGTACATGCTCAAGAGGGATCACCCTAAATTCAAAGGCAACTGAATTTTGGCAGCCGGGGAATCGAAGTCGGAATGCCGCGAAACTCACCGAGTAAACGCGTTTTGCCGTTTGCTGAAGAATTCTGATATGGAACAAGTAGCAGAAGCGTACATGCTCAAGAGGGATCACCCGAAATTCAAAGGCAACTGAATTTCGGCAACCGGGGAATCGAAGTCGGAATGCCGCGAAACTCTCCGAGTCAAAGCGTTTGGCCGTTTGCGGAAGAAGTCTGATGTGGAACAAGTAGCAGAAGCATACATGCTCAAGAGGGATCCCCCGAAATTCAAAGGCAACTGAATTTCGGCAACCGGGGAATCGAAGTCGGAATGCTGCGAAACTCTCTCAGTCAAAGCGTTTCGCCATTTGCGGAAGAAGTCTGATGTGGAACAAGTAGCAGAAGCTTACATCCTCAAGAGGGATCACCCGAAATTCAAAGGCAACGGAATTTTGGCAACCGGGGAATCGAAGTCGTAATGCCGCGAAACTCATCGAGTAAAGCGTTTTGCCGTTTGCGGAAGAATTCTGATATGGAACAAGTAGCAGAAGCGTACATGCTCAAGAGGGATCACCCGAAATTCAAAGGCAACTGAATTTCGGCAACCGGGGAATCGAAGTTGGGATGCTGCGAAACTCTCCGAGTCAAAGCGTTTCGCCGTTTGCGGAAGAAGTCTGAAGTGGAACAAGTAGTAGAAGCTTACATGCTCAAGATGGATCACCCGAAATTCAAAGGCAACTGAATTTTGGCAACCGGGGAATCGAAGTCGGAATGCCGTGAAACTCACCGAGTAAACGCGTTGTGCCGTTTGAGGAAGAATTCTGATATGGAACAAGTAGCAGAAGCGTACATGCTCAAGAGGGATCACCCCAAATTCAAAGGCAACTGAATATTAGCAACCGGGGAATCGAAGTCGGAATGCCGCGAAACTCTCCAAGTCAAAGCGTTTCGCCGTTTGCGGAGGAAGTCTGATGTGGAACAAGTAGCAGAAGCTTACATGCTCAAGAGGGATCACCCGAAATTCAAAGGCAATGGAATTTCGGCAACCGGGGAATCGAAGTCGGAATGCCGCGAAACTCACCGAGTAAAAGCGTTTTGCCGTTTGCGGAGGAATTCTGAAATGGAACAAGTAGCAGAAGCTTACATGCTCAAGAGGGATCACCCAAAATTCAAAGGCAACTGAATTTCGGCAACCGGGGAATCGAAGTTGGGATGCTGCGAAACTCTCCGAGTCAAAGCGTTTCGCCGTTTGCGGAAGAAGTCTGATGTGGAACAAGTAGTAGAAGCTTACATGCTCAAGATGGATCACCCGAAATTCAAAGGCAACTGAATTTCGGCAACCGGGGAATCGAAGTCGGAATGCCGTGAAACTCACCGAGTAAACGCGTTTTGCCGTTTGAGGAGGAATTCTGATATGGAACAAGTAGCGGAAGCGTACATGCTCAAGAGGGATCACCCGAAATTCAAAGGCAACTGAATTTCGGCAACCGGGGAATCGAAGTCGGAATGCCGCGAAACTCTCCAAGTCAAAGCGTTTCGCCGTTTGCGGAGGAAGTCTGATGTGGAACAAGTAGCAGAAGCTTACATGCTCAAGAGGGATCACCCGAAATTCAAAGGCAACAGAATTTCGGCAACCGGGGAATCGAAGTCGGAATGCCGCGAAACTCACCGAATAAAAGCGTTTTGCCGTTTGCGGAAGAATTCTGAAATGGAACAAGTAGCAGAAGCGTACATGCTAAAGAGGGATTACCAGAAATTCAAAGGCAACTGAATTGCGGCAACCGGGGAATCGAAATCGGAATGCCGCGAAACTCTCCGAGTCAAAGCGTTTCGCTGTTTGCGGAAGAAGTCTGATGTGGAACAAGTAGCAGAAGCTTACATGCTCAAGAGGGATCACCCGAAATTCAAAGGCAACTGAATTTCGGCAACCGGGGAATCAAAGTCGGAATGCCGCGAAACTCTCCGAGACAAAGCGTTTCGCCGTTTCCGGAAGAAGTCTGATGTGGAACAAGTAGCAGAAGCTTACATGCTCAAGACGGATCACCCGAAATTCAAAGGCAACTGAATTTCGGCAACCGGGGAATCGAAGTCGGAATGCCGCGAAACTCTCCGAGACAAAGCGTTTCGCCGTTTGCGGAAGAAGTCTGATGTGGAACAAGTAGCAGAAGCATACATGCTCAAGAGGGATCCCCCGAAATTCAAAGGCAACTGAATTTCGGCAATCGGGGAATCGAAGTCGGAATGCCGCGAAACTCTCCGAGTCAAAGCGTTTCTCCATTTACGGAAGAAGTCTGATGTGGAACAAGTAGCAGAAGCATACATGCTCAAGAGGGATCACCCGAAATTCAAAGGCAACAGAATTTCGGCAACCGGGGAATCGAAGTCGGAAATTCCGCGAAACTCACCGAGTAAAAGCGTTTTGCCGTTTGCGGAAGAATTCTGAAATGGAACAAGTAGCAGAAGCGTGCATGCTCAAGAGGGATCACCCGAAATTCAAAGGCAACTGAATTTCGGCAACCGGGGAATCGAAGTCAGAATGCCGCGAAACTCTCCGAGTCAAAGCGTTTCGCCGTTTGCGGAAGAAGTCTGATGGGGAACAAGTAGCAGAAGCTTACATGCTCAAGAGGGATCACCCGAAATTCAAAGGCAATTGAATTTCGGCAACCGGGGAATCGAAGTCGGAATACCGTGAAACTCTCCGAGTCAAAGCGTTTTGCCGATTGCGGAAGAAGTCCGATGTGGAACAAGTAGCAGAAGCATACATGCTCAAGAGGGATCCCCCGAAATTCAAAGGCAACTGAATTTTGGCAACCGGGGAATCGAAGTCGGAATGCCGCAAAACTCTCCGAGACAAAGCGTTTCGCCATTTGCGGAAGAAGTCTGATATGGAACAAGTAGCAGAAGCTTACATGCTCAAGAGGAGTCTCCCGAAATTCAAAGGCAACTGAATTTCGGCAATCGGGGAATCGAAGTCGGAATGCCGCGAAACTCTCCGAGTCAAAGCGTTTCGCCATTTGTGGAAGAAGTCTGATGTGGAACAAGTAGCAGAAACTTACATGCTCAAGAGGGATCACCCGAAATTCAAAGGCAACTGAATTTCGGCAACCGGGGAATCGAAGTCGGAATGCCGTGAAACTCACTGAGTAAAAGCGTTTTGCCGTTTGCGGAAGAATTCTGAAATGGAACAAGTAGCAGAAGCTTACATGCTCAAGAGGGATCACCCAAAATTGAAAGGCAACTGAATTTCGGCAACCGGGAAATCGAAGTCGGAATGCCGCGAAACTCACCTAGTAAAAGCGTTTTGCCGTTTGCGGAAGAAGTCTGATGTAGAACAAGTAGCAGAAGCGTACATGCTCAAGAGGGATCACCCTAAATTCAAAGGCAACTGAATTTCGGCAACCGGGGAATCGAAGTCGGAATGCCGCGAAACTCACCGAGTAAACGCGTTTTGCCGTTTGCGGAAGAATTCTGATATGGAACAAGTAGCAGAAGCGTACATGCTAAAGAGGGATGACCCGAAATTCAAAGGCAACTGAATTTCGGCAACCGGGGAATCGAAGTCGGAATGCCGCGAAACTCTCCGAGTCAAAGCGTTTTGCCGTTTGCGGAAGAAGTCTGATGTGGAACAAGTAGCAGAAGCATACATGCTCAAGAGGGATCCCCCGAAATTCAAAGGCAACTGAATTTCGGCAACCGGGGAATCGAAGTCGGAATGCTGCGAAACTCTCTCAGTCAAAGCGTTTCGCCATTTGCGGAAGAAGTCTGATGTGGAACAAGTAGCAGAAGCTTACATCCTCAAGAGGGATCACCCGAAATTCAAAGGCAACGGAATTTTGGCAACTAGGGAATCGAAGTCGTAATGCCGCGAAACTCATCGAGTAAAGCGTTTTGCCGTTTGCGGAAGAATTCTGATATGGAACAAGTAGCAGAAACGTACATGCTCAAGAGGGATCACCCGAAATTCAAAGGCAACTGAATTTCGGCAACCGGGGAATCGAAGTTGGGATGCTGCGAAACTCTCCGAGTCAAAGCGTTTCGCCGTTTGCGGAAGAAGTCTGAAGTGGAACAAGTAGTAGAAGCTTACATGCTCAAGATGGATCACCCGAAATTCAAAGGCAACTGAATTTCGGCAACCGGGGAATCGAAGTCGGAATGCCGTGAAACTCACCGAGTAAACGCGTTGTGCCGTTTGAGGAAGAATTCTGATATGGAACAAGTAGCAGAAGCGTACATGCTCAAGAGGGATCACCCCAAATTCAAAGGCAACTGAATATTGGCAACCGGGGAATCGAAGTCGGAATGCCGCGAAACTCTAAAAAGTCAAAGCGTTTCGCCGTTTGCGGAGGAAGTCTGATGTGGAACAAGTAGCAGAAGCTTACATGCTCAAGAGGGATCACCCGAAATTCAAAGGCAACGGAATTTCGGCAACCGGGGAATCGAAGTCGGAATGCCGCGAAACTCACCGAGTAAAAGCGTTTTGCCGTTTGCGGAAGAATTCTGAAATGGAACAAGTAGCAGAAGCTTACATGCTCAAGAGGGATCACCCAAAATTGAAAGGCAACTGAATTTCGGAAACCGGGGAATCGAAGTCGGAATGCCACGAAACTCACCTAGTAAAAGCGTTTTGCCGTTTGCGGAAGAAGTCTGATGTGGAACAAGTAGCAGAAGCGTACATGCTCAAGAGGGATCACCCTAAATTCAAAGGCAACTGAATTTCGGCAACCGGGGAATCGAAGTCGGAATGCCGCGAAACTCACCGAGTAAACACGTTTTGCCGTTTGCGGAAGAATTCTGATATGGAACAAGTAGCAGAAGCGTACATGCTCAAGAGGGATCACCCTAAATTCAAAGGCAACTGAATTTCGGCAACCGGGGAATCGAAGTCGGAATGCCGCGAAACTCACCGAGTAAACACGTTTTGCCGTTTGCGGAAGAATTCTGATATGGAACAAGTAGCAGAAGCGTACATGCTCAAGAGGGATCACCCGAAATTCAAAGGCAACTGAATTTCGGCAACCGGGGAATCGAAGTCGGTATGCCGCGAAACACTCCGAGTCAAAGCGTTTTGCCGTTTGCGGAAGAAGTCTGATGTGGAACAAGTAGCAGAAGCTTACATGCTCAAGAGGGATCCCCCGAAATTCAAAGGCAACTGAATTTCGGCAACCGGGGAATCGAAGTCGGAATGCTGCGAAACTCTCCCAGTCAAAGCGTTTCGCCATTTGCGGAAGAAGTCTGATGTGGAACAAGTAGCAGAAGCTTACATCCTCAAGAGGGATCACCCGAAATTCAAAGGCAACGGAATTTTGGCAACCGGGGAATCGAAGTCGTAATGCCGCGAAACACATCGAGTAAAGCGTTTTGCCGTTTGCGGAAGAATTCTGATATGGAACAAGTAGCAGAAGCGTACATGCTCAAGAGGGATCACCCGAAATTCAAAGGCAACTGAATTTCGGCAACCGGGGAATCGAAGTTGGGATGCTGCGAAACTCTCCGAGTCAAAGCGTTTCGCCGTTTGCGGAAGAAGTCTGATGTGGAACAAGTAGTAGAAGCTTACATGCTCAAGATGGATCACCCGAAATTCAAAGGCAACTGAATTTCGGCAACCGGGGAATCGAAGTCGGAATGCCGTGAAACTCACCGAGTAAACGCGTTTTGCCGTTTGAGGAAGAATTCTGATATGGAACAAGTAGCAGAAGCGTACATGCTCAAGAGGGATCACCCGAAATTCAAAGGCAACTGAATTTCGGCAACCGGAGAATCGAAGTCGGAATGCCGCGAAACTCTCCAAGTCAAAGCGTTTCGCCGTTTGCGGAGGAAGTCTGATGTGGAACAAGTAGCAGAAGCTTATATGCTCAAGAGGGATCACCCGAAATTCAAAGGTAACGGAATTTCGGCAACCGGGGAATCGAAGTCGGAATGCTGCGAAACTCACCGAGTAAAAGCGTTTTGCCGTTTGCGGAAGAATTCTAAAATGGAACAAGTAGCAGAAGCGTACATGCTAAAGAGGGATTACCAGAAATTCAAAGGCAACTGAATTGCGGCAACCGGGGAATCGAAATCGGAATGCCGCGAAACTCTCCGAGTCAAAGCGTTTCGCCGTTTGCGGAAGAAGTCTGATGTGGAACAAGTAGCAGAAGCGTACATGCTCAAGAGGGATCACCTGAAATTCAAAGGCAACAGAATTTCGGCAACCGGGGAATCGAAGTCGGAATGCCGCGAAACTCTCCGAGACAAAGCGTTTCGCCGTTTGCGGAAGAAGTCTGATGTGGAACAAGTTGCAGAAGCTTACATGCTCAAGACGGATCACCCGAAATTCAAAGGCAACTGAATTTCGGCAACCGGGGAATCGAAGTCGGAATGCCGCGAAACTCTCCGAGACAAAGCGTTTCGCCGTTTGCGGAAGAATTCTGATGTGGAATAAGTAGCAGAAGCCTACATGCTCAATAGGGATCACCCGAAATTCAAAGGCAACTGAATTTCGGCAACCGGGGAATCGAAGTCGGAATGCCGCGAAACTCTCCAAGTCAAAGCGTTTCGCCGTTTGCGGAGGAAGTCTGATGTGGAACAAGTAGCAGAAGCTTACATGCTCAAGAGGGATCACCCGAAATTCAAAGGCAATGGAATTTCGGCAACCGGGGAATCGAAGTCGGAATGCCGTGAAACTCACCGAGTAAAAGCGTTTTGCCGTTTGCGGAAGAATTCTGATATGGAACAAGTAGCAGAATCGTACATGCTCAAGAGGGATCACCGGAAATTCAAAGGCAACTAAATTTCGGCAACCGGGGCATCGAATTCGGAAAGCCGCGAAACTCACCGAGTAAAAGCGATTTGCCGTTTGCGGAAGAAGTCTGATGTGGAACAAGTAGTAGAAGCGTACATGCTCAAGAGGGATCACCCGAAATTCAAAGGCAACTGAATTTCGGTAACCGGGGAATCGAAGTCGGAATGCCGCGAAACTCTCCGAGTAAACGCGTTTTGCCGTTTGTGGAACGATTCTGATATGGAACAAGTAGCAGAAGCGTACATGCTCAAGAGGGATCACCCGAAATTCAAAGGCAACTGAATTTCGGCAACCGGGGAATCGAAGTCAGAATGCCGCGAAACTCTCCGAGTCAAAGCGTTTCACCGTCTGCGGAAGAAGTCGGATGTGGAACAAGTAGCAGAAGCTTACTTGCTCAAGAGGGATCACCCGAAATTCAAAGGCAACTGAATTTTGGCAACCGGGGAATCGAAGTCGGAATGCCGCGAAACTCTCCAAGTCAAAGCGTTTCGCCGTTTGCGGAGGAAGTCTGATGTGGAACAAGTAGCAGAAACTTACATGCTCAAGAGGGATCACCCGAAATTCAAAGGCAACGGAATTTCGGCAACCGGGGAATCGAAGTCGGAATGCCGCGAAACTCACCGAGTAAAAGCGTTTTGCCGTTTAAGGAAGAATTCTGATATGGAACAAGTAGCAGAATCGTACATGCTCAAGAGGGATCACCGGAAATTCAAAGGCAACTAAATTTCGGCAACCGGGGCATCGAAGTCGGAAAGCCGCGAAACTCTCCAAGTCAAAGCGTTTTGCCGTTTGCGGAAGAAGTGTGATGTGGAACAAGTAGCAGAAGCGTACATGCTCAAGAGGGATCACCTGAAATTCAAAGGCAACAGAATTTCGGCAACCGATGAATCGAAGTCGGAATGCCGCGAAACTCACCGAGTAAAAGCGTTTTGCCGTTTGCGGAAGAAGTCTGATATGGAACAAGTAGCAGAAGCGTACATGCTCAAGAGGGATCACCTGAAATTCAAAGGCAACTGAATTTTGGCATCCGGGGAATAGAAGTCGGAATGCCGCGAAACTCACTGATTAAAAGCGTTTTGCCGTTTGCTGAAGAAGTCTGATGTGGAACAAGTAGCAGAAGGTTACATGCTCAAGAGGGATCACCCGAAATTCAAAGGCAACTGAATTTCGGCAACCGGGGAATCGAAGTCGGAATGCCGCGAAACTCTCCGAGTCAAAGCGTTTCGCCGTTTGCGGAAGAAGTATGATGTGGAACAAGTAGCAGAAGCTTACATGCTCAAGAGGGATCACCCGAAATTCAAAGGCAACAGAATTTGGGCAACCGGGGAATCGAAGTCGGAATGCCGCGAAACTCTCCGAGTCAAAGCGTTTCGCCGTTTGCGGAAGAAGTCTGATGTGGAACAAGTAGCAGAAGCTTACATGCTCAAGAGGGATCACCCGAAATTCAAAGGCAACGGAATTTCGGCAACCGGGGAATCGAAGTCGGAACGCCGCGAAACTCACCGAGTAAAAGCGTTTTGCCGTTTGCGGAAGAATTCTGAAAGGAAACAAGTAGCAGAAGCGTACATGCTCAAGAGGGATCACCTGAAATTCAAAGGCAACAGAATTTCGGCAACCGGGGAATCGAAGTCGGAATGCCGCGAAACTCACCGAGTAAAAGCGTTTTGCCGTTTGCGGAAGAAGTCTGATATGGAACAAGTAGCAGAAGCGTACATGCTCAAGAGGGATCACCTGAAATTCAAAGGCAACTGAATTTTGGCATCCGGGGAATAGAAGTCGGAATGCCGCGAAAGTCACTGATTAAAAGCGTTTCGCCGTTTGCTGAAGAAGTCTGATTTGGAACAAGTAGTAGAAACTTACATGCTCAAGAGGGATCACCCGA
Source organism: Populus alba x Populus glandulosa (assembly GCA_033617975.1). Lineage (NCBI taxonomy): Eukaryota > Viridiplantae > Streptophyta > Magnoliopsida > Malpighiales > Salicaceae > Populus > Populus alba x Populus glandulosa. The sequence continues at coordinate 14,537,977 of CM066145.1, read as the reverse complement.
AATTCAAAGGCAACTGAATTTCGGCAACCGGGGAATCGAAGTGGGAATGCCGCGAAACTCTCCGAGTCAAAGCGTTTCACCGTCTGCGGAAGAAGTCTGATGTGGAACAAGTAGCAGAAGCTTACATGCTCAAGAGGAGTCACCCGAAATTCAAAGGCAACTGAATTTCGGCAATCGGGGAATCGAAGTCGGAATGCCGCGAAACTCTCCGAGACAAAGTGTTTCGCCGTTTGCGGAAGAAGTCTGATGTGGAATAAGTAGCAGAAGCCTACATGCTCAATAGGGATCACCCGAAATTCAAAGGCAACTGAATTTCGGCAACCGGGGAATCGAAGTCGGAATGCCGCGAAACTCTCCAAGTCAAAGCGTTTCGCCGTTTGCGGAGGAAGTCTGATGTGGAACAAGTAGCAGAAGCTTACATGCTCAAGAGGGATCACCCGAAATTCAAAGGCAACGGAATTTCGGCAACCGGGGAATCGAAGTCGGAATGCCGCGAAACTCACCGAGTAAAAGCGTTTTGCCGTTTAAGGAAGAATTCTGATATGGAACAAGTAGCAGAATCGTACATGCTCAAGAGGGATCACCTGAAATTCAAAGGCAACTGAATTTTGGCATCCGGGGAATAGAAGTCGGAATGCCGCGAAAGTCACTGATTAAAAGCGTTTCGCCGTTTGCTGAAGAAGTCTGATTTGGAACAAGTAGCAGAAACTTACATGCTCAAGAGGGATCACCCGAAATTCAAAGGCAACAGAATTTCGGCAACCGGGGAATCGAAGTCGGAATGCCGTGAAACTCACCGAGTAAAAGCGTTTTGCCGTTTGCGGAAGAATTTTGATATGGAACAAGTAGCAGAATCGTACATGCTCAAGAGGGATCACCGGAAATTCAAAGGCAACTAAATTTCGGCAACCGGGGCATCGAAGTCGGAAAGTCGCGACACTCTCCGAGTCAAAGCGTTTTGCCGTTTGCGGAAGAAGTGTGATGTGGAACAAGTAGCAAAAGCGTACATGCTCAAGAGGGATCACCTGAAATTCAAAGGCAACAGAATTTCGGCAACCGGGGAATCGAAGTCGGAATGCCGCGAAACTCACCGAGTAAAAGCGTTTTGTCGTTTTCGGAAGAAGTCTGATATGGAACAAGTAGCAGAAGCTTACATGCTCAAGAGGGATCACCCGAAATTCAAAGGCAACTGAATTTCGGCAACCGGGGAATCGAAGTCGGAATGCCGCGAAACTCTCCGAGTCAAAGCGTTTCGCCGTTTGCTGAAGAAGTCTGATTTGGAACAAGTAGCAGAAACTTACATGCTCAAGAGGGATCACCCGAAATTCAAAGGCAACTGAATTTCGACAACCGGGGAATCGAAGTCGGAATGCCGTGAAACTCACCGAGTAAAAGCGTTTTGCCATTTGCGGAAGAATTATGATATGGAACAAGTAGCAGAAGCGTACATGCTCAAGAGGGATCCCCCGAAATTCAAAGGCAACTGAATTTCGGAAACCGGGGAATCGAAGTCGGAATGCCGCGAAACTCTCCGAGTCAAAGCGTTTCGCTGTTTGCTGAAGAAGTCTGATGTGGAACAAGTAGCAGAAGGTTACATGCTCAAGAGGGATCACCCGAAATTCAAAGGCAACTGAATTTCGGCAACCGGGGAATCGAAGTCGGAATGCCGCGAAACTCTCAGAATCAAAGCGTTTCGCCGTTTGCGGAAGAAGTCTGATGTGGAACAAGTAGCAGAAGCGTACATGCTCAAGAGGGATCACCCTAAATTCAAAGGCAACTGAATTATGGCAACAGGGGAATCGAAGTCGGAATGCCGCGAAACTCTCCGAGTCAAAGCGTTTCGCCGTTTGCTGAAGAAGTCTGATGTGGAACAAGTAGCAGAAGGGTACATGCTCAAGAGGGATCACCCGAAATTCAAAGGCAACTGAATTTCGGCAACCGGGGAATCGAAGTCGGAATGCCGCGAAACTCTCCGAGTCAAAGCGTTTCGCCGTTTGCGGAAGAAGTCTGATGTGGAACAAGTAACAGAAGCTTACATGCTCAAGAGGGATCACACGAAATTCAAAGGCAACTGAATTTCGGCAACCGGGGAATCGAAGTCGGAATCCCGCGAAACTCTCCGAGTCAAAGCGTTTCGCCGTTTGCTGAAGAAGTCTGATGTGGAAGAAGTAGCAGAAACTTACATGCTCAAGAGGGATCACACGAAATTCAAAGGCAACTGAATTTCGGCAACCGGGGAATCGAAGTCGGAATGCCGTGAAACTCACCGAGTCAAAGCGTTTTGCCGTTTGCGGAAGAAGTCTGATGTGGAACAAGTAGCAGAAACGTACATGCTCAAGAGGGATCACCCGAAATTCAAAGGCAACAGAATTTCGGCAACCGGGGAATCGAAGTCGGAATGCCGCGAAACTCTCCGAGTCAAAGCGTTTCGCCGTCTGCGGAAGAAGTCTGATGTGGAACAAGTAGCAAAAGCTTACATGCTCAAGAGGGATCACCCGAAATTCAAAGGCAACAGAATTTCGGCAACCGGGGAATCGAAGTTGGAATGCCGCGAAACTGTCCGAGTAAAAGCGTTTCGCCGTTTGCGGAAGAAGTCTGATGTGGAACAAGTAGCAGAAACTTACATGCTCAAGAGGGATCACCCGAAATTCAAAGGCAACTGAATTTCGTCAACCGGGAAATCGAAGTCGGAATGCCGCGAAACTCTCCGAGTCAAAGCGTTTCGCCGTTTGCTGAAGAAGTCTGATGTGGAACAAGTAGCAGAAACTTACATGCTCAAGAGGGATCACCCGAAATTCAAATGCAACTGAATTTCGGCAACCGGGGAATCGAAGTCGGAATGCCGTGAAACTCACCGAGTAAAAGTGTTTTGCCGTTTGCGGAAGAATTCTGATATGGAACAAGTAGCAGAATCGTACATGCTCAAGAGGGATCACCGGAAATTCAAAGGCAACTAAATTTCGGCAAACGGGGCATCGAATTCGGAAAGCCGCGAAACTCACTAAGTTAAAGGGTTTTGCCGTTTGCGGAAGAATTCTGATATGGAACAAGTAGCAGAATCGTACATGCTCAAGAGGGATCACCGGAAATTCAAAGGCAATTGAATTTCGGCAACCGGGGAATCGAAGTCGGAATGCCGCGAAACTCTCCGAGTCAAAGCGTTTCGCCGTTTGCTGAAGAAGTCTGATGTGGAACAAGTAGTAGAAGCTTACATGCTCAAGAGGGATCACACGAAATTCAAAGGCAACTGAATTTCGGCAACCGGGGAATCGAAGTCGGAATGCCGCGAAACTCTCCGAGTCAAAGCGTTACGCCGTTTGCTGAAGAAGTCTGATGTGGAACAAGTAGCAGAAACTTACATGCTCAAGAGGGATCACCCGAAATTCAAAGGCAACTGAATTTCGGCAACCGGGGAATCGAAGTCGGAATGCCGCGAAACTCTCCGAGTCAAAGCGTTTCGCCGTTTGCGGAAGAAGTCTGATGTGGAACAAGTAGCAGAAGCTTACATGCTCAAGATGGATCACCCGAAATTCTAAGGCAACTTAATTTCGGCAACCGGGGCATCGAAGTCGGAATGCCGCGAAACTCACCGAGTAAACGCGTTTTGTCGTTTGCGGAAGAATTCTGATATGGAACAAGTAGCAGAAGCGTACATGCTCAAGAGGGATCACCCGAAATTCAAAGGCAATTAACTTTCGGCAACCGGGGAATCGAAGTTGGAATGCCGCGAAACTCTCCGAGTCAAAGCGTTTCGCCGTTTGCGGAAGAAGTCTGATGTGGACCAAGTAGCAGAAGCTTACATGCTCAAGAGGGATCACCCGAAATTCAAAGGCAACTGAATTTCGGCAACCGGGGAATCGAAGTCGGAATGTCGCGAAACTCTCCGAGTCAAAGCATTTCGCCGTTTGCGGAAGAAGTCTGATGTAGAAGAAGTAGCAGAAGCGTACATGCTCAAGAGGGATCACCCGAAATTCAAAGGCAACTGTATTTCGGCAACCGGGGAATCGAAGTCGGAATGCCGCGAAACTCTCCAAGTCAAAGCGTTTCGCCGTTTGCGGAAGAAGTCTGATGTGGACCAAGTAGCAGAAGCTTACATGCTCAAGATGGATCACCCGAAATTCAAAGGCAACTGAATTTCGGCAACCGGGGAATCGAAGTCGGAATGCCGCGAAACTCACCGAGTAAACGCGTTTTGCCGTTTGCGGAAGAATTCTGATATGGAACAAGTAACAGAAGCGTACATGCACAAGAGGGATCACCCGAAATTCAAAGGCAATTCAATTTCGGCAACCGGGGAATCAAAGTCGGAATGCCACGAAACTGTCCTAGTCAAAGTGTTTCGCCGTTTGCGGAAGAAGTCTGATGTGGAACAAGTAGCAGAAGCTTACATGCTCAAGTGGGACCACCCGAAATACAAAGGCAACAGAATTTCGGCAACAGGGGAATCGAAGTCGGAATGCCGCGAAACTCCCCGAGTAAAAGTTGTTTGCCGTTTGCGGAAGAATACTGATATGGAACAAGTAGCAGAAGCGTACATGCTCAAGAGGGATCACCCGAAATTCAAAGGCAACTGTATTTCGGCAACCGGGGAATCGAAGTCGGAATGCCGCGAAACTCTCCGAGACAAAGCGTTTCGCCGTTTGCGGAAGAATTCTGATGTGGAATAAGTAGCAGAAGCCTACATGCTCAATAGGGATCACCCGAAATTCAAAGGCAACTGAATTTCGGCAACCGGGGAATCGAAGTCGGAATGCCGCGAAACTCTCCAAGTCAAAGCGTTTCGCCGTTTGCGGAGGAAGTCTGATGTGGAACAAGTAGCAGAAGCTTACATGCTCAAGAGGGATCACCCGAAATTCAAAGGCAATGGAATTTCGGCAACCGGGGAATCGAAGTCGGAATGCCGTGAAACTCACCGAGTAAAAGCGTTTTGCCGTTTGCGGAAGAATTCTGATATGGAACAAGTAGCAGAATCGTACATGCTCAAGAGGGATCACCGGAAATTCAAAGGCAACTAAATTTCGGCAACCGGGGCATCGAATTCGGAAAGCCGCGAAACTCACCGAGTAAAAGCGATTTGCCGTTTGCGGAAGAAGTCTGATGTGGAACAAGTAGTAGAAGCGTACATGCTCAAGAGGGATCACCCGAAATTCAAAGGCAACTGAATTTCGGTAACCGGGGAATCGAAGTCGGAATGCCGCGAAACTCTCCGAGTAAACGCGTTTTGCCGTTTGTGGAACGATTCTGATATGGAACAAGTAGCAGAAGCGTACATGCTCAAGAGGGATCACCCGAAATTCAAAGGCAACTGAATTTCGGCAACCGGGGAATCGAAGTCAGAATGCCGCGAAACTCTCCGAGTCAAAGCGTTTCACCGTCTGCGGAAGAAGTCGGATGTGGAACAAGTAGCAGAAGCTTACTTGCTCAAGAGGGATCACCCGAAATTCAAAGGCAACTGAATTTTGGCAACCGGGGAATCGAAGTCGGAATGCCGCGAAACTCTCCAAGTCAAAGCGTTTCGCCGTTTGCGGAGGAAGTCTGATGTGGAACAAGTAGCAGAAACTTACATGCTCAAGAGGGATCACCCGAAATTCAAAGGCAACGGAATTTCGGCAACCGGGGAATCGAAGTCGGAATGCCGCGAAACTCACCGAGTAAAAGCGTTTTGCCGTTTAAGGAAGAATTCTGATATGGAACAAGTAGCAGAATCGTACATGCTCAAGAGGGATCACCGGAAATTCAAAGGCAACTAAATTTCGGCAACCGGGGCATCGAAGTCGGAAAGCCGCGAAACTCTCCAAGTCAAAGCGTTTTGCCGTTTGCGGAAGAAGTGTGATGTGGAACAAGTAGCAGAAGCGTACATGCTCAAGAGGGATCACCTGAAATTCAAAGGCAACAGAATTTCGGCAACCGATGAATCGAAGTCGGAATGCCGCGAAACTCACCGAGTAAAAGCGTTTTGCCGTTTGCGGAAGAAGTCTGATATGGAACAAGTAGCAGAAGCGTACATGCTCAAGAGGGATCACCTGAAATTCAAAGGCAACTGAATTTTGGCATCCGGGGAATAGAAGTCGGAATGCCGCGAAACTCACTGATTAAAAGCGTTTTGCCGTTTGCTGAAGAAGTCTGATGTGGAACAAGTAGCAGAAGGTTACATGCTCAAGAGGGATCACCCGAAATTCAAAGGCAACTGAATTTCGGCAACCGGGGAATCGAAGTCGGAATGCCGCGAAACTCTCCGAGTCAAAGCGTTTCGCCGTTTGCGGAAGAAGTATGATGTGGAACAAGTAGCAGAAGCTTACATGCTCAAGAGGGATCACCCGAAATTCAAAGGCAACAGAATTTGGGCAACCGGGGAATCGAAGTCGGAATGCCGCGAAACTCTCCGAGTCAAAGCGTTTCGCCGTTTGCGGAAGAAGTCTGATGTGGAACAAGTAGCAGAAGCTTACATGCTCAAGAGGGATCACCCGAAATTCAAAGGCAACGGAATTTCGGCAACCGGGGAATCGAAGTCGGAACGCCGCGAAACTCACCGAGTAAAAGCGTTTTGCCGTTTGCGGAAGAATTCTGAAAGGAAACAAGTAGCAGAAGCGTACATGCTCAAGAGGGATCACCTGAAATTCAAAGGCAACAGAATTTCGGCAACCGGGGAATCGAAGTCGGAATGCCGCGAAACTCACCGAGTAAAAGCGTTTTGCCGTTTGCGGAAGAAGTCTGATATGGAACAAGTAGCAGAAGCGTACATGCTCAAGAGGGATCACCTGAAATTCAAAGGCAACTGAATTTTGGCATCCGGGGAATAGAAGTCGGAATGCCGCGAAAGTCACTGATTAAAAGCGTTTCGCCGTTTGCTGAAGAAGTCTGATTTGGAACAAGTAGTAGAAACTTACATGCTCAAGAGGGATCACCCGAAATTCAAAGGCAACTGAATTTCGGCAACCGGGGAATCGAAGTGGGAATGCCGCGAAACTCTCCGAGTCAAAGCGTTTCACCGTCTGCGGAAGAAGTCTGATGTGGAACAAGTAGCAGAAGCTTACATGCTCAAGAGGAGTCACCCGAAATTCAAAGGCAACTGAATTTCGGCAATCGGGGAATCGAAGTCGGAATGCCGCGAAACTCTCCGAGACAAAGTGTTTCGCCGTTTGCGGAAGAAGTCTGATGTGGAATAAGTAGCAGAAGCCTACATGCTCAATAGGGATCACCCGAAATTCAAAGGCAACTGAATTTCGGCAACCGGGGAATCGAAGTCGGAATGCCGCGAAACTCTCCAAGTCAAAGCGTTTCGCCGTTTGCGGAGGAAGTCTGATGTGGAACAAGTAGCAGAAGCTTACATGCTCAAGAGGGATCACCCGAAATTCAAAGGCAACGGAATTTCGGCAACCGGGGAATCGAAGTCGGAATGCCGCGAAACTCACCGAGTAAAAGCGTTTTGCCGTTTAAGGAAGAATTCTGATATGGAACAAGTAGCAGAATCGTACATGCTCAAGAGGGATCACCTGAAATTCAAAGGCAACTGAATTTTGGCATCCGGGGAATAGAAGTCGGAATGCCGCGAAAGTCACTGATTAAAAGCGTTTCGCCGTTTGCTGAAGAAGTCTGATTTGGAACAAGTAGCAGAAACTTACATGCTCAAGAGGGATCACCCGAAATTCAAAGGCAACAGAATTTCGGCAACCGGGGAATCGAAGTCGGAATGCCGTGAAACTCACCGAGTAAAAGCGTTTTGCCGTTTGCGGAAGAATTTTGATATGGAACAAGTAGCAGAATCGTACATGCTCAAGAGGGATCACCGGAAATTCAAAGGCAACTAAATTTCGGCAACCGGGGCATCGAAGTCGGAAAGTCGCGACACTCTCCGAGTCAAAGCGTTTTGCCGTTTGCGGAAGAAGTGTGATGTGGAACAAGTAGCAAAAGCGTACATGCTCAAGAGGGATCACCTGAAATTCAAAGGCAACAGAATTTCGGCAACCGGGGAATCGAAGTCGGAATGCCGCGAAACTCACCGAGTAAAAGCGTTTTGTCGTTTTCGGAAGAAGTCTGATATGGAACAAGTAGCAGAAGCTTACATGCTCAAGAGGGATCACCCGAAATTCAAAGGCAACTGAATTTCGGCAACCGGGGAATCGAAGTCGGAATGCCGCGAAACTCTCCGAGTCAAAGCGTTTCGCCGTTTGCTGAAGAAGTCTGATTTGGAACAAGTAGCAGAAACTTACATGCTCAAGAGGGATCACCCGAAATTCAAAGGCAACTGAATTTCGACAACCGGGGAATCGAAGTCGGAATGCCGTGAAACTCACCGAGTAAAAGCGTTTTGCCATTTGCGGAAGAATTATGATATGGAACAAGTAGCAGAAGCGTACATGCTCAAGAGGGATCCCCCGAAATTCAAAGGCAACTGAATTTCGGAAACCGGGGAATCGAAGTCGGAATGCCGCGAAACTCTCCGAGTCAAAGCGTTTCGCTGTTTGCTGAAGAAGTCTGATGTGGAACAAGTAGCAGAAGGTTACATGCTCAAGAGGGATCACCCGAAATTCAAAGGCAACTGAATTTCGGCAACCGGGGAATCGAAGTCGGAATGCCGCGAAACTCTCAGAATCAAAGCGTTTCGCCGTTTGCGGAAGAAGTCTGATGTGGAACAAGTAGCAGAAGCGTACATGCTCAAGAGGGATCACCCTAAATTCAAAGGCAACTGAATTATGGCAACAGGGGAATCGAAGTCGGAATGCCGCGAAACTCTCCGAGTCAAAGCGTTTCGCCGTTTGCTGAAGAAGTCTGATGTGGAACAAGTAGCAGAAGGGTACATGCTCAAGAGGGATCACCCGAAATTCAAAGGCAACTGAATTTCGGCAACCGGGGAATCGAAGTCGGAATGCCGCGAAACTCTCCGAGTCAAAGCGTTTCGCCGTTTGCGGAAGAAGTCTGATGTGGAACAAGTAACAGAAGCTTACATGCTCAAGAGGGATCACACGAAATTCAAAGGCAACTGAATTTCGGCAACCGGGGAATCGAAGTCGGAATCCCGCGAAACTCTCCGAGTCAAAGCGTTTCGCCGTTTGCTGAAGAAGTCTGATGTGGAAGAAGTAGCAGAAACTTACATGCTCAAGAGGGATCACACGAAATTCAAAGGCAACTGAATTTCGGCAACCGGGGAATCGAAGTCGGAATGCCGTGAAACTCACCGAGTCAAAGCGTTTTGCCGTTTGCGGAAGAAGTCTGATGTGGAACAAGTAGCAGAAACGTACATGCTCAAGAGGGATCACCCGAAATTCAAAGGCAACAGAATTTCGGCAACCGGGGAATCGAAGTCGGAATGCCGCGAAACTCTCCGAGTCAAAGCGTTTCGCCGTCTGCGGAAGAAGTCTGATGTGGAACAAGTAGCAAAAGCTTACATGCTCAAGAGGGATCACCCGAAATTCAAAGGCAACAGAATTTCGGCAACCGGGGAATCGAAGTTGGAATGCCGCGAAACTGTCCGAGTAAAAGCGTTTCGCCGTTTGCGGAAGAAGTCTGATGTGGAACAAGTAGCAGAAACTTACATGCTCAAGAGGGATCACCCGAAATTCAAAGGCAACTGAATTTCGTCAACCGGGAAATCGAAGTCGGAATGCCGCGAAACTCTCCGAGTCAAAGCGTTTCGCCGTTTGCTGAAGAAGTCTGATGTGGAACAAGTAGCAGAAACTTACATGCTCAAGAGGGATCACCCGAAATTCAAATGCAACTGAATTTCGGCAACCGGGGAATCGAAGTCGGAATGCCGTGAAACTCACCGAGTAAAAGTGTTTTGCCGTTTGCGGAAGAATTCTGATATGGAACAAGTAGCAGAATCGTACATGCTCAAGAGGGATCACCGGAAATTCAAAGGCAACTAAATTTCGGCAAACGGGGCATCGAATTCGGAAAGCCGCGAAACTCACTAAGTTAAAGGGTTTTGCCGTTTGCGGAAGAATTCTGATATGGAACAAGTAGCAGAATCGTACATGCTCAAGAGGGATCACCGGAAATTCAAAGGCAATTGAATTTCGGCAACCGGGGAATCGAAGTCGGAATGCCGCGAAACTCTCCGAGTCAAAGCGTTTCGCCGTTTGCTGAAGAAGTCTGATGTGGAACAAGTAGTAGAAGCTTACATGCTCAAGAGGGATCACACGAAATTCAAAGGCAACTGAATTTCGGCAACCGGGGAATCGAAGTCGGAATGCCGCGAAACTCTCCGAGTCAAAGCGTTACGCCGTTTGCTGAAGAAGTCTGATGTGGAACAAGTAGCAGAAACTTACATGCTCAAGAGGGATCACCCGAAATTCAAAGGCAACTGAATTTCGGCAACCGGGGAATCGAAGTCGGAATGCCGCGAAACTCTCCGAGTCAAAGCGTTTCGCCGTTTGCGGAAGAAGTCTGATGTGGAACAAGTAGCAGAAGCTTACATGCTCAAGATGGATCACCCGAAATTCTAAGGCAACTTAATTTCGGCAACCGGGGCATCGAAGTCGGAATGCCGCGAAACTCACCGAGTAAACGCGTTTTGTCGTTTGCGGAAGAATTCTGATATGGAACAAGTAGCAGAAGCGTACATGCTCAAGAGGGATCACCCGAAATTCAAAGGCAATTAACTTTCGGCAACCGGGGAATCGAAGTTGGAATGCCGCGAAACTCTCCGAGTCAAAGCGTTTCGCCGTTTGCGGAAGAAGTCTGATGTGGACCAAGTAGCAGAAGCTTACATGCTCAAGAGGGATCACCCGAAATTCAAAGGCAACTGAATTTCGGCAACCGGGGAATCGAAGTCGGAATGTCGCGAAACTCTCCGAGTCAAAGCATTTCGCCGTTTGCGGAAGAAGTCTGATGTAGAAGAAGTAGCAGAAGCGTACATGCTCAAGAGGGATCACCCGAAATTCAAAGGCAACTGTATTTCGGCAACCGGGGAATCGAAGTCGGAATGCCGCGAAACTCTCCAAGTCAAAGCGTTTCGCCGTTTGCGGAAGAAGTCTGATGTGGACCAAGTAGCAGAAGCTTACATGCTCAAGATGGATCACCCGAAATTCAAAGGCAACTGAATTTCGGCAACCGGGGAATCGAAGTCGGAATGCCGCGAAACTCACCGAGTAAACGCGTTTTGCCGTTTGCGGAAGAATTCTGATATGGAACAAGTAACAGAAGCGTACATGCACAAGAGGGATCACCCGAAATTCAAAGGCAATTCAATTTCGGCAACCGGGGAATCAAAGTCGGAATGCCACGAAACTGTCCTAGTCAAAGTGTTTCGCCGTTTGCGGAAGAAGTCTGATGTGGAACAAGTAGCAGAAGCTTACATGCTCAAGTGGGACCACCCGAAATACAAAGGCAACAGAATTTCGGCAACAGGGGAATCGAAGTCGGAATGCCGCGAAACTCCCCGAGTAAAAGTTGTTTGCCGTTTGCGGAAGAATACTGATATGGAACAAGTAGCAGAAGCGTACATGCTCAAGAGGGATCACCCGAAATTCAAAGGCAACTGTATTTCGGCAACCGGGGAATCGAAGTCGGAATGCCGCGAAACTCTCCGAGTCAAAGCGTTTCGCCGTTTGCGGAAGAAGTCTGATGTGGACCAAGTAGCAGAAGCTTACATGCTCAAGATGGATCACCCGAAATTCAATGGTAACTTAATTTCAGCAACCGGGGAATCGAAGTCGGAATGCCGCGAAACTCTCCGAGTCAAAGCGTTTCGCCGTTTGCTGAAGAAGTCTGATTTGGAACAAGTAGCAGAAACTTACATGCTCAAGAAGGATCACCCGGAATTCAAAGGCAACAGAATTTCGGCAACCGGGGAATCGAAGTCGGAATGCCGCGAAACTCCCCGAGTAAAAGTTGTTTGCCGTTTGCGGAAGAATTCTGATATGGAACAAGTAGCAGAATCGTACATGCTCAAGAGGGATCACCGGAAATTCAAAGGCAACTAAATTTCGGCAACCGGGGCATCGAAGTTGGAAAGCCGCGAAACTCACCTAGTCAAAGCGTTTTGCCGTTTGCGGAAGAAGTCTGATGTGGAACAAGTAGCAGAAGCGTACATGCTCAAGAGGGATCACCCGAAATTCAAAGGCAACTGAATTTCGGCAACCGGGGAATCGAAGTCGGAATGCCGCGAAACTCTTCGAGTCAAAGTGTTTCGTCGTTTGCGGAAGAAGTCTGATGTGGTACAAATAGCAAAAGCTTACATGCTCAAGAGGGATCACCCGAAATACAAAGGCAACAATATTTCGGCAACCTGGGAATCGAAGACGGAATGCCGCGACACACCCCGAGTAAAAGCGTTTTGCCGTTTGCAGAAGAATTCTGATATGGAACAAGTAGCAGAAGCGTACATGCTCAAGAGGGATCACCCGAAATTCAAAGGCAACTGAATTTCGGCAACCGGGGAATCGAAGTCGGAATGCCGCGTAACTCTCCGAGTCAAAGCGTTTCGTCGTTTGCGGAAGAAGTCTGATGTGGTACAAGTAGCAGAAGCTTACATGCTCAAGATGGATCACCCGAAATTCAAAGGCAACTTAATTTCGGCAACCGGGGATTCGAAGTCGGAATGCCGCGAAACTCACTGGGTAAACGCGTTTTGCCGTTTGCGGAAGAATTCTGATATGGCACAAGTAGCAAAAGCGTACATGCTCAAGAGGGATCACCCGAAATTCAAAGGCAATTGAATTTCGGCAACCGGGGCATCGAAGTCGGAATGCCGCAAAACTCACTGAGTCAAAGCGTTTTGCCGTTTGCGGAAGAAGTCTGATGTGGAACAAGTAGCAGAAGCTAACATTCTCAAGAGGGATCACCCGAAATTCAAAGGCAACTGAATTTCGGCAACCGGGGAATCGAAGTCGGAATGCCGCGTAACTCTCCGAGTCAAAGGGTTTTGCCGTTTGCGGAAGAATTCTGATATGGAACAAGTAGCAGAATCGTACATGCTCAAGAGGGATCACCGGAAAATCAAAGGCAATTGAATTTCGGCAACCGGGGAATCGAAGTCGGAATGCCGCGAAACTCTCCGAGTCAAAGCGTTTCGCTGTTTGCTGAAGAAGTCTGATGTGGAACAAGTAGCAGAAGGTTACATGCTCAAGAGGGATCACCCGAAATTCAAACGCAACTGAATTTCGTCAACCGGGAAATCGAAGTTGGAATGCCGCGAAACTCTCCGAGTCAAAGCGTTTCGCCGTTTGCGGAAGAAGTCTGATGTGGAACAAGTAGCAGAAGCTTACATGCTCAAGAGGGATAACCCGAAATACAAAGGCAACAGAATTTCGGCAACCGGGGAATCGTAGTCGGAATGCCGCGAAACTCACCGAGTAAACGTGTTTTGCCGTTTGCGGAAGAAGTCTGATATGGAACAAGTAGCAGAAGCGTACATGCTCAAGAGGGATCACCCGAAATTCAAAGGCAACTGTATTTCGGCAACGGGGGAATTGAAGTCGGAATGCCGCGAAACTCTCCGAGTCAAAGCATTTCGTCGTTTGCGGAAGAAGTCTGATGTGGAACAAGTAGCAGAACCTTACATGCTCAAGATGGATCACCCGAAATTCAAAGGCAACTTAATTTCGGCAACCGGGGCATCGAATTCGGAATGCCGCGAAACTCACCGAGTAAACGCGTTTTGTCGTTTGCGGAAGAATTCTGATATGGAACAAGTAGCAGAAGCGTACATGCTCAAGAGGGATCACCCGAAATTCAAAGGCAACTGAATTTCGGCAACCGGGGCATCGAAGTCGGAATGCCGCGAAACTCTCCGAGTCAAAGCGTTTCGCCGTTTGCGGAAGAAGTCTGATGTGGACCAAGTAGCAGAAGCGTACATGCTCAAGAGGGATCACCCGAAATTCAAAGGCAATTGAATTTTGCCAACCGGGGAATCGAAGTCGGAATGCCGCGAAACTCTCCTAGTCAAAGTGTTTCGCCGTTTGCGGAAGAAGTCTGATGTGGAACAAGTAGCAGAAGCGTACATGCTCAAGAGGGATCACCCGAAATTCAAAGGCAACAGAATTTCGGCAACCGGGGAATCAAAGTCGGAATGCCGCAAAACTCACCGAGTAAACGGGTTTTGCCGTTTGCGGAAGAATTCTGATATGGAACAAGTAGCAGAAGCGTACATGCTCAAGAGGGATCACCCGAAATTCAAAGGCAATTGAAATTCGGCAACTGGGGAATCGAAGTTGGAATGCCACGAAACTCTCCTAGTCAAAGTGTTTCGTCGTTTGCGGAAGAAGTCTGATGTGGAACAAGTAGCAGAAGCTTACATGCTCAAGAGGGATCAACCGAAATACAAAGGCAACAGAATTTCGGCAACCGGGGAATCGAAGTCGGAATGCCGCGAAACTCACCGAGTAAACGTGCTTTGCCGTTAGCGGAAGAATTCTGATATGGAATAAGTAGCAGAAGCGTACATGCTCAAGAGGGATCACCCGAAATTCAAAGGCAATTGAAATTCGGCAACCGGGGAATCGAAGTCGGAATGCCGCGAAACTCTCCTAGTCAAAGTGTTTCACCGTTTGCGGAAGAAGTCTGATGTGGAACAAGTAGCAGAAGCTTACATGCTCAAGAGGGATCACCCGAAATTCAAAGGCAACTGAATTTTGGCAACCGGGGAATCGAAGGCGGAATGCCGCGAAACTCTCCGAGTCAAAGCATTTCGCCGTTTGCGGAAGAAGTCTGATGTGGAAGAAGTAGCAGAAGCGTACATGCTCAAGAGGCATCACCCGAAATTCAAAGGCAACTGTATTTCGGCAACCGGGGAATCGAAGTCGGAATGCCGCGAAACTCTCCGAGTAAAAGCGTTTCGCCGTTTGCGGAAGAAGTCTGATGTGGACCATGTAGCAGAAGCTTACATGCTCAAGATGGATCACCCGAAATTCAAAGGCAACTGTATTTCGGCAACCAGGGAATCGAAGTCGGAATGCCGCGAAACTCACCGAGTAAACGCGTTTTGCCGTTTGCGGAAGAATTCTGATATGGAACAAGTAACAGAAGCGTACATGCTCAAGAGGGATCACGCGAAATTCAAAGGCCATTGAATTTTGGCAACCGGGGAATCCAAGTCGGAATGCCGCGAAACTGTCCTAGTCAAAGTGTTTCGCCGTTTACGGAAGAAGTCTGATGTGGAACAAGTAGCAGAAGCTTACATGCTCAAGATGGATCACCCAAAATTCAAAGGCAACTTAATTTCGGCTACCGGGGAATCGAAGTCGGAATGCCGCGACACTCACCGAGTAAACGTGTTTTGCCGTTTGCGGAAGAATTCTGATATGGAACAAGTAACAGAAGCGTACATGCACAAGAGGGATCACCCGAAATTCAAAGGCAATTCAATTTCGGCAACCGGGGAATCAAAGTCGGAATGCCGCGAACCTGTCCTAGTCAAAGTGTTTCGCCGTTTGCGGAAGAAGTCTGATGTGGAACAAGTAGCAGAAGCTAACATGTTCAAGAGGGATCACCCTAAATTCAAAGGCAACTGAATTTCGGCAACCGGGGAATCGAAGTCGGAATGCCGCGTAACTCTCTGAGTCAAAGTGTTTCGCCGTTTGCGGAAGAAGTCTGATGTGGTACAAGTAGCAGAAGCTTACATGCTCAAGATGGATCACCCGAAATTCAAAGGCAACTGAATTTCGGCAACCGGGGAATCGAAGTCGGAATGCCGTGAAACTCACCGAGTAAAAGCGTTTTGCCATTTGCGGAAGAATTCTGATATGGAACAAGTAGCAAAAGCGTACATGCTCAAGAGGGATCACCCGAAATTCAAAGGCAACTGAATTTCGGCAACCGGGGCATCGAAGTCGGAATGCCGCGAAACTCACTGAGTCAAAGCGTTTTGCCGTTTGCGGAAGAAGTCTGATGTGGAACAAGTAGCAGAAGCTAACATTCTCAAGAGGGATCACCCGAAATTCAAAGGCAACTGAATTTCGGCAACCGGGGAATCGAAGTCGGAATGCCGCGTAACTCTCCGAGTCAAAGCGTTTCGCCGTTTATGGAGGAAGTCTGATGTGGAACAAGTAGCAGAAACGTACATGCTCAAGAGGGATCACCCGAAATTCAAAGGCAATTGAATTTCGGCAACCGGAGAATCGAAGTCGGAATGCCGCGAAACTCACCGATTAAAAGCGTTTTGCCGTTCGCAGAAGAAGTCTGATGTCGAACAAGTAGCAGAAGCGTACATGCTCAAGAGGGATCACCCGAAATTCAAAGGCAATTGAATTTTGCCAACCGGGGAATCGAAGTCGGAATGCCGCGAAACTCTCCTAGTCAAAGTGTTTCACCGTTTGCGGAAGAAGTCTGATGTGGAACAAGTAGCAGAAGCTTACATGCTCAAGAGGGATCACCCGAAATACAAAGGCAACAGAATTTCGCCAACCGGGGAATCGAAGTCGGAATGCCGCGAAACTCACCGAGTAAACGTGTTTTGCCGTTTGCGGAAGAATTCTAATATGGAAAAGTAGCAGAAGCGTACATGCTCAAGAGGGATCACCCAAAATTCAAAGGCAACTGTATTTCGGCAACGGGGGAATTGAAGTCGGAATGCCGCGAAACTCTCCGAGTCAAAGCATTTCGTCGTTTGCGGAAGAAGTCTGATGTGGAACAAGTAGCAGAAGCTTACATGCTCAAGATGGATCACCCGAAATTCAAAGGCAACTTAATTTCGGCAACCGGGGCATCGAAGTCGGAATGCCGCGAAACTCACCGAGTAAACGCGTTTTGTAGTTTGCGGAAGAATTCTGATATGGAACAAGTAGCAGAAGCGTACATGCTCAAGAGGGATCACCCGAAATTCAAAGGCAACTGAATTTCGGCAACCGGGGCATCGAAGTCGGAATGCCGCGAAACTCTCCGAGTCAAAGCGTTTCGCCGTTTGCGGAAGAAGTCTGATGTGGACCAAGTAGCAGAAGCTTACATGCTCAAGAGGGATCACCCGAAATTCAATGGCAATTGAATTTTGCCAACCGGGGAATCGAAGTCGGAATGCCGCGAAACTCTCCTAGTCAAAGTGTTTCGCCGTTTGCGGAAGAAGTCTGATGTGGAACAAGTAGCAGAAGCTTACATGCTCAGGATGGATCACCCGAAATTCAAAGGCAACTTAATTTCGGCAACCGGGGAATCGAAGTCGGAATGCCGGGAAACTCACCGAGTAAACGCGTTTTGCCGTTTGCGGAAGAATTCTGATGTGGAACAAGTAGCAGAAGCGTACATGCTCAAGAGGGATCACCCGAAATTCAAAGGCAATTGAATTTTGCCAACCGGGGAATCGAAGTCGGAATGCCGCGAAACTCTCCTAGTCAAAGTGTTTCGCCGTTTGCGGAAGAAGTCTGATGTGGAACAAGTAGCAGAAGCTTACATGCTCAAGAGAGATCACCTGAAATACAAAGGCAACAGAATTTCGGCAACCGGGGAATCAAAGTCGGAATGCCGCGAAACTCACCGAGTAAACGGGTTTTGCCGTTTGCGGAAGAATTCTGATATGGAACAAGTAGCAGAAGCGTACATGCTCAAGAGGGATCACCCGAAATTCAAAGGCAATTGAAATTCGGCAACTGGGGAATCAAAGTCGGAATGCCGCGAAACTCTCCTAGTCAAAGTGTTTCGCCGTTTGCGGAAGAAGTCTGATGTGGAACAACTAGCAGAAGCTTACATGCTCAAGAGGGATAACCCGAAATACAAAGGCAACAGAATTTCGGCAACCGGGGAATCGAAGTCGGAATGCCGCGAAACTCACCGAGTAAACGTGTTTTGCCGTTTGAGGAAGAATTCTGATATGGAACAAGTAACAGAAGCGTACATGCACAAGAGGGATCAACCGAAATTAAAAGGCAATTCAATTTCGGCAACCGGGGAATCAAAGTCGGAATGCCGCGAACCTGTCCTAGTCAAAGTGTTTCGTCGTTTGCGGAAGAAGTCTGATGTGGAACAAGTAGCAGAAGCTAAAATGTTCAAGAGGGATCACCCTAAATTCAAAGGCAACTGAATTTCGGCAATCGGGGAATCGAAGTCGGAATGCCGCGTAACTCTCTGAGTCAAAGTGTTTCGCCGTTTGCGGAAGAAGTCTGATGTGGTACAAGTAGCAGAAGCTTACATGCTCAAGATGGATCACCCGAAATTCAAAGGCAACTTAATTTCGGCAACCGGGGATTCGAAGTCGGAATGCCGCGAAACTCACTGGGTAAACGCGTTTTGCCATTTGCGGAAGAATTCTGATATGGAACAAGTAGCAAAAGCGTACATGCTCAAGAGGGATCACCCGAAATTCAAAGGCAACTGAATTTCGGCAACCGGGGCATCGAAGTCGGAATGCCGCGAAACTCACTGAGTCAAAGCGTTTTGCCGTTTGCGGAAGAAGTCTGATGTGGAACAAGTAGCAGAAGCTAACATTCTCAAGAGGGATCACCGAAATTCAAAGGCAACTGAATTTCGGCAACCGGGGAATCGAAGTCGGAATGCCGCGTAACTCTCCGAGTCAAAGCGTTTCGCCGTTTGTGGAGGAAGTCTGATGTGGAACAAGTAGCAGAAACGTACATGCTCAAGAGGGATCACCCGAAATTCAAAGGCAATTGAATTTCGGCAACCGGAGAATCGAAGTCGGAATGCCGCGAAACTCACCGATTAAAAGCGTTTTGCCGTTCGCAGAAGAAGTCTGATGTGGAACAAGTAGCAGAAGCGTACATGCTCAAGAGGGATCACCCGAAATTCAAAGGCAATTGAATTTTGCCAACCGGGGAATCGAAGTCGGAATGCCGCGACACTCACCTAGTAAACGCGTTTTGCCGTTTGCGGAAGAATTCTGATATGGAACAAGTAACAGAAGCGTACATGCACAAGAGGGATCACCCGAAATTCAAAGGCAATTCAATTTCGGCAACCGGGGAATCAAAGTCGGAATGCCGCGAACCTGTCCTAGTCAAAGTGTTTCGTCGTTTGCGGAAGAAGTCTGATGTGGAACAAGTAGCAGAAGCTAAAATGTTCAAGAGGGATCACCCTAAATTCAAAGGCAACTGAATTTCGGCAATCGGGGAATCGAAGTCGGAATGCCGCGTAACTCTCTGAGTCAAAGTGTTTCGCCGTTTGCGGAAGAAGTCTGATGTGGTACAAGTAGCAGAAGCTTACATGCTCAAGATGGATCACCCGAAATTCAAAGGCAACTTAATTTCGGCAACCGGGGAATCGAAGTCGGAATGCCGCGAAACTCACCGAGTAAACGCGTTTTGCCGTTTGCGGAAGAATTCTGATATGGAACAAGTAACAGAAGCGTACATGCTCAAGAGGGATCACGCGAAATTCAAAGGCCATTGAATTTCGGCAACCGGGGAATCCAAGTCGGAATGCCGCGAAACTGTCCTAGTCAAAGTGTTTCACCGTTTACGGAAGAAGTCTGATGTGGAACAAGTAGCAGAAGCTTACATGCTCAAGATGGATCACCCGAAATTCAAAGGCAACTTAATTTCGGCAACCGGGGAATCGAAGTCGGAATGCTGCGAAACTCACCGAGTAAACGTGTTTTGCCGTTTGCGGAAGAATTCTGATATGGAAAAGTAGCAGAAGCGTACATGCTCAAGAGGGATCACCCGAAATTCAAAGGCAACTGTATTTCGGCAACGGGGGAATTGAAGTCGGAATGCCGCGAAACTCTCCGAGTCAAAGCGTTTCGTCGTTTGCGGAAGAAGTCTGATGTGGAACAAGTAGCAGAAGCTTACATGCTCAAGATGGATCACCCGAAATTCAAAGGCAACTTAATTTCGGCAACCGGGGCATCGAAGTCGGAATGCCGCGAAACTCACCGAGTAAACGCGTTTTGTAGTTTGCGGAAGAATTCTGATATGGAACAAGTAGCAGAAGCGTACATGCTCAAGAGGGATCACCCGAAATTCAAAGGCAACTGAATTTCGGCAACCGGGGCATCAAAGTCGGAATGCCGCGAAACTCTCCGAGCCAAAGCGTTTCGCCGTTTGCGGAAGAAGTCTGATGTGGACCAAGTAGCAGAAGCTTACATGCTCAAGAGGGATCACCCGAAATTCAAAGGCAACTTAATTTCGGCAACCGGGGCATCGAAGTCGGAATGCCGCGAAACTCACCGAGTAAACGCGTTTTGTAGTTTGCGGAAGAATTCTGATATGGAACAAGTAGCAGAAGCGTACATGCTCAAGAGGGATCACCCGAAATTCAAAGGCAACTGAATTTCGGCAACCGGGGCATCGAAGTCGGAATGCCGCGAAACTCTCCGAGTCAAAGCATTTCGCCGTTTGCGGAAGAAGTCTGATGTGGACCAAGTAGCAGAAGCTTACATGCTCAAGAGGGATCACCCGAAATTCAAAGGCAACTGAATTTCGGCAACCGGGGAATCGAAGTCGGAATGCC
Organism: Populus alba x Populus glandulosa; assembly: GCA_033617975.1. NCBI lineage: Eukaryota > Viridiplantae > Streptophyta > Magnoliopsida > Malpighiales > Salicaceae > Populus > Populus alba x Populus glandulosa. The sequence goes on along the minus strand of CM066145.1, from coordinate 14,517,643 downwards.
GCGAAACTCTCCGAGTCAAAGCATTTCGCTGTTTGCGGAAGAAGTCTGATGTAGAAGAAGTAGCAGAAGCGTACATGCTCAAGAGGGATCACCCGAAATTCAAAGGCAACTGTATTTCGGCAACCGGGGAATCGAAGTCGGAATGCCGCGAAACTCTTCGAGTAAAAGCGTTTCGCCGTTTGCGGAAGAAGTCTGATGTAGAAGAAGTAGCAGAAGCGTACATGCTCAAGAGGGATCACCCAAAATTCAAAGGCAACTGTATTTCGGCAACCGGGGAATCGAAGTCGGAATGCCGCAAAACTCTTCGAGTAAAAGCGTTTCGCCGTTTGCGGAAGAAGTCTGATGTGGACCAAGTTGCAGAAGCTTACATGCTCAAGATGGATCACCCCAAATTCAAAGGCAACTTAATTTCGTCAACCGGGGAATCGAAGTCGGAATGCCGCGAAACTCACCGAGTAAACGCGTTTTGCCGTTTGCAGAAGAATTCTGATATGGAACAAGTAAGAGAAGCGTACATGCTCAAGAGGGATCACGCGAAATTCAAAGGCAATTGAATTTCGGCAACCGGGGAATCAAAGTCGGAATGCCGCGAAACTGTCCTAGTCAAAGTGTTTCGCCGTTTGCGGAAGAAGTCTGATGTGGAACAAGTAGCAGAAGCTTACATGCTCAAGATGGATCACCCAAAATTCAAAGGCAACTTAATTTCGTCAACCGGGGAATCGAAGTCGGAATGCCGCGAAACTCACCGAGTAAACGCGTTTTGCCGTTTGCGGAAGAATTCTGATATGGAACAAGTAACAGAAGCGTACATGCACAAGAGGGATCACCCGAAATTCAAAGGCAATTCAATTTCGGCAACCGGGGAATCAAAGTCGGAATGCCGCGAACCTGTCCTAGTCAAAGTGTTTCACCGTTTACGGAAGAAGTCTGATGTGGAACAAGTAGCAGAAGCTTACATGCTCAAGATGGATCACCCGAAATTCAAAGGCAACTTAATTTCGGCAACCGGGGAATCGAAGTCGGAATGCTGCGAAACTCACCGAGTAAACGTGTTTTGCCGTTTGCGGAAGAATTCTGATATGGAAAAGTAGCAGAAGCGTACATGCTCAAGAGGGATCACCCGAAATTCAAAGGCAACTGTATTTCGGCAACGGGGGAATTGAAGTCGGAATGCCGCGAAACTCTCCGAGTCAAAGCGTTTCGTCGTTTGCGGAAGAAGTCTGATGTGGAACAAGTAGCAGAAGCTTACATGCTCAAGATGGATCACCCGAAATTCAAAGGCAACTTAATTTCGGCAACCGGGGCATCGAAGTCGGAATGCCGCGAAACTCACCGAGTAAACGCGTTTTGTAGTTTGCGGAAGAATTCTGATATGGAACAAGTAGCAGAAGCGTACATGCTCAAGAGGGATCACCCGAAATTCAAAGGCAACTGAATTTCGGCAACCGGGGCATCAAAGTCGGAATGCCGCGAAACTCTCCGAGCCAAAGCGTTTCGCCGTTTGCGGAAGAAGTCTGATGTGGACCAAGTAGCAGAAGCTTACATGCTCAAGAGGGATCACCCGAAATTCAAAGGCAACTTAATTTCGGCAACCGGGGCATCGAAGTCGGAATGCCGCGAAACTCACCGAGTAAACGCGTTTTGTAGTTTGCGGAAGAATTCTGATATGGAACAAGTAGCAGAAGCGTACATGCTCAAGAGGGATCACCCGAAATTCAAAGGCAACTGAATTTCGGCAACCGGGGCATCGAAGTCGGAATGCCGCGAAACTCTCCGAGTCAAAGCATTTCGCCGTTTGCGGAAGAAGTCTGATGTGGACCAAGTAGCAGAAGCTTACATGCTCAAGAGGGATCACCCGAAATTCAAAGGCAACTGAATTTCGGCAACCGGGGAATCGAAGTCGGAATGCCGCGAAACTCTCCGAGTCAAAGCATTTCGCTGTTTGCGGAAGAAGTCTGATGTAGAAGAAGTAGCAGAAGCGTACATGCTCAAGAGGGATCACCCGAAATTCAAAGGCAACTGTATTTCGGCAACCGGGGAATCGAAGTCGGAATGCCGCGAAACTCTTCGAGTAAAAGCGTTTCGCCGTTTGCGGAAGAAGTCTGATGTAGAAGAAGTAGCAGAAGCGTACATGCTCAAGAGGGATCACCCGAAATTCAAAGGCAACTGTATTTCGGCAACCGGGGAATCGAAGTCGGAATGCCGCAAAACTCTTCGAGTAAAAGCGTTTCGCCGTTTGCGGAAGAAGTCTGATGTGGACCAAGTTGCAGAAGCTTACATGCTCAAGATGGATCACCCCAAATTCAAAGGCAACTTAATTTCGTCAACCGGGGAATCGAAGTCGGAATGCCGCGAAACTCACCGAGTAAACGCGTTTTGCCGTTTGCAGAAGAATTCTGATATGGAACAAGTAAGAGAAGCGTACATGCTCAAGAGGGATCACGCGAAATTCAAAGGCAATTGAATTTCGGCAACCGGGGAATCAAAGTCGGAATGCCGCGAAACTGTCCTAGTCAAAGTGTTTCGCCGTTTGCGGAAGAAGTCTGATGTGGAACAAGTAGCAGAAGCTTACATGCTCAAGATGGATCACCCAAAATTCAAAGGCAACTTAATTTCGTCAACCGGGGAATCGAAGTCGGAATGCCGCGAAACTCACCGAGTAAACGCGTTTTGCCGTTTGCGGAAGAATTCTGATATGGAACAAGTAACAGAAGCGTACATGCACAAGAGGGATCACCCGAAATTCAAAGGCAATTCAATTTCGGCAACCGGGGAATCAAAGTCGGAATGCCGCGAACCTGTCCTAGTCAAAGTGTTTCGCCGTTTGCGGAAGAAGTCTGATGTGGAACAAGTAGCAGAAGATTACATGCTCAAGAGGGACCACCCGAAATACAAAGGCAACAGAATTTCGGCAACCGGGGAATCGAAGTCTGAATGCCGCGAAACTCCCCGAGTAAAAGCGTTTTGCCGTTTGCGGAAGAATTCTGATGTGGAACAAGTAGCAGAAGCGTACATGCTCAAGAGGGATCACTCGAAATTCAAAGGCAACTGTATTTCGGCAACCGGGGAATCGAAGTCGGAATGCCGCGAAACTCACCGAGTAAACGCGTTTCGCCGTTTGCCGAAGAATTCTAATCTGGAACAAGTAGCAGAAGCGTACATGCTCAAGAGGGATCACCCGAAATTCAAAGGCAACTGAATTTCGGCAACCGGGACATCGAAGTCGGAATGCCGCGAAACTCACGGAGTCAAAGCGTTTTGTCGTTTTGCGGAAGAAGTCTGATGTGGAACAAGTAGCAGAAGCTTACATGCTCAAGAGGGATCACCCGAAATACAAAAGCAACAAAATTGCGGCAACCGGGGAATCGAAGTCGGAATGCCGCGAAACTCCCCGAGTAAAAGCGTTTTGCCGTTTGCGGAAGAATTCTGATGTGGAACAAGTAGCAGAAGCGTACATGCTCAAGAGGGATCACACGAAATTCAAACGCAACTGTATTTCGGCAACCGGGGAATCGAAGTCGGAATGCCGCGAAACTCACCGAGTAAAAGCGTTTTGCCGTTTGCGGAAGAATTCTGATATGGAACAAGTAGCATAAGCGTACATGCTCAAGAGGCATCACCCGAAATTCAAAGGCAATTGAATTTCGGCAACCGGGGAATCGAAGTCGGAATGCCGCGAAACTGTCCTTGTCAAAGTGTTTCGCCGTTTGCGGAAGAAGTCTGATGTGGAACAAGTAGCAGAAGCTAACATGCTCAAGAGGGATCACCCGAAATTCAAAGGCAATTGAATTTCGGCAACCAGGGAATCGAAGTCGAAATGCCGCGAAACTCACAAATTAAAACCGTTTTCCCGTTTGTGGAAGAATTCAGATATGGAACAAGTAGCAGAAGCATACATGCTCAAGAAGGATCACGCGAATTTCAAAGGCAACTGAATTTCGGCAACCAGGGCATCGAAGTCGGAATGCCGCGAAACTCACTGAGTCAAAGCGTTTTGCCGTTTACGGAAGAAGTCTGATGTGGAACAAGTAGCAGAAGCGTACATGCTCAAGAGGGATCACCCGAAATTCAAAGGCAACTGAATTTCGGCAACCGGGACATCGAAGTCGGAATGCCGCGAAACTCACGGAGTCAAAGCGTTTTGTCGTTTTGCGGAAGAAGTCTGATGTGGAACAAGTAGCAGAAGCTTACATGCTCAAGAGGGATCACCCGAAATACAAAAGCAACAAAATTGCGGCAACCGGGGAATCGAAGTCGGAATGCCGCGAAACTCCCCGAGTAAAAGCGTTTTGTAGTTTGCGGAAGAATTCTGATATGGAACAAGTAGCAGAAGCGTACATGCTCAAGAGGGATCACCCGAAATTCAAAGGCAACTGAATTTCGGCAACCGGGGCATCGAAGTCGGAATGCCGCGAAAGTCTCCGAGTCAAAGCGTTTCGCCGTTTGCGGAAGAAGTCTGATGTGGAACAAGTAGCAGAAGCTTACATGCTCAAGATGGATCACCCGAAATTCAAAGGCAACTTAATTTCGGCAACCGGGGAATCGAAGTCGGAATGCCGCGAAACTCCTCGAGTAAAAGCGTTTTGCCATTTGCGGAAGAATTCTGATGTGGAACAAGTAGCAGAAGCGTACATGCTCAAGAGGGATCACCCGAAATTCAAAGGCAACTGTATTTCGGCAACCGGGGAATCGAAGTCGGAATGCCGCGAAACTCACCGAGTAAACGCGTTTTGCCGTTTGCGGAAGAATTCTGATCTGGAACAAGTACAGAAGCGTACATGCTCAAGAGGGATCACCTGAAATTCAAAGGCAACTGAATTTCGGCAACCGGGGCATCGAAGTCGGAATGCCGCGAAACTCACGGAGTCAAAGCGTTTTGTCGTTTGCGGAAGAAGTCTGATGTGGAACAAGTAGCAGAAGCTTACATGCTTAAGAGGGATCACCCGAAATACAAAGGCAACTTAATTTCGGCAACCGGGGAATCGAAGTCGGAATGCCGCGAAACTCTCCGAGTCAAAGCGTTTCGCCGTTTGCGGAAGAAGTCTGATGTGGAAGAAGTAGCAGAAGCGTACATGCTCAAGAGGGATCACCCGAAATTCAAAGGCAACTGTATTTCGGCAACCGGGGAATAGAAGTCGGAATGCCGCGAAACTCTCCGAGTCAAAGCGTTTCGTCGTTTGCGGAAGAAGTCTGATGTGGAACAAGTAGCAGAAGCTTACATGCTCAAGATGGATCACCCCAAAATTCAAAGGCAACTTAATTTCGGCAACCGGGGAATCGAAGTCGGAATGCCGCGAAACTCACCGAGTAAATGCGTTTTGCCGTTTGCGGAAGAATTCTGATATGGAACAAGTAACAGAAGCGTACATGCTCAAGAGGGATCACCCGAAATTCAAAGGCAATTGAATTTCGGCAACCGGGGAATCGAAGTCGGAATGCCGCGAAACTCTCCGAGTCAAAGCGTTTCGTCGTTTGCGGAAGAAGTCTGATGTGGAACAAGTAGCAGAAGCTTACATGCTCAAGATGGATCACCCCAAAATTCAAAGGCAACTTAATTTCGGCAACCGGGGAATCGAAGTCGGAATGCTGCGAAACTCACCGAGTAAATGCGTTTTGCCGTTTGCGGAAGAATTCTGATATGGAACAAGTAACAGAAGCGTACATGCTCAAGAGGGATCACACGAAATTCAAAGGCAACTGTATTTCGGCAACCGGGGAATCGAAGTCGGAATGCCGCGAAACTCTCCGAGTCAAAGCGTTTCGCCGTTTGCGGAAGAAGTCTGATGTGGAACAAGTAGCAGAAGCTTACATGCTCAAGATGGATCACCCGAAATTCAAAGGCAACTTAATTTCGGCAACCGGGGAATCGAAGTCGGAATGCCGCGAAACTCACCGAGTAAAAGCGTTTTGCCGTTTGCGGAAGAATTCTGATATGGAACAAGTAGCAGAAGCGTACATGCTCAAGAGGGATCACCCGAAATTCAAAGGCAATTGAATTTCGGCAACTGGGGAATCGAAGTCGGAATGCCGCGAAACTCACCGAGTAAACGCGTTTTGCCGTTTGCGGAAGAATTCTGATCTGGAACAAGTCGCAGAAGCGTACATGCTCAAGAGGGATCACCCGAAATTCAAAGGCAACTGAATTTCGGCAACCGGGGCATCGAAGTCAGAATGCCGCGAAACTCACGGAGTCAAAGCGTTTTGTCGTTTGCGGAAGAAGTCTGATGTGGAACAAGTAGCAGAAGCTTACATGCTCAAGAGGGATCACCCGAAATTCAAAGGCAACTGAATTTCGGCAACCGGGGAATCGAAGTCGGAATGCCGCGAAACTCTCCGAGTCAAAGCGTTTCGCCGTTTGCGGAAGAAGTCTGATGTGGAAGAAGTAGCAGAAGCGTACATGCTCAAGAGGGATCACCCGAAATTCAAAGGCAACTGTATTTCGGCAACCGGGGAATAGAAGTCGGAATGCCGCGAAACTCTCCGAGTCAAAGCGTTTCGTCGTTTGCGGAAGAAGTCTGATGTGGAACAAGTAGCAGAAGCTTACATGCTCAAGATGGATCACCCCAAAATTCAAAGGCAACTGAATTTCGGCAACCGGGGCATCGAAGTCGGAATGCCGCGAAACTCACGGAGTCAAAGCGTTTTGTCGTTTGTGGAAGAAGTCTGATGTGGAACAAGTAGCAGAAGCTTACATGCTAAAGAGGGATCACCCGAAATACAAAGGCAACAGTATTTCGGCAACCGGGGAATCGAAGTCGGAATGCCGCGAAACTCTCCGAGTCAAAGCGTTTCGTCGTTTGCGGAAGAAGTCTGATGTGGAACAAGTAGCAGAAGCTTACATGCTCAAGATGGATCACCCCAAAATTCAAAGGCAACTTAATTTCGGCAACCGGGGAATCGAAGTCGGAATGCCGCGAAACTCACCGAGTAAATGCGTTTTGCCGTTTGCGGAAGAATTCTGATATGGAACAAGTAACAGAAGCGTACATGCTCAAGAGGGATCACCCGAAATTCAAAGGCAATTGAATTTCGGCAACCGGGGAATCGAAGTCGGAATGCCGCGAAACTGTCCTTGTCAAAGTGTTTCGCCGTTTGCGGAAGAATTCTGATATGGAACAAGTAACAGAAGCGTACATGCTCAAGAGGGATCACCCGAAATTCAAAGGCAATTGAATTTCGGCAACCGGGGAATCGAAGTCGGAATGCCGCGAAACTGTCCTTGTCAAAGTGTTTCGCCGTTTGCGGAAGAAGTCTGATGTGGAACAAGTAGCAGAAGCTAACATGCTCAAGAGGGATCACCCGAAATTCAAAGGCAATTGAATTTCGGCAACCAGGGAATCGAAGTCGAAATGCCGCGAAACTCACAAATTAAAACCGTTTTCCTGTTTGTGGAAGAATTCAGATATGGAACAAGTAGCAGAAGCATACATGCTCAAGAAGGATCACGCGAAATTCAAAGGCAACTGAATTTCGGCAACCAGGGCATCGAAGTCGGAATGCCGCGAAACTCACTGAGTCAAAGCGTTTTGCCGTTTACGGAAGAAGTCTGATGTGGAACAAGTAGCAGAAGCTTACATGCTCAAGAGGGATCACCCGAAATTCAAAGGCAACTGAATTTCGGCAACCGGGGAATCGAAGTCGGAATGCCGCGAAACTCACCGAGTAAAAGCGTTTTGCCGTTTGCGGAAGAATTCTGATATGGAACAAGTAGCATAAGCGTACATGCTCAAGAGGCATCACCCGAAATTCAAAGGCAACTGAATTTCGGCAACCGGGGAATCGAAGTCGGAATGCCGCGAAACTCACCGAGTAAAAGCGTTTTGCCGTTTGCGGAAGAATTCTGATATGGAACAAGTAGCATAAGCGTACATGCTCAAGAGGCATCACCCGAAATTCAAAGGCAACTAAATTTCGGCAACCGGGGAATCGAAGTCGGAATGCCGCGAAACTCCCCGAGTAAAAGCGTTTTGCCGTTTGCGGAAGAATTCTGATATGGAACAAGTACCGGAAGCGTACATGCTCAAGAGGGATCACCCGAAATTCAAAGGCAACTGTATTTCGGCAACCGGGGAATTGAAATCGGAATGCCGCGAAACTCTCCGAGTCAAAGCGTTTCGTCGTTTGCAGAAGAAGTCTGATGTGGAACAAGTAGCAGAAGCTTACATGCTCAAGATGGATCACCGGAAATTCAAAGGCAACTTAATTTCGGCAACCGGGGAATCGAAGTCGGAATGCCGCGAAACTCACCGAGTAAACGCGGTTTGCCGTTTGCGGAAGAATTCTGATATGGAACAAGTAGCAGAAGCGTACATTCTCAAGAGGGATCACCCGAAATTCAAAGGCAACTGAATTTCGGCAACCAGGGCATCGAAGTCGGAATGCCGCGAAACTCACTGAGTCAAAGCGTTTTGCCGTTTGCGGAAGAAGTCTGATGTGGAACAAGTAGCAGAAGCTTACATGCTCAAGAGGGATCACCCGAAATTCAAAGGCAACTGAATTTCGGCAACCGGGGAATCGAAGTCGGAATGCCGCGAAACTCACCGATTAAAAGCGTTTTGCAGTTTACGAAAGAAGTCTGATGTGGAACAAGTAGCAGAAGCGTACATGCTCAAGAGGGATTACCCGAAATTCAAAGGCAATTGAATTTCGGCAACCGGGGAATCGAAGTCGGAATGCCGCGAAACTCTCCGAGTCAAACTGTTTCGCCGTTTGCGGACGAAGTCTGATGTGGAACAAGTAGCAGAAGCTTACATGCTCAAGAGGGATCACCCGAAATTCAAAGGCAACTGAATTTCGGCAACCGGGGAATCGAAGTCGGAATGCCGCGAAACTCCCCGAGTAAAAGCGTTTTTCTGTTTGCGGAAGAATTCTGATATGGAACAACTAGCAGAAGCGTACATACTCAAGAGGGATCACCCGAAATTCAAAGGCAACTGTATTTCGGCAATTGGGGAATCGAAGTCGGAATGCCGCGAAACTCTCCGAGTCAAAGCGTTTCGTCGTTTCCGGAAGAAGTCTGATGTGGAACAAGTAGCAGAAGCTTACATGCTCAAGAGGGATCACCCGAAATTCAAAGGCAACTGAATTTCGTCAACCGGGGAATTGACGTCGGAATGCCGCGAAACTCACCGAGTAAAAGCGTTTTGCCGTTTGCGGAAGAATTCTGATATGGAACAAGTAGCAGAAGCGTACATGCTCAAGAGGGATGAACGGAAATCTAAAAGCAATTGAAATTCGGCAACCGGGGAATCGAAGTCGGAATGCCGCGAAACTCACTGAGTCAAAGCGTTTTGCCGTTTGCGGAAGAATTCTGATATGGAACAAGTAGCATAAGCGTACATGCTCAAGAGGCATCACCCGAAATTCAAAGGCAACTAAATTTTGGCAACCGGGGAATCGAAGTCGGAATGCCGCGAAACTCCCCGAGTAAAAGCGTTTTGCCGTTTACGGAAGAATTCTGATATGGAACAAGTAGCAGAAGCGTACATGCTCAAGAGGGATCACCCGAAATTCAAAGGCAACTGTATTTCGGCAACCGGGGAATCGAAGTCGGAATGCCGCGAAACTCACCGAGTAAAAGCGTTTTGCCGTTTGCGGAAGAATTCTGATATGGAACAAGTAGCATAAGCGTACATGCTCAAGAGGCATCACCCGAAATTCAAAGGCAACTAAATTTCGGCAACCGGGGAATCGAAGTCGGAATGCCGCGAAACTCCCCGAGTAAAAGCGTTTTGCCGTTTGCGGAAGAATTCTGATATGGAACAAGTACCGGAAGCGTACATGCTCAAGAGGGATCACCCGAAATTCAAAGGCAACTGTATTTCGGCAACCGGGGAATTGAAATCGGAATGCCGCGAAACTCTCCGAGTCAAAGCGTTTCGTCGTTTGCAGAAGAAGTCTGATGTGGAACAAGTAGCAGAAGCTTACATGCTCAAGATGGATCACCGGAAATTCAAAGGCAACTTAATTTCGGCAACCGGGGAATCGAAGTCGGAATGCCGCGAAACTCACCGAGTAAACGCGGTTTGCCGTTTGCGGAAGAATTCTGATATGGAACAAGTAGCAGAAGCGTACATGGTCAAGAGGGATCACCCGAAATTCAAAGGCAACTGAATTTCGGCAACCAGGGCATCGAAGTCGGAATGCCGCGAAACTCACTGAGTCAAAGCGTTTTGCCGTTTGCGGAAGAAGTCTGATGTGGAACAAGTAGCAGAAGCTTACATGCTCAAGAGGGATCACCCGAAATTCAAAGGCAACTGAATTTCGGCAACCGGGGAATCGAAGTCGGAATGCCGCGAAACTCACCGATTAAAAGCGTTTTGCAGTTTACGAAAGAAGTCTGATGTGGAACAAGTAGCAGAGCGTACATGCTCAAGAGGGATTACCCGAAATTCAAAGGCAATTGAATTTCGGCAACCGGGGAATCGAAGTCGGAATGCCGCGAAACTCTCCGAGTCAAACTGTTTCGCCGTTTGCGGACGAAGTCTGATGTGGAACAAGTAGCAGAAGCTTACATGCTCAAGAGGGATCACCCGAAATTCAAAGGCAACTGAATTTCGGCAACCGGGGAATCGAAGTCGGAATGCCGCGAAACTCCCCGAGTAAAAGCGTTTTTCTGTTTGCGGAAGAATTCTGATATGGAACAACTAGCAGAAGCGTACATACTCAAGAGGGATCACCCGAAATTCAAAGGCAACTGTATTTCGGCAATTGGGGAATCGAAGTCGGAATGCCGCGAAACTCTCCGAGTCAAAGCGTTTCGTCGTTTCCGGAAGAAGTCTGATGTGGAACAAGTAGCAGAAGCTTACATGCTCAAGAGGGATCACCCGAAATTCAAAGGCAACTGAATTTCGTCAACCGGGGAATTGACGTCGGAATGCCGCGAAACTCACCGAGTAAAAGCGTTTTGCCGTTTGCGGAAGAATTCTGATATGGAACAAGTAGCAGAAGCGTACATGCTCAAGAGGGATGAACGGAAATCTAAAAGCAATTGAAATTCGGCAACCGGGGAATCGAAGTCGGAATGCCGCGAAACTCACTGAGTCAAAGCGTTTTGCCGTTTGCGGAAGAATTCTGATATGGAACAAGTAGCATAAGCGTACATGCTCAAGAGGCATCACCCGAAATTCAAAGGCAACTAAATTTCGGCAACCGGGGAATCGAAGTCGGAATGCCGCGAAACTCCCCGAGTAAAAGCGTTTTGCCGTTTACGGAAGAATTCTGATATGGAACAAGTAGCAGAAGCGTACATGCTCAAGAGGGATCACCCGAAATTCAAAGGCAACTGTATTTCGGCAACCGGGGAATCGAAGTCGGAATGCCGCGAAACTCCCCGAGTAAAAGCGTTTTTCTGTTTGCGGAAGAATTCTGATATGGAACAACTAGCAGAAGCGTACATACTCAAGAGGGATCACCCGAAATTCAAAGGCAACTGTATTTCGGCAATTGGGGAATCGAAGTCGGAATGCCGCGAAACTCTCCGAGTCAAAGCGTTTCGTCGTTTCCGGAAGAAGTCTGATGTGGAACAAGTAGCAGAAGCTTACATGCTCAAGAGGGATCACCCAAAATTCAAAGGCAACTGAATTTCGGCAACCGGGGAATTGAAGTCGGAATGCCGCGAAACTCACCGAGTAAAAGCGTTTTGCCGTTTGCGGAAGAATTCTGATATGGAACAAGTAGCAGAAGCGTACATGCTCAAGAGGGATGAACGGAAATCTAAAAGCAATTGAATTTGGGCAACCGGGGAATCGAAGTCGGAATGCCGCGAAACTCACTGAGTCAAAGCGTTTTGCCGTTTGCGGAAGAATTCTGATATGGAACAAGTAGCATAAGCGTACATGCTCAAGAGGCATCACCCGAAATTCAAAGGCAACTAAATTTCGGCAACCGGGGAATCGAAGTCGGAATGCCGCGAAACTCCCCGAGTAAAAGCGTTTTGCCGTTTACGGAAGAATTCTGATATGAAACAAGTAGCAGAAGCGTACATGCTCAAGAGGGATCACCCGAAATTCAAAGGCAACTGTATTTCGGCAACCGGGGAATCGAAGTCGGAATGCCGCGAAACTCCCCGAGTAAAAGCGTTTTTCTGTTTGCGGAAGAATTCTGATATGGAACAAGTAGCAGAAGCGTACATGCTCAAGAGGGATCACCCGAAATTCAAAGGCAACTAAATTTCGACAACCAGGGAATCGAAGTCGGAATGCCGCGAAACTCCCCGAGTAAAAGCGTTTTGCCGTTTACGGAAGAATTCTGATATGGAACAAGTAGCAGAAGCGTACATGCTCAAGAGGGATCACCCGAAATTCAAAGGCAACTAAATTTCGACAACCGGGGAATCGAAGTCGGAATGCCGCGAAACTCCCCGAGTAAAAGCGTTTTGCCGTTTACGGAAGAATTCTGATATGGAACAAGTAGCAGAAGCGTACATGCTCAAGAGGGATCACCCGAAATTCAAAGGCAACTGTATTTCGGCAACCGGGGAATTGAAGTCGGAATGCCGCGAAACTCTCCGAGTCAAAGCGTTTCGTCGTTTGCGGAAGAAGTCTGATGTGGAACAAGTAGCAGAAGCTTACATGCTCAAGAGGGATCACCCGAAATTCAAAGGCAACTGAATTTCGGCAACCGGGGAATCGAAGGCGGAATGCCGCGAAACTCACCGATTAAAAGCGTTTTGCCGTTTACGAAAGAAGTCTGATGTGGAACAAGTAGCAGAAGCGTACATGCTCAAGAGGGATCACCCGAAATTCAAAGGCAATTGAATTTCGGCAATCGGGGAATCGAAGTCGGAATGCCGCGAAACTCACCGAGAAAAAGCGTTTTGCCGTTTTCGGAAGAAGTCTGATGTGGAACAAGTAGCAGAAGCTTACATGCTCAAGAGGGATCACCAGAAATTCAAAGGCAACTGAATTTCGGCAACCAGGGCATCGAAGTCGGAATGCCGCGAAAAACTTGACACGACCAAAAGATTGATGTCTTTTCCGAAGTGCAGGAGTGTCGAAGTAATAAATAACCCGGCAAGACCGGGGTCGAACCACAGAGAGGTTAATTGTATAAATTATAAATAACAATACAACAACAACAACAATAACAACAATAATAACAATAATAATACTCAGTACGTGGCGTTGTTATACCTGAGAATGATCTAAAAGATCGGGTCACAGGTTTCCAGCCTATATACTGAGTTTATGAAAAGATCAAAGATATATATTATATAATATAGACAGAATGTAAATAATAACAATAATAATAATAATAAAAGCAGAAGATGAAGAAATTAATGAGAACTTTGAGATGAAAGATTAACGTAAGGATTAAACAATGATAAAAACAAATGTCAAGGTTAGAGGATCCACTAATGGTACTTCAAACAAGTATAATATAAACTCTTATTACTCAATTGGAAACCACACATAAAGGAGGTTCCAATCAGATTATAAATTGTTAACATGATTACATTAATTATCTTATTCGAATAAAGCTAATACTTGTAAATGTTGGCAGGCATTCATGATTATAACTTATGTTAACAACAAATCAAGTTCCTTTCATAGCTCAGGTGTCGGTTAAACCATACAGTATGGGCTATGAAAGTGCCAAGTATTTGTTGTACCAAATATTATACAACATAAATCTAGATTAACCATTTAACAAGCAAAGTATTAAAAGTGAACAAGATAACAAATATAAAACATGTTAGTATCCAACGTTAAGGTCCATGTAAGTTTATATTATACTTATTCTTACACCATTAGTGTACCCTTTTCACCTTGACATAATTAACTTAGCTGAACATAATGAAAGAAAGAAACATAAATGAACAAGATAAGAACATAAATGAGAAAGAGGTTAACTAAGTAAAGGAAAGGAAATGAAGTGCATAAACTTGATATTAATAAAAGCAAGACATAAGCAATACAAAGAGAGAAAGCAATAGCATGATCTTGATCTGAACACCAAGATGCCTCAATACATGGTAAGTGCCTCCTTTTATAGGCCAAAATTTGGAACTATTGATTTGTTGACTAATTGATGAGTGGGTGGCCACATCTTGACTAGATAATAATCCTTATCTTCTTGTCTGATCAAGACGTCATTGCTAACATCATAATTTGCCCAGAATCCTCAGGAATGTTCTAGGAAATTGTCTCAGCTTTCCAACAAAAAAAAGATGAGGTCATTTGGACTTCTAGAACTCAAGATATGGGCTGAACACTAAATAGTGTTTGGGCTGCAGGACAGCTTCGGACTTCTTCGTTGTTCCTTCAATTTGGACTTCAAAACGACCTTTTCAAATCTTGGGCTCCTCATGAAAGTTGTAGGCCTTTGTCTTACCTTTCCATCCATATAAAGTGGACCTAAATTCGAAATCTAGAGCTCCAGATATGATCCAATTACCGAGCAATGTTCCGGTTTGGACTGCACCGACATCTCTTTTCTAAGTTTGGCCATCTCTTTGTCCTTTCACTTTTAATGCTTAAACTCATCAATCAATCATTTTATTTATGTGATAGTCCTGCATTTAAAATGAGCATTTACCATAAATTAAGGTATCTTATAATATCAAACTTGTTATTATAAAACATGCTTTAGTTAAGGAGTTATTGATACTTCAAGTGCAAAATGATGATATAAAACCTTAATAAACATGCACTTTTAAGTACTAATCACACCCCCCAACCAGCTTATTACTAGTCCCTAGTAATCTAAAGCGTTAAAATAGAGAAACAATTTGCAAGTTCCACAAAGCAAGACATTCATCATTCAACTTCCATTAATCTATCCAGATAAACAAACTCTCATCAAATATATATTCCTGCTTCATACTTCTTAAACAAGATATTAATAAACCTTCTTCTTGTGTGCTCAATGAAAACATAGATGATGGGGCTTTTGTTGGAAGAAAACAATATTATGTTCAAATGTTTAAGGTGAACTTCCTTGGGTTGGGATTATTATTATTATTATTATTATTTTTTTATATACACATACAACTTAAAACACAATGTATCTTTAACCCATGTAACGAGTTTTAGGCTAATGACTCCCAGACCAGTTGGTCTTAGGGCATTAGGTGTTGAGACACCCCTACGAGCTTAACAACTCGGGTTGCAGATACTGATACGTAGATAGTGCAATGTTTGATTCCCTTAAGCTTTTCTCCTTAACCCATGTAACAAGCTTTGGGCCAATAGCTCCCAAGTCAGTTGACTTTAGGGTATTAGGTGTTAAAACACCCCTTCGGGCTTAATTGCTTAGGTTAGGGAGGCTACGAAACCAAACTTATCCACGTTTTATTATCATCAATACTATCTTTTTTCTTTTTTTCTTTTTTCTTTTTTTTCTTTTTTTTTCTTTTTTTCTTTTTTTTTATTGCAAATTATATACTATCCTTTTCCCTTAGTTGTTACCTTCAACAAAAGAACATAATTAATGTAATAATCCAATGTGCAACCCACAATCATATGTTAAAGTGTGTGTGTGAAAATGAAGGTTTAATAACACTTGTTAAATGAGTATATGAGCAGAATCAAGTGATAACAATGTGAGAGTTTGTAAACCTGAATATTTCAAGAAGTATTATGATAGACCTTGGTAATGAAACTTACTAAGATGCGTCTCTAGAGTCAATAAAATTGATTCCATACTCTGCCATCCTAATAACAATTTTGTCAAATGGTTTTAATAATAGCAAAAACAGTTAGCAAGTTAGTATTTTTTTTTTTTTTTTTAACTACTACCCTCTCCCCCTAACCAAAACGAGACATTGTCCTCAATGTTCGAAGGTAGAAAGATAGAGTATAGAAGACATCACCTGAAACAGTGAACAATGATAAACCTGAAACACACTTAAACAAACATAAGAAGTAACATAACAAAATAATATGCTATTAATAAAATCAAAAGACACAAGGTTTCACAGATGAAGGCTCAAATCTAATCTAAGCTTTTTACGGCTTTCCTTAGTTGACCAATCTAGGCGACTCATGCAGGGATCAATGATAGGGATGAAAGATTGTAGTTGGTCAATCAATTGTTCAGCAGTAGCAGCAGAGATTATGATTTGTCGTGCCGAAGATGTTAGAAATTCCTATTCCACAGCTTGATCAAGGAAAGACAGCAACTTATCATAAAAACCATTAACATTTAACAAACCTATAGGTTTATGGTGAATGTGCAGTTGGGCCCAAGATGAAATATGAAAGATTTCTTCCAATGTGCCCAAACCTCCTGGTAAGGCAATGAAGGCATCAGCATGGCTAAACATGGTATTCAGTCGGTCAGACATTGTTGGGACCTGTAGTTCCTCTCCAATTGTTTTTCCAATGATGTCCCCAGTTGCTAAAGCTTTGGGGACAACCCCCAAAACTTGACTGCCTCCTAAAAATGCAGCCATTGACACACCTCTCATTAACCCAAGGCTGCCTCCCCCATACACTAAATGAATCTTTCTCTCAGCTAGTACCCGACCAAGATGATTTGCTGATTCTAAAAACTCTTTTTCTTTCCCAGAACTGGATCCACCGAAAACACAAATATTTCTTATCTGATGACTTGAGGAACCTGCCATTTCTACACACTTCTATATTTGATGAATGTATGGGATGAGTAGAAATGAAGGGAAGGAAGAGAAGAATTTATAGATGAAAAAGTGAAAATGCAATCATACCACCTATATGTAGGCCAGCTGTAGTCTCACAAACTCTCTCTCTCTCTCTCTTTATTAATTATTTATTTTGAAAAAGCATGTATGTACAGGTAGTTGTGATTGTGGCTCACATCTTCCCTTGGTTTTACGTCCAAGAACGGCTTAAACGCCCTCTATGGGTCGGGGATAGGCTTCCCATCCAGTTTTCTTAAAAACTGGCAAACATGGTCTTTTTTAGTCAGATTCCCAAGACTAAGTCGATCATGTTCTTTATGGAATTGTGGCCATAAATCATGAATTACACGATGCACATCTCCACTAGGATGCGTCTCAAGGGTCAACAAAAGATTATCTAAAGACCCCTTACTCAGGCCATCCTTAATGAATTGTATCTTATCTTCACGGTTTACAGATACCATTCCTAAAGAACGACATGTCGTATTACAAGTCCATCTGGCACATCTATGACAGACTTTCAATCGTTTTGCACGACGTTTCTTTGCAAAAGTGCTTTTACCTGTTCCAGGCATGTGTGAAATGAAAGAATTGGAGGACTCACCTGATAATCGAACCTTTGCTTCAATTAACCAACGAATATCTTCAGGAATTCCATGATTCATTAACAACCTCAATCTTGCACACCTAGCACGGTAAATTTTATTAATCGCATTTGGAGGCAAAGCGGGAAAATACCTTTTCAACTTTTCAAGAGTGGTGTCCATTTTCAAAAGAGAATTAGAGAAGAGATTCAAAGAAGGAAGAAAGAGCTAAGAATTATACAAATATATACAGATATCAGTTATTTGGGAAACTGAAAGAACCGACTTAAGTCACGGAGTACCGTTATCCGCCATTTGACCGGGGTGAAAGAGAGACTAGCAAAACAATAAAACACAAAACAATGTGAGAAAAAGAATCAATCTTTATATACAGGATCACTCAATTCAATAGAGTCATTTTCAACCGAAAAATTGTCAAAATAAACTTTCAAACGATGCCCATTTACCTTGAAAACATTGCCATTCTTTGGATTCTCAATATCACAGGCCCCATATGGATACACATGTTTCACAATAAAAGGACCACTCCATCTTGATCTTAGTTTTCCAGGAAATAAATGTAGTCGAGAATTATAAAGCAAGACTTTTTGACCAACATTGAATGTTTTTCTCAGTATTTTCTTGTCATGAAACTCTTTAATTCTTGCTTTATGAATTTTCGAATTGTCATATGCATCATTTCTTATTTCCTCAAGCTCATTTATTTGCAATTTTCGCAGCTGACTAGCATCATCAAGGCTTGAATTGAAAGCTTTAATAGCCCAATAAGCTTTATGTTCAATTTCCACAGGCAAGTGACAAGGTTTTCCATAGACTAGTCTATAAGGTGACATACCTAATGATGTTTTATAAGCAGTTCGATAAGCCCAAAGTGCATCATTAAGTCTTAAAGACCAGTCTTTCCTATTAGGGTTCACTGTTTTCTCCAAGATTTGTTTGATCTCCCTATTAGCAAGCTCTACTTGTCCACTTGTCTGAGGGTGATAAGGGGTGGCAACTTTATGTGTGATTCCATATTTCTTCATTAAAGACTCAAATGGCTTGTTGCAAAAGTGTGTTCCACCATCACTTATCATGGCTCGAGGGATTCCAAATCGACTTAAAATGTTTTCTTTCAAAAACTTTATCACTGTTTTGTGATCATTGGTTCGACTTGGAATTGCCTCTATCCATTTTGAAACATAATCTACTACGACCAATATGTACAAGAAACCAAATGATGGAGGAAATGGACCCATGAAATCTATACCCCAACAGTCAAAGATCTCAATGACAAGAATAGGATTTAAAGGCATCATGTGACGTTTCAAAATAGATCCCAACTTTTGACAATTTTCACAAATCTTACAGAATGCATGTGAGTCTTTGAACATGGTGGGCCAGTAAAATCCACTTTGTAGGATTTTTGCAGCTGTCTTTCTTGATGAGAAATGACCCCCACATGCCTCAAAATGACAAAATTTAATGACACTACTTACCTCATTGTCAGGAATGCATCTTCGAAATATTTGATCAGGACAATATTTGAATAAATATGGGTCATCCCAATAAAAGTTCTTCACTTCATTCAAGAACTTTCTTTTGTCTTGGGTACTCCAATGAGCTGGTAATTGTCCTGAAACAAGAAAATTAACAATATTAGCAAACCAAAGCATCGTAGAGACAGAAAATAAAGATTCATCAGGAAAGTAGTCATCGATTGGTGTAATGTCAGATCTCGAATCGGTTGTCAATCTTGACAAATGATCCGCGACAACATTTTCGGTGCCTTTCTTGTCTTTGATTGTGATATCAAATTCTTGAAGTAACAAAATCCACCGCACCAATCTAGCCTTAGAATCTTTCTTAGAGAGAAGATATTTCAATGCTGCATGATCACTAAAAACAACAACAGGTGAGCCAACAAGATAAGATCTGAACTTGTCACATGCAAATACTACTGCAAGTAATTCTTTTTCAGTGGTGGTGTAATTCATTTGAGCACTATTTAAAGTTTTACTTGCATAGTAAATCACATAAGGTTTCTTATCTTTTCTTTGTCCCAAGACAGCACCCACGGCATAATCACTAGCATCACACATTATTTCAAAAGGTAATGACCAATCAGGAGGTTGAATGACAGGAGCAGAAGTAAGCAAGTTTTTAAGTTTAACAAAGGCTTCCTCACAATGTTCAGTCCATTCAAATAAATTATCCTTTGTTAGAAGGTTACTCAAGGGCTTAGATATTACACTAAAATCTTTGATGAACCTTCTATAAAAACCAGCATGTCCTAAGAATGATCTAACATCTTTAACAGATTTTGGTGTTGGTAAGTTGGCAATTAACTCGATTTTAGATTTGTCAACCTCAATTCCTTTCGATGAAACAATGTGACCAAGTACAATGCCGTTTGTTACCATAAAGTGACATTTTTCCCAATTCAGTACAAGATTCTTCTCTTCACACCTGCTCAAAACCTTTTCTAAGTTAGTCAAACAATCATCAAATGAATCACCAAAAACAGAAAAATCATCCATAAAAATTTCAAGAAAACGTTCAACCATATCACTGAATATGCTAAGCATGCATCTTTGAAACGTGGCTGGTGCATTACATAATCCAAAAGGCATCCTTCGATATGCAAAAGTACCAAATGGACATGTGAAAGTAGTCTTCTCTTGATCTTCCAATGCAATTTCAATTTGATTGTAACCTGAATAACCATCTAGGAAACAATAAAATTCATGACCTACAACTCTTTCTAGGATTTGGTCCATGAAAGGTAAAGGGAAATGATCTTTTCTAGTCATTGAATTAAGTTTCCTATAGTCAATGCACATGCGCCAACCCGTAACAGTCCTAGTTGGAATTAACTCATTTTTCTCATTTGTTATCACAGTGACTCCAGACTTTTTGGGTACAACTTGGGTAGGACTTACCCATTTGCTGTCAGAAATAGGATAAATGATTCCATTATCTAGAAGCTTAATGACTTCATTTTTCACTACTTCTTTCATATTAGGATTAAGCCTTCGTTGCATTTCTCTAGAGGGTTTAGCATTTTCCTCCAAATAAATCCTGTGTGTGCAAATCAAAGGGCTAATTCCTTTTATGTCAGCTATGGTCCATCCTAATGCATTTTTGTGCATTTTTAGAGTCTGTAATAACTTACCTTCTTGATGCGCATTAAGTTTGGAAGAGATTATTACCGGAAAAGTTTCATTTTCTCCCAAAAATGAGTATTTGAGATTAAATGGTAACAGCTTCAATTCAGGTTTTGGTGGTTGAACACTTGAAGGTATGGGCTCAATTGATCGTGGTGAAAATTCTTCAATTTATGGTCTCCAATTGCATGCCTTTGATTCCTGAAAGTAGACCATTTGCAAATCATCAGATTCATCAATCTCAGTTTCACTAGAAGTGGTTTGAAATTGATCATGAACTAATTTTTCAATAAAGTCCACTTCCTGTAAATCATTATCATCTCCAGGTTGCTTGTAAATGTTGAAAATATTCATCTCCAATGTCATGTTTCCAAATGATAGCTTCATCAGTCCATTCCTACAATTAATCAATGCATTAGAAGTGGCAAGAAATGGACGTCCTAAAATGACAGGAATTGAATTACATGCTTCAACAGGTTGCGTGTCCAAGACAACAAAATCCACAGGATAAATGAATTTATCAACTTGTACTAACACATCTTCAATTATTCCTCTAGGCACTTTTACAGATCTATCGGCGAGTAAAAGAGTTACAGGGTTGGTTTTAACTCACCTAGATTGAGACTCTGAAAAACTGAATATGGAAGTAAATTCACACTAGCTCCAAGATCAAGTAAGGCTCTTTCAATTTTATGTTCTCCAATAAAGCAAGAAATTGTAGGACAACCAGGGTCTTTATATTTCAAAGCATTATTGTTCTGAAGAATGGCACTTACTTGTTCGGCTAAAAAGGCTTTCTTTTTCACATTCAGTTTTCTCTTCACAGTGCACAGATCTTTCAAAAATTTAGCATAAGAAGGAACCTGTTTAATAGCATCCAACAAAGGTATATTGATCCTTACCTGTTTGAAAGTTTCAAAGATTTCAGAGTTGTGATTGACTTTCCTTTGTTTGGTCATGGCATGAGGAAATGGAAGTGTTGGCGGGGAATCAGCCTTTTCTTTGCAATGTTCAGGTTCAACCCCTTCCTTACCCTCAGAGATAGACTCATCATCTTTCTCACAAGGTTCAAGAATGGGTTTTTCAATAACCTTACCACTACGAAGAGTGATGACTGATTTGACTTGATCCATGTGTTGGCTTCCAGAACTACTTGCATTTGCATTGTATTGCCCCTTTGGATTTTGCTGTGGTTGAGAAGGAAACTTACCTTTCTCTTGGAAACTGAGAGAAGATGTTAATTTTGCAAGAGCATCTTTAAAATCTGTCATGCTTTGAGCAAGTTGAGTGTTGATTGTCTCCTGCTTTTCAATGAATGCATGCAATGTTTCCTCAAAATTTCTTCTAGGAGGTGGAGCATAAGGAGGTGCATATCCATGAGAATTTTGGAAATTATGGTGTGCTTGAAACGGTGGATGTGAAGTTTGTGCATTGTTGTTATCACTCTTCCAACTGAAATTTGGGTGATTTCTCCAACCAGGGTTATACGTTTGTGAGTATGGGTTATGGTTGGGTCTTTGGAAACTGTTTAAAGCATGGGCTTGTTCATGGAGGCATTCCCTAAAAGAAGGCAAAGTTGGACAATCATTTGTTGAGTGTTCATTGGTTTCACAGATTTGACACACAATGTCTTGAACAGATTTTAATTTACCACTCTTTTTCAATTCAAGTGCTTCGACCTTTCTAGCTAAAGATGCAAACTTGGCTTGGAGGTCATGATCTTCCCTAAGGTTGTGCATACCTCCACTAGATGTATGAGGTTGAGTTTTACCTGGTGCCTCATAAGTACCTGTGGTGTCCCAATTTTGAGCATTTTCGGCTAGCAAGTCTAGGTACTCCATTGCTTCATTAGGGTCTTTATCTTCAAAGGTTCCATTGCACATCAATTCAACCATTTGCCTATCTCTAGGTGTTAAACCTTCATAAAAATGTGAAACCAATCTCCATGTTTCAAAACCATGATGTGGGCAAGTATTAAGCAAATCTCGATACCTATCCCAACATTGGTAAAATGTTTCTCCTGGCTTTTGAGTGAAAGTGATGATTTGTCTTTTGAAAGAGTTTGTTCTGTGAGACGGAAAAAACTTCTTTAAAAATTGTTGTTGCATATCATCCCAAGCACGAATGGATCCTGGTCTCAAATTTTGTAGCCATGTTTTAGCTTTATCTTTTAATGAAAAAGGAAAAAGCTTTAATCGAATGGTGTTCATGCTACAATTTGAGTCATTATAGGTATTACAGACCTCCTCAAATTCCCTTAAATGCAAGTATGGATTTTCTAGGTCTAAACCATGAAAAGAAGGTAGGAGTTGAATAATGCCTGGCTTGAAATTAAAATGAGATGCATAAGGAGGGAAAACTATGCATGAGGGTGCACTTGTTCTTGTGGGATTCATATGGTCTCTAAGTGTTCTCATACGGTTATTCTCATTATTCTCATTATGAAGCGATTGATTATCTTCTTCAGCCATATTTTCTGAAAATGATGAGGATACCCTACAAAGTCGACCACTTAATGTACGAGACCAAACTCTCATGCACGTGTAAGAAGAGAATAAAAGCAAGAAAAGAAAATAGAAGAAAAAGAAACAAAACAAAACAAAGGAAACAAAAATAGATAAAATGAAAAGTGAAAAGAGAAAATAAATTAAATATTATAATTTATACAAGAATTTACCTCCCCGGCAACGGCGCCAAAAACTTGACACGACCAAAAGATTGATGTCTTTTCCCAAGTGCAGGAGTGTCGAAGTAATAAATAACCCGGCAAGACCGGGGTCGAACCACAGAGAGGTTAATTGTATAAATTATAAATAACAATACAACAACAACAACAATAACAACAATAATAACAATAATAATACTCAGTACGTGGCGTTGTTATACCTGAGAATGATCTAAAAGATCGGGTCACAGGTTTCCAGCCTATATACTGAGTTTATGAAAAGATCAAAGATATATATTATATAATATAGACAGAATGTAAATAATAACAATAATAATAATAATAAAAGCAGAAGATGAAGAAATTAATGAGAACTTTGAGATGAAAGATTAACGTAAGGATTAAACAATGATAAAAACAAATGTCAAGGTTAGAGGATCCACTAATGGTACTTCAAACAAGTATAATATAAACTCTTATTACTCAATTGGAAACCACACATAAAGGAGGTTCCAATCAGATTATAAATTGTTAACATGATTACATTAATTATCTTATTCGAATAAAGCTAATACTTGTAAATGTTGGCAGGCATTCATGATTATAACTTATGTTAACAACAAATCAAGTTCCTTTCATAGCTCAGGTGTCGGTTAAACCATACAGTATGGGCTATGAAAGTGCCAAGTATTTGTTGTACCAAATATTATACAACATAAATCTAGATTAACCATTTAACAAGCAAAGTATTAAAAGTGAACAAGATAACAAATATAAAACATGTTAGTATCCAACGTTAAGGTCCATGTAAGTTTATATTATACTTATTCTTACACCATTAGTGTACCCTTTTCACCTTGACATAATTAACTTAGCTGAACATAATGAAAGAAAGAAACATAAATGAACAAGATAAGAACATAAATGAGAAAGAGGTTAACTAAGTAAAGGAAAGGAAATGAAGTGCATAAACTTGATATTAATAAAAGCAAGACATAAGCAATACAAAGAGAGAAAGCAATAGCATGATCTTGATCTGAACACCAAGATGCCTCAATACATGGTAAGTGCCTCCTTTTATAGGCCAAAATTTGGAACTATTGATTTGTTGACTAATTGATGAGTGGGTGGCCACATCTTGACTAGATAATAATCCTTATCTTCTTGTCTGATCAAGACGTCATTGCTAACATCATAATTTGCCCAGAATCCTCAGGAATGTTCTAGGAAATTGTCTCAGCTTTCCAACAAAAAAAAGATGAGGTCATTTGGACTTCTAGAACTCAAGATATGGGCTGAACACTAAATAGTGTTTGGGCTGCAGGACAGCTTCGGACTTCTTCGTTGTTCCTTCAATTTGGACTTCAAAACGACCTTTTCAAATCTTGGGCTCCTCATGAAAGTTGTAGGCCTTTGTCTTACCTTTCCATCCATATAAAGTGGACCTAAATTCGAAATCTAGAGCTCCAGATATGATCCAATTACCGAGCAATGTTCCGGTTTGGACTGCACCGACATCTCTTTTCTAAGTTTGGCCATCTCTTTGTCCTTTCACTTTTAATGCTTAAACTCATCAATCAATCATTTTATTTATGTGATAGTCCTGCATTTAAAATGAGCATTTACCATAAATTAAGGTATCTTATAATATCAAACTTGTTATTATAAAACATGCTTTAGTTAAGGAGTTATTGATACTTCAAGTGCAAAATGATGATATAAAACCTTAATAAACATGCACTTTTAAGTACTAATCACACCCCCCAACCAGCTTATTACTAGTCCCTAGTAATCTAAAGCGTTAAAATAGAGAAACAATTTGCAAGTTCCACAAAGCAAGACATTCATCATTCAACTTCCATTAATCTATCCAGATAAACAAACTCTCATCAAATATATATTCCTGCTTCATACTTCTTAAACAAGATATTAATAAACCTTCTTCTTGTGTGCTCAATGAAAACATAGATGATGGGGCTTTTGTTGGAAGAAAACAATATTATGTTCAAATGTTTAAGGTGAACTTCCTTGGGTTGGGATTATTATTATTATTATTATTATTTTTTTATATACACATACAACTTAAAACACAATGTATCTTTAACCCATGTAACGAGTTTTAGGCTAATGACTCCCAGACCAGTTGGTCTTAGGGCATTAGGTGTTGAGACACCCCTACGAGCTTAACATAAATTATGTGATAGTCCTGCATTTAAAATGAGCATTTACCATAAATTAAGGTATCTTATAATATCAAACTTGTTATTATAAAACATGCTTTAGTTAAGGAGTTATTGATACTTCAAGTGCAAAATGATGATATAAAACCTTAATAAACATGCACTTTTAAGTACTAATCACTGAGTCAAAGTGTTTTGCCGTTTGCGGAAGAAGTCTGATGTGGAACAAGTAGCAGAAGCTTACATGCTCAAGATGGATCACCTGAAATTTAAAGGCAACTAAATTTCGGCAATTGGGGAATCAAAGTCGGAATGCCGCGAAACTCTCCGAGTCAAAGCGTTTCGCCGTTTCTGGAAGAAGTCTGATGTGGAACAAGTAGCAGAAGCTTACATGCTCAAGATGGATCACCTGAAATTTAAAGGCAACTGAATTTCGGCGACCGGGGAATCGAAGTCGGAATGCCGCGAAGATCACCGAGAAAAAGCGTTTTGCCGTTTGCGGAAGAATTCTGATATGGAACAAGTAGCAGAAGCGTACATGCTCAAGAGGGATGAACGGAAATCCAAAAGCAATTGAATTTCGGCAACCGGGGAATCGAAGTCGGAAGGCCGCAAAACTCTCCGAGTCAAAGCGTTTCGCCGTTTGCGGAAGAAGTCTGATGTGGAACAAGTAGCAGAAGCTTACATGCTCAAGAGGGATCACCCGAAATTCAAAGGCAACTTAATTTCGGCAACCGGGGAATCGAAGTCGGAATGCCGCGAAACTCTCCGAGTCAAAGCGTTTCGCCGTTTGCGGAAGAAGTCTGATGTGGAACAAGTAGCAGAAGCGTACATGCTCAAGAGGGATCACCTGAAATTCAAAGGCAACTGAATTTCGGCAACCGGGAAATTGAAGTCGGAATGCCGCGAAACTCACCGAGTAAAAGCGTTTTGCCGTTTGCGGAAGAATTCAGATATGGAACAAGTAGCAGAAGCGTACATGCTCAAGAGGGATGAACGGAAATCCAAAAGCAATTGAATTTCGGCAACCGGGGAATCGAAGTCGGAATGCCGCGAAACTCTCCGAGTCAAAGCGTTTCGCCGTTTGCGGAAGAAGTCTGATGTGGAACAAGTAGCAGAAGCGTACATGCTCAAGAGGGATCACCTGAAATTCAAAGGCAACTGAATTTCGGCAACCGGGGAATCGAACTCGGAATGCCGCAAAACTCTCTGAATCAAAGCGTTTCACCATTTGCGGAAGAAGTCTGATGTGGAACAAGTAGCAGAACCTTACATGCTCAAGAGGGATCAACGGAAATTCAAAGGCAATTGAATTTCGGCAACTGGGAATCGAAGTCGGAATGCTGCGAAACTCTCTTAGTCAAAGCGTTTCGCCGTTTGCGGAAGAAGTCTGATGTGGAACAAGTAGCAGAAGCGTACATGCTCAAGATGGATCACCCGAAATTCAAAGGCAACTGAATTTCGGCAACCGGGGAATCGAACTCGGAATGCCGCGAAACTCCCCGAGTAAAAGCGTTTTGCCGTTTGAGGAAGAATTCTGATATGGAACAAGTAGCAGAAGCGTACATGCTCAAGAGGGATCACCCGAAATTCAAAGGCAGTTGAATTTCGGCAACCGGGGAATCGAAGTCGGAATGCCGCGAAACTCTCCTAGTCAAAGCGTTTCGCCGTTTGCGGAAGAAGTCTGATGTGGAACAAGTAGTTGAAGTTTACATGCTCAAGATGGATCACCCGAAATTCAATGGCAACTTAATTTCAGCAACCGGGGAATCGAAGTCGGAATGCCGCAAAACTCACCGAGTAAACGCATTTTGCCGTTTGCGGAAGAATTCTGATATGGAACAAGTAGCAGAAGCATACATGCTCAAGAGGGATCACCCGAAATTCAAAGGCAACTGAATTTCGGCAACCGGGGAATCGAAGTCGGAATGCCGCGAAACTCACCGAGTAAAAGCGTTTTGCCGTTTGAGGAAGAAGTCTGATGTGGAACAAGTAGCAGAAGCGTACATGCTCATGAGGGATCACCCGAAATTCAAAGGCAGTTGAATTTCGGCAACCGGGGAATCGAAGTCGGAATGCCGCGAAACTCTCCTAGTCAAAGCGTTTCGCCGTTTGCGGAAGAAGTCTGATGTGGAACAAGTTGTAGAAGTTTACATGCTCAAGATGGATCACCCGAAATTCAATGGCAACTTAATTTTGGCAACTGGGGAATCGATGTCGGAATGCCGCAAAACTCACCGAGTAAACGCGTTTTGCCGTTTGCGGAAGAATTCTGATATGGAACAAGTAGCAGAAGCATACATGCTCAACAGGGATCACCCGAAATTCAAAGGCAACTGAATTTCGGCAACCGGGGAATCGAAGTCGGAATGCCGCGAAACTATCCGAGTCAAAGTGTTTCGCCGTTTGCAGAGGAAGTCTGATGTGAAACAAGTAGCAGAAGCTTACATGCTCAAGATGGATCACCCGAAATTTAAAGGCAACTGAATTTCGGCAACCGGGGAATCGAAGTCGGAATGCCGCGAAACTCTCCGAGTCAAAGTGTTTCGCCGTTTGCGGAAGAATTCTGATCTGGAACAACTAGCAGAAGCGTACATGCTCAAGAGGGATCAATGGAAATTCAAAGGCAACTGAATTTCGGCAACCGGGGCATCGAAGTCGGAATGTCGCGAAACTCACTGAGTCAAAGCGTTTTGCCATTTACGGAAGAAGTCTGATGTTGAACAAGTAGCAGAAGGTTACATGCTCAAGATGGATCACCCGAAATTTAAAGGCAACTGAATTTCGGCAACCGGGGCATCGAAGTCGGAATGCCGCGAAACTCACCGACTAAAAGCGTTTCGCCATTTACGGAAGAAGTCTGATGTGGAACAAGTAGCAGAAGCGTACATGCTCAAGATGGATCACCCGAAATTCCAAGGCAACTGAATTTCGGCAACCGGGGAATCGAAGTCGGAATGCCGCGAAACTCACCGAGTAAACGCGTTTTGCCGTTTGCGGAAGAATTGTGATACGGAACAAGTAGCAGAAGCATACATGCTCAACAGGGATCACCCGAAATTCAAAGGCAACTGAATTTCGGCAACCGGGGAATCGAAGTCGGAATGTCGCGAAACTCACCGAGTAAAAGTGTGTTGCCGTTTGCGGAAGAATTCTGATATGGAAGAAGTAGCAGAAGCGTACATGCTCAAGAGGGATCAACGGAAATTCAAAGGCAATTGAATTTCGGCAACCGGGGAATCAAAGTCGGAATGCCGCGAAACTCTCCGAGTTAAAGCGTTTCGCCGTTTGTGGAAGAAGTCTGATGTGGAACAAGTAACAGAAGCTTACATGCTCAAGAGGGACCACCCGAAATTCAAAGGCAACTGAATTTCGGCAACCGGGGAATCGAACTCGGAATGCCGCGAAACTCCCCGATTAAAAGCGTTTTGCCGTTTGCGGAAGAATTCTGATATGGAACAAGTAGCAGAAGAGTACATGCTCAAGAGGGATCACCCGAAATTCAAAGGCAACTGTATTTGGGCAACAGGGGAATCGAAGTCGGAATGCCGCGAAACTCTCCTAGTCAAAGCGTTTCGCCATTTGCGGAAGAAGTCTGATGTGGAACAAGTAGCAGAAGCTTACATGCTCCAGATGGATCACCCGAAATTCAAAGGCAACTTAATTTCGGCAACCGGGGAATCGAAGTCGGAATGCCGCGAAACTCTCCGAGTCAAAGTGTTTCGCCGTTTGCGGAGGAAGTCTGATGTGAAACAAGTAGCAGAAGCTTACATGCTCAAGATGGATCACCCGAAATTTAAAGGCAACTTAATTTCGGCAACCGGGGAATCGAAGTCGGAAGGCCGCGAAACTCTCCGAGTCAAAGTGTTTCGCCGTTTGCGGAGGAAGTCTGATGTGAAACAAGTAGCAGAAGCGTACATGCTCAAGAGGGATCAACGGAAATTCAAAGGCAATTGAATTTCGGCAACCGGGGAATCGAAGTCGGAATGCCGCGAAACTCTCCGAGTCAAAGCGTTTCGCCGTTTGCGGAAGAAGTCTGATGTGGAACAAGTAACAGAAGCTTACATGCTCAAGAGGGACCACCCGAAATTCAAAGGCAACTGAATTTCGGCAACCGGGGAATCGAACTCGGAATGCCGCGAAACTCCCCGATTAAAAGCGTTTTGCCGTTTGCGGAAGAATTCTGATATGGAACAAGTAGCAGAAGCGTACATGCTCAAGAGGGACCACCCGAAATTCAAAGGCAACTGAATTTCGGCAACCGGGGAATCGAACTCGGAATGCCGCGAAACTCCCCGATTAAAAGCGTTTTGCCGTTTGCGGAAGAATTCTGATATGGAACAAGTAGCAGAAGCGTACATGCTCAAGAGGGATCACCCGAAATTCAAAGGCAACTGTATTTCGGCAACCGGGGAATCGAAGTCGGAATGCCGCGAAACTCTCCTAGTCAAAGCGTTTCGCCGTTTGCGGAAGAAGTCTGATGTGGAACAAGTAGCAGAAGCTTACATGCTCAAGATGGATCACCCGAAATTCAAAGGCAACTTAATTTCGGCAACCGGGGAATCGAAGTCGGAATGCCGCGAAACTATCCGAGTCAAAGTGTTTCGCCGTTTGCAGAGGAAGTCTGATGTGAAACAAGTAGCAGAAGCTTACATGCTCAAGATGGATCACCCGAAATTTAAAGGCAACTGAATGTCGGCAACCGGGGAATCGAAGTCGGAATGCCGCGAAACTCTCCGAGTCAAAGTGTTTCGCCGTTTGCGGAAGAATTCTGATATGGAACAACTAGCAGAAGCGTACATGCTCAAGAGGGATCAATGGAAATTCAAAGGGAACTGAATTTCGGCAACCGGGGCATCGAAGTCGGAATGTCGCGAAACTCACTGAGTCAAAGCGTTTTGCCGTTTACGGAAGAAGTCTGATGTTGAACAAGTAGCAGAAGGTTACATGCTCAAGATGGATCACCCGAAATTTAAAGGCAACTGAATTTCGGCAACCGGGGCAACGAAGTCGGAATGCCGCGAAACTCACCGATTAAAAGCGTTTTGCCATTTACGGAAGAAGTCTGATGTGGAACAAGTAGCAGAAGCGTACATGCTCAAGATGGATCACCCGAAATTCCAAGGCAACTGAATTTCGGCAACCGGGGAATCGAAGTCGGAATGCCGCGAAACTCACCGAGTAAACGCGTTTTGCCGTTTGCGGAAGAATTGTGATACGGAACAAGTAGCAGAAGCATACATGCTCAACAGGGATCACCCGAAATTCAAAGGCAACTGAATTTCGGCAACCGGGGAATCGAAGTCGGAATGTCGCGAAACTCACCGAGTAAAAGTGTTTTGCCGTTTGCGGAAGAATTCTGATATGGAAGAAGTAGCAGAAGCGTACATGCTCAAGAGGGATCAACGGAAATTCAAAGGCAATTGAATTTCGGCAACCGGGGAATCAAAGTCGGAATGCCGCGAAACTCTCCGAGTTAAAGCGTTTCGCCGTTTGCGGAAGAAGTCTGATGTGGAACAAGTAACAGAAGCTTACATGCTCAAGAGGGACCACCCGAAATTCAAAGGCAACTGAATTTCGGCAACCGGGGAATCGAAGTCGGAATGCCGCGAAACTCCCCGATTAAAAGCGTTTTGCCGTTTGCGGAAGAATTCTGATATGGAACAAGTAGCAGAAGCGTACATGCTCAAGAGGGATCACCCGAAATTCAAAGGCAACAGTATTTTGGCAACAGGGGAATCGAAGTCGGAATGCCGCGAAACTCTCCTAGTCAAAGCGTTTCGCCATTTGCGGAAGAAGTCTGATGTGGAACAAGTAGCAGAAGCTTACATGCTCCAGATGGATCACCCGAAATTCAAAGGCAACTTAATTTCGGCAACCGGGGAATCGAAGTCGGAATGCCGCGAAACTCTCCGAGTCAAAGTGTTTCGCCGTTTGCGGAGGAAGTCTGATGTGAAACAAGTAGCAGAAGCTTACATGCTCAAGATGGATCACCCGAAATTTAAAGGCAACTTAATTTCGGCAACCGGGGAATCGAAGTCGGAAGGCCGCGAAACTCTCCGAGTCAAAGTGTTTCGCCGTTTGCGGAGGAAGTCTGATGTGAAACAAGTAGCAGAAGCGTACATGCTCAAGAGGGATCAACGGAAATTCAAAGGCAATTGAATTTCGGCAACCGGGGAATCGAAGTCGGAATGCCGCGAAACTCTCCGAGTCAAAGCGTTTCGCCGTTTGCGGAAGAAGTCTGATGTGGAACAAGTAACAGAAGCTTACATGCTCAAGAGGGACCACCCGAAATTCAAAGGCAACTGAATTTCGGCAACCGGGGAATCGAACTCGGAATGCCGCGAAACTCCCCGATTAAAAGCGTTTTGCCGTTTGCGGAAGAATTCTGATATGGAACAAGTAGCAGAAGCGTACATGCTCAAGAGGGACCACCCGAAATTCTAAGGCAACTGTATTTCGGCAACCGGGGAATCGAACTCGGAATGCCGCGAAACTCCCCGATTAAAAGCGTTTCACCGTTTGCGGAAGAAGTCTGATGTGGAACAAGTAGCAGAAGCTTACATGCTCCAGATGGATCACCCGAAATTCAAAGGCAACTTAATTTCGGCAACCGGGGAATCGAAGTCGGAATGCCGCGAAACTCTCCGAGTCAAAGTGTTTCGCCGTTTGCGGAGGAAGTCTGATGTGCAACAAGTAGCAGAAGCTTACATGCTCAAGATGGATCACCCGAAATTTAAAGGCAACTGAATTTTGGCAACCGGGGAATCGAAGTCGGAATGCCGCGAAACTCTCCGAGTCAAAGTGTTTCGCCGTTTGCGGAGGAAGTCTGATGTGAAACAAGTAGCAGAAGCTTACATGCTCAAGATGGATCACCCGAAATTTAAAGGCAATTGAATTTTGGCAACCGGGGAATCGAAGTCGGAATGCCGCGAAACTCTCCGAGTCAAAGTGTTTCGCCGTTTGCGGAGGAAGTCTGATGTGAAACAAGTAGCAGAAGCATACATGCTCAAGAGGGATCAACGGAAATTCAAAGGCAATTGAATTTCGGCAACCGGGGAATCGAAGTCGGAATGCCGCGAAACTCTCCGAGTCAAAGCGTTTCGCCGTTTGCGGAAGAAGTCTGATGTGGAACAAGTAACAGAAGCTTACATGCTCAAGAGGGACCACCCGAAATTCAAAGGCAACTGAATTTCGGCAACCGGGGAATCGAACTCGGAATGCCACGAAACTCACCGATTAAAAGCGTTTTGCCAT
This sequence comes from Populus alba x Populus glandulosa, assembly GCA_033617975.1. NCBI lineage: Eukaryota > Viridiplantae > Streptophyta > Magnoliopsida > Malpighiales > Salicaceae > Populus > Populus alba x Populus glandulosa. The sequence continues at coordinate 14,485,187 of CM066145.1, read as the reverse complement.
TTGCTGAAGAATTCTGATATGGAACAAGTAGCAGAAGCTTACATGCTCAAGAGGGATCACCCGAAATTCAAAGGCAATTGAATTTCGGCAATCGGGGAATCGAAGTCGGAATGTCGTGAAACTCTCCTAGTCAAAGCGTTTCGCCGTTTGCGGAAGAAGTCTGATGTGGAACAAGTAGCAGAAGCTTACATGCTCAAGATGGATCACCCGAAATTCAAAGGCAACTTAATTTCGGCAACCGGGGAATCGAAGTCGGAATGCCTCGAAACTCACCGAGTAAACGCGTTTTGCCGTTTGCGGAAGAATTCTGATATGGAACAAGTAGCAGAAGCGTGCATGCTCATGAGGGATCACCCGAAATTCAAAGGCAACTTAATTTCGGCAACCGGGGCATCGAAGTCGGAATGCCGCGAAACTCACTGAGTCAAAGCGTTTTGCCGTTTACGGAAGAAGTCTGATGTTGAACAAGTAGCAGAAGCTTACATGCTCAAGAGGTATGAACGGAAATCCAAAAGCAATTGAATTTCGGCAACCGGGGAATCGAAGTCGGAAGGCCGCGAAACTCTCCGAGTCAAAGCGTTTCGCCGTTTGCGGAAGAAGTCTGATGTGGAACAAGTAGCAGAAGCTTACATGCTCAAGAGGGACCACCCGAAATTCAAAGGCAACTGAATTTCGGTAACCAGGGAATCGAACTCGGATTGCCGCGAAACTCCCCGATTAAAAGCGTTTTGCCGTTTGCGGAAGAATTTTGATATGGAACAGGTAGCAGAAGCTTACATGCTCAAGAGGGATCACCCGAAATTCAAAGGCAACGAAATTTCGGCACCCGGGGAATCGAAGTCGGAATGCCGCGAAACTCACCAAGTAAACGCGTTTTGCCGTTTGCGGAAGAAGTCTGATGTGGAACAAGTAACAGAAGCTTACATGCTCAAGAGGGACCACCCGAAATTCAAAGGAAACTGAATTTCGGCAACCGGGGAATCGAACTCGGAATGCCGCGAAACTCCCCGATTAAAAGCGTTTTGCCGTTTGCGGAAGAAGTCTGATGTGGAACAAGTAGCAGAAGCTTACATGCTCAAGATGGATCACCCGAAATTCAAAGGCAACTTAATTTCGGCAACCGGGGAATCGAAGTCGGAATGCCGCGAAACTCTCCGAGTCAAAGTGTTTCGCCGTTTGCGGAGGAAGTCTGATGTGCAACAAGTAGCAGAAGCTTACATGCTCAAGATGGATCACCCGAAATTTAAAGGCAACTGAATTTTGGCAACCGGGGAATCGAAGTCGGAATGCCGCGAAACTCTCCGAGTCAAAGTGTTTCGCCGTTTGCGGAGGAAGTCTGATGTGAAACAAGTAGCAGAAGCTTACATGCTCAAGATGGATCACCCGAAATTTAAAGGCAACTGAATTTCGGCAACCGGGGAATCGAAGTCGGAATGCCGCGAAACTCTCCGAGTCAAAGTGTTTCGCCGTTTGCGGGAGAATTCTGATATGGAACAAGTAGCAGAAGCGTACATGCTCAAGAGGGATCAACGGAAATTCAAAGGCAACTGAATTTCGGCAACCGGGGCATCGAAGTCGGAATGCCGCGAAACTCACTAACTCAAAGCGTTTTGCCGTTTACGGAAGAAGTCTGATGTTGAACAAGTAGCAGAAGGTTACATGCTCAAGATGGATCACCCGAAATTTAAAGGCAACTGACTTTCGGCAACCGGGGAATCGAAGTCGGAATGCCGCGAAACTCACCGATTAAAAGCGTTTTGCCGTTTGCGGAAGAAGTCTGATGTGGAACAAGTAGCAGAAGCGTACATGCTCATGAGGGATCACCCGAAATTCAAAGGCAGTTGAATTTCGGCAACCGGGGAATCGAAGTCGGAATGCCGCGAAACTCTCCTAGTCAAAGCGTTTCGCCGTTTGCGGAAGAAGTCTGATGTGGAACAAGTAGTAGAAGTTTACATGCTCAAGATGGATCACCCGAAATTCAATGGCAACTTAATTTTGGCAACTGGGGAAACGATGTCGGAATGCCGCAAAACTCACCGAGTAAACGCGTTTTGCCGTTTGCGGAAGAATTCTGATATGGAACAAGTAGCAGAAGCATACATGCTCAACAGGGATCACCCGAAATTCAAAGGCAACTGAATTTCGGCAACCGGGGAATCGAAGTCGGAATGCCGCGAAACTCACCGAGTAAAAGCGTTTTGCCGTTTGCGGAAGAATTCTGATATGGAACAAGTAGCAGAAGCGTACATGCTCAAGAGGGATCAACGGAAATTCAAAGGCAATTGAATTTCGGCAACCGGGGAATCGAAGGCGGAATGCCGCGAAACTGTCCGAGTCAAAGCGTTTCGCCGTTTGCGGAAGTAGTCTGATGTGGAACAAGTAACAGAAGCTTACATGCTCAAGAGGGACCACCCGAAATTCAAAGGCAACTTAATTTCGGCAACCGGGGCATCGAAGTCGGAATGCCGCGAAACTCACCGAGTAAATGCGTTTTGCCGTTTGCGGAAGAATTCTGATATGGAACAAGTAGCAGAAGCGTACATGCTCAATAGGGATCGCCCGAAATTCAAAGGCAACTTAATTTCGGCAACCGGGGCATCGAAGTCGGAATGCAGCGAAACTCACTGAGTCAAAGCATTTTGCTGTTTACGGAAGAAGTCTGATGTTGAACAAGTAGCAGAAGTTTACATTCTCAAGATGGATCACCCGAAATTTAAAGGCAACTGAATTTCGGCAACCGGGGAATCAAAGTCGGAATGCCGCGAAACTCTCCGAGTCAAAGCGTTTCGCCGTTTGCGGAGGAAGTCTGATGTGGAACAAGTAGCAGAAGCTTACATGCTCAAGATGGATCACCTGAAATTTAAAGGCAACTGAATTTCAGCAAACAGGGAATCGAAGTCGGAATGCCGCGAAACTCACCGATTAAAAGCGTTTTGCCGTTTGCGGAAGAAGTCTGATGTGGAATAAGTAGCAGAAGCGTACATGCTCAAGAGGGATCACCCGAAATTCAAAGGCAACTGTATTTCGGCAACCGGGGAATCGAAGTCGGAATGCCGCGAAACTCTCCTAGTCAAAGCGTTTCGCCGTTTGCGGAAGAAGTCTGATGTGGAACAAGTAGGAGAAGTTTACATGCTCAAGATGGATCACCCGAAATTCAATGGCAACTTAATTTCGGCAACCGGGGAATCGAAGTCGGAATGCCGCGAAACTCTCCGAGTCAAAGTGTTTCGCCGTTTGCGGAGGAAGTCTGATGTGAAACAAGTAGCAGAAGCTTACATGCTCAAGATGGATCACCCGAAATTTAAAGGCAACTTAATTTCGGCAACCGGGGAATCGAAGTCGGAATGCCGCGAAACTCACCGAGTAAAAGCGTTTTGCCGTTTGCGGAAGAATTCTGATATGGAACAAGTAGCAGAAGCGTACATGCTCAAGAGGGATCAACGGAAATTCAAAGGCAATTGAATTTCGGCAACCGGGGAATCGAAGTCGGAATGCCGCGAAACTCTCCGAGTCAAAGTGTTTCGCCGTTTGCGGGAGAATTCTGATATGGAACAAGTAGCAGAAGCGTACATGCTCAAGAGGGATCAACGGAAATTCAAAGGCAACTGAATTTCGGCAACCGGGGCATCGAAGTCGGAATGCCGCGAAACTCACTAACTCAAAGCGTTTTGCCGTTTACGGAAGAAGTCTGATGTTGAACAAGTAGCAGAAGGTTACATGCTCAAGATGGATCACCCGAAATTTAAAGGCAACTGACTTTCGGCAACCGGGGAATCGAAGTCGGAATGCCGCGAAACTCACCGATTAAAAGCGTTTTGCCGTTTGCGGAAGAAGTCTGATGTGGAACAAGTAGCAGAAGCGTACATGCTCATGAGGGATCACCCGAAATTCAAAGGCAGTTGAATTTCGGCAACCGGGGAATCGAAGTCGGAATGCCGCGAAACTCTCCTAGTCAAAGCGTTTCGCCGTTTGCGGAAGAAGTCTGATGTGGAACAAGTAGTAGAAGTTTACATGCTCAAGATGGATCACCCGAAATTCAATGGCAACTTAATTTTGGCAACTGGGGAAACGATGTCGGAATGCCGCAAAACTCACCGAGTAAACGCGTTTTGCCGTTTGCGGAAGAATTCTGATATGGAACAAGTAGCAGAAGCATACATGCTCAACAGGGATCACCCGAAATTCAAAGGCAACTGAATTTCGGCAACCGGGGAATCGAAGTCGGAATGCCGCGAAACTCACCGAGTAAAAGCGTTTTGCCGTTTGCGGAAGAATTCTGATATGGAACAAGTAGCAGAAGCGTACATGCTCAAGAGGGATCAACGGAAATTCAAAGGCAATTGAATTTCGGCAACCGGGGAATCGAAGGCGGAATGCCGCGAAACTGTCCGAGTCAAAGCGTTTCGCCGTTTGCGGAAGTAGTCTGATGTGGAACAAGTAACAGAAGCTTACATGCTCAAGAGGGACCACCCGAAATTCAAAGGCAACTTAATTTCGGCAACCGGGGCATCGAAGTCGGAATGCCGCGAAACTCACCGAGTAAATGCGTTTTGCCGTTTGCGGAAGAATTCTGATATGGAACAAGTAGCAGAAGCGTACATGCTCAATAGGGATCGCCCGAAATTCAAAGGCAACTTAATTTCGGCAACCGGGGCATCGAAGTCGGAATGCAGCGAAACTCACTGAGTCAAAGCATTTTGCTGTTTACGGAAGAAGTCTGATGTTGAACAAGTAGCAGAAGTTTACATTCTCAAGATGGATCACCCGAAATTTAAAGGCAACTGAATTTCGGCAACCGGGGAATCAAAGTCGGAATGCCGCGAAACTCTCCGAGTCAAAGCGTTTCGCCGTTTGCGGAGGAAGTCTGATGTGGAACAAGTAGCAGAAGCTTACATGCTCAAGATGGATCACCTGAAATTTAAAGGCAACTGAATTTCAGCAAACAGGGAATCGAAGTCGGAATGCCGCGAAACTCACCGATTAAAAGCGTTTTGCCGTTTGCGGAAGAAGTCTGATGTGGAATAAGTAGCAGAAGCGTACATGCTCAAGAGGGATCACCCGAAATTCAAAGGCAACTGTATTTCGGCAACCGGGGAATCGAAGTCGGAATGCCGCGAAACTCTCCTAGTCAAAGCGTTTCGCCGTTTGCGGAAGAAGTCTGATGTGGAACAAGTAGGAGAAGTTTACATGCTCAAGATGGATCACCCGAAATTCAATGGCAACTTAATTTCGGCAACCGGGGAATCGAAGTCGGAATGCCGCGAAACTCTCCGAGTCAAAGTGTTTCGCCGTTTGCGGAGGAAGTCTGATGTGAAACAAGTAGCAGAAGCTTACATGCTCAAGATGGATCACCCGAAATTTAAAGGCAACTTAATTTCGGCAACCGGGGAATCGAAGTCGGAATGCCGCGAAACTCACCGAGTAAAAGCGTTTTGCCGTTTGCGGAAGAATTCTGATATGGAACAAGTAGCAGAAGCGTACATGCTCAAGAGGGATCAACGGAAATTCAAAGGCAATTGAATTTCGGCAACCGGGGAATCGAAGTCGGAATGCCGCGAAACTCTCCGAGTCAAAGTGTTTCGCCGTTTGCGGGAGAATTCTGATATGGAACAAGTAGCAGAAGCGTACATGCTCAAGAGGGATCAACGGAAATTCAAAGGCAACTGAATTTCGGCAACCGGGGCATCGAAGTCGGAATGCCGCGAAACTCACTAACTCAAAGCGTTTTGCCGTTTACGGAAGAAGTCTGATGTTGAACAAGTAGCAGAAGGTTACATGCTCAAGATGGATCACCCGAAATTTAAAGGCAACTGAATTTCGGCAACCGGGGCATTGAAGTCGGAATGCCGCGAAACTCATTGAGTCAAAGCGTTTTGCTGTTTGCGGAAGAAGTCTGATGTGGAACAAGTAGCTGAAGCTTACATGCTCAAGAGGGATCAACGGAAATTCAAAGGCAACTGAATTTCGGCAACCGGGGCATCGAAGTCGGAATGCCGCGAAACTCACTAACTCAAAGCGTTTTGCCGTTTACGGAAGAAGTCTGATGTTGAACAAGTAGCAGAAGGTTACATGCTCAAGATGGATCACCCGAAATTTAAAGGCAACTGACTTTCGGCAACCGGGGAATCGAAGTCGGAATGCCGCGAAACTCACCGATTAAAAGCGTTTTGCCGTTTGCGGAAGAATTCTGATATGGAACAAGTAGCAGAAGCATACATGCTCAAGAGGGATCACCCGAAATTCAAAGGCAACTGAATTTCGGCAACCGGGGAATCGAAGTCGGAATGCCGCGAAACTCACCGAGTAAAAGCGTTTTGCCGTTTGCGGAAGAATTCTGATATGGAACAAGTAGCAGAAGCGTACATGCTCAAGAGGGATCAACGGAAATTCAAAGGCAATTGAATTTCGGCAACCGGGGAATCGAAGTCGGAATGCCGCGAAACTCTCCGAGTCAAAGCGTTTCGCCGTTTGCGGAAGAAGTCTGATGTGGAACAAGTAAGAGAAGCTTACATGCTCAAGAGGGACCACCCGAAATTCAAAGGCAACTGAATTTCGGCAACCGGGGAATCGAACTCGGAATGCCGCGAAACTCCCCGATTAAAAGCGTTTTGCCGTTTGCGGAAGAATTCTGATATGGAACAAGTAGCAGAAGCGTACATGCTCAAGAGGGATCACCCGAAATTCAAAGGCAACTGTATTTCGGCAACCGGGGAATCGAAGTCGGAATGCCGCGAAACTCTCCTAGTCAAAGCGTTTCGCCGTTTGCGGAAGAAGTCTGATGTGGAACAAGTAGCAGAAGCTTACATGCTCAAGATGGATCACCCGAAATTCAAAGGCAACTTAATTTCGGCAACCGGGGAATCGAAGTCGGAATGCCGCGAAACTCCCCGATTAAAAGCGTTTTGCCGTTTGCGGAAGAATTCTGATATGGAACAAGTAGCAGAAGCGTACATGCTCAAGAGGGATCACCCGAAATTCAAAGGCAACTGTATTTCGGCAACCGGGGAATCGAAGTCGGAATGCCGCGAAACTCTCCTAGTCAAAGCGTTTCGCCGTTTGCGGAAGAAGTCTGATGTGGAACAAGTAGCAGAAGCATACATGCTCAAGATGGATCACCCGAAATTTAAAGGCAACTGAATTTCGGCAACCGGGGAATCGAAGTCGGAATGCCGCGAAACTCACCGATTAAAAGCGTTTTGCCGTTTGCGGAAGAAGTCTGATGTGGAACAAGTAGCAGAAGCGTACATGCTCAAGAGGGATCACCCGAAATTCAACGGCAGTTGAATTTCGGCAACCGGGGAATCGAAGTCGGAATGCCGCGAAACTCTCCTACTCAAAGCATTTCGCCGTTTGCGGAAGAAGTCTGATGTGGAACAAGTAGCAGAAGCTTACATGCTCAAGATGGATCACCCGAAATTCAATGGCAACTTAATTTCGGCAACCGGGGAATCGAAGTCGGAATGCCGCGAAACTCTTCTAGTCGAAGCATTTCGCCGTTTGCGGAAGAAGTCTGATGTGGAACAAGTAGTAGAAGCTTACATGCTCAAGATGGATCACCCGAAATTCAAAGGCAACTTAATTTCGGCAACCGGGGAATCGAAGTCGGAATGCCGCGAAACTCTCTGAGTCAAAGCGTTTCGCTGTTTGCGGAAGAAGTCTAATGTGGAACAAGTAGCAGAAGCTTACATGCTCAAGATGGATCACCCGAAATTTAAAGGCAACTGAATTTCGGCAACCGGGGAATCGAAGTCGGAATGCCGCGAAACTCACCGATTAAAAGCGTTTTGCCATTTGCGGAAGAAGTCTGATGTGGAACAAGTAGCAGAAGCGTACATGCTCAAGAGGGATCACCCGAAATTCAAAGGCAATTGAATTTCGGCAACCGGGGAATCGAAGTCGGAATGCCGCGAAACTCACCGAGTAAACGCGTTTCGCCGTTTGCGGAAGAATTCTGATATGGAACAAGTAGCAGAAGCGTACATGCTCAATAGGGATCACCCGAAATTCAAAGGCAACTGAATTTCGGCAACCGGGGAATCGAAGTCGTAATGCCGCGAAACTCTCCGAGTCAAAGCGTTTCACCGTTTGCGGAGGAAGTCTGATGTGGAACAAGTAGCAGAAGCTTACATGCTCAAGATGGATCACCCAAAATTTAAAGGCAACTGAATTTCGGCAACCGGGGAATCGAAGTCGGAATGCCGCGAAACTCACCGATTAAAAGCGTTTTGCCGTTTGCGGACGAAGTCTGAGGTGGAACAAGTAGCAGAAGCGTACATGCTCGAGAGGGATCACCCGAAATTGAAAGGCAATTGAATTTCGGCAACCGGGGAATCGAAGGCGGAATGCCGCGAAACTCTCCTAGTCAAAGCGTTTCGCCGTTTGCGGAAGAAGTCTGATGTGGAACCAGTAGTAGAAGTTTACATGCTCAAGATGGATCACCCGAAATTCAATTGCAACTTAATTTCGGCAACCGGGGAATCGAAGTCGGAATGCCGCAAAACTCACCGAGTAAACGCGTTTTGCCGTTTGCGGAAGAATTCTGATATGGAACAAGTAGCAGAAGCAAACATGCTCAAGAGGGATCACCCGAAATTCAAAGGCAACTGAATTTCGGCAACCGGGGAATCGAAGTCGGAATGCCGCGAAACTCACCGAGTAAAAGCGTTTTGCCGTTTGCGAAAGAATTCTGATATGGATCAAGTAGCAGAAGCGTACATGCTCAAGAGGGAGCAACGGAAATTCAAAGGCAATTGAATTTCGGCAACCGGGGAATCGAAGTCGGAATGCCGCGAAACTCTCCGAGTCAAAGCGTTTCGCCGTTTGCGGAAGAAGTCTGATGTGGAACAAGTAACAGAAGCTTACATGCTCAAGAGGGACCACCCGAAATTCAAAGGCAACTGAATTTCGGAAACCGGGGAATCGAACTCGGAATGCCGCGAAACTCCCCGATTAAAAGCGTTTTGCCGTTTGCGGAAGAATTCTGATATGGAACAAGTAGCAGAAGCGTACATGCTCAAGAGGGATCACCCGAAATTCAAAGGCAACTGTATTTCGGCAACCGGGGAATCGAAGTCGGAATGCCGCGAAACTCACCGAGTAAAAGCGTTTTGCCGTTTGCGGAAGAATTCTGATATGGAACAAGTAGCAGAAGCGTACATGCTCAAGAGGGATCAACGGAAATTCAAAGGCAATTGAATTTCGGCAACCGGGGGATCGAAGTCGGAATGCCGCGAAACTCTCCTAGTCAAAGCGTTTCGCCGTTTGCGGAAGAAGTCTGATGTGGAACAAGTAACAGAAGCGTACATGCTCAAGAGGGACCACCCGAAATTCAAAGGCAACTGAATTTCGGCAACCGGGGAATCGAACTCGGAATGCCGCGAAACTCCCCGATTAAAAGCGTTTTGCCGTTTGCGGAAGAATTCTGATATGGAACAAGTAGCAGAAGCGTACATGCTCAAGAGGGATCACCCGAAATTCAAAGGCAACTGTATTTCGGCAACCGGGGAATCGAAGTCGGAATGCCGCGAAACTCACCGAGTAAAAGCGTTTTGCCGTTTGCGGAAGAATTCTGATATGGAACAAGTAGCAGAAGCGTACATGCTCAAGAGGGATCAACGGAAATTCAAAGGCAATTGAATTTCGGCAACCGGGGGATCGAAGTCGGAATGCCGCGAAACTCTCCTAGTCAAAGCGTTTCGCCGTTTGCGGAAGAAGTCTGATGTGGAACAAGTAGCAGAAGCTTACATGGTCAAGATGGATCACCCGAAATTCAAAGGCAACTTAATTTCGGCAACCGGGGAATCGAAGTCGGAATGCCGCGAAACTCACCGAGTAAAAGCGTTTTGCCGTTTGCGGAAGAATTCTGATATGGAACAAGTAGCAGAAGCGTACATGCTCAAGAGGGATCAACGGAAATTCAAAGGCAATTGAATTTCGGCAACCGGGGAATCGAAGTCGGAATGCCGCGAAACTCTCCGAGTCAAAGCGTTTCGCCGTTTGCGGAAGAAGTCTGATGTGGAACAAGTAACAGAAGCTTACATGCTCAAGAGGGACCACCCGAAATTCAAAGGCAACTGAATTTCGGCAACCGGGGAATCGAACTCGGAATGCCGCGAAACTCCCCGATTAAAAGCGTTTTGCCGTTTGCGGAAGAATTCTGATATGGAACAAGTAGCAGAAGCGTACATGCTCCAGAGGGATCACCCGAAATTCAAAGGCAACTGTATTTCGGCAACTGGGGAATCGAAGTCGGAATGCCGCGAAACTCTCCTAGTCAATGCGTTTCGCCATTTGCGGAAGAAGTCTGATGTGGAACAAGTAGCAGAAGCGTACATGCTCAAGAGGGATCAACGGAAATTCAACGGCAATTGAATTTCGGCAACCGGGGAATCGAAGTCGGAATGCCGCGAAACTCTCCGTGTCAAAGCGTTTCGCCGTTTGCGGAAGAAGTCTGATGTGGAACAAGTAACAGAAGCGTACATGCTCAAGAGGGACCACCCGAAATTCAAAGGCAATTGAATTTCGGCAACCGGGGAATCGAAGTCGGAATGCCGCGAAACTCTTCTAGTCAAAGCGTTTCGCCGTTTGCGGAAGAAGTCTGATGTGGAAAAAGTAGTAGAAGCTTACATGCTCAAGATGGATCACCCGAAATTCAAAGGCAACTGAATTTCGGCAACCGGGGAATCGAAGTCGGAATGCCGCGAAACTCACCGAATAAAAGCGTTTTGCCATTTGCGGAAGAAGTCTGATGTGGAACAAGTAGTAGAAGTTTACATGCTCAAGATGGATCACCCGAAATTCAATGGCAACTTAATTTCGGCAACCGGGGAATCGAAGTCGGAATGCCGCAAAACTCACCGAGTAAACGCGTTTCGCCGTTTGCGGAAGAAGTCTGATGTGGAACAAGTAACTGAAGCGTACATGCTCAATAGGAACACCCGAAATTCAAAGGCAACTGAATTTCGGCAACCGGGGTATCGAAGTCGGAATGCCGCGAAACTCACTGAGTCAAAGCGTTTTGCCGTTTACGGAAGAAGTCTGATGTTGAACAAGTAGCAGAAGTTTACATGCTCAAGAGGGATCACCCGAAATTCAAAGGCAACTGCATTTCGGCAACCGGGGAATCAAAGTCGGAATGCTACGAAACTCTCCGAGTAAAAGCGTTTCGCCGTTTGCGGAAGAAGTCTGATGTGGAACAAGTTGCAGAAGCTTACATGCTCAAGAGGGATCACCCGAAATTCAAAGGCAACTGAATTTCGGCAACCGGGGAATCGAACTCGAAATGCCGCGAAACTCCCGATTAAAAGCGTTTTACCGTTTGCGGAAGAATTCTGATATGGAACAAGTAGCAGAAGCGTACATGCTCAAGAGGGGTCACCCGAAATTCAAAGGCAACTGTATTTCGGCAACCGGGGAAATCGAAGTCGGAATGCCGCGAAACTCTCCTAGTCAAAGCGTTTCTCCGTTTGCGGAAGAAGTCTGATGTGGAAAAAGTAGCAGAAGCTTACATGCTCAAGATAGATCACCCGAAATTCAAAGGCAACTTAATTTCGGCAACCGGGGAATCGAAGTCGGAATGCCGTGAAACTCACCGATTAAAAGCATTTTGCCGTTTGCGGAAGAAGTCTGATGTGGAACAAGTAGCAGAAGCGTACATGCTCAAGAGGGATCACCCGAAATTCAAAGGCAATTGAATTTCGGCAACCGGGGAATCGAAGTCGGAATGCCGCGAAACTCACCGATTAAAAGCGTTTTGCCATTTGCGGAAGAAGTCTGATGTGGAACAAGTAGTAGAAGTTTACATGCTCAAGATGGATCACCCGAAATTCAATGGCAACTTAATTTCGGCAACCGGGGAATCGAAGTCGGAATGCCGCAAAACTCACCGAGTAAACGCGTTTTGCCGTTTGCGGAAGAATTCTGATATGGAACAAGTAGCAGAAGCATACATGCTCAATAGGGATCACCCGAAATTCAAAGGCAACTGAATTTCGGCAACCGGGGCATCGAAGTCGGAATGCCGCGAAACTCACCGAATAAAAGCCTTTTGTCGTTTACGGAAGAAGTCTGATGTTGAACAAGTAGCAGAAGTTTACATGCTCAAGATGGATCACCCGAAATTCAATGGCAACTTAATTTCGGCAACCGGGGAATCAAAGTCGGAATGCCGCGAAACTCACCGAGTAAAAGCGTTTCACCGTTTGCGGAAGAATTCTGATATGGAACAAGTAGCAGAAGCATACATGCTCAATAGGGATCACCCGAAATTCAAAGGCAACTGAATTTCGGCAACCGGGGCATCGAAGTCGGAATGCCGCGAAACTCACTGAGTCAAAGCGTTTTGCCGTTTACCGAAGAAGTCTGATGTTGAACAAGTAGCAGAAGTTTACATGCTCAAGAGGGATCACCCGAAATTCAAAGGCAACTGCATTTCGGCAACCGGGGAATCAAAGTCGGAATGCTACGAAACTCTCCGAGTAAAAGCGTTTCGCCGTTTGCGGAAGAAGTCTGATGTGGAACAAGTTGCAGAAGCTTACATGCTCAAGAGGGATCACCCGAAATTCAAAGGCAACTGAATTTCGGCAACCGGGGAATCGAACTCGAAATGCCGCGAAACTCCCGATTAAAAGCGTTTTACCGTTTGCGGAAGAATTCTGATATGGAACAAGTAGCAGAAGCGTACATGCTCAAGAGGGGTCACCCGAAATTCAAAGGCAACTGTATTTCGGCAACCGGGGAATCGAAGTCGGAATGCCGCGAAACTCTCCTAGTCAAAGCGTTTCTCCGTTTGGGGAAGAAGTCTGATGTGGAAAAAGTAGCAGAAGCTTACATGCTCAAGATAGATCACCCGAAATTCAAAGGCAACTTAATTTCGGCAACCGGGGAATCGAAGTCGGAATGCCGCGAAACTCACCGATTAAAAGCGTTTTGCCGTTTGCGGAAGAAGTCTGATGTGGAACAAGTAGCAGAAGTGTACATGCTCAAGAGGGATCACCCGAAATTCAAAGGCAATTGAATTTCGGCAACCGGGGAATCGAAGTCGGAATGCCGCGAAACTCACCGATTAAAAGCGTTTTGCCATTTGCGGAAGAAGTCTGATGTGGAACAAGTAGGAGAAGCATACATGCTCAATAGGAATCACCCGAAATTCAAAGGCAACTGAATTTCGGCAACCGGGGCATCGAAGTCGGAATGCCGCGAAACTCTCCGAGTCAAAGCGTTTTGCCGTTTGCGGAAGAATTCTGATGTGGAACAAGTAGCAGAAGCTTACATGCTCAAGATGGATCACCCGAAATTTAAAGGCAACTGAATTTCGGCAACCGGGGAATCGAAGTCGGAATGCCGCGAAACTCACCGATTAAAAGCGTTTTGCCGTTTGCAGAAGAAGTCTGATGTGGAACAAGTAGCAGAAGCGTACATGCTCAAGAGGGATCACCCGAAATTCAAAGGCAACTGCATTTCGGCAACCGGGGAATCAAAGTCGGAATGCCGCGAAACTCACCGAGTAAAAGCGTTTCGCCGTTTGCGGAAGAATTCTGATGTGGAACAAGTTGCAGAAGCATACATGCTCAAGAGGGATCACCTGAAATTTAAAGGCAACTGATTTTCAGCAATCGGGGCATCGAAGTCGGAATGCCGCGAAACTCACCGATTAAAAGCGTTTTGCCGTTTGCGGAAGAAGTCTGATGTGGAACAAGTAGCAGAAGCGTACATGCTCAAGAGGGATCACCCGAAATTCAAAGGCAACGGAATTTCGGCAACCGGGGAATCGAAGTCAGAATGCCGCGAAACTCACCGAGTAAACGTGTTTTGCCGTTTGCGGTAGAATTCTGATGTGGAACAAGTAGCAGAAGCGTACATGCTCAAGAGGGATCATCCGAAATTCAAAGGCAATTGAATTTCGGCAACCGGGGCATCGAAGTCGGAATACCGCGAAACTCACTGAGTCAAAGTGTTTTGCCATTGGCGGAAGAAGTCTGATGTGGAACAAGTAGCAGAAGCTTACATGCTCATGAGGGATCACCCGAAATTCAAAGGCAATTGAATTTTGGCAACCGGGGAATCGAAGTCGGAATGCCGCGAAACTCTCCGAGTCAAAGTGTTTCGCCATTTGCGGAGGAAGTCTGATGTGAAACAAGTAGCAGAAGCTTACATGCACAAGATGGATCACCCGAAATTCAAAGGCAATTGAATTTCGGCAACCGGGGAATCGAAGTCGGAATGCCGCGAAACTCACCGATTAAAAGCGTTTTGCCATTTGCGGAAGAAGTCTGATGTGGAACAAGTAGCAGAAGCTTACATGCTCATGAGGGATCACCCGAAATTCAAAGGCAATTGAATTTTGGCAACCGGGGAATCGAAGTCGGAATGCCGCGAAACTCTCCGAGTCAAAGTGTTTCGCCATTTGCGGAGGAAGTCTGATGTGAAACAAGTAGCAGAAGCTTACATGCACAAGATGGATCACCCGAAATTTAAAGGCAACTGAATTTCGGCAACCGGGGAATCGAAGTCGGAATGCCGCGAAACTCACCGATTGAAAGCGTTTTGCCATTTGCGGAAGAAGTCTGATGTGGAACAAGTAGCAGAAGCGTACATGCTCAAGAGGGATCACCCGAAATTCAAAGGCAACTGCATTTCGGCAACCGGGGAATCAAAGTCGGAATGCAGCGAAACTCTCCGAGTAAAAGCTTTTCGCCGTTTGCGGAAGAAGTCTGATTTGGAACAAGTTGCAGAAGCTTACATGCTCAAGAGGGATCACCCGAAATTCAAAGGCAACTGAATTTCGGCAACCGGGGAATCGAACTCGAAATGCCGCGAAACTCCCCGATTAAAAGCGTTTTACCGTTTGCGGAAGAATTCTGATATGGAACAAGTAGCAGAAGCGTACATGCTCAAGAGGGGTCACCCGAAATTCAAAGGCAACTGTATTTCGGCAACCGGGGAATCGAATTCGGAATGCCGCGAAACTCTCCTAGTCAAAGCGTTTCGCCGTTTGCGGAAGAAGTCTGATGTGGAAAAAGTAGCAGAAGCTTACATGCTCAAGATAGATCACCCGAAATTCAAAGGCAACTTAATTTCGGCAACCGGGGAATCGAAGTCGGAATGTCGCGAAACTCACCGATTAAAAGCGTTTTGCCGTATGCGGAAGAAGTCTGATGTGGAACAAGTAGCAGAAGCATACATGCTCAAGATGGATCACCCGAAATTCAATGGCAACTTAATTTCGGCAACCGGGGAATCGAAGTCGGAATGCCGCAAAACTCACCGAGTAAACGCGTTTTGCCGTTTGCGGAAGAATTCTGATATGGAACAAGTAGCAGAAGCATACATGTTCAATAGGGATCACCCGAAATTCAAAGGCAACTGAATTTCGGCAACCGGGGCATCGAAGTCGGAATGCCGCGAATCTCACTGAGTCAAAGCGTTTTGCCGTTTACGGAAGAAGTCTGATGTTGAACAAGTAGCAGAAGTTTACATGCTCAAGATGGATCACCCGAAATTTAAAGGCAACTGAATTTCGGCAACCGGGGAATCGAAGTCGGAATGCCGCGAAACTCTCCGAGTCAAAGCGTTTCGTCGTTTGAGAGGAAGTCTGATGTGGAACAAGTAGTAGAAGCTTACATGCTCAAGATGGATCACCCGAAATTTAAAGGCAACTAAATTTCGGCAACCGGGGAATCGAAGGCGGAATGCCGCGAAACTCACCGAGTAATAGCGTTTCGCCGTTTGCGGAAGAATTCTGATATGGAACAAGTAGCAGAAGCGTACATGCTCAAGAGGGATCACCCGAAATTCAAAGGCAACTGAATTTCGACAACCGGGGCATCGAAGTCGGAATGCCGCAAAACTCACTGAGTCAAAGCGTTTTGCCGTTTGCGGAAGAAGTCTGATGTGGAACAAGTAGCAGAAGCTTACTTGCTCAAGAGGGATCAACGGAAATTCAAAGGCAATTGAATTTCGGCAACCAGGGAATCGAAGTCGGAATGCCGCGAAACTCTCCGAGTCAAAGCGTTTCGCCGTTTGCGGAAGAAGTCTGATGTGGAACAAGTAACAGAAGCTTACATGCTCAAGAGGGACCACCCGAAATTCAAAGGCAACTGAATTTCGGCAACCGGGGAATCGAACTCGGAATGCCGCGAAACTCCCCGATTAAAAGCGTTTTACCGTTTGCGGAAGAATTCTGATATGGAACAAGTAGCAGAAGCGTACATGCTCAAGAGGGATCACCCGAAATTCAAAGGCAACTGAATTTCGGCAACCAGGGAATCGAAGTCGGAATGCCGCGAAACTCACCGAGTAAAAGCGTTTTGCCGTTTGCGGAAGAATTCTGATATGGAACAAGTAGCAGAAGCGTACATGCTCAAGAGGGAACAACGGAAATTCAAAGGCAATTGAATTTCGGCAACCGGAGAATCGAAGTCGGAATGCCGCGAAACTCTACGAGTCAAAGCGTTTCGCCATTTGCGGAAGAAGTCTGATGTGGAACAAGTAACAGAAGCTTACATGCTCAAGAGGGACCACCCGAAATTCAAAGGCAACTGAATTTCGGCAACCGGGGAATCGAACTCGGAATGCCGCGAAACTCCCCGATTAAAAGCGTTTTACCGTTTGCGGAAGAATTATGATATGGAACAAGTAGCAGAAGCGTACATGCTCAAGAGGGATCACTCGAAATTCAAAGGCAACTGTATTTTGGCAACCGGGGAATCGAAGTCGGAATGCCGCGAAACTCTCCTAGTCAAAGCGTTTCGCCGTTTGCGGAAGAAGTCTGATGTGGAAAAAGTAGCAGAATCTTACATGCTCAAGATGGATCACCCGAAATTCAAAGGCAACTTAATTTCGGCAACCGGGGAATCGAAGTCGGAATGCCGCGAAACTCACCGATTAAAAGTGTTTTGCCGTTTGCGGAAGAAGTCTGATGTGGAACAAGTAGCAGAAGCGTACATGCTCAAGAGGGATCACCCGAAATTCAAAGGCAATTGAATTTCGGCAACAGGGGAATCGAAGTCGGAATGCCGCGAAACTCACCGATTAAAAGCGTTTTGCCATTTGCAGAAGAAGTCTGATGTGGAAAAAGTAGCACAAGCGTACATGCTCAAGAGGGATCACCCGAAATTCAAAGGCAATTGAATTTCGGCAACCGGGGAATCCAAGTCGGAGTGCCGCGAAACTCTCCTAGTCAAAGCGTTTCGCCGTTTGCGGAAGAAGTCTGTTGTGGAACAAGTAGCAGAAGCTTACATGCTCAAGATGGATCACCCGAAATTCAAAGGCAACTGAATTTCGGCAACCGGGGAATCGAAGTAGGAATGCCGCGAAACTCTCCGAGTCAAAGCGTTTCGCCGTTTGCGGAAGAAGTCTAATGTGGAACAAGTAGCAGAAGCGTACATGCTCAAGAGGGATCACCCGAAATTCAAAGGGAATTGAATTACGGCAACCGGGGAATCGAAGTCGGAATGCCGCGAAACTCTCCTAGTCAAAGCATTTCGCCGTTTGCGGAAGAAGTCTGATGTGGAAAAAGTAGCACAAGCGTACATGCTCAAGAGGGATCACCCGAAATTCAAAGGCAATTGAATTTCGGCAACCGGGGAATCGAGGTCGGAATGCCGCGAAACTCTCCTAGTCAAAGCGTTTCGCCATTTGCGGAAGAAGTCTGATGTGGAACAAGTAGCAGAAGCGTACATGCTCAAGAGGGATCACCCGAAATTCAAAGGCAATTGAATTTCGGCAACCGGGGAATCGAGGTCGGAATGCCGCGAAACACTCCTAGTCAAAGCTTTTTGCCGTTTGCGGAAGAAGTCTAATGTGGAACAAGTAGCAGAAGCTTACATGCTCAAGATGGATCACCCGAAATTTAAAGGCAACTGATTTTCGGCAACCGGGGAATCGAAGGCGGAATGCCGCGAAACTCACCGATTAAAAGCGTTTTGCCGTTTGCGGAAGAAGTCTGATGTGGAACAAGTAGCAGAAGCGTACATGCTCAAGAGGGATCACCCGAAATTCAAAGGCAATTGAATTTCGGCAACCGGGGAATCGCTGTCGGAATGTCGCGAAACTCTCATAGTCAAAGAGTTTCGCCGTTTGCGGAAGAAGTCTGATGTGGAACAAGTAGCAGAAGCTTACATGCTCAAGAGGGATCACCCGAAATATAAAGGCAACAAAATTTCGGCAACCGGGGAATCGAAGTCGGAATGCCGCGAAACTCCCCGAGTAAAAGCGTTTTGCCATTTGCGGAAGAATTCTGATATGCAACAAGTAGCAGAAGCGTACATGCTCAAGAGGGATCACCCGAAATTCAAAGGCAACCGAATTTCGGCAACCGGGGAATCGAAGTCGGAATGCCGCGAAACTCACCGAGTAATAGCGTTTCGCCGTTTGCGGAAGAATTCTGATATGGAACAAGTAGCAGAAGCGTACATGCTCAAGAGGGATCACCTGAAATTCAAAGGCAACTGAATTTCGACAACCGGGGCATCGAAGTCGGAATGCCGCAAAACTCACTGAGTCAAAGCGTTTTGCCGTTTGCGGAAGAAGTCTGATGTGGAACAAGTAGCAGAAGCTTACTTGCTCAAGAGGGATCACCCGAAATTCAAAGGCAACTGAATTTCGGCAACTGGGGAATCGAAGTCGAAATGCCGCGAAACTCACCGAGTCAAAGCGTTTCGCCGTTTGCGGAAGAAGTCTGATGTGGAACAAGTAGCAAAAGCTTACATGCTCAAGAGGGATCACCCGAAATTCAAAGGCAACGGAATTTCGGCAACCGGGGAATCGAAGTCGGAATGCCGCGAAACTCACCGATTAAAAGTGTTTTGCCGTTTGCGGAAGAATTCTGATATGGAACAAGTAGCAGAAGCGTACATGCTCAAGAGGGATCACCCGAAATTCAAAGGCAACTGAATTTCGGCAATTGGGGAATCGAAGTCGGAATTTCGCGAAACTCTCCGAGTCAAAGCATTTCGCCGTTTGCGGAAGAAGTCTGATGTGGAACAAGTAGCAGAAGCTTACATGCTCAAGAGGGATTACCCAAAATTCAAAGGCAACGGAATTTCAGCAACCGGGGAATCGAAGTCGGAATGCCGCGAAACTCACCGAGTAAAAGCGTTTTGCCGTTTGCGGAAGAATTCTGATATGGAACAAGTAGCAGAAGCGTACATGCTCAAGAGGGATCACCCGAAATTCAAAGGCAACTGAATTTCGGCAATTGGGGCATCGAAGTCGGAATGCCGCGAAACTCTCCGAGTCAAAGCGTTCCGCCGTTTGCGGAAGAAGTCTGATGTGGAACAAGTAGCAGAAGCTTACATGCTCAAGAGGGATCACCAGAAATTCAAAGGCTACTGAATTTCGGCGACCGGGGAATCAAAGTCGGATTGTCGCGAAACTCTCCGAGTAAAAGCATTGTGAATTGCGGAAGAATTCTGATATGGAACAAGTTGCAAAAGCGTACATGCTCAAGAGGGATCATCTGAAATTCAAAGGCAACTGAATTTCGACAACCGGGGCATCGAAGTCGGAATGCCGCAAAACTCACTGAGTCAAAGCGTTTTGCCGTTTGCGGAAGAAGTCTGATGTGGAACAAGTAGTAGAAGCTTACTTGCTCAAGAGGGATCACCCGAAATTCAAAGGCAACTGAATTTCGGCAACCGGGGAATCGAAGTCGAAATGCCGCGAAACTCTCCGAGTCAAAGCGTTTCGCCGTTTGCGGAAGAAGTCTGATGTGGAACAAGTAGCAAAAGCTTACATGCTCAAGAGGGATCACCCGAAATTCAAAAGCAACGGAATTTCGGCAACCGGGGAATCGAAGTCGGAATGCCGCGAAACTCACCGATTAAAAGTGTTTTGCCGTTTGCGGAAGAATTCTGATATGGAACAAGTAGCAGAAGCGTACATGCTCAAGAGGGATCACCCGAAATTCAAAGGCAACTGAATTTCGGCAATTGGGGAATCGAAGTCGGAATTTCGCGAAACTCTCCGAGTCAAAGCATTTCGCCGTTTGCGGAAGAAGTCTGATGTGGAACAAGTAGTAGAAGCTTACATGCTCAAGAGGGATTACCCAAAATTCAAAGGCAACGGAATTTCAGCAACCGGGGAATCGAAGTCGGAATGCCGCGAAACTCACCGAGTAAAAGCGTTTTGCCGTTTGCGGAAGAATTCTGATATGGAACAAGTAGCAGAAGCGTACATGCTCAAGAGGGATCACCCGAAATTCAAAGGCAACTGAATTTCGGCAATTGGGGCATCGAAGTCGGAATGCCGCGAAACTCTCCGAGTCAAAGCGTTCCGCCGTTTGCAGAAGAAGTCTGATGTGGAACAAGTAGCAGAAGCTTACATGCTCAAGATGGATCACCCGAAATTCAAAGGCAACTTAATTTCGGCAACCGGGGAATCGAAGTCGGAATGCCGCGAAACTCTCCGAGTAAACGCGTTTTGCCGTTTGCGGAAGAATTCTGATATGGAACAAGTAGCAGAAGTGTACATGCTCAAGAGGGATCACCCGAAATTCAAAGGCAACCGAATTTCGGCAACCGGGGAATCGAAGTCGGAATGCCGCGAAACTCACCGAGTAATAGCGTTTCGCCGTTTGCGGAAGAATTCTGATATGGAACAAGTAGCAGAAGCGTACATGCTCAAGAGGGATCACCCGAAATTCAAAGGCAACTGAATTTCGGCAATTGGGGAATCGAAGTCGGAATGCTGCGAAACTCTCTGAGTCAAAGCGTTTCGCCGTTTGCGGAAGAAGTCTGATGTGGAACAAGTAGCAGAAGCTTACATGCTCAAGAGGGATGACCCAAAATTCAAAGGCAACGGAATTTCGGCAACCGGGGAATCGAAGTCGGAATGCCGCGAAACTCACCGAGTAAAAGCGTTTTGCCGTTTGCGGAAGAATTCTGATATGGAACAAGTAGCAGAAGCGTACATGCTCAAGAGGGATCACCCGAAATTCAAAGGCAACTGAATTTCGGCAATTGGGGCATCGAAGTCGGAATGCCGCGAAACTCTCCGAGTCAAAGCGTTCCGCCGTGTGCGGAAGAAGTCTGATGTGGAACAAGTAGCAGAAGCTTACATGCTCAAGAGGGATCACCAGAAATTCAAAGGCTACTGAATTTCGGCAACCGGGGAATCGAAGTCGGATTGTCGCGAAACTCTCCGATTAAAAGCATTGTGAATTGCGGAAGAATTCTGATATGGAACAAGTAGCAGAAGCATACATGCTAAAGAGGGATCACCTGAAATTCAAAGGCAACTGAATTTCGGCAACCGGGGAATCCAAGTCGGAATGCCGCGAAACTCTCCGAGTAAAAACGTTTTGCCGTTTGCGGAAGAAGTCTGATATGGAACAAGTAGCAGAAGCGTACATGCTCAAGAGGGATCACCTGAAATTCAAAGGCAACTGAATTTTGACATCCGGGGAATAGAAGTCTGAATGTCGCGAAACTCACTGATTAAAAGTGTTTTGCCGTTTGCGGAAGAAGTCTGATGTGGAACAAGTAGCAGAAGCGTACGTGCTCAAGAGGGATCACCCGAAATTCAAAGGCAATTGAATTTCGGCAACCGGGGAATCAAAGTCGGAATACCGCGAAACTCTCCGAGTCAAAGCGTTTCGCCGTTTGCGGAAGAAGTCTGATGTGGAACAAGTAGCAGAAGCTTACATGCTCAAGAGGGATCACCCGAAATTCAAAGGAAACTGAATTTCGGCAACCGGGGAATCGAAGTCGGAATGCCGCGAAACACACTGAGTAAAAGCGTTTTGCTGTTTGCGGAAGAATTCTGATATGGAACAAGTAGCAGAAGCGTACATGCTCAAGAGGGATCAACGGAAATTCAAAGGCAATTGAATTTCGGCAACCGGGCCATTGAAGTCGGAATGCCGCGAAACTCATTGAGTCAAAGCATTTTGCCGTTTGCGGAAGAAGTCTGATGTGGAACAAGTAGCTGAAGCTTACATGCTCAAGAGGGATCAACGGAAATTCAAAGGCAACTGAATTTCGGCAACCGGGGAATCGAAGTCGGAATGCCGCGAAACTCTTCGAGTCAAAGCGTTTCGCCGTTTGCGGAATTAATCTGATGTGGAACAAGTAACAGAAGCTTACATGCTCAAGAGGGACCACCCGAAATTCAAAGGCAACTGAATTTCGGCAACCGGGGAATCGAACTCGGAATGCCGCGAAACTCAACGAGTAAAAGTGTTTGGCCGTTTGCGGAAGAATTCTGATATGGAACAAGTAGCAGAAGCGTACATGCTCAAGAGGGATCAACGGAAATTCAAAGGCAACTGAATTTCGGCAACCGGGGAATCTAAGTCGGAATGCCGCGAAACTCACCGAGTAAAAGCGTTTGCCGTTTGCGGAAGAATTCTGATATGGAACAAGTAGCAGAAGCGTACATGCTCAAGAGGGATCACCCGAAATTCAAAGGCAACTGAATTTCGGCAATTGGGGCATCGAAGTCGGAATGCCGCGAAACTCTCCGAGTCAAAGCGTTCCGCCGTTTGCAGAAGAAGTCTGATGTGGAACAAGTAGCAGAAGCTTACATGCTCAAGATGGATCACCCGAAATTCAAAGGCAACTTAATTTCGGCAACCGGGGAATCGAAGTCGGAATGCCGCGAAACTCTCCGAGTAAACGCGTTTTGCCGTTTGCGGAAGAATTCTGATATGGAACAAGTAGCAGAAGTGTACATGCTCAAGAGGGATCACCCGAAATTCAAAGGCAACCGAATTTCGGCAACCGGGGAATCGAAGTCGGAATGCCGCGAAACTCACCGAGTAATAGCGTTTCGCCGTTTGCGGAAGAATTCTGATATGGAACAAGTAGCAGAAGCGTACATGCTCAAGAGGGATCACCCGAAATTCAAAGGCAACTGAATTTCGGCAATTGGGGAATCGAAGTCGGAATGCTGCGAAACTCTCTGAGTCAAAGCGTTTCGCCGTTTGCGGAAGAAGTCTGATGTGGAACAAGTAGCAGAAGCTTACATGCTCAAGAGGGATGACCCAAAATTCAAAGGCAACGGAATTTCGGCAACTGGGGAATCGAAGTCGAAATGCCGCGAAACTCTCCGAGTCAAAGCGTTTCGCCGTTTGCGGAAGAAGTCTGATGTGGAACAAGTAGCAAAAGCTTACATGCTCAAGAGGGATCACCCGAAATTCAAAGGCAACGGAATTTCGGCAACCGGGGAATCGAAGTCGGAATGCTGCGAAACTCACCGATTAAAAGTGTTTTGCCGTTTGCGGAAGAATTCTGATATGGAACAAGTAGCAGAAGCGTACATGCTCATGAGGGATCACCCGAAATTCAAAGGCAACTGAATTTCGGCAATTGGGGAATCGAAGTCGGAATTTCGCGAAACTCTCCGAGTCAAAGCATTTCGCCGTTTGCGGAAGAAGTTTGATGTGGAACAAGTAGCAGAAGCTTACATGCTCAAGAGGGATTACCCAAAATTCAAAGGCAACGGAATTTCAGCAACCGGGGAATCGAAGTCGGAATGCCGCGAAACTCACCGAGTAAAAGCGTTTTGCCGTTTGCGGAAGAATTCTGATATGGAACAAGTAGCAGAAGCGTACATGCTCAAGAGGGATCACCCGAAATTCAAAGGCAACTGAATTTCGGCAATTGGGGCATCGAAGTCGGAATGCCGCGAAAATCTCCGAGTCAAAGCGTTCCGCCGTTTGCGGAAGAAGTCTGATGTGGAACAAGTAGCAGAAGCTTACATGCTCAAGAGGGATCACCAGAAATTCAAAGGCTACTGAATTTCGGCAACCGGGGAATCGAAGTCGGATTGTCGCGAAACTCTCCGAGTAAACGCATTGTGAATTGCGGAAGAATTCTGATATGGAACAAGTTGCAAAAGCGTACATGCTCAAGAGGGATCATCCGAAATTCAAAGGCAACTGAATTTCGACAACCGGGGCATCGAAGTCGGAATGCCGCAAAACTCACGGAGTCAAAGCGTTTTGCCGTTTGCGGAAGAAGTCTGATGTGGAACAAGTAGTAGAAGCTTACTTGCTCAAGAGGGATCACCCGAAATTCAAAGGCAACTGAATTTCGGCAACCGGGGAATCGAAGTCGAAATGCCGCGAAACTCTCCGAGTCAAAGCGTTTCGCCGTTTGTGTAACGACCCAACCTTTTCAAGGCTAAAGCCGCTGGATTTTTTTTTTTTTTTTTTCATCATCTCGACTTATTCATCATTTCCATTTTTTTTCTGTTCTATTCTCGTATTACCACGAGTTCATACATTATCATTCGTAATCCATTTCAATATTTAATTACTAGTTTTTACAAAAGGAATCGAATGACTAATTAAGTGATTTACATGTTCGTTCATGCAGAACTCATATCACCCATAATATACGAGTATATAATTCTTTTTCGAATGTGTGTGCCACGAAATGAATCTCCTGATGCCCCATATTGGTATGATGTCCCTGTTCCAACACAAGGTAATTTTAAGCATTATAGACCATTGAAGAAGTATAGTAAAACAAGATTAAAGTCACATTTCATTCATGGACCAAAAAGCATAATTCTTTAATTTCCCTTTACTTATGTCAACACAAACACCACCGTTAATAATCCGTCAATTAACGAGACAATTTCAATACTCAAACCCGATCATTCCTCTCGAATGTCGTTAGCCGAATTAATGTCTTTCTTTGGTTAAAGCATAACTAGTAGAATGCTTTCATATACTTAGTATATACGAAACGTAGTATACATGACCATATTAGTTCTTCTTAAAACTAACTCATAAACTCAAATCCGACAATCCTCTTTGGAGGCCATTAGTCGAAGTCAATCATTTCTTCATCTTGCTATCCACTAGGGTGCCATTAACCGTTTCTTCTTCTTCTTCTTTTTCTCTTCTTCTTCTTCTTCCTTTTCTTTTCTTTTTACATCACGGTCATCCCTTAGGATGCAATTAGCTGAAGCTAGTCATTTCTTCATCCTGATTATCCATTTAGAATGCTATTAGCCAAAGGTAGTAATTTCATTATCTCGATTATCCATTTAGGATGTCATCAGTCGTAATTAATCATTTGTTCACCTTGACTATCCACCTAGGATGTTATTAGTCGAAGCTAGTAATTCATACATCTCGGTTATCCATTTAGGATGCCATATACCAAAGCTAATCATTTATTCATTCTGGTAATTCATCTATGGTGCCATTACCATAGCAATTCATTTACTCATTCTGGTAATTCATCTATGGTGTCATTACCATAGTTAAATTTGCCATTTACCAAAACTAAGCATTTATTCATCCCAATCATACTTTGGATGCCCATAGTCAGAGCTAATCAATTGTTTACCCCTGACATCCCTTCGGATGTCATTAGCCAAAACTAATTAATCGTTTGTTCCGGTCATCCACTGGATGCCATTAGCCGAAGCCAATCAATCGTTTGTTCCGGTCATCCATTCGGATGCCATTAGCCGAAGCTAATCAATCGTTTGTTCCGGCCATCCACTCGGATGCCATTAGCCGAAGCTAATCAGTCGTTTGTTCCGGTCATCCACTCGGATGCCATTAGCCGAAGCTAATCATTGTTTTATCAAACAATTCATGACAATTTGACATTCCTTGCAACATCAAAGTAAACCCTTGGGGATACTTGTACCACCGTTTCCTAGTAATTTATCATTCCGTAACACGATGATAGATCCCTTTGTAATGCAAAAACCAAACATCCCACAACAGTTTAGCATTCAATATAACACAACACAACAGTACCCTTTGTATCATTCATCCAACCATTCTTGACAGTTAACGTTCAATGCAACATCATAATAAATCCCCAGTAATACTCACACCACCATTCGTGGTAATTAACCATCAATACGATACAATGATAGGTCTTTCATAACACTCATACAATCAATAAATGATAGATCCTTGGTAACACATTCATCACGATTACATTCAATATAATAAAATAGTAGATCTCTCATAATACTCATACAATCATTCATCACCATTACATTCAATAAGAATACAAAAGTAGATCCTTTGTACGACACATACTACCATTCATTAGTAGCTCAAATTCATAACAGCCCCCAACATCACATTCGGTTTAGTATTCATCACAACTCAATAAGATGTTCACCTCAAAAGGGTCAGTTTAGAACTCTAACATTTTCACCATTGTTTCAACATTCATTAAGAACTTGTTCGACATTTCATAGTCATTTCGACAATCATCAAGAATTTAATCCAACTCTTCTTCGTCATTTCTTCTTACAACAAGGATTTAATAACATATCATCACAAATTAACCATTTCAAAACATAAACATCAAAATGAGAAAAAGGTGGAAACCACCTACCTGCTCCACTTGTGGTCTGTCCTTGTCCTGGCAATGGTCCGATTCCGGCCACAACACCTAAGACACCAAAGACCACAATCAATTCATTTATATCTTCGATTCACATTCATCCCACTTATTTCAAGAATTCATATGTTCACATTCAAGTGTTCCACATTTTACACCATCATACTATGAGATTGTTACTAGAATTTAAGTCATTTCTGCCTTGTAGAAATCGACAGCGAGGCAGTTTCTGGCTGCCGATATCTGAATCGGCAGCGACGCAGTTTCTGGCTGTCGATATTGGAATCCTTTTTAATGCCTAAAAACATATATCCATTAAATCAACGAACTCAATGTCCCTTCATCCAAATTTCAAAACTTCCCTAACACATTTTACAACACAATTAATCTATAACAACACTAATAACAAGAGCACATTTTACCATTATATCTTACATAAACCCTACACCCACATAATTCTAATTTCATCAAAACATGTAATTAAATCAAGCTTCCTAAATGTTTTACTATGACTAGCAATAGATTCAAATAGAAACAACTCATCCACCTTTGATTATTTCCTTGAACTCAACGGTCAGAATATATATCATTGTGTTGTGTACAATATATCTCAAAATCAGAATCATCTAACGGTTGGATCTCCATAGATCTGAATAAAACCGAACTAACCTCAAAATGGACGAGCTACTGTTCAACATTAACCAAACCTTTCCGGAGAGTGCGTTTCCGATCTCCACCGTCCAGAATGTAGGTAACATCTAGATGCAGCACATATACAAAAATAGGCACGATCCAACGGTGGAAGAGAGAGACATCGGCCGGCGACCAAAACTGCCCTGCAGGTATATTTCCTTTTGTTTTCCAGGACACTTCCGATGATGATGGCTGCTCAATGGATTATGTTCCTTCAAATCCCTCCGGTCCGTTTATATATGAGTGTGAGAAGAACCATATATCCAAATATCAACATGATCCAACGGTGGATGCAAGAGATATGGCCACCGAAGCATTATTGGTTCATCCAAATCCTGCACCTCTATGTAACCGAATTCTCTATTGTCTCTCACCCCTTTTCGTTTTTCTTTCTCTCTTTTCTTTTTTTAATCTGGTGGCCTTTGCTGTTTTTAAAGGCACCATTGTTTTACTAATTACCTTTATGTCCCTCATTTATGTATTTATATATTATTTGTTTTTTTTTTCATGGAAACCATCCGGTTTGTTTCTGCTTAAATCGTTAGTCTTTACCAAACTCTCATTGGGATGATATCTTTCACCAATGTAGGAAAACATATTAATAGACTTCATGCAAAATTCCATCCCAATCCGACGATTGGATTGAGAGCTCTGCTTTCTAATGTAAAATTGGTCAGTTTATGACTTTTCGTCAACTATCCAAATTTTCTTGTTCAATCTTCACATAAAATAATATCAATTATCCTTCTAAACCTTTAAGGTCATTTTATTATTTTGGAATATATTCATTTTGTCATTTCTCTCATTATTTTATTCATCAAAACACGTTACTAGTTTCTTTGTCTTTATGAATTCTAAAACAAAATTCATTTTATGGAGGTCATCCCCTCCATTATATGTCACTTTCAGTCTTACGTTTACATGGCAGGTTATACATCCGCATATTTAAATCATAAATTTTCTAGGGTTTCACATTCTTCCCTCCTTCAAGAAATTTCGTCCTCGAAATTTAGAATTTCTACTTATATTTGTTAATATTATTGGGTACTTTCAAGATCCATCATTCAAGCCTATTACGATTAACATGTAATTCTTGTCATTGTCATAGTTTTCCAATTTCATGTTGCACTCCTTACAGTTTAACAACTATGATTTATCTTAGCTATTTAGTGTTTCAATATAGGAATACTCATGGTTCCTATAATTTCATACTTAACTACTTGTTCATACCATCGTATTTTCACATCCTAATCGTATTTAGAGCCCACCAAGTAACACTCTGTAACCATAGTTACTCAACTTTTGTGCACAGACACTTGTAATATTAAGTATTAACTCCTTAATCAACGTTTATTTACGTCTCATCATTAATGCATATTAGATCCCTTCACTCCCTAAATTCATCTCTTTTCTAGTTTCCTTATTAACTATGTATTTCTACTACCACGTGTACATACATTGCACACTCGTGACCTCCTCAACGACTCTTATAGGTAGCTTGCCAATTTATTTATTTATTTATTATCGTGTATGACGGTAACTTAGTGTCTTACTGTTAACTCATAACATTTCACAACAGGTATTACATCCATGTTCATGTTTTTAACCATTTCTCCTTTATGTCTATAAAGATAACCACGCCTACGATCCTTAATTCATTCTTGATTTTTAGGTGGATTCTCGTAAGGCAACTTAATAATGCTTTTTATAACCAATTTCCAAGTCTTTACCTCATATCTACAACGCCAGAAAATAAACTTGTATTGTCCATTTTGTTATGTACCAAACTAGTATTCCTTTACACTTCAAGATAAAGTGTTGTCAATTAGAGCAAGGGCCTAATATGCAAGGTCTCACTGCCATCTTAACATAATTATTTATTAAGGCATTAATCACAAAACAGTCCTGCCTCTATCCATACGCAATGTCAGAAGTTTGAATCGATAGCATTTACATCAACACTTGATTATGCCTAATCAATCATATATTCACTCTAATATTAATTCATATATGGTTTCATCCCATCCATTCATATTTCATCAAGACAACACACACCTTTGTTACATTATCATTTTATTAATATTTCAAATTTATTTTGTTCATGAACCCTTTACTTCTATCTAACATATTATCAAACAATGGTTACACATTTATTATTTGCTACCGATACCACAATCACGAAGTAAAAGCTCATTTCCTAAGTTACCGACTTCTTGACAACCCAATATCACTTCCTTAATTATCACACTTGTGGTAACTAGGTATATATATAAATATATACATGCCTAGTTCATTCTATATCAAGATACACGATTCATTATACTTTCCATGCTTAATAAGTCTACTGAATCACAACCGCGCTCTGATACCAACTGTAACGACCCAACCTTTTCAAGGCTAAAGCCGCTGGATTTTTTTTTTTTTTTTTTCATCATCTCGACTTATTCATCATTTCCATTTTTTTTCTGTTCTATTCTCGTATTACCACGAGTTCATACATTATCATTCGTAATCCATTTCAATATTTAATTACTAGTTTTTACAAAAGGAATCGAATGACTAATTAAGTGATTTACATGTTCGTTCATGCAGAACTCATATCACCCATAATATACGAGTATATAATTCTTTTTCGAATGTGTGTGCCACGAAATGAATCTCCTGATGCCCCATATTGGTATGATGTCCCTGTTCCAACACAAGGTAATTTTAAGCATTATAGACCATTGAAGAAGTATAGTAAAACAAGATTAAAGTCACATTTCATTCATGGACCAAAAAGCATAATTCTTTAATTTCCCTTTACTTATGTCAACACAAACACCACCGTTAATAATCCGTCAATTAACGAGACAATTTCAATACTCAAACCCGATCATTCCTCTCGAATGTCGTTAGCCGAATTAATGTCTTTCTTTGGTTAAAGCATAACTAGTAGAATGCTTTCATATACTTAGTATATACGAAACGTAGTATACATGACCATATTAGTTCTTCTTAAAACTAACTCATAAACTCAAATCCGACAATCCTCTTTGGAGGCCATTAGTCGAAGTCAATCATTTCTTCATCTTGCTATCCACTAGGGTGCCATTAACCGTTTCTTCTTCTTCTTCTTTTTCTCTTCTTCTTCTTCTTCCTTTTCTTTTCTTTTTACATCACGGTCATCCCTTAGGATGCAATTAGCTGAAGCTAGTCATTTCTTCATCCTGATTATCCATTTAGAATGCTATTAGCCAAAGGTAGTAATTTCATTATCTCGATTATCCATTTAGGATGTCATCAGTCGTAATTAATCATTTGTTCACCTTGACTATCCACCTAGGATGTTATTAGTCGAAGCTAGTAATTCATACATCTCGGTTATCCATTTAGGATGCCATATACCAAAGCTAATCATTTATTCATTCTGGTAATTCATCTATGGTGCCATTACCATAGCAATTCATTTACTCATTCTGGTAATTCATCTATGGTGTCATTACCATAGTTAAATTTGCCATTTACCAAAACTAAGCATTTATTCATCCCAATCATACTTTGGATGCCCATAGTCAGAGCTAATCAATTGTTTACCCCTGACATCCCTTCGGATGTCATTAGCCAAAACTAATTAATCGTTTGTTCCGGTCATCCACTGGATGCCATTAGCCGAAGCCAATCAATCGTTTGTTCCGGTCATCCATTCGGATGCCATTAGCCGAAGCTAATCAATCGTTTGTTCCGGCCATCCACTCGGATGCCATTAGCCGAAGCTAATCAGTCGTTTGTTCCGGTCATCCACTCGGATGCCATTAGCCGAAGCTAATCATTGTTTTATCAAACAATTCATGACAATTTGACATTCCTTGCAACATCAAAGTAAACCCTTGGGGATACTTGTACCACCGTTTCCTAGTAATTTATCATTCCGTAACACGATGATAGATCCCTTTGTAATGCAAAAACCAAACATCCCACAACAGTTTAGCATTCAATATAACACAACACAACAGTACCCTTTGTATCATTCATCCAACCATTCTTGACAGTTAACGTTCAATGCAACATCATAATAAATCCCCAGTAATACTCACACCACCATTCGTGGTAATTAACCATCAATACGATACAATGATAGGTCTTTCATAACACTCATACAATCAATAAATGATAGATCCTTGGTAACACATTCATCACGATTACATTCAATATAATAAAATAGTAGATCTCTCATAATACTCATACAATCATTCATCACCATTACATTCAATAAGAATACAAAAGTAGATCCTTTGTACGACACATACTACCATTCATTAGTAGCTCAAATTCATAACAGCCCCCAACATCACATTCGGTTTAGTATTCATCACAACTCAATAAGATGTTCACCTCAAAAGGGTCAGTTTAGAACTCTAACATTTTCACCATTGTTTCAACATTCATTAAGAACTTGTTCGACATTTCATAGTCATTTCGACAATCATCAAGAATTTAATCCAACTCTTCTTCGTCATTTCTTCTTACAACAAGGATTTAATAACATATCATCACAAATTAACCATTTCAAAACATAAACATCAAAATGAGAAAAAGGTGGAAACCACCTACCTGCTCCACTTGTGGTCTGTCCTTGTCCTGGCAATGGTCCGATTCCGGCCACAACACCTAAGACACCAAAGACCACAATCAATTCATTTATATCTTCGATTCACATTCATCCCACTTATTTCAAGAATTCATATGTTCACATTCAAGTGTTCCACATTTTACACCATCATACTATGAGATTGTTACTAGAATTTAAGTCATTTCTGCCTTGTAGAAATCGACAGCGAGGCAGTTTCTGGCTGCCGATATCTGAATCGGCAGCGACGCAGTTTCTGGCTGTCGATATTGGAATCCTTTTTAATGCCTAAAAACATATATCCATTAAATCAACGAACTCAATGTCCCTTCATCCAAATTTCAAAACTTCCCTAACACATTTTACAACACAATTAATCTATAACAACACTAATAACAAGAGCACATTTTACCATTATATCTTACATAAACCCTACACCCACATAATTCTAATTTCATCAAAACATGTAATTAAATCAAGCTTCCTAAATGTTTTACTATGACTAGCAATAGATTCAAATAGAAACAACTCATCCACCTTTGATTATTTCCTTGAACTCAACGGTCAGAATATATATCATTGTGTTGTGTACAATATATCTCAAAATCAGAATCATCTAACGGTTGGATCTCCATAGATCTGAATAAAACCGAACTAACCTCAAAATGGACGAGCTACTGTTCAACATTAACCAAACCTTTCCGGAGAGTGCGTTTCCGATCTCCACCGTCCAGAATGTAGGTAACATCTAGATGCAGCACATATACAAAAATAGGCACGATCCAACGGTGGAAGAGAGAGACATCGGCCGGCGACCAAAACTGCCCTGCAGGTATATTTCCTTTTGTTTTCCAGGACACTTCCGATGATGATGGCTGCTCAATGGATTATGTTCCTTCAAATCCCTCCGGTCCGTTTATATATGAGTGTGAGAAGAACCATATATCCAAATATCAACATGATCCAACGGTGGATGCAAGAGATATGGCCACCGAAGCATTATTGGTTCATCCAAATCCTGCACCTCTATGTAACCGAATTCTCTATTGTCTCTCACCCCTTTTCGTTTTTCTTTCTCTCTTTTCTTTTTTTAATCTGGTGGCCTTTGCTGTTTTTAAAGGCACCATTGTTTTACTAATTACCTTTATGTCCCTCATTTATGTATTTATATATTATTTGTTTTTTTTTTCATGGAAACCATCCGGTTTGTTTCTGCTTAAATCGTTAGTCTTTACCAAACTCTCATTGGGATGATATCTTTCACCAATGTAGGAAAACATATTAATAGACTTCATGCAAAATTCCATCCCAATCCGACGATTGGATTGAGAGCTCTGCTTTCTAATGTAAAATTGGTCAGTTTATGACTTTTCGTCAACTATCCAAATTTTCTTGTTCAATCTTCACATAAAATAATATCAATTATCCTTCTAAACCTTTAAGGTCATTTTATTATTTTGGAATATATTCATTTTGTCATTTCTCTCATTATTTTATTCATCAAAACACGTTACTAGTTTCTTTGTCTTTATGAATTCTAAAACAAAATTCATTTTATGGAGGTCATCCCCTCCATTATATGTCACTTTCAGTCTTACGTTTACATGGCAGGTTATACATCCGCATATTTAAATCATAAATTTTCTAGGGTTTCACAGTTTGCGGAAGAAGTCTGATGTGGAACAAGTAGCAAAAGCTTACATGCTCAAGAGGGATCACCCGAAATTCAAAGGCAACGGAATTTCGGCAACCGGGGAATCGAAGTCGGAATGCCGCGAAACTCACCGATTAAAAGTGTTTTGCCGTTTGCGGAAGAATTCTGATATGGAACAAGTAGCAGAAGCGTACATGCTCAAGAGGGATCACCCGAAATTCAAAGGCAACTGAATTTCGGCAATTGGGGAATCAAAGTCGGAATTTCGCGAAACTCTCTGAGTCAAAGCATTTCGCCGTTTGCGGAAGAAGTCTGATGTGGAACAAGTAGTAGAAGCTTACATGCTCAAGAGGGATTACCCAAAATTCAAAGGCAACGGAATTTCAGCAACCGGGGAATCGAAGTCGGAATGCCGCGAAACTCACCGAGTAAAAGCGTTTTGCCGTTTGCGGAAGAATTCTGATATGGAACAAGTAGCAGAAGCGTACATGCTCAAGAGGGATCACCCGAAATTCAAAGGCAACTGAATTTCGGCAATTGGGGCATCGAAGTCGGAATGCCGCGAAACTCTCCGAGTCAAAGCGTTCCGCCGTTTGCAGAAGAAGTCTGATGTGGAACAAGTAGCAGAAGCTTACATGCTCAAGATGGATCACCCGAAATTCAAAGGCAACTTAATTTCGGCAACCGGGGAATCGAAGTCGGAATGCCGCGAAACTCACCGAGTAAACGCGTTTTGCCGTTTGCGGAAGAATTCTGATATGGAACAAGTAGCAGAAGTGTACATGCTCAAGAGGGATCACCCGAAATTCAAAGGCAACCGAATTTCGGCAACCGGGGAATCGAAGTCGGAATGCCGCGAAACTCACCGAGTAATAGCGTTTCGCCGTTTGCGGAAGAATTCTGATATGGAACAAGTAGCAGAAGCGTACATGCTCAAGAGGGATCACCCGAAATTCAAAGGCAACTGAATTTCGGCAATTGGGGAATCGAAGTCGGAATGCTGCGAAACTCTCTGAGTCAAAGCGTTTTGCCGTTTGCGGAAGAAGTCTGATGTGGAACAAGTAGCAGAAGCTTACATGCTCAAGAGGGATGACCCAAAATTCAAAGGCAACGGAATTTCGGCAACCGGGGAATCGAAATCGGAATGCCGCGAAACTCACCGAGTAAAAGCGTTTTGCCGTTTGCGGAAGAATTCTGATATGGAACAAGTAGCAGAAGCGTACATGCTCAAGAGGGATCACCCGAAATTCAAAGGCAACTGAATTTCGGCAATTGGGGCATCGAAGTCGGAATGCCGCGAAACTCTCCGAGTCAAAGCGTTCCGCCGTGTGCGGAAGAAGTCTGATGTGGAACAAGTAGCAGAAGCTTACATGCTCAAGAGGGATCACCAGAAATTCAAAGGCAACTGAATTTCGGCAACCGGGGAATCGAAGTCGGAATGCCGCGAAACTCACCGATTAAACGTGTTTTGCCGTTTGCGGAAGAATTCTGATATGGAACAAGTAGCAGAAGCGTACATGCTCAAGAGGGATCACCCGAAATTCAAAGGCAACTGAATTTCGGCAATTGGGGAATCGAAGTCGGAATTTCGCGAAACTCTCCGAGTCAAAGCATTTCGCCGTTTGCGGAAGAAGTCTGATGTGGAACAAGTAGTAGAAGCTTACATGCTCAAGAGGGATTACCCAAAATTCAAAGGCAACGGAATTTCAGCAACCGGGGAATCGAAGTCGGAATGCCGCGAAACTCACCGAGTAAAAGCGTTTTGCCGTTTGCGGAAGAATTCTGATATGGAACAAGTAGCAGAAGCGTACATGCTCAAGAGGGATCACCCGAAATTCAAAGGCAACTGAATTTCGGCAATTGGGGCATCGAAGTCGGAATGCCGCGAAACTCTCCGAGTCAAAGCGTTCCGCCGTTTGCAGAAGAAGTCTGATGTGGAACAAGTAGCAGAAGCTTACATGCTCAAGATGGATCACCCGAAATTCAAAGGCAACTTAATTTCGGCAACCGGGGAATCGAAGTCGGAATGCCGCGAAACTCTCCGAGTAAACGCGTTTTGCCGTTTGCGGAAGAATTCTGATATGGAACAAGTAGCAGAAGTGTACATGCTCAAGAGGGATCACCCGAAATTCAAAGGCAACCGAATTTCGGCAACCGGGGAATCGAAGTCGGAATGCCGCGAAACTCACCGAGTAATAGCGTTTCGCCGTTTGCGGAAGAATTCTGATATGGAACAAGTAGCAGAAGCGTACATGCTCAAGAGGGATCACCCGAAATTCAAAGGCAACTGAATTTCGGCAATTGGGGAATCGAAGTCGGAATGCTGCGAAACTCTCTGAGTCAAAGCGTTTCGCCGTTTGCGGAAGAAGTCTGATGTGGAACAAGTAGCAGAAGCTTACATGCTCAAGAGGGATGACCCAAAATTCAAAGGCAACGGAATTTCGGCAACCGGGGAATCGAAGTCGGAATGCCGCGAAACTCACCGAGTAAAAGCGTTTTGCCGTTTGCGGAAGAATTCTGATATGGAACAAGTAGCAGAAGCGTACATGCTCAAGAGGGATCACCCGAAATTCAAAGGCAACTGAATTTCGGCAATTGGGGCATCGAAGTCGGAATGCCGCGAAACTCTCCGAGTCAAAGCGTTCCGCCGTGTGCGGAAGAAGTCTGATGTGGAACAAGTAGCAGAAGCTTACATGCTCAAGAGGGATCACCAGAAATTCAAAGGCTACTGAATTTCGGCAACCGGGGAATCGAAGTCGGATTGTCGCGAAACTCTCCGATTAAAAGCATTGTGAATTGCGGAAGAATTCTGATATGGAACAAGTAGCAGAAGCATACATGCTAAAGAGGGATCACCTGAAATTCAAAGGCAACTGAATTTCGGCAACCGGGGAATCCAAGTCGGAATGCCGCGAAACTCTCCGAGTAAAAACGTTTTGCCGTTTGCGGAAGAAGTCTGATATGGAACAAGTAGCAGAAGCGTACATGCTCAAGAGGGATCACCTGAAATTCAAAGGCAACTGAATTTTGACATCCGGGGAATAGAAGTCTGAATGTCGCGAAACTCACTGATTAAAAGTGTTTTGCCGTTTGCGGAAGAAGTCTGATGTGGAACAAGTAGCAGAAGCGTACGTGCTCAAGAGGGATCACCCGAAATTCAAAGGCAATTGAATTTCGGCAACCGGGGAATCAAAGTCGGAATACCGCGAAACTCTCCGAGTCAAAGCGTTTCGCCGTTTGCGGAAGAAGTCTGATGTGGAACAAGTAGCAGAAGCTTACATGCTCAAGAGGGATCACCCGAAATTCAAAGGAAACTGAATTTCGGCAACCGGGGAATCGAAGTCGGAATGCCGCGAAACTCACTGAGTAAAAGCGTTTTGCTGTTTGCGGAAGAATTCTGATATGGAACAAGTAGCAGAAGCGTACATGCTCAAGAGGGATCAACGGAAATTCAAAGGCAATTGAATTTCGGCAACCGGGCCATTGAAGTCGGAATGCCGCGAAACTCATTGAGTCAAAGCATTTTGCCGTTTGCGGAAGAAGTCTGATGTGGAACAAGTAGCTGAAGCTTACATGCTCAAGAGGGATCAACGGAAATTCAAAGGCAACTGAATTTCGGCAACCGGGGAATCGAAGTCGGAATGCCGCGAAACTCTTCGAGTCAAAGCGTTTCGCCGTTTGCGGAATTAATCTGATGTGGAACAAGTAACAGAAGCTTACATGCTCAAGAGGGACCACCCGAAATTCAAAGGCAACAGAATTTCGGCAACCGGGGAATCGAAGTCGGAATGCCGCGAAACTCAACGAGTAAAAGTGTTTGGCCGTTTGCGGAAGAATTCTGATATGGAACAAGTAGCAGAAGCGTACATGCTCAAGAGGGATCAACGGAAATTCAAAGGCAACTGAATTTCGGCAACCGGGGAATCTAAGTCGGAATGCCGCGAAACTCACCGAGTAAAAGCGTTTGCCGTTTGCGGAAGAATTCTGATATGGAACAAGTAGCAGAAGCGTACATGCTCAAGAGGGATCACCCGAAATTCAAAGGCAACTGAATTTCGGCAATTGGGGAATCGAAGTCGGAATGCCGCGAAACTCTCCGAGTCAAAGCGTTTCGCCGTTTGCGGAAGAAGTCTGATGTGGAACAAGTAGCAGAAGCTTACATGCTCAAGACGGATCACCCAAAATTCAAAGGCAATGGAATTTCGGCAACCGGGGAATCGAAGTCGGAATGCCGCGAAACTCACCGAGTAAAAGCGTTTTGCCGTTTGCGGAAGAATTCTGATATGGAACAAGTAGCAGAAACATACATGCTCAAGAGCGATCACCCGAAATTCAAAGGGAACTGAATTTCGGCAATTGGGGAATCGAATTCGGAATGCCGCGAAACTCTCCGAGTAAAAGCGTTTTGCCGTTTGCGGAAGAAGTCTGATATGGAACAAGTAGCAGAAGCATACATGCTCAAGAGGGATCACCTGAAATTCAAAGGCAACTGAATTTTGGCATCCGGGGAATAGAAGTCGGAATGTCGCGAAACTCACTGATTAAAAGTGTTTTGCCATTTGCGGAAGAAGTCTGATGTGGAACAAGTAGCAGAAACGTACGTGCTCAAGAGGGATCACCCGAAATTCAAAGGCAATTGAATTTCGGCAACCGGGGAATCAAAGTCGGAATACCGCGAAACTCTCCGAGTCAAAGCGTTTCGCCATTTGCGGAAGAAGTCTGATGTGGAACAAGTAGCAGAAGCTTACATGCTCAAGAGGGATCACCCGAAATTCAAAGGCAACTGAATTTCGGCAACCGGGGAATCGAAGTTGGAATGCCGCGAAACTCACCGAGTAAAAGCGTTTTTCTGTTTGCGGAAGAATTCTGATATGGAACAAGTAGCAGAAGCGTTCATGCTCAAAAGGGATCAAAGGAAATTCAAAGGCAATTGAATTTCGGCAACCGGGGCATCGAACTCGGAATGCCGCGAAACTCATTGAGTCAAAGCGTTTTGCCGTTTGCGGAAGAAGTCTGATGTGGAACAAGTAGCAGAAGCTTACATGCTCAAGAGGGATCACCCGAAATTCAAAGGCAACTGAATTTCGGCAACTGGGGAATCGAAGTCGGAATGCCGCGAAACTCACCGAGTAAAAGCATTTTGCCGTTTGCGGAAGAATTCTGATATGGAACAAGTAGCAGAAGCATACATGCTCAAGAGGGATCACCCGAAATTCAAAGGCAACTGAATTTTGGCAACCGGGGAATCGAAGTCGGAATGCCGCGAAACTCTTCGAGTCAAAGCGTTTCGCTGTTTGCGGAATTAGTCTGATGTGGAACAAGTAACAGAAGCTTACATGCTCAAAAGGGACCACCCGAAATTCAAAGGCAACTGAATTTCGGCAACCGGGGAATCGAAGTCGGAATGCCGCGAAACTCAACGAGTAAAAGCGTTTTGCCATTTGCGGAAGAAGTCTGATATGGAACAAGTAGCAGAAGCGTACATGCTCAAGAGGGATCACCTGAAATTCAAAGGCAACTGAATTTTGGCATCTGGGGAATAGAAGTCGGAATGTCGCGAAACTCACTGATTAAAAGTGTTTTGCCGTTTGCGGAAGAAGTCTGATGTGGAACAAGTAGCAGAAGCGTACGTGCTCAAGAGGGATCACCCGAAATTCAAAGGCAATTGAATTTCGGCAACCGGGGAATCAAAGTCGGAATACAGCGAAACTCTCCGAGTCAAAGCGTTTCGCCATTTGCGGAAGAAGTCTGATGTGGAACAAGTAGCAGAAGCTTACATGCTCAAGAGGGATCACCCGAAATTCAAAGGCAACTGAATTTCGGCAACCGGGGAATCGAAGTTGGAATGCCGCGAAACTCACCGAGTAAAAGCGTTTTTCCGTTTGCGGAAGAATTCTGATATGGAACAAGTAGCAGAAGCGTACATGCTCAAAAGGGATCAAAGGAAATTCAAAGGCAATTGAATTTCGGCAACCGGGGCATCGAACTCGGAATGCCGCGAAACTCATTGAGTCAAAGCATTTTGCCGTTTGCGGAAGAAGTCTGATGTGGAACAAGTAGCAGAAGCTTACATGCTCAAGAGGGATCACCCGAAATTCAAAGGCAACTGAATTTCGGCAACCGGGGAATCGAAGTCGGAATGCCGCGAAACTCACCGAGTAAAAGCGTTTTGCCGTTTGCGGAAGAATTCTGATATGGAACAAGTAGCAGAAACGTACATGCTCAAAAGGGATCAAAGGAAATTCAAAGGCAATTGAATTTCGGCAACCGGGGCATCGAAGTCGGAATGCCGCAAAACTCATTGAGTCAAAGCGTTTCGCCGTTTGCGGAAGAAGTCTGATGTGGAACAAGTAGCAGAAGCTTACATGCTCAAGAGGGATCACCCGAAATTCAAAGGAAACTGAATTTCGGCAACCGGGGAATCGAAGTCGGAATGCCGCGAAACTCACTGAGTAAAAGCGTTTTGCTGTTTGCGGAAGAATTCTGATATGGAACAAGTAGCAGAAGCGTACATGCTCAAGAGGGATCAACGGAAATTCAAAGGCAATTGAATTTCGGCAACCGGGGCATTGAAGTCGGAATGCCGCGAAACTCATTGAGTCAAAGCGTTTTGCTGTTTGCGGAAGAAGTCTGATGTGGAACAAGTAGCTGAAGCTTACATGCTCAAGAGGGATCAACGGAAATTCAAAGGCAACTGAATTTCGGCAACCGGGGAATCGAAGTCGGAATGCCGCGAAACTCTTCGAGTCAAAGCGTTTCGCCGTTTGCGGAATTAATCTGATGTGGAACAAGTAACAGAAGCTTACATGCTCAAGAGGGACCACCCGAAATTCAAAGGCAACAGAATTTCGGCAACCGGGGAATCGAAGTCGGAATGCCGCGAAACTCAACGAGTAAAAGTGTTTGGCCGTTTGCGGAAGAATTCTGATATGGAACAAGTAGCAGAAGCGTACATGCTCAAGAGGGATCACCTGAAATTCAAAGGCAACTGAATTTCGGCAACCGGGGAATCGAAGTTGGAATGCCGCGAAACTCACCGAGTAAAAGCATTTTGCCGTTTGCGGAAGAATTCTGATATGGAACAAGTAGCAGAAGCATACATGCTCAAGAGGGATCACCCGAAATTCAAAGGCAACTGAATTTCGGCAACCGGGGAATCGAAGTCGGAATGCCGCGAAACTCTTCGAGTCAAAGCGTTTCGCTGTTTGCGGAATTAGTCTGATGTGGAACAAGTAACAGAAGCTTACATGCTCAAAAGGGACCACCCGAAATTCAAAGGCAACTGAATTTCGGCAACCGGGGAATCGAAGTCGGAATGCCGCGAAACTCAACGAGTAAAAGCGTTTTGCCATTTGCGGAAGAATTCTGATGTGGAACAAGTAGCAGAAGCTTACATGCTCAAGAGGGATCACCCGAAATTCAAAGGCAACTGAATTTCGGCAACCGGGGAATCGAAGTTGGAATGCCGCGAAACTCACCGAGTAAAAGCGTTTTTCTGTTTGCGGAAGAATTCTGATATGGAACAAGTAGCAGAAGCGTTCATGCTCAAAAGGGATCAAAGGAAATTCAAAGGCAATTGAATTTCGGCAACCGGGGCATCGAACTCGGAATGCCGCGAAACTCATTGAGTCAAAGCGTTTTGCCGTTTGCGGAAGAAGTCTGATGTGGAACAAGTAGCAGAAGCTTACATGCTCAAGAGGGATCACCCGAAATTCAAAGGCAACTGAATTTCGGCAACCGGGGAATCGAAGTCGGAATGCCGCGAAACTCACCGAGTAAAAGCGTTTTGCCGTTTGCGGAAGAATTCTGATATGGAACAAGTAGCAGAAACGTACATGCTCAAAAGGGATCAAAGGAAATTCAAAGGCAATTGAATTTCGGCAACCGGGGCATCGAAGTCGGAATGCCGCGAAACTCATTGAGTCAAAGCGTTTCGCCGTTTGCGGAAGAAGTCTGATGTGGAACAAGTAGCAGAAGCTTACATGCTCAAGAGGGATCACCCAAAATTCAAAGGAAACTGAATTTCGGCAATCGGGGAATCGAAGTCGGAATGCCGCGAAACTCACTGAGTAAAAGCGTTTTGCTGTTTGCGGAAGAATTCTGATATGGAACAAGTAGCAGAAGCGTACATGCTCAAGAGGGATCAACGGAAATTCAAAGGCAATTGAATTTCGGCAACCGGGGCATTGAAGTCGGAATGCCGCGAAACTCATTGAGTCAAAGCGTTTTGCTGTTTGCGGAAGAAGTCTGATGTGGAACAAGTAGCAGAAGCTTACATGCTCAAGAAGGATCAACGGAAATTCAAAGGCAACTGAATTTCGGCAACCGGGGAATCGAAGTCGGAATGCCGCGAAACTCAACGAGTAAAAGCGTTTTGCCATTTGCGGAAGAAGTCTGATATGGAACAAGTAACAGAAGCGTACATCCTCAAGAGGGATCACCTGAAATTCAAAGGCAACTGAATTTTGGCATCTGGGGAATAGAAGTCGGAATGTCGCGAAACTCACTGATTAAAAGTGTTTTGCCGTTTGCGGAAGAAGTCTGATGTGGAACAAGTAGCAGAAGCGTACGTGCTCAAGAGGGATCACCCGAAATTCAAAGGCAATTGAATTTCGGCAACTGGGGAATCAAAGTCGGAATACCGCGAAACTCTCCGAGTCAAAGCGTTTCGCCATTTGCGGAAGAAGTCTGATGTGGAACAAGTAGCAGAAGCTTACATGCTCAAGAGGGATCACCCGAAATTCAAAGGCAACTGAACTTCAGCAACCGGGGAATCGAAGTCGGAATGCCGTGAAACTCACCGAGTAAAAGCGTTTTGCCGTTTGCGGAAGAATTCTGATATGGAACAAGTAGCAGAAGCGTACATGCTCAAAAGGGATCAACGGAAATTCAAAGGCAATTGAATTTCGGCAACCGGGGCATTGAAGTCGGAATGCCGCGAAACTCATTGAGTCAAAGCGTTTTGCTGTTTGCGGAAGAAGTCTGATGTGGAACAAGTAGCTGAAGCTTACATGCTCAAGAGGGATCAACGGAAATTCAAAGGCAACTGAAATTCGGCAACCGGGGAATCGAAGTCGGAATGCCGCGAAACTCAACGAGTAAAAGCGTTTTGCCATTTGCGGAAGAATTCTGATGTGGAACAAGTAGCAGAAGCTTACATGCTCAAGAGGGATCACCCGAAATTCAAAGGCAACTGAATTTCGGCAACCGGGGAATCGAAGTTGGAATGCCGCGAAACTCACCGAGTAAAAGCGTTTTTCTGTTTGCGGAAGAATTCTGATATGGAACAAGTAGCAGAAGCGTTCATGCTCAAAAGGGATCAAAGGAAATTCAAAGGCAATTGAATTTCGGCAACCGGGGCATCGAAGTCGGAATGCCGCGAAACTCATTGAGTCAAAGCGTTTTGCCGTTTGCGGAAAAAGTCTGATGTGGAACAAGTAGCAGAAGCATACATGCTCAAGAGGGATCACCCGAAATTCAAAGGCAACTGAATTTCGGCAACCGGGGAATCGAATTCGGAATGCCGCGAAACTCTTCGAGTCAAAGCGTTTCGCTGTTTGCGGAATTAGTCTGATGTGGAACAAGTAACAGAAGCTTACATGCTCAAAAGGGACCACCCGAAATTCAAAGGCAACTGAATTTCGGCAACCGGGGAATCGAAGTCGGAATGCCGCGAAACTCAACGAGTAAAAGCGTTTTGCCGTTTGCGGAAGAATTCTGATATGGAACAAGTAGCAGAAGCGTACATGCTCAAGAGGGATGAACGAAAATTCAAAGGCAATTGAATTTCGGTAACCGGGGAATCGAAGTTGGAATGCCGCGAAACTCACCGAGTAAAAGCGTTTTGCCATTTGCGGAAGAATTCTGATATGGAACAAGTAGTAGAAGCGTACATGCTCAAGAGGGATCACCCGAAATTCAAAGGCAACTGAATTTCGGCAATTGGGGAATCGAAGTCGGAATGCCGCGAAACTCTCCGAGTCAAAGCGTTTCGCCGTTTGCGGAAGAAGTCTTATGTGGAACAAGTAGCAGAAGCTTACATGCTCAAGAGGGATCACCCAAAATTCAAAGGCAACGGAATTTCAGCAACCGGGGAATCGAAGTCGGAATGCCGCGAAACTCACCGAGTAAAAGCGTTTTGCCGTTTGCGGAAAAATTCTGATATGGAACAAGTAGCAGAAGCGTACATGCTCAAGAGGGATCACCCGAAATTCAAAGGGAACTGAATTTCGGCAATTGGGGAATCGAAGTCGGAATGCCGCGAAACTCTCCGAGTCAAAGCGTTTTGCCGTTTGCGGAAGAAGTCTGATGTGGATAAAGTAGCAGAACCTTACATGCTCAAGAGGGATCACTAGAAATTCAAAGGCTACTGAATTTCGGCAACCGGGGAATCGAAGTCGGATTGTCGCGAAACTCTCCGAGTAAAAGCATTGTGAATTGCGGAAGAATTTTGATATGGAACAAGTAGCAGAAGCGTACATGCTCAAGAGGGATCACCCGAAATTCAAAGGCAACTGAATTTCGGCAACCGGGGAATCGAAGTCGGAATGCTGTGAAACTCTCCGAGTAAAAGCGTTTTGCCGTTTGTGGAAGAAGTCTGATATGGAACAAGTAGCAGAAGCGTACATGCTCAAGAGGGATCACCTGAAATTCAAAGGCAACTGAATTTTGGCATCCGGGGAATAGAAGTCGGAATGTCGCGAAACTCACTGATTAAAAGTGTTTGGCCGTTTGCGGAAGAAGTCTGATGTGGAACAAGTAGCAGAAGCGTACGTGCTCATGTGGGATCACCCGAAATTCAAAGGCAATTGAATTTGGCAACCGGGGAATCCAAGTCGGAATACCGGGAAACTCTCCGAGTCAAAGCGTTTCGCCATTTGCGGAAGAAGTCTGATGTGGAACAAGTAGCAGAAGCTTACATGCTCAAGAGGGATCACCCGAAATTCAAAGGCAACTGAATTTCGGCAACCGGGGAATCGAAGTCGGAATGCCGCGAAACTCAACGAGTGAAAGCGTTTTGTCGTTTGCGGAAGAATTCTGATATGGAACAAGTAGCAGAAGCGTACATGCTCAAGAGGGATCAATGAAAATTCAAAGGCAATATAATTTCGGCAACCGGGGCATCGAAGTCGGAATGCCGCGAAACTCACTGAGTCAAAGCGATTTGCCGTTTGCGGAAGAAGTCTGATGTGGAACAAGTAGCAGAAGCGTACATGCTCAAGAGGGATCATCCGAAATTCAAAGGCAACTGAATTTCGGCAACCGGGGCATCGAATTCGGAATGCCGCGAAACTCACTGAGTCAAAGCGTTTTGCCATTTGCGGAAGAAGTCTGATGTGGAACAAGTAGTATAAGCTTACATGCTCAAGAGGGATCACCCGAAATTCAAAGGCAACTGAATTTCGGCAACCGGGGCATCGAAGTCGGAATGCCGCGAAACTCACTGAGTCAAAGCGTTTTGCCGTTTGCGGAAGATGTCTGATGTGGAACAAGTAGCAGAAGCTTACATGCTCAAGAGGGATCACCCTGAAATTCAAAGGCAACTGAATTTTGGCATCCGGGGAATAGAAGTCGGAATGTCGCGAAACTCACTGATTAAAAGTGTTTGGCCGTTTGCGGAAGAAGTCTGATGTGGAACAAGTAGCAGAAGCGTACGTGCTCAAGAGGGATCACCCGAAATTCAAAGGCAATTGAATTTCGG
Organism: Populus alba x Populus glandulosa; assembly: GCA_033617975.1. Lineage (NCBI taxonomy): Eukaryota > Viridiplantae > Streptophyta > Magnoliopsida > Malpighiales > Salicaceae > Populus > Populus alba x Populus glandulosa. The sequence continues at coordinate 14,440,203 of CM066145.1, read as the reverse complement.
CAACCGGGGAATCAAAGTCGGAATACCGCGAAACTCTACGAGTCAAAGCGTTTCGCCATTTGCGGAAGAAGTCTGATGTGGAACAAGTAGCAGAAGCTTACATGCTCAAGAGGGATCACCCGAAATTCAAAGGCAACTGAATTTCGGCAACCGGGGAATCGAAGTCGGAATGCCGCGAAACTCACCGAGTAAAAGCATTTTGCCGTTTGCGGAAGAAGTCTGATGTGGAACAAGTAGCAGAAGCATACATGCTCAAGAGGGATCACCCGAAATTCAAAGGCAACTGAATTTCGGCAACCGGGGAATCGAAGTGGGAATGCCGCGAAACTCTTCGAGTCAAAGCGTTTCGCCGTTTGCGGAATTAGTCTGATGTGGAACAAGTAACAGAAGCTTACATGCTCAAAAGGGACCACCCGAAATTCAAAGGCAATTGAATTTCGGCAACCGGGGAATCGAAGTCGGAATGCCGCGAAACTCAACGAGTCAAAGCGATTTGCCGTTTGCGGAAGAAGTCTGATGTGGAACAAGTAGGAGAAGCACACATGCTCAATAGGAATCACCCGAAATTCAAAGGCAACTGAATTTCGGCAACCGGGGAATCGAAGCCGGAATGCCGCGAAACTCTCCGAGTCAAAGCGTTTCGCCGTTTGCGGAAGAAGTCTGATGTGGAACAAGTAGCAGAAGCTTACATGCTCAAGAGGGATCACCCAAAATTCAAAGGCAACTTAATTTCAGTAACCGGAGAATCGAAGTCGGAATGCCGCGAAACTCACCGAGTAAACGCGTTTTGCCGTTTGCGGAAGAATTCTGATGTGGAACTAGTATAAGCTTACATGCTCAAGAGGGATCACCCGAAATTCAAAGGCAACTGAATTTCGGCAACCGGGGCATCGAAGTCGGAATGCCGCGAAATTCACTGAGTCAAACGTTTTGCCGTTTGCGGAAGAAGTCTGATGTGGAACAAGTAGCAAAAGCTTACATGCTCAAGAGGGATCACCCGAAATTCAAAGGCAACTGAATTTCGGCAACCGGGGAATCGAAGTCGGAATGCCGCGAAACTCACCGAGTCAAAGCGTTTTGCCGTTTGCGGAAGAAGTCTAATGTGGAACATGTAGCAGAATCTTAAATGCTCAAGATGGATCACCAGAAATTTAAAGGCAACTGATTTTCGGCAACTGGGGAATTGAAGTCGGAATGCCGCGAAACTCACCGATTAAAAGCGTTTTGCCGTTTGCGGGAAAAGTCTTATGTGGAACAACTAGTAGAAGCGTACATGCTCAAGAGGGATCACCCGAAATTCAAAGGCAACTGAATTTCGGCAACCGGGGCATCGAAGTCGGAATGCCGCGAAACTCACTGAGTCAAAGCGTTTTGCCGTTTGCGGAAGAAGTCTGATGTGGAACAAGTAGTATAAGCTTACATGCTCAAGAGGGATCACCCGAAATTCAAAGGCAACTGAATTTCGGCAACCGGGGCATCGAAGTCGGAATGCCGCGAAACTCACTGAGTCAAAGCGTTTTGCCGTTTGCGGAAGATGTCTGATGTGGAACAAGTAGCAGAAGCTTACATGCTCAAGAGGGATCACCCAAAATTCAAAGGCAACTTAATTTCAGCAACCGGAGAATCGAAGTCGGAATGCCGCGAAACTCACCGAGTAAACGCGTTTTGCCGTTTGCGGAAGAATTCTGATATGGAACAAGTAGCAGAAGCGTACATGCTCAAGAGGGATTACCCGAAATTCAAAGGCAACTGAATTTCGGCAACCGGGGCATCGAATTTGGAATGCCGCGAAACTCACTGAGTCAAAGCGTTTTGCCGTTTGCGGAAGAAGTCTGATGTGGAACAAGTAGCAGAAGCTTACATGCTCAAGAGGGATCACCCGAAATTCACAAGCAACTGAATTTCGGCAACCGGGGAATCGAAATGGAAATGCCGCGAAACTCTCCGAGTCAAAGCGTTTCGCCGTTTGCGGAAGAAGTCTGATGTGGAACAAGTAGCAGAAGCTTACATGCTCAAGAGGGATCACCCGAAATTCAAAGGCAACGGAATTTCGGCAACCGGGGAATCGAAGTCGGAATGCCGCGAAACTCACCGAGTAAAACCGTTTTGCCGTTTGCGGAAGAATTCTGATATGGAACAAGTAGCAGAAGTGTACATGCTCAAGAGGGATCACCCAAAATTCAAAGGCAACTGAATTTCGGCAATTGGGGAATCGAAGTCGGAATGCCGCGAAACTCTCCGAGTCAAAGTGTTTCGCCGTTTGCGGAAGAAGTCTGATTTGGAACAAGTAGCAGAAGCTTACATGCTCAAAAGGGATCACCCAAAATTCAAAGGCAACGGAAATTCGGCAACCGGGGAATCGAATTCGGAATGCCGCGAAACTCACCGACTAAAAGCGTTTTGCCGTTTGCGGAAGAATTCTGATATGGAACAAGTAGCAGAAGCGTACATGCTCTAGAGGGATCACCCGAAATTCAAAGGCAACTTAATTTCGGCAAATGGGGAATCGAAGTCGGAATGCCGCGAAACTCTCCGAGTCAAAGCGTTCCGCCGTTTGCGGAAGAAGTCTGATGTGGAACAAGTAGCAGAAGCTTACATGCTCAAGAGGGATCACTAGAAATTCAAAGGCTACTGAATTTCGGCAACCGGGGAATCGAAGTCGAATTCTCGCGAAACTCTCCGAGTAAAAGCATTGTGAATTGCGGAAGAATTCTGATATGGAACAAGTAGCAGAAGCGTACATGCTCAAGAGGGATCACCCGAAATTCAAAGGCAACTGAATTTCGGCAACCGGGGAATGGAAGTCCGAATGCTGGGAAACTCTCCGAGTAAAAGCGTTTTGCCGTTTGCGGAAGAAGTCTGATATGGAACAAGTAGCAGAAGCGTACATGCTCAAGAGGGATCACCTGAAATTCAAAGGCAACTGAATTTTGGCATTCGGGGAATAGAAGTCGGAATGTCGCGAAACTCACTGATTAAAAGTGTTTTGCCATTTGCGGAAGAATTCTGATATGGAACAAGTAGCAGAAGCGTACGTGCTCAAGAGGGATCACCCGAAATTCAAAGGCAATTGAATTTCGGCAACCGGGGAATCAAAGTCGGAATACCGCGAAACTCTCCGAGTCAAAGCGTTTCGCCGTTTGCGGAAGAAGTCTAATGTGGAACAAGTAGCAGAAGCGTACATGCTCAAGAGGGATCACCTGAAATTCAAAGGCAACTGAATTTTGGCATTCGGGGAATAGAAGTCGGAATGCCGCGAAACTCAACGAGTAAAAGTGGTTTGCCGTTTGCGGAAGAATTCTGATATGGAACAAGTAGCAGAAGCGTACATGCTCTAGAGGGATCAACGGAAATTCAAAGGCAATTGAATTTCGGCGACCGGGCATCGAAGTCGGAATGCCGCGAAACTCACTGAGTCAAAGCGTTTTGCCGTTTGCGGAAGAAGTCTGATGTGGAACAAGTAGGAGAAGCATACATGCTCAATAGGGATCACTCGAAATTCAAAGGCAACTGAATTTCGGCAACCGGGGAATCAAAGTCGGAATGCCGCGAAACTCTCCGAGTCAAAGCATTTCGCCGTTTGCGGAAGAAGTCTGATGTGGAACAAGTAGCAGAAGCTTACATGCTCAAGAGGGATCACCCAAAATTCAAAGGAAACTTAGTTTCAGCAACCGGAGAATCGAAGTCGGAATGCCGCGAAACTCACCGAGTAAACGCGTTTTGCCGTTTGCGAAAGAATTCTGATATGGAACAAGTAGCAGAAGCTTACATGCTCAAAAGGGATCACCCAAAATTCAAAGGCAACGGAAATTCGGCAACCGGGGAATCGAAGTCGGAATGCCGCGAAACTCACCGACTAAAAGCGTTTTGCCGTTTGCGGAAGAATTCTGATATGGAACAAGTAGCAGAAGCGTACATGCTCTAGAGGGATCACCCGAAATTCAAAGGCAACTTAATTTCGGCAAATGGGGAATCGAAGTCGGAATGCCGCGAAACTCTCCGAGTCAAAGCGTTCCGCCGTTTGCGGAAGAAGTCTGATGTGGAACAAGTAGCAGAAGCTTACATGCTCAAGAGGGATCACTAGAAATTCAAAGGCTACTGAATTTCGGCAACCGGGGAATCGAAGTCGAATTCTCGCGAAACTCTCCGAGTAAAAGCATTGTGAATTGCGGAAGAATTCTGATATGGAACAAGTAGCAGAAGCGTACATGCTCAAGAGGGATCACCCGAAATTCAAAGGCAACTGAATTTCGGCAACCGGGGAATGGAAGTCCGAATGCTGGGAAACTCTCCGAGTAAAAGCGTTTTGCCGTTTGCGGAAGAAGTCTGATATGGAACAAGTAGCAGAAGCGTACATGCTCAAGAGGGATCACCTGAAATTCAAAGGCAACTGAATTTTGGCATTCGGGGAATAGAAGTCGGAATGTCGCGAAACTCACTGATTAAAAGTGTTTTGCCATTTACGGAAGAATTCTGATATGGAACAAGTAGCAGAAGCGTACGTGCTCAAGAGGGATCACCCGAAATTCAAAGGCAATTGAATTTCGGCAACCGGGGAATCAAAGTCGGAATACCGCGAAACTCTCCGAGTCAAAGCGTTTCGCCGTTTGCGGAAGAAGTCTAATGTGGAACAAGTAGCAGAAGCGTACATGCTCAAGAGGGATCACCTGAAATTCAAAGGCAACTGAATTTTGGCATTCGGGGAATAGAGGTCGGAATGTCGCGAAACTCACTGATTAAAAGTGTTTTGCCGTTTGCGGAAGAAGTCTAATGTGGAACAAGTAGCAGAAGCGTACGTGCTCAAGAGGGATCACCCGAAATTCAAAGGCAAGTGAATTTCGGCAACCGGGGAATCGAAGGCGGAATGCCGCGAAACTCACCGAGTAAAAGCGTTTTGCCGTTTGCGGAAAACTTTTGATATGGAACAAGTAGCAGAAGCGTACATGCTCAAGAGGGATCAACTGAAATTCAAAGGCAATTGAATTTCGGCAACCAGGGCATCGAAGTCGGAATGCCGCGAAACTCATTGAGTCAAAGCGTTTTGCCGTTTGCGGAAGAAGTCTGATGTGGAACAAGTAGCAGAAGCATACATGCTCAAGAGGGATCACCCGAAATTCAAAGGCAACTGAATTTCGGCAACCGGGGAATCGAAGTCGGAATGCCGCGAAACTATTCGAGTCAACGTGTTTCGCCGTTTGCGGAAGAAGTCTGATGTGGAACAAGTAGCAGAAGCTTACATGCTCAAGAGGGATCACCCGTAATTCAAAGGCAACTGAATTTCGACAACCGGGGAATCGAAGTCGGAATGCCGCGAAACTCTTCGAGTCAAACCGTTTCGCCGTTTGCGGAATTAGTCTGATGTGGAACAAGTAACAGAAGCTTACATGCTCAAGAGGGACCACCCGAAATTCAAAGGCAACTGAATTTCGGCAACCGGGGAATCGAAGTCGGAATGCCGCGAAACTCAACGAGTAAAAGTGGTTTGCCGTTTGCGGAAGAATTCTGATATGGAACAAGTAGCAGAAGCGTACATGGTCTAGAGGGATCAACGGAAATTCAAAGGCAATTGAATTTCGGCGACCGGGCATCGAAGTCGGAATGCCGCGAAACTCACTGAGTCAAAGCGTTTTGCCGTTTGCGGAAGAAGTCTGATGTGGAACAAGTAGGAGAAGCATACATGCTCAATAGGGATCACCCGAAATTCAAAGGCAACTGAATTTCGGCAACCGGGGAATCAAAGTCGGAATGCCGCGAAACTCTCCGAGTCAAAGCATTTCGCCGTTTGCGGAAGAAGTCTGATGTGGAACAAGTAGCAGAAGCTTACATGCTCAAGAGGGATCACCCAAAATTCAAAGGAAACTTAGTTTCAGCAACCGGAGAATCGAAGTCGGAATGCCGCGAAACTCACCGAGTAAACGCGTTTTGCCGTTTGCGAAAGAATTCTGATATGGAACAAGTAGCAGAAGCATACATGCTCAAGAGGGATCACCCGAAATTCAAAGGCAACTGAATTTCAGCAACCGGGGCATCGAAGTCGGAATGCCGCGAAACTCACTCAGTCAAAGCGTTTTGCCGTTTGCGGAAGAAGTCTGATGTGGAACAAGTAGCAGAAGCTTACATGCTCAAGCGGGATCACCCGAAATTCAAAGGCAACTGAATTTTAGCAACCGGGGATTCGAAGTCGAAATGCCGCGAAACTCTCCGAGTCAAAGCATTTCGCCGTTTGCGGAAGAAGTCTGATGTGGAACAAGTAGCAGAAGCTTACATGCTCAAGAGGGATCACCCGAAATTCAAAGGCAACGGAATTTCGGCAACCGGGGAATCGAAGTCGGAATGCCGCGAAACTCACCGAGTAAAAGCTTTTTGCCATTTGCGGAAGAATTCTGATATGGAACAAGTAGCAGAAGCGTACATGCTCAAGAGGGATCACCCGAAATTCAAAGGCAACTGAATTTCGGCAATTGGGGAATCGAAGTCGGAATGCCGCGAAACTCTCCGAGTCAAAGCGTTTCGCCGTTTGCGGAAGAAGTCTGGTGTGGAACAAGTAGCAGAAGCTTAAATGCTCAAGAGGGATCACCAGAAATTTAAAGGTTACTGAATTTCGGCAACCGGGGAATCGAAGTCGGATTGTCGCGAAACTCTCCGAGTAAAAGCATTGTGAATTGCGGAAGAATTCTGATATGGAACAAGTAGCAGAAGCGTACATGCTCAAGAGGGATCACCCGAAATTCAAAGGCAACTGAATTTCGGCAACCGGGGAATTGAAGTCGGAATGCTGCGAAACTCTCCGAGTAAAAGCGTTTTGCCGTTTGTCGAAGAAGTCTGATATGGAACAAGTAGCAGAAGCGTACATGCTCAAGAGGGATCACCAGAAATTCAAAGGCAACTGAATTTTGGCATCCGGGGAATAGAAGTCGGAATGTGGCGAAACTCACCGAGTAAAAGCGTTTTGCCGTTTGCGGAAAACTTTTGATATGGAACAAGTAGCAGAAGCGTACATGCTTAAGAGGGATCAACTGAAATTCAAAGGCAATTGAATTTCGGCAACCAGGGAATCGAAGTCGGAATGCCGCGAAACTCATTGAGTCAAAGCGTTTCACCGTTTGCGGAAGAAGTCTAATGTGGAACAAGTAGCAGAAGCTTACATGCTCAAAAGGGATCACCCGAAATTCAAAGGCAACTGAATTTCGGCAACCGGGGAATCGAAGTCGGAATGCCGCGAAACTCTTCGAGTCAAACCGTTTCGCCGTTTGCGGAATTAGTCTGATGTGGAACAAGTAACAGAAGCTTACATGCTCAAGAGGGACCACCCGAAATTCAAAGGCAACTGAATTTCGGCAACCGGGGAATCGAAGTCGGAATGCCGCGAAACTCAACGAGTAAAAGTGGTTTGCCGTTTGCGGAAGAATTCTGATATGGAACAAGTAACAGAAGCGTACATGCTCTAGAGGGATCAACGGAAATTCAAAGGCAATTGAATTTCGGCGACCGGGGCATCGAAGTCGGAATGCCGCGAAACTCACTGAGTCAAAGCGTTTTGCCGTTTGCGGAAGAAGTCTGATGTGGAACAAGTAGGAGAAGCATACATGCTCAATAGGGATCACCCGAAATTCAAAGGCAACTGAATTTCGGCAACCGGGGAATCAAAGTCGGAATGCCGCGAAACTCTCCGAGTCACAGCGTTTCGCCGTTTGCGGAAGAAGTCTGATGTGGAACAAGTAGCAGAAGCTTACATGCTCAAGAGGGATCACCCAAAATTCAAAGGAAACTTAGTTTCAGCAACCGGAGAATCGAAGTCGGAATGCCGCGAAACTCACCGAGTAAACGCGTTTTGCCGTTTGCGAAAGAATTCTGATATGGAACAAGTAGCAGAAGCTTACATGCTCAAGCGGGATCACCCGAAATTCAAAGGCAACTGAATTTGAGCAACCGGGGAATCGAAGTCGAAATGCCGCGAAACTCTCCGAGTCAAAGCATTTCGCCGTTTGCAGAAGAAGTCTGATGTGGAACAAGTAGCAGAAGCTTACATGCTCAAGAGGGATCACCCGAAATTCAAAGGCAACGGAATTTCGGCAACCGGGGAATCGAAGTCGGAATGCTGCGAAACTCACCGAGTAAAAGCTTTTTTCCATTTGCGGAAGAATTCTGATATGGAACAAGTAGCAGAAGCGTACATGCTCAAGAGGGATCACCCGAAATTCAAAGGCAACTGAATTTCGGCAATTGGGGAATCGAAGTCGGAATGCCGCGAAACTCTCCGAGTCAAAGCGTTTCGCCGTTTGCGGAAGAAGTCTGGTGTGGAACAAGTAGCAGAAGCTTAAATGCTCAAGAGGGATCACCAGAAATTTAAAGGTTACTGAATTTCGGCAACCGGGGAATCGAAGTCGGATTGTCGCGAAACTCTCCGAGTAAAAGCATTGTGAATTGCGGAAGAATTCTGATATGGAACAAGTAGCAGAAGCGTACATGCTCAAGAGGGATCACCCGAAAATCAAAGGCAACTGAATTTCGGCAACCGGGGAATTGAAGTCGGAATGCTGCGAAACTCTCCGAGTAAAAGCGTTTTGCCGTTTGTCGAAGAAGTCTGATATGGAACAAGTAGCAGAAGCGTACATGCTCAAGAGGGATCACCAGAAATTCAAAGGCAACTGAATTTTGGCATCCGGGGAATAGAAGTCGGAATGTCGCGAAACTCATCGATTAAAAGTGTTTTGCCGTTTGCGGAAGAAGTCTGATGTGGAACAAGTAGCAGAAGCGTACGTGCTCAAGAGGGATCAACCGAAATTCAAAGGCAACTGAATTTCGGCAATTGGGGAATCGAAGTCGGAATGCCGCGAAACTCTCCGAGTCAAAGCGTTTCGCCGTTTGCGGAAGAAGTCTGGTGTGGAACAAGTAGCAGAAGCTTACATGCTCAAGCGGGATCGCCCGAAATTCAAAGGCAACTGAATTTGAGCAACCGGGGAATCGAAGTCGAAATGCCGCGAAACTCTCCGAGTCAAAGCATTTCGCCGTTTGCGGAAGAAGTCTGATGTGGAACAAGTAGCAGAAGCTTACATGCTCAAGAGGGATCACCCGAAATTCAAAGGCAACGGAATTTCGGCAACCGGGGAATCGAAGTCGGAATGCCGCGAAACTCACCGAGTAAAAGCTTTTTGCCATTTGCGGAAGAATTCTGATATGGAACAAGTAGCAGAAGCGTACATGCTCAAGAGGGATCACCCGAAATTCAAAGGCAACTGAATTTCGGCAATTGGGGAATCGAAGTCGGAATGCCGCGAAACTCTCCGAGTCAAAGCGTTTCGCCGTTTGCGGAAGAAGTCTGGTGTGGAACAAGTAGCAGAAGCTTAAATGCTCAAGAGGGATCACCAGAAATTTAAAGGTTACTGAATTTCGGCAACCGGGGAATCGAAGTCGGATTGTCGCGAAACTCTCCGAGTAAAAGCATTGTGAATTGCGGAAGAATTCGGATATGGAACAAGTAGCAGAAGCGTACATGCTCAAGAGGGATCACCCGAAATTGAAAGGCAACTGAATTTCGGCAACCGGGGAATTGAAGTCGGAATGCTGCGAAACTCTCCGAGTAAAAGCGTTTTGCCGTTTGTCGAAGAAGTCTGATATGGAACAAGTAGCAGAAGCGTACATGCTCAAGAGGGATCACCAGAAATTCAAAGGCAACTGAATTTTGGCATCCGGGGAATAGAAGTCGGAATGTCGCGAAACTCATCGATTAAAAGTGTTTTGCCGTTTGCGGAAGAAGTCTGATGTGGAACAAGTAGCAGAAGCGTACGTGCTCAAGAGGGATCAACCGAAATTCAAAGGCAATTGAATTTCGGCAACCGGGGAATCAAAGTCGGAATACCGCGAAACTCTCCTAGTCAAAGCGTTTTGCCGTTTGCGGAAGAATTCTGATGTGGAACAAGTAGCAGAAGCATACATGCTTAAGAGGGATCACCCAAAATTCAAAGGCAACTGAATTTCTGCAACCGGGGAATCGAAGTCGGAATGCCGCGAAACTCACCGAGTAAAAGCGTTTTGCCGTTTGCGGAAGAATTCTGATATGGAACAAGTAGCAGAAGCGTACATGCTCAAGAGGGATCACCCGAAATTCAAAGGCAACTAAATTTCGACAATTGGGGAATCGAAGTCGGAATGCCGCGATACTCTCCGAGTCAAAGCGTTTCGCCGTTTGCGGAAGAAGTCTGGTGTGGAACAAGTAGCAGAAGCTTACATGCTCAAGAGGGATCACCAGAAATTTAAAGGTTACTGAATTTCGGCAACCGGGGAATCGAAGTCGGATTGTCGCGAAACTCTCCGAGTAAAAGCATTGTGAATTGCGGAAGAATTCTGATATGGAACAAGTAGCAGAAGCTTACATGCTCAAGAGGGATCACCCGAAATTCAAAGGCAACTGAATTTCGGCAACCGGGGAATTGAAGTCGGAATGCTGCGAAACTCTCCGAGTAAAAGCGTTTTGCCGTTTGCCGAAGAAGTCTGATATGGAACAAGTAGCAGAAGCGTACATGCTCAAGAGGGATCACCAGAAATTCAAAGGCAACTGAATTTTGGCATCCGGGGAATAGAAGTCGGAATGTCGCGAAACTCATCGATTAAAAGTGTTTTGCCGTTTGCGGAAGAAGTCTGATGTGGAACAAGTAGCAGAAGCGTACGTGCTCAAGAGGGATCACCCGAAATTCAAAGGCAATTGAATTTCGGCAACCGGGGAATCAAAGTCGGAATACCGCGAAACTCTCCTAGTCAAAGCGTTTTGCCGTTTGCGGAAGAATTCTGATGTGGAACAAGTAGCAGAAGCATACATGCTCAAGAGGGATCACCCGAAATTCAAAGGCAACTGAATTTCTGCAACCGGGGAATCGAAGTCGGAATGTTGCGAAACTCTCCGAGTAAAAGCGTTTTGCCATTTGCGGAAGAAGTCTGATATGGAACAAGTAGTAGAAGCGTACATGCTCTAGAGGGATCACCTGAAATTCAAAGGCAACTGAATTTTGGCATCCGGGGAATAGAAGTCGGAATGTCGCGAAACTCAATGATTAAAAGTGTTTTGCCGTTTGCGGAAGAAGTCTGATGTGGAACAAGTAGCAGAAGCGTACGTGCTCAAGAGGGATCACCCGAAACTCAAAGGCAATTGAATTTTGGCAACCGGGGAATCAAAGTCGGAATCCCGCGAAACTCTCTGAGTCAAAGCGTTTCGCCGTTTGCGGAATAAGTCTGATGTGGAACAAGTAGCAGAAGCTTACATGCTCAAGCGGGATCACCCGAAATTCAAAGGCAACTGAATTTCAGCAACCGGGGAATCGAAGTCGAAATGCCGCGAAACTCTCCGAGTCAAAGCGTTTCGCCGTTTGCGGAAGAAGTCTGATGTGGAACAAGTAGCAGAAGCTTACATGCTCAAGAGGGATCACCCGAAATTCAAAGGCAACTGAATTTCGGCAACCGGGGAATCGAAGTCGGAATGCCGCGAAACTCACCAAGTCAAAGCGTTTTGACGTTTGCGGAAGAAGTCTGATGTGGAACAAGTAGCACAAGCATACATGCTCAAGAGGGATCACTTGAACTTCAAAGGCAACTGAATTTCGGCAACCGGGGAATCGAAGTCGAAATGTCGCGAAACTCTCCGAGTAAAAGCGTTTTGCCGTTTGCGGAAGAATTCTGATTCGGAACAAGTAGCAGAAGCGTACATGCTCAAGAGGGATCACCCGAAATTCAAAGGCAACTGAATTTCGGCAACCGGGCAATCGAAGTCGGAATACCGCGAAAGTCACCGAGTAAAAGCGTTTTGCCGTTTGCGGAAGAATTCTGATATGGAACAAGCAGCAGAAGCGTACATGCTCAAGAGGGATCACCTGAAATTCAAACTCAACTGAATTTCGGCAACAGGGGCATCGAAGTCGGAATGCCGTGAAACTCACGAAGTCAAAACGTTTTGCCGTTTGCGGAAGAAGTCTGATGTGGAACAAGTAGCAGAAGCATACATGCTCAAGAGGGATCACTTGAAATTCAAAGGCAACAGAATTTCGGCAACCGGGGAATCGAAGTCGGAATGCGGCGAAACTCTCCGAGTCAAAGCGTTTCGCCGTTTGCGGAAGAAGTCTGATGTGGAACAAGTAGCAGAAGCTTACATGCTCAAGAGGAATCACCCGAAATTCAAACGCAACTGAATTTCGGCAACCGGGGAATCGAAGTGGGAATGCCGCGAAACTCACCGAGTAAAAGCGTTTTGCCGTTTGCGGAAGAATTCTGATATGGAACAAGTAGCAGAAGCGTACATGCTCAAGAGGGATCAACGGAAATTTAAAGGCAATTGAATTTCAGCAACCGGGGCATCGAAGTCGGAATGCCACGACACTCATTGAGTCAAAGCGTTTTGACATTTGCGGAAGAAGTCTGATGTGGAACAAGTAGCAGAAGCATACATGCTCAATAGGGATCACCTGAAATTCAAAGGCAACTGAATTTCGGCAACCGGGGCATCGAAGTCGGAATGCCTCGAAACTCACGTAGTCAAAGCGTTTTGCCGTTTGCGGAAGAAGTCTGATGTGGAACAAGTAGCAGAAGCGTACATGCTCAAGAGGGATCAACGGAAATTCAAAGGCAATTGAATTTCAGCAACCGGGGCATCGAAGTCGGAATGCCGCGAAACTCATTGAGTCAAAGCGTTTTGCCGTTTACGGAAGAATTCTGATTTGGAACAAGTAGCAGAAGCATACATGCTCAAGAGGGATCACCTGAAATTCAAAGGCAACTGAATTTCGGCAACCGGGGAATAGAAGTCGGAATGCCGCGAAACTCACCGTGTAAAAGCATTTTTCCGTTTGCGGAAGAAGTCTGATATGGAACAAGTAGCAGAAGCGTACATGCTCAAGAGGGATCACCCGAAATTCAAAGGCAACTGCATTTTGGCAACCGGGGAATCGAATTCGGAATGCCGCGAAACTCTTTGAGTAAAAGCGTTTCCCCGTTTGCGGAAGAAGTCTGATGTGGAACAAGTAGCAGAAGCATACATGCTCAAGAGGGATCACCTGAAATTCAAAGGCAACTGAATTTCGGCAACCGGGGAATAGAAGTCGGAATGCCGTGAAACTCACTGATTAAAAGTGGTTTGCCGTTTGCAGAAGAAGTCTGATGTGGAACAAGTAGCAGAAGCGTACATGCTCAAGAGGGATCACCTGAAATTCAAAGGCAACTGAATTTCGGCAACCGGGGAATAGAAGTCGGAATGCCGTGAAACTCACTGATTAAAAGTGGTTTGCCGTTTGCAGAAGAAGTCTGATGTGGAACAAGTAGCAGAAGCGTACATGCTCAAGAGGGATCACCTGAAATTCAAAGGCAACTGAATTTCGGCAACCGGGGAATAGAAGTCGGAATGCCGCGAAACTCACCGTGTAAAAGCATTTTGCCGTTTGCGGAAGAAGTCTGATATGGAACAAGTAGCAGAAGCGTACATGCTCAAGAGGGATCACCCAAAATTCAAAGGCAACTGCATTTTGGCAACCGGGGAATCGAATTCGGAATGCCGCGAAACTCTTTGAGTAAAAGCGTTTCGCCGTTTGCGGAAGAAGTCTGATGTGGAACAAGTAGCAGAAGCATACATGCTCAAGAGGGATCACCTGAAATTCAAACGCAACTGAATTTCGGCAACCGGGGAATCGAAGTGGGAATGCCGCGAAACTCAACGAGTAAAAGCGTTTTGCCATTTGCGGAAGAATTTTGATATGGAACAAGTAGCAGAAGCGTACATGCTCAAGAGGGATCACCTGAAATTCAAACTCAACTGAATTTCGGCAACCGGGGCATCGAAGTCGGAATGCCGCGAAACTCACCAAGTCAAAACGTTTTGCCGTTTGCGGAAGAAGTCTGATGTGGAATAAGTAGCAGAAGCATACATGCTCAAGAGGGATCACTTGAAATTCAAAGGCAACTGAATTTCGGCAACCGGGGAATCGAAGTCAGAATGCTGCGAAACTCTCCGAGTCAAAGCGTTTCGCCGTTTGCGGAAGAAGTCTGATGTGGAACAAGTAGCAGAAGCTTACATGCTCAAGAGGAATCACCTGAAATTCAAACGCAACTGAATTTCGGCAACCGGGGAATCGAAGTGGGAATGCCGCGAAACTCACCGAGTAAAAGCGTTTTGCCGTTGCCGGAAGAATTCTGATATGGAACAAGTAGCAGAAGCGTACATGCTCAAGAGGGATCAACGGAAATTTAAAGGCAATTGAATTTCAGCAACCGGGGCATCGAAGTCGGAATGCCGCGAAACTCATTGAGTCAAAGCGTTTTGCCATTTGCGGAAGAAGTCTCATGTGGAACAAGTAGCAGAAGCATACATGCTCAAGAGGGATCACCCGAAATTCAAACGCAACTGAATTTCGGCAACCGGGGAATCGAAGTGGGAATGCCGCGAAACTCACCGAGTAAAAGCGTTTTGCCGTTTGCGGAAGAATTCTGATATGGAACAAGTAGCAGAAGCGTACATGCTCAAGAGGGATAAACGGAAATTCAAAGGCAATTGAATTTGCTCAACCGGGGCATCGAAGTCGGAATGCCGCGAAACTCATTGAGTCAAAGCGTTTTGCCGTTTGCGGAAGAATTCTGATTTGGAACAAGTAGCAGAAGCGTACATGCTCAAGAGGGATCACCCGAAATTCAAAGGCAACTGAATTTCGGCAACCGGGCAATTGAAGTCGGAATACCGCGAAACTCACCGAGTAAAAGCGTTTTACCGTTTGCGGAAGAATTCTGATATGGAACAAGTAGCAGAAGCGTACATGCTCAAGAGGGATCACCTAAAATTCAAAGGCAACTGAATTTCGGCAACCGGGGCATCGAAGTCGGAATGCCGCGAAACTCACGTAGTCAAAGCGTTTTGCCGTTTGCGGAAGAAGTCTGATGTGGAACAAGTAGCAGAAGCGTACATGCTCAAGAGGGATCAACGGAAATTCAAAGGCAATTGAATTTCAGCAACCGGGGCATCGAAGTCGGAATGCCGCGAAACTGTCTGAGTAAAAGCGTTTCACCGTTTGCGGAAGAAGTCTGATGTGGAACAAGTAGCAGAAGCATACATGCTCAAGAGGGATCACCTGAAATTCAAAGGCAACTGAATTTCGGCAACCGGGGAATAGAAGTCGGAATGCCGCGAAACTAACCGTGTAAAAGCGTTTTGCCGTTTGCGGAAGAAGTCTGATATGGAACAAGTAGCAGAAGCGTACATGCTCAAGAGGGATCACCCGAAATTCAAAGGCAACTGAATTTCTGCAACCGGGGAATCGAAGTCGGAATGCTGCGAAACTCTCCGAGTAAAAGCGTTTTTCCGTTTGCGGAAGAAGTCTGATATGGAACAAGTAGTAGAAGCATACATGCTCTAGAGGGATCACCTGAAATTCAAAGGAAACTGAATTTTGGCATCCGGGGAATAGAAGTCGGAATGTTGCGAAACTCACTGATTAAAAGTGTTTTGCCGTTTGCGGAAGAAGTCTGATGTGGAACAAGTAGCAGAAGCGTACGTGCTCAAGAGGGATCACCCGAAATTCAAAGGCAACTGAATTTCGGCAACCGGGGAATCGAAGTCGGAATGCCGCGAAACTCTCCGAGTCAAAGCGTTTCGCCGTTTGCGGAAGAAGTCTGATGTGGAACAAGTAGCAGAAGCTTACATGCTCAAGAGGGATCACCCGAAATTCAAACGCAACTGAATTTCGGCAACCGGGGAATCGAAGTGGGAATGCCGCGAAACTCACCGAGTAAAAGCGTTTCGCCGTTTGCGGAAGAATTCTGATATGGAACAAGTAGCAGAAGCGTACATACTCAAGAGGGATCAACGGAAATTCAAAGGCAATTGAATTTCAGCAACCGGGGCATCGAAATCGGAATGCCGCGAAACTCATGGAGTCAAAGCGTTTCGCCGTTTGCGAAAGAAGTCTGATGTGGAACAAGTAGCAGAAGCTTACATGCTCAAGAGGGATCACCCGAAATTCAAAGGCAATTGAATTTCGGCAACCGGGGAATCTAAGTCGGAATGCCGCGAAACTCATGGAGTCAAAGCGTTTCGCCGTTTGCGGAAGAAGTCTGATGTGGAACAAGTAGCAGAAGCGTACATGCTCAAGAGGGATCACCCGAAATTCAAAGGCAACTGAATTTCGGCAACCGGGCAATCGAAGTCGGAATACCGCGAAAGTCACCGAGTAAAAGTGTTTTGCCGTTTGCGGAAGAATTCTGATATGGAACAAGTAGCAGAAGCGTACATGCTCAAGAGGGATCACCTGAAATTCAAACTCAACTGAATTTCGGCAACCGGGGCATCGAAGTCGGAATGCCGCGAAACTCACCAAGTCAAAACGTTTTGCCGTTTGCGGAAGAAGTCTGATGTGGAACAAGTAGCAGAAGCATACATGCTCAAGAGGGATCACTTGAAATTCAAAGGCAACTGAATTTCGGCAATCGGGGAATCGAAGTCGGAATGCTGCGAAACTCTCCGTGTCAAAGCGTTTCGCCGTTTGCGGAAGATGTCTGATGTGGAACAAGTAGCAGAAGCTTACATGCTCAAGACGAATCACCTGAAATTCAAACGCAACTGAATTTCGGCAACCGGGGAATCGAAGTGGGAATGCCGCGAAACTCACCGAGTAAAAGCGTTTTGCCGTTTCCGGAAGAATTCTGATATGGAACAAGTAGCAGAAGCGTACATGCTCAAGAGGGATCAACGGAAATTTAAAGGCAATTGAATTTCAGCAACCGGGGCATCGAAGTCGGAATGCCGCGAAACTCATTGAGTCAAAGCGTTTTGCCGTTTGCGGAAGAATTCTGATTTGGAATAAGTAGCAGAAGCATACATGCGCAAGAGGGATCACCTGAAATTCAAAGGCAACTGAATTTCGGCAACCGGGCAATCGAAGTCGGAATACCGCGAAACTCACCGAGTAAAAGCGTTTTGCCGTTTGCGGAAGAATTCTGATATGGAACAAGTAGCAGAAGTGTACATGCTCAAGAGGGATCACCGAAATTCTAAGGCAACTGAATTTCGGCAACCGGGGCATCGAAGACGGAATGCCGCGAAACTCACGTAGTCAAAGCGTTTTGCCATTTGCGGAAGAAGTCTGATGTGGAACAAGTAGCAGAAGCGTACATGCTCAAGGGGGATCAACGGAAATTCAAAGGCAATTGAATTTCAGCAACCGGGGCATCGAAGTCGGAATGCCGCGAAACTCATTGAGTCAAAGCGTTTTGCCGTTTGCGGAAGAATTCTGATTTGGAACAAGTAGCAGAAGCATACATGCTCAAGAGGGATCACCTGAAATTCAAAGGCAACTGAATTTCGGCAACCGGGGAATAGAAGTCGGAATGCCGCGAAACTCACCGTGGAAAAGCTTTTTGCCGTTTGCGGAAGAAGTCTGATATGGAACAAGTAGCAGAAGCGTACATGCTCAAGAGGGATCACTCGAAATTCAAAGGCAACTGCATTTCGGCAACTGGGGAATCGAAGTCGGAATGCCGCGAAACTCTCTGAGTAAAAGCGTTTCGCCGTTTGCGGAAGAAGTCTGATGTGGAACAAGTAGTAGAAGCTTACGTGCTCAAGAAGGACCCCCGAAATTCAAAGGCAATTGAATTTCGGCAACCGGGGAATCAAAGTCGGAATACCGCGAAACTCTCCGAGTCAAAGCGTTTCGCCGTTTGCGGAGGAAGTCTGATATGGAACTAGTAGCAGAACCTTACATGCTCAAGATGGATCACCCAAAATTCAAAGGCAACTTAATTTCGGCAACCGGGGAATCGAAGTCGAAATGCCGCGAAACTCTCCGAGTAAAAGCGTTTTGCCGTTTGCGGAAAAATTCTGATATGGAACAAGTAGCAGAAGCGTACATGCTCAAGAGGGATCACCCGAAATTCAAATGCAACTGAATTTCGGCAACCGGGGCATCGAAGTCGGAATGCCGCGAAACTCACCAAGTCAAAACGTTTTGACGTTTGCGGAAGAAGTTTGATGTGGAACAAGTAGCAGAAGCATACATGCTCAAGAGGGATCACTTGAAATTCAAAGGCAACTGAATTTCGGTAACCGGGGCATCGAAGTCGGAATGCTGCGAAACTCTCTGAGTAAAAGCGTTTCGCCATTTGCGGAAGAAGTCTGATGTGGAACAAGTAGCAGAAGTTTACATGCTCAAGATGGATCACCCGAAATTCAAAGGCAACTGAATTTCGGCAACCGGGGAATCGAAGTCGGAATGCCGCGAAACTCACCGAGTAAAAGCATTTTGCCGTTTGCGGAAGATTTCTGATATGGAACAAGTAGCAGAAGCGTACATGCTCAAGAGGGATCACCCGAAATTCAAAGGCAACTGAATTTCGGCAACAGGGGCATCGAAGTCGGAATGCCGTGAAACTCACCGAGTCAAAGCGTTTCGCCGTTTGCGGAAGAAGTCTGATGTGGAAGAAGTAGCTGAAGCTTACATGCTCAAGAGGGATCACCCGAAATTCAAAGGCAACGGAATTTCAGCAACCGCGGAATCGAAGTCGGAATGCCGCGAAACTCACCGATTAAAAGCGTTTTGCAGTTTGCGGAATAATTCTGATGTGGAACAAGTAGCAGAAGCTTACATGCTCAAGAGGGATCACCCGAAATTCGAAGGCAACTGAATTTCGGTAATTGGGGAATCGAAGTCGGAATGCCGCGAAACTCTCCGAGTCAAAGCGTTTCGCCGTTTGCGGAAGAAGTCTGATGTGGAACAAGTAGCAGAAGCTTACATGCTGAAGAGGGATCACCCGATATTCAAAGGCAACTGAATTTCGGCAACCGGGGAATTGAAGTCGGAATGCCGCGAAACTCACCGAGTAAAAGCATTTTGCCGTTTGTGGAAGATTTCTGATATGGAACAAGTAGTGGAAGCGTACATGCTCAAGAGGGATCACACGAAATTCAAAGGCAACTGAATTTCGGCAACAGGGGCATCGAAGTCGGAATGCCGTGAAACTCACTGAGTCAAAGCGTTTCGCCGTTTGCGGAAGAAGTCTGATGAGGAACAAGTAGCAGAAGCTTACATGCTCAAGAGGGATCACCCGAAAATTCAAAGGCAACTGAATGTCGGCAACCGGGGCATCGAAGTCGAAATGCCGCGAAACTCACGGAGTCAAAGTGTTTCGCCGTTTGCGGAAGAAGTCTGATATGGAACAAGTAGCAGAAGCGTTCATGCTCAAGAGGGATCACCCGAAAATTCAAAGGCAACTGAATTTCGGCAAGTGGGGAATCGAAGTCGAAATGCCGCGAAACTCTCCGAGTCAAAGCGTTTCGCCGTTTGCGGAAGAAGTCTGATGTGGAACAAGTAGGAGAAGCTTACATGCTCAAGAGGGATCCCCCGAAATTCAAAGGCAACTGAATTTCGGCAACCGGGGAATTGAATTCGGAATGCCGCGAAACTCACCGACTCAAAGCGTTTCGCCGTTTGCGGACGAAGTCTGATGTTGAACAAGAAGCAGAAGCTTACATCCTCAAGAGGGATCACCCGAAATTCAAAGGCAACTGAATTTCGGCAACCGGGGAATCGAAGTCCGAATACCGCGAAACTCAACGACTAAAAGCGTTTTGCCGTTTGCGGAAGAATTCTGATGTGGAACAAGTAGCAGAAGCGTACATGCTCAAGAGGGATCACCTGAAATTCAAAGGCAACTGAATTTCGGCAACCGGGGAATCGAAGTCGGAATGTCGCGAAACTCTCCGAGTCAAAGCGTTTCGCCGTTTGCGGAGGAAGTCTGATATGGAACTAGTAGCAGAAGCTTACATGCTCAAGATGGATCACCCGAAATTTAAAGGCAACTGAATTTCGGCAACCGGGGAATCGAAGTCGGAATGCCGCAAAACTCTCTGAGTAAAAGCGTTTTGCCGTTTGCGGAAGAATTCTGATATGGAACAAGTAGCAGAAGTGTACATGCTCAAGTAGGATCACCTGAAATTCAAAGGCAACTGAATTTCGGCAACCGGGAAATCGAAGTCGGAATTCCGCGAAACTCACCGAGTCAAAGCGTTTCGCCGTTAGTTGAAGAAGTCTGATGTCGAACAAGTAGCAGAAGCCTACATGCTCCAGAGGGATCACCGGAAATTCAAAGGCAACTAAATTTCGGCAACCGGGGAATCGAAGTCGAATTGCCGCGAAACTCTCCGAGTAAAAGTGTTTTGCCGTTTGCGGAAGAATTCTGATTTGGAACAAGTAGCAGAAGCGTACATGCTCAAGAGGGATCACCCGAAATTCAAAGGCAACTGAATTTCGGCAACCGGGCAATCGAAGTTGGAATACCGCGAAACTCACCGAGTAAAAGCGTTTTGCCGTTTGCGGAAGAATTCTGATATGGAACAAGTAGCAGAAGCGTACATTCTCAAGAGGGATCACCTGAAATTCAAAGGCAACTGAATTTCGGCAACCGGGGCATCGAAGTCGGAATGCCGCGAAACTCACGGAGTCAAAGCGTTTTGCCGTTTGCGGAAGAAGTCTGATGTGGAACAAGTAGCAGAAGCTTACATGCTCAAGAGGGATCACTTGAAATTCAAAGGCAACTGAATTTCGGCAACCGGGGAATTGAAGTCGGAATGCCGCGAAACTCAACGAGTAAAAGCATTTTGCCGTTTGCGGAAGATTTCTGATATGGAACAAGTAGTAGAAGCGTACATGCTCAAGAGGGATCACACGAAATTCAAAGGCAACTGAATTTCGGCAACAGGGGCATCGAAGTCGGAATGCCGTGAAACTCACTGAGTCAAAGCGTTTCGCCGTTTGCGGAAGAAGTCTGATGAGGAACAAGTAGCAGAAGCTTACATGCTCAAGAGGGATCACCCGAAAATTCAAAGGCAACTGAATGTCGGCAACCGGGGCATCGAAGTCGAAATGCCGCGAAACTCACGGATTCAAAGTGTTTCGCCGTTTGCGGAAGAAGTCTGATATGGAACAAGTAGCAGAAGCGTTCATGCTCAAGAGGGATCACCCGAAAATTCAAAGGCAACTGAATTTCGGCAAGTGGGGAATCGAAGTCGAAATGCCGCGAAACTCTCCGAGTCAAAGCGTTTCGCCGTTTGCGGAAGAAGTCTGATGTGGAACAAGTAGGAGAAGCTTACATGCTCAAGAGGGATCCCCCGAAATTCAAAGGCAACTGAATTTCGGCAACCGGGGAATTGAATTCGGAATGCCGCGAAACTCACCGACTCAAAGCGTTTCGCCGTTTGCGGACGAAGTCTGATGTTGAACAAGAAGCAGAAGCTTACATGCTCAAGAGGGATCACCCGAAATTCAAAGGCAACTGAATTTCGGCAACCGGGGAATCGAAGTCCGAATACCGCGAAACTCAACGACTAAAAGCGTTTTGCCGTTTGCGGAAGAATTCTGATGTGGAACAAGTAGCAGAAGCGTACATGCTCAAGAGGGATCACCCGAAATTCAAAGGCAACTGAATTTCGGCAACCGGGGAATCGAAGTCGGAATGTCGCGAAACTCTCCGAGTCAAAGCGTTTCGCCGTTTGCGGAGGAAGTCTGATATGGAACTAGTAGCAGAAGCTTACATGCTCAAGATGGATCACCCGAAATTTAAAGGCAACTAAATTTCGGCAACCGAGGAATCGAAGTCGGAATGCCGCGAAACTCTCTGAGTAAAAGCGTTTTGCCGTTTGCGGAAGAATTCTGATATGGAACAAGTAGCAGAAGTGTACATGCTCAAGTAGGATCACCTGAAATTCAAAGGCAACTGAATTTCGGCAACCGGGAAATCGAAGTCGGAATTCCGCGAAACTCACCGAGTCAAAGCGTTTCGCCGTTAGTTGAAGAAGTCTGATGTGGAACAAGTAGCAGAAGCATACATGCTCAAGAGGGATCCCCGGAAATTCAAAGGCAACTAAATTTCGGCAACCGGGGAATCGAAGTCGAATTGCCGCGAAACTCTCCGAGTAAAAGCGTTTTGCCGTTTGCGGAAGAATTCTGATTTGGAACAAGTAGCAGAAGCGTACATGCTCAAGAGGGATCACCCGAAATTCAAAGGCAACTGAATTTCGGCAACCGGGCAATCGAAGTTGGAATACCGCGAAACTCACCGAGTAAAAGCGTTTTGCCGTTTGCGGAAGAATTCTGATATGGAACAAGTAGCAGAAGCGTACATTCTCAAGAGGGATCACCTGAAATTCAAAGGCAACTGAATTTTGGCAACCGGGGCATCGAAGTCGGAATGCCGCGAAACTCACGGAGTCAAAGCGTTTTGCCGTTTGCGGAAGAAGTCTGACGTGGAACAAGTAGCAGAAGCTTACATGCTCAAGAGGGATCACTTGAAATTCAAAGGCAACTGAATTTCGGCAACCGGGGAATCGAAGTCGGAATGCCGCGAAACTCTCCGAGTCAAAGCGTTTCGCCGTTTGCGGAAGAAGTCTGATGTGGAACAAGTAGCAGAAGCGTACATGCTCCAGAGGGTTCACCCGAAATTCAAAGGCAACTGAATTTCGGCAACCGGGCAATCGAAGTTGGAATACCGCGATACTCACCGAGTAAAAGCGTTTTGCCGTTTGCGGAAGAATTCTGATATGGAACAAGTAGCAGAAGCGTACATGCTCAAGAGGGATCACCTGAAATTCAAAGGCAACTGAATTTCGGCAACCGGGGCATCGAAGTCGGAATGCCGCGAAACTAACGGAGTCAAAGCGTTTTGCCGTTTGCGGAAGAAGTCTGATGTGGAACAAGTAGCAGAAGCTTACATGCTCAAGATGGATCACCCGAAATTCAAAGGCAACTTAATTTCGGCAACCGGGGAATCGAAGTCGGAATGTCGCAAAACTCACCGAGTCAAAGCGTTTCGCCGTTTGTTGAAGAAGTCTGATGTGGAACAAGTAGCAGAAGTGTACATGCTCAAGTGGGATCACCCGAAATTCAAAGGCAACTGAATTTCGGCAATAGGGGCATCGAAGTCGGAATGCCGCGAAACTCACCGAGTCAAAGCGATTTGCCGTTTGCGGAAGAAGTCTGATGTGGAACAAGTAGCAGAAGCTTACATGCTCAAGAGGGATCACCCGAAATTCAAAGGCAACTGAATTTCGGCAACCGGGGAATCGAAGTCGGAATGTCGCAAAACTCACCGAGTCAAAGCGTTTCGCCGTTTGTTGAAGAAGTCTGATGTGGAACAAGTAGCAGAAGCATACATGCTCAAGAGGGATCACCTGAAATTCAAAGGCAACTGAATTTCGGCAACCGGGGAATCGAAGTCGGAATGTCGCAAAACTCACCGAGTCAAAGTGTATCGCCGTTTGTTGAAGAAGTCTGATGTGGAACAAGTAGAAGAAGTATACATGCTCAAGAAGGATCACCTGAAATTCAAAGGCAACTGAATTTCGACAACCGGGGAATCGAAGGCGGAATGCCGCGAAACTCACCGAGTAAAAGCATTTTGCCATTTGCGGAAGAAGTCTGATGTGGAACAAGTAGCAGAAGCGTACATGCTCAAGAGGGATCACCTGAAATTCAAAGGCAACTGAATTTCGGCAACCGGGGAATCGAAGTCGGAATGTCGCAAAACTCACCGAGTCAAAGCGTTTCGCCGTTTGTTGAAGAAGTCTGATGTGGAACAAGTAGCAGAAGCATACATGCTCAAGAGGGATCACCTGAAATTCAAAGGCAATTGAATTTCGGCAACCGGGGAATCGAAGTCGGAATGTCGCAAAACTCACCGAGTCAAAGCGTTTCGCCGTTTGTTGAAGAAGTCTGATGTGGAACAAGTAGCAGAAGCATACATGCTCAAGAGGGATCACCTGAAATACAAAGGCAATTGAATTTCGGCAACCGGGGAATCGAAGTCGGAATGTCGCAAAACTCACCGAGTCAAAGCGTTTCGCCGTTTGTTGAAGAAGTCTGATGTGGAACAAGTAGCAGAAGCATACATGCTCAAGAGGGATCACCTGAAATTCAAAGGCAACTGAATTTCGGCAACCGGGGAATCGAAGTCGGAATGCCGCGAAACTCACCGAGTAAAAGCGTTTTGCCGTTTGCGGAAGAAGTCTGATATGGAACAAGTAGCAGAAGCTTACATGCTCAAGAGGGATCCCCCGAAATTCAAAGGCAACTGAATTTCGGCAACCGGGGAATCGAATTCGGAATGCCGTGAAACTCACCGACTCAAAGCGTTTCGCCATTTGCGGAAGAAGTCTGATGTTGAACAAGAAGCAGAAGCTTACATGCTCAAGAGGGATCACCCGAAATTCAAAGGCAACTGAATTTTGGCAACAGGGGAATCGAAGTCCGAATACCGCGAAACTCACCGACTAAAAGCGTTTTGCCGTTTGCGGAAGAATTCTGATGTGGAACAAGTAGCAGAAGCGTACATGCTCCAGAGGGATCACCCGAAATTCAAAGGCAACTGAATTTCGGAAACAGGGGCATCGAAGTCGGAATGCCGCGAAACTCACCGAGTCAAAGCGTTTTGCCGTTTGCGGAAGAAGTCTGATGTGGAACAAGTTGCAGAAGCTTACATGCTCAAGAGGGATCACCACAAATTCAGAAGCAACTGAATTTCAGCAACCGGGGAATCGAAGTCGGAATGCCGCGAAACTCACCGAGTAAAAGCGTTTTGCCATTTGCGGAAGAAGTCTGATGTGGAACAAGTAGCAGAAGTTTACATGCTCAAGAGGGATCACCTGAAATTCAAAGGCAATTGAATTTCGGCAACCGGGGAATCGAAGTCGGAATGTCGCAAAACTCACCGAATCAAAGCGTTTCGCCGTTTGTTGAAGAAGTCTGATGTGGAACAAGTAGCAGAAGCATACATGCTCAAGAGGGATCACCTGAAATTCAAAGGCAATTGAATTTCGGCAACCGGGGAATCGAAGTCGGAATGTCGCAAAACTCACCGAGTCAAAGCGTTTCGCCGTTTGTTGAAGAAGTCTGATGTGGAACAAGTAGCAGAAGCATACATGCTCAAGAGGGATCACCTGAAATTCAAAGGCAACTGAATTTCGGCAACCGGGGAATCGAAGTCGGAATGTCGCAAAACTCACCGAGTAAAAGCGTTTTGCCGTTTGCGGAAGAAGTCTGATGTGGAACAAGTAGCAGAAGCTTACATGCTCAAGAGGGATCACCTGAAATACAAAGGCAACTGAATTTCGGCAACCGGGGAATCGAATTCGGAATGCCGCAAAACTCACCGACTCAAAGCGTTTCGCCGTTTGTTGAAGAAGTCTGATGTGGAACAAGAAGCAGAAGCTTACATGCTCAAGAGGGATCACCCGAAATTCAAAGGCAACTGAATTTTGGCAACAGGGGAATCGAAGTCGGAATGCCGCGAAACTCACCGACCAAAAGCGTTTTGCCGTTTGCGGAAGAATTCTGATGTGGAACAAGTAGCAGAAGCGTACATGCTCCAGAGGGATCACCCGAAATTCAAAGGCAACTGAATTTCGGCAACAGGGGCATCGAAGTCGGAATGCCGCGAAACTCACCGAGTCAAAGCGTTTTTCCGTTTGCGGAAGAAGTCTGATGTGGAACAAGTTGCAGAAGCTTACATGCTCAAGAGGGATCACCTCAAATTCAAAAGCAACTGAATTTCGGCAACCGGGGAATCGAAGTCGGAATGCCGCGAAACTCACCGAGTAAAAGCGTTTTGCCATTTGCGGAAGAAGTCTGATGTGGAACAAGTAGCAGAAGCTTACATGCTCAAGAGGGATCACCTGAAATTCAAAGGCAACTGAATTTCGGCAACCGGGGAATCGAAGTCGGAATGCCGCGAAACTCACCGAGTAAAAGCGTTTTGCCGTTTGCGGAAGAAGTCTGATATGGAACAAGTAGCAGAAGCTTACATGCTCAAGAGGGATCCCCCGAAATTCAAAGGCAACTGAATTTCGGCAACCGGGGATTCGAATTCGGAATGCCGTGAAACTCACCGACTCAAAGCGTTTCGCCATTTGCGGAAGAAGTCTGATGTTGAACAAGAAGCAGAAGCTTACATGCTCAAGAGGGATCACCCGAAATTCAAAGGCAACTGAATTTGGGCAACAGGGGAATCGAAGTCCGAATACCGCGAAACTCACCGACTAAAAGCGTTTTGCCGTTTGCGGAAGAATTCTGATGTGGAACAAGTAGCAGAAGCGTACATGCTCCAGAGGGATCACCCGAAATTCAAAGGCAACTGAATTTCGGAAACAGGGGCATCGAAGTCGGAATGCCACGAAACTCACCGAGTCAAAGCGTTTTGCCGTTTGCGGAAGAAGTCTGATGTGGAACAAGTTGCAG
The DNA here is from genome assembly GCA_033617975.1 of Populus alba x Populus glandulosa. Classification (NCBI taxonomy): domain Eukaryota; kingdom Viridiplantae; phylum Streptophyta; class Magnoliopsida; order Malpighiales; family Salicaceae; genus Populus; species Populus alba x Populus glandulosa. The sequence continues at coordinate 14,413,960 of CM066145.1, read as the reverse complement.
AAGCTTACATGCTCAAGAGGGATCACCACAAATTCAAAAGCAACTGAATTTCAGCAACCGGGGAATCGAAGTCGGAATGCCGCGAAACTCACCGAGTCAAAGCGTTTCGCCGTTTGTTGAATAAGTCTGATGTGGAACAAGTAGCAGAAGCATACATGCTCAAGAGGGATCACCTGAAATTCAAAGGCAATTGAATTTCGGCAACCGGGGAATCGAAGTCGGAATGTCGCAAAACTCACCGAGTCAAAGCGTTTCGCCGTTTGTTGAAGAAGTCTGATGTGGAACAAGTAGCAGAAGCATACATGCTCAAGAGGGATCACCTGAAATTCAAAGGCAACTGAATTTCGGCAACCGGGGAATCGAAGTCGGAATGCCGCGAAACTCACCGAGTAAAAGCGTTTTGCCGTTTGCGGAAGAAGTCTGATATGGAACAAGTAGCAGAAGCTTACATGCTCAAGAGGGATCCCCCGAAATTCAAAGGCAACTGAATTTCGGCAACCGGGGAATCGAATTCGGAATGCCGTGAAACTCACCGACTCGAAGCGTTTCGCCGTTTGCGGAAGAAGTCTGATGTTGAACAAGAAGCAGAAGCTTACATGCTCAAGAGGGATCACCCGAAATTCAAAGGCAACTGAATTTTGGCAACAGGGGAATCGAAGTCCGAATACCGCGAAACTCACCGACTAAAAGCGTTTTGCCGTTTGCGGAAGAATTCTGATGTGGAACAAGTAGCAGAAGCGTACATGCTCCAGAGGGATCACCCGAAATTCAAAGGCAACTGAATTTCGGCAACAGGGGCATCGAAGTCGGAATGCCGCGAAACTCACCGAGTCAAAGCGTCTTTCCGTTTGCGGAAGAAGTCTGATGTGGAACAAGTTGCAGAAGCTTACATGCTCAAGAGGGATCACCTCAAATTCAAAAGCAACTGAATTTCGGCAACCGGGGAATCGAAGTCGGAATGCCGCGAAACTCACCGAGTAAAAGCGTTTTGCCATTTGCGGAAGAAGTCTGATGTGGAACAAGTAGCAGAAGCTTACATGCTCAAGAGGGATCACCCGAAATTCAAAGGCAACCGAATTTCGGCAACCGGGGAGTCGAAGTCGGAATGTCGCAAAACTCACCGAGTCAAAGCGTTTCGCCGTTTGTTGAAGAAGTCTGATGTGGAACAAGTAGCAGGAGTGTACATGCTCAAGAGGGATCACCCCGAAAATTCAAAGGCAACTGAATTTCGGAAACAGGGGCATCGAAGTCGGAATGCCGCGAAACTCACCGAGTCAAAGCGATTTGCCGTTTGCGGAAGAAGTCTGATGTGGAACAAGTTGAAGAAGCTTACATGCTCAAGAGGGATCGCCTCAAATTCAAAAGCAACTGAATTTCGGCAACCGGGGAATCGAAGTCGGAATGCCGCGAAACTCACCGAGTAAAAGCGTTTTGCCGTTTGCGGAAGAAGTCTGATGTGGAACAAGTTGCAGAAGCTTACATGCTCAAGAGGGATCACCTCAAATTCAAAAGCAACTGAATTTCGGCAACCGGGGAATCGAAGTCGGAATGCCGCGAAACTCTCCGAGTCAAAGCGTTTCGCCGTTTGCGGAGGAAGTCTGATGTGGAACTAGTAGCAGAAGCTTACATGCTCAAGATGGAGCACCCGAAATTTAAAGGCAACTGAATTTCGGCAACCGGGGAATCGAAGTCGGAATGCCGCGAAACTCTCTGAGTAAAAGCGTTTTGCCGTTTGCGGAAGAATTCTGATGTGGAACAAGTAGCAGAAGCGTACATGCTCAAGAGGGATCACCTGAAATTCAAAGGCAACTGAATTTCGGCAACCGGGGAATCGAAGTCGGAATGCCGCGAAACTCACCGAGTCAAAGCGTTTTGCCGTTTGCGGAAGAAGTCTGATATGGAACAAGTAGCAAAAGCTTACATGCTCAAGAGGGATCCCCCGAAATTCAAAGGCAACTGAATTTCAGCAACAGGGGAATCGAATTCGGAATGCCGTGAAACTCACCGACTCAAAGCGTTTCGCCATTTGCGGAAGAAGTCTGATGTTGAACAAGAAGCAGAAGCTTACATGCTCAAGAGGGATCACCCGAAATTCAAAGGCAACTGAATATTGGCAACAGTGGAATCGAAGTCCGAATACCGCGAAACTCACCGACTAAAAGCGTTTTGCCGTTTGCGGAAGAATTCTGATGTGGAACAAGTAGCAGAAGCGTACATGCTGAAGAGGGATCACCCGAAATTTAAAGGCAACTGAATTTCGGCAACAGGGGCATCGAAGTCGGAATGCCGCGAAACTCACCGAGTCAAAGCGTTTCGCCGTTTGTTGAAGAAGTCTGATGTGGAACAAGTAGCAGGAGTGTACATGCTCAAGAGGGATCACCTCAAATTCAAAAGCAACTGAATTTCGGCAACCGGGGAATCGAAGTCGGAATGCCGCGAAACTCATCGAGTAAAAGCGTTTTGCCATTTACGGAAGAATTATGATATGGAACAAGTAGCAGAAGCGTACATGCTCAAGAGGGATCACCTGAAATTCAAAGGCAACTGAATTTCGGCAACCGGGGAATCGAAGTCGGAAAACCGCGAAACTCACCGAGTCAAAGCGTTTCGCCGTTTGTTGAAGAAGTCTGATGTGGAACAAGTAGCAGAAGCCTACATGCTCAAGAGGGATCGCCGGAAATTCAAAGGCAACTAAATTTTGGCAACCGGGGAATCAAAGTCGAATTGCCGCGAAATTCTCCAAGTAAAAGTGTTTTGCCGTTTGCGGAAGAATTCTGATTTGGAACAAGTAGCAGAAGCGTACATGCTCAAGAGGGATCAACCGAAATTCATAGGCAACTGAATTTCGGCAACCGGGCAATCGAAGTTGGAATACCGCGATACTCACCGAGTAAAAGCGTTTTGCCGTTTGCGGAAGAATTCTGATATGGAACAAGTAGCAGAAGCGTACATGCTCAAGAGGGATCACCTGAAATTCAAAGGCAACTGAATTTCGGCAACCGGGGCATCGAAGTCGGAATGCCGCGAAACTAACGGAGTCAAAGCGTTTTGCCGTTTGCGGAAGAAGTCTGATGTGGAACAAGTAGCAGAAGCTTACATGCTCAAGATGGATCACCCGAAATTCAAAGGCAACTTAATTTCGGCAACCGGGGAATCGAAGTCGGAATGTCGCAAAACTCACCGAGTCAAAGCGTTTCGCCGTTTGTTGAAGAAGTCTGATGTGGAACAAGTAGCAGAAGTGTACATGCTCAAGTGGGATCACCCGAAATTCAAAGGCAACTGAATTTCGGCAATAGGGGCATCGAAGTCGGAATGCCGCGAAACTCACCGAGTCAAAGCGATTTGCCGTTTGCGGAAGAAGTCTGATGTGGAACAAGTAGCAGAAGCTTACATGCTCAAGAGGGATCACCCGAAATTCAAAGGCAACTGAATTTCGGCAACCGGGGAATCGAAGTCGGAATGTCGCAAAACTCACCGAGTCAAAGCGTTTCGCCGTTTGTTGAAGAAGTCTGATGTGGAACAAGTAGCAGAAGCATACATGCTCAAGAGGGATCACCTGAAATTCAAAGGCAACTGAATTTCGGCAACCGGGGAATCGAAGTCGGAATGTCGCAAAACTCACCGAGTCAAAGTGTATCGCCGTTTGTTGAAGAAGTCTGATGTGGAACAAGTAGAAGAAGTATACATGCTCAAGAAGGATCACCTGAAATTCAAAGGCAACTGAATTTCGACAACCGGGGAATCGAAGGCGGAATGCCGCGAAACTCACCGAGTAAAAGCGTTTTGCCATTTGCGGAAGAAGTCTGATGTGGAACAAGTAGCAGAAGCGTACATGCTCAAGAGGGATCACCTGAAATTCAAAGGCAACTGAATTTCGGCAACCGGGGAATCGAAGTCGGAATGTCGCAAAACTCACCGAGTCAAAGCGTTTCGCCGTTTGTTGAAGAAGTCTGATGTGGAACAAGTAGCAGAAGCATACATGCTCAAGAGGGATCACCTGAAATACAAAGGCAATTGAATTTCGGCAACCGGGGAATCGAAGTCGGAATGTCGCAAAACTCACCGAGTCAAAGCGTTTTGCCGTTTGCGGAAGAATTCTGATGTGGAACAAGTAGCAGAAGCGTACATGCTCAAGAGGGATCACCTGAAATTCAAAGGCAACTGAATTTCGGCAACCGGGGAATCGAAGTCGGAATGCCGCGAAACTCACCGAGTCAAAGCGTTTTGCCGTTTGCGGAAGAAGTCTGATATGGAACAAGTAGCAAAAGTTTACATGCTCAAGAGGGATCCCCCGAAATTCAAAGGCAACTGAATTTCGGCAACAGGGGAATCGAATTCGGAATGCCGTGAAACTCACCGACTCAAAGCGTTTCGCCATTTGCGGAAGAAGTCTGATGTTGAACTAGAAGCAGAAGCTTACATGCTCAAGAGGGATCACCCGAAATTCAAAGGCAACTGAATTTTGGCAACAGGGGAATCGAAGTCCGAATACCGCGAAACTCACCGACTAAAAGCGTTTTGCCGTTTGCGGAAGAATTCTGATGTGGAACAAGTAGCAGAAGCGTACATGCTGAAGAGGGATCACCCGAAATTTAAAGGCAACTGAATTTCGGCAACAGGGGCATCGAAGTCGGAATGCCGCGAAACTCACCGAGTCAAAGCGTTTCGCCGTTTGTTGAAGAAGTCTGATGTGGAACAAGTAGCAGGAGTGTACATGCTCAAGAGGGATCACCCGAAATTCGAAGGCAACTGAATTTCGGAAACAGGGGCATCGAAGTCAGAATGCCGCGAAACTCACCGAGTCAAAGCGATTTGCCGTTTGCGGAAGAAGTCTGATGTGGAACAAGTTGCAGAAGCTTACATGCTCAAGAGGGATCACCTCAAATTCAAAAGCAACTGAATTTCGGCAACCGGGGAATCGAAGTCGGAATGCCGCGAAACTCATCGAGTAAAAGCGTTTTGCCATTTGCGGAAGAAGTCTGATGTGGAACAAGTTGCAGAAGCTTACATGCTCAAGAGGGATCACCTCAAATTCAAAAGCAAACTGAATTTCGGCAACCGGGGAATCGAAGTCGGAATGCCGCGAAACTCTCCGAGTCAAAGCGTTTCGCCGTTTGCGGAGGAAGTCTGATGTGGAACTAGTAGCAGAAGCTTACATGCTCAAGATGGAGCACCCGAAATTTAAAGGCAACTGAATTTCGGCAACCGGGGAATCGAAGTCGGAATGCCGCGAAACTCTCTGAGTAAAAGCGTTTTGCCGTTTACGGAAGAATTCTGATATGGAACAAGTAGCAGAAGCGTACATGCTCAAGAGGGATCACCTGAAATTCAAAGGCAACTGAATTTCGGCAACCGGGGAATCGAAGTCGGAATGCCGCGAAACTCACCGAGTCAAAGCGTTTCGCCGTTTGTTGAAGAAGTCTGATGTGGAACAAGTAGCAGAAGCCTACATGCTCAAGAGGGATCGCCGGAAATTCAAAGGCAACTAAATTTTGGCAACCGGGGAATCAAAGTCGAATTGCCGCGAAATTCTCCAAGTAAAAGTGTTTTGCCGTTTGCGGAAGAATTCTGATTTGGAACAAGTAGCAGAAGCGTACATGCTCAAGAGGGATCAACCGAAATTCATAGGCAATTGAATTTCGGCAACCGGGCAATCGAAGTTGGAATACCGCGATACTCACCGAGTAAAAGCGTTTTGCCGTTTGCGGAAGAATTCTGATATGGAACAAGTAGCAGAAGCGTACATGCTCAAGAGGGATCACCTGAAATTCAAAGGCAACTGAATTTCGGCAACCGGGGCATCGAAGTCGGAATGCCGCGAAACTAACGGAGTCAAAGCGTTTTGCCGTTTGCGGAAGAAGTCTGATGTGGAACAAGTAGCAGAAGCTTACATGCTCAAGATGGATCACCCGAAATTCAAAGGCAACTTAATTTCGGCAACCGGGGAATCGAAGTCGGAATGTCGCAAAACTCACCGAGTCAAAGTGTTTCGCCGTTTGTTGAAGAAGTCTGATGTGGAACAAGTAGCAGAAGTGTACATGCTCAAGTGGGATCACCCGAAATTCAAAGGCAACTGAATTTCGGCAATAGGGGCATCGAAGTCGGAATGCCGCGAAACTCACCGAGTCAAAGCGATTTGCCGTTTGCGGAAGAAGTCTGATGTGGAACAAGTAGCAGAAGCTTACATGCTCAAGAGGGATCACCCGAAATTCAAAGGCAACTGAATTTCGGCAACCGGGGAATCGAAGTCGGAATGTCGCAAAACTCACCGAGTCAAAGCGTTTCGCCGTTTGTTGAAGAAGTATGATGTGGAACAAGTAGCAGAAGCATACATGCTCAAGAGGGATCACCTGAAATTCAAAGGCAACTGAATTTCGGCAACCGGGGAATCGAAGTCGGAATGTCGCAAAACTCACCGAGTCAAAGTGTATCGCCGTTTGTTGAAGAAGTCTGATGTGGAACAAGTAGAAGAAGTATACATGCTCAAGAAGGATCACCTGAAATTCAAAGGCAACTGAATTTCGACAACCGGGGAATCGAATTCGGAATGCCGCGAAACTCACCGAGTAAAAGCGTATTGCCATTTGCGGAAGAAGTCTGATATGGAACAAGTAGCAAAAGCGTACATGCTCAAGAGGGATCACCCGAAATTCAAAGGCAACTGCATTTCGGCAACCGGGGAATCGAAGTCGGAATGCCGCGAAACTCTCTGAGTAAAAGCGTTTCGCCGTTTGCGGAAGAAGTCTGATGTGGAACAAGTAGCAGAAGCTTACATGCTCAAGAGGGATCACCTGAAATTCAAAGGCAACTGAATTTCGGCAACCGGGGCATCGAAGTCGGAATGCCGCGAAACTAACGGAGTCAAAGCGTTTTGCCGTTTGCGGATAAAGTCTGATGTGGAACAAGTAGCAGAAGCTTACATGCTCAAGATGGATCACCCGAAATTCAAAGGCAACTTAATTTCGGCAACCGGGGAATCGAAGTCGGAATGTCGCAAAACTCACCGAGTCAAAGCGTTTCGCCGTTTGTTGAAGAAGTCTGATGTGGAACAAGTAGCAGAAGTGTACATGCTCAAGTGGGATCACCCGAAATTCAAAGGCAACTGAATTTCGGCAACAGGGGCATTGGAAGTCGGAATGCCGCGAAACTCACCGAGTCAAAGCGATTTGCCGTTTGCGGAAGAAGTCTGATGTGGAACAAGTAGCAGAAGCTTACATGCTCAAGAGGGATCACCCGAAATTCAAAGGCAACTGAATTTCGGCAACAGGGGAATCGAAGTCGGAATGTCGCAAAACTCACCGAGTCAAAGCGTTTCGCCGTTTGTTGAAGAAGTCTGATGTGGAACAAGTAGCAGAAGTGTGCATGCTCAAGTGGGATCACCCGAAATTTAAAGGCAACTGAATTTCGGCAACAGGGGCATCGAAGTCGGAATGCCGCGAAACTCACCGACTCAAAGCGTTTCGCCGTTTGCGGAAGAAGTCTGATGTTGAACAAGTAGCAGAAGCTTACATGCTCAAGAGGGATCCCTCGAAATTCAAAGGCAACTGAATTTCGGCAACCGGGGAATCGAATTCGGAATGCCGCGAAACTCACCGACTCAAAGCGTTTCGCCGTTTGCGGAAGAAGTCTGATGTTGAACAAGAAGCAGAAGCTTACATGCTCAAGAGGGATCACCCGAAATTCAAAGGCAACTGAATTTCGGCAACCGTGGAATCGAAGTCCGAATACCGCGAAACTGACCGACTCAAAGCGTTTTGTCGTTTGAGGATGAATTCTGATGTGGAACAAGTAGCAGAAGCGTACATGCTCAAGAGGGATCACCTGAAATTCAAAGGCAACTGAATTTCGGCAACAGGGGCATCGAAGTCGGAATGCCGCGAAACTCACCGAGTCAAAGCGATTTGCCGTTTGCGGAAGAAGTCTGATGTGGAACAAGTAGCAGAAGCTTACATGCTCAAGATGGATCACCCGAAATTCAAAGGCAACTTAATTTCGGCAACCGGGGAATCGAAGTCGGAATGTCGCGAAACTCACCGAGTCAAAGCGATTTGCCGTTTGCGGAAGAAGTCTGATGTGGAACAAGTTGCAGAAGCTTACATGCTCAAGAGGGATCACCTCAAATTCAAAAGCAACTGAATTTCGGCAAACGGGGAATCGAAGTCGGAATGCCGCGAAACTCACCGAGTAAAAGCGTTTTGCCATTTGCGGAAGAAGTCTGATGTGGAACAAGTTGCTGAAGCTTACATGCTCAAGAGGGATCACCTCAAATTCAAAAGCAACTGAATTTCGGCAACCGGGGAATCAAAGTCGGAATGCCACGAAACTCTCCGAGTCAAAGCGTTTCGCCGTTTGCGGAGGAAGTCTGATGTGGAACTAGTAGGAGAAGCTTATATGCTCAAGATGGATCACCCGAAATTTAAAGGCAACTGAATTTCGGCAACCGGGGAATCGAATTCGGAATGTCGCGAAACTCACCGAGTCAAAGCGATTTGCCGTTTGCGGAAGAAGTCTGATGTGGAACAAGTTGCAGAAGCTTACATGCTCAAGAGGGATCACCTCAAATTCAAAAGCAACTGAATTTCGGCAACCGGGGAATCGAAGTCGGAATGCCGCGAAACTCACCGAGTAAAAGCGTTTTGCCTTTTGCGGAAGAAGTCTGATGTGGAACAAGTTGCAGAAGCTTACATGCTCAAGAGGGATCACCTCAAATTCAAAAGCAACTGAATTTCGGCAACCGGGGAATCGAAGTCGGAATGCCGCGAAACTCTCCGAGTCAAAGCGTTTCGCCGTTTGCGGAGGAAGTCTGATGTGGAACTAGTAGCAGAAGCTTACATGCTCAAGATGGATCACCCGAAATTTAAAGGCAACTGAATTTCGGCAACCGGGGAATCGAAGTCGGAATGCCGCGAAACTCTCCGAGTAAAAGCGTTTTGCCATTTGCGGAAGAATTCTGATATGGAACAAGTAGCAGAAGCGTACATGCTCAAGAGGGATCACCTGAAATTCAAAGGCAACTGAATTTCGGCAACCGGGGAATCGAAGTCGGAATGCCGCGAAACTCACCGAGTCAAAGCGTTTCGCCGTTTGTTGAAGAAGTCTGATGTGGAACAAGTAGCAGAAGCCTACATGCTCAAGAGGGATCACCGGAAATTCAAAGGCAACTAAATTTCGGCAACCGGGGAATCGAAGTCGAATTGCCGCGAAATTCTCCAAGTAAAAGCGTTTTGCCGTTTGCGGAAGAATTCTGATTTGGAACAAGTAGCAGAAGCGTACATGCTCAAGAGGGATCACCCGAAATTCAAAGGCAACTGAATTTCGGCAACCGGGCAATCGAAGTTGGAATACCGCGATACTCACCGAGTAAAAGCGTTTTGCCGTTTGCGGAAGAATTCTGATATGGAACAAGTAGCAGAAGCGTACATGCTCAAGAGGGATCACCTGAAATTCAAAGGCAACTGAATTTCGGCAACCGGGGCATCGAAGTCGGAATGCCGCGAAACTCACGGAGTCAAAGCGTTTTGCCGTTTGCGGAAGAAGTCTGATGTGGAACAAGTAGCAGAAGCTTACATGCTCAAGATGGATCACCCGAAATTCAAAAGCAACTTAATTTCGGCAACCGGGGAATCGAAGTCGGAATGTCGCAAAACTCACCGAGTCAAAGTGTTTCGCCGTTTGTTGAAGAAGTCTGATGTGGAACAAGTAGCAGAAGTGTACATGCTCAAGAGGGATCACCCGAAATTCAAAGGCAACTGAATTTCGGCAACAGGGGCATCGAAGTCGGAATGCCGCGAAACTCACCAAGTCAAAGCGATTTGCCGTTTGCGGAAGAAGTCTGATGTGGAACAAGTTGCAGAAGCTTACATGCTCAAGAGGGATCACCTCAAATTCAAAAGCAACTGAATTTCGGCAACCGGGGAATCGAAGGCGGAATGCCGCGAAACTCACCGACTCAAAGCGTTTCGCCGTTTGCGGAAGAAGTCTGATGTTGAACAAGAAGCAGAAGCTTACATGCTCAAGAGGGATCACCCGAAATTCAAAGGCAACTGAATTTCGGCAACCGTGGAATCGAAGTCCGAATACCGCGAAACTCACCGACTAAAAGCGTTTTGTCGTTTGAGGATGAATTCTGATGTGGAACAAGTAGCAGAAGCGTACATGCTCAAGAGGGATCACCTGAAATTCAAAGGCAACTGAATTTCGGCAACAGGGGCATCGAAGTCGGAATGCCGCGAAACTCACCGAGTCAAAGCGATTTGCCGTTTGCGGAAGAAGTCTGATGTGGAACAAGTAGCAGAAGCTTACATGCTCAAGATGGATCACCCGAAATTCAAAGGCAACTTAATTTCGGCAACCGGGGAATCGAAGTCGGAATGTCGCGAAACTCACCGAGTCAAAGCGATTTGCCGTTTGCGGAAGAAGTCTGATGTGGAACAAGTTGCAGAAGCTTACATGCTCAAGAGGGATCACCTCAAATTCAAAAGCAACTTAATTTCGGCAACCGGGGAATCGAAGTCGGAATGCCGCGAAACTCACCGAGTAAAAGCGTTTTGCCATTTGCGGAAGAAGTCTGATGTGGAACAAGTAGCAGAAGCTTACATACTCAAGAGGGATCACCTCAAATTCAAAAGCAACTGAATTTCGGCAACCGGGGAATCGAAGTCGGAATGCCGCGAAACTCTCCGAGTCAAAGCGTTTCGCCGTTTGCGGAGGAAGTCTGATGTGGAACAAGTAGCAGAAGCTTACATGCTCAAGAGGGATCACCCGAAATTCAAAGGCAACTGAATTTCGACAACCGGGGAATCGAAGTCGGAATGTCGCAAAACTCACCGAGTCAAAGCGTTTCGCCGTTTGTTGAAGAAGTCTGATGTGGAACAAGTAGCAGAAGCATACATGCTCAAGAGGGATCACCTGAAATTCAAGGGCAACTGAATTTCGGCAACCGGGGAATCGAAGTCGGAATGTCGCAAAACTCACTGAGTCAAAGCGTTTCGCCGTTTGTTGAAGAAGTCTGATGTGGAACAAGTAGAACAAGTATACATGCTCAAGAGGGATAACCTGAAATTCAAAGGCAACTGAATTTCGACAACCGGGGAATCGAATTCGGAATGCCGCGAAAGTCACCGAGTAAAAGCGTATTGCCGTTTGCGGAAGAAGTCTGATATGGAACAAGTAGCAAAAGCGTACATGCTTAAGAGGGATCAGTCGAAATTGAAAGGCAACTGCATTTCGGCAACCGGGGAATCGAAGTCGGAATGCCGCGAAACTCTCTGAGTAAAAGCGTTTCGTCGTTTGCGGAAGAAGTCTGATATGGAACAAGTAGCAGAAGCTTACATGCTCAAGAGGGATCCCCCGAAATTCAAAGGCAACTGAATTTCGGCAACCGGGGAATCGAATTCGGAATGCCGCGAAACGCACCGACTCAAAGCGTTTCGCCGTTTGCGGAAGAAGTCTGATGTTGAACAAAAAGCAGAAGCTTACATGCTCAAGAGGGATCACCCGAAATTCAAAGGCAACTGAATTTCGGCAACCGGGGAATCGAAGTCCGAATACCGCGAAACTCACCGAGTAAAAGCGTTTTGCCGTTTGCGGATGAATTCTGATGTGGAACAAGTAGCAGAAGCGTACATGCTCAAGAGGGATCACCCGAAATTGAAAGGCAACTGAATTTCGGCAACCGGGGAATCAAAGTCGGAATGCCGCGAAACTCTCCGAGTCAAAGCGTTTCGCCGTTTGCGGAAGAAGTCTGATGTGGAACAAGTAGCAGAAGCATACATGCTCAAGAGGGATCACTTGAAATTCAAAGGCAACTGAATTTCGGCAACCGGGGAATCGAAGTCGAAATGCTGCGAAACTCTCCGAGTCAAAGCGTTTCGCCATTTGCGGAAGAAGTCTGATGTGGAACAAGTAGCAGAAGCTTACATGCTCAAGAGGGATCACCCGAAATTGAAAGGCAACTGAATTTCGGCAACCGGGGAATCGAAGTTGGAATGTCGCAAAACTCACCGAGTCAAAGCGTTTCGCCGTTTGTTGAAGAAGTCTGATGTGGAACAAGAAGCAGAAGCTTACATGCTCAAGAGGGATCACCCGAAATTCAAAGCCAACTGAATTTCGGCAACAGGGGCATCGAAGTCGGAATGCCGCGAAACTCACCGAGTCAAAGTGTTTTGCCGTTTGCGGAAGAAGTCTGATGTGGAACAAGTAGCAGAAGCTTACATGCTCAAGAGGGATCACCCGAAATTCAAAGGCAACTGAATTTCAGCAACAGGGGCATCGAAGTCGGAATGCCGCGAAACTCACCGAGTCAAAGTGTTTTGCCGTTTGCGGAAGAAGTCTGATGTGGAACAAGTTGCAGAAGCTTACATGCTCAAGGGGGATCACCTCAAATTCAAAAGCAACTGAATTTCGGCAACCGGGGCATCGAAGTTGGAATGCCGCGAAACTCACCGAGTCAAAGCGTTTTGCCGTTTGCGGAAGAAGTCTGATGTGGAACAAGTTGCAGAAGCTTACATGCTCAAGAGGGATCACCCGAAATTCAAATGCAACTGAATTTCGGCAACCGGGGCATCGAAGTCGGAATGCCGCAAAACTCACCAAGTCAAAGCGTTTTGACTTTTGCGGAAGAAGTCTGATGTGGAACAAGTAGCTGAAGCATACATGCTCAAGAGGGATCACTTGAAATTCAAAGGCAACTGAATTTCGGCAACCGGGGAATCGAAGTCGAAATGCTGCGAAACTCTCCGAGTCAAAGCGTTTCGCCATTTGCGGAAGAAGTCTGATGTGGAACAAGTAGCAGAAGCTTACATGCTCAAGAGGGATCACCCGAAATTCAAAGGCAACTGAATTTCGGCAACCGGTGAATCGAAGTCGGAATGCCGCGAAACTCACCGAGTAAAAGCGTTTTGCCGTTTGCGGAAGAATTCTGATATGGAACAAGTAGCAGAAGCGTACATGCTCAAGAGGGATCACCCGAAATTCAAAGGCAATTGAATTTCGGCAACAGGGGCATCGAAGTTGGAATGCCGCGAAACTCACCGAGTCAAAGCATTTTGCCGTTTGCGGAAGAAGTCTGATGTGGAACAAGTAGCAGAAGCTTACATGCTCAAGAGGGATCACCTCAAATTCAAAAGCAACTGAATTTCGGCAACCGGGGAATCGAAGTCGGAATGCCGCGAAACTAACCGAGTAAAAGCGTTTTACCTTTTGCGGAAGTAGTCTGATATGGAACAAGTAGCAGAAGCGTACAAGCTCAAGAGGGATCACCCGAAATTCAAAGGCAACTGAATTTCGGAAACCGGGGAATCGAAGTTGGAATGCCGCGAAACTCACCGAGTCAAAGCGTTTCGGCGTTTGGTGAAGAAGTCTGATGTGGAACAAGTAGCAGAAGCCTACATGCTCAAGAGGGAATACTTGAAATTCAAAGGCAACTGAATTTCGGCAACCGGGGAATCGAAGTCGGAATGCCGCGAAACTCACCGAGTAAAATCATTTTGCCGTTTGCGGAAGAAGTCTGATGTGGAACAAGTAGCAGAAGCTTACATACTCAAGAGGGATCACCCGAAATTCAAAGGCAACTGAATTTCGGCAAGAAGGGAATCGAAGTCGGAATACAGCGAAACTCACCGAGTCAAAGCGTTTCGCCGTTTGTTGAAGAAGTCTGATGTGGAACAAGTAGCAGAAGCATACATGCTCAAGAGGGACCACCCGAAATTCAAAGGCAACTGAATTTCGGCAACCGGGGAATCGAAGTCGGAATGCCGTGAAACTCACCGAGTAAAAGTGTTTTGCCGTTTGCGGAAGAAGTCTGATATGGAACAAGTAGCAGAAGCGTACATGCTCAAGAGGGATCACCCGAAATTCAAAGGCAACTGAATTTCGGCAACAGGGGCATCGAAGTCGGAATGCCGCGAAACTCACCGAGTCAAAGTGTTTTGCCGTTTGCGGAAGAAGTCTGATGTGGAACAAGTTGCAGAAGCTTACATGTTCAAGGGGGATCACCTGAAATTCAAAAGCAACTGAATTTCGGCAACCGGGGAATCGAAGCCGGAATGCCGCGAAACTCACCGAGTAAAAGCGTTTTGCCATTTGCGGAAGAAGTCTGATGTGGAACAAGTAGCAGAAGTGTACATGCTCAAGAGGGATCACCCGAAATTCAAAGGCAACTGAATTTCGGCAACAGGGGCATCGAAGTCGGAATGCCGCGAAACTCACCGAGTCAAAGTGTTTTGCCGTTTGCGGAAGAAGTCTAATTTGGAACAAGTTGCAGAAGCTTACATGCTCAAGAGGGATCACCTCAAATTCAAAAGCAACTGAATTTCGGAAACGGGGGAATCGAAGTCGGAATGCCGCGAAACTCACCGAGTCAAAGCGTTTCGCCGTTTGTTGAAGAAGTCTGATTTGGAACAAGTAGCAGAAGCATACATGCTCAAGAGGGATCACCTGAAATTCAAAGGCAACTGAATTTCGGCAACCGGGGAATCGAAGTTGGAATGTCGCAAAACTCACCGAGTCAAAGCGTTTCGCTGTTGTTGAAGAAGTCTGATGTGGAACAAGTAGAAGAAGTATAAATGCTCAAGAGGGATCACCTGAAATTCAAAGGCAACTGAATTTCGACAACCGGGGAATCGAATTCGGAATGCCGCGAAACTCACCGAGTAAAAGCGTTTTGCCGTTTGCGGAAGAAGTCTGATATGGAACAAGTAGCAGAAGCGTACATGCTCAAGAGGGATCACCCGAAATTCAAAGGCAACTGCATTTCGGCAACCGTGGAATCGAAGTCGGAATACCGCGAAACTCTCTGAGTAAAAGCGTTTCGCCGTTTGCGGAAGAAGTTTGATGTGGAACAAGTAGCAGAAGTTTACATGCTCAAGAGGAATCCCCCGAAATTCATAGGCAACTGAATTTCGGCAACCGGGGAATCGAATTCGGAATGCCGCGAAACTCACCGACTCAAAGCGTTTCGCCGTTTGCGGAAGAAGTTTGATGTTGAACAAGAAGCAGAAGCTTACATGCTCAAGAGGGATCACCCGAAATTCAAAGGCAACTGAATTTCGGCAACCGGGGAATCGAAGTCCGAATACCGCGAAACTCACAGACTAAAAGCGTTTTGCCGTTTGCGGAAGAATTCTGATGTGGAACAAGTAGCAGAAGCGTACATGCTCAAGAGGGATCACCCGAAATTCAAAGGCAACTGAATTTCAGCAACCGAAGCATCGAAGTCGGAATGCCGCGAAACTCACCGAGTCAAAGCGTTTTTCCGTTTGCGGAAGAAGTCTGATGTGGAACAAGTAGCAGAAGCATACATGCTAAAGGGGGATCACCTGAAATTCAAAGGCAACTGAATTTCGGCAACCGGGGAATCGAAGTCGGAATGCCGCGAAACTAACCGAGTAAAAGCGTTTTACCTTTTGCGGAAGTAGTCTGATATTGAACAACTAGCAGAAGCGTACAAGCTCAAGAGGGATCACCCGAAATTCAAAGGCAACTGAATTTCGGAAACCGGGGAATCGAAGTTGGAATGCCGCGAAACTCACCGAGTCAAAGCGTTTCGGCGTTTGGTGAAGAAGTCTGATGTGGAACAAGTAGCAGAAGCCTACATGCTCAAGAGGGAATACTTGAAATTCAAAGGCAACTGAATTTCGGCAACCGGGGAATCGAAGTCGGAATGCCGCGAAACTCACCGAGTAAAATCGTTTTGCCGTTTGCGGAAGAAGTCTGATGTGGAACAAGTAGCAGAAGCTTACATACTCAAGAGGGATCACCCGAAATTCAAAGGCAACTGAATTTCGGCAAGAAGGGAATCGAAGTCGGAATACAGCGAAACTCACCGAGTCAAAGCGTTTCGCCGTTTGTTGAAGAAGTCTGATGTGGAACAAGTAGCAGAAGCATACATGCTCAAGAGGGACCACCCGAAATTCAAAGGCAACTGAATTTCGGCAACTGAATTTCGGCAACAGGGGCATCGAAGTCGGAATGCCGCGAAACTCACCGAGTCAAAGTGTTTTGCCGTTTGCGGAAGAAGTCTGATGTGGAACAAGTTGCAGAAGCTTACATGCTCAAGGGGGATCACCTGAAATTCAAAAGCAACTGAATTTCGGCAACCGGGGAATAGAAGCCGGAATGCCGCGAAACTCACCGAGTAAAAGCGTTTTGCCATTTGCGGAAGAAGTCTGATGTGGAACAATTAGCAGAAGTGTACATGCTCAAGAGGGATGACCCGAAATTCAAAGGCAACTGAATTTCGGCAACCGGGGCATCGAAGTCGGAATGACGCGAAACTCACCGAGTCAAAGCGTTTTGCCGTTTGCGGAAGAAGTCTGATGTGGAACAAGTAGCAGAAGCTTACATGCTCAAGAGGGATCACCCGAAATTCAAAGACAACTGAATTTCGGCAACCGGGGAATCGAAGTCTGAATACCCCGAAACTCTCCGAGTCAAAGCGTTTTGCCGTTTGCGGAAGAATTCTGATATGGAACAAGTAACAGAAGCGTACATGCTCAAGAGGGATCACCCGAAATTCAAAGGCAACTGAATTTCGGCAACCGGGGCATCAAAGTCGGAATGTCGCGAAACTCACCGAGTCAAAGCGTTTCGCCGTTTGCGGAAGAAGTCTGATGTGGAACAAGTAGCAGAAGCTTACATGCTCAAGAGGGATCACCCGAAATTCAAAGACAACTGAATTTCGGCAACCGGGGAATCGAAGTCTGAATACCCCGAAACTCACCGAGTAAAAGCGTTTTGCCGTTTGCGGAAGAATTCTGATATGGAACAAGTAGCAGAAGCGTACATGCTCAAGAGGGATCACCCGAACTTCAAAGGCAACTGAATTTCGGCAACCGGGGAATCGAAGTCGGAATGTCGCGAAACTCACCGAGTCAAAGCGTTTTGCCGTTTGCGGAAGAATTCAGTTATGGAACAAGTAGCAGAAGCGTACATGCTCAAGAGGGATGACCCGAAATTCAAAGGCAACTGAATTTCGGCAACCGGGGCATCGAAGTCGGAATGACGCGAAACTCACCGAGTCAAAGCGTTTTGCCGTTTGCGGAAGAAGTCTGATGTGGAACAAGTAGCAGAAGCATACATGCTCAAGAGGGATCACCTGAAATTCAAAGGCAACTGAATTTCGGCAACCGGGGAATCAAAATCGGAATGCCGCGAAACTCACCGAGTAAAAGCGTTTTGCCATTTGCGGAAGAAGTCTAATGTGGAACAAGTAGCAGAAGCATACATGCTCAAGAGGGATCACCTGAAATTCAAAGGCAACTGAATTTCGGCAACCGGGGAATCGAAGTCGGATGCCGCGAAACTCACCGAGTAAAAGCGTTTTGCCGTTTGCGGAAGAAGTCTGATTTGGAACAGTAGCAGAAGCGTACATGCTCAAGAGGGTTCACCCAAAATTCAAAGGCAACTGAATTTCGGCAACCGGGGAATCGAAGTCGGAATGCCGCGAAACTCACCGAGTCAAAGCGTTTCGCCGTTTGTTGAAGAAGTCTGATGTGGAACAACTAGCAGAAGCATACATGCTCAAGAGGGATCACCTGAAATTCAAAGGCAACTGAATTTGGGCAACCGGGGAATCGAAGTAGGAATGCCGCGAAACTCACCGAGTAAAAGCGTTTGGCCGTTTGCGGAAGAAGTCTGATGTGGAACAAGTAGCAGAAGCTTACATGCTCAAGAGGGATCACCCGAAATTCAAAGGCAACTGAATTTCGGCAACCGGGGAATCAAAGTAGGAATGCCGCGAAACTCACCCACTCAAAGTGTTTCGTCGTTTGCGGAAGAAGTCTGATGTTGAACAAGTAGCAGAAGCTTACATGCTCAAGAGGGATCACCCAAAATTCAAAGGCAACTGAATTTCGGCAACCGGGGAATCAAAGTAGGAATGCCGCGAAACTCACCCACTCAAAGTGTTTCGTCGTTTGCGGAAGAAGTCTGATGTTGAACAAGTAGCAGAAGCTTACATGCTCAAGAGGGATCACCCAAAATTCAAAGGCAACTGAATTTCGGCAACCGGGGAATCGAAGTCCGAATACCGCGAAACTCACCGAGTAAAAGCGTTTTGCCATTTGCGGAAGAAGTCTAATGTGGAACAAGTAGCAGAAGCATACATGCTCAAGAGGGATCACCTGAAATTCAAAGGCAACTGAATTTCGGCAACCGGGGAATCGAAGTCGGATGCCGCGAAACTCACCGAGTAAAAGCGTTTTGCCGTTTGCGGAAGAAGTCTGATTTGGAACAGTAGCAGAAGCGTACATGCTCAAGAGGGATCACCCAAAATTCAAAGGCAACTGAATTTCGGCAACCGGGGAATCGAAGTCGGAATGCCGCGAAACTCACCGAGTCAAAGCGTTTCGCCGTTTGTTGAAGAAGTCTGATGTGGAACAACTAGCAGAAGCATACATGCTCAAGAGGGATCACCTGAAATTCAAAGGCAACTGAATTTGGGCAACCGGGGAATCGAAGTAGGAATGCCGCGAAACTCACCGAGTAAAAGCGTTTGGCCGTTTGCGGAAGAAGTCTGATGTGGAACAAGTAGCAGAAGCTTACATGCTCAAGAGGGATCACCCGAAATTCAAAGGCAACTGAATTTCGGCAACCGGGGAATCAAAGTAGGAATGCCGCGAAACTCACCCACTCAAAGTGTTTCGTCGTTTGCGGAAGAAGTCTGATGTTGAACAAGTAGCAGAAGCTTACATGCTCAAGAGGGATCACCCAAAATTCAAAGGCAACTGAATTTCTGCAACCGGGGAATCGAAGTCGGAATACCGCGAAACTCACCGAGTAAAATCGTTTCACCGTTTGCGGAAGAATTCTGATGTGGAACAAGTAGCAGAAGCGTACATGCTCAAGAGGGATCACCCGAAATTCAAAGGCAACTGAATTTCGGCAACCGGGGAATCGAAGTAGGAATGCCGCGAAACTCACCGAGTAAAAGCGTTTGGCCGTTTGCGGAAGAAGTCTGATGTGGAACAAGTAGCAGAAGCTTACATGCTCAAGAGGGATCAACCGAATTTCAAAGGCAACTGAATTTCGGCAACCGGGGAATCGAAGTCGGAATGCCGCGAAACTCTCCGAGTCAAAGCGTTTCGCCGTTTGCGGAAGAAGTCTGATGTGGAACAAGTAGCAGAGGCATACATGCTCAAGAAGGATCACCTGAAATTCAAAGGCAACTGAATTTCGGCAACCGGGGAATCGAAGTAGGAATGCCGTGAAACTCACCGAGTAAAAGCGTTTGGCCGTTTGTGGAAGAAGTTTGATGTGGAACAAGTAGCAGAAGCTTACATGCTTAAGAGGGATCATCCGAAATTCATAGGCAACAGAATTTCGGCAACCGGGGAATCGAAGTCGAAATGCCGCGAAACTCTCCGAGTCAAAGCGTTTCGCCGTTTGCGGAAGAAGTCTGATGTGGAACAAGTAGCAGAAGCATACATGCTCAAGAAGGATCACCTGAAATTCAAAGGCAACTGAATTTCGGCAACCGGGGAATGGAAGTAGGAATGCCGCGAAACTCACCGAGTAAAAGCGTTTGGCCGTTTGCGGAAGAAGTCTGATGTGGAACAAGTAGCAGAAGCTTACATGCTGAAGAGGGATCACCCGAAATTCAAAGGCAACTGAATTTCGGCAACCGGGGCATCGAAGTTGGAATGCCGCGAAACTCTCCGAGTCAAAGCGTTTCGCCGTTTGCGGAAGAAGTCTGATGTGGAACAAGTAGCAGAAGCCTACATGCTCAAGAGGGATCACCCGAAATTCAAAGGCAACTGAATTTCGGCAACCGGGGAATTGAAGTAGGAATGTCGCGAAACTCACCGAGTAAAAGCGTTTGGCTGTTTGCGGAAGAAGTCTGATGGGGAACAAGTAACAGAAGCGTACATGCTCAAGAGGGATCACCCGAAATTCAAAGGCAACTAAATTTCAGCAACCGGGGCATCGAAGTCGGAATGCCGCGAAACTCACCGAGTAAAAGCATTTGGCCGTTTGCGGAAGAAGTCTGATAGGGAACAAGTAGCAGAAGCGTACATGCTCAAGAGGGATCACCCGAAATTCAAAGGCAACTAAATTTCGGCAACCGGGGCATCGAAGTCGGAATGCCGCGAAACTCACCGAGTCAAAGCGTTTTGCCGTTTGCGGAAGAAGTCCGATGTTGAACAAGTAGCAGAAGCTTACATGCTCAAGAGGGATCACCCAAAATTCAAAGGCAACTGAATTTCGGCAACCGGGGAATCGAAGTCGGAATACCGTGAAAATCACCGAGTAAAAGCGTTTGGCCGTTTGCGGAAGAAGTCTGATGTGGAACAAGTAGCAGAAGCTTACATGCTCAAGAGGGATCACCCGAATTTCAAAGGCAACTGAATTTCGGCAACCGGGGAATCGAAGTCGGAATGCCGCGAAACTCTCCGAGTCAAAGCGTTTCGCCGTTTGCGGAAGAAGTCTGATGTGGAACAAGTAGCAGAATCTTACATGCTCAAGAGGGATCACCCGAAATTCAAAGGCAACTGAATTTCGACAACCGGGGAATCGAAGTAGGAATGCCGCGAAACTCACCGAGTAAAAGCGTTTGGCTGTTTGCGGAAGAAGTCTGATGTGGAACAAGTAGCAGAAGCTTACATGCTCAAGAGGGATCACCCGAAATTCAAAGGCAACTGAATTTCGGCAACCGGGGAATCAAAGTAGGAATGCCGCGAAACTCACCCACTCAAAGTGTTTCGTCGTTTGCGGAAGAAGTCTGATGTTGAACAAGTAGCAGAAGCTTACATGCTCAAGAGGGATCACCCAAAATTCAAAGGCAACTAAATTTCGGCAACCGGGGCATCGAAGGCGGAATGCCGCGAAACTCACCGAGTCAAAGCGTTTTGCCGTTTGCGGAAGAAGTCTGATGTTGAACAAGTAGCAGAAGCTTACATGCTCAAGAGGGATCACCCAAAATTCAAAGGCAACTGAATTTCGGCAACCGGGGAATCGAAGTCGGAATACCGTGAAAATCACCGAGTAAAATCATTTCGCCGTTTGCGGAAGAATTATGATGTGGAACAAGTAGCAGAAGCGTACATGCTCAAGAGGGATCACCCGAAATTCAAAGGCAACTGAATTTCGGCAACCGGGGAATCGAAGCAGGAATGCCGCGAAACTCACCGAGTAAAAGCGTTTGGCCGTTTGCGGAAGAAGTCTGATGTGGAACAAGTAGCAGAAGCTTACATGCTCAAGAGGGATCACCCGAATTTCAAAGGCAACTGAATTTCGGCAACCGGGGAATCGAAGTAGGAATGCCGCGAAACTCACCGAGTAAAAGCGTTTGGCCGTTTGCGGAAGAAGTCTGATGTGGAACAAGTAGCAGAAGCTTACATGCTCAAGAGGGATCACCCGAAATTCAAAGGCAACAGAATTTCGGCAACCGGGGGAATCGAAGTCGGAATGCCGCGAAACTCTCCGAGTCAAAGCGTTTCGCCGTTTGCGGAAGAAGTCTGATTGGAACAAGTAGCAGAAGCCTACATGCTCAAGAGGGATCACCTGAAATTCAAAGGCAACTGAATTTCAGCAACCGGGGAATCGACGTAGGAATGCCGCGAAACTCACCGAGTAAAAGCGTTTGGCCGTTTGCGGAAGAAGTCTGATAGGGAACAAGTAGCAGAAGCGTACATGCTCAAGAGGGATCACCCGAAATTCAAAGGCAACTGAATTTCGGCAACCGGGGAATCGAAGCAGGAATGCCGCGAAACTCACCGAGTAAAAGCGTTTGGCCGTTTGCGGAAGAAGTCTGATGTGGAACAAGTAGCAGAAGCTTACATGCTCAAGAGGGATCACCCGAATTTCAAAGGCAACTGAATTTCGGCAACCGGGGAATCGAAGTCGGAATTCCGCGAAACTCTCCGAGTCAAAGCGTTTCGCCGTTTGCGGAAGAAGTCTGATGTGGAACAAGTAGCAGAAGCTTACATGCTCAAGAGGGATCACCCGAAATTCAAAGGCAACTGAATTTCGGCAACCGGGGAATCGAATTCGGAATGCCGCGAAACTCACCGACTCAAAGCGTTTCGCCGTTTGCGGAAAAAGTCTGATGTGGAACAAGTAGCAGAAGCATACATGCTCAAGAGGGATCACCCGAAATTCAAAGGCAACAGAATTTCGGCAACCGGGGGAATCGAACTCGGAATGCCGCGAAACTCTCCGAGTCAAAGCGTTTCGCCGTTTGCGGAAGAAGTCTGATTGGAACAAGTAGCAGAAGCCTACATGCTCAAGAGGGATCACCTGAAATTCAAAGGCAACTGAATTTCAGCAACCGGGGAATCGACGTAGGAATGCCGCAAAACTCACCGAGTAAAAGCGTTTGGCCGTTTGCGGAAGAAGTCTGATAGGGAACAAGTAGCAGAAGCATACATGCTCAAGAGGGATCACCCAAAATTCAAAGGCAACTAAATTTCGGCAACCGGGGCATCGAAGTCGGAATGCCGCGAAACTCACCGAGTCAAAGCGTTTTGCCGTTTGCGGAAGAAGCCTGATGTTGAACAAGTAGCAGAAGCTTACATGCTCAAGAGGGATCACCCAAAATTCAAAGGCAACTGAATTTCGGCAACCGTGGAATCGAAGTCGGAATACCGTGAAACTCACCGAGTAAAATCATTTCACCGTTTGCGGAAGAATTATGATGTGGAACAAGTAGCAGAAGCGTACATGCTCAAGAGGGATCACCCGAAATTCAAAGGCAACTGAATTTCGGCAACCGGGGAATCGAAGTAGGAATGCCGCGAAACTCACCGAGTAAAAGCGTTTGGCCGTTTGCGGAAGAAGTCTGATGTGGAACAAGTAGCAGAAGCTTACATGCTCAAGAGGGATCACCCGAATTTCAAAGGCAACTTAATTTCGGCAACCGGGGAATCGAAGTCGGAATTCCGCGAAACTCTCCGAGTCAAAGCGTTTCGCCGTTTGCGGAAGAAGTCTGATGTGGAACAAGTAGCAGAAGCTTACATGCTCAAGAGGGATCACCCGAAATTCAAAGGCAACTGAATTTCGACAACTGGGGAATCGAATTCGGAATGCCGCGAAACTCACCGACTCAAAGCGTTTCGCCGTTTGCGGAAGAAGTCTGATGTGGAACAACTAGCAGAAGCATACATGCTCAAGAAGGATCACCTGAAATTCAAAGGCAACTGAATTTCGGCAACCGGGGAATTGAAGTAGGAATGCCGCGAAACTCACCGAGTAAAAGCGTTTGGCCGTTTGCGGAAGAAGTCTGATGTGGAACAAGTAGCAGAAGCTTACATGCTTAAGAGGGATCACCCGAAATTCAAAGGCACTGAATTTCGGCAACCGGGGCATCGAAGTTGGAATGCCGCGAAACTCTCCGAGTCAAAGCGTTTCGCCGTTTGCGGAAGAAGTCTGATGTGGAACAAGTAGCAGAAGCCTACATGCTCAAGAGGGATCACCGGAAATTCAAAGGCAACTGAATTTCGGCAACCGGGGAATCGAAGTCGGAATGCCGCGAAACTCTCCGAGTAAAATCGTTTCATCGTTTGCGGAAGAATTCTGATGTGGAACAAGTAGCAGAAGCGTACATGCTCAAGAGGGATCACCCGAAATTCAAAGGCAACTGAATTTCGGCAACCGGGGGATCGAAGTAGGAATGCCGCGAAACTCACCGAGTAAAAGCGTTTGGCCGTTTGTGGAAGAAGTTTGATGTGGAACAAGTAGCAGAAGCTTACATGCTTAAGAGGATCATTCGAAATTCAAAGGCAACAGAATTTCGGCAACCAGGGAATCGAAGTCGGAATGCCGCGAAACTTTCCGAGTCAAAGCGTTTCGCAGTTTGCGGAAGAAGTCTGATGTGGAACAAGTAGCAGAAGCATACATGCTCAAGAGTGATCACCCGAAATTCAAAGGCAACTGAATTTCGGCAACCGGGGAATCGAAGTAGGAATGCCGCGAAACTCACCGAGTAAAAGCGTTTGGCCGTTTGCGGAAGAAGTCTGATGTGGAACAAGTAGCAGAAGCTTACATGCTCAAGAGGGATCACCCGAAATTCAAAGGCAACTGAATTTCGGCAACTGGGGAATCGAATTCGGAATGCCGCGAAACTCACCGACTCAAAGCGTTTCGCCGTTTGCGGAAGAAGTCTGATGTGGAACAACTAGCAGAAGCCTACATGCTCAAGAGGGATCACCGGAAATTCAAAGGCAACTGAATTTCGGCAACCGGGGAATCGAAGTCGGAATACCGCGAAACTCTCCGAGTCAAAGCGTTTCGCCGTTTGCGGAAGAAGTCTGATGTGGAACAAGTAGCAGAGGCATACATGCTCAAGAAGGATCACCTGAAATTCAAAGGCAACTGAATTTCGGCAACCGGGGAATCGAAGTAGGAATGCCGCGAAACTCACCGAGTAAAAGCGTTTGGCCGTTTGTGGAAGAAGTTTGATGTGGAACAAGTAGCAGAAGCTTACATGCTTAAGAGGAATCATCCGAAATTCAAAGGCAACAGCATTTCGGCAACCGGGGAATCGAAGTCGGAATGCCGCGAAACTCTCCGAGTCAAAACGTTTCGCAGTTTGCGGAAGAAGTCTGATGTGGAACAAGTAGCAGAAGCATACATGCTCAAGAGTGATCACCCGAAATTCAAAGGCAACTGAATTTCGGCAACCGGGGAATCAAAGTCGGAATGCCACGAAACTCACCGACTCAAAGCGTTTCGCCGTTTGCGGAAGAAGTCTGATGTGGAACAAGTAGCAGCAGCTTACATGCTCAAGAGGGATCACCCGAAATTCAAAGGCAACTGAATTTCAGCAACCGGGGAATCGACGTAGGAATGCCGCGAAACTCACCGAGTAAAAGCGTTTGGCCGTTTGCGGAAGAAGTCTGATAGGGAACAAGTAGCAGAAGCGTAAATGCTCAAGAGGGATCACCCGAAATTCAAAGGCAACTAAATTTCGGCGACCGGGGCATCGAAGTCGGAATGCCGCGAAACTCACCGAGTCAAAGCGTTTTGCCGTTTGCGGAAGAAGTCTGATGTTGAACAAGTAGTAGAAGCTTACATGCTCAAGAGGGATCACCCAAAATTCAAAGGCAACTGAATTTCGGCAACCGGGGAATCGAAGTCGGAATACCGCGAAACTCACCGAGTAAAATCGTTTCGCCGTTTGCGGAAGAATTATGATGTGGAACAAGTAGCAGAAGCGTACATGCTCAAGAGGGATCACCCGAAATTCAAAGGCAACTGAATTTCGGCAACCGGGGAATCGAAGTAGGAATGCCGCGAAACTCACCGAGTAAAAGCGTTTCGCCGTTTGCGGAAGAAGTCTAATGTGGAACAAGTAGCAGAAGCTTACATGCTCAAGAGGGATCACCCGAATTTCAAAGGCAACTGAATTTCGGCAACCGGGGAATCGACGTAGGAATGCCGCGAAACTCACCGAGTAAAAGCGTTTGGCCGTTTGCGGAAGAAGTCTGATAGGGAACAAGTAGCAGAAGCGTAAATGCTCAAGAGGGATCACCCGAAATTCAAAGGCAACTAAATTTCGGCGACCGGGGCATCGAAGTCGGAATGCCGCGAAACTCACCGAGTAAAAGCGTTTGGCCGTTTGCGGAAGAAGTCTGATGTGGAACAAGTAGCAGCAGCTTACATGCTCAAGAGGGATCACCCGAAATTCAAAGGCAACTGAATTTCATCAACCGGGCAATCGACGTAGGAATGCCGCGAAACTCACCGAGTAAAAGCGTTTGGCCGTTTGCGGAAGAATTCTGATAGGGAACAAGTAGCAGAAGCGTAAATGCTCAAGAGGGATCACCCGAAATTCAAAGGCAACTAAATTTCGGCGACCGGGGCATCGAAGTCGGAATGCCGCGAAACTCACCGAGTCAAAGCGTTTTGCCGTTTGCGGAAGAAGTCTGATGTTGAACAAGTAGTAGAAGCTTACATGCTCAAGAGGGATCACCCAAAATTCAAAGGCAACTGAATTTCGGCCACCGGGGAATCGAAGTCGGAATTCCGCGAAACTCACCGAGTAAAATCGTTTCGCCGTTTGCGGAAGAATTATGATGTGGAACAAGTAGCAGAAGCGTACATGCTCAAGAGGGATCACCCGAAATTCAAAGGCAACTGAATTTCGGCAACCGGGGAATCGAAGTAGGAATGCCGCAAAACTCACCGAGTAAAAGCGTTTCGCCGTTTGCGGAAGAAGTCTAATGTGGAACAAGTAGCAGAAGCTTACATGCTCAAGAGGGATCACCCGAATTTCAAAGGCAACTGAATTTCGGCAACCGGGGAATCGAAGTCGGAATGCCGCGAAACTCTCCGAGTCAAAGCGTTTCGCCGTTTGCGGAAGAAGTCTGATGTGGAACAAGTAGCAGAAGCTTACATGCTCAAGAGGGATCACCCGAAATTCAAAGGCAACTGAATTTCGGCAACCGGAGAATCGAAGTAGGAATGTCGCGAAACTCACCGAGTAAAAGCGTTTGGCCGTTTGCGGAAGAAGTCTGATGTGGAACAAGTAGCAGAAGCTTACATGCTTAAGAGGGATTACCCGAAATTCAAAGGCAACTGAATTTCGGCACCCGGGGCATCGAAGTTGGAATGCCGCGAAACTCTCCGAGTCAAAGCGTTTCGCCGTTTGCGGAAGAAGTCTGATGTGGAACAAGTAGCAGAAGCCTACATGCTCAAGAGGGATCACCTGAAATTCAAAGGGAACTGAATTTCAGCAACCAGGGAATTGAAGTAGGAATGTCACGAAACTCACCGAGTAAAAGCGTTTGGCTGTTTGCGGAAGAAGTCTGATGGGGAACAAGTAACAGAAGCGTACATGCTCAAGAGGGATCACCCGAAATTCAAAGGCAACTATATTTCAGCAACCGGGGCATCGAAGTCGGAATGCCGCGAAACTCACCGAGTAAAAGCATTTGGCCGTTTGTGGAAGAAGTCTGATGTGGAACAAGTAGCAGAAGCTTACATGCTCAAGAGGGATCACCCGAAATTCAAAGGGAACTGAATTTCGGCAACCGGGGAATCGAAGTCGGAATGCCACGAAACACACCGAGTAAAAGCGTTTTGCCGTTTGAGGAAGAAGTCTGATATGGAACAAGTAGCAGAAGCGTACATGCTCAAGAGGGATCACTCGAAATTCAAAGGCAACTACATTTCGGCAACCGGGGAATCAAAGTGGGAATGCCGCGAAACTCTCCGAGTCAAAGCGTTTGGCCGTTTGCGGAAGAAGTCTGATGTGAAACAAGTAGCAGAAGCTTACATGCTCAAGAGGGATCACCCGAAATTCAAAGGCAACTGAATTTCAGCAACCGGGGAATCGAAGTCGGAATGCCGCGAAACTCACCGAGTAAAAGCGTTTCGCCGTTTGCGGAAGAATTTTGATGTGGAACAACTAGCATAAGCATACATGCTCAAGAGGGATCACCCGAAATTGAAAGGCAACTTAATTTCAGCAACCGGGGAATCGAAGTCGGAATGCCGCGAAACTCACCGAGTAATAGCGTTTTTTCCGTTTGCGAAAGAATTCTGATATGGAACAAGTAGCCGAAGCGTACATGCTCAAGAGGGATCACCCGAAATTCAAAGGCAACTACATTTCGGCAACCGGGGAATCAAAGTGGGAATGCCGCGAAACTCTCCGAGTCAAAGCGTTTGGCCGTTTGCGGAAGAAGTCTGATGTGAAACAAGTAGCAGAAGCTTACATGCTCAAGAGGGATCACCCGAAATTCAAAGGCAATTGAATTTCAGCAACCGGGGAATCGAAGTCGGAATGCCGCGAAACTCACCGAGTAAAAGCGTTTCGCCGTTTGCGGAAGAATTCTGATGTGGAACAACTAGCATAAGCATACATGCTCAAGAGGGATCACCCGAAATTGAAAGGCAACTTAATTTCAGCAACCGGGGAATCGAAGTCGGAATGTCGCGAAACTCACCGAGTAATAGCGTTTTTTCCGTTTGCGAAAGAATTCTGATATGGAACAAGTAGCCGAAGCGTACATGCTCAAGAGGGATCACCCGAAATTCAAAGGCAACTGCATTTCGGCAACCGGGGCATCGAAGGCGGAATGCCGCGAAACTCACCGAGTAAAAGCGTTTCGCCGTTTGCGGAAGAAGACTGATGTGGAACAAGTAACCGAAGCTTACATGCTCAAGAGGGATCACCCGAAATTCAAAGGCAACTGAATTTCGGCAACCGGGGCATCGAAGTCGGATTGCCGCGAAACTCACCAAGTCAAAGCGTTTTGCCGTTTGCGGAAGAAGTCTGATGTGGAACAAGTAGCAGAAGCATACATGCTCAAGGGGGATCACCTGAAATTTAAAGGCAACTGAATTTCGGCAACCGGGGAATCGAAGTAGGAATGCCGCGAAACTCACCGAGTAAAAGCGTTTGGCCGTTTGCGGAAGAAGTCTGATGTGGAACAAGTAGCAGAAGCTTACATGCTCTAGAGGGATCACCCGATATTCAAAGGCAACTGAATTTCGACAACCGGGGAATCGAAGTCGGAGTGCCGCGAAACTCTTCGAGTCAAACCGTTTCGCCGTTTGCGGAAGAAGTCTGATGTGGAACAAGTAGCAGAAGCTTACATGCTCAAGAGGGATCACCCGAAATTCAAAGGCAACTGAATTTCAGCAACCGGGGAATCAAAGTCGGAATGCCGCGAAACTCACCGAGTAAAAGCGTTTTGCCGTTTGCGGAAGAATTCTGATATGGAACAAGTAGCATAAGCATACATGCTCAAGAGGGATCACCCGAAATTCAAAGGCAACTTAATTTCGGCAACCGGGAAATCGAAGTCAGAATGTCGCGAAACTCACCGAGTAATAGCGTTTTTTCCGTTTGCGGAAAAATTCTGATATGGAACAATTAGCAGAAGCGTACATGCTGAAGAGGGATCACCCGAAATTCAAAGGCAGCTGAATTTCGGCAACCGGGGCATCGAAGTCGGAATGCCGCGAAATTCACCGAGTCAAAGCGTTTTGCCGTTTGCGGAAGAAGTCTGATGTGGAACAAGTAGCAGAAGCATACATACTCAAGAGGGATCACCCGAAATTCAAAGGCAACTGAATTTCGGCAACCGGGGAATCGAAGTAGGAATGCCGCGAAACTCACCGAGTAAAAGCGTTTGGCCGTTTGCGGAAGAAGTCTGATGTGGAACAAGTAGCAGAAGCTTACATGCTCAAGAGGGATCACCCGAAATTCAAAGGCAACTGAATTTCGACAACCGGGGAATCGAAGTCGGAGTGCCGCGAAACTCTCCGAGTCAAAGCGTTTCGCCGTTTGCGGAAGAAGTCTGATGTGGAACAAGTAGCAGAAGCTTACATGCTCAAGAGGGATCACCCGAAATTCAAAGGCAACTGAATTTCGACAACCGGGGAATCGAAGTCGGAGTGCCGCGAAACTCTCCGAGTCAAAGCGTTTCGCCGTTTGCGGAAGAAGTCTGATGTGGAACAAGTAGCAGAAGCTTACATGCTCAAGAGGGATCACCCGAAATTCAAAGGCAACTGAATTTCAGCAACCGGGGAATCGAAGTCGGAATGCCGCGAAACTCACCGAGTAAAAGCGTTTTGCCGTTTGCGGAAGAATTCTGATATGGAACAAGTAGCATAAGCATAAATGCTCAAGAGGGATCACCCGAAATGTAAAGGCAACTTAATTTCGGCAACCGGGAAATCGAAGTCGGAATGTCGCGAAACTCACCGAGTAATAGCGTTTTTTCAGTTTGCGGAAGAATTCTGATATGGAACAATTAGCATAAGCGTACATGTTGAAGAGGGATCACCCGAAATTCAAAGCCAACTGCATTTCGGCAACAGGGGAATCGAAGTCGGAATGCCGCGAAACTCTCCGAGTAAAATCGTTTCGCCGTTTGCGGAAGAAGTCTGATGTGGAACAATTAGCAGAAGCGTACATGCTCAAGAGGGATCACCCGAAATTCAAATGCAACTGAATTTCGACAACCGGGGTAACGAAGTCGGAATGCCGCGAAACTCACCGAGTCAAACCGTTTCGCCATTTGTTGAAGAAGTCTGATATGGAACAAGTAGCAGAAGCATACATGCTCAAGTGGGATCACCTGAAATTCAAAGGCAACTGAATTTCGGCAACCGGGGCATCGAAGTCGGAATGCCGCGAAACTCACCGAGTAAAAGCGTTTCGCCGTTTGCGGAAGAAGTCTGATGTGGAACAAGTAGCAGAAGCGTACATGCTTAAGAGGGATCACCCGAAATTCAAAGGCAACTGAATTTCGGCAACCGGGGCATCGAAGTCGGAATGCCGCGAATCTCACCTAGTCAAAGCGTTTTGCCGTTTGCGGAAGAAGTCTGATGTGGAACAAGTAGCTGAAGCATACATGCTCAAGAGGGATCTTCCGAAATTCAAAGGCAACTGAATTTCGGCAACCGGGCAATCGAAGTAGGAATGCCGCGAAACTCAACGAGTAAAAGCGTTTGGCCGTTTGCGGAAGAAGTCTGACGTGGAACAAGTAGCAGAAGCTTACATGCTCAAGAGGGATCACCCGAAATTCAAAGGCAACTGAATTTCAGCAACCGGGGAATCGAAGTCGTAATGCCGCGAAACTCACCGAGTAAAAGCGTTTTGCCCTTTGCGGAAGAATTCTGATATGGAACAAGTAGCATAAGCGTACATGCTCAAGAGGGATCACCCGAAATTCAAAGGCAACTTAATTTCAGCAACCGGGGAATCGAAGTCGGAATGTCGCAAAACTCACCGAGTAATAGCGTTTTTTCTGTTTGCGGAAGATTTCTGATATGGAACAAGTAGCAGAAGCGTACATGCTCAAGTGGGATCACCCGAAATTCAAAGGCAACTGCATTTCGGCAACCGGGGCATCGAAGTCGGAATGCCGCGAAACTCACCGAGTAAAAGCGTTTCGCCGTTTGCGGAAGAAGACTGATGTGGAACAAGTAACCGAAGCTTACATGCTCAAGAGGGATCACCCGAAATTCAAAGGAAACTGAATTTCAGCAACCGGGGCATCGAAGTCGGAATGCCGCGAAACTCACCTAGTAAAAGCGTTTCGCCGTTTGCGGAAGAAGTCTGATGTGGAACAAGTAGCAGAAGCGTACATGCTCAAGAGGGATCACCCGAAATTCAAAGGCAACTGAATTTCGGCAACCGGGGAATCGAAGTAGGAGTGCCGCGAAACTCAACGAGTAAAAGCATTTGGCCGTTTGCGGAAGAAGTCTGACGTGGAACAAGTAGCAGAAGCTTACATGCTCAAGAGGGATCACCCGAAATTCAAAGGCAACTGAATTTCAGCAACCGCGGAATCGAAGTCGTAATGCCGCGAAACTCACCGAGTAAAAGCGTTTTGCCGTTTGCGGAAGAATTCTGATATGGAACAAGTAGCATAAGCGTACATGCTCAAGAGGGATCACCCGAAATTCAAAGGCAACTTAATTTCAGCAACCGAGGAATCGAAGTCGGAATGTCGCGAAACTCACCGAGTAATAGCGTTTTGCCGTTTGCGGAAGAATTCGGATATGGAACAAGTAGCATAAGCATACATGCTCAAGAGTGATCACCCGAAATTCAAAGGCAACTGAATTTTGGCAACCGGGGAATCGAAGTAGGAGTGCCGCGAAACTCAACGAGTAAAAGCATTTGGCCGTTTGCGGAAGAAGTCTGACATGGAACAAGTAGCAGAAGCTTACATGCTCAAGAGGGATCACCCGAAATTCAAAGGCAACTGAATTTCAGCAACCGGGGAATCGAAGTCGTAATGCCGCGAAACTCACCGAGTAAAAGCGTTTTGCCGTTTGCGGAAGAATTCTGATATGGAACAAGTAGCATAAGCGTACATGCTCAAGAGGGATCACCCGAAATTCAAAGGCAACTTAATTTCAGCAACCGGGGAATTGAAGTCGGAATGTCGCGAAACTCACCGAGTAATAGTGTTTTTTCCGTTTGCGGAAGAATTCTGATATGGAACAATTAGCAGAAGCGTACATGCTGAAGAGGGATCACCCGAAATTGAAAGGCAACTGAATTTCGGCAACCGGGGCATCGAAGTCGGAATGCCGCGAAACTCATCGAGTAAAAGCGTTTCGCCGTTTGCGGAAGAAGTCTGATGTGGAACAAGTAGCAGAAGCGTACATGCTCAAGAGGGATCACCCGAAATTCAAAGGCAACTGAATTTCGGCAACCGGGGAATCGAAGTAGGAATGCCGCGAAACTCAACGAGTAAAAGCATTTGGCCGTTTGCGGAAGAAGTCTGACGTGGAACAAGTAGCAGAAGCTTACATGCTCAAGAGGGATCACCCGAAATTCAAAGGCAACTGAATTTCAGCAACCGGGGAATCGAAGTCGTAATGCCGCGAAACTCACCAAGTAAAAGCGTTTTGCCGTTTGCGGAAGAATTCTGATATAGAACAAGTAGCATAAGCGTACATGCTCAAGAGGGATCACCCGAAATTCAAAGGCAACTTAATTTCAGCAACCGGGGAATCGAAGTCGGAATGTCGCGACACTCACCGAGTAATAGCCTTTTTTCTGTTTGCAGAAGATTTCTGATATGGAACAAGTAGCAGAAGCGTACATGCTCAAGAGGGATCACCTGAAATTCAAAGGCAACTGAATTTCGGCAACCGGGGCATCGAAGTCGGAATGCTGCGAAACTCCCCTAGTAAAAGCGTTTCGCCGTTTGCGGAAGAAGTCTGATGTGGAACAAGTAGCAGAAGCGTACATGCTCAAGAGGGATCACCCGAAATTCAAAGCAACTGAATTTCGGCAACCGGGGCATCGAAGTCGGAATGCCGCGAAACTCACCTAGTCAAAGCGTTTTGCTGTTTGCGGAAGATGTCTGATGCGGAACAAGTAGCTGAAGCATACATGCTCAAGAGGGATCACCCGAAATTCAAAGGCAACTGAATTTCGGCAACCGGGGCATCGAAGTCGGAATGCCGCGAAACTCACCGAGTCAAAGCGTTTTGCCGTTTGCGGAAGAAGTCTGATGTGGAACAAGTAGCAGAAGCTTACATGCTCAAGGGTGATCACCTGATACTCAAAGGCAACTGAATTTCGACAACCGGGGAATCAAAGTCGGAGTGCCGCGAAACACTCCGAGTCAAAGCGTTTCGCCGTTTGCGGAAGAAGTCTGATGTGGAACAAGTAGCAGAAGCTTACATGCTCAAGAGGGATCACCCGAAATTCAAAGGCAACTGAATTTCGGCAACCGGGGC
This sequence comes from Populus alba x Populus glandulosa, assembly GCA_033617975.1. Classification (NCBI taxonomy): domain Eukaryota; kingdom Viridiplantae; phylum Streptophyta; class Magnoliopsida; order Malpighiales; family Salicaceae; genus Populus; species Populus alba x Populus glandulosa. The sequence continues at coordinate 14,380,804 of CM066145.1, read as the reverse complement.
ATCGAAGTCGGAATGCCGCGAAACTCACCGAGTCAAAGCGTTTTGCCGTTTGCGGAAGAAGTCTGATGTGGAACAAGTAGCATAAGCATACATGCTCAAGACGGATCACCCGAAATTCAAAGGCAACTTAATTTCGGCAACCGGGAAATCGAAGTCGGAATGTCGCGAAACTCACCGAGTAATAGCGTTTTTTCCGTTTGCGGAAGAATTCTGATATGGAACAATTAGCAGAAGCGTACATGCTGAAGAGGGATCACCCGAAATTCAAAGCCAACTGCATTTCGGCAACAGGGGAATCGAAGTCGGAATGCCGCGAAACTCTCCGAGTAAAATCGTTTCGTCGTTTGCGGAAGAAGTCTGATGTGGAACAATTAGCAGAAGCGTACATGCTCAAGAGGGATCACTCGAAATTCAAATGCAACTGAATTTCGACAACCGGGGTAACGAAGTCGGAATGCCGCGAAACTCACCGAGTCAAACCGTTTCGCCGTTTTGATGAAGAAGTCTGATATGGAACATGTAGCAGAAGCGTACATGCTCAAGTGGGATCACCTGAAATTCAAAGGCAACTGAATTTCGGCAACCGGGGCATCGAAGTCGGAATTCCGCGAAACTCACCGAGTAAAAGCGTTTCGCCGTTTGCGGAAGAAGACTGATGTGGAACAAGTAACCGAAGCTTACATGCTCAAGAGGGATCACCCGAAATTCAAAGGAAACTGAATTTCAGCAACCGGGGCATCGAAGTCGGAATGCCGTGAAACTCACCTAGTCAAAGCGTTTTGCCGTTTGCGGAAGAAGTCTTATGTGGAACAAGTAGCTGAAGCATACATGCTCAAGAGGGATCACCCGAAATTCAAAGGCAACTGAATTTTGGCAACCGGGGAATCGAAGTAGGTATGCCGCGAAACTCAACGAGTAAAAGCGTTTGGCCGTTTGCAGAAGAAGTCTGACGTGGAACAAGTAGCAGAAGCTTACATGCTGAAGAGGGATCACCCGAAATTCAAAGGCAACTGAATTTCAGCAACCGGGGAATCGAAGTCGTAATGCCGCGAAACTCACCGAGTAAAACCGTTTTGCCGTTTGCGGAAGAATTCTGATATGGAACAAGTAGCATAAGCGTACATGCTCAAGAGGGATCACCCGAAATTCAAAGGCAACTTAATTTCAGCAACCGGGGAATCGAAGTCGGAATGTCGCGAAACTCACCGAGTAATAGCGTTTTTTCCGTTTGCGGAAGATTTTCTGATATGCAACAAGTAGCAGAAGCGTACATGCTCAAGAGGGATCACCCGAAATTCAAAGGCAACTGCATTGAAGTGGGAATGCCGCGAAACTCACCGAGTAAAAGCGTTTCGCCGTTTGCGGAAGAAGACTGATGTGGAACAAGTAACCGAAGCTTACATGCTCAAGAGGGATCACCCGAAATTCAAAGGAAATTGAATTTCAGCAACCGGGGCATCGAAGTCGGAATGCCGCGAAACTCACCGAGTCAAAGCGTTTTGCCGTTTGCGGAAGAAGTCTGATGTGGAACAAGTAGCAGAAGCATACATGGTCAAGGGGGATCACCTGAAATTCAAAGGCAACTGAATTTTGGCAACCGGGGAATCGAAGTCGGAATGTCGCGAAACTCACCGAGTAATAGCATTTTTTCCGTTTGCGGAAGATTTCTGATATGGAACAAGTAGCAGAAGCGTACATGCTCAAGAGGGATCACCCGAAATTCAAAGGCAACTGCATTTCGGCAACCGGGGCATTGAAGTCGGAATGCCGCGAAACTCACCGAGTAAAAGCGTTTCGCCGTTTGCGGAAGAAGACTGATGTGGAACAAGTTACCGAAGCTTACATGCTCAAGAGGGATCACCCGAAATTCAAAGGAAATTGAATTTCAGCAACCGGGGCATCGAAGTCGGAATGCCGCGAAACTCACCGAGTCAAAGCGTTTTGCCGTTTGCGGAAGAAGTCTGATGTGGAACAAGTAGCAGAAGCATACATGCTCAAGGGGGATCACCTGAAATTCAAAGGCAACTGAATTTTGGCAACCGGGGAATCGAAGTCGGAATGCCGCGAAACTCACCGAGTCAAACCGTTTAGCCGTTTGTTGAAGAAGTCTGATATGGAACAAGTAGCAGAAGCGTACATGCTCAAGAGGGATCACCCGAAATTCAAAGGCAACTGAATTTCGGCAACCGGGGCATCGAAGTCGGAATGCTGCGAAACTCACCTAGTAAAAGCGTTTCGCCGTTTGCGGAAGAAGACTGATGTGGAACAAGTTACCGAAGCTTACATGCTCAAGAGGGATCACCCGAAATTCAAAGGAAATTGAATTTCAGCAACCGGGGCATCGAAGTCGGAATGCCGCGAAACTCACCGAGTCAAAGCGTTTTGCCGTTTGCGGAAGAAGTCTGATGTGGAACAAGTAGCAGAAGCATACATGGTCAAGGGGGATCACCCGAAATTCAAAGGCAACTTAATTTCAGTAACCGGGGAATCGAAGTCGGAATGTCGCGAAACTCACCGAGTAATAGCGTTTTTTCCGTTTGCGGAAGATTTTCTGATATGCAACAAGTAGCAGAAGCGTACATGCTCAAGAGGGATCACCCGAAATTCAAAGGCAACTGCATTGAAGTCGGAATGCCGCGAAACTCACCGAGTAAAAGCGTTTCGCCGTTTGCGGAAGAAGACTGATGTGGAACAAGTAACCGAAGCTTACATGCTCAAGAGGGATCACCCGAAATTCAAAGGAAATTGAATTTCAGCAACCGGGGCATCGAAGTCGGAATGCCGCGAAACTCACCGAGTCAAAGCGTTTTGCCGTTTGCGGAAGAAGTCTGATGTGGAACAAGTAGCAGAAGCATACATGGTCAAGGGGGATCACCTGAAATTCAAAGGCAACTGAATTTTGGCAACCGGGGAATCGAAGTCGGAATGTCGCGAAACTCACCGAGTAATAGCATTTTTTCCGTTTGCGGAAGATTTCTGATATGGAACAAGTAGCAGAAGCGTACATGCTCAAGTGGGATCACCCGAAATTCAAAGGCAACTGCATTTCGGCAACCGGGGCATTGAAGTCGGAATGCCGCGAAACTCACCGAGTAAAAGCGTTTCGCCGTTTGCGGAAGAAGACTGATGTGGAACAAGTTACCGAAGCTTACATGCTCAAGAGGGATCACCCGAAATTCAAAGGAAAATGAATTTCAGCAACCGGGGCATCGAAGTCGGAATGCCGCGAAACTCACCGAGTCAAAGCGTTTTGCCGTTTGCGGAAGAAGTCTGATGTGGAACAAGTAGCAGAAGCATACATGCTCAAGGGGGATCACCTGAAATTCAAAGGCAACTGAATTTTGGCAACCGGGGAATCGAAGTCGGAATGCCGCGAAACTCACCGAGTCAAACCGTTTAGCCGTTTGTTGAAGAAGTCTGATATGGAACAAGTAGCAGAAGCGTACATGCTCAAGAGGGATCACCGGAAATTCAAAGGCAACTGAATTTCGGCAACCGGGGCATCGAAGTCGGAATGCTGCGAAACTCACCTAGTAAAAGCGTTTCGCCGTTTGCGGAAGAAGTCTGATGTGGAACAAGTAGCAGAAGCATACATGCTCAAGAGGGATCACCCGAAATTCAAAGGCAACTGAATTTCGGCAACCGGGGCATCGAAGTCGGAATGCCGTGAAACTCACCGAGTCAAAGCGTTTTGCCGTTTGCGGAAGAAGTCTAATGTGGAACAAGTTGCAGAAGCTTACATGCTCAAGAGGGATCACCCAAAATTCAAAGGCAAATGAATTTCGGCAAATGGGGAATCGAAGTCGGAATGCCGCGAAACTCACCGAGTCAAAGCGTTTCGTCGTTTGCGGAAGAAGTCTGATGTGGAACAAGTTGCAGAAGCTTACATGCTCAAGAGGGATCACCCGAAATTCAAAGGCAACTGAATTTCAGCAACCGGGGAATCGAAGTCGGAATGCCGCGAAACTCACCCACTCAAAGCGTTTCGCCGTTTGAGGACTAAGTCTGATGTTGAACAAGTAGCAGAAGCTTACATGCTCAAGAGGGATCACCCGAAATTCAAAGGCAACTGAATTTCGGCAACCGGGGAATCGAAGTCGGAATGCCGCGAAACTCACCTAGTCAAACCGTTTCGCCGTTTGTTGAAGAAGTCTAGTATGGAACAAGTAGCAGAAGCGTACATGCTCAAGGGGGATCACCCGAAATTCAAAGCCAACTGCATTTCGGCAACAGGGGAATCGAAGTCGGAATGCCGCGAAACTCTCCGACTAAAATCGTTTCGCCGTTTGCGGAAGAAGTCTGATGTGGAACAATTAGCAGAAGCGTACATGCTCAAGAGGGATCACCCGAAATTCAAATGCAACTGAATTTCGACAACCGGGGTAACGAAGTTGGAATGCCGCGAAACTCATCGAGTCAAAGCGTTTTACCGTTTGCGGAAGAAGTTTGATGTGGAACAAGTAGCAGAAGCATACATACTCAAAGGGGATCACCTGAAATTCAAAGGCAACTGAATTTCGGCAACCGGGGAATGGAAGTCAGAATGCCGCGAAACTCACCGAGTCAAACCGTTTCGCCGTTTGTTGAAGAAGTCTGATATGGAACAAGTAGCAGAAGCGTACATGCTCAAGAGGGATCACCTGAAATTCAAAGGCAACTGAATTTCGGAAACCGGGGAATCGAAGTTGGAATGCCGCGAAACTCACCGAGTAAAAGCGTTTTGCCGTTTGCGGAAGAATTCTGATATGGAACAAGTAGCAGAAGCGTACATGGTCAAGAGGGATCACCCGAAATTCAAAGGCAACTGAATTTCGGCAACCGGGGAATCGAAGTAGGAATGCCGCGAAATTCACCGAGTAAAAGCATTTGGCCGTTTGCGGAAGAAGTCTGATGTGGAACAAGTAGCAGAAGCTTACATGCTCAAGAGGGATCACCCAAAATTCAAAGGCAAATGAATTTCGGCAATTGGGGAATCGAAGTCGGAATGCCGCGAAACTCACCGAGTCAAAGCGTTTCGTCGTTTGCGGAAGAAGTCTGATGTGGAACAAGTTGCAGAAGCTTACATGCTCAAGAGGGATCACCCGAAATTCAAAGGCAACTGAATTTCAGCAACCGGGGAATCGAAGTCGGAATGCCGCGAAACTCACCCACTCAAAGCGTTTCGCCGTTTGAGGAAGAAGTCTGATGTTGAACAAGTAGCAGAAGCTTACATGCTCAAGAGGGATCACCCGAAATTCAAAGGTAACTAAATTTCGGCAACCGGGGAATCGAAGTCGGAATGCCGTGAAACTCACCTAGTCAAACCGTTTCGCCATTTGTTGAAGAAGTCTGGTATGGAACAAGTAGCAGAAGCGTACATGCTCAAGGGGGATCACCCGAAATTCAAAGCCAACTGCATTTCGGCAACAGGGGAATCGAAGTCGGAATGCCGCGAAACTCTCCGAGTAAAATCGTTTCGCCGTTTGCGGAAGAAGTCTGATGTGGAACAATTAGCAGAAGCGTACATGCTCAAGAGGGATCACCCGAAATTCAAATGCAACTGAATTTCGACAACCGGGGTAACGAAGTTGGAATGCCGCGAAACTCATCGAGTCAAAGCGTTTTACCGTTTGCGGAAGAAGTTTGATGTGGAACAAGTAGCAGAAGCATACATACTCAAAGGGGATCACCTGAAATTCAAAGGCAACTGAATTTCGGCAACCGGGGAATTGAAGTCAGAATGCCGCGAAACTCACCGAGTCAAACCGTTTCGCCGTTTGTTGAAGAAGTCTGATATGGAACAAGTAGCAGAAGCGTACATGCTCAAGAGGGATCACCTGAAATTCAAAGGCAACTGAATTTCGGCAACCGGGGAATCGAAGTTGGAATGCCGCGAAACTCACCGAGTAAAAGCGTTTTGCCGTTTGCGGAAGAATTCTGATATGGAACAAGTAGCAGAAGCGTACATGGTCAAGAGGGATCACCCGAAATTCAAAGGCAACTGAATTTCGGCAACCGGGGAATCGAAGTAGGAATGCCGCGAAATTCACCGAGTAAAAGCATTTGGCCGTTTGCGGAAGAAGTCTGATGTGGAACAAGTAGCAGAAGCTTACATGCTCAAGAGGGATCACCCAAAATTCAAAGGCAAATGAATTTCGGCAATTGGGGAATCGAAGTCGGAATGCCGCGAAACTCACCGAGTCAAAGCGTTTCGTCGTTTGCGGAAGAAGTCTGATGTGGAACAAGTAGCAGAAGCTTACATGCTCAAGAGGGATCACCCGAAATTCAAAGCCAACTGCATTTCGGCAACAGGGGAATCGAAGTCGGAATGCCGCGAAACTCACCGAGTAAAAGCGTTTTGCCGTTTGCGGAAGAATTCTGATATGGAAGAAGTAGCATAAGCATACATGCTCAAGAGGGATCACCCGAAATTCAAAGGCAACTTAATTTCGGCAACCGGGAAATCGAAGTCGGAATGTCGCGAAACTCACCGAGTACTAGTGTTTTTTCCGTTTGCGGAAGAATTCTGATATGGAACAATTAGCAGAAGCGTACATGCTGAAGAGGGATCACCCGAAATTCAAAGCCAACTGCATTTCGGCAACAGGGGAATCGAAGTCGGAATGCCGCGAAACGCTCCGAGTAAAATCGTTTCGCCGTTTGCGGAAGAAGTCTGATGTGGAACAATTAGCAGAAGCGTACATGCTCAAGAGGGATCACCCGAAATTCAAAGGCAACTTAATTTCGGCAACCGGGAAAATCGAAGTCGGAATGCCGCGAAACTCACGGTGTAAAAGCGTTTCACCGTTTGTTGAAGAATTCTGATATGGAACAATTAGCATAAGCGTACATGTTGAAGAGGGATCACCCGAAATTCAAAGCCAACTGCATTTCGGCAACAGGGGAATCGAAGTCGGAATGCCGCGAAACTCTCCGAGTAAAATCGTTTCGCCGTTTGCGGAAGAATTCTGATGTGGAACAAGTAGCAGAAGCATACATGCTCAAGGGGGATCACCTGAAATTCAAAGGCAACTGAATTTCGGCAACCGGGGAATCGAAGTCGGAATGCCGCGAAACTCACCGAGTCAAACCGTTTCGTCGTTTGTTGAAGAAGTCTGCTATGGAACAAGTAGCAGAAGCATACATGCTCAAGGGGGATCACCTGAAATTCAAAGGCAACTGAATTTCGGCAACCGGGGAATCAAAGTCGGAGTGCCGCGAAACTCTCCGAGTCAAAGCGTTTCGCCGTTTGCGGAAGAAGTCTGATGTGGAACAAGTAGCAGAAGCTTACATGCTCAAGAGGGATCACCCGAAATTCAAAGGCAACTGAATTTCAGCAACCGGGGAATCGAAGTCGGAATGCCGCGAAACTCACCGAGTAAAAGCGTTTTGCCGTTTGCGGAAGAATTCTGATATGGAACAAGTAGCATAAGCATACATGCTCAAGAGGGATCACCCGAAATTCAAAGGCAACTTAATTTCGGCAACCGGGAAAATCGAAGTCGGAATGCCGCGAAACTCACGGTGTAAAAGCGTTTCACCGTTTGTTGAAGAATTCTGATATGGAACAATTAGCAGAAGCATACATGCTGAAGAGGGATCACCCGAAATTCAAAGGCAACTGAATTTCGGCAACCGGGGCATCGAAGTCGGAATGCCGCGAAACTCACCGAGTCAAAGCGTTTTGCCGTTTGCGGAAGAAGTCTGATGTGGAACAAGTAGCAGAAGCATACATGCTCAAGAGGGATCACCCGAAATTAAAAGGCAACTGAATTTCGGCAACCGGGGAATCGAAGTCGGAATGCCGCGAAACTCACCGAGTCAAACCGTTTCGCCGTTTGTTGAAGAAATCTGATATGGAACAAGTAGCAGAAGCGTACATGCTCAAGAGGGATCACCGGAAATTCAAAGGCAACTGAATTTCGTTAACCGGAGCATCGAAGTCGGAATGCCGCGAAACTCACCGAGTAAAAGCGTTTCGCCGTTTGCGGAAGAAGTCTGATGTCGAACAAGTAGCAGAAGCGTACATGCTAAGAGGGATCACCTGAAATTCAAAGGCAACTGAATTTTGGCAACCGGGGCATCGAAGTCGGAATGCCGCGAAACTCACCGAGTCAAAGTGTTTTGCCGTTTGCGGAAGAAGTCTGATGTGGAACAAGTAGCAGAAGCATACATGCTCAAGGGGGATCACCTGAAATTCAAAGGCAACTGAATTTCGGCAACCGGGGAATCGAAGTAGGAATGCCGCGAAACTCACCGAGTAAAAGCGTTTGGCCGTTTGCGGAAGAAGTCTGATGTGGAACAAGTAGCAGAAGCTTACATGCTCAAGAGGGATCACCTGAAATTCAAAGGCAACTGAATTTCGACAACCGGGGAATCAAAGTCGGAGTGCCGCGAAACTCTCCGAGTCAAAGCGTTTCGCCGTTTGTGGAAGAACTCTGATGTGGAACAAGTAGCAGAAGCTTACATGCTCAAGAGGGATCACCTGAAATTCAAAGGCAACTGAATTTCGACAACCGGGGAATCAAAGTCGGAGTGCCGCGAAACTCTCCGAGTCAAAGCGTTTCGCCGTTTGTGGAAGAAGTCTGATGTGGAACAAGTAGCAGAAGCTTACATGCTCAAGAGGGATCACCCGAAATTCAAAGGCAACTGAATTTCAGCAACCGGGGAATCGAAGTAGGAATGCCGCGAAACTCACCGAGTAAAAGCGTTTCGCCGTTTGCGGAAGAAGTCTGATGTGGAACAAGTAGCAGAAGCATACATGCTCAAGAGGGATCACCCGAAATTCAAAGGCAACTGAATTTCGGCAGCCGGGGAATCGAAGTCGGAATGCCGCGAAACTCACCGAGTAAAAGCGTTTCGCCGTATGCGGAAGAAGTCTGATGTGGACAAGTAGCATAAGCTTACATGCTCAAGAGGGATCACCCGAAATTCAAAGGCAACTGAATTTCGGCAACCGGGGAATCGAAGTCGGAATGCCGCGAAACTCACCTAGTCAAACCGTTTCGCCGTTTGTTGAAGAAGTCTGGTATGGAACAAGTAGCAGAAGCGTACATGCTCAAGGGGGATCACCCGAAATTCAAAGCCAACTGCATTTCGGCAACAGGGGAATTGAAGTCGGAATGCCGCGAAACTCTCCGAGTAAAATCGTTTCGCCGTTTGCGGAAGAAGTCTGATGTGGAACAATTAGCAGAAGCGTACATGCTCAAGAGGGATCACCCGAAATTCAAATGCAACTGAATTTCGACAACCGGGGTAACGAAGTTGGAATGCCGCGAAACTCACCGAGTCAAAGCGTTTTACCGTTTGCGGAAGAAGTTTGATGTTGAACAAGTAGCAGAAGCATACATCCTCAAAGGGGATCACCTGAAATTCAAAGGCAACTGAATTTCGGCAACCGGGGAATTGAAGTCAGAATGCCGCGAAACTCACCGAGTCAAACCGTTTCGCCGTTTGTCGAAGAAGTCTGATATGGAACAAGTAGCAGAAGCGTACATGCTCAAGAGGGATCACCTGAAATTCAAAGGCAACTGAATTTCGGCAACCGGGAAATCGAAGTTGGAATGCCGCGAAACTCACCGAGTAAAAGCGTTTTGCCGTTTGCGGAAGAATTCTGATATGGAACAAGTAGCAGAAGCGTACATGCTCAAGAGGGATCACCCGAAATTAAAAGGCAACTGAATTTCGGCAACCGGGGAATCGAAGTAGGAATGCCGCGAAATTCACCGAGTAAAAGCATTTGGCCGTTTGCGGAAGAAGTCTGATGTGGAACAAGTAGCAGAAGCTTACATGCTCAAGAGGGATCACCCAAAATTCAAAGGCAAATGAATTTCGGCAATTAGGGAATCGAAGTCGGAATGCCGCGAAACTCACCGAGTCAAAGCGTTTCGTCGTTTGCGGAAGAAGTCTGATGTGGAACAAGTTGCAGAAGCTTACATGCTCAAGAGGGATCACCCGAAATTCAAAGGCAACTGAATTTCGGCAACCGGGGAATCGAAGTCAGAATGCCGCGAAACTCACCCACTCAAAGCGTTACGCTGTTTGAGGAAGAAGTCTGATGTTGAACAAGTAGCAGAAGCTTACATGCTCAAGAGGGATCACCCGAAATTCAAAGGCAACTCAATTTCGGCAACCAGGGAATCGAAGTCGGAATGCCTCGAAACTCACCGAGTAAAAGCATTTTGCCGTTTGCGGAAGAATTCTGATATGGAACAGGAAGCAGAAGCGTACATGCTCAAGAGGGATCACCCGAAATTCAAAGGCAACTGAATTTCGGCAACCGGGGCATCGTAGTCGGAATGCCGCGAAACTCACCGAGTAAAAGCGTTTCGCCGTATGCGATAGAAGTCTGATGTGGACAAGTAGCAGAAGCTTACATGCTCAAGAGGGATCACCCGAAATTCAAAGGCAACTGAATTTCGGCAACCGGGGAATCGAAGTCGGAATGCCGCGAAACTCACCTAGTCAAACCGTTTCGCCGTTTGTTGAAGAAGTCTGGTATGGAACAAGTAGCAGAAGCGTACATGCTCAAGGGGGATCACCCGAAATTCAAAGCCAACTGCATTTCGGCAACAGGGGAATTGAAGTCGGAATGCCGCGAAACTCTCCGAGTAAAATCGTTTCGCCGTTTGCGGAAGAAGTCTGATGTGGAACAATTAGCAGAAGCGTACATGCTCAAGAGGGATCACCCGAAATTCAAATGCAACTGAATTTCGACAACCGGGGTAACGAAGTTGGAATGCCGCGAAACTCACCGAGTCAAAGCGTTTTACCGTTTGCGGAAGAAGTTTGATGTTGAACAAGTAGCAGAAGCATACATACTCAAAGGGGATCACCTGAAATTCAAAGGCAACTGAATTTCGGCAACCGGGGAATTGAAGTCAGAATGCCGCGAAACTCACCGAGTCAAACCGTTTCGCCGTTTGTCGAAGAAGTCTGATATGGAACAAGTAGCAGAAGCGTACATGCTCAAGAGGGATCACCTGAAATTCAAAGGCAACTGAATTTCGGCAACCGGGAAATCGAAGTTGGAATGCCGCGAAACTCACCGAGTAAAAGCGTTTTGCCGTTTGCGGAAGAATTCTGATATGGAACAAGTAGCAGAAGCGTACATGCTCAAGAGGGATCACCCGAAATTAAAAGGCAACTGAATTTCGGCAACCGGGGAATCGAAGTAGGAATGCCGCGAAATTCACCGAGTAAAAGCATTTGGCCGTTTGCGGAAGAAGTCTGATGTGGAACAAGTAGCAGAAGCTTACATGCTCAAGAGGGATCACCCAAAATTCAAAGGCAAATGAATTTCGGCAATTAGGGAATCGAAGTCGGAATGCCGCGAAACTCACCGAGTCAAAGCGTTTCGTCGTTTGCGGAAGAAGTCGGATGTGGAACAAGTTGCAGAAGCTTACATGCTCAAGAGGGATCACCCGAAATTCAAAGGCAACTGAATTTCGGCAACCGGGGAATCGAAGTCAGAATGCCGCGAAACTCACCTAGTCAAACCGTTTCGCCGTTTGTTGAAGAAGTCTGGTATGGAACAAGTAGCAGAAGCGTACATGCTCAAGGGGGATCACCCGAAATTCAAAGCCAACTGCATTTCGGCAACAGGGGAATCGAAGTCGGAATGCCGCGAAACTCTCCGAGTAAAATCGTTTCGCCGTTTGCAGAAGAAGTCTGATGTGGAACAGGAAGCAGAAGCGTACATGCTCAAGAGGGATCACCCGAAATTCAAAGGCAACTGAATTTCGGCAACCGGGGCATCGAAGTCGGAATGCCGCGAAAATTACCGAGTTAAAGCGTTTTGCCGTTTGCGGTAGAAGTCTGATATGGAACAAGTAGCAGAAGCGTACATGCTCAAGAGGGATCACCCGAAATTAAAAGGCAACTGAATTTCGGCAACCGGGGAATCGAAGTAGGAATGCCGCGAAATTCACCGAGTAAAAGCATTTGGCCGTTTGCGGAAGAAGTCTGATGTGGAACAAGTAGCAGAAGCTTACATGCTCAAGAGGGATCACCCAAAATTCAAAGGCAAATGAATTTCGGCAATTAGGGAATCGAAGTCGGAATGCCGCGAAACTCACCGAGTCAAAGCGTTTCGTCGTTTGCGGAAGAAGTCTGATGTGGAACAAGTTGCAGAAGCTTACATGCTCAAGAGGGATCACCCGAAATTCAAAGGCAACTGAATTTCGGCAACCGGGGCATCGAAGTCGGAATGCCGCGAAACTTACCGAGTTAAAGCGTTTTGCCGTTTGCGGAAGAAGTCTGATGTGGAACAAGTAGCAGAAGCATACATGCTCAAGAGGGATCACCCAAAATTCAAAGGCAACTAAATTTCGGCAACCAGGGAATCGAAGTCGGAATGCCTCGAAACTCACCGAGGAAAAGCATTTTGCCGTTTGCGGAAGAATTCTGATATGGAACAGGTAGCAGAAGCGTACATGCTCAAGAGGGATCACCCGAAATTCAAAGGCAACTCAATTTCGGCAACCGGGGCATCGAAGTCGGAATGCCGCGAAACTTACCGAGTTAAAGCGTTTTGCCGTTTGCGGAAGAAGTCTGATGTGGAACAAGTAGCAGAAGCATACATGCTCAAGAGGGATCACCCGAAATTCAAAGGCAACTGAATTTCGGCAACCGGGGCATCGAAGTCGGAATGTCGCGAAACTCACCGAGTAAAAGCGTTTCGCCGTTTGCGGAAGAAGTCTGATGTGGAACAAGTAGCAGAAGCTTACATGCTCAAGAGGGATCACCCGAAATTCAAAGGCAACTGAATTTCGGCAACCGGGGAATCGAAGTCGGAATGCCGCGAAACTCACCTAGTCAAACCGTTTCGCCGTTTGTTGAAGAAGTCTAGTATGGAACAAGTAGCAGAAGCGTACATGCTCAAGGGGCATCACCCGAAATTCAAAGCCAACTGCATTTCGGCAACAGGGGAATCGAAGTCGGAATGCCGCGAAACTCTCCGAGTAAAATCGTTTCGCCGTTTGCGGAAGAAGTCTGATGTGGAACAATGAGCAGAAGCGTACATGCTCAAGAGGGATCACCCGAAATTCAAATGCAACTGAATTTCGACAACCGGGGTAACGAAGTTGGAATGCCACGAAACTCACCGAGTCGAAGCGTTTTACCGTTTGCGGAAGAAGTTTGATGTTGAACAAGTAGCAGAAGCATACATACTCAAAGGGGATCACCAGAAATTCAAAGGCAACTGAATTTCGGCAACCGGGGAATTGAAGTCAGAATGCCGCGAAACTCACCGAGTCAAACCGTTTCGCCGTTTGTCGAAGAAGTCTGATATGGAACAAGTAGCAGAAGCGTACATGCTCAAGAGGGATCACCTGAAATTCAAAGGCAACTGAATTTCGGCAACCGGGAAATCGAAGTTGGAATGCCGCGAAACTCACCGAGTAAAAGCGTTTTGCCGTTTGCGGAAGAATTCTGATATGGAACAAGTAGCAGAAACGTACATGCTCAAGAGGGATCACCCGAAATTAAAAGGCAACTGAATTTCGGCAACCGGGGAATCGAAGTAGGAATGCCGCGAAATTCACCGAGTAAAAGCATTTGGCCGTTTGCGGAAGAAGTCTGATGTGGAACAAGTAGCAGAAGCTTACATGCTCAAGAGGGATCACCCAAAATTCAAAGGCAAATGAATTTCGGCAATTGGGGAATCGAAGTCGGAATGCCGCGAAACTCACCGAGTCAAAGCGTTTCGTCGTTTGCGGAAGAAGTCTGATGTGGAACAAGTTGCAGAAGCTTACATGCTCAAGAGGGATCACCCGAAATTCAAAGGCAACTGAATTTCGGCAACCGGGGAATCGAAGTCAGAATGCCGCGAAACTCACCCACTCAAAGCGTTTCGCCGTTTGAGGAAGAAGTCTGATGTTGAACAAGTAGCAGAAGCTTACATGCTCAAGAGGGATCACCTGAAATTCAAAGGCAACTGAATTTCGGCAACCGGGGAATCGAAGTAGGAATGCCGCGAAACTCACCGAGTAAAAGCATTTGGCCGTTTGCAGAAGAAGTCTGATGTGGAACAAGTAGCAGAAGCTTACATGGTCAAGAGGGATCACCCGAAATTCAAAGGGAACTGAATTTCGGCAACCGGGGAATCGAAGTAGGAATGCCGCGCAACTCACCGAGTCAAAGCGTTTTGCTCAAGGCGGAAGAAGTCTGATATGGAACAAGTAGCAGAAGCGTACATGCTCAAGAGGGATCACCCGAAATGCAAAGGCAACTTAATTTCGGCAACCGGGAAATCGAAGTCGGAATGTCGCGAAACTCACCGAGTAATAGCATTTTTTCCGTTTGCGGAAGAATTCAGATATGGAACAAGTAGCAGAAGTGTACATGCTCAAGAGGGATCACCCGAAATTCAAAGGCAATTGAATTTCGGCAACCGGGGCATCGAAGTCGGAATGCCGCGAAACGCACCGAGTCAAAGCGTTTTGCCGTTTGCGGAAGAAGTCTGATGTGGAAGAAGTAGGAGAAGCATACATGCTCAAGAGGGATCACCGGAAATTCAAAGGCAACTGAATTTCGGCAACCGGGGAATCAAAGTTGGAATGCTGCGAAACTCTCCGAGTAAAAGCGTTTCGCCGTTTGCGGAAGAAGTCTGATGTGGAACAAGTTGCAGAAGCTTACATGCTCAAGAGGGATCACCCAAAATTCAAAGGCAACTGAATTTCGGAAACCGGGGAATCGAAGTCGGAATGCCGCGAAACTCACCGAGTCAAAGCGTTTTACCGTTTGCGGAAGAAGTTTGATGTGGAACAAGTAGCAGAAGCATACATACTCAAGGGGGATCACCTGAAATTCAAAGGCAACTGAATTTCGGCAATCGGGGCATCGAAGTCGGAATGCCGCGAAACTTACCGAGTCAAAGCGTTTTGCCGTTTGCGGAAGAAGTCTGATATGGAACAAGTAGCAGAAGCATACATGCTCAAGAGGGATCACCTGAAATTCAAAAGCAACTGAATTTCAGCAAATAGGGAATCGAAGTAGGAATGCCGCGAAACTCACCGAGTAAAAGCATTTGGCCGTTTGCGGAAGAAGTGTGATGTGGAACAAGTAGCAGAAGCTTACATGCCTAAGAGGGATCACCCGAAATTCAAACGTAACTGAATTTCGGCAACCGGGGAATCGAAGTAGGAAAGCCGCGAAACTCACCGAGTCAAAGCGTTTTGCCTTTTGCGGAACAAGTTTGATATGGAACAAGTAGCAGAAGCGTACATGCTCAAGAGGGATCACCCGAAATTCAAAGGCAACTTAATTTCTGCAACCGGGAAATCGAAGTCGGAATGTCGCGAAACTCACCGAGTAATAGCGTTTTTTCCGTTTGCGGAAGAATTCTGATATGGAACAAGTAGCAGAAGCGTACATGCTCAAGAGGGATCATCCAAAATTCAAAGGCAACTGAATTTCGGCAACCGAGGCATCGAAGTCGGAATGCTGCGACACTCACCGAGTCAAAGCGTTTTGCCGTTAGCGGAAGAAGTCTGATGTGGAACAAGTAGCAGAAGCATATATGCTCAAGAGGGATCACCTGAAATTCAAAGGCAACTGAATTTCGGCAACCAGGGAATCGAAGTCGGAATGCCACGAAACTCACCGTGTAAAAGCGTTTCGCCGTTTGTTGAAGAAGTCTGATGTGGAACAAGTAGCAGAAGCATACATGCTCAAGAGGGATCACCTGAAATTCAAAGGCAACTGAATTTCGGGAACCCAGGAATCGAAGTAGGAATGCCGGGAAACTCAACGAGTAAAAGCGTTTGGCCGTTTGCGGAAGAAATCTGATGTGGAACAAGTAGCAGAAGCTTACATGCTCAAGAGGGATCACCCGAAATTCAAAGGCAACTGAATTTCAGCAACCGGGGAATCGAAGTAGGAATGCCGCGAAACTCACCGAGTCAAATCGTTTTGCCGTTAGCGGAAGAAGTCTGATGTGGAACAAGTAGCAGAAGCATACATACTCAAGCGGGATCACCTAAAATTCAAATGCAACTGCATTTCGGCAACCGGGGAATTGAAGTCAGAATGCCGCGAAACTCACCGAGTCAAACGGTTTCGCCGTTTGTTGAAGAAGTCTGATATGGAACAAGTAGCAGAAGCGTACATGCTCAAGAGGGATCACCTGAAATTCAAAGGCAACTGAATTTCGGCAATCGGGGCATCGAAGTCGGAATGCCGCGAAACTTACCGAGTCAAAGCGTTTTGCCATTTGCGGAAGAAGTCTGATGTGGAACAAGTAGCAGAAGCATACATGCTCAAGAGGGATCACCTGAAATTCAAAGGCAACTGAATTTCGGCTATCGGGGCATCGAAGTCGGAATGCCGCGAAACTTACCGAGTCAAAGCGTTTTGCCGTTTGCGGAAGAAGTCTGATATGGAACAAGTAGCAGAAGCATACATGCTCAAGAGGGATCACCTGAAATTCAAAAGCAACTGAATTTCGGCAAATAGGGAATCGAAGTAGGAATGCCGCGAAACTCACCGAGTAAAAGCATTTGGCCGTTTGCGGAAGAAGTGTGATGTGGAACAAGTAGCAGAAGCTTACATGCTCAAGAGGGATCACCCGAAATTCAAACGTAACTGAATTTCGGCAACCGGGGAATCGAAGTAGGAATGCCGCGAAACTCACCGAGTCAAAGCGTTTTGCCTTTTGCGGAACAAGTTTGATATGGAACAAGTAGCAGAAGCGTACATGCTCAAGAGGGATCACCCGAAATTCAAAGGCAACTTAATTTCTGCAACCGGGAAATCGAAGTCGGAATGTCGCGAAACTCACCGAGTAATAGCGTTTTTTCCGTTTGCGGAAGAATTCTGATATGGAACAAGTAGCAGAAGCGTACATGCTCAAGAGGGATCATCCAAAATTCAAAGGCAACTGAATTTCGGCAACCGAGGCATCGAAGTCGGAATGCTGCGACACTCACCGAGTCAAAGCGTTTTGCCGTTAGCGGAAGAAGTCTGATGTGGAACAAGTAGCAGAAGCATATATGCTCAAGAGGGATCACCTGAAATTCAAAGGCAACTGAATTTCGGCAACCAGGGAATCGAAGTCGGAATGCCACGAAACTCACCGTGTAAAAGCGTTTCGCCGTTTGTTGAAGAAGTCTGATGTGGAACAAGTAGCAGAAGCATACATGCTCAAGAGGGATCACCTGAAATTCAAAGGCAACTGAATTTCGGGAACCCGGGAATCGAAGTAGGAATGCCGGGAAACTCAACGAGTAAAAGCGTTTGGCCGTTTGCGGAAGAAGTGTGATGTGGAACAAGTAGCAGAAGCTTACATGCTCAAGAGGGATCACCCGAAATTCAAACGTAACTGAATTTCGGCAACCGGGGAATCGAAGTAGGAATGCCGCGAAACTCACCTAGTCAAAGCGTTTTGCCTTTTGCGGAACAAGTTTGATATGGAACAAGTAGCAGAAGCGTACATGCTCAAGAGGGATCACCCGAAATTCAAAGGCAACTTAATTTCTGCAACCGGGAAATCGAAGTCGGAATGTCGCGAAACTCACCGAGTAATAGCGTTTTTTCCATTTGCGGAAGAATTCTGATATGGAACAAGTAGCAGAAGCGTACATGCTCAAGAGGGATCATCCAAAATTCAAAGGCAACTGAATTTCGGCAACCGAGGCATCGAAGTCGGAATGCCGCGAAACTTACCGAGTCAAAGCGTTTTGCCGTTTGCGGAAGAAGTCTGATATGGAACAAGTAGCAGAAGCATACATGCTCAAGAGGGATCACCTGAAATTCAAAGGCAACTGAATTTCGGGAACCCGGGAATCGAAGTAGGAATGCCGGGAAACTCAACGAGTAAAAGCGTTTGGCCGTTTGCGGAAGAAATCTGATGTGGAACAAGTAGCAGAAGCTTACATGCTCAAGAGGGATCACCCGAAATTCAAAGGCAACTGAATTTCAGCAACCGGGGAATCGAAGTAGGAATGCCGCGAAACTCACCGAGTCAAATCGTTTTGCCGTTAGCGGAAGAAGTCTGATGTGGAACAAGTAGCAGAAGCATACATACTCAAGCGGGATCACCTAAAATTCAAAGGCAACTGCATTTCGGCAACCGGGGAATTGAAGTCAGAATGCCGCGAAACTCACCGAGTCAAACCGTTTCGCCGTTTGTTGAAGAAGTCTGATATGGAACAAGTAGCAGAAGCGTACATGCTCAAGAGGGATCACCTGAAATTCAAAGGCAACTGAATTTCGGCAATCGGGGCATCGAAGTCGGAATGCCGCGAAACTTACCGAGTCAAAGCGTTTTGCCATTTGCGGAAGAAGTCTGATGTGGAACAAGTAGCAGAAGCATACATGCTCAAGAGGGATCACCTGAAATTCAAAGGCAACTGAATTTCGGCTATCGGGGCATCGAAGTCGGAATGCCGCGAAACTTACCGAGTCAAAGCGTTTTGCCGTTTGCGGAAGAAGTCTGATATGGAACAAGTAGCAGAAGCATACATGCTCAAGAGGGATCACCTGAAATTCAAAAGCAACTGAATTTCGGCAAATAGGGAATCGAAGTAGGAATGCCGCGAAACTCACCGAGTAAAAGCATTTGGCCGTTTGCGGAAGAAGTGTGATGTGGAACAAGTAGCAGAAGCTTACATGCTCAAGAGGGATCACCCGAAATTCAAACGTAACTGAATTTCGGCAACCGGGGATTCGAAGTAGGAATGCCGCGAAACTCACCGAGTCAAAGCGTTTTGCCTTTTGCGGAACAAGTTTGATATGGAACAAGTAGCAGAAGCGTACATGCTCAAGAGGGATCACCCGAAATTCAAAGGCAACTTAATTTCTGCAACCGGGAAATCGAAGTCGGAATGTCGCGAAACTCACCGAGTAATAGCGTTTTTTCCGTTTGCGGAAGAATTCTGATATGGAACAAGTAGCAGAAGCGTACATGCTCAAGAGGGATCATCTAAAATTCAAAGGCAACTGAATTTCGGCAACCGAGGCATCGAAGTCGGAATGCTGCGACACTCACCGAGTCAAAGCGTTTTGCCGTTAGCGGAAGAAGTCTGATGTGGAACAAGTAGCAGAAGCATATATGCTCAAGAGGGATCACCTGAAATTCAAAGGCAACTGAATTTCGGCAACCAGGGAATCGAAGTCGGAATGCCACGAAACTCACCGTGTAAAAGCGTTTCGCCGTTTGTTGAAGAAGTCTGATGTGGAACAAGTAGCAGAAGCATACATGCTCAAGAGGGATCACCTGAAATTCAAAGGCAACTGAATTTCGGGAACCCGGGAATCGAAGTAGGAATGCCGGGAAACTCAACGAGTAAAAGCGTTTGGCCGTTTGCGGAAGAAATCTGATGTGGAACAAGTAGCAGAAGCTTACATGCTCAAGAGGGATCACCCGAAATTCAAAGGCAACTGAATTTCAGCAACCGGGGAATCGAAGTAGGAATGCCGCGAAACTCACCGAGTCAAATCGTTTTGCCGTTAGCGGAAGAAGTCTGATGTGGAACAAGTAGCAGAAGCATACATACTCAAGCGGGATCACCTAAAATTCAAAGGCAACTGCATTTCGGCAACCGGGGAATTGAAGTCAGAATGCCGCGAAACTCACCGAGTCAAACGGTTTCGCCGTTTGTTGAAGAAGTCTGATATGGAACAAGTAGCAGAAGCGTACATGCTCAAGAGGGATCACCTGAAATTCAAAGGCAACTGAATTTCGGCAACCGGGGAATCGAAGTCGGAATGCCGCGAAACTCACCGAGTAAAAGCGTTTGGCCGTTTGCGGAAGAAGTCTGATGTGGAACAAGTAGCAGAAGCTTACATGCTCAAGAGGGATCACCCAAAATTCAAAGGCAACTGAATTTCGGCAATCGGGGCATCGAAGTCGGAATGCCGCGAAACTTACCGAGTCAAAGCGTTTTGCCGTTTGCGGAAGCAGTATGATGTGGAACAAGTAGCAGAAGCATACATGCTCTAGCGGGATCACCCGAAATTCAAAGGCAACTGAATTTCGGCAACCGGGGAATCGAAGTAGGAATGCCGCGAAACTCACCGAGTCAAAGCGTTTTGCCGTTAGCGGAAGAAGTCTGATGTGGAACAAGTAGCAGAGCATACATACTCAAGGGGGATCACCTGAAATTCAAAGGCAACTGCATTTCGGCAACCGGGGAATTGAAGTCAGAAAGCCGCGAAACTCACCGAGTCAAACCGTTTCGCCGTTTGTTGAAGAAGTCTGATATGGAACAAGTAGCAGAAGCGTACATGCTCAAGAGGGATCACCAGAAATTCAAAGGCAACTGAATTTCGGCAATCTAGGCATCGAAGTCGGAATGCCGCGAAACTTACCGAGTCAAAGCGTTTTGCTGTTTGCGGAAGAAGTCTGATGTGGAACAAGTAGCAGAAGCATACATGCTCAAGAGGGATCACCCGAAATTCAAAGGCAACTGAATTTCGGCAACCGGGGAATCGAAGTAGGAATGCCGCGAAACTCACCGAGTCAAAGCGTTTTGCCGTTAGCGGAAGAAGTCTGATGTGGAACAAGTAGCAGAGCATACATACTCAAGGGGGATCACCTGAAATTCAAAGGCAACTGCATTTCGGCAACCGGGGAATTGAAGACAGAAAGGCGCGAAACTCACCGAGTCAAACCGTTTCGCCGTTTGTTGAAGAAGTCTGATATGGAACAAGTAGCAGAAGCGTACATGCTCAAGAGGGATCACCTGAAATTCAAAGGCAACTGAATTTCGGCAACCGGGGAATCGAAGTCGGAATGCCGCGAAACTCACCGAGTAAAAGCGTTTTGCCGTTTGCGGAAGAATTCTGATGTGGAACAAGTAGCAGAACCTTACATGCTCAAGAGGGATCACCCGAAATTCAAAGGCAACTGCATTTCGGCAACCGGGGAATTGAAGTCAGAATGCCGCGAAACTCACCGAGTCAAACCGTTTCGCCGTTTGTTGAAGAAGTCTGATATGGAACAAGTAGCAGAAGCGTACAAGCTCAAGAGGGATCACTTGAAATTCAAAGGCAACTGAATTTCGGCAACCGGGGAATCGAAGTAGGAATGCCGCGAAACTCACCGAGTCAAAGCGTTTTGCCGTTAGCGGAAGAAGTCTGATGTGGAACAAGTAGCAGAGCATACATACTCAAGGGGGATCACCTGAAATTCAAAGGCAACTGCATTTCGGCAACCGGGGAATTGAAGACAGAAAGCCGCGAAACTCACCGAGTCAAACCGTTTCGCTGTTTGTTGAAGAAGTCTGATATGGAACAAGTAGCAGAAGCGTACATGCTCAAGAGGGATCACCTGAAATTCAAAGGCAACTGAATTTCGGCAACCGGGGAATCGAAGTCGGAATGCCGCGAAACTCACCGAGTAAAAGCGTTTTGCCGTTTGCGGAAGAATTCTGATGTGGAACAAGTAGCAGAACCTTACATGCTCAAGAGGGATCACCCGAAATTCAAAGGCAACTGCATTTCGGCAACCGGGGAATTGAAGTCAGAATGCCGCGAAACTCACCGAGTCAAACCGTTTCGCCGTTTGTTGAAGAAGTCTGATATGGAACAAGTAGCAGAAGCGTACAAGCTCAAGAGGGATCACTTGAAATTCAAAGGCAACTGAATTTCGGCAACCGGGGAATCGAAGTCGGAATGCCGCGAAACTCACCGAGTAAAAGCGTTTTGCCGTTTGCGGAAGAATTCTGATGTGGAACAAGTAGCAGAACCTTACATGCTCAAGAGGGATCACCCGAAATTCAAAGGAAACTGAATTTCGGCAACTGGGGAATCGAAGTCGGAATGCCGCGAAAAGCACCGAGTAAAAGCGTTTTGCCGTTTGTGGAAGAAGTCTGATGTGGAACAAGTAGCAGAAGCTTACATGCTCAAGAGGGATCACCCGAAATTCAAAGGCAACTAAATTTCGGCAACCGGGGAATCGAAGTCGGAATGCCTCGAAACTCACCGAGTCAAAGCGTTTCGCCGTTGTTGAAGAAGTCTGATGTGGAACAAGTAGCAGAAGCATACATGCTCAAGAGGGATCACCCAAAATTCAAAGGCAACTGAATTTCGGCAACCGGGGAATCGAAGTCGGAATGCCGCGAAACTCACCGAGTAAAAGCGTTTGGCCGTTTCCGGAAGAAGTCTGATGTGGAACAAGTAGCAGAAGCTTACATGCTCAAGAGGGATCACCCGAAATTCAAAGGCAACTGAATTTCGGGAACCGGGGAATCGAAGTAGGAATGCCGCGAAACTCTCCGAGTCAAAGCGTTTTGCCGTTTGCGGAAGAATTCTGATGTGGAACAAGTAGCAGAACCTTACATGCTCAAGAGGGATCACCCGAAATTCAAAGGAAATTGAATTTCGGCAACCGGGGAATCGAAGTCGGAATGCCGCGAAACTCACCGAGTAAAAGCGTTTTGCCGTTTGCGGAAGAAGTCTGATGTGGAACAAGTAGCAGAAGCTTACATGCTCAAGAGGGATCACCCGAAATTCAAAGGCAACTGAATTTCGGCAATCGGGGCATCGAAGTCGGAATGCCGCGAAACTTACAAAGTCAAAGCGTTTTGCCGTTTGCGGAAGAAGTCTGATGTGGAACAAGTAGCAGAAGCTTACATGCTCAAGAGGGATCACCCGAAATTCAAAGGCAACTGAATTTCGGCAACCGGGGAATCGAAGTAGGAATGCCGCGAAACTCACCGAGTCAAAGCGTTTTGCCGTTAGCGGAAGAAGTCTGATGTGGAACAAGTAGCAGAGCATACATACTCAAGGGGGATCACCTGAAATTCAAAGGCAACTGAATTTCGGCAACCGGGGAATTGAAGACAGAAAGCCGCGAAACTCACCGAGTCAAACCGTTTCGCCGTTTGTTGAAGAAGTCTGATATGGAACAAGTAGCAGAAGCGTACATGCTCAAGAGGGATCACCTGAAATTCAAAGGCAACTGAATTTCGGCAACCGGGGAATCGAAGTCGGAATGCCGCGAAACTCACCTAGTAAAAGCGTTTTGCCGTTTGCGGAAGAATTCTGATGTGGAACAAGTAGCAGAACCTTACATGCTCAAGAGGGATCACCCGAAATTCAAAGGAAACTGAATTTCGGCAACCGGGGAATCGAAGTCGGAATGCCGCGAAACTCACCGAGTAAAAGCGTTTTGCCGTTTGCGGAAGAAGTCTGATGTGGAACAAGTAGCAGAAGCTTACATGCTCAAGAGGGATCACCCGAAATTCAAAGGCAACTGAATTTCGGCAACCGGGGAATCGAAGTAGGAATGCCGCGAAACTCACCGAGTAAAAGCATTTTGCCGTTAGCGGAAGAAGTCTGATGTGGAACAAGTAGCAGAAGCATACATACTCAAGGGGGATCACCTGAAATTCAAAGGCAACTGCATTTCGGCAACCGGGGAATTGAAGTCAGAATGCCGCGAAACTCACCGAGTCAAACCGTTTCGCCGTTTGTTGAAGAAGTCTGATATGGAACAAGTAGCAGAAGCGTACATGCTCAAGAGGGATCACCTGAAATTCAAAGGCCACTGAATTTCGGCAACCGGGGAATCGAAGTCGGAATGCCGCGAAACTCACCGAGTAAAAGCGTTTTGCCGTTTGCGGAAGAATTCTGATGTGGAACAAGTAGCAGAACCTTACATGCTCAAGAGGGATCACCCGAAATTCAAAGTAAATTGAATTTCGGCAACTGGGAATCGAAGTCGGAATGCCGCGAAAAGCACCGAGTAAAAGCGTTTTGCCGTTTGTGGAAGAAGTCTGATGTGGAACAAGTAGCAGAAGCTTACATGCTCAAGAGGGATCACCCGAAATTCAAAGGCAACTAAATTTCGGCAACCGGGGAATCGAAGTCGGAATGCCGCGAAACTCACCGAGTCAAAGCGTTTCGCCGTTGTTGAAGAAGTCTGATGTGGAACAAGTAGCAGAAGCATACATGCTCAAGAGGGATCACCCAAAATTCAAAGGCAACTGAATTTCGGCAACCGGGGAATCGAAGTAGGAATGCCGCGAAACTCACCGAGTAAAAGCGTTTGGCCGTTTGCGGAAGAAGTCTGATGTGGAACAAGTAGCAGAACCTTACATGCTCAAGAGGGATCACCCGAAATTCAAAGGCAACTGAATTTCGGCAACCGGGGCATCGAAGTAGGAATGCCGCAAAACTCACCGAGTCAAAGCGTTTTGCTTTTTGTGGAAGAAGTCTGATATGGAACAAGTAGCAGAAGCGTACATGCTCAAGAGGGATCACCCGAAATTCAAAGGCAACTGAATTTCGGCAACAGGGGAATCGAAGTCGGAATGCCGCGAAACTCACCGAGTAAAAGCGTTTGGCCGTTTGCGGAGGAAGTCTGATGTGGAACAAGTAGCAGAAGCTTACATGCTCAAGAGGGATCACCCGAAATTCAAAGGCAACTGAATTTCGGCAACCGGGGAATCGAAGTAGGAATGCCGCGAAACTCACCGAGTAAAAGCGTTTGGCCGTTTCCGGAAGAAGTCTGATGTGGAACAAGTAGCAGAAGCTTACATGCTCAAGAGGGATCACCCGAAATTCAAAGGCAACTGAATTTCGGCAACTGGGGCATCGAAGTAGGAATGCCGCGAAACTCACCGAGTCAAAGCGTTTTGCTTTTTGCGGAAGAAGTCTGATATGGAACAAGTAGTAGAAGCTTATATGCTCAAGAGGGATCACCCAAAATTCAAAGGCAACTAAATTTCGGCAACCGGGGAATCGAAGTCGGAATGCCTCGAAACTCACCGAGTAAAAGTGTTTTGCCATTTGCGGAAGAATTCTGATATGGAACAGGTAGCAGAAGCGTACATGCTCAAGAGGGATCACCCGAAATTCAAAGGCATCTGAATTTCGGCAACCGGGGAATCGAAGTCGGAATGTCGTGAAACTCTCCGAGTCAAAGCGTTTCGCCGTTTGCGGAAGAAGTCTGATGTGGAACAAGTAGCAGAAGCATATATGCTCAAGAGGGATCACCCGAAATTCAAAGGCAATTGAATTTCGGCGACCGGGGAAACGAAGTCGGAATGCCGCGAAACTCACCGAGTCAAAGCGTTTTGCCGTTTGTTGAAGAAGTCTGATGTGGAACAAGTAGCATAAGCATACATACTCAAGGGGGATCACCTAAAATTCAAAGGCAACTGAATTTCGGCAACCGGGGAATTGAAGTAGGAATGCCGCGAAACTCACCGAGTCAAAGCGTTTTGCTTTGTGCGGAAGAAGTCTGATATGGAACAAGTAGTAGAAGCTTATATGCTCAAGAGGGATCACCCGAAATTCAAATGCAACTAAATTGCGGCAACCAGGGAATCGAAGTCGGAATGCCTCGAAACTCACCGAGTAAAAGCGTTTAACCGTTTGCGGAAGAATTCTGATATGGAACAGGTAGCAGAAGCGTACATGCTCAAGAGGAATCACCCGAAATTCAAATGCAACTAAATTGCGGCAACCAGGGAATCGAAGTCGGAATGCCTCGAAACTCACCGAGTAAAAGCGTTTAACCGTTTGCGGAAGAATTCTGATATGGAACAGGTAGCAGAAGCGTACATGCTCAAGAGGAATCACCCGAAATTCAAAGGCATCTGAATTTCGGCAACCGGGGAATCAAAGTCGGAATGTCGTGAAACTCTCCGAGTCAAACCGTTTCGCCGTTTGCGGAAGAAGTCTCATGTGGAACAAGTAGCAGAAGCATACATGCTCAAGAGGGATCACCTGAAATTCAAAGGCAACTGAATTTCGGCAACCGGGGAATCGAAGTCGGAATGTCGCGAAACTCACCGAGTCAAAGCGTTTCGCCGTTGTTGAAGAAGTCTGATGTGGAACAAGTAGCAGAAGCATACATGCTCAAGAGGGATCACCCGAAATTCAAAGGCAACTGAATTTCGGCAACCGGGGAATCGAAGTAGGAATGCCGGGAAACTCACCGAGTCAAAGCGTTTTGCTTTGTGCGGAAGAAGTCTGATATGGAACAAGTAGTAGAAGCTTATATGCTCAAGAGGGATCACCCAAAATTCAAAGGCAACTAAATTTCGGCAACCGGGGAATCGAAGTCGGAATGCCTCGAAACTCACCGAGTAAAAGCGTTTTGTCGTTTGCGGAAGAATTCTGATATGGAACAGGTAGCAGAAGCGTACATGCTCAAGAGGGATCACCCGAAATTCAAAGGCATCTGAATTTCGGCAACCAGGGAATCGAAGTCGGAATGTCGTGAAACTCTCCGAGTCAAAGCGTTTCGCCGTTTGCGGAAGAAGTCTGATGTGGAACAAGTAGCAGAAGCATATATGCTCAAGAGGGATCACCCGAAATTCAAAGGCAATTGAATTTCGGCGACCGGGGAAACGAAGTCGGAATGCCGCGAAACTCACCGAGTCAAAGCGTTTTGCCGTTTGTTGAAGAAGTCTGATGTGGAACAAGTAGCATAAGCATACATACTCAAGGGGGATCACCTAAAATTCAAAGGCAACTGAATTTCGGCAACCGAGGAATTGAAGTCGGAACGCCGCAAAACTCACCGAGTCAAACCGTTTCGCCGTTTGTTGAAGAAGTCTGATATGGAACAAGTAGCAGAAGCGTACATGCTCAAGAGGGATCACCCGAAATTCAAATGCAACTAAATTGCGGCAACCAGGGAATCGAAGTCGGAATGCCTCGAAACTCACCGAGTAAAAGCGTTTAACCGTTTGCGGAAGAATTCTGATATGGAACAGGTAGCAGAAGCGTACATGCTCAAGAGGAATCACCCGAAATTCAAAGGCATCTGAATTTCGGCAACCGGGGAATCAAAGTCGGAATGTCGTGAAACTCTCCGAGTCAAACCGTTTCGCCGTTTGCGGAAGAAGTCTAATGTGGAACAAGTAGCAGAAGCATACATGCTCAAGAGGGATCACCTGAAATTCAAAGGCAACTGAATTTCGGCAACCGGGGAATCGAAGTCGGAATGTCGCGAAACTCACCGAGTCAAAGCGTTTCGCCGTTGTTGAAGAAGTCTGATGTGGAACAAGTAGCAGAAGCATACATGCTCAAGAGGGATCACCCGAAATTCAAAGGCAACTGAATTTCGGCAACCGGGGAATCGAAGTAGGAATGCCGCGAAACTCACCGAGTCAAAGCGTTTTGCTTTTTGCGGAAGAAGTCTGATATGGAACAAGTAGCAGAAGCGTACATGCTCAAGAGGGATCACCCGAAATTCAAAGGCAACTGCATTTTGGCAACAGGGGAATCGAAGTCGGAATGCCGCGAAACTCTCCGAGTAAAAGCGTTTGGCCGTTTGCGGAGGAAGTCTGATGTGGAACAAGTAGCAGAAGCTTACATGCTCAAGATGGATCACCCGAAATTCAAAGGCAACTGAATTTCGGCAACAGGGGAATCGAAGTCGGACTGCCGCGAAACTCACCGACTAAAGCGTTTCGCCGTTTGCGGAAGAAGTCTGATGTTGAACAAGTAGCAGAAGCTTACATGCTCAAGAGGGATCACCCGAAATTCAAACGCAACTCAATTTCGGCAACCGGGAAATCGAAGTCGGAATGCCGCGAAACTCACCGAGTAAAAGCGTTTTGTCGTTTGCGGAAGAATTCTTATATGGAACAGGTAGCAGAAGCGTACATGCTCAAGAGGGATCACCCGGAATTCAAAGGCAACTGAATTTCGGCAAACGGGGAATCGAAGTCGGAATGCCGTGAAACTCACCGACTCAAAGCGTTTCGCCGTTTGCGGAAGAAGTCTGATGTTGAACAAGTAGCAGAAGCTTACATGCTCAAGAGGGATCACCCGAAATTCAAAGGCAACTTAATTTCTGCAACCGGGAAATCGAAGTCGGAATGTCGCGAAACTCACCGAGTAATAGCGTTTTTTCCGTTTGCGGAAGAATTCTGATATGGAACAAGTAGGAGAAGCATACATGCTCAAGAGGGATCACTTGAAATTTAAAGGCAACTGGATTTCGGCAACCCGGGAATCGAAGTAGGAATGCCGCGAAACTCACCGAGTAAAAGTGTTTGGCCGTTTGCGGAAGAAGTCTGATGTGGAACAAGTAGCAGAACCTTACATGCTCAAGAGGGATCACCCGAAATTCAAAGGAAACTGAATTTCGGCAACCGGGGAATCGAAGTCGGAATGCGGCGAAACTCACCGAGTCAAATCGTTTCGCCGTTTGTTGAAGAAGTCTGATGTGGAACAAGTAGCAGAAGCGTACATGCTCAAGAGGGATCACCCGAATTTCAAAGGCAACTGAATTTCGGCAACCGGGGAATCGAAGTCGGAATGCCTCGAAACTCACCGAGTAAAAGTGTTTTCCCTTTGCGGAAGAATTCTGATATGGAACAGGTAGCAGAAGCGTACATGCCCAAGAGGGATCACCCGAAATTCAAAGGCATCTGAATTTCGGCAACCGGGGAATCGAAGTCGGAATGTCGTGAAACTCTCCGAGTCAAAGCGTTTCGCCGTTTGCGGAAGAAGTCTGATGTGGAACAAGTAGCAGAAGCATACATGCTCAAGAGGGATCACCCGAAATTCAAAGGCTATTGAATTTCGGCAACCGGGGAAACGAAGTCGGAATGCCGCGAAACTCACCGAGTCAAAGCGTTTTGCAGTTTGTTGAAGAAGTCTGATGTGGAACAAGTAGCATAAGCATACATACTCAAGGGGGATCACCTGAAATTCAAAGGCAACTGAATTTCGGCAATCGGGGAATTGAAGTCGGAATGCCGCAAAACTCACCGAGTCAAACCGTTTCGCCGTTTGTTGAAGAAGTCTCATATGGAACAAGTAGCAGAAGCGTACATGCTCAAGAGGGATCACCCGAAATTCAAATGCAACTAAATTACGGCAACCGGGGAATCGAAGTCGGAATGCCTCGAAACTCACCGAGTAAAAGCGTTTAACCGTTTGCGGAAGAATTCTGATATGGAACAGGTAGCAGAAGCTTACATGCTCAAGAGGGATCACCTGAAATTCAAAGGCAACTGAATTTCGGCAACCGGGGAATCGAAGTCGGAATTCCGCGAAACTCTCCGAGTCAAAGCGTTTCGCCGTTTGCGGAAGAAGTGTGATGTGGAACAAGTAGCAGAAGCATACATGCTCAAGAGGGATCACCTGAAATTGAAAGGCAACTGAATTTCGGCAACCGGGGAATCGAAGTAGGAATGCCACGAAACTCACCGAGTAAAAGCGTTTTGCGGTATGTTGAAGAAGTCTGATGTGGAACAAGTAGGAGAAGCATACATGCTCAAGAGGGATCACTTGAAATTTAAAGGCAACTGAATTTCGGCAACCGGGGAATCGAAGTAGGAATGCCGCGAAACTCACCGAGTAAAAGTGTTTGGCCGTTTGCGGAAGAAGTCTGATGTGCAACAAGTACCAGAACCTTACATGCTCAAGAGGGATCACCCGAAATTCAAAGGAAACTGCATTTGGGCAACCAGGGAATCGAAGTCGGAATGCCGCGAAACTCTCCAAGTAAAAGCGTTTCGCCGTTTGCGGAAGAAGTCTGATGTGGAACAAGTAGCAGAAGCTAACATGCTCAAGAGGGATCACCCGAAATTCAAAGGCAACTCAATTTCGGCAACCGGAGAATCGAAGTCGGAAATGCCCCTAAACTCACCGACTCAAAGCGTTTCGCCGTTTGCGGAAGAAGTCTGATGTGGAACAAGTAGCAGAACCTTACATGCTCAAGAGGGATCACCCGAAATTCAAAGGAAACTGAATTTCGGCAACCGGGGAATCGAAGTCGGAATGCCGCGAAACTCACCGAGTAAAAGCGTTTTGCCGTTTGTGGAAGAAGTCTGATGTGGAACAAGTAGCAGAAGCTTACATGCTCAAGACGGATCACCAGAAATTCAAAGTCAACTGAATTTCGGCAACCGGGGAATCGAAGTCGGAATGCCGCGAAACTCTCCGACTCAAAGCGTTTCGCCGTTTGCGGAATAAGTCTGATGTTGAACAAGTAGCAGAAGCTTACATGGTCAAGACGGATCACCCGATATTCAAAGGCAACTGAATTTCAGCAACCATGGAATCGAAGTCGGAATGCCGCGAAACTCACCGAGTAAAATCGTTTTGCTGTTTGCGGAAGAAGTCTGATATCGAACAAGTAGCAGAAGCGTACATGCTCAAGAGGGATCACCCGAAATTCAAAGGCAACTGCATTTCGGCAACCGGGGAATCGAAGTTGGAATGCCGCGAAACTCTCCGAGTAAAAGCGTTTCGCCGTTTGCGGAAGAAGTCTGATGTGGAACATGTAGCAGAAGCTTACATGCTCAAGAGGGATCACCCGAAATTCAAAGGCAACTGAATTTCGGCAACCGGGGAATCGAAGTCGGAAATGCCGCTAAACTCACCGACTCAAAGCGTTTCGCCGTTTGCGGAAGAAATCTGATGTTGAACAAGTAGCAGAAGCTTACATGCTCAAGAGGGATCACCCGAAATTCAAAGGCAACTAAATTTCGGCAACCGGGGAATCGAAGTCGGAATGCCGCGAAACTCACTGAGTAAAATCGTTTTTCCGTTTGCGGAAGAAGTCTGATATTGAACAAGTAGCAGAAGCGTACATGCTCAAGAGGGATCACCCGAAATTCAAAGGCAACTTCATTTCGGCAACCGGGGAATCGAAGTCGGAATGCCGCGAAACTCTCCGAGTAAAAGCGTTTCGTCGTTTGTGGAAGAAGTCTGATGTTGAACAAGTAGCAGAAGCTTACATGCTCAAGAGGGATCACCCGCAATTCAAAGGCAACTGAATTTCGGCAACTGGGGAATCGAAGTCGGAATGCCGCGAAACTCACCGAGTAAAAGCGTTTCGCCGTTTGCGGAAGAATTCTGATATGGAACAAGTAGTAGAAGCGTACATGCTCAAGAGGGATCACCTGAAATTCAAAGGCAACTGAATTTCGGCAATCGGGGCATCGAAGTCGGAATGCCGCCAAACTCACCGAGTCAAAGCGTTTTTGCCGTTTGCGTAAGTTGTCTGATATGGAACAAGTAGCAGAAGCATACATGCTCAAGATGGATCACCCGAAATTCAAAGGCAACTGAATTTCGGCAACCGGGGAATCGAAGTCGGAATGCCTCGAAACTCACCGAGTCAAAGCGTTTCACCGTTTGTTGAAGAAGTCTGATGTGGAACAAGTAGCAGAAGCATACATGCTCAAGAGGGATCACCTGAAATTGAAAGGCAACTGAATTTCGGCAACCGGGGAATCGAAGTATGAATGCCGCGAAACTCACCGAGTAAAAGCGTTTGGCCGTTTGCGGAAGAAGTCTGATGTGGAACACGTAGCAGAAGCTTACATGCTCAAGAGGGATCACCCGAAATTCAAAGGCAACTCAATTTCGGCAACCGGAGAATCGAAGTCGGAAATGCCCCTAAACTCACCGACTCAAAGCGTTTCGCCGTTTGCGGAAGAAGTCTGATGTGGAACAAGTAGCAGAACCTTACATGCTCAAGAGGGATCACCCGAAATTCAAAGGAAACTGAATTTCGGCAACCGGGGAATCGAAGTAGGAATGCCGCAAAACTCACCGAGTAAAAGCGTTTGGCCGTTTGCGGAAGAAGTTTGATGTGGAACAAGTAGCACAAGCTTACATGCTCAAGAGGGATCACCCGAAATTCAAAGGCAACTCAATTTCGGCAACCGGGGAATCCAAGTCGGAATGCCGCGAAACTCACCGAGTAAAAGCATTTTGCCGTTTGCGGAAGAATTCTTATATGGAACAGGTAGCAAAAGCATACATGCTCAAGAGGGATCACCCGAAATTCAAAGGCAACTGAATTTCGGCAACCGGGGAATCGAAGTCGGAATGCCGCGAAACTCACCGAGTAAAAGCGTTTTGCCGTTTGCGGAAGAAGTCTGATATGGAACAAGTAGCAAAAGTTTACATGCTCAAGAGGGATCACCCGAAATTGAAAGGCAACTGAATTTCGGCAACCGGGGAATCGAGGTCGGGATGCCGCGAAACTCACCGAGTCAAAGCGTTTCGCTGTTTGCGGAAGAAGTCTAATATGGAACAAGTAGCAAAAGCTTACATGCTCAAGAGGGATCACCCGAAATTCAAAGGCAACTGCATTTCGGCAACCGGGGAATTGAAGTCGGAATGCCGCGAAACTCTTTGAGTAAAAGCGTTTCGCCGTTTGTGGAAGAAGTCTGATGTGGCACAAGTAGCAGAAGCTTACAAGCTCAAGAGGGATCACCTGAAATTCAAAGGCAACTGAATTTCAGCAACCGGGGAATCGAAGTCGGAATGCCGCGAAACTCTCCGACTCAAAGCGTTTCGCCGTTTGCGGAAGAAGTCTGATGTTGAACAAGTAGCAGAAGCATACATGCTCAAGAGGGATCACCCGAAATTCAATGGCAACTAAATTTCGGCAACCGGTGAATCGATGTCGGAATGCCGCGAAACTCTCCGACTCAAAGCGTTTCGCCGTTTGTGGAAGAAGTCTGATGTTGAACAAGTAGCAGAAGCTTCCATGATCAAGAGGGATCACCCGAAATTCAAAGGCAACTGAATTTCGGCAACCGGGGAATCGAAGTCGGAATGCCGCGAAACTCACCGAGTAAAAGCGTTTCGCCGTTTGCGGAAGAATTCTGATATGGAACAAGCAGCAGAAGCGTGCATGCTCAAGAGGGATCACCCGAAATCCAAAGGCAACTAAATTTCGGCAACCGGGGAATCGAAGTCGGAATTCCGCGAAACTCTCCGAGTAAAAGCGTTTCGCCGTTTGCGGAAGAAGTCTGATGTGGAACAAGTAGCAGAAGCTTACATGCTCAAGAGGGATCACCCGAAATTCAAAGGCAACTAAATTTCGGCAACCGGGGAATCGAAGTCGGAATGCCGCGAAACTCTCCGACTCAAAGCGTTTCGCCGTTTGCGGAAGAAGTCTGATGTTGAACAAGTAGCAGAAGCATACATGCTCAAGAGGGATCACCCGAAATTCAAAGGCAACTAAATTTCGGCAACCGGGGAATCGAAGTCGGAATGCCGCGAAACTCTCCGACTCAAAGCGTTTCGCCGTTTGTGGAAGAAGTCTGATGTTGAACAAGTAGCAGAAGCTTACATGCTCGAGAGGGATCACCCAAAATTCAAAGGCAACTGAATTTCGGCAACCGGGGAATCGAAGTCGGAATGCCGCGAAACTCACCGAGTAAAAGCGTTTCGCCGTTTGCGGAAGAATTCTGATATGGAACAAGCAGCAGAAGCGTGCATGCTCAAGAGGGATCACCCGAAATCCAAAGGCAACTAAATTTCGGCAACCGGGGAATCGAAGTCGGAATTCCGCGAAACTCTCCGACTAAAAGCGTTTCGCCGTTTGTTGCAGAAGTCTGATATGGAACAAGTAGCTGAAGCATACATGCTCAAGAGGGATCACCTGAAATTCAAAGGCAATTGAATTTCAGCAACCGGGGAATCGAAGTCGGAATGCCGCGAAACTCTCCGACTCAAAGCGTTTCGCCGTTTGCGGAAGAAGTCTGATGTTGAACAAGTAGCAGAAGCATACATGCTCAAGAGGGATCACCCGAAATTCAATGGCAACTAAATTTCGGCAACCGGTCAATCGAAGTCGGAATCCCGCGAAACTCTCTGACTCAAAGCGTTTCGCCGTTTGTGGAAGAAGTCTGATGTTGAACAAGTAGCAGAAGCTTCCATGATCAAGAGGGATCACCCGAAATTCAAAGGCAACTGAATTTCGGCAACCGGGGAATCGAAGTCGGAATGCCGCGAAACTCACCGAGTAAAAGCGTTTTTCCATTTGCGGAAGAAGTCTGATATGGAACAAGTAGCAGAAGCGTACATGCTCAAGAGGGATCACCCGAAATTCAAAGGCAACTTCATTTCGGCAACCGAGGAATCGAAGTCGGAATGCCGCGAAACTCTCCGAGTAAAAGTGTTTCGCCGTTTGCGGAAGAAGTCTGATGTGGAACAAGTAGCAGAAGCTTACATGCTCAAGAGGGATCACCCGAAATTCAAAGGCAACTAAATTTCGGCAACCGGGGAATCGAAGTCGGAATGCCGCGAAACTCTCCGACTCAAAGCGTTTCGCCGTTTGTGGAAGAAGTCTGATGTTGAACAAGTAGCAGAAGCTTACATGCTCAAGAGGGATCACCCAAAATTCAAAGGCAACTGAATTTCGGCAACCGGGGAATCGAAGTCGGAATGCCGCGAAACTCACCGAGTAAAAGCGTTTCGCCGTTTGCGGAAGAATTCTGATATGGAACAAGCAGTAGAAGCGTGCATGCTCAAGAGGGATCACCCGAAATCCAAAGGCAACTAAATTTCGGCAACCGGGGAATCGAAGTCGGAATTCCGCGAAACTCTCCGACTAAAAGCGTTTCGCCGTTTGTTGCAGAAGTCTGATATGGAACAAGTAGCTGAAGCATACATGCTCAAGAGGGATCACCTGAAATTCAAAGGCAACTGAATTTCAGCAACCGGGGAATCGAAGTCGGAATGCCGCGAAACTCTCCGACTCAAAGCGTTTCGCCGTTTGCGGAAGAAGTCTGATGTTGAACAAGTAGCAGAAGCATACATGCTCAAGAGGGATCACCCGAAATTCAATGGCAACTAAATTTCGGCAACCGGTCAATCGAAGTCGGAATCCCGCGAAACTCTCTGACTCAAAGCGTTTCGCCGTTTGTGGAAGAAGTCTGATGTTGAACAAGTAGCAGAAGCTTCCATGATCAAGAGGGATCACCCGAAATTCAAAGGCAACTGAATTTCGGCAACCAGGGAATCGAAGTCGGAATGCCGTGAAACTCACCGAGTAAAAGCGTTTTTCCATTTGCGGAAGAAGTCTGATATGGAACAAATAGCAGAAGCGTACATGCTCAAGAGGGATCACCCGAAATTCAAAGGCAACTTCATTTCGGCAACCGAGGAATCGAAGTCGGAATGCCGCGAAACTCTCCGAGTAAAAGTGTTTCGCCGTTTGCGGAAGAAGTCTGATGTGGAACAAGTAGCAGAAGCTTACATGCTCAAGAGGGATCACCCGAAATTCAAAGGCAACTAAATTTCGGCAACCGGGGAATCGAAGTCGGAATGCCGCGAAACTCTCCGACTCAAAGCGTTTCGCCGTTTGTGGAAGAAGTCTGATGTTGAACAAGTAGCAGAAGCTTACATGCTCAAGAGGGATCACCCAAAATTCAAAGGCAACTGAATTTCGGCAACCGGGGAATCGAAGTCGGAATGCCGCGAAACTCACCGAGTAAAAGCGTTTCGCCGTTTGCGGAAGAATTCTGATATGGAACAAGCAGCAGAAGCGTGCATGCTCAAGAGGGATCACCCGAAATCCAAAGGCAACTAAATTTCGGCAACCGGGGAATCGAAGTCGGAATTCCGCGAAACTCTCCGACTAAAAGCGTTTGGCCGTTTGTTGCAGAAGTCTGATATGGAACAAGTAGCTGAAGCATACATGCTCAAGAGGGATCACCTGAAATTCAAAGGCAACTGAATTTCAGCAACCGGGAATCGAAGTGGGAATGCCGCGAAACTCTCCGACTCAAAGCGTTTCGCCGTTTGCGGAAGAAGTCTGATGTTGAACAAGTAGCAGAAGCATACATGCTCAAGAGGGATCACCCGAAATTCAATGGCAACTAAATTTCGGCAACCGGTCAATCGAAGTCGGAATGCCGCGAAACTCTCTGACTCAAAGCATTTCGCCGTTTGTGGAAGAAGTCTGATGTTGAACAAGTAGCAGAAGCTTCCATGATCAAGAGGGATCACCCGAAATTCAAAGGCAACTGAATTTCGGCAACCGGGGAATCGAAGTCGGAATGCCGCGAAACTCACCGAGTAAAAGCGTTTTTCCATTTGCGGAAGAAGTCTGATATGGAACAAGTAGCAGAAGCGTACATGCTCAAGAGGGATCACCCGAAATTCAAAGGCAACTTCATTTCGGCAACCGAGGAATCGAAGTCGGAATGCCGCGAAACTCTCCGACTAAAAGTGTTTCGCCGTTTGCGGAAGAAGTCTGATGTGGAACAAGTAGCAGAAGCTTACATGCTCAAGAGGGATCACCCGAAATTCAAAGGCAACTAAATTTCGGCAACCGGGGAATCGAAGTCGGAATGCCGCGAAACTCTCCGACTCAAAGCGTTTCGCCGTTTGTGGAAGAAGTCTGATGTTGAACAAGTAGCAGAAGCTTACATGCTCAAGAGGGATCACCCAAAATTCAAAGGCAACTGAATTTCGGCAACCGGGGAATCGAAGTTGGAATGCCGCGAAACTCACCGAGTAAAAGCGTTTCGCCGTTTGCGGAAGAATTCTGATATGGAACAAGCAGCAGAAGCATACATACTCAAGAGGGATCACCTGAAATTCAAAGGCAACTAAATTTCGGCAACCGGGGAATCGAAGTCGGAATGCCGCGAAACTCACCGAATAAAAGCGTTTCGCCGTTTGCGGAAGAATTCTGATATGGAACAAGCAGCAGAAGCGTGCATGCTCAAGAGGGATCACCCGAAATCCAAAGGCAACTAAATTTCGGCAACCGGGGAATCGAAGTCGGAATTCCGCGAAACTCTCCGACTAAAAGCGTTTCGCCGTTTGCGGAAGAAGTCTGATGTTGAACAAGTAGCAGAAGCGTACTTGCTCAAGAGGGATCACCTGAAATTCAAAGGCAACTGAATTTCGGCAACCGGGGTATCGAAGTCGGAATGCAGCGAAACTCACCGAGTAAAAGCGTTTTGCCGTTTGCGGAAGAAGTCTGATGTGGAACAAGTAGCAGAAGCATACATGCTCAAGGGGGATCACCCGAAATTCAAAGGCAATTGAATTTCGGCAACCGGGGAATCGAAGTCGGAATGCCGAGAAACTCACCGAGTCAAACCGTTTCGCCGTTTGTTGAAGAAGTCTGATATGGAACAAGTAGCAGAAGCATACATGCTCAAGAGGGATCACCTGAAATTCAAAGGCAACTGAATTTCGGCAACCGGGGCATCGAAGTCGGAATGCCGCCAAACTCACCGAGTCAAAGCGTTTTTGCTGTTTGCGGAAGACGTCTGATATGGAACAAGTAGCAGAAGCGTACATGCTCAAGATGGATCACCCGAAATTCAAAGGCAACTAAATTTCGGCAACCGGGGAATCGAAATCGGAATGCCGCGAAACTCACCGAGTCAAAGCGTTTCGCTGTTTGCGGAAGAAGTCTGATATGGGACAAGTAGCAGAAGCGTACATGCTCAAGAGGGATCACCTGAAATTCAAAGGCAACTACATTTCTGCACCCGGGGAATCGAAGTCGGAATTCCGCGAAACTCACCGAGTAAAAGCGTTTTGCCATTTGCGGAAGAATTCTGATATGCAACAAGTAGCAGAAGCGTACATGCTCAAGAGGGATCACCCGAAATTCAAAGGAAACTGAATTTCGGCAACCGGGGAATCGAAGTCGGAATGCCGCCAAACTCACCGAGTCAAAGCGTTTTTGCTGTTTGCGGAAGACGTCTGATATGGAACAAGTAGCAGAAGCGTACATGCTCAAGATGGATCACCCGAAATTCAAAGGCAACTAAATTTCGGCAACCGGGGCATCGAAGTCGGAATGCCGCCAAACTCACCGAGTCAAAGCGTTTTTGCCGTTTGCGGAAGACGTCTGATATGGAACAAGTAGCAGAAGCGTACATGCTCAAGATGGATCACCTGAAATTCAAAGGCAACTACATTTCTGCACCCGGGGAATCGAAGTCGGAATGCCGCGAAACTCACCGAGTAAAAGCGTTTTGCCGTTTGCGGAAGAATTCTGATATGGAACAAGTAGCAGAAGCGTACATGCTCAAGAGGGATCACCCGAAATTCAAAGGAAACTGAATTTCGGCAACCGGGGAATCGAAGTCGGAATGCCGCGAAACTCTCCGACTCAAAGCGTTTCGCCGTTTGCGGAAGAAGTCTGATGTTGAACAAGTAGCAGAAGCTTACATGCTCTAGAGGGATCACCCGAAATTCAAAGGCAACTGAATTTCGGCAACCGGGGAATCGAAGTCGGAATGCCGCGAAACTCACTGAGTAAAAGCGTTTTGCCGTTTGCGGAAGAATTCTGATATGGAACAAGTAGCAGAAGCGTACATGCTCAAGAGGGATCACCCAAAATTCAAATGCAACTGAATTTCGGCAACCGGGGCATCGAAGTCGAAAAGCCGCGAAACTCACCGAGTCAAAGCGTTTTGCCGTTTGCGGAAGAAGTCTGATGTGGAACAAGTAGCAGAAGCATACATGCTCAAGAGGGATCACCTGAAATTCAAAGGCAACTGAATTTCGGCAACCGGGGAATCGAAGTCGGAATGCCGCGAAACTCACCGAGTAAAAGCGTTTTGCCGTTTGCGGAAGAATCTGATATGGAACAAGTAGCAGAAGCGTACATGCTCAAGAGGGATCACCTGAAATTCAAAGGCAACTGAATTTCGGCAACCGGGGCATCGAAGTCGGAATGCCGCGAAACTCACTGAGTAAAAGCGTTTTGCCGTTTGTGGAAGAAGTCTGATGTGGAACAAGTAGCAGAAGCCTACATGCTCAAGGGGGATCACCCGAAATTCAAAGGCAATTGAATTTCGGCAACCGGGGAATCGAAGTCGGAATGCCGAGAAACTCACCGAGTCAAACCGTTTCGCCGTTTGTTGAAGAAGTCTGATATGGAACAAGTAGCAGAAGCATACATGCTCAAGAGGGATCACCGGAAATTCAAAGGCAACTGAATTTCGGCAACCGGGGCATCGAAGTCGGAATGCCACCAAACTCACCGAGTCAAAGCGTTTTTGCCGTTTGCGGCAGACGTCTCATATGGAACAAGTAGCAGAAGCGTACATGCTCAAGATGGATCACCTGAAATTCAAAGGCAACTGAATTTCGGCAACCGGGGCATCGAAGTCGGAATGCCGCCAAACTCACCGAGTCAAAGCGTTTTTGCCGTTTGCGGAAGACGTCTGATATGGAACAAGTAGCAGAAGCGTACATGCTCAAGAGGGATCACCCGAAATTCAAAGGCAACTGAATTTCGGCAACCGGGGAATCGAAGTCGGAATGCCGCGAAACTCACCGAGTCAAAGCGTTTCGCTGTTTGCGAAAGAAGTATGATATGGAACAAGTAGCAGAAGCGTACATGCTCAAGATGGATCACCTGAAATTCAAAGGCAACTACATTTCGGCACCCGGGGAATCGAAGTCGGAATGCCTCGAAACTCACCGAGTGAAAGCGTTTTGCCGTTTGCGGAAGAATTCTGATATGGAACAAGTAGCAGAAGCGTACATGCTCAAGAGGGATCACCCGAAATTCAAAGGAAACTGAATTTCGGCAACCGGGGAATCGAAGTCGGAATGCCGTGAAACTCACCGAGTAAAAGCGTTTCGCCATTTGCGGAAGAAGTCTGATGTGGAACAAGTAGCAGATGCTTACATGCTCAAGAGGGATCACCTGAAATTCAAAGGCAACTAAATTTCGGCAACCGGGGAATCGAAGTAGGAATGCCGCGAAACTCACCGAGTCAAAGCGTTTTGCCTTTTGCGGAAGAAGTCTGATATGGAACAAGTAGCAGAAGCGTACATGCTCAAGAGGGATCACCCGAAATTCCAAGGCAACTTCATTTCGGCAACAAGGGAATCGAAGTCGGAATGCCACGAAACTCTCCGAGTAAAAGCTTTTCGCCGTTTGCGGAGGAAGTGTGATGTGGAACAAGTAGCAGAAGCGTACATGCTCAAGAGGGATCACCTGAAATTCAAAGGCAACTGAATTTCGGCAACCGGGGCATCGAAGTCGGAATGCCGCGAAACTCACTGAGTAAAAGCGTTTTGCCGTTTGCGGAAGAAGTCTGATGTGGAACAAGTAGCAGAAGCCTACATGCTCAAGGGGGATCACCCGAAATTCAAAGGCAATTGAATTTCGGCGACCGGGGAATCGAAGTCGGAATGCCGAGAAACTCACCGAGTCAAACCGTTTCGCCGTTTGTTGAAGAAGTCTGATATGGAACAAGTAGCAGAAGCATACATGCTCAAGAGGGATCACCTGAAATTCAAAGGCAACTGAATTTCGGCAACCGGGGCATCGAAGTCGGAATGCCACCAAACTCACCGAGTCAAAGCGTTTTTGCCGTTTGCGGAAGACGTCTCATATGGAACAAGTAGCAGAAGCGTACATGCTCAAGATGGATCACCCGAAATTCAAAGGCAACTGAATTTCGGCAACCGGGGAATCGAAGTCGGAATGCCGCGAAACTCACCGAGTCAAAGCGTTTCGCCGTTTGTTGAAGAAGTCTGATGTGGAACAAGTACCAGAAGCATACATGCTCAAGAGGGATCACCTGAAATTCAAAGGCAACTGAATTTCGACAACCGGGGAATCGAAGTATGAATGCCGCGATAGTCACCGAGTAAAAGCGTTTGGCCGTTTGCGGAAGAAGTCTGATGTGGAACAAGTAGCAGACGCTTACATGCTCAAGAGGGATCATGCGAAATTCAAAGGCAACTGAATTTCGGCAACCGGGGCATCGAAGTCGGAATGCCGCGAAACTCACTGAGTCAAAGCGTTTCGCCGTTTGCGGAAGAAGTCTGATGTGGAACAAGTAGCAGAAGCGTAAATGCTCAAGAGGGATCACGCGAAATTCAAAGGCAACTGAATTTCGGCAACCAGGGCATTGAAGTCGGAATGCCGCGAAACTCACCGAGTCAAAGCGTTTTGCCGTTTGCGGAAGAAGTCTGATGTGGAACAAGTAGTAGAAGCATACATGCTCAATGGGGATCACCCGAAATTCAAGGGCAACTGAATTTCGGCAACCGGGGAATCGAAGTCGGAATGCCGAGAAACTCACCGAGTCAAACCGTTTCGCCGTTTGTTGCAGAAGTCTGATATGGAACAAGTAGCTGAAGCATAAATGCTCAAGAGGGATCACCTAAAATTCAAAGGCAACTGAATTTCGGCAACCGGGGAATCGAAGTCGGAATGCCGCGAAACGCACCGAGTAAAAGCGTTTCGCCGTTTGCGGAAGAATTCTGATATGGAACAAGTAGCAGAAGCGTGCACGCTCAAGAGGGATCACCCGAAATTCAAAGGCAACTAAATTTCGGCAACCGGGGAATCGAAGTCGGAATGCCGCGAAACTCTCCGAGTAAAAGCGTTTGGCCGTTTGCGGAAGAAGTCTGATGTGGAACAAGTAGCAGAAGCATACATGCTCAAGGGGGATCACCCGAAATTCAAGGGCAACTGAATTTCGACAACCGGGGAATCGAAGTCGGAATGCCGCGAAACTCTCCGAGTAAAAGCGTTTGGCCGTTTGCGGAAGAAGTCTGATGTGGAACAAGTAGCAGAAGCATACATGCTCAAGGGGGATCACCCGAAATTCAAGGGCAACTGAATTTCGACAACCGGGGAATCGAAGTCGGAATGCCGAGAAACTCACCGAGTCAAACCGTTTCGCCGTTTGTTGCAGAAGTCTGATATGGAACAAGTAGCTGAAGCATAAATGCTCAAGAGGGATCACCTGAAATTCAAAGGCAACTGAATTTCGGCAACCGGGGAATCGAAGTCGGAATGCCGCGAAACGCACCGAGTAAAAGCGTTTCGCCGTTTGCGGAAGAATTCTGATATGGAACAAGTAGCAGAAGCGTGCACGCTCAAGAGGGATCACCCGAAATTCAAAGGCAACTAAATTTCGGCAACCGGGGAATCGAAGTCGGAATGCCGCGAAACTCTCCGAGTAAAAGCGTTTGGCCGTTTGCGGAAGAAGTCTGATGTGGAACAAGTAGCAGAAGCATACATGCTCAAGGGGGATCACCCGAAATTCAAGGGCAACTGAATTTCGGCAACCGGGGAATCGAAGTCGGAATGCCGAGAAACTCACCGAGTCAAACCGTTTCGCCGTTTGTTGAAGAAGTCGGATATGGAACAAGTAGCAGAAGCATACATGCTCAAGAGGGATCACCTGAAATTCAAAGGCAACTGAATTTCGGCAACCGGGGAATCGAAGTCGGAATGCCGCGAAACTCACCGAGTAAAAGCGTTTCGCCGTTTGTGGAAGAAGTCTGATGTTGAACAAGTAGCAGAAGCGTGCACGCTCAAGAGGCATCACCCGAAATTCAAAGGTAACTAAATTTCGGCAACCGGGGAATCGAAGTCGGAATGCCGCGAAACTCTCCGACTCAAAGCGTTTCGCCGTTTGTGGAAGAAGTCTGATGTTGAACGAGTAGCAGAAGCTTACATGCTCAAGAGGGATCACCCGAAATTCAAAGGCAACTGAATTTCGGCAACCTGGGAATCGAAGTCAGAATGCCGCGAAACTCACCGAGTAAAAGCGTTTCGCCGTTTGCGGAAGAATTCTGATATGGAACAAGTAGCAGAAACGTACATGCTCAAGAGGGATCACCTGAAATTCAAAGGCAACTGAATTTCGGCAACCGGGGCATCGAAGTCGGAATGCCGCCAAACTCACCGAGTCAAAGCGTTTTTGCCGTTTGCGGAAGACGTCTGATATGGAACAAGTAGCAGAAGCGTACATGCCCAAGATGGATCACTCGAAATTCAAAGGCAACTGAATTTCGGCAACCGGGGAATCGAAGTCGGAATGCC
This sequence comes from Populus alba x Populus glandulosa, assembly GCA_033617975.1. NCBI lineage: Eukaryota > Viridiplantae > Streptophyta > Magnoliopsida > Malpighiales > Salicaceae > Populus > Populus alba x Populus glandulosa. Next base: position 14,338,326 of record CM066145.1, on the reverse strand, counting down.
GCGAAACTCACCGAGTCAAAGCGTTTCGCTGTTTGCGGAAGAAGTCTGATATGGAACAAGTAGCAGACATTTACATGCTCAAGAGGGATCACCCGAAATTCAAAGGCAACTGAATTTCGGCAACCGGGGAATCGAAGTCGGAATGCCGCGAAACTCACCGAGTCAAAGCGTTTCGCCGTTTTTTGAAGAAGTCTGATGTGGAACAAGTAGTAGAAGCATACATGCTCAAGAGGGATCACCTGAAATTCAAAGGCAACTGAATTTCGGCAACCGGGGAATCGAAGTATGAATGCCGCGAAACTCACCGAGTAAAAGCGTTTGGCCGTTTGCGGAAGAAGTCTGATGTGGAACAAGTAGCAGAAGCTTACATGCTCAAGAGGGATCACGCGAAATTCAAAGGCAACTGAATTTCGGCAACCGGGGCATCGAAGTCGGAATGCCGCGAAACTCACTGAGTCAAAGCGTTTCGCCGTTTGCGGAAGAAGTCTGATGTGGAACAAGTAGCAGAAGCGTAAATGCTCAAGAGGGATCACGCGAAATTCAAAGGCAACTGAATTTCGGCAACCGGGCCATCGAAGTCGGAATGCCGCGAAACTCACCGAGTCAAAGCGTTTTGCCGTTTGCGGAAGAAGTCTGATGTGGAACAAGTAGCAGAAGCATACATGCTCAAGGGGGATCACCCGAAATTCAAGGGCAACTGAATTTCGGCAACCGGGGAATCGAAGTCGAAATGCCGAGAAACTCACCGAGTCAAACCGTTTCGCCGTTTGTTGAAGAAGTCTGATATGGAACAAGTAGCAGAAGCATACATGCTCAAGAGGGATCACCTGAAATTCAAAGGCAACTGAATTTCGGCAACCGGGGAATCGAAGTCGGAATGCCGCGAAACTCACCGAGTAAAAGCGTTTCGCCGTTTGTGGAAGAAGTCTGATGTTGAACAAGTAGCAGAAGCTTACATGCTCAAGAGGGATCACGCGAAATTCAAAGGCAACTGAATTTCGGCAACCGGGGCATCGAAGTCGGAATGCCGCGAAACTCACTGAGTCAAAGCGTTTCGCCGTTTGCGGAAGAAGTCTGATGTGGAACAAGTAGCAGAAGCGTAAATGCTCAAGAGGGATCACGCGAAATTCAAAGGCAACTGAATTTCGGCAACCGGGCCATCGAAGTCGGAATGCCGCGAAACTCACCGAGTCAAAGCGTTTTGCCGTTTGCGGAAGAAGTCTGATGTGGAACAAGTAGCAGAAGCTTACATGCTCAAGAGGGATCATGCGAAATTCAAAGGCAACTGAATTTCGGCAACCGGGGCATCGAAGTCGGAATGCCGCGAAACTCACTGAGTCAAAGCGTTTCGCCGTTTGCGGAAGAAGTCTGATGTGGAACAAGTAGCAGAAGCGTAAATGCTCAAGAGGGATCACGCGAAATTCAAAGGCAACTGAATTTCGGCAACCAGGGCATTGAAGTCGGAATGCCGCGAAACTCACCGAGTCAAAGCGTTTTGCCGTTTGCGGAAGAAGTCTGATGTGGAACAAGTAGTAGAAGCATACATGCTCAATGGGGATCACCCGAAATTCAAGGGCAACTGAATTTCGGCAACCGGGGAATCGAAGTCGGAATGCCGAGAAACTCACCGAGTCAAACCGTTTCGCCGTTTGTTGCAGAAGTCTGATATGGAACAAGTAGCTGAAGCATAAATGCTCAAGAGGGATCACCTAAAATTCAAAGGCAACTGAATTTCGGCAACCGGGGAATCGAAGTCGGAATGCCGCGAAACGCACCGAGTAAAAGCGTTTCGCCGTTTGCGGAAGAATTCTGATATGGAACAAGTAGCAGAAGCGTGCACGCTCAAGAGGGATCACCCGAAATTCAAAGGCAACTAAATTTCGGCAACCGGGGAATCGAAGTCGGAATGCCGCGAAACTCTCCGAGTAAAAGCGTTTGGCCGTTTGCGGAAGAAGTCTGATGTGGAACAAGTAGCAGAAGCATACATGCTCAAGGGGGATCACCCGAAATTCAAGGGCAACTGAATTTCGACAACCGGGGAATCGAAGTCAGAATGCCGAGAAACTCACCGAGTCAAACCGTTTCGCCATTTGTTGAAGAAGTCTGATATGGAACAAGTAGCAGAAGCATACATGCTCAAGAGGGATCACCTGAAATTCAAAGGCAACTGAATTTCGGCAACCGGGGAATCGAAGTCGGAATGCCGCGAAACTCACCGAGTAAAAGCGTTTCGCCGTTTGTGGAAGAAGTCTGATGTTGAACAAGTAGCAGAAGCGTGCACGCTCAAGAGGGATCACCCGAAATTCAAAGGTAACTAAATTTCGGCAACCGGGGAATCGAAGTTGGAATGCCGCGAAACTCTCCGACTCAAAGCGTTTCGCCGTTTGTGGAAGAAGTCTGATGTTGAACGAGTAGCAGAAGCTTACATGCTCAAGAGGGATCACCCGAAATTCAAAGGCAACTGAATTTCGGCAACCTGGGAATCGAAGTCAGAATGCCGCGAAACTCACCGAGTAAAAGCGTTTCGCCGTTTGCGGAAGAATTCTGATATGGAACAAGTAGCAGAAACGTACATGCTCAAGAGGGATCACCTGAAATTCAAAGGCAACTGAATTTCGGCAACCGGGGCATCGAAGTCGGAATGCCGCCAAACTCACCGAGTCAAAGCGTTTTTGCCGTTTGCGGAAGACGTCTGATATGGAACAAGTAGCAGAAGCGTACATGCCCAAGATGGATCACTCGAAATTCAAAGGCAACTGAATTTCGGCAACCGGGGAATCGAAGTCGGAATGCCGCGAAACTCACCGAGTCAAAGCGTTTCGCTGTTTGCGGAAGAAGTCTGATATGGAACAAGTAGCAGACATTTACATGCTCAAGAGGGATCACCCGAAATTCAAAGGCAACTGAATTTCGGCAACCGGGGAATCGAAGTCGGAATGCCGCGAAACTCACCGAGTCAAAGCGTTTCGCCGTTTTTTGAAGAAGTCTGATGTGGAACAAGTAGTAGAAGCATACATGCTCAAGAGGGATCACCTGAAATTCAAAGGCAACTGAATTTCGGCAACCGGGGAATCGAAGTATGAATGCCGCGAAACTCACCGAGTAAAAGCGTTTGGCCGTTTGCAGAAGAAGTCTGATGTGGAACAAGTAGCAGAAGCTTACATGCTCAAGAGGGATCACGCGAAATTCAAAGGCAACTGAATTTCGGCAACCGGGGCATCGAAGTCGGAATGCCGCGAAACTCACTGAGTCAAAGCGTTTCGCCGTTTGCGGAAGAAGTCTGATGTGGAACAAGTAGCAGAAGCGTAAATGCTCAAGAGGGATCACGCGAAATTCAAAGGCAACTGAATTTCGGCAACCGGGCCATCGAAGTCGGAATGCCGCGAAACTCACCGAGTCAAAGCGTTTTGCCGTTTGCGGAAGAAGTCTGATGTGGAACAAGTAGCAGAAGCATACATGCTCAAGGGGGATCACCCGAAATTCAAGGGCAACTGAATTTCGGCAACCGGGGAATCGAAGTCGAAATGCCGAGAAACTCACCGAGTCAAACCGTTTCGCCGTTTGTTGAAGAAGTCTGATATGGAACAAGTAGCAGAAGCATACATGCTCAAGAGGGATCACCTGAAATTCAAAGGCAACTGAATTTCGGCAACCGGGGAATCGAAGTCGGAATGCCGCGAAACTCACCGAGTAAAAGCGTTTCGCCGTTTGTGGAAGAAGTCTGATGTTGAACAAGTAGCAGAAGCGTGCACGCTCAAGAGGGATCACCCGAAATTCAAAGGTAACTAAATTTCGGCAACCGGGGAATCGAAGTCGGAATGCCGCGAAACTCTCCGACTCAAAGCGTTTCGCCGTTTGTGGAAGAAGTCTGATGTTGAACGAGTAGCAGAAGCTTACATGCTCAAGAGGGATCACCCGAAATTCAAAGGCAACTGAATTTCGGCAACCGGGGAATCGAAGTCAGAATGCCGCGAAACTCACCGAGTAAAAGCGTTTCGCCATTTGCGGAAGAATTCTGATATGGAACAAGTAGCAGAAACGTACATGCTCAAGAGGGATCACCTGAAATTCAAAGGCAACTGAATTTCGGCAACCGGGGCATCGAAGTCGGAATGCCGCCAAACTCACCGAGTCAAAGCGTTTTTGCCGTTTGCGGAAGACGTCTGATATGGAACAAGTAGCAGAAGCGTACATGCCCAAGATGGATCACTCGAAATTCAAAGGCAACTGAATTTCGGCAACCGGGGAATCGAAGTCGGAATGACGCGAAACTCACCGAGTCAAAGCGTTTCGCTGTTTGCGGAAGAAGTCTGATATGGAACAAGTAGCAGACATTTACATGCTCAAGAGGGATCACCCGAAATTCAAAGGCAACTGAATTTCGGCAACCGGGGAATCGAAGTCGAAATGCCGCGAAACTCACCGAGTCAAAGCGTTTCGCCGTTTTTTGAAGAAGTCTGATGTGGAACAAGTAGTAGAAGCATACATGCTCAAGAGGGATCACCTGAAATTCAAAGGCAACTGAATTTCGGCAACCGGGGAATCGAAGTATGAATGCCGCGAAACTCACCGAGTAAAAGCGTTTGGCCGTTTGCGGAAGAAGTCTGATGTGGAACAAGTAGCAGAAGCTTACATGCTCAAGAGGGATCACGCGAAATTCAAAGGCAACTGAATTTCGGCAACCGGGGCATCGAAGTCGGAATGCCGCGAAACTCACTGAGTCAAAGCGTTTCGCCGTTTGCGGAAGAAGTCTGATGTGGAACAAGTAGCAGAAGCGTAAATGCTCAAGAGGGATCACGCGAAATTCAAAGGCAACTGAATTTCGGCAACCGGGCCATCGAAGTCGGAATGCCGCGAAACTCACCGAGTCAAAGCGTTTTGCCGTTTGCGGAAGAAGTCTGATGTGGAACAAGTAGCAGAAGCATACATGCTCAAGGGGGATCACCCGAAATTCAAGGGCAACTGAATTTCGGCAACCGGGGAATCGAAGTCGAAATGCCGAGAAACTCACCGAGTCAAACCGTTTCGCCGTTTGTTGAAGAAGTCTGATATGGAACAAGTAGCAGAAGCATACATGCTCAAGAGGGATCACCTGAAATTCAAAGGCAACTAAGTTTTGGCAACCGAGGAATCGAAGTCGGAATGCCGCGAAACTCACCGAGTAAAAGCGTTTCGCCGTTTGCGGAAGAATTCTAATATTGAACAAGTAGCAGAAGCGTGCACGCTCAAGAGGGATCACCCGAAATTCAAAGGCAACTAAATTTCGGCAACCGGGGAATCGAAGTCGGAATGCCGCGAAACTCTCCGACTCAAAGCGTTTCGCCGTTTGCGGAAGAAGTCTGATGTTGAACAAGTAGCAGAAGCATACATGCTCAAGAGGGATCACCCGAAATTCAAAGGCAACTAAATTTCGGCAACCGGGGAATCGAAGTCAGAATGCCGCGAAACTCACCGACTCAAAACGTTTCGCCGTTTGTGGAAGAAGTCTGATGTTGAACAAGTAGCAGAAGCTTACATGCTCAAGAGGGATCACCCGAAATTCAAAGGCAACTGAATTTCAGCAACCGGGGCATCGAAGTCGGAATGCCGCGAAACTCACCGAGTAAAAGCGTTTCGCCGTTTGCGGACGACTTCTGATATGGAACAAGTAGCAGAAGCGTACATGCTCAAGAGGGATCACCTGAAATTCAAAGGCAACTGAATTTCGGCAACCGGGGTATGGAAGTTGGAATGCCGCCAAACTCACCGAGTCAAAGCGTTTTTGCCGTTTGCGGAAGACGTCTGATATGGAACAAGGAGCAGAAGCGTACATGCTCAAGATGGATCACCCGAAATTCAAAGGCAACTGAATTTCGGTAACCGGGGAATCGAAGTCGGAATGCCGCGAAACTCACCGAGTCAAAGCGTTTCGCTGTTTGCGGAAGAAGTCTGATATGGAACAAGTAGCAGAAGCTTACATGCTCAAGAGGGATCACCCGAAATTCAAAGGCAACTGAATTTCGGCAACCGGGGAATCGAAGTATGAATGCCGCGAAAGTCACCGAGTACAAGCGTTTGGCCGTTTGCGGAAGAAGTCTGATGTGGAACAAGTAGCAGAAGCTTACATGCTCAAGAGGGATCACGCGAAATTCAAAGGCAACTGAATTTCGGCAACCGGGGCATCGAAGTCGGAATGCCGCAAAACTCACTGAGTCAAAGCGTTTCGCCGTTTGCGGAAGAAGTCTGATGTGGAACAAGTAGCAGAAGCGTAAATGCTCAAGAGGGATCACGCGAAATTGAAAGGCAACTGAATTTCGGCAACCGGGGCATCGAAGTCGGAATGCCGCGAAACTCACCGAGTCAAAGCGTTTTGCCGTTTGTGGAAGAAGTCTGATGTGGAACAAGTAGCAGAAGCATACATGCTCAAGGGGGATCACCCGAAATTCAAGGGCAACTGAATTTCGGCAACCGGGGAATCGAAGTCGGAATGCCGAGAAACTCACCGAGTCAAACTGTTTCGCCGTTTGTTGAAGAAGTCTGATATGGAACAAGTAGCAGAAGCATTAATGCTCAAGAGGGATCACCTGAAATTCAAAGGCAACTGAATTTCGGCAACCGGGGAATCGAAGTCGGAATGCCGCGAAACTCACCGAGTAACAGCGTTTTGCCGTTTGCGGAAGAATTCTAATATGGAACAAGTAGCAGAAGCGTACATGCTCAAGATGGATCACCCGAAATTCAAAGGCAACTAAATTTCGGCAACCGGGGAATCGAAGTCGGAATGCCGAGAAGCTCTCCGACTCAAAGCGTTTCGCCGTTTGTGGAAGAAGTCTGATGTTGAACAAGTAGCAGAAGCTTACATGCTCAAGGGGGATCACCCGAAATTCAAAGGCAACTGAATTTCGGCAACCGGGGAATCGAAGTCGGAATGCCGAGAAACTCACCGAGTCAAACCGTTTCGCCGTTTCTTGAAGAAGTCTGATATGGAACAAGTAGCAGAAGCATACATGCTCCAGAGGGATCACCCGAAATTCAAAGGCAACTGAATTTCGGCAACCGGGGAATCGAAGTCGGAATGCCGAGAAACTCACCGAGTCAAACTGTTTCGCCGTTTGTTGAAGAAGTCTGATATGGAACAAGTAGCAGAAGCATTAATTCTCAAGAGGGATCACCTGAAATTCAAAGGCAACTGAATTTCGGCAACCGGGGAATCGAAGTCGGAATGCCGCGAAACTCACCGAGTAAAAGCGTTTTGCCATTTGCGGAAGAATTCTGATATGGAACAAGTAGCAGAGGCGTACATGCTCAAGATGGATCACCCGAAATTCAAAGGCAACTAAATTTCGGCAACCGGGGAATCGAAGTCGGAATGCCGAGAAACTCTCCGACTCAAAGCGTTTCGCCGTTTGTGGAAGAAGTCTGATGTTGAACAAGTAGCAGAAGCTTACATGCTCAAGAGGGATCACCCGAAATTCAAAGGCAACTGAATTTCGGCAACCGGGGAATCGAAGTCGGAATGCCGAGAAACTCACCGAGTCAAACTATTTCGCCGTTTGTTGAAGAAGTCCGATATGGAACAAGTACCAGAAGCATTAATGCTCAAGAGGGATCACCTGAAATTCAAAGGCAACTGAATTTCGGAAACCGGGGAATCGAAGTCGGAATGCCGCGAAACTCACCGAGTAACAGCGTTTTGCCGTTTGCGGAAGAATTCTAATATGGAACAAGTAGCAGAAGCGTACATGCTCAAGATGGATCACCCGAAATTCAAAGGCAACTAAATTTCGGCAACCGGGGAATCGAAGTCGGAATGCCGCGAAACTCACCGAGTAAAAGCGTTTTGCCGTTTGCGGAAGAAGTCTGATGTGGAACAAGTAGCAGAAGCGTACATGCTCAAGAGGGATCACGTGAAATTCAAAGGCAACTGAATTTTGGCAACCGGGGCATCGAAGTCGGAATGCCGCGAAACTCACCGAGTAACAGCGTTTTGCCGTTTGCGGAAGAATTCTAATTTGGAACAAGTAGCAGAAGCGTACATGCTCAAGATGGATCACCCGAAATTCAAAGGCAACTAAATTTCGGCAACCGGGGAATCGAAGTCGGAATGCCGCGAAACTCACCGAGTAAAAGCGTTTTGCCGTTTGCGGAAGAAGTCTGATGTGGAACAAGTAGCAGAAGCGTACATGCTCAAGAGGGATCACGCGAAATTCAAAGGCAACTGAATTTCGGCAACCGGGGCATCGAAGTCGGAAAGCCGCGAAACTCACCGAGTCAAAGCGTTTTGCCGTTTGCGGAAGAAGTCTGATGTGGAACAAGTAGCAGAAGCATACATGCTCAAGAGGGATCACCCGAAATTCAAAGGCAACTGAATTTTGGCAACCGGGGAATCGAAGTCGGAATGCCGAGAAACTCTCCGACTCAAAGCGTTTCGCCGTTTGTGGAAGAAGTCTGATGTTGAACAAGTAGCAGAAGCTTACATGCTCAAGAGGGATCACCCGAAATTCAAAGGCAACTGAATTTCGGCAACCGGGGAATCGAAGTCGGAATGCCGCGAAACTCACCGAGTAAAAGCATTTTGCCGTTTGCGGAAGAAGTCTGATGTGGAACAAGTAGCAGAAGCGTACATGCTCAAGAGGGATCACGCGAAATTCAAAGGCAACTGAATTTCGGCAACCGGGGCATCGAAGTCGGAATGCCGCGAAACTCACCAAGTTAAAGCGTTTTGCCGTTTGTGGATGAAGTCTGATGTGGAACAAGTAGCAGAAGCATACATGCTTAAGGGGGATCACCCGAAATTCAAAGGCAACTGAATTTCGGCAACCGGGGAATCGAAGTCGGAATGCCGAAAAACTCACCGAGTCAAACCGTTTCGCCGTTTCTTGAAGAAGTCTGATATGGAACAAGTAGCAGAAGCATACATGCTCAAGAGGGATCACCCGAAATTCAAAGGCAACTGAATTTCGGCAACCGGGGAATCGTTGTCGGAATGCCGAGAAACTCACCGAGTCAAACTATTTCGCCGTTTGTTGAAGAAGTCCGATATGGAACAAGTACCAGAAGCATTAATGCTCAAGAGGGATCACCTGAAATTCAAAGGCAACTGAATTTCGGCAACCGGGGAATCGAAGTCGGAATGCCGCGAAACTCACCGAGTAACAGCGTTTTGCCGTTTGCGGAAGAATTCTAATATGGAACAAGTAGCAGAAGCGTACATGCTCAAGATGGATCACCCGAAATTCAAAGGCAACTAAATTTCGGCAACCGGGGAATCGAAGTCGGAATGCCGCGAAACTCACCGAGTAAAAGCGTTTTGCCGTTTGCGGAAGAAGTCTGATGTGGAACAAGTAGCAGAAGCGTACATGCTCAAGAGGGATCACGCGAAATTCAAAGGCAACTGAATTTCGGCAACCGGGGCATCGAAGTCGGAATGCCGCGAAACTCACCGAGTCAAAGCGTTTTGCCATTTGTGGAAGAAGTCTGATGTGGAACAAGTAGCAGAAGCATACATGCTCATGGGGGATCACCCGAAATTCAAAGGCAACTGAATTTCGGCAACCGGGGAATCGAAGTCGGAATGCCGAGAAACTCACCGAGTCAAACCGTTTCGCCGTTTCTTGAAGAAGTCTGATATGGAACAAGTAGCAGAAGCATACATGCTCAAGAGGGATCACCCGAAATTCAAAGGCAACTGAATTTCGGCAACCGGGGAATCGAAGTCGGAATGCCGCGAAACTCACCGAGTAAAAGCGTTTCGCCGTTTGCGGAAGAAGTCTGATGTGGAAAAAGTAGCAGAAGCGTACATGCTGAAGAGGGATCACGTGAAATTCAAAGGCAACTGAATTTCGGCAACCGGGGCATCGAAGTCAGAAAGCCACGAAACTCACCGAGTCAAAGCGTTTTGCCGTTTGCGGAAGAAGTCTGATGTGGAACAAGTAGCAGAAGCATACATGCTCAAGAGGGATCACCCGAAATTCAAAGGCAATTGAATTTCGGCAACCGGGGAATCGAAGTCGGAATGCCGAGAAACTCTCCGACTCAAAGCGTTTCGCCGTTTGTGGAAGAAGTCTGATGTTGAACAAGTAGCAGAAGCTTACATGCTCAAGAGGGATCACCCGAAATTCAAAGGCAACTGAATTTCGGCAACCGGGGAATCGAAGTCGGAATGCCGCGAAACTCACCGAGTAAAAGCATTTTGCCGTTTGCGGAAGAAGTCTGATGTGGAACAAGTAGCAGAAGCGTACATGCTCAAGAGGGATCACGCGAAATTCAAAGGCAACTGAATTTCGGCAACCGGGGCATCGAAGTCGGAATGCCGCGAAACTCACCAAGTCAAAGCGTTTTGCCGTTTGTGGAAGAAGTCTGATGTGGAACAAGTAGCAGAAGCATACATGCTCAAGGGGGATCACCCGAAATTCAAAGGCAACTGAATTTCGGCAACCGGGGAATCGAAGTCGGAATGCCGAAAAACTCACCCAGTCAAACCGTTTCGTCGTTTCTTGAAGAAGTCTGATATGGAACAAGTAGCAGAAGCATACATGCTCAAGAGGGATCACCCGAAATTCAAAGGCAACTGAATTTCGGCAACCAGGGAATCGAAGTCGGAATGCCGAGAAACTCACCGAGTCAAACTGTTTCGCCGTTTGTTGAAGAAGTCCGATATGGAACAAGTACCAGAAGCATTAATGCTCAAGAGGGATCACCTGAAATTCAAAGGCAACTGAATTTCGGCAACCGGGGAATCGAAGTCGGAATGCCGCGAAACTCACCGAGTAACAGCGTTTTGCCGTTTGCGGAAGAATTCTAATATGGAATAAGTAGCAGAAGCGTACATGCTCAAGATGGATCACCCGAAATTCAAAGGCAACTAAATTTCGGCAACCGGGGAATCGAAGTCGGAATGCCGCGAAACTCACCGAGTAAAAGCGTTTTGCCGTTTGCGGAAGAAGTCTGATGTGGAACAAGTAGCAGAAGCGTACATGCTCAAGAGGGATCACGCGAAATTCAAAGGCAACTGAATTTCGGCAACCGGGGCATCGAAGTCGGAATGCCGCGAAACTCACCGAGTCAAAGCGTTTTGCCGTTTGTGGAAGAAGTCTGATGTGGAACAAGTAGCAGAAGCATACATGCTCATGGGGGATCACCCGAAATTCAAAGGCAACTGAATTTCGGCAACCGGGGAATCGAAGTCGGAATGCCGAGAAACTCACCGAGTCAAACCGTTTCGCCGTTTCTTGAAGAAGTCTGATATGGAACAAGTAGCAGAAGCATACATGCTCAAGAGGGATCACCCGAAATTCAAAGGCAACTGAATTTCGGCAACCGGGGAATCGAAGTCGGAATGCCGCGAAACTCACCGAGTAAAAGCGTTTCGCCGTTTGCGGAAGAAGTCTGATGTGGAAAAAGTAGCAGAAGCGTACATGCTTAAGAGGGATCACGTGAAATTCAAAGGCAACTGAATTTCGGCAACCGGGGCATCGAAGTCAGAAAGCCGCGAAACTCACCGAGTCAAAGCGTTTTGCCGTTTGCGGAAGAAGTCTGATGTGGAACAAGTAGCAGAAGCATACATGCTCAAGAGGGATCACCCGAAATTCAAAGGCAACTGAATTTCGGCAACCGGGGAATCGAAGTCGGAATGCCGAGAAACTCTCCGACTCAAAGCGTTTCGCCGTTTGTGGAAGAAGTCTGATGTTGAACAAGTAGCAGAAGCTTACATGCTCAAGAGGGATCACCCGAAATTCAAAGGCAACTGAATTTCGGCAACCGGGGAATCGAAGTCGGAATGCCGCGAAACTCACCGAGTAAAAGCATTTTGCCGTTTGCGGAAGAAGTCTGATGTGGAACAAGTAGCAGAAGCGTACATGCTCAAGAGGGATCACGCGAAATTCAAAGGCAACTGAATTTCGGCAACCGGGGCATCGAAGTCGGAATGCCGCGAAACTCACCAAGTCAAAGCGTTTTGCCGTTTGTGGAAGAAGTCTGATGTGGAACAAGTAGCAGAAGCATACATGCTCAAGGGGGATCACCCGAAATTCAAAGGCAACTGAATTTCGGCAACCGGGGAATCGAAGTCGGAATGCCGAAAAACTCACCGAGTCAAACCGTTTCGCCGTTTCTTGAAGAAGTCTGATATGGAACAAGTAGCAGAAGCATACATGCTCAAGAGGGATCACCCGAAATTCAAAGGCAACTGAATTTCGGCAACCAGGGAATCGAAGTCGGAATGCCGAGAAACTCACCGAGTCAAACTGTTTCGCTGTTTGTTGAATAAGTCCGATATGGAACAAGTACCAGAAGCATTAATGCTCAAGAGGGATCACCTGAAATTCAAAGGCAACTGAATTTCGGCAACCGGGGAATCGAAGTCGGAATGCCGCGAAACTCACCGAGTAACAGCGTTTTGCCGTTTGCGGAAGAATTCTAATATGGAATAAGTAGCAGAAGCGTACATGCTCAAGATGGATCACCCGAAATTCAAAGGCAACTAAATTTCGGCAACCGGGGAATCGAAGTCGGAATGCCGCGAAACTCACCGAGTAAAAGCGTTTTGCCGTTTGCGGAAGAAGTCTGATGTGGAACAAGTAGCAGAAGCGTACATGCTCAAGAGGGATCACGCGAAATTCAAAGGCAACTGAATTTCGGCAACCGGGGCATCGAAGTCGGAATGCCGCGAAACTCACCGAGTCAAAGCGTTTTGCCGTTTGTGGAAGAAGTCTGATGTGGAACAAGTAGCAGAAGCATACATGCTCATGGGGGATCACCCGAAATTCAAAGGCAACTGAATTTCGGCAACCGGGGAATCGAAGTCGGAATGCCGCGAAACTCACCGAGTAAAAGCGTTTCGCCGTTTGCGGAAGAAGTCTGATGTGGAAAAAGTAGCAGAAGCGTACATGCTTAAGAGGGATCACGTGAAATTCAAAGGCAACTGAATTTCGGCAACCGGGGCATCGAAGTCAGAAAGCCGCGAAACTCACCGAGTCAAAGCGTTTTGCCGTTTGCGGAAGAAGTCTGATGTGGAACAAGTAGCAGAAGCATACATGCTCAAGAGGGATCACCCGAAATTCAAAGGCAACTGAATTTCGGCAACCGGGGAATCGAAGTCGGAATGCCGAGAAACTCTCCGACTCAAAGCGTTTCGCCGTTTGTGGAAGAAGTCTGATGTTGAACAAGTAGCAGAAGCTTACATGCTCAAGAGGGATCACCCGAAATTCGAAGGCAACTGAATTTCGGCAACCGGGGAATCGAAGTCGGAATGCCGCGAAACTCACCGGGTAAAAGCATTTTGCCGTTTGCGGAAGAAGTCTGATGTGGAACAAGTAGCAGAAGCGTACATGCTCAAGAGGGATCACGCGAAATTCAAAGGCAACTGAATTTCGGCAACCGGGGCATCGAAGTCGGAATGCCGCGAAACTCACCAAGTCAAAGCGTTTTGCCGTTTGTGGAAGAAGTCTGATGTGGAACAAGTAGCAGAAGCATACATGCTCAAGGGGGATCACCCGAAATTCAAAGGCAACTGAATTTCGGCAACCGGGGAATCGAAGTCGGAATGCCGAAAAACTCACCGAGTCAAACCGTTTCGCCGTTTCTTGAAGAAGTCTGATATGGAACAAGTAGCAGAAGCATACATGCTCAAGAGGGATCACCCGAAATTCATAGGCAACTGAATTTCGGCAACCGGGGAATCGAAGTCGGAATGCCGAGAAACTCACCGAGTCAAACTGTTTCGCCGTTTGTTGAAGAAGTCCGATATGGAACAAGTACCAGAAGCATTAATGCTCAAGAGGGATCACCTGAAATTCAAAGGCAACTGAATTTCGGCAACCGGGGAATCGAAGTCGGAATGCCGCGAAACTCACCGAGTAACAGCGTTTTGCCGTTTGCGGAAGAATTCTAATATGGAATAAGTAGCAGAAGCGTACATGCTCAAGATGGATCACCCGAAATTCAAAGGCAACTAAATTTCGGCAACCGGGGAATCGAAGTCGGAATGCCGCGAAACTCACCGAGTAAAAGCGTTTTGCCGTTTGCGGAAGAAGTCTGATGTGGAACAAGTAGCAGAAGCGTACATGCTCAAGAGGGATCACGCGAAATTCAAAGGCAACTGAATTTCGGCAACCGGGGCATCGAAGTCGGAATGCCGCGAAACTCACCGAGTCAAAGCGTTTTGCCGTTTGTGGAAGAAGTCTGATGTGGAACAAGTAGCAGAAGCATACATGCTCATGGGGGATCACCCGAAATTCAAAGGCAACTGAATTTCGGCAACCGGGGAATCGAAGTCGGAATGCCGAGAAACTCACCGAGTCAAACCGTTTCGCCGTTTCTTGAAGAAGTCTGATATGGAACAAGTAGCAGAAGCATACATGCTCATGGGGGATCACCCGAAATTCAAAGGCAACTGAATTTCGGCAATCGGGGAATCGAAGTCGGAATGCCGAGAAACTCACCGAGTCAAACCGTTTCGCCGTTTCTTGAAGAAGTCTGATATGGAACAAGTAGCAGAAGCATACATGCTCAAGAGGGATCACCCGAAATTCAAAGGCAACTGAATTTCGGCAACCGGGGAATCGAAGTCGGAATGCCGCGAAACTCACCGAGTAAAAGCGTTTCGCCGTTTGCGGAAGAAGTCTGATGTGGAAAAAGTAGCAGAAGCGTACATGCTTAAGAGGGATCACGTGAAATTCAAAGGCAACTGAATTTCGGCAACCGGGGCATCGAAGTCAGAAAGCCGCGAAACTCACCGAGTCAAAGCGTTTTGCCGTTTGCGGAAGAAGTCTGATATGGAACAAGTAGCAGAAGCATACATGCTCAAGGGGGATCACTCGAAATTCAAAGGCAACTGAATTTCGGCAACCGGGGAATCGAAGTCGGAATGCCGCGAAACTCACCGAGTAAAAGCGTTTCGCCGTTTGCGGAAGAAGTCTGATGTGGAAAAAGTAGCAGAAGCGTACATGCTTAAGAGGGATCACGTGAAATTCAAAGGCAACTGAATTTCGGCAACCGGGGAATCGAAGTCGGAATGCCGAGAAACTCTCCGACTCAAAGCGTTTCGCCGTTTGTGGAAGAAGTCTGATGTTGAACAAGTAGCAGAAGCTTACATGCTCAAGAGGGATCACCCGAAATTCAAAGGCAACTGAATTTCGGCAACCGGGGAATCGAAGTCGGAATGCCGCGAAACTCACCGAGTAAAAGCATTTTGCCGTTTGCGGAAGAAGTCTGATGTGGAACAAGTAGCAGAAGCGTACATGCTCAAGAGGGATCACGCGAAATTCAAAGGCAACTGAATTTCGGCAACCGGGGCATCGAAGTCGGAATGCCGCGAAACTCACCAAGTCAAAGCGTTTTGCCGTTTGTGGAAGAAGTCTGATGTGGAACAAGTAGCAGAAGCATACATGCTCAAGGGGGATCACCCGAAATTCAAAGGCAACTGAATTTCGGCAACCGGGGAATCGAAGTCGGAATGCCGAAAAACTCACCGAGTCAAACCGTTTCGCCGTTTCTTGAAGAAGTCTGATATGGAACAAGTAGCAGAAGCTTACATGCTCAAGAGGGATCACCCGAAATTCAAAGGCAACTGAATTTCGGCAACCGGGGAATCGAAGTCGGAATGCCGAGAAACTCACCGAGTCAAACTATTTCGCCGTTTGTTGAAGAAGTCCGATATGGAACAAGTACCAGAAGCATTAATGCTCAAGAGGGATCACCTGAAATTCAAAGGCAACTGAATTTCGGCAACCGGGGAATCGAAGTCGGAATGCCGCGAAACTCACCGAGTAACAGCGTTTTGCCGTTTGCGGAAGAATTCTAATATGGAACAAGTAGCAGAAGCGTACATGCTCAAGATGGATCACCCGAAATTCAAAGGCAACTAAATTTCGGCAACCGGGGAATCGAAGTCGGAATGCCGCGAAACTCACCGAGTAAAAGCGTTTTGCCGTTTGCGGAAGAAGTCTGATGTGGAACAAGTAGCAGAAGCGTACATGCTCAAGAGGGATCACGCGAAATTCAAAGGCAACTGAATTTCGGCAACCGGGGCATCGAAGTCGGAATGCCGCGAAACTCACCGAGTCAAAGCGTTTTGCCGTTTGTGGAAGAAGTCTGATGTGGAACAAGTAGCAGAAGCATACATGCTCATGGGGGATCACCCGAAATTCAAAGGCAACTGAATTTCGGCAACCGGGGAATCGAAGTCGGAATGCCGAGAAACTCACCGAGTCAAACCGTTTCGCCGTTTCTTGAAGAAGTCTGATATGGAACAAGTAGCAGAAGCATACATGCTCAAGAGGGATCACCCGAAATTCAAAGGCAACTGAATTTCGGCAACCGGGGAATCGAAGTCGGAATGCCGCGAAACTCACCGAGTGAAAGCGTTTCGCCGTTTGCGGAAGAAGTCTGATGTGGAAAAAGTAGCAGAAGCGTACATGCTTAAGAGGGATCACGTGAAATTCAAAGGCAACTGAATTTCGGCAACCGGGGCATCGAAGTCAGAAAGCCGCGAAACTCACCGAGTCAAAGCGTTTTGCCGTTTGCGGAAGAAGTCTGATGTGGAACAAGTAGCAGAAGCATACATGCTCAAGAGGGATCACCCGAAATTCAAAGGCAACTGAATTTCGGCAACCGGGGAATCGAAGTCGGAATGCCGAGAAACTCTCTGACTCAAAGCGTTTCGCCGTTTGTGGAAGAAGTCTGATGTTGAACAAGTAGCAGAAGCTTACATGCTCAAGAGGGATCACCCGAAATTCAAAGGCAACTGAATTTCGGCAACCGGGGAATCGAAGTCGGAATGCCGCGAAACTCACCGAGTAAAAGCATTTTGCCGTTTGCGGAAGAAGTCTGATGTGGAACAAGTAGCAGAAGCGTACATGCTCAAGAGGGATCACGCGAAATTCAAAGTTAACTGAATTTCGGCAACCGGGGCATCGAAGTCGGAATGCCGCGAAACTCACCGAGTCAAAGCGTTTTGCCGTTTGTGGAAGAAGTCTGATGTGGAACAAGTAGCAGAAGCATACATGCTCAAGGGGGATCACCCGAAATTCAAAGGCAACTGAATTTCGGCAACCGGGGAATCGAAGTCGGAATACCGCGAAACTCACCGAGGAAAAGCATTTTGCCATTTGCGGAAGAAGTCTGATATGGAACAAGTAGCAGAAGCGTGCATGCTCAAGAGGGATCACCCGAAATTCAAAGGCAACTACATTTCGGCAACCGGGGTATCGAAGTCGGAATGCCGCGAAACTCTCCGAGTAAAATCGTTTCGCCGTTTGCGGAAGAAGTCTGATGTGGAACAAGTAGCAGAAGCGTACATGCTGAAGAGGGATCACCCAAAATTCAAAGGCAACTGAATTCCGGCAACCGGGAATCGAAGTCGGAATGCCGCGAAACTCTCCGAGTAAAATCGTTTCGCCGTTTGCGGAAGAAGTCTGATGTGGAACAAGTAGCTGAAGCGTAGATGCTCAAGAGGGATCACCCGAAATTCAAAGGCAACTGAATTTCGGCAACCGGGGCTTCAACGTCGGAATACCGCGAAACTCACCGAGTCAAAGCGTTTTGCCGTTTGCGGAAGAAGTCTGATATGGAACAAGTAGCAGAAGCATACATGCTCAAGGGGGATCACCCGAAATTCAAAGGCAACTGAATTTCGGCAACCGGGGAATCGAAGTCGGAATGCCGCGAAACTCACCGAGTCAAACCGTTTCGCCGTTTGTTGAAGAAGCCTGATATGGAACAAGTAGCAGAAGCGTACATGCTCAAGAGGGATTACCTGAAATTCAAAGGCAACTGAATTTCAGCAACCGGGGAATCGAAGACGGAATGCCGCGAAACTCACCGAGTAAAACCGTTTTGCCGTTTGCGGAAGAATTCTGATATGGAACAAGTAGCAGAAGCATACATGCTCGAGGGGCATCACCCGAAATTCAAAGGCAACTGAATTTCGGCAACCGGGGAATCGAAGTCAGAATGCCGAGAAACTCACCGAGTCAAACCGTTTCGCCGTTTGTTGAAGAAGTCTGATAGGGAACAAGTAGTAGAAGCATACATGCTCAAGAGGGATCACCTGAAATTCAAAGGCAACTGAATTTCGGCAACCGGGGAATCGAAGTATGAATGTCGCGAAACTCACAGAGTAAAAGCGTTTTGCCATTTGCGGAAGAATTCTGATATGGAACAAGTAGCAGAAGCGTACATGCTCAAGAGGGATCACCCGAAATTCAAAGGCAACAGAATTTCGGCAACCGGGGAATCGAAGTCGGAATGTCGCGAAACTCACCGAGTAAAAGCGTTTTGCCGTTTGCGGAAGAAGTCTGATATGGAACAAGTAGGAGAAGCGTGCATGCTCAAGAGGGATCACCCAAAATTCAAAGGCAACTGAATTTCGGCAACCGGGGCTTCGACGTCGGAATGCTGCGAAACTCACCGAGTCAAAGCGTTTTGCCGTTTGCGGAAGAAGTCTGATGTGGAACAAGTAGCAGAAGCGTGCATGCTCAAGAGGGATCACCCGAAATTCAAAGGCAACTGAATTTCGACAACCGGGGAATCGAAGTCGGAATGTCGCGAAACTCACCGAGTAAAAGCGTTTTGCCGTTTGCGGAAGAAGTCTGATATGGAACAAGTAGCAGAAGCGTACATGCTCAAGAGGGATCACCCGAAATTCAAAGGCAACAGAATTTCGGCAACCGGGGAATCGAAGTCGGAATGTCGCGAAACTCACCGAGTAAAAGTATTTTGCCGTTTGCGGAAGAAGTCTGATATGGAACAAGTAGGAGAAGCGTGCATGCTCAAGAGGGATCACCCAAAATTCAAAGGCAACTGAATTTCGGCAACCGGGGCTTCGACGTCGGAATGCTGCGAAACTCACCGAGTCAAAGCGTTTCGCCGTTTCCGGAAGAAGTCTGATGTGGAACAAGTAGCAGAAGCGTACATGCTCAAGAGGGATCACCCGAAATTCAAAGGCAACTGAATTTCGGCAACCGGGGCATCGAAGTCGGAATGCCGCGAAACTCACCGAGTCAAAGCGTTTTGCCGTTTGCGGAAGAAGTCTGATGTGGAACAAGTAGCAGAAGCATACATGCTCAAGGGGGATCACCCAAAATTCAAAGGCAACTGAATTTCGGCAACCGGGGAATCGAAGTCGGAATGCCACGAAACTCACCGAGAGAAACCGTTTCGCCGTTTGTTGAAGAAGTCTGATATGCAACAAGTAGGAGAAGCGTACATGCTCAAGAGGGATCACCTGAAATTCAAAGGCAACTGAATTTCGGCAATCGGGGAATCGAAGTCGGAATGCCGCGAAACTCACAGAGAAAAAGCGTTTTGCCGTTTGCGGAAGAATTCTGATATGGAACAAGTAGCAGAAGCGTACATGCTCAAGAGGGATCACCCGAAATTCAAAGGCAACAGAATTTCGGCAACCGGGGAATCGAAGGCGGAATGTCGCGAAACTCACCGACTAAAAGCGTTTTGCCGTTTGCCGAAGAATTCTGATATGGAACAAGTAGCAGAAGCGTACATGCTCAAGAGGGATCACCCGAAATTCAAAGGCAACTACATTTCGGCAGCCGGGGAATCGAAGTCGGAATGCTGCGAAACTCTCAGAGTAAAATCGTTTCGCTGTTTGCGGAAGAAGTCTGATGTGGAACAAGTAGCAGAAGCGTACATGCTCAAGAGGGATCACCCAAAATTCAAAGGCAACTGAATTTCGGCAACCGGGGCATCGAAGTCGGAATGCCGTGAAACTCACTGAGTCAAAGCGTTTTGCCGTTTGCGGAAGAAGTCTGATGTGGAACAAGGAGCAGAAGCATACATGCTCAAGGGGGATCACCCGAAATTCAAAGGCAACTGAATTTCGGCAACCGGGGAATCGAAGTCGGAATGCCGAGAAACTCACCGAGTCAAACCGTTTCGCCGTTTCTTGAAGAAGTCTGATATGGAACAAGTAGCAGAAGCGTACATGCTCAAGAGGGATCACCTGAAATTCAAAGGCAACTGAATTTCGGCAACCGGGGAATCGAAGTCGGAAGGCCGCGAAACTCACCGAGTAAAAGCGTTTTGCCGTTTGCGGAAGAAGTCTGATGTGGAACAAGTAGCAGAAACTTACATGCTCAAGAGGGATCACCCGAAATTCAAAGGCAACTGAATTTCAGCATCCGGGGAATCGAAGTAGGAATGCCGTGAAACTCACCGAGTAAAAGCGTTTCGCCGTTTGCGGAAGAAGTCTGATATGGAACAAGTAGGAGAAGCGTGCATGCTCAAGAGGGATCACCCCAAATTCAAAGGCAACTGAATTTCGGCAACCGGGGCATCGAAGTCGGAATGCCGCGAAACTCACCGAGTCAAAGCCTTTTTGCCGTTTGCGGAAGAAGTCTGATGTGGAACAAGTAGCAGAAGCATACATGCTCAAGGGGGATCACCCGAAATTCAAAGGCAACTAAATTTCGGCAACCGGGGAATCGAAATCGGAATGCCGCGAAATTCACCGAGTCAAACCGTATCGCTGTTTGGTGAAGAAGCCTGATATGGAACAAGTAGCAGAACCGTACATGCTCAAGAGGGATCACCTGAAATTCAAAGGCAACTGAATTTCGACAACCGGGGAATCGAAGTCGGAATGCCGCGAAACTCACCGAGTAAAAGCGTTTTGCCGTTTGCGGAAGAAGTCTGATATGGAACAAGTAGCAGAAGCGTGCATGCTCAAGAGGGATCACCCGAAATTCAAAGGCAACTACATTTCGGCACCCGGGGAATCGAAGTCGGAATGCCGCGAAACTCTCCGAGTAAAATCGTTTCGCCGTTTGCGGAAGAAGTCTGATGTGGAACAAGTAGCAGAAGCGTACATGCTCAAGAGGGATCACCCGAAATTCAAAGGCAACTGAATTTCGGCAATCGGGGCTTCGACGTCGGAATGCCGCGAAACTCACCGAGTCAAAGCGTTTTGCCGTTTGCGGAAGAAGTCTGATATGGAACAAGTAGCAGAAGCGTACATGCTCAAGGGTGATCACCCGAAATTCAAAGGCAACTGAATTTCGGCAACTGGGGAATCGAAGTCGGAATGCCGCAAAACTCTCCGAGTAAAATCGTTTCGCCGTTTGCGGAACAAGTCTGATGTGGAACAAGTAGCAGAAGCGTGCATGCTCAAGAGGGATCACGCGAAATTCAAAGGCAACTGAATTTCGGCAACCGGGGCATCGAAGTCGGAATGCCGCGAAACTCACCGAGTCAAAGCGTTTTGCCGTTTGTGGAAGAAGTCTGATGTGGAACAAGTAGCAGAAGCATACATGCTCATGGGGGATCACCCGAAATTCAAAGGCAACTGAATTTCGGCAACCGGGGAATCGAAGTCGGAATGCCGAGAAACTCACCGAGTCAAACCGTTTCGCCGTTTCTTGAAGAAGTCTGATATGGAACAAGTAGCAGAAGCATACATGCTCAAGAGGGATCACCCGAAATTCAAAGGCAACTGAATTTCGGCAACCGGGGAATCGAAGTCGGAATGCCGCGAAACTCACCGAGTGAAAGCGTTTCGCCGTTTGCGGAAGAAGTCTGATGTGGAAAAAGTAGCAGAAGCGTACATGCTTAAGAGGGATCACGTGAAATTCAAAGGCAACTGAATTTCGGCAATCGGGGAATCGAAGTCGGAATGCCGCGAAACTCACAGAGTAAAAGCGTTTTGCCGTTTGAGGAAGAATTCTGATATGGAACACGTAGCAGAAGCGTTCATGCTCAAGAGGGATCACCCGAAATTCAAAGGCAACTGAATTTCGGCAACCGGGGAATCGAAGTCGGAATGCCGCGAAACTCTCTGAGTAAAATCGTTTCGCCGTTTCCGGAAGAAGTCTGATGTGGAACAAGTAGCAGAAGCGTACATGCTCAAGGGGGATCACCCAAAATTCAAAGGCAACTGAATTTCGGCAACCGGGGAATCGAAGTCGGAATGCCACGAAACTCACCGAGAGAAACCGTTTCGCCTTTTGTTGAAGAAGTCTGATATGCAACAAGTAGGAGAAGCGTACATGCTCAAGAGGGATCACCTGAAATTCAAAGGCAACTGAATTTCGGCAATCGGGGAATCGAAGTCGGAATGCCGCGAAACTCACAGAGTAAAAGCGTTTTGCCGTTTGAGGAAGAATTCTGATATGGAACAAGTAGCAGAAGCGTACATGCTCAAGAGGGATCACCCGAAATTCAAAGGCAACAGAATTTCGGCAACCGGGGAATCGAAGTCGGAATGTCGCGAAACTCACCGACTAAAAGCGTTTTGCCGTTTGCCGAAGAATTCTGATATGGAACAAGTAGCAGAAGCGTACATGCTCAAGAGGGATCACCCGAAATTCAAAGGCAACTGAATTTCGACAACCGAGGCATCGAAGTCGAAATGCCGCGAAACTCACCGGGTCAAAGTCTTTTGCCGTTTGCGGAAGAAGTCTGATGTGGAACAAGTTGCAGAAGCATACATGCTCAAGAGGGATCACCTGAAATTCAAAGGCAAATGAATTTCGGCAACCGGGGAATCGTAGTCGGAATGCCGCGAAACTCACCGAGTAAAAGCGTTTCGCCGTTTGCGGAAGAACTCTGATATGGAACAAGTAGGAGAAGCGTGCATGCTCAAGAGGGATCACCCAAAATTCAAAGGCAACTGCATTTCGGCAACCGGGGAATCGAAGTCGGAATGCCGCGAAACTCTCGGAGTAAAATCGTTTCGGCATTTGCGGAACAAATCTGATGTGGAACAAGTAGCAGAAGCGTACCTGCTCAAGAGGGATCACCCGAAATTCAAAGGCAACTAAATTTCGGCAACCGGGGCATCGAAGTCGGAATGCCGTGAAACTCACCGAGTAAAAGCGTTTTGCCGGTTGCGGAAGAATTCTGATATGGAACAAGTAGCAGAAGCGTACATGCTCAAGAGAGATCACCCAAAATTCAAACGCAACTGAATTTCGGCAACCGGGGCATCGAAGTTGAAATGCCGCGAAACTCACCGAGTCAAAGCATTTTGCCGTTTGCGGAAGAAGTCTGATATGGAACAAGTAGCAGAAGCGTGCATGCTCAAGAGGGATCACCCGAAATTCAAAGGCAACTACATTTCGGAAGCCGGGGAATCGAAGTCGGAATGCCGGGAAACTCTCCGAGTAAAATCGTTTCGCCGTTTGCGGAAGAAGTCTGATGTGGAACAAGTAGCAGAAGCGTACATGCTCAAGAGGGATCACCCAAAATTCAAAGGCAACTGAATTTCGGCAACCGGGGCATCGATGTCGGAATGCCGTGAAACTCACC
Source organism: Populus alba x Populus glandulosa (assembly GCA_033617975.1). NCBI lineage: Eukaryota > Viridiplantae > Streptophyta > Magnoliopsida > Malpighiales > Salicaceae > Populus > Populus alba x Populus glandulosa. The sequence goes on along the minus strand of CM066145.1, from coordinate 14,315,085 downwards.
GAGTCAAAGCGTTTTGCCGTTTGCGGAAGAAGTCTGATATGGAACAAGGAGCAGAAGCATACATGCTCAAGGGGGATCACCCGAAATTCAAAGGCAACTGAATTTCGGCAACCGGGGAATCGAAGTCGGAATGCCGAGAAACTCACCGAGTCAAACCGTTTCGCCGTTTCTTGAAGAAGTCTGATATGGAACAAGTAGCAGAAGCGTACATGCTCAAGAGGAATCACCTGAAATTCAAAGGCAACTGAATTTCGGCAACCGGGGAATCGAAGTCGGAATGCCGCGAAACTCACCGAGTAAAAGCGTTTTGCCGTTTGCGGAAGAAGTCTGATTTGGAACAAGTAGCAGAAACTTACATGCTCAAGAGGGATCACCCGAAATTCAAAGGCAACTGAATTTCGGCAACCGGGGAATCGAAGTAGGAATGCCGCGAAACTCACCGAGTAAAAGCGTTTCGCCGTTTGCGGAAGAAGTCTGATATGGAACAAGTAGCAGAACCGTGCATGCTCAAGAGGGATCACCCCAAATTCAAAGGCAACTGAATTTTGGCAACCGGGGCATCGAAGTCGGAATGCCGCGAAACTCACCGAGTCAAAGCCTTTTTGCCGTTTGCGGAAGAAGTCTGATGTGGAACAAGTAGCAGAAGCATACATGCTCAAGGGGGATCACCCGAAATTCAAAGGCAACTGAATTTCGGCAACCGGGGAATCGAAATCGGAATGCCGCGAAACTCACCGAGTCAAACCGTTTCGCCGTTTGGTGAAGAAGCCTGATATGGAACAAGTAGCAGAACCGTACATGCTCAAGAGGGATCACCTGAAATTCAAAGGCAACTGAATTTCGGCAACCGGGGAATCGAAGTCGGAATGCCGCGAAACTCACCGAGTAAAAGCGTTTTGCCGTTTGCGGAAGAAGTCTGATATGGAACAAGTAGCAGAAGCATGCATGCTCAAGAGGGATCACCCCAAATTCAAAGGCAACTGAATTTCGGCAACCGGGGCATCGAAGTCGGAATGCCGTGAAACTCACCGAGTAAAAGCGTTTTGCCGTTTGCGGAAGAATTCTGATATGGAACAAGTAGCAGAAGCGTACATGCTCAAGAGAGATCACCCAAAATTCAAAGGCAACTGAATTTCGGCAACCGGGGCATCGAAGTTGAAATGCCGTGAAACTCACCGAGTCAAAGCATTTTGCCGTTTGCGGAAGAAGTCTGATATGGAACAAGTAGCAGAAGCGTGCATGCTCAAGAGGGATCACCCGAAATTCAAAGGCAACTACATTTCGGAAGCCGGGGAATCGAAGTCGGAATGCCGCGAAACTCTCCGAGTAAAATCGTTTCGCCGTTTGCGGAAGAAGTCTGATGTGGAACAAGTAGCAGAAGCGTGCATGCTCAAGAGGGATCACGCGAAATTCAAAGGCAACTGAATTTCGGCAACCGGGGCATCGAAGTCGGAATGCCGTGAAACTCACCGAGTCAAAGCGTTTTGCCGTTTGCGGAAGAAGTCTGATATGGAACAAGGAGCAGAAGCATACATGCTCAAGGGGGATCACCCGAAATTCAAAGGCAACTGAATTTCGGCAACCGGGGAATCGAAGTCGGAATGCCGAGAAACTCACCGAGTCAAACCGTTTCGCCGTTTCTTGAAGAAGTCTGATATGGAACAAGTAGCAGAAGCGTACATGCTCAAGAGGAATCACCTGAAATTCAAAGGCAACTGAATTTCGGCAACCGCGGAATCGAAGTCGGAATGCCGCGAAACTCACCGAGTAAAAGCGTTTTGCCGTTTGCGGAAGAAGTCTGATGTGGAACAAGTAGCAGAAACTTACATGCTCAAGAGGGATCACCCGAAATTCAAAGGCAACTGAATTTCGGCAACCGGGGAATCGAAGTAGGAATGCCGCGAAACTCACCGAGAAAAAACGTTTCGCCGTTTGCGGAAGAAGTCTGATATGGAACAAGTAGCAGAACCGTGCATGCTCAAGAGGGATCACCCCAAATTCAAAGGCAACTGAATTTCGGCAACCGGGGCATCGAAGTCGGAATGCCGCGAAACTCACCGAGTCAAAGCCTTTTTGCCGTTTGCGAAAGAAGTCTGATGTGGAACAAGTAGCAGAAGCATACATACTCAAGGGGGATCACCCGAAATTCAAAGGCAACTGAATTTCGGCAACCGGGGAATCGAAATCGGAATGCCGCGAAACTCACCGAATCAAACCGTTTCGCCGTTTGGTGAAGAAGCCTGATATGGAACAAGTAGCAGAAACTTACATGCTCAAGAGGGATCACCCGAAATTCAAAGGCAACTGAATTTCGGCAACCGGGGAATCGAAGTAGGAATGCCGCGAAACTCACCGAGAAAAAACGTTTCGCCGTTTGCGGAAGAAGTCTGATATGGAACAAGTAGCAGAAGCATACATGCTCAAGGGTGATCACCCGAAATTCAAAGGCAACTGAATTTCGGCAACCGGGGAATCGAAGTCGGAATGCCGCGAAACTCTCCGAGTAAAATCGTTTCGCCGTTTGCAGAAGAAGTCTGATGTGGAACAAGTAGCAGAAGCGTGCATGCTCAAGAGGGATCACCCAAAATTCAAAGGCAACTGAATTTCGGCAACCGGGGCTTCGACGTCGGAATGCTACGAAACTCACCGAGTCAAAGCGTTTTGCCGTTTGCGGAAGAAGTCTGATGTGGAACAAGTAGCAGAAGCGTGCATGCTCAAGAGGGATCACCCGAAATTCAAAGGCAACTGAATTTCGGCAACCGGGGCATCGAAGTCGGAATGCCGTGAAACTCACCGAGTAAAAGCGTTTTGCCGTTTGCGGAAGAATTCTGATATGGAACTAGTAGCAGAAGCGTACATGCTCAAGAGGGATCACCTGAAATTCAAAGGCAACTGAATTTCGGCAACCGGGGAATCGAAGTCGGAATGCCGCGAAACTCACCGAGTAAAAACGTTTTGCCGTTTGCGGAAGAAGTCTGATGTGGAACAAGTAGCAGAAGCATACATGCTCAAGGGAGATCACCCGAAATTCAAAGGCAACTGAATTTCGGCAACCGGGGAATCGAAGTCGGAATGCCGCGAAACTCACCGAGTCAAACCGTTTCGCCGTTTGTTGAAGAAGCCTGATATGGAACAAGTAGCAGAAGCGTACATGCTCAAGAGGGATTACCTGAAATTCAAAGGCAACTGAATTTCGGCAACCGGGGAATCGAAGTCGGAATGCCGAGAAACTCACCGAGTCAAACCGTTTCGCCGTTTCTTGAAGAAGTCTGATATGGAACATGTAGCAGAAGCGTACATGCTCAAGAGGGATCACCTGAAATTCAAAGGCAACTGAATTTCGGCAACCGGGGAATCGAAGTCGGAATGCCGCGAAACTCACCGAGTAAAAGCGTTTTGCCGTTTGCGGAAGAATTCTGATATGGAACAAGTAGCAGAAGCGTACATGCTCAAGAGGGATCCCCCGAAATTCAAAGGCAACTGAATTTCGGCACCCGGGGAATCGAAGTCGAAATGCCGCGAAACTCTCCGAGTAAAATCGTTTCGCCGTTTGCGGAAGAAGTATGATGTGGAACAAGTAGCAGAAGCGTACATGCTCAAGAGGGATCACCCGAAATTCAAAGGCAACTGAATTTCGGCAACCGGGGAATCGAAGTCGGAATGCCGAGAAACTCACCGAGTCAAACCGTTTCGCCGTTTCTTGAAGAAGTCTGATATGGAACATGTAGCAGAAGCGTACATGCTCAAGAGGGATCACCTGAAATTCAAAGGCAACTGAATTTCGGCAACCGGGGAATCGAAGTCGGAATGCCGCGAAACTCACCGAGTAAAAGCGTTTTGCCGTTTGCGGAAGAATTCTGATATGGAACAAGTAGCAGAAGCGTACATGCTCAAGAGGGATCCCCCGAAATTCAAAGGCAACTGAATTTCGGCACCCGGGGAATCGAAGTCGAAATGCCGCGAAACTCTCCGAGTAAAATCGTTTCGCCGTTTGCGGAAGAAGTATGATGTGGAACAAGTAGCAGAAGCGTACATGCTCAAGAGGGATCACCCGAAATTCAAAGGCAACTGAATTTCGGCTACCGGGGCATCGAAGTCGGAATGCCGCGAAACTCACCGAGTCAAAGCGTTTTGCCGTTTGCGGAAGAAGTCTGATGTGGAACAAGTAGCAGAAGCATACATGCTCAAGGGGGATCACCCGAAATTCAAAGGCAACTGAATTTCGGCAACCGGGGAATCGAAGTCAGAATGCCACGAAACTGACCGAGACAAACCGTTTAGCCATTTGTTGAAGAAGTCTAATATGGAACAAGTAGCAGAAGCGTACATGCTCAAGAGGGATCACCTGAAATTCAAAGGCAACTGAATTTCGGCAACCGGGGAATCGAAGTCGGAATGCCGCGAAACTCACCGAGTAAAAGCGTTTTGCCGTTTGCGGAAGAATTCTGATATGGAACTAGTAGCAGAAGCGTACATGCTCAAGAGGGATCACTCGAAATTCAAAGGCAACTGAATTTCGGCAACCGGGGAATCGAAGTCGGAATGCCGCGAAACTCACCGAGTAAAAGCGTTTCACCGTTTGTTGAAGAAGGCTGATGTGGAACAAGTAGCAGAAGCATACATGCTCAAGAGGGATCACCTGAAATTCAAAGGCAACTGAATTTCGGCAACCGGGGAATCGAAGTAGGAATGCCGCGAAACTCACCGAGTAAAAGCGTTTGGCCGTTTGCGGAAGAAGTCTGATGTGGAACAAGTAGCAGAAACTTACATGCTCAAGAGGGATCACCCGAAATTCAAAGGCAACTGAATTTCGGCAACCGGGGAATCGAAGTAGGAATGCCGCGAAACTCACCGAGTAAAAGCGTTTCGCCGTTTGCGGAAGAAGTCTGATATGGAACAAGTAGCAGAAGCGTGCATGCTCAAGAGGGATCACCCCAAATTCAAAAGCAACTGAATTTCGGCAACCGGGCATCGAAGTCGGAATGCCGCGAAACTCACCGAGTCAAAGCCTTTTTGCCGTTTGCGGAAGAAGTCTAATGTGGAACAAGTAGCAGAAGCATACATGCTCAAGGGGGATCACCTGAAATTCAAAGGCAACTGAATTTCGGCAACCGGGGAATCGAAATCGGAATGCCGCGAAACTCACCGAGTCAAACCGTTTCGCCGTTTGTTGAAGAAGCCTGATATGGAACAAGTAGCAGAACCGTACATGCTCAAGAGGGATCACCTGAAATTCAAAGGCAACTGAATTTCGGCAACCGGGGAATCGACGTCGGAATGCCGCGAAACTCACCGAGTAAAAGCGTTTTGCCGTTTGCGGAAGAAGTCTGATATGGAACAAGTAGCAGAAGCGTGCATGCTCAAGAGGGATCCCCCGAAATTCAAAGGCAACTACATTTCGGCACCCGGGGAATCGAAGTCGGAATGCCGCGAAACTCACCGAGTAAAATCGTTTCGCCGTTTGCGGAAGAAGTATGATGTGGAACAAGTAGCAGAAGCGTACATGCTCAAGAGGGATCACCCGAAATTCAAAGGCAACTGAATTTCGGCTACCGGGGCATCGAAGTCGGAATGCCGCGAAACTCACCGAGTCAAAGCATTTTGCCGTTTGCGGAAGAAGTCTGATGTGGAACAAGTAGCAGAAGCATACATGCTCAAGGGGGATCACCCGAAATTCAAAGGCAACTGAATTTCGGCAACCGGGGAATCGAAGTCAGAATGCCGCGAAACTCACCGAGACAAACCGTTTAGCCATTTGTTGAAGAAGTCTAATATGGAACAAGTAGCAGAAGCGTACATGCTCAAGAGGGATCACCTGAAATTCAAAGGCAACTGAATTTCGGCAACCGGGGAATCGAAGTCGGAATGCCGCGAAACTCACCGAGTAAAAGCGTTTTGCCGTTTGCGGAAGAATTCTGATATGGAACTAGTAGCAGAAGCGTACATGCTCAAGAGGGATCACTCGAAATTCAAAGGCAACTGAATTTCGGCAACCGGGGAATCGAAGTCGGAATGCCGCGAAACTCACCGAGTGAAAGCGTTTCACCGTTTGTTGAAGAAGGCTGATGTGGAACAAGTAGCAGAAGCATACATGCTCAAGAGGGATCACCTGAAATTCAAAGGCAACTGAATTTCGGCAACCGGGGAATCGAAGTAGGAATGCCGCGAAACTCACCGAGTAAAAGCGTTTGGCCGTTTGCGGAAGAAGTCTGATGTGGAACAAGTAGCAGAAACTTACATGCTCAAGAGGGATCACCCGAAATTCAAAGGCAACTGAATTTCGGCAACCGGGGACTCGAAGTAGGAATGCCGCGAAACTCACCGAGTAAAAGCGTTTCGCCGTTTGGGGAAGAAGTCTGATATGGAACAAGTAGCAGAAGCGTGCATGCTCAAGAGGGATCACCCCAAATTCAAAAGCAACTGAATTTCGGCAACCGGGCATCGAAGTCGGAATGCCGCGAAACTCACCGAGTCAAAGCCTTTTTGCCGTTTGTTGAAGAAGTCTAATGTGGAACAAGTAGCAGAAGCGTACATGCTCAAGGGGGATCACCCGAAATTCAAAGGCAACTGAATTTCGGCAACCGGGGAATCGAAATCGGAATGCCGCGAAACTCACCGAGTCAAACCGTTTCGCCGTTTGTTGAAGAAGCCTGATATGGAACAAGTAGCAGAACCGTACATGCTCAAGAGGGATCACCTGAAATTCAAAGGCAACTGAATTTCGGCAACCGGGGAATCGAAGTCGGAATGCCGCGAAACTCACCGAGTAAAAGCGTTTTGCCGTTTGCGGAAGAAGTCTGATATGGAACAAGTAGCAGAAGCGTGCATGCTCAAGAGGGATCACCCGAAATTCAAAGGCAACTCCATTTCGGCACCCGGGGAATCGAAGTCGGAATGCCGCGAAACTCACCGAGTAAAAATGTTTTGCCGTTTGCGGAAGAAGTCTGATATGGAACAAGTAGCAGAAGCGTGCATGCTCAAGAGTGATCACCCCAAATTCAAAGGCAACTGAATTTCGGCAACCGGGCATCGAAGTCGGAATGCCGCGAAACTCACCGAGTCAAAGCCTTTTTGCCGTTTGCGGAAGAAGTCTGATGTGGAACAAGTAGCAAAAGCTTACATGCTCAAGGGGGATCACCCGAAATTCAAAGGCAACTGAATTTCGGCAACCGGGGAATCGAACTCGGAATGCCGCGAAACTCACCGAGTCAAACCGTTTCGCCGTTTGTTGAAGAAGCCTGATATGGAACAAGTAGCAGAACCGTACATGCTCAAGAGGGATCACCTGAAATTCAAAGGCAACTGAATTTCGGCAACCGGGCAATCGAAGTCGGAATGCCGCGAAACTCACCGAGTAAAAGCGTTTTGCCGTTTGCGGAAGAAGTCTGATATGGAACCAGTAGCAGAAGCATACATGCTCAAGAGGGATCACCTGAAATTCAAAGGCAACAGAATTTCGGCAACCGGGGAATCGAAGTCGGAATGCCGCGAAACTCACCGAGTAAAATCGTTTTGCCGTTTGCGGAAGAAGTCTGATATGGAACAAGTAGCAGAAGCGTGCATGCTCAAGAGGGATCACCCGAAATTGAAAGGCAACTACATTTCGGCACCCGGGGAATCGAAGTCGGAATGCTGCGAAACTCTCCGAGTAAAATTGTTTCGCCATTTATGGAAGATGTCTGATGTGGAACAAGTAGCAGAAGCGTCCATTCTCAAGAGGGATCACCCGAAATTCAAAGGCAACTGAATTTCGGCAACTGGGGCATCGAAGTCGGAATGCCGCGAAACTCACCGAGTCAAAGCGTTTTGCCGTTTGCGGAAGAAGTCTGATATGGAACAAGTAGCAGAAGCGTGCATGCTCAAGAGGGATCACCTGAAATTCAAAGGCAACTGAATTTCGGCAACCGGGGAATCAAAGTCGGAATGCCGCGAAACTGACCGAGTAAAAGCGTTTTTCCGTTTGCGAAGAATTCTGATATGGAACAAGTAGCAGAAGCGTACATGCTCAAGAGGGATCACCCGAAATTCAAAGGCAACTGAATTTCGGCAACCGGGGAATCGAAGTCGGAATGCCGCGAAACTCACCGAGTAGAAGTGTTTTGCCGTTTGCGGAAGAAGTCTGATATGGAACAAGTAGCAGAAGCGTACATGCTCAAGAGGGATCACCCGAAATTCAAAGGCAACTGAATTTCGGCAACTGGGGAATCGAAGTCGGAATGTCGCGAAACTCACCGAGTCAAAGCGTTTCGCCGTTTGTTGAAGAAGGCTGATGTGGAACAAGTAGCAGAAGCTTACATGCTCAAGAGGGATCACCCGAAATTCAACGGCAACTGAATTTCGGCAACCGGGGAATCGAAGTAGGAATGCCGCGAAACTCACCGAGTAAAAGCGTTTGGCCGTTTGCGGAAGAAGTATGATGTGGAACAAGTAGCAGAAGCTTACATGCTCAAGAGGGATCACCCGAAATTCAAAGGCAACTGAATTTCGGCAACCGGGGAATCGAAGTCGGAATGCCGCGAAACTCACCGAGTAAAAGCGTTTTGCCGTTTGCGGAAGAATCTGATATGGAACAAGTAGCAGAACCGTGCATACTCAAGAGGGATCACCCGAAATTCAAAGGCAACTACATTTCGGCAACCGGGGAATCGAAGTCGGAATGCCGCGAAACTCTCCGAGTAAAATCGTTTCGCCGTTTATGGAAGAAGTCTGATGTGGAACAAGTAGCAGAAGCGTACATTCTCAAGAGGGATCACCCGAAATTCAAAGGCAACTGAATTTCGGCAACCGGGGCATCGAGGTCGGAATGCCGCGAAACTCACGGAGTCAAAGTGTTTTGCCGTTTGCGGAAGAAGTCTGATGTGGAACAAGTAGCAGAAGCATACATGCTCAAGGGGGATCACCCGAAATTCAAAGGCAACTGAATTTCGGCAACCGGGGAATCGAAGTCGGAATGCCGCGAAACTCACCGAGTCAAACCGTTTCGCCGTTTGTTGAAGAAGCCTGATATGGAACAAGTAGCAGAAGCGTACATGCTCAAGAGGGATCACCCGAAATTCAAAGGCAACTGAATTTCGGCAACCGGGCAATCGAAGTCGGAATGCCGCGAAACTCACCGAGTACAAGCGTTTTGCCGTTTGCGGAAGAAGTCTGATATGGAACAAGTAGCAGAAGCATACATGCTCAAGAGGGATCACCTGAAATTCAAAGGCAACTGAATTTCGGCAACCGGGGAATCGAAGTCGGAATGCCGCGAAACTCACCGAGTAAAATCGTTTTGCCGTTTGCGGAAGAAGTCTGATGTGGAACAAGTAGCAGAAGCATTCATGCTCAAGAGGGATCACCCCAAATTCAAAGGCAACTGAATTTCGGCAACCGGGGCATCGAAGTCGGAATGCCGCGAAACTCACCCAGTCAAACCGTTTCGCCGTTTGTTGAAGAAGCCTGATATGGAACAAGTAGCAGAAGTGTACATGCTCAAGAGGGATCACCTGAAATTCAAAGGCAATTGAATTTCGGCAACCGGGCAATCGAAGTCGGAATGCCGGGAAACTCACCGAGTAAAAGCGTTTTGCCGTTTGCGGAAGAAGTCTGATATGGAACAAGTAGCAGAAGCATACATGCTCAAGAGGGATCACCTGAAATTCAAAGGCAACTGAATTTCGGCAACCGGGGAATCGAAGTCGGAATGTCGCGAAACTCACCGAGTAAAATCGTTTTGCCGTTTGTGGAAGAAGTCTGATATGGAACAAGTAGCATAAGCGTGCATGCTCAAGAGGGATCACCTGAAATTCAAAGGCAACTGAATTTCGGCAACCGGGCAATCGAAGTCGAAATGCCGCAAAACTCTCCGAGTAAAAGCGTTTCGCCGTTTGCGGAAGAAGTCTGATATGGAACAAGTAGCAGAAGCATACATGCTCAAGAGGGATCACCTGAAATTCAAAGGCAACTACGTTTCGGCACCCGGGGAATCGAAGTCGGAATGCCGCAAAACTCACCGAGTAAAAGCGTTTTGCCGTTTGCTGAAGAATTCTGATATGGAACAAGTAGCAGAAGCGTACATGCTCAAGAGGGATCACCCGAAATTCAAAGGCAACTGAATTTCAGCAACCGGGGAATCGAAGTCGGAATGCCGCGAAACTCACCGAGTCAAAGTGTTTCGCCGTTTGTTGAAGAAGCCTGATATGGAACAAGTAGCAGAAGCGTACATGCTCAAGAGGGATCACCCGAAATTCAAAGGCAACTGAATTTCGGCAACTGGGGAATCGAAGTCGGAATGTCGCGAAACTCACCGAGTCAAAGCGTTTCGCCGTTTGTTGAAGAAGGCTGATGTGGAACAAGTAGCAGAAGCTTACATGCTCAAGAGGGATCACCCGAAATTCAACAGCAACTGAATTTCGGCAACCGGGGAATCGAAGTAGGAATGCCGCGAAACTCACCGAGTAAAAGCGTTTGGCCGTTTGCGGAAGAAGTATGATGTGGAACAAGTAGCAGAAGCTTACATGCTCAAGAGGGATCACCCGAAATTCAAAGGCAACTGAATTTCGGCAACCGGGGAATCGAAGTCGGAATGCCGCGAAACTCACCGAGTAAAAGCGTTTTGCCGTTTGCGGGAGAATCTGATATGGAACAAGTAGCAGAACCGTGCATGCTCAAGAGGGATCACCCGAAATTCAAAGGCAACTGCATTTCGGCAACCGGGGAATCGAAGTCGGAATGCCGCGAAACTCTCCGAGTAAAATCGTTTCGCCGTTTATGGAAGAAGTCTGATGTGGAACAAGTAGCAGAAGCGTACATTCTCAAGAGGGATCACCCGAAATTCAAAGGCAACTGAATTTCGGCAACCGGGGCATCGAGGTCGGAATGCCGCGAAACTCACGGAGTCAAAGTGTTTTGCCGTTTGCGGAAGAAGTCTGATGTGGAACAAGTAGCAGAAGCATACATGCTCAAGGGGGATCACCCGAAATTCAAAGGCAACTGAATTTCGGCAACCGGGGAATCGAAGTCGGAATGCCGCGAAACTCACCGAGTCAAACCGTTTCGCCGTTTGTTGAAGAAGCCTGATATGGAACAAGTAGCAGAAGCGTACATGCTCAAGAGGGATCACCTGAAATTCAAAGGCAACTGAATTTCGGCAACCGGGCAATCGAAGGCGGAATGCCGCGAAACTCACCGAGTACAAGCGTTTTGCCGTTTGCGGAAGAAGTCTGATATGGAACAAGTAGCAGAAGCATACATGCTCAAGAGGGATCACCTGAAATTCAAAGGCAACTGAATTTCGGCAACCGGGGAATCGAAGTCGGAATGCCACGAAACTCACCGAGTAAAATCGTTTTGCCGTTTGCGGAAGAAGTCTGATATGGAACAAGTAGCAGAAGCATGCATGCTCAAGAGGGATCACCTGAAATTCAAAGGCAACTGAATTTCGGCAACCGGGGAATCGAAGTTGGAATGCCGCGAAACTCTCCGAGTAAAAGCGTTTCGCCATTTGCGGAAGTAGTCTGATATGGAACAAGTAGCAGAAGCATACATGCTCAAGAGGGATCACCTGAAATTCAAAGGCAACTACATTTCGGCACCCGGGGAATCGAAGTCGGAATGCCGCGAAACTCACCGAGTAAAAGCGTTTTGCCGTTTACGGAAGAATTCTGATATGGAACAAGTAGCAGCAGCGTACACGCTCAAGAGGGATCACCCGAAATTCAAAGGCAACTGAATTTCGGCAACTGGGGAATCGAAGTCGGAATGCCGCGAAACTCACCGAGTCAAAGCGTTTCGCCGTTTGTTGAAGAAGCCTGATATGGAACAAGTAGCAGAAGCGTACATGCTCAAGAGGGATCACTCGAAATTCAAAGGCAACTGAATTTCGGCAACCGGGGAATCGAAGTCGGAATGCCGCGAAACTCATCGAGTCAAAGCGTTTCGCCGTTTGTTGAAGAAGTCTGATGTGGAACAAGTAGCCGAAGCATACATGCTCAAGAGGGATCACCTGAAATTCAAAGGCAACTGAATTTCGGCAACCGGCGAATCGAAGTAGGAATGCCGCGAAACTCACCGAGTAAAAGCGTTTCGCCGTTTGCGGAAGAAGTCTGATGTGGAACAAGTAGCAGAAGCTTACATGCTCAAGAGGGATCACCCGAAATTCAAAGGCAACTGAATTTCAGCAACAGGGGAATCGAAGTCGGAATGCCGCGAAACTCACCGAGTAAAAGCGTTTCGCCGTTTGCGGAAGAATCTGATATGGAACAAGTAGCAGAAGCGTGCATGCTCAAGAGGGATCACCCGAAATTCAAAGGCAACTGCATTTCGGCAACCGGGGAATCGAAGTCGGAATGCCGCGAAACTCTCCGAGTAAATTCGTTTCGCCATTTACGGAAGAAGTCTGATGTGGAACAAGTAGCAGAAGCGTACATGCTCAAGAGGGATCACCCGAAATTCAAAGGCAACTGAATTTCGGCAACCGGGGCATCGAAGTCGGAATGCCGCGAAACTCACCTAGTCAAAGCCTTTTTGCCGTTTGAGGAAGAAGTCTGATGTGGAACAAGTAGCAGAAGCATACATGCTCAAGGGGGATCACCCGAAATTCAAAGGCAACTGAATTTCGGCAACCGGGGAATCGAAATCGGAATGTCGCGAAACTCACCGAGTCACAGCGTTTTGCCGTTTGCGGAAGAAGTCTGATATGGAACAAGTAGCAGAAGCGTGCATGCTCAAGAGGGATCACCCGAAATTCAAAGGCAACTACATTTCGGCACCCGGGGAATCGATGTCGGAATGCCGCGAAACTCACCTAGTCAAAGCGTTTCGCCGTTTGTTGAAGAAGTCTGATGTGGAACAAGTAGCGGAAGCGTACATGCTCAAGAGGGATGACCTGAAATTCAAAGGCAACTGAATTTCGGCAACCGGGGAATCGAAGTAGGAATACCGCGAAACTCACCGAGTCAAAGCCTTTTTGCCATTTGCGGAAGAAGTCTGATGTGGAACAAGTAGCAGAAGCATACATGCTCAAGGGGGATCACCTGAAATTCAAAGGCAACTGAATTTCGGCAACCGGGCAATCGAAGTCGGAATGCCGCGAAACTCTCCGAGTAAAATCGTTTCGCCGTTTGCGCAAGAAGTCTGATGTGGAACAAGTAGCGGAAGCGTACATGCTCAAGAGGGATCACCCCAAATTCAAAAGCAACTGAATTTCAGCAACCGGGGAATCGAAGTCGGAATGCCGCGAAACTCACCGAGTAAAAGCGTTTTGCCGTTTGCGGAAGAATCTGATATGGAACAAGTAGCAGAAGCGTGCATGCTCAAGAGGGATCACCCGAAAATCAAAGGCAACTGCATTTCGACAAACGGGGAATCGAAGTCGGAATGCCGCGAAACTCTCCGAGTAAAAGCGTTTCGCCGTTTGCGGAAGAAGTCTGATGTGGAACAAGTAGCAGAAGCTTACATGCTCAAGAGGGATCACCCGAAATTCAAAGGCAACTGAATTTCGGCAACCGGGAAATCGAAGTCGGAATGCCGCGAAACTCTACGAGTCAAAGCGTTTCGCCGTTTGCGGAAGAAGTCTGATGTCGAACAAGTAGCAGAAGCGTACATGCTCCAGAGGGATCACCCGAAATTCAAAGGCAACTGCATTTCGGCAACCGGGGAATCGAAGTCGGAATGCCGCGAAACTCTCCGAGTAAAAGCGTTTCGCCCTTTGCGGAAGAAGTCTGATGTGGAACAAGTAGCAGAAGCTTACATGCTCAAGAGGGATCACCCGAAAATCAAAGGCAACTGCATTTCGACAAACGGGGAATCGAAGTCGGAATGCCGCGAAACTCACCGAGTAAAAGCCTTTCGCCGTTTGCGGAAGAAGTCTGATGTGGAACAAGTAGCAGAAGCTTACATGCTCAAGAGGGATCACCCGAAATTCAAAGGCAACTGAATTTCGGCAACCGGGGAATCGAAGTCGGAATGCCGCGAAACTCACCGAGTAAAAGTGTTTTGCCGTTTGCGGAAGAAGTCTGATATGGAACAAGTAGCAGAAGCGTACATGCTCAAGAGGGATCACCCGAAATTCAAAGGCAACTGCATTTCGACAACCGGGGAATCGAAGTCGGAATGCCGCGAAACTCTCCGAGTAAAAGCGTTTCGCCGTTTGCGGAAGAAGTCTGATGTGGAACAAGTAGCAGAAGCTTACATGCTCAAGAGGGATCACCCAAAATTCAAAGGCAACTGAATTTCGGCAACCGGGGAATCGAAGTCGGAATGCCGCGAAACTCACCGAGTAAAAGTGTTTTGCCATTTGCGGAAGAAGTCTGATTTGGAACAAGTAGCAGAAGCGTACATGCTCAAGAGGGATCACCCGAAATTCAAAGGCAACTGCATTTGGGCAACCGGGGAATCGAAGTCGGAATGCCGCGAAACTCTCCGAGTAAAATCGTTTCGCCGTTTGCGCAAGAAGTCTGATGTGGAACAAGTAGCGGAAGCGTACATGCTCAAGAGGGATCACCCCAAATTCAAAAGCAACTGAATTTCAGCAACCGGGGAATCGAAGTCGGAATGCCGCGAAACTCACCGAGTAAAAGCGTTTTGCCGTTTGCGGAAGAATCTGATATGGAACAAGTAGCAGAAGCGTGCATGCTCAAGAGGGATCACCCGAAAATCCAAGGCAACTGCATTTCGACAATCGGGGAATCGAAGTCGGAATGCCTCGAAACTCTCCGAGTAAAAGCGTTTCGCCGTTTGCGGAAGAACTCTGATGTGGAACAAGTAGCAGAAGCTTACATGCTCAAGAGGGATCACCCGAAATTCAAAGGCAACTGAATTTCGGCAACCGGGGAATCGAAGTCGGAATACCGCGAAACTCTACGAGTCAAAGCGTTTCGCCGTTTGCGGAAGAAGTCTGATGTCGAACAAGTAGCAGAAGCGTACATGCTCAAGAGGGATCACCCGAAATTGAAAGGCAACTGCATTTCGGCAACCGGGGAATCGAAGTCGGAATGCCGCGAAACTCTCCGAGTAAAAGCGTTTCGCCCTTTGCGGAAGAAGTCTGATGTGGAACAAGTAGCAGAAGCTTACATGCTCAAGCGGGATCACCCGAAATTCAAAGGCAACTGAATTTCGGCAACCGGGGAATCGAAGTCGGAATGCCGCGAAACTCTACGAGTCAAAGCGTTTCGCCGTTTGCGGAAGAAGTCTGATGTCGAACAAGTAGCAGAAGCGTACATGCTCAAGAGGGATCACCCGAAATTCAAAGGTAACTGAATTTCGGCAACCGGGGAATCGAAGTCGGAATGCCGCGAAACTCTACGAGTCAAAGCGTTTCGCCGTTTGCGGAAGAAGTCTGATGTCGAACAAGTAGCAGAAGCGTACATGCTCAAGAGGGATCACCCGAAATTCAAAGGCAACTGCATTTCGGCAACCGGGGAATCGAAGTCGGAATGCCGCGAAACTCTCCGAGTAAAAGCGTTTCGCCCTTTGCGGAAGAAGTCTGATGTGGAACAAGTAGCAGAAGCTTACATGCTCAAGAGGGATCACCCGAAAATCAAAGGCAACTGCATTTCGACAAACGGGGAATCGAAGTCGGAATGCCGCGAAACTCACCGAGTAAAAGCCTTTCGCCGTTTGCGGAAGAAGTCTGATGTGGAACAAGTAGCAGAAGCTTACATGCTCAAGAGGGATCACCCGAAATTCAAAGGCAACTGAATTTCGGCAACCGGGGAATCGAAGTCGGAATGCCGCGAAACTCACCGAGTAAAAGTGTTTTGCCGTTTGCGGAAGAAGTCTGATATGGAACAAGTAGCAGAAGCGTACATGCTCAAGAGGGATCACCCGAAATTCAAAGGCAACTGCATTTCGACAACCGGGGAATCGAAGTCGGAATGCCGCGAAACTCTCCGAGTAAAAGCGTTTCGCCGTTTGCGGAAGAAGTCTGATGTGGAACAAGTAGCAGAAGCTTACATGCTCAAGAGGGATCACCCGAAATTCAAAGGCAACTGAATTTCGGCAACCGGGGAATCGAAGTCGGAATGCCGCGAAACTCTCCGAGTAAAAGCCTTTCGCCGTTTGCGGAAGAAGTCTGATGTGGAACAAGTAGCAGAAGCTTACATGCTCAAGAGGGATCACCCGAAATTCAAAGGCAACTGCATTTCGGCAACCGGGGAATCGAAGTCGGAATGCCGCGAAACTCTACGAGTAAAAGCGTTTCGCCCTTTGCGGAAGAAGTTTGATGTGGAACAAGTAGCAGAAGCTTACATGCTCAAGAGGGATCACCTGAAATTCAAAGGCAACTGAATTTCGGCAACCGGGGAATCGAAGTCGGAATGCCGCGAAACTCACCGAGTAAAAGCGTTTTGCCGTTTGCGGAAGAAGTCTGATATGGAACAAGTAGCAGAAGCGTACATGCTCAAGAGGGATCACCCCAAATTCAAAAGCAACTGAATTTCAGCAACCGGGGAATCGAAGTTGGAATGCCGCGAAACTCACCGAGTAAAAGCGTTTTGCCGTTTGCGGAAGAATCTGAAATGGAACAAGTGGCAGAAGCGTGCATGCTCAAGAGGGATCACCCGAAAATCAAAGGCAACTGCATTTCGACAAACGGGGAATCGAAGTCGGAATGCCGCGAAACTCTCCGAGTAAAAGCGTTTCGCCGTTTGCGGAAGAAGTCTGATGTGGAACAAGTAGCAGAAGCTTACATGCTCAAGAGGGATCACCTGAAATTCAGAGGCAACTGAATTTCGGCAACCGGGGAATCGAAGTCGGAATGCCGCGAAACTCACCGAATAAAAGTGTTTTGCCCTTTGCGGAAGAAGTCTGATTTGGAACAAGTAGCAGAGGCGTACATGCTCAAGAGGGATCACCCGAAATTCAAAGGCAACTGCATTTCGGCAACTGGGGAATCGAAGTCGGAATGCCGCGAAACTCTCCGAGTAAAAGCCTTTCGCCGTTTGCGGAAGAAGTCTGATGTGGAACAAGTAGCAGAAGCTTACATGCTCAAGAGGGATCACCCGAAATTCAAAGGCAACTGAATTTCGGCAACCGGGGAATCGAAGTCGGAATGCCGCGAAACTCTCCGAGTAAAAGCGTTTCGCCGTTTGCGGAAGAAGTGTGATGTGGAACAAGTAGCAGAAGCTTACATGCTCAACAGGGATCACCCGAAATTCAAAGGCAACTGAATTTCGGCAACCGGGAAATCGAAGTCGGAATGCCGCGAAACTCTACGAGTCAAAGCGTTTCGCCGTTTGCGGAAGAAGTCTGATGTCGAACAAGTAGCAGAAGCGTACATGCTCAAGAGGGATCACCCGAAATTCAAAGGCAACTGCATTTCGGCAACCGGGGAATCGAAGTCGGAATGCCGCGAAACTCTCCGAGTAAAAGCGTTTCGCCCTTTGCGGAAGAAGTCTGATGTGGAACAAGTAGCAGAAGCTTACATGCTCAAGAGGGATCACCCGAAATTCAAAGGCAACTGAATTTCGGCAACCGGGGAATCGAAGTTGGAATGCCGCGAAACTCACCGAGTAAAAGAGTTTTGCCGTTTGCGGAAGAAGTCTGATATGGAACAAGTAGCAGAAGCGTGCATGCTCAAGAGGGATCACCCGAAATTCAAAGGCAACTGAATTTCGGCAACCGGGAAATCGAAGTCGGAATGCCGCGAAACTCTACGAGTCAAAGCGTTTCGCCGTTTGCGGAAGAAGTCTGATGTCGAACAAGTAGCAGAAGCGTACATGCTCAAGAGGGATCACCCGAAATTGAAAGGCAACTGCATTTCGGCAACCGGGGAATCGAAGTCGGAATGCCGCGAAACTCTCCGAGTAAAAGCGTTTCGCCCTTTGCGGAAGAAGTCTGATGTGGAACAAGTAGCAGAAGCTTACATGCTCAAGAGGGATCACCCGAAATTCAAAGGCAACTGAATTTCGGCAACCGGGGAATCGAAGTCGGAATGCCGCGAAACTCACCGAGTAGAAGTGTTTTGCCGTTTGCGGAAGAAGTCTGATATGGAACAAGTAGCAGAAGCGTACATGCTCAAGAGGGATCACCCGAAATTCAAAGGCAACTGCATTTCGACAACCGGGGAATCGAAGTCGGAATGCCGCGAAATTCTCCGAGTAAAAGCGTTTTGCCGTTTGCGGAAGAAGTCTGATGTGGAACAAGTAGCAGAAGCTTACATGCTCAAGAGGGATCACCCGAAATTCAAAGGCAACTGAATTTCGGCAACCGGGGAATCGAAGTCGGAATGCCGCGAAACTCACCGAGTAAAAGTGTTTTGCCATTTGCGGAAGAAGTCTGATTTGGAACAAGTAGCAGAAGCGTACATGCTCAAGAGGGATCACCCGAAATTCAAAGGCAACTGCATTTGGGCAACCGGGGAATAGAAGTCGGAATGCCGCGAAACTCTCCGAGTAAAAGCGTTTCGCCGTTTGCGCAAGAAGTCTGATGTGGAACAAGTAGCGGAAGCGTACATGCTCAAGAGGGATCACCCCAAATTCAAAAGCAACTGAATTTCAGCAACCGGGGAATCGAAGTCGGAATGCCGCGAAACTCACCGAGTAAAAGCGTTTTGCCGTTTGCGGAAGAATCTGATATGGAACAAGTAGCAGAAGCGTGCATGCTCAAGAGGGATCACCCGAAAATCAAAGGCAACTGCATTTCGACAATCGGGGAATCGAAGTCGGAATGCCGCGAAACTGTCCTAGAAAAAGCGTTTCGCCGTTTGCGGAAGAAGTCTGATGTGGAACAAGTAGCAGAAGCTTACATGCTCAAGAGGGATCACCCGAAATTCAAAGGCAACTGAATTTCGGCAACCGGGGAATCGAAGTCGGAATGCCGCGAAACTCACCGAGTAAAAGTGTTTTGCCCTTTTTGGAAGAAGTCTGATTTGGAACAAGTAGCAGAGGCGTACAAGCTCAAGAGGGATCACCCGAAATTCAAAGGCAACTGCATTTCGGCAACTGGGGAATCGAAGTCGGAATGCCGCGAAACTCTCCGAGTAAAAGCGTTTCGCCGTTTGCGGAAGAAGTCTGATGTGGAACAAGTAGCAGAAGCTTACATGCTCAAGAGGGATCACCCGAAATTCAAAGGCAACTGAATTTCGGCAACCGGGGAATCGAAGTCGGAATGCCGCGAAACTCACCGAGTAAAAGTGTTTTGCCGTTTGCGGAAGAAGTCTGATATGGAACAAGTAGCAGAAGCGTACATGCTCAAGAGGGATCACCTGAAATTCAAAGGCAACTGCATTTCGACAACCGGGGAATCGAAGTCGGAATGCCGCGAAACTCTCCGAGTAAAAGCGTTTCGCCGTTTGCGGAAGAAGTCTGATGTGGAACAAGTACCAGAAGCTTACATGCTCAAGAGGGATCACCCGAAATTCAAAGGCAACTGAATTTCGGCACCCGGGGAATCGAAGTCGAAATGCCGCGAAACTCTCCGAGTAAAAGCATTTCGCCGTTTGCGGAAGAAGTATGATGTGGAACAAGTAGCAGAAGCTTACATGCTAAAGAGGGATCACCCGAAATTCAAAGGCAACTGAATTTCGGCAACCGAGGAATCGAAGTCAGAATGCCGCGAAACTCTCCGAGTCAAAGCGTTTCGCCGTTTATTGAAGAAGTTTGATGTGGAACAAGTAGGAGAAGCATACAAGCTCAAGAGGGATCACCTGAAATTCAAAGGCAACTGAATTTCGGCAACCGGGGAATCGAAGTAGGAATGCCGCGAAACTCACCGAGTAAAAGCGTTTGGCCGTTTGCGGAAGAAGTCTGATGTGGAACAAGTAGCAGAAGCTTACATGCGCAAGAGGGATCACCCGAAATTCAAAGGCAACTAAATTTCGGCAATCGAGGAATCGAAGTCGGAATGCCGCGAAACTCTCCGAGTCAAAGCGTTTCGCCGTTTGCGGAAGAAGTCTGATGTGGAACAAGTAGGAGAAGCTTACAAGCTAAAGAGGGATCACCCAAAAATTTAAAGGAAACTGAATTTCGGCCACCGGGGAATCGAAGTCGGAATGCCGCGAAAGTCACCGAGTAAAATCGTTTTGCCGTTTACGGAAGAAGTCTGATATGGAACAAGTACCAGAAGCGTACATGCTCAAGAGGGATCACCCGAAATTCAAAGGCAATGAATTTCAGCAACCGGGGAATCGAAGACGGAAGGCCGCGAAAGTCACCGAGTCAAAGCGTTTCGCCGTTTGTGGAAGAAGTCTGATGTGGAACAAGTAGCAGAAGCATACATGCTCAAGAGGGATCCCCTAAAATTCAAAGGTAACAGAATTTCGGCAACCGGGGAATCGAAGTTGGAATGCCGCGAAACTCAACGAGTAAAAGCGTTTTGCCATTTGCGGAAGAAGTCTGATATGGAACAAGTAGCAGAAGCGTACATGCTCAAGAGGGATCACCCGAAATTCAAAGGCAACTGAATTTCGAAAACCGGGGCATCGAAGTCGGAATGCCGCGAAACTCACCGAGTCAAAGCGTTTCGCTGTTTGCGGGAGAAAGTCTGATGTAGAACAAGAAGCAAAAGCATACATGCTGAAGAAGGATCCCCGAAATTCAAAGGCAAATGAATTTCGACAACTGGGGCATCGAAGTCGAAATGCCGTGAAACTCACCGAGTCAAAGCGTTTGGCTGTTTGCGGGAGAAAGTCTGATGCAGAACAAGTAGCAGAAGCATACATGCTCAAGAGGGATCACCCGAAATTCAAAGGCAACAGAATTTCGGCAACCGGGGCATCGAAGTCAGAATTCCGCGAAACTCACCGTGTCAAAGCGTTCAGCCGTTTGCGGGAGAAAGTATGATGTAGAACAAGTAGCAGAAGCATACATGCTCTAGAGTGATCACCCGAAATTCAAAGCCAATTGAATTTCGGCAACCGGGGAATCGAAGTCGGAATGCCGCGAAACTCACCGATTAAAAGCGTTTCGCCGTTTGCGGAAGAAGTGTAATGTGGAACAAGTAGCAGAAGCATACATGCTCAAGAGGGATCACCTGAAATTCAAAGGCAACTGAATTTTGGCAACCGGGGAATCGAAGTCGGAATGCCGCGAAACTCACCGAGTAAAAGCGTTTTGCCATTTGCGGAAGAAGTCTGATATGGAACAAGTAGAAGAAGCGTACATGCTCAAGATAGATCACCCGAAATTCAAAGGCAACTGAATTTCGGCAACCTGGGAATCGAAGCCGGAATGCCGCGAAACTCTCCGAGTCAAAGTTTTTCACCGTTTACGGAAGAAGTCTGATGTGGAACAAGTAGGAGAAGCTTACATGTTAAAGAGGGATCACCCGAAATTCAAAGGCAACTGAATTTCGGCAACCGGCGAATCAAAGTTGGAATGCCGCGAAACTCACCGAGTAAAAGCATTTTGCTGTTTGCGGAAAAAGCCTGATATGGATGAAGTAGCAGAAGCGTACATGCTCAAGAGGGATCACCCGAAAATCAAAGGCAACTGCATTTCGAAAACCGGGGAATCGAAGTCGGAATGCCGCGAAACTCTCCGAGTAAAAGTGTTTCGCCGTTTGCGGAAGAAGTCTGATGTGGAACAAGTACCAGAAGCTTACATGCTCAAGAGGGATCACCCGAAATTCAAAGGCAACTGAATTTCGGCACCTGGGGAATCGAAGTCGAAATGCCGCGAAACTCTCCGAGTCAAAGCGTTTCACCGTTTGCGGAAGAAGTCTGATGTGGAACAAGTAGCAGAAGCATACATGCTCAAGAGGGATCCCCTGATATTCAAAGGTAACAGAATTTTGGCAACCGGGGAATCGAAGTCGGAATGCCGCGAAACTCACCGAGTAAAAGCGTTTGGCCGTTTGCGGAAGAAGTCTGATATGGAACAAGTAGCAGAAGCGTACATGCTCAAGAGGGATCACCCGAAATTCAAAGGCAACTGAATTTAACCAACCGGGGCCTCGAAGTCGGAATGCCGCGAAACTTACCGAGTCAAAGCGTTTTGCTGTTTGCGGACGAAGTCTGATGTGGAACAAGTAGCAGAAGCATACATGCTCAAGAGGGATCACCCGAAATTCAAAGGAAACTGAATTTCGGCAACCGGAGAATCGAAGTCGAAATGCCGCGAAACTCTCCGAGTCAAAGCGTTTCGCCGTTTGCGGAAGAAGTCTGATGTTGAACAAGTAGCAGAAGCATACATGCTCAGGAGGGATCACCAGAAATTCAAAGGCAACTGAATTTCGACAACCGGGGCATCGAAGTCGGAATGCCGCGAAACTCACCGAGTCAAAGCATTTTGCCGTTTGCGGAAGAAGTCTGACGTGGAACAAGTAGTAGAAGCATACATGCTCAAGAAGGATCCCCGAAATTCAAAGGCAAATGAATTTCGGCAACTGGGGCATCGAAGTTGAAATTCCGTGAAACTCACCGAGTCAAAGCGTTTCGCTGTTTGCGGGAGAAAGTCTGATGCAGAACAAGTAGCACAAGCATACATGCTCAAGAGGGATCACCCGAAGTTCAAAGGCAACAGAATTTCGGCAACCGGGGCATGGAAGTCAGAATTCTGCGAAACTCACCTAGTCAAAGCGTTCAGCCGTTTGCGGGAGAAAGTATGATGTAGAACAAGTAGCAGAAGCATACATGCTCTAGAGTGATCACCCGAAATTCAAAGCCAATTGAATTTCGGCAACCGAGGAATCGAAGTCGGAATGCCGCGAAACTCACCGATTAAAAGTGTTTTGTCGTTTGCGGAAGAAGTCTAATATGGAACAGGTAGCAGAAGCGTACATGCTCAAGAGGGATCACCCGAAATGCAAACGCAACTGAATTTCGGCAACCGGGGAATCGAAGTCGGAATGCCGCGAAACTCTCCGAGTCAAAGCGTTTCGCCGTTTGTTGAAGAAGTCTGATGTGGAACAAGTAGGAGAAGCATACAACCTCAAGAGGGATCACCTGAAATTCAAAGGCAACTGAATTTCGGCAACCGGGGAATAGAAGTAGGAATGCCGCGAAACTCACCGAGTAAAAGCGTTTGGCCGTTTGCGGAAGAAGTCTGATGTGGAACAAGTAGCAGAAGCTTACATGCTCAAGAGGGATCACCCGAAATTCAAAGGCAGTGAATTTCGGAAAACCGGGGAATCGAAGACGGAATGCCGCGAAAGTCACCGAGTCAAAGCGTTTCGCCGTTTGTGGAAGAAGCCTGATGTGGAACAAGTAGCAGAAGCATACATGCTCAAGAGGCATCACCTGAAATTCAAAGGGAACAGAATTTCGGCAACCGGGGAATCAAAGTCGGAATGCCGCGAAACTCACCGAGTAAAAGCGTTTTGCCATTTACGGAAGAAGTCTGATATGGAACAAGTAGCAGAAGCGTACATGCTCAAGAGGGATCACCCGAAATTCAAAGGCAACTGAATTTCAGCAACCGGGGAATCGAAGTCGGAATTCCACGAAACTCTCCCAGTAAAAGCGTTTTGCCGTTTGCGGAAGAAGTCTGATTTGGAACAAGTACCAGAAGCGTACATGCTCAAGAGGGATCACCCGAAATTCAAAGGCAACTGAATTTCGGCAACCGGGGAATCGAAGTCGGAATTCCGCGAAACTCTCCGAGTAAAAGCGTTTTGCCTTTTGCGGAAGAAGTCTGATATGGAACAAGTAACAGAACCATACATACTCAAGAGGGATCACCTGAAATTCAAAGGCAACTGAATTTTGGCAACCGGGGAATCGAAGTCGGAATACCGCGAAACTCACCGAGTAAAAGCGTTTTGCCATTTGCGGAAGAAGTCTGATATGGAACAAGTAGCAGAAGCGTACATGCTCAAGAGGGATCACCCGAAATTCAAAGGAAACTGAATTTCGGCAACCGGAGAATCGAAGTCGAAATGCCGCGAAAGTCACCGAGTAAAATTGTTTTGCCGTTTGCGGAAGAAGTCTGATATGGAACAAGTAGCAGAAGCGTACATGCTCAAGAGGGATCACCCGAAATTCAAAGGTAGTGAATTTCGGCAACCGGGGAATCGAAGACGGAATGCCGCGAAAGTCACCGAGTCAAAGCGTTTCGCTATTTGTGGAAGAAGTCTGATGTGGAACAAGTAGTAGAAGCATACATGCTCAAGAGGGATCCCCTGAAATTCAAAGGTAACAGAATTTCGGCAACCGGGGAATCGAAGTCGGAATGCCGCGAAACTCACCGAGTAAAAGTGTTTTGCCGTTTGCGGAAGAAGTCTGATATGGAACAAGTAGCAGAAGCGTACATGCTCAAGAGGGATCACCCGAAATTCAAAGGCAGTGAATTTCGGCAACCGGGGAATGGAAGACAGAATGCCGCGAAAGTCATCGAGTCAAAGCGTTTCGCTGTTTGTGGAAGAAGTCTGATGTGGAACAAGTATCTGAAGCATACATGCTCAAGAGGGATCCCCTGAAATTCAAAGGTAACAGAATTTCGGCAACCGGGGAATCGAAGTCGGAATGCCGCGAAACTCACCGAGTAAAAGCGTTTTGCCTTTTGCGGAAGAAGTCTGATATGGAACAAGTAGCAGAAGCGTACATGCTCAAGAGGGATCACCCGAAATTCAAAGGAAACTGAATTTCGGCAACCGGAGAATCGAAGTCGAAATGCCGCGAAAGTCACCGAGTAAAATTGTTTTGCCGTTTGCGGAAGAAGTCTGATATGGAACAAGTAACAGAACCATACATGCTCAAGAGGGATCACCTGAAATTCAAAGGCAACTGAATTTTGGCAACCGGGGAATCGAAGTCGGAATGCCGCGAAACTCACCGAGTAAAAGCGTTTTGCCATTTGCGGAAGAAGTCTGATATGGAACAAGTAGCAGAAGCGTACATGCTCAAGAGGGATCACCCGAAATTCAAAGGAAACTGAATTTCGGCAACCGGAGAATCGAAGTCGGAATTCCGCGAAACTCTCCGAGTAAAAGCGTTTTGCCTTTTGCGGAAGAAGTCTGATATGGAACAAGTAACAGAACCATACATACTCAAGAGGGATCACCTGAAATTCAAAGGCAACTGAATTTTGGCAACCGGGGAATCGAAGTCGGAATACCGCGAAACTCACCGAGTAAAAGCGTTTTGCCATTTGCGGAAGAAGTCTGATATGGAACAAGTAGCAGAAGCGTACATGCTCAAGAGGGATCACCCGAAATTCAAAGGAAACTGAATTTCGGCAACCGGAGAATCGAAGTCGAAATGCCGCGAAAGTCACCGAGTAAAATTGTTT
This sequence comes from Populus alba x Populus glandulosa, assembly GCA_033617975.1. Lineage (NCBI taxonomy): Eukaryota > Viridiplantae > Streptophyta > Magnoliopsida > Malpighiales > Salicaceae > Populus > Populus alba x Populus glandulosa. The sequence continues at coordinate 14,289,937 of CM066145.1, read as the reverse complement.
TGCCGTTTGCGGAAGAAGTCTGATATGGAACAAGTAGCAGAAGCGTACATGCTCAAGAGGGATCACCCGAAATTCAAAGGCAACTGAATTTCGGCAACCGGGGAATCGAAGTCGGAATGCCGCGAAAATCACCGAGTCAAAGCGTTTCGCTGTTTGTGGAAGAAGTCTGATGTGGAACAAGTAGCAGAAGCATACATGCTCAAGAGGGATCCCCTGAAATTCAAAGGTAACAGAATTTCGGCAACCGGGGAATCGAAGTCGGAATGCCGCGAAACTCACCGAGTAAAAGTGTTTTGCCGTTTGCGGAAGAAGTCTGATATGGAACAAGTAGCAGAAGCGTACATGCTCAAGAGGGATCACCCGAAATTCAAAGGCAGTGAATTTCGGCAACCGGGGAATGGAAGACAGAATGCCGCGAAAGTCATCGAGTCAAAGCGTTTCGCTGTTTGTGGAAGAAGTCTGATATGGAACAGGTAGCAGAAGCGTACATGCTCAAGAGGGATCACCCGAAATGCAAACGCAACTGAATTTCGGCAACCGGGGAATCGAAGTCGGAATGCCGCGAAACTCTCCGAGTCAAAGCGTTTCGCCGTTTGTTGAAGAAGTCTGATGTGGAACAAGTAGGAGAAGCATACAACCTCAAGAGGGATCACCTGAAATTCAAAGGCAACTGAATTTCGGCAACCGGGGAATAGAAGTAGGAATGCCGCGAAACTCACCGAGTAAAAGCGTTTGGCCGTTTGCGGAAGAAGTCTGATGTGGAACAAGTAGCAGAAGCTTACATGCTCAAGAGGGATCACCCGAAATTCAAAGGCAGTGAATTTCGGAAAACCGGGGAATCGAAGACGGAATGCGGCGAAAGTCACCGAGTCAAAGCGTTTCGCCGTTTGTGGAAGAAGCCTGATGTGGAACAAGTAGCAGAAGCATACATGCTCAAGAGGCATCACCTGAAATTCAAAGGGAACAGAATTTCGGCAACCGGGGAATCAAAGTCGGAATGCCGCGAAACTCACCGAGTAAAAGCGTTTTGCCATTTACGGAAGAAGTCTGATATGGAACAAGTAGCAGAAGCGTACATGCTCAAGAGGGATCACCCGAAATTCAAAGGCAACTGAATTTCAGCAACCGGGGAATCGAAGTCGGAATTCCACGAAACTCTCCCAGTAAAAGCGTTTTGCCGTTTGCGGAAGAAGTCTGATTTGGAACAAGTACCAGAAGCGTACATGCTCAAGAGGGATCACCCGAAATTCAAAGGCAACTGAATTTCGGCAACCGGGGAATCGAAGTCGGAATTCCGCGAAACTCTCCGAGTAAAAGCGTTTTGCCTTTTGCGGAAGAAGTCTGATATGGAACAAGTAACAGAACCATACATACTCAAGAGGGATCACCTGAAATTCAAAGGCAACTGAATTTCGGCAACCAGGGAATAGAAGTAGGAATGCCGCGAAACTCACCGAGTAAAAGCGTTTGGCCGTTTGCGGAAGAAGTCTGATATGGAACAAGTAGCAGAAGCGTACATGCTCAAGAGGGATCACCCGAAATTCAAAGGCAGTGAATTTCGGCAACCGGGGAATCGAAGACGGAATGCCGCGAAAGTCACCCAGTCAAAGCGTTTCGCTGTTTGTGGAAGAAGTCTGATGTGGAACAAGTAGTAGAAGCATACATGCTCAAGAGGGATCCCCTGAAATTCAAAGGTAACAGAATTTCGGCAACCGGGGAATCGAAGTCGGAATGCCGCGAAACTCACCGAGTAAAAGTGTTTTGCCGTTTGCGGAAGAAGTCTGATATGGAACAAGTAGCAGAAGCGTACATGCTCAAGAGGGATCACCCGAAATTCAAAGGTAACTGAATTTCGACAACCGGGGCATCGAAGTCGGAATGCCGCGAAACTCACCGAGTAAAAGCGTTTTGCCGTTTGCGGAAGAAGTCTGATATGGAACAAGTACCAGAAGCGTACATGCTCAAGAGGGATCACCCGAAATTCAAAGGCAACTTAATTTCGGCAACCGGGGAATCGAATTCGGAATTCCGCGAAACTCTCCGAGTAAAAGCGTTTTGCCGTTTGCGGAAGAAGTCTGATATGGAACAAGTAACAGAACCATACATGCTCAAGAGGGATCACCTGAAATTCAAAGGCCACTGAATTTTGGCAACCGGGGAATCGAAGTCGGAATGCCGCGAAACTCACCGAGTAAAAGCGTTTTGCCATTTGCGGAAGAAGTCTGATATGGAACAAGTAGCAGAAGCGTACATGCTCAAGAGGGATCACCCGAAATTCAAAGGAAACTGAATTTCGGCAACCGGAGAATCGAAGTCGAAATGCCGCGAAAGTCACCGAGTAAAATTGTTTTGCCGTTTGCGGAAGAAGTCTGATATGGAACAAGTAGCAGAAGCGTACATGCTCAAGAGGGATCACCCGAAATTCAAAGGCAGTGAATTTCGGCAACCGGGGAATCGAAGACGGAATGCCGCGAAAATCACCGAGTCAAAGCGTTTCGCTGTTTGTGGAAGAAGTCTGATGTGGAACAAGTAGCAGAAGCATACATGCTCAAGAGGGATCCCCTGAAATTCAAAGGTAACAGAATTTCGGCAACCGGGGAATCGAAGTCGGAATGCCGCGAAACTCACCGAGTAAAATTGTTTTGCCGTTTGCGGAAGAAGTCTGATATGGAACAAGTAGCAGAAGCGTACATGCTGAAGAGGGATCACCCGAAATTCAAAGGCAGTGAATTTCGGCAACCGGGGAATGGAAGACAGAATGCCGCGAAAGTCACCGAGTCAAAGCGTTTCGCTGTTTGTGGAAGAAGTCTGATGTGGAACAAGTAGCAGAAGCATACATGCTCAAGAGGCATCACCTGAAATTCAAAGGCAACTGAATTTCGGCAACCGGGGAATCGAAGTCGGAATGCCGCGAAACTCACCGAGTAAAAGCGTTTTGCCATTTTCGGAAGAAGTCTGATATGGAACAAGTAGCAGAAGCGTACATGCTCAAGAGGGATCACCTGAAATTCAAAGGCAACTGAATTTTGGCAACCGGGGAATCGAAGTCGGAATGCCGCGAAACTCACCGAGTAAAAGTGTTTTGCCGTTTGCGGAAGAAGTCTGATATGGAACAAGTAGCAGAAGCGTACATGCTCAAGAGGGATCACCCGAAATTCAAAGGCAGTGAATTTCGGCAACCGGGGAATGGAAGACAGAATGCCGCGAAAGTCATCGAGTCAAAGCGTTTCGCTGTTTGTGGAAGAAGTCTGATATGGAACAGGTAGCAGAAGCGTACATGCTCAAGAGGGATCACCCGAAATGCAAACGCAACTGAATTTCGGCAACCGGGGAATCGAAGTCGGAATGCCGCGAAACTCTCCGAGTCAAAGCGTTTCGCCGTTTGTTGAAGAAGTCTGATGTGGAACAAGTAGGAGAAGCATACAACCTCAAGAGGGATCACCTGAAATTCAAAGGCAACTGAATTTCGGCAACCAGGGAATAGAAGTAGGAATGCCGCGAAACTCACCGAGTAAAAGCGTTTGGCCGTTTGCGGAAGAAGTCTGATGTGGAACAAGTAGCAGAAGCTTACATGCTCAAGAGGGATCACCCGAAATTCAAAGGCAGTGAATTTCGGAAAACCGGGGAATCGAAGACGGAATGCCGCGAAAGTCACCGAGTCAAAGCGTTTCGCCGTTTGTGGAAGAAGTCTGATGTGGAACAAGTAGCAGAAGCATACATGCTCAAGAGGCATCACCTGAAATTCAAAGGGAACAGAATTTCGGCAACCGGGGAATCAAAGTCGGAATGCCGCGAAACTCACCGAGTAAAAGCGTTTTGCCATTTACGGAAGAAGTCTGATATGGAACAAGTAGCAGAAGCGTACATGCTCAAGAGGGATCACCCGAAATTCAAAGGCAACTGAATTTCAGCAACCGGGGAATCGAAGTCGGAATTCCACGAAACTCTCCCAGTAAAAGCGTTTTGCCGTTTGCGGAAGAAGTCTGATTTGGAACAAGTACCAGAAGCGTACATGCTCAAGAGGGATCACCCGAAATTCAAAGGCAACTGAATTTCGGCAACCGGGGAATCGAAGTCGGAATTCCGCGAAACTCTCCGAGTAAAAGCGTTTTGCCTTTTGCGGAAGAAGTCTGATATGGAACAAGTAACAGAACCATACATACTCAAGAGGGATCACCTGAAATTCAAAGGCAACTGAATTTTGGCAACCGGGGAATCGAAGTCGGAATACCGCGAAACTCACCGAGTAAAAGCGTTTTGCCATTTGCGGAAGAAGTCTGATATGGAACAAGTAGCAGAAGCGTACATGCTCAAGAGGGATCACCCGAAATTCAAAGGAAACTGAATTTCGGCAACCGGAGAATCGAAGTCGAAATGCCGCGAAAGTCACCGAGTAAAATTGTTTTGCCGTTTGCGGAAGAAGTCTGATATGGAACAAGTAGCAGAAGCGTACATGCTCAAGAGGGATCACCCGAAATTCAAAGGTAGTGAATTTCGGCAACCGGGGAATCGAAGACGGAATGCCGCGAAAGTCACCGAGTCAAAGCGTTTCGCTATTTGTGGAAGAAGTCTGATGTGGAACAAGTAGTAGAAGCATACATGCTCAAGAGGGATCCCCTGAAATTCAAAGGTAACAGAATTTCGGCAACCGGGGAATCGAAGTCGGAATGCCGCGAAACTCACCGAGTAAAAGTGTTTTGCCGTTTGCGGAAGAAGTCTGATATGGAACAAGTAGCAGAAGCGTACATGCTCAAGAGGGATCACCCGAAATTCAAAGGCAGTGAATTTCGGCAACCGGGGAATGGAAGACAGAATGCCGCGAAAGTCATCGAGTCAAAGCGTTTCGCTGTTTGTGGAAGAAGTCTGATGTGGAACAAGTATCTGAAGCATACATGCTCAAGAGGGATCCCCTGAAATTCAAAGGTAACAGAATTTCGGCAACCGGGGAATCGAAGTCGGAATGCCGCGAAACTCACCGAGTAAAAGCGTTTTGCCTTTTGCGGAAGAAGTCTGATATGGAACAAGTAGCAGAAGCGTACATGCTCAAGAGGGATCACCCGAAATTCAAAGGAAACTGAATTTCGGCAACCGGAGAATCGAAGTCGAAATGCCGCGAAAGTCACCGAGTAAAATTGTTTTGCCGTTTGCGGAAGAAGTCTGATATGGAACAAGTAACAGAACCATACATGCTCAAGAGGGATCACCTGAAATTCAAAGGCAACTGAATTTTGGCAACCGGGGAATCGAAGTCGGAATGCCGCGAAACTCACCGAGTAAAAGCGTTTTGCCATTTGCGGAAGAAGTCTGATATGGAACAAGTAGCAGAAGCGTACATGCTCAAGAGGGATCACCCGAAATTCAAAGGAAACTGAATTTCGGCAACCGGAGAATCGAAGTCGAAATGCCGCGAAAGTCACCGAGTAAAATTGTTTTGCCGTTTGCGGAAGAAGTCTGATATGGAACAAGTAGCAGAAGCGTACATGCTCAAGAGGGATCACCCGAAATTCAAAGGCAGTGAATTTCGGCAACCGGGGAATCGAAGACGGAATGCCGCGAAAGTCACCCAGTCAAAGCGTTTCGCTGTTTGTGGAAGAAGTCTGATGTGGAACAAGTAGTAGAAGCATACATGCTCAAGAGGGATCCCCTGAAATTCAAAGGTAACAGAATTTCGGCAACCGGGGAATCGAAGTCGGAATGCCGCGAAACTCACCGAGTAAAAGTGTTTTGCCGTTTGCGGAAGAAGTCTGATATGGAACAAGTAGCAGAAGCGTACATGCTCAAGAGGGATCACCCGAAATTCAAAGGTAACTGAATTTCGACAACCGGGGCATCGAAGTCGGAATGCCGCGAAACTCACCGAGTAAAAGCGTTTTGCCGTTTGCGGAAGAAGTCTGATATGGAACAAGTACCAGAAGCGTACATGCTCAAGAGGGATCACCCGAAATTCAAAGGCAACTGAATTTCGGCAACCGGGGAATCGAATTCGGAATTCCGCGAAACTCTCCGAGTAAAAGCGTTTTGCCGTTTGCGGAAGAAGTCTGATATGGAACAAGTAACAGAACCATACATGCTCAAGAGGGATCACCTGAAATTCAAAGGCCACTGAATTTTGGCAACCGGGGAATCGAAGTCGGAATGCCGCGAAACTCACCGAGTAAAAGCGTTTTGCCATTTGCGGAAGAAGTCTGATATGGAACAAGTAGCAGAAGCGTACATGCTCAAGAGGGATCACCCGAAATTCAAAGGAAACTGAATTTCGGCAACCGGAGAATCGAAGTCGAAATGCCGCGAAAGTCACCGAGTAAAATTGTTTTGCCGTTTGCGGAAGAAGTCTGATATGGAACAAGTAGCAGAAGCGTACATGCTCAAGAGGGATCACCCGAAATTCAAAGGCAGTGAATTTCAGCAACCGGGGAATCGAAGACGGAATGCCGCGAAAATCACCGAGTCAAAGCGTTTCGCTGTTTGTGGAAGAAGTCTGATGTGGAACAAGTAGCAGAAGCATACATGCTCAAGAGGGATCCCCTGAAATTCAAAGGTAACAGAATTTCGGCAACCGGGGAATCGAAGGCGGAATGCCGCGAAACTCACCGAGTAAAATTGTTTTGCCGTTTGTGGAAGAAGTCTGATATGGAACAAGTAGCAGAAGCGTACATGCTGAAGAGGGATCACCCGAAATTCAAAGGCAGTGAATTTCGGCAACCGGGGAATGGAAGACAGAATGCCGCGAAAGTCACCGAGTCAAAGCGTTTCGCTGTTTGTGGAAGAAGTCTGATGTGGAACAAGTAGCAGAAGCATACATGCTCAAGAGGCATCACCTGAAATTCAAAGGCAACTGAATTTCGGCAACCGGGGAATCGAAGTCGGAATGCCGCGAAACTCACCGAGTAAAAGCGTTTTGCCATTTTCGGAAGAAGTCTGATATGGAACAAGTAGCAGAAGCGTACATGCTCAAGAGGGATCACCTGAAATTCAAAGGCAACTGAATTTTGGCAACCGGGGAATCGAAGTCGGAATGCAGCGAAACTAACCGAGTAAAAGCGTTTTTCCATTTGCGGAAGAAGTCTGATATGGAACAAGTAGCAGAAGCGTACATGCTCAAGAGGGATCACCCGAAATTCAAAGGAAACTGAATTTCGGCAACCGGAGAATCGAAGTCGAAATGCCGCGAAAGTCACCGAGTAAAATTGTTTTGCCGTTTGCGAAAGAAGTCTGATATGGAACAAGTAGCAGAAGCGTACATGCTCAGGAGGGATCACCAGAAATTCAAAGGCAACTAAATTTCGGCAACCGGGGCATCGAAGTCGGAATGCCGCGAAAGTCACCGAGTCAAAGCGTTTCGCTGTTTGTGGAAGAAGTCTGATGTGGAACAAGTACCAGAAGCGTACATGCTCAAGAGGGATCACCCGAAATTCAAAGGCAACTGAATTTCGGCAACCGGGGAATCGAAGTCGGAATGCCGCGAAACTCACCGAGTAAAAGCATTTTGCCATTTGCGGAAGAAGTCTGATATGGAACAAGTAGCAGAAGCGTACATGCTCAAGAGGGATCACCCGAAATTCAAAGGTAACTGAATTTCGACAACCGGGGCATCGAAGTCGGAATGCCGCGAAACTCACCGAGTAAAAGCGTTTTGCCGTTTGCGGAAGAAGTCTGATATGGAACAAGTACCAGAAGCGTACATGCTCAAGAGGGATCACCCGAAATTCAAAGGAAACTGAATTTCGGCAACCGGAGAATCGAAGTCGAAATGCCGCGAAAGTCACCGAGTAAAATTGTTTTGCCGTTTGCGGAAGAAGTCTGATATGGAACAAGTAGCAGAAGCGTACATACTCAAGAGGGATCACCCGAAATTCAAAGGCAGTGAATTTCGGCAACCGGGGAATCGAAGACGGAATGCCGCGAAAGTCACCCAGTGAAAGCATTTCGCTGTTTGTGGAAGAAGTCTGATGTGGAACAAGTAGTAGAAGCATACATGCTCAAGAGGGATCCCCTGAAATTCAAAGGTAACAGAATTTCGGCAACCGGGGAATCGAAGTCGGAATGCCGCGAAACTCACCGAGTAAAAGTGTTTTGCCGTTTGCGGAAGAAGTCTGATATGGAACAAGTAGCAGAAGCGTACATGCTCAAGAGGGATCACCCGAAATTCAAAGGTAACTGAATTTCGACAACCGGGGCATCGAAGTCGGAATGCCGCGAAACTCACCGAGTAAAAGCGTTTTGCCGTTTGCGGAAGAAGTCTGATATGGAACAAGTACCAGAAGCGTACATGCTCAAGAGGGATCACCCGAAATTCAAAGGCAACTGAATTTCGGCAACCGGGGAATCGAATTCGGAATTCCGCGAAACTCTCCGAGTAAAAGCGTTTTGCCGTTTGCGGAAGAAGTCTGATATGGAACAAGTAACAGAACCATACATGCTCAAGAGGGATCACCTGAAATTCAAAGGCAACTGAATTTTGGCAACCGGGGAATCGAAGTCGGAATGCCGCGAAACTCACCGAGTAAAAGCGTTTTGCCATTTGCGGAAGAAGTCTGATATGGAACAAGTAGCAGAAGCGTACATGCTCAAGAGGGATCACCCGAAATTCAAAGGAAACTGAATTTCGGCAACCGGAGAATCGAAGTCGAAATGCCGCGAAAGTCACCGAGTAAAATTGTTTTGCCGTTTGCGGAAGAAGTCTGATATGGAACAAGTAGCAGAAGCGTACATGCTCAAGAGGGATCACCAGAAATTCAAAGGCAACTAAATTTCGGCAACCGGGGCATCGAAGTCGGAATGCCGCGAAAGTCACCGAGTCAAAGCGTTTCGCTGTTTGTGGAAGAAGTCTGATGTGGAACAAGTACCAGAAGCGTACATGCTCAAGAGGGATCACCCGAAATTCAAAGGCAACTGAATTTCGGCAACCGGGGAATCGAAGTCGGAATGCCGCGAAACTCACCGAGTAAAAGCGTTTTGCCGTTTGCGGAAGAAGTCTGATATGGAACAAGTACCAGAAGCGTACATGCTCAAGAGGGATCACCCGAAATTCAAAGGAAACTGAATTTCGGCAACCGGAGAATCGAAGTCGAAATGCCGCGAAAGTCACCGAGTAAAATTGTTTTGCCGTTTGCGGAAGAAGTCTGATATGGAACAAGTACCAGAAGCGTACATGCTCAAGAGGGATCACCCGAAATTCAAAGGAAACTGAATTTCGGCAACCGGAGAATCGAAGTCGAAATGCCGCGAAAGTCACCGAGTAAAATTGTTTTGCCGTTTGCGGAAGAAGTCTGATATGGAACAAGTAGCAGAAGCGTACATGCTCAAGAGGGATCACCCGAAATTCAAAGGCAATGAATTTCGGCAACCGGGGAATGGAAGACGGAATGCCGCGAAAGTCACCGAGTCAAAGCGTTTCGCTGTTTGTGGAAGAAGTCTGATGTGGAACAAGTATCTGAAGCATACATGCTCAAGAGGGATCCCCTGAAATTCAAATGTAACAGAATTTTGGCAACCGGGGAATCGAAGTCGGAATGCCGCGAAACTCACCGAGTAAAAGTGTTTTGCCGTTTGCGGAAGAAGTCTGATATGGAACAAGTTGCAGAAGCGTACATGCTCAAGAGGGATCACCCGAAATTCAAAGGTAACTGAATTTCGACAACCGGGGCATCGAAGTCGGAATGCCGCGAAACTCACCGAGTCAAAGCGTTTCGCTGTTTGCGGGAGAAAGTCTGATGGAGAACAAGTAGCAAAAGCTTACATGCTCAAGAAGGATCCCCGAAATTCAAAGGCAAATGAATTTCGGCAACTGGGGCATCGAAGTTGAAATGCCGTGAAACTCACCGAGTCAAAGCGTTTCGCTGTTTGCGGGAGAAAGTCTGATGCAGAACAAGTAGCAGAAGCATACATGCTCAAGAGGGATCACCCGAAATTCAAAGGCAACAGAATTTCGGCAACCGGGGCATGGAAGTCAGAATTCTGCGAAACTCACCTAGTCAAAGCGTTCAGCCGTTTGCGGGAGAAAGTATGATGTAGAACAAGTAGCAGAAGCATACATGCTCTAGAGTGATCACCCGAAATTCAAAGCCAATTGAATTTCGGCAACCGAGGAATCGAAGTCGGAATGCCGCGAAACTCACCGATTAAAAGTGTTTTGTCGTTTGCGGAAAAAGTCTAATATGGAACAGGTAGCAGAAGCGTACATGCTCAAGAGGGATCACCCGAAATGCAAACGCAACTGAATTTCGGCATCCGGGGAATCGAAGTCGGAATGCCGCAAAACTCTCCGAGTCAAAGCGTTTCGCCGTTTGTTGAAGAAGTCTGATGTGGAACAAGTAGGAGAAGCATACAACCTCAAGAGGGATCACCTGAAATTCAAAGGCAACTGAATTTCGGCAACCGGGGAATCGAAGTAGGAATGCCGCGAAACTCACCGAGTAAAAGCGTTTGGCCGTTTGCGGAAGAAGTCTGATGTGGAACAAGTAGCAGAAGCTTACATGCTCAAGAGGGATCACCCGAAATTCAAAGGCAGTGAATTTCGGCAACCGGGGAATCGAAGTCGGAATGCCGCGAAAGTCACCGAGTCAAAGCGTTTCGCCGTTTGTGGAAGAAGTCTGATGTGGAACAAGTAGCAGAAGCATACATGCTCAAGAGGCATCACCTGAAATTCAAAGGCAACTGAATTTCGGCAACCGGGGAATCGAAGTCGGAATGCCGCGAAACTCACCGAGTAAAAGCGTTTTGCCATTTGCGGAAGAAGTCTGATATGGAACAAGTAGCAGAAGCGTACATGCTCAAGAGGGATCACCCGAAATTCAAAGGCAACTGAATTTCGGCAACCGGGGAATCGAAGTCGGAATTCCGCGAAACTCTCCGAGTAAAAGCGTTTTGCCGTTTGCGGAAGAAGTCTGATATGGAACAAGTACCAGAAGCGTACATGCTCAAGAGGGATCACCCGAAATTCAAAGGCAACTGAATTTCGGCAACCGGGGAATCGAAGACGGAATTCCGCGAAACTCTCCGAGTAAAAGCGTTTTGCCGTTTGCGGAAGAAGTCTGATGTGGAACAAGTAACAGAACCATACATGCTCAAGAGGGATCCCCTGAAATTCAAAGGTAACAGAATTTTGGCAACCGGGGAATCGAAGTCGGAATGCCGCGAAACTCACCGAGTAAAAGTGTTTTGCCATTTGCGGAAGAAGTCTGATATGGAACAAGTAGCAGAAGCGTACATGCTCAAGAGGGATCACCCGAAATTCAAAGGTAACTGAATTTCGACAACCGGGGCATCGAAGTCGGAATGCCGCGAAAGTCACCGAGTAAAAGCGTTTGGCCGTTTGCGGAAGAAGTCTGATATGGAACAAGTAGCAGAAGCGTACATGCTCAAGAGTGATCACCCGAAATTCAAAGGCAGTGAATTTCGGCAACCGGGGAATGGAAGACAGAATGCCGCGAAAGTCACCGAGTCAAAGCGTTTCGCTGTTTGTGGAACAAGTAGCAAAAGCATACATGCTCAAGAGGGATCCCCTGAAATTCAAAGGTAACAGAATTTCAGCAACCGGGGAATCGAAGTCGGAATGCCGCGAAACTCACAGAGTAAAAGCGTTTTGCCGTTTGCGGAAGAAGTCTGATACGGAACAAGTAGCAGAAGCGTACATGCTCAAGAGGGATCACCCGAAATTCAAAGGCAACTGAATTTCACCAACCGGGGCATCAAAGTCGGAATGCCGTGAAACTTACCGAGTCAAAGCGTTTTGCTGTTTGCGGAAGAAGTCTGATGTGGAACAAGTAGCAGAAGCATACATGCTCAAGAGGGATCACCCGAAATTCAAAGGAAACTGAATTTCGGCAACCGGAGAATCGAAGTCGAAATGCCGCGAAACTCTCCGAGTCAAAGCGTTTCGCCGTTTGCGGAAGAAGTCTGATGTTGAACAAGTAGCAGAAGCATACATGCTTAGGAGGGATCACCAGAAATTCAAAGGCAACTGAATTTCGGCAACCGGGGCATCGAAGTCGGAATGCCGCGAAACTCACCTAGTCAAACCGTTTTGCCGTCTGCGGAAGAAGTCTGATGTGGAACAAGTAGTAGAAGCATACATGCTCAAGTGGGATCACCCGAAATTCAAAGGAAACTGAGTTTCGGCAACCGGAGAATCGAAGTCGAAATGCCGCGAAAGTCACCGAGTAAAATTGTTTTGCCGTTTGCGGAAGAAGTCTGATATGGAACAAGTAGCAGAAGCGTACATGCTCAAGAGGGATCACCCGAAATTCAAAGGCAGTGAATTTCGGCAACCGGGGAATCGAAGACGGAATGCCGCGAAAGTCACCGAGTCAAAGCGTTTCGCTGTTTGTGGAAGAAGTCTGATGTGGAACAAGTATCTGAAGCATACATGCTCAAGAGGGATCCCCTGAAATTCAAAGGTAACAGAATTTCGGCAACCGGGGAATCAAAGTCGGAATGCCGCGAAACTCACCGAGTAAAAGCGTTTTGCCGTTTGCGGAAGAAGTCTGATATGGAACAAGTAGCAGAAGCGTACATGCTCAAGAGGGATCACCCGAAATTCAAAGGTAACTGAATTTCGACAACCGGGGCATCGAAGTCGGAATGCCGCGAAACTCACCGAGTCAAAGCGTTTCGCTGTTTGCGGGAGAAAGTCTGATGTAGAACAAGTAGCAAAAGCTTACATGCTCAAGAAGGATCCCCGAAATTCAAAGGCAAATGAATTTCGGCAACTGGGGCATCGAAGTTGAAATGCCGTGAAACTCACCGAGTCAAAGCGTTTCGCTGTTTGCGGGAGAAAGTCTGATGGAGAACAAGTAGCAAAAGCTTACATGCTCAAGAAGGATCCCCGAAATTCAAAGGCAAATGAATTTCGGAAACTGGGGCATCGAAGTTGAAATGCCGTGAAACTCACCGAGTCAAAGCGTTTTGCTGTTTGCGGGAGAAAGTCTGATGCAGATCAAGTAGCAGAAGCATACATGCTCAAGAGGGATCACCCGAAATTCAAAGGCAACAGAATTTCGGCAACCGGGGCATGGAAGTCAGAATTCTGCGAAACTCACCTAGTCAAAGCGTTCAGCCGTTTGCGGGAGAAATTATGATGTAGAACAAGTAGCAGAAGCATACATGCTCTAGAGTGATCACCCGAAATTCAAAGCCAATTGAATTTCGGCAACCGAGGAATCGAAGTCGGAATGCCGCGAAACTCACCGATTAAAAGTGTTTTGTCGTTTGCGGAAAAAGTCTAATATGGAACAGGTAAAAGAAGCGTACATGCTCAAGAGGGATCACCCGAAATGCAAACGCAACTGAATTTCGGCATCCGGGGAATCGAAGTCGGAATTCCGCGAAACTCTCCGAGTAAAAGCGTTTTGCCGTTTGCGGAAGAAGTCTGATATGGAACAAGTACCAGAAGCGTACATGCTCAAGAGGGATCACCCGAAATTCAAAGGCAACTGAATTTCGGCAACCGGGGAATCAAAGACGGAATTCCGCGAAACTCTCCGAGTAAAAGCGTTTTGCCGTTTGCGGAAGAAGTCTGATGTGGAACAAGTAACAGAACCATACATGCTCAAGAGGGATCCCCTGAAATTCAAAGGTAACAGAATTTTGGCAACCGGGGAATCGAAGTCGGAATGCCGCGAAACTCACCGAGTAAAAGTGTTTTGCCATTTGCGGAAGAAGTCTGATATGGAACAAGTAGCAGAAGCGTACATGCTCAAGAGGGATCACCCGAAATTCAAAGGTAACTGAATTTCGACAACCGGGGCATCGAAGTCGGAATGCCGCGAAAGTCACCGAGTAAAAGCGTTTGGCCGTTTGCGGAAGAAGTCTGATATGGAACAACTAGCAGAAGCGTACATGCTCAAGAGGGATCACCCGAAATTCAAAGGCAGTGAATTTCGGCAACCGGGGAATGGAAGACAGAATGCCGCGAAAGTCACCGAGTCAAAGCGTTTCGCTGTTTGTGGAACAAGTAGCAGAAGCATACATGCTCAAGAGGGATCCCCTGAAATGCAAAGGTAACAGAATTTCAGCAACCGGGGAATCGAAGTCGGAATGCCGCGAAACTCACAGAGTAAAAGCGTTTTGCCGTTTGCGGAAGAAGTCTGATACGGAACAAGTAGCAGAAGCGTACATGCTCAAGAGGGATCACCCGAAATTCAAAGGCAACTGAATTTCACCAACCGGGGCATCGAAGTCGGAATGCCGCGAAACTTACCGAGTCAAAGCGTTTTGCTGTTTGCGGAAGAAGTCTGATGTGGAACAAGTAGCAGAAGCATACATGCTCAAGAGGGATCACCCGAAATTCAAAGGAAACTGAATTTCGGCAACCGGAGAATCGAAGTCGAAATGCCGCGAAACTCTCCGAGTCAAAGCGTTTCGCCGTTTGCGGAAGAAGTCTGATGTTGAACAAGTAGCAGAAGCATACATGCTTAGGAGGGATCACCAGAAATTCAAAGGCAACTGAATTTCGGCAACCGGGGCATCGAAGTCGGAATGCCGCGAAACTCACCTAGTCAAACCGTTTTGCCGTCTGCGGAAGAAGTCTGATGTGGAACAAGTAGTAGAAGCATACATGCTCAAGTGGGATCACCCGAAATTCAAAGGAAACTGAGTTTCGGCAACCGGAGAATCGAAGTCGAAATGCCGCGAAAGTCACCGAGTAAAATTGTTTTGCCGTTTGCGGAAGAAGTCTGATATGGAACAAGTAGCAGAAGCGTACATGCTCAAGAGGGATCACCCGAAATTCAAAGGCAGTGAATTTCGGCAACCGGGGAATCGAAGACGGAATGCCGCGAAAGTCACCGAGTCAAAGCGTTTCGCTGTTTGTGGAAGAAGTCTGATGTGGAACAAGTATCTGAAGCATACATGCTCAAGAGGGATCCCCTGAAATTCAAAGGTAACAGAATTTCGGCAACCGGGGAATCAAAGTCGGAATGCCGCGAAACTCACCGAGTAAAAGCGTTTTGCCGTTTGCGGAAGAAGTCTGATATGGAACAAGTAGCAGAAGCGTACATGCTCAAGAGGGATCACCCGAAATTCAAAGGTAACTGAATTTCGACAACCGGGGCATCGAAGTCGGAATGCCGCGAAACTCACCGAGTCAAAGCGTTTCGCTGTTTGCGGGAGAAAGTCTGATGGAGAACAAGTAGCAAAAGCTTACATGCTCAAGAAGGATCCCCGAAATTCAAAGGCAAATGAATTTCGGCAACTGGGGCATCGAAGTTGAAATGCCGTGAAACTCACCGAGTCAAAGCGTTTCGCTGTTTGCGGGAGAAAGTCTGATGCAGAACAAGTAGCACAAGCATACATGCTCAAGAGGGATCACCCGAAATTCAAAGGCAACAGAATTTCGGCAACCGGGGCATGGAAGTCAGAATTCTGCGAAACTCACCTAGTCAAAGCGTTCAGCCGTTTGCGGGAGAAAGTATGATGTAGAACAAGTAGCAGAAGCATACATGCTCTAGAGTGATCACCCGAAATTCAAAGCCAATTGAATTTCGGCAACCGAGGAATCGAAGTCGGAATGCCGCGAAACTCACCGATTAAAAGTGTTTTGTCGTTTGCGGAAGAAGTCTAATATGGAACAGGTAGCAGAAGCGTACATGCTCAAGAGGGATCACCCGAAATGCAAACGCAACTGAATTTCGGCATCCGGGGAATCGAAGTCGGAATGCCGCGAAACTCTCCGAGTCAAAGCGTTTCGCCGTTTGTTGAAGAAGTCTGATGTGGAACAAGTAGGAGAAGCATACAACCTCAAGAGGGATCACCTGAAATTCAAAGGCAATTGAATTTCGGCAACTGGGGAATCGAAGTAGGAATGCCGCGAAACTCACCGAGTAAAAGCGTTTGGCCGTTTGCGGAAGAAGTCTGATGTGGAACAAGTAGCAGAAGCTTACATGCTCAAGAGGGATCACCCGAAATTCAAAGGCAGTGAATTTCGGCAACCGGGGAATCGAAGTCGGAATGCCGCGAAAGTCACCGAGTCAAAGCGTTTCGCCGTTTGTGGAAGAAGTCTGATGTGGAACAAGTAGCAGAAGCATACATGCTCAAGAGGCATCACCTGAAATTCAAAGGCAACTGAATTTCGGCAACCGGGGAATCGAAGTCGGAATGCCGCGAAACACACCGAGTAAAAGCGTTTTGCCATTTGCGGAAGAAGTCTGATATGGAACAAGTAGCAGAAGCGTACATGCTCAAGAGGGATCACCCGAAATTCAAAGGCAACTGAATTTCGGCAACCGGGGAATCGAAGTCGGAATTCCGGGAAACTCTCCGAGTAAAAGCGTTTTGCCGTTTGCGGAAGAAGTCTGATATGGAACAAGTACCAGAAGCGTACATGCTCAAGAGGGATCACCCGAAATTCAAAGGCAACTGAATTTCGGCAACCGGGGAATCGAAGTCGGAATTCCGCGAAACTCTCCGAGTAAAAGCGTTTTGCCGTTTGCGGAAGAAGTCTGATATGGAACAAGTAACAGAACCATACATGCTCAAGAGGGATCACCTGAAATTCAAAGGCAACTGCATTTCGGCAACCGGGGAATCGAAGTCGGAATGCCACGAAACTCTCCGACTCAAAGTGTTAGTCCGTTTGCGGAAGAAGTCTGATGTGGAACAAGTAGCAGAAGCTTACATGCTCAACAGGGGTCACTCGAAATTCAAAGGCAACTGAATTTCGGCAACCGGGGAATCGAAGTCGGAATGCCGCAAAACGCTCCGAGTAAAAGCGTTTTGCCGTTTGCGGAAGAAGTTTGATGTTGAACAAGTAGCAGAAGTGTACATGCTCAAGAGGGATCACTCGAAATTCAAAGTGAACTGAATTTCGGCAACCGGGGCATCGAAGTCGGAATGCCGCGACACCCACCGAGTCAAAGTGTTTTGCCGTTTATGGAGGAAGTCTGATGTGGAACAAGTAGCAGAAGCATACATGCTCAAGAGGGATCACCTGAAATTCAAAGGCAACTGAATTTCGGCAACCGGGGAATCGAAGGCGGAATGCCGCGAAACTCACCGAGTAAAAGCATTTTGCCGTTTGCGGAAGAAGTCTGATATGGAACAAATACAGAAGCGTACATGCTCAAGAGGGATCAACCGAAATTCATAGGCAACTGAATTTCGGCAACCGAGGAATCGAAGTAGGAATGCCGCGAAACTCACCGAGTAGAAGCGTTTTGCCATTTGCGGAGGAAGTCTGATGTGGAACAAGTAGCAGAAGCATAAATGCTCAAGAGGGATCACCCGAAATTCAAAGGCAACTGAATTTCGGCAACCGGGGAATCGAAGTAGGAATGCCGCGAAACTCACCGAGTAAAAGCGTTTGGCCGTTTGCGGACGAAGTCTGATGTGGAACAAGTAGCAGAAGCTTACATGCTCAAGAGGGATCACCCGAAATTCAAAGGCAGTGAATTTCGACAACCGGGGAATCGAAGACGGAATGCCGCGAAAGTCACCGAGTCAAAGCGTTTCGCCGTTTGTGGAAGAAGTCTGATGTGGAACAAGTAGCAGAAGCATACATGCTCAAGAGGGATCCCCTGAAATTCAAAGGGAACAGAATTTCGGCAACCGGGGAATCGAAGTCGGAATGCCGTGAAACTCACCGAGTAAAAGTGTTTTACCGTTTGCGGAAGAAGTCTGATATGGAACAAGTAGCAGAAGCGTACATGCTCAAGAGGGATCACCCGAAATTCAAAGGTAACTGAATTTCGACAACCGGGGCATCGAAGTCAGAATGCCGCGAAACTCACCGAGTCAAAGCGTTTCGCTGTTTGCGGGAGAAAGTCTGATGTATAACAAGTAGCAAAAGCTTACATGCTCAAGAAGGATCCCCGAAATTCAAAGGCAAATGAATTTCGGCAACTGGGGCATCGAAGTTGAAATGCCGTGAAACTCACCGAGTCAAAGCGTTTCGCTGTTTGCGGGAGAAAGTCTGATGCAGAACAAGTAGCAGAAGCATACATGCTCAAGAGGGATCACCCGAAATTCAAAGGCAACAGAATTTCGGCAACCGGGGCATGGAAGTCAGAATTCTGCGAAACTCACCTAGTCAAAGCGTTCAGCCGTTTGCGGGAGAAAGTATGATGTAGAACAAGTAGCAGAAGCATTCATGCTCTAGAGTGATCACCCGAAATTCAAAGCCAATTGAATTTCGGCAACCGGGGAATCGAAGTCGGAATGCCGCGAAACTCACCGATTAAAAGTGTTTTGTCGTTTGCGGAAGAAGTCTAATATGGAACAGGTAGCAGAAGCGTACATGCTCAAGAGGGATCACCTGAAATACAAACGCAACTGAATTTCGGCAACCGGGGAATCGAAGTAGGAATGCCGCGAAACTCACCGAGTAAAAGCGTTTGGCCGTTTGCGGAAGAAGTCTGATGTGGAACAAGTAGCAGAAGCTTACATGCTCAAGAGGGATCACCCGAAATTCAAAGGCAGTGAATTTCGGCAACCGGGGAATCGAAGATGGAATGCCGCGAAAGTCACCGAGTCAAAGCGTTTCACCGTTTGTGGAAGAAGTCTGATGTGGAACAAGTAGCAGAAGCATACATGCTCAAGAGGCATCACCTGAAATTCAAAGGGAACAGAATTTCGGCAACCGGGGAATCGAAGTCGGAATGCCGCGAAACTCACCGAGTAAAACCTTTTTGCCATTTACGGAAGAAGTCTGATATGGAACAAGTAGCAGAAGCGTACATGCTCAAGAGGGATCACCCGAAATTCAAATGCAACTGAATTTCGGCAACCGGGGAATCGAAGTCGGAATTCCGCGAAACTCTCCGAGTAAAAGCGTTTTGCCGTTTGCGGAAGAAGTCTGATATGGAACAAGTACCAGAAGCGTACATGCTCAAGAGGGATCACCCGAAATTCAAAGGCAACTGAATTTCGGCAACCGGGGAATCGAAGTCGGAAGTCCGCGAAACTCTCCGAGTAAAATCGTTTTGCCGTTTGCGGAAGAAGTCTGATATGGAACAAGTAACAGAACCATACATGCTCAAGAGGGATCACCTGAAATTCAAAGGCAACTGAATTTTGGCAACCGGGGAATCGAAGTCGGAATGCCGCGAAACTCACCGATTAAAAGTGTTTTGTCGTTTGCGGAAGAAGTCTAATATGGAACAGGTAGCAGAAGCGTACATGCTCAAGAGGGATCACCCGAAATGCAAACGCAACTGAATTTCGGCAACCGGGGAATCGAAGTCGGAATGCCGCGAAACTCTCCGAGTCAAAGCGTTTCGCCGTTTGTTGAAGAAGTCTGATGTGGAACAAGTAGGAGAAGCATACAAGCTCAAGAGGGATCACCTGAAATTCAAAGGCAACTGAATTTCGGCAACCGGGGAATCGAAGTAGGAATGCCGCGAAACTCACCGAGTAAAAGCGTTTGGCCGTTTGCGGAAGAAGTCTGATGTGGAACAAGTAGCAGAAGCTTACATGCTCAAGAGGGATCACCCGAAATTCAAAGGCAGTGAATTTAGGCTACCGGGGACTCGAAGACGGAATGCCGCGAAAGTCACCGAGTCAAAGCGTTTCGCCGTTTGTGGAAGAAGTCTGATGTGCAACAAGTAGCAGAAGCATACATGCTCAAGAGGCATCACCTGAAATTCAAAGGGAACAGAATTTCGGCAACCGGGGAATCGAAGTCGGAAAGCCGCGAAACTCACCGAGTAAAAGCTTTTTGCCGTTTGCGGAAGAAGTCTGATATGGAACAAGTAGCAGAAGCGTACATGCTCAAGAGGGATCACCCGAAATTCAAAGGCAACTGAATTTCGGCAACCGGGGAATCGAAGTCGGAATTCCGCGAAACTCTCCGAGTAAAAGCGTTTTGCCGTTTGCGGAAGAAGTCTGATATGGAACAAGTACCAGAAGCGTACATGCTCAAGAGGGATCACCCGAAATTCAAAGGCAACTGAATTTCGGCAACCGGGGAATCGAAGTCGGAATGCCACGAAACTCTCCGACTCAAAGCGTTAGGCCGTTTGCGGAAGAAGTCTGATGTGGAACAAGTAGCAGAAGCTTACATGCTCAAGAGGGATCACCCGAAATTCAAAGGCAACTGAATTTCGGCAACCGGGGAATCGAAGTCGGAATGCCGCGAAACTCACCGAGTAAAAGCGTTTTGCCGTTTGCGGAAGAAATCTGATATGGAACAAGTAACAGAAGCGTACATGCTCAAGAGGGATCACCCGAAATTCAAATGCAACTGCATTTCGGCAACCGGGGAATCGAAGTCGGAATGCCACGAAACTCTCCGACTCAAAGCGTTAGGCCGTTTGCGGAAGAAGTCTGATGTGGAACAAGTAGCAGAAGCTTACATGCTCAAGAGGGGTCACTCGAAATTCAAAGGCAACTGAATTTCGGCAACCGGGGAATCGAAGTCGGAATGCCGCGAAACTCTCCGAGTAAAAGCGTTTTGCCGTTTGCGGAAGAAGTTTGATGTTGAACAAGTAGCAGAAGTGTACATGCTCAACAGGGATCACTCGAAATTCAAAGTGAACTGAATTTCGGCAACCGGGGCATCGAAGTCGGAATGCCGCGAAACCCACCGAGTCAAAGTGTTTTGCCGTTTGTGGAGGAAGTCTGATGTGGAACAAGTAGCAGAAGCATACATGCTCAAGAAGGATCACCTGAAATTCAAAGGCAACTGAATTTCGGCAACCGGGGAATCGAAGTCGGAATGCCGTGAAACTCACCGAGTAAAAGCATTTTGCCGTTTGCGGAAGAAGTCTGATATGGAACAAGTAGCAGAAGCGTACATGCTCAAGAGGGATCAACCGAAATTCATAGGCAACTGAATTTCGGCAACCGAGGAATCGAAGTAGGAATGCCGCAAAACTCACCGAGTAGAAGCGTTTTGCCATTTGCGGAGGAAGTCTGATGTGGAACAAGTAGCAGAAGCATAAATGCTCAAGAGGGATCACCCGAAATTCAAAGGCAACTGAATTTCGGCAACCGGGGAATCGAAGGCGGAATGCCGGGAAACTCACCGAGTAAAAGCGTTTTGCCGTTTGCGGAAGAAGTCTGATATGGAACAAGTAGCAGAAGCGTACATGCTCAAGAGGGATCACCCGATGTTTTTTTTTTTTTTTAAGTTGTCTTTTATTTTTTTAGCTGTTTTTTTATGCCTTTTGAGAATATTTTTTTTTTGCTTCTTTCTTTGTTTTTTTTCTTTTAACAATTTTTTTTTTAATTTAGTTTATTAATGTTAAATTTTTTTAGTTAGTTATTAGACTTTCATGACACGTTTTCCGGATTTAACAGGTTAACCTAATTTTTTTTCTTTTTAATTAATTTTTTTCGTTTAGTTTAATTTGTTAATGTTAAATTTCTTTCTATTTAGTTATTAGACTTTCATGACACACGTTTTCCAGAATTAACGGCTTAACCTGGTTTGACAAGTTAACCTAGAATTATTATTTTTTTGCAATTTATTCTTTTTAATTAATTTTTTTCATTTAGTTTAGTTTGTTATTGTTAAATTTCTTTCTATTTAGTTATTAGACTTTCAAGACACATATCCCGAGTTTCACGGGTTAACCTGATTTCACGGGTGAACCCAGTTAATTCTGGGTTGACCCGTCAATTTTTTTATTTATTTTTATTTTCATAAATTTTTTTGTTTAATTTAGTTTGTTAATGTTAATTTTTTTATATATTTAGTTATCAGACTTTCATGACACATATCCTGGGTTTAACAGGTTAACATGATTTGACGAGTTAACCTGGATTTTTTATTTTTTCTTTTTAATTAATTTTTTTCGTTTAGTTCAGTTTGTTAATGTTCACTTTTTTTTTTATTTAGTTACCAGACATTCATGACACGGATCTGGGGTTTAATGGGTTAACTTGGTTTGACAAGTTAACCTGTAATTTTTTTTTGTGTTTTTTTTTCCTTTTAAATTAATTTTTTTCGTTTAATTTAAATTGTTGATGTTAAATTTTTTTCTATTTAGTTAACAAACTTTCATGACACGAATTCCGGGTTTGACAGGTTAACCTGGTTTGACGAGTTAGCCCAGTTAATTCAGTGTTAACCCATTAATTTGTTTTTTTCCTTTTTAATTATCAAACTTTCACGATGCGAATTCAAGGTATGACGGGTTAACCTGATTTGAAGGGTTAACCCAATTAATTCATATTTTTTTTCTTTTTTTTCATTAGTTTTTTTCTTCCTATTAGTTTTTTTTTCTTTTTAACTAATCTATTTAATTATCACACTTTTATGATATGACCTTGCAACCAGATCCACGTCCAATGCTAATGGGTCTGGTATTGCAGTCCAAACACTTTTATGTTAAGGGTTAACCCAAATTTAATATTATTATAAATATTATAAATATTACTCTTAGGTCAGGCGTTGCAACCAAACCTAAGACTTTTGAGTATAACTTTGTAAAAAAACCTAACACTTTTAGATCTTGATTATTTTTGAAATGCAAAAAATAATTAACCCTCAACATCGCGGGGCATGTAACTAGTTGGACTGAAAAGGGGACAAAAAACAAGAGAAAAATAGCAAAAAGCCAGTGTTCCCAGCTTTGCTTTCGTCCCTAGAATGCAAACAAAGTGAACGAAATAAAACACAGAGGAGAGACGGGGGGGAAAAGTGAACCAGGGGAAACACGAAAAAACCAAGGGCTAAACAAAGAGGATAAAGGAACGAAAAAGAACAAAAAAGAAGAGAAGGAATAAAACGCAGAGAGGAGACACCAGGGGAACAAAAACAAACGAACCAGGGGAGAGAAAAAAAGGAAAAACATGGGAGGAGACGGTGAACAGGACATACGGAGAGATAGACCGAGAAAGACAGAGGAGGACGGACAGGGAGGAGACAAAAAGAGCCACGAACAAGAGAGGAGGAATCATAGAACCGAACTATACAGAGGGGAGCAAATTTTTGCCCCTGTTTCTTCTCAAAGACACAGAGGCGTTCGTGCCTCACGATCGTGAGGCACGAACGCGTGAAGAAAGGCCACGGAAAAAAGGAGAAAAACAGGGGGACACGAAAAAGCCAGGAGACAGAGGAGGAGGAGAACGAAAACACAAAGGAGTTGGCGGGTAAAAGAAGAAGAAGAAGAAAACAGAGGGGACGAGCAAGGGGGGCACGAAAACAGGGAGAGGCATTGGCCAGCCAATGCAGGAGCGCCAACCTCGTCCCCGGTTGCGCCACCTCCCTCTCCCTCCGAACAGGCGAACACGAAGAAAAATAGAGAGCACGAACGAGCAGGGAGAAGACACGCAGACGAAGTGAGCACAAGAGGAAGATAAAGGGAAGCAATAGGTGAGAATCCATCAACACTGCAAGCGTCTTCGGTCTCCAGCAGAACAGGTAAGCAAGCCTTTCCAAATTGCATTTTGTTCATTTAGGTGAATGGCTCTGTGCAAGTGAATTTTAATTCACTTGCACAGCGTAGCAACACCCAGCTGGGTCACTGGCTTGGGCCAATGACGGGGCCGGGCTGGTTGGGTCCAGCCCATCCCAATAAATTAAAATAAAAAATAAAAACATAAAAAAAAATAAAAAAATATATGTATGCATGAATAAAAATAATATAAATTTATTAGTTTATTCACTAACGCTAGAGTCAGGAATAAAATATCAGTTTAAATTCATATTATTTTTATTCATTGTATTTTATTTTATTTAGCTAGAAACATAAAAAATATGTGCATGCATAAAAATAAATTTATTTTATTTGTTTATTCACTTACGCCAGAGTCAGGAATAAAAATATTGATCCAAATTTATTTTATAGCTACGTAATATTTACCAACACTAGAGTTGTAATTTTTCGTAGTTGAATATTCACTGGTGCTAGAGTCAGAAATATTGCAAGTAAACCATCAGAGCATAAACCAATAAATATTTAGCAATTTAAGACAAAACCTGCAATGCAGTCTGCTTCAGGCTTAACGTTTAAGGGTTGATAATATCTTCTCTTTTACGTAACCAATCCCGAATCACAGAATCTCTGTTGACCAGTTAGGCTTCCTAGTGACCGTAATACTAAGTGGTGATTCCTTAAATAAAACATTTTCTATTAAAAGAACCAGATGCCAGAAATCTGTTTTTTTTTTTTCATAAACCAAGAATTATTTTTAAGGCAGCCGCGATGTCGGATGCGACAATGTTATAAAAAAATAAATACTTGCAAAATTAAGCACCAACTCAATTTAAAATTTTTTTTGTTAAGACTGTAATAACCAATATATAAAGCTACAGAAAGAATAAAAAAATATCAAAAAATAAAAAAAAAATTATATGATATATAATAGCCTTGTAGAAAAATCAACCCTAACTCCACACTCCTCCATTGACACAGATTATTTGAATATTAACGAGAAATATTCACAGTTTACACAGCACACCGTACACCAAATTAAGAGAAAACAACTGCGAACGAAGGGAAGGAAGACAGAATAAGAGATAAGCTTATTCATGAATAATTTACAATCACAGAGATAAATTAAAAATACTTTATAACAAATCAAAACATGTTTTTACCAAATATAGTCGCGCCTGCTACCGCTAGGGCTAAACCGGGCAGGACTTCCATCCTCTTTGGTTAATAAAGTGAAGTTATCCAATATACCGTTGTTCCAGTAGGTAGAGTAAACATCTGGAACATGTGCAACCTTCAAACAATCTCCATTCTCTTCACTGGGTTGCAAAGTCATGATGAGTTCTTTTGGCATATTGAAAAATTCCAATACCTTTAGCATGGTCAGGTGTTCAATACCTGACGGCACCCTTTTCAATTCCTTGCAGCTTTGGACGATCAGCTTTTCAAGACAAGGCATTGCTCCTTGTTGAACAGTTATCACTCTGAGACTCTCTAATTTATTTAAGCCCAGGAACTTGAGCCGTTGAAATCCCTTAGCTTGGAAACACAGCATCTCCCCATCGTAAACCTGTACAAGCTCGAGGTGTAGTAGATTGGGCAGATGTTGAAGAGATAGCAGTGGATCATCACTTAACCGACTCCATCTTAAAACCAACTTGGCCAAGCTATCCGAAGAATGCAACCACTCAGGTAAACTATGTAACCGTCCTGTCAGGTACAATCGCTGAAGAAATCGAGGAGGATTTGATAAGTACTCCAAATCAATGAATTCACTGTCTGTGATTGAAGTAATAGATAAGGAACGAAGGTCTGTCAGCTTTGTAACAGAAGAACATAGAGCCTTCCCATGTTCCTTCCTGAACTTTACAATGCCTAACCGTCTCAACTGATTCAACCTTCCCAGTTCCAGCAGAAGATCACCGCCTTGATTTGCCTCTACATAGCAGAGTTTTTGTAAGGATTGTAGACTTCCGATTTGAGGTGGTGGTTGGAAACCATATTTGGTTCGAATCCTGTCATCAGAATCAATTTCATAACGATACACCAAAAGGTGGCGAAGTTTTCTGAGCTTCAGAATCTCAACAGGCAATTCAGAGATTTGAGTATATTTTAGATCCAACGTTTCCAGATTCAGAAGCTTGCTAATGGAGCTTGGAATGGAATTGACATTGGTGTTCCTCAAACTTAGATACTTTAAGAGGAAGAGGCTGGAAACTTTGCTGGGGAATTCCTTCAGAGGTGCTCCTTCCAGATCTAACACATTAAGCAACCTCAGGTGACCAAACGACAAATTAGGCGCAGGAGAATCAGGACAAGAATCTGCCCCCCAAAATATGAGCACTGAACGAAGTCGAGAGGCAACATGTCTTCGTTGTATACTTGGCACGGCTTTATGCATTGACACACGACGGACTTTTTCAGACCACATCAGGCCTTCTTCCTTGACTATTGCTACAAAGTCCTGGTCTTTCGCCTTCGTAATCATAATCTCGCACAGAAGGTCATGGATGCGGCATGTTTTAACGCGTCCATCACTGGTTGCCTCTACCACACGAACCAAGCTTCTTTTTATGAGCTCATTCAGGTAGTCGTCTGCAACTTCCTCTAATGTTATTCCTTCCTTTCCTTCCGCAAATCCTTCAGCTACCCATAGCCGAATAAGTTTCATCCGCTCTATTGGATTTCCTGCGGGGAAGATGCTGAAATACAACAAGCAAGATTTGAGATAGTAAGGCAAATCATTGTAACTCAGTGACAGTATTTTTCTCGCACTCATCAGCGTGTCGTTGCTTTCAAATCCAGCACCGAGGCTACGATGGACCATTTCCCATTCGTCTATTTTATTCTTGTCTTTTGCTGCCAAGACACCACTGATTGAGACAATTGCAAGTGGCAATCCCTCACATCTACCAAGAATTGTTTCTGAAACATTCTTCAAATGTGGAGGGCAAGTATTGTTCTGAAATATCTTTTTGCAGAACAAAATCCAAGATTCTTCTTGAGATAATGGGTCCAAAGGAAATACTCTGTCAGGGAAATCCATGCATGCGGTAGAGGCAACTTCAGTATTACGAGTTGTGACCATAATTCGGCTGCCACAGTTGCTGTTTGGCAAGGCATGTTGGAAAGCACCCCAGGCACTTGTGTGCCATACATCATCCAAGACAATCAGGTACTTCTTCTGTTGCAGAAATTTATTGATCACTGTCCTTAGCTTATCATAGTCCATGCTATCCACACCTTTAGGACCTGGTTTTCTGTGAACACGAAAGAGTTGTTGAATGATGTCTTTTAGGAGTTCCTCTTTCTTGAAAGATTGAGAAACGGTGATCCAAGCTCGGAACTTGAATTGTTTCTTCACATCTGGATCATCGTAGACTTTTTTCACCAAGGTTGACTTCCCCAACCCTCCCATCCCAACCACGGAAACCACCTCCCGTCCTGATTTTCTTTCCAAAAGCCACTCGATCAACTGCCTTTTGGGTTTATCAATGCCCACCAAATCAGCTTCTTCGAGCAGAAGGCCATCCCCTTGAGATTCCAGCCTTGAAATGCTGCTGAAGGTTGAGCCTTGCCCCATTATATTATTTCTGATCAGGTATCTCCGGTGTGCTTCTGAGATGCCTATTACTCTGGCTTTGATGGCTCGGATTCTTGAAGCTATTTGATGGCGAGCTCTTAAATTCACAGAGTAGTCGAAACTTCTTAGGAGAGGAGCAAAGAATCTCTGTCCACGATCATGTGTAAGACGCAGCTTGAAATCATCAAGAGCATCTTCCGTCTCATAAGCAATATCTCTCACTTTCTTGACCAACACTTCAAGCCTCGGGTCCCTCTCTTCCATGGCATCAGCAACTCTTAAAAAGGCTTTCATGAACTCCAGTTCGTCACTGATATACTCAGCTTCTGTCCGAACCCCTGTCAAAAGCTGGCCCTCTTCTTCGAGAATTTGAGCAAGCTTCGAGAGGAGCAAGTTCACTGAACCTTCAGCCATTTTATCCCTTGCTTAAATAGCTAGAAGTTCGGGATCTGCTTGGTTACAAGATAGAGTTGGTTCTGTTTGTCAGAAAATTAACTGTATCCGAAGTGCTATTCTAATATATGCATCAGATTTGTGACAGGAATGGGTATTTCTTAAAAGAAGGCTGGAGATGGGATTTTTGTTGTATGTGTCAGGACACTAAGAATTTAGAAGCAGCTGGTTTTGTTCAGGGTTCAGGTTAAATGTCAGGCTTGGTTGTGTTTTTTTTTCCCTTCAAGGAATGGACCTTGAAGAGAAGGTTGTTTTGAACTGTGATTCTGAGACTCCAACTTTGGGCTTATATAGTTTGGTCTCGCTAAGATCAACCAGCCATGGTTGTCATAGGAAATATTCGAGATCCGTGGTGATCTGTTATCCACACACCATCCAGTCACTTATTTGCTTGGGAGCATAGTTTACTCAGAATTTTCGTAAGCAGCAATATAGATCTGTAGTTTTTTATTGTCTCTTCCAAAAATTGTAAATTCCATGAAATTCTCCAATTTGGCTTAAAGTTATGCCAGCCTCAAAAGTATATGGCCATTTCTACCGATTAGAGTCCAGAGAGCTTAGAGTACTTGCGCAGGAGAGTTAAATGATTGATGATCTCTCACTCGCTGAAAGTTCCAAGCAGCTCCTTTTCTCTTTCGTGGAAAACTTCACGGGCTGCTGTCAAAATTAAAATTCCAAGGGTCATTTTCATGAATGATGAGGCACCTACGAAGCCTAATTTGTTTTCTTTTCCTTTTTATTAGAAAGGGATGAAAAAACTATGTATTTTAAACTCAACCCGACCTGACTTGAAAAACTCATGACGTGCAGCTTGAATCGAGAAACCCGGGACTCAGAGACCGACTCAAACCAGATTTCTAGTCGAGCCGAGCCGAACAAGATGTTGAGGTAGTAAAACCTGATTAACCCAGCCATGTTTTCAGTGACTTGCATGACCTGCAAAACTAGTTGGGTCAATCGAGATAACTCATAACCTTTTCCAAGGACTTCCTTTTCCTGAAATACCACCTGAATAGTTCCGTTCGCAAGGTTGAAAAGTTCAATATTTCTTCTAGGAAATTGCAGATATGACAACACATCCACTCAAACAAGCTACAACGTCCACTCAAACAAGCTACAACGTCCTTTTTGTCCTTATCAGCAAGTAAGATTCTTTTAAGAAAAAAAACAAACCTGTAAGCTGATGGCTACCTCGTCATTGATATGGCACTCTGTTCACTAATCAATAACCAGGTGTTACATTCTGACCATGGAAACATCCTTGTCACCACTCATCACCACCAAGACAATATCGAGCATTAACAAGTATTAACAACAAATGATGAACTCTGCTATTACCAAGTTCCACTTATTGCGAAATTACAGGACAAACATCCTTGTCATCGCCATTTGAATATTGCCAAACTTACCAAGCTGTTTAGGTTGAGGTTATCAGATAACAAATCCGTTCATGCTTTCTCTGGAAATAAAGATCGACTAATCTCAATTGTTGGAATTGCCCAGTAGTATGTTACCATTTGATGATAATAATTTGATCTTACCAGATGACATCTTTCAGATTTACGGTTAATTTCACAAGTTATTAATAACCAACGTCTCCTTAATTACGATGAAATAATTATCTATGCAACTCTAATTTTCCTGGGGATATTAGTCATAAAAAGTTATTTTGAACTTTCATGGCATGTCGTCGTAATACGTATTAATCATCAAGTACATAACCCGTGTTATTGTTGATTTTTACAGCAACTTGTATGTGTATAGATATATTAATTTTTATTTTATTTTTTTGAAGATACAAGTATAACTCGATTTCACGCATAAGATTAAGATTAAGAATCCGTTTAAAAACGCTGTTAAAATCGCATTCCTTCAAATTTTTTCTAGTATGTGTATAGATATATTAATTTTTATTTTATTTTTGTTAAGACACAAGGTATCACTCGATTTCGCGCATAAGATTAAGAGTTTGTTTAAACATGCTGTTAAAATTGCATTCTTTTAAAAAAAATTTAAAAATTTTACTAAAAATTATTATTTTTTATATTTTCAAGTTCTTTTGATGTGCTGATCTTAAAAATAATTTTTTAAAAAAAAAATATTATTTCGATGCATTTCTAAATAAAAAGTATTTTAAACTGCAATCGCTACCACGATTCCAAACAAGCCTTTAAGTCACTGCAACCCATGGCCCCAAGAGTTGTTTTTGTTAATCTTGAGAGGTGTAGCTCAACTAGTGAGGCTCTATTTTTTCTTTCTAGAAGTTACCAATTCAAGTTTCACAAACCTCAATACTACTTGAGACTTATATAGTTATTAAATTTAAGGTCCGTGAGATTAGTTGAAATACACGCAAGCTTTCCTGAATACCTATATTAATAAATAAAAAAAGTTTTTTTATGGACACTAGGATTCAAACTTGAGACTTATTTTATAATCGTTGCCCAACAAGCATAAAGCATGAAACTCAAGAGCCCTCCCTTGAAAAATCGCATTTTTTTGCAGATGGGAGCTCTCTCTTTTGCTTTCCTACAAGCCCCGGTCACGACCAGGCATCCTGTTACCTATTTATCAATTTGGCTAGACCCATGTTTAATTGCTTCTTTGTTAAGAAAAAGAGAGAGATTCTTGCTGCTACCTATAAGACTATTGTCCTCGAGCTTTCGTGTCTACTTTGCTTATATTGTTCAACGTTATTTAGACAACGACATTTTAAATTGAATTCAATTTCCTTTAACTCAGGTTATAAATTATATTGAATTTAATAATTTTATTTAATTATATAATAAAAAAATAAATCAAGCACCAACTCAATTTAGAAATGTTTTTTGTTAAGACTGTATAATAACCAATATATAAAGCTATAGAAAGAATTAAAAAATTTAAAAATCAAAATTTGTCATATGTCATTTTTATTTTATGTTTACATAAAAAATAAAAAAATGAAATGAAAAATAAATAAACATTTATATATTTATTTTTCAATAAAAAGTGGACACATGATATGAGATATTTAAAATAATTTATCATAAATAAAAATCAACCAATAAAATAATATCTTATGACATTGGCAAAAAAACTTGAGTGTCTCTACAAATCTCTATAAATAAAAGGCTTCACCCCATCCATAAGAGATAAAAATGAATTTTTCTTGGAAATACAAAGTTTTTTTAAATAGAAGCTTTTCTGGTAAGGAATCTCCTTTGAAAACTTTTAAGCATACTTTTTAGACCCGGTCTGGTTCAAGACCTGAGTTCCGAATTTTGACCAGGTCGTCCAGATCAATTCTTAAAAAAAAAAAAACCAAAACGATGTCTTTTTTGTAAAAAAAAAACAAAAATTAACGGGTTGCAACCAGGTCTTGCTGGACCAACATGTCGGGTCAGCTGGGTCATACTGGGTTTTTTCTTCAACCCGACCCGGTTCTAGCTCCAGGTTGGTTGGGTCCCAGGTCGACCCACCAAGCTGGTCCGGGTTTTAAAACTATGTTTTTAAGCCTCCTTCATCTATATTTAAAATCTACAAAAAAAACAAAGCTGTAACGACCCAAAAAAAAATTATGGATTGAAATCTCAATCATATAATCACATCTGATTATCATATTATTCATTTCATGTTAAATAAAATTTCAGCTATCTCCCTTGAAAATAAACTCCCTCAAAATCTCAAACCTGTAAGATCACATTATCAGCTTCCACAGCAATCAAATCCCTATCCTCTTGGATAACCACAACCAATTTTTCAATACCATCGGTCGTCTTAGGCCTACCCATCATTTCCATGTTCCATCAAGCATAATATATAATTTTGATGAGTCATATTCATACAACAATAACGCTAAACAACTAAAACCATACGACAACATAATTAATATTTCCTAGTTATCGGATACTAAATTACTAATACATCACTAAGGGATATATTTAACTTTTTTTATGAGCATGCATACATATATAACTAGTCTAAAGTAGAACTAGAAACAACTATAGGCTACAACTCCGGACAAGTATGTGAGGTGCCTGAAAACAACATACAGTTTGAGGGACTCCATTAAAATAAGTATCTTTACGCATCTATTAGTACATTAAAATAATAAATATTTATACAACACGTAATTTTCACCATATATAATCAATTATTGGCTTGATTTCACACGTAAATCAAGCTGCCATAAATTAAATTCAAATAAAAAATCAATTATTGGCTTGATTTTAAATAGACATGATACATGTCATACATTATAATAAAATCAAATATTTATATACATGTGCTTGCTTAATTCTTAAGCACTCAAATTTGTGTCTACAAAAATAAACCAGAATAAATTATGAAATTTATTTTTAATGAACTCGATATTGAAGAAAAAAAGGCACATCGGTTTTGGTGGGCAAACTCACCAAACTCGTGAACTAGGTTACATGGTTCAACCCGTCAAACCTACGAACCAGATCATAGACTTTACTAGGATCAATAACTTGATTTTTCCCCAAAAATATTCTTTATTTAACTACTTGATAACAAAAATAGATAATTACAAAATCAAGCGTCAATCCAATACTGGGATGTTTGTCTAAGACCGCGATGACCTTATAAAAACTAAACAAAAAATCATGAAGTATAATTCTCAATCAATCTAATTTTGAATGGTGAAATTGAAAAAAAATATACTAATTTTTTTTAACCAGCTAAACCCATGAATCGGATCAACCCGAGTTAACTCGTTAAACTCATGAACAGGTTAATAGACTCCATAAAGTTTAATAATAATTTTTTTCTCCAAAATAATTTTTTTAGCTATATTATGAAAAAAAATGTGATCACAAAATCAATTTCAATCCAAAAAGAACACATACACAATCCAAAAACTTAATTAAAAAAAATAAAATTTAATAACCAAACAAAGAATTAAAGGATCAAATCCTAAAAAAAAACATCACGAATTATTATTGTAATTCACATTATAAGATTGAATAATATTTTTTTCCACTCCTTTTTTTTCTAAATCTTAATTATATACGTGTTCTATAAAATATTTTCATAATAATATTATCATGACATTTTTTTTTATCAATAGGAAACTAAGTATTTTTCTTGGTTGATTTCGAGGATGCACCTTCCACGTCAACCTAGTGTATTTAAAGGAATTTTTTGACAAAAATTCCTCTAGTTACAACCTCTTTTAAGGTTCAAGAGTCTTTTTGCCTCCAATCATATCTATTGTAACATGTTATGTGGTGCTATACTATGAAATTATATACATCAAACTATTTGATAATTAATTACCATGCTAGTAAATTTGTTATTAAACTTATAATTTAAATACAAAATTTTATTTAAAAAATAAAAAAAAAATTAAGAAACTAAATAAATTGCTTAAGAAATATTTTTTTAAAAAAGCACACAAGTATCATAACAAAATGTAAATAAAAAATAATATCAAACATTATATAAATTATTTTAGTAAATAGAACTACTAAATAATTTAATTAAAATCTAGAAAAGGTAAAATCTAATGTACTTGAAATAAAATAATCAAAGTTGGTTAATTTTTAAACATGTAAGGTTATTAACTAAATATTGGGTAATTATCAAGGCGTGGGAGTAATAATAATTATTTGCTGTTTTGGTTTTTTTCCCACGAAGTTAGGCTCATAAGTTTCAGCCCATGGACCCCAAAGAAGGCCTAAACTGAGTTAATACTTCATACGTAAATCCGACAAAATCAAGACCCAAACTCTCAACATCTAAAACCCTAGAATAAACCACCTTCTTCCCCTCGAAAACTCTCTTGGCTTTGGTTCGCTCTGCTTTCACTTTGCAGCCTCTAACCTACAACAACAGCCATGGGTAAAAAGATTCGAGAAGCCAATCTTAACGGCGAACCGATTGCCCAACAAGAAGCCGCAAATGGCCACAAATCAGATAAAAAGAAAAGGAAGGATAAAAACAAGAATCAAGAACCTGAATTCCAAGAGACGCAAAAGGAACCAACTCTAAAGAGAAGGCTTGAGGAAACCCAAGACCAGGAAACCGTCAAGAAAGAAAAGAAGAAGAAGAAGCATGAAGAAGAGAAAGAAGGTGAAATCCATGAAGGGAAAGACAAAGAAAGTGAAAGTTTTCCAGAAAGTACCAAGAAAGATAAAAACAAGAAGAAAGAAAGCAAGAAGCAGGAGGAAAATGGGAAAGAAAGTGTAATTCATGAAGTGAAGGAGGAAGTACAGCCGCAAGACAGAGTAGTGGTGTCTGGAAAGGATACACAAGAGACAAAGTATGCGTCTTTAAAGTCTTTTGCTGAGGCGAAACTGCCTGATAATGTTTTGGAATGTTGCAAGAATTTCAAGAATCCATCTCCTATCCAGGCTCATGCTTGGCCCTTTTTGCTTGATGGGCGTGATTTTATTGGGATTGCAAAAACTGGATCAGGTAGATTTTGTGGTTTTATTTTGTGTCTGCTGAAATGTGATTTTGTTGTCCATCCGTTAATTATTTATTTTATGTGTTGAGTGTGGTGAATTTAATTTTTATATGTTTATGTTTTTTGAATAATTTGAAACTAGAAATAAAATTTGATACAAATATGTTATTTAGGTAAGACTTTGGCATTTGGGATACCTGCAATAATGCATATTCTGAGCAAGCGAAAGGGGAAATCGACGAGGGGGGCAAATCCACTTTGCCTTGTGCTTGCTCCTACAAGAGAATTAGCTGATCAAGTATGTATTTTATTTCCATAAGCTGTAATTTTAAATTTATATCCCATAAAAAGCTGGCATTGCATGCTGAAGTTTCTTCCTTTGAGCATTAATTGTAAGAGGTACACAATCTTCTACTATGCAAGTGAAGATCATTTGAGAATCTGCAGTTGAATGATTTCAGCAACATGGGTGTTGTGCTATTTGCTGTGCTACAATTTTTCTGGGCTCATTTTTCGGAAGAGGTTTTAAAACTTCGACAAATGCTTTTATTTTTCCATCTAAAGAAAACCGACTGTCTGCTTACGAAATGAGATCCTTTGTGGGTGCCAGCAGGCAATCACACCTCACTTGGTTGAAAGAGGCCGATGGCGTGTGGAAAAAATAAAATATAAAGCCAGTGCTTTACCTTGAAAAGAAGATCAACTCGTTTGTCATTGACAACATGGAAACAAATATGTTGGTTTGGGTAGAAAGCATTTTATTGATTTTCTCATTATAGTCCAATTTGTTTCCCTCTTTTTTTGCCAACTTCACTATACACTATACAAATGATCTTTTAAAGTTAAAACTTTTGTTTTAATTTGATTGTTGAAACTCATTGGTAGAAAATGGGATGATTCTTTATCTTCTGTGACAGATTTCAGTTGTTATACGTGATGCTGGGGAACCTTGTGGTGTGAGATCAGTTTGTATATATGGAGGAACTTCCAAAGGACCTCAAATCAAGTCTCTGAAGGCTGGCGTTGTACGTTATTCTATTATCTCTCTCAAACTACACACAAAGGCATGCATTTTCTCTTTCTTTCCCATACACACACAGAGACCGCATAAGTACGAACTTGTCAAGAATCCACATGTATATTATTTTGATGCGGGACAAGAAGATTTGAAGAAAGAAAAGGAGAGAAAGGGAAGCAAGAAGGGAAAAAAGAAGGTTGAGAAGAAAAATAAACGGAGCTGAAGAAGAGAAGAGAAGGGAAGGGAAAGAGGGAGGAGGAGGAGAAATCCAAAGATTTTTCTGAATTCATCATAAACTGTCTACAATGTAAAAAGAGCACATATAAATAGTAAAATCCCACATAACCAGCAATTGGGCTTATAGCCCACTAAAATAAAATGTTCAACAATAACAAAAATCAAGCCCAATAATTAAACCAATGAAATTCAATCACATAGACATAAGCCCAATCTCCCAACCAAAAAGTGATGTAATTGAGCTATCCTCTGTCATCGACAACCATACATGTGTGAACTTTGTCTCTTGTCTAGTGTCCACACCATATTTTCAAAACTTATTTATTTGCAGAGTGACATTTCCTGTTATCATTATTTGTTTACAGTACTCGTTTCTCTTATATGCTCAGGATATTGTCATTGGAACCCCTGGCCGTTTGAAGGATTTGATAGAAATGAATGTATTGCACCTTACAGAGGTATCTTTTGTGGTAAGTTAATCAATAACTGCTTCCCCTAATTTCTATTTATTGGATCCTTTTTATTCGTATTCCATAGCCTTATGTTGGTTGCTTAGCATGTTATCTTATTGTATGGAGCTTGAAACTGAGTGACTCCTCTAACCAAATTATATATGAGAATACAACATAAATTCAGGATTACCCCAAGTGGCTCAGATAAAGTTTACAAGGTGTTGTCGTGGATGCTCAACATATAGGATATCTATCATTTCCAGCATTGCAGTTTAAACTTTTGTTGATACATTATGCATGCTGGGGGTTTCTGTCTAGTTGCTGGAGAGTTTGTGGTATTGCGTAAAGAGCCCTTTGCCTTATGATAGTTAAATTGTTTACTCTGAGGTTTCCAGTTTTCCAATATTCCAAGAGGTTAATTTTAATGTTTTGTTCCTGAACTGCATCATTGTTATTTAAAGCAAACTCATCTCTTGGTTTATGATAAAAGTTTTATTTAATGCTGTGGTAAGACCATGACTCTGAGTTGTTGAGTTGTTTTATAAGCCAATCGATTGAAAAGGATATTGGTGTTCATTTTTCTCCCTTGTCAAGAAGGATGATGGTTATGTACTCTAGTGTCTTTGTTGCAGTTGCAAGCGTCATTATATTCTCTTTTGTGTATTTCATATTGCTTTAGTAAATGAATATATATTTGTAGCATTCTAACTTGAAACAATTAAAATTGATTTCTGTAGCAAATGAATATATTCTGTAGTAGATGAATATATTTGACATGAATATATTCATATTGCTTTAGTAAAATTGATTTCTGTAGTAAATGATTATATTTGTAGCATTCTAACTCGAAAGAATTAAAATTGATTTCTGTAGGTTCTTGATGAAGCAGATAGAATGCTGGACATGGGATTTAGACAGGAAGTTCGTTCAATATTGAGCAACACGAGTTCTGGTATGTGGTATTATTATAAGATACAGTTATATATGGAACTGCACAATCACTTCAAGACAACAATCCAGCTTTGAAATTCCTAGAAACTCTAGGCTCCGAACCAACCTACCCCTGGTTACAGTTTTTCCTCCATAACCAGTGATCAGTTGCTGACATGTATAAGACACCGATATATCTCCTTAGGAGAAATATCCTTATTCCCTAGTTGACCAAGAGGTAACTTGGACATTTAAATTTTAACTAACTTCTCTCCATTTTATATTTCTACTCTATTTTGGTAAGTTTTTAATGCAGAAATGTGCATTGAAAGCCCCCGAGCAGGGAAACCTGTACTTAATAGGTACAACGTAAAACCTCAAAATCAAAAAGCTAAAACTCTAGACTCCCCACCCTGAGTTCTTTTAAAGGTATGGAAAGAATCTAACACTTGCTCCCTCCTTCAAGAAATAAATAAATGAATAAAGAACTTTTCACGACAAAGTCTTAGCCTGAAGAGGTTTATTTTGAGTAAGCTTGTTGTTTACGTCAAGGTGATTGTTTGTTTGACTCTTGTGTTTGTTTGTTTGACTCCTGTGGAACTTGTAATAGATCTTAAGGCAAAATTAGTTTAAGAGTATAGAAAAAGAAGTAATAAATTCCACTTGTTAGAACCTTATTGCATGAAAAATAAGAGAAAGTTGTTTAGTTGATGTTATTTATCTTCTTACTTCAAGTGTTATACTAAAGTTACTTGAAATCATTTTAATTATTACAAGCTCAAATAAACTACATTTGTAATGCACGTGTATTTGACTGTTGGTACAAATCTCAAAACCTGTGCAGCTCGCCAAATGATAATGTTTAGCGCTACATGGCCTTTAGATGTTCATAATTTGGCAGAAGAATATATGGACCCAAATCCTGTTAAGGTGTGGCTCTTTGCATATCATTCCATTACATATTTGCTGTTTTCTATATGCTCTAAAATATGAGCTCCATCTCAGGTGGTTGTAGGTTCTGAAGATACGGCTGCCAACCATGATGTCATGCAGATTGTTGAGGTCTGGTTTCTTAATGCCCAGCAAGAGGCCCTTTTCCACTATTCAATGTTTCAATTAATAAAGAGAGATGTTTGTCCTTATATTTACACCATCACTTCCATAAATGCAGGTATTGGATGACCATTTGCGTGATCAGCGTTTACTTGCTTTGCTAGAAAAATATCACAAATCTCAACAGTACGTTTGCTATTTTTTTAATGGATTTTGTAAAATTTGTTCTACAGACATATTTTGGGTTAATGCCTGAGCTATTTGAGCATGGAGAATTTAGAGCGATAGATTTTTTCAACAGTATGTTTGCTATTTCATTACCATCTTCTTTTGTTTGAATGAATGACGAAAAAGGGATTTCATTGGTTTTCAGAAGCTGATGCTTAATGAGTGTTTACTTTCAGAAAACAGTTTTCCCAAGTTCATTTTAATTTTCATCTCTATTCTAAATTACTTCACCGTGGAAAACTAAGAAAATGTTTGTTCTCACTAATAATTTTCTAAGATAGAAAGCTAGGACCATGTTTGGATTATTTTTAAAATGATGAATGATGAAGAGATCAAATAACATGTTGACTAAACAGGCCCTTGTTTTTCTCTAAAGTGGAGAATTTGTAAAAGAACTAAGTTGCTTTTTAAAGAATCTTGTTTTAAATTTTTAATTAGCAAAAATGTTTTCCATTTTCCGTTTTGTTTTTAGAAAATTGGAAAATTCTCTGATATTATACATGAACATTAGCCTTCTTTCCTCTATTTGCATCTGTGACGCTTTTATTTTACAAGCCAATGCTATCCTTCCATGGTTATCTGAAATGGCCTCTATATCTCCATGCTAGATTATGGAAAACCTTGAATTTCCATATTTTCCTTGATATGCCTTGAATATTCATTCATGGTGCTTATTCATGGGTTGGGCCTCTAATCAGGAATAGAGTGTTGGTTTTTGCCTTGTACCAAAAGGAAGCGGAACGTCTTGATGGAATGCTAAGAAAAAGGTACACAAACATTATTTTGGTTATTGTTCTCTATTTGCTAAGTCAACATTTTCTAGCCAGCTGCTGAAAGTACAATTGGAAATCAATGCTGATTTCAATGAGCTTGTTTTCACCTTCTTTCTTTCTTTTTTGAACTTTGGGTCAAATTGAACTTAGCTGCTGAACTTTAATTTTTTTTATTCAAGTATCTCAAACTATTTTTTTTATTAAATCTAGGTCTTTCTGTTAATTTTGATCATAGATGATACTTTAAAAAAATGACGTGTAAAACACGTGGTTTGAGAAGAAAAAGTTAATGGAGGGTCCTACCTTTTACCCCTAAAAAATAGTACATGGTAATCAAATAAAAAAATTAAAGTTCAGCACTTAAGTTCAATTTGACCCAATTTTGAGGATAGTTTTGGGTAATTTAGCCTTTTTTTCATTGTTTTCTAGTGGTTGGAATGTTGTTTCTATTCATGGCAACAAAGCACAGGAACAACGAACAAAGGCATTGTCATTATTCAAGAAGGGCAGCTGCCCTTTGATGGTACGTTGAACAATTACAGTTTTTCAAGTATCGTAAGACATTTAGTACTTCACTTGTGGAACAATTAATTTGTCTTCAATATGCTTTTCCTTTTTCAATAATGTAATGTTAATGAGTGGGACTTCCAAAAGTAACAAATCCTCAAGCCATGTTTTTCTATATCTATAGGTTGCTACTGATGTGGCTGCTCGAGGATTGGATGTTCCAGATGTAGAAGTAGTAATCAACTATACCTTCCCACTCACCGCAGAGGATTATGTCCACAGAATTGGCAGGACTGGACGGGCTGGAAAGAAGGGTGTTGCTCACACATTTTTCACGCATCATAATAGGGT
Organism: Populus alba x Populus glandulosa; assembly: GCA_033617975.1. Taxonomy (NCBI): domain Eukaryota; kingdom Viridiplantae; phylum Streptophyta; class Magnoliopsida; order Malpighiales; family Salicaceae; genus Populus; species Populus alba x Populus glandulosa. Next base: position 14,250,622 of record CM066145.1, on the reverse strand, counting down.
AATATTTAAAACCTTTTTGGTACTGCTGCTTAAATTCTTCTATCAAACTATCAAGTCATTGATTATGCAATAGTTTGGCCATTATTTTATCATCTGATGATTATTTCAGGGGCTCGCTGGAGAGTTGGTCAATATTCTTAGAGAAGCTGGGCAAATCGTGCCACCTGCCCTCTTGAAATTTGGCACTCATGTTAAGAAAAAGGTGCGCATTTCTATCCTACATTATCCACTAATGTTCTTATATGATTGTTTCAATATATGAACTGCAACTTATGTCACGTGCATGCACACTGAACTAATGTCTAATGAGATGGCAGAAACATAATTAGCCTGAAGTATGGGCTGGTCTCATTAATCTGGGTACTTAGCCATGGCATTATGAACCTCCGTGGCTGTATTCATCATTCACAGTGCCTTTTCTCGTTGCAGGAGTCCAAGCTATATGGGGCTCATTTCAAAGAAATCTCTGCAGATGCTCCAAAGGCCAAGAAAATAATTTTCAACTCGGATGACGAAGATTAAAGCATGTGGTCTCAAGATTTTGTAAGATCAGCAATGAAACAAATATACAGTATCGGTTATCTATTATTTAAAATGGTATAAGCTGTTCTTTCTTTCTGTCTTTTTCTTCTTTTTGCTCATTTACATAGGTGAGATATCAGCAACATTTGATTCTTTGGCAAATTTTCAGTAAAATTAATGTTGGTCTTTATTGGATTTAATCCACTCCGATTGTCTTTATTTATTTGTCATTTATTCATGTATTTTTCAACCTTCATGGGAATTGAGTTATCATTTCTTATATACAATTATACACATGTGATTTGTTTTGGTTTTGGTGTCCTCATTAATTATCCTGGTACTCAATTCCATTAATATTGTGTTTGAGATTAATTATATATATAAAAGATAACATTATATTTAAAAAAATAATTAAAAACAAAAAATATTCGAAACTTTTTAAAAGTGTGGTTGGACCATAAAAACAAAAGCCGTCTAAATATAGCTTCAAAGGCTTTATTGTAATATTCTTGTTTGGAAGTGTGGCTGTGATTGTTTTTTAAAATGCTTTTTACTTAGATTTGTATTAAAATAATGTTTTTTTTTAATTATTTTTAATGTTAGTGTATTAAAATGATCTAAAAATATATTAATTTAAAATAAATAATTTTTTTAAAAACTTTCTTCAAAAATACTTTCAAAATATAAAAACAAATAAGATCTTAAATATAGCTTCAAAGGCTTTACTGCAATATTGCTATTATGATCTAAGTGTAATATAAAGCAGGTTGCTTGTTCCATGAATTGTTGAATTTCATCACCTTAGTAAAAACAAGTGAATTTAAAATAAAATTAATATGTTTCACTAGTGACAATGATAATGGTAATTAAATGTTAATTTAAAAAAAATCATTAAAAATACATAGGAGTAAGACAAGTTCTTAGATTGTAAATATTGACTAAAGATGTGGAGAATAGAACAAACATTATTCAACACTAAATTATAATCATTTTCCTTATCATATATAAGACTTAAAGGATTATAAAGCTTAACATACCGCTTAAATTTTATATCATATTGGATATTGGAGGATAAGGAAGCAAGAAGTTTAGAAGGTCAAATATCTTGAAACTCTTCTTCTTATACATCCTTTTCATCTAGGTTGTTAAAGTTCTTGAGATTGAGTTCATACACTTAATCATTATAGTCTTCCTCTTCATTCTTATCCTTGTGCTCTTTGATGAATTGGGGCTTAGTGATATAGTTGGTAGCAGTATGACTAAACCTTGACATTTAACACATTGGACTCTTCAACTTATCCTAGACACTTCATTGATGATTCACTTGCTTTATTATTTTTTTTTTTTAAGTTGGGCACTACTATGATTAGGTTTATAAGATGGAGCACCCAATACAAAACTATTATCTTAATACCCTTTAAAGGTGACATGCAGGTAGAAAATAGCCATTGACTAAGAAATACAATGTCGTATTAATAAGACATAATTTATCTTGAAATATGTGCTAATCATTGGACTCTTAAGAATGTGTGTGGTACTGGGTCTAGCTCAAATAGTACCTCTCAAGGTTGTTCGAAGCCCAAACCTATCAATATCAGAGTGACCGGTAGCTAATCTCGTGGTTAGGTTGAGGCCTAACCACATGACCAGACAACTTGGCTAACAAGTCTAGCCTCATGTGACTAGCCAGACAACAGGGTTAGAAAAGGGAGCCAATAGTCTTGGGATTAAAATAAGTAGCTTTCTCCTCTGCATTAGATACTTGAAAATGAGTTTCAAAAAGGTGGGCGATACAATGGTCATGTATACGATACAAAGCAAGCAACAGGGAAGTGAGACAAACAGAATTGATATTGAACAAATTATGTACAGATCTTAAACTATTTATTGGAGCGTTTCTTTTATGAATATTCCAGAGACGCGGGCTTCTGATAGCACCTGGATAGTTTTCGATGTTCTACAATGAAGCTATACAATAATCTACAGACAACTAGATACAAATCCTTGCAGTTTTCAACTACAGGTGGTAAAAACCAACCTGTGACAGAAATGTTATTTCCGGCGAGTATGGTAAATAATCTACGTACAACTAGATACAGTACAAATCCTTGCAGCTTTCAACTACAGATAGTAAAATCAACTTGTAGCAGAAGAATCATTTCCAGCGAGTATGAAGCTCCTGGCTCCGTATTACGGGACTCGGCCGGGAAGACTCTCCAAAGAATGGACTTCCCATCCCCCTTCTCTCAAGTAGGTTGAGTACACTTCTGGGATGTGCGCAACCCTCCAACAGTCTCGCTTTTGTTCATCTGAAAGAAGTGTCTTGATTAGTTCTCGAGGCACATCGAAAAATCCTAGCACTTTAAGCATTGTCAGATGCTCAATGCCTAATGGTGCCTTCTGTAGCAATTTTCAGCGCTGAATACTCAGCTTTTTCACCACTAGCGAAAATTTTTCAAAGTATAAATTAAAAAGTTTATTTAATTATATAATCAAATAAATTAATTATTATTTATATAAATAAATTTTAAAAACATTGTTGATAATAACTAAAAGAGAAATTGAAAAAATTGAGAGATAGATATAGATCAAGATATTTGATCTCGTAAAATGAGTTATTTACTTGTTTTTGTCAACTGAATTTGTTTATTAAAATCAATAAAATATAATAGAACTAGAAACACATGCGAAACTGATTAAATAAAATAAAAATTATCTTTTTATATAAAATAAAGCTCATTTGTGTAAAATAAAAAATAATTCTTCAAAAATCAAATAAAAATAGAATATTTTAAAAAAAAATCTATTAAAAAAAGGCTTGCAAAACCTACAGTTTAAGCAATGAGATGAAAATAAATTGATAGAGAATAACTTAAAGATAACCAAATTTTTAAAAAAAAAAAAAACAAATAATATAAAATCATAAAAAAAAAGAGAAAAATGATCCTGAACTACATGGACTTTTCAGACTCGTTACACATGTTATTAGATAGAAGCATGACAAATAAAAAAAAAATACAAAGCCCATTTTCCAACAAATCAAATGCTGAAAGTAAAAACTTAAAAAAAATCAATCACACAAAATTGTGATTACAAGAATGAGGGTGGAAGTCAAAATTAAAAATAAATTAGAGGGTATCAAAAAAATTTAAATTGAAAAGGAAAAAACTTTAACAAAAGAAAAATGAAATCAAAAGAATGAGAGCTAAATTGAAAATAATAAAACAACATACACTTTGATTGAAGGATAAAATTGAAAACCAATAAAATTTTAACAAAAGAACCAAGAAAAAAAATTAGAAATCAAAAGAATAAGGACCGAATTGGAAAAAATAATAAATGAAAAATTGTAATTTAAATGCTAAATTGAAAACATAAATTTTTTTTATAAAATGACCAAGGACAAAAATAAGCAATAAAAAACATAGGGACTGCAATTAAAAAATCTAAAGAAAAGAGGACAGAGAAAAAAGAATAAAGAAAAAAAAAATTGTCATCAACAAACCACCATAATTCATTGCCACGCGCTACTTCATAAGAAAGAGAACATGGTAGAGCTTCTAAGGACACGATGAAAGGACAAGTTTGGCCACTGTATGTCATCCACTCATTGACGTATCTTTATCATGCACTAACATCTTTCGAAGAAGAACAATTTTGCAAATGAAAAATACCAGAATGCCCTTCATAAACATGAGAATTACAAAAAAAAAAAATATATATATATATATATATATAATGAAAGGACACAAATGCCCCCAGAGTTATGCCTTGAGTTTTGTCTTTTCCAAGGTTGAGAACATATTTTTACTTACTAAGTGAAAAATTAAAAAAAGTTTTGGTTAAGAACTCTTTGTTTTTTTTTTTTTTTTTTTAACTTGAGGGGTAAATACTTATTTTAACATTTTTAAAGTTTTTGAAAATACTTAACATCTCTAGATTTTGTTAATTTTAAAAGTACAAATATTTTTTTATTGTGCAAAAAAAGACCAACATATCATCAAACAATCTTTTCTAATTCGCATTGAACCTCTAAAAAAAAAGTAAACTACCCTCGTATCAAAGCCTCTTATTTTTAAAACCCAAAAGCATAGTAATTTTATTGTAATAATCCACAATATTCTGTATCTATAGCTAAATCCACAATATAATTCATCTATAGCTACAATGAAACTCTCATGCCCTGTTTATGTTAATGTGCCTAAGGCTATAGCACCAATGAAAATAATGCAGATCCAACTGTTTGAACAATCAAAATAATTTGGTTTGCGAAGAAAATCCAAGCACGTAATCTCCCTCCAGCCATCCAAATCATAATTGCTTGGAACTACATTGATCGATGAACACAAAATATTCACTGCAAACTTCCTTAGTACACGACTACAAATATTTCAGTAAATTAAATCACTGAAGAAACAAGAACTTAATAATAAATAAATCCAGACAAAAATCAGAGTACCAATAGCAAAATTATAGTATTTTGCATTAATTAAAAAAAATCGACATACAGCATATGCTCAATGTGGGCGATCCGGTCCTCCAAGACGTATACAAAATTTCTAGGTGAAGCAATCTTTGAGGGGAGGTCAATTTCCAAAAGGAATTTTGATGGAAATGGCTGACCTAGCAAAAAATCTATCTACTCGAACCTTACGGAAATGGTAGCTATTTTGGGCCAATTAATGCCATACAGATACAAAATCTAAGTTCATTTGAACTATGATATCCAGTTTTTTCTTATGACATTTTATCCCCTAGATAAGCAAAAACCCTTTTCTTAAATACCTGACCTAACTCAACAATTTCAGATTCTTTCACATGTCCTTTGACATCAGATTGCCTGTGTCTCTGGTCTTCTTGCGACAACCTGTTTGCAATATCGATGGTCAAAATAGCCATATCTCTTCTAGCTGTTAATACACGCAACGCTATAGCCGAGTAGCCAGGATTGGACACAAGTCTATTAAGTAATATCAGTGCCTCCCGAATCAGCAACGTCCTACATATACAGAGAGAGGTATTGACGACAAGAGAAGCAATCAAGGAAAATGGACAATGAAAATGTAAGCATGGACAAACTATTTAAGTGATCCACTGACCTTGCTTTGATGCTTCTTTCTGGCTCAGCAGAAACTTCTACATCCATTTCGGACACCAACACTTGCAAAACCAACATAAGAAAGTTTGTCTCTCCAGGTAATTTGTGAGTCACCATAATTTCAAAGCCAGGTTTTCCGGATGAGGCTAAAAAGGCCAGCATGATGATAGCCCGCTTGCGAAGTTCAATATCCTGAAAGCCATTTACTACAAAATGAAACAGATTGCATTTTGCACCAAGTACCATGTTTGTATGCTTTTCCAGAATAAAAGAATAAATGAAAGATAAACCAGATTGCATAATGATCAGAGTCATTTTACGTAGAGATGGATTTCCAATAATAAAATGACAATGAAATGCAATTTCATGTCGCTTAATTAAAAAGGTGTAGACTTCCATTAAAAAATAATGGGAAAAAAAGACTGTTGCTGCACAGCCTCTAGACATGCCATATTAATATAAAGAAAGTCATCAGATAAGATGTTACCTAGGATATATTAACACAAGTTTTCTCTTGATAACATTGTATCATAAACAAAGAACATAAGTTCAAAACCAGAAACAAAAAACAGGCAAATGCAATGGGAGAAATAAACTGCACATTAAAAATATATGAAAAAATTGTGCCACATCAAATTGAGTCGTTACACTGAGAGCTAAATTATCACACCTACCTGTAGGCTATATCCAGAGCAAGCAATACATTCTGCCAAGCCCTCAAGGGTGCTATTGAATCCTTTGGGTGTTAAAGTAATTTTCTTGTCATTTGTGGAATCAGAAATCTCTGCCTCTTTACAACCAGAGCAAAATATGCTCAACAGCTTGGAACCTTCAATTCAACGAAGAACCATAAGCTAGGAAGGGTTTTGCTGGGTACAAGATGGAAGTAGCATGTCAAGTAGTTCAAATCTTTAACTCCTAAAAGAGGGCGGTGCAATAGAGCACTAAGCAAAATAAGGTAGTATTCTTAATTTATTCAGCTCAAATAAATAAACTGCATATGGTTTAGTGGGTAGACATGGATATGAATATGTGTTAACCATAATCCACTGCTGCTTCTAATTGTTCAAACTTTTCAAGTAAATGAAAGGTCTCCAAATAAATGTCAAAAAAATGGGGGGCAAGGTTGCAATATCCTCAAAGGTATATTTCTAAGGACATCAATGGGGGACCGGTTCTATAGAAATTAGGACCTTTATTTTCTAAATACTAGGACTTTCTGAGTAGTTTTTGTAAAATGGTGCTATTTTTGTTGGGCATTGCTGATATAACCACCCATGTGTTATTTGATTATATTTGGTGTACGGGAATGATGGATTATTGAAATCTTGACTATTCTTTTTCACCAATTGTATTATAGGTCTCCTTGAGAATTCAAGGAACCCCTTGTCAGTCGCTATGGTTTATCTTCTCTTTTGATAACACACACACACATGTATTTATATATCCAGAATGCTATAAGACAAAAAGATCTTGGATTCAATTAGTTCTTGCAGTAAACCATCAGAGCTAGCAAATCTTTATGAATGGCCAGATGGTGTGATTTTCTTTCTTATCATATGTTTGTTACTCATTTCAATTCAAAGGAGCATTTGAGATAAACTAATCCAATTTAGTGCATACGAGTTTATTCCGAGCATTTGGATAGAAAAGAAATCCTTTTCTACTAATCAGGTGTTTTTCAGCTTTTAGGGTATAGATTTGCTTCTTTCTTTTAACCAAACTAGAAGATGCACACAGTCACCAGCAAGTCACATGAATCAATATTTGCAAGCATCAAAACTTGATCTTTCAGTTTTGTACTAGACACTACACCGCTGCTTATTCATTTGGATCAGCAATCAACAGAACAGGTTTGTTTCCAAAATATTTAATACTGGCTCTAAATAGAGAGCAAGCTAGTTAACAAACTCATGGAGCTAAGATAGACAGCATAACCAAATGGGGGAGAGCAGATCAACTCGGATGGTATCTAACAGATTGTAAAAGAAGTTTGACAGCCAAGTTTGAAGTTAAAGCAAGATTCTAACCAGAAAGAAAGACAAGGAAAGCTAGTCAAATTAAACAGGAACAAGAGACAAAATTGGCTCCGACTTACAATTTAGCAACAAGAATAGAAGATGGAGAGCTTCCTTTTGGACACGGGAGCCAGCTTCCCTTTTTAACAATTGTGCTATGCTTTCAAAAATTGGTAATTGGCCAAACCTTTTCAAGCAACATTGGATTCAGAATTTAAAAAGTATTGCTTTTAACAGAATATGCAACCAAAGGGGTAGGATAACTCACTTTTCCCTCTGTGTATACGCATTAGCACTCATCAGAATCACATTCATGATAGAGACTGCCTCCAGTCTCACACATTCTTCTGTATTGCTCACAGCAACCCGAAGCATCAGTTCAAACAAAGAAACCCAGTTTACAGAAGAAATAAGCAATGATGTGTCGGCATTCCAGCATCGCTTCTTGCACAGGTGTTTTAAATCAAAAGATCTGATCCCATGCGAACTACAGCCCACATGAGATGTCTCATGGCTGACCACACTAAACAGATCTTGGCCTCCAAGGCTGCCCCCAGAGCAAAGTCCCTCAATCTTGATATTGTCCCTGAGTATAGTGCACTGGAAAGATCAAATCAAAGTTCATAAGAACACAAACACAATTAGAAAATTTTAAGACCATCACTTTGCAAGCACCAGATATGCAGAAAACAAAGTACCAAGTCCTCCCTTTTTCAAAAGAAGATTACGTAATAACTTGAATATGCTGGTGAATATTTGATGCTTATGAATGGTACACAAAACAAAGAAAAAGAAATTTCTGGCTTGATTTCCTGTTCTCTTCCCAGCGAGCAAAACTATCCAGATTCTAGACCATTTCCTATTATTTCCTCTTTGTTTTCTGCTCAATAGATCGTCAGTCATAATTCAAGATGTTCTTTAGCTCCTCTGTTCTAACATGTAAGAAAAACAATCCTTTTTATTTGGTATCAAACAAATTGACCAGAGTTGGGTTCCTCTGCTATGTATATAGGAAGTTCTAGTGGTCAAACTGCTTTTTAGAGGCATTTAAAGTTTTCCATATTTATTAAAAGCAACTTGAAAAATACAATATGAGCAATGCCCATATACTTCTAGAATCTAAATGGCATTTTGACAGTCTAAAATTTTGAATAAGGAACAAAAAACAAATTAGGAAGTTATCATTGCATAGGATCCAGATTTTGATCGGAACAAGAGCACTAAATCAAAACATCATACAATCAAAGGAAAGGGTTCTAATCCACATCACAAAGCATGACATTGTTCAGCATATAAAATCTCAGCAATTCATTTTAAAGGCATAAACAAACTTCAAGAAAGAAAAATGAATATATGAGCCATAGTAAACTTACCCTCCCAATTTTGTTCCCAAACTCAATAGGTACTTTAAAAAGACTAGCAGTATATGTAAAGAACTAGAAAGAATGGAAACCTGTATCAAGGAAAAACAACAAAGAAAGATAGGTGATTCCTTTGAACTAGATGAGAAGAAAACAATTGAATTTGACTATGAATAACCCAAAATGAATTTTGATCACGAAGCATGGAAACAGAGTCTGAGCTCACATTTGGAACATCACAAAGATCAAGTAAAGATCTAAACAAAGCTTCCAATTGTAGCACTCCATTATTGATCTGCAAAATAGAAGAATCAAACAGAAAACAAGCTTATCAGATGCTCAAAATAATGGGGAAAACATCCAAGGATAATTTAAGAATGCCTTAAGCATGAAATGGTTTGGCACATAACACAAAAGAAAGTTAGCCCCCATGTGTTCTGCAGGGTTATAAAACTATCTCAATATCCTTGAAGTTCATGTCATTACCATGCATGGCTTCCCAATCAATTATCATGCGCAGTCAATATTGCTGTCACAAGCAAACATAAAGGTCTTTTCTGACTAAGATTGCCAATCATTTTTCTTCTTTTATTAAGGTAAACCCACCCAACTTTCTAAGGTTCACGTTTCTATGACCCACATCCTTAATATCATTGATATGGTCATTGCTCAGTTATGGTCCCAAGCTATCATAGAGAGGGGCCTTGGAAGGAAATGATTAGAGAAAGTCGGATGATCCCATATATTTGTATCCAAACAAGCAACTTCAGAGCATGGCAGTGAAAGGTAAGGATGAAAAGGAAACCAACACCTAAAATTTAAACTATTCAAGATTATCAAAATGATATTAAGGGAAAGGGAGACAAATCCACAAGAATAAGGGATCCTACAAGACACTAACCAGAGCTTCATGGGATCTCACAAGAGCTTCATAAATATGAAGTCCTGAACCTTCAGATGCTTGAACTAGAGAAACTAGACAGGGAAATCTCAAGCTAGGTGGTTATCCATACATGTCATTCGAAACATTTCAAATTATTAATATATAGTCATCTTTACTCTTTCTTCTCTTTATAAGGTGTTATTTAGATTTTATTTGTTAGATGACATTTTTTTTGAAGCATTTCCAGTCATTTTAATTCCCATTTTATTAGATACAATCCAAAAGAAAAGGCTAAAACAATGAGCCACACATTTCACACAGTTGCACTTCTAGGGTTGGTCTCACTTAAACAGGACATGATGCATGGCTCCTTACACCTCTTCCTAAAAATGAAAACCCTAAATTGTAAACTATGGGATGTGTCTCAATCATAAATGCTTAAAATCTATCTTTATCTCTAATTAAATGTACATGAAGTTTTTACATTACGATACCTTTGTCAGTACAGAATACAGATGAGAAACTTTTGCAGCTTCAGATGTCGGAAAAGAACGCAAATGATACTGCAAAGCCGCATGAGAAGAGCTTTCACCTGGCATATAGTCCATTTGTACTCTAGAGGACATATTCATGCTCATGCACCCAAAAAGAACCTGAAAATCTGTCAGGCAAGCCATGAACAACTTGGAGATCAGATTTCTTCCTAACTGTTGTTCGCTTGTGGAACCCCAAATGCCCAACAATGTTTTGGAAAGTTCAAGGTGAGAAGATAAATCATTGTTCAAGTCTATTTTGGTAAAATCAATGCTTCTCTCTGTCTGAACTCCTATGGCCTTGGACGTAGAAGCTGTTAACAAACAAAAGAACAAAGCATGGAGACTTCATGTCAAAATAAATAGATGTTTATCAAAAGAAAATACTATGACAATACACATTTATAAAGCTCATGCATCTTACCTATATGACAAAAGAAAATGCTATGACAATAGATGTTTATCCAACTCATGCATCTTACCTGTATCAGTCTGGTCCTCCAAAGGTTTTGCATTTTTAGAGTGCTGGGAAATTCCATGAACATCCTTGCTGTGAACCCCATGCTCCCTGCCACTATAGCCCGTGCCATTCAAAAGAATTGTAAAATGTAAATCATAGCAATAAAAAAGTGGCCACTGCCCAATTGTGATTTTATAACTGACAAGCTAAATAGTCAACAAAAAAAATGCAAGCAATGTTAAGGAAAAAAAAGGAAAAAGGAATAACCAAAGCCATAGCTAGAGAAAGTTTTCAAATAAACTAACTGATGATGTTGACAACAAAAGAAGCGATATGATTGCTTTTTATAGACAAGGGTATTTCTTCAATTTTCAGATTTGCTGGAAATTATGGAAAATCTGTCTAAATCTAGGTTTTATTTTATATAAATCATTCTATTAGTTCTAAAAGAATTAGCTTTGTTAGGCTTTTCCTATTCTAAATAGAGATAATTATGTTGGAGGTTTAGGAATCCATGTCCTTAGTGGATTTGGACAATTAAAACTATATAAAATAAGAATGTAGGCTTTCAATATTTTTCAATGTAATAATATGAAATAATTTCCAGTCACTTTGCTGTGATTGTGTAACTCAATCTCTTCTTAGGTATGAATCTTAAGAACCCTAGGTGTGACTCTTAGAATCTATCTACATCCTTCCTCATATTCCATCACAAATCAACATTAACACCGTTCTAACAGCCCTAAAACAGCCTCTAAAAGTCAGATTCTGAACAGCCCCTATGCTGCCCTGCATCAACTGACTAAGAATAAAAAAGCCACCAAGAATTTTTTTTTATCTAGATAACCACTCTGAGGCTGTAAAACTGGAAACTGGATTTTGCAATGCAAAATAAGATTGATCAAGACCTCAGCTGGTGTTTGAGTAGAGATAATATGCCACACATGCAATATCACATAAACAGCTGCTTGGATATATAACCAGGATAGTTCAAAGAAAATTTAAAAGATACCGAGAGGGAAAAAAAAAGCCTCACAAATTCGTCTTTTTTCGGCTGTGAGCATCCGTATCTTTTTCTTCAATATTTGCATATGCAGATTTAATTTGGTCATCTTTTTTTCTTCTCTCCTTCTTAAGTTCAAAGCATTCTTTTTCCTGAAATGATTTAGCAATTCATCAAAACAGAACCATTAAGATGGACATAACTTTCAAATAAATAAACCAATTAAAAAAACGTAACAAAGTGCCAATATCAATGAGATGTAGCTTGAAAAACTAGATAATGAAGAAAATGAATAAATGGGTAATGCACAGATAAATGCTTATAGCATAGAGAAAGAGTAGGAATTTCTTTTTACCAAATTTGTAAGGTGCTTTGATACGCGGCCCAATTCTCTCTGCAATTTGTAAAATCAATTAAAACTGAATCAGAAATTTCAATCCTTTTCCCCTTGAGAAAAACATGGCATCACATTCATCTTTCACCGAAAGTGGAATTGAAAAAAAAAAAAACACTAAGATATCAAAATGTAAAGTAACGTTTAACAACGTCAAATATCGGTATTTGATAAAGGAAGCAAATATGAATCCGAAGAAAGGAACGAATAAATAAGAAATTTCGAAAAAAGAAAAACGAAACCTTTAAACGATCAATTTCCAGGTCTCTTGCATTATGGTTGGAGACGGAAGTAGAAGGAGCGGAATGCGAGAAGTCGTTAGAAAAACCATCAAACGTCATGCTGTTATTGTAGTTGATACCGAACTCGATTGGTCTTTGAGAGAGTTCTCGCGGAGGAGAGTAACTGATGGAATTATTTTGATAATCTTGGTGTTGTTGTTGTTGCGGTGGTTGTAGTGGTGGTGGGAGGTAGGAGAGTTTGGTGGTGGTGGTGGTGGTGGAAGGGGGGGATATGGAGGAGGGGAGTTGAGAAGAAAGAGCGTGTTCTTCGACTTGGATCAATTGTTCTAAGAAATCAGCGCCCCATTCTTCAAACCCTTCCTCCTCCTCCTCCTCTTCTTCTTCTTTCATTTTTCTCTTGCCAGTTTTTGAATTAAGACAGAGCTGTTGGGAGTTGGGATTGTGCGCCGTTCCTCTATATGCAAAAAGTGTGCAGTGGCACAGTAAAAAAAAAAAATATATATATTTACTTTTAGAGTACTTGCACATTAGTTCCTCTGAATTTTTTAAAACAAATTAAACAATCCTTTTAATTTTAAAATAATTAATTAATCTCTTGATTGGTGTTGACCGTACTTCAAACTCTATTCTAATAATATCTTCTTTTTTTCTCATCCGTCTTTCCATATTATTTATTTCTTTTTTACTCTTTTATTTTATTTTTTAAAACAAATAAATTCAAGAAAACATAAAATGTATAAAAAGAATTAAGTTACAACTATATTAAAAAAAAGCATCAGGATTAATTAATTATTTTTAAAATTAAAGAATTGTTTAATTTATTTATCAAAATTATAGATTCTATTTTATAATTTACTTTTAATTTTTCTTGGAAATGACTACCTCCCAAAAAAAAATAGAATTTCAAATTTCATTTAGTAAATAAACTTAAGGTTTAGATTGTGTTTGAAAACGTGGTTGAAATTGTTTGAAATTGTGTTTTTTATTTAATAAAAATATCACAAATTAATATAAATAATACATATCAAATATCTTAGGTGTCTACTCTCCATTAAATCATGGGAGGTACTGGGGTTTGCCATCACTTATTGAAAGGAATAAGAAGATTGTATTTTTTATTTTATTAGAGACAGAATATGAAAATGAATTCACAAGCAAAAAAATTGAATGTTATCTGATGCAGGCAAGACAATTATAATAACTTCAATTGTCCAAGCACTTTCAACTTATAATATGAGAGTCTTTTTTATCCCATAAACATTATGCTAGGAGTTGCAACGAATAATAAATGGTTTTTAATGGGGGATATTCAGGAGAATGGATAAGGCATGATATGACAAAGGTGAGAAAGATTTTGCAAAAGAAAAGATGATGGGGGCATGGACTTTCGACATCTACAAAACTTTAACTTGGCTTTACTTACCAAATTGAGATGGAAGTTAGTAGTCGAACCACACTCATTGGTGAGTCAGATCATCAAAGCTAAATACTATCTAAGAGGGGATTTTTTAAATGCTAATCTAGGGCATGGACCGAGCTTTGTTTGGCATAGCATTCTTAGTTCTCAATAGGTTATAAAGAGAGGTTGTAGATGGCGTATTGACAAGGGTATAAAGGTGAATGCGCGTAAGGATTCATGGTTGTCTACGAGTCCTAACAAATTGTTGGAAACACTTATGATTAAAGGGTTGGAATCGTTACAGGTATATCGTTTGATAACCGAAAGGGGTAGCTTGTTAGGATGAAATTTTGGTAAAGACATTATTTTCTCCGGCAAATGCCATTGCCATCTTGAGCATTCCATTATCATCAAGACAAGTAGAGGACAATGTCTCTGGCACCATACCAAAACATATGTGTTACTCGTGTAAATTACCTATCACGTTGCCATTGACATCAACATGTCTAATATAGGAGATCACGCAGAGAGAGATTGGCGTAAATTATAGAATTTAAAGATCCCTCCAAGGATTAAACATTTTCTTTGGCAAGTGTGTCAGTATTGAATTCCAACTCACAGCAAATTAATTGAAAAGGGAATGGAAGTTCCTAATATCTATGTTGTTTGTGAAGGGATATGAGAATCTAAAAAACATATCTTTTTTCAATGCATATTCACAATTACATGTTGGCAAGAGATGTATATGGTCTTTAATATGATATGCATGGTCAACTTTCGGTAGTGGTTCTTTAGTTTGTTTATTATATTGGAGGAGAAAAAGATGAAATAGATTGTTACAATTATTTGGTTCTTATGGAATTAGTGTGATGAGAAGCTATGACATAACAAAATGATAACTATATCATATGCAGTAAAGAGAGGAGTTGATTTTTTAAATAAATGGAAAACAACTCATGCACATCAAAATAGATTATTTATCAATCATTCTCGAATGTCAAGATGGGAAAAACCAGCACTATAAAAGTTAAAATGAATCATATTTTTCCTTTAAAAAAGCATTTTTATCTATGGATGGTGAAACCAACAATATATTGGTATGCAGAAAAATTATCTAGCATATATCATTTTAACGATTACATTATTCACAGAAGGAATTCATCCAGAACTAATGTATGAACCTGTACTCATGTATGAACCTGTGTCTCCCATATTTCTGCTAATAGCATAAGCATTTTGTGTTAGAGCACCTTCAAAAGAAGATGTTATTTTGAAGAGCTAAATTGATAAAATAACATTTTAAATAGTATAAATATGATTTTTTTTTTACCATGTATACTCCAATGGAAAAAAGTCATTTGAAAAGTCAATTGTATTGGAGTGGCAAATATAAGTGTTTTTTTTTAAATGAGTTTGATGTTTATTTTTAGCATGGCTACATTTTTAATTGGTTTGTTTTTTTTTTTTGCTCTACTTTGTTGGTTTTGATTTTTTTTTAAAGAGATATATAGAAATAACATTTGTGAAGAGAAAAACTATTTTAATATTTTGTTTAGCATTTCCTTTGAACACATAAAACAAATATAAAATAATTAAAATAAATTTTTTTTTTAATTTTTAGCTTTTGATTTAGCGTACCTTGTGCTCTTAGGCACTAGGAGAGGTGCATGTTCATTTACTGTAATCACGGAGACAAGATCAAGTATTGTAGGCCTATCATTTGGACTTTCTTGGAGACAAAGAATGCCTATAATTAAGTCATCTTCCACGACTTGAACAATTTTCTTAAAAAATAAAAAAAAAAACTTCTGATTTTATGGTAAAAATTTCCATGTTTTATAATGGGTAGTTAAGGGTTAATTTACTAAAATTATTAAATTCAACTTTAAAATTAAAAAAAAAAAAATTAAGAGAAGAAGGGATTTTATTATACCGCTCGTTATAAAATATTATTTATTGGAATAATATTATTATTTTTTGAATATTTTTATAATTTTATTTTTAATTTCAATTTCAACCTTCAATATTATATTTATAGAAGATTTGAATTCATAATTTATTTTAACTTATATTTTATGAGGTTATCTTAAATTCATGATTTAGACCGCAAGTTTAACAAGTTAACTCAATTAATTCGAGTTTTTTTCCTTTTCATAATTGCTTTTTTTTTTTTCAATTTTATCATTTAACATTGAGTTGATTAAGAATTTGATTTTGTGATTTGTTTTAATTTGTTTTATATGAGTTTATCCATATATAATGACTCGGATTACAAATTTGACGGTTAACTTGAGTTGGTTCGAGTTGATTTTTTATGTTAATTTTTAATTTTATTATTTAATTTAATGTTAGATTTATTAGTGTTTGAATTTTATAATTTTTTTCAATATAATTTTTATAAAATTATTCTAATCTCATGATTTGGACCATAAATTTAACAAATTAAGTCGATTAGAGCTTTTATTTTTATTTGTTTTTATTTTTATTTTATAACATTTAATATATTAGAAATTATAATAATTCTCGATTTCTTTCTGTTTGATTTCCACCAAATTATCCTAAATTGTCAAATTGTACAAGTGTTCGATGTGATGAGTGGCTTGATGGGCTGCAGGACGAGGGAGATGTATTGCCCCCAAATGCAGATGTTACTGGGACAGCTGCTGGCACTGCTGCTGCTCCTCATGGAATTGAAGTAACAGTGTAGTTTAAGCCAGTTGAGCATCCAATTGAGCCTCTCAACAATGATCAACCAATTCAGTGCCCGCTTCCTGAACCTTGAATTCTTAATGTAAGCATGATTATTGTTTTTTTTCTCAATTTTGTGTTGTATTTCCAACTTTGTTAGTTTTCTTTTTCCTCTTGTTTGAATTGCTTTAGGTGCGAAGTGTGCCTTTACCAACATCTGGGATTTGATCGAGTTGGATTAGGACTACGGAATTAAGTTTTTCTTTCTGAGTTGGGGAAAGGTTTTGTTACTGAGTTTTGTTAGGTCATACTGCAAGTTCCTAATGTATGTAGCCCATCCATTGTGGTTCGGTCGCTATGTTTTTGAGCACTAATTTCAGAAGAAGATTAAGTCATTGTAACGAAAAACACATGGCTTGTATGAGAATTAACGGCTATTAGGAAATTACATGTCAAAGGTGAATTTGGCCTGGTTTCGAGCTATGGAAGTGGGCTCTGCATGCTTTTTCTTTCTTTCTTTTGGGATTCAGATTTATGTGGATGAATTTGCGGCAGCTTTAGAAGTTCTCCACTGTTTTATTTCACAGATTTATTTTATTTTAGGCCACGCTAAGGGTTTGAGACTCTAATTTCAAGTTTCTCATAGAGGATGGAAGATTATGGAAGGAGAGAGTATCTGCAACTGTGCATAGAAGAGGTGACTTGCCTGTCGTGAAAGAAGGTGGGGCTCTTGAATCCGAATCTGTTGAATCTAGGCCACGGCCAAACCAGTCCAATCGATTGATACTGCCTTCTATCAGTGCCCTCGAGCATAATTTACTAAAACTACTTTAAGAATGCAATGCATACGGGATCCAAAACCTGGTATCAATTTCTGATCGGGATGCAGCTCTGCATAGTTCCATACAAAATTTGGTCTTATTCTTTTCCTTTCTTTTCCTTTTTCTGTGCTTTATCTTCTTCTGCATAAGTTCACTGGAGGATATGTAATTACCAATGAACCATAACAACGTTACACCTGTTCTATGTATATGTGACGAGTCAATTTTGGACGCAGAAACATTCTCGAAATTTGATAGATGTGGTCATTTATTAAATACTTCCCAACAAGGCGTTTTTTATGCGAATCTTCCTTATTTGATGTTTTCGTGGTCAACACAATCTGTTGGCTGTTGCCTGTTAACAACATTCGAGAGGAAAAAAGTTATGGATTGATCAAGAACCCGCTTTGATTTATGGTTCTTAGAAGAAATGGAGATGATTTCGGTGACAAATTGAAACGGTGCATTAAACTGAGGTAGTAATCGAATGAACTGGTTTGAGAAATGTTCCTTCGAGAAAATGAGATGAAAATCCCATTAAAAAACAAGGTTATGATGGTGCTACAGGATCAAAATCGAGTTCATCTTTTAGAATGCTGTCATTCAGCTATACTGATCTGCTATCCGGAAGAGTTCGGTGAAGAACAGACAACAGGGAGGTGTTGAAGGCCTGAAGCTCTTTTTTTTTCATTTAATAGAACTTGCACATGGGACTCAGCCAATCCCAGTAGCAGGTATGAGCGAATTCAGAAAACTAATCACAATAGCTGATACATTACAAGTACCCCCTAGAGGCCTACAAAATTAGATAAATAGTCCAGGATGATACCACAGATACAGAAGCACACATAAATAAACAACAAAAGAGGAGGAAGGAGAGAAGAAGAAGAAGAAGAGATGTCAAGACGAACTAGAAGAAGAGTAAAAAGAACAGGGAAGGCTATGCAGGCAGCTTGGAAACTTCAAACGGATGCTCCACTGTTGGGTCGACAAGGTGCTTCCTAGGGCCACGAGCGCTTCCGTGATTTATTCTCCGCCACGACCGATATGAATTTGGAACGCTGTTTTTCCCGGCAGCATCACCGGCAACAGGATGAATTGAGGTGAAAACAAGGAGGATCAAAAGAACAAGGGATGCGAGTATGGCCTTGAACAGCATCATTGTGTGACTTGGCTCATGCTTTTCTGCCTTGGGAAGGAGGGTGGGGTTAATAAAGAAGCTCAAAAGGGATCGTTAACTTTGCGTTGCTTGGAAGTCACATGGAAAATATTTGACCTTGCATAATATAGATATTGATTGCTTGGAGGACTTGTCATGGTTTTAGTTTGTACTTAGGCCTCCCAGGTGCATGGGTAAGATGCAGAGCATCCACAACTCAACCCTTCTTCCATTTTTTGGTAAATGCTATTGATTCAATATTGGCTATATATATATATATGATGCCTTTGCATTCTCATCGAAAGCGTTGTAGAAAATTAACATTAACAAAATAAAAACAGGTGTGCTGAATCACTGTTTTCAAATCCATGTAACATTGTTTATTATAATAGTATTTTGTGTTTTTTTATTTGATTTTTTAAATTTTGATTTTTTAATTTGATTTTTTAAAATTTGATTTTTTAATAACAAGTTGTTTTGGAAATTGAAATTTGTATTTATTTTTTTCAATTTTATTTAATAAGTTATGTACCGATCCCATAACTTTATTTTTTTTTCATTTCAATCTTGATATGTTTGAAGTTAACTAAATTATAATTTTACTTTATTTTAAAAATAAAAAAATCACCCCTGCCCGATAGTTTTTTTTTTTTGTAGAATATATTAATTATTTTATTATGAAAAAAATAATAAAAAACCATTATACCAGCCGACGCCAAAATTTTATCTTTATGAGTTTGAAATTATAATTTTATTATTCCAATTCATATTATCAACGGCAAGAGAGCAACGGTAAAATATCTATCCTTTTAGTTTCTTTAAAAATAATAATAAGTAGTCCAAATCAATCTTATCTTGGCAGGCGACTTTGGCCTACCTGTATGAGACAGTAGGAGGAGGAGGATAGCCCTACCAATGTTTACTGATTTTGTTTTGTTGGATTGGGCTGAATTATGAAAGCCCACAAATCCAATCCTCTACTGTGTAACCCGACCCAGACATTATACTACTTCACTCCACTATTTTCTGTTTTTTCCCCTTTTCCTTTTGTTTTCTTTGAGCTCAAGCCAAACAAACTAAACCCTCAACTGACAAAGAAATTAGAGAGACGCATCACAAACAAATATTATTAACCCTCCAAAGCTCAAAACACAGAAAAAAGATCTCTCAATCAATCGGCGCCATGGCTGCTCTACAGTACTTGGAGACACAGCGCAACGCGCATCCAGAACTGGACGAGTGGTACAACTCACTTGCAGATCTGTACCAGAAGAAGCTTTGGCACCAACTCACTCTCAAACTTGAACAGTTTGTCGCTCTCACCGTCTTTCAGGTCTATTTCTCTACGCTTTCTTTCTTTCTGCTCCACCCTTGTTTAATTCTCTTTTCTGCATGTGTCACTTTTTGCTTGTGGATGTTAGTTTTTTTTTCTCTCTTAGTGGATCTATTAGGATATTTCTTTGGAAATTGTGTCTTAGGTTTCGAGAATTTTGGGGATTTAGGGTTTTGTGGTATAATTAGGGTTTTTAGAGCTGCATTAAGTCGTTGGATTTGGTAATGAGGAGATTTGTGGTCTTGACTTTGTAATTCGGGTTTCTACGTGTCTGCGCGCGCGCTTGAGTTTTGATATTATTAGGTGTTTTGGCTTTTTAATAAACTGGGGAAATGAAGCGAGATTTGAATCTGAGTGTTTCTCATTTTTGGTTTTCTTGTTCAATTCTTGCATAATTTAACTAGTTGAAGCTAGTTGCGTTGGTGGACTGTTGTTTATGGCTTTTGCATTTTCTTTTTGGTTTTCGTTTTTACATGTTGCAGACCGAAATTTGGTAACTGTTTATTGTGGTTTAGGATGTATATGGTAATCAAGAACTGTGGCTTGGTATTACATGCAGACAATCTGATTTATTTCACGAAGTTGTTATGCACATTGCAACATGTTTAGCAGGAAGATCTGCTACCAAATAGGATTGTCTTTGTAGGTTTGGAATCAATATGTCAAAAGCATACAATGATTCTGGTTTTTAATCTGTTGTATTTGCTAATTTTTGTTAACACCTGTCAAATACCTTGAAAGCTTATGTACTTAGTTACACAGGCACGCACACTCTCGCACACTTGCACTTATTTTACTCTCTGATTCTCATCCCTTTACCCCTTCCCAATATACAAGAGTGCTGCTGTTTTCTGTATTTATTCACTTCCTCACTAGTATTAAAGTAACTTTCCTTGGGTTTGTTAGCCTATATGAATCAGATACTTATATTTTATGTTTTGATCGTTAAATTCCAGGCTGGTGATGCTCTAATACAGTTTTATCATAATTTTATCACCGACTTTGAGACAAAGATCAACCTTCTCAAGCTTGCACACTTTGCTGTTATAGTTTCTCGGCGTTATGCAGAGAAAGAAGCTGCCATTAGCTATCTTGAGGGGGTGATTGAAAAGCTTCGAGCAACTAGAGAACAGCGTATAGAGGAACCAGTCCTTTACATTAAGATGCAAATAGCCATATTCAAGCTTGAGCAGGGGGATCAGAAAGAGTGCAAGAAGCTTTTAGAAGATGGAAAGAGTACCCTTGACAGTATGACTGATATAGATCCGTCCGTGTATGCCAGTTATTATTGGGTTTCGTCTCAGAACTATAAACATCGTCAGGAATTTGCTGAGTTCTATAAAAGTGCTCTTCTTTATCTGGCATATACAGCAGTGGAGTCCCTCTCAGACTCATTTAAGCTGGTATGATTATAGATGTCCAAATATCTGATACAAAAGACTGATGGTGGTGTGGCCTAGTTTTAATTGATTTGCTTAAAGTTATTATTTGTCTGTTTGGAATGAGAATTTATTTTAGCAATGATGTTTTTGCTGGAATTGGAATTGATGAGCATTAGGTCAAATGTAGGTTGTATGGATTGTTTCTTACAGTTACTGGCACTGGTAACAGATTTTATGAAGGAAAGAGTTAAAACAAACAGAATAAATTCCTTGGTTAAATGGTTTATATGCTTCTACTTTGCATATTTCTTGTGCTTTGCGTTATCAATTATGATATGGTGTTCACATTCACAATTTGATTCAATTTCTTACCCTTTCTTTTTAGGATCTGGCATTTGATCTTTCTCTTTCTGCGCTTTTGGGGGATAACATCTACAACTTTGGAGAGTTGCTGGCTCATCCTATAGTAGGAATATCTTCATCTCTGTTCCTTTTCTCTTTATAAATCTGTAGAGCTTTCTAACTACATTGTGGGTTTGGGATGATGAACATTTAATTTACTTCACAGATAAAGAGCCTACTGGGCACTCAGGTTGAGTGGCTCTACTACATTCTCCAGGCATTTAACTCCGGTGACTTAGTTCGCTATCAAGAACTGTGCCGTGTGCACAACACTGCCCTGAGGGCCCAGCCAGCATTAGTTCAGAATGAGCAGAAGCTGTTAGAAAAGATTAACATTCTCTGCCTAATGGAAATTATCTTTAGGTATGTGTATTAGTAATATCTTTTTACTTGTGGTTTGATGGCCAAAATATAGCAGATCATGTGCCACTTGTATAAGATTATTGCTGGCTGAGCTTAAATTTGCTTCCTTGCAGCCGTCCTTCTGAAAATAGAACTATTCCATTAAATGTTATTGCTGAGCGCACAAAGCTTTCCATTGAGGATGTGGAGCATCTTCTCATAAAGAGTCTCTCTGTAAGTCCAACTCTCTCCCAATATTGATGTTGGAACTTGGATGAGGTGCATAAATTTTGTTCACTTAATAAGATCCATCAGCATTCTTTTCAGTGGCAAACTATGTAGTTTCCATAAAGAAACCTTTTCAGATGATATATATATATATATGGAGGCCTAAAAGGTGAATTGCTCATCCCATTTTCATATATGTTCATTGGGTACATGCCTGACTGCTAGCATTGCTACAAACATGCAAGGCAAACTTAAAACTCTTTTAACCTTTTTGGAGGCTTGAACAAAAGCAAGCACTCACCTAATTGAAGTGAGGCACATGGTTCCAAAACATCATCCTCTCCCCCTAGTTCAAAAGAACTACCAAAGGGGAAAAAACTGAATCAACAAGCACCAAAGAAAGCAAAGGATTTGAATTAATTGGTAGTTTTTGGTCCGAGGAATTCTTGATGCATAGAAATGTAGAACATGGACTGTTTTGTTTCACATTCTGTCAGGAAATAAGTTGCATATAAACATAGAAGGGAAAAGAAGAAGAATTGGGAAGATGAAAATAGTGAAGAAGAGGGCAATTAGTGCATGTTTATAGGTGCTTTGTGTTCCATGAAGAGAATGCCCTTCTGCTCTTACTGAATGCACCTCACTTGTTGGCAAAAAGAGCTTTTCTGCATTGTTTGTGTATAACTAGCTGCAATTTGGCTAAAATGAGTACAACTTGTTTTGTTTTCAAGCTTTTCACTTTGAACCCAAAAGACTTGAGTGGTGTTATGTGTGCCCAAAAGAAGCCAAAAGATCTAGTGTGCGTGGAACTGCTTTGCTAAATTGTTGTCCCGAATTTGTATTGATTTTGAATTGCTATTGATGCTTTGTGCTGCGTTGCAAAATAAACAAATTTCCAACCAATGGCAAAAACATTTGAAGGCATAAAATTGTTTCAGCATTCCCTCATGAATTATGACATTGACAAAATCTAGAACTGCATTAAATCAAATTTGAAATTTCATTTGCTTCTGTGTGCACCGATTATTGTTTTAAGTTTTTACGCAGTGCAAAGCTAATGCTATGATTTTGGCAACAGGTCCACCTTATTGAGGGTATAATTGATCAAGTCGAAGGAACAGTGCACGTTTCCTGGGTACAGCCAAGAGTTCTGGGGATTCCACAGATCAAATCCTTGCGAGATCGACTGGACAATTGGTTGGATAAAGTACACACTGCTTTGTTATCAGTGGAGGCTGAAACACCTGATCTAGTTGCATCATAATTTCCCCCCATTTCATCTTTTTGATTTCCTTTCAGCCTACTGTAACACTTTCTTAATACAAAAGGCGGATATTGAAGGGTAGCAAAAATGGAGAGACAAGCTGTAAGTCACATGGGCAGTTGAGTCAAGTTTGTATGCGTCCTTTCACATTGTAGAATCCTTTTTCCTGAATCATCAATTTTTCTTGAAGGAGCTGCATGTGTACTTTTTTCACTAGGGATTGTTGGCTATATAATGTGGTCTGCCCGGAGGTAAGGTGAATTTGAATGCAAAGAAATGCTTTTCTGCATTTAGCATGGTTATTACTTGTTAGACCATGTATTAGTATTTCTCGCTTAAGGCGTTCAAGATGTGATCCGCTTATTTGTGGGAGCAACTGCATTTAATTTCTGGTAGACATTCAGTTGTTGGTTCTTTAAATGCATAAGCACTGCTGCTAAGTTGTTTCATGTTGTGTGCTGCATCTGTGCATGGACGTCTTTATTACCTTATCTGGCAATAAATCTAACACCAATCAATCCCATATTTAGAGGGATTTTGTGGACGTCATCTGGTTCTTTGGATGCCTATAGATAGATTTCTCTAGTCAACCGAAACTGAGATCCCTTAAAAGTCTTGGATTGATGGGGGTAATCTAGGTTTTCAGAAGGTATTCCTTCAGTTTTCGTTGCGGAAGCAAATGCGATGCCTGTTTTGTACAGGGCTTACGGAATCTTTTTTAAGTTTTATTTGGGTCTGGGACTGAATAGTGGAGAGAGAGGCATCTCTTACACGGAAAGACTGCTAAGGTTTTCCATGAACTCAACCAATATTTATCTAAAAAAGAATAACATAAGGTTGCTGACATCGCAAGGTATTCGTTTATAATGAACAAAGCCAAAGTTTTGTGAAGCCAAAGCTCAGCAAGCAGTTGCTGACTGAGCTACAGACTGCCGTGGAAGATGGAGCGGTGGAGGTTGGGGACCCAATGGCCTCGCGGTGCGTTCAAAGGCGCTGGATTGCAGTAAAAGCCCGAGTTCTCCATTTTGAGGAAAGATGGACCGACAGCAGTAGGCTAGGCCAAATACTTGTGTTTATGCTCTAAGCCAATACAATACAAGCGTTGCCAAACCTGCTCTCTCTTCTTTTATCTCTGATTATTCTCTAGTTTATAGATAGTAGAAGAGCCTATCACATACGTAACATCTTATGCTCTTAACTCGCAATCGTCGACCATCAATCTCAACACAGCCGACCTCAATTCTACATCATATAATTCTCGCCATTATATTTCTTAAAACTTATTCACGAAAATTACTTATTTTGGGAGGCTAAAGTTGAGTTGTTCTTGGTTGGACAAGTTCCATACGGGTTTGTTGATGGCAACAATATCTGTCCACTTGAATTTCTTCAACAACACATCAGCACCAAGTCCCAATCCGGACTACACTTCAAATTACAAAAAGGTACCCTCTGTAATTCTTGGTTGCACTGCTTTGAAAGCTGTCTGGGACACATTATCTTTTATTTTGGCCTCACCTTCCATTACTCGTATAATGTCCTTTCATTCAGCTTTACTGGGATTGGAGCAATCTCTGGATGAGACTGTCACAGCATATCCGTAGCGAGGAAAACCATACCATGATGGACATAAGGAACTTGACTTGACTGATTCCAATTTTATTTTTTAATTAATATAAATGTTAGGGTCAGTTTGTGTGTATTTTAATTAATTTTATGGATTCTAAAATTAACGACTATATAAGTCTCTAGTAACCATGAAGATACTCAAACTTGTAATCATTAAGAAGTAAACCCAATAACTGATTCCAACTCTTACTTGTTTAAGTGACTGCATTTGAGTTTAAAGACCTTGTTATAACCCTCGTTGCAAGGCTGAAACCAGTGCCATTGATCTTATAATGTCCTTCAATGGTCATGATGGATTATGGTAAGAGATTTGACAATAAACCGACTTCACATAGTACTTCTACTTGATGTCTATACATGAACGCCGTCATGTTATACCCATATCGAACCTTATACAGGTTCAAATCATCTCGAGGTTGGTAATAGTAAGGGACTCTATATCTCTCATCTTAGTGATTCCTTCATTTCAACATCCACCAACACCTTGCGAGTCAATTTTCTCTTGAAAAAAAAGCCTTTTTTAAATTTCATGGTGATTCATGTTTCCTTGAGGAGTAAGTGTCCAAGGCTATCCTTCAGCGTTAAAGGTGGCCTTTCTTGGCGAGACGAGCCCTCCTCTAATTTGATCCCTCTTGCATTGTCTATTGTTCGTTCCACTTCTGACTTTTGGTATAGATGTCTTGGCTATCATCACACTGACGTCTTCCATCACTTGTTTTTTAATAAACACAATTCTGGTTATTTTTTTAGCTCATCTCTTTAGTGTACTGCTTGTCCTTTGTACAGATCTAGTAGCTTGTCATTAGGTCGTTCAAAACATATGAACTCTGTTTTGTTGGGGTTATTGTTTAGTGATGTTTAGGTCCCTCTTCCACGTTTTTATTTGAATGGTACTTCATTAACTTCATTGTTTTTACTGGCTATTTTTTAAAATTTACAAGGTATTTTCCCATGCATGCAAAATCATATGCTTTAGTGTTTTTATTCAATTTTATACCATGGTTGAAAAGCAATTCAACACTAGCATTAAACAACTCTAGATAAATTATGGTTATGAATCCATCTCTATGATATCGTCATTGTTCATTGCTTGAGTTTTCTACTTTCTTTGCTTGTACTATCATCATAAAATGAACTATCGCTCTTCTCCATATGTTTTTCTTGGCTATAGCTTTTTTCATTTTGGTTATCTTGTATGGATTTGCATTTTTTAATATTAGACATCATTGCACCTCCTTTGGACTACTCTCATCTTCCTCATTAGACACTTGGGGGTCTATTATCCTAGCCAAACTTTTCAAAGCTTTCCTTCTTTTCCATCCCTACCAACAACTCAATCTCCTTCCTTCCTTCCTTCGATCTCCCTCCCCTTCTTTTCCTTACCCTCGTCCTTATCACCGTTTTGTATTGTCTTTCATTCTTTTTTTTTCTTTTTTATCACCGTTTTCCACATCTGGTCTTAACTTCATGGTCGATCTTAGTCCCTCCTCTCCTTTTTTTTTACCGTTTTCTCATCTATACCATCGTATTTGCATCTTCCTATGACATTATATCGTTGTCCGTATACTTCTCAACTAGTTCTTGTCACCATTACAAATTATGAGTTCATTTTTATGACAGTTTTTCTGATAATGTTTTCAAGTTAAAACATTCATTGTACGGTTTGAAACAAGCTTTCCATGCATGGTCTAAGAAATCATGTTCTACTTAGAGAAAGCTTTCTTTTGTGCAAATAAGTTGTTATGACTCTTATTTATTCACCAAACATTAGATGTTATGGATGGCATTCTTCTTATTAGCATTAACTTTGTTCATAACTTCAACAATCCTTGAGTTCATCCTTCCATATGAATGACTAGGTCCTCTCCACCATTTTTTGGGTTTGGAGGTTCAAGCGACTTCCAAGGAAATTGTCTTGAATCAATGTAAGTATATTACCAATCTTATTTCCTTAGCAGGTTTTGTTGCTGCTACTCCTGTTGATACACCAATGGAGATCAATCTTAAGTTGAGAAAGGAATTTTTTTTGTCAAATTCTACTCCTTACCGCAAGTTAGTTGCGAGCTTGGTTTACTTTACTGTTACTCGTCCAGACATTACTTTACTGTTAGTTGGAGCTTGGTCTACCGCACCATTTATGACACCAATTTAAAGACAGTTCAACAATTCACCAAATGATT
This sequence comes from Populus alba x Populus glandulosa, assembly GCA_033617975.1. Classification (NCBI taxonomy): domain Eukaryota; kingdom Viridiplantae; phylum Streptophyta; class Magnoliopsida; order Malpighiales; family Salicaceae; genus Populus; species Populus alba x Populus glandulosa. The sequence continues at coordinate 14,223,281 of CM066145.1, read as the reverse complement.
TCCTCCCCCTTCCTATTTATAAAAATTGGTAATACGTGCGGGACTGTGAAAGCAAAGTTTTCCCACCAGCACGCTCCATAAAGGAGAAAGTAGATTGACTCCACCTGATTCCCTCACCAATGTCATCAATAAAAATTGAACTCACAAAGAAAGATCACAAACAACTGACTTATTTAGAAGGTTTAGGAAACTGGTGATGAAATTAATTTCCTTTTTACATGTTCTCTTATCTATAAAGGAAATGTAAAGAATTCAAGAGCATATCACTCTTGCCTAACAAATGGTGAGGAGCTCATGTCAGTACTGTAGAATGAATCCTCAGCTCCACCATAGTAATTATCCTCTTTCTCCTCATCCCACTTCAGAACCTCCCTTGTGTACTTAAACGCCTCATCAATTGTCACTCGGTCCCTTGCCCTAGCTTGCCATACAAAAAGTTTACGGCCTGTGATGGAAGCATATAGATCTTTAAACTTCATTGCAACATAGTAGTAGGCCTGGTGAGCAAGTGATTGGTTGTTGTGGTGATGTTGCACCGGACTGAAGTCATTAAACCACTCACAAGCACTTAAGTGCACCCGATTAACCTTCTCTTCAAAGGCATCGTACTTGTTAAGTATCAGCACAAAAGGTGTCTCCTTAAAGCATGGGTGCCTAATCATTGTCTCAAATAGCTCCTTGCTTTCTATCATCTTGTTCCGAAGCAGAGATCCAGTGCCACTACTCTCTGGCACAAGCCACATTTGATCGTAGTCACTAAGGGCTACACAGAATACCACTGCTTGAACGTCTTCAAACATTTCCACCCATTTACATCCCTCATTCATTCCCTTTGCATTTACTCTAATCAGTTGATATCTGAAAAAAGAAAATTGCAGGCATGAATACTCGAATTCTGCCAACATAATGAAAGAAAAAAGAGTATCGATTTTCATGTTCGAATGCCATGAACTTGAAGTGTGTTTGTGTGTGCAAAATTCAAGGTCCCAATATATATGAAGTGTGTTTCTGAATTTGTTGTCTTGTGGAGAGAGAGGGGGAGAGAGAGGGAGAGATTCTGACCTTAGATGTGTGTGCTTCCACACAAGGTCAGTTATCATGAAAATGTGTTAGTTTTCCATGAAGGCATGCTGTCTTTCCATTAAAAAAAAGGGTCTGAGCTAGGGTGCTCACAATGTGAATGCCTCTAGTAAAGTTGAAGAAATCTGTTAATTTTATTTTATTTTTCTGTTTTGTGCTACAGTTGGCATATTTTGGGGGATTACGCAGAACAGTATAGAAAACTTACCTGGTCAGGGGTGGGGGTGGAGCATCCAGATTAGTTGTGTATGTTTCAGACATTGGACTGCGATCATCAAGGGAAAATTCGATGAAAGCAAGACCATTCCCTTGGGTGACCCCTTCTGCATAGAGAATATCACGTTCAGAAGGTTCGTATTCATTGCTTGAGATCTCAACAGCCTGAAAGAAAGAAGGCCAAATGATATAGCCATTCAATGACCGTAATGGTAATTAAAGTTTATCTAGGATCAAAATATGTAATAGACATCCATTAAATTCGATACACCAACAATGTTAGAATTAACAACTTGGTGATTAAGAAGAATTCAGAAATAAACAAATGGCATATTGCAACTGCTAAATCTTGTACAACCAACTGATGTAAAATGCAGAATTCTACCCGACTCAAGAAGTACTCGGCAACATCTGGAAGGAAGTGAAGCTCATCTTTTCTTCTATATGTTTCCTGTGTAGCAGGATCTCTCCACACCTCCTCAACTAATGGAGCGTACTCACGTGTTGCTGCAGGGAAGAAAGCATCCAAATCTCCAGTGGCTATAATATCCAGTAGCCAGTCAGAGAAATGCTTCAACCTTGGGTTGATCGAATAGATACAGTGATTAGTTTCACTATGGTCAACATCTCCACCTAGAAAGAGCAAACAAATGATAGCCTCCATCAGATAAATCAAAGGTTTAGAGTTTAGCTTGATTGGAAAAAAAAATGCACTGAATTATTTTCCTTCCACCCACCTAAGAAACAGATAATAATTAAAAAAAAAATCATAACCCCATTAGAACCATTTCATGATAAATTCCTAAAAATAATGTCGAGATTGCTGGAAATTGCCCTAACTTGCCGGAGAAGTTAACTCACATGCACCAAAAATCAAAACCTCCAAATGCTTACTAGTCAAGAAATGAAATGAAGAGGAGAAAATGAAATGCTACCCCGTCACAAGATTTGGGATATCAAATTTCAATCCCTCTATATTACTTAGTTGTGCTCTTTAAGAAAAAGGCAGATTATTTGACTCTCACCTTTCTGAGCACATTATCTATGAAGAATATAATTTGATTGAGTTATTGGTTTAATGGAACTTTCATCTGAATTTTTATTGCATACTTGCTTTATGTTGCATGACATTGCATTGTAGCCCCAACAGTCACATGACATTGCATTGTAGTACCTAATGTTTCTTTTGATGAAAATTGGTAAATTTTAATTTTTCCTTAAAAGAGGGCTATCCAATTGTTTGTGCTCAAATAAAAATAAAACAAAATAAAATTACATGCACATCCTCGGACAACCGTGCAACACTTAGAATTCATGAAAACAGGAATTCTAGTTAAAACCATACTAGCTAGGAAAACCATATTGGGTCTAGATTCAAATTTCAAACAGAGAAATAAGTAAATCATCACACGAATTACATTCTCTACATATGAACACTGGCAATAAATCACGTGGGAACTGGACCCCAGTTAAAGGTTGACTACTCTGGAATTGTTGACGTAAAACCTATATGACCATCCAACTCAATCACCAAGTGCTTTGCATATTCAGCATACTAAACCTATGTGACATTAAATGGTGCAGGATCTTCGATTACAGCACCTAAACTATGGTTTGCAAATTATAACAGATTTGATAGGTGTATGGAAAATAGGCTATAGATGGGGATTGGGGCGTGTTTAGCTTAAGGTTATGCTTAGAAAAGTAAACAAACAAGGAACTAAGGATCAAATAGATTAAAAGAAAGAAAATAAACCTAGCTTCACACTAGGGCTCCCAGAAATCATTCCTAGGAAGGCATCACTCCTAAAATAAGATGCATCACACATTTTTGTATGCTGAAAGTTTCAATTTCATTCACTAAAAATCCATCCTCCAAAAGTGAAACATACGGTCACATTTTTTGAACCATGACATGTTGAACTCGTTGGTAAATCATGTTTGCACACAATTGTTTCTTCAGTAAGAGAGGCAAAAGAAACAACACAAAGAGTTCATGTGTGATCATAATTAATTATTAATTATGGTTTTTAATTTTATCCTTCAAATCAAATTTATGGCTAATAATGATTGTGATCATAATCTTAATAATTGTGATCATAATTAAAACAACAACAACAACAATGATAGTAATGATAGTAGTAATAATACTACTAATAGTAATAGTGATAATAATAATAACAATAGTAGTACTTTTATGGTTAGTAGTAGTAGTAATTTTATGGTGGTGGTGATAATAATCAAAATGACTTTGGAATAATGTGTTTTGGTATATTAGTTATTTTTCTCTTCAATTTAACCCTCCCAACGAAAATTTGTCCTTTTTATTAAAAAAATTTATCCATTGTTCTTTTGAATAAGTGTTATTCATTTTTTATTTAGTTCTTCAATTTCAATTTTTCATGTATTTTTTTTTTTTTTGTCCTTATTCTTTGGATTTCTTTTTTTCTTCCTTAACCCTTTTATAAAAGTTTTATTGGTTTTTTATCTCATCCTTCAATCCAGATTTAAGGTGTGTTATTTTTTTCAATTTTTTCCACACTCTTATTTTTTTTCTTTTTGCTTGAGTTATTTTTCTTTTCAATTAAACCCTCTAATTGAAAAACTTTAGTTGCCCTCTAATTTATTTTTTATTTAGATTTTCACCCTTGTTCTTTTAATTACTATTTTTTATTTTAGATCTTTTTGTGTAGTTAATTTTTTCCCCCGATTAAGTTCTTTTGTGTTTGTTGACTTGGTCCAATTTTTTCATCTTTTGTGTAGAAATTAACTATTTGATGTATAACACAAACTGAGATTAATTAGTTGGTTTTATTTTAATTAGATGGTAAAAAAAAAGACAATGATATTAATCGGATTTTTTTTTTCAAAAAAATATTCCTATACCTAATATTTTTTTGAAAAAAAAAATCCGATTAATATCATTGTCTTTTCTTTTACCATCTAATTAAAATAAAACCAACTAATTAATCTCAGTTTGTGTTATACATCAAATAGTTAATTTCTCTTATTTCTTTAGAACATGTTAGCATCACCTAGACATCGTTTTTAATGAATAAAATACAGACCATTTGCATCACTTAATATCGTTTTTTCAGAAAAAATACGAACAGCAGCGTAGCACAAGCCCATGCCTAGTTGCCACTAAATCTTATGGCATGCAATAACAGTGTCGTTTCCTTCTTTAGCATGCTTTATTCTATATTGAGCATTTTGTAGAGCTAATCAGAACCAATCTCCCTCTCTCGTGTTAAAAATATCTCATTTGAATGTTCTCTACATTAATGTTATCAGCAAATTATAATGGAAGTTTCTTTTCTAATAAGATGAATACATTACTCCTATTTTATGTTGGGAATTCAACCATTTTTAAGCATAAATAATATTATAATTTTAATTTTTAAGGGACTTTATAAAAAAGAATGTTGAATGAAACTTGTTAACTTTTCTATATATGTAAAAAATTAATTTAGTTAGCATCTAAATCTTGGGTTTTACAATTTCAGTTTATGAACTCCCCAAAAATTTAAGATTAAAAAGTGATTGTTATAGGCTTTTATTGAATAAATATTTGATAACATACAAGTACAGAATATACCCAAGAATTTTAATGCATGAAAAGAAAAACTAGAAATTAAGATATTACCTGCTTCTAAGTTTTGGTCTTTGTCACCAAGCGACTTCATCCAAGAGGCTTCCTCCTCAAAGCGCTCCCGCCCATCAAGCAAAATGCTAAGATATCTGTACATATTGCTCTGGATCATCAACTTGATATCTTGCAAATCTTCTGCAGTAAACTTGCCCCCGTACAAAAATTTGGCCTGTTTAAGTGATGCATAATGCACATCAAGAAGGATATCAGCGATCATAAAAAGCATTTTAAGTTCTAGCACGGGACTTTAGTAAAAATGACTAGAAATTTTGCATCTTATCAAACTCAGGTTCAGTTGTAATTCTATTGAAAAATGCAAGTGAGAGTCTGATCTTTATCCTACATGCATCGAGCCCATGATATCTCAAGTTCTTCACTCTATCTTAGCGAAATATGTTGGTAAAAAGTTTTGTTTGCATCACTTGAAGTTGACTAGTAATGCATAGTTTAAATAGAATTCAGTAAATGGCTCAAAACTTGAGCAAGATAATACAACACCCAGTGCAATCAATGAACTTGTCTCCAATTAAGTTTGACTTTGACTAAGAAACAAATTATCAAAATGAAGTTGCTAATTGGACATGACAACTCTTACAAACAAAAATGATAACTAATCATTTGGATAACCATCCCATATGACAAGAACAAAAACCTCAAAATAACCACATTCAAGATGGAAATTTGAACACAAATACAGGAAAATTTGTGTTTCAGAAACCTTAACCAACTCATAAAAGGTCATATTTACCAAGTGTCAACCCCCTAACAATGAGTTCTTAATTAGATGGGCAGATAGAGCCCATGCTAAGAATTTCAGATCCACTTCAAATGTGTGATGAAAATTTTACAGTTGACTACTCTCTAGACCATAGCCAATCAAAGCACCAACAGAAAGGCCATACCTGCTTGAAGATAGTGCTAGTTCCAGAGCCTTGAATCCCAAGTAGAAGAAGTTTCTGTACTTTTTTCTGCTCTAGATAATTTGGAATGGTGGTGTAATTGCTGGCCTCATCTCTCTGTCTATGAGGTTGACCATGGGGCACAGGCAAAGAGAAAAGCGTACTAACAATCCTAGTTGATGCCTGTCTAGCAAAGAGCAAATCCAAATGATCAATACAGGACCTATGATTTTATACTGACCACAAACTTCTAATAAGGAGTTTCCAGCAAGTACCTTCTCCCAAATATTTCCCCTGATATTATTCTGACCTTCCTCTTCATAACGACCATCATCATAGACCCAAAAATGAGTGTCTCGAGGACACTGCACCTTCGCCAGCTAAAACATTAGGAAACCAGGTTAGCTATTGTGTTGGACATGAACCAAAGTGACTAAAAGCACAGACAATACACAACAATACATCTACTCAGTAAGGAGGACCAATCCAAAAACTCAGTCTAGCTATGGTAGCAACCAATTATGCCCACAAGAACACTAATAGGAAATAAAGTATTGCTGTGCGACATGGATAATACACTACTAAACATTCACAAGCTGGGCTCAAGTATAAGGTAAAGCTGTTCTCCAGCTATGACTGAAATTGGGCAGCATAACCAAGCAGTGACCATGCTGAATTCAACTAGCATTAAGCATTATTTGGTTCGTCTGCATCCACAGCTACTATCTCTCCATGACATACTTTCTAGCCTTCACCAATCTACATGCATCACTAACCTCTGTTTAGAGATTCTCTATCTTTACACTCATTAGCATCCCTAATGGTGACAATATATTCAAGGCCTACAGTCTATGTTCAAACATGCATGAACTACATGTTGCAGCTTCATGACTGCTTATACTTGTACGAGCATTGCATTCTTCATTTATGGGAACAGAGCTTTAGACAACTTTGGAAGGGGATATACAATAATTGTGGGAATTCATAAGACATCGTCATTTTAACATATCTAGTTTTTCCTGTAGCACAAAATGGTAACACAATTTATTAACAGTATCAACTTAAGATTTCAACCTACCACCGTGCTCATCTTTTGTCAATGCTGAGTGGAAATGAAAATGTCAGCAATAAATAAACAAAAAACACGGCATTGTCCAATTTCCTCCAGGAAAAATTGGAGATTTAAAGCAAAATTGAAATCAGAAAGTTCCCTCCCAAGCATTTGTAGTCAGCAATTAAAATAGGAAAACGTGCTTGAAATAATTTTCTGTAAATGGAAGTGCCTAACAAATCCTTTTACTTTATTAACTACACAAGAAAACTTGACAAATCCAATATTTTTTAACTAAGCGTGAGAACCTGGGATAAGAACAGTAAGCCTAAATGAGGTTGAATACCGACAACCCCAAATGATTATCAAAATGTAGATACACATGAGGAATGTGCACTGAAGTTCATAAAAGCAAAGGATAAAAATCAAATCCCAAACTACCTAGCAGCTATTTTTATTTATCTAGCAAGAATCTAAATGTTGCTGTTTGCATCACACACCAGTACAAGAATAACTGGATGAAGAACTTACTTTTAGAACCCTCCGTTCAAGTTTGGTTATTTCCCGACCATTAATGTAAACCTCCGTGCAACCATTGCTTGCATCAGGGCTGAGTTTCCCTGTGAAATTTAAGTTTGAACTAATGATTCTATCTGGTTTCCCCCCCTCCTGCAAAATAGCAAGTAAAAACCTTTAATTCATGCTAGCCTGAAGGAATTTAAATTTTTTTTCCCACAAGGTCAGATAGAAAGAGACCTGATTGATATTTTCTCAATTTGAATTTTAAAATTCAACTCACCTTTCCCCAAAGACCAGATTCCTTGTCATACCAATATCTACCAGGTTTCAATTTCCACGGAGGTAATGGGCATCCAAGTAATTCAGACATCTCTTCTGGTTTCAGAGGATATCCATTCACAATCAACTGCTCTGGCCGAAGCTGATTAGCCGAACATTCTTTCTCTGCTTTCATAATTTGCTTGACTTCCAAAGGACTGAGTAATCGTGATAAAACCCTTGAATGTTTGCCTAACTTTGACCTCTTTGATTCATCAATTGGTTGACCAATGCATGTCACACACTTGCGCCCTTCAGGCATAGATCCCATGGCTCGAAGCACACAATTGCTGCAATACTTAGCATCACAAACCAAGCATGATTCCTTGGTTTCCCACCTCCCCTTTCTGCACCTGTAACAAACCCTACTTTTTTTCTTCTTCTTTTCCTTTGAAAACCCAACGTACCCTGGATAATCTAGCTTCTCTACATCTTTCCTCTCAGATCGATCAACAGTGTTAAATGTAACAACTGGCACTCTCTTTACTTCATTAGCCATTTGTTTTGGAGGATGACTAAGAGAATTTTGGACTGACCCTGGAGAAGCTGAAGCTGAAGCAGAAGAAAATTCAGGGTTTTGCAAGACAGAGACTACTGACTCTGAGCTTGCTGATATTCTAGGACTTTGATTAGGTGAACCAGTGACACCAGCTATTCGAGACACGGGTAAAGGTATTGGTTCAATTACTGTAGGACCTGGATTTGAAACCAATCTTTGTGATTCTGAAAGCGGTTCTGCAGTCAGGATCGCATGAGAAATTACATCAAGAGGTTCAACTTTCGGGACACCATAAGAGACTGGTGGGCCATCATACACCATCGCTATAGAATAATCAAGCTCAGTCTCATCTTCAGGGAGAGGAACTCCTGGAGGAAGCATCTTTCTCACCAATTCCCGCCAGCTCTCTCCCTCTGTGCTCTCCATTTCTTCAACTATAACACCAGTTAACTATAGTCTTTACCTTCAATATCAACTAATAACTTCACAAGAATCACTCGTATCCAAATTAAGAAAATGCAACTTCATGGAACTGCTACCAACAAGCAAACCATTAATGTTGCAGCAAACAAAAGATCCACACAAAAAAACCACTAAAAAAAGTTGAATGGCAGATTGTAGGCGATAATCTTGATGAGGACCTGGAATCAAAACCAGAAATAATCAAGCAGCCGCAATCAACAGTCGTATACCCCCACCTGGGTCAGCCTTTGAAGCCTTCATATTTGAACGAATAAATCACAAACTGATCAATAATTTGATCCAAATTCAACCAGTTTATACAAAATACCATCTGAGCTTAAATCATGTCAAAGTCAAAAAAGAAAAATTCAAACTGAAATGTATCCAAACTCGGTACTTTTTAGAGTCAATGCATGAGCTTTCAACAAAAACAGCCAAATCCAAAATTAAATCAAATCAAGTTACAGTCAAAATCAAATAGCAAAACTTGAATTTCCCATCTGTCTTCAAGCTTTAAATTAACAGAAAATAAACCATTTTTACTAAGTCCAAGTTAGGAAATCAAAGTTCATACAGTAAGAACTAATCACTAAGTCCCCAAGAACTTTAAGAACCAATGACTAATCCGATACAAAAGAAAAGAAAAACCAACCAAGAAAGGAATCCAGAAAAGGGAATCTGATAAATGCCCTTGAGCGTAAACTTTCAAGTTTTCTAAAGTGATAGAGCGCATTGAGAGAGGAATAGAGACTTTAGAGAGAGAGAGAGAGAGAGAGATAGAATAAGGTACCTGAACAAAGGGACGGAATGAGAGAGAGCTTGAGAAAAATCTATGAAGAAGAAGAAGGTACTGAGCTTTTCGAACCAATGTTTCTACTTCTGCTTCCACTGCTAACTAGTATGCTTTGAAGAAACCAAAAGTAGAGAGTAGGAAAAGCATTAAGCTTTTTAGCGCTCCATTTTTATGCGGAGGGAGTGATATACAGGTGATGATAGGGTGAAAACTACAGATAGATAGAGAAGAAGGAAATCGTGGGTCCCGTAGAAGGGAAAGTGGGCCCATACTTCATTTTGGTTTTGTGTCTTGTATTTTCTTAAGAATAATACAACGGGTTTTTTAAAAATATAATATATAAAATTTTTTGAGATTCGGTAAATATTTTGTTTTAAAATATTTTTTATTTAAAATTATATTAAAATAATATTTTTTTATTTTTAATTAAAACATATCAAAACAATTCAAAAATATTAAATAAAAACAATATTTTATCTTCACTACCTAACCCCACTTAATTATTCATTTATAAATGCAGGTATTATATGCGCTGTCAGCTGTGCAGGTCTCACACGCGTGATCTTAAGATTTAGAGGCCTTTTTTCGGCCTCTTTGACTTTTTAAAAAACAAACAATAAACTCAACGAGTCATATTTAATATAATTCATCTTTCACATAACTAATTCACACAATAATTTCTATATAAACAAATCTACCTAATATATAACCAAAAAAATAATTAAAAAAAATTCAATTAGATTGCACTCCCAGACAGTTTTTAGATAAAAATAGATTTTAATTTCTTTTCTGTCACAGTAATCAGACGCAAAATTGGACCATGATGAGGAGGGGCAGTGGGGAGCTCGTGGGCGTGTGGATAGACATACCATTTTGTCAGCGTGGAGGGGACGGAAAGTAAACGCACACACGACCAAGATATTATTGTTTTGTTTTCCGTCTGCGTTTGACTGTTAATTCCTCGCGCGCGTTAAGGGAACGTTATGTGGCCAGATTTGGGATCATTATGAACTCTGCTATAATAATTATTGCTTATCTAGTTGCCATGCCGGTCTTTCACGTAACAAATAAACAACGCTTCCAAGATGTCAATGACTACCTCTTTGTATTTCTCAGTAAATGCGAAAATTTTTATAATAATCGATTAGTAACTAGTGTTATATATTAGTTTTCTTGGTTTATTTTAAACAAAAATATATAAATAAAAAGAAAATAATATCAAATTTATGAATCACAAGAATATTTTAATCTACTAAAATTCCTCTTTTCTGGTTACATTTCTTTAGTTTTTTTAAAGTAAATCCCAGAAAATAATTAATAGGTTGTATCTAATTACTTTTATAACAACATAAAATTACTTAATAAATTCCATTCTAAATAACTACCTTCTTAAATCGTATAGCCCCATTTCAAATGCATTTATCAGGTAGCATTGAAATAGAGAAAAAAAAAAGTAAATTTCACTAGCACAATTAAAACAAAAAATTATTTTAACTTTTAAAGTTTTAACTTAACTAATCAGGTTTTGAATTTAATTTTTATAAATTACTAATTTGAATGCTATAAATTTCAGGATCACTTGGGACTTATTTTATTGTCAATCTTAGAATCTCGTGAAATCAATTGAGATGTACATAAGCTGACCAGACACTTATAGTTATAAAAAAAAAATCCAAATCTAGAAAAATAAAAGTTTTATTGTTTGGTATTTGTATTAAAATCAACGGTTGGCGATTTATTTATAAAATCCAAGATCATGAAAGTAGAGAGAAATGAAAATGTCATCATAGATTGATTTTCTTCAGGCACCACTTGCGACCTTGTTGATGGCACCCGGAAACATCAGAATGTTAGATTAATGATTAAGAGTTTTTACTGGTAATTAAGATTTACAGCGAGTAAAAATGGGGGAATTAAATTAAGATTTATGTTGTGCTGTCCAATCCGCATCTGGAGGGAATACGGAGGAGACAGTAATTAATGCAAGTGCGGACCCACCCGTGAAGTGGTGCACTTATTACATTATTGGGTCTTCGGGTCCCAGCATCCGGAGGCATATTTGAATCTACAAGCTACAGCTGAAAAAACATCAAAACAAATCACCCGAGAGCTTTTCAATGTCGAGGCTTCCTTTTCTTACATTACTCAGGACTTGTCAAGTGTTGTGAAGATATCAACGATCCTAATGCTGCCAAGTGTCAGAAGATTAGGAATTAATATTGTTACAAAGTTGTTAGCATTATTTGTTAAAGGAGAATCTGTTAGCATGCATATTTCTCCGTATAGTATCTTCTTATGCTGCATATATAAACAGAGAATAATGAATGTAATAGTTAAGCAAAAGCAAATATACAACAGTGCAAGAATTCGTCTTCTGCTTCTATACTAACAGTTTGATTCTCTGTTCTTCTTCCTATATACTCTTTGCTCTTCTTCATTTCTATTACATTTCTATATAAATTGATAATTACTTCATGGTATCAGAGCTGTGTAACTCTTGATCTTGTGGCCATTGACGTCCGAATTCTTCTGGCTTTATTCTCATCCTCTTCATAAAACAACTTGTGTACTTATTGATGTGCCCATCAGGTATTTGATATATTGCCTAAAACAGATTCTCTTCTTCTAGAAAAACTCCAGTTTTTTCTATTACTTCACCGAACATTATATTCTTCAACTTTCTATTTCTCCTACATTCTACATTCAAAAATGGTGACTAGCTCTCAACTTCATATTATTCAATCTCCTATCACTTCTCTGCTTCCTGCAATCTCTACTGCTATAACAGTAAAACTTGATGATACAAACTATCTCGTCTGGCAATTTCAAATGAAAATTCTTCTTGAGAGTCATGGAATTCTAGGATTTGTTGATGGTACCAGAAAATGTCCAAATCGATTTGATACAGATTCCGATATTGAGGGTGTTGAATCTGATGATCATCAGATTTGGAAAATGCATGACAGAGCACTCATGCAGCTACTTATTGCTACTCTTTCTTCTACTGCCATTTCTTATATCATTGGCTGCATCAGCTCTCAGGATATGTGGATTCAATTGCAGGATCGTTTTTCTACAGTAACCAAGGCACGTATCTTTCAGATGAAAAGTGAACTTCAAACTATCAAGAAAGGTTCAGAACCGGTGTCTCAGTATCTGCAGAAAATCAAAGATGCCCGTGATCATCTCTCTGCTGCAGGAGTTTATTTTGAAGACGAGGATATTGTGATCCTGGCTCTCAATGGCCTCTCCTCTGACTATAACACATTTCGATGTATGGTTCGAGGCAGAGATAATGTGTTATCTCTTAAAGATTTTCGGTCTCAGTTGCTTGCTGAAGAAGCTGCTATTGAGCAGACTCATTCATCTTCTTCATTTGTCTCTGCTATGCATGTTCAGAATCAAGTCTCTCAAGGCAAGGCACTGGTTCTTGATGAAGGGAATTCTAATCCTCTTTCTTCCACCTTCAAGTCAGCTCCTACTTCTCAATTTTCCTCTGGCTTCAATGGAGGTTTTAATGGCTATCCGAATGGTTTTAACAGTCATAACACTGGTGGTTATTTTCATCACCGAGGCTCTCAGTTTCGTGGTCGCGGTAGAGGCCGCCATACTTTCCCATCTGGTCAACGATATTATCCTACTCAACACAATCCTGCTCCACCAAGCTCTAATCCTGGTATCCTTGGTTCTGGAACTGATATTACTACTTGCCAAATCTGTGGTAAGAGAGGTCATGTTGCTGCCGATTGTTATCAACGTCACAACCAAACCTCAGCCCCAACCTCCTCTGTTCAATGTCAAATCTGCTGGAAGTTTGGACATTCTGCCATTCAATGTTATCATCGAGGCAACTTCTCCTATCAAGGTCGTCCTCCTTCCAACAATCTTAGTGCTATGGCTGCCACCTTTCCTCCACCTCCCGAACCATTTTGGGTGGCTGATACTGGCGCCACAGCTCACATGACATCTGATTTCTCTCAACTTCAGGAGGCTACTCCTTACTCTGGTCCTGATGCTATAACCACTGCTGGAGGTTCAGGTTTGAGCATCTCTAGTACTGGCTCTTCTGTTTTGCCTATTCCGCAATGCTCATTACAATTACACCAAGTGTTGCATGTTCCTAAGCTGTCTCAGCATCTACTGTCAGTTTATAGACTGTGTAAAGATAATCATTGTCGATTTATTTGTGATGACTTTGGTTTTTGGATTCAGGACAAATTCACGGGGAATGTCCTCCTCAAGGGCCTGTGTAGTCACGGTTTATATCCTATTCCTTTTTCTGTTTCCTCTAGTTCCCACACACCTTTTCAACTTGCCTCTGCTTCCCATCATAAACAGTCTTGCTATCTTGGTCAACAGGTTCAAACAGGTCTTTGGCACAAGAGATTTGGTCATCCCTCTAATAGCATCACGTCCACTCTTCTCACTCAGTCTCAGATTCCCTTCACTACAGATCCTACCACGTCAGTTTGCACCACTTGTTTAGAGGGCAAAATTACCAAGCTTCCTTTTCCATATCCAGCAGTTAAGTTACTTCACCCTTTAGAAATCATACATAGTGATGTTTGGGGTCCTGCACCCGTAATGTCTATTGATGGCTTTAGATATTATGTTAGTTTTGTTGATGAATGTACACGGTACACTTGGATTTTTCCAATGATCAATAAAGGAGAGGTTTATTCTATTTTTGTCCATTTCCATACATTTTTAGTTGCTCAATTTTCTGCCACACTTCGGGTCTTCCAAAGTGATGGAGGTGGTGAATATATTAGCACCAACTTCAAAAACTATCTTCTTACCAAGGGCATTGTTCATCAAATGTCATGTCCCTATACCCCTGAACAAAATGGTCTCGCTGAAAGAAAGCATCGCCATATTGTGGAAACTGCCATCACTTTGTTACAAACTGCCCATCTCCCTCTTAAATTTTGGTTTCATGCTTGTGCTACTTCCATCTACTTGATTAATAGATTGCCTTGTAAAATTCTCCAGCTGCAATCTCCTTTTTTCTTGCTGTATGGTTCCTCTCCTGTCATCCATCACTTGCGTATCTTTGGTTGTGCTTGTTTCCCTTTACTTCGGCCTTATAACACTCATAAACTACAGCCCAAAACTTCCACATGCATCTTTTTAGGCTATGCCGGCCAATATAAAGGTTACATTTGTTTTTCTCTTCATACCAATCGCATCTTTGTCTCTCGCCATGTACTCTTTGATGAATCAGTATTTCCTTATATTTCTGTGCCTCTGCCAGCAGTATCTCCCTCTCTGCATATGCCTGTTGTCTCTCCTTCTTCCCCATCTGTATCTCTTACTAACTCTGTTTTGCCTCTTGTTTCTCCTCATTCTGCATCCTTACCTTCTTCATCCACTGGTATGTCTCCACAGCCCTCATCTTACTTGCCCTCCCCTGCCCTTTCTCCTCTTCCCTTGGATCCAGACTTCTACCCTGAGCGACTGTGTGTTGTTCTGCCTCTATCCCCTATTAATATTCATCCCATGACTACAAGGTCTAAGAATGGCATTTCCAAGAAAAAGGCATATTCTGCCACTGTTCAGTCTCTTGATCTTTCGCAGGTTGAACCTCGATCATTCAAAATTGCTTCTGCCACTATTGCATGGCAATCAGCCATGCAGGAAGAACTTGAGGCCCTTCATGCCCAAGGTACTTGGGACCTTGTTGCTTTGCCACCTGACAGAAATCTTGTTGGCTGTAAATGGGTCTACCGACTGAAGAAACATGCTGATGGTTCTATTGCTCGTCATAAGGCTCGGTTAGTGGCTAAGGGGTTTAGTCAAGAGGAGGGTATTGACTATGGAGAAACCTTCAGCCCTGTGGTGAAACCCACCACTGTTCGCCTGGTTCTTGCCCTTGCAGCTCACTTTCATTGGTCCTTGCGGCAGCTTGATGTGAAGAATGCATTCTTGCATGGCATTCTTCATGAGGAGGTTTATATGACACAACCTCAGGGCTTTGTTAGTAAGGCTCATCCCTCTGATTTTGTTTGCCGGCTGAAGAAGTCTTTGTATGGTCTTAAGCAGGCTCCTCGTGCCTGGAATGAGCGCTTCACAAGTTTTTTGCCCAGCTTGGGGTTTCAAGCATCTCTTGCTGATTCCTCTTTGTTTGTTCAGCACTCTTCTCATGGCACTCTGCTCTTACTCCTCTATGTTGACGATATCATTCTAACTGGCAGCCATTCCTCCCTTATTTCATCTGTTATTACTGCTCTGTCTCACGAATTTGACCTCACAGACTTGGGTCCCTTGCATCACTTTTTGGGGCTGCAGATTTCCTATCTGCCTACTGGTTTATTTGTATCTCAAACCAGCTATGTCATTGACTTACTTGCCAGGGTTGATTTGCAGAATTCCAAGTCTTGTGCTACTCCTTGTCTTCCTCATCATCACTTGCTCAAAGATGATGGCCAGCCCTATTCTAATCCGCAGCAATACAGGAGCATTGTGGGAGCCTTGCAATATCTCACTTTCACCAGGCCTGATATTGCCTTTTCAGTGAATCAAGCTTGCCAGTTCATGCATAATCCGATGGTTTCTCATGTTGTCGCCGTCAAACGTATTTTACGATATCTCAAAGGTACCCTACATCTTGGCCTTCACTTTCGTCCTGGTCCTCTTCATTTGCAGGCCTACAGTGATGCCGACTGGGCTGGAGATCCTAATGACCGTCGGTCTATCTCTGGTTCTCTTGTGTATTTTGGTTCCAGCCCTATTTCTTGGGCTTCTAAGAAACAACATATTGTTTCTCGTTCGTCAACGGAGGCTGAATATCGCGCTCTCGCAATCACTGCTGCTGAACTTGCCTGGATTCGTCAGCTCCTATGTGACATTCATATTCCTTTACTTCTTCCACCTTTAATTCATTGTGATAATATTTCTGCTATCTCCCTTGCTTCCAATCCAGTGTTCCATTCCAGGATGAAGCATCTTCAGATTGATTATCATTTTGTGAGAGAGCGGGTTATCATGGGTGATTTACTGGTTCAACATGTCTCCTCTTGTGATCAGTTTGCTGATATCCTCACCAAAGGCCTTTCCATTTCTCTATTTCAGCATCATTGTTCCAATCTCATGCTTGGTTCCTCCCAGCATGTGATTGAGGGAGCATGTGAAGATATCAACGATCCTAATGCTGCCAAGTGTCAGAAGATTAGGAATTAATATTGTTACAAAGTTGTTAGCATTATTTGTTAAAGGAGAATCTGTTAGCATGCATATTTCTCCGTATAGTATCTTCTTATGCTGCATATATAAACAGAGAATAATGAATGTAATAGTTAAGCAAAAGCAAATATACAACAGTGCAAGAATTCGTCTTCTGCTTCTATACTAACAGTTTGATTCTCTGTTCTTCTTCCTATATACTCTTTGCTCTTCTTCATTTCTATTACATTTCTATATAAATTGATAATTCCTTCAAGTGTCAACTTAACATGGCTTAAAAAAAAAAATTGTCTCTTACGACGATGATTTTTTTTTTTAAAAAAAGATAAATTTAGCACTAATTAAATTTTAAATTTTATTTTTACTATATAAAATTCTTATATTATAACAATCAAAATAAAGTATTAAAATCAATTAAAAAATTAATTGAATATAAAAAGATTAAATTGATAAAAAAATAAGGTGACCAAAAGATTAAATGAAAAAAAAATGTGGGTATCCTAGCAACCCATTATGGATTATGTCTCCTTTCTTTATTGCATTATCATTATTTTTTAAAAAAGAAATTTGCATCACATTTCATATTTTCTCCCATGTTAATATTACAAACATTATTCTATTGTTCACTGAATATTAATTTTGTGAAACTAATCTATAATTATTGCTGAAAATTTCAATAAAAAATAAAAATTAAATTTAACATTAAAAATATAGCCCACTTTCCTAATTTGAGCTCGGTAATTACCGCATGCACTACCATGTTGCAACAACGTCTCTCACATGTTGGCGTACGTGTCATACCACTTTTCCCTTGTTCATTCAATCCAGTCTCCTCCAGCTCCGTCCTTTGCAGTGGTAGAACCTAATCAACTCATTCCTACAACTTCAAAAATAAAAAAAAGTTTGAATAGTTAAATTTTTAAAATATAAAAACAAACAGTACGAAGAAACATGATAGTGTACCCTTATTATCCACAATTAATGAGGTCTTACTCCACGATAACTTCATTATCTCTTTTAGTTTTTTTTATATATTTTTAATTAATTGTTTTGGAGTACAAGGGGTTGGCAATTCGAGCTTTTATTCTAATCAAAAGGTCAAAAGCCACCACGATGTAACCTATTATCCTTCAAAAAAATAAAAATTGCCGGACAAGCTCCGTTTTGAAGCCGTGGGTAATCGCTTGCCCGACGGCACACAACAAATCCATTGAAATCGCAAGTCAACTGGCACAAAAGATTTGGGTTGGTTCGTCACTTCTTCTGTGAGATATTTTTTTTAATGTTTTTTACGTGGTTTCTTGCTTGGAGTATTAATCGATGTGGGAATCCAGCACATCATGATCGACCTCATGATACGAGGAATTGGTACAGTGGGTTTGTCCATTATGATTCACGTGAACCACTATCTGATGTATCCTATACTAAAAGATTTGGGGTCCCTAGAGCTCGATCTTTAAAAAAAAACGTTTTTTATTTTTTTTTCACTCAATTGAATCATTATATTATCGTATTAGATAAAATTAGTCTTTAAATCATGATAAATATATCAAATTAAAAGAAAAAAAATGACATAAAATACAAGGGTAAAATATGCATCATTTAAAATTCTTGCTAATTTTTATTTTGATTTAAAAATTTATTTTGTTTAATTTTCAGTATTTGGCTTCGAAAGAGAAGATAATAAACCACTTCAAAATGACAATAAGAGATAAAATCATTGATTTGACTTTTTTTAACTACTAAACTTGTTTTTTATGTCAATAAGTTATATTCGAGAGTAAAAATTTAAAAATAATAGTTTTTTCTCTGTCAAAGAACCATCTCAACCCAAAAGCTTAAGCTATTAGGTGAGGTCCCAGGATATGATTTATATTATTCTCTAACACACCCCCTCAAGTGAAAGCCCTTTGGGCTTGAAACTTGCACAGGCCCACATTACCTTGTGCTTAATTTTTATCAAATAAATGGGGATGGTGAGATTCGAACTCGTGACCGCTTGGTCATCAAGGCTCTGATACCATGTCAAAGAACCATCTCAACCCAACTAGCAGAAGGCAATAACCTTTCCAAGTCAAAATCATCACTCTCCTGTTGCTGAGATTTCTCTTTATCGACCAAACGGGGTGCATACACGTACAAATTACCAGGTTGCTTCCTCAATATTGAATACAAAGTGAAAAACAGCAAACACAGTCCAAGATTGATTCCAACTGAAGTTAAAAGAGCTGAAAGTATCATTTTTTTTCTTCAAAAGAAGCTCACAAATCACACCATCAAACAATTATAAGAGCTCAAGAATCCATCAAAGAACCTGCTACTAGACTGTTGTTGCTAACGTCCTAGGCGAATATTGAAGAAGGCGCTCGTTGTTGGGAAAACTAGGATTCTTCTTTCTGCTTTTGTTTTCCTCCCCTTTGTTCCTTCTTCTTGTTGCCTTTTGTGTTGTGTGTTTTTTTTTTCAATTCTTTTTCTCTCTCATTCTTTCTTTGTTTTTCTACTTTTTTTCTTTATATAAATCATATCCTGGGACCTCACCTAATATTCTCTAAGAATTTTTTTTAAAAAAAGATCGAGTTTCATTTTAATTTTTTATTTAATTTTAGTTTTTTAAATTGGTAGGTGGTTTATGAAAACTTTTTATGGTATTTTTAAATGAAAAGGAGTTGGAAAATGAATTATCAACCCAAAAATCTCTTCTCCCTTATTTTTTTCAACCATCATAGTTGCAGTTGGAAGATGGGTTATAACCCTATAGACGACATGTCTTTTGCTACAACATTCAACACGTTGTTAGTTACTTAAAAAAAAAATGAAGGGAAAAACAACATATTAGCTATTTATTTATAAAAGAAAAAATTAATTCAGCATAGGGGCGCGGTCCTTGGCTTTTTTTTCTCTTTGGTTTTTCTTTTTTTATACATTGAATATGTTTTGGGTTTTCATTATTTTTTAAAAAAAAAATTATACAGTTTTCATGTTTCTTAATTGTTTTATATTATTTCATGTCTATTTTAAAATAATAAAGTTTTATTTTAGTGATTCTACATACATTTTCGTCGAAACAAAATATGACATATATGAGAAAATATGAATATACTACGATGAAGAAGTTTAAAAGAATTTTGTTTTGATTTTATTTCATTAGATATTTGAGTTGCTAATAAAGATTTATTTTTGGTTTTTCATAAAAAAAAAAAACAACTTTAACAAAATATACAACCTAATATATATATATATATATATATATATGTGCAGCCAAGTTGATAATTAAAGATATATTGAAATTGTTAAAATATAATTATTTCCAAAAATAATGTTAAAATATAGTAATTAATATATTCATCACATAAAATGCATGAGCAAAAGACTGATTAAAGAATCTTTTAATTAATTTGATAGCACAATGCTAATTAAATAATTTCAATAAAAATTAAATTACAAATAACTCTTACATCCATATTACTCAACAAATAATTAATTTAATTTTGTCTCTACAAGCATGCTGGGCCTAGCTTTTCTTTTTCCCTCCCCCCTCAATTTAAGTCTTTAATATTGATTTTAAATTGATGTTTGTGTTTTTTTTATTACATAACTAAATTAAAAAAAATTATTAAATCTAGTGAAGTTAATAATTTAAATTATAAGTTTGACAAATTTATCTAACTTCACTTAAAAATACATTAAAATAATATTTTTTTTATATTTTTAAAATTTATTTTTGACATTAATATATTAAAATAATTTAAAATAAAAATAAAAATATAATTTAAAATAAAAATATAAATATAAAAATTATATATATATTTTAAAAATACTTTTAAAATACAAAAACATATAAATTTTTATTTCTCACCGTGAATATAGATACAATGTCCTATAGGCTATAGGGCACATGCATCCCGTACACTGAGAAAGTTGTTCAACGAACCAACCTAACATCAAGCCTTGAAACTGCTCCTTCTTGTCCAGAGATGGCAAACAGTCCTATCATTAAACAAAGCTACAGTCTTACCTAAGGCCTAAGAACATGGCAAATGATCTTCGAGACTTGGCTCAGAATCATTTCTTTAAGCAGTAAAATTAAATCTACGACCTAAGAACAGCAAGTGCGGCATATATTGAGCACATAGTTGCCTTATATTTATCAAGCCTGGCTGTACAGGACCGCTGTTTGGAAGATTAAATAGTTAATTAATCATGTTCTAAGTGCTTAATAACAATGGTACTGTATAGCTATTTGAATGTTAAAAAAGAATATCCACGTGTGAAAGTTGACCCGTTATGATCCGATTAATTTGATGAATTTAAAAATTAATTGATAGAAACATAATTTGACTAAAAAAATTTAAAATCAAATCTATAATCTAGTTCATAAAACCATGATAACTCTAGAAAGCAAATCAAAGTAAATTATAATTCAAATTCTCAATTAAACTAATGTTGAATGAGAAAATTAAAAAAATAACCTGCGTAAACTCGGACTAACCAACTAAATTTGTGACTCGAGTCATGAAATCTAATCAATCCAATTTTGAAAGGATGAAAGTTGAAAAAAAATAAAAACTAATTGAAAAAAAAAACATAAAAAAAAAAAAACAAAATCAACTCAAGTTAATCCACCAAACTCGTGACTCAGGTCATAAGAGTGATATAACCTTATAGGAAGCAAGTTGAAATAAATTATGAAGCTAATTCTCAATAAATTTAATGTTGAAAGATGAAATAAAAAAATAATAATTAAAAAGAGGACAAAAAAATGGCATGGGTTATCTAAGTCAACCCACCAAATCCATACCCCGAGTTATGAAATTGGAATAACATCATATAAAGCAAATTAAAATAAATTACGAAGCCTAATTTCCATTCAATCAAACGTTAAAAGATGAAATTAGAAAAAAAAAATCAATTACAAAAAGAACAAAAAACCCTAAGTTAACCTACAAAATCCGTGATATGGGTCAAATATTGGTTTAACCTCATAAAAAGTACATCTTTGGTACAATTTATGAAACTCAATTCCCTTTAAGCTCAAAGTCAAATGATAAAATAAAATAAAAATTAAATTTTAAAAAGAAAAAAAAAACATATAATTTTTCCAATGAACAATGATATGTGAGGAGGGGGACAATGAATTCCCCTTCTCAATTAGTGTTTGTTACTTAATGTGGACTCGGACTACATCGTGGGATCATATTATTTTTTACGTTTTAAAAAAACAAGAAAAATCTATGACTCAAGTTATAGACTCGACTAGATTAAATAAGTTGATTTTACTTTAATTAGATGATAAAAAAAAGGCAACGATAATAAACGTACCAAAATTAAAAAAATAAATAAAACAATCACGATAACTTGGAAAAAAACCTTTTTCTGATAGGAGAAAAAAATGTAGTTCAATTTCCAACCAATTAAAAGTAGAATGATGAAATTGGATAAAAAAGAGATAAAAAAAAAATAGTTTGAATCAACATTAACATGATAAATATATAAACATGGTAACAAGGGGTGAGTTAACCCGAGTCAACTCGTCAAATTTGTAATCCAAATCATAAGATCCAAATAACCCGCTAGAAAATAAATGTAGGTTTTACTTTGTTATTTTTTATTTAACCCATGACGAAACACGAAAGAAGTAACAAGTTGTGACCTAAAATGAAAGGAAAAGAAGAAAGAATAGAATATT
Organism: Populus alba x Populus glandulosa; assembly: GCA_033617975.1. Classification (NCBI taxonomy): domain Eukaryota; kingdom Viridiplantae; phylum Streptophyta; class Magnoliopsida; order Malpighiales; family Salicaceae; genus Populus; species Populus alba x Populus glandulosa. Next base: position 14,200,924 of record CM066145.1, on the reverse strand, counting down.
GTTAAATTAAAAATAAAATAAAATTCCACCCTTCAATTTTTTTGGGGTTAAATGTTAACCTCTTTGAAAATTTCCTCTTCCTCCAAAGTTGTACTGAACAGAAGTAAAGGGGTTAAAAATTATTATCCTCTCACCAAACATGCCCTTAATTTGAACTAGAATACCCTAAGCTTTAAGAAAACATAAAAAAAATGTCTAAAAGGAAATTGTTAGTTGAGATTAGGCACCACCAATAATTATTGGAAGGTCATAAATCATACATACACATCAGGAATTCTTCAGTTTATATGAATTTATAAATGGTTAATCACAGGATTATGCATTTGGAAATGGCTAAGCACTGCTGTTTATATGATAAAGCGTATATAATATTACAGTCAAAGCAAACCCAGGAAAATTTAGGGTCTGTCAGTCTTAGGTTTTTGATATCTGAAACCTCAAAAAAAAGTATCTCAGATTCATCGTTTTCTGAAGTTCAATAACCAGATAAAATCTTTCTATATCAGTAAGCTAACAAATAAAAGTGGAAGAAACACATGCAGCTTTATTTGATATCACTTAAGGCAGGCATGGCAGGTACAGACTTTGATACTGTTCCTCTACTTTATGAGCAAACTTTGATACTGTTCACCAGGATTTTCTTTCATTTTCAACCCTTTTCAAACCGAACCAGTCCACAAAATCTAATACAAATATTTCTCAATTAAATTTTCTATTATTAAGATGATAGACCTAACTCACTCAATATGAACTGCAGACACAGCTGCTGTGATTTCCTTGGTTATTGGATCACCAGTTTCTAAAGAAACACCATGTGGGTCTTCTCTGACTAACAAGGCCAGAACATTGAGAGAACTCCAAGCTTTGGCGACGTTGCTGCCAGAGTCCCCTAAGGTTACAGCAAAGACGGCATCGAATCCACCTGCTCCAGGAACTCCTGCCAGCAAAACTCCTTCCATGTCCATAGTAGCATCCAAAAGTCGAGTCTGTGATTCAGGCTCTATCTGCAAAGTTCAAAAGGATTATTAAACATCAAAAAGCTAAAAACCTAATTAAATTAATATTGTTCCATTGGAGAAGCAGGATGAGAACCCAGCACAACATCTTCAATTTGCATTTCACAACAGATTTATGAAGTTGCTGTTTATTAATGTTTGTTTATGTTGCAAGGAAAAAAAAAACACGAATGAAAATCTCCCAGCCAGAAGTTGCATGCAAACTTTGAGCATAGATTTAACTTGTGACAAAGGCAGTTGTCTATGCACTTGATATTAAAATCTTACTCTCTCTTGTACCGCATGGGATCTTCCGAGTACAAAGTTTCTTTCATCTTATTCTATTTAACGTTTATAATAAACTTTCTCCAACAAATATTCTGCAGCTGCAAAATGTTCTCACTTTTCAGGGCCTGAAAATGTGCCCCGCTCCTCCTTTTCAATTTAAGAATTGCAAACACGTGCACTACCTAAAAAAACGGTACCAAAAACAAAAGGACACTGACACAAGGCATCCAGTGCAGGGACTGGGTAATAAAACACAACTGCAGTTGGTACATAGCTAACCCAAGAGATCCTATCTAGGTAAGAACTAGTAAGCTGGAAAGTATATTTGAGTATGATATTCATAAGACAGCAGAATGATTATGCTATTCCTATCTTTCCCATCTGTGAGAACCGAGAAGGGTTGAGAACCCTTACATCAAACATTCAGCTTGCAGAAGCCATATAAAGTCAAACCATTACATGGCATAGCAGGGAGGTCAATATACCTTTCAGGAGAGTAGCCAAAGGAGAAGAATACATTGGCAGTGCGGTTGTAACATAGTACATTGGTGAAGTCACTATAGCTAGTCAGTACTAAAAGTAGCAAACGTGCTACTCAGAAACATTGATGTTTATATAATAACAAAAATTATTGTCCTGGTCCTCTTTTTGTCATATCCAAAAACATTTCACTCAGATATGAAAAGTTGTATCTCGGGAACAATTAAAGAGAAAGAAACCTACCGGGACACCTGCAGCCTCGCCCATCTGGCGCATCAGATTTCTGATCTCAACCATGGCACTTCTTGCTCGTAATAATGCTATAACAACTGCTTCTTGGCTAGGTTCGGTGGATTGTTCTATCCACTGTTCAAGCAATTCATGACATTATATCAAAATCAAAACTAGGCAAAAAAGTCACAAGGTAAGGAAGGAGCACCAAACATAAAAGATTGATAAAAACAGGATAAAAAAATACTTTGACAGCATAGACAAAGTAATTGGCAGCTTGCACATCGTTATCCACAAACAATATGAAACTAGTGTAGCTAGACATGATTCAAAACAAGCATCTAATTGGTTTGTTCATTCATGTCTACATTTGTCAAACACAGTTTTCTGTTATTAGAACAGTCATGTTTCAGGTACAGCACTTTTCTGTGGAGAATAGTTAAACTCGTGTATGAGGCTGAATGAACCCCACAATAGTGCATTGTTAATTAGTCTCCTTGTACTATTTACTATCTAGTCAGAGATGCTAAAGGTCTTCAAGGGAGAATTTGGAATAAGCTAAGATCAATAGGAAAGTACAGAGCAAGGGAAGTATATGATGACATGTCAGCTATGGTAATAAGAAAGAACAGCACCTACTGATAACCAGGTATTACATTATTGTCCAGCAAAACTCACTTTACCTAGACTTCAACAACCATGAATGAGGAAGAAGAGAAGAGTAGAGAAGACAAGGACCTTTATAGAAGACCCCAAAAAAATTCAGACTCCTGCTCTATATTTATCTATTTGTTTATTGACAAGTAAAATTCAAATATATAATAAATTATTGCCCCACAGCAAACACCCCTCTACCACCAGAGCCAAAGCTTGGAAACCAGATTTCCTGTTCTGGTAATTCATGATTGAGGTGCTGGCAATGAGACAGTGACTTATTTAAGGCTTTACTCAATTTGAAATGAATATTTGTCAGGATAAAATTAACAAAGGCATGTCTCAGTACATAAGAAAACCACAGATTTCCAGTACCTGTCTTTCACAGAATTCCTACTACATGACTGGAGGATAACAGCAGTAGGTGACCTTTCATGAGGAAAGGAAACTCTACATGAATGGTTAAAATCAAATAAAAAAAAAATCAAGAAATTTAACTCACTACTGTTTCACAAACAACACAATCTACAACTCACAATTCCAGACAAAATCAATGTTCATAAATGCATATAATCTGTTTGACAATCAATAGAAAGTTGTCAGGGTTTTATTAGTGCTCTCTTTTTAGATATAACGGAAACAAGTCCAATAAATACCTTCTCTGACCTTTGCTTGCTGCAGATGTCTAGCACACATTTGTAAGCATTCCAATTCTCTTCTGCAAGCTTGCTTAAAATATTGAATTGGATTTCAAGTTTTGAATTTGCCTCTGACAACTTTCTCCATGTTTCTTGGGCCTTTGCAGGGTCAGATTTCTGCCACCTTTTCACAGCACCTACCATTGATGGCGTGGATGATCCTCCAGTCCCTGGTTCTCCTAATAACTTTGGAAAGCATCATAATTATTGTCAGCAAACAGTTATTAAGGTCTTTGCAAAAAGTGGAAATCTCAAACAAACCAAAAAATTGTTGTTTGAAAAAGAAAAGGAAATTGCAGCTAAAATTGTCACTTTTCTACCCTGAATTTGTTAAAAGAAAAGACCAAAAAAAGTTTTCTTTTGATTGCCTCCCTCAGTTTGTTAGGAAAGCTACATGTTTTCCAACAAAAGCATAACCATAAATTCATACACATAATGAAACATCAATAGTATATGTCAAGATGCTCACAAGGTTCATCGATGGGGGCAAAGAAAACTTGGTCCTCTCATGGTCCCACTTTCCTTTTAGGATGGCAGCCATGACTTCCTGTAATGGTGTTCCATTCAATGCATCCTGCAACGTTTTCCATGGAGTTTTTAAGGAAAATGAACTCTAGTGAAAGTTGCATAAAACATACTCTCAACTTTGCATATAATTGTTCTGAAAGTTGCAAGGATACAGTTTTCAGGAACAGATAAATCTTTATCCACATAAATAGATACGCATGATTGTTAATTTTATTTATTCCAAAATTGGCAATGATCTACACAATAGTGAGGCAGTTGACACGGTTCAATTAATGCAACCTGAATAAGTCTTCTTCTTACACATGACCCTTTGAGAACTGTAAACTTTGTCATTTATTCAAAAACCTCTAACCTTGACTCAAGAAATGCACAGAAAATTATTTGTGCTAAAATCTAGTAAACGATGAAGGATTTTATTTATTTATTAAAGGTTTTATTATTGTTTTCACAAATAGAGATCACAGACACCAAATTGAATAAAATTTAGGAAGACAATGGATAGTAAAATTATGCAGAAATCAACTATGCTTAATTACTGAAAAAGATTTTTACAAAGTCAAGTCTGCATGGCATCAAAAATACTAGAGTACTTACCAGTTTTTGATATAAATACATATCATAAAAACTCTTCACAGCTTAATGGTTGAAGATGGATATGCATAGATAAAGAAAGAGGGAGGGGAAGGGAGCTAGAATAGAGGCCTTTGGTCAACTTTTGGTGATAACATTACACATCAATTCCTCAAGAAGCCATACAACCCTCAAACATCAGTGAATGCATAACAAAGAAAGCAAACAACAAATCAACCAGTATTTACCTTACCAATGGCCATTTAACTTGCAAATGTAATTTTAATCTCTTTACTTCTGAATCAAATTCAATGGGGGAATGATCATGCAGTCATGGTGTAACCTCTCAATTGACATCATGAACCTAATCATTAGATGCACAGAGAGGGAGAGGAGGAGAGAGAGGGAAGGACGGAGGGACCTGAGCAGAAGAAAGAACATCTGGTGAAAAGCGGACATAACGGTGACTTCCATAAACTGCAGAACTGACATCAAAACCACTTCCAATTTTCCCTTGTGCAATACAGTGAGCAGTTTGAGCAATAATATGCACCACATCAAGATCAGCAGATCCCTCATTTTTAGACAGGGGTGAAAGATCAACCACTCCAAGGTAATGAAGCAGAGCAGCAATCACAGCAGTGGTCATTGCTGCAGATGAACCCAATCCAGTTTTTGCAACTTCAGGCTTGCAATTCTGTCCATTTTCTTCTTCTGCATTGAAGGTAATTGATGTGAAAGGAGGAAGAGCTGCCAATGATTCTGGTGTCAAAGGGAGTCCACGTGCTTCAATCTTTGAAAAAGGGTGACCACGTTAACAAAATATTATAATAGAAAACATTCTACTCTTATACGAGCATCTCATTCACAAGAATCAAATAGTTAAATGTTCTCATGTACCTTTTTTCTCTTTTTTTTACAATTTATTTATGAGATAGAATTTTTGGCTGCTGTAAAGGAATGTGTGCTGTTATATTTTATGATGCAAAATCAAATTAAATGTGTTAAAGAGCAATCTAACTGACAGTTACGCGTATCATGGTCGAAGAACAACTGTTGGGGAGAGAAGATGAAACAAAAGGCACCGAAAGTTATGAGGGAGATGAGCAAGTTAGAAATATGCTCTGCCAGAATTTTATCTATGTAAATAACACAATAGCTGGCAAAAGCAAAGGAAGGTAAAATACCTGATTTCTGTATGAATAGAAGTCATTGCAACCTAAAATTGTGATATCAAGGCCTGCCTCAATAACCAGTATAAACATTAGATTCTTGAAGTCCTAATAGGTGAATATTGCATAAAGGATAAAGAAAACATAAGCATCAACATTACCTTGCAAGAGTAGCTTGTGTAAGGCATCCTTCTTATCTTTGTCAAATAAAGCATGTGCAGCTGCTATGGCATATGGTACCGCTTGCTCCACAAAAGGGTTCCTTGATTCACTGAAACACAAAATTCATTTTAACCATACATTTTCCTTAACAATTGCACTTTTCTGGCCTGGGGATATCTTTCTAGATAACCTTCAACATGTTTAGTGCTGGGCGTGCAAAATCAGATATATGTAGGTACTGTTGAAATGAATCGATCAGGAATACAAGGACTATCAGGGATCCCGAATGACAGTAAAACACAAGCACTTAATACAATCCACAAAAGAACTTGCCTTGAAGAGACACACTGAAGCATTAAATTCTTCAGTGACAATTTATACATGCTTTCTCTGGAGAGTTGGGGAGATGTTAATCTAACATCAGTCCAAGCCTGGCATGCATCAAACAAAAATATTCAAAAAACATTCCAACGCTTTGGTCACATTACGTTTTTTTTAAAAAAGGCAGAGATAAACAAATTAAATACTATGCATTGATTATCAAAGTTGAGACTTTAATAGTATAATCTCAGAAACAACCAAAATAACGCTAAAAGATGACAAAAATTAAAAGAATCCCTCACCCAGGCCCAGCTATCAGGCTTCATTTCTTCATAAAGAGGTTTAACAATGGCATAGAAACGAGCATTTGTGCTTAAAACAACTCCTGCATTAGGTCTCTCCAATATGAGGTAACCCCCAGTCATCAAAACCTTACCGGGAGCAGAAGCAACTCTGTTAAATTAACATCAACAACACCAGTCTCATCAAACACTAACAAAAAAACCCCGGATCAGGAATTAACTAAGAAACAGCAAGCGTTAAAAAAATTATACAGAGTCGGTTGACCCAGAAACAAAAAGAATGAAATTCAGATTTCTTCACTTTGCGTTTTCTTCTATCATAGCAGTAGTGTAGATTAGAGCTCTTTCAGTGGTAAAAGGAGGAGATTCAAAGCATGGGTTTTTTGGTTATGCAAAAGAAATGGATAATAATATTTGAAGTGAGGAGAATTGAACTTACACAGCCATAGCTAAGCTAGCTTCTTTGAGATTTGCAATCTGAGACAGGTGCAGTCAAAAGTTAAATCTTTCGAATTTCGTAAGGCAAATGCAAGGAAGGAGGGAAAGAGATGTGGAGATTCAAAGGACGACAACCCGCACGCACTCAACCACTTTGGCTCGTTCGTTGGTTTTAACGACAATATTTTTTTTCGCCACTATTTCCCTTTTTTAAAAAAATAAAATAGCACTGCTTAAAAAAAATAATGAAATACACTTATAGAATTCTTTTTTTTAATGAAATAACACAGTGAAAATAACAACATTTTAAAAAGTTGTTGTTAGAAATAGTAATATTTTAAATAAATAGTTAAATGGTTGTCATAAATTCAAAGAAGAGGAGAATAGAAAAAAGAAAAATTTTTTGAAAGCAAATCAAATCACCAACAATAGAATTTAACATGATTAATTTGATTTTAATTTTGATTTTTTTTATATTTTTAAAATATATTTAACATGTTAATATTAAAAAAATATTTTTTTAATATTTTTTTTAATATTTTTTTTTTAAAAAGTAACTGATATTATAATATCAAATTCTTATATAATATGTTTGGCATTGCATCCAAAATACTATTTGTGAAAAAATTAATTTGTTTTTTGAAATATATTTTTTTATATTTTGAAATTATTTTGATACGTAAATTTTAAAAATAAAAATATACATTAATTTAATTTATTTTTAAATAAAAAAAATATTAAAAATATTCATTATCACGTTATTAAACATAATATTCATAAGTTCAAAGGCATGATCGAGGCCTTGGTCAGATACTACTCTTGCAATGAACTAAAACCTCAAGCATCTGCTCTTGCCTGTATTTTTATTTTTTTTTTCCACACATGGGATTGTCGTGGGAAACAGAAGGGCATACAGATTTTGCTTATTTCATGTTGAAAATGAGCATTTATTTTGTTTTTTCTCCGTTCTTTTCTGAAGAAATTTTAATGGGCCGCCTCTCACAATGAATTCAGCCATGGTTGCCGGTGTACTTCTGCACTCTCGTGTTTTTGTGCTGTAGTTTCTTGACTTCTTCAACCCTTTGGTTTGGAGTTCTTAGGTTGTATTTTAAATTAAAAATGTTGACTTTTATTGTTGAAGGAAGTTGTTCTCTGTGGAACGGGGATTGTTGACCTTCAAATTTAAACCATCCTTTTTTATTATTATTAAAATACTCTATACCATGAGTACACTTACAATATAGTTTATTTTTGGAATAATTTTCATTTGTTTCTCAATTTGCATCTCCACCCATGTTTTTTGCCATTTGGGTCCCTGATCTTTTCATAATTCCTCAATTCAATTTTAAATTTGTTAAAGAAGAAGAAGGTAAATTTGATTGTGTTCATTTAAGTGAAAGAAGAGGAAAAAAAACAAGATCACCTCACAATGGAAGCCATGGATACTCCCCCTTTTTTAAGCAATATGTAGCTAAAAGGCTTGGTAGAATAAATAATAAGAAAAGGTGGCATGTGGGGGTAATAGAGAATTAAAAAAAAAAAAGAGTTTAATTAGTATATGCATGGTTATTCTTGAGAAGATTATGTTTTTCTAAGGGGGTTCTTCACACTAATGTCTCAAAACGAAGATTGAGCTCGTGTTTTCTATATAAAACCAAATGCTTGAAAGAATGGGAGAATAATTAGCTAATTATTTGTTTTGTTTTAAAAAGAAGACGGGGGAAGAGAAAAAAAGGTTAGTGAGCATTTTACTCTTTTTTTTTTTTTGGCTAAGACTATCAAAATAACAATTACCTTAAACTTGAAAATTTTCAATGAAATATTTCCTTTAGAAAATTAACGATAAAAATATATCATCGAAAAGTCACTCATCAGGAATTTGCATTACGTCGGCTTTTCTTTTATCAATATCTTTATGCTAGAATGAACAATGGAATATTCACGCTAAAAAAATTAGATTTTATTGTTCATTTTCTGTCAACAACCTTAATTTCCAACAAATTATTTCATTGTAGATTCCATCTAGAAAAAAAAAACATTTTTATTTCAGGTGGACCATTATGTCGTCTATTCCATAAAAAATGTATCCACTAATGATTTCATCAAAATTTACTAAAAAATTGTTGATAGAATAAAACCTATTTTTTTTTAAGTAGATACATCGTTATAATATCTTCATCGTGAAACTTTTTATTCTTATACTTTAAACACCTATATTTAAATTTACCTTTACTAATATTTTTTGAATTAAAAAGTATGAAATTAATAAAATTGTAAACTCTTTTAAGATAATCATGCCTATATAACCATTACTTATAAAACTTGTATAGAATATTGATGACAATATTTATTATAATGTAATTATCAATTCAAAATTTAACTTATTAAAAATAAATTTACAATCCAATAAGTAATTATCATTTTTATACAAATCTAATTTTGAACTAATTATCATCTTTAAACAAATTCAATTTTGCGTCAAAATGTAATATAAACAATAAAATTAACAACAAATAATCGGTACCTAACTAATTATTCTTATTTGTTTAATTCAAACTTATTCAATCTATATTAATATATTTTTAATTATTATAAATTCCATAAAAAAATTAATTTCCCTAAATTTTATCAAATTTTCAAATTGATATAAATTGATAAAATGTAATTGGTATCTATTAAATAATCCATCATTTCTTCAATTATAAAACATCTAAGTTACACCATCGAACTCAATTTCATCAAATAACAAATAAAATCAATTTTTATTATATCTCAAACAAACCCAACATACAAATTATACATTAGCACAACAAAAATTTTTAGAAAAAAATTGTAAAATATTTAAATATACAAGCAAACTACAAATACTACAAAAAAATTTCAATAAATTAACAAAAAATATAAATAAATATATTTACTTACTTAGTGTAGCGAAATTTCACAAGAAATTGAACATGGGAGAAGAGGCTGTTGTTTTTTTAGTAGAAAGAAGAAGAGGAAGGTAGGGTACGAGGGAACTCACGAGCTTTTATTCATTTAATTTTTGTGATGGAATGTCTGTCGGCAATTTTTTCAGAAAATAATGATGTGTCACGTTTTCAATGGATTTTTTTTTTATTTCTCTATTTTGTCGAAATTTTTATCAAAACATATTCCATCGTAATTTACATTGGCAGTTATCGACGAAATTTTTTATCAAAACATACCATACCACTGAGAGGAGTATGGTAAAATACAGGCTTGAAACTTGCCAGGCAAAAAAGAAGAGCTTAATACATCTGGACGTGCAATAAGCTCTGTTGCTACTGTTCGTGGGTTAGATTTTAATGATTTTTGGAATTTCTCAAAGTTGGTGGCATTTCTGGGTACGCCTGTTAGTACTGTCTCTCAAAGAAATCTAAGAGCGCTGTGGTCCTTTTGCTTCTAGTGGTGTTTGTCCTGTTATCTGCATGTCTCGCGTCTTTTAATGTTTTGTCTATCTTTAGGATCATCGAATCAAGGAATTCTCATCCACTCTCTCATTATTGTGCACAGTTCCTGTTCTATTTATGCTGATATCAAGTTTTCTGTGCTAAACACCAGAGCTTCATGGAATAGATCGCACACTTTTGATGCGAGCTTTGAAGCTTCTAGAACATAAAGGGAAGCTTGCAATCTTTAAGGGAACTTCAGCTGATGATGATGGTGTGAAATTCTGTGTGTAATGATTGAACTGTCGCTTTGAAGAGTCACTTGTTCCTTTCAATGTATTACACAAATATTACCAGACCACACAGGCTGTCACCATATTTTTATGGGTTTGATCAATGGCGTTTTCCTCTGTTTTCTGGGAAGTGATACTTTCAATGTATAATGTCAGGTGTGATTCTAGTTTGATTTGCAATGGAGTTTTTCTGTTCTTTTTTTTTTTTACCTCGTATTACTGATTGAGCCTGGGCAATATCTTTACCGTTGAAGGAATTTTGAACTTGCAAGAAAAACCTTAAACACCATAAAACTTTATCCGGAACAAATATAAATTAGATACAAGGGAGAAAATGGGGACATACAAGTAATTTTCTTGTTGCGTTTATGATTTACATGTTAGGGTTTTATTGGAAATGGACTCAAGCTTAACGGGATATGGATCCAGTTTTATCAATGGCTGGTGTACTCTGTCAGGGACTATTTTTTCCATCAGGGAAATAATTCAACAATTTTTTACTGGTTCTCTTTTTGATGGATTTGTCAAAAGATACCGATAGCATGGAATATGACTAGAGTCGAGCAGGGAAATGCCAAAGCTTATTCCCAGAATATCACCACTCTAGCATTTTGAGCTCTTTGCCTAACTAAAAGGCTTGTTTACAGCCCAAGTTTTTGTTTGGTTGTGTTAGGAGGTGCTGTACGCGAAAATGCATTACACAAGTTCTAACCATGCCAGATTTCAGCTCTTGCGTAGCTAGACTCGAGATCATTTATCAGAGCTAACCCCCACGATTGCATTAATAAAAACAGATGCTTGACAAAAATCAGATGAAACTATCCGCAGAAATCATCAATTTTTATATTCTGTAATTAAAGTACACAGTTCAAACATTTCGCTCAAATAAAAAAAAATATATACATATAATAAGAACCCTTATCATGCAAACAACAAACTATTTAAACAAGTATAATTCACGGGGAATTCAAAGCACAATGCAAAATGGGTCTAATACTGTTTGTTATTCATTTAAACCTCACAATACCTATTATATAAATCATAGTATACAAACATAAAAGTGAGATAATAAGACATGAAGAAATCGTATGGTCGCTGTGAGATCCAGAGTTCAACTCTACTAAAGGTCAGTTTCCAACTGCATTCTAAGGATTTGAACCTCGTTTATGTATACATATCAGGGTAAAAAAAAGATGTGAAGACCAATGACAAGCAATTGTACAGTAGTCGTAATGACATGAGCTGCCTCGAGTGAAGGTGTGTACAGAAAGCTTTCAGCTGTGGTAGGTGGAATATTTCAGGCATATGATGGCGCCAAACATTCATCGACCATATCCACCAGGTTTGGGTTTTCCAATGCTGCAGCTACTCGCTCTTTATCATTTAGTTGTTTATTAACTGCACAAAAAATAGATCAGGATAGAAAAAAAAATGCCGTTTTATAATTCATATGCACTTTTATCAAGATAGAGTTTGCATGCCACCTACAAGGCAAAAGAAGGAAGCACGCATCACAGGAGTTCTAAAAAAAATGATGCTACTCAGTAATCCAGGAAGTGCTCTGTGAAGATTCCCACAACTCATGTTTCAAGAGCTTGTTAGGTCACAGAAATAAGGAGGTGAAAAAAAAAAGGAAAAAGAAAATTGGTTGTCTTTATTTCTAGAGGCCAGATATTTGATTAAGGATTCAAAACCAATGCCTGTAGTATATACAGCATCCTCAGGCTTCAGAACATTAACTTCAGGGGCCCATAAGATGAGGATACAACCATATGGCTTTTATTGTTTGGATAGGGAAAGAAATTCTAACGAAAAGAAGCACAACATGGAGAATAAGATAATAAATGGCGGTGAATCTATTGCAGGCATTTGAACTTCCACCCAGGCACAAATTAAAAGCATCCAACAGCTGATTCCCTCCACCCCAAGATAGAGTGATTACCTGCAGATTCAGTTGCATGAGTTCCTGGTGCAACCCTGATATCCACCTAAACAACATTGGGAAATATTGGTGAGAAGGAGAGGAGAAAAGGCAGAGGGGGATGCACTACAATTACAAGTATAAGAGTGTCAAAATTTTTAAGAATTCTTGGGCCAAAAGTAGCTGTTAAGACCGGCACTACAACACTACAATTAAAAGTATCAGATAAAATTCAAAGTAATCAACAAAACATTGACTTGGGATGCTCCAACCACATATCGTTTCCAGAGTCCAAATCATATAGGAATTAAATAAGCACCAGCATGTACCCTTACTCCATCAATTACAAATTAGCGTTTATGTATGAGTTAAATGTTTTCTGATCTATGCAGATAATCTGTGATGTTCAATCCATTTTAGGACATAATGGTCACTAAGAAATCATTGCTCTGTCAAATCATTTTAGGACATGTTTTCAAGCGGTAAGAAATCTTTCTTCAAGGGAGTAATGAGTAGGGTTTGTGGAACAAAACTTCCTTTATATAACTATAAAGCATAATGTTGACAGTGCAACCCGGAAAACTTGGTCATCTACTTTATCTTAGTCTATTGTGCTCCCCAATTCCTGGTGCTGGTGAATCACACAACTACAGTGCTCGCATATTGTTTTGCTTCAAGCCATTCAAGTAGGCAGTCGCAAATTACTCCAGATATATTGTGGGCGAGCTCAAAATTTCGTAGATAAATAACAGGCACAAAATGCCATAATATAAAGAATGACAGGAAATCAATTTAAGCAATTATGTGCCTAACATTCCCAACAATACAAAGCCACCAAGCTTTTCTAGATGCGCTTAGTTGTGTATTCCACCGACTTCAACAATATATCTATCCTCAACCTAATGTCATACAAAAAGAGGCGTATCTCAGTATGCATGATCAGATTAAGGTTCATGAATGGCTATTCATGTTATCGGGGGAAGTGGTCAGACCTTGCAACATCCATTAAAGGAACTTAAACAATACTGCCAATCACAAATTATGGTCCGCCTCTGCTACAGAAATAGATAACAAAGCTGACAACACAGTTAACAAAAACCTTGTAACGTTGTGGCAGGCTTCTCATAAGTTTCACTCTCAAGCAAAGACCAATGACTGTCGCCATGCTACAATGTTCAACTGTTGGAGTGAATGTCACCCTGAATAAGAGAAATCTCATAAAGTTTTATTTGAATTTCAGTTATATATTAAAAGGAAGGCCAATGAAGTAGGAATAAATAGAATTGATACGACAGGCATTGTTACCTGACATAACTGTGATTGTCATCTACTTCAATCGCATCCTCCGTTATCACTTTAAGCTCTTCCAAAGAGTAAGGATGCTCCGGATCCTTTATGTCTCTAATATGATTTAAGAATGTTAAGAAAATAAACACTCTAACAAATCTTGCTTCAAGCTACCGAAAACATCGATCCTTTCTACATTTCTTAGCATTGCTTCCTCGCCCACTCCTCACCACCGACAGTAACATATTTTTCATGTAGCGTAATTGGGGTTAATTCTTACACTATCTAGCCCCATTCCCAGACAGAAAAAATCATCAAATATTATGTCTTTAGAAGCAATGATATTTTGATCGCTTTTGAACCAAACATAAGAAGAACGCGAAAAAGGGGGGGGGGGGAACTAAACTTTAGAATTGAATTAAGAAAAAATAATGAAAAGGATATCAAAAACTTCAAGTTGATCAATAGGCTCAACAGCATGCTCATCATCACCAGCACTTGGAGCACTTCGAACCCGTCTCTCCTTCTTCTCATAAATTACTGGATTGGCGTTGATTAGCCCAGAGACCATTTTTTTTTTTTTTTCCTTCTTGAACCAAAAAAACAAAAACAAGAAACAGAATAATACAATACTTTACGTAAATAGCAACCAACACCCAAACAAATTCGGAGAGAGAAAGAGATAATCGACAGAAGATGCTGATGAGTTTTTCTAGACCTCCTCTGCAGGCTGGATCGGTGAAACCTTTACGGCTTTCTTAACTCTTTCACGGCGCTGTTTGTTCTAGTTATGGGTTGGGCCAAACCCTTGTTTGGGCTCATGAAGGATTCAAGCACGTTCTGCTTTGGCGGAATAAATAAATAAAAAGTATAATTATATCGATCGTTTTTTAATTTGAATTGGGTCAATCAAATTTTTCATAAAATAACTAAATCATCCTTGCATGTAATAATATATTAAATTTCCCAAAACCACTTCTTCCTCTTCCTGCATGGAGGAGTCACTTCGTTTTGTTATTCAAAAACGAAAAGCAAAAGAGAGAAAACTAATTTTTTTTAAAAAAAAGTTTAAATAAATTAAAATAGTGAAATAATGTTTAGTTTATGCATGCTAAAAATAAAAATAAGAAAAATTTTAAAAAAATTCCTATAAGTTTGAATCTATATGCAGACAAAATAATAATTCACAACAAGCATGTTTCAACTTAAATATAAATAAAATAATAATATACATGTTAATTATATATCCAAACTTATAATTGATATTAATTTCAAGTCTTAACATAGATACCAATAATAAGAACATCAATTCTTAAATTAAAACAAAGAAAAATATTTACTTGTTGAAGCATTCATGAAGTCTTAACATATCTTTTGTTATTGTCAAAGATGAATCATTTATCTTTAAGGTTTCATTATTAATAACTATGTTAATTAGGATGTTTGCATTATGTCACTTTGATTTAGATACACTTCTAAATAAGGTCTTTGAATTAAAGATTATGTAACTTAAAATCTCCTAATAAGATAAACCTAAATTCTAGATTTAAAAGGAAAACTAAAGCATAAAAAGAAAATAAAACACTAAAATATAAGGTGAGGAATGGTGCATAAAAAATTAAAAAACATTGTTTGAAACTCTTCCTTCACCACCCTTTTTATAGTTGATTTTAAAAGTTAAAAAGTTAAAGAATTAATTATGATAAGAATTAATTCTCATATTACCAACATTTGATTAATCACTATAAATCAAGAATTGAATATGAATATAATAGTCATAAATTTGTATTTCATGAGCTAAAAAAATTATCCAGATTTGCAAGGAAGAGACTATTAACATTCATGGAATGGACTGGACAATAGGATGATTCAATTTCAAGTTTCAGTTGGCAAAAAAAAAAAAAGTCGTCCGCCTCCTTAATAAAACCAAAGAAATTTTTATTTATTTTTTGGGTTTTTTTTGGCACTCTAAGAAAAATTTATTAGATTCAGTTACTCTTTAATTATAATATGATTCTTAAATATTATGATATATTTTTATTTGAATATTTATAATTTGATTTTCAATTATTATGTATATGATATGAGAATAATAATATTAATAATAAATTGTTCATGAGAATTCAATTTGAATTATTTTTATATTTTTAAAATTTAAAATAGACTTTGAATATGATTTTATTATATTTATAGTTTTTCTTAGCTTATAATCACGTGTAAAATATAAACATCCTATTTTTATATTTTTTATTAACTTGTTGTCACAAATATAAAATATATTTTTTAACAGAAATAATAATTATAGTTAAAAATTTTATGTTTGCTAAGATAAACAATATTTTTTAGCTTGATTTAAGTTCTTCAACAAAAAAAGAGTAAACAAAAGTGTTATATATATATATAGGACAATACTTTAATCTCTTAATCAAATTTGAATATATGCTTTTTGTTTGTAAGATTTCCGTGATATAATGTATTGCATACTTATAGATTAAACTTGCAAAACTAATTTCTTGTAATTTTGAGGAGAATGCCGCCATTTCTAGCATTTGCAAAGCCAGCCCTCCTGATCAGCAGGATGTGACAGAAAATTTGAAGCAAGGAATGAGGCTTCTAGGAAGTTTCTCCACCCAACATGGAGGAAACCTGTGCTCTTTTTCGTGGATACGGACACTATTATGTTGTCTAATCATCGCTCACACTTCTGTTCATAGATTCTTCTAGTGAAATGAACAGATTCACAAGTACCTGACTCAAACAAACAATTTAGTACAGCCACTTTTATTTACTTCTGTGTTAGATCACCCATGATTATTTATTTTATTAGGACATCAAATTCAAATCTTAGCTCCAGTACTGTTGTTGCCATTCAAAAAGTAGTTAAACTCGAAGTTTCATATTCAAATCCGGGGATATATAGATGGTCTCAGGGTTTATGGAACTTGGATGTTCTGCTACAACGTCACTATATATCTAGCTCTTTGCTTGGCCAATCACCACCTACCTCCCAGGAAACCATTTCCACTTTTAAGTGAGATTTATCCAAACCCCATATCTGCTTTGGAGAGATTTCTGCTTTTTCTGAGCATTTCTTCAATGTATCGTAAGCTATGAGGATCCCTAAGCTGACGTTCTCCTTCCTTCTCTTTGCCTTGACAGCAATATCATTTCAAGGGGCCATTGATGCTCAAGGTTTCAAAGACACGGTGGTTGATTCAGATGATAACGAGGTTCTCCTGGGTTTAGATTACTACATCGCAGTCACCAGTCCATTTGACGGGATGTCTCTAGCCATGGAAGCCAGCTGCCCACCTCCTGTTGTGCACAGGAACAATCTCTCTTTGCTTCCGATAAAATTCTCGTCGGTGGTTGATTCCAACGACAATGTGGTCCGAGAAGACACTAGTCTGAACTTGGAGTTCAACGTCGAGCTCAACAACAGTGATTGTAACGTGCCGGCCGTTTGGAAAGTTGAGTTTAATGCATCCATGAAACAATGGCTGGTTATGATCGGCGGCGATCGGAGTCATAACCGGTTTCAGATCGCCAAGGCATGCCCATATAGAAAATATTTCTATCAGCTTCGTTACTGCCCAGTTCTCGGGTCCATCCAATTCCCATGCGTTACAGTTCGCTCTCTTTTCAAGAACGGATTAAACTACATGGCTCTCAATGGCGATCCCATAGCAGTTGTGCTAGGGCAGCTTGTATCTTCAACATGATGCTACTCCAGAATCTTACGATCTTCAAACTTTTATCCATGGAACAGGGGGCTGCATAGCTTAGGGATACACTTTTGTTGGGGGCCAGGGGACCTGGCTGGAAGTACTCTTGAATAAATAGATTCCAAGCTTTTGCATTTGCTGTGGTCGATCAAAAATCTTCTGTGAGCCTTTTTGTTTTCTCTGGTTTGAATTAAAACTTGTCTGATTGCCATAATTCTTAACTTAAAAACAAGTGGTTCTTTGCAGTAATCTGGTAAATTTGGCTCTTCAAAACGGCTATTGTTTTCCATTGAAGTGCCTCAGTCCTAATCCAGAGCACCAATTCCATGCACAAACTTACTAGCAACCGTTTGGCATTGCGGTTTAGTTTGCTTTTTAAAAAAAATTAAAATTTTTTTTTATTTAAATTGAGTGCGGTTTGTATTTTTTGTATCGTTTTGATGTGCTGATATTAAAAATAATTTTTAAAAAATAAAAAAATATTATTAACATACTTTTCAACACGAAAAACTATTTAAAAAGTAACCGCTAATATACTTACAAACACCCTATTTAATCTTCAAATCAAGGAATCGTGTTGTTGATTAACAAATATTAAGAAATCAAGACCATGCTGGCGCTGCTCATGAGATGCGGGCGTGTCTGGCACTAAGTTTTAAAAACATTTTAGAAAAAATATATTTATTTTTGTTTTGAGTTAATATATTTTTGATATTTTTAAATTATTTTGATATATTAATCTCAAAAATAATTTTAAAATATTATTAATATTTTTTTTAAATAAAAAGTATTTAAAAAAAAACAATCACAAATTCTTAAATGAAACACAAATGGCTCTTGTTGAGGCTTTGAAACGGGGTGAGACCTGTGGATGGTAAATTGCAGCTGCTGTTGCAGTGTTAATTGTCAAGGTCGTTTGTTCGTCCTGGCTCCCCCGAACCACACCGTTCTAACGAGTCCGAGGAAATATTTGAGAGTATAGTAATAATTTTTTAAAAAATATATTTTATTTGAAAATATATAAATATAATAATTTTATTGTTTAAAAATTATATTTAATACAAACATATCAAAATAATTTAAAAATATAAAATAAAAATTAATTTCAAACCAAAAAAATTCAAAATTTATAAAAACATTTTTGAACCCAAAAATAAACAGCGCACAACTCGAAAGCAAGGTACCCACCACGAGGCCCTTGCCTTCTGTTCGGGACACAGCCAGCATAATTTGAAGACTATAATGTACCTACCACTCTACACAATCAGAGTGACATTAGTTACTGAACAAAATATTCTGCAGCATTAAATTAAAATTAAAAGAAATACTGTAGCAAATTTTAGTTATAGATTTAATTTAAAAAGTAAAATTATAGTTTTTTTTCCTAATTAACACAATTGGCCTCGGTGACAGATTATAGTGGTTTTTTTTTTTTTTAGAAAGACTTAGGCACCATTTGAGGCAAAAACATAATGTAAATTAGAGATATTTTTTATTTTTTGATTTTAAAAGTGTAATAAAATAATTAAAATATCATTCACTGATTGTCTTAAATTTAGATCAAGGAGCTTTTTAGTCCTTTTTTATGGTTTTTATGTTTGAGTTTTTTTAATTTTAATTTTATTTTTTAATAGTGAATTTATTGGAGAGTGAACTTCATAGTTTTTTAAATTTATTTTTTATTAGATTATCTTAATTTTATGGCCCAAATCATATGTTTGATAAGTTAATTTAAGTTTTTTTTTCAATTATTTTTTTTTAATTTTATCCTTTAATATAAAATTAATTGAGAATTAAAGCTAAAGATAAATCCCTCACAGTTTAAAAAAAATACCAAAAAAATATTAAGAATATCTAAATATTTTTATATAAAAATAAAAAAAATATAGTATATCACGAGTGAGTCATCCAGTATGATAACTAATATTTAACAGTTGGAAGCGTGCAACTCTATGACATACGGGCGGCGCGAGTCGTACACTTGGCTTCAATAAGTTGTCTGAATGACAGCTCGCTTAGAGGACATGCGACCAAGCCTGCTCTCATGTAGTATCCGTATTTGGAGCCCTATTTGCCCTTGTTGTACTGTGCTGTGTAATACGTTGTCCTTGTGAGGTTAAACAAAGCAATGTTCAGTTATAGACTACGGTGCTGGATCATAAAGTACAATACAAGAAGTTTGCTGGATCCATACGGTGTTGGATCATATAATATGATACAAGAAGTTCGCTGGATCAAAACGAAGCGCCCAAGACTTGCTGGGTTGTGTAGACAATAATGCTGCTTCTGCAAATCCATTTCATGTTAACCATTCACCAAGAATTCACAGGGCAGTCTGTTGCTTTTGTATCATCAGTGCCAGAAAAACAAGACATTCACAGATATTAACCACTCACCAAGAATTCACAGGGCAGAAGAACGCATCACCAAGAATGACAAGAATTGTTCTTGACAAACAAGAACATACTTTGTTCCTCAAAAATGTTATCAACCTGCAAGGAAGTTCAGCTTAAACCACTTGACTAACGATAGCATTCTGATCCAGCAGTGCAACCAGATGGCTTGTGTACCAATCAACTTCCTGCCAACGACCGACCTCATGGCCTGCGCGATAACAACAGTATATTTATTATGAGTACACAGTTCCTTGTTGCCAAGGGATTCAAGTAACCGGTAACCTCACAACTATTTGTGCGGACAGCGACCGTCCACGCTGAGTTTTGTAGCTTTCTATGGCTTCTTTTTCGGTGCCTTAGCTGCTGTAAGTTTTTTTATTCATCTCCCGGCAACAATTGACATCTGAGTTTAGGAGAAGTGAGGTTGTGACTGCTCAAAAGTCAATTACTTGTCTGCATATTCTGCAGCAGTTTTTGCATGAGGTCCATCTTGACCTGCTGTTAAATATTATGACAGTTTGCAAACTAGCTGAAATAGCAAAACCAGTGACTATGACAACAGAGTTGCTTAGTTTAAGTTGCCATTCTATCATCTAGCAAATCACCTGCGACCTGCAAATTCTCATAAGCAGCTACAGTATCTGCAGAATGGTCAATCAACAGAGCAATCGAGTGATCCAGCAGTAACCCGGAATTGATATTAGGCTAGTAAGTTCAACAAGCTAATGTCTGAAAGCTGTAAATAACTTTGTGACCTAGAAAGCTTGAGGACATCAGTTTCTCAAACCTCCACATAAAATCCAAAAGTTTGCAACAGA
The DNA here is from genome assembly GCA_033617975.1 of Populus alba x Populus glandulosa. Lineage (NCBI taxonomy): Eukaryota > Viridiplantae > Streptophyta > Magnoliopsida > Malpighiales > Salicaceae > Populus > Populus alba x Populus glandulosa. The sequence goes on along the minus strand of CM066145.1, from coordinate 14,180,235 downwards.
ACAAAGTGAATTAAGCCTCGCATATGATTGCTGGTAGGATGAACTCGGCTAAATGGAACTGCCAGCTTCTTTTTGTTGGATGAAGGATCCTCTTAATAAGAGAAAGCAAAGGCTAAACAACCAATCGAAAAACAAGGATCAATTGTTAGAAAGGAATACAAAAGAGATTTTGAACTCATCAAATCTGAAATCTTCATCAATAGAAGCTCACATAAAGCAGACTGTAAATACGGAGCTTGCAATCTGAGGAGAAAGAATGACATAGCAAATGATTTGACAAGAGCATGTTAACTAGTGAAAAAGTCAAGGTGTGAGTGATGTGCTTAAGTTTATGTCCAGACAAGGGCAATATTACAACCCCATTCCCATCCACAGAATGCAACCTGCAAATAGAAAAATCGATTGTACTTTTTCAAATTTCCTTTTGAGGATTATGGAAGCCCTTTTCCATAGATCATAGAAGCCTAAAAATGTTATATACACACATGCGTAAATGTAAACAAAAATGCGTGTGCTCTCATAGCATGGCATCTCATTAGTGTTTTTTTTTTTTTTTTGACCCAGCCAAGAAACAGAACATGACCACGTATTAAGAAAAATCCTTGAACCTAGAAAATTCAGTCAAACCTAAGAGTATAGATACCAGGGGACAGCTCATACTTGTGGCTGCATTTATGGACAGATGGACCACCAATGTAAACACAAACTACATATTCGACTGCAACCAATCCATACATGAGGGCTATCATACTTACCTATATAGATCATCAAAAATATCTGAAGTGTGTCTTTCAGTTTTCAATAAGTTCCTCTAAATCTTGAGATTAAACCCATTGGTTAGTTAGTCCTTTAAACCATGAGGTGCTTGTGCCTTAGTTACTTGTGTGCTGCACTCCCACACTCACTTGTGTTTGGAGATATAACCAAGTTAATTTTTTTAACAAAATTACTAAAGTAAATGATCAGACCAGAATAGGCAGTCATGATTACAGAAAACACAAAAAGTGATCAGTCGCATAATTACCTCGCAGGGAATTTAATTTACAAATCAGAAAAGAAGAGCTATCATAAAGCATGTCAGTTTTCCCTACTCATTGTCAGCTTCCACACCAACATTAAGCAAATTTGAAGGAATTGAAGCAGGATCAAGTTCCCAACAGTCCTTTAAATTGTCAGCAACCTCGTCACCAGAAAACTTCCTTGAAGGAATCTGATGTGAAAACAACCAAATATCATCTTTTTCAAGCAATCTAATAGCATGGCACCCGATCTCTCGTCTCTTAAATACAGTCTTGTACCCATCAACCTTCTCAAGGTAGGCCATGCTCAATCCATGCATCTCACTGTAAGTGGTTAACAGCACAACAATGTCATTGCATCGCTCATCACTAGCTGACAGATTTCTTCCTTCAGCACCTAAAGTTGCTTCATTATAAAGTGCCCACACAGAACCCTTCTTAGGATAAATCCTATAAACTTCCCTTGCTTCCCTTTCAAATTCCACAGCATGTGAAAAGATATTAACAGAGTCAATTATCATCGTCCTGGCAACCTTAAATCTACCACAAGATACATGAAGTCCCATTTTCTCCCAAATTAACACCTCGTCTCCATACCTTTGAAGATCCAACCAACTCAAGTTCACCTTAAAGGGATTCACTGAACCAACTTCATCAATCAAACCATAATGTCTCGGCATTCCATCATCGTCATAAAGAGCCCAAACTTGCCCTTTCTTAAACCTCCTCTCCACTCTATCACTATCAAAATCAAAGAAATTTGAATACTCCACTGCCATGCTGTCCAAATCCCCCCTTGAATTCTTGTGCCTCTCCATTTGCAAACTCGCACTCTTCCTTGATGCTCCTTGCCTCATGATTTCCATTTTTCTACTTGTCTTTACACCTTCCCTTGTCTTGATTTCCGTATCCCCACTCTTCTTTGATGCTCCACCTTTTTCAGTCGCCAAATCCGTGCTCTTGTTCAAGACTAGAAATGTTTCCTTCCCCTTCTCCATCGCCTTCTGCTTCTCTTTCTTCTTCTCCTTTTCTCGAACATCCTTTTGCTTCTCCTTCAATTCCACCTTCTTTCGACTAGCCTTTTTCTTTGCTTCCAACTTCATTTCTGCTAATGTCATCGTTTCATCAGAAAACTTCACCCTCTTCTTTGATCTCTCCAAAACCTCACCAACAGTACTCGTTCTCCTCCTCAAACCCCCGGTCCTCAATTTCCCACCGCCCCATTCTCCAGAAATTACTTCATTCCCCTTCAAATTCACGCCTCCTGCACTTTCAGCATCCAATTCTCTCCTCGACCCCACACTGACCCCTTCCCCGGAACTCAAACCCCCAATTCCCTTACCACCAATATCTTTCCTCCTTAGCCTCTCACTCCAAACTCCAACCTCAGCATCCTTTTTATCCCCTCCTTTTACCTCAACAGCCTCAAAACTCTTCTTACAACTAGGACACACCAAATTATGCCCCAAATACTGTCTCTCAAACTGATGCAAGAGCCTACACCGCGAACAGGCAGTCCAAAAGGTCTCCACAGCAGAATTATCACTAACCCTCTCGTCCTGAAGCCGTATCCTCAACCTCAAATCATACTCTTTCCTCCTAATCTTATCAGACAAGACTCTAAACCCCTCAGCAACAAGCTTAAATGCCTCTTCGCATCCTAAAAATGGATTCTTATCAGGGTGTAAGACTAAAGCTAGTTTCTTGTATTGTTTCTTAATAGTGTTCATATGAGAGAAGGGTTCTACCTGGAGAATCCTGTACCAGTCAGTGATGTCTGAATTTTGGGTCTTGGCGGCGACACGGATAGTCTTCAAGGCTGTCAGCATTGAAGAGAGACCTTCGAGTTTTGGAGAGAGACGGTGGGCTTTCTTGGCGTGCTTGAGGGCTGATTTGAGGTTGGAGTTGGTAAATTTAGTCTCTGCTATTGTTTTGAGACGCCTTGCTTCTTCTTCTTGATCTGCCTTTGTTCCCATTGATTTTTGACACCCAGAAAAAAGTAGGTTGAGAGAAAGAGGAGAGAAAATGGGTAGGGACTAGGGAGGGTTTTAGCTTCTGTATTTTTTTTTCCTCTCCTCTCCTTTCCTTTTCTTTAATCAAGCACTCAATTTACTGTCGAGAAGGCCACGACAGAAACAAAAGAAAACGTCGAACAAACACCAGTCTCGCCATAAGTAAATACAGTAGCTGTTTTTTTTGTTTTTTTTTTTGTGGGTTTTAAGTTATTAACGGTTAAATGGGCTGGGCTTTGATTATTCGTATAAAGGAAGCAGATGGTAATAGTCTATGCCATTCCAAAGCCTAACCCATAAAAGGTAGATAAAGCTTGGTGGCCTCGGCCCATACACAGCCAAGACCGAAAACCTTAGAAGTGGCTAGCTATGGATGTAGAAACTACTATTTTACAGTGTTGTGTCGTGGATTGGATTAAAAAAAATATATAGAGAATGATTTAATGTTATTATTAAATCTGTGTGTATAGTATGTTAATCTTGAAACTTCATAATTTAATTTTTTATATAGTTTGAGTTAAAAATTAAACTATATAAAAATTGTTTTGATAGACCCAATTAAACTATATTCTAAGTAAAGTGTGGTTCTGAGTTTTTAGATAAATTTTTCCTTATCTTTTTACCTGTTTAGCTTGGTATTTTTCATATGTTTGACAGACAAGAAGGTTTAATAAATAGAAAAATATTTTTGGTTAATTCTATTCATGTGTTTTCATAATATAACATAAAAGTAATTATTTTTTGTTTGATTTAGTTTTTAAATTTGAATCGATTTAATCAGTTTTTTTTCACGATTTGATTTTTTCAGTTATTTTTTTTTAATTTTTCCAGTTTTATTTTTTTTCAATTTTTCCAGTTTAATTGTTTTTTTAATTTAACAAAACAAAAATACTTGATCCCACATCGTAGCATGGAGAATCAAACCAATATATGACATCTCAAACTAAAGTTCTTACATTTGATATTAATTTTTATTGCTAATATAAAAAGAAGAATCAAACAAAAGCGTTAAAACATTTCAAGATTACAAAGTGTAATATTTAAAAACTTGATTGCAAAGTAAAAAAATAACCAAATTATAGAATACTTGAAAGTAATTTGCCCTTTGAAAAATGAAAATTTTGAATAGTTTTCTGAAATAAATTATAAAAAATTCAGATTAAGGTAAAGTTCCCGCAACAAAGCAACATTAAAGAGTTTGCAACAAGAGCTTCAAGCATGCATGCATACATGCACCAATGTTGTTGACAAATTTGCTCGATCAAAGTAACACATCCGTTGCTTATTGGGCTCGGTAGACAAATGCCTGTCCTGTAAATCAAATCCATAAGGCAAAAGTACATATTGACCGAAGGACAACATCATCAATGAAAAGTCCTTCACAAATGAGAATATTTTTGTTCTTCACATTTAACAACTTGCACTGATGTTTTTAGCTTAAACCAATTAAGCTTCTAACACGTCAATTCGGGGTAGGCTTAATTTAACAGATCTTAAGGAATCCAATATCAGGTTGAAATGGGCTTACATTTTCCCGAACAATGTCTCCCCGATTGAAGCATAAGAACCAGATGGCCCTTCACTTGTAGGCCGGTTACTTCCAGCCAACGACCAGCCCATGCCCCATGCAATAACAATACACGTTATTTTTCTTATATAATGTTCGTTCTTGCCAATGGAGTCCAGAAACCGGCAGTATCACAGATATTTGAGCATACCGCGACCTTCCACGCTAAGCTTCGTAGCTTGCAATTGCTTCTTTTTCGGTCCCTTTAGCTGCTGCAACTTTTTATTCATCTGCCAGTAACAATTGACATTTAAGTTTAGAAACAGTAAATTTGGAAATCTCGGTATCTTTGAAACACAAGCATGGGTGCATACTGCAAACTCAAAAGAACATCGAACCATCGATTGACCTTTCCGAGGAGTCTCCTTTTTAAGGAAGTAAACATTATAGAGAACCATGATGCAAAGGAGAGTCAAAAGCAAACCTCAACCAGCCATTCATCAATAAGTACAAAAAGAAAACCCTCAAGTTGCACATGAATTGGAAGCGAGCATTTTACTTGATCTAGATTGTGTTCAATGTTTTTTGGAACATATATATTTAGAACCATGAGCTTTGGCTAACTATTGAAAGGGGAAAGAATCGAGAGTAATAAGAATCTATCAAATTCATCAATAAGTACAAAAAAAAAGACCATACGAATTGGAAGCGGGCATTTTAGTTGATCTAGATTGTGTTCAATGTTTTTTGGAACATGTATATTTAGAACCATGAGCTTTGGCTAACTATTGAAAGGGGAAAGAATCGAGAGTAATAAGAATCTATCAAATTTGTCTCTGACAATACTGCAGGATAGACCATTTGAAATTGAAAACCCTCACCAATATAAGAGGGCAATGACATTCTAAAGGATGGCTTCAAATCACCCTGTTAGATAAGGATCCAAGTAACACGCAAAAACTTAGCTCAAATTGAGACAATCTTGTCCCATGAATAGTTCCAACTCAATGGTGGATCATGAAACATTGAGGTCATGCCATGTGAGTAATCATGCTACCACTCATTTTAACCTTTTACTCAACACAGCACTTTCTGTTAACTCTAAATGATTCAATTATTTGCTCACTTTCACGTATTGCAATGGAAAAACCAACCTTTAGACGACGCTGATCTTGAACTACTTGTTTAGCACGGGCCCTAACTTCTTCAGGATCAATCTTAGATTGGGGACGCACCACAAAATCCAATGGTGTTGCTTCTGGCCTGGATGCATGCTGTCTGTCTGATGACTGACTAGACTTCCGTTCCCTGAATTTTTTATTGATGTAAATTGAAGATTAGAATTGAGAAAAATAGCGCACAGAAAAAAACCATAGAAGCAAACAGGCACAAGATGTTGTTTAAGTAATCATCAGCAAACATGTAAGGAGTGATCTTCTGTCACATCTTACCGTGAAATATCCAAATCAAGATCTCCATCCCTAGATGCCATTCCAGCAGAATTATTCGATGGCCTGAGATTCAAACAAATTTACCACAAGAAAATTTTTTAAGCATAGACACATGAAACTCATGCACATATACAAACATCCAACAGTAATAAAAGTTGGCAGTGTGTGAAAAGAGAAATACCTTCTCACCGTTGGCCTTCTGAAGGCCCGATCATCTTCAACATTTCTCATGTCCTCAAACCTTGTACTCTTATTAAATATTGGCCGACTCTATATTTATTAATTGCAGAAATGCAAGAAAATGTCATTACTTCAGATACAAATCTTCTTTGTGCACATATTTTCCAATTAATGAAAAATATATTTTTTACTGAAAAATAATACCAATAAGGAAAAATATTCAAGTTTGGTATAATTTTATTATATACTTGAGATCAACACATGACAAGTCAATTAAATATAAAAGAAAAGAGGCATTTCAAACAAATAGGAAAAGAGATCACCAATGAATGAACCCTAAAAGGAGCGAAACTATCCATGAGTGGCAGTCTAATATGATTTTCTAGTAAATGCATGCCCTAGGTTTTGCACTAAAAAAATATTAAGGAGAGGTGGCAGTTACTAAACAAATAAAAATCATGAGATGAAAAGAGATTGCATTACCCATTTATCAACCAAGTCCTTAGCAAGTTTTCTGTTGGATGTGGTTTCCTCATCAGATTTTGATAAAAACATAATAACCTGCCAGAGTATTAAATCAGTCTGAGTTTGGTTCAGTTCCAATAGAAACAGCAAGTTCGTTACCATCACATAAGGAGATCCCTAACCTTTCCAAGACCACTTTTTTTCAATTGTTCTCTTCTATCATATTGCTCCAGATCAATTGGAAACTGCATGAGAAAAAAAATGTTTCAGGCTCCACACAAAGTTTGTTCAGAAACAACAAGAAGTACTAAATGGGGGAGGATGGTGGAAAACCCCAGCATACATCAGTCAGAATCTTCAAAATTGCAGCACGGATATTTATATTGGGTAAACTTCCATCTGGAAGGGGTTCTAGCCAATTTTTTAACAATGTTAGTACTCCATGATCTATGAACTCTTGTTGGAGCTGCTTCCTGCACCAGGAGACAACAATAAATTAAATGTAAATTCCAAGGGAACAAAAACAAGATTGTGTAAAGCCAGCTTACTTTGAGAGAACCTCAGTAAGAAGAGGCAACTTCTTGAGTTTATTAACAGCAGGCTTCCCCTGTCTATTAAGGTCTGCATCTTCTTCAGCAGTGACCTCAAGCTCAGCCATGACATTCTCAACTAATAGTGCAATTTCTGCAGGACTTTTCTCATTCTTCTTCCTTTTCTTACCCATCTTGAACATATCCTTGATTTCATCATCCTCTTCACCTTCCTCTGCCTGGAAAGAAATGGAATAATAAACCCAATAACATAAAAGCTAGGAAGCTCCATATACAGCATGTCAACCGGAAAACATAGATATTATTATAGAGATGAAAGTCGATTAATAGTGCAACATCAATTATGGAACTCTGCAACAAGACAAGCAAAGTCTCCAAACACCAATTCAAAGCAATAGTGCGTAAAAAAAATACTGAACAAGCCAGGAGCCTCATCAATAAAACAGTCCATGGTGGCCTACAATTACAAGTGAGAGTTAGGAAAAGAGCTGGACTTTTAACCTGAGGAGCATCAGTAGGAGAGCGTGGTTCATTGTCAATTCCATATCCATAAGCAGGATCCACACCACTGTCATCTATGAAGTTGTCATCATCTACAGTCCTAGCACCTTCTTGATCATCCTATTCCAAAGGAAATTGAAATATATTTAGATATTCAATAACAAACCAAAAAACATAGTAGTTACTAAGGAAAGACCCAACACTTAAAACAAGTTAATAAAACAGGATTTATTCTATATCATAGACTCAACAATAGTCATGCAGCACGAATCAGACTTTTAATGTTAATTAACTACATAATTGAACCTTGAGAGACTAGCATATAACAAAAATTAGTAAGAACTATAGCAAAACTTGCTAGATTACTAATATATTGTCGTGAAAAAAGACGATGAAGAATGAAGTAAACAACTACATCAACATCAACATCAAACTGTGATAGAAATTGTACCCTAGAGGTCGATAAAGGAAGGTGCCGACCATTTAAACAGATTTAGCCACCTAGAACTAGTAATCAGATATCAACCAATTACTTGCCCATATAAACTCAAAAGACAAACCCAATGCTAATCCCATCCCAAAAAAAATTATACTATAAATCAGAATAGCAATGTCCTATAGAATGCTGATTCAAGCAATTAACATACCGACAACAAAAACAAAAATTAGCAACCACGAAATCAGCAACATGAAGGCTATATAACCCGGAAAACTTTAGCTCCGCAAACTGTCACCAAAATCACTCGATCTCTTCTTCGAGTCAATTAATCAGAAATCTCAATCAATCACATAGACAAACATAAACAATCCAACACAATCAATTCAAAACTAAACACATCAAAGCATCAAAGAAAAAAAAAAGCCTTAGAAAAAAGAAACTCAATTCAGATAAAAAAAAAAAAGAGGAACCTCGGAATCGCCACCAGCAATAGTATCCCACATCTCTTTAACTTCTCCGTCATCCTTTCCAGACACCAACTTCGTCGGCACTCCTTTTTTCAGCCCCAATTTCGATTCACTTCCTCCTTTCCCTCCAAACTTCTTTTCTCCTTTACTGAACTTCTTCCTCTCCTTGTCCTTCGCAAATTTCTTGGTATGGTTCCCATCTCCAACCGATCCTTCCCTCTCAAACCCCCCGTAATCCTCCTCGTCGTCATCAACAAACGCCGGCGGCACATAACTACTGCTACCACTCTCTCTCCCTGAATCGCTGCCTTTTTTAACCAATCTTTTTCTAGGTTTTCCTACTTTATCCGTATCGTATACCGGAGTTTGTGACCTCTCTCTCTCCCAATTGTCAATATCATCCTCTAATTCGTCTAAGATATCATTCTGGTGTGGTTCCGGTGATTGTCCTCCTCCATCTGATTGCATTTCGTCGTAGTCCATTAACGGTTCTCCGTCCTCATCACGATACCTGACAAGAAAGCATCGGTCAATAGAATACCAAAAATCGTAATTTTCTCGATTGGGAATCGGTCAGCGAAACGCAAAAGAAAGCAATTGAAAAAAAAAACTAAATTTTTAGATAGATTGATCAAAAAGAAAATGAATTTAAAGAATTGAGGGAGGGGGGAAGAGAGAGAGAGAGAGAGTACGGATCGTCTTCGTGACCCATGGTTATGCTTGGTTGTGGAAAGGTATGGAACTGATGACAGAATTTATAGTGAGGGCCGAGAGGATGGATTTTAATTGAGCAAAGCTGCAGCCTTTAGAACCAGCACGAAGAGGTTATTTTAGTAAAGTACGGAAATTGGGAAAAAGGAAAGGATAAACTATAAATTTAGCCCCTGTAGTTTTATCAATGTCACAATATGATATTTGTATACTAAACATTTTTCAGTATTTACCACATAAAATACTCCAAAGTCAATATATATATATATATATATATAATTTAGACGGTGTTGGAGAATGTGATTGTGATTAATTTTTTAAAGTGTTTTAATGTATTAAAATAATATATTTTTTAATTTTTTAAAATTTATTTTTGATATCTACTCATCAAAATAATCTAAAAATATAATTTTAACAGAAAAAATTAAATTTTAGCAAGCCGCACTCCCAAACAGAAGCTTATAAATGGGCATGGATATGTCAATATATTAACTAAAAAAACAAAACCACATGGGTATTTCACTCTTATCCAATCCACAATCAAATCTTTTGGGTTCTACTGAAATTATCAATTTACCCTTCATCCTTTTATTTATAAGGCTTTGCTTGAGAGGTAAAATGATCTTTGCACATGGTTAATTTATTGTTCTTTATTTGTTTGAAGGAAACAATATCTTTTTAATTTTTATAACAATACAATTATCATATTGCCCTTAAAAAGTTAACAATAAGAATTTTTGATCCAGAGGTCTTATAGTAATTTTAATTTTAATCTAGAGGTCTTATAGTAATTTTAATTTTTAAATGAATGGTTGAATTACTCCATTACCATTATCATTAAAATTTGTTAGCCTTGGCTTCAGGGCTTGATTGTAATTTCATAATGGGTTTTTTTGTTATTCTTGTTTAGCACTAGGGGCATTTTTGTTTTTTGTATAAATAAAAAAAAAAGAAAGAAAAAGTTGTTGATATGTGTCTCGCATGTGTCAGCAGCTTTGTCGCCTTCGGATGGCGCGTGCAATTGGCTCCGGTGGTTTGAATCGTGATTCTACTGCATCATTGGATTTATCTCGATGTCCTTTTCCTCCCTCGATGACGCGTGTTGGTCATGTTGAAAAATATATTAACCCTTTAATTTCTTTTATCTTTTAATTACGTCCTTCTTTTCTTAATTGTAATTTTTTTATTTACATTGATTATTTCTAATTAAATTTTATTTTTGATTTCATCCCTGATGGTTTGATTTTGTTAATATTTTATCAAATTCAGTCCTCATTCTTTTAATTGCTATTTTTTTTGTTTTGAATCATTTTCTTGGTTGAGTTTTTTTTTTTCAATTCCATCATTAAGCATTAATTTCATTTAATTTTTATGTCAAATTTAGTCCTAATTCTTTTAATTACTATTTTTTTAATCATTTTCCTATTTAGTTTGTTTTTTTCAATTCCACCTCTAAACATTTAATTTTTTATGTCAAATTTAGTCTTAACTCTTTTAATTGCTATTTGTTTTTATTTGCATCGTTATTTTTTATTGATTTTTTTTCATAATTTAATCATTTAATATTTATTTGATTAAAAATCTTGCTTCTTGGGTTTTTTTTTTCAGGTTTGCTTTTAATGGGGTCACCCCGATCTCATGATCCAAGTTATAGATCTGAAAAATTAACCCAAGACAACTGTGGTTTTTTTTTTTAAAGCATTTTTTTTCAAATATTTTTTTTGGTTTTCTATTTATAGGGTCATCCCAATTTTATGTCCTAGATCATGTGTTTGGTTTGTTGATCTAGGTTGGTTGCCGAGTTCGCTCGAGCCTTTTTTTAACATGTTTTTATATATTTTCATCATATCAACAAGTGTTTATTCCTTAGATTTTGTTGATATGTTCAACCTTGCGTAATATTTTTTTATGGTGTGGATTTACTCAATTAGGTTTATTTGTATTTATTATTTAAGTCAAGAGTTTTTTAGGGTGGATTTATCTTTTATTTTTTTAAATAAATAAGTTTAGTAAACACAATCGGTTGAATGTTTTATTTTTGCAATTTGTTTCTTGGTTATTGTTAGCGACTTTTTTTTATTTATATAAATGATTATTGATTTTATTTAGTTCTATGATTGCATAGGCTTTTCAATTTACACTTTGAATTTTTCATGTAAAAAAACACTTTGAACCAGCCTGTTGCTACCCAATTTTTGACCCATGTTTTGATATATTTTCAAAAAAATCCAAAAAATTGAGAAAAGCAAAGAAAATCCAAAAATATGTTTTTAATATATTTTCGTCATTTTAGCATTTTCAACGTCGTTTAAAAAGAATTTAAATTGTCAAAAGATTTTTCAAACGCGTTCGACTTTTCACGCATAATTTTTAAAATCGTTGATTTTCCGTATTTTGAGTCGACGTTGATATTGCTCGTTTTCAAAAAATACAAAAAATAATAGAAATCAAAATTTACAAAAAAGAAAGAAGTTGAGGGACCAAGTTGAAAAACCTAGCAACATTTTTGCCTATAAATACTGGTCTTTAACTCAAACAAAGGGGGGGGCAATTTGGAAATATCAGAAAATACAAAAAAACCAACCCTAAACCTAACTTCTCCCATTTTTCTCAAGGCAGCCGCCCCCCACCCTTGACATTTTTTTTTTCCTTTCGAAACCAGCCAAACGGCCTGCACTTCCCGGACTTGATTTTTTTTCTAATAGCCCCGACCAAAGGTTCGACTCCCTCACCAGCACACCCCGGACCACCTGGCATTTTTCTTTTTTTTTCTTTCCCCCCTCTGGCCGTCTCTTGCTTCATCTTCTCTGCGTGAAACCAAACCCATCTCCGGCAGCCTCTTCTTTCTCTGTTTTTATTCCCCAAAATCGTCTCCCTGCTTTGTGATTCTTGGTCCAAAAGCCAGCCGGTCGCGCCCCTCCTCTGGTCGGCATTTCTTCCTCGCGGCCAAGGGAACCCCGCCGCCCACAGACCAGTCACTAGCAGCTCCGGTCGCCTCCAGCAGTCATCCTCGTCGCCAGCTCAGCCACACCGTGAGGCAAGCTCCCCTCCATCTTCACAGCTGCTCCACCGGACGCAGACAACAGCAGCAGGGCCATCCGCCGCTGCAACCAACAGAAGTGGAGACCAAACCAGCAGCCCACATCCGAACAGCCCCAGCGGCGACGCCCCCTTCTCAGTCGTTCCTCTTCACTGCCGCCTGAGACAGAGAAGGGTGGAGGCAGAGCAACGGGGCAGATCAAAAATAAAAAGAAAAGGAAAACGATGCAGATCTAAAAAGGAACAAAAAACAGATTTGAGATGAAACAAACAAACTAAAATCGACTGGTGTTGTGTTTATCTTCTTGCTCTGCAGGTCACCGGCGGTTGAGGAAGGCACAGAGGAGGAAGCCGCCCCAAGCGCCCTGTTTTTTTTGGATTTCCAGAGGAGGGGACGCGCCGACACTGTTCATACGTTGCAGATGGCCTTCCCTGCAAATTTAGGATGTTTTAGGGGCTGTTTTGTAATTTTAAATGGTTTGATGTAATTTTTTATTTAGCATTTGAATTTTTATTATTTGTATTTGTGGATGTAAAAGAAAAGAAAAGGAAAAGAAAAGGAAAGAAAAGAATAAAAATAGTGAAAGTGTGTGTGTGTGTTTGTATTTTGTTTTATTTATTTGCAAATATATTAAAGAAGAATTTAATATTTTGATTGGATCGCGGTTAAGACTTATTAACTTATACGTAAGTGATATTTCTAATTTCCGATGAAAAGACAATTATTAAAACTTCTTTAACACGTGTATGTGTGTGTTTGTATTTTATTTTATTTATTTGTATATATTTTAAGGATGAAATTGCAAATATATTAAAGAAGAATTTAATATTTTGATCGGATCACGGTTAAGAATTATTAACTTATACGTAAGTGATATTTCTAATTTCCGAAGAAAAGACAATTATTAAAACTTCTTTAACACGTCAAAGCCACGAAGCAGCTTACCTCAGGTAGGGTGCGTTAGGGGTGCTAATACCTTCCCTAACCACAACCAGTCCCTTACTCGCGAATCTCTGACACGACCAGTACATCCGGTTTCCTAGTAGCCCGAAATCAATTACTAGGTGGCGACTCCAACGAACCAAATTCAAGCAAACAACAACGAGACTTAAATCGCCAGCCGATGCCGCGCGCTGATTTTTTTGGGGTGCGACACAGCCTACATACTTAAAAGTTTTTTGAAAAAAAATTATAACTCGTGACGAAACATGGGTTGAATGGCTAGTATAATTTATAATGTGGAGTGATTTTCTCACCGATTACAAGTGGATAGCATAATACCCAACAGGAAAAAAAAATATTTTTAGTAAAAAAACATATTCCTTCAGCAACGAAATCTTTGTAACAATGGTGAGAACTTTATTTTGCCTTGCATTATCAAACAAGAAAACACTGGCACGACTTGAGCCCAAGAGAAGCAACCCAACCCATTGAAATAATGGTGTTGATAGGTTTAGGAGACCGGGAATGGTGTTGGATTTCAAGGAAAGAAATATTGTTAGTGCCTGATATTTACAAAAAGCGTGGATCAATGACAAATTGGATGTGGACTTTGGAAAAGGAAAAAACAAAGAGAGATGGTGCAGGGTTAGAGTGGTGTGTTGACTACTATGGTCAATTAATGTTGTTGGTCTGCTGGAGTGGATTGAGTGGCGTTGTGGTCAAGTAGTGTTGTGTGTTGCGTGTTGTGGTGCGACTAAGAAAGTGAGATGGGATATTGAGTTCCTTCTTTCTAAAAAAACCTAATTTCTTTAAATTCATTATATATAATTAATAACAAGAATATATTTTTTACCAACTTCATAGAAACAAATATATACATATATTACACATGAATCTCGAGTTCAATATGGGTAGAGTTTTGAATCGAGTAGAGCAATATGCTATAAAAATATGGTATTCATAACCATATTAAGTTAATAATTTAGTGGTCTTGGTTAATGAGCTTTAAATATTCATTGACAAAATTCATGTATCTTTATGAATTGATACATTATAATTGTTACACAAGTCATGCATATTTATAAGATACATTAGCTAAAGTCATATATCTTTACGAACTGATATTTGATTTTCCTAAATACATTAGATACATTTACAAATATCATGTACCATAAATATTAATATATCATAAAGTTAATGTATCATATTGTTTAAGATAAATAAATAGCGTATATCTATCTTAAAGAGAGATAAATGCTTATGTACACATTTATGACTTTTTTGATGAATCGAGTCACTTAGATAATTATCCTTTTATCCAATCGCATATATTTTTTTATGACAATTTCATCATTCATGTCAAATATTAAAGTGAGTAAAGAAGAGAAGATCAAGTTGTTTATGTATAATTGAACATTGATCTTGGAAAGTCAACAGATAAGAAGAAGGAAATCAAAGTACAAGGAATAGGTATTTATGATAAGTATATTGGTTAAAATGGTGCAAAGTATGAAATTTACTTATATATATAAAGTTATGATTTATGTGTTCATAAAATAATAAAGATCCTCATATTATTTAACACATGATAATATTATATATATTTTACATACATGTCATAATCAACTATTATGATTTTTTTATGGTTAAATTGATAATCACTAAAGCAACCTATTCATATGACATTGAAGTACAATTGATTAGATATTTTTTTATGAGGTTATGATTGTAAAAGTATAAATTGTCCAAAAAGTACTTATATTTTTATACTTGTAGTCAAAATTGAAATGTTGATACCCAAATGTATTAGCATCTCTATTTTAACAAGTTTGTGATGTTACAAGCCCATGAACATAATAAGTAAGTTGTTTAATACTTAAAAGTGTTTAACATCTCGTTCATGACATTAAAATATGACAAAGTGAATTAATATCTTAAAGAATGGATATGGTGATGCAATTGATTGCTTAGTAAAATATATGTTAGTGTCACTTTGAGGTTTTACTAAGCAACTACTTTAACTTTCTTTTTGGACCATATGTCAAATATTTCAAAGTTAAAAGGTTCTAATTTTTCATATTGGAATGAACATATACTCATTACTTTAGGGTGTTTAAATTTAGACTTATATCTTTGCATGTATGAACCAATAAAGTCGACTGACATAAGTTCACCTCAAGAAAAAAAGCCTTGTGAAAATTGTGAACTTTCCAATAGATTAATGATTATGAACATCAAAATTGTTAAAAATCTTTGTAAGTAAATTCCTATACACGATAAGGCATATATATACTTGGCATCAATCAGGAAATAATTCCAAGGTTTTGATAAAGAATTGGTATGTATTCTAAAGACAACTTTGATTACTAAAAGATACGATAGAGTTACTAAGGTGATGATTGCAAACCCATTAACTAAAGCACTAATATCTAGATTGTATCGTGAGCTTGTAAAGTCTATAGGTTTGACTAATGATTTCTAGTTATGTTTAACTAATATGACTAATTGTTTTTTTTTTATCTCTTAGTGCATAATATTTGATGATGAAGAAGATGTAATGCTTTGAAATATTAATGTTATTATTTATAATATGAACATGATGCATAGTTTATAGTCTTCCTTATTAAAAACTTATCTTAATAAGTATTAGTATTGTGATATATATGAGAGATTATGTCACGTAATTTATGCAAAACCATCATGATCCATTTTAATGGATTGTTTAGTTAAGTGTTATTTTTTTTCTTATCGACATGTATAAATTAATCCATGAATGAAATTAATATGATCATTCAATCGAGTGGGATAATGTTGCAAAATATGACATTCATGACCACATTAAGTAAATAAATTTAATGGTCTTGGTTCATGAGTTTAAAATGTTCAATGATAAAAGTCATGTACTTCATTAACTAAAGTCATGTATCATTAAGTTAATATATCCCATTGCTCAAGATGAATAAAGAAGATAAATTTACCTTATATAAAGATAAAAAAGCCATATATATATATATATGACTATTTGATAAATTGAGTAACTTAGACAACCATATGAAGGGCTCTTAACCCCTTTCTTTATTCAGGTATATTTTTATAACAATTTCATCACATATCAAATATTAGAGTGAGTAAAGGGAAAAAAAATTGAGTTATTTTGCATAATTAAAACTTGATCTTAGAAAGTCCAAATATACAAAGAAAAAGATCGAGATATAAGGAATGTGTACTTGTTTTAAGCATCTAAATTATAGGTTGAAGTGGCACAAGGTAAAAAAAATTACTTATACATCTAGTTATGATTTATGTGTTTATAAAATAAAAAACATCCTTATATTACCTAACACAATAAGTTTTAGATTTTATTTTTAAAATATTTAAATAAAGATATTACCACGAATGATATCATGCAAGGGTAAAGTATCTATTTTAGTTTGAATTCTTTCTCTTCCTCTCTATTCTTTTAACTTTAAGACAATGAAACCTAACAAAGTGAAAAGTTAAAGTGCATTCGATATCAATTTTTTATATAAAAAATAATTATTTGTTTGACTTTTTTGAGTTTATTTATTTTTTTATAAAATACATTCAATTTCAATTAAAAACTCAAATTAGTAGAGCCAATGTTTAAGTTTAGAGGTAGAATCTTATCATTTACTTGATCTTGTATAAAATATGAAGTCAAAACTACGATGAAAGTTTATATACATAAAATATCAGGAAGAAAAAAAATTTAGGTTCCACATAATTTTGATATTTGATGAGTATTTGAATTGATGTGATGTTAATAGATTCAAATTCAATCAAGTTTGATGTAAATCTTGTTTAAGTGTCTTTATTCACCAAAATACTCAAACTCGATCAATTAAGTGGCTATCTAATATTCGATCTTCGAACATCTAATACTTATTTATCACTCATTTAGTATTTTATAGTTTACTTATTAATAATCCATATTTGTTTAACATTTGCCTATTAAAGATGAACAAGAATTAAACATAAAATTATAGATGCTAGGAAATAAGCCTTGATGAAGTTGTGAAAACTTTAGACAAGAACTAAGCTTTTTATGGTTGTGTTCTGAGCCAGTAGAGTGATTGGGCTTGGTTTTGAGTCCATAACTTTCCTGCAAAACAAACCCCATGTCAGAATAAGGTACCTTTCAATGCTTAAGTTAATAAATATAATAAAATAAGGTATGTGTGTGAAAGAGAGACTATACGAAGCAATAAAGTAGTATGGACCTGTATGAGCTTATGTTTGAAGTTATAAGTCTGAACAAATATTTATCTCTTCCCACCCTTTTCTTTTGCCTAATGATGTCCTTAGGAATTTATAGACTTGGCCAAGATGACTTACTTGGTGACGAGTAGAGAAAACTAGTATGTCATTGGTGGATGATTTGGTGTTTATTATTAGTTGTAAAGCTAACAATTCATTAGATGAGAAAATGGTGTTTGACAATGTTATCCAGTACTTTTTAGATAGAAAAAAAAACCATTGGCTAGTCATGGTGGTGTGTTATGCGAGGTGGGTGGTATATGCCTTAGAATCAGAAAATAATATTGAGGTATGTGTCTTGTAGAGATAACCTACCTTGGTGATGGGGAAAATGATAAAATAAAATGGAGGAGAAACAAGATAAAAAGGGTTAGCCGTTTAGGGCAACCAAAATGGCTAGAAGGTGCGTGTGTTTCACATATCCTAAGTAAACATATTTGTTTATTTCTTTGAGCGCGCACGCGCAATCATATGGGAGAGAGTTGGTGCATATATTTAGGAGAAAATGCATGGTCCATGTATATAGAAATCCCTAGTTGTTAAGAGTTATGGTGGCTAGAGAATTCCTAGCCATTTACAATTAAGATTGTTAGCTATTTGGGTCTGGCCTCAACATATGAGATTCCTTTTTTTTTTCTTTTTTTTTTGTACACCATCAAGCCTTCACCCTCATAATTGCTAGTTTCATAAAACAAATCTTTTATAAAAACAACACCAACATTTGCTTGAAGCAGTATTCCAAGACCAGGTGGCACATTCCACATCTCCATGGTTGTTCCTTGTTAAACTCTTAGTTTAGCTATTGTACGAGCACAATAACTCTCCTCCCTTATAGTATGATCAACATACATTTCTCTTCAGGCATTTACATGTGTTTTTTGTTTTGTTTTTCTAAACACATATTAAGTGGGTTTTTTTTTTTATTGTGGTTATAGTTAAGTGAGTGAATTCTTGAACTAGTGTCATCATTGAAATGTTATTTAGTTATCATGAATGAAAGTTTCAGAATAAAAATAGAAATATTAGAATAAAAATTAAGAAATTGGAATGACATTTTAATTTTAATACTATGTTTAGAATAATAATAAGAAATTGAAATGAAATTTGAAATATTTAATGCCTTATTTTTAAGATAAAAAGGAATAATAAGTAAAAAAAGACTTCATCAATTGTGGTTTCAACAAAAATAATATAAGTGATGATAATGGAAAAGAAAGATGTAATGAACCCAAAAAACTTTAATCAAAGGTTGCAAAAAGGATAAATAAGAAGCCAAGGAATTTAGGAAAAAATATGATGACATCATACAATGAAGAGTTATTTAACAATTGATCTAGCAACGAGAAATAAGAAGAAATGCACATAAATTATGAATGAAAGTTTTATATAAGCTCTATCTTTATAAGTTCATTTTAATATTTTTTTTGATGATATACTAATCTATAGTAAGAACCTGAAAGATAATTTAAGTTATTTAAGGATTGTATTAGAATTATTAGCCCAACATAAATTATTTTTCAAGAGTTCTAAATGTAAGTTTACAAGTAAAGAAGTAGAGCATTTGGCCATATAGTTTCAGGAGAAAGAGGTTAAGGTAAATCCTAATAAGGTAGATGTCATGGTTAAATGTTTAAGGCCTGAAAATATTAAGACCTTAAGGTTTTTATTTTTATTTTTTAATATGATACTATAAAAGGTTTATTTATAGGTATTAAGACATTATTGTGCTGCTTACTAATTTACTTCAACAAAAGCTCGTGAATGAAATGATGTAGCTTAGATTGCCTTTAATAAACTTAAAAAAGTAGTGACCAATCCTCCTGTCCTATCCTTACTAGATGTCACAAAAAACATTTCTGATATAATATATTGTTGTAGGAAATTAGGTTAAGGTTATTTTGATGTAGAAAGGTAAGCTCGTAACTTATTTTAGCAAAGGTAAGGATTTATTATTTTTCACTTATGAGAAGTAGTTTCTAGCAATCGTCTTACTAGTCCAAAAATAAAAGTTATACCTTATTGGTTAATTTTTCAAAATAAAAACTAAACAACAAAGCTCAAAGTTCCTTTTATAATAGAAAATGGGATATTTAGCACAACAAAAATGGATTTCTAAACTTTTAGAATATTACTTTATTATAGAATACAAGTCTGGCAAAGAAAATTTGGTGGCAGATACTCTTTTTAGAAAACCTAAAGATTTTGATGAAGGAGAGCTATAAGCCATCATTTCTCTTATGATGAGACAAATAGAAGACTTGAAGGAAAGCTATGGTAATGATAAGGAAGCATAAGATATTATAAAGCCGTTGGAGGGAGACTCACTGAGTTCACTAAGATATCAGTTCAAATGGGATGTTTTACTCTATAAGGATATGATTTTTATCAGTAAAAAATATTTCCTTAAACCCTAGATCTTGAACTAACTTTATGACAATTCTATAAGGGGACATTTAAGGTTTGAAAAAAACTCTATAAAAGGGCTATAGGGGGACATTTAGGGTTTGAGAAAACTCTACAAAGAGCCATGAGAGATTTCTTTTGGGTTGGTATAATGTCTAATGTAAAAGATTACACCATGAGGTGTGACATTTACCAGAGATTTAAAAGGAAGAACATAAGACAATCATGCCTTCTATAACCATTACCAATTCTTGATTGACCTTAGTTATCTATTTCTATGGATTTTATTGAAAACCTTCTTATGTCTAATAGGTTTTCATTGATTTTTATGGTTGTTGATCGAATGTTCAAATATTCACGCTTTTTGTCAACGTCTTATCCTTATACAACAATGAAGGTGGCTCAAATTTTTGCAAACAACATCTTAAAGCTGCACAGGCTATCTAATAACATTATTATAGATAGAGATCCAACCTTCACTAGTAATTTCTTGCAAGAGTTGCTCTTAATCTAAGGAGTCAAACTTAAAATGTCTTCAGCACATCACCCGTAAATTGATAAGCAAACTAAAGTAACCAATAAAACCCTATAAACTAATTCATATTGTTTTATAGATGATTATTCACAAGATTGGTCTAAGTGGATTGCACTAACTAAGATGAAGTATAACACTAACCATCATTTTTTTATTGGGACCACACCATTTGAAGCATTATATGGATACAAGTCTTTATCTCATCACCTATGTTCCAAGTCTAACAAACAATCAAACAATGGATGAACTCATTACATATAAATCCCTTAAAGTTTTTACTATAAAAGCAGATAAAAAGCATTTAAAATGATTAACCATGAACCATAATAGGTGATTTATGTTTTCTAAGCCCATAAAATATGATGAAAAGTTGACATGTTTGTGTATAAAAACTCAAATGAGGCTAAACATTTATTTTCATTATAATTTGATTTTTCCATAAATATATGCATGCAGTTTTTTTATACCGGTAAAAATATTATAAATCCTGAAACTTTCACAAGAATAATCTTTTTTAATCAATCATACATACAATTAATTTAAAAAATTGATCCAAAAATTCTGCACACGTATAATATAAAAAATCAAGTAAAACTTTGATAGGTGTAGCTTAACTGATCAGATTTTGAATTTGCTCTTTAGATATCATCAATTTGAGTGTTACAAACCTTAAAGCTACTGGAAGCTTACATGATCATCAATTTTAGGGTCTTCGGAGTTAATCAAGGTACACGTAAATTAACTCAAATATCCAAAATTAAAAAAAAGAGATCAAATAAATTAAATCCATCTCTCCTTTCAATAAATCAAATTCTATTTTGATAAGAGAAGGATAAAAAAAAAAAAAACACCACCGAACTGATTCAGTCATGTTTTGGAAAAATATATCTCAGGGTAATCTATATTTAGTTGGTAAACGAATAACATTTGAACTATTTTTTTCCCCTGCAAGATTTGAATTCAAGATTTCTTTTAAAATTAAAGACCTAATAATATCACTTGAGTAACTTGTGATTGAGCTTATTTAAATTCATCCACGCAATTCTCAAGTTTAAATTAATTGGAAAACAAATTCCTATTATTTTCCAACCTGAGCCAATGATAAAAAAAAAAATTGTGACGAATTTTACAGTGAAAAAACTAGTTTTCGTACCATTAAAAAAGAATTTAAATTAAGAGTTAGAAAAGTAAAGTGTTTAAAAAGTAAATAATGATATTTTATTAATTATAATCCATGTTCATTTAATAAAAATTACAAATAAAAATAATTTTATGATAATATTTATATTTAGTTTTTTTTTTAAATATCATAAATGTTTTTCTAGAAATACCCATAGATTTTATTTGTTTTGAGCAGTAAAAAGTTTTTATAAAAATATGATTTTTTTTAATTAATTTTTTTTGTGTTTTTAAATTGTTTTAATGTTTAAAATAAATTTTTAAAAATAAAAATATTTTTTTAATTGTTTTTTAAAAACAAACAATCAAATTCATCCAATAAACGCAAAAACCCATCAATAACCGTCTATCCCAATCATACATCGGCTGGACCAACCAACCACCACCACATGATCTCCATTTTATTAGTCACTGATTATTATTACTACTAAAAACTAAAAAGAGATTTTTTTCTACATAGAGTTAAAAATAATAATAAAAATAATTCCATGTGTTTTTTTTCTACTGAAACCAGCGACTATAGTACGACGGCCCACAGCGTCTGGTTCCTGAACCCCCAGCACCTCCACCCGAAAAATACCCAGAATTGAACCCTAATTTTCTGATCCCTCTCTCTCTGAAAGTCCCACGAATTTATTCATTTGTATTGAAAATTCGAACAAATAATTCCCTTTCCCAATCTTTGCCCTAATCATTTTCAAATTAACATCTCTGTCCTTAACTGAAACCAGCTCACGTGTATTTTATTTTTGGGTTTTAGTTTCTGTGGATCAAGTTTCGATTCTTAGCTCGATTTCGAGGATTTCAACAAGCGGTAATTAAATCGCCTGATTGTATTTGCATGGTTTCTGTTAATTTTAGCCGTTAATTTGCATGCTTAAGCTGAATTACAAGGTTGCCTTTTCTTTTAGGGTTTTGACTGATCAGTTTCTATTTACAGATTGCCATTACCTGAATTTCTTTTCATTTTTAGGGATTTGGTTAATTCATACGGTTTATGTCTCATTTTTTACTATTTCAATAAATGATTAATTCATAATCTAGGGTTTCTCAAAATGAATTATAGTCTCCGCAAATAGTTTTGGATATGATGATAACTATTACGGAGAAGTTAGAATCTATTGAAAGTTTGAATCTTTGCTGTATTGGATATGTGCTTCTGCAGCTTCTGCTGTGGCCTTGTTTTTTGGGAATTTTTATTAGCCTTGAAATTAGAACTTACATGGAGGCACACATATGATACATATGATTCTTTTTCTTCCTTCAGTAATTTGACTGTAAATTGTAGTTGGAGTCAATTCATGGGTTTGTAATGATGAGAATGATGGCTGTTATATTGTAGGATGGTGTGAGGAATTGTTGGAAGGTTATATATAATAATGGTTAGCAGTGATATGGATAAAACAGGAAAGGAGAAGGAGGCCAAGACACCATCTGCTGCTTCTACACAGGTCTACTTGCGTGTTTTTTGAATACTTTGTTTTTTGTCATAGAACAAACTATTCTCATATGTTTTTCACTCTGTTGCTGAAAAAATGTGATATTTTTATGCTCCTCAGGAACAGCCTTCAACTGCCGGTGCTGCCACTGTAAATCCAGACTGGTCTGGGTTTCAGGTTCTATTAAGGAAGACCTTTTCTTGGTTTCTTTTTCAAAGATAATTCTGGTTTCATACTTTATCAGGCTTATTATACAGATTGGTTGTTTCTTTGACAGGCCTATTCTCATATACCTCCTCCAGGGTTCTTGGCATCGAGTCCTCAAGCTCACCCATATATGTGGGGGGTTCAGGTACCAATGATTTTGTATTTACCTTATCCTGTATTCATTAGTTGTTATTAAAACCTAATGTAAAACTATAGAGGCACTAAATTTGGGTGTTGCAAGTAAAAAGTGTAATTAACTTCTAATTATCTTAGCCTCGAAATGGACTCAATTGTGTCAGGCATCTGACCATTTGAAAGATAATGAGTTTACAGGTCACATGAATGCCTGTTTTGTCCTTGTCTGTTTTGACAACCTTGAGACTGCTCGTCTGACTGGTCTTGTGAAGTAGCATAGTCAATGTGGTTTGTTTTCCTTTTTAATAATTGAAATATAACATATTGGTCAGACAATTTGCTTCAGAGATCTGCATGATTCTTTTGTCATACTAACTGTGCTTCTAGCAGAAAAAAACTACTTTTCTTATGGGTTTCTTTGGCAATCATGAAAGCATCTGGGAAGCATGGCTGCTTCACTTCCAGGACCTTTAGCTGGCCTTCTTGCAGCTCCATTTTGATTTGAATGCCAGCTTGAAATTTGATTTCTAGCCTGGCTAAAACAATCCAAAATTAGTTGCGTTAATGATTATATGCAGCTCACAGGCAGCATGCTTTATAGTTCATTGAAATGCCATTATTTAGCCGGTGCTTTCTATACCTGTAGCCAAAAGATGTTATAGATTGTCTGGGTCACATAAAGATATTAATCGTCAAATTACATGAAGCTTTAGATAGTTTACATGTTAATTTCATTTGCATCTTTTCAAGTATAGTTATATCCCTCAGGAAATTTAAACATCCTCCTTCATCTTCTGTAATTTCACCTTTTGGTTGGAAATTGTCACAGTTCCCATGTCAATTTTAAATTGCAGCACATTATGCCTCCCTATGGTACCCCACCACATCCATATGTTGCAATGTATCCTCACGGTGTATATGCTCATCCGTCCATTCCCCCGGTAATTTGTTTTCATTATGCTTAAGATTTTTGCTCTCAAATTGACACCATCAAATCCAGCAAAAGTTAATCTTATCTGAAATCCATGTAGGGTTCTTATCCTTTTAGTCCTTTTGCAATGCCTTCTCCAAATGGTATCGCCGAGGTTTCTGTGAGTTTCCTTTACTAAGTTTCTTCTGGAATAATTGCAAATGACAAGGCATCTCTTTTTCTGCTTGTCAACATAAATTTAACTTGTATGTTTGAATGTCTGATTTAGGGAAACACTCCTGGCAGCATGGAAGCCGAAGGAAGACCATCTGATGCCAAGGAAAAATTACCTATTAAAAGGTCCAAAGGAAGCTTGGGCAGTTTAAACATGATCACTGGGAAGAATAATGAGCATGGGAGAACAACAGGAGCATCTGCTAATGGAGCTTATTCGAAAAGGTAATGATGGACGTATGTAACATGCATGGCTGTGACGTATGTTGATAGATGAATTTACCTAGTGTTTTTTGGGCTACAAATGTCATTGAGCTCTGCTTTGTGGTCCGAGCTCACCATTTATTGATGATTTGTTTTGTTAGATGGAAGGAAAATAGCAGGGCAGGATCATGTGTCTCAGATTTTTTGTGACCGCCATGACCTTATCATAACTAATTGTAGAAAGGGTGTCGCTTTGGTCTCCACACTGCATTTACTTATTAGTGTTGCCATGACATTTTCCTAACAATCTGACATTGGAATTAATCTTGATATGTAGTGCTGAGAGTGGAAGTGAAGGCACAAGTGAAGGAAGTGATGCGGATTCTCAGAGTGTAAGTGCATTAAGATCATTTGTTTATCTTAGTTTTATTAAATGCCCCACATGATCGATTGGCATGCTTGGCACCATTCTTTTTTGCATCAGCCACTTAAATGTAGAATTTGTGGTTAATCAAACTTATGCGCCATCTAGCATTACCTGGATGACTGGACAAGAAAGTTCTTTGGGCTGTCTGTGTGGCATATTAAATGCTTTGATGTAATACAGAGTTTTGCTCCTCAAGTAACTGTGGAGCAATATTGCCACTAATAACAGTGGTTTTATTTTGAGCATGGAATTTGTGATCATAATAGGGTCAATTATAGAATGTTGATTGCCATTTCCTGTAACCTTTTCCTCACTCATGTAGGAATACATATATCTGGTTCATGATCACATGTCTCTAGTAATATTTATTACTGGTGTTAAATGTTATGGGGACAGTTAATCTGTATAGAAGCCGGTATTAGACATTTTTTTCGCATGCTGCACTTATGACCTTTGAATTGACACGTTGAAAATCACTTACATGAGTAATCTTGTTCTGGTTGCTTTGCATCCTTGTTATTCCACAAACAAATGAACTTTTCTCAATTAGTGTTTTGTGCAATGAAACTTGATTGCAATATAGGTATATGAAATGCTAACTACAAGATGCCTAAAGGAAAGAAAGAAAGGAAAAAAAAAAACAGAATGCTATGTCCTTAGACTTGTGAATGTTTAGTCACTCACTAGGACCGTTGTATGACAGGGGTAGTTGAAGGCATTGTTTTTTAGCAGCAAGTATGAATTTGTCTCAATATATCAAGAAAAGCTTCATAAAGTTTTCTTAAAATATAGGCTTGTTCCAAATCCATTTATCCTAAATAAAATTTTCTATTCCTGTCATCATTGCATGCTGCTTATCCCAAATAAAGTTAATAAGGTTTTTATACTTGTCATTCATCATCTAATGGACTTGGTTGCTTATGGATTCGGGGCACCTTTTCTTTATCTGTATGCATCTTATAATAGCATATTCACACGCTTCATTTTCCTTTACTTTTGTAGGACTCACAAATGAAGTCAGGTGGCAGACAAGATTCTCTGGAAGGTTTGATTATGATCATATTATCTTTAGTGAAGTCATCATACTGAGTGTTGCATGTTTATTGATAAAGAACTTTATTGCAACAGAAACATCTCAGAATGGTGGTTCTGCACATGCTGCTCAGAATGGAGGACAGGGTGCATCTTCAATCATGAATCAAACAATGGGTGTCTTGCCAATATCTGCTGCCAGTGCCCCGGGAGTTATACCTGGACCCACAACCAACTTAAATATTGGAATGGACTATTGGGGAGCCCCTGCTGCTTCTAGTGTTCCTGCAATTCGTGGGAAGGTTCCTTCTACTCCAGTTGCTGGAGGGCTTGTTACTGCTGGATCACGGGATGGTGTTCAATCGCAGCATTGGTTACAGGTTAATTTTAGTCTTTAAATTGTTGGTGTCAATTGATGGAAATACTTTGTTTCCATATTTTGCACCTACCTACATGAGTTTTGTTTTGATGCACCTGCCAATGCCAATGCATTCACGTGGCCTTATACTTATTTACTGTAGAGTCAACTAACTCCTTGCTGTTTGAGACTCTAATTATATTGGAACATCTGTAATGTAGATACTCTCAGAATAGGAGAAGAAAAATTCACTGGCATAGATGGCTCTCCAGATTCTCAACGCTTAAAACCTGAGATTAATTGAACAGGCCACACAGTGAAATAAAATCATCTAAAAATGCTGCTCCCACTGCTTTTCTGAGGCCATACCTTAGTGAAATCATGCTTTTGCCATGCTCATTCATTCAGCGTTCTAAATTAACTCTTATACCATGACAGATCATAGTATTTCAAGGGAGTTTCCATGGAAAAATTGGATTTTTTGGATTTTTCTTATCTAATGTGAAGGTCTATTGCTATTTGATAGTGATATTCTAGATGTTCTTCTAGGAAGAAATTCAGTTTTTATCGTCTGTGTTTTTAAATATTGTTTATGCTCTCCAATTGAGTTGTCTCAAATGGAATGAATTTAGATTCTGTTAGACATGACTTATGAAACTGGCTTTGGATTTTGAGTCATAATTCACGAGTTGTTTCTTGTTAAATAACTTCTGACAAAAATAAGTTAAAATGACTATAAGTTAGAAGTATGTTTGGTAAAAATGACTCAAGGCAACTTTTTTGAAGAAAAGATGTAGTATGAGTTGGAATCTATAAGTTTTAAATTTTTTTTATTTACTCAAGATTTTGATCCAAGTCAAAAGTTATTTTTTAACCAAATATATTTATGACTTTTCTATGAGTCAAAAGTTAAAAAGTAACTTGAATCAATCTGCAAAAGTCATACCAAATGGAACCTTGGTCTTTCATTTCAAGTTCACAGCTTTTGAGGTGAAGTTTGAATTATCAGTTGCCATACATGGTTATTGGATTAAGTGTAAAACTAATTCTTTCTAATCTTTGTTAGAGATCTGAATCAGACCTAAGTGGAATGACATGGATTATTTTGTTAGGAGCCAGAAGTTGCTGTCATACTTTTGTATGTTCAACTGTTACACATCTATAATGCATCCTCTCCTCTTGTTTTTATGG
This sequence comes from Populus alba x Populus glandulosa, assembly GCA_033617975.1. Taxonomy (NCBI): domain Eukaryota; kingdom Viridiplantae; phylum Streptophyta; class Magnoliopsida; order Malpighiales; family Salicaceae; genus Populus; species Populus alba x Populus glandulosa. Next base: position 14,152,418 of record CM066145.1, on the reverse strand, counting down.
GTGTAGGATGAAAGAGAGCTTAAGAGACAGAGAAGGAAGCAGTCAAACAGAGAATCTGCTCGCCGGTCCAGGTTGCGTAAACAGGTATCGAAGTGTTCCTTAATATCAATTCACTGGGGATGTCAAGCTACGTGCTCCTATATCAATTCATTGGGTTGCATGCATGCTTTTGAGTCAGGCTGAATGTGATGAGCTGGCCCAACGTGCTGAAGTTTTAAAAGAAGAAAATGCCAATCTTAGATCAGAAGTAAATCGGATCAAGAGCGAGTATGAGCAACTTCTTGCAGAGAATGCCTCTCTCAAGGTGATGTTTTTATAGCCTTCTTGGGAGTGTAGTTGTGGTTACTTTTTAAAATGTTTTTCGTGCTGAAATACATTAAAATGATGTTTTTTTATTTTTTAAAAATTATTTTTGAGATCAGCGTATCAAAATGATTCAAAAAAAAATATCACTTTTAGCAAAAAATAAAATAAAATTGAATTTAAACCACGTTCCCAAACGGCTTTTAATCTTTGATTTGATTTGTTGAATTCTGGTGTCTTCTATCCCAACCAGTCATCATCTAAATATCCTGGATGTGACATATAATGAAGTTTAACGCATTGCAAGGTGGGGTCCCTGAAAGAGGCTTTACAACCATAGCTATGATTCATGAATTATTGGATCTGAGCACTTTAATTTCACATGTCGGAAAATAAACATACAAGTTGTTTGAGTGAGTGGACAGAATTAAGTGGCAAATTAACTGGACTTCTTGGGAACTTTTCCATGAAAAATTTCAGTTGGACCAAAAATACCTTTCATTTCAACTTGAGTGCATGTAGGCTGTTGGTTGATGATGATGAGCACCTTTTACAAATGACACTTGGGGGGATCCCGATGAAGGTCCTGGAAGGGATTAAAATCTTTAATGCTAATTGCAGATAATTTTTGAACGGCTTTGAGACAGCACAAATTCATTAGTCACCTCAGAAACAAGAAACTGTGCTTGTATAAAGTAGTTTTCTAATACAAATTCGGTTGCTATTACAGGAGAGGCTCGGGGAAGTTCATGGACAAGAAGATTCCAGGGCTGGCAGGAATGACCAGCATACGAGCAATGATACACAACAGACTGGACAAACATAGCTTCTTCAGGGCGGTCTCTAGTATCTAGGTACTCTGTTTTCATGCAGCTTTCAAGGAGCATAACCTAACCAATTAGCAACAGGAGTTTTCTTCATATTTTACATAGCATCTAGTTTGAATTTATCGAAGCTGACCTTTGTAGTTTTAGGATATGTTCATCGCATATCATCCTAAAATTCTTATTGGGTCCATCTGTAACCCTTGAAGACCTAGGATGGTATGCAGAGTGAAATTTGAGTTGTACCCTGTTTTAAGAGGGCAGTATCCACACGTTTCTTATGTTTATCTGTATTAAAAAACTTGGTGGAGGATGGTGATAATTGTTAAACTTAACTGTGTTATATTCTATATAAATCCCTAAATACAGTGTGCCTGGTTCTTATGTTTTGCTGCTCGGGTGCTTCTGACCCTGCATTTCTAATTTGACATCTTAAATTGAATCTATCTTATTTTGCAAGTGATATAAAATGTTCATGCTGTGGTAAAGAGATAGACTCTAAATTTATCATGCTATCTCATCCGAGTATTGGTTTCAAAGCTATACATAATTGGTGGAATAATAAAAAATATTCTTCTGAAGTTTATAGCTTATTCATGCTACAATTGCTGATATTAGTGAAATCATTTCTCTTCCAAGATTAAGATATGATTTGTCTGTCGAAAAATTGGCCATATAGTTCATGTCAAAAGGCACACGGTCCATGGTATTAGTGCTTAGAACTTGAAATAGGAAATCTTTATCAGGAGATGTCATTTTCTTTTGTCTTTTGAAAAAGAAAAAAGTGAAATTGTTTAATAACATGGCATCAATGAAAAACACTGGCAGCCATACGTCTGAATTATTATAATTCCCTAATAGGCGTGCTCGGAGGAGGAGATGAATCGAATGTATTCTACTGCTTTCATCTTTTGACTCTCAATTAATCATGTTACCTTTTATTCTCTCTCACTATAGATTTTTACTTCCTCGTCCAAGAGATCAATTATGATCACTTTTTTTTATAGAAAATCTTCATAAATATATCAATTGAACCATGAATACTGCTGCAAAAAGATTTAGCTTTCGGCCTCCAATCTTGAAATAAGAATAAAATAAAACAATTGTTCCTGTTGGGGTGACCCATTGTTGTGTTATGTTCAAGATAAAAAAAAGAAAGAAAGAAGCGAAACAGGGAAAAAGCTGAGAGTATCCATACCAGATGTGAAACAGAGAAGAGACTTCGAGGTGGTTTGTTTTTCTTATTAAAACTCTGCTGATTATGTTTCAAAAATATATTTGATGTAAAAAATTATTAAATTAATATTTTATTTTGTTTTTAATGATAATTTTAGTGTTAGTATTAAAAAAAAAATTAAAAATTTATTTTAATATATTATTAAATAAAAATTATTTTTAAAAATTATACCACGTGGTATTTCAATTGTATTTTTAAGAATTTTTAATTCTTTTAAAATTAATTTATTTTTGTTTTTGAATGGTTTTAAATTGTTAATATAAAAAAATATATTTTTAATATATTTTTTTTAAAAAATTCTTTAAAAAATAAACTCACCCACCCGTGATCATGCACAATTCAACAACCACAATTTCTCTCTAGTATCACCATCAGAACGGTTCTCAATATCTCCTTCCATCTACCTTTTGGATTTAGTAAAAGTAAAGAAGAAGAGGAAATAAAAATATGCAGCAGATAAGAGGAGGAGCAGCAAGCGAAGTGTTGTCGGTTTCTATCCCTTCAACTTCAACAACTGGAGGAGCTTTCAAGTCTCCTCAACTACTTGCGCAGAACTTCCATTCTCTGTCCTTTCTCTCTCCTCCTTCCCATCTTACCAAAGTAAAAAATCATAATTCTCTCCCTCTGTTGTCTGTACTTTCATATTCTTGGTTATGCTTTTCATGTTGTAATAATGGGAAACAAGTGCTTGTCTCTCTCTGTGTGTATGTCGGTTCTTGATCATTCATGTACTTGATGTTCTTCTCATGATAATTGTTTTTTCTTTGTGTTTTCTTTTTCGTTCCTCTTCCTCGTTATTTCAATGGAAAGCCAGTCTTTGAATTTGGAATGCTTGATAATTGATATTTGTTCTTACACAATCTCTTTCTCTTCTAGAGATGCCCCTCTTTTGGCATTCCGAGGCTTGGAGCCGGCATGTATAAGTGCCGACCAAGAAGCTTAACTGTGAGAGCGTCAGGGGATTCGGCTGGTAATCCGGTTCCAGTTTCTCCTCTTGAATTCGAGTCCCCAGTTGGGCAGCTTCTGGCACAAATATTGCAAACCCATCCACATTTACTCCCTGCAGCCATTGATCAGCAACTTGAGAACCTTCAAACGGATAGAGATGCCCAGAAAGAAGAAGCTGCGTCATCTCAAGATTTCCTTTACAAGTTAGTGTTTTCCACTTTGTCTGATATAAGCACTATCAATTAAAGTAAAAGATTGATTTCATTTTAGATTTTGGCATGACCACGCATGATTACTGTCTCGAGACATAAAAAAATATAGACAGTTGGGATAGCGAGGAAATGTCACTTGAAAGGATATAAATTAATTCTGAAACTGCTGTGAGATAGATTTATTTGAAGTATCTGTTTTCGTCCTCTCTAACCAAACATGTTTCAGAGCTGTATAGAAATAGAATCGTGGTGATGAACTGCAAATTCTGAGGTGCACTTGCTGTGGATTTGGGCATTTATTAAGATGCCGACTACATCTGTGGGGATAGACTTACATGGGATGCCATTTACTGAATTTGGCCAAGGTTTAGGTTAGCCTATATGATTCCCTGCATCATGCTATTGCTTGCAGGAAATGGCCTCGTGATGAGCCTAAGGTGTGAGCCTTGGAACAATTCCTGGGAACCTTAGGGCATTTCCTCAGTGTGGCAATCAAACATCCATGTGGAAACCTTGACAAGTTAATAAATGTTTGTAAGGTATCCTTTTGGAAAACCTGTTCTTGGTATCCTTTGCAACTCTAGTATAAGCTTACAAAATAAATGTAACCATATAGTAGTTTGCCAACAGTACAGCAGTAGAAATCCTTAAAATAGTTACAAAGACGGTTGTAACATATAGTTTGCCCAATACAAATTAATGCAGCTTTTCTATCAGAGTAGGAAGGAAATTGTTATTACAAATATCATAACATAAGTTATAAGGAAGTCATAAATATGATGCACAATTGAAAGCCCTCGAGGATTTGAAACACGGTAATCGTATGAATGTATATGATTTGAAGGGTGTATGGATGTATATGATTTGAAGGGTGCTCTAAGTCAAGGGAATTCTAGGTGGCTAAGTGTTATATACTAAAATTGACCAAAGAGGTGTGAAGTCTGAACAGGAAGAACATGCCAAACTTGATTGCAAACCAAACTTTATCATTCAAACGTGGATGGTAAATGGAAGATAGAAAGAGTCTACATAGTACAAGATTCTTAAATCAAGAAATGAGTGAGTAGTTACCAGAAGTTATTATGAATAAGGTGAGCAGGTAATTACTGGGAGTTATCTTGAACTTTATTTAAAGGAGGCAAGACAACCAAGAAGAAGAACAACAAAACATCACCGGCATTGCAGTTCAATCAAGTTCACAGGATCTTCAAAACTAATTTATCAAGTAGGCATGTAATTGTAGGATGATAACCAGTAGGCGATAACTTGTAAATGGTAATTCTGCAGGTGATAGAACAATAGACGATAATTAGGTAGGCTTGCAATTTTGCTTTGTAGTTAGTAGTAGGCTTGCAGTTTTAATTCTATAACCCAAAATATCAAAAAGATATTTAATTATCCGGTAGTTTCAATTTATAGATGTAATCAAAGTCTGAATCATTCTATAGATATAAGCATTCCTTTTCTAAGTTACTTTACATTCAAATTGTTTTATTTTTTGGTTACTTTTTCAATTAAACTACTGTTTATATGAAGTAGATTTAATCATATTGATATTTATGTAACCATGTAATAAAATTTTGAAATTACATGAGTAGATTAAAATTACCAGAAAATTTAGAAGAAAGAAGAATTGATGAATGGTCCTGTTGAAGAAGGAAATAGAGAATTTAACCTTCTAGGAGTAGCAGTAGAAATGGAGAAGAGGAACACAAGTTTATGAGTATAGAAAAGAGATATACACTATTTAAACGAAAGGTGGAAAAAACCAATAAAATACTTGAAAAGAGATAGACCTTTTTTCGAAGAAATTGAGGATGAGATTTGTGATACCCCAACAAGGATTTTGTTAACCAAAGAGCTTAGAAGGAAGAGGAAAGTCTTTTCCAATGAATAGACAAATAAAAAAATAAAACTCTAAAAAGGTAGTAGTCCAAACTGCTATTCAGAGGTTATTAATTTACTGGATGGTCCAGACTCTGGAAAAGGAAGATCCAGAGTCCAAAGAAGAAACACTAGATTCAAGTAAAGGATCAGAGATGAAAAAAAATTTAAACATGATCTAAAATCAGAATCATCCCAAAACGTAAGAGAACAAAAATTAAAGGGTTTTAAATGAAGAGAAAAAAAAAATTCATAGTAGAAAATTCAAATCATCCCAAGAAAACTAACTGGTATAAATAAATATAGATAAAGACATTAAAGTCTCTTTAGTTGCCTTTTATCTCTTAATCTAAGAAACAAATCAGTCATTAATGGGTTGTTTAAGGGGGGAATAAGTGTTATACACTAAAATTAACTAAAGAGTTATGAAATCTAGACCAAGAAGAACATGCCATACTTGATTGCAAACCGTACATTATTACTTGAACATGGATGGTGAATGGAAGGTATAAAGAGTCTACATGGTATAAGTCCTTAAAACAAAAAATAAGTATGTGGTAGGGGTGAACAAAAAAACTGAAAAACCAATTAAACTGGAAAAACAAAAGAAAAATTAATAAAAAAAATCACACCAAGAAAAAAACCGAATAAACTGATTAAAAAGCCTAAAAAAAAATTTGTTTTGTTCAGTTTTAATTTCTAAAATCTTAAACCGATTGAACTGGATCGAACTAAACTGGTTCAACTAACATTGTTCTCTCTCACCACTCTCCTCAAATTCTATCATTGTTCTTTGATTCTCTGAATGAAAACTCAAGCCTTAAAAAAATTATTACCAGAACTTTCAACACCGGCATCACCATTTGACCCTAAATTTTCAATCTTTCCCTCGCTAATACTCTATTTGTCTCTACACGTGAACACTTCACTATTATTATTTTTAAACAATAGATGAAGAGATAGAAAACTTTTTTTGCATAAAAGGGATGTGAGCTTTTTATGTCTATTCTTGCATAAAAGAGATGTTCGCTTCTTCTATCTGTCTCGGTTTCATGGATTTTTTAGGGTTGTTATGGTTTTTTTATGAATTCGTAGAAATCTTGTTGATCCTCTCATCATTTAAAAAGAAAAAGTTAGGATTGTTATTTTGCACTTGTACATGACTGAAAATCTTGCCATTTAGACCAATCAATTCATCATCCATTTTCTCCACTCTGTTGGTATCAACTTGCCCTTCAATGAAACAAAACTGGATTATATTGGTTTTTTCAAATTTTTTCCTCAATTAATCGAATAAAAAATGATCGATTTGAACTGGTTTTGATTTGGTGTCGGTTTTAAATTAAAAAATATAAAAATTCAGTTTGGTTGGTTTTTTTAAGTAAAATCCGAACCGAATTGAAAATGTTCACCCTAGTGTGTAGCTACCTTGAATAGGGTGAGTGAATAGTTACCAGAAGTTATCATAAATAAGATGAGTAGGTAGTTAATGGAAGATATCTTTTCTATTTAAAAACGGAGGCAAGACAACTAAGAAGAACAACTATTAACAATAACTCAACAAAATAAAACAAAACAAAACAACAATTGCATTGCAGTTCAATCAAGTTCACAGGATCTTCAAAACATGTTTATCAAATAGGTATGTAATTGTAGGTTAATAACTAGTATCGCCTACGATAAGTCTGTAGGTGATAACTCTGTATGTAATAGAACAATAGACGATAATCAAATAGGCTTGCAAGTTTCTATGTAATCTGTAAGCTTGCAATTTCAATTCACCAAAAATACTAAAAAGATACTTCATTATCAAGGAGTTCCAATTCGTAGATGTAATTAGAATATGAATCATCTTATGAATATAAGTATTCATTTTCTAAGTTATTAAGTTTATTTTACATTCAAGTTGTTTTAATTATTTGGTTACTTCTTCAATTGAACTACTATTTGTATGAAATGAATTTAATCACATTGATACTCGTGTAACTCTGTAATAAAAATTTAAAATTACACGAGTAGATCTAGGACTACATCCAGTGTTCAAACCAGTTAACTTACAAGTTTAATCTTAAGTTACAAAGTTCTCTTAATTGAGAAAAACACAAAATAACCTAAAATCAAACACTAAGTTCATATTAGTCTATCATGGAAGAGAGTAAGAGTTTTGGCTGCACAAATCCAGACTTTAAAAAGAGAAACATTAGGGAAGCTAGATAAACTAAAGGGCCTGAAGAGAATTTCTATTTACAAACTACCAAAGTTCTCCCAAGAATCTGCATAATGACATTATCTTCAGAAATGATTCCCATTAAATATATGCACTTGCATGACATTGTAAATGTGTAGCAAATTGGAATAGAAACCCTTATTCTGGATTCTACAGAACACCCACATCTCAATAGGGCGAAGTATGCCCGTTAACACAATGGTCACCGGTGGCATAAACGACATTCACGGACGCCTCTTCTTTAACATTGCACTTCAAATTAAAGCACTTCATGCATTTCTTAATGGATCTCGTCACCGAACCATCATGTTACTTGATAACATGTGTTTAGAAGGCCCTTCTACAGACTTGTTGAGAAATAGCAAAATCTGAAATGGAGGGGTGCTGTGTTACTCCCATCAGGGTTGATAGGTATCTTCAGTTTATTTCTTAACTTGTGTGGTTCTCCTCTGCCTGTTATGAACTTGAACCTTTTCTATTATTCATAGAGATTTCTCGTCCCTCGTGAAATTTGGCTGACACCCATCTTATTTAACTGTCCAATTCAACATATGTTATCGTTGTTGTCTCTCCTGAGTTCCATGAAGATTGGAAAATAGGTAGTATGGCATCGATATCTAGCTCACTGCTTTGTGTTTTGCGTTTGACAGTTATGTTCATTTCATCCAAAGCTTAAACAGACAGGTTTTAATTGTTGGCTGCTTGCTTTTCCAATTTTCACCCATATTTCCAAGCTTGTATTTTCATATGTACCAATTGCTTGCTAATCATTCACTGGCATGCGATACAACAACTAATGTCACCATTCCTTGGATTTTTAGGAGAATAGCTGAGGTCAAGGAGAAAGAAAGGAGGAAGGCACTGGAGGAGATCATTTACTCCATGATTGTACATAAATTTTTAGACAATGACATTTCCATGATCCCAAAGATATCGCCGACATCAGATCCCACTGGACGAGTGGATTTTTGGCCAAACCAGGAACAAAAATTGGAATCTGTTCATTCCCCTGAAGCCTTTGAGATGATACAGAGCCACTTGTCTATTGTACTGGGAGAACGATTAGTTGGCCCCCTTGAGACCACTGTTCAAATTAGCAAAATCAAACTTGGGAAATTATATGCTGCTTCTTTGATGTATGGATATTTCCTCAGAAGAGTTGATCAGCGATATCAGCTTGAGAGAACCATGAATACCCTTCCCAAGGGATTTGATGAAGACAGGGCAAGATTTGAAGATCCAAGTCCGGCGAACAGACTCTGGGATCCAGATTCTTTGATAAGGATTCTGCCTGATAGCGGTGATCCTGTCGGGGACTTCACGGATACTGGTGAAGAAAAATCATATAGACTAAGATCATATGTGATGTATTTAGATGCGGAGACACTGCAAAGATACGCAACTATAAGATCCAAGGAAGCTATTTCTTTGATCGAAAAGCAAACTCAAGCACTCTTTGGGAGGCCAGATATAAGGATTGCTGATGATGGTTCCATTGAGACAGCTAGTGATGAAGTGGTTTCAATAACATTCTCAGGGCTTACAATGCTAGTCTTGGAGGCGGTAGGTTTTGGATCATTCCTATGGGATGCAGAAAGCTATGTTGAATCAAAATACCATTTTTTCAACAGCTAAAACACATTTGTATATTGATTCTGCAGATTTGTAAATTACAACGCAAGGTCTTTTTCTTTGTTTTAGTGGTTAAAATGGAACACAATAGCTGGGAGATAGATGGTAAAAGCATGTAGGAAAAAGCAAGCTCCAAGCAACGACTTCTCATGCCTGTGTAGTATCGGAAATGACTCGAGTGTTATCTTTCCCCGTCATGCATTTTGCTTATGTTTTTCTGGTCGTTTAGCTGTATCTGCGGTCAGCATACATAAAATCTCATCTCCAGAGCAGATGATACTGTGGAAAACCAAAACAAATCATCGAAATGTTTATATTTTATTCCAAAAAATCACTGTCCAAGTACATGACTGATGCCCTAGGTTTACTTTTAATTCTATAATCTACAATCACCAGCCCTAGCTTTCTAGAAATTTTGACCTGGCAAGGCCATTATTTTATCCGGCTGCTTTCATTACCTTGTGACGTTAGAATCTATCCATCCATCCATCTTCTTCTTCTTTTCAAGTTTATCTCGTGAAAGTTATCATCAACCTGTGGTCGTAAATGCCACCATCAAACGTATCTCTTTGTCCTTTTGATATTGACACAAATCAGTTTTACGAGAGTTACATTAAAAGTGAAGAAAGGGTGTTCAAACAATCATCTCATTTATTTTAATCAACACCGCAAAGGCGAGCTCTTCTGACACTGCTATCGTGCCAACAAGGCTCGCATTTCTCTTCGTTGTAAGAATCACTTGTTCTTTTAGTATTGCAAAGAACACATTACTTAGTATAGGGTGTTGAGAACAAAAGCAGTCAACGCAAAGGGGATGTAGCTCAGATGGTAGAGCGCTCGCTTAGCATGCGAGAGGTACGGGGATCGATACCCCGCATCTCCACTTTTTCTCCCCTCTAAAAACAGAAAGACGCTAAGGTTATTTTTTCTTTCTCGATAGATAGGTGAAGAGGATTTTGAAAAACTAGTCCTGAATATCCGCAGACCACACATGAAGAAGTTATACCACTCGGTTTTTCTTCGTAACAAGTCAATAATATGGAACATGATAACCATACCCTACACGCATGTTGAGCATTTGGAAAATAATGGTAGATTTCAATATAGTTTAACTAAAAAAAATTAAAATAATTTTTTTAAAAATATTAAAACTAATATTTTGTAATGATTTTAATTTACTCAAGTTAACTTATCAAATTTGTTATTATATTCTAATAAACCTATACAAAGAGAATGAAAAATATATTAAACTTAATTATCAATCACCAATTACTGAAGATGAAATTTAAAAATAAAATAGCTAAGTTAACTTGGGTTAACCTGGTAAACCTAGGTTATGAGAATTAGATAACCTTATGGAAGATGAATTGATATAAATTATGAAGCTTAATTTTCAATCAAGTTATTTTTGAATGATAAATTTTTAAAACATAACACAAAAACAATCTAAGTTAACTGACAAAACCTGTGATCTGAGTCATGAAATTTAAATAACCTCGTATAATACAAAAATAAAATTAAATCAATCCAATATTGAAGGATAAAATTAAAAAAAATCAACTAAAAAAATGTAAAAAAAAATTAAAGTCAACTAGCCCAACCCGTAACTTAGATCATAATACCGTGATAATCATATATGAAACAAATAAAAAAATTAATTTTCAATTAACTTAATCTTAAAAGATCAAATTAAAAAAAAAAACAAAAACAACTCAAGATCTAAACCAGATTAATCCAACAAACTCAAGTTAAGAGATCAAAATAACACTTTTAAAAGAAAATAAAAAAAAATCATGTTCTTGCTAATATTTATTTTTTACCAGAGCATGTTCCACGACAAAGGGCAGGCCAGTATCTTCTGTTCTAAAGGGAAAAAAAGAGCAATAAATTTCTGATAATTTGAATGGTAAATGCATACAGCCAAAACTTGGGCTTGAAATTTGTAAAAAATGTTGATAATTGTGATATTAAAATTGTAGTCTAGCTGATCATGTCGACCTCTTGTTGACAATCATAAAACGCAACATTTTTCAAGTTAATTAGCCATGTCGATTAAGTACTCTGTCGTCGACTAGTCGTTTTGTTTTACAAAAGTATTTTTTAAAAATAATCATAGAATACAAGTCAGCTTTTCTCTCTCCATCCTTTGAGCGGTTACTCACAGCATCCTTCATTTCCCACAAAGCCCTTCAACTTGCGTATCAAAACGGTGAAACCGCCCCTTGACCATACAGCCTCTAGATTTACTGATGGACGAAATTGCCCTGCACACATCTCATTGGACATCTTACTAATGATATACATTCTTGACTTTTTATATTCGTTTATCCATTGGCTAATCTCACAATCAAATATTAAATATTGTTTGTTATGTCATCAAGTGGTTGGACCACATCAAAGCTGTTGAAAACAAACCCCCCCTATCATGTTTTGACACGCAAGCATTCGGCAGCGCTATATATATATATATAAAGCCTAGTTGGTTGTAAATTATTGAGATAGATGGAACATCTAGCGAGTATGATGCATACGTGTCTTCATGCATAGTAATCCAAATTAATATCTAATTGAGATGTCTTTATTAAGTAATAAAGCATAATTTAATATAGTAGAAATATTTTTTTTTTTCCTAAAATATTCCCTTTCAATGTATACGAGCTGCCAAAATGCATGTGTAACCACTCGCCAATGTTCCAGTTGGTAACAACAGCAACAATTATAGACATTTCCTTATCTTCTCCCTGCCTAATCTGATACAAATGAAGATCACAATGTTATGAATTTCACACACACACACACACACACACACACACACACACACACACACATATATATATATATATATATATATATATATATATATATATATATCTGTGTGTGTGTATAAGTTTTGTATATATATATGAACAAAACAAAAGGGTGTAACTAAATTATCATAGCTACTCTTATAAAATGCTGTTCAATAAAATAGTGTTTTGTGTTGTGTTTTTTAATTTTATAGGACGTGAGTTTTTACTATAGTGCAAGACACAAATTAATGGATATCGCTAAAGTGAAATTATCATTTTGCCTTTTATTATATGATTTCTAAAGCTTTGCTTAAGGATAAAATAGCCTAGTTTTATAGTAAATATAAATCTTAATTGGTTTCTTGAAATTCTAAGTAAAAGACTAGTTATATATTGAGGAAGATATGATCAATATATTCATCATATCTAAGATAAGTTATATTGTTATTTATTTTAAAATGAAATATGTTCGTTATGCTTCAGGTTTACCTAAACCTACTATTTTTATTTTAAAATTAAACTAAAGAGTGGTTTTAGATTTGGATATGGAAATGACATCATCTTCACATTGACAAAGAACATGCATTGGACCTGATATACATACGTAGTTGCCAATTTAAATATCTGATAATCAATATTCAAAGATAGGAGTCAAGAACGAGTCTTTCATAGTGGGTTGAGCTCTCAAAATAAATAAAATCTTACACACCATTACAAACATAATCATGCATGCATAAAATTTCCAAACTAAGCTTGCAATGTTCAAGAAAGATATTCCAAACACAAGCAAATCACATAAACAAATAAACAACATAAACATGTACTCACCAATTCAAATATTCAATAATCAACAACCAAGTATAGGAATCAAGAATGGATCCTCTATCATGGGTTGATTTCTTAAAATAAGTCATAATAATTGATACACACATGTATTTGTCAATTCAAATATTTAATGGTCAACATCCAAGAATGAGAGCCGAGAGCGAATCCTTTAATTTGGATTGAGTCGGGTTCTCAAAATAAATAACATTGCATACAATAACTCAATGGCAATACTTCAAATTTCTATACCAAGACCAAACTATTATGCCTTGTATATTCAACTCCACAACAATAAATCCCTGACGACTTTATACTCTCGAGATTACCATGCAATGATGCGGACCGCCTCAAATATCCATCACAATTCCTAAGAATCACAAGTAAAAAAATTCAATGCATGATATAATTAAAATTACTGAACAAAAATTACTAGTGGTTCAAAAACAAATTTAGAGAGCAGGAAATGAGAAAAAGTTGTTGGAATCTGACTAGGTTACTAGTGGTGTGTGGATCTATGCGCTGCCACATGAAAGTTGTTTTAAAATGCAAGACGCATATGGTTCACACGTTGATACAGGTTTTTTTTTTTTTAGGGATTCTTAAACTAAAAAGATTAAAATTATCAATCTTAATATTTTATTTCCTAAAACAAATAGAAAAAAATAAAAACATAATAAAAAAAATATTTTTACATATTAAATAAAAAATAATAATAATTAATTTTCCCCTAAAAAATCATCATATAACTTAGAATCCACAACTACAATCATTAAGAGGGTTTGACAACGAGTTTTAACCTGATTTTTTTAAAATTAAAAAGAAAATTGCTTCAATTTTTTTTTAGATCATTTTAATAATAATAACTAATTTTTCCCTAAAAAATCATCATTTAAATTAGAATCCATAACTATAATCATTATTCGTTAATAAGGTGTTTGACAATGAGTTTCAACATGATTTTCGTCAAAATATGAATTTTTTTGTTTTAAATAATAATTTTTTTATTTTGGTGTGTTAATATCAAAAATAAATTTTAAAAAATAAAAAATATATATTTTAATATATTAAAAAAAATCTTTAAAAATAACTGTTCGCGCACTTTGAAATATCTAAAACCAACAAAGACATTGGCCTGAAAAAACAGCTACAAATTGCAGATACCGCCACCACCTCATATCCCACTGTACAGTGGATATAACGTAAAATTGAGACTTTAAAAGGGCATTGTTGTACATAAACTCAATTCGAAAACGACCGCAGACTAATTTAACCCTTTCTCTCCCCCTCCCATATTCCTTCTCCTTCTCGTCCCAATTCATGTTCTTCGTACATATAAAAACTTGCAGAGAAAGCAAAGAAGGATTAGGGAGTGAGACAAACAAGAAATACTAAGAGAAAATTAGGTTAAAAGATAAAAATGGATTGCTTATGTTGTTGGTCTGTCTCGAAACCTTTGTATCTCCTCCTCTTCTTTTACTTCTTTTCTTGCACTGCCAAAGCAGCTTTCAATCTCTCCACCATCTCCTTTGATGAAGGTTACAGCCCTCTCTTTGGCGATGGCAATCTTGTTCGCTCGCCTGACGGTAGAAGCGCCCGCCTCCTCCTTGATCGCTTCACAGGTATTCATATCTATATGTATTTAATTTTTGAAAATCTGCATGTATGCTTATACTGAATTTTGCATATAATTATATATACCGTTGATCGATCGTTGATTTTTGGGAATTTCAGGTGCGGGTTTTATTTCATCCAGGATGTATAAATATGGATTCTTTAGTGCGAATATCAAGTTACCAGGCTATTACACGGCCGGTCTCTGTGTTGCCTTTTATGTGAGTGACAAGCAATAATCATATATTCCTTTCGAGAAACAAGAAAATTGTTCTCCGTTTTTTATTTGTTATTATTTTATTTTATGTATATGTTGCTTTGTCTTTTCAAAGGTAAGCCTTTTGGTTTGACAAGGAATTTGAGTTTATTCTGGCTTTGTATGGAGGAAAAGTTCAACTCTAATTTGAATTTGCTCACCATGCTTCTTTTCGGCAATTAATTGATCTCTTAAGGCTCCATTTATGATCACTTATCTTTCCTCGTTAGTTTTTTGGAAGATTTAATTCTTGCTTTGTTATTTTAAACTTTCCACGAGGAATTTAGTTGTTTTGGACCCACATATTGATTAATAATCCTTAGTTTCATCTTCGTTATAAAAATTTCCCATACAAACATTTGAATTCGGTTATGCATATATGGTTTTCTTTTTTCTATTTCCTCTATGCTTTCACAATTACCTATTGTAAATTTAGATATTGCACCATGTTTTTTTTTTAAATTTAGATTTTTTTAAAAATTATTATGTTTTTATGTTTTTGAATTGTTTTAATATATTGATATTAAAAATAAAATAAAATAAAAAATAAAAAAATATTATTTTAATATATTTTAAATGATAAATAGTTTGAAAAACAATTGCTCCTGAATCAAGTAATACTTTTTATTATAAAACTGGAGGAGGGACTTAGGACATCAAATATTTTTTTTTTAAAAAATTAGTATTAATAAATTTAACGTCAAACTAATAAATACAGAATTATAATTATCATGGTCAATGTATTATCGATGATGTTATTTTGAACGCGTACGCAGACATCGAACGGGGACGTGTTCAAGAAGACCCATGATGAATTGGACATTGAATTCCTGGGAAACACCAAGGGGGAGCCATGGAGGTTCCAAACAAACTTGTATGGTAATGGAAGCACAAGCCATGGCAGAGAAGAAAGATATCGATTGTGGTTTGACCCCTCCAAAGAGTTCCATAGGTATAGCATTCTATGGACGGCAAAGACCATCATGTGAGTTGTCTTCTAGCTCCCTCGATCTTGCTTTATATCCACTTGCTTTTTGCTTCTTCACATTTTGATTAGTTATGGGATATCTTGGACTTTAGACATGGCCTAATTTAAGTTTTTTCTTGTTTGAACTCTGAGAATTGCGTGAGAGATGTTAATACTAACTAGTGGACAAACGTGACGTTAACGAGATGCATTTCTAGATTGCTTGTGAGGCCAGATTGGTTTTGGAGGGACATGCCAATTTGGCCTAAAAAGTTGGCTAATTTATTGTTTTTCATCAACAGTATTGTATCCTCTTAAAACTTTCAATTATGTTATCTATATTTTGGTAATTTAATTTCGAAAATCAGCTTTTTCATCCTTTCAGTTTCGGCTACATTATTTTCCTTGGGAATCTTGGTCTCCCAGATTATTATTCCAAACGGAGATCGTGTCGATTTTTTTGACAGTAAAAAGTTGTCAAAACTAATCAGCATTTAAGACTCCGAATTCCCTCGATCTCTTGGATCGAGTAAAAACGAGTAGTGATTTTGCCTTTAGCAACACGTACCTTCTGAAACTGAAAATTCTAGTTTTACTCGGACTGAATTTGCAAAATCTGAAAACGAAGCATGGAAATATATGTGTAACATGGATTATTTGAAATATATCATTTATCTATCTTTCCCCTCATACTCAAGTTTATCATCTTCCAACTCTCTAAATTCCAACTTAAATTTAAATGATTCCTCCTCGTTTACTCTGCCATTTCCATCCAAGTTATACTTTGTTCATTAACCTACAAGCCTCCACATCGAAAACGATCGGCATCAAAATGATTTTCTTTATTTATTTTGGAAACGCAATTACCATGCATCCAACAAAATAAAAATAGCATTGCCGCTAGCGACTTGATAGTGAAAATGAAAAACCCAGATTCCACATGCCTCTATTAACAACAAGAGTCGATAAACCAAAAGTTGTCTTGAGATTGAAAAGCAAGCCAACAAAATCGACAGGAAAAGCTGACCATCTTTCCATTCTCCACTAGTAAATCATGTTATATATATATATATATATATATATTAGAGCAGTTTCCTTCAAATCATCATAGTAATCGGGTTATTGGTATTTTATTGTGAGTACAGAGGAAGAAATCTTGAAGATCAAATGTGTTTTCTTTTGGATATAAACAATACTAAATATGAAATTAACTAAGTTAAAATATATTTTTAGTTATTTAGTTAAAAAACTTAGTAATGCTGCTCGATGGAATAATGTTGACGTAGCAAGTTTGATTTGTAAAAAAATTTCTAATATTATTTTTTTTACATTCTAAAATTTACACCGACTGCTTTAAGTGAATTGATGGTTTTAATTTGTACCAAGCAAATGCTATTTTTTTGCTCCTCTTGATCGAAATTAACATGTGACGTGTGGTTGTGAATTTTTAGATTCTACATTGACGATGTTCCCATCCGAGAGGTGATGCGCAATGAAGAAATGGGCAGCGAGTTCCCATCGAAGCCAATGTCCTTGTATGCTACGATATGGGATGCGTCGAATTGGGCAACTTCTGGTGGGAAATACAAGGTCAATTATAAGTATGCACCCTTTGTCTCCGAATTTAAGGACTTGGCCCTCGAGGGCTGCCCTTCTGACCCCATCGAGGAATTCCCTTCATTTGATTGCCACGAGAGTGATATTGCTAGGCTCGAGAATGCCGATTATGCCACGATCACGCGGCGGCAACGTTCGGCAATGCGTCGATTTCGCCAACGTTACATGTATTATTCTTATTGCTATGATGCGTTAAGGTATCCTGTGCCACTACCAGAATGTGTTATAATTCCATCGGAGAAGGAGAGATTCAGGGACACTGGTAGATTGATATTCGGTGGCAGCCATCATGGCGCCGGCAAACGCCGTTCAAGGCGCCGAGGCCGAGGCCGAGTTCAAGCTTCTACTTTAGAATATGATCCGGATATGTGATACCAATTCGTTTATTTGTAAACTATTTTGTATGGGGCTTGCATTTTTTATATTTTTTAAAAATCTTTGTTCCTATACATAGAGAGAAGGATTGAATAATCTAATTTGGTGATTATATTATTGCAGCTGCATGGCTTGGATTATTTGTTGGTTCATCTTGATTAGCATATGAACTTCTCCATTGAGTACGCTTGATCAATGCCAGAATAATTATTAAGACATTATATATAGTGTAATTGATAATCCTGTATAACAATACCGTCCAACAGTTAGCTAGCCATGATGATCCAAGTCTTGCACCGTACTATTTTCGTGTGTGTATATACATAAAATTCATAGCTATGCTATAAAGGAGACTGTAATTAAATATCTAATGTTTCCATTTTAATAATCTAATTATCAAGGGCTAACTGAGAAGGGAAAATCATTGTTCCCCTTCTTACAAAAAACCTCTTCCTACAAACAAAATTTATTTTTTTAATTTATTTTTTTCAATCTCATCTTTTAAAATTTGGGTTGAATGAAAATTAAACTTAATAATTTGTTCTTGTTTGTTTTCTGTGAGGTTTTTCTCGTTTCATGAATCGAGTTGAGTTAACGAATTAACCTGAGTAAATTCGTATCTTTTTTTGTCTTTTTTTATCAAGTTTTTTTTCTTTTAATTCTATCTTTCAATATTGAATTAATTAAAAATTAAGTTTCATAATATGTTTTGATTTTTTTTCTATTAGGTTTTCCCAATCTCATAATCCAAGTTCGGTAGGTTAGCCTGGATTAATCCATGTTTTTTTTTGTTTTTTTTTAATTGATTTTTTTCAACTTTATTTTTCAACATTGAATTGATCGAGAATTGAGCTTTAATATGTTTTTTATTTTTTTTCTATGAGGTTATCATAATATTATAATCCAAGTAATTGATTAAATATTAACCTGAATTGACTTATATCAATCTAATATGTTGTCATCTAAATATTAAAAAAAAAATTTATCTTAAAATTTTTTTTAGTAAAATTATGTTTTTTTAATGAAACTGCGTGTGTGAGAGCTAAAATTAATCAAAATCGACCACCATGTTGAGTACAATGCCAGCATACAAACAAGGTCAAGATCTCATAATGAAAATGATTAACTTGAAAAGGGAAGTAAAACTACCTAATGTTAAGTTTCTCTAATTATATGCTGAGTGCAATACCAGCATTCTTTAATTATGATTAAGATCATCATTGGTTAATATTACTGACGAGAAGCTCAAGCCTTAATTCCAATAATAAACCTATCAAAAAAAAAAAACAATTCCAACATTAAAAACAGTACATTCTTGATGATATTAATTAACAAAAACATAAAAGAGAGACATTTTTACTATGAATTATATTGTAGCATATAGTAAAATCAATCATTGTGAATTGTAATACTATTTTTTTTTTATCCAAATATCATTTTTTTAATAAATAAGAAAAATAAGAAATGAAAGATTGCTCATGAATATTTAATAAAATAAGATTTATTTCCTTTAACTTTAAGTGAACTTTTTATATTATTTTATTGCAATTTTTTTAAAATTTTTAACCACATACATGATATGGAGACATTATCTTAATATTTTTTAAAAAATTTATTTTCAAGATCATTTTAAGTTTTTATATAAGAAAATAATGCTTTTAATAAAAAAAAAATTATGTTTTTTTTTCAAATAATCAGAAATGCATTAATAAAAAAAAATTAAGTTTAGGTTGAAGAAATATATTTCTTTTTAATTATTCATTGTCTTTTCTATAAATGTCCTCCAATTAAATTAAAAATAAATTATAAAAAATAAGGTTATTAAACTTAGTCATGGCTAAGGCCCAAGTTATAAGTCAAGGGGGGCAACCTAGTTTGACCCAAGTCAATCTAAAACATTGTTATTCTAATTTTTAATAATAAAAAAATTAAATTAATGTTTTTATTTATTTATTTATTTTTTGTAAAAAAAAAAACTAGATTTTAGTCCAATCACTAGTGTATTCAGTAAACAAGTTAGGCCTAGTTAGGTCAACCCTCACCCAATTTATTTAAAAACTCAACATAATATAGGACCAGATCAATAGATCACCTTGTTACTTAGACGAGTTTAATAATATTATTAAAAAATTCACTACTATAGTGCTTTGGCTACCAACAAGATACCAAATACACACTAGTGAAGCGCTAAAATGCAGAAGCCAATAACCTTAACTTTGAGAGGTGGAGCTCAACTGATTAGGTCTTGGGTTTGCTCCATAAAAGTTACCAATTCGAGTGCCACAAACCTTAAAGCCACTGAAAACTTATATGGTCATTAACTTCAGAGTCTCAAAAAATTAATCGAGTTATATATAAACTAGCCTAGAAACCCACGATTACAAAAAAGAAAAAAAGTAGAAGCCTATACTAGACACTAGATATGATTTTGTTGTAAGAGGGCGTCGGGAAAAAAAATGAAAGCAACAAGCATGATGATAGATGCTAACAATCTGACCTGAAACAAGTTCCATAGGCTATCTAAGCAAATTCCAAATCCTTTCCCTCATACAATGAAGCACATACATTTCAATGGAAAAGATGAAATAATGATCAATGTCCCTCTTCATTTCATTAAGGCCATGTTTGTTTCCCGTAAAGTAGTTTTCGAGGAACCATTTTCCAAACTTTCTTGTGTTTGTTTGTTATTAGGAAAGTTGGTTAACGGAAAACACTTTCTGGTCAACGGAAAATATTTTTCGGTCAACAGAAAACACTTTCCAGTCAATTTCAGTCAAAGAAAAATTTGGCTTGGTTTTCAGGAAAGTGTTTTCCCTTTAGTTGTGTTTGTTTTCCGGAAAGTGGTTTCCGGAAAATCACTTTCTAAACTTTCTTGTGTTTGTTTGCCATTAGAAAAGTTGGTCAATGAAAAACACTTTTCAGTAAAAGAAAATTTTGGTTTGGTTTTCAGGAAAGTGTTTTCCTAAAAAATTTGAAGGGAAAACACTTTCCGGAAGTTGTGAAAAATTTAGAAATGTCATTATTTGCTGATTATATCAAATTTGATCCTCAAACTTTTGATTGCTATATATATACATATATAT
The DNA here is from genome assembly GCA_033617975.1 of Populus alba x Populus glandulosa. Lineage (NCBI taxonomy): Eukaryota > Viridiplantae > Streptophyta > Magnoliopsida > Malpighiales > Salicaceae > Populus > Populus alba x Populus glandulosa. Next base: position 14,131,628 of record CM066145.1, on the reverse strand, counting down.
TTATTTTTCAATTTCATCTCTTAAAATTTTATTTTTATATTAACTTTGGTCCTTATTTTTATAATTGCTATTTGCTTTTTTCTTATCATTTTTTTATTGAAATTTTTTATCTATCAAATTTGATCCTCATTCTTTTGATTGTTACTTATTTTATTTGAAATAATTTATGAAATGTTGATTATTATTATTTTAATTTCTTCATCTTTTATTTTTTTTTTAATTTTTTAGATTTGATCTCTATTATTTATTTTATTTGAGATAATTTATGAAATTTTTTTTTTCAATTTCATTCTCATTCAACTTTTTAATTTGTAAGATTTGTTCCTTATTATTTTAATAAACTTTAGAAAAATAAAATATTAATAAATTATTTTCCAGCTTATTTTCCATGACATAACCAAACATTGAAAAGTGTTTTCCAACTTATTTTCTTCGATTACACTACCAAACATTAAAAAATACTTTCTCGAAATTTACTTTCTCGGAATTCATTTTCCAAAACAAAAATAATTTCCAGCAAACAAACGGGGCGTAAGATTCTTATAAGCGCATGCTGCTAGTTTTAGGAAACCCAAATCTTCCTACAACATGCTCCCTTGCAATGATCTTAATTTGATCTCAAAGACTCTCAGTCAAACAGCGGAAGAAGAAATAAAACCAAAGATGCAGAGAGAAAAATGTGCCCGTGTCAATTCCGCAATGAAAGTAGAAAGAAACGTAAAGATTTCAAGTTTTAAATCATTAAAGGGCAAGGTATTAATCACAACAGTTTCTGAAGTGACATCTGAAAATCTGTAAAGAATGAATGTATTACTGTATAAACAATCCACACCCTGTATGAACATCAAAACTATGCCAGCGATCAACAAAAAGTACATGATGAAATCTGTATGCACATTAGAGATCGATGGCAGAAAAAAGAAACTCATGGGAGTTGGAATAGTCCCCCGATTTGATTATTTCCTGATGGAGGGTCAATAGCAACCCAAAGTAATGAAATACAAATCGAAAGGAGAGCCGACCAAACGTATATGATGGTGGGTGTCCTCCCTCGTCTTCCCATAAGCCCTTTTGCAAAGGGGTAGAAATGAGCCAGGACCCAGAAGCTGAAGAACACACCTCCGAGTAATTTGCTCCACTGAGGTGCTTCGCTATATATAGTTCGGGAAACACCGACTGCAATTGCAATGAAGTTAGTCATAATGATTGTGCAAGGTAGTATCATAAGAGATGTCCATTTGAATTGATAGAGATCAGAAAACTCATCGTCAGCATCATCTCCAGCTGATTTAGATGTCAGTGTGAAAGAAATCTCAATCCCTGCAATCACCTTCAGTAGCCCCTGGAGCACGGCAGCAAGATGCGCACTTGTGCCTCCAATCAACCAGAACTGCTCATTCCTCCACCACTCCTCCAGTTCAATTCCAGACCAGTTGATCTCAAGCACAGCAAAAATGCAAAGGGTCACGCTGATGATAAAGAGGTATACTAGGAACGTGACAGTTAGAGACGCAACGATGAACTGATTGGTGAAGAGTGAAAATGCGGGAATGAAGCAGTAAACAACGAGGAATATAGAAGTGAAAGGGTAAATTCCAACATTGAGGTAGGCAATCCTCTGCAGAAGCTTCAACCTAGGGCCACCCAGGAGGGCGTTGTTGCGAGAAAAGAATATCTCGACGGAGCCAGTCGCCCACCGGAGAACCTGATGAAGTCGATCAGTAAGGTTAATAGGGGCAGTCCCACGGAATGCATCCCTCTCAGTCACACAATAAACCGATCTCCATCCTCGTCCATGCATCCTATACCCAGTGACAACATCCTCAGTTACAGATCCATAAATCCACCCAACGGATTGGCCCCATTCAGTTTTATCTTCATACCAGCAAGAGATGACATTCACTGCCTCGGCAATTGTGGCTAGATGTAGGGGCCTAGGGCCAGTTAGAGCACCAGGAGGTCGTCCGTATTTGACATATGAATTGTCTGCGAGGGGAAGACCTTGAAATGCTGCCACCCTTACTGAATCAAGAAACAAACTTGAATTTCCAAACTTTCTAGGAATAAGAGGAGCGTTGATTTCCTGATTCTCTGCATCTTCCATTCCATGAGATTGGCTGATTTCTGGGGCAGAAGCAACGGGAGCCTTCGTGTGACGGCCGGAGAAGCAGCTGCTATGATCTTCACACCTTGGAGGATCGAAGTCATAGAAGGCAGTCCGACGAAAGAGGCATCCTGTTCCAACATATACTGGACCTTGTATCCCATCAAGGGCTCGCATGTTGACATCAAAGAAAACAGTGTTGTGATTGGCATAGCGGTCGGATGGATCAATTCCTTCGAACCTCTGAGGAAACTGAACATAACAAATGCCTTCCCCACCCCTGTCCATCATGAAGCATATGCCTTCTCTCAATGCCTGGGAGTTGTATATGTAGTGGTCACAGTCAAGGTTAAGAATGAAAGGTCCATTAGACATAAAAGCGGAGGCTCGAACCAGTGCATTCATCGCCCCAGCCTTCTTGTTGTGATCATAACCAGGTCGCTTTTCACGAGAAACATAAACCAACTCAGGAAGGCGAATGTCCACTTCAGATAGGTTCATGGATTTGCTATCCCCTGCTATTCCTTTTAGTGGTTCATCACTAGGAGGCTGCAACATTACCTGTAGTTAAATGTTCAGCCTGTTATTCAGCACATACAATCTCACTCCATATAAACATTTAAATAAATTTCAATGAAGTTGCTAACTAGCATGTTGGGCAAGTAATGCGTTTGCAATGGAACTCTAGCAACACTAAGCCTATGACTTTTGCCTGTGAAATCAAGGGAAGTAACATTCCATATAGCAAGCAAGATGCAATGAGAAATTAATGGATGCTTTGTGTCTGTTATGTTCGACAACCAAAAAAAAAAAAAAGAGTTGCTGTAATAAATTCATTAGAAGTTCTAATGTAAGTTTTAGAACAAGTAATCTTACCTGTAAGATGCTGGCATGATCACCGCTAGTATGCTCAGGTGCGGGAGCTGTCCAGGTGCCAGGCCAATGGGTTCCATCAGCCATCCAGGTAGCCTTTGGGATCTTCAATCTATCCATTGGTTCGTCATCTACTTTCTCTTTCCATCTTTTCATTGCCTTAAGCTCTTCTTGAGTATTATAGGCATCAGACCGGCGGCGAATTGAATCAGAAAGGCCGTTAATTCGAACCTTGAATTCATCATACTCACGTTTTGCCCGCCTTCTATCTCTAACAAAATCTGGGCGGATTTTATTCTTGTAAGGATCTCTTCTCATATTGAAATAAGATTCTGGGTTTCTAGGCTCAATTTCATGTTTCCTACAAAATGGAACCCACAAGCTGGCAAAACTAGCAGCCTCTGCCATGGCTTCAAAAGTTAGCAAAGCACCTCCATCATCAGAAACATAACACGAGAGCTTCTCAACCGGGTAGTCAGCTGCAAGAATAGACAGAATGGTGTTTGCAGTAACAAGGGGTGGTTCTTTCTCTGGATCTGCAGTAGAAACAAAGATATCTATGCCAGGAAGGTCAGATTTTCCTGTTGGATTACTTGGACTAGGAGTTTCGAACTCCTCCTTCAGAACATCAAGGTCAGTAACACGGTTAATTGGACAAAGCTTCGGGAGCTGGTCAAGTGATGCGGAACAATAAAGAATAAGAATTAAACAGGAAAAGAAATAAGCTTTAAGGAAAGAAAGAAGCTAAAAAAGAAGAAGAAAGGGGATTGGAGATATGCAAATTCTGCAATTTTCATTAATCATCAAAAGTACCTCTCAAAATAACAAAAGAACATATAAATAGTAAACCCTAAAAGTAAACCCTAAAACATCCTGCTATTTGGGCTCGGCCCATCAAATCGAATTGTTTAACATAAATAACAATGAGCAGGTCCAGGTGGGCTAAATAAATAAATAACAATAAGCAGACCCAAACGGGCTAAATAAAATAACAATGAAATAGGCCCACATGGGCTTAGTCCCCCAACCAAAGCGTGACAGGCTGGGCCATCCTGCGCCGTCTCCGTCCATATACTCGTGTAATCTGTGGTGTGGGCCTGGTGTCCCCACCAACTCTCCCGGGGTTGGAAAAACTCGACCCCGTCGAGTGTAGCATTGGCCGACTCTGATAGTACTCCCAAAGATCTGGGTCAAGCTGCTGCAAAGTATCTCTAGTAATCCAAGTGCAGTCTGAGTCAGGCCGACCCACCCAGCGAACTAGAAATCGTTGAACCTCACCATTCCTGTTAAAAACAACTTGTTCATCCAGAATAGCATCAATATTATCCTTTTGTGCTGATGTCAAGGTGAAAGGGATAGAGGGCTCAATAACATCATCATTAGGGGAGTTAAGTGGTATCTCAAATGGGTTATTTGGAATTGGAAGTGGTTTGTGGTATGCAACTAGATCCTCAATGTTAAATGTAGAGCTAATGCCAAAATCAGGTGGTAAATCAAGAACATAAGCATTTGTACCAACCCGTTGTAGCACTTTGAAAGGCCCAGCACTACGTGCATGCAATTTTCGATTAGCTCCCGAAGGAAATCGTTCGGGTCTAATCCTTATCATAACATAGTCTCCAACATTAAACTCATTATGTCGTCTATGTAAATCAGCTTGAAGTTTATATTGCGCATTACTTGCTTGAATCTGTTTAGTGATCTCAATATGCAAATCCTGAATTCTACGTGCAAAAGATTCAGCTGACTCAGACACCCTAGCATTAAGGGACATGGGAAGAAGATCTAAAGGCTTCCTAGGCTTGTAACCATGTACAACTTCAAAGGGACTCATGCCTATTGACCTATTGATAGAGCTATTATAGGCAAACTGGGCTGTAGGAAGAATCAGATCCCAATTCCGATTATGATCACTCACTAGACACCTTAAGAGGTTTCCTAAACTTCTGTTAACCACCTCAGTTTGACCATCAGTTTGGGGGTGGTAAGCAGTAGAAAACTTCAATTTGGTTCCTACCATATGCCAAAGGGCTTTCCAGAAATAACTTGTAAATCTAACATCCCTATCCGAGACTATGGTTTGGGGAAGGCCATGCAACTTGACAATCTCGTCAAAATAGAGTTTTGCAACTCTGGAAGCATCTGTGGTCTTAGTGCAAGGAATAAAATGGGCCATCTTAGATAATCGGTCAACAACCACAAAAATAGAATCATGTTTCTTTGTAGTACGTGGAAGTCCAAGCACAAAATCCATACTTACATCTTGCCAAGGACAAGTAGGAACGGGCAATGGGGTGTAAAGACCAGTATTTTGTTTTCTATGTTTAGCTAGTTGGCAAGTTCGACACTGACTTACCAATTTTGCAACATCTCTTTTCAAACTAGACCAAAAAAACTGGCGTTCTACCTCTTCTATGGTTTTATTCCTCCCAAAATGCCCTGAGAGACCTCCAGCATGAATCTCCCATATCAAAAAATCACGCACAGACGTTTTCGGGATACAAAGTTTATTATCCCGAAATAAGTATCCATTGTGAAAGTGATAACCATTTATTACACGGTGATTCTCATCCTTTAATGTCAAGTATATTTCTCCAAATTCTGAACAAGACTCATATTCCTCTTTAAGTCTCTCAAATCCTATCACTTCAACACTCATGACAGATAACAACGTTACTCGACGACTCAAAGCATCTGCAGCCTTATTCTCTATTCCAGATTTATGTTTCAAAACAAATGAATATGCTTGCAAATATTCAACCCAATGGCCATGCCTATGATTAAGCTTCTTTTGGGAGTTAAGATAGCGGAGGGCCTCATGATCAGAGTATAGAACAAACTCTTGTGGCAACAAGTAATGTCGCCAATAGCGCAAGGCCTGAACCACCGCATAAAACTCCTTATCATAAGTTGAGTACTTTTGTTTGGCCTCATTAAGTTTCTCACTAAAGTAGGCTACAGGGTGACGTTCTTGACTAAGTACTCCACCTATACCAACTCCCGAAGCATCACATTCTACTTCAAACACTTTAGTAAAATCAGGTAGCCGCATTACTGGGGCCTCCGTCATTTTTTTCTTAACTTCCTCAAATGCCCTATTAGCTCCTTTACTCCACTTAAACTCACCTTGTTTCAAACAATCTGTAATAGGTGACATGATAGTGCTAAATCCCTTAATAAAACGACGATAGAAAGTCGCAAGCCCATGAAAACTACGAACCTCATGAATAGTCTTAGGTTCAGGCCAATCTACTATCGCTTGGACTTTCTGGGGGTCAGCAGAGACTCCTTTCCATGACACTATAAACCCTAAAAAGATCACTTGATCTGTAAAGAAGGAACACTTTTTGACATTTGCAAACAAACTTGCCTTTCTTAGGGTGGTACAAACCTGAATAAGATGATCGAAATGTTCTTCCTTTGTTTTGCTATAAATAAGAATATCATCAAAGTATACCACCAAGAATTTTCCCATAAATGGCCGAAGCACTTGTGTCATTACTCTCATAAAAGTGCTTGGTGCATTGGACAGGCCAAAAGGCATGACTAGCCATTCATATAAACCATCTTTAGTCTTAAATGCTGTTTTCCACTCATCTCCAGGACGGATCCTAATCTGATGATACCCGCTCTTTAAGTCAATCTTAGAAAAGATTTGGGCTCCTGCCATCATATCTAGCATGTCATCCAATCTAGGAATTGGAAAACGATACTTGATTGTAATCCTATTTATGGCTCGACTATCAACACACATTCTCCATGATCCATCTTTCTTGGGTGTTAACAGTGCAGGTACTGCACAAGGGCTCAAACTCTCTCGTATAAATCCCTTTTGTAACAACTCACATACTTGCCTTTGCAATTCAGCATGTTCACTTGGGTTCATCCTATAATGAGGCAAGTTTGGTAATGTGGCCCCAGGGACAAAATCTATGGCGTGTTGAACATCACGCATAGGGGGCAAAACATCAGGTAGTTCAGAAGGGAAAACATCTAGAAATTCTTTCAACACTTCTCTTACCTCTTCAGGTGGCTCTTCTAAAAAATCTTCTACAATCTCTTTAGCCACTACAGCAAACACAACAGACTCCTCACAAATCTCCTTATCAAACTCCTTAAGACTTATTATGTTAAGTCCTCCTTTTTTCACTTTATTCTTCTTTTGACTATTATCATTAGGCTTTGGAGGTAATCCAATAAGTTGGATTTTGTTACCTTGAAAAGTGAATGAACAAGAATTTGATCGTCCAAAGATTGTAACGTCCAAATCATATAACCAAGGCCTACCCAAAATCACATGCCCTACATCCATGGGAATGACATCACACCAAATTTCATCATGATAGTCAAAAATCTTAATGGGAAAACGACATCTCTCTTTGACTGCTATAGATGTATCATTAACCCAAGACACACTATAGGGCTTGGGGTGTGGAACAGACTTTAAGCCTAAGCGGGATACACTACCCGATGAAACTGCATTAATACAACTACCACTGTCAATAATGATCTTACACCCTTTATCTCCACATTTAATGTAAGTGTAAAATATAACAGTCCTTCTCCAATCCTCAGTTCCTTTAGGTTGTGTTAAAGCACATCTAACCACACCTAACCTAGTTGTCTTGATTTGAGTGGATATAGACCTAACACATCCTAACAAGTTAGACTCATCATCCTCATCATTTAAATCTTGAAAATCATCGGGATTGGGTTCATATACCTTATCATCACAATTATCATCTTCATCTATATCCTCTTGCCCCTTGATGAACAAAGCTTTATTAGGGCAGCTAGAGGAAATATGACCAAAACCCTGACACTTAAAACACTGAATTCTTGAAGTTCTAGGTGCTTCATGAAAAATACCCTTACCTTTGTCTTCCCTAGGTATCGGGGAAATCAAAGGATTTGGTTTACGAGGTGGGGCACCTAATATGGAATTATTACTACCAGGTTGAGATCTAAAAGGGGTACTACGAGTGTCCTGGCGTCTTGTCCACTGGCTTTTTGTGACCAAGTCATAATTTTGTACTAGGGTATAAGCTTCATCAAGGGTGGAAACACCCCTAAGCACAACCTCTCGTCTAAGGTCATCGTTTAAGCCTTTTCGAAATCTACTTAAGGTCATCACTCCATCCTCCCTAACTGCACACCTCATCCTATACTCATCAAATTGTGCCACATATTCATTGGCAGACTTGCCTCCTTGTCTAAGGTTATTCCACTGGTCCAAAAGATTTCCTCTATAAGAACGAGGCAAGTACTTTTCTTCTAACTTAGTCTTCATTTCAACCCAATCAGTAATGGGGGGTTGACCTCTCCTAATCAAAGACTCTTCTACACTTTCCCAATAAAGCTGAGCGGTTCCACTAAGTTTCATCTTTGCAAATCTTACCCTTCTATTCTCAGATAGATTATACCAACCAAAGAATTGATCCATGTCACGGATCCATCTATCAAAAATCCACGGGTCAAGTTGACCCTCAAAAGTTGGGGCTTCTACCTTAATATGCCTCATGACTCGCTCGTCAGGGTCATCATATTCGTGATGACCCTGATTGCGGTTGTACTGACGGTTCCTAGGATGAACTGGTCTTTGACGGTAGTCATTGGAATGCTCACTATCATTAGGGTCATCAAAGTCATTGTTACCCTGGTGTTGGTTATGGTGGCGGTTCCTACGAGGAACTGGTCTTTGAGGATTTCTATGGTTGTCATTTGAATGTTCACTCCCACTAGACTGTCTTATTTGCAAAGTTTCTATAGACTCCATCCTCCCAGAAAGATTGTTCATTTGATTGGACATGTTGCCCATTTTTGTTCGCATAAGTTGTAATTGTTCTTGAATATCTCTAAGAACATTACTAGAGTTCAGGTCCATGATAGATATGACTTCTAGATTGTGTACTAGACGACCACTACGTAAATGCATGCAAAAACTAATCCTGAGACTGAGATCACAAAATAACACTTGCAAGTAAAACGCAAAATAAAATTATAGCTAATAATAATAAAATAAATAAAGAAAAATAAATAATTTTTTTTTTTTATTATTATCTTGGAAACTAAGTAATGATAAATTAAACCCGGAAAATGCGCATGCAAGTAATGTAAGTCCTCTAAATGCACACAAGTAATTCAAACACAATGTTTCAGTTTTCCCACTAATTTAACCAAGCTCCACAATTAACTAAGAGGATCCAATCTTCAATTACTCAAAATTAAAGTAATTCAATTTGAAAGTGAGCTATGTAATCTAGTTATGGGCAAGCACAAAGGATAATATTAATGCTAAATACTGATTAACAAGTGTAAAAACATACCAGAATGATGATTTTCAATGGGTAAAAATTCTGACCGTATGATGTGGCAGTGAAGGATTACGTGGCAGCTGACATGGCAGGGTATGCTGACGAGGCAGATGATGTGGAAGTCACTGCTGACGTGGAAGTCAACTGATGCGCTGACGTGTCGCTGACGTGTCTAGGTTGCTTATTTTCCCAGCTTCTGTCTTCGTGTTTTCCTGGCCTCTGTCACCTGTGGCCGCTGCTGAAGGTGATAACACTGTTGACGGTGGCGTTGTGGCTGCTGCTGCTGCTGGGGCGCGAGTCAGTGGTGGTTGCGACCGAAGACAAAGAACTGCTATGGCCGCGGCGCTGTGGGTTGTTGAAGGCAGTGAATCGGTGTGGACTGGTGATCGGTGGCTGTGATCGTTGGGTACGATCGGCGTTGATGTAGAATGGCCGATCGTTCTGTGGAACTGATGTGCAGGTGGTGGCCGATCGTTCTGTGGAACTGTGGCCGATCGTGCCGGTGATGGCGGGGCGCCGGTGCTGAAAATTGAAGATGAACAGTAACGGGGAACAGTGACGTTGAACAGTAACGGAATAGTACCGAGAGTTGTAGCTTTTTTTTTTTTTTGATCGGAACAGTAGTTGTTCCTGATTTTTTTTGAACAGTAACGCTTTTTTTTTTTTTTTTTCAGATTAATCTAGGGTTAAACATAAACACATAGATCGCTTAATTGTAAGAACAATTAAAAGCCGTGCTCTGATACCAAATTTGATGCGGAACAATAAAGAATAAGAATTAAACAGGAAAAGAAATAAGCTTTAAGGAAAGAAAGAAGCTAAAGAAGAAGAAGAAAGGGGATTGGAGATATGCAAATTCTGCAATTTTCATTAATCATCAAAAGTACCTCTCAAAATAACAAAAGAACATATAAATAGTAAACCCTAAAAGTAAACCCTAAAACATCCTGCTATTTGGGCTCGGCCCATCAAATCGAATTGTTTAACATAAATAACAATGAGCAGGCCCAGGTGGGCTAAATAAATAAATAACAATAAGCAGACCCAAACGGGCTAAATAAAATAACAATGAAATAGGCCCACATGGGCTTAGTCCCCCAACCAAAGCGTGACAGGCTGGGCCATCCTGCGCCGTCTCCGTCCATATACTCGTGTAATCTGTGGTGTGGGCCTGGTGTCCCCACCATCAAGTAGCCAAGAAAAAGCAAACCAGATTTCACAAACTGTAGACATGCCCCACAACCATCTTGCATCTTCGTTAGGATTTGAGACCCTCCAATGCAGGAATAATGCAAGAACAATCATTCGGACAGGGATTAGAAGCCTGCAAGAATAGTTCAGCATAATGCATGAATTATAAAATCATATAGCTCACATGTGAAAAGCGAAAGCTCTCAGAAATAAGTAAACATAAACTCAGAATAATCATTTCGTGAAATGATAACCAAAGAAAAACAAGCAGAAAACTTCAAAATTTGCTGAAACTGTGGAAGTTGTAGTATATATAGCGAATCAAAGATGGAACTGAAGCCAAAGTAATGCAAGGTGATCCCAAAACCTACAGTGTTATATAGCGATTTAAACTCCAAAGGTTATATAGTCCACATGCCCACCAACGCAGATTGAACTAAATCATTCCTAACCAAAGAAACAAAGAAATATAGAACCTTTCAATTCATAGAATTAGTCAAATGTTGAGAAGGTTCATTATCCAAGACTGACTATGAGGACATCTCTTGCTGTTCTGCAACTCTTTGTTTAGCTTCCCTGTTATTTACCACCCAATACATTGCAATGATGTAAAATCAGTTTCAGAAAACAAATTATTTTATCCCTAGAAATTACGCATGACTTGAAAACGCAACCGGCAAATTTACGTTACAAGAACGGATGAAAAACCTACTCCTGAAGCTCTGTATCATTTATTCACCACTCCAAATATGCAAGGGCAGAGAGAAAAGAAAAATCACAGCGCAGAGTAACTAAAAGAGAATATGAGAAGAGAATTGGTGTTCTTACCGATATGGAGCAATAACTTTAGTAGGTATTTTCAATTCACGGGCAAGGGGTTTCCATTGATTCTCAACAAAAGATTTCGGGACACCACTAGTACCCTCATCATTGCCTTTCACACCATCAGTTGGGCACAAAGCATTTCCATACCCATAATTCGTCATTGACTCGAATAAATATTGGGAAGAATCAAGTTCACCACTCCGGCTCTTGGCCAAGGCTTTACTGGATTTACCGAAAGATAACCTCCTGTAATGCAACTCGGGCACATCAGGACTCCTATAAGGTTCTTTGCAACCAGGGCATATCCCGTCACCAGTAGCCAGGACATCCTTATAACAATCCCTACAAATCTTGTATTCACATTCACAAGGTACTATATCAACGCCACGTTTATCAGCAATGACCTGAGCATCACAACCTGGCACCGCACAAAACGACCCGTTTGCACCTGCCACTCGAGGATGGCTTGTTTGGGACTCGATCATTTTTTCTTTCAAATGCGCACGAGTAGCGCATTTATGCCCTCCTGTAAACATAGAATTCGACGTGAAACTCCTCTCCGTCTTCTTTTCATTCTCTGCAGGGATTTCCATTGGCTGGTTATCAGGTGTGGGCGGTATCTGGACTGTATACGTAGCAAATTCTACACTGCCAATTTCACTATCAAGATCCTCCCTTGAGTTACTATAGTGGTGGATTGAGGGTGCTCTTCTTAGATGGTATGGATCAGCAGCAGCCATGTTGCTGGCTGTGCAAATCCTTAGCAGACAATACCGAACTAAACAGACCCTGAAATTAATTTGAAAAGTATTTTAATAAGTGGGTATATAATAGCTACCAAAAAAGTATTCACATACACAGATTACAAGAACAGCCCAAAATCATCCCCCCCCTCCCCTTTTTTTCTATCCAATCTCTCTCTTCATCCTCTCCTTGCAAGACAGAAAACATGGGCTATATGGAAAGTGAAGGAAAGAAATCTGAAAGCAGAACTCAGTTATGTGACCACTGATAACGTTGACCAAAAAAAAAGGGAAAGGGAAAAAAAATTGTGTCTATGGAGAACACAGAGTCTGGTGAGAGTAGTTGAGAAACAGAGTAAACAGAAAAGGTAAATTAATAAGAAAGTTTCTTACAAAGCGTCCCTACTTGAACAACCCAAAAAAAGAAAACAGAGGGACCAGGTCCAATTCAAAGCCTCAAGCCACTAGCATCATTTTTTTATTGAAACCTATCATATCAACACCCATACCAATAATGTCTCTCCAAAAACAAAAACAAAAACAAAAACAATGCAGGGTCTCTCCAAAAATGATCTGCGCCCCTGTTGGTGGCTTTTGGAGAGGATCAATACAATTTCCTATTATGGAAAGCGAGAGAATTTACAGTTTCAACGCTTGTAATGATGACGACGACGACGATGTTTTTGTTTCCCTTCGATTGGGGTATTGAAGGAAAGGATGTGAAAGCGAGACCTCTGAGGATTTTGTAATAAAGTCAGTGAAGAGAGTAAGGAAACTTTAGATTTTTTTCAGGGCATTTTCCTTTCGTCAGGATTTCAAGACACACATTCACACACCTTATTAAATGATGGGGCAAGTGATGAACATTGTTCTATCATTGATATCCTTACTACCATAATATAGTGATTTATAAATCATTGTATTTATATTATTAAGATTTTCGGTGTGATTTTTATGTTCGTGTAATCTTGTGTGAAAAAAAAAAAGGCTAGCGTGAATTATATATTTTCATTTTTAAATATGTTAACAAGTTTAGTTTAAATATGTGAATTAATTTTGATCTGGTCCTCAATGGAGTGCATGTAATTAAGTTTACTAATCACTTTCTAGATGCTATTTAAAAAAAAATAATTAAAGTGCACAAATCCTCTGTACATCACCACTCTCACGAGTCACGAGACTCCTTTTTTTTTAATTGGCACCGGTTATCCGGGTCGAAACCTGACTAATCCCGGAGGTGCACAGGTCCTCGGCAAGAATTTTCCCGCAAGTACACCACGGTTAAATCAAGGGCTTCGTCCAAGTCCGATGGCCCTAAAAAATTGTTTAGACCAGGCGGATTCGAACATGAGACCTGGACAGGAGCAAACTGCCAGCCGAGTCACGAGACTTGTTCCAACTTCTAACAACCAAAATCAGTCCAGGAAATTTACCTATACGACCTAGTTCTTTAAAAAGACTCCCTAACTTTCGTTTCTCGCAGTTCCGTCGCTGGATTTTCAGGTATTTTTTTAATCACACTCGGTTTCTATGTTTTCATTTATATATTTTGAGGGTTTATTTTCAACAAATTTAGTTGATAGAGATAGGGTTCTGCAGTTTGCATGATATGATACTAGTAAAAACATTGAGGGCTGTGTCTTCTTAACATGATATATTGTTATATAGCAGGGCACGCCAGAGTGAATTTTATATTTTCTCATGTTGTGTTATTGAGTCAGTCTTGGTTTTTAGCAAATTGGCAAGACGTTATGGATGAGAATGATTGCTGAGTTTAACTCAGTTTCTGTTCAAAACAAATTTTTATGGCTCCTCTCCACTGTCTGGTCGATGCGTGTCTGCATTTGTAGGAAAATGAAATGACTATTACATTGCTGTGTTTTACTTACCTGTGGCAGGGCGGAGCGGTTCGCTGTTCAAGTGCTCGTTGGAAGATAGGAAAGAGATATGTAATGATGGGTTAATGGAAAGAGAGTAAAGTGCAGAAAAGATAACTGGATTTATCTTTTTGTGCAGTGGAGAAACTAAACCTGAGTATCGTGTTTGTGTGAACGCTCAGTTTTTTATTATTTGCTGTTAATTCTTGTTTCCTTGCTTTATAGTCAGTGACTGCTTACCTCTTGCTGAGAGTGCTTCGAAACACTCCATTAAAGACAACTATCGAGGTTCTAAGTTTTGACAGGAGTTGAGTACTGAACAAGTAAGCTGCCCTTCTTGCATTCTTGCTGGGCGAGAATAGTTTGTTAAGATTTTACTAAGGAGAAGGATTGTTAAATATTATCAGGAAAAGATTCCAATTGATTGCAATCAACATATCAATCTTATTACAACCAAACAACTCATGAGAATCAAGGTCTGCTATACCCGAATCATTTTCAATGGTCAATGCTTGGAGCGTCTGGTGCAGGTGAAGACTGTTTACCAGCGTCTCTACCCAGTATTCCTTTGCTAGAGCAGCTTCAAGCTGTCAGCAGTGTACATGGAAGGGGAAGCTTTCATCAAGCTGATATGTTATTACTATCGGAAAACGTCAGCTTCGAACTCGATGTGTGTTCTTGCGCTTGTTTTGAGACGAGTAAATGTGGGAAACTGTTCAATTATCTGATATGATTGTTTTTCAGAGTGTTCTGGTATTCTAATGCTGAAGTTAATCATCTTTGCCTAGAGGATTCAGTCATGCTTGCTGTTTGCAATGAGAATGACGTCAGAGGGTGTATTTACCCTGCTGCTCACGTTGTTTTCTCCGATGCACTGGCTGTTCGGTAGCGCTACCTAAATGATGTTTTATAAAAAAATATTTTTAATTTATTAATATCAAAAATATTTTTCAAAAAATAAAAAATATTATTTTAATATAAAAAAATACTCTAAAAACAATCAGTATCTCAAACAGCTCTTTCCATAAACAATAATAATGATTTGCTAGCTTAAGAGTAAGTCGGGCAACATTAATAAAAGCGAAAGAACAAAAACTATCGCCGTTGCCGGGGATCGAACCCGGGTCACCCGGGTGACAGGCGGGAATACTCACCACTATACTACAACGACTTGACGATCGACTCGCCACAGTTAATTAATATAATGGAATAGTCATTTATTTAAACATCATAGAATTTATTTTCGAGGTCAGATATTTAATTATCAGTGCACCAACTTTAAAGGCCAAATAACTTGTATTTTACATGCAAAATATTTATTTTCATTTTTTGGTTAAGTTAATCCAAAACTATTTGAAATTAATTTTTTGGTGTTTGGTATGTAGGAAAAGTGTTTTGAAAAAGAAACAACGAGAGAATTAATTGGTGATGCGTCCCGAGATTTATTAACATTGTTAGGCACTTAGGCTCATAATATTTTCATTTGCCCTAATATTTTCGTTTGAGGGGATTGTTCCTCGACTTTCAAAAGCTTGCATGTTTAGCTACTACTAGCTATCTGGCCAGTGCTTATACGGGTTGATAATGTTTTTAACATAAAACAATATATATGTAAAAGTTTATAACGAGTTTTTTTTTTTACACAAAAAAATAATAATGATTGCAAATAAAAACTCTATGTATTCATTTAATTAAATAAATTAAAAATTATTTGTAATAATAAATAAATAAAAATCATTAAAAATAATTAAAGATTAAATCGAAAAATAGATGTTTATCAAAATATATGATATTATGATATTGCAATATAAATAATAAGCTCAGTTGTATTTAATAATTTTATTTTTTATAATTAATTTTTTATTGAATCGGATAATAAAAAAAAATTGGATAAATCTTTTTTTCAAATGCACAAAAGTGTCTAGTCATTACTCCCATGTTTTCGAAAAGGAAACAACTTTAATCATGAATTTAAAATTTGACTGGATGGTATTGTTTTTATAAAAATATTAAGATAATAATATATTGAATCAATCTTGTTAAACCTAAGTTATTTTTATTGTTATATAATTAAATAAAAATAATATTTAGGATAAAAATTTTATTGAATATAATAATATACATGATTTGCATCATGAGTTTGCTTGGCTGACTCAGTTCACTTAGGTTTTTTTAAATAAATATTATTTTTATCGATTTATTCCTTTAACATTAAGTTAATTCAGGATTGAGCTTTCTAATTTTATTTTTTTTCAAGATTATCCTAGAAAATTAACTCAACAAGTCAACTCATGTTAACCTATATAAATAAAATGTTTTTCATCTCAATATTAGATAAAAAAAAAATCATTGGATTCATGCTTAAAATCTATTTTTTAAGACAATCAACAATGCCTGCATTATTTGTTTTGTGTTTTAATTTTTTTATTTTAACCCGTGGTATAGTGCGGGCCAATTAAACTAATATTTTACTAAATAGTATGATAAGTTAGCTTATAATATATAGATTTATTTGAGAGTATGGTTGAACTTATTTTTCAAAATAATTTTTATTTAAAAATATATTAAACTAATATTTTTTAATTTTTTTATATCAACATGTTAAAATAATCTAAAAAACATAAAAAAAAATTCATTTAAAAAAAATCAAAATTTATTGTAAACACAACCCCCGAACATGGCTTTAATCGTTGATAATAGTAAACTGTGAAATCTAGAAAGACTTTCGCACCTGACTGACGTTACCTTATGGAAATGAAAAGGAAACCACCTGAGATCAAATAAGTGATCTGAAGTTTGGAATTTGTATAGTTTAGCCATGAATCTTGTACGGCAAAATAGCCTCTCTCCAATAATAAAATAGTTTTTGTTTTTGCTGACAAATTGCATATTTTAAAACTTTTATTTTTTTTTTGTTTTTGTACTTGATATTAAAAATTAATTTTAAAAATTAAAAATATATTTTTAAATAAAATTTATTTTAAAAAACAATCATAATCACCGTAACAAAAATAACCTTAGTATAAAATCTTCATTTCCAACAACATACCAACACCTACCAATAATATCTTTTCTAATAAACATATCACACTACTTCCCCATGTTTTGGACACTAATGCACAAGATTAGAAGTGCTGGTGAATTCAGCAATCTATACATACAACATTATCAGCCATCCTGCTTTCCATTTATCCCACTGTGTTTTCCCAAATAGCATCTCCAGGGCGCACAGCTAATTCTGCAGCAGCAACCGTGTATTGGACATTTCCGGCATCCGGGTCGCCAGCAACATGCAACACAGCTGGAACATTTGGGTCTCCGGCATTGTGTGCACTTGGGACGCCACCAGCATTTTATGCACCAGCTGGATCTTATACATTCTGAGCATTTAGGTCGCCACAGTTTGAACCCACAGCACTTGTTGGATGCATTCTCAGACCTAGGTTTTGTACGGAGATTCTGCCTCATCTTTTGGAGATGGATCTCCGCGGTTATATTCTCCATTTCGTATATAAACCTGCTGAGATGGCGGATGTAATCAGGATACAGTTCCAAGTTACAGTGCCCTCCTCCTTCGATCCATAAAGGCTCGTACGGTTCTTTTGCCATTTTCCACAGCCCATCACCATGTAACCAGTTCACAACATCATCCTCTGTGCCCTGCAAAACATACGATGCAACCCATCTCAAAACCTGCTTCAGACAGTTCAGTTGCAAAGAGCACATCATAAAAGTTACGTGGTCGGAATTGGTCAACCTAGTTTGAGCCAGATGAAATTGTCGACATGCTTAATAGTGAACCTCAGAGGATAACACGAAATGAAACCATGTTTACCATTGATATGTAACGTCCTTAATAGCCCTAACCACGAAATCAATGCAACTAGTTTCTGGAACTCGGTAAGATTTTCTCTCTCGGAAACGAAATGAAACCATGTTTACCATTGAAGATGGGAAGGAGATAGGTTGAAAGAAAAAGAGAGACGACGAGGCTCTACTGTCAATACTATAAATTTGAATTAGCTTAATTTTAACCAGGCATGGAAGACCTGGATCAAGTAATTGTGAACAAATTTACCATTAGGTTACAATAGTTCGAACATATACTTGATTAAATGGAGAAATTATGTAGCTATTTTCTATTTATCAACCCTAATCTTGTATCAAAATATAGGCGTTAGTGATGAACATCCACTAGCACAAAAAACCAAAAGGAGGCCATATGCTATAACACAAACAAAATACACACTTAATTTGTTATGTATTCACCTGCAACCTTCCAATTACTTGCTAACATACGGGGCGAATCCACTCTTTGTAGAATCGACCATGGATACCTTTTTTTCACGACTAAGCCAGAAAAAGAAAAGGTAAGCGGTTCTCACCTAGACACATCTCTTGCATTTTTTACACTATAACAATCAATTCATGTGCACATCAAGCACCATTTATTAAAAAATAAAAAACATATTAAATATTATATTGGTGATATTGTTAATAGAAAACAAAATGTTGTTCACGTAAATTTCCAATGTAATATTCTATCGGTAATTACCAACAAAATAAAAATAAAGAAATATTATGTTGGTGATACTATTAATTTGTACGGTTAAATTAATAATATTAAATGTATTCTTTAATTTAAATTTTTTTGTTTGATGTTTTTTAATATCAAATTATTTGATAGCATTTAAAAAAAAGTACTAAATCACCGAAAAATATAAAAATTATATTGGTGTTTCTGTCGGTAGAACAAACTCATTTTCTTTAAAGAATTATAGAGAATTATTAACTATTTTGTTATAAACCTACATATTCACATACAAGACATGGTTGTTGGTGATTCTAATAGTGAATTAATCAGTTATACATGATATATACCGATAATTTATTAGTCGGTGATTTGCCAATAAAATTTCTTGACTAATAGACTAACAAAAATTGATCATCTCCAAATTTTTTTTTCATCATTGATGCTAATATTATGCCAGCCTATCTTTTAAACCATTGACTGAATTACCAAGAAATCTAAAATCTCCAAGAAGACATAGTAGACAATATTTTTCCATTCAGTAAATCAATCGGTAATATTTTTATCGATAAAAACACAACTTTTACAATGATAGAATATTTCACCGGTGCAAATCTATAATCTCCAAGAAGACACTAGCAAACAATATTTTTCCCTTTAATAAATCAATTAGTAATATTTTTATTGATAAAAACACAGCTTTTACAATGACAGAATATTTCACCGTGTAAATCAATTTTCTATGTTGTCAATCCTTAAAATTGAACAAAGTAGATTGTTTTCACTAGATTTTAACTTAACCTTTGATGATTAATCAAGTTGACTTAGTATGTGTTTGCTGGCGTGGTGGTTTATAGCAAAAGTTAAAAAGTGAAGATGGTACCAATCACTTTTACTTCAATAGCTTATAAGCCAACATATTACCAAACACAATTAATTATGGCATTTAGCCTAATTAATCAATCCAAAATAATGATGAGTGCTCAAAGACACTCATTAAATTTAATTTACTATGTTTCGTGCATTATTATTTATGGTCATTGTAAAAGAAAAGGACTCCATTTAATATTCTTGGATTGCAAACTTCGCCATTGTATTGATCGAAATCACAAATTCCAGAAATCTCAATCAACTTGGACAGGATGACCTCATGCATATTAAAGCATTTCTGATCTCAATGTATTCTCAAGCTCTCGTACAATCAGTTGACTGGGCACCCTTTAAAAAAGGATTTGCCTGTCGAACCAAGGTCTCAGCAGAATGATAGCATGATAAAGAGTTTCTAAAGAAGACTACAGGAAGAAAGGATGCTTACATGTATCACTAGAACAGGGCTCTTCACCTTCCGAATTTTGTTTACATTCTGCATTTACGAGACAAGTGTATGTCTTAAAAATGGCAGCAGGGATAGAAGAACCAAAGACATGGTGCTCATTAGTCAATAAACCATTGGGATTTCAAAAGGTAGCAACGACCAAGTTAACCTGCTTACCTTGTAGATGTCAAAGCAAAATGTAAACTTCACATGGCAGAGCACACGGAGGCCGGAAAGAATGGAACTGTGCAAAACTACACCTCTCAGCCTTGGCAACTTCGCCGCCAAGTGCAATGTTGGCCCGCTACCAACTGACTGCCCATACAAAATTAAGTCTTCCTGACTGACTCCATACTGAGTCTGAAGAAACTCGTAAACCGCCTCTATATCAGCATACGTGTTGGATTCACTTGGCTGGACAAATCAACACAGTATATAATTACTTTGTAGAGGTCAATAATATCCGTGTGCTGTAAACTTCTTAAATTATAGGTAAAGTTGTCAGCTTGGGAAACCAGACAATAAGTAGTGCAACCAGTAAGTATCACTTAATCTCAACTGCCAGTTTATTTTCCTTAAAGAATAAACATCATAATCTATACTATCTCAACCATATGATATATATCTAGACAGACGAGCTCATTTGTGCTCTGGGTGGAGTTAACAGTTCTCCAGTTTCACTCTTATTTTCTCTCTCTCTCTCTCTCTCTCTCTCTCTCTCACTATAAACTTGAAGAGTATCATTATCACTTGGAGGAATGGTAATAGACGGACCACTATCCCCCGTTCTTTATTGTTGTTGTTGCTATAAACAAAGACGATGTAATTACTTTCAGTCTTTAAAGTAGATCTGTGCTCTGTTGGTTTTCCCTCGTATGTTCACTAAAAAGTTCTTTGGTATTAGATGACCCGGATTTTGCTACTGTTGGCAATGCAGCACTCTTGCTACTGTTCATAATGCATGGTCCAGAATCTCCTTTATGATCTGGCATTTCAAATTATACTGCTATTTTGATTACTTTACATTTGAACTCCTTGATCTCAATATCTTTAATTAGCTGGATTTCTTCGAACATGCCACTATGCCGTGAGGAAAATGCAGCTTTTGTTACAAGCTTAAGTTGAATGACAGCTTACCTTGCCAGATGAAGCACCATAACCAGAATAGTCATAGCTGCATCATAGCATTCAGATGGCAGAGATCATAATTCAAACCAAATAAGGAAACAGCAGGGGAGAGGGAAGAATAGCAAGAAAAACTGAAAGCTAATTAAAGAACAATAGCATGAGACAGTCATCTTTTCAAAAGAAAGAAAGAAAGAAAGAAAGTTTCCATGGCACACAAAAAATAGGCATGCATTTGAATGTAACTGAACCCACAAGCACTCTTAGGTTCAAGGCCATATCAAAGATTGGATCCATAGCGATGCACAGAAGTAGTTAAAATGAAAAGCAGAAATTTGAGAATACCATTGAATAGATCATGCTGAATCTTTTTCAGGATCTGAATTATAGAAAGACTGTGCCAGAAATGACAAGTAAAAACAGAGCAAAGAAACAGTAAAGTTAAAACCTCACAGGGCCCAAAATGCACACAAAACTCTGAAGAGAAGAAATTTGGCTTTGTTACCAATTATATCCAAATACAAGTCAGTAAGTATCAATTACTTTATCTTTAAGTAAAACAGAAGTCAATAATAAAAAGTTGAAAAAGACTGATGCCAGCTTGAAAACACCTTTAAATTACCATCCATCTTTACTCTAAAGAGTAAATATGACTAAATAAATAAAAATGGATGAGAGAGTAAATTAAAACCATTATTTGCTTAATAGCTTCAAACTATGCCACTAGCACCAGGGTAATTAAAACTTAACCACCACTACTCACAGATCTAACCCAACAAAATCCAGAACCATATCAGTATAACTGTTATCGGAAAAGAGAGGGGGGGGTGGGGGAGAAAAAAGAAAATTTTATGACAAAGCATTCATCCCCGCAGAGAAAAACAGCTACAGGCCCGTAGGGAAGCAGAGAGAACATTAAATACAAGACGCATTTCACAACAAGTTTCAAATTTTTACAATAAGAAGACGAAAAACCCACAATAATTGTCTCAGACAGTTTATAGGGGAGAGAATTTGCACTTTCCCAAAATAATTTTTTTTTGCAATAGTTTATGATACTAACCCCATGATATTAACTCTGAGATTGACCTTGAGCTGCACAAAGAGATCATAAAGCTGGCCAAGGTCAGCAGCATTACCATGAGAGTAAAGCACAGTGAGTCTTGCATAAGGGTTTTTGAGATAAAAAGCAACAATCTTGTTGCCTCTCTTTGTATCAATCAAGAGTATATCTAACGAACTATCATCAGCAAGAGGAAGTGGCATAGAAGGAGAAGTTGAGACCACAGAGAACTTGCCATTGTCTCTCTTCTTAATCTGATATGTAGGTGGAGATGGAGGAAAGAAAGCAAACTTTGCTGCTAATTGAGAGAGCATGCACCCCATTCACCCCTCCAACAGTGTTTTTAAATCAAAAACATAAGTTATCCAAGAGCGAACAACCTTGATGAGTTCACGTGTAGGGGAAAAGAAGATGAAATGATAGAGAGGTCTGTGGGTTGAGTGTAAAATGGAGAAACGATTTGCTTTCTAGAAGTAACTTTTTCTTGTTAAGAAAACAGAGAGAAATAAAGGGTGATGGTGCTAATAGAAGAAAAGTTTCTAGGGTTGTGGCTAGTGTTTTTGTCCAGCTAAATTCGTGTTAGCATCCTCATAGTTTTAAGGTTAATTAATCTTGCATATTTCAAGGAAGGAGAGAGGGAGAGGGAGAAATACTGAGGTAAGTCCACGTAGTGAAAACAGAGGACTGTGTGGGTTGGCGAGCGAGAAAGAGGAGTTGCAGGTGGTGGTGTGTTTATGTACGGTGACTAGTAGACTGGGGGTGGCAGAGGGAGTCTTTTACTATGGTAGAGAGAGAGAGAGAGAGAGATTGGGGGTTTGGAGCGGAGCAGTGCCTGAACTTCCAAACTCAGGTGAAAACAAGTGCATGACTTCATGGCTGTCAGTTGTACAGATGGAGTCAATGTAGAGAGAGATACGCAACTCCGCTACATGACATTTTTTTTCTGTCCATTTTTTCTGTTTGATTGCACCCTAATAATTCTCTGTACTCTCTCTTCCTTTTTTTACATATTGCTCTCTTTCTTCTTACAGCTACTACTGTGTGTTCGGTTTTTTCTTCTTATTGATGAAGACATTTAATAATGAAGTTGCAGTAAATATTATTTTTTAAAATATTTATATTTATATATATTTTTTTAAAAATTATTTTTAATATTATCACATTAAAATAATTCAAAAACACTAAAAAACTTAATTTAAAACAAAAAAAAATCAAACTTCCATGAAAAACAAATTACCCCGAAACCACAAATGGTTCTTAATATTTGCCTTGGTTTCCAAAGAAGCCATCAATATCTTTTGAGGAAGACGTAATCATATGATTAATTGACTTGATATAGAATCTTTATAAATTCATGGAGGAATATTTAGGAAATGTCGAGACAAAGTGATAAATCTGAGGAATTAATAATGCTTGAGAGGAGAAGATGTGTATTTTCTTAGCAAACAAGATTCGAAACCTTAATTAATTTTGTGCATAAGAGATTAAATTCTGATAAATGAAAATCTTGATTGTGATGTCCATTTGGGTACTACTTTATGGAAGGCCAAGATTATCTTTCCATCCTACAATTATTACAGGTCTGTATAATTATATAGTGGTAGATTGCCATGGCCTCCTCTTTTTATTATTATTATTATTTAAATAAAGTGTTTGTATTAATTTTTGTGTATTTTAACTGATTTTCATAAATTTTAAAATTAATAACTAAATAAATCTCCACGAGATTTCAAGGCAAAAACAATCAGTACATTGGGTGCTTTGATAATTGGCACAGAAGAAAATGTATGATTCCAGCTGCAGGCTGTGGCACATAACTTTTTCAGGCAATCAGCTAGCAGTGTAGTATCCATTTCCCAGAACAAAACCCATCAAAAAGTGGGCCCAAAGTCCCATCGTCCACCAACGAAGGACCTGTTGCGTCAACAGCTCCACCTGAAAGCAGCAGTTGTGTCCTTGTTGATAAGCAAATGGGGGTGGCGCGTGGGACACATTGATATAGTAGGTGTTAATTGTTGAAGGGCCCATCTCACTGAGTTTTGATTTTGTTATTTGGCTTACCTATTTGTCTTTCATTCTAAAATGATCCCACAAGGCTTATCACATGCTGATGACTCACCAAATTACTCCTCTTTGATTTTGTATTTTAGACGGCTCTCGTGTCCCCACGGCATCCCTTCTGCCCGTCTAGGATGCCACGTGTAGGATCAGGGATGCAAAGTTCAATTTTTTAGGATGACATAAATGATCCAAGCCACGAAAAAGAAGGGAGTGGCCTGGCCTCCCTTCAGATGTCTAGAAAGTTCTGTTAATATGCATCAACTCTATTTCGTGTTTTTTTTTTTTTTTTACAATGTGATTTGAAGTGATTTCTAAAAAATTTCTCATATATCACATTGATGAATTTTAGATTATTTTTTTTGGATTATTTTAATACTATTCTATCAAATTTATTTGGTAATCATGAATTGAAACACTTGAAGATTGAAATTTTATTTTTATATTTAATGTATGTTTAACTTAAAGATATGATTGGTTTTTTTCAAATGTATGACCCTTTTAAAACATAAATTATATTTTATAAAAATAAAAAATATATACTTTTTATATGGGAAAAAAAACCAACCATATCCATGCTCAAACACCCTCTTAATTAAGGTACACGCAATTGATTTTTAAGCTATTTTTATTTTATTTTACTAGTTATAAAACATAAATTATATTTTATAAAAATAAAAAATATATACTTTTTATATAGGAAAAAAAACCAACCATATCCATACTCAAATATCCTCTTAATATTAAGATACACGCAATTGATTTTTAAGCTATTTTTATTTTATTTTACTAGTTATATGCATTGATATAAAGTTAATATTATATTTTATGGTTGTTTGATGGAAATTTAGTTTGTTTTTTAAGCTTAGATTTTATTCCTTAAAAATTAATTAAAAATAAAAATCCAGGTCTAATTAGGTACTCATTGTTCGGAGAGGAAAGTTCTTCACCCAACCCGAACCCGTTGGATTGAAGGCAAATTCAAAAGATGGATTTAGATATTCTAGGTAGCTCTAGCCCAATCTAAATCTTGTTTTTAGATTAATTCTCTCTAGTTTTTAAAAATAATTAATTAATTCTTGTATTTCTAAATCTACTCCTAACTTGATTTTCTTTTCAACTATTTAATCTTACTTTTCAATTTATTTTTATCTGTTTTTAAAAATATAAAAAGAAAAAAAAAAGTAGACAATGTAAAATTGATAAGAAAAGAATATTTCTTTGAGACAAAGAAATAATACGATTAAGCATCATGACTATTGACTAAGTGATTGATTGATTGTTTTAAAATTAGATAAACTACTTAATTCATTTTGAAAAACCTAATGGAGTAAGTTATAATTTATTCTAAAAAATTAAACGAAATTAATTAACCTTAAAGATAAGGTGAACTAATGGTGCATTAATTCTAAATAAATATTGTTGGATGGTTAGATTGTCCAAGTGATTTTGTATTTTATAACAGCTCAGGATCGAAGTCATGCCAGAACTGATTCATTTTCTAGCACAAATATTGTTGTGTAAGTAAACTATTTGGACATGGAAATGAATATAGAGTTTGTTTAGAGAAGTCAAAAATATTATTTTTAAAGTGTTTATTTGTTTCACATCGATACAACACCTTCGTGATTCAATTAAACTTTATAAACCTCTGAAAAAATAAAAAGAAAAGATAAAGAAAGAAAATACTTTGTTTTATATATATATATATATATATATATATATATATATATTCTCTATGCAGTAACAATTTTATATAAACTTGAAATATTATAATGAAATTATATGATTATTAATGAAATAATTATATTTTAAATTAAATTTAATAGTTACTATTCAATTTTATCCCAACAATTGCAAATGTTAAAATTAATTCTAAAAAATAAATAAAAAATTAATATTACTGACATTATGTGTCAAGTATCATCTTTTGATGCTATGAATATCGATTTAAAATCATTAAAAAACTCCACAATGAGAGCTCATCTTTTATGATTTTCTTATAGATTTTCATTTAATTTACTACATTATAGAAACTCAAACTTATAAACACTTAAAAGAGAGTTTTTTTTTTTCAGTATGAAATAAAAATTCATTTATAAACTACACCAACAAATATGTTAAGTGGTGCGATTTCTAATTTTAGTTGTGCAATGTTGGTTGATCATCAAGATCATGACGACTTCCCAATATTGTACGATTATAAAGATTATGATGCACTTGATATTTTCCTGGGGCAATTTGAGATCATGTCGCCTATTCCAGTATTGAGTTCGTTGCTTGAAACTACACCAACAAATATGTCAAGTGGTGCAATTTCTAATTTTAGTTGTGTAATATTGGTTGATCATCAAGATCATGACGACTTTTCAATATTGTACTATTATAAAGATAATGATGCACTCGGGCAATATTAGATCATGTCGCGGATTCCAGTATTAAATTCGTTGCCTGAAACATCTGGGATCTTGAGCATGGATCTGCCTACATTAATGGATTATAAAATGGGGCATATTGCCGACATTGCCAAAACTCAGGATTTTCACGACGGAATCCAATTACCTGCGTTTGTGGGCATGGGGAAGATTTTTGGGGAGTTCATCCACATTTAACGCCTGTCTGTCAATCAGGAGAAGAACGGCTATGGACATATTTTTTAAGCTCCTGCTATGATGATCTATAGGATTAGAGTATAAGATGTTTCTACTGCTCATTTCTTTGCACATGTAGATTTTCTTTTCGGTGCTTATGGTTTATAAGTTACGTAGGAACTTGAATACAATCACACGGCTGCAATTGAGAACACCGAGACAGAAAAGAACTGCCGGTACAAGGTAGATGAGAGGAAGGAGAGAATTTTAAGAACAAAAAACAACGGAAATTTAACGACAACATTAAGGTTAAATTTTATTTCCGTAATCTCAATGTACTTGAATTTTTAACCCATTTTATATGTTAAACCCTATATTAGAAATTGTGCACTTAATCTTTAATAATGCTTGCTATGTGTTGCAAAATGCTTGCCGAAAAGCCATTGCTGTTGGGAGACCTTGTGTTCGCTGGAGATTTGTTAAGCTAAAGTTTTTGTAGAAGAAACTGAAGTGAGAAGAATGACGGACGTCGTTCTTCAAAATCGCCGAGAAAAAGGAACATATTGCGATGGTGATGCTCTGCAGGTACTTCAAGCTCCTTAACACGAGAATATTTGAAGAATGCTAGGTTTCAAGCTCCTTTTAACCTAGAACATTCAGCTGGATTCTTGTACCGTGTAAAATGACACCTACTCTTGAGAGTTTTAGGTGCTAGACGAGGAACATGGAAATAGAAAACATAAAATGACTTTTTATATTGCTTCATATAACACTTGGTAACACTCAAAATCAGTGTTTCAAAATTGTTTAAATTTGAATACTGGACATTATTGAAAACAAAGATTTGTTAAACCTTCGAGTACCCAGTTATCAAGTTATTAAAATAAAATCCCAAGCCACTTTAAGAATAAAAATTAATGTGAAATCCGATCTACTTGCAGAAATAGATTTTTAATATTGCTGAAGAATTATTTCATTTACACGATTGTATTTCTGGCAAATTTCATAACCCGTCCATCTGGATAACTATATCACATGCATCTACTAGACGTGGCAATGTAGGTCTCCGGTTCAACCATCTTTTCTATACGCGTGAAAGCAATCATTGAATCCAGCGACTTACTGAAATGCAACCGTGCAAGTTTCCAAACAGCAACAATTGACATCTTTACTTGAAAACACGAAAAATTTCTGTTTTATTGGAAATCAAAGCCAACATCTAACCACGCCTAACAATCATTCAAGGGAAGGAAAGGGCGAGTTTTTTAGGACACGCCTTTCTAGGAAAAGGATCTATAAACCATGTTTGATCAATGCCAAATAGAATAGAATTGCGACAATACGGACTTCTCATCAAAGCAAACAACTAAGCACCAAAAATCTTAATTGCAATCCAGCAATACACTTATAAGCCATGTCCAATGAAAATTTGCTTGAATTGATAAAATTACTATAAAAATATGTTTCATAGCTACAGCCCAACAAAACAGGGAGCCAGCAGGGCTCAACCTTAACCTAGGAAATTCATAATCACCAAATGGAGCACCAAATTGCAGAGAACAAAATCAGCAAACGCGCGCTCTGGTGCTAAATCCTGTAATTGGTTGAAAGAAACATCAACTATTTGTAATACAAAAATAGGGAATGCTATCAACACTCACTTCAATAGTTAAACATTCAATTAAACTGCCCACATAATGACTCCTTGTTTCACTCAAGCTGATAACTGCCTTTAGAAAGTTTAGGCCAAATGCCAAATCAACTTTCAGTTTCTCTTTACCAAATAAATGACCAGTTATCGGTTGGAGTGAGAAAAATGGTTCTGACTGGACAGTTTAAGCGCACAAGTGTTTGAAAGCAAGTTTCAAGGAGTTCAGTAGCACAACTCTACAAAACTTTAAGAAAAATATTAAAAATGTTAATTCAATTTATTCCTCCACTCCCTCTTGGGGGTTGGGGGTGGTTTTATTTTTTCCTCCATTTTCTCAATAACTACCATAAGATGAAAACTTAACAGAATAGTCTTACCTTGAATTCCTTGTTTTCCTTGTTCACTTGGATACGGAGACAAACTGTGACAAGTGAAACAAATTAATCTCTCTATTGTGAATTTAGCAGCCGTTATCTCGCTAAACAATAACTACTTACCAGCAAGGACTGCAGTCCCTACACAAGAAAGTACACCAGAAAGAAAAGAGTTGAATGGAAATGACCCAACAATGGCCATGTAAACTACCTGTTGATCACCAAAACAAGTTAAGCAAGCTGGACAGCATAACTAACCAAACTTACATTGAACAAATCATGCAAGAGGATTATAAGGGAGGGGGGGATAAGTTTGAGATAGCTTGAAATATGTGCTTGGCACAACAGATAAATTCTATATAAAATTACATCCTGAAATGG
The DNA here is from genome assembly GCA_033617975.1 of Populus alba x Populus glandulosa. Taxonomy (NCBI): domain Eukaryota; kingdom Viridiplantae; phylum Streptophyta; class Magnoliopsida; order Malpighiales; family Salicaceae; genus Populus; species Populus alba x Populus glandulosa. The sequence continues at coordinate 14,102,612 of CM066145.1, read as the reverse complement.
TCATTGAGTGTTACCCTTTGAATTCAAACAAGAATGCATCTTTGATGGTAAAAAACATGAGTATTTCTAGAAAGAGAAACTGGATTAGAGTACTTATGCTATTCTAACTCAAAAAGAAGAAAAACATTCACAAAAGGGAGAAAAGGCATTAAAAATGCAGAAACAGCAAGTTCTGAAATTGCAGCACCTCCTCCAGGTAAATAATGCAGCAAAGGAAGAAGAAACTGGGAAATGAAGCTTTTGGAAGGCAGAGACCAGAGGAAAGGTGTGAGATTAGCATAGATGATCTTTATGCACTATTGTTCTTGTAAGTTCTTACTATTATAATATTTCCATGTATCAGTATGCACTGTAAATCTATTCGCACATGTATATTCCAAGACACCCACCATTGAAAGGAACTTTAATGCTTTTTGTTGGGTGTATATAAAGCTTAAGGTGCATATAGAGCACAGCCATAGTATATAAAATCTGGTTGATGTGCCAGCTTATTTGAAAGATTAGAAATCTATCCGTGATTTTTTGAACATAAAACTGCCTTTGGTTGCTACCCCCCCTTTTTTTTTGCTCCATAATTACAGGTATGAGCTTTTGTGCCAAAGGACATGTTGCTAAATCCAGCTTTTGTTTGAATCTAAAATGAGCCCTTTAAAAGAGATGAATGACTGTTGCATCCGGGATTCATCAAATATGTCACAGGGCTCATAAGTTCTCCATCTTGTTTTATTCATTATTGTTTGGACCTTGAGACTCATTGGTTTTCAGGCAATTCCTGAGCTTCTTGGTGTGGTGGTTAGTACTCCAACAAAATGAAAATAATGTCCTAAAGCTCTGAAAATACACCAGTGAGTAAACAAATGCTTAACACTTTCTTCCTCCCCCTTTTCCCATGATGCATCCATTTATTCCCTCCAACTATGAAAAGATACGGTAGGACTCAAGGATGTGTGCCAAATGAAAAAAGTGACGCCATGTGTAGCAGAAATTTATATCAGCACACAAGACAGCTCCAATGACCAATACAAGGAATAAAATAGAGAGAGCATTATCAACATGACTCTGGACAACAATGACCTAAATCATTAAATTTTTTTGGCCCTCCAAGTTCTTCGCCCTCATTTGTTTTTCCAGAACCGGACCCTTAACTTTATAGAAGTAAGAAAATCAAGATGCACGAGTTCACACAATCAGGTAATACAACCAGAAAAAGAAACGCACTTGACTAACTGATACCTCAGTTAATGGAACATTTCATATACCGACATTTTACCTCACAATCATAGTTGTTTTATTATTACTTGATTCTAATAAACCTCTAAATTTGCCTGAATCTGACATTATTCTTTATCATGTTCATCTTCCACTGATCCAATCGAATCCATCACAGATCCAATTCCTAACATTACTACCTCATCGAAACAATAAGCCGATCCTTCAAATCTCAAAAATCACCGCATCAGAATCGAAGTAAAATAACAGATCAATAATAACAATAAAAAAAAAGTTATAGGAAAGCTGTACCTGAATTATAGCAGTGAAAACTGCAAAAACCACATACAGATCGATAATCTGGACACCAAAAATAACTCAATTTTAGAGCTTCATCATAAAAAATTGCAGGAAATAAAAGATAAAGAGAGCGAGAGAGAGACCTTGAGGCTAGTAGGAGTGGCAGTATAAGCAGAACGAAGGGATTGGAAGAGAGCTTGGGCGTCTCTGCTGGTCGTTCTCGCCATTATCAACACTACCTAGCGCAAAGCTTCCAACTCTTTCTTTGTTTTTATCGGAGGTGGAGTCTATGCAGGGAATTGCCCTATGAAGTCAATTTTAGGGATTGCTAATTGGAAGGACCAAACCGACGCCGTTACGAGCCGAAAGAGGCTAGGTGGACAGTGAATGCATGATAAGGGCAGTCATGTAATTTGGCAACTGTTAAACGTGTGTGTCCACGTCACATGTGAATTGTTATTCTGCTGGTTCAAGCCAGTTTCACGAGAACTCCATTAAAATTAAAAAAGCTAAAAGCGATCAACCGTGGATAAACTCAAATCAGTAAGGCGCGGTCAGGGGTAGTTTTGTCTTTTCAAAGAAATTCATTGGGCATTTCCGAAGTAATTAGGGGCAAATGGTCTCCACAGCTTTTTTTCACGCTAAAATGATTTTGTTACCTTGAAAGCAAAATAATAATGTATATCTTTTACTTCGGGGTATTTATTTTTGTCTTTTATCAGTTTTATTTGCACAATAAATTATCTAAATTACCTCTAAAAGCTAAAAAAACAGTTGACATGAAGGGGCATTTGTGTATTTTCATTCTGGTTTTCTGTAATAATCGATTTGATACAGGGGTTGATACTTTTTTTTACTAAATATATAATATTATTTACATAATTAATAGAGAGGTGCCTGAGAGCTTTGGAAAAATCGGATAGAATTTTCTCAGTAAAACCCTACCTTCCTAGATGGTGCGTGTGGTTTCATTACCTCCAGTTCAACGTCAACGATTTTTTTTTTATCATTATTTTCTCTCATCTAACCCTAAAATTGCAACTTTTTAATTAGATTTTTTTAGATTTAGTTTTTATTTTTTTAATTAGTATTTATCTTATTTGAAATTAATTTATAAAATTAATTTTTTTTTTAATTTCATCCCTTATAGATTTTTTTATCTGTTAGGTTTGATATTCATTCTTTAATTGTTATTTGTTTTTATTTAAGATGGTTTGTAAAATTATTTTTTGTTACAAGATCATCCTTCTTGATTTTTTTTTTCTATGAAATTTGATCTTTATTTTTTTTATTATTGTTTTTCACCTTGATTTTCTAATGGTTTTTTTTTTGTTTTTTTTTTAATTTTATTATTCAACATTAAATTTATCAAGTGTTGAGATTCTTAATTGAGTCTAGGTCTAGACCTTAATGGATTGCAAGTTTAAGAGATTAATCCGGATTTAAAAGGTTCTCCTGAGTTTGCTTTGTTTTTTTTTTCTTTTTTAATCTCATTTTTATAGTTTTATCATCCAATATTTATTTTTTATCATTTCTACGAGATTTTTCAATCGCTTTGAGATTATCACAACTCTTTGTTAAAAAACTTTTTTTGAAAAAAAATTAAATAAAATTATTTTATCCCATCCTTCAATATTGATTGATCTAGTATTGCCTCAGTTTTTTTTTTTTATCTTCGCTAAATTATTTTAGATTCTGCTTTTTGAAAGGAATTTTATTTTTTTAATTTAATTTATTTCGTTATTCAATATTAAATTGGCTAGGCATTGAGCTTGTTTATTAAGCTCGATTCTGGGGTTGAACAAATTAGAGTTTGAGAGATCAGCCTAGGTTTAGAAGGGTTCATCTGGGTTTTTTTTTTTGTTTTAAGTTTTTTTTTTCCGTTACATCCTCAAACATTTTCTTGGATTTTTCCCCACTTCCTATGAGATTTTCCATTTGTTTTGAAAAAATACTAGTTACCTTGGGCATTTTTTTCAGTCTTCGTTAAATTTAACTTTTTTAAAAAGACTTTTATTTTTTAATAAATTAAATTAATTGATCAAATACAAACATGAGATCCTCGCTTTATAATATTATTTTTTTGTTTGCTTTTCAAGATCGTTCTATGAATACAGGTAGTCTAATTGAATTACATGAATCTTAGATTTTTCTTAATTCTTAGAAAACATTGATATTACATGAATATCTGTTTTTTATGTTATATATATATATATATATATATATATATATATATATATAAAGGCCTTACACACGGTGTAGTATGAGTCATCTAACTAGTTAAAGACAAAAAGTAAAAGGGTCGAGTATTTCATTGTGGATTGGGACAATAAAAGAACTATTTTGTCATTTTCAAACAAAATCAATCAATTAGGCGTTGGGATTTTTCATGTAATTCATTAGTCATTATTATATTGATTTGAGCCAATTGGTCTTTTTATTATTTTCTAGCATAATAAAATTATTTAATTACCCTTAAAAGAAAAAAAAAATTAAGCTGACTTTTAAAGGCTTCTTCGTCTCTTTTATTTTTCATGTATAGTGAAATGACTGAATTACTCTTAAAATAAAAAATTATTAAGCCAACATCTAGGGGATTTTTTGTGTTTTCAACTTGGTTTTTGGTTATAATCAAGTTCACATAGGGTTAATTTGGTATTTTAATAAATATAAAATATTATTTAGAAAGGAAAAGTGGTTTGCGTGTGCCATTAGGTGGGAGACACCCATGTTGTTCGGGCGAAATATGTGAGATGTCGTCCAACGACAAAACAATGGCTTTCTATGTGGTATTCAAATTGTCTCAACAACCCCTTCATACCAGGGTGGTGCATATGATAAAAATACATCGAATGTGGCAGTGGTAACCCTTTTTTTACTTTTTCTGTCTCCTCTTTGATTTCAACGTCTTACCCTCTAATTTTTCAAAACAACTATTCAATTTATTTTTTCTTCAAATTTGGATCATATCTTTTTTATTACTATTTATTTTATTAGAAATAATTTATAAAATTAGAATTTTATTTCAATTTTATCCTCTTTCAATTATTCTCACCTATTATATTTGATCTTATTCTTTTGATTGCTATGTATCTATGTACCTCTACATTCACAAATTCTCTGTGTAAATTAGAAGGACTGACTTCTCCATCAATAACACAACAAGCACCATAAACCCATAACAAGCACTAATCTCTTCATTAATGATATTCATTTTTCTCCACTTATCATGAGATTATTCTTCGTCATTGCTTCAATTACTGTAATTCCATGCACCACAAGGTATCTACAAACCACCTTTTATGCTCTGTAAGGTAAATTAATATAACAAATATCTATAAATATCTTTGATCATCAATAAGCAATTCAAATTCATTCAAGAGTTTCATACTAGTTAAGTCACACACACCGTGCTATCTTCATTCTATTTCTCTTTGTAGTATAATATTTCTCCTCCAATATTTAATGAATTAAGCATCATACGGCTCCATATTCCAACATGAAACTTGTTTTGCAAAAGCAAATGAGCCCAGCTATATCGATCTTACACACTTTGCCCAATATATAGCTATGGAAATCCAATTCAATCCTAAAATTTACACGACCTTATTAGGGTATATTAAAAAATGATGATAGTTAATCATCCAGTAGGTATTTAGTAATAAGAGTTTGGGATCAAAAGGTTTGTTCTTCATATGGTTTCAAATTCGAGTTTTATGGTTGCTAATATGATATTTATTGGAGACTTAAATGGTCGTTAATTTTAAAACCCGCAGGATTAGTCGAGGTACACGCAAGTTGACCTGAACACTACATAATCAAAAAAATAAAAATGACGATGATTTTAGCCTTCTCCACCGTTCCCAAACTTGGCTCTTCCTCTTCATCCTTTTTTTCTCGAGCTCCGCTAAATTCGCTCTCTCTTAACCACTTGTAATCCCACGCTTGATATTTTTATTTTTCTTTTTCTTTTTCTTTTTTGTATTGGTTAAATTTTGAATTGAAATTAGCCTGCCTTTTCTTTTTATTTTGATTTTTAATTTTACTCCATCAGTGTGCGTATGTTTGGCGTAAAATGGAACTATGCAGAAAAGGGGGTGGGCGGTAAAAGATGACTTAAAACCAACTACAATTGATGTTGTAGTTGTTCTTTATTTGTTTTTAGCTCACAGTTTTGGTCTCTTCAATTTGAAAGAAAGAAACCTTCTTACCTAACTGACTGCTGTGCTTTTCCTACTAGGTTGTGGTCTTTGGATGCAGTGGTGGCTGTGTCAAACCGCTTAGAGGTTACAAGCTTAGTCAACCTGGTTTCATCCATGGAAGAAGGAGGGTTGATGGTTTTGAGATTCCTGTGGATTTCAATGGGGAACCGGGAAAGAGAATTCTCAATGCTGTCGAGACCTTGACGAAGTCTTTCAGTTCCCTTTCAGCATCGAATCTCCTGCTGGCACCACCTGTTAATGTTGATGATCTTGCACTTGCGGTAGTAAATGCAGTGATATATGATGACTTCTTCTGTGTATTTATAATTGAACAAATCAAGGAAGCTGCAGCAAAAGTGAAGGTGTGAATTAGCTTATCCATCAATAGAACACCTTTTCCGTTTGCTTTTGGATAAAAGGCAATATTTGGTTACAAAATGAAAATTGACTTCGAAAGGGAGAAAGATAACATCATTTTCTTAGAAACTACAGTAATTGCTTCTAGAAACATTGCCTCCAGTTTCCTGGAAAATGCATGCTTAGGTGAAATTTCAAACTTTGGACATACATCTAGTCGATGGCAATGTATCCTCGAAGTGATATAAAATTATTATTGTAATGTCATTTAATCATGCTGAAACCTCATCTACTTGAGCTTTTGTTAGTAGTATTCTTGGTTTCTATTAAAAATAAATCCATCTGCCGCAAAAACTACTTACAAATTCCCTATAATTGGCATGGATAGCTTAATTGTAATTAAATGCTCAATTTCTTCCACAAGCTTAACGGGCTGCGAATATGCAAGCTCAAGTGAATATACAGACACTTTCGACAGATTTCCAGTAGATGACAAAGGAGGATATGGGGAGATTTCTGTTTCGTTATAATTTCCTTCCTCGCTTGACTGAAAATCAACTCCCGAGGATCTCTCTGGAAAGGAGAGATGTAGTCACACCAGATGAAAGCACAGTTCTTGATTATGTCATACCATAATCTTCTGGTCCATAGATTAATATTAGGGAATTGGGTTTTATTTTAACATTTTGTTGGAATATATATGCTGGTTTCATAGCAGGTTAGTTGCACCAGACCGATCCAAGGCTCGATTCACATGTCAAACTAGACAGTGAAGTCCGGTTCTTATAACAGTGATTTTGGAAATCTTTCTATCAAGCAATCATAATAGTGAATCTCCTTGCGAGGGGACACCCTCAAATGGTAGTTTAGCCATACAATTTTAACTGGAAGTGATGAGCTCTGCTGCAAAGTGATATGAAAACCACACCTTATATAAGCAATAACTGTAGCAATATTTAACACGACAATTGCTTCTTTTGAGATCGATTAAGCCGCTAAGTATTAATCATTGATGCATCAGAATCTACACTAAAGAATCACAACTTTGTGCTCCAAATTGAAACAAAATGTTGCTGCAAAACCACTCCCCCTCTGCTCTGCGTAGATAAAGAATGCCTAGCCATGCCGTCCGTCTCTTTGCAATAGATCACTCCGTAAGATATCTACTCAAAATAATGTTTAAAAAAAAAACCAATTTCAAGATGTTAAAATTATATTTTTAAAAAAATTATTTTGACATCAATAAATCAAAATAATTTAAAAGCATAAAAAAATTAATTTCTTGTAAAACATCGTTTGGCAGCGTTTCCAAACAACACCTGTTTAGGAAACATAAAAACAAACTCAAGGCACAGTAAAGTATTCTCCTTCACAAAATGATGCACAACTTTCATGTAACCGATCCACCTATGGTATGCACTTGCTTCTCTCAGTTTCTTTCTTTCTACATCTTCCAGCGCTACTCTATTTTACAACCTTAAACCACTTGAAAACTGGGAAGCAAGCATGGTTTTCTAGACTAAAGAATTATTACATAATTTGTCATCATGCTCGGCGGTCCAATTACTTGATACAAAAATCATAATTGACATTCCATTTCAATCCTAGCCACTTAATACTGTTATATTATCTACAGAGCTCTGATTAAATTCCATAACTTTTTTTTCCTTGATCTCTATTTTTAGTTTTTTTAAAAGATTTCCTGACCTATTTAGAGGTATTATAAACCTCTAGAGAGACAAGCTTTATTAGTTTTATGTTTAGATAAAAATTTGAAGTTACAAGTAATCTTTAAAACAATTAAAAATCCAAAAGCATAAAAAAACCTAAAACAAAAATCTAAATTAAACAATAATTTTTAAAAAAAACACCTAGAAAAAATAACAAAATTAGCTTAAATAGTAATTTTTTGGTTTAATTTCGAGAGATCCAACATTCTGATAAATAACATAATAGCTTCTTATAATATTTTTTTTTATGTTTTCAGATTATTTTAATGTACTAACATAAAAAATAATTTTAAAAAAATAAAAAAATATTATTTTAATATGTTTTGGAATGAAAATCACTTTAATAAACAAACACTGCTACATCCCGAACACAGGAGGCTTCCCAAGCCGTAGAATTCTTGTGTTTTCATCTAACCTCTGTAAATTTTAGCGATGCTATACCTGGTCACTTCAACTGAAGATTTGGAAAGATGACAAGTTTTACGTTTCCCTTTCATATTGAAAATATGTAACTATCGAAGTGGTGTAGAGCCTTTTCAAATAGAAAGGATGCACTCTTTCTTCTGTGGTTATTTTCTTACTCAGGCTGTGCATAGCACAACATACGGATTTTAACTCCACTTCTTGGAACGTAGAAAGTGGAAGTACTAGAAATTAAGAGTGGAGTAAATTTACTTGAAAACAAAGCGCTTAAAACAAAACAAGGGATTCTCGGACATGTTTGACGAACATCTTGGGACCACAGCAGACAAGCTGTTCTTCCTCGCCAGATGATTTTTGGAAGTGACTTGGAACTGATGCATGCAAACCTGTTCGTACCATGACATTGTGTTTACCACAGGGAACTTCTGAAATCCAGATGTATTATCGCGGTCTATATTCCTTACGGGACTTGCCGGCAATGGGAACCGTTTGGATGTGCCAAAGACAGAAATAGGGTCCACAGCCAAAATGAATGCTGGAAAACACTGCGGCATGTCTGTCATCCGGTATTGCTATTAGGTTTGTTTGAGAACTAGATAGGTGGCCGGGTTAAAAAATTTTAATATAAAAAATATTATTCAAGCAACGTCAATGTTTTCAAATAAGTATGAGAAATATAAGATTTAGATAATTAATTGGGTTAATAAACTCAATTAATTAAATAATATATTTTTTAAAAAATTACTAAAACAATAAAAAACACAATGATTAATTATAAAAAATGAGTCAATAATATATTTGAGAAGAACAATAAATAACTCATAAACTCACTGTCTGTCTCTTCACCATAGACACCGCCCTGCAACTAAAAAAAAACTTCGCAAAACAATTTTAATACCATTATACAAGGCTACACAATACACACTAAAAAACATATGCATGGGACATCAAAACCAAGAACTATCAAATACAATATTATAAAGTAATTATTTTATGTTTATATTTAATCAAATAATTTAATTTAATTCAAAAACAATTTTTTTTTTTTTTGAAAAAACTAAATTTAACAAAGAAGAATAAAAAACAAAACCCAAGATAACTGAAAGTCAATTTTAAAATCAATAAATAATCCTATAGAATGTAAATAAAAAAAAATAAAGCACAATTTCTAATTAAATAAATATTAAAAGGATGAAACTTAAAGAGATTTTGCAACAAGTTCATTGTCCCTCTTCTTTTCATGGGACTCTCAATTAGACAAGACTGGACGATTTCAAATAAGCAAGCAACAGCCTTAAAGCTGTTCAAGATTTAGACAGTTTCTACCAACACTTGCTTCTCTTGAGGAGTAGCTTCTAACCACCAATTAATAGATAAACGTTCAATGAAGCCTCAGGAACTCCGCAGGTCAAACAATCCAAAAGTTTATTAACCAAGCTGGGGCATGATCATCAATACAGGACACATAAGTAGCAGAGTCAACTCACAGACAATTCCATCACTAACAAATAAGGCAACTAGGAAATAACCTAGCAGAGTCAAGATAACTAAGACCTACAACTCTTGACAGGATATTCACTTCATGTCGACACATTCTACCAACAAGCATCAAACAAACTTCACCTCAGTTTCCCACAAACAGAAGCATTAAGGCGTTTTGGTCTCCCAAAGCCCAGCTGAGCCTTCTGCAGTTGGTTTAGACACAGGTACCTCACCCTTAGATGGCAACTGCATGGACCCAGAAAAGCTGTGTCAGGACAGTAAATTTTGACAAACAGCAGATTTTGGAAGAAAGATAGATCCAGCAAATAGGTATAACCAAACTATATTTTCTGTATGAATTGCCAATATAATATTGTATGGCGAGGATAGCTTCTCATCCACATTCTTCTTCTTTAGTTTTTTAATCTACCTTCTGAGCTTCCACATTTTTTTCTGCCATGAAATGGTACTGCAGACACTGGTCAGTATTATACACTCGGTATGCAACCTAAGGCAGTTTAAGTTACTGATTGAAGATGAAAGCAATTCTGTTTCACAACCCAAAACACAGCAACATAGAGAAACTAAAGACTAAAGATGAAGTATATAAACAGTGCTATACTCGTCATAGCAGTCTGTTTCAAAAAGACATGTAGGAGAAGAATAGCTTATAAAAAGACTTAGGTTCATGAACTCTGGTATGTTCCAATAATATACCAAAACCACATTCAGACCATAAAACTAAAATTCTTACAGACGCAGCAAAATCAAGACATTCCTATAACTTTAAAAGGAAAAGTGGCATTGGGACAAAATAAATAAACGGAGTGGAATCAGTTTGTTGTATGTTCATCGGTTACAAAAGTACAATGAACCTATTGATGAATAAGAGGCCATTTGTTTACGCGGTGGAGATTGCGTTTAAAGCAAAACGCAGGAGTCAAGCGTTTGGTAAAGAAAACCACTAGTTACTGTTCATGGGCCCCATTATTTTGTGTGTATGCAACGCAGGATTGGAAGAAGCAGCCTTCACGTGCTTTTCTTGCTTGATACACTGTTCACAGAATTGCACTGTTCACTTAAAAATAGTGAATAGTGCGATTCACTTGCACTGCGTGAATTATTTTTTTTTGAGTGTTAATTTTTTTAACATTTAAAAAAAAAATTAGTTTAGAGTGAATTTTATACCTGATAATATTTTATCTAATTTTATTACACGCTAAAAAAATTATGGAAACTATAGTTCTTGTCATATGTAATGGAATTGTAGATGGTTTCATGAAATATTAAAAAATATTTTATATTAAGTATGATTTATTTCATGATGTAATAGCAATAGTTAAATCCACAATATTTAAATTAAAAATCATCAATATTAATATATATTTTTTAAAATTATTTTATAACCTCAATTTTAAAAGCATTCTTAGCTAAACACATTAAACTACTTTTTCTTCAACCTTAATTCCAACCACAGTTTTAACCAAACACTTATTTTTTCAAACCAACCTCAACTAAAAGTACTTTTTATAAAACAACTTTTTTCAAACCACAACCACATCAGCTACCGCAATACCAAACACACTCTAAACTGCATGAATATAAATTCTATATTTTAGTGGTAAATAGTTATTAGGAGCACTCTTCAAATATATGCCCCTGGACAAACTATTAACGAATTTTCAGCAAGCAAGTTAAGGTGCACCCAAAATCATAACACTACAAGAATACCACTGGATGTCCCAATTTAAGGCACAACACAAATCATAATATACCTTGCATTGAAGACTTGTAATTGTTGACTTCAGTAAAGCATCCCCAACAATCAACCTCAACTTCTTGACAAAATCCTCCCTGTTTACCTTCTTTGCCTGATAAAATAAACAAAAGGGTGATCAAATATATCATGAGAAACATTTGAATTAGAATGAAAGACAATAAAAGATCTTGTGATTTCAAATACCCTGAACAGTTCATAATTGTTAGTTATGAGTTCCATGTCTTTGCTAGGAACTTTATTTGAAATTGCTGCAAACAACATAGGAAAAGGCATCCATGGAGATTTCGGAGCTCTGGTACTGCTTGAACTCAGACTTGGTGATTTTCCAAGAGATCTCCCAGACCCCGAAACTGGTTGAATTTTGCCTCCCTTGAAGATAACAAATGCTAACAGTTTAGTAGCTCAGGCACAGTTACGAACATCAGAAGCTAAAAGCTCCAAACGAAACCAGTCAACAATACCAACTAGGCAATCTTGTCAAATGAGACATAATGACTTCCAGGCAACCATAACCATATGCTCTAGGCACATGCCAGTGAAAGGAACTGTTCAATTTTGTCTTTTAATGTTTACACAATCCATCTATTATTCTAGCTTGTACAGTTCAAAAGCAAGCTTGGCAACAGATGCTGTTCGTTTCAAAACTTTTCATTGTGCGGGCAGCTCTATCTTAGACAGAATAAGACTCGTGAGTAATAAATCCAACAATTCAACTTTCATTTCATATTTTGTGCTTTCTTAAAGCACGAGTTGTCTTCAGTCTAAAAGGGACCATACTACGCAGGCAAATGAAGAAGCATGCATCTCCCCAAACAGTACACGCAAAACCAGCATTAATTTTTTCACCCGCTATATATTGCATAACAAACAACACACATAGCACAAGTAAAACCAACATTAGATTTTTCACCTGCTATATATTGCATAACAAATAATGGATAACAATCCTGACAAATATACAGAGAGAAAAATAGTTGCCATACCATATCAGCAGTTGGGGACTCATTAAGATCAACTGCAGAGGACTCAACTGGTAAGTTCAAATCAACTGCAGAGGACTTGACTGGTAAACGTCCCTGACATCCATGAGAAGTGGTCACCCCTGAAATGGTATGCTTACTCTCACTACCAACCAGAAACCCTGCAGAAAGAAAACAAAATACTACAGCAAAGTACAAAAGAAGTTCCAAAAAGAAAATTAGAGGTACTCATACAGCATCTGCAGAAGACACCGCTGACAAAGTCATTGAATCAATGGTTGAGGTGCTGATTGATCTCTTGAATGTAATAGAACACAACCAAAAGGAGATTTCCCCATCATGGATGAAACTTTTATCTTAAAACTACCATCCTTATAAATTTCAGCATCCAAGGAGGTTGGACTTTTGAAATGATACCTGTGCCCAACCATCAGAATTCATTGGCCATGCTCCATCCAACAAATCACTAATGATCGAGGAGCACAAATCCAACACGAGCAAAGATTTCATTCCAATCCTAAAAGACAAATAGATACATACATACATATATATATATACACACATATATATATATATGCATGTATTAATATGTATTTATATATTTATATGTCATACATGCATTTGTGTGCATGTTTAAATAACTCATGCCAAAACTAACACCTCTAGAAGAAGTAACATATCACCTTCAGTGGTGGAAGAAATCTTGAAACTAACAACGAACTCCGGATAAATGTGGGTGTTCATATTCATATTCCAGACTATATACTCTCTTGGACTTTCAAGATCATCCACTCCACTATCAAAATTTTCACTACTAGGATGGAACTGCCGACTCCCAGACTGAAGAAGCTCCATGTTTCCCATTATTACACGACAAAATACCAGGTGTCGTTCTCCATTTTCGTCAACATCACAATACTTGACACTGTAAACAAACCAAAAGTTGAATCCTCCACAACAGCACAGTACTTAAAGGAAAAAGAAAAAAGAAGAAAAACAAAGTTAAAACCAGTTATATAAGAAAACTATCACAGAAAACGCATCATATGCATTTCTGAAGGCAGGCGACCCGTGGCACAGGCAGCAAAACATGGAAAGCTTTTTTCAGTAATTCTTAATACAAAAGGTTGAAAGAAAATTTTCAAGGTTAACAAATCACATTGATCCAGATTAAATTGTTCAAAGACTTGAACTCTTCATTTGAGGATTTTTTAACAGGACACAAACACAAACCAGGAAATCTCACACCAATATAATAGATGGTAGATATGTGAAAAAAAGAGCTGAAATAGCAGCCACCGTGACAGTGATATGAATAGCAAACAGATTCTTTCTGTGAAATAAATGAAGTTTTTTTAAAAATAAATAAATAAATCATGCAGATCTTCATGAGAAGCCTCAAAAGTGTAGCTTTATCAGTCAATTGCTCATGTTACCAAATTCAACAGTGAGAATTGATAGGCAGCTCCTGAGAACAGCCCTGTAAGTAATTTTCCTAAATCTAACAAGACAACCAAATTGAAAATAATAGGATTACACACAACTTCATAGTATTATTAGACAAGCATGGCATAGAAAGATCAGCAAACTCCAAATTAACTTTTCAAAACCAGACTGACAAGAAAAGGGGATTCTTCTTTAAAGACAAGGATGACAATTTTCTAGCCAGTCTAGCGCTACTGTCTTAGAGTAAAATGAACATTTTACCTTGAGAAAAACATGATATACTGGGGTTATTGCTAGACTATGACTGACAATTTCCATTTTAGACAAAACAGGAAAAACATCCAACCTGGTGTGACAACAGTTTGCTGCAGATAGATGAACACCAATGCCGTGTTTGGAATTTGTTGTGCATGGACCACGTCCAAGTCCATACGACATGATTGTGGAGAGTGCTCCTTTGGAAGAAGCAAGCCAGGCATATCGAACATTTGCATCTCCACGATATTTCTCTGTTAGTGCAATCTGCTTCTGGAAAAGCTCAAATCGAGCTTGCATCAAAGTACTAGAGCAGCGATAAATATCTACAATGTCTGCACCGCCAAAAGGTTTCATAACTGTAACAAACAACTTCTTTACAGTATCAGAATCCAACATTTGCTTAAAAGACTCGGTAACTAAATTTGCTTCAATCTGTTGATTTTCCTCCATATCTTCATCAATTTTTTCATCAGGTTTCCTGTTGCAACTATCCACTTCTACATGATAGTGGTCACTCATAGGCTTTTGACCAATTTGGATATGCTTGACAAGAGCATTTGACTCTCCACTATACTCCTTCAATTTTGATTGATTCCCTCCATTTATATCAATTTCAAGCTGCACCTTGATCTCATGGGGCCCAAGAGGCTCCCTGAAAATGGGCCCTTGATCTTTCACACAATCATGCTGGCAGCAAAGATACGGTTCATCTTCATCAGCATAGCTTTCTGGAAAGAAGCAGCCACCTGCTTCATCAATCCAGGCAATTGGTTGCTGAATACCTGTCTTCATGTCCAAACGCAACATGTGCAAGAAGTCAATCACATAGCAGCGCCCCTCCAACTCAACCTCAACAAATGCCTTCTTCCCTTGAAGATTCTTCCTAACCAAAGCAACAAGATCCTTTGGGAAATCAATCCATTCCCCATTCTGATAACACATCAGACGCTGTGGCATCCCAGTCCTCATAAAATTTGAATAGGACCGGAGTAGAGATCTTCTAGAACGATGCCCACAGCTCACAGGCTTGCTTTGGCTTCCATCCAATTTCCTGCGCTTCCCTCGCTTATGACTTGAAATCAGAGTGAGCCACTCAGGCAACACCATGCGGGACGCTCGCTTTCTCTTAACTCCAGGCATAACTCTACGACTACTATCCAACACCTTGGTGATCCTAGCTTCCATTTCTACCAACTAGATTAATCCTTGCCAAGAAGTTTAAATCTAAAAGTTCAAAACTAAAAAGAAGTAACAAATCAAGCCTCGAACCATTTTCAAAGACATGGTGCCATTGAAGATGACCGGCAAATCCTGGATAACAAACACTTGTCAGGAAATTTGATCACATGTAAAATGAATGCATATGGCATCAAAATATACACAAAAGGCTATAGATCATCAAATATATTCAAGCAAAAGGATGCAATCAACCCTGTGTGATACATATATCAGAAAATTTAATATGTTTTTTTATAAGCTTGTGGCAAATCATTGTGGTCCTCTTTACCTGAAATTTATTTAATGTTGGTTCTTGAAACAGAAATACAGACTTAAAGTACCTCAAAATCATAGTCTAACTACATGGACAACCATAGCGATTGATGATATGAAGAGGAAAGCATGGTAGGTTATCTGCCTTCAAGGTCCAGTTAGCTTTGAGGAGCAATGATCAATTTATAAATATGAGAATGGTCTTCATTCAAGCAACATATGCCTACAAAACACCCCCCCTGCAGTCTCCAAACCAAAAACAATTTTCATTTGAAGAATAACCACAGTGAAGTTGAAATGACCACCCCTGATATGTATACATTAGTCATTAACCATTTACAATATATATTGAAATATGGATCTGATGTTAGCTCGCCTTGATACCTTAACAAATGAATTATCTATTTCAATCACACTTCAAAGTTCTAAATGACGATACAACTAGAAGAAAGAAGAATTTTGGATCCACTAATTCAATAAGGAATTAGTGCTGGCAACTTTATTATTTTGGTCAATAACATCAGATATTGTAATTGGTACTACAGAGATGGAGGAAGATAGATTTTCCAGGAACAGAACAAATACACCAGCCACAGGCAGCAAAGAAGTTTTGGTCACTGAACTGAGAGGTTTAATTGAACAGCCAAACAGAGTCTTCTAAAACTGGAAACATTTGGTTTTCACACTCCCAAATAGTTGATAGAAGCAAGTGAAACTAGGCGGAAAAGGTACATGAGTTTGAGTACAGAGAGTTACCCTTTCTTTATTACGACTCAAATCAAATTTATTGATAGCTTTGAAAGTTCACCCTTTCTTTATCACGACTTAAATCACATTTATTGATGGCTTTGAAAGTTCACCCTTTCTTTATCACGACTCAAATCACATACATTGATGGCTTTGAAAGTTCACCCTTTTTTCATCACAACAAAAATCACATGTATGACTTTCCATCAACAAAACGTCCAGGCAAAAGAACCAATGAGTTCTAAAAAAATGAGGAGCCAGATGTGTTGCAAATGCTTGAACAGCACAGCTGGTGGAGCAGAGGACTGAAAATGTTAAGAGTAGACTGGTTCTCTAACATTCATTGGTCCAAGGAACAACATGTGTTAATATTTCTGTAAAACAATGTCACATAAACCTTTCAATTGACAATGCGACTTACTCAATTAGTATTTCCAAGGCCACTATTTTGAAAGATGTCAGAATAATTCATTTCCATTCATGGTCAGTAAATGAACCCCTTCCAGCTTTTTCAGGCATCATTATGGATTCTCAATTATATATGCAAAGCTACACGCAAAATGTTTCTATTCAAGAGACATATTGAATGAAGAATAAGCCACAGAAGTACAGAACACAAAGTTCCCTGAAGGCAGCATAACATGCCTGCAGAAGTGCTTCCATAATAGAGAAAAAAAAACATGCATAGTAAATATTGTAAGAGCCTGGGAACTTTTCCATCCAAATATTGCCACAACTCCAACAAGAAATTTACTTCCAAAAACAAGCTTGTGAAAAAAGAAAAAAGAAAGAAAGAAAGAATGCAATAACAAAGGGCAGACAAAGAACCAAGTGGAGAATCAGACAGACATGAAAAATCAAAAAAGAAAGACATACCTCATGATAGTGCTGCTGTTAGCGTTCGTTTTGTACATGTTCCCTTTTTATACAACCGTTACAAAATTACAGACGTAGAGCCACTTGGTTATTTATTTTACAGCCTTGAGTAGCTCCGCTCCTATACAAGGGAAATCACAACACACAAAACCCTTACTTCAAATTCCGATAACTAAATTGATTTCAAAAAGAAATGCATGCGCACACCAGATATTTTAAGTATTAATTCAGTATATTTGCTTGCTCAACCAAAAAAATCACTTTTCCAGTTATTTCAAATTCGAAGTCAAACCAATTCTTAGGAACATAATTTCAATTCATCTCCTTGTAACCAAACAAATCAGAACCCCAAATCATTCATATACCTCAACTACAGCTACTATTTTTTTTACAAAATTTTGTCAATTTTACTCTTAATTTTTAGGTTATTATGAATTAAAAACTAAATCAAAAACAAAAGGAGAGAGATTTTTAAGGGATTAATAATTCAATCCTCACTCCAGTCAAACAAACAGATCATAACCCAAAATTATCTCTCTTTCTTTCAAAAAAAAAAAATTGCAATTTTTTAAATATATTGTCCTTAATTTCACCACAATCGCACATTTTTTTCACGAAAAAAAAAAACACAAAATAAAACTTTAACCTTCAAATAACCAAACGCGATCTAATGAATTCTCTCACAAAATAAACAGCCATAACAGAAACAAAGGAAAAGGACGAGATAAGGAAAAAAGAAACAACAGTACCTGTAAACGATACATAAAGATTAATTAGTATAATCTAGCGAGGTTTGATTTTCTAAATTTCTATAAGAACAAAAAGAAAGAGATCGATGTGCTTATTAGAAAGAGAGAAAACCCTAACTCGCAAGAAGAGGAACAGTGCTAGTGCTAGTATGCGACACCGTTGATAGTTCTAAAAAGATATACCCATCGGCGTTGACGGTGTATTATTATTAAGTCGGCGGTCTTTTTGTTTATGTGTCTCTCTCTCTAAACTAAAAGAATCATCTCATACTCCTCGGCGCGTGTTTTCAATTTCCTTTTGCGAAAAGCAAGAAAGACCACTCAAAATTGCCCAGATCATGTTAGGCTTACATGGTGTTTGACAGTTATTGCGTGACGGGTTGTTTCGATTGGGTTTAGTTTGGGGTGTCCTAGGAAAGAGTGAGTCGTGATTGGTAGGTGTGGGGTGTGGAATTATTTTACGGGTGAAAGAGAAGTTACATTATTGCTAGGGGTGGTTCGGGTATTACGAGATAAAGGTAAGGGTAGTGTTGGGATATTAATAAGTACTAAGTGGGTCCCACGGGAGAAGAAGATAATTTTGGTCAAATTTTGTCATGTCAATCACTGTTTTCTTTCTTGATGCGAAGAGAATAATAAATAATAAATGTATCAGAATATTTTATTTCGGTGTTATTTTATTGGTTTCAACCGAAGCCTGAAAATATATATTTTTAAAAATAGATTCAGTCACTTTCAAATTTCAATGGACAATTTCTGAACAAGGGGATAAGATTTATGTTTTTGATAATGGTTAATTTTTTAGTTTTGATAATTTAATTTAAGTTTTTAGTCAATGTAATTAAAGTGGGTCTTTGATATCTACAAAAAAAAAAAAAATTCATAAATTTGACAACTCTTTAATCATTAAATTATTGATTTTTTAAAAAAATATATAATAATATTATAGAGAGATTTTGAACATT
The DNA here is from genome assembly GCA_033617975.1 of Populus alba x Populus glandulosa. Classification (NCBI taxonomy): domain Eukaryota; kingdom Viridiplantae; phylum Streptophyta; class Magnoliopsida; order Malpighiales; family Salicaceae; genus Populus; species Populus alba x Populus glandulosa. The sequence goes on along the minus strand of CM066145.1, from coordinate 14,083,617 downwards.
TTCTAGTTGAATGATTCAATGTTTATTTATAACTCATAAGTTTTTTTTAGATATGAAGGGTTAAAGCTTAATATTGTCCTAGTAGTTTTAATAAGAAAAAATATCTTTGACATGTATATTAATATGGATGGATGAGTCATTCCCTTGGCTTGCCCTCAAAGATGTTTATCTATGTTTATCAGTAACGCCTGTAGTTTTTATGATATTTACACGCAAAAACTTGTAAAAATATAAGGTATGACAAGTTTGTTAAAAATTAAATTTCGTATGAGAAGCGGAGTTAAAACCTTGATTAATATACGAAAAAGCTTATGTGCAAGGGTGTGTACCATGTTTGAAAAAAGAAACTTCTAAGTACTTAGAGGTGAACTATGGGAAAAACCATACTTATAAAATTTGTTAATAAGTGGAGAAAGTTATGAAGGAGGAGCTTATACTTAGACAATTTCTAAGTAGCTAGGGAAAACCCAAAGAGGGTGATGTCATTACACCAGGAAGACTAAGTTAGTTCCTTTCTTATAGAGTTATTGTATTTTTTAGAAGGGGGTATGTGGCCTCCTTGACACAGACATAAGATGTGAAAGTCCTTTACTAGAGAGAAATCAAACCTAAGAGTAGGAGATTCGAGATCATCCCTAGAAATAGTATAAGTCTGAGAAATTAGCTGGAGAGTTGTGTTAGTTCTTCGGGTTCTCAGTAGCATTAGTGGTATATACTTGGCTATAAAACGAGGTTTATATTGCTTTGTTGAGGTTGACCATCTTATGTTGCTATGAAGGGTGAAGCTATCGTATTAGAAAGAACCTCTTCCCAGGAGATTGTGCAATCGCATTAGGAAGAATCTATAGTGTGAAAAAGTTTAAAAGCTCTCATTAGAGATATGTAGATAGAAAGTGTATGTTAAAGAAACAATTATTTTAATTTAAAAATAAACTTAATTTCTATCAAAAATAATATATCTTCAGGTGATTTGTTGAACTCTAGAGAGCTCTTTGATCAATCCCTTAAAAAGTGGTGTTATTACATTAGAGAGACCCCTTATCAGTCCTTTCCAAGGATAGGGATGTCGCGGGTGCCAAGATTTGCTAAGATGAAAAAAATTGATTTTGCTCCGGAGCGGCTAACACAACCTAGGTGATGGGTAACACTTGGTTGATGAGCTGTTGGAATCCCGAATAGGCAAAAGTGCTCATGGTAACACGTAGATCCATTAAGCATTCTAGCTTACTGTATCATGGTTGTGTGTTATTGAACGACTTGGAAATGTCATTAGAAAAAAACTGACAATTTTTAATTAGTTCCCACAAACGGTGCTAATGATGATGTCTCAAAAAATCCAGGTTGCTTGGGAGCAAGGCTTATATTTTGGATAATCGGTTAATCTTTTGATTTTGACAATCTGATCCATTCTTCTTAATTAAAGTGGTTGGAGGTGGGTGTTTGATATCTCTAAAAGGTATCCATTGGTGAATTTAGGGACTTTGTAATGATTCAAACTGTTATTTTTTTAATAGAAATACAATAATATTACAAATAAATACTTTATAAGTAAATATGCAATAGAAAATGGAGATTCTGAATCTTTTTTGGTTAAAGGATTTATGGTCTATATATAGCCCGTGAATCTTTTTATAAAGAGGAGGGGCTAAAGTATAATATTTTCGTGATAGTTTTAATAAGAAAAAATATCATTGATATATGTATTAATGATGATGGAAATATGGCGGGTCCTTAAATAACTTTTCCACGATATCCTTTACATAAAATTAATATTGATAAAAATATATGGTGGACCTTAAATAAATTTTATACACCAAATGATGTAGGGAGAGTAGGATCTAAAATATTGGCGTGCCTATAAAACTAGGCTCTTCTCCTAGACTGAGTCCAAGGGAGATTAGGTCCTTCTCTTTGCCGAGCTCAAAAGAGATGGGGTTTTTGTTTTAAAGGGGGGGTGGGGGTGGGCTCGTTAAATCTAGGCTCATCACTTATTATTGGATTTAAGGAGAAATTATTTGCATCACGATCTCAATTTTGTCTCTCTAGTTAGCAATTATCCTTGTTATTTAGGAAATCAAATCAAATAGAAAAACTACCTAATTAAATTTATGATCAATGACCAAATTATATAATTATTAGATGGTTTTTTTGTTATTTATTTCATAAATTTCTCAAATAATGCACTTCCAATTTACGCATCTACAATATAATGAATCTTTGGAATCAAATTTAAGCTTGAAGAATTATTAATTAATAGAGGTATCAACAATGGCTCCCTCTAGTATTAAAAGCCAAAGCTATTAATAATAATAATATAAAATACAATAATAAAAAACTTCAAAATACTCACAATCCATTCAATCAATAAATTTCATCATTAAATTCCATTTTAAGATCATAATTAATGGCTTGTGATCTTTTAATAGATTTTTTATTATTTAACATTTCTCATTTAAAACTAAATATATATAAAATATATTTTAACTTGAACTAAGTCCAGACAATCACCATAACCTTTTCATTTTGTTTTTCTTGATTTGGTAAAACTAAACTCAGACTATAAAATAGCATTTGATTATTTTCTCGAGATAGAAAAGACAAAGAGATAATGAAGATATAGAAGACAAAACAAAACATGAAATAAGATTGAAACAGAATTGTGTTAGGTAATGATGTACATGAAAAAATGACTATTTCTATATCTTGTTTGGTTATTATGGACAGGACATAATAAAATATAAAAAAATTTATTTTATCCTTAATATGTATTATTATCAAAGTTACATATTAAAAAAATAATTTGATATTTTATTTTTTTACTTTAATTTATATCGAGTGTTGAAATTAATAATATTATAATAATCTTAGTTATAAAACCAAAACTAATTTGATGGGTTGATCTAAGGCTTGAACTGGTCCGAGTTTAAGAAAAAATAGAGGAAATATTGACTTGACCTAACCTGGTAAAAACTCAAGACAACTCGGGTTAAAACACGGGTTAGGAATTTTTTTAAAATGTGAAAAAGTTTAAAATTTTGGGCCAACTGAGTTGACCCTTCAGACCCATGACCTGAACCTTGCCTTGGGTCGACTTCTAAGTCAAATTTTAAAATTATAATAATAACTACTTTTATCCATACATTGACTCGTGTCAATTTGTGTTGACCCTCCCAACCTGTGACTTGGTCCTCGTCCTAGTTGACTCTAAAGTCGGTTTTTAAAACTACGATAATAACAATTTTTATCCTTATATTGATCTGGGTCAACCCAGATTAATCCTATGATTCATGGCCAATGTCTTGTCCCTAGTTGATCCTCGAATCAAGTTTTAGAACTATAATAATAACCATTTTTATTTTATATGTTGACCTAGGTCAACTCGAGTTGATCTTCCTTATACGTGACCCGGACCTTACCTCAAGTTGACCCTCAAGTCAGGTTTTTAAACTTATGATAGTAACTATTTTTATTTTTATATTGACCTAAGCCAATGGTCAACCCCACTTGTGACCTGAGTTTTGTCATGGATCGATCCTTGAATTGGGTTTTAAAACTATGATAATAATCATTTTTATTCTCATGCCGACTCGGGTCAACCAAACTCATGACTCGAGCCTCAACCGGTGACCCTGACTTTGCTAAGGATCGACCCTCAAGTTGAGTTTTAAATTATAATAATAATCATTTTTATTTTTACTTGTCTTAGTTAAAAAATTTTAAAATTAAGAGTTTTTTACAAAGCTATTTTAGAAATAAAAAATAAAAAATATTATCATAAAAGACATGTCCTACTTTCTGTTATGAAAGCAGATAAATTAAATTTACTCTGAAATGTTTTTTCTTTCTCTTTTTAGCCAAATATTTTTTTATCTTCACTATTTTTTTTTTAGAACAGTAACGAAACGTTACCCAAAAACTTCATCAACTCATTGTCAGAACTGGTCACAAAAAAACATGGATCTATGCTAAATAATCTATATAAAAAAACAAATCAATCCTTCACCGTCCCTTCACCATGGCTGTAGCCTGATGGCAACCGCAGCAACAAAACTTAACACCAGCACAAACAACCCAATACTTGTGAGATGATGCATAATAGACATCACTTGTTTAATAATTTTCTTTGTGAAATTAGAGGACACCTTCCATCAGGTAGTAACAGGTCCCTCTTTGTCTTTAGTAATTGATTGATTGAAGGCCAGACCTCCCACGCCCACAGATCCCAGAATGTGAAAATCGACATGACCCCCCAAACCCTTTTGCATCCTAGTTCTAACCATCTCCTGCTTTTCTTTTATTGCGGGACCCATCAATCTCTGAATTTTAAGGCCTTCGTGGAAATTTGCTGAGGCTTTTATCTTACAGAGACAAAAAAGTGGCATGGGTGGAGAGAGACTCCGTTTTACCTAGATTACCACGAACATGTTGATATTTGTGCATACACTGATTATGATTGCTGAATTGTCTTCATGGCGGAGAAGATAAGCAAAAATGCAGTTTAATGATACGGACCTGCAAACAGAGTATATGAAGGAGATCCATGCGTGCAAGCCGTAAGAGAGTGGATAAAAAGACCTCTGAGTTTTAGCCCATTGAAATTCAAAATGTCAATCTCCAACCGATCACTGAATTAGACTTCTAGAAATAATATCAGCCCATATGTGCTCGGAGGAGTCACCAAAAAGGGAGGAGGAAAAGATGCTCTGCTCTCGTCCGCCATATTACGGAGAACGCAGCAAGGATTAGTGGAAATAATGGAATTACCCTGTTTCACTTGTAAAGCTTTTGTTGACAGTCTATCAAGCACAGCGCAAGCCATCCTATGAAGCTGTGTCTTGGAATCATAAGAGAACCCCGAGACAATTCAAAGCAGTCTACAAGGCCTTTTGGTTCTCAAGATCGAAGTTCCATTAGGAGTACGTACTTAGCTTCTGCGTCACCACGTCCTCTTTATCATGATCGGGATGAGCACCATTACTGAGGGGTGTTTGGATCATGACCAAGTCTTCTAATCTTCCCGGGGGCGGGGGGCAACTCCAGTACTTATCATTCAGAATCACAGCTGAAACTCTGGACGGAAAAGGAAGGGCCGGTAGCATCATAGGTATTTCTAGAACTAAAACTCTTAAAGGGGAAGGCCCAAAGGATGCCAATAAAAAGGTATTCTAGCCATTACCAACAACATGTTGAATCAAACCCCAAGCAACATTCCTTAGGTGCAAAATTTTCCTCTACTTCCATGAACATTAATCACCTGGAACTTATTCGATTGTCCAGATGCTTCTTCCCTTAAGATAGTAGTGATGGATCCAAGCGACCCAAAGAGAAACAGATTTGAGAAAAAGACCCCAAAGGTTATCTCACGGAAGAGAAATAGTACCAAAGACTGTTTTCCCTTAACTTTTGGAGTGTCCTTTCTGCCTTCATGATTTAATAAGTTGTAATTTTTTAAATTGGACTAGATTTAAAAGATTCGTCTAGGTTTATTTAGTTTTTTTTGAAGTTGATATTTTTTGTTTTTATTAGTTTGACTTTTTTTTTAATATTTTTTTAACTAGGTTAATATTGAGTTGTTTGATAATTTAAATAGATTTTAGTGTGAATTTTTTTTCATTTTTTTGTTGATTTATTTATTATTATTAGATTTTTTATAAACATTTATATTGTTAATTTAACTAAGTTTAATATTTTTTTAACTTATCACTTTTTTTTAATTAAAAAATTGTTCCTCCCGCGAAACGCGCACCTATAACTTTTGATTGTTGTGATCTGTCACACTACTTGGCACCATAGTTTTGAAACTCGTCCCGGCCTGGTGGGTCAACCTGGAACCCAGCAGATCTGGGGCTGGAACCGAGCCGTGTTGAAGAAAAAAAGAAGAAAGAAAAAACCTGGTGTGACCCGGCTGACACGGTGGGTTGACCCGGCAAGACCCGGCCGCAAACCCGTTGACTTTTATTTTTTTTTATTTTTTACTAAAACGATGGTGTTTTGATTTTTTTTAAAAAAATTTGACCCGGCCGACCCGGTGACTCGATCAAAACCCGGAACCCGGGTCGAGTCTTAAAACTATGCTCGACATTATGACCTGTTAGAGTATAAGCATATGCAAAGCTAGAAAAGCCAATCATGACATTTTTCTCTCGAGTCCTTGATTCGACAAAAAAATCATGAGAGTAAGTTCTTTTGATTCGACAAGAAAATTATATTATTTTTAATTAAAAAAATACAAAAATGCTATTTATATTTAATAAAATAACTTGAAAAATAGTTGAGCCAATCAACTTTGAAAGAGTTAAAAACCAATTTTTTTTTTAACATAAAAACACTTGAGAAACATCGATAAATCAAATTTTCAATTCAAAACACCCATAAATTAATTTAAAAAATATAAAATTAAACTGGAAAAATTCTTTCTCGAGTTAGATCTATTTTTTTAAGCAAGATAAAGGTGAAAAAAAAAAACAACCATTGAACTCTTCTCGTTAAATGGAATTATTTGACACCATCTTGGTTATTTTGATTACTGGAATTGTAACAATCATCAATTTTCTTTCTCTTCGGTCTTTTTCAGCAAGTTTATCTCTTCTCTTTCAAACACAAGGACTAAAAAATATATAAAAAAAAAATTTGAGACCAAAATAAAAATTATTGTGAATTTGGGATTAACTATGCATTTTCTTCTTGTTATACATGCGAGTCATATTTCTTTTAATTTGATATGTTTACTATAATTTCAAACCTAATTCATCTAATTAGGCTAATTTAATTAAAAGGAAAAAAGTTTGAAAATGAAGAAAAAAGGCATGAACTTCACTATCTTTATGTACAATGATGCACCATAATAAACCCTAGATATTTTATTATTTTAATCATAAAACCCCTAATTGTTTAGTATTTTAGGTAATTTGTTTGCTAAATTCATAATACCCACAGTTAACTCTATAACTGTTATGCACAACCAATGTCATCAAGCTTTGAATAAAAAAGGCAGCCAACAATTAATCCTGGAATCAAAATGTGATAATTAGGAATTATTAAATAAACAGGAATCACAACTCATAATGGACTAACATGAATGAGCTCATGATTCACGATGTAAGATAAAAAATTGCATAAAAGAGAGGTACCTGTATTGACCATTTATTAGAACTTTCATTTAACAACTTGAAATAATAATTACAAAAAGAAACCAATAGAAAATGCATTAAGAATTAGAAAGGGAATCCATGAAGAATAAGCATTGTATTGCTTATATAGTGAAATCAATTATACAATCTTCTATAAAGAGATTTGCTAACCAATCTTGTCATTTATAGGATATGTGAGACTTATGGAAAGAATTCACAACAATTATTTTCAAGTAAAGCTATTGAAAGAGAATTCATAATTCAATATATGTACCAACAAGGATGTATAGTATAGAGAGTTGGCCAAAATACCAAAAAAAGAAGAAGAAAAGGCATACATGTCCATGGTTTAATTATGCAAAATCTTTGCATTATTATTATATCAATAATAAAACATACATCTCACAACCAGAGTAAAAAGTATGAAAGCAAAACCTAAAACATGTCAGCTTTCAGAATTTTCTATCAAATTGACCAATTATAGCATGGCTAAAACTTTCAAAGCTTGGCTGATTATGCAAGAATTCTATTGTTCACGAGGCCTCTTTACTGCGTATTTGTGGGCTTTGATCGTTGCCACTAATTTGAATGGATTGACCTCAAAGCTCCCTTTCCACACCGATATATCACCATTAACTGCCCTAGCAAAGAGCAAGTCCTTATGAACAACCAAAGCATAGACTTGATCAACATGCCTCTCCAAAGAGAACTCGTTAATATTTTCCCCATTCAAGTTCCAAACTTTGACAATGGCAACTTAAATAAGACACCAAGTTTTTGCACCAAGATTGATGACCTGATTACACTTGCTAGAGTGGTAGTTTCAGATTCTGATAGTGCCATCTCTACTCTTAGTGAAAAGTTTGTCCGACCTCGTAGGGAGAACGATACCATAAATAGCTTTCTTGTGACCATTAAGCCTTGTCGGCATGGAAAAACACCCATCACCACCAATGGTACTACTGTACGGTACCAAGAATGCCAAAACTAATAGCGATTAACATATGATCATTCTCCATTCACTGTCCAATACTTGCAAAGGCGTTATTCAAGGTCCTTAATGCATAGGTTTTGTCGCACCCCAAAAAAATAAAAATTTTCAATTGCGGGTTCGACTGGCGAAATTTTTTTTATTTTTATTTGATTTGGTTCTTTGGAGTCGCCACCTAGTATTTTGGTCACTAGGAACCCTAACTGGTCTCAGAGATCGGGTACGGAGACTGGTTGCGTAAAGGGAAGGTATTAGCACCCCAAATACGCCTTACCTAAGGTAAGCTGCATTGTTTTATTGTCTGATAGAAATAAAAATAAAAAAACTAAAGTGTTATTGTGTTTTCCTAGTTGTTGGTCTGTCTATGGTTCAAGAAAAATCCCCCTCAGTAAGGAGGTCTTTATCTTATCGGGTAAAAATCCTAACCGTTCTAACGTCCATACCAAAATTTTATTAATAATATTTAGGAATACGTTTTACGTATAAATTCGTAATCCCAAATATTAAAAGAAAACAAAAAAATTTATTTAGAATTTTTGAAATATTGGCCTAGTTCTCATGGCTTGAATAAACTGGTTATTAAAGCCAAAATGCATGTTAATACATATATTGTTTTGAAAATTTTCTTTGTTGTGTGAAAATATGATGTTATAATATTTATGTATATATATTGGAGAGACTAGGCCGTATTTTAAAACAAAAACAATTTTTAGAAAATATTATTTTTTATGCTTTGACGAAAATCGGGTATTTTAATACTGAGCTTGTATCCTTACGGTATAAAAATACAACCCAATATTAATCCACTTTTAAAACAAATATGCAAAAAAATCAATAACATTTTTTAGGAAATTTTTAGAAATTTTTTGAAAGCAAAAACATTTTTTATTCTGAAAATCTTTGATATTTTGACGAAAACCGGGTATTTATAACACTGGTTTTGTATCTTTACAGTATAAAAATACAAACCAGAATTAAAACATTTTTTGACAAAAAAAATATGCAGAAAAAAAATCACAATATTTTTAAAGATTTTTTTTTTATATTTTTTATATAAATATATTTTATATATATATATAACATATATACACACATATATATATATATTATAATAATATTTAATATATTATAGGGCTGGGCCGGCCCAAATAAATGGGCCAGGCTCAGCCCAAAAAATAATAATAATAAAAGGGGGCGGGCCGGTCTCGGCCCGCAATGATATTGGGCCGATCTCGGCCCGTAACTAATGTGGGCCGGTCTCGGCCCGTAACTAACGTGGGCCGGTCTCGGCCCGTAACTAACGTGGGCCGGACTCGGCCCGTAACTAACGTGGGCCGGACTCGGCCCGTAACTAACGTGGGCCGGTCTCGGCCCGTAACTTCTACAGTCTGGGCCAAGACCGGCCCAGACTTACAAGGCTGGGCCAGCATTGGGCTGGCCCAGCGCCTTAAAACCCAGCGGGGGGGGGAGAATTATTTTTCTCCCCCCCCGCCTCCTGCATGCAACATGCAGGAGGCCAGGCGAAAACAAAAGAAAAAAGTGCAAAGGGGGAGGGGATGTGCACCTGGCGTGGAGGCGACCGTTGGTGGAGCTGCGGTGTCGTGGCCTCGAGGACGGCGGCTCTGTGGTGTTGCTGCGGCGGAGAGAGCAGATTTCCTTCCTCTTCCCCTCTTCCTTTCCTTCCTTTCTCTTTGTTTTTCTGTTTTCTTTTCTTTTTGTTTTTCGTTTTATTCTTTTCTCTTCCCCTCTATCTCACTGGTTCTATCTCTCTCTTCGGTCTCGTCCCTCTCTCTTTTTTTTTCTCTTCTCTCTCTTCGGTCCCCCTCTCTCTCCTCTCGGCCTCTCTCTATTTATAAGCAAAAAGAAAACGGTTAGTGCGCCTTCAATCACGCAACGGCTGGTCGGCCACTCTTGCTTTCGGTGGTGGTGGTGGGGACGAGGAGAGAGAAGCGGGAAGTTTTGAAACTTTTCTTTTTTTTTTTTTCGTTTCTGTTCTGTTATAAACGGGGGGGAAGGAGACGATGAACAGTGTCGTTCAAAACGACACCGTTCTGCCTTCCTCTTTTTTTTTTTTTTTTTTTTTTTTTTTTTATATATATGAAACGGCGTCGTTTTGAATAAAACGCGCCGTTTCATTTAAATGGCCAAACTTCAAATCAGTCCTCCAAATCGGTCCCTGCCCCTCTTGTTGGCCGCCTTTTTCATTTTGGCCCTTGGCATCTGATTTATGCAATTTAGCCCTCAATTGATTAATAAACTTTCAATTTCTTCAATTAGGCCCCTGAACCGAGAAAATAGCAGCCCCTCCATTTACGCGCCTCTTCCAATTTGGTCCCTGGTTTCGGATTTCCTTAATTAAATCCCTAATTGGCCCTTAAACTTCAATTTTTATGCAATTGAGCCCCTGATTTGACCCAATAAATTCCTAAAAAATATATTTTGGCCCCAGAACTTAAATTTCTTCAAATTAAAGCCCAAATTGACTTAAAAATTAATTTTTCTTGCAATCAAATCCTTCATAAATTCAAATAAAAATCCAATTAAGTCCCAAAAAATCCAATTAAGTCCATAAAAATCCAATTAAGTCCATAAACATCCAAATTTGGGCTTTTCTCCTCAAAATTAAAATTTTCCTTCTCAATAGGGCTTTCATCTTTCAAGAATATACTGTCAAAAATTTAATCCTTGTATTTTTGAATTTCTTGACCAATTTTCTGACTGTTTCCTGAGCGCTTCTGCCTTCTGTTATTTTTTCTAAACTCTTTTGGCTGTTTATTTTATTTTTTCATGGGGACCCAAAAATGGGTTACAACAGATGCCCCCTCTTTATAATACTTACGGAGCATGGGTTTTGCGCAGTAAGTGTTATAAAGATAAACCCAAAACGGAACTCCCGAAACTGATCTGGTCGAAGCTTGATTGATCTGAAACTTTGTCCTTTATAACAATCCTCCTTAGCCCCAAAAACCATGATCGAAACTTAGTCACCTCGAGATCCTTATCCAGCGATCCTCTAAATTCTTATTTTAGTTTGATCAACATGGAAATCCATCCGAGATCCCATATGGTGATCTTCTTTAACCTGGAATCCCATCTGGCGATTCCTTTACCCATAACCGATACAAAAATGTGTGCGTGGTCTCATTATGATGGGTGACCTGCCCAAGTGAAAAAGAGAAAGAGTGGTCTCATTCTTTGGGTGACCTACCCAGGGGAAAGGATGGCCTCATTATTATGGGTGACCTACCCAGGTAAAAAAAATGGAGAATGGTCTCATTCTTATGGGTGACCTACCCAGAAAATATGGTCTCATTGTGATGGGTGACCTGCCCAGAAAATATGGTCTCATTGTGATGGGTGACCTACCCAGAAAAAGGAAGAGTGGTCTCATTCTTTGGGTGACCTACCCAGGGGAAGGAATGGCCTCATTCTTATGGGTGACCTACCCAGATAAACAAAAAATGGAGAATGGTCTCATTCTTATGGGTGACCTACCCAGAGAAGTATGGTCTCATTGTGATGGGTGACCTGCCCAGAAAATATGGTCTCATTGTGATGGGTGACCTACCCAGAAAAAGGAAGAGTGGTCTCATTCTTTGGGTGACCTACCCAGGGGGAGAAAATGTGATGAAGTGGTCTCGTTGTGATGGGCGACCTTCCCAAATAGAAAGAATATGAAGTGCGGTCTCATTGTAATGGGTGACCTACCCAAATAAAAAATATGGAGAAAATGGTCACGTTGTAATGGGTGACCTACCCAAAAAAATGTTGGTGAGGGCTCAAAGGCGCACTCGAAAAGAGGTAGGGTTAGAAAACGCACTACCTGAGAAATGGTGATGAAATCCCGATCTGACAAATGTTGAAAGCAATATATTATGGTTAATATGCATGTATGTTTTTGTTACCTATCTTGGAAACATAGGTCCCCCTTTCGTCGAAAACCTCTTCGCCCTTGTTTCAAGCTTTTCTCATGAAACGAAATATCCTTCATATCCTTAGTGAAGAGATCTCTAATTCCTTATGGGGCCCTTTCTTGCTCCATTGAGTTTTGCGCCAAAGACAAAAATTGGTTTTGTTCATGAAAACTGAAACTTTTGATGCAATTAGCAAATTTTATAAAAGATGCTCTCTTTTTTTTTTTTTTTTTTTATGATATTTTTTATTTTTTATTATTATTATTTTTTTTTTTTTTTTTTTATGATATCCCTTTTTGGACTTGGGTTTACTATGAACCCCTATGTGCATTTTGTGCACCTTTTGCCCCCTAGTGTGATGTGCAACTATATGTCAAGTAGATTTGATTTAGTTCACCAATTGATGGAGTCATCCTCTTAGTCATGCCAAAAAAAAGTTCTTTTGAGAAAAAATGCTATGAGATCATGTGTTATATAAAATGACTCTTTACAAAGAGAATTCATGGCCAAAATTTATTTTTTATTGACTGGGAAATTATGAAATACATCAAGCGTAGTATTTCTTTACAGAGTCGGAATTCACAGGCCTAGCTAGATCTTCTCCATCCATTCTAGACAGTAACAAAGCTCCTCCTGAGAATGCTTTCCTCACCACGTACGGCCCCTCGTAGTTAGGTGCCCATTTACTCTGATCTTCTCCAGGTAAAGGTAATATTTTCTTTAGTACAAGATCTCCTTCGTGGAATCCTCGAGGTCGAACCTTCTTGTCATAGGATTTAGCCATCCTTCTTTGGTAGAGTTGATGATGACAGATCGCAGCTATCCTCTTTTCACTGATCAGATTCAACTGTTCATATCTAACCTTTGCCCATTCTACCTCTTCCAGCTCAGAGTCTAACAACACTCTTAATGATGGGATTTCCACTTCTAAAGGCATCACCGCCTCCATTCCATATACCAACATGTACGGGGTGGCTCCTGTTGAGGTTCGAACTGCAGTGCGATATGCATGAAGGGCAAATGGCAACATCTCATGCCAATCCTTATAGGTGACTACCATCTTCTGAATAATCTTTTTGACATTCTTGTTAGCAGCTTCTACCGCACCATTCATCTTTGGTCTATATGGCGAAGAATTGGAATGCTTGATTTTCCATTTAGTGCAGAGCTCTATTATCATCTTGCCGTTGAAATTCTGGGCGTTATCAGTTATAATCTTTTCTGGTGGACCATACCGACATATCAAATCTCTCTCAATAAATTTCTTCACCACTTTTTGCGTCACATGGGCAAATGACCCAGCTTCTACCCATTTTGTGAAGTAGTCGATAGCCACGAGAATAAACCTATGACCATTGCTGGCTTTTGGGTTTACTGGTCCAATTACATCAATTCCCCACATCGCGAAGGGCCATGGAGATGTTAAATTAAACAGAGGAGCCGGAGGAGCATTGATTTTGTCACTGTATACTTGGCACTTATGACATTTCCGGACATAATCGATACAATCCTTCTCTAACGTCATCCAGAAGTACCCGGCTCTTTGTATCTTCCTGGCCATCACATGTCCACTAGCATGAGTTGAGCAAATCCCTTCATGGACTTCCCGTACTGTGCTTTTTGCCTCAAATTCATCCAAACATCTCAACAAAGTCCCGTCAGATGATTTCTTATACAAAATCTCCCCATCAAGATAAAAATCCATTGCCAATCTTCTCAAGGTCTTTTTGTCGATTTTGGATGCCCCCATGGGATATGCCTGATTTTGGATGAAATTCTTGATATCATAGTACCATGGGTTTCCATCCACTTCTCTTTCGACTGAGCAACAATGAGCAGGGTTATTTCTGATATTGATGTGTACTGGCTGTACCTTGTGCCCAAAGTCTATCTTGGCCATAGATGCTAGTGTGGCCAAAGCATCTGCAAACTGGTTCCCTTCTCTTCCTAGATGGGTGAATTCTATTTCCTCAAATTCTTTAGCTAGCTGAGACAGGTATTCTTGGTAAGGCCTTAACTTCTCTTCTTTGGTTTGCCATTCTCCTTTTACTTGGCAAATGATCAACATTGAGTCTCCATACACATCTATCTTTTTGATGTTCATCTCTAATGCAGCCTCTAAACCAAGAATGCAAGCTTCATACTCAGCCGTGTTGTTGGTGCACCCGAACTGCAGCTTAACTGAAACCGGATACTGCTTCTTATCAGGAGAGATTATCACTGCCCCCGCTCCGTTACCACATACATTTACAGCACCATCAAAGTACATAACCCACCAATCTGACTTCTCTTCTTCAATTGCAAACACATCTTCATCGGGAAAGTCAAAGTTTAACGGCTCATAATCCTCCATAGCATGGTCAGCCAGGTGATCGGCAATAACACTCCCTTTCACGGCTTTCCTTGTCATATACACTATGTCATACTCAGCCAAAAGAACTTGCCATCTTGCAATTCGGCTAGATAGATAAGGCTTTTCACAAATGTACCTTAACGGGTCTAACTTGGAAATTAACCATGTAGTGTGATACAACATATACTGACGTAATCTCTTTGTAGCCCATGCTAGTGCGCAGCACAACTTCTCAATCACAGTATACCTAGACTCATATTCCGTGAACTTCTTGCTTAGGTAATAAATTGCCCTTTCCTTCCTTCCGGTTTCATCATGTTGCCCAAGCACACATCCCATTGCTGTTCCGGTTACTGTTAGGTATAAAATCAATGGCCTTTCTGGTACGGGAGGAACAAGCAGAGGTGGATTTAGCAAGTACTGCTTGATTTTCTCAAAAGCTTTATCACACTCTTCATTCCATATTCCAGGGTTCTTCTTCCTCAATAAACGAAAGATCGGGTCACAAGTCGCGGTTAAATGAGATATAAACCGAGCGATGTAATTCAACCTTCCTAAGAACCCTCTCACCTCCTTCTCAGTCTTGGGGGGGGGCATAGATTGAATAGCTTTTACTTTTTCAGGATCCACTTCTATCCCTTTGTCACTCACCACAAATCCCAACAGCTTACCGGATTTCACCCCGAATGAACACTTTGCTGGGTTAAGCCTCAACTTATATTTCCTTAATCTTTCAAATAATTTCTTCAATACTTGGACATGATTCTCTCCCTCTTTAGATTTAGCAACCATGTCATCCACGTATACTTCAATCTCTTTGTGCATCATGTCGTGAAACAAAGTCACCATAGCCCTTTGGTAAGTGGCCCCGGCATTCTTTAAACCAAATGGCATGACTTTGTAGCAAAAGGTTCCCCATGGTGTTATAAAGGTTGTCTTCTCCCTATCCTCTGGCGCCATTCTTATCTGATTGTAGCCTGAAAACCCATCCATGAAGGAATATGTGGAACTACGTGCTGCATTATCAACTAACATATCTATGTGTGGTAAAGGGAAGTTATCTTTAGGGCTAGCCCGATTTAAGTCCCTAAAGTCCACGCAAACTCTGATTTTACCTTCCTTTTTGGGTACCACCACTATGTTTGACACCCATTGTGGATACTTCACTACTTCCAAAAAACCAGCGTCCCATTGTTTTTCAATTTCCGCCTTTACTTTGATTAAGACCTCCGGATGAGTTCTCCTTAATTTCTGCTTAATCGGCTTGCATCCTCCCATCAGTGGTATTCTATGTACTACAATGTCCGTATCCAGGCCAGGCATATCCTCGTAGGACCAGGCAAAGACATCCACATAATCCTTGAGCAGTGCAATCAACTCTTGCTTTGCTTCGGGGGTGATCAAAGTCCCTATCTTCAGCTCTCGCTTGATTTCTTCATTGCCCACATTTATGGTTTCAAGTTCCTCTTTAGCGGGCCTCCAAGCCTGTTCGTGTTGTTCTATTAATTTTGTGAATTCCCATATGTTTTCCTCCTCCCATTCCTCATCTTCTACAGCCACTATGTATTCTTTAAATTTTGGCCATTCATTCTCAATGTGAAATGCAGGTGTTGTTGTGGAGGATCCGCTTTCAGAGTTCCTGAAAGCGGAAAGTGATGTGTAAATGCATAGTAAGACATCAAGATGAATTTTGAAGATGCATGATCTCATTGAAAATAAAAGATTGGCTCACAAAAAAATAAAATCCCATTGACATCTTGAGCCTCGATTGTCAATGAATAAAAAAAACAGAACAGAACAGAAAAGAAAGGCAAACAACATAGATAAAAATATAATCCAACCATCATTGTTGATTACATTTTAAAAACCAATGGAGCTTCTTGGGTCTCCCAATTCTGGAACTTTTCCCCTTCGGCTAGCTTCCGGACAAAAGTCTTGACGGTGACTTCTTCCAAAGTGTGGATGGTCAATTGTGGCATCTCTTCAATCCTCCTTTCGGACTCGATTTTCTCCGCAATGTCCTTGACTTGATTTTCCTCCAGAATGTTTATGTTCATTGAAGAAAGATTTTGAAAGAGGTCTCCATGTCCCCCATCAGGTTGTATCACATATGCGGCCTTTGGAAATGAAAACCTGATTGGAGGGATGGCTAAGTTTTCTTCTACAGGCTTCCTTCCTTCCATCCTAGCCATTCTCTTCTCCCTTCTTGCACCAGCAGCTCGTTTGTAATCCTCTTTCTTGGGCTTATATCCAAGCCCAAACCTCTGTTCTGCAGCTTTCAATTTGATTATACCCCTCCATTCCGGCCTTCTTTGCCCCATATCGTATGGGAAAGGAATCTTGTTTTTCAAACAGATTTTAGCGGCCATTTTAGTGGCTTCAGAGATTTCTGGCTTCCTCAACACAGTGTTCTCGGGCACCCACTCGGTATTCACAATCTCAAATGCATGAAGGTTTCCATCCCTACAATCTTCTGCTTCAATGAATGGAACCGCCACATTTCTTACCATCGATATAGTCTCCTCAGCCTTAACAGTAACCAGGACACCGTTGGCAATGTACTTTAAACATTGATGTAGCGAAGAGGTGACAGCTCCCGCAGAATGTATCCATGGCCTTCCTAACAACATGCTATAGGAAGGGTGGATATCCATTACTTGAAGGGTTACTAGAAAGACTTGTGGACCCACAGCTAGTTCCACATCAATTGACCCTACAACTGGCCTTGATGAGCCATCATATGCTCTTGCCGTTATCACACTAGGTTGCATATGTGAGGGATCTATCGGCATTTCATCTAGCACATGCCTTGGTAGCACATTCAGGGCCGAGCCGTTATCAATGAGAACTTTGCCGACGAGACAATCCTTGCATCGGACCGTGACATACAAGGGCTTGTTATGTCCAATTCCTTCAGCGTCAAGTTCATCTTCCGTGAAATACAAGTAATTGGCAGCATGAATCCTCCCTACTAAATGTTCCATAGTCTTTTGCTCGATATCTTGGGGCACATAGGCCTCATTCAATACTTTTTGCAAAGCATTACGATGTGGCTCCGAGTTGAGTATTAAAGACATGATGGAGATCTTAGCAGGGGTTTTCTTCAACTGATCCACTATACTGTACTCACTATGCTTCATCAGTTTCAAGAACTCATTGGTTTCTTCCTCAGTCACAGGTTTATTTACCTCAAACTCTTTATCGAGGTCCAGCACCTCCTTGCCTTTAGCCTTTCTTTGTCTTTCTAGCTCTTCAGGTGTGTAACAACGACCACTCCGAGTTAGCCCACTTATCTCCGTTCGGAACAGCGGCAAAGGAGCTTCAACATTCGAGGTATAACCATAATCTCCAGGCATCGCTCCATAGTTTACTTTGCTTGCATAGGAGGGCCTAGTTAATACCAGTTTTGAGCGACCATTAGCTGTTGATTGGATTCTACATTTCTCTATCATCCCTACCTCTTCATTGTCACTTACGTCCTCAATCCTCAACTCTCCTAGAGCCAGCATTCTTGCAACTTTTTGATGAAATTCACTGCATTCATCAATGTGATGCCCTTCCTTTTTATGGAAAGGGCAAAAGTTACTTTCCCATGTGCAGTACTCAGTCGTTTCTTCCAAATGTCCAGACTGTACCAACATCGAGTATAGCTTGGCCATGGTCACTTTCAACACCCTCTTTTTGCTACCAATCTCCATGGTATTCACTCCTCCCCTACCATCAACATGCTTAGGTAAAGGGTTGGAATTCTGATTTGGCGAATCCTCAAAAGTGACCCATCCCACTTTGATTAGTTGCAACACCTTTCTTTTAAAAGCGAAGCAAGACTCAATGCTATGGCCTGCGTGACCAGCATGGTATTCACAAGTTACCTCGGGGTTGTACCAGGCAGGGAAAGGTGGTTGCATAGGTGGTATGGGTAGGGGAGCTATCTGCCCAATACTCAACAGCTTGGCATACAACTCTTTTAAGGTTATGGGTAGAGGAGGTAGTTGTTCTTCTGACGGTTGCTTATCTCTCCTTTGGTAATTGTTGTGGTTATTTGCAGGGAATTTTATTTGATTGGGTTGGTTTGGAGTGGGGGGTTTGGAAAAGTTAATACTAGTGACTCGGGGGGTAGGTATTTGGTAGTTCTTGCTTCTTCTTTCTAGGTTGTTCACCTCAATTTCTTTCTTCCTTCCAATGAAACCTCTCTTCTCTAGAGGTTCTGCTATTCTTCCGCTTCGGATCCCTTGTTCAATCCTCTCGGCGATCCGCACGACATCATAGAAATGTTGTGCTGAACTACCCATAAGGTGTTCATAGTATGGAGCCTTGAAAGTATTGGCAAACAAAGTCACCATTTCTGTCTCTATCAGCGGAGGTTGCACATTGATAGCTTGGTCTCGCCACCTTTGAGCATAAGCCCTCACGGACTCTTGACTTCCTTTCTCCATGTTGATCAGACTGGTCCTATCAGGAGCAATCTCTAGATTAAACTTGTATTGCTTCAAGAAAGCGTCCGCCAAGTCTGTCCACTTCCTGATCCTAATATTGTCTAACCTCATATACCAACTGAGGGCCGATCCGGTCAGACTATCCTGGAAGAAGTATATTAACATTTTGTCGTCGTGGATAACCTCTGCCATTTTGTTATAGTAGGAGCGGAGATGGGTCTTCGGGCATTCCATCCCAGTATACTTAACAAACTCCGGCACCCTAAACTTCTTTGGAATGACAATGTTAGGTACTAAACATACCTCAGCGGCCCTAATTGGGTCAAACAAATCATTTCCTTCAATTGCCCTTAGCCTCTCTTCTAGGGCAGTCCACTTATCATCTCCTTCATGATTAGAGAATTTAAAGTCATGTGGATCTTCGTTTGTTAAATCCATTGTAATAGGGATTTGGATGGGCCGAGCAGGACTCTGCTTAGTTGGTGTATTTGCCCCTATATTTATAGGTGCGACAGGAATTTGAGATGCTGCTGGTGCTTCATTAGGTTGAGTAGATGTTCCCGCTCCATCTCTGGCTCTTAATAATTGCTCTAACATACTGGTTAAGTGTGCCACATCATTCCGAACTCCTTCAAGTTCTCTTTGGTACTGAGATTCCGGTTGTGACCTTCCTTCGTTTTCCATTCTTGCTCTTTGCCGAGTGTAGTGGACTTTGGAAGGGGGACCTATGTTTCACGATCTGGAATGCGTATGATAAATTAAAAACAAAAAATACGTGATGCGAATGTGATGCATATGAAATGTGTATATATGCATATTTTACGAGCTGATTCATGACTTTCGTAACCTTTAAGCAAGATTTCTGAGTTGACCTGATTACCATAAAGGAGGGTTTGCCAAGTTCTTATCATAGTGGCTTACCAAACTCATCAAGAAAGGAAATACGTCATGGACTTCTTATAAATAACAAAAATTGCTCATACAAAACAAATAATGGGAAAGAGAGTCCTATACATTGCTACCTCTAAAAAGCATTTCCTCTATTAGCTAAATCCCCAATAAAACCGGCCATGGCCCCCATGTATTCTCGATACTTTGAAGCATCATTTCCAACTTGGGTGGCTTGTTGTTGCAACCTTTCTGCGTAACGGGCTACTTGCTCAACCTGTTTTTCCATGTGTCTTATTTTGGCATGGAATACGGTGTTATCTTCGATTATTGCTTCGTTGCTGGCTCCTAAAGCTTCGTTGCTTCTTTCCAATACTCGCACCATACCCTCTGATTGTGCCAACTTATCTCTTGTCCTTTGTAGCTCTTCCTTGGCGATATCCAGCTCCGCTATTTTGGAATTGATCTGAACTGCAAAGCTGTCCATGTAGTCTTGGCATTCTTGACGCTCTTGCTTAGCCTTACTCATATCTTCTTCCATCTCGCAGTAGTGGCTTCTCAACTCCCTTAACTCCTCTTCTCGTACCTCGCTCTCCGCTTGTAAAGCCCTCATCCTTCCTTTTGAAGACTCAGCTCTCTTCTGGTAATCTCTCATGTCAGACTCAGCGGCCATTCTCGCATTTCTTTCTTCCTCTATCTGCACCATGTATTGAGCTCTAACCTTCCTTTCTTCTTCTATGTCGAGGTTGGCTAGACGATTCTTCTCCTTCTCAACTTCTATTTTCTTTAAAAGAAGTTTCCTTCCCTTCTTCAAATCCATCGTCTCCTTATCATCATTCATGCCTTTTGTTGCCCTCTTAACCTTAGCCAATTCTTTTTCTGCTATCCCATTCTTCTTGACCAACTCATCATAATCGGCTATTCGATTCCTTAACTCAGCCTGGACCCCCGTTGTTATGTCTTCAGCTACCTCAGCCCTTTTCTGCCATTCCTTTAGAGACATTAGCTGCTTCTCTTGTTTTTCTAACCGCTGATTCAAAAAAAACCCTCATCGTATTTTCCTCCTCTAGCTGGTTCTCTAACAATTGTTGTCGCCCCTTACTTTTGCTGAGTTCTATTACACACTGATCTAGCTGCTTTCTTAGATCTTCTTCGTCATCCTTTCTTTTCCTTTTCTGTGTTTCTATCGCTGCATCTGACTGTTCTTGTGTAGAGAGACCCTTTAATTCAGAAAAATCCTCATTCCTCCAAACTGTATAATTATGGCTGAATGAGGTTTCAAAACTGCTTCCTTCTTCTCTTTTCACCTTCACGGGCCTTTCCCAATCCTGTCGGATAAGCTCCATTTCTTTGATGAACGGTTGGTGCTTGAATAAACCAATGAAATCAGCTAAACCCAAGGTTCTTGGCGTATATTGCATTCCGCCTAACTGCCTTGTTACGAGGGCGGGCGCATAACTGATGTAACCAGTTACACCAATTAAAGGAACCCATATCTTGCTTCCGCAGCTCATTGTGCAAATAGCGTTGTTCATCCACGGTGCTTTCCATTTGAAGTTGCTACTTGGCAATGCTGCATACTTATCCCTCCATGCCTTCTCATCCCAATTCTTCCAAGTCTCATCTATGGTAATCTTTAACGGTCGCAAGTCAAACCACCAAAAGTTGTTAAAGATGTCTCTTGGTGCTTCGATATGACTGATTATCCATAAGTACAACATAGGGACGCAGCACCTCATAGCTCCTTTTCCATGTGTTCGGCAGTGATTAAGAGATAACATGATTTCCCCCAAGATGGCTGAGGAAGGATTGATCCGGTCATGCTCATATTCGATGAAGACACTTGCTGCTTCTAAACTGATGACCCCAATTTCAGAAGGGAACAACACTAGCCCAAAAATGGCGAAGGCCACCAACCTATATCGTTCGTCTCCCAACTTGCCTTCTTCGGCGTTTTTCTTCATTCGAGCTTCAATGATCTTCCATTTAAAACCCCCTTCAGCAACTCTACACTGGCTGATCTTTCCTAAGCCTAATAAACTGACTACTTCCGAAGCTGTATCTTCAAATCTGCGACGGCGGTAGATTCGGCAGTTGTCATTTAGAAAATCCAGGATTCTCTCATATTCTTCCAAGGTGGGTGTCATATCGATGTTTCCAAAGGTAAAGCAACGATAACTGGGATCCCAAAAATTCAGAAGGGCTTTGATCGCCGCTGCTTGTACAGGCAACTTCATTATATGTGCAATCCTCCCATATCGCCTTTCAAACAGGGTCTCGTCAACATATTCCATGATAGGCAATAACTTTCCTAAATCGTTTACCATGTGATTTACCTTGGTAATGCATGGTAACCCACTAGCATCGATTCTTGGACATTTTCCTTCGGCGATCTGAGCCAACTCAGACTCTTGCCCATATTCTTGGAAAGAGAGGTACTTAGTCATGATTTCAGCTCAAAACCTGAGTTGATGAAATTAACAATTAATCGTGATGCAAATGAAAATAAGATTCATAACCTAAAGACAAGCTCTATTTATTAAGTGAGAGAGGGTAGTTTTTTCTATCTGGTCTCGAAGGGTCTCATATCTGCCCAGTGACATTCTTCGTAAAGAAGTATGGGGGCGTTGCAAGGAACAGTTAAGACACGTATGCCCACTATTACCAAGCAGGCACTCAGATATGAGTTGGGTGTTTCACGCATTTAAACCCTGACCAATAGTCTTAGGGTAAATCGCTAATTCCCCACTTAACTTAAAGTTTGTGTGTGCTTTTCAAAATTAAGGCAAGTGATGCATGAAACAATTATATACAATGCATGAATAATATGCGTGTAAAATAAAAACAAATACGCAAATAAATAACATGAAAGGAATATATTAAAAATAAGCACAGGAAAACACAAATAAAACAGACAAAACAAAGCTTAGTCTACAACGTCCCCAGTGGAGTCGCCATTCTGTCGCACCCCAAAAAAATAAAAATTTTCAATTGCGGGTTCGACTGGCGAAATTTTTTTTATTTTTATTTGATTTGGTTCTTTGGAGTCGCCACCTAGTATTTTGGTCACTAGGAACCCTAACTGGTCTCAGAGATCGGGTACGGAGACTGGTTGCGTAAAGGGAAGGTATTAGCACCCCAAATACGCCTTACCTAAGGTAAGCTGCATTGTTTTATTGTCTGATAGAAATAAAAATAAAAAAACTAAAGTGTTATTGTGTTTTCCTAGTTGTTGGTCTGTCTATGGTTCAAGAAAAATCCCCCTCAGTAAGGAGGTCTTTATCTTATCGGGTAAAAATCCTAACCGTTCTAACGTCCATACCAAAATTTTATTAATAATATTTAGGAATACGTTTTACGTATAAATTCGTAATCCCAAATATTAAAAGAAAACAAAAAAATTTATTTAGAATTTTTGAAATATTGGCCTAGTTCTCATGGCTTGAATAAACTGGTTATTAAAGCCAAAATGCATGTTAATACATATATTGTTTTGAAAATTTTCTTTGTTGTGTGAAAATATGATGTTATAATATTTATGTATATATATTGGAGAGACTAGGCCGTATTTTAAAACAAAAACAATTTTTAGAAAATATTATTTTTTATGCTTTGACGAAAATCGGGTATTTTAATACTGAGCTTGTATCCTTACGGTATAAAAATACAACCCAATATTAATCCACTTTTAAAACAAATATGCAAAAAAATCAATAACATTTTTTAGGAAATTTTTAGAAATTTTTTGAAAGCAAAAACATTTTTTATTCTGAAAATCTTTGATATTTTGACGAAAACCAGGTATTTATAACACTGGTTTTGTATCTTTACAGTATAAAAATACAAACCAGAATTAAAACATTTTTTGACAAAAAAAATATGCAGAAAAAAAATCACAATATTTTTAAAGATTTTTTTTTTTATATTTTTTATATAAATATATTTTATATATATATATAACATATATACACACATATATATATATATATTATAATAATATTTAATATATTATAGGGCTGGGCCGGCCCAAATAAATGGGCCAGGCTCAGCCCAAAAAATAATAATAATAAAAGGGGGCGGGCCGGTCTCGGCCCGCAATGATATTGGGCCGATCTCGGCCCGTAACTAATGTGGGCCGGTCTCGGCCCGTAACTAACGTGGGCCGGTCTCGGCCCGTAACTAACGTGGGCCGGACTCGGCCCGTAACTAACGTGGGCCGGACTCGGCCCGTAACTAACGTGGGCCGGTCTCGGCCCGTAACTAACGTGGGCCGGTCTCGGCCCGTAACTTCTACAGTCTGGGCCAAGACCGGCCCAGACTTACAAGGCTGGGCCAGCATTGGGCTGGCCCAGCGCCTTAAAACCCAGCGGGGGGGGGAGAATTATTTTTCTCCCCCCCCGCCTCCTGCATGCAACATGCAGGAGGCCAGGCGAAAACAAAAGAAAAAAGTGCAAAGGGGGAGGGGATGTGCACCTGGCGTGGAGGCGACCGTTGGTGGAGCTGCGGTGTCGTGGCCTCGAGGACGGCGGCTCTGTGGTGTTGCTGCGGCGGAGAGAGCAGATTTCCTTCCTCTTCCCCTCTTCCTTTCCTTCCTTTCTCTTTGTTTTTCTGTTTTCTTTTCTTTTTGTTTTTCGTTTTATTCTTTTCTCTTCCCCTCTATCTCACTGGTTCTATCTCTCTCTTCGGTCTCGTCCCTCTCTCTTTTTTTTTCTCTTCTCTCTCTTCGGTCCCCCTCTCTCTCCTCTCGGCCTCTCTCTATTTATAAGCAAAAAGAAAACGGTTAGTGCGCCTTCAATCACGCAACGGCTGGTCGGCCACTCTTGCTTTCGGTGGTGGTGGTGGGGACGAGGAGAGAGAAGCGGGAAGTTTTGAAACTTTTTTTTTTTTTTTTTTTTTTTTTTTTCGTTTCTGTTCTGTTATAAACGGGGGGGAAGGAGACGATGAACAGTGTCGTTCAAAACGACACCGTTCTGCCTTCCTCTTTTTTTTTTTTTTTTTTTTTTTTTTTATATATATGAAACGGCGTCGTTTTGAATAAAACGCGCCGTTTCATTTAAATGGCCAAACTTCAAATCAGTCCTCCAAATCGGTCCCTGCCCCTCTTGTTGGCCGCCTTTTTCATTTTGGCCCTTGGCATCTGATTTATGCAATTTAGCCCTCAATTGATTAATAAACTTTCAATTTCTTCAATTAGGCCCCTGAACCGAGAAAATAGCAGCCCCTCCATTTACGCGCCTCTTCCAATTTGGTCCCTGGTTTCGGATTTCCTTAATTAAATCCCTAATTGGCCCTTAAACTTCAATTTTTATGCAATTGAGCCCCTGATTTGACCCAATAAATTCCTAAAAAATATATTTTGGCCCCAGAACTTAAATTTCTTCAAATTAAAGCCCAAATTGACTTAAAAATTAATTTTTCTTGCAATCAAATCCTTCATAAATTCAAATAAAAATCCAATTAAGTCCCAAAAAATCCAATTAAGTCCATAAAAATCCAATTAAGTCCATAAACATCCAAATTTGGGCTTTTCTCCTCAAAATTAAAATTTTCCTTCTCAATAGGGCTTTCATCTTTCAAGAATATACTGTCAAAAATTTAATCCTTGTATTTTTGAATTTCTTGACCAATTTTCTGACTGTTTCCTGAGCGCTTCTGCCTTCTGTTATTTTTTCTAAACTCTTTTGGCTGTTTATTTTATTTTTTCATGGGGACCCAAAAATGGGTTACAACAGGTTTCTTGAGAGATTATGGTTAATAAGTTTGTCTTAGTGGGTATCTATGTAGGCCTTTGTGGTGTAACTCATTGGGTTATTATAACTATTACTTTCGGTCATCGCGACGTCTATATAATAGTGTAGAGAGATCAAGAGATCAGAGATTTGAAAATTTAGTTGTCTGAGAGAGTTTATGTGATTCTAATAATTGAAGGAGTTCAAGTCTTGAAAAAACTTATTTTCATAGCTGGGTTGATAGGTTGGCTGGTTCTAAAAAAATAAGTTCTTTAAAAAAACATGAAACTTTTCAATACTTGAGCAATAAGTGTGTAAACAAAACTATAAAAAATAAAAATAAAATAAAATAACGGTTAGCAAATGTGTATCTAACATGACTTTCAATGGTTTAACATGGCTCTCCTGGTCTTTGGCAAACTTTTCTAACATCTAATTGGCTTTTCTTGCTATGAATTGTTTTTGTGTTTATAACGATATTATAGATGACTTGAATTTCTTATTACATGGGTGATTGAGTGTAATTATACTCTCAAGCTTGGGATTTCTTCTCAAAGAAGAGATTGTATCATTGGTGAGAAATTTGGTTTAGTTGGTCATGATAGATTTTCATTGATGTGTCATGCATGCTATTGGTAAAAAAATATTATGAGGGTCTACTATTGGTGTAGAAAATGATACTATGCAAAGCAAAAGCATAAAAAAGTCATGTATATGCATAGAAAAAATCTATAAAAAGTTTGTATGGTGATTATAAGGAACTCAAAAAAGTACATAGGGATTTGGTAGATTGGTTAATCTAGGGCAACATCAGGTTAGGGTTGGATTTTGGCTAGAAAAATTCCAGTCGCTTGGGCGTGGCCTGGGCAGTTGGAAAGAAAAAATATTTTTAATTTTTTTTTCCTGACATCATTACTTGCCCCTTAAGTTTTTTAAACACGTATGTTTGAAAAATTTTAACCAATAAAAAGGAAAAATACTTATACTATATAGATATTACCTTTATTTTTTCTAGGATTGTACGAGAATGTTACTCTAGCTAGTTCATCATGAGAGATGAATACTTTAGACAATGCTCGTGGCTTTTATTAATTTCTTCATGTAAATCTTTACTAATGTTTTTGCAAGAAAAAGAAGAATTTGTTTTTGTTGCTTGTGCAGATAAATAGTATAGAAATAAGAAATATGTGTAAAAATAAGGTGGTCTATATATGCATTTAGGAATGCATTTTTAGAGGAAAATGTTCATGGTTGATCATAAAGATTGAGAAGGATCACTGATTCTTTTTGGAGAGAAATGGTCATGGAGACCTGAAGAATTTAAATGAAGAATTTGACATGGAGATTTCATGGAGACAGAGATTTTCATGGAGGCATGTTAAAGTACTGAAAAATTATCTTATCTTAGACATCATATCATGAGGATTTTCTATTTTTTTAGGTGCAACCTTTACAAATTGTTGAGGTATCCAACGGAGATCAATTTTTCTATCCCTTTTTAAGTGCATGAAGCTTTATATGTTGTGCCTATGGTAATAGTAAAATAGATAACACTTATTAGGGTTTCTTGTGTTTAAATCACTTTTCATTGCAGGTGGTTATTGCACAAAGTCTTTTTCTTTTATAGCATCCAACACCTCAACTCGTGTAATAGTGAGAGGTGTGTGTGGTCAGAGTCCAAGGAATATCAAAAGATCATAAATGTGCCCCTTGGTGTTCATTTTTTATACTTGGGTAGGAGATTGGTGATGCTATGGAGATTCCACCATTTGGAATCGATGGTGATCATGTTTTGTCACACTAACTTTCTCTACTCGAATATGGTTCTTCATCACTTGTTTCAAATTGATAAGTGTTCTGTCATGGAAAATGTATAAGTTCTCATAACAAATAGTTATAGATTTCATTGATTAGGGCTTGAATATTGATGAGTTCGAGCAAATTCCCAAAGCTTAGCATTTTCTTGTTGAATTTTTTAAGATATGCCTTTGTACTTTTATCTTCTAGTTGTGTGATAGAAAAAAAAAAAAAGCTTAATTATGCTCTTTTTATTTGGAATAATAGTGCTGAAATGAGAGATGAGCTTCACACAAAGATCATGAAGACCTATAATAGAGCTATGGTAAAGATTATCATACCAAACATAGCATAACCATAAAAAGTTAGAGGAAAAATCTTGCACACGACATCACTTTTTGTTATCACTAACTCGATGTCACTTTTGACATTTTTATATATGCTTCATAGGATTTGTAAGACCTTCGTAGTTGTTCAGATTGGCCTTCATATTAGAATCTTTGGAGATATGAGTATGTAACACTCTATGCTAAAGTAAAGGTGACTGTGTAATACTTTTTATTAAAGTAGAGATTCTCCTACACTGTAGGAATGGTATTTAGGAGCTGATGGAATATCGTGTTTATCATATTTATGCTTTTTGTAATGGGGGGAACATGAACGAGATTGAGACTCAAAAGAAGATTGATGAAGATAGCTATGTTTATGGCTAAGGTATGTTGGTGAGTGTTGGCTCCTTTATAGAGTTTGAGAATTGTGTTCACTTGACATATTATTTTGTCTTGTTTATTAACAGAAATGAAATTGTCTTGGGGAGCTGTATTTTGACTTTCATGTTGATAGAATGATATAGTGCGAAGATGTTTTTATATGGCTAGAATAATATTATTAAGAACTTGTACTTGTTGGGGACTTGGAAAAATTGGAGTTTTTATGATAGGAAAATCAATTAATCTCCTTTGTCCCGAAGTTTTGTCAACCATGAACAATATTTATATGAAAAATGAAAGGGAATGAATTAACTTTTTGTTCCATTTTCCACTTAAAAAACTTCACATATGAATTAGAGTTTTCATGGCTGGGTTGATAAATTATATAAAGAAAACAATATCTAGGAAGAGAACAAATAAAGTGAGGGCTGTATACTGTATATCTTGCCTGACTTTCAATGGTTTTACCTGACTTTCATGAGCTTTGACTGACTTTTATGATCTTTGGCTGATTTTTCTTGCTAAAAATTGCTATCGTGTTAATGACTGAATTCATATATTCAAGCCGTGGATGGAAAAATTGTGTTATTGCTGAAAAAAATGGTTGGCTAGCCATGATAAATTTTGGTGGACGTAATATGCCATCATTATTGTATCACACATGCTATTAATAAAACTTATCTGCCACTATCGTAGAAAAAGATATTTGCTTTGCATAGAAAAATCATAAAAAAAAAAACAGTGTACACGCGTAGAAATATTATATAAAAAGTTTGCATGACATAGGAAAGCGTGTTGGGAGTGGACTTCACCTAGAAATGCTGGAAACAAATATATATATAGAAAAGGTTTTTTTTTTTTTTTTTTCCCCTTCATCATGAGAAGGGTTTTGAATGAATGAATGGAAGGAAAGATTGTGTCAGGCTCCCAGCTAGGTTTTGTAAAGGGATAAAATTTAAAATACTTTACTAGTTTTACTTCTTTTTTTTTGGATTCGAGGAAACCCATCCCTCGAAAAGCGTATTTTGTGGATCTAGGGGAGTGAGTAAAACCCCGGCTATTCCAGGCTCTTACAAGAAGTGCAAGCCCTGACTTGAACTCGAGACCTGCTGTGTAGATCTCAAACCCTTTGCCATCACGCTGCACTCCTTAGGGACTAGTTTTACTTCCTTGCACTCTGTTCACGAATTTCTTCACTTGTGATGACACAATGAACAGGTAGTTGCTTGCTGCAACAACGGCTACTGAAAAAATTCCTTAAAAAAATTGTGTAAAGACAACATGGTAATTACCAGCCATGAAATGGTGCCAAAAAGATTGGAATTCAACAATCCTCCCACTCTCCAAACATCGGATCTGCCACATACTAGGAGATCGATTCAGCTTCATTTGATGGATCCCAACCAGGAGGCTTGATGT
This sequence comes from Populus alba x Populus glandulosa, assembly GCA_033617975.1. NCBI lineage: Eukaryota > Viridiplantae > Streptophyta > Magnoliopsida > Malpighiales > Salicaceae > Populus > Populus alba x Populus glandulosa. Next base: position 14,054,250 of record CM066145.1, on the reverse strand, counting down.
TTGGCCAATCCCCACGACATCCTAGCCTTATATAAAGGCTCTTCTTACCTTCCAAACACATAGCATCAAGAATTATCAACGAGAGAATAGCTAAACTTCTCCACTTAAATTTGATTAAATAACTGAAATGCGATGAATGATAAATCTAAAGCATTAATCTAGGCCTATACATCAATGGATGACAACGTGAAAATTCGACATTCATGCCTCCACCTTTTCAGGTCATCTCATGTTAGCCCCAGCTAAGATGCTCTTCTAGATCCCACTAAACAAGCTCTCATCGTTTCTTATCAAGCAGCAAGTGGCTTTGGTGGCCAAGGTAAAGCATTTCTTTTTTGCTATCATTGATAGATAAACATCATGTTCAATCTTTAATTTAGACTCCAATGCGCTCAAACATCAACTAGAATTACATGGAGGATGCAAAAATCTGTAAATTTATAACTATCAAATAAAATGACTGTTCAGGTCTTCTGGTGAATTGTTAATGCAGGTTTTCCGTTTTACTTTCCTTAAATATTGTCAGGTCATATAAAGTTCAAACTTTACATAACTTCTTCATCCTATTTCAGGCCTCTCTTTTTATTTTCAAACAATTTTTAGAAACCATAAGCTCATTCATTTTCTGATTAGAAATGAAAAAAACAAGCTGGAGTTATAAAAAGTGGCTGACGAGCACCTGGAAGTTTCTTGTCAGACAGAATCAACTGCTTGAGAGCACTCAAGGATGCCTGAGCAACACTTTTGGCATGATCAGAATCCCAACCCTGGAGCTTGACAACCACATCAGCATTTGAGTATGCTACACTGCGATCTTTAACATTCTTTCTAGCCTCCTCTTTAGCTGAATCCTCATCTGCGTTGAATGTGAGCAGACTTTGCAAGTTACTCAAATTTAATTTGGAAGACGCAGGCAAAACTGGTGACTTTGGAGTTGTAATTCCCTACCTCTCATCCTTGTCATTGTAGCAATTCTAAAAATAATAGAAGTAGTACAATACTGGCGTCTCAAAGATGTATGACTTATAGTAAGATTTTGATTTGACCAAGATGGATGACTTAGGTATATTTACACACCAAGACATATTGCTTGAGGTTACTCTAGTCATAAAAACTGACTAGAAGTTTAGAATTTTGTAAGAATGTGATGTGTTATGTAGTGTGACTCACATCAATATGACTTTCCAATCCAAAATCCAGCAACAAGCAGAATATCAAGAAAAGGATACCTAAGGCTTCGGTCTGTGACAACCAGACAGTGAACCCTGCATAAAGATGCTGCCATTTATAAGCCTTTCCAGCAGCTCCCTGCTTCCCTCCTAATGTTGAAACAACAGCACGTACATGACTGCAAGACCAACCAAACCAAGAATAGGGTTTTAACTATCCTAGAAAAAAAAAAAGTTAAAAAATTAATTACTCCAGATACCGTACCTACTTAAGCTTTCTAGTATAGCACCTTCTGCTTCAGCTACAGAGTCAGAGCCTTCAGCAAGCACCCCTGGAATTGATTACATTCGTTAATGCACTGCAAGATGGGTAATATAAGTCATTTCAAGTAAGGATACTGCAGTCTAGAAAGTCATTTGATCACATTAACCCAACAGTATGAAGTACATTGTAGCGCTGAAAAATGTTTGCTTTGCAAAGTGTAGTGTGTAGCTAAGAAAGATTATTCACAAGGAAACCACAGAAACAAATGATAGCAAATAAATGATGTGAGAAAGGCGACTACGTAGATCAAAACATTTATTTTGCTGGCTGGCTTCTAAGCTCTGTCAGAAGAGTTTTTTTTGTAAGTTATAAAGATCTCATTCGCAATAGAAGCAACTGCCACAATGTGGTCGACAATTATGCCATCCTTTTCAATGTCTATGTTAAGCTAAATATCTGAATATCTACACAAAGCAATTCAGCGATACTGTAAATGTTTAGTCACTATCAGCTCCTGGGACATGGAGGTAGAGAGCTATTTTACGCTGTGTACATGTGTATGTGCTGATCTCTAGACACGAGAAATAGAGAGATAGCTCTGAAGGCTATCAACCAGTTCCAGTAGCAAGAGAACCAAATTAATAACTATACTCACATGAATCTATTGTTTGCTTAGCAAATGTTTCTAGTAACTCCTGTGTATCAAGTGGCGTGTACCTGAAACATATTAAATCAATAAACTTTACAACAGAGAGAAAGTGTGGAGCTCAAAGAGTTCTACAAGACATATGAGAGCTGGCTTTCCTTGATTATTGATTAGGAATGGAATTTGGTCCAATGTAATATCATTAAGTAACGAAGACCAAAAGAAAATGAAGATCCTTGATGATGATTTACAGGAACAGAAAGAGCTGGTAGTCTAGTAGACAGCATGCCATTACAAAACCAAGGACAGTCGCTAAAGTGATGCTCTGTGAAGAATGCAAAGTAATTTAACCACTGTCTAGGTACATCATGAAAGATGACGGACATTGACATTAGCAATGGATCAGAAAAAAAGAATTATCAAGCCAACTAAATAAGCTACAGAAGGGGGGGAAAGGAGTGAAAAGATTATAATACCCAAGAGGAGTGAGATGATTGTCGAAATCAACATGTCAAACAATTACTACACAAATTGTAATTTTAGAAGCTAAAGATAGATTAATACCCAAGACCAACAGCAAGTTCTCGAGCCACTTTTTGGTTAATTTCAGTTGAATCACCAACAAGGAAGATCGATGCCCCTTTCAGGAGTTGCATAGATCCTGCTGTCAAGGATTCCCATGACTCCACAATGTCAGGCCATTTCAAATCTGGGTCTTGCTTCTTCATGTTGATAACAAGTTGATCATCATCTATGAACCTGCTCAATACAATAAGCATCAGACCAACTATTGACAAGACTTCTTCTAGCTAATCGAATCCATGTATTTCTGTGCCACAAACCATATTGTTTCAGCAGGCTTTATTTTCTCGAACATCTTATTTGTTTCTATAAGTGTGATATGCGACCCAGAGTTCTGTACTTGGACTACTAAGGAGGTGCCATCTGCATCCACGAATATATCTCTGGAACTTTGAATGTCTAGTCCCACAAGTGATAATCTCAATTCCACTTCTGAAGAACTATCAGAAAACTGCATTGCATTTACACATTTGGAATATGATGTTAGCCAACCTCGATGATTAAAAAGCATGCAGAGAATTAACAAGTTAGAGAGAAAAATAGAAATCAAGAAAATCCCTTTGTTTTCTAAGAAGAGTTTAGCCACTTGGTTTATCAATAGTAGTATCCTAGTCCAATCTACCCGAAGGACAGCACATATGGTTTCGTTCTACCGACGTCCTATTTCCACCCAAACCACACTGCCAACAAGAAAATCTCATCTCGATGACCAAATTTCTTATAGACAAATTAAATTTCCCAACTTTGTAATATAAATGATCAACTTTGGTTCCTAGCAAAGTAATCAATACTCACTCTAACAACTTATCACACTCTGAACTCTCTCACACAACCATACCCCTAAGCACACAGATAAAAAGATCAATTTCATGTCTTCCATTAATTCAAGTTCGATCTGTCCATTAAAGAAACCAAAAGGAATAACTCTGTGAAATGAAACAAATTAGCCAAGAAAAACGATCAAGATTTCCTTCAGGTTTCGAAGAAACCAAACAAAAGGGTATTGATGAATTAAATAGGGTGGGTACGTACCTCGTAATTTGTGCTGGGGGTGGCTGCGGAGATGCAGTTGCAAGAGAAGCGACTGTATCTGTTGAGAGGGCTGTTCGCATTGTTTGATTTAGAGGCAGGAATTGAAAGAGACAAATTGGTGAAGGAAGTGAAATTGGTTTTGGAAATGGAGAAAGGGATATTTGAGAGAGAGAGTGATGGTAGAGTTTTGATGGGGTTTTGGGAGTGGAAGGAAAGAGTAGCTGTAGTGGTGGTGATGGTGGCCATTCTTTTGGATTCCGAGAAAGAGAGGCTAAGGGGATAACGAGGGAAGCTAGTGTTTTATCCGTTAATTCAGTTTTCTTCCTTTTTATTTTTTCTTAACAAAAAGACTGTCATAAAAAGTTCAGATAGAGGGAATATTTCTTTTTACGGTAGAAACGGTATTTTTAAAAATTATTTTTATTTTTAAATTATTTTAATATGTTAAAGTTAAAAATAAAATTTAAAATAAAAAAATATTAAACAATATTTAAATAGAGATAATTCTTGAAAAAAGAAGAAGAGATTAGCTCACATGATTGGCCAACAATAAAAAAAGACTAGGTCACTTACATGGGAGCACCTTAAAATTGCGATAATAGTAGATTCAATTTAAATTTTTTCATGGGATTCTACAGGTAATTTTTCTAAAACTAATAAAAAAACACAAGATCAAACTAAAAAAAAAATTCTCTCTTTATCTATATCTAGTTTTTTTAGGCAAGTTAAAGATATACAAATTTTTTTATGAAACTTCTCTCGTCGAATAAAACTTGTTAATATTAAGAACATCAAGTTTTGTAGCTGAAAAGTGGTCTAACCAACAATTTTTCCTTTTCTTGTCGTTTTCAGACAGCTTTCTCTATCATTTTTCAATTTCATGGATTGAAATATTATAAAAATAAATCTTTGGACTAAAATTAAAATTGAAAAAAAAAACAAAGAAACTGAAAAGTAAAAAAAAAAAAGAAAATTAGGTGGACTAAAAAGAAAATTTTCTAGAGAACTTGAGATTGAATATGAGATTAATTTCTCCTTATTTCACACAAGATTTCTCATTATTTTACGCTTTGATCCTCTTTTGTTAATTGTCCATTTTTAACAAAATTTCACAAATTGAACATTAATTTAGGCATAGAAGGCCGCAATTGAAAAAAAAATTAAGGATAAAATTAAAAATAATAAAATTATTGTGGATTGTTACATTGAAATGCCTAGGCTTTTTAGTATATTTCTAGGTCGTGAGAAACCTTTTGGCATTGTCATTAAACACGGTCCAATAAGTCCAACCTAAAAACTCTTGATTTAACTTCTTGTCTAGCCTAGGTTTCAAATTAAATCGTGTAGGAGTTGCCACAATGTGACCCAATTGACTTGGTAAGGTCAAAGGAAAAAAAATCAGAGAACAAAATGACAAAAAAAGCCCAGGCACACAGGGCCAAAGACAACTTGAATGATCAATAAAATCATGATTTGACTTTAAGAAAAATCTAAAGATGACATTTTTAAAAAAAGATTTGACACGAGACATATTTGACCGACTTAATTAACCTGTCAAATTTATAACCTGGATCATGGACTTTACTAGGTTCAATAATATTTTTTATTTAATTATATGATAACAAATACGAAGACCAATTTAAAATCAACCAAGTATTCAAGAATAAAATTGAAAAACAATAAAAGTAAATAAAAAAAATTCCAATAAAAACTCAATATTAAAAGATAAAATTATAAAAAAAAAACACACCAGGCGAATGAGCTTTAGCGGCGAGCTTGGGTGGCCTAAGTCGCTAGAGTCTAAGGTAGGGACATGCACTTGGGACGTATTTACTTATTTTTTTAAGGGTCCGGCACTTATTGTTTTAAGGGTCCACCACTTATTTTTTGAAGAAATTCAAAAACAAAAAACAATTGACATGTTGCTTGTTAGGCGTTAGCCAAGAAACACTATAAAAACCTCTTTAAATCACCTACTAACTTCCAAACACTCTAAAATCATCCGATAAACAAAAAATTAATTGAATAAAAAAAATAAAACTCAATATATTTTTTTTAGGCATGTTTATAGAAAAAATTTAGTATCATTAAACTTCTCTCATCGAATGAAACCAATTAATATAAATAACGCAGAGGTTCGTTTATAAAAAGTACCTAAACAAAATAATTTCTCTCTCCTTATTATTTTGAGATGATTTTCTTTCTTTTTTCTCTGGATAAAGACTGAAATGTTAACAAGATAACTTTTAAATCAAAATTGAAATTATACAAAAACTATAGTGTGAAGAAATAAAAATAAAAGTACGAAAATGAAAAAGAAGTTTTCTCCTGAGTTTTAGATTGGCCATGAGTTTTCTCATTTGTCCTCCACTTTTGTTCTCTGTTGTTGAATTCTTTTCTTTCCTTGACAAATTTTGATATAAATTACACATGAAAATTAGGAACAAAAGGCTAAAATTAAAAACAAAATAATTTGAGAATGAAAATGAATAAAAAAGGGGTTAGTGTCAGACATTTTATAAGAGAGTCGTGTAATTAAATAAAAAGTGGTCATTTCTATCAGCCACCTTTTTTCTCTCTCGCAAGTTTTATACAAGTGATATAAGAGCTTTTGCCCAAAATTTTTACCCTAAAAAGGCTTGTAATTTATACTACTGTATTTCGAAACGCATACAGTACAAAGGCTTTTACTGAATCTGACAGTTTTGAAGCGCAGAAGCAACCCTGGCTACTCGTGGAGAACACCACCTGGGCTTGCTTTCATCTTCTACTGATCATTAAGACCAACAAGGAGAGGATTGATGATCCTTTCAAGAATTTCATATATCCTGCTGTCAAGGACTCCCATGACTGCACAATGCCAGGCCATTTCGAGGCTGGATCCTGCTTCATAGCGATCACCAGTTGACAAGCATGGCCTCATCTGTAAACCTGCTCAAAACATGTGTTTGCAAAACATGAGTTTCACTACCAATTCATTGAAATGCAACAAAACTTCTTAAGAGTTGATTTCTCTGAGTCAATAACTTCTGATGAAGTTGTGGCCTTGAGAAGTTTTCAAATGAGACCTTGTATTCTTGTCTCTGCTACTGTAAGATATTCCAGGCGTATTTTATTCCCTGGCATTTAGTTCTGTATACTCAGTAAAGGTACACTCGTGATAGCGAATATGTCCCCTGTACATTAAAAAATTGTCTCAAACTGCAATCTCTTTTGCAGCACAGCCTAAATTTGGGATGGAAGCCGCCACATCTTCACACTGAGGTCTGCTATTTTCTATGTGAATGGCTGGGAGACATATCCTCTTGAAAAAGCCATGTTTTCCTCCCTTGGGTTCGAGAAATTTAGAATTGTACCTTGTTTTCTTGGAAAAAACTCAAAACAGGGGGGGGGGGGGGCATGGTTGTTTCTTGGTTGCAGAGGGATGTACTTTATCTTAACCAGTTCGTAACTTTATCAGTTATTGCTAGGATTAACTAATGTCATCTCTGTTATTAATATTCCTCACTTCTGATCATGGCCTGAATGTGCTGCTTCTCACTCTTACAGCAGCAGAGGACTTTCATACAGATGAGGACTCTTCTCGAGGCCATGGACAGCTCGGGGGCAAAAAGGGTGATGTGCATACAACCTTTGAAGGGGAAGAAAGGGGCAAGGTTGGGGGACACCATAGTTGTACCTTGGAATGCTATAGCATGCAGTCCGAGCAATTATTTATGGTAAAATTAGCATTATTGTTCTTCTTTCTAGCAACTTACATTTTTTTTTCCACATATATATATATAATAACCTGGGAATATGGACTGGGCCAAGCTTAACTATTATGGTGTCTTCCGGTTCATGGATCGGGCTTTTTTTTTTCTTTTCCTAACTTAGCCAGGATCTAGGGTACGGCAGAACTTACTCTTTTTTCTTTTTTATTTATTTTGCTGCAGAACTCGTGCTTGCCATATAGAGTCCGTTTGCCAACGCGTTAGAGTTCGCGTTTCATTAAAAACGCACTAATCAGGCGTTTGGTAACAGACTGTTTGCAAAATTTAAAACGTGGGTCCCACCATTTAAATGCGGCAGGACCACAATTTTTTGGAAGCAGTAAAATACTGCTTTTTTTCGAGATTCAACCTGTGGTTGAACTTTCTAGAGATATTAATGTGGGAATTACCAAAAACACACAACTGTTCCTCGTCCGGTTCTCATTTCTCTTCTCATTCTCATTCTTGTTCTTCCATTTGCATTGATTTCCCTTCAAATCAGCCCTAATTACACACAACAACTCCATAATAACTATTACTGTTGGAGCACCCAAAACATTAATGGCTTCTTCTATGAGTACACGTTCAATTATCATTTATTTTTCTTTAACAAAAGGAAATGAAGAACAACTTGGAACAGCCCCGAAACATGTATATAGATCGAGCGTGATTCAAGCACCAGAGCTCAAATTTCCAAAGGGTGAGTTCCCGGGTCTGTTCTTATAGAAATGTTAAGTTACTTCTTGTTTATAATAGCACAGATCTATTTTATCCCCTTTTGTTGGTTTATATGCTAAATTTTCCTTTGTTTCTCCTTGTTAAAAGAAAAAGAAGACTACGAGCAACCCGTGTTCTTGCAAGCAACAACCCCACCAACATCGTGCTTCATTACATCTCAGCTGCAATTTCCAACATGTACTGTGTCACTGGTCCCCTTAGCAATTTTAATTTTATTTTTGTTCATCAATCCACCGAAAGAGGAAATTATGGAATAAATAATTATGGACAATAGATAGATCAGAGCATGTGAGCTGGTTGTGTGAATTGCTTTGTTTAATGAGATAATTTACAAGAACAAGATTACATTTTGCCCAGCTCCTTCGTTGTATCCTTTACTGTTAGAGAGATTCCCTAGTTTTTTTGGCAGAAGAGATGATGGCCATCGACATATCATGACTGACTTTTTGTCGATGAAAAAACCAACCCAACCCTCTCTGCCCGTCTCTCTCCCTGAATCACCATGGCTACCATTTCAAAGCTCTCAAATCCAAGCCCCGCAGCCTCCCTCTCAGCTCCTTCTAGATCTTCTTCCTTGCCTAAAGTCTTCTTCGGTTTCAGTACCAAAACTTCTTTCGCCAAAGTTAGGCTGTCTTTGAAGAACACCCAACCTTCCCCCAGGACCTCCTTGGTGTATATTTATTTTCTCTTCATGATCTTTCCTTTTTCATCTGGGTTTATTTGGCGTGATCATCCTAGATAGAGCATTAGGATCCAGCTGCCTTCCATGTTCCATCCAATCCAGTCCAAAACACGATTTCGTTTCCATGCTCTCTCACCTATTAAAATGCCGGATAAATTACATAAACAAATCAAAGGGCTGTGCTGGCTTTTTATTTATTCATGTCTTTGCTTGGTTTCGCTTTCTGATCTTTCTTTTCCTGGGGATATTGAAAGTGCATGCTGGTAGTAAAGATGAATGCATATTGATTGCATCAATCAATCACAGCTAGAGAAACCGCTCATCGCCTATTTTTCAGCTTGAAGTCCTGAGATGCATGGAATTTGAGAGCTTAGATGGTTTCCTTTCCTTCTTTTTTTTTCCAGAAATTTAGGAATGCATATTTATTGCAAAAACAAACACGTGTTTCCTGCTTAATTCCCTAAGTTCTTCCGCCCTATACATTTAGTCATCTATTACAAAAACAATTCCATCTTGCTGCTTGAAGTTGTGTGTTGTGTGATCCACCACCTGCAAAGAAAGAAAGATTAAAGTTACAAAACGTCCTTGATTCATATATTTTCGTATTTACAGAGTAAAATTCATAAATTGTTGACATGCCTAAATGCTAAAAGGGGACTCCTGGAAGGTGTCCTACAAGGTACACTAGGAATGGATTAAAGATAGTAAAACCCAATCTCAGAAGTATAAAACACATATTTTCCCTTCAGAAGATAATGGAATGAGTTGAAGGGAAGATTTTCAAATCCAAGCACTGAATGGACTGCCATGCCCCAGTTTAACTAAAGTTTTAAGGAAGCAGATAAATAAACTCAACTCTTACCTTTAACTAGTATTGTGTGCTGCTGATTTCTAAGTAATAGTAAATTAAACAAATAATTTCAGTTGCTAATTAAAACATCCCCTGCTAATTGATGAATAACAGTAATATGTTGTAATTGATGAATAACAGTAATATGTTTATCCCTGCTATTTGATGAATAACAGTAATATGTTTATTCCACCGTGGGTAGGTTTTTATGTTCTTTCCCTTGTCAAGTTTTTTAGTTCACACTTCACATCATTCAATCTTTTTTTGAATTAGTTCTTTAGTTTCCTTTTGTTATTCTTTGGTATATGTTTTGTTGCACATGTAATTTACTATTCTGTTACTACTGTATTATGGCCTTATCAACATTCAATCTCTTGTTCATTAGTTAATTGTTTGTTTAATTTTTCATTGCATTGTCAACCATAAGCAATGGATGGGCCTGACACATATGATAAAGCTTCTTGGAGCAAGGCAATGTTGCACACGTTTTGCGACATTTGCATTACAGCTATTGAGAGAGGCATGAGACCAAACACACATTTTGACAAAGCTGGCTGGAAATTTGTCGTACAGTCGTTCAAAGATCAGACAGGCCTTTCATTATCAAAATCTCAGCTTAAAAACAAATGGGATGGGATTAAAAAGGACTGGAGGGTATGGAAAAAATTAATATCTGAAACTGGAGTTGGTTGGTCTTCTGAACTTGGGACCATCTCAGCAACTGATGAATGGTGGCAATCAAAAATTCAAGTTAAGTTGCTGATTTGCAATAGCATCATAATTTTTTTTTTCATGTTGTATTATTTATTCATCTATTAGCATTCCTAATGACATCCAGCTGTCATTGCACAGGAAATGAGAGGAGCAAAGAAGTTTAGGCATGTCGGCATAGAGCCCTCATTGTGTGCCAAGTACGATATCATGTTTACTAACATAGTGGCCACAGGAGAATATGCTTGGACTCCCTCACAAGGACTTTTATCAGATGAAGATAATGTGGCAGCTGGAATGAGAAATACAGCCAATGAGGATACTAACATGGAAGAAGGAAGTGGCGACTCTGAAGAGGATGCAATCCCTGATTTCACTCGGGATGTTAGTAACATGGTTGGTGGAAGCAATGTCGCAAACAGTAGCAGCAACCCCAGCAGTTCAAAGAGAAAGAGTCCACATCAAACTAAACCTCAATTGCGAAAAAAGAAAAGGGGAACTGGAATGGGAGCAGCACTAGTTGCACGTATGGATAAAATTTTTGAGACTGTCTCCATGCCTAGAGGGATCACAGCTCCTTGTAGAGATAAAAAAGGTTGTAGCATTGAAGAAGTAATGGAAGAATTGCACTCTATTGATGGAGTTTCCTTTGGTAGTGCACTGCATACCTTTGCAACTAAATTCTTTTGTGCAAGGAGCAAGAGGGAGATGTGGGCTGCAATGGGTTGTATTGACAGAAAAATGTCATGGCTGAAAATAATGTTTGACCAACACAGACAAACTTAGATGGACAAGGTCAGTTTTTAGCTTTTTACCATATTCATGTCTTTGTATTTATGTTGAATTATGTAGACAAGTAACATATTTAGTTGTCTGAAATATTTCCCACTGGTTTTGCAGACTTCCTGTGCTGTAAATGTTGCTGGAATTAGAAGGAGTTGCCCATGTTTTGGTGTATTTTCATAGCTAAGTTTTTGGAACCCACTACCATGTATGTTTTGTTATATATGTATGACTAAATAGTGATGTTGGGTTGGAATTTCATGGATGTTAATTTCTGAAATGTAGACCTTAATTATGTGGATGTTTATCTTTCAATGGTACCTTAAATATGTGAATGCTTAACTGTGAATGTTATGTTTAGCTTGTTAAAGTATTCCTTTGCAGTTCAGTTACTTTAAAGTTGAATGGTTGGTGATAATAAGTTGTGCAACTGAGACTACTGCTTGTTTGTATTATACTTTGAATGTTTGGTTAGTTGATCTTGAATGGTAGGTCTAGGTTGCTAATTTTGAAATTTTCAGTTGGTGTATGCCACATTTGAATGTTTGGTATCTTGCTCTTGAATGGTAGCTTTTGAAAGTTTGGTAACAGATTTTGAAATATTACTTCCATTCCTATGTATTTGTATATAAAAACCAGCAAGTATGGGAAGTTATGGGTTTGCATGCTGTCAATTTCTTTGGGTAGAAACTGAATGTGTTAGTACCTGCAGAAGAGTGGTTGTTTCTAATTGATGGTGTTGCTGATTGCTGCTATTTATACATCTATAATAGGTAAGTTCCATTTAATTCATTAGGGTGCAGCTGATTGGTTAATGTTATGGCATGCATTACAAGTCAGTTTAGTTTCTTAGGTTTTTAAATGTTTGTTTATGGTGTGCATTGGGATAATGAAGGGTAGAAAATTGTTAGCTTTGTTAGAGACCTATGTCATTGTATATTCTTCTACATAATATCATCACTGTCTTGTTCAATGAAATTGTAAATTTGAAAGTCTATTTTAGCAACAGATGGCTAACCACCATAAAACTTTAGCCATTGCAGCTGCTGTAGCATGTGTAGGTTTAAGAGAGTAAAGAGACTTGAAAAAACATGTAATTTGTCTTTTAGTGCTTACCAGCTGCTAGAGCTCATCATGTGTTGTATTTGTTTCACCTGCAAAAAATAAATACAACCACCGAATTATTACTTGAAAAATTGATAGCTTTTTTATATTTGATGGCATCAGCTAAAGCAAACAAAACCATGATTATTATTGTTTTTGCTTTGAAAATGATCATACTCTTATATTGATGTCAATGCATAGCTAGAAAAAATAATTATTCACCAATAGTAAACAATTTTACATCGAGATTTATTTCATGGCACTAATATTCAAACTTCATGAAAATAGTCATGAACTCACAGGGCAATATTTCTCATTTGTAAAATCTATCTTATAGCATATAACAGGAGATTACTAGGAAAAACAATTTGTCTGTGATTTGTTCATTGTTTCTAGAATTTCAATTTTGATATGTTGAAATTCTATTTTTTATGTTGTGTATAGCAAGTGGAATTATAAATTTTGATTACAGATGATAGGCATTTTGAAAAAAGAAATTCAATTTCACTTTCAAAGGAGGTAAAAGATTGAATTGCAAATAAATATAGCCTTATAAATTTTACAAGCCGAGCAAAATTTCATTAAACGTGGATAAAGTGAACAATAACACTTATTTGCAAGAATGCATTATCCATTTGTTTTTTTTTTTTTTTGTAACAAGTCATACAATTTCCAATTATTCACAAAAAAATCTGTATGGCATGATAGATATGGATCCGCACTGGTTTTCATCACTTTTTGACGGGGATTATGATGACGTAATGAATAACGTTGCCGATTATGTTAATTATGGTAATTCTTCTATAAACGATGGAGATTGCAGTGGTAATCACAGTTCTGATACAGACGACGACGACGACGACGACAATGATGATTCAGATGAAGAAGGTGAGTTGTTTTGGGAAAGGGAGTTCGATGATGAGAAATTGATTTTATGCACGGCAGGTGCCATAACTTTATATTATACTACTTATATATATAAGGAGCCTTGTATGGATTCGTACAACACCGGAATGCAATGGTTGATAGAAATATTACATGGACATTGGACGCGCTGTGTAAACATGTTTAGGATGGATGCAACAACATTTCAAAGTCTGTGCGGTAAACTTGAAAACGAATATGGGTTAAAGGCATCTAGAAGAATGTGTGTTTTTGAAAAGGTTGGAATATTTCTTTATACAATAGCTTTGGGTGCTTCCAACAGGGAAGTTCAGGAGAGATTCCAGCATTCAGGAGAAACAATTAGTAGGTACTTTAATGAGGTTCTTAGATCAGTTTGTTTGCTCGCTACAGATTTAATTCAACCCGCAGATCCCGGGTTCGTAAACACACCGAGGGAAATTGTGAACAATCCGAGGTATATGCCACATTTCAAGGTAATTTTGTTAATCGTATTTGTTAATGGTGATTCGTATTTCATGAATTTATGAAATTTAATTTTTTTCATTAGCTCAAATTGATGTTATTTTGCTTGTTTATCGTATATTAGAATTGTGTTGGAGCTATTGACGGTACACATGTTCGTGCATGTGTTTCTTTTGAAAAGCAAATCCCATTTATCGGCCGAAAAGGTGTGCCGACCCAGAATGTTATGGCTGCATGTAGCTTTGACATGCAATTCACATTTGTTTGGGCGGGTTGGGAAGGAAGTGCACATGATACACGAATTTTTCTAGAGGCAATTGACAATCCACGTATAAAATTTCCTAAGCCACCGGAAGGTAGTAATATGTGTATGTGGGTGTGTATATATGATAATTAATGTTATTTTTTTATATTGTTTTTTTGCAATTTTCAATTTAAAACAATTGTATGTTTTTCCAGGAAAATACTACTTGGTTGATTCGGGATATCCTAATGAATATGGATTTTTAGGTCCATATAGAGGTCAGAGATATCATTTGCAAGAATTTAGGAGGCGAGGACAACCACAAACTCGTGAAGAAATTTTCAACCGTATGCACTCTTCATTACGTTGTGTTATAGAACGAACATTTGGAGTTTGGAAAAAAAGATGGCGAATCCTACAGAATATGCCATCTTATAATTACAAGGCACAAGTTAAAATTGTTGTCGCATCCATGGCAATTCATAATTACATTAGAAGAACTTCAATGCAAGATGTGGCATTTATGGAGTTCGATCGCCATCCTGATTTTGTGCCCGATGATTTTCTAACTGATGTGGCTCCACATTCACAAAGCCAAGGACACCAGAGGCCTTCGCGAATGGATTATGTACGTGATGGGATTGCTGCAAGTTTAATGACACAATTATAAATTATTGCTCTAATATGTTTAGGTCTATTTGCAAAAATTTATTGGTTGTAATGTTACTTTATTAATATTATGAATTAAGAACTTCAGAAGAAGGAAAAGTGCACAAAAATCCACCTGGTTAGTGTTATAAGTAGAACAAAAAGGATATGTTAAAGGATTGGATACTCTTTTAATGAATTTTTTACTCTTTTTTGCCACTCTATCTAGCTGCCATCATGCATTAAAAAAACCCTCCTACACAATTCAAGAATTGTGCTGATATAACAAGAAATCATGACGTGGATGGTGGCACTTTCTTTATTAATTGAATTGAACAATCGAATCACGACATTTTGCATTTTTGTTTCTGTTTTGAAGAGAGTATGGTGAATCGGATGAACAGGGCAAGCAATCCTTAAGTCCTTTTAGGTAATTATACAATAAAATAAAATTGAACCACAATTTATAACCAAACACATTAAACAACTTTTTTTTCAATCACAATTTGAACCACAGTTTTAACCAAACACCTATTTTTCCAGACCAACCACAACTAAAAGCACTTTTTATAAAATTACTTTTTTCAAACCACAACCACAACAGCTACCGCAATGCCAAACACACTCATAGTAACCACTATCTATAATACTAAGTGAATGTTTGGTATTCTGGCTGCGGATGAACCTCATCTGCAGCCATAACTATTAATATCCATAGCCATAACTATTAATGTTTGATAAAGAAAAAAAACAATTTTTTTTTGCAGGATCCACTTGTAACTGTGGTGTGCCACATGTTTACAAGAAGTAGTTAGAAGCTGCTTTTTATAAGGAATAAAACGCTCCACTGTTTATGGGTTTTATTCCTTTTTATTTCATGGGTTTTTATTTCACTGTTCATGGCTCTACTGTTCCGGTTGGACCAGTCCGGTTCAAAGCTATTGAACTAGGTCCGACCCAACAAAATAAAAAAAATATAGTTTTAATTGTAGCATTTATAAAATTTGATTGCAATCCTAATTTTATTTCTGATTATATTTTATCTGATGTTGTTGCGCTCTTAATAAATTTGTGAAAAATATAGTTCTTGTCGGATGTATTTCATACGTGATGAAATTGTAAATAATTTAATGAAATAAAAAAAATATTTTATATAAAGTATTATTTATTTTATGATGTAATAGTAATAGTTAAATCTATAATATTTAAATTAAAAACCATCAATATTAATATATATTTTTTAAAATTATTTTATAACCTCAATTTCAAAAACATTCTTAACGAAACACATTAAATTACTTTTTGGCCAAACTCAATTTTAATCACAATTTTAACTAAACATATATTTTTTTAAATCAATTTATTTTTATAAAACAATTTTTTTTAAATCACAACCACAACAACAACCATAATATCAAACACACTTTAAAGTCATGACTCCCCAACTAAGATTCGGTAACTGAAGAACAATTCGGAACAGACTGCATGATAGTCCAACAAAAACCTGTCTCGAATTAATGCTGAGTACTGACCTCTTAACGACTCTTCTCATGGTTGTCTTCATTGAACAGCAAACATGTTTCTCACTCTATATCCCATGCCATCACCATACATTAAAGGCCAGAGTGTTTGTCTCAATATATATTATCAAATAATTACATGTTTTATTTTTATTTTCTATTCTAATTTTAAGTATATGTGGAGATTTTAAATCTAGAAAATTTATATTTAAAAATATATATTAGAAAATAATATAAATCATATTTTAAGATTTTTTAGCTTATATTATTAGATTGAATTAATTCTTTAATAATACTTAAAAATTTATAATGTTTAATGCTTTTTTAAAGGAATTTCTAACGATCTCTTTGATGATATTGTGCTATAATATTGATGTTGACTATATTCTTAGTTCTTCACTAATAAATTCAACTCTGGATATTGGATCTTGAACCAATTATAGAACTCTAAAACGCGTGGGGAAAGCACTGTAGCTTCCCCACGCCTTTAATTATACTTATATATAATAATAATAATTATTATTATTATATTATAATATATATTATTTTTTGTTTTTTTTTTGTATTTATTTTGGTTTTTTATGCCTGTATTTTTTTGTTTCTTTCTTAGTTTTTTTTCCTTTTAATTTTTTTTGTTTAATTTAGTTTGTTAATTGATCCCGAGTTTAACGAGTTAACTTGATTTGACGAATTAACTAGATATTTTATTTTTTTCTTTTTAATTAATTTTTTTTCATTTAGTTTAGTTTGTTAATGTTAAATTTCTTTCTATTTGATTATCAGACTTTCATGACACGTATTCCAGGCTTAACAGATTAACCCAGTTAATTATGGGTTAACCTGTCATTTTTTTTTATTTAGTTATTAAACTTTCATGACGTGAATTTAATGTTTGACGGGTTATCCTGATTTGAAAGGTTAATGAGAACTCTAAAACGCGTAACTTTTTCACTGTAGCTAAAGCTGTTTTTTTTTTTCAGTTTTTTTTTGTTTTTTCTTTTGTGCCATTTTTTTTTCGTTTTTGGTTTTTTTTCTGTAGCAGTTTTTCCTTTTTTTTTCTTTTTGTTTTTTTACATGTTTTTTTTTAACGCGTGGGTTTTTCACTGTAGTAAATTTGTTTTTTTTTCCTCGCTTTTTTTTTTCTGTTTTTTACATATAATGTATCACTGTGCACACAGTGAAACACTTGACTTTTTTTTCATTTTTGTTTTCCTTTTTTTTCCCGTTTTGCCCATAGGTTTTTTTTTTGCTTTTTTCTTTGTGTTTTTTTTTCTTTTAATGAATTTTTTTTGTTTAATTTAGTTTGTTAATATGAAAAAAAAAATTAATTTTGTTATCATACTTTCATTACACGGATCTTGGTTTTTTTTTATATATATTAAGCTGGTTGAAAACTTAACTTTGTAGCTTTTTTTTTTAAAAAAAATACTATGGATTACTACAGTGTTTCTTTTACATGATTTTTGTTTGGCTGCAGTGTTTCCCCCACATGTTTATTTTTTAAATTATCTTTGTTAAATTTATTTTTTTAATATTGAGTTGGTTGAGAATTTAACTTTAGCTTTAGCTTTCCCCACGTTTTTTCATTATAATTATTATTATATTGTATTATATTATATGACTGTTTTTTCTTTTTAAATTTTTTAATTAACTTTTTTAGTTTCATTTAGTTTGTTAATGTTAATTTTTTTTTATTTAGTTATCATATTTTCACGATACGAATATCGGGTTTGATGGGTTAACCTGATTTGACGAGGTATTTTTTTCATTTAGTTTAGTTTGTTAAAGTTAATTTTCTTTCTATTTAATTATCAGGCTTTCATGACATGTGTACTGAGCTTGATGGGTTAACCCGGTTAATTCTGGGTAAACCTGTCATTTTTTTTTCTATTTAGTTAGCAAACTTTATGATGCAAATCTCAGGTTTTACGGGATAACCTGGTTTAAAGAGTTAACCCAATTAATTCAATTTCTTTTTCTTTTTCTTCATTAGTTTTTTCTTTTCTGTTGATTTTTTTTCTTTGTTTTTTTAATTAATCTATTTAATTATCACACTTTTATGACACGACTTTATAGCCAGATCTACATCCAATATTTTTGGGTCCGGTATTACAGTCAGGCTCACTTAAACTTGGGTCATGCAAGTTTAATTTTATTATAAATATTACTCTTAGGTCAGGTGTTGTAGTCAAACCCAAGATTCTTGGGTATAACTTTGCAAAAAAATCCAAGATTTTTAAATTTTTACTTTTTAAAATATTTTTTATACAAAAAAAATGACCCGCGGCATCGCGCGGGTATAAAAGCTAGTAATATATAAAAGATGTACTGCCATACAATTACTTCACATAAAAGTCTGCCATATAATGTATCGGATAAGTCTAGATCCCCGCTATATATGCCTTGCAAACATCACCCATTAATTTAGAAGATACTATATTAATGAATTAGTTACATAAATGACTAATTATTATCACAACAAAATGTAGATTCTTTAGTAACATATTTAAATATTTATGTATAGTTTTTTTTGTCTCGTGGTAATTGCCCCACCAAAGCACAAATTAATGAATTCTCTAATCATTTTTTTTCCTGTTCAATTCCTATAATATATTCACTTGCCTAATAACAAAGGGCAAGTAAGATTGCTTAAACTTTTACTGTATCAACGAAAATTATGCCATGCAATTAAGAATGATATTAATTTTTATAGCTTTGTTAGTGGTAATATATACTTAAAAGTCGTAAAAAATAGTAATTCGTCTCAAAGTACACTAAACATACTCTCATTATTCTTGATATTAGTGTAAGACTCCAGTACCATGCATTTTCATCAATTTTAAGAATATTTAAATTACAAAAATAATATAAAAATAATAGCATAATTTAATCTTGGTACTGAAACTTGCAAGAAAATATTTTTGTGGGTCGATCTTCATCCTCATCAAGAGACTCTCTTACATGAGCCTAGCAGGAGATGAAGATGATAGCACCATGTACATGGAGCTAGGTCTCGCTGGTATTCCCTTTAAAGTTTTGTAGACACATGAAAAAAAAAAGTGTTCTTCTTTTAAGCCTAAGAATTCCTCTCCACCTGTTCGGTTCATGCATGGCCAATACGTTGTTCCTTTCATCACATGGACAATATATTCTCCTCAAAAAATTCCTGAAATGTGCATCTTTATTAGCTCGCTCATGCTTCTTTTTTCTCTTCCCCTTTGGTGTCTGTGGCTGGGCTTCCATGTTGGGTCTAGAAAACTATGATCTAGACTGGGCTCTTGGCTACTCAGGGCCCATTTGAAGGAGCTCTATCATGTAATGGGCTTGGGGAGTCGCAAAGTTATTATAGATAAATACTTCCCCGGCAGCCATTTTGAGAAGAGAAGAGCTACACACACACACGCACTATAATGTCACAAATGGTAAATAAATATTCATAATTATACCAACATCTTATTTAAATTCTTTGAAATTGAGCTGTAAGAAATGGTGGTAAAGAGGTAAAATGGGCACCCTCCTCCCAATCTATTATCATTTATCCCTACGTACGCGTAGTGACAAATAAAAAAACAATACGAGACACGCACCGTCTTGTGTCTTGTAATGAATAAAAATCAGACGTCACATAGTAGCCCGTCTTGATTGCCGGGCAGACAAAGACAGGACTGCCCTCAAAACGGGTCACTTCAGAGAAACTGAGGGAGGGCAAAGGTAAAAGGTATGGTCTCTATCAACCCCACATTAACTGGACCCTGCCCGTGGTGCCCGTAAAAGATAGTGAAAGGACAAAGCTGCCATCACGGCCTCCTGCAAGCTACGCTGACAGCGCTGTCAGCGAGGCATCAATCATAAAGCAATGGATTGCAAAATGATTTGCCTCGTTTCCTGGGCACCCCATCTCCATCTCCACCTCCGTCTCTTTCTCTCCCCCCCGCTCGAGCCCCTATTAGCCATGATGCTGACCCCGTGTCTTTGACCGTGTCTCTAGCCTTTGATCTGTGAATTCCTCTTGACACGTCTGCTCTGTCGAGAAATTTTGCTCTCCTTTACATGCTCTTTGTTGTTGTTTTCTTGCTAACAAAATACTACTTTAATGAAAAAAGAAAAGAAAAAGAAAAAAGAAAAAAAAGAAGAAGAAGTAGAAAGAAAGGATGACACCAGTTGGTTCCCGCGAGAATCTCGCTTTATCATGTGTGTGGTATCTTAAAGAACTAAGAGTAGGGTAGTTCTTCTAGTTCATGGTGTGATCAGTGAATAAGAGATTTTTGGCGGTTTCCTCTCTCATTTTATTTTTTTTTCTTTTTCTGTGTCATATATACACAACTTTCTAATCCCTGTTTGTACCCATGCGCAATCTGCCTTTATTTCTTCTTATTATTACATTTTACAAAACCGGATTAATGTTAAAAAAAAATCACCGCGAAGAAACAATTATTATTCAATGTCACAATAGTTTTAAATAAGGGACCCTTTAATATCTTATTATTTATTTATTTTATGCGAGGATGATGGTTCTAATGGTTATCAATGCTATAGACCAAAGGTGTGTTGACTACCTAATTCTAATTATAGGTATGGAGACCGCGTTAAGAACTTCGTGCCAGTACTGGATTAATATTTATAATTAATCTGCTTAATTTTGAGATTAAATTGCGAGTATATTGTGTCAAATTAACAAGCAATCATAACTCATTTAAATATGCCTTCTGGTACATAATGTATAGGGTCCATAATTCGGGCATATAATATGGTGTTAAGAATGGTAATTACTGTTCTTACATGAGTTTTCACAGATTTATGAAGGACTGGACTCTTTAGTCTTTACTGAATCTCTCCCTTCAGCATAAAGCTTGATAAGAAGGCGAATCTTTCGTCACCTCTCCAAAAGTTCCAGATTACAGCGATCGCAGTAGCAAGTCCCTTTAGCTTTTTTGTTTTTACAATGGACAGGAAAGCCATATCCTTTTCCTTCTCCTGTGGCAACCCAACAAAGAGAAGCACATGTCACCAATATGCACACATTTGTCTGTCTAACATGAGTGAAGCAGAGATCGATGACCACTGCCTTATGTCTTATAAAACAAGTTCTTTCTAGTCTTTTGCAAGTGGTTTTACAGCAATCCCAAAAGCAGTTCTTAGTAGATACATCACGCGACCAGGAGCAGAGCACATATAGAGAGAAAACAAGGAAAACACCTCACAATTCAAGTGGAAAACTGCGCATATATGTATTTCTTGAAGGATTTGACTTGTTATTCAATCTCAAGTACGACTGATGACAATTCATTTATATTCTTTTTCTTGACTCGTCTACATATTTCTAGTGCTTTATTTATGGATTAATTTCTTGGCTCAGTGGCAGTAGACTCGTGCTGCATGAGTCGTACATGTACATAGCACTAATATATATACATACATACACACACCACTTAGCAGCGAGCATGGTTTACAACTGAATAATAACAGTGGGATTCTCATCGAAAGGTGTTGTTCGATCCATGCATGCTACTGTAAACGACAAACAAATTAGCCAAGTTTTGATTTGAGTACTTGGTACTGCATTTCCTTAAAGCTCTTTTTTTTTTTCCAGAAAACAAAAGTGACGATTGTGATAGATCGATCATACACGCATGAGTCTTCCCTGTTGGATGTATTTGGAGGACGGATGAACATGAGACAAGAATGAATACCGATCATTAACCCTCATAATCAACACATTATATGGGCGTTGATATAAATTAATGCAGAATCTTCAAAGCTGATGAGTCTTAAATGTATCTATACAAACTAGAGAGGTTGATGAGATTTGTAGTTTTTGTTTCTCCCTCTCGCTCTCTCTAAAATAAGCTTTTAAATTATATTTTCCCCAAAAAGCGCTTATATATGTCTCGTTTTATACATCCAGATAAAAGATAAATACAGAAACTTTACAAATTGGTCCTACAAAACTCTTTCCACATCAGCAGCCCGTCAATGAAGGCAAGCAACAAGGTCACAATCGAGTGAATATACCAAAATGAAAAGCATTTGCAGAAAACTGGAGTGTTTGGAGAGCATGAACTTAATCAAGGATGTGGTAAAATTAAATCACCGTGAAAAATAATATTTTCTTGTACATTTAAAAAGCCTCTTCAAGGACAGATGTTTGCAGGTCCTATGGAGCTGCATCTGCATGCATGACCAGCGCATTAAATTTGTTGCATGAACATACCACCCTTCAGGCTGTCACATTATGACACAACATGGACCCTCCCTCCAACTTTTTCATGCACAACAGCAACTACAATAAAGCTTCTCGAGCTACTCAATAAACGCTGCAAATTTCATGAAAAGACATTGGTGGATGGAAGCAATATAGAAAAAATAAAAATTACATCATTCTTGCGTGCCCCCTTTCATTCTTTGAGCGGGTGACCAGATCTGACGGTTGACAGGACCCTCGAGTATCCATAACAGCGAGACGTGATCTTAACACGTGTAAAGATCGTGGGCCAAGGATGAATAAATGATAGTGTAATGATGATTTCATAATTTTATTGACATTCTATGTTCGTCAATTACTGCAGTAGATTAACACTAATGAGTCTGCTCTAGAAACAGTACGGCCTACTAGGAGCTCAAGGGCCCTTCACAGGTCGTCTCTCTGTCTAGTGTCCACGGCCACCCCAGCGACGCGACGCTAGCTACTGCTTCTGTTTCCTCTGCTTCTTTTGCACACAAACCGTCCTCTTCTTCTTCTTCAATTAATTAACAACATTCAAAAATTAGAACCCACGTCTACCTTTTTCATGTGCAGTAGTTTCTTAAGTGTGCTAATTAAGGAACTATACCTATAGATTCAACAGAACCAGGGAATCTAATTAAGAATGGTATTGGTTATAATTAAAAAAGAAATTAGTAATCGCATTTCTCATGAGCGCGCAACCCTCACCGCGAAAAAAGAAACGCCATGATACTTCACTATTCTCTTTATAGAATTAGCATCGTAATAAAAGTATGCAAGCGTTCAATTCCAAGATGTAAAATTGCAACTCATTACTTAATCACTCAATTTCTCACCAGAGTGACAGTACAGTGAAAAAAAATATTTTCATGAAAATGCTAATATATTTAAGCGTTTTTCTTTCTTTTTGTTATTTCTTTTGCATTTGTTTTAGAATAACTTCATCTATTTTTCCATTTTTTAATCGATAAATTTTTTTTAATCGCTTAACTAATGCAATCTTTTTCTGGTAGATATCTATGAAGATGAGTGTGGTGAAACTTTTATCTTTATAGAGGCAGATAAAACTTATTTGGATATAGTATTAAAAATGGGGTGAGCACTATTCAAAACTTCTTGAATTGCTTGAATTTTCTAAACTAATTCATTTTTTTAATTTTTAAAAGATGGAAAATTTAGCCAATTCTCCACAATAATTTCAAAGTAAAATGGGTGATAGAAAAAAAATTCAAAATTCCCAAAATTTTCTTAATACATACATATAAGAAATATTGTTTAATTCATAAATAGTCTAGTTTTAAAAAATAACCATATAATAACAATTAGCAATCCAAAGCCAAGCCCGAGGAGTGCATTTAAGTGATAGCAAGGCATACAATAAATTAAGCGCAAAAACCATGATTAATCTAAGCTTGCTTCGATTCATGAAGAGGTGAATGAGCCTTGACTTGTATGATGATAATACAATTTTATCATTTTGTTATTTTTAAAAAATTATTTTTAATATTTATTTATCAAAATGATTTAAAAAATAAAAAAATTAATTTTAAATATATATTTTTAAAATTATTCAATATATATAGGTTACACCGCGACATTAAATATAGGTCTCTCTTTTATTTATATTTAAATTTAATTTTTTGTTAACCCGAAAAGTGAATATTCTTGGCATCCACCACGAAAAGTTCTACGTATCCGTCCAAATCTTCACACCAATTATTTTATCACTCGTCATGGAGTGCTTGGTATTAACTACTGCTAGTCAAGTGTCTCGGACCATTTACAAATTCATTACTGTAAAGATGGTAATCTCACGTGACGGTCACGTGTCTCTGCCAACAATATGGCTCCATACGCTCCAGCCGAGCCTTAGGCTTGAAGGCTGAGAGAAGCTCGAGCTCATCCACATCTTTCTCTATCACTGATATGTAAACCTATGGATGGATTAGATACAGAGACAGGGAGAGGGGGGGAAGGATAGTAATGATGACAGCAATAATTACTAAAAAGTCACCATGCAGACAAGACTTGTCAAAAAATATATAAAAAAACGAGGCAAAATCAGAATCTTGATAATGTTAATATGAAAGAAATACGGCAGCCCCAGCACTGTCTGCTTCTTTCATTCTGTCCACCACCCTCTCTCTCTCTACAGTAGCCTCCGCTCATAGGTCATTTAAAGTGGCCTTTCCAATTTCAAACATTTTTGTCCCTCAATGGACTTTGCTGACTCACGATTCACCCGTATTTAATTACTTTTGTGAATTCATATATACTCCCTCCATTAATCCAAAATTACACCGAAGTTTTTAAATTAAAAAAAATAAATTAATTTCGACACAATGAAGTAAGTTTCGGGAATACGAAATTCAAACTTTCGGAATAGTTCCTAGATAATAAAAGATAATCTGAAGTCTTTTTTATGGTAAAAGATATTATCAAAATAATTTGTTTGTTGATTAAGATTATTTTTTTCCTAATATAATCTTAAGATAGCATTTAGTTACTATTTTAAGATAAAAGATATGTGATGATATGTTCTCTTTTTTTTATTATTATTATTCTGAAAGAATAGAAATTTCTTGATACTAATTCTAAAGTTTGAATCTAAATAATTAATGATTTGTGAAGTTACGAGGTATTCTATATACGAAAAACTTCAAATTATTTTATTTTCATCTAAAAATAAAAAAGATAAAGATAATAAAAATAAAAAGAACACGTCGCATTACATATCTTGTTTATTAAGGAAAGACATTCATTCCAAAATAGATAGATATATTTTATATTGTTGTTTTTGTTTCTCTAACAAAATATTTCCCTTCTATATCTATCATGTATGTCATATGATACTAACCAAATACAATCTAAAAGATGCATTCTCCACGTTGACCTTGTGTGTTTAAAGAAATTTATTAAGATTTTCTTGATGTTAATTCTAAAATTTGAATTAAAAAAATAATGATTTGTGTATAGACATGTAAAATTCAAAATTAAAATATGCGTGCTTGTATGTTACTCATGAAATATTATTGAATATAGAACAAAATTCGATTCATATAATTTTTAATTAGTTAAATAATCCAAAAGGATATAAAAAAAAGATACCTCATTATTGATAATTGGCTTCCATTGTAGAGTTGTCCTATCTATATAAAAAAAGAAACCAAGCCATGCATATTCTTTAAAACTCATTGGTAGTATTTGATATGGTGGATAATATTGATGGGTTGGACAAGACATTATTGAACATGACTGGATAATTAATTGTTTTGTTGTGTTTTGTGTGATTTGGACTGAATAATTTATCTTATTTTATATTTGGTAGACACTGAACGAGACTTAGCCAAATAGGGGCTTGGACTAGTCCAAGTTTTTTAAAAAACAAAGGAAGGGTTGATCAGATTTGGCTTTGGCAAAAATTCAGGTTGATTTGTAACCCAGTTGACCCGAGATAAAAAATGAGTTAAAAATTCAAGTCGAGTTTTAAAATTATGATAATTATTACTTTTATTTTAATATTGACATGGCCTTGCCCCAGGTCAACCTCAAGTCAGGATTTAAAACTATGATAATAACTTTTTTTATTCTTATGTTGCTTTGGGACAACCTGGGTTGACCATCCCAATCTGTGACTTGGGTTTTGTCATGGTTTGACCCTCTAGTCGGGTTTTAAAACTATAATAATAATTGTTTTTTATGTTGACCCGAGTCAATGGTCAACCTGACTAATGACCTAGGTCTTGTCTCAATCAACTCCCGAACTAAGTTTTAAAACTATGATAATAACCTTTTTTTTTTCTTATGTTGACTTAGTCAATGGTCAAATCGACCGTGACGCTATCCTTAGCCCGGGTCAACCTCTTAGTCTAGTTTTAAAATTATAATAATAAATATTTTTATAATTACATTGACTCGAATAAATCTGGGTTAACCCTTGTGTAATTAATTAGACAAGCTTGCTTTATCTCTTTTTAATGAGACAAAAATTTCTCCACTAAAATAACTTTAAACATTATAAAAATAGATTATTTTTCACTATTTAAAGATGCACCAAATAACTTCAAGATGAAATTGTCTAGTCTAGTCTATTTTTGTTCAACATATTAAACACTACCTTTTGTGTTTGTTTTTCTTTTCTTAATTTTCTTTTATTTTCCCCCATTGCAAAGTACCCCGTGTGAAGCTAAATCATTCCTTCAAATGTGAAACTAAAAAAGAAAGTTATTCCTCAACCTGCCTTTTCTCATGGGATTATCACCTTTCTCTTTTTATCTTAAACTTTCTTTGACCGGAAATGCAAAAACACAACCATCCTATCAGCAAGTGTAAGCAATTATTCCAAATTTCCTAGACTTCTACCATGTTCCGTTTCTCTTTCATTTGTCTCCTAAAGAGAAGTTGAAAAAGATTTCACTTGCAAAAGCTTTCTTGAGAAAAAAGAAGAAGAATAAAGTCATATTTGCATCTTTCCACCAATTCATTAAAAAAAAACTTTTGTTATCAATTTAAACATTTGTATTTTTAATTTCAGCCAATTGAGTATAAGTTTTTCAATATTGAAAATTTATCTTAACCAATTGAGTACTCCTTATCACTACATGAGTCGTCATTATCAACCTTTTTTTCATTCAGGTTAACATCTGTTTTCCATCCCATCCTCTTTACTGTGCAGTTTCTTTTTCCAATTTAAATAAACTCTACTTAATTAGTTGAAATTGAAAATATTGAATAATAATTTGTCGAAAAAAACCCATAAAACTTTACCATGCTCAAGTTACGCGAGATTGCCAGATTTAGAAGGACCCGGTTGTAATGATGGTTAATTAACCTAAAGCAATAGCAGGCACAATTACCCAGATAGTATTGCTTGATTTTTGCGTAGTATTATTTCTTGTCAAATAGTAACCTCGTAGAAATTTATATGGAGCCGTTTAGTTAAGGAATATATCACTACTACAAATAAAAGCAGAAGGTGGGAAAAATTGACATTATAATAAAAAAAAGGAAGTTGATTAATACAAATTAATCAAACTTTTACGAGAAAAATTGAGACGTGCCATTTTCTAGAGAGAAAATGAAAAGTTTATTATATATATAAACTCATAGCAAGCTAGTTTCGAATACAGAAGACTCGTTATTAGAATCACTAACTATTATGCAACTTTACTGTGAGAGTAGAATTCAGTTTTGGTTCTTTTTCTGAATGAAAGAAGAAAAGGAGAGATAAAGAACGCGTTTCTTTGCCTGGACACCACAAATCAAAAACATGTAAAGTACTGTGATTATTTCTTGAAACTGTATAATTAATTCAAAAATAGGTGCTTCAGCAATAGTCCAAGCGGTGATTCGAGATTGGACAACAAACAGTTGGACCCATTAGTGTTACCCGGTGATTTAATGCCTTCGTGTAGGGCTTGAAACTTTTTCACAAACTGTCAATTGTTTGGCTTAATATGTGCCAAAAAGCATAAAATTCTGCACTTATAGAATGAAACATCTGGCTAGAGAACAAAATTTTGGTAGGAATCTAGCTGTACACAAAGACTCCATGCTCTTGCCTGCTCTATTCAATCTCTAGACTTTTCGCTTACAACTATTTCAATCATTATCTTGAAATCTCCGCTCATCAAGGACTCGTGTTGAGGCAATTTCTTCGACATTATTGTTCTCAACATTTTCAGCCATAACTTGCCAACTCAGTGATCGATCAATCATCAAGAATACAGTATACATGTAGTGTCAAACAATCAGCTGTCCTGCTTGAGAATGTTGAGATGGAATTAAACATTGGTCCCTTAAAGAATGTCATAGATAGCTCTGTCTCAAAACAGTTTGATCAAGAGGCATTTTTCTAAATTACTAGCCAAAAAACTAGTGATGATTCAGTTTCATCATAACTTAGTTTGAACTTGAAAGTGTTTGGACACAAAAGCCGGATGACTTACACTATAGAAAATAAAATAAAAAAACTGACGGAAATGCTGACGGAAAATACTTCATTGTTGTTTACTAATGAAATTTGCATAAAACATTTTCCATAGTAAATTCCAATGGAAAAGGTGATGGAATAAAAAAAAACAAATAAAAATATTTTGTTGACAATTCCATTGGTATTATTGACATGTCCAATTGCGGACATAATTATTGATGGAATTTCCAGTTGTGATTTTAAAATGAATTAAAACGTAGTTGTTATGTGATATCCCTGTTTTTCTCTTCTTCATTTTAGCTTAGGGTTTTAACATTTCTTCTTCTTCTCCGATAACCCCCTCACAAATCCAGTGTTGGCAACTCTCCTCTCCCCATCTAAAATTTGATTTCTTGTTCAATAAGTTTAGGGTTTGATTTTTTGGCTAATTAATTGGTTACTAATTCCTTTCTTTTATGCTATTTAATGCTAATTGTTGTATAGTTGATGGTAATTTAATTGTTTTTTAAGTGAGTGAGTGATTTAGTTACAATTTCATCACTTTTTTTTTTGTGGTGGTTATTGTTATTGAGATTTTATTAGAATTTAATTACAATACTTTCTTTCCAACTCATTCTATACGATCTTGGGGTTTTGACATAGTATCTGGAGATACAAGGCTAAAAGGGTATGTTCTCTTTGCCTCTTGAATTTTCACTTTATATCTTCCTTCTTCTTCTTTTTTTTGCTCATGATTTGAGCTTTGACATAGATTTAAGGCATAAAATATTATTAATCTAACGCATCTTGAAATTGATTTCTCTCTTGTTTATAGTCTATATGATAGTTTAGAGTTTATGCCTCGCAGAATTGGGCAATTAGCTAGCTTCTCTACAGACATTTGTCATGTTTTGTGGTTGCAAAAACTAGTCCTAAATCCAAGATGGTTTGTGAATTGAATGAGTTGAGTAGGTTAAATGAATTTAGAATGAACCTTGATATAACAGCGAAGGGATATGAGAGGAATTTCCTAGTGTGAAAAGATGGTGGGAAAAAAAGTGATGATGAGATAAATGATGAGCCAACGAAAGAATAAGAGTTAATAATGCTTTAATAGGTTACTATGATATTTCTCTTTATAACTATGACACATGTACACATACATGTCCATGTATAAGATCCCTTAAATATGTGTCAAAACTGTAATGTTTGGTGTATTTTAGCTAGTTTATTCGGAAGCTGAAGGCAAAAGAAAAATATATGTGGTGGTTGAAAAGTGCAATTTCTTAAAGTATTAAGCATCTACCAAGTAAACCATATACACCCCTAAATTTGGCTATGTAATTTCCACCTTTGAATAAATTTTGCGTTTATATTCTTGAATCACTATATAAATTAATTGAGACGTATTTTTTTTTAATGATCATAAAGGGCACACTTCCATATCAATTTAGTGTATTCCTGAGAATTTAATTAATAAATTCTATTAAATGTTAATTTGATACCATGTCATCTTCTTTTGTTTATTTTAGGTACTATGTATTCAAAAAATACATGCCCAAATCTAACAAGAGCGTTACTGTTTTATCAAGTAGTAGTCTTGTTTATCAGGCCATGAATCTAGGTAATGATTATGAAGAGACTACTAATATAAAAGTTACCAAGACTCAGCTAGTGAGGCCAACAAGATTATAATAAGTTTTTATCTACAATTACTTTAGCCAACAAGAAGATCTATTATATAGAAAAAGAAATTATTCTGTTGACAACCTTTATTTTGCACATTAAAAAAAGTTAAAAAAGTGTTTGCCAATAAAAGCAAGATTTAATTTGTATAGTAAAACTTGTTTTAGAAGATATGGTTCAGTGATCTATAAATTACTGGATTAAGATTAATTTACAAATATATTCTTAAATTTTATATAGTCTCAAAACATTGAAGAGATGTACATCCTTTACAAAGAAAATATAGAAGAAGACTCTTTTAAGTTGGAATTGTTTGTGAAACTCAAAAGATTACTTTGTGTTTGCATTAAAAAAAAACTTTTTTTTTTAAAAAGTCCTTCATTGTTAAACTAAATGTTTACAAATATCAACGCAAAATTTAACAAAATTAATGATTTTTTAGTGAATTGGAAGATACAAAGAGGAAGAAAGAGATAAAATTGAATAAAATTTCTTAATTAAATTAGTGATTTTTTAGAGTTGTTGACATGGAAAAGAATGATGATGTGACATAATAATTAATGACATCAAACTCTAATTTATGAGTGCTACTAGTTATAGTTTGAAGTTTGAATGCCATAAAATCTCTGTGTGTGTGTATTTTGATAACTCAACGCAAATTAAAAAGCATATGGGAAACTAAAAGGCCGAAGGCAAGAAAGCAATCCTAAGAAAATCCTAGGTCATGAAAAAAGGAAGAAAAGGAAAAGGACTTCAAAAAAATATTTCGTGAACAACCATCCAAAATTGGTACATCGAGATTATTGTTGGTATAATTTAACAAAATTTAAATTGAATTTTCTAAATATATAATCTCACGTGCTAGGGCTTGTTCGGCTTAGCAAGTGGAGGATAAAACCGGTCAAAAGTTGCACACATCAAAGAGCTTAAAGTTCATTTATATTCAAAGGACTACTACAAATTTTTCAACACTTTCACAGAAGCTTTCCTTTGTGTGGTGAAACGTCATTTACGAATTGCAAGGTGCAATCTTCTTTTGTAAAGCTACATTATCATGGCAGTTCCATGCTTTAACCATACTAAATTTAAAGTGCAATGATAAAGTTAATGATTACATGAACAATTTTGTTCCTAGAATGACAAAAAAAGAAAAGAAAAAAAGTTTAGAGTTTCGGCATTATCTGGGTGAATCGGGATGTAATGTGCTGAAAGCATGTTGCATGGTGGAAAGGAAATTAATATAAAAACAAAAATCCCATGGATGATGCAATTTGTGCAACTTTTGGGAACTAACAATGCCCAGTTGATTGATCTGAGATGTACGTACTGAAATATATGGATTTGTTCAAAGATAATACTGTTTCATTTAAATATCTTTTCCCAAATGGCTAATAATCGTACTGGGATAATATTCCGAGTGAGTGATCTGGGATTATGATGATTCGAAATTTCTCAATTTAAATTAAAAAAAATCATTTCCAACAAAAAAACAGTTTGCTAATTAGTTTTGAAAAAACAATAGATAATACTGAGTGTTAAGTAGAGTATTTAGTATAATGGATAAAAATGGATTAAATATTACAATTTTTTTTAAAGTTGGTTATATATATTTTGACCGTATACAAATTAATTTTTATCATATCTAAATTTATTATAGATCTTAAATTCTACAGGCTTGCTTGAGATTTCATTGCAGATGATTTGTTAGATCTGGCTAAGAATTTTTTTCAAAACAGGTAGGCTTTCAAAAGGTGTCAATCATGCTTATGTTCGTTTAATTCCAATGACAGCTTCCCCGATTGGCTTCAAAGAGTTTAGGCCTATTAGTTTGATTTACGACATTTACAAGATAATGGTTAATGTTCTTTCTAGCTGCCGTTTGAAAGATGTTATACATGACCTTATCAGTGAGAATCAAATAGCTTTCTTGGCAAGAAGGCAAATAATTAATGGGTTTTTGGTTGCTAATGAAGCAATTCATTCCTTGAAATGATGCAGGGTGTCGAGCCTTATCTTTAAGGTGGATTTTCACAAAGCTTTTGACAATATCCAATATGATTATTTAGAGTAGTTTATGAGGCAAATGAGGTTTGTTGAAAAATGGATCAATTTGATTAACACTTGCATCTCCATCGTAAAATTATCAATGTTGATTAATGGATCTCCTTCTAAGGAATTCTTGATGGGTCGTGGGATTCGCCAATGTGACCCCTTTTCTCCGTTTTCTTTTTCTAATTGTAGCAGAAGGGTTATATGTTTTGTTTCAAAGAACAGCTATAACTAATCTTTTCAAATATATCCCTTTTAGAGACATCTTCTACCTCAGTCATCTGCAACATGTAAACAACATTCTGATCATGCCTATTAAGCTTCACATGGTCAAAACAGTTAAAAGAATTATTTTGTGGTTTGCTATTTGTTCAAGTTTGCACATTAACTTCCACAAAACCTCTTTAATTGGCATAAATGTTGGGGAAGATACCTGTGCTAGTATGTCATTTTTGATCTTTTGTAGATTTGATTCCTTGCCTTACTCTTACCTTGGCATGCTTTTGGGATCCAGTCCTAAAAGGTTATCTCCTATTATTGAGAATTCAGAAGAAAGTTGAGCATGTGGAGAGGTCGTATGCTTAGTATAGCATGCGTATTTGCCTAATCAAAAGTATCTTGAGTTCAATTCCAATCTATTATATCTCCTCTTTTTTCTTATGCCAAAGGCTGTCTGTAATATCCTGAGCTCTATTCAACGAAGATTCTTGTGGTTTGGGTCGCAAAGTAGAAGACAATTTGCAAGGTGCAATGGTGTATTGTGGTGAAAGCTAAAAAAGAAGGAGGCCTTAGGTTGGGTTCTTTAATGTCTAAAAATATATCCATGTTTTTCAAATGGATATGGAGGCTAAACTCGCCAAGCCATGCCTTATGGAAATAGATAACATCCCATTTTTACTCCCTAACTTTTGAGAATGGACTCCCAAAATTGAATGGTCATATTTCCCTATTTTGGAAAGATATTTTGTCAATCTTTGATCCAAACAATGTTATCAGCTCAGTTTTACGTCAAAATATTAAATTCATGATTGGTGATGGGTCCTCCATTCTTTTTTGATTTAATGTGTGGATAGGATCAAATGCTCTGCGTATCATTTTTCCCAGGCTTTACAAAGTTTTTACTATTCAAAATGGTTTGGTTAATGAGATAGGTTAATGAGATAGGTTAATGGGTAAATGATCATTGGCGATGAAATTTGGTTTGGCGTAGGAACCTCTTATCTTATGAAGAGCAATAATATCATCATTTGCTCTCAATGCTGGAGCTAGTGATAATTTGGCACGAAAAAGATGACAAATTATATGGCCGTGTAATTGTGATGGAAGCTTCTCAGTTGAGTCATTTTGCACCCTAATTGATAATACCTCTTCTGCTAATGATGGAGTTTTTTAAGCCAACATTTGGATGTAAAGGGCCACTCTGAAAGTTCAAGTTTATCATCGAAACATTTTACCCGCCACTCAAGCTTCGTGTGACTTTTGTAGCTTAGATTTGGAAACTTCAGAATACCTTTTTATACACTATAACTTTTCTAGAAGTGTTTGGATGAAAATTTTGGATTAATGGGGTATCCAATGTTGTTTGCCGAGCACACTAGAATCGTTGCTTCTGCAGTGGCCCGGAATGGTGCAAGGCAAATTACAAAGGTTAGCTTGGAGACTAATCTCTAATAGTACTACTTGAGGTATTTGGTTGTTGAGGAACAAAATTGTTTTGAGGAGGGAACTATAAGCTTGTTTGATTGTTTCTTCACCATCATTAAGCGAGTTGCTATTTGGTTGCATACTCTTGATTCAAACTTCACTTATACAGGAAATAACCTCTTAAGATCTTATGATGACATCAAATTATGGTGTAATAAGAAATCTTAGATAATCTTTTTGTTTTTGTTATAGCAAATCAGTCTTTTTTCTCTCTCTTTTTTTTTTATCATATCTCTGTATTTTACTTTGGCTTTGCCTTTAGCTTTATGGTCTTTTCAATATACTTCGATGATTATCCAAAAAACATTAACATAAAAATTGTGAATTTTGTGTATAATAAGATAATATTTAAATAAATATTAATAATGATTTTTTTAAAAAAATATATTTATTCATTAGATTACAAAAATAATTTTGTTTGTTAAAATATATGTTATAATCTATACTTTAAATATTAGACAAGACAAGAAAATTATCACATTATAGTATGTTGTTTTCTTTATTCTAATGTCTACCAAACATAAATAGAAAAAATTATCCTATCTAGTCCAATACACATCAAACACAAGATACAATAGCTTAAATTGTTAGGTGATATTCTAAGATATGATTTAAATAATTTTCTAACACACCCCTTCAAGTATAAGTCATTTGGATTTAAAACTTGCATGAGCTCATTTATATAATTTTCTAATAAATCTTTTCTAGTAAAAACTCTTTTAACTTAAAATTTATACATGTACACACTACCTTATACTTGATTTTTTTATCAAATAAAATAAAGATGATGAGATTCAAATTTATGACCGCTTAGTCAACAAGATTATAATACCATATTAAAAAACCATTTAATTTAACATAATTGTTTAAATTATTAGGTGAGGTCATAAAATATAATTTATATATTTCTTTAATGATTTCAACCACCAATAATTGATAAATGGTTATAAAAAGGCGTTGTGGAGAAATTATTTTTCTTCTGGATATTGCAATTTCAGTTTTCCATGCCTTTAATTCGAATGCTTTCCTGGCTTATATTCTCAAAGTCTTTCTTTTCCTTTATTCATACGGTATAAAGCATGTGACAATGCCTAGGAATGAAAATAGAGCCCCAACTCCTTGGTAAAAATATTGGTAAAAATATGAAAATATTTTATATTAATGTAAAGTGCTCCATTACAATTACCAAGGATCGCTAGCTTTATACTTTGAGATAGATAAAGTTCTCTCTCTCTATCTCTCTCTAAAGGTCTCTCTCTCTCTCGTTCTCTTTTTCTCCGAGAGTGCAATAACATTCAAAATCAATTAGATTTCATATTTACGTAGGAATATAATATGTTGATTTGGATTTCACTGCTTGATATGAAGGACATGCCTTTTCCACTCTTCACCTTTTGTTGCTTTCTGTCTTTCCTGTCTCTTCGTCATTCTTTAGCTCTCCTTTTCTTTTCTTTTTTTTCTTCCTTTTCTTTTCTTTTTCTTTAGCTCTGATTTTCTCACCTGGGTACCTGATTCTCTTCACCAGCATCCCCTCAGAGATAATAATGATTCAAAATGAGTGGTACACAGTGGATAACTTCAATGTGGCCTGCCCAAAGTGAACTCCAAATTAGGCTTCTTGGGGCTTGTCCCTGAAACGGTCGAGGAGCTTACATCTGATATTTTCTCATAGCTCAAGCACTTTGGATCCATGCCCTTCTGCTGTAAGAGAAAACAAAAAAGTTGTTCAAAATTGAAATGAGAAACCATAAAAAGAAAACAAAAGGTAGCTGTAGCTAGGGCAATAAATCACATAGAGCAGAGGAGCACAAGGGAAGTGTGTGAAGGTGGGAATCAAAGGACATTTGACTCAGGGAATAATAGAATATTTATCAAAGAAAAAGAAGTATGGCTAGGAGTACATTTTGAAAGACTGCCAAAGTGTGACCACTATGCATTTCCCAATACGCGTACCTAATAGTACACTTATTTACTAGCTTTATTTTATGAATACGTATAATCTTACCTGTGTAATTATATATTTGACTCCACCTACTTACTCTCTCTTGTGTGTGTGTGTAGATCTGAACCATATAAATCCAGGTCAACAAAATGGTTTGGTAATTCAAGGAGTGCTCAGGTTTAAGGTGTATTTAGGGTTTTGTTTAATCATGAGCATGGAAATGCCCTTCCTTCCTTTTTTTTTTTTTTTGAAAAAAAAAGTTTTCCATATGATATATATATAAAACTATTCTCCCCTGTGATAAAGGAAAAAAAACTATTCTCCATCCCTTAAATAATCTTTTAAAATTACTTAATTCCTCTTCAACAAGTGGATAACCTAAGCAAAGAATATGGAAAGGCCTTGCCTTTCTTGTATCTTTCCAAAGGGTAGGGCTTGGGGAAGAGAGAAAAGAACAAATCTGCTTTTCTTCACCCGTTCCAGCAACAGAACATTTATGTGTTGGATACAACATCTTGAAACTCATGGACATTATAGGAAAGAAAGATTTGAAACTTTGGTACCTCAAGAGGTGGTAAGTTTCCGCCAGAATCCTTTAATTTCTCATGCAACCAAGCTTCCCTGCTAAAAACCAACAGATTGAGAGAATATTTCCTATCAGTGGAAGCCATGCAGAGAATAAAAAGCAAAACTAAGAAAAGAAAGCAATCTTTTACTGTCTTGTTTATAGTTCCCTTCGCTTTACATTTTATCTTTGTGCTGATTGAAGATAAAGTTGAGCTCACCCATGTGATAGCCCATGACACATAGCAACAGATAGCGAGGAAGTCTCAAAGGGCATATCACTTTGGCACCACGATTTTCCAATAATGGGGCCATCACAGGGTTTAGCTTTCACACTAAGTATTCTAACTGTAGGCCCCATTTAATAGTTCTCTCTATCAGAGCCCACAAAATCCGAAGGAAAGAGATATCTCCATTTTTTAGGTGGATTTCTCAGATGGGATTCTCATGTCTTGGAATAATGGTAGGAGAGTGGGTGGATTCTTTAACTTCCTTTTCACCCACTGCCACAAGGAAGAGTATAATTACCCTATCATGGTGTTCCAGTCTTCATGATGGTCGTGGACAGACAGAACAACGCAGCGAAATCATTTCTTCCTCTTTTTGTGTTTTCTTGCATGTGGTTACGGTATTTGATATATATAATCTTGTGATGTGGAGCAGAGAGAGAGAGGCGGGATATGGTAGTAGAACCAGTACTTGAGTGATCTTTTTATTTTTTAACCTCGTGTCTAACATGCATAATCCCATTTTTACATTAATCATCCCTAATGAATCTAGATTAAGGAACACAGCGTCAAGGCTAAGAAGATCCAGAGAAGCTAGCTAGAGAGAAAAGGAAAGGAAAGGAGTGACCAGAACATGGAAGATGGGATACCTAGTATGACGAGCCATGCAATTTTCATCTGTTTTGTCCTTACAACATGGAAGTAATCCAAACTTTTCTTTATAAATCATAATTGTCTTAATTTAAGTGCTCTTGGGCCTTCCTAATTACTTCTAGAAAGAGAAATAGCCGTCGACCAAGACGGCAAGTTGATTACTTAATGGCAAATGGACAGTCGGTGTTACGAAATACCCTTAGCAATTAAAACAATTGTAAGAGGGGAAGAATTCAGGTTTAAATCTTGCCTTTGTTAATTACCTTAAAGATCGATCTGAAAAAAGAAAAGAAAAAATTAGAAACTGGGAACTACATACAAATTCCTTATTCTTGTTCTAAATTCCATTTGTTTGTTATTTTTTTTAATTATTATTATTATTATTTGTCCTTTTATTCTCCACTAAAGCATGCATTCTGTAACTAACCCATGGCATCAAAGGGTAGACAAGAGATTAATAAGCATGGTACAGCAGTGGTACCTTGAAGAGTTGCTCCAGAGAGCCTGATAGTCCTTGTCCTGGTGAGCATTTGGTCTTCCCTGTTGCATTGACATTTCTGACCTTCTAGGATTTTCAATGTCAAATATCAAATCTTCTGAAGTATCTCCAGATGATCCATTATCGAACACGTCCGATTGCGCTGTACGTACACGATATTAAACAAACAAAAAAGAAGAAGAGGGATGGGGCCAGTGATTAATTAAGACCAACGTAATTAAGGAACATTGATTAACACAATGCTCATTAATAATATTGTTGCCTATGAATATAATCACTGAAAACTTTCATGAAGCAAAGACATGAAAGAAAGCATATATAGGGAAAAGCACTAACCCGAAGGAGCTGCTGCTCTATCAGTGGTCTTCACAGTTCGATACATCTGCATCCATTACAGTTTCAGAAACAATATTATTAGACTAATTTTGTGATGAAGCATCGAAATTAAGCTTAAATGGGGCATTGATTAACAGAGCAAGAAGAATATCGAAAACTTTAAACAGAAAAGGATAAAACGAGAAAAAGAGACCAAGATGCTGTTTAGGACACACACACAAGAGATGGTTTGATTCAAGGGCAAGTACAAACTGTAAAAAGTGAGATTAATTGAACTCTGAACAGAATCATTTGTTTGCCCATACAAATGCATGTATGTAGATATGAGATGTGGCATGCATGAATGAGATTCAGCAAGGTTAAAAAAGTGGGGTTGATGAGCCCATGTATGTAGATAGGTGATGTGGCATGGATGGATGAGATTCACCATGGTTAAAAAAGTAGAGTTGATAAACCCATCTGCGAAACATATCATTGAACAATGATGGTTTTTTTTTCCTTTTTTCTCTCCAATGTAAGAGAAAATGTTTTTAAAATGAAACATAATGGACTGAGTGCAAACTTGTCTCGGCTTGGCTATGACTCGTTTTGAATTCCTTGGGCTTTGTCTTACTTGATTCCTGAAATCGATAATACACCCCCCCCCCTTCTCTCTCTGGTTCATTCTTCCAAGCAAAAAGCTGTTTATTAGCTAGCAGCACCATCAGATCTAGTAGAAAAATAAGTGCTTAAAGGATTTGATAGACCCTCTGCAGGGAAACATTGGAATTTGTGACATGTGTAATAAAACACCCTTCCTCTAATGGATGCTATCGAAAGGCAAATTCTGCTTAGAAGTACGATTAACACTGCATCAATTTAACACTATTAACTCGAGCTAATAAGTTTTAGTTAGAAAGTTAGAGAGAAAACAAAGAACAATTTTTCCAACATATCTTTTTTTATTTAACAAAAAGGAGTTTGAACACTACAAGCATGAAGGAAAAACAGTTGAGATATGCTTTCATTACCTGCAAATGTGATTTAACATGTGCCAAGGTGAGATCTTTCACATCCATAAGCTCAAGAACTGACTTGGGTGTAGCCCCTAAACCCCAACAAAGAAAAGAGAAGAACAAGGAAAGAGGAAAGGAAAATATGAGTCAAATTTTCTTTTCCAAGTTCCTTTTTTTTTTTTCAGTGTTATTGAAGATGGTAAAAAAAAATGAACAGGAAAGGTGAAAGAAGAAGGGAAAAATTCGGAAACGATAAAAATGAGAATCTAGAAAAGAACAAAGCCAGAGGAGAAAAAAGAAACAAAATGAAGCATACTTTCATGGCCACCCAATAGCTCAACAGCGTGAACAAAGCGAGCATGAAGAGTGGTAGTCCAACGCATCCTTGGTGCTCTCATGCTTCTTTTAGCTGGAAACCTAGACATGAATCTTGATCTCATCGACCCTTGAGACTGATAGGGACTTATACTTGTGGCACTAGAGTTATTAGCAGCCAGAGAAGAAGCTTGGGAGCAAGTATTATCAAAAGTTTGTTGAGAGAATGGAAAAGGAGAAGGAGGGTTTTGGTAGACAGGAATCCCTCTAATGGGTCTCAAGAAACCAAGCTCTTGGCTCAGTCCTTGTTGTTGTTGCTGTTGAAAGAGCACTGGATGATGATTATGCAGGTGGTTTTGTTGGTGATGGTGGTGTGTGTATTGGTTTTGTTGAAAGGAATGGAAGAGATTGTTACCATTACAGTTGTTAGAATTTTGGAGGATATTGTGGAAATGGTTGGAGTTAGGCTCTGAAACCCTTGGATTAGATAACGAGAGCTCAAAACAGGTATCAGGTTTTGCCATTGAATTAGAAATAGAGTTTCTCGAGTCCAAAGCTCTCGTCCAAAACCCCAAATCCATCTCTTCTTCTGCTCTCCTCCATGTTGATGTGGGTTTGCTGCTTGGGGGGCTAATCTGAAGAGACAAATCTGGTTGTGCTGGGAATAGCTCCATCTTTAAGCAGCCAAATGAGGCCTCTTAATTAGGTCTCCTAATTATCTCCTCTGTCTTTCTTCTTGTTGTTTTTCTTGTAAGTACAGTGCAATTGGGAAGTGTATGTTTGTTAAGGATCACGAAATCAAGATGAAGCTATAGGGGTTCGTTCTTGACAATCTAACCAAAAAAGTGTTGAGAATTTTTCAGGTGAGATTTTTGGGGTTTCTTTCTTCGGATCAAATTGAGGGGAGTAGTTGCAGAGATTTGAGATTGAGAGGAGAGAGAGAGAGAGAGAGAGAGAAGAAATGACAAGGTATGAAGTGAATGGTTGTTTCTTTTGTGTGAAGTATATGTGAGAAAATGACACTTGAGGGACTATACGAAGAGAAGGAGATGGAGAAAGTAGAGGAGGGTGTGTTTATTTTGTGGACGTGGGGGAGGTAGGGAACTAGGGTGAGAAAGGGAGAAAAAGTAAGTAAGTTTGGGACTTGATTCCTTTTTACTACTTTTTTTTCCCCTCGTTCTTTAGGGGAAAATATATATTTTTGTGTAAACTTTAACGTGTGCGTGCATTTGCTCCTCAACAACTCGTACTAAACTTTTTAATCCACTGCAACCTTTTAACAAAACCCTAAAACTGCAATCAATTTTTAATCACCATTGTTGGTTTGATCACTAGGGTTTGTTAATTTCCTAATTATTAAACCACTCATTGTGAACACAATCTAAACCTAATTCTCACAACCAAATAGTTCATTACGCTGTTTAAGTTCTTAATTACTCCCATGTTATTTTCTCGTGAGAGATTTATTATCTTTCTATGGCGCCTACGCTAATTACATGGTTGGTCCTTCAACGTTATTAGACGACCAGTGCTGTACATATAGCTTTGTACTAATGGCGGTAGATCGATGATTCCTTTCCTGTAATTGAGATTTGAGAGCACGCACTAGACTCCGCCCGCATATTTATATGTATGTGTTCCATAAGAAGGGAAATTTAACATCGCCAAATTACTTACCACCTGCACGAGTATGTGTGGCTTGCAATTAACAGTGTTTTCAAAATAATTAAGCTATTTACACAGCAATCAATCTAACTGGATTCAGAAAGCCTTCGATTTTTTTTCAAGTTGTGTATAATTCTTTCCAGTTTGATTTTCTCAATGAACCGATATTTGTACCGAGTCATTCGGGTTCTGCAAATTTTGCCTCGCACCTTTGATTAGGTCATTGCTTGCGCGAGGGAAAAGACTAAAAAGAGCATCTGTAGAGATGAAAATATTATAGTTAATTAAACACAAAGCCCACTACATAAAACAAAATGCATAGCTGATGAATTCCTATTTTAGATATAAATGGGTTGAATTCCCCCCCCCCCTCTTGCTTAAATTGTTGAAACAGTTCATCAGTACTGGTGCTGGGCCTGAACAGGTGTACCATCGATGACAATGAGGTTCTTACTTTTAGTTCAAACCCTAATGAACAACACCTTTTTTGCACAAATGATCGGAAACAAAGGTAATGCAGGGTTTAGATGCTTTATTATTGTTGTTTTTTTCTTGAAAACCAGGAAGCATTGCATGAATGCTTGGGCATAGCCTGCAGGTTAGGAATATGGGCCTTATCTAACACTTGCAGAAAAAAAGAAATGAGCTACACAGTAAATGCTTTCAATAATAGTGTCCCTATCGTCTATATATGTGCATCAAAACATACTCTACAATTACATTTAATATTGATCAAACAATTAGGTATATAAATGACTTGATGATCCATCATGTTTTTCTCTAACCCAAATAATCAATGAAGAATAAGCAAATAACCATATATAAGCACTGTACATACGAACTATGTGGCTAAATTTTGCTTAGGATCACAGGGAACAGGACTTTTACTTCCTCGAAGAAATTAGCTCCTACTCTGTATAATGTCCAGCCGATAAATTTATCTAACACGAGGTCATAGATTTGATTTTCTTCTTAGATTGGTCCTTCTACAAGCCACGTGATCAAAGAGATTACTTTTTATTCAAATTAAGAATAAAAATCAAGCAGCCCCATCTATATATATATGGACCATTTTTTCAAAGGAGTACTGGTCGCGAGCAGATGACTAATTAATATATCTTAGAAGATCATTGGCTGCTTATATTATATTCTTGCTATCAGTTTAGTTGTTTCTTTTCTAATTATAGTGCATTGGAATGCCCGTCTTCCATACAGTGAGAGAAGACGTCCTTAACCCTTCTTCGCTGCCTCACATTCCTACTATGAGAATGATTTTCTAACATGTTCATTTATTACCAAACGAAATTACTGTCCTAAGTAAGCTCAAATTATATTTGATCCCATATCATTTGATATTGTTGATTTTGATTTGAAATATGATGTCCTAACTTAAACACAAGTCTTTCATGTTCTCCACGATTTCTCCCCTCTAGATCATGCTCTAAGCTCAACAAATTAATTAGAGTCTTGAGTTCTCCAACCTGGGTTTTTAGGTGAATTATCACAACCTCATGATCTCCAAGGTTCTCTTCTTGATTAGTCATTTGAGAAAATATATTTTCAATGGATGATTTTGCGGTAATCTTAATAATGGGAAACTCTAAAATTCATTAATTTATTGGAAAAATCATGTACATACGAGCATGGGAAACAATTGGATATATAGTCTTTGGAATCATATATTTAGATCTATCAGTTAGTTTTCATACAAGATCACTAATTCAACCATTAATCATTCTTGACATGGAATAATAATAACCGTGAATGTAAGGAATGAACAAGCATCTGTCAATTTGGCAACGAACATGATTGAAGGAGCTGGGGCATTTTCTGCAAGTTGATCCCATTAGCTTGACCACTTTTTGTCGGTAAATCATTGTGCTCTGCCGATTAATCAATTTAGACTTACTGGAATGACCTAATTAAGTATTTCCAAAAATCAAGCAAAAGGTGTTTTAACTTTTTGACTTGCATGGAAAATTAATATGTGGGGTATGATTAATTCTTTCGCATCAACTATATAATATCTCGAATTTCTTAACGTATTGAATGCTCTACTTGTTTATTGATTTTGATGATAACATAGCAGTGAAACATTTTTTTCCTTGAAAAAAAATAATATATGTATTAGAATTAAAGAATCATCTCAACATAAAAATTTAAACTCTTATATAGATGAGGATTATATCTTGTGCTTAAGTTTATTAATTAGAATGGAAAGGATAAGATTCAAACTCATGATCGTTTGATAATCAAGACTCTGATATCATTTTAAATAATCATTTCAATCTAAAAATTTAAACTATTAAATAAAATACAACATATAACTTATATTATTCTCTAACACTATTGTATTAATGATATTACAAGAAGTTAAGGGAGGTTGGGTTTTATCTTGCTCCTTCCCTCTCAGCCTACCACGACCAATTAAAAATTAATTTATTATTTCTGTATTCATTCTAATATTTTAGTTTTGAGAAGTACATATCTTAGGTAAAAAAAAATACCATGTTCTTTGAGAATGTTCTATTCATTTTGATTTAGAATACATAAGATGACAATTTTATCATATTCATGCTTGAGATATAATCAGTCTCCCCAATTAAATTGGTTTTTAATCCCATTTTGGTGTCTATCTTATTATCTTTGGCTTCTAAGATACAAAAAGAATTGAGATGATACTTTAGAAAAAAAAAAATAAACTTTGAAAAGTTAATTTGGATGCAAGTTTGTTTTTTTATACATCAGTTTTGATTAAAAGGATATAAGAAAAATAATTTATTAAGAAACCAGTAAGAAATATGGGCGGTTTACTTAAAACCTGATTAAAAACAAAAATAATATTATTTAATGAAGATTAATCTTAATATAGTAGTGTATTACTCATAGTTATGAAACCCAGTTCAATTCGCCGAGTTTCAAGTCACAAAAAGTTAGGCTTGTAGTTGACCTACAGGTCAACCTGAAACCTGGGTGATCGGGTGTAACAAGGGTGAGACCTAATTTTTCTTTACATTTTTTTTATAAATCCAAAAATATAAAATTAATTTATGAAAGCTTAACCTTGTATATCTTTTTTAATAACCTATATTCACATGAATTTTTCTTAACTTTTCAATGTGATATAATTATATATAGCTTACATGCACATGAAATGTTTCTTAATTTTTCGATTTGAAATAACTATATATATGGCTACATTTAAATGGATTGTTTCTTAATTTTTTAATATGAGATATATAACTGTAGTATACTACACCTCACTTTCATATATATAATCTACATCCACACAAATTATTATTATTTTTTATCGATGTGGAATAAATATACTACATTTCACTTTTATATTGTACATCCAAATGGATTATTATTACTTTTTTATTTTTTGGTTGAATAACAAATAAGAAATAAGGTATGGATATAAAAAACCCTACCCATGGATATTCATTACATCGCTACTTATGAGAAACAAACGAATTTCTTTTTCTTTTTCC
Organism: Populus alba x Populus glandulosa; assembly: GCA_033617975.1. Classification (NCBI taxonomy): domain Eukaryota; kingdom Viridiplantae; phylum Streptophyta; class Magnoliopsida; order Malpighiales; family Salicaceae; genus Populus; species Populus alba x Populus glandulosa. The sequence continues at coordinate 14,009,892 of CM066145.1, read as the reverse complement.
CCCCCACCCCTTTTCATTAAAAAAGCAGGATCAATTATCTTGGGCATATAGAAAGAGAGATGGTACAAAGCTTTTAGTCTCTTTAAGGGGCTTTGCCTATAAGAATTGGTGAGCGTTACCTTTGCCATGTAACTTTGCTTTTGGTACCCTTTCTCTTTGGGTCATCCATCCTTAACTTTCTTTCTGGAAAAAAAAAGGGTCCATACTTCTCTTTCATTCACAGATGTTCAAAGCTCTCTATTAAAACATCCATTCGTGAGCTCGTAAAAAGGTCCATGCAGGGTTCAATATGGAGAAATAATCATGTTCTGATTTTTTTAAGATAAATTATATTCCCTTAATTATCAAAAAGAAAATAACTATAATATCTTCAAATCTTAGATACATGTAAGAAAAACGACAATCTTATGTCACCCAAGGGATTATTGGTTCATCACTGAGTACGTACAATAATTCAACTTTTTCTATTTGTTTTTTCTTTTCTTTTCTTTTTTCCCTTTTAATTTCTTTCATAAAATAATTTAAAAGAAAAGGCTACATGATCTTAAGCCCATGATGACACTACTTGGCCCAATAGATATTTGTCTGACCCCATCACATAATTAACTAGGTAGGTTTCATGCTCCTTCGTTAGCCGGTCTAAATTTTTTTTATGTTAAAAAAATATTGTTAAGGTGCAATTGTTCACAAAAAAAAAAACTATAAAAATTTAATACTTGAGTTATTGACTCACTTAATTTAATAAACTGGATTAACTTAAATGATATGAACAAAAAATACAAAAACAATAAATAAACTAACAAAAAAAAATATCTGAGCCCATCCGAATTAGCATATCATATATTCAATCTTGTCATGATACCAAAGTAACCCTATCAAAGCAAAATAAATAAAATTATAAAACTCAATTATCAAATAACCTAATGTTGAATGGTGCAACTAAAAAATAATAATTAAAAAATACAACAAAAAAAATATAAGTAAACTCAGGTTAACTTGTTAATCCTGTAAACATGGGCATATAATTTGAATAATCCTATAAAAAATAAATTGAAAACACATTCATAACTACATTATAAATTAACTTAAAATCATATCATCAACAAAGTGTGGGTTATAAAACTAGCTTAATATATAAAATTTACTTACCATTTGTCAAATTAACAAACACAAAATCTCAAGCACGTTTGAGATTAGAAGGATATGAATTAGAAAAAGAAAAGCCATCCTCAAGAATCTAATTAACCAATATATGGTGAAAAGTAACTCTCGTATTGGGTTCCAAAACTTTTTCACTATAAAAGCCTTGCGTTACTATCATGCGAGTTAAAAATTGACCTTATATGTTTTTCTTTTCCATCTTTGACTGCATTAAACAAACATCAAGACATCGTATTGCCAACCTTGAGATCAACAAGATACCGTGGGAATCTCGAAGGAGAAAAAGACATGCATTTGATCTCTCAAAAACACCCAGCAAAAAAATAATACTATAAAACAAAGAGTATTACTTTAAAGATGTGATAAATAACAATGACAACATATTGTTAATCTGGTTTAATTTTCCTAGGGTTCCCGACAACATTGGAAGCAATGTACGAGATTTATCACATTAATTTATTATTTTGAGGTAGTTTATGTTTATTCATGTGCATGTCTCTCATTGAAAATTATATCATGAAACTTGTAGCTGCGATCAAGGGAGATCAGAAATAGAATATAGAGTACTACTGGCATCTTGTTTTCTGCAGCAGCAATGGAGTTTATTACACGATGAAGATGGGTATTATTATAATTATGGATGGGATTAATGTCAACCATTCCTCGGTAACAAGAAATTATTAGAGTTTTGAACAGTTGCATGTTTTCAGGGACTCTTTTAATTAGATGTTTAGTTTATAGAAGCATCTAGGCTATGGCTATATTTAGAGGTCAAGGTTGGAATCTTCCATTATTACCTGAATATCAATTTTATACTTGAAGTTGCATGGTGATCTTATGTTCTATGGCCGATTCCATGCTTTGTTTCCTAATTCCTTACTAAGTTATATATTATAGAGCAAGATCCATGATATGATTAGATAAAGATGGATGGATGTTTTTTAAAAGTAGTTTTTAATTAAAAATATATTAAAATATTTTTTTTACAAATAAAATATTTTATTTTTTATATTATCACATCAAAATTATATAAAAAACACTTAAAATTAACAAATATTAATTTAATATTTTTTAATTAAAAAACATTTTAAAAAATAAAAACCAAGTGCGTACAATACAATTTTGACCCTTAATTATGTGATTTCTTTTTCTTTTTAGTTAACGTAGATTTTACTTTAAAAGAATTCGGCACTGTTTGGCACGCTCCTTTGTTAAAAAAAATAAAATAAAATAAGCAATTGTCTCGAGCTCCCCGTTATGCAAATGTGATTAACATCAATCAATATGACAGCGTTTGTTTACCACCCCAAAATCTTGAAGTCCTGCTGGAATATGATTACACTATGATCACCTTCTTGACGTTTGAAGACGTGTCAATACATCATCATTTTGAAAACCTCAATTCTCGAAGTCCCAAGTTCCTAGCAACAATACCATGAGTTTTTTTAAAACAAAAAAAACAAAAAGGTAGAACAGTAGTACGAAATATTAAGGAAACTGAATGAAGTCACATTCGACATTTATATCCGGAGAGTCGAATGTGATATTTGCAATCCGAAAGATATATATATATATATAACTCTAAGTAAAAAAATTGATAACGATAATTTCTCTAGTTTCTCAGTTCTTTACCAAAAAAAATAACCAATTTAACTTAACACATTTTACAATTTAGTATTCAACATAATCATAATTCACATAATCTTTAATTTCATTTCATTTAAACTAATTTCATAATTAAACAAAATTAATATTCATAACATTCAAATATATAATTTAATTAAATTACATTAAAAAATATCAATATAATAAATCATCATATTATGCTCATATACCAGCTTTCTAAATCAATTAAAAATTGTCACTTTATAAATATTTGATTTCTCCTATCAAAGATTTAAAAAAGTTACATGAATCATTAATTAATTGTCTTCTCTTTTACCTTGACTTATATTAATATAATCTAGGATGTATTGAGAAAATCCAAATTGTCTTGTTACCCAATCAAAATAATATATCTTAATGATATCGAAGTAATGTATTGAAACAACTACTAGCCATAAATCATTCCCCTCCTAACACATAGAAGTTGCTAATAACAAAGTCTTGGTGTAAGGCATTCATATGACATATCAAGACATAAAACACATATATCAGGAAAAAAAATTAACACTAAAAGGTAATTTTACAAATAACAAATAAAAATAATTTTATATTACATATCCGGTAAAATTATTATATGTCTCACTCGTCTTTAAAACTCATGAATATAAGTAGAATTTACAATAAAATGTTTAAACCTCTACACTATATAGCATAACAAGCCATAAAATTAGCTCAATTTTATATATATATATATATATATATATATATATATATATATTAAAATTTTATTATTATCAAGCTCTTATTAAGAGTCGCTTCCCGTTTCAATGTCTAACATATTGTTCCCTAACTTCTATGACTGGTGTGGAGACTCTCCCACAACCAAAGCATTAATTCAAGATTTTAATCTCTCTCAAGTCCCAACTACTGGAATAAGTACACTAATTCTTCAGGCGTACCAAATCAAATCAGACAAACAACTCGGCAACTGGGCAAGGTCTTCAATTTCATGATTTTTAATTAAGCAAGCAACTAACAAGCATATGCATGCCAATTGTTGCAGGAAAAAAAACATAAATCCCTATAGAATATGATGAATCTTGTTACATTAATTATGATGATGAATCCTTCATGCATCAATGAGAAAAAAAATCTCTAGGTTGAAAATTCTTTTTCCACAGTTAACTTTGGAATTGTCAAAATATTAATGGATGACTGAAATGTAAGAACAATCGCAAATGCTGCTAACCTAATCAAAGTTTATCAATAACTACATTTAGTGATCTATGCTTGATGACAATCTCCCTTTTAAAGGCTAGCTATATAGCTGTGCCTTCAGCTTGTTCCAGATTGTTGGAACATAAGAGAAACTTAAAATTGCAAAAAATAGAGTCAAAATTATCTTATTATACTATGAATGTTCTGAAACTACCCAGGGAAATCTGAGAATCTTGAGAAATGGATATAGCTATTCTAAAGTCTGTTCTAAGAGATGATTAATGATCATCATCAAATTAAGAGCTTGAAAAGATCCTCTAGTTTCAGCATGAATGTTAGAGACTTCATTGCATGTATTCGTTGAATGTTATGAATTGATGACGACCAATGAGATATTAGAGACAATAGTTTTATTTAATTAATAATGGAGAGAGATTAAAAAAAAAATCCCCATACCGACATAACATGTCACTATTTTTCTAAGCATTGTTTGTCATTGTTAAATGCATATGGGTCACCATGTTTCTTCTCTTCTCAATCTTTGGATCATACATGCAATTATGGTGTGGAGAAATTAAAGGCAAAATACAAGTGAACGCGGATGGACCCGATGCATAAAATAATTAATGATAAGGTTAATTCATGACATGAAATTTCTGTTCAACATTAAAGTTTCTTACATTAAAAATAATGAAGTGCCACGTAATTGAGTTAGCAGACATAAAACAAGTTCCAAACTTTAACTTTCAAGAAAATCAACAGTATGGAAGTTTATTGTTTTTTAAAATATTTTTATTTTTAAATATATTAAATTAATATTTTTTTATTTAAAAAAATTAGTTTAGATATTAGTACAATAAAATAATTTGTTAATACATAAAAATTTAATTTAAAGTAAAACAATTAAAAAATTTATTTTTTAAAATATAAAAATAAACTAGAAAATAATATACATATCCTGTGACCTGTATGCCAAGGCACATGATGTAAAAGGTATAAGAATAGTTAACAAATTAACCATGATTGATTAGTCTTTACTGTATGATTAGTCTACATATTGAGCTTGAGTCAGATGACATGCTGTCTTAATCAATGTTGTTATGTATTACCTCAGAGCATGAGGCATGCCCAAGAGAGACGTCGATCAATTGACTCACCAATTATAGCCGAGGGAAAAAACTAAAGGCTGAGAATAAAATGGATAGAATTGGAAGCCATATGCGCAATTAAGGCTATTAAATCCCTAGGGTTGCACCCTAAACCTATGCCATGGATTTATTTTGCTAGACAACTACTAAATGTCCTTGGAATTGCGTTGATCGATGATGCAATATGTGGTTCTGAAGTCTTGTCCAGAGATATGGGCCTGTCCAGAGTATATATCTAAAGGTGAAAAAAGAATTACGAAAAGAAAAACTGAACAAGTCTTTGTTTCTTGCGTCGTTCAATTAAATAATTGTATGGTGCTTTTCCCTCTCTTCTCCTACGAGAAATTCTAGAGAATTTCCCAAGTGAAAAGGCTTGGTGCGATGGGAGAACTTGTTCCACACTGATGGAAGGCGAGGAAAGTTTTCAAATTTGCACAAATCACTTTATTAGTTAGGTGTTGATTTCTTTTTCCTTTTCTCTTTCTTGTAAAACATATTTATAGGGCTTCGATCTAAGAGATGAGAAGGGTACTTTGTTCCATGATTTATTTTTTGCATGTGGAAAATATATATATATATATATATATATATATATATATATATATGGGGCTATGTAGGATTAAAAGAAGTGAGATATACAACTGTCAGTAAAGCACTCGTTATGGTCATTTCAAGCTTAATCGAGATTAGCTGGCTACTTTCTTAATCAGGTTTTTAAATTAAAAGTAAAATTAGTGGAAGACGTGAATAATATATATATTCCCAAATACTTAGGCCTTTTAAATTTAGCTTTTTTCCTTGCATGAACAAGCAAATATGCTCAGGAAACTTGACCCGTCTAGAAAGGGATTTTCTCCAATCAAACCCACATATCAAGACTTAAAGTGGTAAATGCCTCTTTTTCTCTATTGAGTCCCGAGAATAGGTATAGGTTCCTATTTACACAAGAGCTATATGAGTGGAAACATTTTGAATCTTTTGCAGCGACTTGGAGCAAAGGGAAGCTTTGATTAGTGCCCTACAAATCTAGAGAGATCAGTGACTGAAAGAAAATTTGTAGATTTTGACAAGAACCCATTAACTAAAATTTTCCTTGTTCCTTTCTCATTCTTCATTTTCTCTCTGGTTTCGCTTTCAACAATTCCACAGTTTTATTCTCTTCAATAAAGGTAAGAATGATTGTAGGGAAGAGGATGGTCCCACACAACCCAATCAAACAGAAATATGGTGGAAATCAAGGTAAGGATGCGTGTAGGTTCCCACCAAACAGGAAATATGACCCCGCATGATTGCAAACTATCCTTTCCTTTTCTTTTCATATGACATCCATGTCCCATTTTCGGAACGAGGAGAAGAAATATATTTTGTACTTAATACAACGCCATTATAATTTTTTAAACAACTAACAAGTTGGGAAAAAAAAATCTAGCCCCTAATCAAATAAATTGAAAGAATTAATAAGTTTAGACCGGTAAGTAATGATGTTTTGTTTATCATAATAAGCATTTAAAATATAAAAAATTGAAAGAATACATACAATTTTTAATCTATAAAGTATGAAATTTTTATTGTATCAATAATAAATTCTTTCTACTTAATGCTTTATTGTTCTTCACTTGTATAACTAGAATAGTTGCATTATATCTCAGAGGATTCCAATAACACCAGCTTGGTTTAGATGCGCTTATAAACAAGATCTTTGAACTAAAGATTATGTGACTCAAATATCTTATATTTCAACAAGATGAACCTAAGCTCTAGTTTTGGAAGGAAAACCAAAGTATAAAAAAAGAAAAAAAAACTTAAAATATAAGTGTGGAAGAGTATATAAAAGTTTAAAAAACATTATCTCAAACTCTTTTTAACCATCTTTTTAGTAAATTTTGAAAGTTAAAAAGTTAAAGAGTTAATTCTCATCATTCAACCTTTGATTAACTACCATAAATCAAGAATTAAATATGAATATAATAGCCATAAGTTTTATTTTTTTTAACTAAAAAACTATTCAAATTTGCATAAAATACTTTTAGAATAAATTGTTAACATTAAGGAGCTCACTTGGCAAAACAAATGGGTTGAAAAAAATAATTATCCAGAGACCAGCCCAAGTCCAAATTTTAGTTGGTAAGAAATAATCTTTTATGACTCAAAATATTATTTTATAATAAACTCAGACCCATGCCCGAAGCCCGAGCATAAGTCAAGCTGGTTCGACACGTATGTGTGTGTGGGTATAAACCCAAAGTCTATTTTGTTTAGGACATCTCCTCTCTAAAAGCTTTAGTGTTCTTTAAGTTTAATTTTAACTTTTCAACTTTTCACTTTATAAATATTAAATTTTTTTTGTTTCTTTTCTATACGAGATAGAAGTTTTTAAAAAGTTTTAGGTTTCACCAAAATATATCAACCAAGGGTTCATTGATATCAATTTCTCATTCACCTATAATTTATTTAAATCATGTTAATATTTTATGTTAAAGAGCATATGTTGGAGATTAAATTATAATAAATTTTTAACCCAAAATGTAAGTGGACCCTACTTTTAATTTGGCTTCAAATGTGCTTATTAACCATGTTATTTAAATAAATTTTCAATGATCTCTCACATGAATGGAAATTATCATACTAGTTTTAAAATGACTCGAAGATTTGTTGAAAGGTATTTGATTTGGTAGATTAGTAGATCAGGAAGTGTAGCTTTTAGCTTTAAACTTTTCATAGTGAAATAATATTGGATTTACTCAGCTAAATAGTAAACATATATAATGACTTGAATTATTTAGTTTTTTGTGTAAACCAAGACAATATTACTCACATAGCTCCCTACCTAGATATTTTCTTTAATCCTCACTATTGTGTTCATTTTAGCCCTAAACAACTCTTAGATTCATAAGTGTTTTAAAGAATTTAGTCTTCATTAAAGTTATCGAGGAAACGACCACATTTCTCACTCATATAATTGATCTTTTATTAAGAATATTATTTTATACTTCAATTGATGTAGCAAGATATAAAAATTATTAAAAGCACAACTCACATTTTATCACGCTACAACTAACACTTATTTCATCATAGGAATAAGAAGGAAACAATAATTTTCTAATGATACTGAGAATATTTTATAACTTAGTTTTTCAAACCTAGATTTTGTGATTAGCAATGAACTAAGTATGGTTATTATCATTATATTTTTTTTATCTTTAAAGGCTTTAAGTTTATCTTCCCTCAATTATGTATAAGCTCTTTTAAAAAAACAATAATAAGAGGATCCATAATATTTTAATGACTCTCATAAGAGTCAATGGCCTTATAGAGTACGGAAATTAAATATATAGCTATGATTAAAGGTGTACGTGAGTTATTATGGTCAAAATGTGTAATGGAGGAACTAGATTATCCATCTCATGGTGCTATGAGATTATGTTGTGACAATTAATCACCAATTAAGATTGTTAAAAACTCATATATACAACATGATCGAACCAAGCCAGTAGAAATTAATTATAATTTAATTTATGAAAAATAAAACTATTGAAGTTTTGTAAGTCAAAGACTTCAAGGCAACTTGCAGATTTCTTGATAAAAGCAACCTTCAACAAAAATCGTTTACAGCTCGCTTGACCAGTTACTGAAGAAATGTACAATGAGAGTCTTTGAATAAGCAGTAAAAGGACAGTGTTAGTCATCAATTATGCATATCTACAATATATATATATATATATATATATTGTAGGTATGAGTCTTGTCAAGTGCTTCAAAACATCGGGACCTCAACCAAAACAACAAAAGCAGCATCTTCAACCAACTTTGCTAATCGAGTGCCCTTTTTAATATGACATGTGGAGCATTCATCAACAGCCAGCGGGATTTCAAAGCGAGAATAAGTTGTTCTACCACTGGGAAGAAAAAGAGACGCAATGCCGGAGGACGCAACAAGAAGCACGATTAGACCTTCAGGTCTTTTTCTAGATAAATATAGCACAAATTCTGCATGCGTCAAGCAATTTTAAGTTCAAATGATGTTTATTCGGAGTAGATTCCTTTCTATACGACCCAACATTTATACTCTTGATAATCTATTCGACACTACAGTGTAATCTCTAATATTGGCAGAAAACAGCAAAACAGACTGATAATGAGGAGGACTGCAGAGCCTTATCAAAACCAAAAGTGCAAAGAGAGGAGGACAGATTATCCTCCAGCCTTGCTTTTTTGAGGGGCGGATTAGAAATGAGTGCGGTGGTTGACAATTCACAAGGATCAAGGTGAACAGGTGTTCGCGTATCATCTCAGCCTAATCTGATTTTGGACTCATGATTCGACGTCAGGCAGTCAGTCACTCTATTAAATCTTTCGGTGCTAAAATCGCTCAAGAGAGGATGAGTAGACAACTCTCCCTAGCACCTCCCAAATCACTGAGAGAAGGATTTGAGCATCTCTATGGATGCATCTTGAACTGATCTTGGACATGATATATAGCAGTGGAACAACATCAGTGACACTTTAAGTACGAAGAAAAAATAAACCAACAAACACAGAGAACAACCCTCTTCCAATCACAATGAAAGCGTGAAAATAGAGACAGGATCAAGATAGAGCAAAGAAAGTGTAAAGAATGAAAAGCAGCGTGTGAACTGTGGACAACCAAACCCAACCATATGTCTAAACTCTTAACGTTTGAATAAAGAAAATCCCACAATTCCAGGAGAAACTGCCGCCCACATCCAAGAAACGACACCGCGGAGTTCAATTTTCATAATGGAACGGCGCCGCGTCGAACCTGCATCCTTCAATGCAACGTCGCCGTTCTGTGTAAAAAGAATGGACACCCTCAGGGCTGCCCACCCTTAACGACAGCGCAATAGTGGAGCGGCAAAAAAGAACGCGAGTGTTTTGCAAGCACGGCGCCATTCCAATGAAAAACGACGTCGCGTGAAAAGATTGGGACCTTCGGAACTGACAGAGACAAAACGACAGCGCATAAGGGAGGCAAAAAGAAAAGAGCTTCCTTTTATAAAACCACGTCATTCTAACTAAAATGATGTCATTTAAATGACATTATTCAAATATAAAAATCCATTTTTTTAGAAAAAAACAAAATATGGTATTAATAGTAGTAATTAGTAATATTCTATTAAATAAATTACTTCTGGGTAAAACACATGTCAACAACAGAAAATATATATATATATATATATATATAACCTTAAAAAACCGAAGCCAGTTGCTAAAGGGGAAATTTGAAATTCACGGTGAGATCTATGAATATCGCCTGAATCTAACCTTAAAAAGGGTAAAGAGAAGAAATTAAATTTGGAGGACAAGGAACTGCAACATCTACATGAGAATATCTCTGCCCGCTTTCTTTTGTCATACCTATCTCTTCACAGTCACTCGTCTCAACGGCTCATCAATTCAATTTATCGTCACCGCTCCTCTCTCCCATGCCCGCCGCCTACGACATTCAAAGCTGCCACCTTCATCTTCATCGCTCTTCTCTCTTCCACAGAAAAGTGTCAAATGTGGTCGAACAATCCACCATACCACTTCCACAATGTTTTTTACTGTACATAAATCCTATAATCACTCTCTTACAAACAAGCGTCTTTATGATCGGCATAACTGTGAATCCTTTGTAATCTTATGGTTATATAGTTGTTTATTTATATAATGTAAATGCATAGATTCACTTTATTTAGATTTATTAACGTGGCAAGCCATGTTCAAGAAGCCTGCTAAGTGTGGTCACTTGCCCACTGCAGGCATGAGAATCATGATCTTATGTCAGTATAAAAAAAATGAAATCCTACTGTCAATTTTGTGAGCAGAAATTGCTGTTAGTCTTGTATTTTTACGTTGCATGCTGAAATAATGTTTGGAATATAAATTTTACCTAAATGGAAAAAATTAAATGTCAACTATTTTCTTAGATCGAGGTGATTCCCTTGATTATATTCTAGATGACGGCATTGTTTATATACAAGCAAGAGCATCAGAAAAATATTAATGCATGTATCCTCTAACTCCATGGTGCTCCCATGCCATCCCTACTATTGCAGTGGCAATCGATCTATGCCCTAAGGACACTACAAGGGCAACGTCCGAAGCAGGACAAGACATCCTCCAAAGTCCAAACTGCAAGTTTTTCTTTTTGGATCAGTATCTAAAATCTATTGGGCTTAGGGTTTTTCTTCAACTAGACTCCTAGGGCCTTATGTTGAACTTTGTTGCTTGTAACATGCAAGCTTGGCCCATACCTGTACAGATACTAGATAAGGAATTTTTTACTCTTTCATCGGGAAGATTTTATTTGTGAGGAATATATTGGATAAGAAATTTGTTCTTAAATTTTTGAAGTATCGGTGGCATCATCGACACCTCATGACTCCTGTCAAACGAGCGGGCTCCATATACATTGTTTTTCATAGTACAAGGATTGGGATTTGAGGTAGACAAATCACAAAACACAGTCAGGGAGAAAGAAATAGGAGTAAAAGTTGAGGATTAATGGTTCCATTTTAGCCATCAGATGATCACGACCAATCGTCGCATTATAGCATACCCGTATCGCCATTCATTTTGATTTTGTAAGCAAGCAGTCGAGGCCGAAAAGGAGATTTTTCTCCCATCGAGCGCATTTGTTGTCGGGCTGCCTCTCTGAAAAGAAATCTCGAGTGCCTAAGATTCCCGAGCATTACCAGCTCTCGTGAAGAAACAGCAATCTTTTCTGTTTTCCTGAGAAGAGAAGGAACAACATATGACCATTGCGGCCCACCTGTTTCTGAATAAAATCAAAACATAAACATATGACCATTTGTGTCAGGTATCTTTCTCCATTCACAACAAAAATGGCTACATGCTATTGTCAATAATGTTGCGAATGCTGGGCTACAAAAGGAGCAGAACGACCCAAACAACAGACCACAGGGAAGCTTGGTTCGTGTCAAAACAGCTTCCCAACCACTGAACATATGACCCTAGTGCTTGCCATTAACGTGAACAAGGCAGCAGTAACAAAGCCCCATGGAAGTCCTCTGCTATCTATCTTTCGAGAATGGGAAAGCACGAAAGCCAATAAAGTTCGCACCTTGCAGTGACAGCCACATGCATGCATACTGCCAGTGGCCATGTCCACTAGGAAATCACCCCATACACAAGGCATAAACAGCATCCTAAACTGTTCATCTATCCCCAGCTTGCTTTTCTAAGACGAGCTTGCACCTTGCAACACTATCAACACTGGGATGGGGGGAAACAGCCCAAGTTTTCTCATCTCTGGTTCAATGCATGCTAAGCCTTTCAATTTAAACTCGGTTCAATGGCGTGTCAGTCCTGTAACAATCCTTGCGTATACAATATGCATGTAGCGTGACGGAATGAGCTAAATAAACATAAGAAATGAAGCGGGCATGATCGCACATAAAGAGAAAACAGGTATTTCTCTGCATTTATTCAAGTAGTCCATTGCTACAAAAAGAATAAAGAACCTGCGGAAGCAGCAGACTGGTTTTAAATGAAGGAGCAGTGGAATACCCACTGTTTCCTTGCAAGAATTAATCTGACTGTTAAAAAAATGTTACAAAGTTACCAATCAAATTTCTACTTTCAGCTAGCAGGAAGGTTCTCCTGCCAAACGACGGAAAAACACCCCGGCATGAGAACCCGAAGAATCACCATCCGTGCAAAGCGCCCCAATTCGAGGCCTGCACAAAGAATAAAAGTATGTCCTAGAGTTGGTTAATCCTTGCCGCTGCTCCCAGAATCAATCTTTTGATATTCCGTGTGGTTAGAACCCCATTAGAGAAGAAAAGGTTAGCAAAGTCAGGCTCTAGATAATACTCCCGAGGCAGGCCAGCCAGTTTTCTCGTCAATTATGTGATCCAAAAGTCAATCTAACCTGCTCTCTGAACCTAGAACTGACGGGCCTCTGACTTTAAGACGCTTTGGCCCAATCTCTATAGGAGGTGGTGGTTCCCTCATAGTCTTTCCCAGTTCATGCTGGAAGCGGTCCAATCTGTGGTGTTCTCGCTGTCTACCCATTTCTTCCTTGGAGGTCAGCTTCTTGAACTTGATCGAGAATGGAATGGTACTTCCCCTGGCAACCCTCTCCTTTGAAGCACCCTCTGGTGCTTCTTTATAATCTGAAATCGAAGAAGTGGAACCATGATTTGATTCATCAGCTCTGAAGTATTCTGATGATGTCGTTTGCCCGTATCTTCCTCCTTCATGTTGGAGCTTCTTCAGTCTTTTAAGCCCCTGTGTCAGGTGACCCAATATGAGCATCAAAAATGTGAGGACAGCAATAGTTCAGGAAGACTAATTTTCAGCACAACTACTTCAAATACATTATGGTAGCCAAATGAGGGAAAGTACGGACACTACAGCATGAATTATAAATAACTTGCCATATAATTCAAAATAATCTAATATCACTACTATGAGAAACTAATTAGAGACAAATTTCATTAAGACACCAGAAAATTACATCAGGGAAAGATAATGCTTTAATTCAAACACTCTTTGCATTTTACTGGTAGAGTACATTAAAAAATAGGGGAAACACAGAATGCAAAAGAAAGGGAAAAAACATTGTTACGATTCAAAGATACACCACCTGAGAATCCTTAAAACACAATCAAATAAGACAAGAACCTTATATAACATACAAATCATTGAAAAGCAGGACTTGCAAGCAATTTACAAAATTAAGAGTACAAAATTAAGTGACCAAAATAGAGTCAAGGTAGCAATATACAACTATACCTGCTGTTCAGAGTTCTTTGAAGATGCAGCATCATTCACAACTCTTTTTTCAACTTTCAGAGAAGACCGGCGCTTAACCCTAAAAATCTCCGAGTCCGAATCATCACTTTGTTCATCAACACTGGATTTAACCTCTAACCCACGAGGATTACTTTTCTGGATTCTCAAGAATTCATCATCATGTGATAGAGAGGATACTGAGTACTCATGCTTGCTGTGCAATCCTTCCTCAAATAACCTTTCTGGATCAAGTTTTCCTGCATTAAAGTCGGCCTGCACCTTTACCCGCCAAAAGATGGGAATAAAATCCATTAACCATAATGTTAAAAAAACCTTATTTTTCAACATTTGTCTAAAGTAGGAACAAGAAAGGAATCATACGTTGTCAGATGCAGAAAAGCTTTCAACTGGCTCTCCAAAAGAACAGAGAGTGGATGCAGCACAGGAAATGGAAGCTTCAGAGTATTCAGGTCTAAAATTTTCAATGCCATACTTGTTTGTGGATTTGCTAAATTCTTGTGAACATTCCCTGGTTATCGCTGGAGTCTCAGCATTGAAATCAAAGCTTATATCACAATAAGGAAAGTACCCATCCTCGGGAACACAATGAAACTTCAGTGATAACGGATAAGAATACAAATCATCACCAGTGTTTTCTTGCCGTCTAATCTCCTCTAATATTCCATCTTCCTTCTCAAATTTCTTAGCTACAGCTTCCATATGAGAAATATCCTCCCTCAAAAACAGTGTGTGATTTGTCCCACATGAAAAGTCAAGTGAACTGAAATCTGGACAGTGCAACCAGCACAATTAAAAAGTGATTATAAGACAATTGAAAATTACTAATCATAGAAAGAAGAGATATTTTGTATGTTGTCCGTGGAAGATATGGAGCAAATCATACCATGTCTAAGGCACACAGGATGCAAGTCACAGCTGCAGTTAAGGAATGCCACATAGCAATCCAGTTTACATAAGGTGCATAAGATTGTCCCATTGGTATTTGGCAAAAGGCCACTGCATGCTCTTGATTTCATTATAGACCAGCGAGCACGGTGGTGGAACCGCATCAGCTTCACAAAAGAAGCCTTAATCCAATTATGGGAAACCAGGTCCGCAGAGGAATAATCTGAATCTTCAAGTTCTAGACTTGTATAAAGAAGCATTGCTTCTTTGCACAGAAGTTCTTCATGGGGAAGTAGAGGCACCCTGTTGAGTTGTGCATAGCGCCAGCTAGCTACAGCCCCTAAAGGAAACCAGTCACCAATTGCGAAGTTCACAGCCTCACCACAGTTGAAACCTACAAATAGACAAGGGAAAATACAATTACTATCGCTATACTGTAACAAATATCCCAAAATCCAGTTAAGATGGGTAAGTCAAAAAAAAATCAAAACTATTATCATCTCAGCTGAAAGAAACAATTTCTTACCATGGCTGAATCCTGCATGATAAGCTCTCGGGAAAGTGATTATAAACTCCCCAGGCTTTTGCACAGCCTTGTACACAGGGACATCATGTTCTAACAATATATTTGGTGGAAACAGAGTTGTTTTCCCCAAAAGTACATCGAAAGCTCCATCCTCCCCATCAGTTGATAGAATATCATGGTTATACACATGTTCTCTAACCACTTTTTCAAATTTTAAAGCTGCATGACCAGGAATTCCATACCATGTTTTTGATGCTCCACAATGATGGTAATTAATGCTGCCAGTAAGGTAATGAAATTGACAATTAAATCAATGTTAACAAAAAAATATGCTAAGCAATACAAAGCAAAGGATACAACAAAAGAATACATATATGAATCATACCTGTACAAATAATGATCTTCTACATGCCAAGCAAACACGCTAAACAGCATTCCAATGTAAAGCATAGGATCAGTTACCCCCTGAAATAAGTGTGCAATCCAAGTCAACAAATCAAGTACACTAACAAATATGACTAGAAATATATTGACCATATGACTAGAAATATATTGACCAATTACCGGAATAGCTGTTCCCAGAAGGCGCAAAATGGACTTTGGCAGCCGGGAAAGATTCTGGAATCACAAACATGGATAAAGTATAATAATTGGTGGCTGTCCGTGCAATACAAGAAACAGATACAAAAGACATTATTCATAAATTTCAGTAACCAATGAGCTTTTTTTTTTCCCAACAAGCAACTCTTTATCCACAGCAGTAGAATAATAATAAAAAATAAGGGAGGAAGAGATTTTAGGTGGGATGCTAAAGGGGATTATTTTTTTAGCTATTTGATGAATGGCATAAGATTAAAGGGGGTATACACTACCCTGTTTTGAAATATTTCTCACTTTACTTGCGAAGGAAAATTTTATATTCAACCTACTATACACTACCCTGTTCCTAATGGAACAGGATTTCTCCATTCTAAAACAAAACAATCTTATCTTGGGTGGCAACAAACATGTATCAGGCTATTAGCAGATCCCAAGTATGGTTCGCACTTTTCAACCCAGGAAGCTCAGGCAAACCAAATTGCCAGAATTCTGGCACACCCTTCTAAAGATAAAGACTCCGTTCTTTGCCACACTGATTTCTGATGAGAATAGTGACGGTTTCTCGTGCTGCACACTCATGTGAATTCTCATACTGTGATTTGTGATCTCCAGCTGAATTGATTTTAACCATTAGGTCATGATATTACACATTTTACCACCCAACCCCTCCCTGGATGCTTTGCAAATTCTCCTGGTTCTTTTTGTTTTTATTTTGCACATCTGACCAACTCCAGTACTTGAAATAATATTTTTTTTTTCCTTGGGTAAAATTAGGCAGATGTTATCCATCAGAATAAAGAACAGGAAATCATAAATGCAAAAGCAAAATCAACACCTTCAGATTCCACTTGCTATTTCCAAGCGGGTCCCTGGGAGACGATGAAAAGGCACTGCCATCAACATCACATGCATATTCAACCGTTTCTGTCTTTCCACACGCAATTTCATGCCAAAATTCTTTTTCCATGTACGTTGCAGGAAGACAACTGGCACTACAATATCTACGGGCATAAACCTTGTTCGCCATTTTCTCGAAATCACGAAATGTATAATTTCTGAAAATCACCATTCATATTTAAAACCCGAGAAAACAATCAAGTAAGAACTTATATCTCTTTGAAGTAATAAAACTAACCTTCCACTCATAAAAAATGTGACTCGGTCACAACTATCCCACTCAGCAAGACGAAGAGGTTGTACTCTAGTTGTAAACTTGAATCCTGCTTTCTCTTTCATTAATACAATCCCAGCAGGAACAGATGCACTAACAGGAGAAATAATCTTGCATATACCTGTAAATTCAGAAGAAGAAGAATAACAAGAAGATGCAAATTACATTAATTTGATTGATGAAAACACGGCAGCAGAAACTTGTAATTGGCAATAATAAAGCGAAAGAACGCCCTCCGTCTTGCAGTTTCCACAAATGTTACTTGAAGGAAGATCGTATTATGAGAAAAACAAAGAATGTTTCCCCATGAGACCGAGACAATTCTGACAAAGAATAATAAGGATGTCTATTACACTAGATAACATGCTTTTGTATGAAGCAGGGCATGCGTGAATTAGACATGCCCAGGTTCTCATTCTTGTGGCTCAATGTTGAGAATTAAATGTTCTTCAATTTTAAAGAAACAGAAATACTCCAATCCATGCAGTACCTTAAGTAAAACCAAGAAGATTGTATAACCAATAAAGAGGCCAAAAGAGATTATTAGACAGCAATGTCTGCTTGCTTTTAGCATAGAGATATACAGGCTTAGTACAGGGTAGATATGCCAACCAAAAACAAAAGTAGGACTTTAAGATTTTTACATGAACCCTAATTTAAGCAGGTGTCTTCCATGTGATTTACAGTAGTTGATAGACCAGCAAGATTACAAACAAGGTTTAAAGAAATTGTTATAGGAGACCCTATTTCAAGACTATATTACCTCTTAACAAAACAATGTTTAGGAACCACTTTTATAAGATAAATTAGACCAGTTTGAGACAAAAATTGGAAGAATTTTACGCTCCCTACATGTTCAATTTTCATGTTATTCAATACAATCAACATCATAAGAAAAAATAAACCTGAGTTGATCCATTACCATATCTTGAAGCTTCTGGAGCTATTTTCTGCAAGTACACCAAAGGATCCTCAAATTCTTCCTTTGTCGGACAATAGACAGGGCATTCTGGGATTTTTTCAGTCCATTCTAAATCACTAGTGTCAAACTTTTCCACTTTCCGCTTTGAAAACACATCCTGCCCACTTGAAGCACCAGCAGACCTAGAGAATGATTCCATGTTACCATTTATCCTAACACCACACGATGCTGAAGCCCTTAAACCATCACCTCCACTTCTACTCATCATACCGGGAATACTTACAGTTTCTGTGACACTTTGTAATTTCATTTTTTGAAGCCTTTTGCGCTTCAAATATTCTAGCCCATTTCGAGCTTCTTTGGACAAGCATACCCTTCCTTCCACCTTCAAAACAAAAGGCAGCACAATAGATTCCGATCAACACATGGATAAAAAAAGAAACGAAATGCATGATAAATAATGCACTTTCAACCTTACATTTAGATAGCAAAGCATCAACATCAGGTGCAGCATGTATTTTGATAGAAGATATGAGAATATATAAAACTCTAATTCATAATTCAAGAATGCAACCAGCATAAAACACAAATTCATCAAGCATTTTCAGTTTCACAGACACGAAACAAAGCATCTGCATTGTTTATTTCAACTTATAATGAGTTCAGCCACAAAAATATTTATGTTCAATGCAATCCAGAATGGGCTGCAGCAAGTCAACACTCAATGCATGATTCAAGAAATCATGTTAAAGTTCAGAAATGAACGACCAAATTATCAAAAAAAAAAAAGACAACAAACAAAAAAAATTCACCTAAAGTGAAAACTGTAGAAAGTCACCAACAGGAAATTACCGTGCATTCATGTTAATTGTATAGCCCCAAAGAAATTTCAATACTGCCCCGCTTCTTTCCACCCCAAAGAATGTAATACAGAGTCAACCATTTGTGGTCATATCAATTTATCACCACAATCAAAGCCAAAAATGAGAGTATCCACAGGACCCATGTTGAATTGAGAGTCAAAAATTCAATAAATCCAAGGAATATTTCAAACTAATAAAAGTACAACTTGAACCAACTACGTCTATGACCATATCAACTCTTTACGGTCATTTTTTCAATTCTATAACTCTTTTTATCTTTATCCGCGGAACTTCTAAGCATGGTCAAAGCTACCGTTCAACAAATACACGCGTACACACTTCATTCACAATTTTTACAGGCACATGAAAAATGAGAGAATTAAAAAAAAATGGAAGCATCATCTTGTCATCTTTGCGTGCAGCTTGTTAGCCGGCTAAATCCGAAAAATAAATTATAAAACTCATTTAGAAAAAAAAAAGGAAAATAGTTAAACATCTTCAAAAAATAAAAATTAATCTTTGAAGCGTAACAGCAAATGCAACAAAAACAGAGGTTGGAAGAATCGAAAAATAATAAAAACACGGTTTAATAAATCAAACTGAAGCTAAAAAAATATACTTAAATTTCCAAAAAATACAATCCAGAAATCAAAATCACCATTGCATGGTAGAACAATGTGAAAGATCTGTCCAATAGAAACTGGAATAAATTAACTCCATAACTATTGAACAAAGCGTTATAAGCATCAACAGATAAATTTAAAAGATGGAAGAAATATTTAAATTAGGAAAGAGAAACCACATACCATTTCATTCCGTGGACGGTCACTGTACGCCTCCGTTTTAATCAAATTGTAGCCAACAAAAACACAACTGAAATCAACAAAATACACGAATTCCAAACCCTAGATCAAGATCTTCTTCAACAAAACAATTAATCACAACCAAGCACGCCACATTCTCTCAAAACGCGCAAAGAACGAACAAACAGAGCCAATCTCAGAAGATCCGGAAAAAGTAGTTGTCAGAAACGGAGACAGAGACACGAAACCAAACAAATCAGTGAATTCGAATTCTCGGGTTCGCCGGCAATATACGGAGGCTATACGCCGGAGAAATGAGCGGTTTCCGGCGAGGAACGAAAGTTTAACGGTGGAAGGTGTGGAGAGAGAAAAGAAAAGACGGTGAGTGAAAAGAAAAGGAAGAGAGGAAGAGAGAGAAAGTTAAAAGAAGGGAATGGCTTAGAAAACCGGGAAAAAGCCTTAAAAGAGGATAACTTGTAGTTTTATAGTGAAAAAACAAAATATACTCGTACTACTTTTCAATTTTTTTAAAATTAGAAAAAAAAAATGGAATTGAGTAAAGAAAGAGAGAGAAGGATGGAGGAAAGTGGTGGTAGTTGTTAGGTGGTTCAACCAAACGCCTTGCCGGCCAAAACGCGTTTATTTCCGCTTCATTTGTTGTCACTGTTTTTCGCGCGGCCAGGCAGTGCTTTTCAATTTTGTTTTGATTTTGTTATTTTAAATTATTCTTTTAATATTTTTAGATTATTCAATGTATTACTATTAAAAATAAATATTATTTTAATATATTTTTAAATTAAAAAATACTTCTAAAAGCAACTTTAATAATAAAGACTCCAATTTTTTCCCATTTTATTTCTTTTTAAAGCTTTCCATTTTAGACACTCTTACTATTTTACCCCCTTTTACAACCTTAACAGCAAAAATATGGTGAAGATGTTGACTTTTTTCATAATTTAACTTAAAATACGATATCTATCTCAATGATTGGTTAGAAAATATATTTTTTTGTTGGAGGTATTATTGCTATATTAGTCCACTTGTGTCTATATAAACAACCTTATTTAGAGTAATTTTACATGCTATATAATCTATACAAAATCATCTCGTTCGTTGAAAATAGCAATATTTGATTTAGATATGAATATTTTTTAATATAAGTTAATCTGCAATGAGAATAGATATATAAATAAATAAAAGGTAGCCAGTCTTGGCTGGGCCTTGTCAAGAATAATTAGATCTTTGATAAATTATTTAGTAGAGGTAGTCTTGAACAAATTTGAGATCGAATTTAATTTATTTTTTTTAGATTTTCATTCATGTTTTCATAAATAAATGTTGTTCATGTGGGCCAAAATGTAAATGAGAAATTAAATATAATTTGTGGAGGAAATTCAAATCAAAATTTGTTCAAATGACTTCTGGCAAGGAACGAATTACACCGATAAATATTTTCCATGTATTTCAAGGGAAAGAGCATATGAAAGGGATGCTTGTGCGAGGCTATTTGAGACAATTCGCTCGACGGTGCTACCGAAGAGTTTATGGTTGGTATTCTGGTCAGAGACAAGAAAGTGGCTGGAAAGACGTAATTGTCACGTGTAGAAATGTACAGCGACGATTCGTGTACAATGAGAAAATCGAACCGTTCATCTAAACGAACCACGAAAGCTGAACGGTGAAAATAGGTGACAGCAATACAGGATGTGAAATAAAAGCCGTTTGTACTTTTTTCCTTCGGGCGGCCGACTTTGCGAAGAATCATTATCACCTACCTTCTAAGTTTGTTGGACTACTTTTCACATGACACTTATGTCCTTGCTCTTGCTCGTTCTTTTGACGAAAACACGAAGGACATGGTCGTCCTTCACTCTGGATTCCGTCAACCAAGCGGAACTAACTCGGAGCCCAACCAGTCGTGCCTCGGGGGAAAAAAAGACATGAGCTCGACGCGTGGAGATATCCTTGTACAGTGATGTATACGTGGCGGGAAACGGGAGCGCAGTTTTAAGCGTCTTGTGTGCTACCGCGGGTGGTATTGCCAGGACAAGATTAGCTGGCGGTTACAGCAGGTTTCACGGACCCATAAATCACCGGTCCCAGCTTTTAAGTCTTAGGGCATCTCCAGAAGCCAAATGAAGAGTTAAAAATAAAAAACTAATATTTTAGTTTTTTTTTACATGTTTTGCACACTCTAAAGGGAAAGCCAAACAAAATGTTAAAATGGCTTTTCTCTCCCACAAGTGCTATTTCTACATATCTCTTCAAAGAGCCAAAACCAATAAGGTGGGACCACTACAAAAATAAACCAATTAAATATAGCCATGTGGAAAAAAAAATAACATCAAATTTATTAAAATATAATAAAACACTTATTTCTTCCATTCCAATATAAATAGCTCTTCAAATAGCTTTTTTTCATTGGAATAGATATGATAAAAAAAGCTATATGTATACTATTCAAAATGCTATTTTATTAATTTAACATTTTAAAATAACATTTTGCATTGGAGATGCTATTAGCGTTCTCTCTCTCTCTCGCTCTCTGGATCACGAGAAGCAGTATTGTTTAAGTCACAAAAATTAGAAAATACTTGTCCAGAAAATTTAGCAAACCCGTAGCGGAAAAGGTAAAGTTGTTATTTCTTGTGGTATTAAAATTAAAACTGTAAATTAAAAAAAGGGGGAAATTAATGCCCATCAGTACATCACGGTTTATTCCCGCACATCAAGCTATCCATCTCACCACTCATGTATATTTGTTTTCTCGCTTTCTGAAATATTTTAAATTCAGTTATTAAGTTTTATTTTTTTCAGTGTAATCCTTACAAATTATGTTATTATAGTTTAATACGTTGAGATTTATCTCCTATTTATATATTCTTGCGTATTTGACATGTCATAAAATATTCTATTGTTAAATTAAAGTGATTTTATAAAATAGATTTTTAGGTTATTATTAAATTAAAAAAATTAAAAACAATGACAAAAAAAAACATGATTTTTAAAAACACCTAAAAAACTTTGATTTTGTCTCTCAAGCTTTACACTATACATTATTTAGTCCTTGTTATTTGAGTTTTTTATATTTTGATCTTAAACATTAATTTTTTCACATTTTAATTCTTAAATACTAAAAAGAAAACATAGTCTTTAGAAGAAAAAAAAAAAAAAAGGAGAGAGAGAAAGTTCTTGCCAGATAATTTCTAACCAGAAAAAAATCAAATTTAGTGTCATTGGAATTTACTTAGAGAATAGAGTTCAAAGAAGATGGTTTGGTTCTTTAAATATGCTCAAAAAAATAGATCAGAACATATAAATTTTATTTTAATTCAGTTAGATTTTAAATTTTTAAGTTGATTAAAGAATATTTTAAGGTTGAAAATATTTTAACAAGGTTTTCATGATATTTTTAGGTTAAAAGTAATTAAACAATGGGTTTTTATGATATTTTAACATTTTTTCTAGACATTATTCTATCACATTTATAATATTTTTAATCACACATAAAATATGAATATAGTATTTTGATATTTTTAAAAAATGTTTTGACAATTATAAAATATTTAATTTTTAATAAAAATAATGATTAAAGCAATAAACCTTGTGCCAACTAAGATAAAAAAAATACATTAATAAAAAAATATCTTGATTTTAAAAAAATAGTGTATTCAGGCTTAATGGATTTAATAATAAATCCAAGAAATCCACTCAACATGTATATTTGATTTTGTTAATTTATCACCTTGTAGCGTATAGCTCGGCAATACAAAGTAGTTATCCCTGCATGAGACTAGCGTGTTGGGATTCTTTTTATCAAGCGAGGGTTTTGTCCAATTATTAATTTACGAAGCCTTGAAAAGTTTTAGAACTCAGTCAACGTTTTACACTAGTTATCGTTTGACTTGGTCCGTGAGAGGGAGTATATAGCTTGATGGAACAAAAGAATTATAGAAAATTCAAGCTCTATCTTTCATTTTCCTCAACCCAGAAAAGGAACGAAAAGAAAACAATTACCCAACCTGTTTGAAAATATAATTATAGTTATTTTTTAAAATGTGTTTTATTTAAAAATATATTAAAATAATATTTTTTATTTTAAAAAAATTATTTTTTATATTAACGTATCAAAATATCTAAAAATAATAATAAAATATTTAAAAATATCTAAAAATAATAATAAAATATTGATTTAAAATAATAAAAAAATAATTCTTTATCAAGCTCGCTGGCATCAGGGGGAAGTAAGAAATAATCTTGGCGTGGTGACAAAAGAGCTCTTTTTTTAATATTTCAAGAACTACGACCCTCGTAGTGGAATCAAATAGCAATGGTCCAACCACCGCATGGAGGCTTCCCTGCTTTGCTTGTACGTTTTGGTGTGGATGGAGCCAGCAACTCGCTCTCCGGGGCTGACGCTTGTCCATCTGAGGGCATTTCGGTAGTTTTACTACAAAAGATTCAGCTAAAGAGACGAGAGAGGGAAGCCACGAGATTCTGTTTCTCAAATGTTCTCGTATTGACAAAAATGCCCAAGCGAGCAATACGCTATCGCCTCACTTTCCGTTTCTGGTATACGTACGTTTGGAGCACAGTTTTTTATCTTTTCACATCACCAAACCTGGAATATAATCCTGGACGTCTACATCAGGTGCAAAAATGTAAAAAAACAAAGTAATAAATAAAGGCAAGACATGTGCGAGGCAAAGGCTGATATGCCGAGCTTTATCCAGTGTGGTGGTACTCTGGTGAAACTTCTTGTACACATAAAAAAAAACAAAATTGACTGCGGACTCGGTTTACGAGGAACATCACTGGTTAAATTTCTTTTCCGAAACTATTTTACGAATTCGAACCAGGTTTTGAAAATCAAAATTCTCATGATTTTTAAAATCTCGAAGGGACATTCACGAAACCAATGTGATAATATTCTCACATGCAGAACTGAAGAAAGGCAGGGTTGGTTGAGCTGTAGATCGGATAGAGTGATCAAGGCTTGACAGGAATTCTTTTTTATCTCGCATTGCTTGTTTTGTTACTAGTTGGTTGGCAATTACGAGAATTAGTTAAGAAATTCTTCATAACTGCGGTCTAATTATATTTTTAATAATTTCGGATTTTTTTAATTTTTAATTTAAAATATTTTATTATTATTTCGATACATGATGAGAAAAACATAAAAAAATGTTTTGATTCATTTAAAAAAAAAAAAAACACTTTCTCTAATAATAGATCAGTCCATCACATTTAGAGAAGTTAGCTCAATAAGGATGCCTTGTATATATAACAATTGATGGCATTACATGAGAAAGTCAAAAAAAATCCGATGAACATTTGCAGAATATTGCATCAACTCTTCTCCCCAGAATTTCTTCTATTTCTCCCTCTCTTTTCTAATAACTTGTAAGGAATCACCTTACAATTGATATTAGAGACACTTTTCAAGAATGAAAAAATGTTATTTGTGTTATAAAAAACGGGTAATAAGGGTCGAAAATAATAAAATTAAGACTCTACATTAGTATTGTAATATCTCATATCGACGGGTGAGTATTTAGATGAATACCTTATATGAGCATGCTCGCCTTCACTAGTAAAACGTGTTTTGGGACCATACGTGATTGCCAAGAACAAATTTGTGAGGCTCATAGACTAAGACAGACAATAACTCTTGCTAGTGGGGTGGGGTGTTACATATCGGCAGGTGAGAATTTGGGAAAAGGCTTTATATGAGGCATGTTTACCTTTACTAGTAAGACGTGTTTTGAGGTCATGCGTGGCTGCCAAGAGAAAATCCGTGAGGTTCATGGGCTAAAATAGACAATATCTTACTGGTAAGGTGGGGTGTTACAAGCATGGTAGGAAGATGGATGAGCATATTCAACATCTACCAAAGAAGACAGATGAGCATAATAAAAAGCTTAATCAAATCAACTCATAGTTATTCTCAAGACAAGCACAGGGGATCAATAATTAAGCTAATAGAGTTTAATTAACACAGTTAATGGGGGCTTAATTTCCAATCAAGTTATGAATCAATGAGGTGATCATGGCATTGAAAATTAAGAAGTAGAAAGAGTAGGGCACAATGCAACATTGCCTAAGGTGGAACTTGCAGATTTTCATGAAGAGTTTAGGGGGGCTTACAAGAATGGTTGATCTTATCTTTGAAAAGGTATGAATGGCCTTACATGTGATGTCATAGTGCCTTCTTCTACTTCTAATAATGTAATATATAAAAATCTCTGGACATAGAGGAGTGTTATTGAACTTTCATATTACTGAGAAAAGTAAATTATGGTTGAGAATTATTTTTTTTGTTTAATTTTATGTTTTTTAATTGATTTGAAGATATTTTAAGTTGATATATTAATTTATATTAACATTCCAGGTATGTTTATTAGGTGTTTTTATGTTAGAATAAGTTAAAAAAACCAATTTGATTTTCCAATTATCTCTGTAATGGCTGGAATTCAAACAAACAAACACATTGTATATTTTGATTTTTAAAAAATAAAAAGGCACAAACCATCTGTTTTTTTTTGTAAGGTCAGACATGTGGACATGTCTTTGGACAATGCACTTTTCTATGGTCTTTTTTTCAATATTCTTTTTATTTTTTATTGAAATGAATTATAAAAAAATGTTTGACATTATATTTAATTTATTATTCAATTTTTCTATTGTTCTTAAATATTTTTTTAATTATTATGCATCTAATATGCAAAAAAAATATCATAAATATCTAATGAATAAAATTTCTATTCTTTTTTTTTAGATTTTTAACATGATTTTATCATATTTATTAATTTTTCTTTGATTGCATACAAAATATTTAAATGTTATTTTAATTATTTAAAAAAATTATTTAAGATCATGATGAGTTTTTATTTAAACATAGTGCTTACAAAAAAAAAATGCTTTCATTGAAGTAACAAAGAGCTGCATTAGCAACAAGATGAAGTTTAAATTGAAGAAATAAATTTCCTCTTAATGATTTTATTAGTTGTCTTTTGTGCAAAAAAAAATTTATAATTATTTAATTCAATAAAAATATATTAAAAAAAAAACAAGGTTAACCGGTATGGGTCATGACAAAGGAGACGTGTTATCAATCATTGTTTCAATTTTTTTGTAAAAAAAAAAAAATTAATTCAATATTGTTTTTAGTTTCTTTTTTAAAGCAAATTAAACTTTGGTTGAATTGACAGAATCATGAATATACATGATAAGTGCCTGTCATACTATATCATTCTTGCTTAATTTTTTTCAAGTGCCCGTTTGTCATTAAAATTGCCCCTAGATTCACAGTTAACCATAAATATTAATGTTTAGTTAAGTTAAAAATTGAGTTTTATTTTGGTGGGACCCATTTAAATTGAGGTTGTACCACGGTTAAAGAAAATAAAATTTTTTATATTCTAATTCACTGTTCACATTAATTAATTCAGCTGTTCCACTATTAACGTGAACAGAGTGAATTACTCTCTACTGTTTATGACCTGGACATGTTTCGGCCCCAACCTAAATGTATTGGTCTGGTCCAACCTAGTAAAATAAAAAGAATCCAATAAAATTTTTCATGCATTTTATTTTATTCAAAAAACTAGTATTTAACATTATTCAATGACATTACATAATTATATTTGAAGAAAATTCAATGATGACATAGTATTTGCAGAATTTAATAGTAATTTTAATTTTATTCTTGATGATATTTTACCTGATATTGTTGCACACTCAAGAAACCATGAAAAACACTCTTAACCAAACATATTAAACTATTTTTTGTTCAATCTCAATTTTAACTACAGTTTTAACCAAACATATATTTTTTTCAAACCAATCTCAATTAAAAATATTTTTTATAAAATAATTTTTTTGATCTCAATTGAAAAGCAAAATTAGTTAGTCATAAAATGTTATAATTTTATTTTTAGATAATGTCCAATGAATTTCTCCAAAAGATATACTCATTGATTCAATAAAATAAAATCTATTCCAATTAATGAGATTCCGATTAGTGTTCTTGTTCAATTTTAGGTGAAATGACAAATTTCCCTCCAAACTATTATGCATATATATTCCCACTATCAATTTTCCTGATCGATCCTCCAACTATTTAGAATTTGATCAATCAGTATTTGTTGTGATCTACATTTAATAATTCATTAAATAAACCATTCCATCCAACATTTTGGCAAAATCTGGGCTCATAGAAGGTTTTTCACACAAGATTTTCGGCGAGAAAGAGAGGGATTCCGCACCAAGTCTCATGATTTCATAAACGAGTTCTTAGCATTAAAAAAAAAAAAAAAAACTCTCCATGCCCAGATTTTGGCTAGAATAGTCATCTCACTATGTGCATATCACATGCTTTTTTAACGGATTGTTAAATGTTGGTCATGATAGGATTGATTGATTAAAATCTAAATAGGTGGCGAACTCAATTCGAGCAACCAGCAAGTGATAGATGACATATAGTTTGGAGAGAATTCACTCCATCAAAGAAAACGAAACATATTTCAAGATCAGAAAAAAAAAAGAATAAATTTTTAAAAAAATAACTCAACTAGTCAGGTTTTAAATTTGTTCCTAGAGGTCACTAATTTAAGTCTTACAAATCTCAGGCCATTAAAAACTTACACGATCGTTAATTTCAGGGTCCGTGGAATTAATCGAGGTGAGCATAAACTGACATGGATACCCATATTAATAATAAAAGAAAAGGAATAAGAAATTTAGTGTTTCATTATCAAGAATATCAAATTTAATATAAATGAAATCAATCTCTAATCCCATCATTAATTTTTTATACATAGAACGAGAGGAGTTAAAGAGAGCCTCCAATGTGTAGTTATATGCTCCCACAAACATCATATATGAAGAATTAAAGAAATAATTAATTTTATGTGCAAATATCTTATAGATGATGGTGGATCAATGCTATTCCAAGACAAAATAAGATTCTAATTGCCAAGAATATATATACACGATTTCTAACTCTGCCCTTGTTTTGTTATGGTATTCAATAATATTTAATTTATTTCTTGAAATTCCTTTAAATTAAAGATCCAATCCGGCAAATCCCACTTGAATTGATATCCGAATCCAAAAACATCTCTAGTTCTATGCAAAGAAAGAAAGAAAGAAAGTCTTGTTTTGAAAGATTTGGGCCTATTGCCGTCCTCGAATACAATCATGACATTGATCGCTCTCCCTCCTTGTGTCGCATTCTCTGTGACCGCTTGTTTAAGGAATATTATTCGACCACCATTTGGCCACAACATAAACAAATGCAGAGTTGGAGACCCACACAACTCGTGTTTTATCCAATCAGCACCGAGTCTCCACCAGCATCAACATCACTCTTGATGATGTCTTCTTTCTTTTCTTCAACTTGGTTCCAAAGTAGGTATGTTGCAGATAAATATCCACCACCTTTTCTTAGCCTAAACCAATCCTCGTCCTATAAATTAATGTGGACAAAAGTGGACCGACCCCTACAATATTCAAAACCAAATAGGAGGCTAAATTAATTGAGAAAAGTAGGTGATCCGAAACATATTAATTACATCAATCAGGGGTTAGTGAAGTCTCAATCAGCAAAATGCATCGTGCCTCTAGACACAGACAAGGCCATACGGGACGCAAGGTAGGATGACGATGTATGTGTGTGGATCGAGGACACCAGGATCCCGGGGGGGAAGAGCTCTAGATTGTAAAAAGAACCTAAGAGGTTGTGTTAAAAAGGTGAAAACGAGACGTTGGAATCGGACATGTCTTGCCCTAGCTAGTTGATAGAAGACACTTCTAGCTATATATTGTGGAGGTGTTTCTTTCTGGGGTTACGTTACTGTGCCCTTCGAGCACAACCTTGAAGCCTGATCAGGTGTGAACAGGCTGGGTCGGTTGTCATCTGGCTTCCAAATTGGCCTAAATTAAGTGTGAACCAAATTAATCTGGCTCGAACCCGTTTGCAAGATGATCGGTCTTGCTTGGCTAATTTAGCTTTAGCAGCACACATCTAGTTTTCAATATGTGCAGCAGAGGGAATGCTTCAAAGCAATGATGATGTCTCTGCACAGTGTATCAAAAATACGATAAATGATCTCTTTTCGCTGCTTTTGATCAATAATATGTAAGCATATATATATATATATATATATATATATTCGTAATTGTTGTGGGGATGCCCGTATATTACAAGTCATAAGGCAGGGGACAGGAGGCCAAAGAACCACAATCAAGTACATTTTCACTAACAAAATTAATCCCTTTGGTCGTCTATAAATAAGATCAAGGAATTTGATGTTAGAATCAAGTATGCCTCAAAAGTCAACTATATATTTTACTTGAAAACAGGGATATTATTGAAGCTTATTATCACCTATCCACCTAGCTAGTTAGTGTGTATTAAAAAATCAGCTTCTATCATGATCATTGCTGAGAAAGTTTGTGTGCTAACGCTAGTATAGTATAAATTAAAAGGGAAGCTGATATTGTTGTTGATCTGGTAACAAAACACTTGTATTTATAACCTGAGATTATAAATTTAATAGATTACCTTGAATTAGATTTTTTCTTTATTTTTTTTTAATATTTGATTGATTTGAAATTAGAGAATTCATATTTTTTTTCTTTTGTAAAGTTATTCCTGTATTATTACCCGAATTACGAGTTTGATGAGTTAACTCGGGTTGATTCAGGTTATTTTTTTATTTTTTTTAATTTCATATCATTCAATATTGATATTGTTTATCCCGAATTGTGGGTTAACTCGGGTTTTTTTATCCTTTTTTTAGTTTAGTTTTATTCTCTAGTTTCATCATTCAACATTTGGTTGATTTGGAACTAAGCATTATTTTTTTTTCTATGAGATTATCTCGGTCTCATTACCTAGGTAGCAAGTTTAGCTAGTTAACTTAATTAGGTTTTTTTAATTTCATCCTTCAACATTGAATTGATTGATAATTGAATTTCATAATTTGTTTCAAATTTCTTTCCATAGAGTTATCCCTATCACATAATATGAGTGGTAACTTTGACTGATTAACCTAAGTTGACTCGATTTGTTTGTTTTTTTATTTTTTTTAATTGATTTTTTTTTCAATTTCATTCTTTAACATTAGTTTAATTAGGAATTTTCATATTTGATTTTGATTTGCTTTCTATAGGATTATCTTGATTTTATTATCTAAGTTGTAGATTTGACAGATTAATTAACACGAGTCGACCCGAGTCGATTAAATATGTTTTCGTCTTAATATTTTTTAAAAAACATGTTGTTTTGAATTTTATTTAGTCAAACTATGTTTTTAACGATTTTTTTAAATTGACTTTAGATTTATTAAATTGACTAGGTCATATCAGGTCAACCCTACACAATTTAGATTTTTTTTCTTCTAGAAAACACATTAGTAACACTTAGATATTATTTTAAATTAAAAAAATTGATCTGACTATCAGACAATGATCTACTAAAAAAGATGAGACCATTTTAATTATATATATGAATAATAAATTGAGTTAATTTTTTTATTTGATAACATATTAGTTTCGTAACTAAATTGATTAGTGCACGGGTCAGTGGCAGAAGGTCATGGGTTTGTTTCCCATAAGACACACTTTCCAAAATATATATCGTGTAAGTTCTTTTTGTTTAAGATCACCCATCTCCAATGCTCGAGGAGTCGGGATTTGAGTTTTTAAAGTAAAAAATATATATTTTTCTTTTTTTTTAATTTACAAACACCGAAAAAATATCCTTATAATACAAGTGAATACATTTTCAATCACAAAATACTCACCAACTGATCAAAAATCTCAAAATTAAATTCAATATAAAAAACATTTCTAAATCTTTATCTACATTTTTCAACA
Organism: Populus alba x Populus glandulosa; assembly: GCA_033617975.1. Lineage (NCBI taxonomy): Eukaryota > Viridiplantae > Streptophyta > Magnoliopsida > Malpighiales > Salicaceae > Populus > Populus alba x Populus glandulosa. The sequence goes on along the minus strand of CM066145.1, from coordinate 13,978,323 downwards.
AGATGAAAGTTTAAAACTACTTTCATGGAACTCCACTTTACAAGATAGATTTTTTAATACTAAGATTAAGTATTTTTAAAGACAGAATGTGACTGACCAACATCTTTCTATTTTTGTCTTATTTTTCTACAACTTTACTTTTCATTTCTCAATACTCAAGAATTAAAACACGACAAAAATAAAATTTAAAACCAAAACACAACATTAAAAAACTATAAGGAACAAGTCATGCATACACTAAAACTATAATCAAATTAAGTTTTTCATGTCTTTTGAAAAGTTAGCTATGTATTTTTTTAACATATTTTATTTTATAAAATTATTATTTAATTCAGTTTTGGAATTTTCTTACACACTCAGCGTGAGCGAGTTTATGCAAAGAAAAGTAAATTACAACACAAAATAATAACATAACTTCAAGGATGAAATTGAAAAGAAACAAAGTTTGATGATTAAAAGGTGATTAAAAAACAACATTATTTCTTTAATGATGTCGCCCATAGTGATTTGTGTATGGAGCCTGAAATAGTGAAATAACATGTTGTTTTAATTTTTTTAGCTGTAATTTTTTTCTTCGTAATCGAGGCCGAATCTCAAGGAATTAAGAAAGAAATCAACTCGTCTGATCAAAGCAACTTTGCTATTAACAACAGAGAGGAGCTTCACACTGCATCTCCTCCGCATTATCATTATAGAATCAGAAGAAGGGAAGCATAAATTTTATGCATTTTCTCCGAAGCAAGTTGAGGTGAATTTCTTATTGATGTATGGCCAAGTGGGCTTGTGATGTCACAGCATGTGTTTGCACATGCCCTTCATCTTCATCTCTACCTTCCTATATATATATATATATATATATATATATATATATATATATAACGTGCCTTGCATTGATGCTTCTAGCAATTGAATACGTACAGATGCAATATACCTGTACTGATTCTTCACAGCCACTCCATTCTTGACGTTTCGAGGATAGTTTTATGTTGATGTATAATTGGAATATATAAATTCCTCTGAAATGGATCGATTCTGGGCTCCTGTAATTTCTATCTATTCTTCTTGCACGCATAATTAGATTCTTGAAGCCGAAAGGGTTAGGTCTGATGAAGGAAGAATGTTAGGTTCAATTTTAACTATGTATAATTTTCCTAAGCTTAAAAATTGTGTAAAGACTTTCTTCATCCCGTTCAATTCGTAAATGACTTTTTGACCATTAGAAAAAGACTATGTTATCCCCATACATGGCTAAATAATTTTGGATTAAAAAGCAAAATTACCCCGTACAAGGCAAAATAAACATTGAAAACTTATATATATATATATATATTAATGTCTGCATCAAATATGTATGGATCCATGTTGAAAGTAACTAGCCGACACATGAGGAAAGTTCATGCAGCTGAATATGACCAAGTCACACGCGAAAGCAGTCCTCAAGTTTTAGACGAAAAAGGCCACTTAGCCATTGAGAGAGTCAAGAAATGGGAAAAAGTTGTCGTATTTGAAAATTTGACATGTTCCACGAAGAATGATTCTTCCACTTGAAAGATTTTGGGTCAATTATGATTCTTTTACTTCTACAGCCTATGAGGTGAAATCTGTTAGGTTCGCCTGTCCGTCCATGGCAATGGCGGAGAAATTACCACGTAGCACCACAAGAGGCAAAAGCGAAGCACCACTTTTCCGCTTTCCTGGCTGTGAAATCAGAAACCTCCACCTGTCGCCACCATGTTTTTTCACGTCTAACATTAGCGTACAACTGCGTGCCGCTCTGCAAGGCTTTTGGGCATGTCGCCAACCACATCTTGGTGTACTTTTTATGTTTATTTATTAATTAATTTATTTATTTTTAATCTTGCTAGGGTTCACCTCCTCCTTTTTTTCCTCCCTTTGTTGATTACGCACAAAATGAAAGGCCAGTCCCACGGGTTTGTGGGATTATGCAAGGTTCCAATAGAACACGAAGATTCCTCATTTTGTCACTTTGTCGGTTGTCCCTTTTGTTTATTTTCTATTTCCTTACGTTCACACTGCTATTATTTCTGGGGATTAAAATTAAATATTCCCACTGCTTAGTGCTTCGAAACTCGTCTCTACCCTTTTTATTGGTCCACTACTCCCTTGCTTTTCTCGGTTTATATTTTATTGCATGGAATCAGTAAGATATCGACACAGTCGGTTAGGTTATTATATTTGAATTTGATGGGTTATTTGAATTTTCTTTTAAAAAAGAAAAAGAAAATAGACGTTCTAGACTCGGTGATGATAATCTGACAGCATTCTTTAGCTGTTGTCGTTGAATAGTGTTGACAACATGCCTGAATTGCTGATGCTTTGGTGTGTTACACCGTCAGGAAAATTTGATTTATATTATTTTAATTTTTTATTTAAAGTATGGGTTTCAAGAAACTATGAGTGTTATGTAAACACTTGCTAGTTTTACTCAAGGGTTGGAGATGTAATACTTCTTTTTAATCCTTAATGTTTTTTATTTGTTCAATTTAGTTTCTACTATTTGAATACAAACATTAGCATTGATTTTTTTATTTGTCATCTTCATCTAGTCATGTGACTATATCTTCATTCCTGACCAATTAATCCATTACTTTCGACTTCTAATTTTTTTTATAATGCTCATTTATTTATTTCAAATTTGTGTTTCAGTAACTATGATGAGATTTGTGATTTACATAAAAACAAGCAATTCATATTTGTAACTGAGAAATTTTAGCTTGGAAACAATAAATTCATACAATTTGATTTTATTATTCTATATTAAAATATTAAGATTTAATTACAAAATACATAAATATAGTTTTAGTGATTTATAAAGTTGTTGAAAAAACCATAAAACAAAACCACGAGTAATCCTATTATATTAACCAAAGCTAAAACAAGAGGGATTTCTACTCTAGCTTATGAGTAGAGCAGTGTTTTCATGATTCTAATTCTACCTCCTACACTAAAAAAATTAACACTAGCTATTGAGCATTAGAATCTTTTTATAAGGTCCATTAATTATTACTATATTCATCAGGGAAAAATAAATTTTTTTCTATATTAATTCCAAATGAAACAATTAAAATATCATTGTAACAAAAATCTAAACCCAAAGTGAAGGAGCAATTTTATACTTTCAAAATGGTTTTCTTTTAATTGTCAAGTCAAATAAGTTACAATTTGATATTTCAATAAACATAAAAAAAAACATAACTAAAAAACCAAAATATCCTAAGAAGCTAAAAATAAAAAACTTGCATTGAGGAGCCTTTTCTCCCTCTTTTTACAAAGGTTTTTTTTTTTATTATTAATAGGTTAGCTAGGGGGAAATTGGGTCTTTTAATAAAGAAAAAATTTAATAATAAAAAAAAAATAGTTGGCACGTGTAGGAGGCGTTTGTGCCTTTCGGACGACGCTTACAACCCTTATAGCGTCCAAGAATATCTTTCCACTGTGCTATTAGAAGTGCCGCCACGTTCTCTTTCTTTTAGGTTTATATTTGTCGACGATTTGTCGTTAGTTGTCCCCCTCTTAAAATGACAACTCTTCCTCTCTGTTGTTAATATTTCAAGTACGATCCTTATTCTTTTTTATTTTTATATTTTTTCTTGGTCATTTTATAAATATTTTATTTATTTTTAATTTCATCATTTAATCTCAATTTGACATATATTATATTTTCCAATTTGTTTCTTATTTTAAATTTTTTCTTGGCTATTTTTTAAAAGTTTTATTTGTTTTTAATTTGATCTTTCATTCCAAATTTATGATATATTATTTTTACCAATTCAATTTTCATTCTTTTGATTTTTTTTTGTTAAGGTTATTTTTATTTTCAATTTCACTATTAAATTAATTAAAAAATTAATTTTGCATGTCAATCTTGATCCTCATTCTTTTTATTTTTTTGGATCCTTTTGCTAAATTGATTTTTCTTTTCAATTTTGATTTTTATTCTGTTAATTGTTTTTTTTATTCTTTTATATAATTTAATTTTTCTATATATATTTAATTATTTAATATTTAATTAATTGAAAATTGAGCTTTGATGTTTTAAGACTAATGATTTTAATAATAAATTTAAAAAGAAAATGCAAGTTAATTTTTTTTATATATTTTTTAAAATGTTTTTATTGTAATTGTGATGTCAGGGGGACGAGGAGGACCATTGGAATTTGGAAAAAAAAAATATATCAGGATCTGAGAATTTTATGCCAGGTCCCCTATTTGCTTTCCATCGCGTAGAACATGCAGCCTCATGATGCAAACATCTTTTCGAATTTTTTTAATCATGACGATCGGCCTTCAACTCTGTTCAATGACAACATGTTCTGAAGTCTGAACCAATCTTTTCTCTTATAAATTAGACTAGTCATGTCAAATGTCAAAAACGCTGCATTTAATAGAATTTCAAGATAATTTATTACTAAAACAAGTGAGGGTTTTATTAATGTGTTTTCAATTACCATATTTTTTTATTTGAGAATAAAAAAAAATATAAACTGATAAAATACAAAATTTGTTAGTAATAATAAAATACTAAAGTAAAAGGCTGATTTTCCTAGTAAAAATAAAAAGATAAATAGTAAAAATACATACATATTTTATGGAGATTGTTCTTTTTTATTTTACATGTTTTTATTTATTTTATTTTAAATGTTAATTCTAGTTGTTTAGAACAAATGGATTATGAAAAAAAAAAGAGGATAGTAATTAAAATTTAAATAAATAGTTAAAAATAAAATAAAAAAAATAAGTGTTATTTGGCCTGACATGTACAAAAGTCTAGACAGATGACCTTTTATCTTTGTGCTTAGTCTATTTATTTATTTATTGAAAAATAAATGATATAGCATTATCCATAGTATTTTAAATAGAAGATACATTTGTTGTGACAGTTGTCTGTTAGATACAGGTGTGAAAAATAAAGTTATTAAAAAATAAAAAAGATCTAGGTAGAAAGAACTCATAAATCATTTTTAACATAAAAACATGTTTAATCACTCTACAGAACAAGAAATTAAATAAATAAATAAAATTTATAATCTTAATCTACATTTTCAACATAGTTATAAGGCAATACCAACTCTATTAAACTTCTCTTGCAAGGACAAACCTCATTAAAATTGGGGCTCTCCATGATATTAGAAACACAGAAGAAATTAAGTAGTCCAGGCCACCATAGCCGTACCAACTGGCAGCTCATGTGTGAAGAATTTAAGACGCAGCCCAATACATCTCTCTCATCAAGGATAACGTTTCTTTAACGAGGAGAAGGGGCGCGGCAGCCGGCAAGTGTATATTTCCAATCATTTCCATGGAGTTTTATTTATTTATTTTTCGACAACACACCGGAGAGTGCAATTTGAGTCTATCCGATTAAAAAAAAAAAAAATCACATCCAACAGCTCCGGCAACCGCTGCCTGAAGTTAAACAAATGGCAGGTTCTTCATGCCTTGACTAGTATCTGGAGAGCGATGCTGCTAGGCACAGAAAAGGACTCGGTGCTCCTTTCCCTTGGTGGCTTGGACCAGTCCAAATAAAAACCGAAGCACTGTTACATCAAGACGACTGATTCTTCGATCCGTCCATGGAATCTTCGCCATAGAGGACAGCACCTTTCCTGGCAATCCCGAACAAAAATAAGCTCCACACATGACCTAGCTACCTGACTCACGCCATGACGACTTCGATGGAAATCTGTAGACCATGCATTACGTGAAACTCATGACCAGTGACTTTTCTTGCCTTTATCCTGTTGCCATCACTTAATTTTTGATTTTTTATAATTAAGATTATTTTTATAGCCTCTGCAATATCGAGTATGATACTTGTTTTGTTTCTTTGGGATAATCTTTCTTGTTATAAAATACTTTGAAAAAACGGAAGGGAAAGATTCAGTATCATTGGAGAAACACACAAGGTTGCATTCTTCCTTGCCTTAATCCTTAATTTTCTTGATGCCAGGATTCGCCTCTTTCAAGCCATCCATGACTCTCACGCATCATCTTACCCTCTAGTTGATATATTATATATATTTTCTCGGGTAAAATTAAACTCTTGTTGAGACTTAAATATACATATAAAAATAATATTTAAATTAGCTAGTAGTAGTTGATCCCCAGTATTTTATACTATTAATTAAATTCCATAATCTTTGTGAATCAAATTAGATCTAGAAAAGAGATATTTGATGTAGTTGCAGGGACAGCATACAACTTCACTAATTCCGTGACTCTTTCTTTCCTATCATGTTTCTTTTTATATTATCTGCAATGAAAACAATTTATTTTCATGTAAACAGCAATCTAAATTTTCACGGATGATCTTCTAAATAACTTTATTTTTATTAATACACTCAATTATTATTTAAAAAATAAAACAACATACAGCTTTGAAAAACAAGAAAGTGGACCCAGTAGCTTATCAGGAAATGGGCCTGTGGCTCGAGACAGTTGTGATGGGTTTTCGTTGATGGTTTTCTTTTGGACACCTAAAGTCTTCTTAAGAGGATTTCAATAGCCAATCGGCTACTGGTTGTTAAGAAGATCAATTCAGCTGCTACGAATTTATTAAAGTTTTCTGATTTTAATCATTTTATGAATATTGTATTATTAAGATCGTTCCGTTCCAAGGAAAAACTTGATCTCAGTATACATACAAACTACAAACTACCATGATTATATATCCACGTAACTTTCTTAATGGTAGAGTGTTCGTCAAACCAGACCTTCAATTCGTGCATGTTACCCTATTTTAAGTGAATTTATATTGAGTTTGGAAATAATATATCCATCTAAAAAAATACATCCATCTCTTTTTGCTGAGATCATAAAATCTTTTGTCCGAGTAGTTATTTGTCTAGAATTTAAAGAGATAATTATGTGTCCACACCAATATTTGTGAAAGGGATTCAGAGATTCAACAATCAATAAAATAGCAAGTGTAATTTCTCTTCTTTTTTTTTTTTATTCTAAAAGTAATTTATTTTCATTGTTTTAATTCACTCTAATTATATATTCTTTAGTTAATTTGTGAGTTTCATCTTCTCTTTGATTAGAAGGGACAAACCATACTTGTTCTTCACTAAACAATTGGCGTGCAATTGCAAGATGGGATTGTTAATAGGAGTTAATTGCTAGCCAATTCGTACAAGCCAAATTTATAAAGATAGGATGCAGCCAAACACAGTTATGACTTATGATCATGTAAGAGATTGTAGTTTTTCTTGTTTTTTAAAATATTTTTTATATTAAAATATATTAAAATAATATTTTATAATTTTTTAAAAATAAATTTTAAAATTAGTATATCAAAACTATCTAAAATATATATAAAAAATTATTTTTTTAATAAAACAATTAAATTTTTTAAAAATACTGCATTTCTATAGGCTATCTAAGACTGTAGAGTGAATGACACGTGTATAGAGGCCCCTCCTTGAAGAACAGGTGTTTATATATAGAATTTAAATAATAAGCTTTATGTTCGAAAGACAAAATACGTTAGTTTTATTCTTAGAAATGAATGAGATTCATCATTGTCCGTGTACTGGTATACCTACACGCAATGTGGTGAGTACATCTCACGCAACTGAGAAAAAGGGTGAACAACCCACCCGACCACATTAATTCCATATATACCTGGTTTCTTCTGGAATATCGATTTCCATTGATCGGTATTTCATTAATTGTTTTTTATTTTTATTTTTATTTTCATGTTTATCGGTTACAAATCCAATTGCATTTTTTAAAACATAAAATCACAACAGCAACAACCAAGAAGTTGAACAGCGAAATTTTGTAAAATTAATTTAATAGTTAATACCAATATTCTATACAAATATCTCAATTACGTTACAAACACTCCTAACAAGAAGATGACCAGGAGGTCAAGGGGAAGGAAAAAATCATGATCACTTTTTATATATTTTAATTCCATTTATTTACTATTATTATTTCTTTATTCATGTAATTAGAATAAGTCATCTTATCAATCTAATCAGGTTAATTTATAACTTAAATCATATCTTTTTAATTTTTTTATATAAAAAAAATTAACCATCCCACAACATATCACATGCCATCTATCTAATCATATTATAGTAGCATGGCATGAACTTATTATTTTTTAAAAAAATTAAATCAAAGTTTTAGTAATAGTCTAAATGGTCGGGTTTTGGATTTGTTTTTCATTAATCATAAATTTAAGTTTTTTTAAGACTATTAGAGGTGTATATGGTCATTAATTTTAAAATTTATAAAATTAATTTAAGTACACACAAGTTAATCCAAATATTCATATTAAAATAAAAAATTCAAAATCAAGAGTAATGGATGGCCAATAAATTAGTGAAAGCAAAATATATATATACCGCATAGATAAAATTTATTTGCAAACAAAGAGACGAACCAAAAGAGCAAGAGAGAAGGGATAAAATGGATAATTGCGAACAAATAGTAATTTAAAAATAAAAACTCCATTTAGTGGCATTAAATAGAAACAACATGAAATTAAGACCGACAAGCAGAAGTCAATACCCGAACCACCACCCTTGCTTCCTGGTGAGGCCTCGTCTTCATGACAGTACTAAAACAAAGAAAGGTCTTACCACAAAGCAAGGGTCACGTCGTGGTGCGCTCTTGACTCCCTCTATTTTCATCACACATATCATATACTACTACTTGTTTTTTTTCTTCTTCTTACACCCCCGTGCATTCTCACATTTCACCCAATTATCTTCACTCCAGTCTTTTATTTACCAAATTACCACTGCTGCTACTACTATTATAGTACGGTAACTTATTTGCAATCCTACCCTTTGCATTCCTGCTAATTACCTCAAGTCTCCCCTCTCTTTAATGAAAAACCAACCCCAATAGAGAGAATATTGGCAAAACAGATCCCTTGGTACCAGATGTCAAGTGCCGTAACTACCAGATTGCCCTTGGTGTAAGCCAGGGGTTTCTCTGGGAGAGGGATAGAGGAGGGCAGACTCGAGGTAATTTGCGCGGCAAAGACTCTAAACTTGTTTCGGTACTGCAGCTGTAGGCTCGATATTGCAAGGGCCTACAGCATTGCCGTTGTCAAGGCAGCTGCTAGTGGTGGTGATGGTGGCGGTGGTGCTGCTAAGAGCAGCGGTGATTTGGTTCACTGTGTTGCACAGATGGTTGTTTATTGCAGTAACGCTGGAGAGGTTGAGCTTTGCAGATGGAATAGTGCTTGCAAGGACTTGGAGCCCCACAGTGAGTAGACAGCCTGAGTTGTTATGACCGTTTCCATCCTCGGAATTAGATGGCATTGAGTTGCCTTCACTGACAGCGCTACTGGATTCTACTGGAACTATGACAAAACCTAGTGGAAGTAGAGGAATGCAGGATGGATCCTCGCCACTCATTGCCAGCTGAATTGACTCAACATCAACGGTGGTGTAGACAACAAGGCTGCCGGATTGATCAGTGCAACACTCTTGTAGCATGAGCTCTACATGCTGCGATGAGTTGCTTGCAACCTATACATACATGCATTTATGTCATGGATTTTTCATTATAGTTCGAGAGAATGCCAACAATGGTGTGCATGAATTGTTACAGAGCAGTAAGTATAGAGATTTAGTTCAACAGTGTCTAATTACTTTTTATGTAAGTGGTAATAACAAATAGTAAGTTAAACAAAAAAGGAGAGAAATTAATGATGGTGTAGAAGTACATGGTAACAAATTAATCACAGAGAAGGAAAGAAGAGTCTTACGTTGATGCGAAGAAGAGAAATGCAGTTTCCTGGATGAGAGCCATTGGCAATGTGAGCAACCTCATGCAAGGCATTCCCATTGGAAAGAACTTCCAGCTAGACAACACAAAACACAGGGACCCTTATATATAATAAACAATTTATTTTAATTGCTTAGAGTTCATAATCAATTATAAAAGACTTGTTATAGTGTCCACTAGAACCTGAGATCTGCGATGTTCATCCCTCAAGAGGTCAAAGACTTGGTAGTGAGGATAGGGCAGCCAAGTTGTGGATACTGCAGAGAGAATGACCCCATTAGGCTGCCCAGGCTCAGTGATTTTCCTTGTGGTAATTCTAACAGTGTCATCATATGAATCCGACAAACCGGTCCATGATTGGCCACTAGAAGAGCTGATATTCAGGCTAAATATTCTGATCATTCTCTGAGCCAGTCTCATCATATTCTTCCGTGCTTCAGGAGAGGGTATTACTGTGAATACATATATATACCAGGATTGGAAGCGTTAAAATTGATGGCAATTAAGCTGGTACAAGAACTAGTTGTAGCTATATAGAACATGGATGCATGCATTTTAGGATCAAGCAGCTCTTCTAATATGGGTATCACATAATAATAGATGAATCAAATAATTATCTTTTTCTTTTTCGTATGGGCATATATCAAACATATATTACAGTTGACAAAATTAATACAAGGTTTAGTGGAGCTCGATACTTGAGTTGATATATATTGTAAACTAATTATTTAATTGGAAATTATAATGGAATTGTAACCTCTTACCTCCTAGGTCAGAGATATTTCTAGCCATGAGACTAGCAACCCTCTCGCATTGTCTCTGTAAGACTGTTAACCAGCGATGTGCTCCAAATGCCATCCCACTATAGACATACTGGCTAAATATCTGATGGACAGGCTTCTCCTCTATCTCTGCATGTTCTATCCATGTCACCTGTGTAAGGATCGAAATGTGCAGGTCTCAAAAATCAGCAAACAGTCAATTCTGAAGGCATGGGTTGAAGGAAAGAAATTTACTTAATTAAAGGAGGTTCAAACTTATGAAAGTTTTCCATCCGACTCTCCTCCAAGAAACAAATAAAAGCATGAAAACATAGAACTGAGGCTAGTGTATATATACCCTTGAGTACCCATTGGGCATGTCTTGAATAACACAACCGGACGGATGTCTCTTATACAGGGGAAAGGACGGCTGGATGTTGTCGTGGAGTCTATCAAGGGGGAAATCGACAATGGCCCAAGTGCCCTCCTCTACATTTTGATGGCAAAAGCGAAGAAAATACGTCTCCCGAGTTGGCACCAATGGGGAAAGAACTTGCAATTCAGCATACATCTGCTCGAATAACAAGTAAAAAAGATTAATCGATCTAGAAAACAAAAAAAAAAACAATGTTATATATATATATCACAGAGTTTCCGGTTTATAGTTTATAGAGTTCGATTTTAAACACTAGATAATGTGGGAGTTATTAAAAAATTGTAGCATCAAATGCATGCGTACCAGGTGAAGAGAACCACTTGCACCGGAAATGCCTGGTGTTATAACCTGAACAGTTTTTGCTCTAGCAACAATGGAGGGAAACAGCTCCATCCATTTATTCTGACATTTTATACAAAATCAAAATCAGCTTAAATTAGCTTTACAAATGAAAGCTAAAAAAGATATGGTAAGATGGTTAATGATTGAAAAAAAAATTATGTTCTAAATATATATTATGTCTTACACATAAATTAAGAAAAGTGATTCAATAATTTTGTAAGGAGTTCAAAGAAATTATTCTGCAATTTTGAGGGGCTTACAGCATCCAGGAAAGCGTCAACCAAGGTTATGCTATTCATTATAACCACAGCACAATCACGAGTAGCTTCAGTCCTCGTCTCACTTGAATTCTGCTTGAGATTGGAAGGCCATGGAAACATTCTCCCGTGCTCTTCAAGATTAAGCACTTCCTTCCCATTTTCAATGTTTCTGATCCAAAGAGGCTCATTTGCATGACACATCTTCACAAGTTCATCCATGGACGACAATGCAAGTTCCATCGCAAGACCTTTTCCCTCCTCCATTAATACCACACCAGCCTCAGGAAATGAAGATGGTTCTTCCAGCACAGGCATAGGCATCATATCGGTGCAAGTGCCCAAATACTCTGGAAACGGCCTTGAATACATGTTCATATCCAAATCCAAGGAAGGGGGAACGAATGAAGGAACCGGTACCATTGAGTGGATTTGCCGGCCGCCATACCGTGAAGTAATACAGCAAACACGCTCCAACTGCACAACATTTTAATATAAATAAGATTCATCGATCAATGTATTTGAGATGAAAGTGCACATCTAATTGACTGCTACTGTTATTTTTGGTGCAACAATTGAAAATATATACCTCATCTCTAAGTCTTGCATTTTCAAGTCGAAGTTCCTCAAAAGGAATTGCTCCAAGCATGGCTTGGCCCCCACAATTGGGACACATAAGATTGCGTAACTCCGCTTGTAGCCTGTAATTATCATTCTTCAAGCTCTCATTTTCTGCCCTGAGTATAAGATTATCCGACCGGTCTTGCTGTGCCTATTAAATTCGATGTAGGTAACAAAAAATGTACACAAACATTAACAGTACGTAAACTCATAGAAACCTAGCTAGTGGACTTACTTTGTCAATGTAACCCTAAATGCCACCCATATCGCATTGAAAGCTGTGCACTCTTTGGGAAGCAGATGTGCAGGTAAGGGTTTAATACATGTCCCAGAGGGATATTAATGGTGACAGACTGTATATCTAGTAGATAATATATACGTGTATGTGAGACTGCAAGCGATGAGGCAGTCACCCAAAGTTATAAATGCGATCCTTTTGCTACAATACTCATGATGATGGCTAGGTAAAAACGTTATCAACGGACGACGCGCCCTGTTGGGAATCGCTTTCACCATGTGTAAAAAAAGAAAAAGAAAAGCTCAACGGCTTCATTAAGAGTTGGGACATTTTAGGGTTACCATGAAAGTGAAAGATCTGAGAGAAAGAGAGAGAGAGAGATGAAGAGGAAAAAAAAAGAGGTAAAATGTTTTACCTTCATTTGGGTACGGCGGTTTTGGAACCAAAACTTAACTTGGCGTGGTTTTAGACCAAGTTCTTGGCTAAGTCTCATTCTTTGTTTGTCATCTGGGTGTGGACATTCTTTGAACATGCTGCAAAACCATGTGGTAAAAACGGGAAACTAATTTAATTTGAATAAGATAGCTGAAAAAGGTTAGAGATAGAGTGATTAATTAGTTTGCTTCCACTAGAAGTAATATTTTATGCAGTGTGATTGTTTAAAACAGAATAACATGTGCTGATCACTGCATATGTCTAAATAAGAAGATTTTGCATGAAGATAGAAAATCAAGAGAGCGTGCTCTTTTGGGTTTTGACGAAATGATTTTGTTGACAGAGAATCCAAAGTAAAGAGGGTTCTGCGTGGCAATTTTGATGAGTAAGAGGCATATATTCACAAATATTTAAGAAAAATTAAAGAGATGTGCAAAAATAAATTTGTAACATACGCTTCCATTTCTTGGATCTGAGCTGCAGTGTGCCTATGGTAACGTTTCTTCTTTGGAGGTTGCTCACTGCTTTCTTGCTCGTTCCCTGACCTGTCCTCAAGTTGTTCACTGCCAGAACCACTTTCCATTTCCTCCTTCCCTCGCATGACTAGTCCATTTTCTTCTTTCTAAACCAAAGAAACCACATTGTATGAAATTTTCTTATTATTATCCTTGGGATTTTAGAGAGAAAGCAAAAAAATAAAAGAAACAAGGAGATCAAAGAGTACTCTAGAGATTACAGGGATGATGGGAGAGAAAGTGTGGAAGGGCATGCTTGACATGAAGCTGAAGTTAGGGTTTCCGATCGGCGATGAGTAGAGGTTATCAGAAGAGACTACATTCCCTCCCATGCTTGACATAACTTGGCAATCACCAAACATATTTGCTTGGTTCTTTGAGATATATGTGAAGAGATGAAACCAAGTGTTTTTCTTTTCCAACTAGGTCTTGGTGTTGTTTACTTCTTCACTGGAATAAAAAGAGATGAACTTGAATATCGTGCCTGCATTACATAAAAGGAGAAAACTGCATAAAAAAATTAAAGATCAGTGTGATGGGGGAAAAAAAATACAAATCCTTGTGCGAAAAACCTTAATCAAATCTAAACAAGGAGTTCAAAACACGGAGAACCTCACAGCAAGGACAAGAGATGTAAGAGAACAATTAAAATCTTCTAAAAGAAGAATAAGAAAAAGTTGTAACGATTTTCTTACACCAAAACAACGAACTTATCCTATGACTTGAAGGAGAGAAAAAAGAAGAAGGTAAAATTCAAAGTACTGTAAGGTTCCAAAAACCACCATGAGAGACTGATCATGAGAATATATGTATATATTTATTGAGAAGCTGCAAAAAATAAAAGAAAAATTCAAACAAAGTTAAACGGAAAAGAAAATATTTACATAGTAGTGAGAATTAATACCACCAACAATGATATATCGGTTGTGATCTATAGAATTTTTGGAATTGAAGGGTTTGAAAGAGAAAAAAAAGAAGAGAAATCTCTCCTTTTTTATTCCGAAAGCCCCACTCTCTCTCTCTATATATCTCGTTCTTATTACTGCTAGCTAGTCTGCTACTATTCCCTCTCTCTCTCCCCATAATCTCTCTTTCTTTGTCATAAATTGCGCCCATTAATTCCTTTCACCGTGTATAGGGTTAAAACTGGGATTTTAATTTTTAGGGTTTGACAGAAACCGATAAAACACCAATTACTGATGGGCTCTCATGCGTTCCCAAGGCTAAGAACCCTAAGTCAAACCTTTCCTCTTTTACAGTTTTACTGTCCCAATATTGACTCGCCAAATTTGTGAGCATGTCTGTCTTGTGATTGGTCCGTGTGTTACATTCGATCCGCGTTGTAGCGACCGGCGGTTTTGTACTTTTGTCTCATGGTAATTTTTAGGGCTTCCTTTTCACTTATGGCTGGACGACCGCAAGGGCTTGGATTGGGTTAAAACTTAAAAGAGTCGATGCACGGCTAGAGATGGCTAGAGACAGTGGAGGAAATGATAAAAGCATAAAAGCTAGTAGAAAAGTCAAAGAAGGGGTCAATAAATCATAGCCGTCAGCTTTGTGGGCCCATTATAGATCTACATTTACGTGCCCGACTAATTCTCAGTGCTTTTTATATATTAATATTAAAAACAAAAAAATATTTTAACACGTTTTCAAACAAAATCTTTTAATAATATTTTGTATTATTATTTTTTAAAATATTTTTTATTTAAAACTAAAATAAAGTAATTTTTTATTTGTTAAATATTTATTTTTAATATCAGTATACTAAAATAATTTTAAAAATATAAAAAAATAATTTAAAACAAAACAAAATTATATTTTTTAAAAATATAGTAACACCCCAAAAACGGACACTGCATTTAAGCATGGTTTCTAGTGTTATGGAAGAGGACTCGGGAGGGACCAGACCAGCCTTTGTCTTTGGTCCAAGAATTAAACCCCCTTTTCTTCAAAGCACTTCATAATTATGATTTATTTTTTTCTCTCCTTTGTGGTATGATTTTCTTCTACGGACATTTTTCTTTAATGAAATCGGGATTTTGGGTGTCTCCCTCTTGGTACCATGCTTCTTTTTTCTGCCTTAAATGGACCTTTTTGTCCGAAAATATGGATTTTGGGAGGATAATGTTTGGAATAATATCCTGATTCGGTGAATTGAAGTTGTCGAGGAAAATTAGATTTGGTTCGTGTGCAATTTTAATGAAGGGATCTTTTTAATTTGTTTCTAAAATCTCTATGGTATCATCATATATTCATCCTTTTGTGAAGGTCTCGTCTTAACCTAATATATCGTTATTGAGTAGCCGGTGGTTACTGCTAAGGTTATGCTACTGTTTAATATTGTGTTTCAAATAAAAACCGGGTAAAATTTAAAAAAAAATTATATTATATATATATATATATATTAATCTAATATTAAAAATATTTTTTTTAAAAAATATATTATTTTAATGTATTTTTAAATAAAAAATATTTTAAAAAATAATTATTATCATACTTGCAAATATTCTGTAATTTATTTTAGAATCTCGTATAATTAATTAAAATATATAAACACCATGATTAAAAACAAAATATTGAGTCGGTGCAAGAGATGCTTCAAATTAAAGAGTGTTTGGAGTTGTACCCCGCGTGTACTCATTTCAAGGCTACCACAATAAAGAGTTCAAATGACGCTCGTACAAAGAGCGACAAGGTTCTCAAATTTATCTATCATTTTCTCTCTCTCTCTCTCTCTTTTTGACAAAAAACACTCGGTAAGGATACTCTATCTGGTTTTTGCATATTGTGATGGACCATTTTCTGATCTAATTTTTTAAATAAGATTGATGTATTTACAAATTAATTAAAGAAAAAACATAGATAAATATATTCTTAAAAGTTATGAATTGTTAAATACTTGTATGTTTTTTAAATCATGTGATAAATTATTTATTTTATAATTAAAAAATTTAAATTTTGGTAGTGTTTAAATTTTAAAATAATAATAATCGATGATGTTGTTTATAAAAATATTATGAAAAAAAAAGATTTATAACTATATAATTATAAAATTTACTTATGGAATAGAAAATCTTAGTTCATCAAGATTGATTCTTGTTTTTTTGATAAATTTTAAAATAATACAAAATAAATATTAAAATCTCTTTAATAAATTAGATTCTCAAATTTATCTATCATTTTCTTGTTTATTTTTTTAGAAAAAAACCTCGGTAAGTATACTCCATCTAATTTTGCATATTGAAAGGGAACATTTTATGATCTAATTTTAAACAAGAGGGACGTATTTACTTCCTTTTTTATAATCCAATTGAAAGAGATTTTTAAATGACAAGGTGATGAATAAATTACATACTTATCAACCAAACTAATTCTCCAAAAATACATTACATCCTCGTAATTAGCAATTCAATTAAAGTCATCTCTTGTTCCTAATTATGTGCTCATCAAATTACATCCACCGATCCATCTCGTGATAAAAGTACAGAATGATGATGAATACTCCGTTTACCAAATTGCTTCTATCATGACATAGTAGGTGTTTGTTTACGACCGCGTAAACATGATGTTTGGTAACAAAAAACTTAACTGCTTTTCATGTAGTACCTATATGTATTATTACTTGAACATGAGAAGTAGTTAAGAGCTGCTTCTCACATCTTCAAGCAGGTGAATATAATTCACTTGGGTACTGTTCACTCTAGGTGAAGAGCATCCATGTGAATTAGGCACTGTTCACGTGCTTCTTTAATTTTTTTTAATGGTGTTAATTTTTTTAACAGTTTTTTTTTATTAAGAAAAACACTAGTTTAGAGTGAATTAAATTCACTCGTAATATGATGTGAACAATATTTTTTTTCTTGAAAAATTAGGATAGAGTGAATTAAATTCATTCGCACTGTAATATTAATTTTATACCTGATAATATTTTATCTACGCTCAAAAAATTATGAAAACTATAATTATTATCAGATGAATTTTATATGTAATGGTATTATAAATAGTTTAATAGAATAATAAAAAATATTTTATATAAAGTATTTTTTATTTCATGATGTAATAGGAGTAATTAATTCTACAATATTTAAATTTAAAACCATCAATATTAATATATATTATTTTAAATTATTTTATAATCTCAATTTCAAAAGCATTCTTAACCAAACACATTAAATTATTTTTTCTTTAACCTTAATTTTAACCACAATTTTAACAAAACATTTATTTTTTCAAACCAATTTTTTTATGCTTTTTAAAAAACAGTAATCGCACTGAAACATCATCTTCTTAAATTGAAAAAAAAAATTGACCCACTTAAACATCATCTTCTTAAATTGAAAAAAAATTGACCCGGCAAAGCACGCTACATGGAGCCAAAATCCAACATAAACTAAAACGACATACTCAGACACTGGAATCGGCAAAATCTGAAAAACGCCAATAATGAAAACAGATTTTTGATGTTCATGAGACTACAGAACGCCTTACTTCAAAATCACACCGACGCACCGAGACACGCGCACACAAAATGGCACTCCTCTACACCTCGTACTCCTTCCTTCTGTTCTCCCCCTCCTCTTCCAAAAAATCCAACAGCCCACTCCCTCTTTCCAAAACCCCACCACTACCATCTCTCTCTTTCTTCCGTAAACCCCCTCAAACCCTCCGTTTCCTTACTCAAATTACTAAAAAACCCAAATTCCCGACCCTCCTCACACACATCTCCTCTTCCTCCTCTGACCCGACACCTGACTCGGATCCTGAACCAAACCCACCTCCGGTAGGTATCACTGACGAGTGGGGTGAGAAGGCAGAATCCGAACTCGAACCTGAATACCCGAAAGCTGCGGACTTGGATCCTCCGAGAAATGATGATGAGTGGGGTGGGGAATTTGTTGCCGTGGAAAATGGCAACTCAGCGCCACCGAGTTCCAGCAGTGATGTGGTCGTGGAGAAGGATGAGAGGGTTGAGGAGTTAAAGAGGAGTTTGGTAGATACGGTCTATGGTACTGATCTTGGGTTTCGGGCCAGCTCGGAAATCCGGGCTGAGGCTTTGGAGTTGGTTAATCAGTTGGAGGTTGTAAATCCAACTCCGGCACCTGTGGATGCTACTGGGGTGCTTGATGGCAAATGGGTTTTGGTGTAAGTTTGTTGGTTTTTTGAACTTGATCACTCTTTTGAGTTTCTGATCGTATCACGTGAATTTATTTGTGCTTGTCTTCTTATAAATGGTTAAAATAAAATTGGAATTTCTAGATGGAGAAGAGACAACTTTGAGATTTTGGGATCTATTTGTTTATTTATTTACTTTCAAGATTGAGGATTTAGTAGCTAAATTGTCAGGCTTTCATTTGAAAAATGAAATTGAATATCAAGACTTATTGATTGTTGTTTAAATGCTCAAATTCAATTTTGGCATTTTAATCAGGGTCACCATGAATTCAGTCCCTTGGGAGTTTGATTGAAGTTATAGAATAGGTTTTTCGATGGAAACAACTTAGTTGGGATTATCATGTTATGGGAAACTGGTTTCTGAAACTGTTGTGATGCTTGAAAGTCAAGTGAACAAATAGTCATTTGTATTTCATATTTAATGTTCCTGTTGACAAAATCATTGTTTGCTGCAAAATTAACCACAATAAGACCAGCTTGACCATTTGTAATGGAATCAATAGGAAGCATTGTCTTATGTTGGAAGTTCGCCGCATTAAATGCGTGTTCATTTTGGCCTAAAACTATCAACATAAGACTGCTTTCTTTGCCACCCTTTATGTTGGCACATACCAAATGAAATGTATGAGGATTGCAATTCGGTGGAACTGCGGTTATGCTTCCAGAGCGTTTCTGAAAAATGCAGATTTTTGCTGGTGATTTAAGTTGCATGATGGAAAACACTGTAACAATCATCTTGGTGAATTGACAAATATTAGATCATATTTTTTTCATTTACATTGTCTTTAAATATGAATTATTTTTATTTAATTTGGATTTATTATTGACAGGTATACTGCATTTTCAGAGCTGTTGCCACTTCTGGCAGCAGGTGCTACACCTTTCTTGAAAGTGAAAAGCATATCTCAAACAATTGATGCTAGCAGTCTATCTATAGTGAACTCAACCACATTGTCAGGCCCTTTTGCTACTTTCTCCTTTAGCGCATCTGCTACTTTTCAGTTTCGGACTCCTTCAAGAATACAGGTACCTCTTAAAACTGTTGAAACAATGTGGCTTTTTATGTAAAAAAAAATGGAAAGAAAACTAGAAAAATATAGTAATATAGCATCTTCTTAAGAAAGCAGAAAAAATGATTGCATTGGAAAGATATTGTTTTAGTTTAAGCTTTGTGGCCCCACCTGTGAGGAGTTGGTTTCTCAAAATTTCTCCTTCAAACTTTCTGGCATAAGGATTTGACTAAACCTTACTAGTCTCCTCTACTTTCAATATGCTTAGGTGGAGTTTAAGGAAGGCGTGCTGCAACCTCCAGAGATAAATTCCAGCGTAGAACTCCCAGAAAATGTTGATCTTTTTGGGCAAAAGATCAATCTGTCTCCCATCCAGCAATCTCTTGGTCCTCTGCAGGAGGCAGCAGCAAATATTGGAAGAACCATTTCTGGCCAGCCACCGCTTAAGTTACCCATTCCAGGCAACCGAGCAAGCACCTGGCTTCTTATTACCTACCTTGATGAGGATCTCCAAATCTCAAGAGGGGATGGTGGACTTTTCATTCTTGCTAAAGAAGGAAGCCCTCTTCTAGAACTGTAGCCAGATGCATTATGAAACCTGCAACGTGCTATCCATAATGTGGATGTACAGTGTTTTCGAACCTTGTAGAGCAGGGAATGGTTCAGATGGTGAATAAGATGCCTAGATCCATCAGAGGAAAAGAGAGAACTTTGAAACCCTTCCATTCCGATATAATTATAAGATTACACATTTTTTAAATGGGTTTTTTCTACTTGTAAAATTATAATTCCAAAGGAAGATATTAAAATGCAGGTGCTTGGTAACACACTCTAGTTTTAAGAGATTTAAGATTGATGAAGTTGAAAATGGGCAGGCAGAACTCAAATGCATTGGTTGCCTATCTGTTCAATGTGTGTATAGGACTTTGGTTTTGATAAATGAAATCAAGATGTCAATTAACGCTGTAAAACACAAATTGCATCCCACATTCATATAACTGAGTTAAGTTGGTGGAGAGTCCACCATGAGGCGTCTTTATAAAAGTTCTGCTAGCAAAACTTTATATACTTTGCTAAAACTCGCTCTTAGTTTTCTTGGTGGCAAAAAACACAGATGAATGGAACTATTTCTAAACTATGCAACAAAAATTTCAACTGTAGTTTTGATACCCTTTGAAGTCTCCTCAACCATTTATCTAGACCTCACTTTGTATTCTTTGAGCAAATTCTACTACGCAAAGCTGCGAGGTAGGAAGCTAAGCTAAGCCACAGAAGAGGGAAGCAACTAACGTGTAATATACATCCGTTGAAAACAAAAAGATTTTCTCACAGAAAATTCAGTATGGACAGACATACATACATGAAAAATAGCAAATATTCTTTCGTAGCATCGTTTATCTGTCATTTTATCTACTACTGATTTCAGTTTCTTTCTTTATCAGATCACGGACAGGTGATTTGGCATTTAACTCGTCAGTACAAAATTGAAAATTCTAATTTTTGTAGGATGGTGGGATGGAATGTTCTTCGTACTACTGCATCATTGCGTTGTTCACGAGTAATGTAGATTTAAGATCCAATACGAGGTATTCGGGTTAACTGATTTATAGATATCAGGTATTTATATATTATATAAAAATAATTTTTATTTGGAAGTGTATTAAAATAATATATTTTTATTTTTTAAAATTTAATTTTAACATTAAAACATCAAAAAAATAAAAATAAATAAACTAAAAAAATATTAATTTTAAAAAAAAAATCAACTTTTAACAAAAATAGGTTTAATTTCAATACCATAAGAGATTCTTCAAAATGCTTTTAAATTGAAGAGTGTGTGTGTGTATGAAACATAATCATGTATGGATTTAATTGCAAAAAACTTTTTCAACACAAGGAATAAATTGTAATTTTATTAAAAATCAATTAGTAAATAAAAAATAAAATGTAGACATTAAAATGAATTTTTTAAAAAATACAATGATTAAAATAAAACTTTGTCAGAACTTCCATTACATTCTAAAATTTTTGTAACTAAAAAAATTAATGTAATGAATCTTACGTTACATCCCCTTTTTTTATTATATTACTTTACATTATATCATATCAAATATTTGATAAAAATAGATTATGATGTTGAAAGCATGCACCAAAAAATTGTTCAGGTTGAGAAAATTGTAACTCGTTATTAATTAATAATTATTTAAACATTATAAGAGAATTAAAAAAAAATTATGGCGATTTATTGTTTATGTGAATAGTAAAGTATATTAAAATATATTTTTTAATTGTTTTATGACAAATATGTGTCGTGGTTTCGTTAGTTAGCGTTGTAACATGCTCAGATTGCAAGTTCAAGCTAGGGAGCGTAACTATAAAAATAAGGGATAGATGACAATATGACATAGTAAGACACCCAGGCCAGGGCCAAGCACACCTAGCCTGCTATTGGTGAACTAAGCATCGGGCCTGCTCTGTTGTTGATTTCTTTTTCTTTTTCTTTTCTTTGGTTTTTTTTTTTACACTCCAAATGTTTTTTACAAAATCCATTTACTCTTTAGTTTTGAAAAGAATCTTAAATAATATTATAGACTTTTATTTAAATTTTAATAATTCCTTCCCAACTATTACATTTCTGATCTCAAAATAATAATATTAATAATAAATTGTTCATGAAAATTTAATTGAAATTAATTTTTTTATTAGTAAAATGTTTAAATATATTTTAAACATGATTTTATCATATTTATAATATTTTTAGTTTTCAATCATAAAAAATATAGACATTCTATTCTTGATATTTTTTTGATAACATATATATATATCAACAGAAACAATAATTCTAGTTAAAAATATTGTCTTGTATAAAATAAACAAGAAATGCATTAATATAAAAATTTATATTTATGAAAAAAATCAAAACAACTATGTTTTTTGGCTTCCATGACAATGCCAAATAATTTATTGGACCCATAATTTTGTTTTTATGATTAAAAAAATCTGGGTCTCCTCATAATGTAGCGTTGACATACAAACTAGTATTAATTAAATGATGACGTCGAACAAATTTTTTATAGTTTACAGGCCTGCACAACATTGTGGGTTAGATCAAAATTTTATTGAATGTATCGAAAGGTATCTAGGTCGTCTTGAACTATTTGATATTTTTATTGAACCCAACCCAACACCTTAATCTTGAAGTCTCTTGATTTAACTTATTGTCTAACTTGAATTTAAATTTAAATTTTGTGAGAGTTTTTTTCAAATGACTAAGTCAATTTGGTTAGTTCAAAGGTATCCCGATCAATCAGTAAAAAATATGAGCATGAAATTAAGAAAAACAGGAATAAATTAACAGGAATAAAACATCTCAAGACAACTCCTTACTTAGTTAATGTGAGAGTTATCTTGACATGACCCAATTGACTTGGCTAGTTTAAAAAAAAATTAATCGAATGAGAAAAAAAATGAGAAAAAAAGAGAGAGGGGAAAAAACTGACATGAAAAAACCTTTTGACTTGCTCCTTACTTAACCCAGGTTAAAAATTAAATCATGAGAGAGTTTTCTTGATGTAACTCAATCAACTTAGCATGTCTAAAGACATTCCGGTCAACTGGTAAAAAAAATATGAGGATGAAATTAAAAAAAAAATTATATAAAACAAACCTCCTGACATGTTTTCTTACCTAACCTAGGTTTAAAATTAAATTTTGTAGGGGTTGTCTTTCGTGACCAAATCAACTTGACCAATCTAAAAGGAACCGGTCAATCAGCAAAAAAGGTTTGAAGATGGAATTGAGAAGGAAAAATGAAATCACCAGGGGAAAGAAACTCCTAACTTGACTTATTGTTTAATCTAGATTTAAAATTAAATAATGTGAGAGTTGTTTTAATATGATTTATATGACTTGACATGTTCAAAGACAACAACCTGGCCGACAATAAAACAAAACGAACCTAACATAAAAAACTCCATGCCCCCGACTCTTTACTTATATCAAATTTAAAATTATACTATATGAAAATGACTTGGGTAATTCAAAACAACTCATAGAATAAAACTGAAGGGGGGGGGGTTAAATTAAAATTAAGAACAAATGAGGGGAAATGAAAAGAAAATAGAAAAAAGAAGCGCTTCACTGCACTGTGCATAATAGGATAAGAATAGTTTTTTCATGGATATTATAAAATTTCTCCATATAAAGGGTGAAGCTACATGGTGATTTCTAAGTTTTTTTTAGTATAGAAGTAATTCGACCGTCATCCATTGTTTTTTTTTTGGTCGTTTTTTACGTACGAACATGTCTCATAATTTAAAATTCCTTGTCCTGATAAGTAAGGTTGGATTCTTGCATTTGTCCTTTTAAAATCCACCGATTAATATTATGCTATGAAAAAGTCATGCTCAAAACCAAATAATTTAGGACTGCACCAACATCACCGTCGTGAGTTCATGCCCCTCACATTCCTTCCGCATATCCTCCCTCCCTACATGCTTTATCCTTTGCCATAACCAAACCAAATTTTTTTCTTGTTTTTTTTATAAAATATTTTACTGGAAAATACTGTTTTATAATTTTTGTGTTTGTTTTTAGAATATGTTTTTCTATTTTTGTTTACCATAAAATATTATTTGAAAAAAACTAGTAATCAACTTTTAAATTTAATTTATTTGTTGAAAAATATTTTCAACTCAATAAATTTCATAAAATATTTTATAATATGGTTACTATATCATTCAACTATTTCAAATACAATCTTTTTACCACCACCATCTTTTATTTCATCTCATCACCGTTTACTTTATTATTATCATCATTATCTTACTACCATCATCATCTCACAACCACTTCATTACCGTCTATTCCATCACCACCGCTATCATCTCATAACTACCACCATCTCACCATC
This sequence comes from Populus alba x Populus glandulosa, assembly GCA_033617975.1. Classification (NCBI taxonomy): domain Eukaryota; kingdom Viridiplantae; phylum Streptophyta; class Magnoliopsida; order Malpighiales; family Salicaceae; genus Populus; species Populus alba x Populus glandulosa. The sequence continues at coordinate 13,953,847 of CM066145.1, read as the reverse complement.
ACCTCATCATCGTATCCTCCATCACTATCGTCATTATCTCACAATCATCATCATCTCATGACCACCTTCTTCTCCTCCTCTTCATCACCATATCTTCTTTCATCATCATCGTTATCGTTTCACCACCTCCTCCTTTACCATAACCACGACACCTCATTAACATCACTATTATCTCATAATCACCTCTTCTTTTACTATTACCATGATCGTTTCATAATCATTATCTTTGTCACCACCACCACCATCATTACTATCTCACCACTATCACACGACCACCCTTTCCTCTGTTACCATTAAAAAATATTTTATAGAAAAATATTAAACATAAAAAATATTTTACATGATTTTATGAGAAAACATTTTATATTTCACATATAAATATTTTATATTTGTAAGATATGTTACTCAAAATAAAGAACCTTGGTTAAACTTTTTTTTTTTTGCTTCTTCAAATGGGCAAATGCTTGATGGGTCAAAATGCCAAATGGCAAAACATGATCTGTTTTCGTTCCCACTTGTATGCAAACACCCCACTTGGTTGGATTGGAAGGAGCATTGTTTTTTTCTCTTTTTATATATATATATATATAAAAGAAGGGTTGGTTGACAAAGTCAATGAGAAGGTGACTCTGTAGCAAACAAGACGTGCACCAATCACGGAACTTGCGCCTCTTTTGCCGCTCTGGATTTCTTCTTTCCAAAAGCAAATAAATAGTTCATGGAATATTTGAATTGTATTTGTAACCCACCATTTATTAAATCCATTCTTTGTCTTTGGTGTTGGTGTTGACTCTGCATCAACTGAAACAAAAATTACGAAAAAGCCTTTAACTTTGTACTACGTGTTCATCTTTTTAAGCATCACCGAAGTTTCTTAATCCTGGCTTCTTCCTTCTGGTGTCTGTTTTTGTTTCTCCTTTTCTCTTCAATATTGGATCCGATAATTGGGTTGGGGTTTGATCACTTGTAAATAGGAGAGATCCAAGCGAGAAAGAACGATTATCAAGGCAAATCTTGGATCTCTCAAATCTCTTTTTATTGGTCACGGAAAAAGAAGTCATCAATTCCCAGGAATTGTTGAGAAAGAGAGATATCTATAACTGATGATATATGCGACTGGGAGGATAGAAGTGAATCAATGTTGAAAATGAAAGAAAGAAAGGTATGGTTCAAATACTTATGTCAAGAGCAGAGGTGAATGTTATTTTATTCAAACATAGAATTTGTCATCCTGCAATTCCTGTTCATACCTTAGTAGCGAAATATTTTTGCTTTTTGTTTGTTCAAATATTATCTAGTCATATTATCAGGACTGTTATTTGATCATATTTGCAAAGAATTAAAGATAGAAACGGTAAAGAAAGTGAGTTGAAAGAAGGGAGTTTTTTTTTCTTCTTCTTGTTAACAATATGAGCAACAAGCAACCAGCTGTGAAGCTAGATGATGAACAAATTTCTGAGCTACGGGAAATATTTCGTTCTTTTGATCGAAACAATGATGGAAGCTTAACGCAGCTCGAGTTAGGCTCACTCTTGCGGTCCTTGGGACTAAAACCTAGTCCTGACCAGCTTGAAACCTTAATTCATAAGGCAGATACAAACAGCAACGGTTTAATTGAGTTCTCAGAGTTTGTGGCTCTGGTGGCACCAGAACTGCTTCCGGAGAAGTCACCGTATAGCGAGGAGCAGCTAAAGCATCTGTTCAAGATGTTTGATAGAGACGGTAATGGGTTTATTACAGCAGCCGAGTTGGCACATTCGATGGCAAAACTTGGGCATGCTCTTACAGCAGAGGAATTGACAGGGATGATCAAGGAGGCAGACACTGACGGGGATGGAAGAATAAGTTTCCAGGAGTTTTCCCAGGCAATCACATCAGCTGCTTTTGATAATTCTTGGGTTTGAAGCCACTGGAGTGTCTTCTGGTATGTTCTGTTCTGTTTGGTTCATATCGCTCTTAAATGCTAGTAGCTCTTGGCAAAAAAAGTCTTCTGGTTTGTATGGAACGGATTGGAATGTTGTATTGTTGTTTACAGGTTGAATAATGTGATTCTCCTTGAAATGTCCCTTACCATTTTTTCAACTCAGTAAATTTGAGCCAGGCACCCTGGAAATTAATCTAATTCAACAAACCAACAGAGTGAATTCGGATTTGTTAGTTTTAATTCTGGAAGAATGTATCATCTCAGTGGGTACAGAGTACACTCTTGACACCCTTTTTCTTTTCTTCTCCACCGTAGCTCTTTATCAATGTGATTATTGACACTTTACCATGCAAAAAGGTAGTGCCATCTCTTTGAAGGTGTTGCTTTACAACTGCATTACATTCAGCAACTTGTGTTCTCATAAAATCTGAAACATATATGTAATTAACAATTTGATTGATGAAAATCCTACCTAACACAAAAGAAGATATGTAGGAGTTTTGTGCTTTACATAGAAGCTTTCAACTTGCATAGAAAAAAAATGTTGAAGATGAGTAAGATGTCGATTTATGCATTGTCTGATGCCAGGTTAAACAATGTTCCAAAACAGTTTTAAGCAGGTTTATCTTCTTTCCAGCACCCTCAACGCAATACGGATCATGAAGGGCCGGATGATTCTGCTACGAGTTCCTTCAGAAAACGTATCAGTGTTCCAGGCGAGTCAGAATAATGCATGCATTTTAATCTTGGGTCTCTCATCTTGGGTCTCTCTTCTTGTCCCTTTGAGACGTGCTTGAGATTTTAGGTTTGAGATCTTCCCTTTCGTATGAATGTTGTGATTGTTGGCTCTTCAGGCATTCACTGGTGCATAATGATCAACGGGATCGCAGAAACCTTTTTTTTTTTTTCCCTATCTTTTTTGAGAAATACATATCCATTTTGAACATAAATAACTTGCAGGTGTCTCGAGTTACTTCTGTGTATATTGGATTGTGTTTGAAGATTTCCAGAACTTGCCCGCAACACAAACACCAAGTTTTGAGTCTCAAAAACAAAAAATTATACATAGAAAGTACATGATGCTATTTGACATGGTCAGATTCAGAGATATTGCGCTACTCATTACCTTCGAGGTGACTTGTTCAAGTGCTGAAGAGATAATTGAGGACAAAATTGTATGCGTCAGCATCTCAAACACTATATGTGATGGCTGCAAGTAAACAATAACCTTGGCTTATAACCAAGAAAAGAACCCTGTAGATGGTGGGATTGAATTTTCTTTTGATATTAGAGGAGAAAAGTCAAAACCAACAAAAACATGTGATATGTTTTTAGAAGAAGAAAAATGTAATTAAAAAGAGTGTGGACAGAGCCTGTCTTCGATCATATTGGAAAAACGGAATCAGTCTCAACGTCTGTAAGCTGCCTAAATATACAGGCACACACGCACACAAACGCCCGAGGAAAAGACCGAGGTGGTGGAGGGAAGGAAGCTTAAAAAATGCCCACGGATAGCCAGAAAGTATATTAAGTGGAGATCAATATGCTGATTAAAGATAACAAAAACCCAACTGCCCTGTCTGCTAACTCTATGCCAGTGTTTGCAGTTGTTTATGCCTGTAAAAACAAGAAATATTAATTCAAAATCCGAGAGAGAGAGAGAGGGAGAGAGAGAATCCCTCTTTAGACAAGAAGGGTGTACTTAAAAAAAACCAAGATAAAGGTGGCACAACACTACATACAAAACCATATACAATGGGATGCAGCAAAAACTAAAAAATAAAATAAGAAGGAAGTGCGAAAGAAAGGAACTTTTTCCTTGAGCTTAGAGATAGCACAAATCCAGAAGGATAAGAAAAGAGGGGCATGTAAGAACCAGGAAAACAAAAAACTTTAGGTGCATGGAAAACAAAAATTTACACCGTTGCCCTCTTTTGCGATACATCATTACGAGCCTACAAATTCATTTTGGGGATCAGAATAACCATCATCTACCTCATTCAAGGAAATGAAAGCAATGAGTACACCTAAGAGAACGAATAGAATCAGCAAACTCGAAATATTTTATTGTGCTTGGTACAACGATTAAGGTCTAAGTCTGCTAAACACGAGTGAAGAGAACAACCGGCGATGTCATAAAACTATGGAGCTTAAGAGCCAGCAGAACATTCTTCGAGAGCCCAGAAACTCATGCCCTTACAGTCATTAAAACTAATCAACCCAGATGAAATTCAAGCAAGATTTCAATTAATCAAGTGGGAATTCACCAACTTAAAAATGAAGGCAATCAATCAATTGTTTATCACTGTTTCCACTCCACCGTATTAGATTCCAATTTTCTATAACACGATCAGAGAGTAATGCAATACCATTTGAACACACTTGTAAGACAGTAAGATTTAGTATGGTCTCGGACTCGTTCTCTTTTTTTGAACGGGGAGAGGTTTCTGCAGTGCAGGAGCCGGTTGATTTCTTTCCAAAGCCGGAGCAATACAGATAAAAGTGGATGGAAGGTTATTCGCTACGTATTTGGGCTATAATGAAGATCGATTTCCCAAACCGTACATACTTACCCATAAGCAGTGGGCTTTAACCACCCCGGCCTTGTCATTTTTTCTCTATAAAGCGTTCGCATTAAAAAAAAAAAAAAACCCACGACGGTATTGAAGGATCCTTTAGGGAATAATGATTAAGGTTTGGTTCACCAAAGGATTCCCTTTTGGTTTTCTTTGATCTTCTAACAAGCTATGCTAATGAATAAGCTAGTGGTGATTAGAGTGATGGACCAGATCACCGGTGGTTTGTGATCCAGTGGGGCATTAAAGCGACGGGACTTCGCTGAACCAGCATGAATAGCTAGCTCCATATAAATCTGACCTTGGTTTGGAGGCCTGCTGCTGCTGAAGAGCAGCTGGCCTCGGTCCTGGCTTCCGAGAGCAGGATTTGTTTGAGACATGCACAATGTGGTCCGGGCTGCGAAAAGGACGTGACGTGACGTTGTAAATTTGGATTTGAATTGTTTTGAAAATTAATACTAGGAGAAATGGAGGTTGATTATTCAGTTTCAGAGACGTTTTATTGGTGATAGGTTCAGAGACTTGTTATTATGTGCGTCCTTTCACAGGTCATGGGTATCATAGATCATTGTTTGTGCAGCATTACAATTGGCCTAAATATATAAATCAATAAACATTCATCAGAATCAAAAACAAAAACATCCGGTTTTTATATCTTTATTTCTTGAATGAACAAAAATGTCAATGAGGCCAAGCTAATGCAAATTCTAAGAGAGAAAAAAGAGGCTCAGAAGCATCAACCAGAAAAGGGGGCGATTTATAAACCGAACGAGGAAAAGAAACATGGGACCAAAGGTTTCAGACTTTCAGCTATCAGTTTCCGCATGACTGCGTTGTGTCCCCTCAAATCACACCTCAACAAAACTTCTTGTACAGTTACATCTCAGAATCAAGTCAGGCTCCACAACAAACACGAGATTGAAAATACCTGCGACTGTTAGTTTTGCATAATATACTGCATTATGTCCTTCCGGAAAACCCCCTGATATCCACTTCCCCCGCCAATGTTGTAGTATGGTCCTGACATTTCAGGGCACTGGATGCTCAAGTGCCTGTACTGTGTAAAAGTTCCAGCAGGTCTTGATGGCCGCATCATCATTGCAATGGATGGAAATGGTTTTGACCACATATATCTTGCTGAGGTGAAAAGATGCCTTTCAGATTCCTGGTGCCTGGATGTCTGGCCAGTGCTCGGAGCTTTCAGGTGGGAAGTGTTGTTGGTTACCTGCTTTGTAACATTTGTATTTGAGCTAGCACCATTTGTGGGTTTCACAGGTGGGGGACCACGAATCTGAGCAGAAGGTTTCATTCGGTCCAACCACCTCAGGATCCTGTTACCAAGATGCCGACCAACCTCTATGTCTCTATGTTGTATATTCAGGTGAACTTTAAGAGCAACATCAAAAACAGCACGTGTTCGCCTATGAAGTTGGGAAAAAGAAAGGAGCATGTGAAGTTATTTCAAGGCCTGGAAAAAGTTTCGACCAAGAGGCATAAAGAAATACAACATACCGGCAGCATAATGATCTGCAACAAATAAGAATGATAGAAGCACCAACGAGAAATAGATGCACAGTACATAATAGCAAGCAAACCAAGCTGGTAAGGAAATGGAAAGCTGAGCGGCATTACAGCCATGCTGAATGAACCTTCCGAGCCTTTTAGGCATCCAAATATGTCTCAATTACATTGACTTCATGCATTCATATCTTTAATAGTCGTCCAAACAGTTGTCTGGCATCAAATAGTATATAGTGTGTTGATTTTTATCAGTCATCAAAATCTATGGTATGATATTAAAAGAAACCCCGGCCAACCTTTATATCAAAACTATTGCTTAAAATTTCAAAATTTTGTAGTGGTTCTGGAATAACTTTGTGTAGTCAGGTATGTCCGGATTCAAACTAGAAAGAAATCCACTTAGCACGATTTCACTCTTCACAAACTTGAAACAGATACCCATTGTGGAAATGACCATTTGCAAGGTAACATGCAAGGAAACTACTCTAGCACAAGGGAAGTCATGAAAGAGATACTGCCAATGGACGCTGTCCAGCTAATATATAAGAGACTACAAATCAGAGTTACAGAAAGAATGATTAAAATGGAACTCAATGCATCAGATGCAAGCTCCTGATCAACGTTTTAAGCAAATCCATTTGGCATCCTAATCGACAACATGAAGTAGATATGCTGCTAGTGCATGAGTGTCGACATTCAAAACCTCATCTCAAACTATCCCAATTTACTCAAGGAAATATAAATTAAATGGTTAAGGACTTGCAATGTGATGGGAAAATTGGATTAAGTCTACACGAAGCAAGCACTCTCTATCAAACAAAACGTTGGACAAGCAGAATCATTAAACAATAGGCACAGCTATTTCAATAACGTGTGAATGTCCATTTATAAAATCCCACAAATGAAGATAAGAATAAATAAACGTTCAGCTAAAAAAATCCCAAATTTATCAAAGAAAAAGCAACCCGCTTACTAATTTTCTATCGAAATGAATCGATCAAATAACTGATTAAACCCCTATTGCAAGCAGTGCCATCACAACACAATCAGATACATCAAAAGAGCTAATCCATCAAAGATCGTATCATCAGAATAATAACAACACATACCTTTGAACAAACTGACGGATCCTGGGGTACTTAGGGCTGATAAGCCTACGTTGAATCCTTACAGCCAGTCTATAAGTCCGTTTCAGACCCAAAAAATACGCAGTTCCCAATGTGATCTCCCATAGCACCATCTTGTGTTTAATTCTGTCTCTCCAGAAACTTCTAATCTCTCTTTTGTTTACGTATACTGCCTATGAACTGTTCGTTTTGTGGTCTCTGTGAATCAAACCATTGGCGGTCTTATATTTCTTTTACATGTTAGTGGAAAAAACGATGGGTTTCGTTTTGGGCAAGTTAAGAAAAAGAAGAAGAAATGGATTCGCTGTGGAGACGCCAGAATTTTCGATTGCAGTGACGTTAGTGTTTTTTCTTTTTTTATCTATTTTAGTAGCGGTACCGATGGAGCAGAAGTTTATCTCAACCGTTGATACTTGATAGGTTATTAAAAGATGGACCATAGACGATTGGGTCTGAGATATATCCAGCTTCTAGTAATAGATGTAGATAAATGGGCCAAGCCCACAGTTTCACTCAGATTCGGTATCATTCCACCCTCGGGATTGTTCGCCCCGCTAAGTAGGGTCTGGAAAATTTAACAGAAAAAACTATAAGAGAAGGAGAAGTTATGTTGCTCTAGGAATAATTTACTATTTATTAGATTTAACTAAATTATCCACGGGTCAAAATTAGTCTTTTTTTTTTTACATGATAAAATTATTAATTTAACCATGAAATAAAAAAAATATAATATCCATTACTCCAGGGTGTTTTGTTCTTTTTAAATTTTTTAAAATAGTGTAATTATTTTTATACTTTTAAAGACAAAATCAACATAACTCTCTCACAAATGTTTTTTTTTTAATCATTTTACATTAATTTTGTTGTAAATTTAAAGGTTATTCAGGGATATTATTGTAATTAATATATATTAAATATAATTGAAAAAAAAAACTTATTGTTCACTCCCTAAAATATAGATGATTCTCGTGTTATTCATGTGACGCGTGCAGGACAGTTCAACAACCAAACATTGCTTTCGAAAAGGCATTCGAAATGTCTCGACATCCTTTACATGATGGACCAAACACGCCTGTAACTTGGGCTAACGATCTTTTTTTTTTCTTCCTCCTCTCTCTCTTCTTCAAATTCAGTGCCAGCCCTTCAAAAAGTCAAACCAACCTCTTCAATTTCCTTTTCCTTTGCATTTGGTCATTGTGCGATTCATTACAATTTTATTAATTTTCAATAATCTATTAAAATAAAAATATTTTTCAATTCCACCTTTATAAATTTTCAGTATTTAAAATTTAATCTGTATTTTTTTATCGCTATTTTGTTGCTTTGGATCATTTTTTAGATTTTATTTTCTTACAATTTCATTACCCTTAGATTTTTTTTCTATTAGATTTTATCCTTGTTTTTTTATTATTATCTTTTTTGCTTATACAAGTTTTTTAGATTGAAATTTTTTTTTTCATGATTTCATTTTTCAAATTTAAATTGATTAAGAGTCAAGCCTATTAATTGAACCTGGGTCCAGAATTTCACGGGTTACGAGTTTTAGAGAATAAATCAAGTTTGGGTTTGCTTTTTTTAATAAAAAAAAGATTATGTTTTCATATTTTTTATCCTTTTTTTAGAGTTTTTCATGTATATATATAATTTGCTTTCAATGGGGTTAGTTTTATGTTTATGATTATAGTCACTAGTTTTAAAACTTAACGTGGGTTAACTTTTTTTTGTCTTTTTTTAAATTAATTTATTTCAATTTCATCATTCAACATTTGATTTATTGAAATCAGTCTTTATACTTTTTTTCCTTTCCTTTTTATTAGGTTATCCCAATGTTGTGCTCATGGTTGCAGAGTTAGAAAGCTAGCATGAGTTAACTCATGTTTTTCTATATTATTTAAAAAAAAAAAAACATTTGTCCTTTAACACTTCGTTGTTTGATAATTAAGTTTTATTATTTTATTTTGTTTGCTTCTGAACATGGTTACTATGGTATCATGACTCGGTTAAAGGTTTTGCATTTGGTGGGCTCGTATAAAGTTTTTCCTATCTTTTTTTATTTATATTTTTTTCTTGATTTTTATCTTGCAACATTTTATCTGCTAGAAATTGAGCTTTAGCCTTTTCCTTTTCAATTCATTTTATACGGAGTTATCATGTTCTCATTTGATTTACTAGAAATTTGTCTTCAAACCTTTTTTCATGCTTTTTTTTTAAATAAAATTATCCCGATATTATACCAATGATCATAAAGTTTGTGAGTCAAACCGGTTTAACTGGGATTCTTTTTTTTTTTTAGTTTCTCCCTTCAGCATCGGATTTTTTGATATTCCACATAGGCTCAGGTCAGGTTCTTTTTAATTATTGTTTTGTTATTATTATTTTTTGGTTAGTTTATTTATTATTGTTGTGTTTTTTATTTATACTATTTAAATTACCAATTGAATCAATGACTCGAGTCTTGCAAAAAAATTCTTAGTATTTTTTAATATATATAAAAATTAACCAGCCCATGAGTCATGAATTTAGCAATTACGCAATACTTTTAAAACACTTGGAAAAGTTCATTGAGGTTCACTATTCAGTAATTACAATTACATTACAAGAAAAACTAAAACATTTGGGAAATCATTGTTTATGTTTTTTTTTTTATTATCAACATGGGTGTCCAGACCAGCTTGTGCGCGCCTCGACTAATATTATAGACTCTGAAGTTAACGACCATGCAAATCTTTAGCGGTCCCGAGGTTTATGAGACTCGAACTGTTAATCTTTAGGGAGCAAACTTAAAGTTTGACCAGTTAAGCTACATCTCTTGGGGTTATCATTGTTCATGTTTGATTTTGCAACAAGTTCATGTTTGATTTTGCAAAAAAGAAAAAAAATCAAATTTGTTGTTAGCAAGAAATTACAAATGGAGGGACCTAAATTGAAATTGTCGGCAAAATTATGGATTCTCTCTTTTTTGGGCACTGTGTTGTGAGAACCTTTCTTCATTTCTTGCCCTGGCCTCACGGACAGTATCGGTTTTGGTCTTCTTTTTTTAAATTATTATATCATTTTTTTTGCAATTGAATCTTTTTATATTGAAGTGATTTTGAAATTGAAGTTGATATTTACTTCTATTAGGTTAGCGTGGACCTATTGCGCTGTCAAAACATCATACCGACAATGGGATCATGTTGGATTTTGAAAAGAAAATTGATTTTGTTGTTTGATTACAAATGGAGGGACTTGAATTGAAATTTGGCTCTTTTTTTCCCGACACTGTTATATCGATTTTTTGGTCCTTTTTTTTTATTATGTCAATTTTTTTGCCTTGGCCTTTTGGACAACATCAGTTTTGGTCCTTTTTATTGTTTTTTTATTATTATGTCAAATATATTTTTTGCAAATGATTCCTTTTATATTGAAGTGAGTTAATATTCAAGTTGATATGATGCTTCGATGAGGTTCATATTCGATTTTACAAAAAAGAAAATTGATTTTTTTTTTTGCAAGAGATTACAAACTGAGGGACTTGAATCCATATTGAAGGGAAAATCTTCCTTCTTTTTTTTCTCACACTGCTTTGTCAGCGCTTTTATTCATTTTTTTCCTTGGTATTTTGGAAAAAATTGGGTTTGGTCCTTTTTGTTTTTTTATTATGTTATTCTTTTTGCAATTGAACCCTTTCATATTAAACTTCTTTGAAATCAAAGTTAATATTCTACTTTGAATAGGTTAGTTTGGACTTATCACATTGTCAAAACAGCTTCATGACAGAGTGTTCAAGTTTGATTTTGCGAAAAAGAATCTAAATTTTTTATTTGTGAAAAATTACAATTGGAGGGACTTAAATTGAAGTGGGAGGCAAATTTTTTTTTTTTCGGCACTGTTCTGTCAGCGCCTTTCTTCATTTTTTAAATTCCTCGGATTTTTGAACAAAACTACATATTCTATCATGTGAATTTTTTTTTTAATTTAATATCGAAGTGATTTGCGACTGGGATTGATATTGACATTTTGTTTTAATTTGGTTAGTGCGGACCTCTTACGGTGTTAAAAAAGCATCATGTCAATGGATTGATGTTTGATTTAAAAAAAATGTTGTTGTTAGCGCAAAAAAAAATGAAATTAGAGATGCTTAGGCAAAATATTTTATAATTTTAGTTTTGTTTGTTTTTGTATTTTAAAAATAATAATAATTTTTTATTTTTTTGTTTTAAATTAATATGTTTTTGATGTTTTTATATCATTTTGATACACTGATATTAAAAATAATTTTTAAAAATAAAAAAAATAATTTTAATATATTTCTGAGTAAACAACACTTTAAAAAGTAATCACAACCATATTCCCCAACCTGCTGAGAATTTTAAACAAGATCTGTTTCGACCCTTTTAATATGAAAGTTTTGTGTGTCGTTTCAAAAGTTCATTTTGGAAAAAAAAATAAAAATTAATATGTTTTTGATGTTTTTATATCATTTTGATACATTGATATTAAAAATAATTTTTAAAAATAAAAAATAATAATTTTAATATATTTTTGAGTAAACAACACTTTAAAAAGTAATCACAACCATATTCCACAACCTGCTGAGAATTTTTAACACGATCTGTTTCAACCCTTTTAATATGAAAGTTTTGTGTGTCGTTTTAAAAGTTCATTTTGGGAAAAAAATGAAAATTAGGGGGACTTTGAAGCATTTGTTTTTAATATAAGTGGGCTTTTGTTTTCACATTCTTACATATTTATTTTATTTAATTTTATTCAATCACTTTTCTATGTTTATTTTAATTATTGTTTGATTAGATAGAATTTTAATTATTTTGGTTTATACTTTAAAATTTTTTTAATATAAAAAAAACATGTTAAAAATGTTATCATTACCCTGTAATAAAAAACTTTTGTTCTAACTCATATCAGCTAACTAATTTTAGGACTAAATCTCTGTTTGTCTAAATTGTTGTTTTTGTTTTTCAAATTTAAAAGCATATAAAAAATATGTTATTCAACCTAAAAAACCAAAATCAGAAGCACAAGCTTGGATGAAGGAAGCCTTATTGGTATGTTTGTGTGTAGATATGATGAGTTTGCATTAGTGCATTGTTTCCTTTAAAATTTTGTATATTACAAATCAGAATGTTCACGAACGAGGGTGGGCCAGTTTTAGTACAGATCCACTCAAGCCCTAAACCCCAATTATCTGGGCTTTTAAACTTTCGACCCAGGTCTAGCCTTATATGGAGTTTTAATAGGATTTTATTATATATATATAAAAAAAGATACATTTGGATTTTGTCAATTCAAAATGGAATTTGTCTAGAGGCGACAACGAGCTCAAGGAATAGATTCTTTTTTTCAACTCCTCCAAGAAGCTCCAAAATAGAAACTTGTCTTGCAATACATCTCTCACTCATTGACTCACTCGCCCGTGAGTGACCAGCACATGGACACGATGACAAAGGCTTGTTGTATTTAAGATTCAACGATTATAGCAAATCAATGATGATTTCTATCAGTGTCCATGTGAGATTTAGGATTTATGTGAGATAGGATAGTGGTGATAATTTAAAATATTTTTTATTTATAAATATATTAATATTTTTTATTTTTAAAATATTATTTTTAATATTAATACATCAAAATTATTAAAAAACATTAAAAAAATTCATTTTAAACAAAAAATTTTAAAAAAACATGACTTGCATCTTAAGTTTGAACAAGTTGATAATTTTCTCCACTCTTTTTTCTTTTACACAAAGTCAAATTTTATAGTAAGTATTAGGTAATTGTTTCGAAAATTTTGTTTTCAAATGTAAAAAATAAATCTACAGAATGTATTCTTTATTTACAAGTAAAATTTTAAGAACTCAAAATTTAATATATAACAAATAAAGTTATTTTTAAAAATATTAAGATCACAACCTTCTTAATTAATTTAAAATCACTCGAGTCAATTTTGTTAAATTTTCGACTCAAAACACAAATCAAATTGTATTTAATAACATATTAAAAAAACATAAAAATATATCAAAAACATCATGAAATCCTATATAAACCATTCAACAATCCCAAAATCATTTGAAAAAATAAATCAAGATCAAAATCGAATTCAATATAATTGTCCTGTTATCTTTTAAGAAAAAAAAACCATCTTCGTTAAATTTCTATCAACAAGAGAAATTTATTGATAAAAAGTCTGTAATTGTTATGGCTGAATAGTGGTCAGACAACAATTTCATTGTTTCTCAAGGGGTTTTTCTTTCTTTTCAGCAATATAAAAACTATAAAATAGATAAAATAAATTTTGAAGCTAAAATAAAAACTCTAAATATAAAGGTAATTGACTGGATGAACATAACAAATCCTCTTCTTCTTCTTTTTCATAATTTTGTTAAGTTAATGTTAATTACACCTCATATGAGTTATGAATGATTCTAACTAGCAAAACTACTCACTTTCTAGAAGCCCTGATTTAGACTGGCTACTTAAACTGAAGATTTCTGGAACTAATTCGAGGTATCAAACATGTAAATATATTTAAATCAGGCATCTGCAGGGTATGTGCCATAACCTTTTGACTTTATTTTCTATTTTCTAGAACTATTTTACTAAATATATTAGGTATATCATTTTCCTTTTTCTTTCCTGGAAAAGAAGGAACGCTGCTGAGCCCATACATTACATTGACAATTCCACACCCACCCATGACCCTCCCTGACAGTAGAAAAAAAAAAAAACAAAAAAAAAAAACAAAAAACTCAATCCATGTCTCTATCTTCACTTTTTAAATGCATTAAAGAAAGAGAAAATATTTTTAGCATCGAGGATTAACGGACAAGTAAATACCACCTCTCCAATTAAAAAACTCAGAGCGTAGCTGTTGCCCCTCTCTAAACAGCCCCTCTCTAAACAATCAATCAAACTAGCAACCTCTCTCTCTCTCTCTCTCTCTCTCTCTGTGGATAATGCAAAGACAATCTCTAGGCTCACCAGTAACCAAGCTCCACACCAATGGAGGAGCCGACACTCTATCGTCGAGTGATAATAAACTACTATTCAAAGACCTACCTTCTAGTTCACTCACACCAGACGCTGACGACTTGGATCATAAATCAATAAAACCACGCCGATTCTCATCCTCTTCATTATCATCAATACTTTCATCCCCGGCTCCAGCTCCAGAGAAACTCATCCACCTTATTCCTTTCCTCACCCTCTTTTGTTTCCTTGTCCTCTTCCTCGTCTCTCATAATCCTTCTCAATCAGGTACTGATAAATCAAAATCTGTAGCTCTCCTATTCTTTCTTTCTTAATTACCTTTTTCCTCATGGCCTGTTTGTCGCAGATTTGGCGCAGTTTAATGGATTCAAGCGAATCTCCAGCCATATAGGTATAATGCAGTTTGAATTAATTTATTCTCTTCATTTTTTGTTCCTTGTATTTTATTTTTATTTTCCGGGTTGTAATCGTAGAAGAAGCGATCGAGAGTGTCGGTGACGTCAGTGGACTAAGCGCGGTCGGAAGAGGCGATGTCCTGGCGATTCGAAGTTTCAGGAACTTGCAAGAGATTGCTGCCGACAAGCGCGCCCCCCTTAAAGTTCGCTCCCACCGAAAATTCTCCCATTTTTAAGCCGCATTTTCTGCCCCTTTCTTTCTCACCATCTCTGCTGTCCGCCTCCTCCAGGCTCCTGGACCTCTCTGTCTCTCAGCGTGGCATGCGCGTGCGACGTCTTCTTGCACGTGCGTTGTATATTTGTTTTTCTTTTTGAATATTTTCGCACGTGTGCATTTAATTCCACCTCCCTGTATTTTTTTTTTAAATGATATTTAATCTACATCCGGCGAGAGAGCCTCTATTCGTGGCGCTTGTTTGATTGTTTTCACGGAGGCTCGCAAGCGAGAGATTTTTTACAGAGAAATATAGAAAACATGAAGACACGGGGAGGGGTGACATAATTGCGATTGTTATGATGCGTTGGGAAAGGCGCACGTTAGTTTTGTCGGGATGAAATAGGTAAGAGTGCGCTTAAAGGGTGTGTGGTTGGAGTCCAGCTGGAGAAGAGGACCGTTATAGCAGTAAATACTAGCCTTGGGATTTTAGGGGAGCCAGCTGGAAAGTAGGGTAGTGTGTGGCAGTATCGGATACTCCCGGTCCCCGTGACTTTTTCTTAATTCTTGTTAAATAAACTGTTTTGATAACCTAACCCCCAATTTCATGGTAGTTTCATGATCCATCCATGGCTGTCAGCTCTCTTCCTATCAGCTTTCACCGCTCTATAATTTCCATATTGGTGTTACTGCGAGTTGCATCTGGTCGGATCTAAAAATGGAATCCCATGTCTTAATTAATAGCAAATCATGCAAGGGAATCTTCATGTTAAGGACAAGTTGCCAACTTGATACATGCCTAAACCTTTTCCTTTGAATAGTTTGGTAACCTTTTCAAGTGTTGTGGTTCTTATTATTATTTTTTTAATTTGATATATTGATGGTTAAAATAAAATAATATTTTTTATTTTTTAAAAACTTATATTTAATATCAAAACAATAAGAGAACAAGAACAAAATAAAATAAATTAGTCTGAATATGTGGTTTTTTTTTAAAAGATATATATTCCACTAGATCTTATGAGGTGTATGAGAGCGTGATAATTATTGTTTTTTAAAATGTATTTTATTTGAAAATACATCGAAATAATATTTTGTTATTTTATAAAAAATATTTTTGATTTGAGGATATCAAAATAATTTTAAAATATAAAAGAATTGAAGCAAATAAAAAAATAAAATAAAAATTTAAATTGTTTTTAAAATATCTTTAAAACACAATTCCGTTGTCGAGGTTTGTGATGTATGAGGGTTTATCGTTCGAAAATCCCATGTTATTAGGAGATGGGTGGAATTAAATGTGGATATTGAAAGTGTGAAGACCGCTTTGTCGTATCCAAGGCTATGTAAATATGTCGATTTCATTGCAATCATTGTACCCTCGTTAAAAAAATAAGAGACCTGTCGTGCCACGTTATTTTTCTGTTTTCCCCGGAAAAGCTCCTCTCTTTTTAGACATCCCGTTCGGTGAGGAAATGGAGGAGTAATCCGACATTGATGATGGCGCATGATGGCGATTCTGATCACGGGGTGCCTTTTGATGACAGGTGTCAACATAATAATGCATCATGAAAAGAAGGGGTAGATGTAGGTGATGAACGGCATCGCTTTTCGCTTCTTCTGGGACCCCAAGGCGATGAGATATGGGTCCCAGTTAAGGGTATCTCTATGATACGATAGAACACGTATCGGGTTTACAGATTACAAATGGAATGTGTAACCTTTAAGATACCGTATTGTATTGTGAATTTTTTTTCCAGTCACAAGGAAAAAAATGTTTGATTACGTAAAGAGATTCTGTTTTTTTTACATTATATTTTGTTTCAAATCTTAAGTTTTTTAAAAATAAAATAATTTATTTTTTTATCTATGGAGACAAGTTTTTATTTATTTTGTATACAAAAATCTAGCTTTGACTTGTGAAATGGCCTATTATGGGTCTCACAATAATTTTAATCAAATATAATTTTTATAAATCTATTTTAAAAAAAATTACAGTTAAAAATATTTTTAAAACTTTTTTATTTTTTAAATCAGAGCCTCAAAAATTAATATAGTATCAAACACATGCTAAATAAAAAACTAAAAAATATTAGTCTTTTGCACACTGCACATGCACCATGACAAAAAGTGCAATTCATTGTGGACTTTGATTGTCCTTTTTTAGTTCCTTTTTAACCAAGTTAAAAGCAATTGCATTGTTAACAAAATGAAAAATAAAAATAAAAAGGATAAAGGTAAAAACAACGAGGAAACTAGATGGTGGTTTCAAAATCTGTGTAAAAAAATTCGTTTTCGTTCTCCTACTTCCAGAGTGGTAGATTTTTGGTCTCTCCAGATTCTCATAAATTTAATTTTTTTTTTTATTGTTACATTTCTAATTTAAAAAATGAGATAAACAGTTGTAGAATTCTGTTGATAAAAAACAAAAATCTTGGTGGATATTAATTTTAGTTATGGAAAGATATTTTTTATGTTAATTAATTCTATTTGACGAGAGAAGCTTTATTAGGGTTTTATTTGTCATTTCTATTACTTGAGATAGTAGATTTAAACTTGGTAAAAAATTTTGAATTCTAATTGGTTTTTGTTTTTTAAATTTCTTTTGGTTATTTGAGATAATAAATCACTTTGTAAAGTTCTTTATAATGTTTTCTAGGATATAAATAATTAGAATTGTTATGAATTTTATTTTAATTACTATAAAATCACATAAAAATAGGCTACAAACATGGTTTAGCAATGTCCAGTTTTTTTAATAGTTTTGTTTTTTAGTTTAATTTTCAATCAATATCTTTTCTTATTTTTAATTTATTTAATTTAATTATTTTCAAAATATTAACAAACATATCGGACGGGTTTTTATAATTTCATATAGGAGATTGTTGTGTTTATTCCACTAAATAAATAAATAGCTTGATTGATAGTGATTTTATATCTATTATTGGCGTCATAATCACGAGGAACAGAATAGATAAGGGTTCTTCTCCAAAGTGATTCCCGTTGATTGGGCTCTGCAGCCACGAGTGGGAGCCTGGCGACATGGTCTCGTGCATGTTTAACAGGCTGTTTTATTTGGTGGAGCCCAGCTCGTGACTGCAGCTACCAAAATGGTAGAAGAGTACAAACGACAGGAGAATGCACGAATTGGAGCGTGCACTCGTCCACCAGACCCAGCTTTAAATACCCTAGCAGAAGCTTGATATTTTCCATCCTTGTTCTATGCTATTTTTGTCCCTATGAACCTTAAACTATGGAAATCTAAAATCAAATTCTCAATCAACGGCTTTAAATCTTTGTATTTCTCCTGTTTTACAATTAATCTCCAAAATTAACTGCTAATTTAGATGGTATAGCATAAAAAAAAAAAAAATTTGTAGTTTGTCTGCATTAAAATATAAAAAATAACTAATTCATTGAAAACCATATAAAAACCAATGATTTTTGAATTCGGAGGGAGACACCAATTGACTGGCATCTGTCAATAAGAGAGCAGGGAATTCTTCCTCTAAATGCATGATGTGCGATTCTAATCTTCATCTCCGTTGCAATCCATCATTACTACAAACAATGGAGCATGAATTCAACATGGATCCTTATCTTCAATCCACTTTCCTTCCCATGAGAAAGTGATGATCCAAAATGAATTTTATTGCTATGATTTCGAGAAATAGAGACATAGACAAAACCCCGTTTATTATTCTTGATTGGATTTTTTTTATTATTATTAACATGAATATCCAAATTAATTTGCGCGTATCTTATCTAATTCTATAGGCTTTTAAATTAATGATTATGTAAGTCTCTAATAACTCTAAAATTTGTAAGATTTAAAGTAATAATTTTTAAAAAATAAATCTAAAATCTGACCAATTAAGTTATATCATGACTGGATTCTTATTTGCTTATCAGGTGCTACATTCACCGAAGGGCAACTACATGATGAAAGAGATCAGAGAGGATCCAAGTTTCTCATGTAGCTCCATTTAGCCAACAAGACAAAAGATTACAGAACTTCAAGCAAATGTAGAGGGTTTGGAGGAGGTTGTTTCAATATTTTCAATTTCCTTTTTTTCTAATTAGGTTTGTGATATATATTTAATTCAGGTTTTATTAGCTAGATGGTTTTAATTTACTATTTATAATAGGAAAAAATATTAATATATAGAATTTTAAAAACTGGAATTCTTTCTACAATTTAAATGTAATTTTAGGGTTTGTGGAATCTTGATTTCTACATTTTCTTTATACACTGCATCAAAAAAACCAAATAACAAGGAACTCGAAACAAAAATAGGAACCCGAGTAATTATTATTCCTCTCTACAGTTAAGCTTAATTTTAGAGTTCGTGAATTTCTGGTTTCTTCATTTTTGCTATAAGCTTCGTCAAAGAACCCAAGCACCAAGGAAATCAAAACAGAAACAACAAAAAATTAACATAATTTGGTATATTCTTGTTCCAGGGAGGAAGAGTCAAGTCATTACATGCAATCTTATCCCGCTAATTGGAGCAACATGTCCTACATCACTGCTTTTCCATACTGGAAGAAGTAGGAACTCCGGCGAGTAATCGAGTGGTAGTAAAATACAAAAGTTCAAATTCAGAAATTTACAATTACAAATTAAAGAATCAAACCTTGAGCAGGTGGAGGCTTGGAAGGCTGCTGCTCACTTTCACCAGATGCTTTTGGGGACTCAGATAGGTGGACCTGAGCATAGTCATCCACCATTTTCCTCTTTTGTTCCTCTTCGGACATCCCTACCTTTTCTTTAGCCATCTGACCAACATCCCCAGCTGCCTTTGCAACCTTATTGAATGTGCCTGTCACCCAAGCAGCCCCAGTAAACACGTACCTGTTACTCATTATGGCAGATCCTGCACTACTGACTTTCTGCTCAGCAGCTGCAAGTGCCAATTTAGTTTTCTCAGAAACCTGAAATTTCTGATCCACTTCCCGAACTTTGTCACCAACAACAGTGGTGCTAGCACTAATCTTCTCAGTGAGACCTATCTTTTTGTCTAAAGAAGCAACTTTGGCTGAGGCTGTTGAAGTCAACTGGTGCTTCTCATCAAAACTCTTGGCTTTGTTGATCGCATCTTTACCCAAGATAAAGCCCTTAGCAAGCATGCCAGTAACCACATCTTCTGCCTTATGAAGAGCTGATTCATCACTCGAAGCTTTATTTTCTGTTGCCTGTACATATTAGGTATAACCAGTTCAGTAAAGTGACAGGGTTTATCAACTAAAAGAAGTTCAACACAGCATTCTTACAACAAGTGCTGCTAAAGCAGCTGGTGGCAGCTGGTAATCTGGATCCAAAGTTACGGTGACAGGAAGGTCAACTATTGTTGCTCCCTGAAAAAAGAAAAAAGAAAAAAAGAGTTTATATTGAAACCTGATATGTTACCAAAGAAAAGGGGACCGTGTATTGAATTTAGAAAAAAACATATCCACTTTGAAAATGGTTCAATCTATCATTCCAAAACCTAATGTAATCAACAAATAATGATTGTAATACATCCCCTCTAGAGATTGTATTGTCTACCTTCCTCTGGTTTGCATATGTTAGACAACAAATTTGAATAACTCCATGAACATGGTCAAACAGACTCCAAAATGTGATGGATAACAATCTATCAAAGTCATGTCTCGGATGAAGATAAAGGGAAAATTGCTGCCCTAGAACCCAAATCAGGTCCACCAAGCAGACCAATTTAGGACTTTCAGAACAGTAAGTGCAATTTCAGATAAAAAATTTCAACCAGAACATAGATGCTTTCACAAGAATGCGACCATAATTTCAAACAAAAAAAGCAATCCCAACCAATATAGGATCACATATCTCACGCTTGTAATTTTTTGAGTTAACATAAAGCCAATGCGAGTTCCATAATCTTAAGATTTTTGAAGTTGTGATTGATATTTCATCCAGGGGGGGAACTTTTATAGATCTAGGACCAAATTGAACCCAACAAAGCTTCAATCCTAATTTCACCCATTATTACCTGATGTGGTCTTCTAGGACAAGTGCTTCGTGCCAACTTTGGCATCCAGGAAAATTATTGATGCAAATTATCCAAATATCAGACCAGTGCAAGAAGACTTCGATAACTTCATATCAATGCCTCACATTCAAGTGCTAACCTTAGAGATAAAAGGGTGTAAGAATCTACTGCTGAGAAAATTGAAGATTGCAAGTTCAAAGAGACTTCATCTCTGCAAGGGTGGGTGACTCGCTTTAACAATATATTCACCCACCCATTTATTTTCTCTTTATGTGCCGCACATCATTCCATTGCCAGCGAATTTGAAAATATTCAGCGGTAGGGAAAGAAATGAAGAGTTTCAAGTACCGTTTGAATAAATTGAGAAGGGTGGGTGCTAGAAACATTCGATAATTGAAGAGTACATATAAAACTTATTTTTGCCTGCAAAATTTTTTCTCACAGAGCTCTAAGAAGAAAGCTAACTACTAAGGAGACAACAGCTTGCCCACAGAGATCTAGTGATATGGAAGACCCAGGCCTCCTCTACATTGTTCTTTCCAACAGGAGGCAGCTCGAGGAAAGATTTTGAATATTGATACCTATAGATGAATGGGAAAGGTGTTGATGTGTTGGTGCTATCATGGAAAGGATGCAGATGGATCTGTCAATCACAAGTTGTTACACTAGTTTTGGGCTAAAAGCACTTTAAAAGCTAGCTAATGAATGGAGCTGAGTTTCACTCTTTTCATTCACCAATTCTGGAAGGAGAAAACATGAGAGCTTTGATATTATCTTATTGACTTATATTGTGTTTGCAAAAGAAGGAGCAGGAAAGGGCATTGACAAGGGAAGAGGCTTCTCTATTAGGAGTTCATGTTAACGGTATGCAGAGGATGCTTTTACAAATGTAACAAGCGCAGCATGTGTGTGTGTGTGAGTAAATGGTCAGCACCTCGTGGTGCCTTTTTTAATAAATTTCTTTGTTGTATCAAAACAAATATATGAGAACCTTTGGATCACATAAATCAAAATCAAAAGGCCGATGATTTTCTTTTGTTTTGAAAGGAAGACAGTTTGGCAATGATCAAAGCATGGTCATTACTAACAATTTGAACATACAAAATCCTAAACTTCAGAAGCACATAATCTCAGTAAAAGACGATGCAGTATCTTGATATTTTCCTTCTACGAAATAAAATAACATTAATTGAATTCATGTGTCATACATAATCAATGCACATATATGGAAATTACTGCACTTTAATCTAGTGATGATGCATGTGCTGAAATATAATTACCGAAAGAAGAACAGCAGTGTCTGCTCCTTGAGAATCTTTGAAGGATACATATGCAATCTGAGATCGCTCATTCTCACTACATAAGCGTAAGAGATGCTCAGTAATCAAACAACAAAGAAGAATGGAAAAAAAAGGGGGAATATGGAAATGAATAACGGATTACCTTTTCATTTCAACATATTCAATATCACCAGAAAAAGAAAAGAATTCCTTGAGGTCTTGCTCAGAAGCTCCTAAAGAAACATTACTAACTTTCACTGTTTTTACCTAGAAAAATGAAAAAATAATGAAAAATTGAAAAGCTTAGAGCCCTGTGGAACCATAAGGATATATAACAAGGATGCCAAGTACAAACATAACCTAGAAATCTCATACTTGAATAATAGCATAAATATGGAAAATTACCACAAAGCAAGTGCCTACAAGGTTCAAATGAAATCCTAAGCACCAATGCATCTGATTTGTAAAAAGGGCATGACCCATGGTGTCAAATGTCCCCTAATAAAAAAACATAATAGGCTTTGCTGCCCCCTAGCCAGGTCTAAAGGATGTGAAGAACTTTCTATAATGAAACCAAAAAACAATAAATAACCCAGAAAGAAGCAAAGGGATGGAATAGAAAAATGAAAATGCAAAGGTCATGCGAAAGAATCCCTGACAAAAAAGTGCACCAAAAGGCACGAAGAATATCAAACTAACTGAAAATCCAAATTTAGTCAGGTAAAATAATTGTGGTGCCAATCAGGCGGACTTCTTGTTCTTCTTGTATGCTTGATGTCTGATATACATTCACACTCACACAGCCTCACATCTAATATCAGTACAAAGGTCTGATTTTTTGCTTCTAGTGTATGATAACTCAATGGTCCAGCTGCCCCAGCCACGCCTTAAAATGCTCAAATAAAGATAGAGAAATTATATTTCACATATTCTTAAGCCTCACTTAACAAAGTCTCATTGCAAAAGTTTGACTAAACATTTTTTTTATATGAATAGGCGAGGCAGAAGAAACAATTAGCAACTATATTCCAATATGATGTATGAACCCTAAGGAAACCAATACTATGACAGTAACAAGTGGGTCCTTGTTCAGTCTAAAACATTTCATTTACATGTTCTTGTGCAAGCCAAAACCAAAACTATCGGAACACTCACAATTTTCACGATTGAAGCTTCAATTATGAGAAACTGATAGGTTAACAGTCCTTCTTAGACTCCAAGTATGTAAACAAAAATTGAATAAACCTGGGATTACTCCAATCTAGTAACACAAGCCAAGCCACGCCCAAATAAATATTATCACACGCATTGAGGGATAACTTCCCATCTTATCATCATCAGGACCGAAAGATTTATCCACCTCTAATACACTCATCTTTGTTCGGCAAGGATGAGAGAAAAGGGAAACGGACAATCATGTTATATCAAAGATGTGCTTTGATAACAAATATTTCAAGCAAATCATGTTATATCAATCCAAATCAAATATAATATTTAAAAAAAAAAGAAGCAAAAACAAATACTAAACAAGGGAAACGGACAATCATATATACAGATTGTAAATGATAAAGAGAAAGGTTTATCAAGCATGTGCATTTTGAACATAGCAAACAAAGAAAGCTTAAGATTGCACAAAAGCATTAACTATCGAACTCAAACAGATCTACGCATATTAATCAATTCAGAGAAATCAAACTTGCTAATTCACCAAAAAGAAATCTCTCAAAAATCAAGAAGAAATAAATGACTGGCGATATTACTAACCGACATGGCGGGCTGCATTGGAAAGTGAGGGGAAGGGTTGGAGTTGTTAAAAGAGAACGAGAGAAGAAAGCGTTAGATGAAGAGAAAAGGGAGGGATTATAAGGAGGAGGTTTGAGGGGCAAAGGTGTGGGGGGGACAGACGCCGGCAGTCGCGGCACGTGCAAATGAGAGACTTCCGATATTGAAGTGAGATATTATGACCTGTTTACTACGTTTAGTACCGTGGAAGAAGTTATTGTAGTTTTTTAAAATATTGTTTTAAAAAAATGTTGTTAAATAATATGTTTTAAACATAATTTTGATATTAATATATTAAGATAATTTAAAAATATAAAAATTTAATTTAAAAAAAAATAAAAATTTTGAACAAAACGAGTTTCCTAAATGTTTTTGGTGCACCAACAATTATTAAAAGAAACTATAAGGCTAGAACATTTATTGTAGTTTTTTGTTTTTGACTTTCGCACTAAACTTACAACAATTATGAATTGAAATGGTATTTTTTTTTTCTTTTCAAATGCTCAACAAAAATGCCACAATGCCATGTAATTCAAATTGTTCTTGCCTTCGGTAAATGGGTTTTAATGTCTTTTCCGTTTGAATTTTTTTGTGGTTGTGAAGTCTCATCAAGGATAATTTTGTATTTATACATATATAAAATATTAATTAATTTTAAGAAGATAGTTGTGCATGACATGCATGCGAATACAAGTGAATGCTCTTGTATTCGTCGTTTGGCATCCAAAATCCAGTTGCCACGATGATGTTTTACTCCTCACGGTACCGTCTCCCATTAAGGAGCAGCGTGTGTACCAAAAAAATGCTGGGTTTTGCTATGGTGACTGTTTCATTTTTCCCTCTTCTTTTTTTACTCTCTTTTTCTTGGATTTAAAGTCTTCCACTACATCAGCCATTTAATTTTGTTTTTTATTTTATTTTATTTTTATTATTTTTTAATTTTAAATAATCCACAGAATTAAGATTTTTTTTTTAATTTAACCTTTATTTGGTTTTTTCACCTTCTAGATTTGGTCCCTGTTTTTTTAATTATTAAGTTTTTTTTTAATTATTTTCTTGATTAAATTATATTTTCAATTGCATTCTTGATATTTTATTACTATTTTTTAATTTTAAATAATTCATAGAATTTAAATTTTCTTTCACTTTAACCCTCTTTTGTTTTCCTTATATTTTATATTTAGTTCTTATTATTTTGATTGTTAAGTTTTATTTAATCATTTTTTTAATTAAATTATTTTTTCAATTCCATTCCTCAATATTTTATATTACTCAATATTTTATATTAGTATCTTAATTTAATTATTTTTGTTAATTTCAACCCTTAATAGTTTATTTTAGTTCATTTTATTTCTTTTCATATTTAGTTATTATTTTTTTTTTATTGGTTCTTGTTTTGCTTTAAGTTTTTTTTATTGGAATTTTTTATTTTATTTTATCCCTTGACGTTTTATTTATTGAGATTTTATTAAGCTCGTTGGTTATGGGTTTTAAAGATTGAACTGGGTTCGCTTAAATTTTTTTAGGTTATTTTATACAGTTGATTTTTATCGATTTCATCTTTCTACGAAGTTATTCTGATCTCATGTATTAGGACACAAGTTTCTTATATTAGCCTAGCTTGACCTAACTCAATATTATATTATTTATTTATTGTTGTTTTTACCTATTTATTTTTATCATACTATCAAATTAATGTAGGTTTAACCCCCCTCTTGAGTTTTTCTCGCCTAAATATTTTTATTTTTTTCATACCATTAATACTATTCAATTTTTTTTTTTATGTTGATCTAAGTCAATTCAAGTTGATCCTCCTACATGTGTGACTTGGGTTTTACCCCAAATCGACTCTCAAGTCAGATTTAAAAACCATGATAATAATCATTTTTTTTTTGTGTTGACCTGGGTCAATGGTAAACTCAATTTATGATCCGAGCCTTGCCCTAGATTGATCTCTAAATCGAGTTTTAAAACTATGACAATAACAATTTTTATTCATAGCCTGACTCATTTCAACCGAGGGTCAACTAGAACCATGACTTAGGCTTTAACCCGTGACCCAATCTTTGTCCTGGACTGACTATTGAGTTGGATTTAAAACTATAATAATATTCATTTTTATTCTTATATGTCTTAATTAAATAATTTTGAAATTAAAATATTTTTATAATAATATTTTAGAAATAAAAAATAATATGTCCGATTACATGTTTTTTCTATATCTCTTGTCTTGAAATACATAAATTTATTTTAAAACTGTTTCAAATATAAATTTATCTTGTTATCTATATTTCTATCTCTTTAATTAAGTACTTTTACGTTTTTACTTTTTTTTTTATATCCTAGAATAATAATAAAACACTATCTAAAAATTGATTGAATATTTCCTTGAGGAATGTAGCCCGAACTCAAATCTTTAATCTGACAATTAAATTCATTTTAGAAAAAAAGATTTTACCTTGTCGGAACATGCAAAGCACTATTGATAATTCAAATTCATGGGAATATATATTTTTAAAAGTTTTGGTAATTTTGTTGCTGTCACGTTTTCCATAAATTATTTCGCCCTCAGATCAATAAATTAAACGCACAACGACCACCTCAATTTTTGGTTTTAAAAAACGAATATTTCTTAAAGAAGTAGGGCCGTAGTCTCTGTTCATACCCCCACCCCCTCTTTAATCCATAAGCTTCTGTTGCTTTCTCCGACCAAAAACACCTCCCATCCCACCCCTAAAATTTTAAATTAAACACATACTAGCACCCCATCACCACCACCATCACGCGAAGCCATTGTTTTTCCCTGACCAATCGCTCTCTCCCACGTGTCCCTCCTTCAGGGATCCACATCAACGTGCCCGGCACCGAATATTCATATCCCCACCCGAAACCCCAGAAAACAAACATACATCATCATTCTAATCTTCCTCTCTCTCTCTCTCTCTCTCTAAAATCATCAAAACAATTTTCTCAATCCGTGCCGTGTTATTAGCTTCTCATCTTCTTCTTCTTCTTCTTCTTTTCATTTACCTTAATCGATTATTACAACTGTATCCAAACAACCCGCTTCTCTCCCCTTTTTCGGGAAAATCCCCTCGTTATCTCTCGAGAAACTGCTGGTTGGGTTTAGGGATTTTCAATCAACAGGTCGATTAAATTTTAGTTTAATCGAATTAAAATAATATAATAATAATGAGCTTTCAAGATCTGGAGGCAGGGCGACCCTTGGCATCTTCAAGGAGAGAACTGATCAACGGGAAACAAGATGCCACGCAAGCGGTTGCTTCTGGAATCTTCCAGATCAATACCGCCGTTTCCACTTTTCAGCGTCTTGTTAATACCCTCGGGACTCCTAAAGACACGCCTGAGCTCCGGGAGAAGCTGTAAGTTTATTTTTATTTTGTTGCCGTTTTGAGTTTCTTCGTTTGTCGTTTTGATTATATGACGAGATTTATGATCGATTTTCCATAATTATTTAGAATTAAATTATCGAAGTTGTGTAATTTTGCTGTTTGGATGGTATTATTGAAGTGATTTTATTGTGTTTACAGAGCTGAAATTAAATCACAGGCGTCTGAAAATGAACAGGGTTAGAAGACTGTTGTTTTCTAATGAAATATAAGGAGACGATTGTTGCACTACACGGCAGTTTATTGTTGTTATGGCAATATGACCATCGTTCACCACAATAATTTTTATTTTTTTTAAACAATTTTACAAACCTTTATTTCCTATCTGATGTGGAATGTACCACATAGGGAATTCTTATTGCAAATAGCTACATCACTCAATCGGCATGATCGTTATTTTGTCTATCATTAAAAGTTTTGGGAAACAATACTAAACACAATTCTGGTTGTTGCGATGACCCAATCTGGGCCATGTGCGAGGGATGCCTGTGTGCATGATAGCATAATCACAATACCCTTTAGTTGCTAGCAATGCTAAAAAAATCTATATCCTCGTACTTATGTGGGTTTGTTTTTTGGTTTTCCTGAATTTATGCAACTGATAAAATCTGTCTGTATTTTCCCTGAGGAGAAATGCAGCATATCTGAGCAGTGACAGAGAAATAGTTAATAGATTAGAAAGAATGTAGGGTACACATGAGTTGGGCTTGGATAATAATTACTTTCTTTGCAGCCACATTTGAGACTACTCTCATGACTCATTAGAAAAGAACTTTCAACATTATACTGTGAGAACTTCTCACCTAAATTCTATTCAGGACTTAATTGTACTGACCTCTTTTTGGGTTTTTTGAAAACTTGTTGACAGTAGTCTTTGTTCTCTCTTGCTTAGAACATTAAAATATGCGTGAGACTCAATAATTTATTTTTCACAGAAAAATGCCAGAATTTAATGGTTTGCTGTTCCTTGCTCCCCTTTTCTTTTATGGAATGGTATCAGTCAAATACCCTTGTAATGAACCTCCATTTTGAGCTGTCATTGTACTGATTTTTCTTGCATGACAGGCATAGAACAAGGCTACATATTGGGCAATTGGTGAAGGATACTTCAGCCAGACTTAAACAAGCTAGCGAAACAGATCATTATGCTGGAGTCAGTGTATGTTTGCTTCTTGTTCTTTACTGTGTACTTAAATTATTACTTTTCCAGATACCCTTCTGATTCAGTAATCACTCAAGATCCCATTGGAACCACATCAATTCCACCCCTTGAATTACTAACCTTTCTCAACTGGTCGGACATGTTATTCAACCTTAATGTTCGAGAAAATCAACATTTGGATTGCCTCTTCTTTTTTCTTGTTGTAATTGCAGCAAAGCAAAAAGATTGCTGACGCTAAATTAGCAAAAGATTTTCAAGCAGTTTTGAAAGAATTTCAGAAGGCTCAGCGGCTTGCAGCTGAGAGGGAAACTGCATATGCTCCTTTTGTTCCCCAAGCAGTCCTTCCTTCCAGGTGATTGTCTTAGGATACCTTAATAGATAGTTTGTTGGATTTGAGATTCTGTTTGGTTCTTTGATATAATGAACAGTTTGTTTTGATAATACAAAAAATCTTTGATATTTGTATATTCTTCTAACAGTTTGTGTTTGTTCATATTCTTTGCAGCTACACAGCCAGCGTGGTAAATGTAAGTTCCAATAAAAGTCCAGAGCAGCGCGCCCTCCTTGTGGAGTCAAGAAGGTGAGATCTGCTCACTAACATAGGCTACCAATGACCTTTTCATTTATTTGTCCCAACTGTAAGAGAAATTTATCAAGTAATGTTTCTTTTCTATCACAATTCCTTGTTCATTGTGTTGAGCATGTTGGGGAATTTTTGAAACATGTTCACATTTTAAAACCAGCAAACATTTATAGGTTTTTTCAAAAAACTGCTGGTCTTAGTTTGCTGCATTCATTTTTTATTTTTATTTTTGATTCATACTCTGTAGGACTGAAGGGATATCATGCATGGAGAGGATTTTTGGTACAAAAATGAGTGTAGGAATTTTTTATCTCGTAATTTGCAATAGGATTGATTAATGGTTTGCTTCTGTGCCTGATCATCTAGATAAGAAATCAGTTTGTAACTTAAAAGTTGAATCATATACTCTTCAGAAAAACTGTATACAAGAGTTGCCTCTGATTACACCTCAGAGGTTGCCCTAGACAGACTTTTAAAAGTAGGACCATTCCTTTCTTTTTGTTGAAAGCCTGTCGCACAACTTGCTATGTACTTAGCTTTTAATTGAACTGAAAAAAAAGAGAGAATTCTGAGCTTTGAATTGAATTTTGATGCAGACAGGAGGTCCTACTACTGGACAATGAGATTGTCTTCAATGAGGCTATTATCGAGGAGAGAGAACAGGGAATACATGAAATTCAGCAGCAAATTGGTGAGGTGAATGAGATTTTTAAAGACCTCGCTGTCCTTGTCCATGAACAAGGAGCTATGATTGGCAAGTTTTATCTTGGCTTTTTTTTCCCCAATCTTGCCTGCATACAGATAACTAGCTCTATATATATTTTAGTTTATCATTATTATTGAACTTCCCTTTTTCTGGGTTTGTTACAGATGATATAGGCTCCCATATCGAAGGTGCCCAGGCTGCAACATCACAGGGAACATCCCAACTCGTGAAAGCTGCAAAGACTCAAAGATCAAATTCATCTCTGGTAATTTATGGCATCTCATTTATTTATTCCCATTTTGATTATTATTGTCATTATTGTTGCTGGTGGTGGTGTTGTTTGTTTTTGTGACTAAAGTAAGTTATGGACTGCTGACATGACTAATTTGGACACCTCCCTTTACTTCTGTTTTTGTTCTTTATGTTTTTTGATTAAATTGGACACTCCCAGATTGTCCTATAAGCTATAAGGGGCTGGTCATCTAAATGCCATTTGCATTTTCAAATGTGTTTTTCTTTTTCATTATTTAAGAATATGAGCTGCTTCTTTGATGCAAGTTATTCTATTGAATATCGATGAAAGAAACTGTATACTGCCCTTGTTTCAAGGAGGGGAATTTCATTCTAGATGTTGATTCTCTATGATTTATTGTATTGTATTGTATTCACAACTAACCCTCATGTATTTAATGCAGGCCTGCTTGCTCATGGTGATATTCGGGATTGTGATTCTCATTGTGATCGTAGTACTTGCAGCCTAATCCAAAAAAAATCTTTATAGAATCCTTGAACTGTTTCAAGAGCTGCTTGGCAACAAGATAGTAATGTCTCTGCTAGTTCCTTGGTTACGTTCTTTACTTTAACAAGACATGGTGACTGACTGGAGTTTCTCACTGCTAGTCAGAGGTGGTATATATTGTATGATGGCTGCAGATGATCATTTTGGGCTGCTTTGTCTGGGTGGGATTCCTGTCTGTTTCTATTTTCCGCTGCCTCGGGTTTACAAGGGTGTGCGACTGTTTGTTCAATTGTTTCGAGTTTAATAGTAATATTAATAAACATAACATCCATTCTTTTTTGTCCAAGCATTTGGCTTATAACCTTCTTCCTACAATTTTTCACATCATTAGTGCATCTTCACTGGCTTGCTTCTTCTTGCAATAGGGTAAATATATTATCAATTTATCATCAAGTGGCAAAGGTGCCCTTGTAGATACCAGCAGTCTTGATTTGCCTTGTGTCAAATTTATCTAATGTGGTAATTCTTGTATCTTCAGTCATTGTTGTCTTGTGAATTTATTCAACCGGTGGTATTTGCAAAGAAATTTTGGTTTTATAGGATCAGAATTTATTCATGTCCTTATAGTGGAGCTACGCGTTGAAGTTTGAACCATGTGCAAATTGCTGTCTTTGAAAATTGAAACCCCACTTTCCTGACTTGGAATGTTATTCCAACGACTTCATAGATCATCTGGCACGAAAGAGGTCCGTTTGATGACGAGGGTGGGATTTCAATGCATGCTAATGCAGCAGCGAAATGTCAAGTGGCCTCTGGAAGTTGAAGAAGCGGTTTGTGGCGAGAACTCTCCCGTATCATTCGTTGTCTAGACACAAGGAGTCATCGTGAAGTTTGACTGCTCTTTCGGTTGGAGGGGTTTTCATGGTCGACTTCTGATTGGGAAAAGGAGATTAAAAAGAAAAAAAAACAGAGACGAAACCTGGTTAAGTGACATGGATAATGCGTGAAAAAGAGTATCCAAAGCCATGGAAGGTAGAGAGTGATAATGATACAGCTTTTCATGAGAGGGGGACTTCGTATCGCGGGAACAACCTGTCTTAGGGAGGAAGATGAGGCCCAGGTTGCTTGTTGGTTCTTGGGGTCTTCCCTGACCTGTCAGGGTGAAGGCCGGTCCCCGGGAAAACGATGGGAAAAGGCAGAAACTTGGTGTCCTTTATCTGAATTGCCTCCGCATTAGGTGCACAACCGGCGTCAAAGGTCGAGTTGAATAAAACCTGGTTATCTCTTGGCAGGTGGTATTATCAACCAACAATCAATGTATGAAAAATGAGATGCTCTTCTCCGTAGTTATTTGAAGCAAAAATAAGCACAATTACTTCGACATGGGATTTTTAAGTAAATTATGAAAAAGCAGATAAATTTGTTTTCCAGAAATATAAATGGATGACAATGCGGTGTTAAAGAGTCGCTAGTGGATGTTACAATTTATAAAAACACGTGAAAGGACCATTGCTTTTTTACCTGTTTTTCTACAGACACTCTAAAATGAATTGGTCAGTACGGTAACAGTTTTTGGCAATGGGCACAAGCCTATTCGGGCAGGCAAGACAGCAAGTACGTCATTCCAGCCATTCCTTGACAGGATATTCCAAGCAGATAGTTGTTGCTCCACAAAGCTTTATACAAAATTTTGTTCACGGCAAGAGTATATAACAAAACTACGATTCTTTCAGATTGTTGCACAATTTACTATCAGAATAAAAGATGGATGTTAGGACGATTAAAAGAGTAGATATAGAGGCTGCAAGAAAAGTTAAAGCAGATACAATGCCAGCATGTGCCCTTATTCCTGAAGGTATTCTCCACACGACATTGTCAGTTCTAGATCCTGTCCTGTCATTGGCTGGCATAAGTAGGCAGCTCTCATGGTCCCCATTTTCTTCCATGCTGCAGCGCAGGAATATTTCAGGTTCACCAAATTCCACTTCTGAATAGCCACTGTCATCGAGGGGCTGCAAGAGAGGGACATAATTCAGACAATTTTCTTACAGCTTTGTGGTTGCTCATTTTATTATTGTTGCTGTGATAACACAGCAACGTCCTGTTCTCTTCAACAATTCACTTACAGGATATCGCGCATGCAATGGAAGGTCTGCACTGATTTCCAGTTCACTTATATGTCCCGACAAGGAAGGGGGAGCAACATTCATATGAATCTCAACAGCTGACTGATTCGATAGAACAGAGGGCAATTCCAAATTTGTATCTCCAAAAACAGCCACATCAGTAAATACTGCAGAAGCGGAGTAAATGCACATCAGGCCAGAGAAAAATGCCAATATAGCCCAAATTTCAAAATGGGGTGCACATAAATCATTCAATGTCGGAACAATTAAATGCACTACCACCACGCTTGAGCAGGTGTTGGAGTTCAAATGGGTCAGCAAAGACTCCTGTCGGCAGTCTCTCAATAATGATAACTTTACAAAAGTGAGCACGTAGCTGAGACATGGAATCTGGCTGCATGTGGAATCTGATAGTTGATGCTATATGGCGATGAGAACCTTCACCAATCAAATGGCGCCATGGAACTGATACTCTTAAAAGATGACTCAGATTATCTGGCAGCAGCTTGCAGGTATTAAAAAGAAGTTCATCTACTATGAAGTTTTGGAAATTTGGTTCAAGCAAGCTATCATATTTTTCAAAATAAGATTCCATAATATACTTCCTGAAACCACAATATGAGTTGTTGGAATTGGAACTCGACTCGCACCTTGTCTCCTGACAAGCAAGGAAACAAGTTAGACAATAAAATGTTGAAACTTTTACATTCACACCTTGCCTCCTTGGACAATTAAGGATACAAGAAAGACAATAAAATGTTGAAACTTCATTGCATGCGTAGTCAAATTGAAAGGAATTCTGAGATGGTTCCCTGCAATTGCATTTTAATTCTCAGAAACATGTACTATCAAAATGGCAAACGTTTGGATATTGTTACAAGTAGCAATTATAGTAGGCAGGTAGCTAAACTTAAAATAAATGCTGTATGGTCATTAGGGCATGCCATATTGTTGCTTCTTGAAATGCTCACAGCCATCTAGTATGCATCTTTAATTGTAGAAAGTTAATACTTACAAAATGCTAAACAAAAGATTATACGGCAGCAGGATATCTATGTGAAACTCAAAGTACAGCATGACGCTTACAAGAGCTATCAAATCATGGACAAGAAATATACACAGTAACAGATATGAAGAAGAAAATCCAAGGCACAAGGGCTATGGTGTACCCACCTCACTTGAAGATGAAGAACTCTGCAAGAAAAAGCCAAAGCCAACAGAGAATATCAACAGGATTCCCACCTTCTGGTGAGTGCAAAAGTTAACATGCTTAGGAGTTTCCATAGACTACCTGAAACATGGTAAAAAGTGCAATAGAAGTCATAAATATTAAGCATTGAGTTGCAGGAAAGATAACATTCCGATAGTTTTTCCAAAGTTAAAAGCAGACTTTCTACTCCTTTAAACACAAATACATATCCAGTAAATTTAGGGCATTTACAGGCCAATGTCCATTAACATAATGTTACCAAAAACTCACGACATAACAAATGAAAGGCATAGCATCATCTCACATTTTCTACAAGTAAAAAGTATAATCCCAATTGCAGTCACACCTTTAGATGATCCACTCTAGAATGATCTTGATGATTCATCAATCAAAACTATTCTAAACAAATTGTCGCATACAGAGTAACAAGCACATTCTCTATGCATCGGCCCTGTATGAAAGTCACCCACACACAAACACAGACATACAAGTGTACACATGTAAATACATGCATGTCCTCACCAAAAATATAAGAAACATGAACGAGTCAAACAGGGATTTCAAAGATTAGCTCAATTACACACCATATTAGAGCTAAACCGAGTCTTTCAAAGGTTCAGTACAGGAAATGTAGCATTTACAACGAACAGGTTTTTTTTTTTATCATTTTTTCCAATAGAAATCAAACTAGACCTATCCACAGCCATAAATTAAAATTACTAGCACAGAAAAAACGAAGACAGCACCTACATCCTTCAGTCATTTATTCTTACACCGTTTGCATTGATATGGTTTTGACTTGTGCAAAAATCATGCACCAATTTCATTGAATTTTATTATCACATAAAAAAAGATAAATAAACAAAGTGAATATAACTAAACAGATGAACAAAAAAAGGGAAAAAAACAGAATCCGATTCAATAAAGGAAAAAAAGCACTTAAGCCAAATCTAGCTAAAAAAAAACACAGCATTTCTGTAATAACCCTATATAAAAAGAGATAAAAAATGATTCACAGAAAGAGAATGTAAGTCAATGACCGAATCATGAAGAGATTAAGCAAATTGCCTGTCTAAAGCTTGTATGTGCACCATTTGAAGACCCAGTAGAGAGAAATAAAACTCACCAGAATCAATCTACTGAGATGGAAAATCCTCTTGGAAAAAGATAGTAAGAACTGCTTTTCTAGCAGTTGAGAGAAAGAGAGAGTAAGAACTGGAATCTGATATGTCAATCAGATTTTCTCTCAACGAAATATTCTGAGATGGGATCCTCTGCTTTGTTTTTCTGTTTTAAGATGAAGAAAATCAAGTAAATTATTTATGATGACAAAGAAGTGGGCTTGACAGCCCTCTTTTAAGCTACGATGAAGCCCATAAACAAGTAAAGTCTATTACTTTTTTTTTTTTTTGGAGAAGGAAAAAAAAAGAATCAACTGCTTTCTAGCTTCTTCTTCTTTGTTAAACCCCTTCCCTCCCTCTCGGCTTCAAAGATTTTTCCCGCCCAGTGAAGAAATAATTTTCTACCAAAGAAGAGAAAGAGAAAACAGAATGAACAGTACATCATCAGCAAATTCATCAGTATCAACAGCAGCAATTATTGGAGGTGGAGGAGGAAGTGTTGACAATGTTGTTTTAGATGATTTTCATTTCCCTTCTGATTTAATCTCCATTCAAGACCGCAAAGATGAGGCCATGCTTGGCTTGTTTTGTTCTCCTTTTTTTGTTCCATCTGAAAATCTCTTCTTTTTGTGAAGTTTAGCCATCTGGGTTGTTATAATATTGCATAATCTATATGAATTTCGGATTTTTTGGTAGTAGGTTTGGGCATTTTTGTAGGAAAGAATTTTTTTTGCCATCTTGGCCATTAAAAAAGTGAATAATTTCTGTGGGATTTGGCTTATTCTTATGGAAATTCATTGCTTCGTTATCTGGGGTATTTATATTTCTGCATTTTCTGCGTTGGCCTGTGGACTTGGTGGCTATTTTTGTGCTTGTTTGATACTTAACATTATTTTTTATTCCTTGTGTTTAGATTGCTACTATTATCTTTATAGATCATATTTATACAGGCCCCAATACTCTAGGATTCTCTTCGGCATGCTTCACAGATTTTTTTTTCTCTAGTGTTTAACATGCATGTTACTGAGATGTTGGTCCTATTCATAAATTCATTATCCTGCTGCTAAGGAAATAAGGGGAATGAAATTCGTGTTGTACATAAAATTCTGAAGTTTATGTTGCTTGTTACGAAATATTGCCCCTTAAATGTATCTACATTTTTAGAAACAAATCGAACTCATCGACAGAATTAGTTTATGTTTCACATTTTGATTATTTAAATATAGGACTAAGCCAATTGATTCCATTAGTATTGGTCTAGTGGAGGATTGAGATTTAATTTCTCGACTTCAAAAGACATAAAGCTTACATCTCTAGATCGAGATCTTTCATCCAGCTGCCTTGAACCATTTTAATTAGCATGTCGGTTATATTTCTTTGTTTCTTGAGATACCTCTGTTTTTAGTGGCCCTCTAACCTAACTTGGATATATTAAAATTCAAGAACTTACTTTTTTGCTTTTGTTCTTCACCCATTTTGGTTACAAAACAAAACAATAAAGAAATATATTCTGGAACTTTTTTGCTCGTCACATGCCACCGCCATCAGTTTAGGGGTCATCTAAAACATGCTTGAAAGATTAGCAGATAGGTTATTGGGTGGGACAATGGTGTTCCGTGTTGGATTTTCATGTCCCATGATCATAAAATTTCATGTTGCATAAAATAGATTTTATCTCCGTAGCTCCCAGTTAAAGACAGAAAAGGAAAAATGGACTGGAGGGAGTAAGAGTTTGTCAAAAAGCTCCACACATAGATCCTCTGATTTGCAGACACATACACCAAGTATCATACTTTGTCTCCGTGACTGGCTGCTGGAATTGAATAGGGCATCTTCTTGCTTCTGGAGAACAGTGCCCAGGTGAAGTGTTTGTGGGTGGGTCTGTAAACTTTTTGTAAGATTAAATAATTAAATCACACCAGCTAGCTTCCCTAATTTAATTATCAGAACAAAAGGGGTCACTTACACATGATGGATGCTGGATCAAAAACCAACCTCTGTTATTGCTTCATCGTATATTCTCCTGCCTGTCCATAATATCCATGTGCTTTGACATTTTCCCAGGACCTGAAAAGAAATATTGGAACCACTTTTGAAGCTGCAATTCGTTTTTAAACATGTTACAAAACTATGGAACAGATACCGAGGAGTATCTGATCCAGATCAGTATCTCCCCCGTATAACTATCCTTCCTATGCGTTTTTTTACCCAAATGTTTTTGTGAGATATTTTTGAATCATGTAGATGAATGTAAACTATGACTCTCGGTCTGTTAGAGGGCTTTGAATCCTGCTTTCTTTGTGAACTGCGGGTCCATCTCCTTGTGATTTCTACCTTGATACCTTATTTTAGTTTGTTCATTGTTATTTATGGATTGGCCTTGTCTTCTTTTATGGATCCCAATGCAGCTGAACAAATAAGCAAGAAGTCGGAAATAGCAACGCATAAAAACCTGGCCTTGCCGAAATGTTTCTTGTTTAATAATTTTATTTATAATATTGTCTCAAAAACATGTAATTCTGCAGGCAGGCTGCATCTTGCATTGATTGACTTTTGGCACATATCTTTTAGTTTGATGATAAATATTTCTTGTTTTATTCTGGAGCTGGCGATTTTATGTGTTGTTTGCCCCGTCTTCTGAAATGCTTCCAAGTAACTCTGTTGTCCATACCACAAATAAATGGAAGGTAACTTGCATTTCTTTCTTTTACATTGAAGTCCAAAATGTATGCTCATGTTTGAGTTTATGTCCAACCAAAATTGCACAGGACTCGAGGGAATTTAACTAATTATAAGATGATTAATTACATGACGAAAAGAACCAACGCCACGACGGTCTTGCTGGCCTGCCAGGGGATTTTTTTTTTTACTTTCTCCAGAGGGACGGGGCCATACACTTGATGTAGCTTTTAGACCACACCAACAATTTCGTTCCTTTTGATTGAAAATCTTAGGTCTATCGCACTGAAGTGTTTTTTCGTTCTATGTACAAAACTGAACTTGGTCGAATCAATCCAGCAAACAAACTCGATGCGGCTTCTAAAACATAAACCTTGGACTTGAGGTGGAAAAGGGTTTTGGATGAAAGGCTGTTTAGCATGTTTGAAATTGTTTTTGGGTGCTTTTTTTAAATTCGTTTGATATGAAAATACATTAGAATTAATTTTTAATAATTTTGATATAATGATACTATAAATAAATTTTTTTAAAACAATTTTATCTTTTAATATTAGATAAATTGAGAAATAGAATGCATTATTTTATTTTTATTTGCTTTTTTATATAGTTATTATTGTCTCAAATAAATATCTATCTTTAGACTAATGTTTAATTTTATGAGTATTTATTTTTATCATATAATTAAATAAAAATAATTTATAAATAAAATTATTAAACTCAATAATGCATAGTTTTGAAACCCGGCCTGACCCGGGGTTGGAATCGGGTCAGGTTGAAAAAAATATAGAATAAGAAAAACCTGGTGTGACCTGGTGACCCGGTCAAAAACTAATTGTAACCCGTTGACTTTTTTTATATCTAAAACGATATATTTTTGATTTTTTTTAAAAAAAATTGACCCGGTTGATCCGGTGACCCGCTCAAAACCCAATGACCCGGTT
Organism: Populus alba x Populus glandulosa; assembly: GCA_033617975.1. Classification (NCBI taxonomy): domain Eukaryota; kingdom Viridiplantae; phylum Streptophyta; class Magnoliopsida; order Malpighiales; family Salicaceae; genus Populus; species Populus alba x Populus glandulosa. The sequence continues at coordinate 13,915,359 of CM066145.1, read as the reverse complement.
AAAACCTGGAACCTGAGCATTGGACCGGAATGAGTCTAAAAACTATGCAATAATGTCCATGACCCAGGTTAGGAGGGACTGAAATTGATCTAGTTTGTCATTATTTTAATATATTTTTTAAAAAATTAATCTTAATTTTTTTTTAAGTTAAGCCATGTTTTTAATAATTATAAATATTATAATTAAACCTGTAAAATTAATTGATTTAATTTGAACGAGCTCCCACGTAATTTAATTAAAAAATAAAGTTGAGTAAAAAAAAATTAAAATCAACCTGTTTAATGATAGTATTAATAAAATATAAAAATTATTATTTTAATATATTTTTAAATAATAAATATTTAAAAAATAACTACTATCTCCCTTCCAAAAAAAAAAAATACTTTATTCCTCCAAGTTCAAAAAAGGGGTGAATCGCTTTCCGGTTGGGGGAGCCCTTGTGCACACCTAACCATCAGCTTTGTGGTCAGCAGTAGAATCTCGGCCTTTCATTTCATGCTTAAGAATCAGAGTTTCTAAAGGTCCAAGTGACGATTTTTTGAGGTAGGTAGGATTGAATGCATGTCATGAATCAAAACATATCAGGATTCCATGCACTATAAATCAGTAGTTTCAGTCAACTTTTTTAACAGGTTTGTCTACTCAAATAGGTATCAGATACCGAGGACTGCTCAAATTAGACCAACCAGAAACCATGCAATAAACTTTAAGAAAAATCTCCTAACATTTTAAGAAGATGGTAACACTTTGTCACCATTTAAAAAATTACATTAAAAATCAACAGACACATACGAGTCAACGAAAAAACTCAAAAATATTACATAAATAATATTAAAATTGATTTAATATATAAAACACCCTTATAAATTAAATATTACATATTTACAACTTCTCATGGTCAAAGTATTAATGTAAGTTAAAATTTGATGTTAAAACACTAGACTTCCCCCAAACTTCACAAATTACGATGGGAGCAGTAAAGATGACCACAGAAAAAACTTAAAATTGCCTACAGAGCAACGAGACCAGGCCACCCAAATTGCCATTAGCACCAATTCATTTACAGGCAACCCAATTGCCATCAGTACCAGCTTGTCTTCATTGATTTTCCACCACCTGTACTTTACTATATCCCATGATTATATGCATTTTAGTAAGGAGCAACGACGTATAAAGCGTCACCACGAGGTGCTTGATGTACTTGTTTTTGTCTTTCATAATCTATTGCTTCACCACTACTGGGCCATTTTCCAATAAACTACCCCTCAAGTATCTGTAAAGAACAAGAATTGATCAGAATTTGAACGAGATATTAAACAAGCTGATGACCAGAGGCCGTAAAGCAAGCATTCTACATTTGCCTAAGCGAACTCTTCAACTATGATCTCAACCTAACAGATCCATATTCAAGTCACTCGTCCCAGCAATGTCCCAACTATGAGAAATAATACACATAAAATCAACAGATCTGATTTTGAAAAGAGAGCTAATTAAGGGATGCTTGTTATGAAGAGAGAGTAGCAAGGAGAGGAGATGTCCAGGAAGATAGAAGAGATGAATTGAGCGAGATGGTGATTGTTGTGGAGAGAATAGAGGAGAGGGGATGTCAGGGAGAGAGAGAAAGAGAGAAAGGAAAGGGAGAGGAGAAAGAAGCAGAAGGAGGAGAGAGGGGAAAAAGAAAAAGAAAAAGAAAAAGAAAGGAAAAAGTTAAAAAAATCAAGGCATATTTAGGTCTTTTCATAAAAAAATGAATAAATTATAGGAGCATCGGCTGTCTATTTTTTATACAAATCTAATCACATCTTAGAAAATTATTAAATTAACCCCTAAACCATCTCGACTCTAAATTAACCCCTAACCAATTATGTCTTTATTTGATAGCATTTAAAAATGTTGTTAGAATTATATCATCAAAAATTTTCTGACAGCAGTGAGTAAATAACAAACAGAGCCCTAATATGTATCTAGTGAACCATTTTTTCTTTCCTCATTTTTCTCTCATGTCATTTTGATTACACGATTCTATACGTATTTTAGAACACAATCAAATTAATCCCTAAACTACTTTAACCCTAAATAAATCCCTAACTAATTACATTCTTGTTTGGTGGCATTTCCATGTTTGATTAAAATCGTGTAATTAAAATCTTTCTAACAATGTCGAATGTAAAAAAAGTAAAACCTTGATATATTCAAAGTGACTTATATATTCAAAAAAATTACATAAAATATATATTTTAAATTTTGACTTTTGACTAAACAATCTGGGTACAAAACCAACATTTAAAAACATGGTCGTGGTGTCAATATTTTTATGTTATTCTCCTAAAATTTTTATGAAACTGTCACTTTAAAAAAAAAAAAAAACATCGGAGTATCAGAGTAATTTCCCCTCGACTTTATCATGCAACGTGCCAATAAGGCCACATCCCACTTTTACCAAGCTTGGGAATAGAGCAGCACCCTTCAGCAATATTACCACAGGAACAGAAGGTGACACGTTACTCTTTCCACGACAATTCACGCCTCCAGTACATGAAAATTATCCAGATTGGCTTCAATATGGTTTATATATCCCCATGAAGCTTTCCACCTCCCTATAGGCCACAAAGCCACTGGAAACGTTGTTATTTATGTGACAGGCGAGCAAGTTACAAGCATTCAGTTCAGTAATCCAAGGATAAATTGGCCACTTGCTCAACAATTAACCTTTCATCCTAAACCAAGAGCAGCCTACACTCTATACTTTGACCTTGTTACAGCAGGCAATTATCTCATTCTCCCTGTTGCTTATCACAGATATAACATCAGTTCGAAACAAGCAGCTGTCAACCTTATCAAATCTCAATTGCATAGGTTTATAGAACTCCCTCCAATAATTAGCTTCCTAACTTCCAGTGAGTCAAACACTCCACAATCTTTTCTTTATAATCAATTCTCTGTTCCAATATCAGCAGTTCGGCACTCGAAGTCTACGAGTGTGCTTGCTTCTGCGTTCTGATACCAGTCACACTTCCCTACTACTTTTAGATATCGCAAGAGGTCTAGCAAATCAATTTCCCACCCTCCATCGAATTTCTCTAACCGCTCAAGAGTGCTACCTCTAACTAAATCCTGATTTGTTTGGGGTTCAGTGCAACCTATTTTTCATCAAATTTATATTTTTTTTAATTCAAATTATATTTTTAATGTTTTTGAATCTTTTTTATATGCTAATATCAAAAATAATTTTTTTTTTTTAAAAAAATTATTTTAATATTTTTATAAGCTATTGTGCGGTACAAGTTTTTCCATAAAGGTAATGTAGCCAATGAATGGTCTCCATGGACAAAAAATAGGAAAATAAAAAAAGGAACCACGAAAGTGAATTACTTTGAAACAAGGCAGAATTCAGGAATAGGATTTGACATGTACAAAAGATGGATAATCGGATCTATGGACCTAAGGACAACATAATGTTTCTTGAGATCTTGAACCTCTCATAAGATGATGAAGAGAAAAGTTCAAAATAAAAATTTGAGAAAAAGAAAACTGAATTTTATGTCTCCATATGTGCAAAAATAAAGCTACGCTGAACAGATACCAAAGGCATTGCTTGTTCCAATGGCCAAAGGAGGAGGACCGCTGATTTAAAAGTTTAGTAGGTGTTTACCTCATACAGTGTGGGACAAAGGTACATTTCGTGTGATTAAAGCTTCTTGTCTGATGTCAGAAGCTCCATTTGTTCTGTCAGCTGATCCACATGCTGAGCTTTGTCCCACCCGTTTGCATTTGGCTGCACATCATTTCCATTGGCTTTACCCTCTAAAGAACTTGATTCAATATCCTCATGCTCTGGACTCTGCACAAGAAGGTCATCCCAGAAGCTAGAATTATCAAGCAAAGCATCAATATCAGGATCAGGGGAGATGTTGTCAATATCTATGGGTATTGTTCCATTAATTCCTAATGAAGCTGGATCTATGAATCCATCATTGCATGTCTCTGGTTCCATGTAATCTTCACAAGGGATATCAGCAACATTTTCTGGTACCATTTCAGGCATTTGAGAAACATGGGGCATGATCACTTCTGCCTGAGGAATAGGCATGGAGGTTGCCCCCTGTGCTCCAACCAGCATACTTATATCTGGAAACTGAGAAGCTGTAACCTTTTCAGAACTAGCAAATTGCAGGGAAGATTGTATTTCAGATATTGGAGCCGATGGGCCCTGCCTGGAAATCCCAAAAGCTGCTGGTATATGAGCGGATTGCCCTGAAGTTGGCAGAACCTCTTGAAGAGTCACTCCGGATGTGTGGCTCGAAGAGCTTCCACTGTCTTTTGCACCAAGATTATTGTCATAAGATTCCAACTTAGAAGAAGCATCCATTTTCATAATCTGCCTAAGCATTGCTTGGGCTGCCTCATTCATCAGAGGCTGATACTTCACAATCTGCCCATCATGAGAACCAGAACCCTCATTCTCAGGAACATCCTCCTGCTTGAGCCTTCGTTTTTTATTGGCTTCCGTTATGCGCCTATTGTTGTCATTTTGCTGTTGTACAAACTGAGCCAAGAAGCCTGGGCTGTTCATCGCCTTGGCCAGGAATGACATCATCTGTTGCTGACGCTGCTCCATTCCTTGAAGTCGCTGTACCATGGTTTGCAACTGGCTATCTGTGGACTGTTGCTGCTGCCTCAACCTAACAAGTTCTTGCATAAGGACATTCTTGTCCCTCTTAAGCCTCTCCACCTCTTCCTCAAGCCCAAATTTCCCAACCTCAACACAGGCGGCAACCGATGAGTTCTGTCCATGTGGTTGTTGTGGCTGTTGATTAGCATGCCCGTGGGCAGGTTTTCGCCGACTGATAATCCTAAGCAGGTGCTTTTGACCCCTCAAAAATCCTTCATTGGCAAATTCCCAACGGTCTGGATCCACCTTTCGAAAACCCTGTTTGAAAACAGAGAACAATATACAGAAAGACTAAGTCCAAAAGGAAAGAAACAAAAAGATGCAAATCACACAAACAAAAAGAACAATATACAGAAAGATTAAGAGCTTAGGCTTGGTTTTCCAAACAGTAAACATTACTGGAGGATAACAAGCAGTGATTAGTTCTCCTTCAGGTAAAATCAATGGGTAGTTTTGGTATTGTCACAGAAGGGGAGCACTCCTGTTAGCTTTTCACACATAATACAAAACATTTAACTTCAAGGAAAGCGATTTTATATTAGATGTGATAGATTACTAAGGTAAATGAGCATAGAAGTTTCCCTTAGCTGCCTAGAAGTGTTGATCCCTTCTTGGCTTACCAAGGGTAGGAATGCAGATATTGTTAGTGCCAAAGGTTTGAGGGAGATGAAGTGGCCACAAGAGGCAAGATGAACATATTTTGAAAGGAAGGTTGCTTCCGATACATCATACGCAAAATCTCCTTGCAATGTTTCTTGGAGTTTGTCAAGGAAAGCATAATGTAGACAGTAAGCTAGCAATACCAGGTTTTTTTGTAAAGTCAAAATGATACTTGATGCTTCATCATAAATAATTCATATCCTAGTCAAAAATCATATCAACCAAAAAACATTTCTCTAATTATTAAAAAATGGTTATTAGATGGGCGCTCAACCTAAGAACACAGTTACAAATCCAAACTGTTAGTAGCATCAGATCTTTATTTATTGAGAGAGAATTCGGTTATATTTCTTTTATTTTGTTTTGTCTTTCCCATCCATGACTTGGTAGACAATAACTGGGAAATGATCTTGCACATGAGCACAAATGTTCAAACAAAATGTGAAAAAGATTCAGGAACTCTCTTCTATTGGGAAGTCGATACCTATAGCGCCATAGCAAACCGTGACAATAGCAAACGATACTAGCCATTAGAATTATACAATGAAATCCACACTTAACTCAACAGATTGTCACTCAATAGCAAACAGGCATCATGCCATTTCATAACCACTAGCTCGTGGTAAAGACATTTCAGCTATGATTGGGAGTTCGATGCCCCCTTGCTTTCTGAGAAAGCCAACTGCATTTCCATTTGAGTTAAAAGGAGCACATAATTTCCTTGAGGCAATATTGAAGGTGAAAGGATAAGCTCTTGTCGAGTTCCTTCCACATACAGCTAGAAGTAAAGCAAGAAAACTACAACAGAAATGCAGAAAAAATAAAAAAGAAAAGAAATTAAAGAAATAAGAAAAGCGAAATCCATACGTAAGTGTTCAGTTGCCTAACAAAGCTGGAGAAATTATTATGCTTGAAATACTTCGGCAAAAGATCGCGAGCGAACTCCGGCGGATTCCAAACCACAAAACTATTATTCGTCGAACTCCAAGACACCACCGCGTCTGTCGCCGGATCGTCTACCATGTCGTAAGTCTTACTTAGAAATGGCGGCGGCGCATTCGACTGTGACGCCATCGGCACCGACGCCGCTTGTGCCCCACCGCCGCTGATCGAGGAGTCGCCACCACTTGCAGAGTTGATTGTTCCATCCATCAGAGTAGCGATTAATAAAGGAAATGTTTATTGATTGGAACTTTTTAGGGTTTTGGAAGAGCAGGCATTTGTGAGAGCAAAAAAGCTAGATTAACGAATCGAGATTGTATAGGGAGGAAGGAGAAAGGGGGTAAAGAGGAGACAGGTGGTTGTTGTTGTACGGTCACGGGAAATGAAATGAAGAGTGGGATTCTATTAAAGGCAGACGCGACGGAGGGAAACAGGCACGAGCCTGTTGCCATTTTGCCTCTTCCCTTTTTTTCTGGAGGTGATGGTAGCAGTTGAAATTACTGGTTTACTCCTGCTTTCTTTTTCTTCAAAAGAAATTGTGAGGCTGTTTTTTCCCCTTATTTCTTTAAATAAATATATATTTAAATGGTATTTAGTATGAGGTTGAAAATATGAACGAATTATTATAGAGTAATCATCATAACAATAATTTTTTAAAGTGTTTGATTTTTAAGAATGTTTAGCTTGAGTTAAATGTTAGAGAAGAGAGATAGATTAATTTAATTCTTATTAATCCAGTGATCGTTTCGGGTTACATGCCTGGCAGTGACATGTAAGGCTATCAATAGGTGTTGCTGCGTATATGGAGACTCGAAACTGAGATCTCGTTTAAGCGAAACAAGCTGAATATCACTTGAACTAACTCCATTAGTCAATTAATTTAATTGTTAGTAATAATTTTATTACAGATAATTAAAAATTAATTAGAGGTGATCATCACCCCCTTAATCATTCACTTTTTAAAAAATAAGATAAAAATAAATAAAAAATATAATTTTATTAAAGTAAAAATCAACCCTTTTAACTTTCAACCAAAACATAACCATAAATAAAGGTAAATATATCTCGCATAAATAATTTTTTAGCACCTATTTTTATAATAAATCTTTGAATTTTTCATTTTAAATAACCAACTCGTCTCATCTTAAATTTCGCCCCTTCAAATTATCATGCCGCACCTGTACTTCCAAGAGGAACGTAGCCAAAATGCCAAACAGAGCTCACTTTAAAAAAGTTCGCCAATCATTATAGATTTCTTTTCTTTTCTAATAGTTATGAAATATTTTTATTTATTATTGTTATTATCACAAGTAAAATAGGGTAGTTGGGACAGAAATGTTGAGATCCGGGTTTCAGTCGGTGTCCTTATTCGTAAAACAACACGACAAGCCCGACTTATTGAGAATCGGAGATGGCATATACCGGCATTTATTTTTTCTAAATCATACGGACCCCTGAATTGCTTATAAAATTTGAATTAGTACCTGTACTAAAAATATTATCTCAGATGCTACGTTAACTTCTTATAAATTTTTAATTAGTCCTCCTATTATATTTCTATTAGTTTATTTGTTTTTTCATGTTGCTTTTATTCTTTCAGAAATTACACTTCATGAAACTCTACATCCGTCAATTGCTCCTCCATTTTGAAACCCCAAATAAGCCTGATTCTGTTCTTGGCATTTTCAAGAACCATGGCTTCTCAAGAGCCCGTATTTTAAACTTTGCGAGGAGTTGTCTACGGTGCTTTTGCCTAAACTTCACAAAACACTTCTGTCCAATCTAAAGGTTTTTCAAGCCCTGACGCTGTCAAAATCATATCATCCTACCTATGGAGTTTGAAGTGTAGTTTAGAAAGAAAATTGCTCTGTTAATTCTTTCCCGGCCTTCTATTATGATTTCACATGTGGAGAATATTAAAAAGCTTATACAGAAAGTGACTCTCGTAGGATTTCATCCTTCCAAGAGTCATGGTGCTGAGGTCCATAAGCAGATCCAGCAGGGAAAAGAAGCTCGAAGTGTATAGGAGATGGGTTTTGTCTCAAGAAGAAATCCTCACAGCATTTGTAATGTTTCCAATGTTTATGGGCATGTCTGCAGAGAAGATCACGACATTGATGGATCTACCCAGATATTGAGATTTTACGAGAAAAGCTGAATCTCTCTTCGGCTGTAAACTCTTCTATATTGTAATTCACAATCACTCTACATATCCATTTGTTTTCTTTATTTGCAAAGATTGAATACGCTTTGTTTTTTAACATAAAATTTGAGAATTTGGGGTTTTTATTTGGATTTAAAAATCAGGAATGAGTGCAGAGCATGGAATCTAATGAGAGTACCCGAGAAACAAAAATGCAGGTATTTGGTTGTTTCCAGAATCCAGATTAGAAAAAAAGAGAGAAATCAATTAAAGAAAAATTAGTGAAGGGCTCCATTTGTTTGTTGGAAAGTAGTTTTTTTTTGGAAAGTGAATTCCGGGAAAAGTGAATTCCGAGAAAGTATTTTTCGATATTTGGTAGTGTAATGGAAAATAAGTTGGAAAACATTTTCCAGTGTTTGGTTATGTCATGGAAAATGAGCTGGAAAATAACTTATTAATATTTTATTTTTCTCAAGTTTATTAAAATAATGAGGAACAAATCTAAAAAATTAAAAAAAAAATGAAGAAATTAAAATAATAATAATCAACATTTCATAAATTATTTCAAATAAAACAAGTAACAATCAAAAGAATGATGATCAAATTTGATAAATAAAAAATTTCAATAAAAAAATGATAAAGAAAAAGCAAATAGCAATTATTAAAATAAGGACCAAAGTTAATATAAAAAAAAATTTAAGAGATGAAATTGAAAAATAAATATTCAAAACAAAATATATATAGCAATCAAAAGTTTGAGGATCAAATTTGATATAATCAGCAAATAATGACATTTCTAAATTTTTCACAACTTCCGAAAAGTGTTTTCCCCTCAAATTTTTCAGGAAAACACTTTCCTGAAAACCAAGCCAAATTTTCCTTTTACTGGAAAGTGTTTTTCATTGACCAACTTTCCTACTGGCAAACAAATACAAGAAAGTTTGGAAAGTGATTTCCCGGAAACCACTTTCCGGAAAACAAACACAGCTAAAGGGAAAAGACTTTCCTGAAAACCAAGTCAAAATTTTTTTTGACTTAAATTGACTGGAAAGTGTTTTCCGTTGACCAACTTTTCTAATGACAAACAAACACAGGAAAGTTTGGAAAATGATTTCCCGGAAACTACTTTCCGGGAAACAAACATGGCCTTGGTGGCTAGTTCTTTTCATGGTGGAGAGAGAGGAGAGAAAGAAAGATGCCCTGATTGGAGGTGAGGTGGTGGTGGTTCGATGCCGGATTCTGACATGACATTTGATTGTTTATGCCTTTAGATAGAACCATGCTAGGAATAAAGTTTTTTTTTTTTTTTTTCTCTGGTGTTGCTGAGTTTTTGCATGATAAATAGTAATACTTTTATTTAGAGGTGATCATTTTCGATTCGGTTCGGTTTTTACCCAAAAATAACAACAAAACCGGAAAAAAAAGAGACCCAAAACCGAACCCGAACCGGCCCAAACCGGCCGATTCCGGTCCGGTTTTTTATCCAAAAAAACGGATAAACCTATATGCATTTTCTGGGCATTATCCACCTCTTTTACTACAGCTGTTACAAAATCCCCTCCAATCATCTGCTTTGATCCGGTTACCATCTCCCTTTATCACAATTACCAGCCTTGAGCACTATTATCCCTGATCCTAGCAGTAGCCAATTTGTTGATTAAACTGGAGAAAAGAAAACAAAACCTTGAAGATTAGCCAACACAATATTTGGGTTTGCTGTCTGAAATGGTCAAAAGAGAAAATTCAAATCTTAGAATAACATGAAAGTGGGTTGTCAAGGACACAAGTTATTTCAGTATCATAGAAGAGGATCCGCCTGCATTCATCCCATGGAGTGGCTTCTCTGGTGCAGATTGGATCATCCAGAGAATTAATCAATTAATTAGAAAACCGGAAAAAAAAACTCACTGTCATTGCCTCACTGGTTTTGAGAGGTTGAGGAAACGTCGATATGTGATTCACTGAGAGCCTAGAGGAGTTTGACAATTGAAATTGAAATTTGAAAGTGTTTACTATTTACTATTTAGGGGTTAGTGGAGAGTAAAATGAAGACTGAAGAGAAGAGAAAGGAGAGGCGCGGCGTGGGCAGCAACATTTTCTTTTTATACTAGGGTGTAGGGACCCTTTTTTTTAACTGGTCCAGTTCATCCAGTTTTTGTACTGCAAAACCAAACCGAACCGGGGTTTTTCCTGCATAATCTAATCGGTTTTATTTTTCAGTTCGGTTTTTTTGGTTAATTTTTTATCGGTTTACTTGATTTTTTGGTTTTTTTGAACACTCCTACTTTTATTATCTAAATTGCGTTAGCCATAAAATCAGTAGAGAAACTATTTTTTATATTTTATTTATATAAAGGTGGTATAAATTTTTTTTGCCTGAATTAAAAAATTATATTGATCCAGGATATATAAACTATAATGTTTTTTAAAATAAAAATAAAATGAAAAAATAAATAAGTTACGAGAGGTTTTTGTTTTTAAAATTATCCCATTTATTTTTGATAAATTGTCGAAAAGTGGGACTGGAATCCTGTTGTATCCACAAGGCTATTATGAATGGGCCAAGGCCTAATCTGGAAGTCCATATCTGTAGTAGTATTCGGGCTTTTGCAAACCATGGTTTCATAACTGAAAACTGAAAAGGTACACTGAAAAAACCTTTTCTAATTGGCGGGAAAGAAGAGAAAAATGAGCTCCTCGGCGATAGAGGCAGATGCTTTGCTAACTCCGAGCATTGTCGAGGCTCTCTCTCACCGTCCGATGGAATCGTTATCAGGTCCACTACAACACTTCTCTTTCTCTTTTGATTTTATTGTCATAAAAAAACTCTAGGGTGTAATGTAACCAGTACCACACTCCAACACGTCACAGTCCGACCCATTCTTTTTCAATTTATCACACTGTTATCACGATCAGGACGCAGTAGTAATTTATCGGAACACAGCATCGTTTTGATCGTTGAAGAAACCTGCTGTCTCCAAGCCAAAGTTGATCTTCAAAAGGAGTTGATCATGATTTCTAACTCACAACTGATTTCTAACTTGCTATGTTTGGTTGCTGGGTTCATTTCATAGCAGACTTGAAGGAAATAATCTAGTAGCAGTGATTATCTGGGATAGTATCCTACTTTGACTAAATGAGTCCTCGAATTAACTTGATGTCTAACCCTGACTAATAATTTGTTGTTGTGGAGAATCTTGGCATGGAGAAGAGGATTGAAGTTTCTGGATGTTAAAGTTTGTAGATTTGGGGGATTATCCTGATTTTTGTTTTCAATTACTTCTTAACAACCAAACAAATTATGAATTACTTTTAGATATTATGGGTGAAACGCAGGTGAAGGAGATTGAAGAGTCATGGATTGTGATCCCATGAAACCTAAGATCTTCCTTTCACAATTTTTTCATGGTTGAAAAAATAACTCCAGTCATCAAAAGCAAGAATATGTTTTGTTAGGTTGGAGGGTTTTTCACTGTGAATTTAAAGTCCCTAACACACAAGAGGCTCTCCTGTTTATTTGGTAAAAGTTATCATAAGCTGTCAATTTACGCAATGATCCAAGTAATTTATGCATCTGGATTTAGTATCAGCCGAGATTCTGCTGTAACCTATGTCTCTATCTATATCACAGGCCAGCAGAGTGACTAGATGGCTGCATCTATGCGAGAATCAAGACTAGAATCCCAGATTTAGCTTCACAGTTAAGATATTCTATTCTCCATGCCAGTAATGCATGCATGTGCCATGGAAAACAGAAAGATGTGGCAAAATTTGCTTGCATCATGCATGCTTCTTTTACCTGATAGCTTATTCTATTTCACTAATTGTCTGGAGATTTGGTATCTTCGACCAAATACTTTTAGTATTGCGGTGGGAGAACCACTACATTATCAAACAAGCATTTATTCTGTATAATTGCCTGGTGGAATTGTTTTTTCTTGCAAAATGAGATTGATAATCCTAGGTCAATCTGTCAAGTAAAGAGAAAAAAAAAAAAAAGTATATCTACCCCTCTTGTATAATTTGTCGGCAAGAAAATACCAAGAAATTCTCTCCCATTAATTGGGGGAAACGAGAAATAAAATAAATAAATATATAAGGGATCTCCATCTCTTTTGTATAATTTAATACAAAGCAACTCAAAAAGATTTGGGAATGTTTGAAGGGAATTGAACCCGACGTGAAACGAACACGCAACCTTCTGATCTGGAGTCAGACGCGCTACCATTGCGCCACGGATCCCATTGATGTAGAATGGTAGTATAAAGTTATATATATATATATCTTTTTAACTTATGAAGTGATCCCATTCCAGATTCTTTTTTTGTTTGAGAAAAAACTGTCGAAGCGCTTTTGCCAAGATAGCTCGATAGGAAGGTCTTATCTGCAGAGTCTATAGTGTAAATTATTTTGGGTGAATTGAAAAATATTTATATTTAACAACTAGAGGGTCTGAGAGCCTGCTACCTTCATCACAGAAAGAGGGTCAATATTTGCTTTTCACTTTGACATTCACGAAGAAGATCTTTTAAAAGTGTCCTACGTACCTTGACTTTGTCATTCTAGCTGTTAATGTTGTTTTTGTATCACTTTGACATCAGTATAGATCATTTTAAGAGTACTTCGTGAACTTTATCATTTGAGTGTCGATCTCATCTCTTCCTATCACTTTGAAGTTAATTCATAGAAATCATTTTAGGCATGTTGTCTTCACTTTGTCAATTTAGTTATTGATTTTTACTCTGCGATGTCATATCCACCTGTTTGTTTTCTTAAAGGTTTTTCAAGCTTTTAGGTTGTTTAGATTATCAACGAGGTAACCAAATTTCTACCCTTAGACTAAAGAGATACAAGAAGAAATTCTCTCACAATCTTTCATATATAGGGTGGGTTTCGATCTGAGTGGAAGTCTAATTAAACATCGATAAACACTTGCCACGTGAAACTTTTTTTTTCTAATCTTATAAGGTGGAGCTCAAGTCTGCAGTTTTTTTTTAATTTTTAATATGAAATGTGTGGAGGCTTGAGATAACCATGCATATCTAATCCAAAATTAAAAATTAAAAAATTAAAGACAATAAATAAATGACTTGAATTTAAATGGACTAAGAATAACAACTTGAATTTAGATGACTTGAAAATAAATATATATAATAATTTGCCTAAAATAAAAGAGGCAAGTAATTAAAGAATCATAATTAAGAGGAAAGAAACATGTATCATGCTTATTTCTATTCTCAGTGGAGTTGAAGTTGTTCTGTTGTTGCTTCTCAACATCTAAGACTTTTAAATTATAGAGTATTAAAAAAATTGCAACTTAGTTCTTGAAAGAGACTACGAATCCTAAGAAAAATATAATGATTAGTGTTGACTATATTTAAAGAGAAACAAAAATCATATAAAAATGTTCTTTAAAAAAATTAGCTTATATGTTTTTATTTTTAAGTTCAATTCTTGCATGGCATTATATGCCGAGTTATTTCATAAATTTATTTTAAGTCGGGTCTTTTATGTGAATTTAGAATTAATTTGAGGTATTAATTCATCGCATTTTATTTGATTTTGAGCATTTGTATCCCAAAATCAGCAAGGTGGGAAAATTGGGCTGATTGGCCCATTTCATTTTATTTTGAGTCAAGCCTCTTTATTGAGTTTTAGAGTTAATTGATAGATTGGAAACAGAAAACTTGGATCGTATAAGGACCTAATTGTGAAAACATTTATGTAAGAGCTTAATTGGGATATGAGATCCACTCAGGGGATGAAATTGTTTTCGCTCCGATAGAGAACTGACGCGGGTAAAAGAGGCCACGCCAACTCTGTATTGGCGGGAAAATCCCTAAGTAACAAAAGAAAAAGAAAATCCCTAATTCCTCAATTCCAGCAACCAACCAGGAATTCATTCTATCACTCAATTACCCTATACTATGGATATCAATGATGGAGAAGAAGAGGATTTTGAGTTCTCAAGGAACTACTTTCTAGCAAAAGAATTAGCTGGGTCGGGTAAGAAATCAACCCGCAAGATTTCTGATATCAACGTCGTCGATGAACAGGTCGCTCACCACTTTCTTTATCATTATTTTCTTTAGTTCCCTTTTATTATTAATTGGTTTGATTAAATATTAATTGGTTTAAAAAGTTTTGTTTTTTTAATATTGCAGGAGCTAAGAGCGGCAGCAGCTAATATTGAGCTAAAACATGAGAAAGAGATTAATTCTCTTGTTAATAGTTATAAGAGCTTGTATCCTAAATGGGTTTTTGAACTCAGGTAATTAGTTAAGTTATTGCAAGTATTTGTGAAATTGTAGTATTCGATGAAATGGGCACGATTTATTTGATGGAATAAACTGGCACGAAGAGTAGTAAGTTAGGCACAGATAGCAAACTGAAACCCATTTCGAGGAAAAAAAAGAAGAAAAAACGATATGGCCTCAAGTTTGGATTTGAGAGTTTAGTTGATCTTTTTTAGTGGGTATTGGTTAGTTTTATGTACTTAGTTTTTCATATACATTTTAGATAATTTTATGAAAATAATGGGCACCATCCCTTTGATTCTTTGTTATGAATTTTCTTTTTGAGGATTATTTGCACTAATTTATGATTCTTTACTATGAATTTAGGTGTGGATTTGGCCTTCTAATGTATGGTTTTGGATCGAAGAAGGTACTGATTGAAGATTTTGCTTCTACAGCATTAACCGAGTATTCTGTTGTAGTCATCAATGGGTATCTTCAGTCAATTAATCTAAAACAGGTAATCTACCTGGGTGCCTTTTGTTGATACTTGAACTTATTTATCGATTTACACATTGATATTGCCAGGTTCTTAATTGCTGATATAACATTAAAATGATTCCTTGGCTTGGAAATTCAAGCCAGGCATAATACAGTGGAGTTTATGCATGATACACTGGCCACCATTTTCTTTGTGCTATGCTAACTACCGTAACATCATGACTGTAGGTGGTCATTGCTTTAGCTGAAATTTGGTGGGAAGAGTTGAAAACCAAACGAAGGACTTCTTCAGGGGTTTCATCTAAATTTAAACAGCCTTTTAATTCTCAGTCTATGGATGACCTTCTTGCATTTTTGCATGAATCAGACGTGGAGGAAAATGATTCTTTTGTGTGCATTGTTGTTCACAATATTGACGGGCCTGGATTGAGAGACTCTGAAAGTCAACAATATCTTGCGCGACTTGCTTCTTGTTCACATATCCGCATTGTTGCCTCTATTGACAATGTTAATGCACCTCTTTGTGAGTATATCTTATTATAGCTAGTTATGTGCAAACACAATGGCTAGTTGGGGCAATCTGCCAAGTTAAATTGTTTTAAATTTTATTTCTATGGCTCCATCCTATGGTTCTCAGAATTAGGTTAAACATATTTCCTAAATAGCGAAACATTTCATATCATGATTTCTCTGGGTGCCTCAAAAAACGATCCATGTTTTATGTTAACATTTAGACTTGTTTGCAACTGCTTTGTTGGGAGATGAAGGTCTAAATAGGATGGTCCCCATTGGCATATAGGGTTAGCATTAGGGTGTGAAAATTGTTCCAAGTGTCTTCTGAATGATGGTGAACCCTCAATTCTTGCCTCAGTTTCACTTTCATTTTGTTTCTATGCCATGGATAAGATGTAAATTTTCATTTTTCTGTCCTTCTATGATTAAAGAACAGAAATCTTTTTGGAACGCTTTAGTAATTTTTTTTCCTTGGTTCATCTTATACATTTATGATTTACCGTCCTATTCCAATTGTCTAGGACCCTAATAACTGTACTGGGTTTTTTTTTGGCAGTGTGGGATAAGAAGATGGTTCACACCCAGTTTAATTGGTTCTGGTATCATGTTCCTACCTTTGCACCTTATAATGTTGAAGGAATCTTTTTTCCTTTGATTCTCGCTCACAGCAGTACAGCTCAAAGTGCCAAAACAGCTGCAATAGTCTTACAGAGTCTGACACCCAATGCCCAAAGTGTGTTCAAAATTCTTGCAGAATATCAGTTGTCTCATCCTGATGAAGAAGGCAAGTGACTACGCATGATGTGGAGCATTATGTTTCATGGTTGAAATCTTATATGCTCCATTTGATTTGTCATTTTTCAGGCATGCCAGTTGATGCTCTGTATACAACTGCTCGAGAGCGCTTCCTTGTGAGCAGCCAGGTCACATTAAACTCTCATTTGACAGAATTCAAAGATCATGAGTTAGTAAAGACTAGACGACACAGTGATGGCCAAGATTGCTTGCACATCCCGCTTTCAGCGGATGCCCTTGAAAAGTTGCTTTCTGAGATCATCAATAGTTCTGACTAAGTTTGTAAATGTATTTCGCATCCTGCTTGCTGTGGATGCCCTTGAAAAGCTGCTTTCTGAGATCAATACAATATACCTGGTACGTGCAACTCAGGTTGTAACTTGAATTAGTCTAATGATCAACTCTTAATTTCGATCTCTAGCATGCTGGCAACCTATTGCAGCAGTTCGCATGAAAAAACTACATTGTATCTTCGATAGCCTTTGGAGAAACCTTTTTGCTTGTATCTTGATGTTTCCCTTAAAATACCTCTGTATAATTCCATGTAAGCTTGACTATTCCGTTACCAGAAAGGAGCCCAATGCCAATTCTGGAGTACCATCTTAGTCCTTCGTTTCCCATTTACGTATCATCTGAATTTTATATGTGACGTTTAGTTATAATTTAAGGTGTGTGGTCATTTACTAATTACAGGATGCTATGTCGTTCGGTTCCTGTAACACAGTTGGTACTTGGGAGTCTCTTAAGCCATATGAATACTGCAGGCCATGTTTTGTGCTTCTTTTTTTCTCGAACTTAAATCTGCGTTATTGTTCCAGTACTTTTCTATATCATTTGGGCTATATATTCATAGCTTTATCAAGTCACAAACTGTTCTATTCGAGCACTTACACAGTTTGAGATTGGAATATCTATTAATTTTCTTTGGAACCTGGAGATGATAGAAAATCAAAATACCACAAATCAAAGAGATGATTAGACAAGTTTATTCATGGAATCTTGATTCATGATTTATCAAAAAAAAAAAAAAAAGAATCTTGATTACTACAGCAAGGTCTGAATCGTTATATTTCACATAATGCAAGACTTTAGGGAATTTTATACAAGTACATACATGTACCAAGATTGATAGAAAAATTTGAAAAAGAATTACAATGGATAAAATCACACCAAAATGTGTTAAGGTCGGCTTAATTTTTCCTCACAAATCATGTTTCGCTCATAAATCCCTTTATAAGTAGTATTATTGTCCGCTGATCATATAAATGAGACCATAACGATGCCAAAGCACTTTACAAGAACTTCTACTTTTCAAATGCGATTGGGCTTGAGATTTACAGTTTTTGGATAGCTCATGATCCTTTATACGCATTGGATCTGGGCAAAAATAGCTGTGGGCCTTGAAGCTCGAATTAGTGCAAACAGTCCAAATTGAGCCTGTATAATCAAAAGCTCGACTTGGGTCTAGGGGTACCCTTGGTGGTCTAATACCTCAAGGGCACACACCATCGACATTGGTGCAAGGACATCTTGATGTCCTACTATGCCAGAAGGTATGCTATCCTTCGTTTAGGCTCGAGGGTGTTGATGGATGATGAAAATGTAGTAAAAAATTTCTTCAAATATATGATATACTAAATAAGAATAAATAGCTCTAGATTAGCCCTAGTTAAACTAGTTCAGAACCAGTGAGATTAGTTGAGGTACGTGCAAGCTGGTTCGGATACCCACATTAATAAAAAAAAATCAATAAATTGTATAGAAAAAAATAGTATACTATTTGAGGGTCTCCTACAAATACATGTCGCTATGGATACATATCTTAAGTGCAAGACTCTTCAGCAAACCTCTTATACATGAGATTAACGCAATAAATAACACTATATATATATATATGTTTTAATAAAAAAAAACTATAGTTTTTTCTAATTGATAATAAAATAATGGTCATTATTTGAGTTGGTGAGATTCCACTGAAGGACTTTTGTGTCATTTAGTTTTTGAATTTAATTCTTGAATTTTTAAAAGTAATCTTCATCTTAATTTTGTTATTCTTACAATTATTCTCAAATACTATATACAAGACATTTTAAAAAAAGTTAGCACTTAATAAATTAGTAGTCAATTATAAATTATTTTCTAAAGTTGTGTTAAAAGGATTATCGTAAATTTTCTAGTTGAATTTATGACTTTGACACCTTTCCTTGTTAAAGCCACAAGGTTCAAAAACTTATTGTGATATTTAAAGATGAGATTAGGGCTCCGTTTGTTTGCAGGAAAGTAATTTTTTTTTGGAAAGTAAATTCTGGGAAAAGTGAATTTCAGAAAAGTATTTTTCGATATTTAGTAGTGTTATGGAAAATAAACTGGAAAATATTTTCCAGTGTTTAGTTGTGTTATGGAAAATGAACTGAAAAATAATTTATTAATGAATTAATTTTTTTTTCAAGTTTATCTAATATATATAAAATATTTAATATAAAATATTTAATCACTTACAATTGTCATAACCCAATTTTTGACCTTTTTTATTTTTATTATTAAAAAAAAGATGATGAAAAATAAAAATAAAATAAATGAAGAATGAATTAAAATTTGGGTTAAGGGCAACATGATTGGAAGTTTAAAGATTTAATTAAGCTCTTGACTAGTTTAATTAATTAAATCAAGGGTTTAATTGGAGAATTGATTTAATTAAAATTTAGATTATTTTAATTAATAAAATCAAGAATTTAATTGAAGAATTAATGAGTTTGAGGACTTAATTAAACTTTGATTTAATCAAAAACCCAGGACTTAAATAAAATAAACCGAGAGAACCGGCTTCGTCTTCAAGCAGCAGACCACAGGTAATCTCTCCTTTGCATTTTAATTCACTGCTACTGTGACAATAAGTGAATTATAATTCATTAGGAGGCGTGCGCACAATCACGCGGTGGAAATGGTTGTGGGAGTGATGTGATGTTTAATAATGTTGTTTGTGCACGATTTGTTACCCGAATACAACCTGAGATGAGAGTGATGTGCCCTTTTAATAATGTTTTGCGTCATTTTCTTGTACTCGCAATACACCCCTGTACATGTTTAAGTATTGTGATTGTGGTTATTTTTTAAATAATTTTTTGTGTTAAAATATATATTAATGATATTTTTTTAATTTTTAAAAATTATTTTTGATATTAGCACATCAAAATAATACAAAATATATTAAATTTTTTAAAAACGCGGTTTACACCGCGTTCCCACACTGTATCTGAGTTGAAACTTAGGCATAAAGATGTTACATGTTGCTCATCAACTACTTATGACTTGTGTCCTCCCATTATCTCTCACCATGGCCACCTCTTTCTACAGTTTCCAAACTCTGAATCTCTATGTCATTTCCTTCCTGCTGCTGCTTCCTCCACCCTCTGCCAATTCAATTTCCTTTCAAAGAACACGATTTGACCCTAGTGACACCAGCATTATCTGTGAGGGAGGTGCATCAGCTCATGTTGGAAGGATTGAATTCAATAGTGACACTTATATGTGTCAAGTTGGTCGAGCCATTTATGCCAAGAAGGTGCCTCTCTGGGACTCTTCCACTACAAGGCTGACCGACTTCAGTACCCATTTCTCTTTTGACATCGACATTGAAGGTCGTACTTCTTATGCAGCCGGATTTGCTTTCTTCATCGCTCCTGTTGAGTTTCACATACCCCCGAATTCAGCTGGAGGTTTTCTGGGCTTATATAACATCACCACTAGTGACTCTCAACAGAACCATATTGTCCACATTGAATTTGATTCTTTTGCGAATCCTGAATGGGATCCTCCAATTCAACATGTTGGGATCAATAACAACTCAGTTTCCTCGGCCACATACACCTATTGGAATACCTCCTTGCACAGCGGCGATACTGCTGATGTGTGGATCACTTATAACTCCACTGCAAAGAATCTGACGGTTTCTTGGAAGTATCGGACAACTTCAACTCCTCAAGAGAATACAAGTCTTTCCTACATTATTGATCTCAGGGAGGTTCTTCCTGAGTGGGTCACGATTGGGTTTACAGCTGCTACTAGTAACCTTATAGAGCGGCATGCGCTTCAGTCATGGGAGTTCAGTTCTACCCTGGAGATGAGTGAAACAAGCGGAAAGAGTGCTAAAAATATAAAACTCGTGGTGAGTCTGACAGTTTCAGGAGCTGTTTTGATTATTGTGATTGCTGTAGTATCTGGAATTTTGTGGAGACGGAAGTTGGTAAGGAAGAAAACAGCGGAGACGGTGAACTTAACATCAATCAACGATGACCTTGAAAGGCGTGCTGGTCCGAGAAGATTTTCCTATAAAGATCTTGTTTCAGCTACCAACAACTTCTCTGCTGAGAGGAAGTTAGGGGAAGGAGGGTTTGGGGCTGTTTACCAAGGGCAATTGACTGGTATAGATACGGCAGTTGCTGTGAAAAAAATCTCAAGAGGTTCGAAACAGGGGAAAAAGGAATACGTCACTGAGGTGAAGGTCATTAGCCAGTTGAGGCATCGGAATCTAGTGCAACTCATAGGTTGGTGTCATGATAGAGGTGAGTTTCTCCTTGTCTATGAATTCATGTCAAATGGTAGCCTTGATTCTCACCTTTTTGGTAAGAAGATTCCTCTCACATGGACAGCAAGATACAGAATAGCTCTTGGATTGTCCTCTGCTTTGCTTTATCTTCATGAAGAGTGGGAGCAGTGTGTGGTGCATCGCGATGTAAAATCAAGCAACATAATGCTCGATTCAAGTTTTAATGTCAAGCTCGGTGATTTCGGGCTAGCTCGACTCATGGACCATGAGCTAGGTCCGCAGACTACAGGTTTGGCAGGAACTCTAGGTTATCTGGCTCCAGAATATATAAGCACAGGTCGAGCTAGCAAGGAGTCTGATGTATATAGTTTTGGCGTGGTTTCTCTAGAGATTGCTACTGGAAGGAAAGCAGTTGATGCCATTGAACAGAATTCAGAAATGAGCTTGGTAGAGTGGATTTGGGATCTTTATGGAACTGGAAAACTCAACTTGGCTGTCGATGAGAAACTTCAGTCTGAATTTGATGAGAATCAAATGGAGTGCTTGATGATTGTTGGGTTGTGGTGTGCTCACCCTGATCGCAATATAAGACCCTCGATAAGGCAGGCAATTCATGTTCTAAACTTTGAAGCACCATTACCAAATCTTCCCACAAAGATGCCTGTTCCCCTGTATCATGTGCCTACACCATCGCTTAGCTCCGGTGAGCCCTTGATATCACACTCAATGGATGTGGGTCGTTAATCATGGCTTTTCACTTGTAATATCCAATAATGTAGATAGAGAGATGAGTGCCGAGATGCTTAAATAGATCTTCTTTTTCATTTGGTCCAGTTCTTAGGGCACCTTTGTATAGCAGCTGCCATGGGAGATCTTTCTCTCCTCAAATAAACCTTTTCATTCAGTCTTATTTTCTAAATAAAGGTATTCCTTGCTATAAAAGAATAGAGTCCCATTACAGTGTTTAAACAACTGTCTTTTTAAGCAGATCCTTGATGTGCTGTAACTGAAAACTGTAGTTATGATTTTTGCCTCCGCGTCTCGCCGGTGAGCTTGGACGGAAAAGGCTTATGTATCGGGTGGTGGTACGGAGGCCTTCCTGCGATGGATGTGCTGTGGGCTGGATCCTGTATATTGACTTTAAGGCTTATTATGTACACGTATGTAGCTTGTTGTTCATGGCAAATCGTGTACATATGTAAACTTAATATGCATAGATTTTTTATCAATAAATATAAAATGTATGGATAAAATTATACAAAATACACATATTATTAGGTGAAAATTATTAAATTTTATTTATATATGTGCTATATTCATTAATTTAATTTATAAATAATGT
This sequence comes from Populus alba x Populus glandulosa, assembly GCA_033617975.1. Classification (NCBI taxonomy): domain Eukaryota; kingdom Viridiplantae; phylum Streptophyta; class Magnoliopsida; order Malpighiales; family Salicaceae; genus Populus; species Populus alba x Populus glandulosa. Next base: position 13,893,009 of record CM066145.1, on the reverse strand, counting down.
GTAGATATAATCTATCTAATAACTATTTCTGGTCCACTCAGAATAAACCCGAGCACATGCAGGATGCAGATGCATACAATTTTATTTTACTTTTGTTAGGCCTCCACTCAATACCCTCGACAAGATTAGACAAGTTGAGGTGAGGTCGGGTCAGCTCACGGCAAACATTTTTTCTTGGTTTCAACCAACCAGCTAGCTACTCTTCCTTCTTTGTTAAGGCAAAAAATAATAACAATAAAAAAAACAACAATTCTTCTTTCGTTTCTTTACTCTACACGCTCCCTTTGTAAGCATGCGGCCAACAAACTTTCTGTTTTTCTTTTCTTATTTTTTTATAATTTAATATTTACAAAACACTGCCTACCGCTGCCTTAGGCATTTTTATTTTTAAAAAAAATGGGCAGAGGGAGTTATGTAGTACAATAATTATAGGTGTCCAAGTTGTGTTTGAAATAAATTAATAGATGGTTATCTTGTTTCTAATTGTTATGTAATTACCAATTATTTATGATTTCTTTTTAAAAAAATGGGATACAGTTAAATTTAATTGGATTAATAGATAAAATTTCAATCCTGTGAGTGGTTTTCTAGCACAAATTTGCGAGGTCACATAATACAAGCATAAATTTTAATCGATAATCCTGTATGCACGTATTTAATTTACTTCAATTTTGTTGTTATATATATATATATATATATATATTAGTTTTTGGATGTTAGATTTGTTTTTTTACTTGAAAATATATTTAATTTTTTATTTTTAATATTAGTAAATCAAAATAATTTAAAAATACTAAAAATATAATTTAAAATAAAAAATGTAAATTTTTCTAGGCTACTACATCTAGATTTGCACTCTTTATAACTTTTTTTCTTTCTATATATTATATATTTTTTCTTCCTATATTTATTAATTTAAACATTTGAATATCTCGTATTCTAACAAAGAACTGTTTTTTCAAGAAAAACCACCCCCACAAGCGTAGAACATAGCCATGAAAAGTCCAATTTATATCTAAAGTTCTTTCATAACTTCGTAAACATTTTTGCTTCTAGTTCATATGCGTAAAGTAAGGCTTCTGGTTAACTGCTTTCTCTTCCAATAATGAAACAGTACTGCTATCGTTTTCATCTATGATGGCTTCTTTTTCAATAATTTTGCCCCTGTAAAGTCATTTTTAAAATCATGGTTTTGGGATTCTCACGGAGATTTTTAATCTTTGTCGGCTTCATGTTAAGGACCATTGTTTTATTTATTTATTAATATGAATTTTCGAGTTAGTTTTATAGTAACTCAATTAATCATATATATTTTTAAATTAATGATTATATAAATCTTTAATAACTCTAAATTTTATAAAATTCGAAATAATGATCTCTTGAAACAAACTAAACTATAATCATTTTTTGCTATCGCAGGGAATAATAATCTGATCGCTTTTGTGCCCAGTATAAACTCTTGTCATTATTATTCAAAATTAATTATGATGAGATTATAACCAGAACATCAAACTATCTTGATTTCGGATAATAAGGAAAATCTATTCAAATAGAACTAATAATTTTTTTTCTTTGAAAAATCCTTGTATAAAATAAAAAAAGAATTTAATCAAGTTTAAGAATGCATTTATAAGAGGGTTAATTCCAAGCTGAGTTATTTATAAAATACATTTTACAACAATAAAGCTAGCATGGGTGGTGATTTGGTCCATTATTAATCGTCTCTGTTGGCCACTCCTATATATTTTTCTCATTATCTTTTATTCCTGATATAGATATTTTGGCGGAGGCAATAATGTATCTCTCTAGTCTACGAAAATTATTTTCCTTTTGTTTTCATGAAAAAACGGAACATCTAATGTCATTAATTCTCAAATAAGTAATGCGTCAACCCAGTTATATTATATAATGAGTTCAAAATATGAGGAAAAGTATTTTTTATTTAAAAATATATTAAAATAATATTTTTTATTTTTTAAAAATTATTTTTAATATTAATATATCAAAATAATTTAAAAATATCAAACTCCTGTAACTCTAGGCTAAATGGCTCCAGAATATATAAGCACAGGTCGAGCTAGCAAGGAGTCTGATGTATACAGTTTTGGCGTGGTTTCTCTAGAGATTGCTACTGGAAGAAAAGCAGTTGATGCCATTGAACAGAATTCAGAAATGAGCTTGGTAGAGTGGATTTGGGATCTTTATGGAACTGGAAAACTCAATTTGGCTGTCGATGAGAAACTTCAGTCTGAATTTGATGAGAATCAAATGGAGTGCTTGATGATTGTTGGGTTGTGGTGTGCTCACCCTGATCGCAATATAAGACCCTCGATAAGGCAGGCAATTCATGTTCTTAACTTTGAAGCACCATTACCAAATCTTCCCACAAAGATGCATGTTCCTCTGTATCATGTGCCTACACCATCGCTTAGCTCCGGTGAGCCCTTGATATCACACTCAATGGATGTGGGTCGTTAATCATTTTTATTTGTAATGGTAATATTTTTATTTTTATTTTTATATACACTTTTCACTTGTAATATCCAATAATGTAGATAGAGAGATGAGTGCCGAGATTATTTTTATTTTTATTCAAGGAAATTCTATTCCTGGAAAGTGTATTTTATGGATCCAAGTGAGTGAGTAAAATCCCGGTTATTCCAGGCTCTTACAAGAAGTGCACGCCTTGACTCGAACTCGAGACCTGCTATACAAATTCCAAACCCTTTGCCACCACGCTACCCATTAGAGATGATGAGTGCCGAGATGCTTAAATAGATCTTCTTTTTCATTTGGTCCAGTTCTTAGGGCACCTTTGTATAGCAGCTGCCATGGGAGATCTTTCTCTCCTCAAATAAACCTTTTCATTCAGTCTTATTTTCTAAATAAAGGCATTCCTTTCTGTAAAAGAATAAAGTCCCATTACAGTGTTTAAACAACTGTCTTTCAAGCAGATCCTTGCTGTGTTGTAACTGAAAACTGTAGTTATGATTTTTGCCTCCGCGTATCGCCGGTGAGCTTGGACGGAAAAGGCTTATTTATCGGGTGGTGGTACAGAGGCCTTCCTGCGATGGATGTGCTGTGGGCTGGATCCTGTATATTGACTTTAAGGCTTATTATGTACACCAAAGGCCTTCGGGGCCTGGTTTGACTTTCTAGTTGGATCACAATTGGCAGCTGTTTCTTTTGTCTTCGTGCTGAGCCCCTCGGGATCTTGCAAATGACTGCCATCATGCCATGGCCACTTCGATCTTGCTTCACATTCTATCATAGAAGCATTAATATCCCTATCACAACAAGAATCAACGGCATTTTTGTTTTTCGTATTTTTAGTTTTTATAACAATGAACTGATGGAATTGCCTTTTTTTTAAATAAAAAAAAAAGTTGGCTTCAAAGATATTTTTGTAATTTTATTATGGTTTTTTTTAATTAATTTTAAAATTTTAAATAATATTAAAAACAAAATTATACGAGTCAGCATAAAATGTGAATTCTCAATGATATCATCCACGATGATAATAGAAGTGGCGTGTCATCCTTTTCGCATTGATAAGGCGCATGTGGATGTTGAAGGTGTGATAAGGCTCTAATGATTTTTGTTTCTTTTCCTTTTTTTTTCTTCTCTTATAGTCTAAATATTCATGTCAACACTTCTAAAAATTGATTGTATCTTCCAGTTTTTATTTTTATCAATTTTAACCATTATTTTTTTTACTACTTGTTTTGTTTTTAATGTTTTTTAATTTTTTAAGAAAATTTATTTCTAGACATTTTATTTCATTTAATTTTTCTATCCAATCTGATCCTAATTCTTTTGATTAGTATTTTTTGTGTTTTATTTTTTTTTTTAATTTATTTTTTTTCAATTTTATCCCTTATCATTTTATTTCATTTAATTTTTTTATTCAATCTTGGTCATCATTCTTTTGATTATTATTTTCTTGATTTGTTTTTTTTATTTTGTCTCTCTATATTTTATTTTATTAATTTTTTATTGCTTTTTTTTATTAATTTATTCCCTAACTATTTTTTTTCATTGTTTTGATTACTATTTATTTATTTTTTAATTTTTTATAATTAAAAAATTTACCTCATGATTTTTTCATTTATGTTTTTTTACAAGATAATCTTGATCTAATGATATAGGTCATATATTAGATCTAAATTAATTCTAGTTATTGTCACCTAAATATTTTTTTATATTAAAAAGATAACATGCATGCAGCATAACACGTATAATCTATCTAGTTGGAGACTAAAGAGCAAAACTAGAAATTGTTGTTCATGGCAAAGCGTGTAGATATGTAAACTTAATATGCATAGATTTTAGATCAATAAATACAAAATACATGGATAAAATTATATAAAATACAAATAATTATTATATATATCTTATATTCATTAATTTAATTTATAAATAATGTGTAACTATAATCTATCTAATAATTATTTCTGGTGTGAGGGACAACCTCCACTGATAATAAACCCGAGCACATGCAGGATGCATCCAATTTTATTTTATTTTTGTGAGGCCTGCACTCAATACCCTCGACAAGATAAGACAAGTTGAGGTCAGGTCGGGTCAGCTCACGGTCAAACATATCTTCTTGGTTTCAACCAACCAACTAGCAAAAAATAATAACAATAAAAAAACAACAACTCTTCTTTCGTTTCTTTACTCTACACGCTCCCTTTGTAAGCATGCGGCCAACAAACTTTCTGTTTTTCTTTTCTTAATTTTTTTACAATTTAATATTTACAGAACACTGCCTACCGCTGCCTTAAGCATTTAATATATAAAAGAGGTTAGAATTGCGGTGAATATTGTTTTTTAAAGTATTTTTTTATTTAAAAATATATTTAAATAATTTTTTTTATTTTTAAAAGTTATTTTTAATATTAGTAAATTAAAATAATTTAAAAATACTAAAAAAATAATTTAAACTAAAAACTGTAAATTTTTCTAGGCCACTACATTTAGATATGCACTCTTTATAACTTTTTTTTTCTATATATTATATATTTTTTTCTTCTTATATTTATTAATTTAAACATTTGAATATCTCGTATTCTAACGAAGAACTGTTTTTTCAAGAACAACCACCCCCACAAGCGTAGAACATGGCCATGAAAAGTCCAATTTATATCTGAAGTTCTTTCATAACTTCGTAAACATGTTGCTTCTAGCTTATATGCGTAAAGTAAGGCTTCTGGTTAACTGCTTTCTCTTCCAATAATGAAACAGTACTGTTATCCTTTTCATCTATGATGGCTTCTTTTTCAAGCATTTTGCCCCAATAAAGTCATTTTTAAAAGCATGGTTTTGGGATTCTCTCGGAGGTTTAATCTTTGTCGGCTTCAAGTTAACTATTATGGAATCATTGTTTTTTTTTTAAATTAATATAAATATTCAGACCAGTTTACGTATATTTTAATTAATTTTACAGGTTTTGAAATTATCAACCATATAAATCTCTAATAATCTCGAGATTTATAAAACTCGAATCTTATTGTTTTTATGCACTATATAAACTCTTGTAATTATTATTCAAGATTAATTATGATGAGATTATGAACTAGAACATCAACCTATCTTGATTTCTGATAATAAGAAAAATTTATTCAAATAAAATTAGTAGGTTTTTTCTTTGAAAATTCCTTGTAAAAAATAAAAAAAGAATTTAATCAAGTTTAATAATGCATTTATAAGAGGGTTAATTCCAAGCTGAGTTATTTATAAAATACATTTTACAACAATAAAGGTAGCATGGGTGGTGATTTGGTCCATTATTAATCGTCTCTGTTGGCCACTCCTATATATTTTTCTCATTATCTTTTTTTCCTGATATAGATATCTTGGCGGAGGCAGTAATGTATCTCTCTAGTCTACGAAAATTATTTTCATGAAAAAAGGGAACATCTAATGTCATTAATTCTTAAATAAGTAATGCGTCAACGCAGTTATATTCTTATGTTATCAGGGGCGTCGATCTTGTTTAATTTTTGTTATTTAAAATAATTTTTGAAAATTTTAAAAATTATTTTAATATGATAATATAAAAATAATTTTTTAAAATAACAAAATATTTTAAAAAATAACAGGGAATTCCCTCGTAAAAACACCCCGGTTGTCACTTCTTTCTGTTAGAAACTTGGGCACAACTTTCCAGCGATGAACGTACCTTTCTTTTAGGCAGTGACGTCACGTCACGTCATGATTTGATTAAAAGTCCACTAATATCGTGCATCAAGGCATTTTCCCTCCCACAAAGAACGGCAACGGTGAGTCAATGAGGGAAACGTTGCCGCAAAGACAAAAGAAATGAATGTACGGTGGACTACGAACGAAGTGGCCCGCCTATTGATTTGACAGTATCGGTCCATGTGGGTTTGGAGTTGAATGGTGTATAATTTATAATATTTTTTATTTAGTAATATATTAAAATAATATTTTTTATTTTTAAAAAATACTTTTAATATCATTATATTAAAATAATTTAAAAATATATAAAAAATTAAGATATATATTATTGGTTCCAGGATAGATCATCAAGCAATGGGTCCCGCACTTCCATGTGCTAACGGAGCCCAGTTGAGAGAAGAACAGCGTTGGAACTTCATTTATCAATTTGTAAACGTTGCACTATTCTCCCGGTGTGACCATTAGCCACCTAAATATGATTGTAATTAATAAAACATCATCAATCAATTATCCTTTTTTATATTTAAAGACGTCTCAACATGGATCTTATATTCCACAATTAATATTAATTACATATTCTTGGAGATTTAAAGATATTCTAACGCATTTATAATAAATCGAGTCAAAGCCTATAGTATTTTTAAAATAAAATAAATTAAACATAAATATCACATATCTGAAATTAATTTAATGTATTTTTTTTAAAAAAAAATTAGTTGACAGCAGTTGTCGATTAATTGGTATAATCAACCAGAAACTCCTATCAGACTAATTTTCTTTTCTTTCTAATTTTTATAGAATAGTATCACCATCGGTGGTTCTGGAAGAAGATGATTGAACACGGAAATAAAGTTCATGGTCTATATTAAAAAGGATTAATCTATATAATATTTGAAAAAGAAAAACACAAGTTCTAGATGCGCACCAACAAGCATGATTATAGCTACAGTGGACTATACAAAACAATATTTTACTTTAGTTAAAAACAAAAGGGTCTAGACATGCAGACACCGTTTGTTACACATTCTTAAAAAAATTAAATTTTTTTATTGTTAAAATTTATTATAATTTTTATGTTTTGGATTGTTTTGATGTGTTAATGTTAAAAATAATTTTTAAAACATAAAAAAATATTATTAATATATATTTTAACATAAAAAATTATTTAAAAAACAATCACACACCACTAAACATACTATATAAGTTTTTTAGGTGGCTTTTTTCCAGACAAAATTCACTATAAGTCCGAGCAGGAAACAACATTTTTTAAAGGGTCAGCCGTGTAGTGGATTTGGATCAACATAAATTGTTTATAGAAACTTGAGCTATGAGCTCTCGCTCTCGACTAGGAGGCTATGATAATACAAATATTATAGACACGCTAGTGCGAGGGCCTATGCGCTTTATAAACTGAAAGTACCACCTATCTTCTCTAGAAGATGACAAAACACACCACGAGGCACGAGTCATTAGCCTTAAATATGAAACGGTATCTCTTGAGAAGCTAGCCACGTAGTGGGTTTGGACCAACATATCATTGGTGCTATATACTATAATGTGTGTATATGTGATAATGCGTGCTATGTGCTCTTGGCTTCATGATACCGTTCCATACCAGCCTGTAGCTAGGTTGGGTCTAGGTAGCTTAAAAGGTACAAGTATCACATCTCTCTTGAGAAAAAACCAAAACCCCCCACCATGAAGCTATATGCTCGATCGTAGGGCGATGCTTTTAAGAAGCTAGTTATACAATAGATACCTGGCTCGACCAAGCAGGTTCACCCGAGACCCGAGCTACTCGGAGTTTTGGACAGGTTTTTATTAGTTAAAACCAAAGTTTGTAATTAGCCCAATGTAATTCAAGTGAGATTTAATTTTTATTTTTTTATTTTTTAAATAAATCTAAAATATATAAAATTAATTTATCAATACTTGACATCACATATTTTTTTAGTCTATATGAAATGTTTTTTTAACTTTATATATATATTTGGTCGGTATTCACCTGAAATATTAATTATATATATATATATATATCCATTCACATTAATTAAATTTTTTTATGAGATAATATTCACACACACAATGACACATGAAATATTTATTAATTTTTCTATATAAGATAGTTATATATTTTTTACATCTACATGAAATATTTTTAAATCTTTTATAAGATATATTAAAATTTTAATTTTTTTATATTTTTATATTTTTTTCGGATTGATTTAATCAACCGGTGTAATTAAAGACCCATCTTCTTAACTACATTAACTTTCAAGCCGTGTTTAATAACGAAGTCATTCAATGAATTTGAGCCACCATCGTAAACAAAATAAAAATAAAGCCATGCTCGCTAGTTAAACACATTATAAAAGAACGAGACAACGATGTGATTCTAGAGACACCAGGGGCTATGAATGTCATCATTACAAACATCCCCTTTTCGCACTGCTTTCTTCAGCTAGCTATCAGCAATGTGAACCAAGTTGTTTTAAATGTATATGCAAATGCCACAATGAAAGATGCAGCTTCCACAAATGAGAAGAATTTGTAGCTACTTTTATAATTTTGGTGATTGCTAATCATTATTTGGCATGGGTGGGGTATTATGGTAGACACAATTATTATTATTATTATTATTTTTGATGATTCTGGGTGTCTGAGCTAGCTTACGCGCAACACAACTAATCTCAGGGTCTACCGAACATCCTGCAAGCCCAATAGACAGGTAAGAAACCGCGGGGGTGACAGGTTGGGGCGCAGCGAGGATCGAACCCGGGACGGTCGCAAGGATTGGACTTGCAGTTGACCACTGGGCTAGACCCTCAAGTGCATTATTATTATTATTATTATTGGTGTTCAGATCAACTTACATGTTTTTCGATTAATTTTATGGATTATGAAGTTAACGATCGTAAATTTTTAATGATCATAATGTTTATAAAACTCAAATCGATAATATCTAAAAAGTAAATTATGAGACGTGATAAATTTACCAATGATGATTAGAATTGACACAATTATTATTATTAGTTGCCATTGCTTTGAAACTAGTTGATGAGGCGGTTCATAAGGCACAAAGTAAATGTAATTATTCATGTTAGCTGAAAGGGTTCAAGGTTGATTTCATGACAATAATAGTCTAACTGGTCTTCGCTTGGTGGAACTCCATGCACTTAATTACATTAATTGACAAAACAATTAAATTAATTAATTAATTAACTTAAATGCTGTTTTCTTTGTTTTTCTTCTTGGTTGGTAGGTTATTTAGGCCTCTCTGGTAGACTGGCTTCTTAAACAGGGAAAACTTGAAAATCAAAGTTTAGAGCTTATTGCCTGAAGTACAGCTAGGATACCGATAAAAAAAAATCTAACAACTTCATCGGTTGCATATGGACTGACAAGAACTAATAAACTGTAATTTACTTTGTTTAATTTTTTAATTAAATTATAAAAAGATTATAATGTATTTTGGTTGATTAATTTTCTTCGATTTTTATTTGATGTGATGATAAATAATATCTCATAATATAGATATATAAGCAAGAAATATTACAAAATAAATACATGTAAAATTCTTGAAATGGCTAGGAAAAAAGAAGAAGAGAAAGAACGAAACCTAACTGAAAAAAACAAACAATACACTATTTATCTTCATCTTGTCTCAACAATTTCTACGAAGATTTGCAGGAATCAAAGTATACCGGGACTATAATTGTGGTTATTTTTTAAAGTATTTTTTATTTAGAAATATATTAAAATAATATTTGTTAAAAATTATTTTTGACATTAGTATATCAAAATAATCTAAAAACACTAAAAAAATATTAATTTAAAATAATTTAAATTTTTTTAAAAACACTTTTAAAATACAAAAACAGGGCTCAACATGTTCACTAACCATCATAAAAAATCATCCCGGCTAGTTTTAACTGAAAAAAACATAAAAATTCTATCCTAAACCGTCTAAACACAAATATAATATTAACAGGTAATTCAAACCAGCAAATCAAAACAAAAATTCAAACTTTAAAGTTTTTAGATTTAAAACATTAAATCTCTATATCTCTCAAATCCCATGACTAGATTGTGTAGTTTTTGTGTTTATTAGTTCCTTGTGATGAGAGTTTTTATTTAATGGTACGTAGAATTGGCCCTTTTTGTGATCGCATTACGCCCGACCAGAAATTCATCTCTCTACGTTCTTTCTCTCTTTTCTTAATTTTTCTTCTTATTTTTATGGTTTTATTTTTATATTTTTGAGATTTTCAAATTTAATGGTGGAAATTGAATGTTGTAAAATCAATGTTACATGGGGATAGAGATGGGAATTTTGAAAAATTCTCAAAGAAAGTTTATTTTTTAAAACAATTTATTATTTATAGATGACATGTCCCAAACTATTCTCTATGTTAAAAAACTCACATATTAAGATTTTATTTAACACCAAGTGATTTGGGTTCTCTCACGTGTAAAACTCTATTTAAAAGATTTTATATAGAAAACTCCTTGCGATTTGAAGGGAAAAATGACTGTATGTTAATATAGTGTAAATATTATAAGTATCAATATGAGAACTTGCATAATAATTTCATGCAAATAATTAAAATTCATTTTTTATTTGTAAAACTGTAAAATAAAATATTTGTATAAAATAACTCCAGTGGATTAACAATGTAGATTTTGGGCTCATCTTGGTATGAAATTTTTTTCTCAAGAGTTTTATAAATGCAATAAAATTTGATGAGCCCTTTTAATAAAAACATTATTTTATAAAGAGATTTTAATAATTATAAAAAAATTATCAGTTACAAAATTTAACTGAAATTTATTGAGAATTCAAGTAGAGTTTGGTATTGTAATAATGATTGTTTTTTAAAATATTTTTCATTTAAAAATGTATTAAGATAATATATATTTTTTTAATTTTAAAAAATTATTTTTAATGTTAATATAATCTAAAAATATAAAAAAATAATTTTAAATTAAAAAACCCAAATTTTTATAAAACACGTTTAAACCTCCGCGTCACTACACGAAGCATCAATAATTCCAAACGGAAGGCATCCGCCATTCATTCATTGCACTGGGCTTTAGCAATGTGCAGCAGTTTTCTTGGTTATTTTTCAGATTAGAGTTATAATTGGTTTTTAAAATATTTTTTATTTAAAAATATATTAAAATAATATATTTTTTTATTTTTTAAAAATTATTTTTGATATCAACATATTAAAATGATTTTAAAACATGAAAAAAAATATTAATTTAAAATATAAAAAATAAAAATATTTTTAAAAAATAAAAATAAACAAGAATGTTTTTAAACTAAAAAAATAAAAATAAAAATAAGTAGTTGGTTCAATAATTAAGGGCTACAAGCAAAGAGGTGGTCGAGTGCCTTAGGCTGATCAACAGGGAACCCATGATGGTGTCCAAATATGTACAAAGTAGGTCTAATAATGCAATGCCTAATGCCTACTTCCTATGCAGCTATTATTTTGGTTTTGTTTGAAAATGTGTTTGTAGTTATTTTTAAAATATTTTTTATTTAAAAATATATTAAAATTATTTTTATATCAGCACATCAAAATAATCTAAAAACATCAAAAAATATTAATTTAAAATACAATTTTTAAATTTTTTTAACAATATTTTTAAAATATAAAAATAAACATAGATTTTTGTCTTCTAACTCAAACTTAAAAAAACAAAAAAAGATATTTAGTTGGTTCAATAATTGAAGGGTACAAGCAGGTCGAGGGTCCATAGGCAGACCATCATGGAACCCATGATGGTGTCCATATATGTACAAAGTAGGTATAATAATGCAATGTCTAATGCCTATTTCCTAAGGTAAATGGTAAAATTTAATAAATTTTCCGGAACAGACCAAGACGTGGTCCTCTGCGGCCAAGATCCACTCCCCTCTCCTTCGCCTGTCACGGTGTAGATATGTCGATTAACCTTATTACTATGAACGGAAAAATTATGCTAATTTCTACGGGAATTTCTTAAATAATAAAAATAAAGTTCAGAATATAATTACAAGGTTGAATTAGTGCACTGCCTACTCTCATTGCGTACTGCGTTTTTAGCACTCTTTATGAATATGTTCCCAAATGGGGCAGCAGGGCCCTGTTTGGCATTGCTTTGTTCCTCATGCCGTCTACGAGTAAAATTTTTCCTAATTAAAAGAGAAAAATTGCGTTAAACATCTTATTAATAATATCGATAAACTCCTATTAGTCAGTGATTAACACGCGGCGAGTTGCATCTCAAATTGGCATGGGTAAAAACTAAAAACTAAGCATGGTAAAAATAAAATAAAAATAATAATCAAGGAGGTGGAGTCCACTGTTCTCTGGTCCTCACGTGATCACTCATCTCTACTCCGTCTCTCACACAGAGGAAGTCAGTTCGAGAGAATCAAATGCTTTTTATAAAGACATCCCATTTGTTGTCTGCTACCTGAAAAGAGGAAAACCAAAAATATCAAAACAAAATCTTTATGTTCAAACTGCAAAAGCAAAGCCAAAAAGGGTGTTAATGCCACACTTTCTCTCTCAATATAGTGGGGGGAAGGACAATAGAAGAAGAATCTCTTTGGTTGCCTATGTTTATCTGAGCTTGAAAGGTAAGTTCATTTTATCTTCTTCCCTGTCACTAGAGTTACTGTCTTTTCTAGTGCTTTTCTGCTTTTAATACATGTTGCATGCCAGCTACTTCTTTATGGGCTCAAGGAGGTTTTCTCTATCTCCCTTAGAAGTTGTGCTCTTCAATTGATGAAGTGGTTTATGCATTTGGAGTGTTCAGTAACTTTGATCAGTCCTGTTGTCTTGATTTTGTTGGTTTTTTTTTTTGGGAGATAAGAGGTAATCGTGTCAATATAGGGTGTTAATTTTATCAGATTTTAGCATCCGGGTACTTAAATTTATAGTGAAATTATTTTTCTTATATATATTTTCTCAGTTGGCTCAATCAGTGTTGAGTTTTTCTTTTTCTCTTCTTAAATTAGATATATTTATCTGTGCATATCAGTATGCCTGTCTTCATTTTGTTGGAATTGTTTTAAGTTTTTGCAAAGCATGGAATCTGTCTTCAAGAGGACAACGAAAACAATGCTAAGTGTGATTCTTAATCTTATTCTGGTGGAGAATATTTGGGATTGTAATGGGTGTATGATCGCTTAATCTATTAAATTCCTGAACTTTATGTGGAAGAACATGCTTCAGTAAGAAGTTGTAAAGAAGGCAGAAAATTGCATTTTCTGAAATAACTGTTAATTGCAAAAAGTAGAAAATTTCTTTGCATTACATTTCAAAGATTTTTTTTTTCCGTGCATTTTTATTGCTGATTCTATTTGTTAATAGAGGTTTCTTTTTTGTAGAGTTTGATTCTGCATAACTTTGAGTAGAACAATACTTCTTTATCTGTCCTCGCTATGGTTTCACGATCATATTCCAACCTCTTAGATCTTGCTTCTGGTGATGCTCCAAATTTTGGTCGTGAGAGGAAGAGGCTTCCTCGAGTGGCAACTTTTGCTGGGATACTGACTGATCTAGATGATGAAAACAGTGTTAGCTCTGATGCCCCCTCTTCTGTCTCTCAAGAACGGATGATTATTGTGGGAAACCAGCTTCCCCTTCGGGCACATCGAAGTCCAGATGGCAGTGGAGGGTGGTGCTTTAGCTGGGATGAGGACTCACTTCTCTTACAACTCAAAGATGGCCTTGGAGAAGATGTTGAAGTTATCTATGTTGGTTCTCTTAAAGAAGAGATTGCACCTAGTGAGCAAGATGATGTAGCCCAAACATTGCTTGAAACTTTTAAATGTGTCCCGGCATTTATCCCTCCTGACCTTTTTTCTAAATTCTATCATGGATTCTGTAAACAACATCTGTGGCCTTTATTTCACTACATGCTCCCTTTATCACCAGATCTTGGTGGCCGGTTTGACAGGTCCCTTTGGCAAGCCTATGTTTCTGTTAACAAAATATTTGCAGACAAAGTTATGGAAGTGATTAGTCCTGACGATGATTATGTGTGGGTTCATGACTACCATTTGATGGTTTTGCCAACATTTTTGAGGAAGAGATTTAATAGGGTGAAGCTTGGTTTCTTCCTCCACAGTCCATTCCCTTCTTCTGAAATATATAGGACACTTCCTGTAAGGGATGAACTTTTGAGAGCACTTCTCAACTCTGACCTCATTGGTTTTCATACCTTTGATTATGCAAGGCACTTCCTCTCTTGTTGCAGTAGAATGCTCGGTCTTTCTTATCAATCTAAGCGAGGTTACATAGGGCTTGAGTATTATGGTCGGACAGTCAGCATCAAGATTCTCCCTGTTGGGATTCACATTGGTCAGCTTCAATCTGTGCTTAACCTTCCCGAGACAGAATCTAAGGTTACAGAGCTACATGATCGGTTCAGGGGTCAAACTGTTATGCTAGGGGTTGATGACATGGACATCTTCAAAGGAATCAGCCTGAAACTTTTGGCCATGGAACAGTTGCTCACCCAACATCCTAATAAGAGGGGTGAAGTTGTTTTGGTTCAAATTGCAAACCCAGCAAGGGGCCGAGGAAGGGATGTGCAGGAGGTCCAATCTGAAACCAAGGCTGCAGTGAGGAGGATTAATGAGACATTTGGAAGTCCAGGATATACTCCAGTGGTTTTGATTGACAGCCCGCTTCAGTTTTATGAGCGCATTGCTTATTACACAATTGCAGAGTGTTGTCTTGTTACAGCTGTGAGGGATGGGATGAATCTGATACCCTATGAATATATTATATGTCGACAAGGAAATGAGAAGCTGGATGAGACATTAGGACTAAACCCATCAGCCCCAAGAAAGAGCATGCTGGTTGTTTCAGAGTTTATTGGATGCTCCCCATCACTAAGTGGGGCAATTCGAGTAAATCCATGGAATATTGATGCTGTAACTGAAGCCATGAATTCTGCCCTGATAGTCCCGGAGCCTGAAAAACAGATGCGACACGAGAAGCACCATAGGTATGTGAGTACGCATGATGTTGCATATTGGGCTCATAGTTTTTTGCAGGATCTTGAAAGGGCATGTAGGGATCATGTGAGGAGGAGGTGCTGGGGAATTGGTTTTGGTTTAGGTTTTCGAGTCATTGCCTTGGATCCAAATTTCAGAAAACTTTCAGTTGAACATATTGTTTCTGCCTATAAGAGGACCAAAAACCGGGCTATTCTATTGGATTACGATGGTACTATGATACTGCCAAGTTCAATTAGTAGGACTCCAAACATGGAGGCTGTTGGAGTCTTGAACAGCTTGTGTACAGACCCTAAGAATGTTGTTTTCCTTGTTAGTGGGAAAGACAGGGAAACTCTTACTGAATGGTTTTCTTCTTGTGAAAAGCTTGGAATTGCTGCAGAGCATGGTTATTTTATGAGGTACGAATTGCCTTTGCTAACGTCATTTCAATTTGATCTTGATCTTCCCACTTAAAAATATGATATTTGACTTAGACCCTTGTTTTTCTTATTGATGTTTAGTTATGTAGAGAAGAAAATAATGGATAATGTGGCTTAGATTTTCCACATGTTCAACCAGTGCTGGTCCTTGTTTTGGTGAAAAGGGTGATATCTCAATATTGTGCTGTTAATGTTTGGATTCAAATGCTACATCTGGCATTACGGAACATCTTGATGGTTCCTTTGACATTACTGAATGTCACTTTAGAGTTGTTGTGCTGTGACTTTCCGCATGGCTTAAATGCAATGCATATTTATAACTTATCTAACTTCTAGAAACCCTCATATAGGAGGTTTCGATCCAAGGGTAATGAATGAGATATAGATGATGGAATGCATGATATTTATTTGGCTTAGGCATCCAACCCACTCTGGCTATCCTTGCCATCATAAGTGAGCTTCCATTAGCAACCACCATTCTGGGATTGTGATAGCCTCATGGTATGGTGTTAGAAACATCTAAGGGACGGGTATATAGTGTTTCCCTCAGCCTAAGAATTAGGCATCTCTGACCGCATGAGAGGAAGACAAAGTATATTACCCAAAGTATTCAACTGGCAGGAGATGATGCGTACGCGTAATTTTTTTGAGGGCTGACTAGGGCACATTCCCTTTGTCACAGTCTGAATTTATTATGAACCTGAAAGAAAACTAATTTTATTTATGTAGGAATTTAGACATGGACTGGTTATCTGAATTGGGTAACATACAAAGCAAGGGCAACTAATGTTAGCATATAAGAAAATCTTGCCACAATTTGAAAGCACCCTCCTCTGTTTGATTATTTCCCCTTGAGGTCAACAGTGTAATTTTGAGGTATCTACTATGATCATTCTAATTTAGACCAATCCATACAAAACAAGCCTATTTCATTCTGCACCTTTCAATTTGAGTTCAGTGTTTGTTTACAGGACCAATCATGATGTGGAATGGGAAACATGTGTGTCTGTACCAGATTTTGATTGGAAATGTATTGCTGATCCAGTAATGAAACTATACACTGAAACAACTGATGGTTCTTCCATTGAAACAAAAGAGAGTGCACTTGTTTGGAATTACCAGTATGCAGATCCAGATTTTGGTTCGTGCCAGGCTAAGGAGCTTCTAGATCATCTGGAAAGTGTTCTTGCCAATGAACCAGTTACTGTCAAGAGCGGTCAACACATTGTAGAGGTTAAACCTCAGGTTAGTGCCATTTCATTCCTGTATCTATCCTTATGATGGTTAGATTCCGTTAGTATTCGGTTTTTAATGAGAAGTTGTGTTCCTTTGTGCCTGGAAAACCTACTGCAGATTTAGGTGGTTTGCCCTCGTTACTCGTAAATATACCATGTTAAGGTATTACATACACAAGTGGGTTAATGAGGCACATCTTCGTTTGCGCATGCTTACAAGTACATGCTTACAAGTTCTGTTAAGTGCTAACTGTTACAACATCATCTGACAAATGTGGTGAAATCACATGCATTTTGATGAAAGCCAAAAGCAAGTCTTAACCACTTGTGCTAAACTGAACAGATGACTTGCCCTCAAACCATTCTTGCCTAATTACAAGAAATCCAAAGTTCTTTCACATTTCTGTTCTTTCCCTTCATGCAGACAGTTGATCTATTGAACTCATTAGCAAGTTCATGCTAAATGATAAGATTTTGACTGTAAAACATATCTTACCTTATTACAACAATCACTTGAACTTTGAATGATGATTTTCTAAATGCACCGGAGAAAGAATAAAATGTTGATGAGAGTCATCCATTTCAGTCTGTCAAATGACCATATTAATTTTTGTTTCTTTTTTCTTTTCTTTGTTCCAGATTGTTAGACCTTTGAATAAAAGAGTTTCTAGCATTTAGGCAACTTGTTCAACCATGCCTCCATAAAACCGCATGCTCATATCCTGAGAATGGTTGCCTCTTGTAATGGAAAGGCTGTATTGTCTCCATTTCTTTTGGATCATGGACAATTAATTGACTCAAATAGGCTTGTTATGAAAACTAGTGCTGCAGAATAGTGTCATCCACAGTTCCTCAATTAATTTTCTTTATTGGATCTTGAAATATTTTTACCAGTTATTCTTTTTGAATGCTTATTAGCTATGGAGATTTTGTATATTCATTCTTCTACTCTTTTCGAGGAAGAATCTTCTAAAATGCTGTGCCAACAATATATATATATATGTATGTTTCAGCTTTGCAGTTGTATCTCATGTTTGTTACCACTTGGCAGGGGGTCAACAAAGGTCTGGTGGCCGAACGCCTCCTAGAAATAATGAAACAGAAGGGAATGCTTCCCGATTTTGTTCTCTGCATTGGGGATGACCGTTCTGATGAGGACATGTTTGAGGTGATAATGAGTGCAAGATCTGGCCCCTCTCTTTCCCCAGTTGCTGAAGTGTTTGCATGCACTGTTGGCCGAAAACCCAGCAAGGCCAAGTACTATTTGGAAGACACATCCGAGATTTTGAGAATGCTGCAAGGTCTTGCCAGTGCTTCGGAGCAGGTTGCTAGAAGTGCCCCCCAATCCTCGCAGCAAGTGATTATTGACAGAGAGTAATCACCCTTTTATCTCTTTGTGTTGGGTCTTGTCCAAGTGTATATTGAAAATGTTCCATGCTTCACGATTTCCTCAATCCCTTCAGAGAGCTTTTATGTGGTGTTCAGAATGGAGTTTTAGGTCTTGCGTGCCTGTCCATTACATGGATAGCTTCAACTTTTGCTGCACAGTAATTGTAGTTTCTATGGTGAGCGGATAGATTATGCTATGTGTTAAGCTCTTTTCTTTAACTTTCTTAGCCTTAGATGTTGGGTTATGTAATAGTCTCATTTGATGGTTGATTATCAATCCTAGACCATCCTTGGTCATGCATGAGCTAGTGCCAGTCGCAATTGCAGCAAAGCTCTTCCTACGAGTATAAAAGTGACCAGTCCTGTAAGGTGGATGGTTTGCGGTTGAACTCCTGGCAAAATTCAGTCTCCATTAATGGGAATATGCCCTTGTTCGGGATGAAGACATGAACTGATAAAAAAAGAAAGTATTCAGTTGTTGTAAAACAAATTCTGTTGGTTAATGTGTTGTTGCACTTGAAATCTTTATTGCATTTCAACTTGGGTTTGCATCCAATCCTATGGCAGATCGGTCATTCATGTCATATCACGTGACAGCTAGGCTGGCTTCCATATCCATTTTGTCCTCGTGTATGTATGTATGCCTTCAAAACTTGGAAGATTTCACTTAAAAAAAAAGCTTGAAAAGCCTCAGAAACTCTATTTTTATTTCTCATCTTATTTTCTTTCCTGTTTTTCAAATGGATTCGCGTGTTCCATCTAGCAATATATATATATAATTCATCTTTAGGTCAACTTTATTGATTACTTCAATCCGTGTGTACATGTATATACACATCAAGAAGTTATAACATCAGGCAATTTTCTTTATCATAACTTGGTCAACTATCCATAAAAGAAAAGGAAAAAGGAGGAGGGAAGCCCTCCCATGTGAGGTGGTTGATTCAAAACAAGCATTATTTATTGATTGGTAAACCTTTTTATGACAACAATCAATGCAAATTTCTTTGCCTTGACATTTTCTTTCATATGGACGTTTTCGTTTCTCGTTTTCAGCTGAAATGACTACAGTTTCTAGTGACATAAACACTAATAGTTAGAAGAAAAGAAGCAACAGAAGATTCCATTCTTTAAACTATTTTCATTTGCTGATTTTAAAGACAGTGTCTTAGCCCCGTTTGAGATTGTAGCCGAATAGAGATTAATTAAAATTTATTTTTGTTTGTTTAAAATTATTATTTTTATATTTTTAATTATTCTTTGAAAAGATGATAAATATCATTAGAACGTCTCTCCCCAGAGAAGCTTCTCAAGGTATGCTAAAATTTATGATAGTACTGCATGTCAACGTGCGATCTATTTGGTTTTCTTTCCTGATCAATCCTCCAAAGAAAAAACGATCTTGGGTTTTTTCCTGCTCTCCTAACTGGGGATTGGGTGCCTTGTTTTAGCAAAAGTATGCTTCTTCAAGCCAACAAATTTATGGCTTCATTTTTTTTTTTTTTTTTTTTTACATTTTCATTTTCCTTTTGCAGTACACATTGGATTTTGTGTATCTCAGTGTGGTTATACTATTCACCTCGCGGATGGGTAAGCACAGTTTTATGTATTTATTTTAAATTTTATACCGCCAACGGCTAATTTCTGATATGATTTCCCTCGAATTTCAAATATCTGTTAAGCTAGTAAACTGATCTGAGTAAAAAAATTCTACAAGCAAGAACACCTATACAGTATATACCCAGGAAACCCAGTCCCAGTGAAAGAGAATTAAAAAAAGCAAATAAATTAAATCAAACAACAAAGAACCGAACTACAAAGAATAAAATGGACATGCATATAAATTAACATAAAAAAGTAAACCAACATGCCAACAAGAAGTTATTAAATAAATAAATAAATTAAATCACACTTGTTGAAGCGTAGATTAAGTGATATTAACCGAAGATGATTATTGTCACAAGAGTTGAACCATTTGTATTTAAGACATATTTTGTCTGTCAGTTGCTGCAAGAGATATATTTAAATTGGCTTCAAAGATTCAACAAAAACACTACTTAGTGTTGATGTACTTTAATACTAAGCTTAAGCCAATGTAAAAAAAAACGAAATTACTTTTTTTCTACACAAAAACTGAAATAACCATGGAAGACAAGAGTAAATGAAAATAATTCAAAAAGAACACTCTACTCTTGATTTTCAATAAATTAATAAAAGCCTCTATATATAGGCTTTGAAAAGGAAGAAGTGCTTCTATTTTTTTTAATCTATATATATATATATCAAGAGACTACGTGTTGGGGACGACGACTCCTGTCGATTGAGAGACCTGAAATTGCTCTCAATGGGAAAAAAGGCCCGCGATGATCCATGTGGGTAGCAGGTCTACGAGCTGAAACTTCCAAGCTCATAGGCTCTAGAACATTCTCGTCCCGGCTGTTCACATGCTTGCTAGGGCCCGGCACCCGTGGTTTTCCCAACTCCCTCTGTTCTGATAATAGTATCTGGATTGGAACAGCAGTATCATCTGCATGTGTTTTGTTCTGTAGTATCGTTGGCATGCTAGTGATAAAAGTTTTGGATCAATCCAGGACAACCTTGGTTGAAATCTGCAGAGAGTTTTGGAAGATCATGGATCATGTTTACCAAGGTTGTCTGGTTGGCAAATATATAAATACTGTCAGCTATCTTATGGTCTGGTTTATATATATTTTGAGAACTGGTTGATGTTCTTAGACTAACATCAGAAATCTTCGATGAACTTCTCCGAAGGGATTGACAGATCCCAAATCCCAAACACGAAAAACAAAATGTACAGCACATTAATTAATTGCATGTTCTTTCCGAACCGAAAGATATCCGGGAAGATCCTATCTATCCACTGGAGCTCCAAGAGTCATAACCCATTTTTCGGTTTAAACCATTTCCCCTTGATGTTCATTAAATCAAGTTGACATAAACCATTTTTATTTTTTTAAAAAAACAAACCATCTCTAAATTTAACTATACATATTCAACAGTGATTTGGAGTGCAGAACTTTTTCAAAAAAAATTCTGAAGTCTTGTGAAGCGTACTAAATCTAGTCTGACAACTTGATTTAATGAACATCATGATGAATTTATTATTGTTAATTTTTTCTGATCGTTTTGACTTTGAAGCCTTCTTTCACCCCCCTCTTTTCCCATTTCCAGGTGAGTGAGGGCCGGGGGATGGTTTTGGTTGATAGCCATGTACAGCTTAGCCTAGCCCTATAAGCACCAATCTTAACCTCTAAGCAAGGTTAGTTATGTTTGAAATTAGCCCCACCTCCCCTCAAAAGTGTGAATTCTCTTAATCACTTGCTTGGAATGACGTCAAGTAGGAGTGTTACAGTGATATCGCTCAGATCGTTTGCTTGTCCATTTTTGTGAACGCTACATCATTGAAGCAGTTGACATCATGCCCATCAACAGGCCTTTAAAAAAATAAAAAAAAAGTTTTATCTTATGACCATCCAAACTCTCTTTGCCATGTCGTGTAAGAAATTATTTTAATGGTGAAGAAGTTTATTTTCTTTCCGTTTCCGACTCCTCGAACGCTTAGACTTTTGAATCCTTTCAAGTATCTTACCGTAAACAATGTACCTAGAATTGACATTCAGATGGTATGGGATTGATTTATTTCTACATCTAACACTCTAGGTCCAACTGAATCCAGTAAAATACTAGATTTAATATTTTTAAATTCAGTTATATATTAAGTACAATTACATGTAAAATAAATATTTTTATTCTAAAAATATAAAGCTTATTCTTTTATTTATTATAATTTTTTTATTATTAAAAGTCATTAATTTTATCATTGAAGGATATCTAAATCCCATTACAATAAATTGTTTTGAAAGTGTCAGGTTTGTTGTTACCAATCACTAACCTTATGAATTTTAAAAAAGAAAATATTAACATGAACATATGATTATTTTCTATCCAAACATTTAAAAAATCTTTTTTTTTTCTGAGCATATTAGATTTTAGAATATCATTAATTGACATGGCATGTGAGATACTTACAAAAAAAAATTATCAATTATTTTTTCTTGAATTAATTTTTGACATTCTTGATCGCTATTAAAATAGGAAATCAAGATACTTCTAGGATGAGACTTGTTACATATCTCTATATGGTTGCTGCTATAATGTTTCAATTGCCCACTAGTATTGATTTTATATTTTTTTATACTAACATTGATTTTATATTTTTTTTTATTACTAAATGGATTATTATTATTTATTTGATCAAGTAGATTTAGGATTTAAACACAATGCAATTTCTTTTCTTATTAATTAGGTCCTGTAAATGTAGGGTTGAAGATCATATCTTATTGTTATCTTCAATCAATGAGACATGATACAGCGACCAAATCTCCAATTGATATATGATAGCAAGAGATTTGCTTCCATGCTTGATTTGAAAAACTATGGTTCACACATGCTGTAAAGAATTTTTTTGTCTCAACTTTTAATTTTCATGTTTTTATTTTATTATTATTTAAATGATGTAAACATATATATATATATATATATATAGAACCTTGATAGGGAGGAGCACGTGGCTGGTATAATGATCAAATCAATTAGCAACTCAAGTACGCCGTCCGCCAAAAAAATTAGCTGTTCAAATAACAGTTTTGCCTCACAGCGGTGGTTGAACTTTGCTGGTCCCCGTTTTTGTAACCAATCACGGACCGTTTTTAGTTCGGTCCTGGACGAACCCTAACCCTAACTAAAAAAAAAGGTAAAAAAAGAAGAAGAGAGACAAATCAGCCGGAGGGCCGAGCAATTAATGACATGAGCCTGTCATCCATGAAAGCCAGGCCCTGCCAGCTACTCATGGCCAACTCTCCACCTCTCAACTGCTTCGCACCGGAATTCATTAATATCTATGCCTTCAAGGTAGTTTCCACTTTCCATATCCCATCCTTTTAATTGCAATGTCATTAATCTTACTAACTCGAAGCTCTTTCAGTTTCCTTGTTCGCGCAGACATGATACTTAATTCATAATTCTACATGATTTTTCCTGCAAAATTCCTTGATGATCATTGCCACAATAAAAGTAAGAAGTAAGACTACTGTGGACTGCTCTCACTCCTCTGCCTTTCATTTTTGGGTTTAAGTTCACCACTTAATTCGTCATAGCTCGAATCTAACAAGGAAATCATTAACTTATGTAGCGTTTTTAGTGGCTCTCTTCTTCTCGTATTAATCTATTACATGTTTTATGCATTATAATAACTGAACTTGTTTTGTACTGTTAAGAAGACACAAAATATAAAAAGAAGTTAAACAAGAT
This sequence comes from Populus alba x Populus glandulosa, assembly GCA_033617975.1. Taxonomy (NCBI): domain Eukaryota; kingdom Viridiplantae; phylum Streptophyta; class Magnoliopsida; order Malpighiales; family Salicaceae; genus Populus; species Populus alba x Populus glandulosa. Next base: position 13,869,403 of record CM066145.1, on the reverse strand, counting down.
ATTTTAGCACAATCTCAAGCTAAAGACTAGAAAAATTGCATATGGAAGAGTCATTGAAGTTGAGAAGTACAATTTCTAATTGCATTGTAAATCCAACTTGGAAAAAATAATCCTAGTAAGATAATTGGATAAGAGCAAATTTATTAAATTGGACCTGTATACTTTTTAGATCATATATAAAACTATAGATAATTTTTTTTTCTATTTAAATAGCTGAAAATTAAACATTTCAAGCTTTATATCGATATATGGTAAGGCCAATAAATTATCCAGATGAGAGAGAGCGACATGTTTAATGTTAGGTCTAAAATCTACTAAAAAACGACATGTTTAATGTTAGGTCTAACATCTAACCAGTAGACTAGCACGTTCAGCCCAATACTTTCATATTGAAATGATGATGTAACAACTTATTAATGATGTGGAAAATGCCTCACATGATCATAAAATCTCTATAAAAAATCAAAGTCAATACACGAGTTATTAGAATCAAATTACTATAAAAAACCTTAAAATAATCTAATTAGAAATTAGTTACTAATTAAAAAACTTCTCCACCTCCTTAACTTTATATATAGCCAATCTTAATCTCTAAAAAAAAAAGTACCATGTTTAGAACATAGGAGAATAAAATGAGGGGTTTTATTATTTTTTTCATTATTTTTTTTAACTTAATTCCTTTTCTAAATTTGCGACCAGATCACTTATCAATTTTAAGAGGTTAATACTATTTGATTTTAAATTATCATGAGGTTAATACTCTTTGATTTTTTTTTATCTTAAACCATATTAGAAAATACATATAGTACTCAAATGATTAATTATAATTGATGAACACTTTCTTAGAATTGATGTTAAAACCTTCTCTTCCCCCCCCCCCCACATTTTATATTATGTTAATTTGCCTTTTATTTGTTATAATTTTTTTTTCTCAACTTTCAAAGTTGTTTTTAGTTAATTTAGATCATTAACAAAACCTCAATTTTAGTTACTTTCAAAAATTAATGTGTTTTTTGATTTAAAATTTATACTTTTACTCAGCTTGTTTTAATTTATATTTAAATAACTTGATTAAGTAATTAAATTCTAATACTTGTATTTTTATGGAATGATAACTTTACTTTCTATGCTGCAAATAATTAATTTTCAGAATTTAAATTTACATGGCTTGGAGGATTGAAAGACTTCATGAAAGAATTCACTTGTGCTCAGTCATCAATTAATTTTAAAGCCACACCTACCAATTTATGGTGAGAAAAAGATACGCGTAAAATAATTACTTCCATAAATAATTTCATTTTCTTTTTTTTCTATAATATAGCTTGACAGCACATTGAAAGTTATAACTTGTTTATATGTTCAATCTGCATCTGTTCTATAATACCAAAAAGAAGAAGAAGTGTTATATCTCAAACCTTTTCACTGAGAAGAACATTCGATTTCAACGATTGTATATTGTGCTAGATGAAGGAATTTCCAGCCTATTAGTGATTATTTATTTATTTATTTGCACTTGTTCGCTAGAAAGAGAAGGTTAAGTCTAAATCATAATTAAGTATCTAACCCTAAAATTGCCCATGCGGACTAAATATTTTCTAGTCACAACTCCTAACATAGAAATTACTTCAAGGATAATTTAGACTTATTTTTTAGAGAACACGTGTGTGTATAAAATTATATATCTTATGGGACATGAGCTGTCTCAACATTATCTTGAATAAATATATATAAAAGGTTTGATTGGTTGTTAGATAATCCATTCGGAGTCAAAATAGAATGCTTAGCTGTAGAGTGGCCCAAAATAAAAATGCCTCAGATTTGATGAAAACCTATTAATTTGGTTCAAGTTAACCTAAAGTTAAAAAAAAAAAAACCCCATTTGATATTTTAGTAGTGATTATTTTTTAATAAAAAATATATCAAACAATATTTTTTTTATATTAACATATTAAAACGTTCCTGGTTTGCAAGTTAGACCGTAATTCGAATTGTGAACCTCAAAGTATAAAAAGAAAATATTTAAATGTTTTAATTTTGATGTGAATAGATTGTTTGATATTATGGTAGTGATTAATTTTTAAAATATTTTTTAATTAAAAATACATCGAACAATAATTTTTTTATATTAACATATTAAAACGATTTGAAAACCGAAAAACCTAATTTAAAATATATTTTTTTAAAATATAAAAAAGGTGCTTTGTGTAAAATAACAATGTGATGTTAATTACTTAATTATTTTTTTTATTTAATGTGATTATCCGAGTTAGCTTGCGCGTACCTCAATTAATCTTACGGACCCTGAAGTTAACGATTATGTGAATCTTTGGTGGCCCTAAGGTTTGTGGGACTCAAAGTACTGGTGACATCTAGGGAGCAAACTTAGGACTTGATTAGTTGAGCTACATCTCTTAGAGTTTTTCTTAATTACTTTCTCTTGGAACAAGTAATCACACGAATATGAGGTGTATCAAAGAACCAACTCAACCTAATAATTTAAGTTGTTAGGTGAGGTCCAAGATATGATTTATATTATTCTCCAACACACGTCATCACGTGAAAGTTTTTTGGGTTTGAAACTTGAACAAACTCATATTATATTGTGTTTAATTTTTATCAAATAAACAGGGATGGTGAAATTCGAACTCATGATCACTTGATGATCAAGGCTCTAATATCATAATAAAAAACCAACTCAATCTAATAATTTAAGCTATTAAATAAAATATTAAAATATAATTTATATTATTTTCTAATAAGATAGATTCCCTTGACCATGTTGCCGAAATTTATCATGACTGCAGTAATATCACAGCCAAGGAAGGAATGCTTACAAAATAGGTTTTTTATACTACCAAAGAATTTGTTCAAATTTTCACATTAGATGTAGCTTCATCATGAAATATTACTTGGTGTGTCGGACAATCGATCATTCGCAGGAAATTGAAGCATCTACATCCTATCGCGTGAAAAAAGACAGTCTTCAATTATTAGTTAGAGGACGTAGTTTTCTGTCCTTTTTCGGAGTCACCTGGGTTTTTTTCTCTTGGCATTTCAAGTTCTTTGGCACATCTGTGCGCAAACTGCAAGCCAAAGAATTATTGTATGTTTTTGATATGTAGGGACCAAATCTAACTGAACAATCACCATGAATTGTGCAGAGCTGTTGCAATCCAAGAAATTTTATTTATTTTTCTTGTTAATTCTTCCTATCAGATTTGATTACATGGTAGAGATTGAATTGAAGGAATTCAGTTTGGTTTATAGAAGCTAGCTATTATATAATATAGACACACACAAAAATTATATCTGTACAAAATATATAGCAGTATTTATTTAAAGGATAATTACAAAAAGAAAAACTTTGTAAATTTTGGTTTGTTTTTCATTTTCAATATAAATTTTAATAAAAAGTTATAGTCTGTTTCCTGAATTTTATACACGTATTAATATTTGATATTCTAAAAATATATCTGATTATTTACAAGTTTGTTATTATATTTATACCTAAGATAAAAAAGTAAAAACATATAAATTAAAAAGAAAAAAAACTGGAGTTGAATATTTTTATATTCATTTTATCATTTGTTTTTAGAAGAAAAATTAGTTTTTCATTTAAGTATCAATTTTTTTTATTGTATTGAAAATTCTATTATTAGCGAAGCACAGGTGATAAAAGTAGTTTGAAATAAATAACATGTTTAGCTAATTCATCGAAATAATTAATCTCCAGAATATTAAAGGACAGACTGTCTTCTCTGCGGTATTGTGGTGCACATCATATCTACAACAGTCGTTCAGAGGAGAGTCGTCGTCCTCATTCCCCAGTATATAGTCAACCTTCCTTGTTAAACTTGCGCTAATAAATGAGCCATCTAACTTCTCACACTATCACCTCCCTTCATTATTAGTCTCCTTCACATCCACAAATTTAATCTACACCTCTAAGCCAAAACTGCAACACCTAATTTATCAGGAACAGACTCTCCTCATATATATATATATATATATATATATATATAGACACACACACAAACTATCATTGCTCATCTTTTCTTCCATTTCAGCCCAAAATGAGTTCACTTTCAGGCACCATTGAAGACACTGATGATGTGGAAAAGAAGAAGGAAGAGAAAAAGAAGCAACGCAAAGTTCCATTCTGGAAACTATTTGCTTTTGCTGATTTTTACGACTATGTGTTAATGGGGTTGGGATCTCTTGGAGCTTGTGTTCATGGAGCTTCGGTCCCTGTCTTCTTCATTTTCTTTGGGAAGTTGATAAATATCATTGGATTGGCTTATCTCTTTCCCAAAGAAGCTTCTCATAGAGTAGCCAAGGTTAGCTAAAAATTGTCCATTTAATGCATGTAAACACGCACCGATTTCCTGGCGCCTCCCATCCTCTTCCTCTCCTTCTATTGGTTCCTAATTTCTTCCTGAAACACACTTTACTCATTGCATGTATGGTCCTCTTGTTCATGTTTCAAACGAAGGCTGTCTTTGGTTTTCCTCAAATTAATTATATGATGGTGTGTTCAGATATTCTAAAATATGATTTCTGACATCGATTAATTAATTACTAATATTTTAACTTCTGGTTTATACGTACTTATTTTTTTATCTATTTATTTTCCTGCAGTACTCGTTGGATTTTGTATATCTCAGTGTGGTTATATTATTCGCATCGTGGATAGGTAATCACAAGTTTTTAAGTTTCTTCAATTAATCATTTGTTGCATGTGATGGTATAAAACAATGTGTGATTAATTCGTCTGTCAATTCCTCTAATCCTTTTCATCTCAGTGACTGTAATTTGTGAAGGTGGTTAGTTAAAATCTTAAAGTTCTTAATATTCTATCGAGGTAATTATAACTTTGATTATGTATATATCAATATGAATAGAGGTGGCATGTTGGATGCATACTGGAGAAAGACAGGCAGCGAAGATGAGAATGGCCTATCTAAAATCAATGTTAAGTCAAGATATAAGTTTATTCGATACTGAAGCATCAACCGGAGAGGTCATAGCTGCCATTACAAGTGATATAATTGTTGTGCAAGATGCTATTTCTGAAAAGGTATTTTTTTTTTCTTTCTAATTTGGCTTTAAATGGCTAAGAATTCTCAGTCTTCTCACCTAACTTTCTTTATTTTTTTCTTCGATCTGTTTGTAAAGGGTGTGTTATGGTGATTTAATTCGACCATGCTTGATCACGACTACACTAGTATTTGTTAAAAATAGTTTTTTTTTTCAATTCTTTTTGCAGTTGTCAATAAGTTCTGCCACCACGGTCGTTGAAACCCTTAACTTTTTTGGTGTCCTATCCTTTGTATATATATCTTCCTAGGTTTTCTTTTTGCGGGGATCATGTGAATTGTGAAATGGTCTATATCTTGCAAGCAAGGACAATCCTATCTCCTTGTCCTGAATTTCCTCGGCGACGTGGAAGTTTAAAATTTAAGAGATTTTGTTTTGCCTTCCTTTTAATCACCCCCACAAGTTCATTTGGATGGGTTTCCGTGGCTCAGATCAAAAGGGATTTTGCAAATGATGTCTCTATATAGCAAACTAATTTTGACAAACAAAAGAGAAGAAAAATATATATGTAAACGATAAGGTTTTTACAAGACAGCTAGCAATATCCATTCTTGAGAAAAAAGAAGAAGAAAATCCACTGTCGACACAAAAAATAATAGTAGAATTTACTATGGATGAGTTTAATAACTGGGATTCAACTGTTAAAGTGTCAAAGTGGCGGGGCAATAGAATCGGTCCGTAATCTCCTGTGATCTGATTTCCAAGTTTGGTCCCGGCAATGTTTTTAATATTTGTCTCAGAACCGGAGTTATAAATATATTGCCCCAGTAGTTGCATTTATTAATTTCTTGTGATGTGAAGAAGAAGAGAGAATAAATTTAGACAAAGGGCATTTATAAGCCGGTTGGTTGTTGGATGTGTTTGGTCTTGGCTTTTACCTGGCTCTTTCATATCTAGATCTGTAGTCCTGTCAAGTAAGAGATGGAATAATTAAAGCCTTCTGAAGTGCAGCCGTGTGTGTTCGTATCAGGAAATGGAGTAGAAACTTCGTCATAAATTCTCTTAGACGCTCAAATTTTAGAATTTGACAATCATACATATTTAAATCAACAAGGAAATGGATTTAGATTTTAAACAACAAAATCAATTGAAGGCTTGAAACTAAATCTTCATCTTTTGTTTTTCAATAGGAGGCCTAATTGGCCATGGTTTACTCAATCAGGCACACCCCCTTCTGAGCCCCTCTATTCTCATCTCTACCCTCTCAGGGTTCGAGACCTCCTCGTGTAAATTAGAGGTTGTGCTTTTAGGGATGGAACTAGCTTGAAGAGGTGCTAAAAAACCAATAATAACTGAAGTTTGAACCTTTGCGGAATGCACAAACCACATGATCCACAAGAGTAATTTTGATGGGAATTCCATATTTTGAAAGTTGACTTTCATTGTTTGCTGGCTAATTTTCAAGAGAACGTAATTTTGTTGTCCCTGTCTCTCATAGTGAACTGCTTTAATGCCTCTGAATGTATTCTACACGGATTATGCTGGCGTGTGAAACAAATTAGTAGGTAATTCTCCTTCGTTTTTTTGAAATTTGAATTGTGGTGAATGATGCAGGTTGGGAACTTCATGCACTATATAAGCCGATTTCTCGGTGGATTTATAATCGGTTTTGTTAGGATATGGCAAATCAGTCTGGTGACGCTGTCTATAGTCCCTTTAATTGCACTTGCCGGTGGTATCTATGCTTATGTATCAATCGGCCTTATTGCTAAAGTTCGTAAATCTTATGTCAAAGCAAGCCAAGTCGCTGAGGAGGTATCTCTTGTCATTCTAAGCCAAACAACGTTAACAAACTGATTTAAAACTAAGCCATCTGCATCGAACTCGACTGGCAAAATACTAAGTCATCATCTTCTCATTGTTTATGATATTGATTCAGGTGATTGGAAATGTTAGAACAGTACAGGCATTTACAGGGGAAGAGAAAGCAGTGAGGTCATATATAGAAGCTCTCAGGAAAACGTACAGTTATGGGAGGAAAGCAGGCCTGGCCAAGGGTCTTGGATTAGGAACCTTGCATTGTGTCCTTTTCCTATCATGGGCTTTGCTTGTATGGTACACTAGCATAGTTGTCCACAAGAATATTGCTAATGGCGGCGAATCTTTCACCACTATGCTCAATGTTGTTATTTCTGGCCTGTAAGAATTCTTTCTGATCTATCTTTGTGGCTTTCTATCATATTTCAGAGAAATCGAATCATTATAATATGTTTATTTTTACTGTTGTGGATTAACATCATAATTAATATTCCATGAAGACCTCGAACTTCTTCACTGATGCAGATTCTTGAAGAAAACAAATTTCTTTCTAGTGTGGTTGACATGACATTTAGTCATCACATTGTTTTTGTATGACCTTTGCCATTTTTAATGGGATTAAATAGGGTTTTTCTCCAGGGGAATGCCCTTACTTTTTTTTTGTTTTTATGTCTAAGAGAATTGATTTGAACACTGCAGAAATTGTAATAGCAACTGGAGATAATAGAAAACAAAGTAGTTCTTGAATATTTTTGCCCCGTCTATCCTTATCCTTGTCCAGCCAAAATCGTGACTGAGGACACTAATTACTCAGGCTCATTTCTTTTCAGGTCACTAGGAATGGCTGCACCAGATATTTCTTCATTTCTCCACGCCACAGCAGCAGCCTACCCTATTTTTGAGATGATAGAGAAGAACACGATGAGTAAAATCAGCTCACAATCTGGTCGGAAGGTAGATAGAGTTGATGGCCACATTGAATTCAAAGATGTGTGTTTTCGGTACCCTTCTCGTCCTGATGTAACAATCTTCGATAAATTCTGCTTAGATATCCCTTCTGGGAAGATTGTAGCCCTTGTCGGAGGAAGTGGGTCTGGAAAGAGCACGGTAATATCTTTGATCGAAAGATTCTATGATCCTTTGTTTGGAAAGATACTGTTAGACGGGAATGATATTCGGGACCTTGACCTCAAGTGGCTTAGGCAGCAAATTGGGCTAGTTAATCAGGAGCCTGCTCTTTTTGCAACAAGCATCAGAGAGAACATTCTCTATGGGAAAGATGATGCCTCCCTTGAGGAAATTACACGTGCTGCTAAACTTTCAGGAGCCATGTCTTTTATCAATAACCTCCCAGATAAATTTGAAACACAGGTACTAATTCAACAATTTACTCTCTTAACAATTCACGTCAATTGCAGTACACAAGAAACAAATTGCTTGTTGAAGTCCAGGACATTCTAGGGAACTTTTTGAAAATCGCTTCAATCACAAACTATTTATAAGAAATAGGGTTTGAGGAATGATTTTCATGTGGAGAAATATTAATATGTACCTCCAGGTTGGGGAAAGAGGAATTCAATTATCAGGCGGGCAAAAGCAAAGGATTGCATTATCACGTGCTATCGTGAAAAATCCATCCATTCTCTTGCTAGATGAAGCTACAAGTGCACTGGATACTGAATCTGAGAAAAGCGTGCAAGAGGCTATTGATCGTGCCATTGTTGGACGAACCACTGTAGCTGTGGCTCACCGGCTTTCTACAATCAGGAATGCAGATGTCATTGCTGTGGTTCAGGAAGGGAAGATAGTAGAAATCGGGAGCCATGAGGAGCTCATTTCAAACCCTCAAAGTACCTATGCTTCCCTCGTCCATCTCCAGGAGGCAGCTTCCTTGCAGCGCTATCCCTCACATGGTCCTACCTTAGGACGACCACTCAGGTATTTGTTTATGTTCTGAAAATATTTCATTAAAGATGAAATTCTAAAATTGTTCAATTTAAGTCTATTTATCTTGTGATGAATATTTATGCATCATCAAGCAACAACTTAGAAAGTGGTTCCAATAATTAAGTTTCACAAACTGACTTTTTAAAGTGCTATTCTTTTTTGGGGTGGATTGAAAGGAAAATTTATGCTGACTAAAATGTTACTGAGGATACAAGTAATTAAACTAAAATTTACTTTAAGTTGTTGCTGAGAAATGACAACAATTTCACTATGGGTAAGTGAAAAGTCCTTACCAGTTTAATACTTCAAACAGACTGCTAAAGTTTTTGATAGTATCTGACCCAAAATTACTTGTTTCTGCCAAAAGACACTTGGTGGTGGAAACCATGAGTTACAGAAGTGGTATATTGTATTGAAAATTTTAGTAACTTTTCTCTTGATTACTTTAATAGCATGAAGTATTCTCGAGAATTATCCCACACAAGATCAAGCTTTGGAACAAGTTTTCGTTCTGACAAGGATTCAGTTAGCTGGTTTGGTGGTGATGCTTTGGAGTCCATGAGGACAAAGAATGTTTCACTGAAAAGATTGTATTCAATGGTCGGCCCTGATTGGATTTATGGTGTACTCGGAACCATGACTGCATTTATTGCCGGATCCGCGATGCCACTTTTTGCTCTTGGAGTCTCTCAAGCTCTTGTAGCCTACTACATGGACTGGGACACAACTCGCCATGAAGTCAAGAAGATTTCAATCCTGTTTTGTTGTGGTGCAGCAATTAGTGTTGTCGTCTATTCCATTGAACATCTCTCTTTTGGAATCATGGGAGAGCGACTCACTCTTCGTGTCAGAGAAATGATGTTCTCTGGTAAATACTTGGTCTTATTTTCACCAGTTTTTCCTCACTGATAGCTTTCATTACATCATGTGAAGAAAACCTTATTTTTACATGCATCTTTGCCAATAATTTATTTTCTTAGCAAATATTTGGAGAGCAGCTGCTCTAATAAATGCATAAAAAACTCAGAAAGTGTTCGAGAGAGGGCATTTAGAATGAACATTGTTTGAGAGAGTTTGCTTTTTCTTGCATTAATCAATGTTTTCATCACAAACGTGATGCATCAGTGACTCACTGTTGCGTTCCATGCACTGGTAAAATATAGCACATGAAATGCTGAAGCGCTAACTAGTTTAGATTTTGAACTCTTGTACTCATTTTGACTGTTCTGCTGGCTCTGATTACAGCCATTTTGAAGAACGAGATTGGATGGTTTGATGATTTGAACAATTCAAGTTCCATGCTCACATCACGTCTAGAGAGTGATGCAACTTTGTTACGAACTATAGTTGTTGATCGCTCAACCATTCTCTTGCAAAATGTTGGTTTGGTTGTCACCTCATTTATCATCGCCTTCACATTGAACTGGAGGATCACACTTGTTGTCATAGCCACATATCCACTGATCATTAGTGGTCACATAAGCGAGGTTTCCCTGCTTTTCTGTACTTGTCTAGAGACGCCAACTTTCTATTCAAAATCTAAGAATATTTTTTTTCCCTATATATGTTCAGAAACTCTTTATGAAAGGCTATGGTGGCAACTTGAGTAAAGCATATCTAAAGGCTAACATGCTAGCTGGCGAGGCTGTGAGTAACATCCGCACTGTTGCTGCATTCTGTGCCGAAGAAAAGATACTTGACCTTTATGCCCGTGAGCTTGTGGAACCTTCCAAGAACTCATTCACTCGCGGTCAGATCGCCGGCATATTCTATGGCATATGCCAGTTCTTCATTTTCTCATCTTATGGGCTTGCTTTATGGTATGTTGTTTTATCTTCATCATTTGAACCCTTATACTTTTAAAATGCAGGTCATCAGATAGTGAATAACCAAACGGAATCAGAAATGTTTGATGTTCTTCTTCAAGAAAGAAAAAAAATCAAAATCCCATTTATAAACACATCCGCTCTTTCCAGGGAGCAGGACAAAATTTGTTTTTCTAATTATATTGAAATTTATATCCAAGTCGAGTTCTATTCAATATGTTCTACATCACATACAAATCATGAATTACGGACCAATTTGGTGAACAAAGCACGGACGTTCTTTTGTCATGTTCATATAAAATGTATTTCTATGCATTGCAACGACAACATGCATATCTATATATATATCTCAACTATAACGAGCAGCTAGGTGCTAGCAACTCTATGCAAGAGTCAAACTTTAGAAAGTCCATTTAAGGAAAGTGTTAATGGCAGAGGCATGTGGTGAAGACAGATTAACTTAAAGGTCTTCATTTTGGTACTTGCCACCAAAATGCCTGACACCAGAAAATTCATGCATTGCTTCTTGCAATGATGTTACTCTAAAGCGGCTATTGCCTCGATGTTTGAAGCAAATTGCAATGCCTGTTGTTGTTTGATGTTTTGCAGGTATGGTTCTGTTCTGATGGAGAAGGAGCTTGCTGGCTTTAAATCTATCATGAAGTCATTTATGGTTTTGATTGTAACTGCATTAGCCATGGGTGAAACTCTAGCATTGGCGCCAGATCTTCTGAAAGGGAACCATATGGCAGCATCTGTCTTTGAGATACTGGATCGCAAGACACAGGTAATGGGGGATGTAGGAGAAGAGTTGAAAAATGTGGAGGGTACAATAGAGTTAAGAGGTGTCCAATTTAGCTATCCTTCAAGACCTGATGCATTGATTTTCAAAGACTTTGATCTAAGAGTGCGTTCAGGCAAGAGTATGGCTTTAGTGGGACAAAGTGGTTCCGGTAAAAGCTCTGTCCTTTCTCTGATACTTCGTTTCTACGATCCAACAGCAGGAAAAGTGATGATTGATGGTGAGTTTCTTTGGACTCCACTTGCTATAACTGTGATTAAAAATTTTCCAAACGGCCATTTTTTTTTAATTCTTTCAATAGGTTAAAACTGCCACCAGTATTCACAATTTTGTTTGAATTTCTTCTTGCATGATCTTTTTCTAGCTAATAAATCATTTCTATAATTGACGTCTTGTACCAAACACCAGTCCTCCACATATTTCCATATGCTGCTGCCATCCGGTTAAGTGTCTACACACAATTTCTTAAAGCTGTCTGTCTGATTGACATCTTGTCGGAATTCCCACAGGCATAGATATCAAGAAACTCAAGGTGAAATCTCTTCGAAAGCACATAGGCCTGGTCCAACAAGAGCCAGCTCTCTTTGCCGCATCAATCTATGAAAACATTTTATATGGAAAAGAAGGAGCCTCTGAAGCAGAAGTAATTGAAGCGGCTAAGCTTGCTAATGCTCATAGTTTCATTAGCTCCCTTCCTGAGGGTTACTCAACCAAAGTTGGTGAACGAGGGGTGCAATTATCAGGTGGCCAAAAGCAAAGAGTGGCCATTGCCCGAGCCGTCCTAAAAAATCCAGAAATCTTGCTACTTGATGAAGCCACCAGTGCTCTGGATGTGGAGTCCGAGCGTATTGTGCAGCAAGCTCTGGACAGATTGATGAGGAACCGAACAACGGTGGTAGTGGCACATAGGTTATCGACCATAAAGAATGCGGACCAAATATCAGTTATTCAAGAAGGAAAAATACTAGAGCAAGGGACTCATTCTAGTCTTATTGAAAACAAAGACGGAGCATATTTCAAGCTGGTTCGTCTTCAGCAACAAGGAGGAGTTGAACAGAATCATTAACAATTGACAACAAGAACACAGATTACTACGACCATCTCTACAGGAGCTTTCTTCTCTGCTATATCGTTTTTCCTTTTCTCCTTCCGGGCCATCAGGATATGTATTTTTGGGTTTTATGTATTGATCATTTTTTTTCCTATGTGAAAATAGCAGTATATAATAATCACACATGTAAGAGAATGCTGTATACTAGAAAATGGTATTCCCCATTTATTTTTTTAAGTTTTTAATCATCTTTCCTCTGTTCTTTTTTCTGAGAAAGCCGGTGAGAAGAAACAAGAAATCATACTTGAATTTTTCAAATCATTAACTTTAATAATTGGAAAATGTAGAGATGATGAGACCAAGTTGTATGTAAGAATTCAGGTTCTTGCTCCCAGATAACCAGGTGGAGCTTGCATTATTATTGTTATTATTATTATCTGTTCCTTTTTGCAGTGGTGGAGTGAGTGGCGCTATCATGCGACCATTTTCAACACTACATTCGGGCCAAAATGAAGAGGTTCATTTAGGAGAATTAAAAAGCAACGAGTAAATTTTTTTTAACTTAATTTGTAACTCAATACTTTTACCTTTTTTTTTTTTTAATATGTACTTATATTATGTTATTATTCCTTTTGTTTCTCACATTATTCGCTTTAAACTCTACAAAAATTAATCCTATGAACTACATAAAAAAAAACATCCTAAGCATATCTCTGTCATCGACTAGCAATGTTTTCTTTTTTCTACTGGTGATCCAAATAGCTAACGTTCAGGTTAGATAGTTAATTAATTAATTGATTCTAATAATTTTATTTATTTTAATTAATTAAGGTGATTAATAATTTTTATTTGATACTTAGTAGATGAAGATAATTTATGGCTAATACTTTTAAAAGGGTTTTTTTAGTGTAGATAGAGACTCTTCAACACCTACATAAATATTTTTTTTTTAAAATACAATAATATATCTAAAGCACTTAAATCTGACATGATTATAAGATTTAAAGCAATTAAAATATGCTCTAAATTTTTAATATTTTTTTTTTAAAAAAAACTAATATTGATCCGTATGAAAGCTTATCAAATAAAGGAACCGGGTTTAAGGGCGAACTCTAGTCGGAATCAAAGGTCCAAACGGTCTAAAACCCAACCGAAAGTCTTAACACTTTGGTCAAAGAAAACAAAGGTGGGGGCGGTGACTACCTTCTATTTACAGCTTCAAACATCTCAATTTCCTCTTCATCTCATCAGTCTCACATCAATCCCACCATGGCAACAACATCAACAACAGCAATATGTCAGCTTTCATGTTTCTCTTCTCTCAACCGCAGATTAAATCATCTACACCGTCGATCCATTCTCTCTCTTCCGCAGTCTCCTCGCTACAAGGTACCAAAAAAAACCCAATCTTTTTACTTTCTTTTGATCCAATAAACTGATAGATTTTCATAATTACAGTCATGGATGGTTGTGAGTAACGAAGGACATAATAATGGAGCACACTCTTTGACTTCAAATATCAACACAAGTAGTACCGATCATAACTATACAGCTCCTGAGGAAGATAAGGGAATTAGTGATCCAGTAAAGGTAGTATATGGGTCAGCGAAAATTCATGACTTTTGTTTTGGGATTCCTTTTGGTGAGTTTTTGTTTTTACTTTCTTTTTTCCATTTGGGATTTGAAAATTTTGAATTTTAAGTGTTTGGTTTGTTTTTGGGAAGATACTGATGCAGCTTTTGGCAAACGTGTTTTTTTTTCTAGGTGGGATTGTTTTAAGCGGGGGGCTCATTGGTTTTGTGTTCTCAAAAAATGCTGTATCTTTAGGTACTGGTGTGCTGTATGGAGGTGCTTTGCTAGCACTCAGTACCTTCAGTTTGAAGATTTGGAGGCAAGGGAAATCAAGCTTTCCATTTGTACTTGGACAAGCTGGTAATTGAAGCATACACTTTACAATATTATCATGCTGTTTCTTTGAATTTCTGCAGTGGGTTGTTTTCAGTTTCAGCTAGCTGGCCTTTTTATTGAAGCAAAAATTTTAGTAGGAGAAAACATATCTAGAAGCTTAAAGCTAGAAACTAGTGGCTTGTACCTGATTGGTTTTTTTATCTCATGCTGCTCCTTTTGATTTCTTAGAGTATTTGAGAACTTTCAAATGCACAGGAATTCATGCCAATAGAATAAAAGGAAGCTCAAAAAATCCTTAGATGGTTGCTCTGGCCCTTGCTAGAGGGCATTAACATGCATTTGTGGGAGACTGTGTTCACTTAATGAAGATAGTATTTGGTTTATAGCCACTATAGGATTGGTGGAGATTTTGAACTCATATCTTGCGTGATGAATAAATTAGCAGTACAACTTAGAATACGGGTTTGCTTTCTAGGCCAATCCATTTGATGATCAACCAAATTAGGTGATGAATTTCATGCCTAGGCTTGGCGAGGAAGCAAGTTTGCATCACAAATGAATGATGCTTTGATAGGATTGAATTCAACTATTCCTCAATAAGTTTACCCCCCCCCCTTCCCCCCCATGTTCTTCAACTCTTATCCTGCCATCAATGTTTAGTAAAAGACAAATGGTGATGATCTAAAAAATTTCAGTTTGCAGCTCATTAGCACCTTGGGAAGGTCAATAAGCTCACCCTGCAAACAAATGTGAATTGTGAAACCTTAGTGGTGTTAACCACCTGAAGGTCCTAAAAGTTGATAAATTTATTGCCTTATTGGATTTTACCGAAGATTAAGAGGTTTATCGTATTTTGTTTCTTTCTATCTTTGCAGTACTCGCAGCAGCCCTTTGCTGGAACAACTTCCGGGCTTACTCATTGGTTAGTAGCCAAATCAGTATTAAGTTCTTGTGATTGATTAGTTTTTTTTTTTTCTTCCCTTTTTTTCTTTTCTAACTTCATTATTTTGTGAGATGCAGACAAAGAAGCTAATTCCAACAGGATTTTTTGCCGTCATTAGGTACTTCATAATTGGTTACTAAACCATTTTATTTATTAAATTATCCGGTCTCCTTTTTGACACTTCAAACTTATGCATTTCCCCCCTTTATTTATTACAGTGCTGCAATGCTGTGCTTTTATTCATATGTAATGATATCTGGAGGAAACCCACCACCAAAGAAGTTGCAGTCATCTGCTAGTGTCAGTTCATAACAAAAAACTGAAAAGATCAGGAAAGGGTGAGGGATAGTTTTATATAAAAGGGCCGTTTATTTAATGTGTACTACAAGTTGATCTAGCATGCATTTTCTCGTATAAGGCAGTGTTGCTTAGGTCACAAGTCTGCGGGTAACAATTTCTTAATAGCAATAATGTTTCATTTGACAGAATAAGTTAGTCAGTTTATGATTATTGGAATGGGACTCCAAATTATGTTGTAAAAAGATGAGATTTTATCACCTTGCTATGCATTTCCATATTTCAAGATGCCCAAATTCTGGAGTATCTGGGTTTGCCTATTATTTTTTCCATCTATGATCAAGCTAACAACTTAGATGAGGATGTAATACGAACACAAAGAACTAATTCCGCAGTGCTTTTTCTGTTGCAGTTGGTCCTGCTCATGTGATTTGTTATAATTCATATCTATGCACCTGAGTCTTGTTGTTCTCCATTTTCCATGATTTTTCTCCACTTGATACATTCTTTTGCACCTAATTGGAAGTGAATGCATAAGCACTATTCAATTCTCTGTAGGAGAGATAAGGATTTCTGAATTGATGTGAAGTAAGTGTTTTGGTCATGTTACAAGTGCGCAAATGCATGACTTTATGGTACTTGAACCTGGTGCATAGATTGTATCATTGTAGTGCTGATTTTACTTGTTGACTTTTTTTTTTCTTCCTGGTTATTCTGTCACTTTTTAGTTCAATCATTTTCTGAAATTTTGGTGTGCTGTGAAAGTTGACACTCTAGTCACTTGCATGATCAATATTATCTCTTTTGTTTGTGCCATTTCATGGGTCTATTGATAATGGCAAATCTTTCGGTGCTAGAATGGTTTCGATGGGTTACATGAGATTGTTGATAATACTTGGGATGGAAATGTAGGTGGAGAGAGTATATTATAGGGCGGTGAGCTTGAAATTCCTTTTCCTTTTATATTCATCACCCAGACCCACCCTGCTTGTTCTTCAATTTTTTTTATAAACGGGAGCAGACTGCTTGATGCCATTGTTCTACTGTTTCTCTTATATTGCTTTGATTCTCATGGTACAGAGAAAAGGGAATACCAACGGATTTTTATTGCTAGTAACTTGTATAATTGTTGGGTGTGGATAGCATGATTGTTACTGACAGTGCTGATGATCCATCGGGGTATGGATTGCCTAATATTTACGTCCATGCTTCAAAAAGCGGTTTGGAAAGGCAAAATAGTGGAAGCCATTGAAAAAAAATAGAGGCCCTAGTGTGATACCCCATTTTATATTCTGTAGACCTGTAGTTGAGAGGATATTTTTTTTTTTTACAGTGGAAACAAAGAAAAAAAGACTAAACAACCCATGATATCTGCTAGAAGAAGCTGTTGCAAGCCTTGAGGAGGCTCATCCCAGATCATCAAACCATTGTCGCAGGAAGTTGCAAGCTTTGCCATAAAATCAGCACAAAAATTAGCCTCTCTAAATGTAGTTGAGAGGATATGGACGCTCCTATAAGCTGCTATGAATTTGTATATTAGGATTCACTTTCATTTCTCTAAGTCAGTTTTCTGTCATTGATGTGCCTTTTAAACTTGTGTTTTCCTTGGTAAGTGGGGATGATGGGCTTGACACAGTTTAAGTTTAATAAGAGGGCCATGGTTATTGTGCAAGACATGGTAGGTAACACTTGAACACAAGAACTAGCATACTAGTATTGGCATGCATATAATTGGGAGCTTAAACAATGGACTCGTATATCTGTAACCAAAATAAATTCAAGCTTGATGGAAATTGAAACAAAAATTTAAGAGTTCATCTGTGCATGTAATTGGGGTGCTTTGAAAGGTTGCAAGGTCTCAAAAGAAAAACTCCAAGAGCTGTGAAGTGGTAGTGTAGAAAATGTTGCATGAAGAGTGCTTCTACGTTTTCGCAGAACTCTACAATCCGGTTGGCTGTCAATGGATCAGTGGAGGCTTTTCCTATCTGCTTTTACGCTTCCTTGACCCCGTAGAATCTTGCTTATTATCACTGTCATCCCTCTTTTGTGCCAAGTGAATGATGAGGTGTTAGTCCTGAATTTGAAATTCTAAAAGCTTTAGGAAATGCACATTATAGAGCTGCCGGTGTTTTTCCCCCCTCTGATAGAAAAGTTGCTGAAGCCCTGGCCAAGAATCACTATTGATCTGATGATGGTTTCTCTGAAAAATCAGGAATCGTAGACGTTTAACCTCCTTGGAGCTGGTGGGCCTCGATTCAAGCCCCTCCATGCATCGACATACAGCATGAATTATGGCTAATAGGCTGAGTACCTGTTTAATTCTGCCTTCTATTCATCACATCACCTTTCGAAGTGAATGAGCATTGGGTTGTGCCTTAAAATATAAGCAAAACATGTAGGTCCCGACTGCAAACACAATCCAAATTTGTATTTTATAAAAATTAAATTTATTTTTTTATGTTTTTGGATTTTTTGATATGCTAATATCAAAAATATTTATAAAAAAAAACTATATATATTAATTTGAAGTATTTCCCACGAAAAGCATTTGAAAAAATTAAACTAATATTTTGTTGAGTATTTTAGGGAGAATAAATAACTTGTTCTCAAATGAAGTGCAGGTAAAGAAATAGAATCACTAACAACTTCATAGCTACAAAACAAAGCCAGTACGTCAATAGTTTCTTGTCCCAAAGAATTTTCATATGATTGGAAATTAATGCTATTAAAGCTTGGTCCAGTCCTCACGGCCGACACCGATGGATTTTGGCTTGCATAATACAATCACCTGTGTTGTTGTTTTCTTATATTATATGCATGTTAAACCACAATCCATTCAAACTTGATGGTTGTAGGAACGAGGCAAGTTGGTATTCAAAAAGTTAAAAGGAGTTGTTTTATTTGGTGTGTGGGTGGTCAACCATGCAATGAACATTGCTAGAGTTTGTTGGAGAGCTGAATATATAATAGTTGCAGTTGAATAATTCTTTAAGTACGGAATTAAGAACTTCAGAGGATGAGAAAACAATATTAATGAGGATTTGCGAAATTGTGATCATATGATGAGAGCACGAGGATACAGTAGAGTTTTTGAAAATCATAGGAAAGCAGCCAAACAATTCTTGGAAAATAATATTGCATCATGTAACATTCTGATATTCAGGTTCAAATTAAAAAAAAAAAATCATTCTATCATCCATAGAAAGAGATTCTAGTTACCTTACAAAATGCCCAGATAGCTATTTTTTTTCTTAGCGCTTTCTATTTTGCTGAATAATGCCCAGATAGCTACGAGATTTCATCGTCACTGCTTTGTTTTTGAAAACTTAAGTTACCTTACAAAATAAATAACTAGTTTTTCTTGGGTGATTAGCGAGAAAAGGGTATTTCTTTGGAACTTTGGTAGTTGATTTTATAAACAGATGTGGCCTAGCAAATTGGAACTCTTGCAAAAACTTGTAGGTTTGAATATACATAGATGTGTAAAATGTTGATGATAAAGAAGAATTAGAGCTGCCTTCAAAGTTCAAGAGATTGGTTCAGGGTAAGAACAAGAGTATTTCAGTTTAAGTCTCGAATTCGAGTATCCAGACTATTGCTTTTTGAAAAGGTGGCATATTATTTACATCAGATGATATATATTATGTGATATGTCAAGGGAGCCAAACTAGCAGTAGTTCCACCAGTTCTAGCACTCAGCCGAGACCTAGAAACCTGCACCATAAGCTCTCTTCTTCAGCCAAGAGGTTGGCTCTATATATGTTTTGGCTCAATCACTTTCACCCATTCTCGCCGTGAGACTAATCACATGGCAGGTCACCTGGCTAAACAAGGAGAGCGCAGAACAAGTGAATTTGTTGCTTGGATTTGAGTTAGCCAGATGTTTTCTGGGTCTTCCTTTGTCTAGTTCTGTTTGCTCAGAACTAGACAGTTTGAGCGCAGAACAGGTGATTGGTCTGAAGACCTCTATTGATTTGGAATAGTCGATGATAGTTGGTCGTTTAGCTTTGCAGTTCTGTTTTGTGTAGAGGCAAAGCTGCATACTTAGGCTGTTGCTCTGTTCTTGTGGTTTTTTGGCTTTTTCGTCTTCGTTTTGTTTCTTTTGCTAAATCTGCGTGTTTTGCAGATCTGTAACTCCTCCTTCCCGCCATCTCTTGGCGTTTTTAATACATTTCATTAGTATCAAAAAGAAGAAGAAGGAAACCTGCAGACCTTAGGCAGCTAAGTAGAGGTTAATTAGTTGCCAGCCTTAGCTTTCCTATTGTTTATATACTTCTTCTGAATGTGTTCTGCTCTTGTAGTTGTGTAACTCATACATGTACCACAGCTTTTTGCGTGAGTGTGTAAAGGAAGCAAATACAGAACCCTATAATTTGAACAGTTATAATCCTCTATTGAACAATTATATTTTCAATGAAAAAATGTCTGTTTCTTAAATGTAAAAAACTTTTGGATTATTTTAATAATTACTAAAATTAATTTTGTATCGGTTTTGTTCAAGATCCAAGTATATATAGGAACTGGAGAAAGGGTGTTCTGGGCAACTTAGAATGCCTTTTTGGTCTTCTCTGCCTTTTTTCATCTTCTTTGTCTCTGGTTTTGCTTCTATTTTTTTATTCAAGAACTTAGGTTATAATATTTTGTAAAGAGATATTAAGTCTAATTATTCTTTTAATTCGTGGACTTTAAAGAAAATGCTTCTTTTAAAGTGAAGTTGTTGAAATTTTAGAAGACTATTTATAAGAAAATCATTTATACTAAATGACAAGCATTTTAATCTTAAAGGACAAAGGGCCAATCCTAACCAATATTTTTCTTTCTTGATTCGTTCAAATATCTTCAACAACAAGTACATTATATTTGCTCTAGTCTTAGTTTAATATTTTAAGTATAATATGACGTTTTTGATATTTGTTGTTATACATGCTAGAATCTTGTGTGATTTAATTATAATTTTGAATATTTTATTATATGCTTAATATGCATGGAAATTATTTTACAAAGACAACATTTCTAACGTGGAACGGCAAACCATAAATTAAATATGGGCAAGGATTTGACCTCTAAAACTTCCAAATATCATGCACCTGCACTCCTGCTTCATTCACATTACCTTGAGGATTTTTGGTCTCCCACTATATAACATCATGATAATGTTTAAAGTCAGATTTCTTTCTCTTTTTTTTAATTTTTTTTATAAGAAGAGTCCAATTATTTGGTACATTATATTTTATTAGGTTAGTTATTTACTCCTGTTACAAGCCATTGACTGTGCAGACATAAGGATTACCAACCGTTAACTACCAAAGCTAAGGAGTTACTCTACCTAATTAGCCCCCGATAGCTAGCTAGCTTTCTTTTGTCGCATTTTAAGATCATACACTCATGGGATGAATATAGAAAAATTAATTAATACTTAACATAAAAATAAACAACCGTCCCGTAATTAAAGTAACTTTTCACTGCAATTTGTATGATTAACATTCTAAAAATTACAAATAATATTGACAACGAATCTCTTTTATGAATCTTTTTCATTCAAGAAATTTAGTTACGAAAATAATACAAATTACTGATGAGAAGAAAATCACAATATCAATTATTAATAATATATTGCTTCAATTTTGTCTTTGAAATGTGTCTTCCTCGTGAGGAACGTTTTTAGCAAAAATCCCGGCCACGTCCCCAAATGTATATACACTCACTCTCTTAGGCCTTCAAGATGTGAGAAATCTCTGGAAGAAGAACGGTGGCGGCAGGCTATCAATTAATCAAGTTGATGAACTGAATATTTGTGAATGAATTATATAATAAATATAATGTAATTAAGTTAATAAACAAAAAACAATCCCATCTCCTTGCTTATTCGTTGATTACTTTAAAGATTTGTTTTTTTATATATATAAACGAACCGTCTTCATTTAGAAATGTAAATTATAAAATAAGATTAAAGAATAATTTTATATAATAAAAGAAATGTTGTATATCTGGTCAGAGATCTCAAATGGGAAAGATCTCTGCTGATCGTTGCTCAATCTCAATATTTTAAATTGTCCCGTTAATAACGATGATGATGGCTCCTGTATATAATTTATAAATATTCGAATTGACCTTGTACTAAATACATCCTCGTTTTCAACAACTAGGTTATGTAAGACGTTTCCTAGAAGTTTGTTTTTCCCCTTTTCTTTTCCTACGTTTGTGGATATCGAAAGGAAACCATGAGCCAGGTTTTTTTTTTTTGTTTTTTTTTTTCAAGTGTTTACTTCCTTTTCAATTATTTTCGTCTAGCAGTCATTAATTTTTTTCCTATACGTTGCTTGTCTTCGAGGGCAATGATGCAATAGAGATGGAAAATTGTCAGCACATGTCAGTTTCTCATCATTGTTAATGTCAAAGTCTTTGCGATGATTCAGTATAAAGAAATATTTAAAAGATCTTGAAATTTCCTATTGAAAGAAGTTCATCTTAATTTATTTGTTTTTCCAAACTGTTAACAGAATAAGTAGAAGAAGAAACATGTTGAGCTTCTAAACAAGTAAAAACCAAGCAATCGTCCTCGGATTTCCCGCAAGTTTATCATTTATTTTATCCAATTAAGGATAGTACTGATCTAAATTAATTATAGGAGGGCATATTTCAAAGCTCACCTGGGCTTTCGAGTCCCGTTTTAATTGATAGACATAACTAGCTATATTTTTTCGAGGTGTAAATAGAATGAAGGTGAGAAAAAAAAAAAAAAAACTAAGATTGAAAGTTGAGGTGTAATATACAATAAAAAAAATTAAACTAAAGATTAAGCTAAATTGGATTAGACTACAAGATTATATATTTGAGTTTTAGAAAACAATAAAATTTACAAAAAGAAATAAATTTCAAAAATTGAGATGATTTAAATGGTGGGTCATTAAAAGTATTTAATTTTGTGGTAATAATTTTTTTAAAGTGTTTTTTATTTGAAAATATATTAAAATAATATTTTTGTAATTTTTTAAAATTTATTTTTGATATCAACACAATAAAATAATCTAAAAATATAAAAAATATTTATTTTTTAAAAAAATATTTTTCAAATGGGAGGGACTATATATATATAATTGCAGGATATATGCCCTTTGAGAAAAGATTTCATACTTTAATTAATTGCAGGATTTTTATTTCTATTTTTATTTTTAGAGGCGTTATGGTAAAACAAACAATGTGCACCAATGAAAAAAAAAAGTTAACTACAAACTAAATATGCTGGCATATATGCAACTTTTTTAAAAATTAAAAAAAAAAAAACTTTCATAGCAAAAGAATAAGCTTTTAGATAAATAAGTTTAAAACTAATACTATTATGGGGTAAAATCTATATATATATATATATGAGAGCCTTGATCAGTGCTTATATAATTAGACATGTCAGCGGATATATTAAATTATTATATATATGACGCTACTACTGTGTTTATAACCTTCCAGAAAATTAAAAACTCACTCTTGTGTCTACGTATTGGAATTAAAAAATATGTAGCAAATCGAATCTATGTATTATATAATTTCATTCAACATGATTTGATATTGGGATTTCTCGATGCGCTAGATGCTGACCAAAATACCTAATGGCGGCCAAGTGAAAGGCAAAGTCCGTGAGGCAGCATTACAAATTGGATGTCGGCTGCAATTTTCTTCTTCTTCTTCTTCTCTTTATTTGGGTGAAATGATAACCATGCGTTGGCAGCATTACAGGGGCAGTTGGAGGCTAATTATACTTTGATATTTCGAGACAGGGGACCTCAAGCTTCAAACTATGGATGTAAGAACTGCCAAATATGCTGACCAACACGATGATGCATCAAGAATATTATAAGCAAATTATTAATTAAATACCTCCAGAATCCTGGGTAGCAGCTTTAGTGGAAACTGTGGAATATTAACTCGTTATTAATTTGATGCCCGCAGCCACCCAATAAACATTTACCATATGAGTAAATTAATAATTTGGATATTAGAATGATAAAGCATATATATATAGAAGAAATGATTGTATTTCGAAAACTGTGTAAAGAATAGCAAATAAAAAAATAATTGCTTGATAATTTTTTAATATTCATCAAATTTTATTCAAGTTATTAAAATCAGTTTTATATATTATTATTCATAATCCAATTATTTATTATACTACAAAAAAAAACTCTAATCTTATTTTAATCATTTGATTTTATAAGAAACTTTTAATTTAGAATATTTAAAGATAAATGAATGAATGATTGAAAGAAAAAAAAAACTATTTGAATCAGTAGGAAGTTTTGTTTGGACGAGAATTCTAGATTCATCAACTCAATAAGATCGATTTTTTTTTTCTTTTGGTTTGAAGATTTTCCGAGTTTATTATTAGCTGTTAACTTCAACAAAGAGTCAGCATATTAGGTAAAGGTTTTGCTAAAATAAAAGTAAAATGCAAGGTAAGAAAACTGAAGCATTTTCCACAAAATTAAATTTTCCTTGTGCATAGACATTTTATTGCAAGAAGAAATCTCCTAAAATCAATGCTGGAGTGTACCCAAAAGTACATCAACATTTCCAGGAAAAATCTTGTGCTTGAGGACTTGCTTTGCCATTTTATGGACAGTCCAAATTATATATAAAGAAAAGCAAAGAAATAGTCCATTTTATTTTTCAAATCATTTCCAAGAACAATGATTTTTATAGCTAAAAAAGAGTTAAACTGCTAAAGTTTTGTCTCTCTTCTATGGTCTTGTCTCTCTAGCATTAGGGACTTAACTGATCACCTAATTATCATAAAAGGATCAATATAAATCGAGGAGAAATTTTATGGGTCCACTTTCTGAAAATTCATATAAATATTTTCACATGACATTTGCAGTACCTAATCTTTGATGATTTTATTACCTTTATAGTTGCTTATCGGTTTCTCCTTGTTGAATAATACCAAGATGTTCATTATGAGACCGACCTCCCCCTATTTTCCTTGATTTTATAAGAATTGATACCATACTAATAAAAAAATGAAAATGACCTTTATCGTTTCAAGCACGTCTCTCATGCATCTATATAGGCACCGATATGTCTCCTTAAAACAGAAGTCATAGCACCTTAAGCTTGTCTGGTGTTTCAGACCTTTCAATCCATAACTACTCCAATTAATCTTGTTTTGGTCTATTTCTATTGAACTTGTCTTGACAGGATGGTTAGATCTCCATGCAGCCACGCCAGTGCCTTGAAGAAAGGGCCGTGGACGGCGGACGAGGATGAGAAGCTAATTGATTATATTAAGAGAAATGGTCATGAAAATTGGAAAGCACTTCCTATGCTTGCAGGGTTGAATAGATGTGGGAAGAGCTGTCGATTGAGGTGGACAAATTATCTGAGGCCTGATATCAAGAGAGGGAAATTCTCTGAGGAAGAAGAACGAGTCATCGTCAACCTTCATTCTGCTCTTGGAAACAAGTATGCAGTTCTTCTTTTTCCTTTTCAGCTAGCATACGTATTTGTGCTGTCAGTAGTTGTCCTTAATTCCATTTACTTGAACTTGCAGGTGGTCAAGGATTGCTAACCATCTTCCCGGACGGACCGACAATGAAATAAAAAACTTTTGGAATACTCACATAAGAAAGAAGCTTCTTCAAATGGGGATTGACCCAAATACTCACAAGCCAAGGACTGATCCAAGTCATTTTTTGAATCTCTCTCAGTTGCTTGGTGCAGCACAATTTGGCAACATTGCAAGTCCATGGGACATTAATTTTCTAAAGTTACAGGCAGAAGCCACTCAATTAGCCAATATCCAGTTGTTGCGGAATCTATTACAGATGATGAATACAAAAACACTTACAACTAGTGAGAGCAACAGTCTGCTAGGATCCCAAAATCCTCACCAGTTTAGAGGACTAGTCAATGGGACAACCATCTCCAATACCAATGAACCTACCCCAGTATCTCAGGATCTTGTTGACCCACCTTTAACTCCTCAAGTTCACAATGACTTCCAAGCTATCTCAAATTTGTGGGCAAGCTGTGAAGGTGGATTCGGTCCTGAAGGTCTTAACATCAACTGCGACACCTTGAGTAGTTCCTATGGTATTCAGACAGAACAAAATCCACTTCCTGCTTTGGTTTCAGCCTCAACTTCCCCTGTTACTTCCATCGATTACCAAACAGAACGCAAGGGTGACCCATCAAACTACTCCACTGGCACGCCTACCTCCACTATCTTTGAGGCCTGGGAGAAGCTGCTCGATGACGACAACTATAGCTCCTACTGGAATGATATTCTGGAGTAGGTACTTAGTTTTTCGTTGCATTAATTTATTCATTTCGATATCATTCCTTCTTCTTAATTACTGCCATCAGGTTTCCATTGCATTTAAATTTTTCAAAGTTGGCTTTTTATGTTCATCATCACTATTTGCAAGAAACTTAACATCTTTTTTCTGTTGTTCGCAGTTTGGCATCATCATGATCACATAATTCCTAGTGAAACACTCTTTCAACAAGCATCGATACCGGCTAGCTCTCTTTTTTTGGATAATCATTGAGAGTACTATATTGAAAAGGCCATAAAATACACGCTAGATCTTGGTGCAGCAAACACAATTCGTTCATTTAAAATCTTATGTAACACGATCAATTTTTCTTGTTTTACGTGTGGAGTCCTTTTGGGAAAGATTGAACTATACTTTTGTACGTACAAATTGGATACAACCACATTTTTCCATATATATGAAACTGCCTATTTTCACCAGTAGCTGCAGTTCCTTTTAGAGAAATATTTTTCCTTAAAAGAATCTGAAGCATGAATATATAATATTTTCATCATAATTCTGCTGTAGCGAACTCTTGTACTAACAGGTTTCTGAACATTAAATGACTGACGTCCCTCAGAAAGATTGAGTGGATGAAACTAACTGATATTTTTCTTTTTACATCTGTGGGACAAACATCAACGTTATTCTTAAAACCCTAAAAATGGGTCCAAGTGAGATAAGTTTTTGACCTACGCATATATAATCTGCATGGCATGTCAGTCGATAATGTCACTCCCATTTCAAAATTATTTGAGGACATTAATGTTGTTTCTTGTGGTCTTCCTGTGTAAAATCAAATGATTAATTAAATGAGAAAAATCATCATCCTCTCGCTAATATAAAAGATCTACAACTGGATGGTAGTGTATGTATCGTCTCTAAAAGTCAGGTTTTCGTTGCCTTGTTACTTTTTAGGTGAGATTATTTACGTCCAATACAAGTAATTGACTGTAGCAAAATACAATTACCAACCTAGCCGCCCAAAGTTGAGTTCCATTTTGCTTGAGCAGAGGATGAAGCCTGGAGATAATGAATTAGGTAAATTTAGAAATTCGCATTACATAATTGTCACGAAAAAGTTCTAGAATTATTACAGTTTGATTTCTCAATTGCATTAACATCTTTGTCTAACAATTTATGAAAAGATTACCGAGAAGGAAAAGTCCAAAAAAGATGTTATATTTTTTATTTCTTATAAGAAAATATTATTTGTGGAAAATGGTGTCTCTACTGGAAATTGTATTCCTTCCCATTAAGAGAGAGAAAAAAATAGAATATTAATAAATGGTAAAGAAAACTGTTAAAAAAAGAGATAAAAAGTATAAAACTACTGTAATTAAATTTACAAAAATAAATTGTAAAAAAAGATAAATTGCAGAGAATCAAAGAAAGCTTACAATGAAGTTATGATATAGGATAGACCAAGGAATTATAATAAAGAAAACTCTGCAATTTATCTTTTTTAAAATTCCTAGTAAAATAACAAGAGAGCAATTTAAAAAAAAAAAACATAAAAAGGAGGTGATTGTGGTCATGAGAGCAAGACCTACCATATAAAAGGTAAATCGAGAACACGAAAAAGAAAAATTTTCAATAAAAATATACTTAGAAATGAAAAAAAAACCAATTAAAAAAATTAATGAAAATAAAACTCAAATCAAACCAATATTAAGATAACCTTTTATAAAAAAAAAGTGGGGGACAAAATGCATGAAACTTAATAAAAAAAAATTAAATACTAAAAGATAAAATTAAAAATAAACTAATTTTATAGAAATATCTTTAAAAAAAAAACAAGGTCTACTTGTAACATGTGTCAATTACTTTTTATTTTTAATAATATTTTAGAAACCAAAATGATCTTTAGTCCTCCAGATAATAACAAAAAAGATAAGATCATTAAAAGATGAAAAAGTGCTCGTAAGGAAGCTTTTATTTTTTTTATATCGAGGGCAATTAGGTAATTTTTTTATTTCTTAAGACATGAAATTTCATTAATAGTCTCTCTCCACTAACCTGATTATTATATAAAAAAAACAAATTAATTATTTTAAAAAGACCAAAACACCTTTGACCATTAAGGAATGAGACTTAAATTTTAGGAGTAATTTAGTTATTTTATAGTGTATAAGAGATTTAAAAGATGAAAACACCTCTTAGTATTAGCTTTAAAATTTTTAATTCTAAAGGTAATAAAGTCATTTTAGTATGTATAATAAATGTAAGATTAATAAACCCCTATTGATGTGGTAATGACTAATGAATCTTTGTAAAAAGACTAAAATAGTCCTAATAACAAGTTATTTGGTTTGTTTTGAGAGGTGAAAAATGGAAAACATTGTGAATGTGCACAATATTTTTCTCACGCCTTTTAGATTTACTAGCTAGATCATTTACCAGCGCTAGCTATGCTGCATGTCGAATCAATTTTTTTAAAAAAAATACAAAAAATATCTAGGTATTTCTAATATGTTTCCAAGAAGAAAAAATATAAACCATGTAGATATTGATTTAATGTAACACATTCAACTTAGCAAGTACAATGACAACTTGGATGACAAAAAAAAAAAAACAAAGTTTGACAAAAAAAAGTTTCAATACGAAATGTTTTAAAAAAAATTGAAACTACAACATACTAAATCAACCCGAGTTAATCTAGATGAACAAGTAAAATTTGTGACTCGGTTTACGAAACTATGATAACATAATGAAAAGCAAATGAAAAAACATATTGAAATCTAATTATCAATCAATCCAATGTTGAAAAAAATAAAAATATATATCTAGAAAAAGATTAAAAAAAAAAACTCAAGTCAACCTGGGATAATCTACCAAACCTAAATTATTAGAATGAGATAATCTGATAGAAAACAAATCAAAATAAATTATGAAGTTTAAATCTCAACCAATGATCTAAAATTGAACGATGAAATTGGAATCTCAACCAATGATCTAAAATTGAATGATGAAATTGGAAAAAAAATAATCAATTAAAAAAAAGTCAAAAAGGCAAATCAAGACAAATTATGAAGCTTAATTTTCAATCAATCCAAATGGTGAAGGATAAAATTGAAACAAAAATCAATTAAAAAAAAAACCAATAAAACTCATGAATCAGGTTATGAGACTAGGATAACCTTATAGAAAGTAAATCAAAACAAATTAGGAAGCTCAATCTTTAATGAATCTAATATTAAAGGATAAAATTTTAAAAAAATAAATATTGTTCCAATGAATATTACTTTTAAGGAGAGGAATAGTAATTCCCCCTCCTCAATTAATTCTTGTTAATATTTGACTCTTTTAGCCCCTAGATAGTGTTTGGTTATTGTTTTAAGACAGAAGAGATAGAGTCAATAGATGTAGAGGAGACAAGATAGAAAACGAGACGAGAACAAAATTGTGTTTAATAATGGTGTAGAAGATAAATTGATTATCTCTATATATTGTTTGGTAATGGTAGACAAAACAAGAAAAAAAAAATATTTTATCCTTCATAAATATTATTGTCAAACTTATATTTTTTTCTAAATAATTAGGTATTATTTTTTTTACTTTAATTTATACCAAGTATTGAAATTAATAATATTATAATAACTCTAGTTTTAAAATCAAGACTGACCTAGCGAGTTAACCCCGTACCAGGTTGATTCGAGGCCTAGACTAGTTTGAGTTTAATAAAAAATAAAGGAAGAAATGACTCAACCTGACCCGTTCAAAACATCAGCATGGCCCGATATAAAACATTTGGTTAACCGAATTGACCTCCTGACTCATGACTTGAACCTTACCACAGGTCGACTCCCTAGTCAAGTTTTAAAATTATAATAATAATCATCTTTATCCATATATTGGCTCGAGTCAACCCAAGTTGACCTTCTCAACTCGTGACGTAGGCCTTGCCTTTGTTGAAACTCAAATCGGTTTTAAAATTATGATAATAACAACTCTATCCTTATATTAACTTGGGTTGACCCTCCCAATTCATACCTCCAGACTTGCTCCTGATTGGCCTATTAATCAGGATTTAAAACTACGATAATAACTATTTTTATTTATTTTATTTTATTTTTGATGACCCTGGGTGTCCGGGCCAGCTTACGCGCACCACAACTAATCCCAGGACCTACTGAACATCCTGCAAGCCTAGTAGGCAGGTAAGGCACCGCGGGGGTGACAGGCTGGTACTCTTGAGGATCGAACCTAGGACATTCACAAAGGCAAGCTTTGCAGTTGACCAATGTGCTAGACCCTCAAGTGTATAACTATTTTTATTCTTATGTTGACCTAAGTCAACCTAAACTAACCCTCCAGACACGTGACCCAGCCTTGTCCCGGGTCAACTTTCAATTTGAGTTTTAAAATTATGATAATAATCACTTTTATTCTTACACTGACTCAAGTCAACTCGACTCGTGACCCAAGATTTGCCCTAGATCGACCCCTGTATTGGGTTTTAAAAAACTATGATAATAACTATTTTTTTCCTCACATGTTTTAGTTTGACAATTTTAGAATTTATAGTTTTTTATAAGGATATTTTAGAAATAAATAGTAATAAATATTATTTCTAGAGATATGTCCTATTTGTACCTCCTGTTATGAAAATACAAAAATTCACTCCAAAATTATTCAAAGATAATTTATTTTTATGTCTTGTTTTTTCAACTAAATACATTTATATCTCCACTGTCTTTGTTTCTTCTATCTCAGGACAGTAACCAAACGTTACCGTACTATTTCTAACAAGTGTTTTAACTTTCATCGATCTAAGCCTGCCTTGGATAGTTCATAAAAAATTGTGTTCCCCATTTATAACATATATGTAATCTCTATTAACCAAATTGCAATGCCAACTACTATTTGGCCATTAGAAAAAAAAACTAAAATGAAAGAGAAAAACATTATGATTGTAGACTCAATTTACTATTCACTACATCAATGAATTTTCCTTTAAAGGTAATTTGATCTTTTTTTGCATATTTAAATTATTGAATTACCTTTAAAAGGAAAAAATAAGTTGTTAAACAGGGTCATTTTCACCCTTTTCCTTTTACTTGAATAGTGAAAAGGCTATTGTACCCTTAGAGAGCAGATATTGATAAATTATTGCATGTGGGCTATTTTATCTTTTCACTCTAGTTTTTTTTTGTTTTATTTATGTTGACTTAGGGGCATTTTGATCTTTTACTAAATACAAAATGTTAAAAAAAAAAAAGTTGTTAATGTGTGCATGTTAGAGGCTCCACCATCTTCAAGCAGTATGTGTAGATGATTCAAATGGTTTCTCTTTTCTTTTTTTTCTCTACCTTAATTTTCACGCTTGATGTATTAGAATTTCAAATCAACCCTTCAATTTGTTTTTCATTCAGATTTGATCCATTTTCTTTTCATTGTTATTTTCTTATTTGAAATTCTTTATAAATTTAGAATTGTTTTTCAATTTCATCCTCCTTTATTTTTTATGTCATATTTAGTCCTTATCTTTTGATATGTAATTATTTTGTTTTAGATAATTTTTTGAATTGAATTTTTTTTTTAACGATTTCAACCCCCTTTAATTTTTTTTCCTATATGATTTGATCTTTATTCTTTTTTTTGCAATTTGTTTTGCTTAGGCAAGCTTTTTTTAATTTAGTTTTTTAATAATTTCATCCTCCAACATTAAATTTATTTGAAATTGAGATTCTTGATTAAAATCGGGTCTAGGATTTCATGAGTTGTGAATTTAGAGAATTAACCCAAGTTTAGAAGATTTACATGGGTTTGTTTGGTTTTTTGTATTTTTTTAAGCTAATGTTTTTTATGTTTCATCTTTTTAATATTTATTTATTTTTTAGTTTCATCCTTCTTCAATATTTTATCTATCATATTTGTTTCTCATTCTTTTAATTATTATTTACTTTGTTTTCCATGATTTTTAAAATTTAATTTTTTTTACAATTTCACCCGCGATTAGTTTTTTAAAATTATGAACAAAAAAATCTAACCCATGTCTCTTCACAGATTTAAAAGGTATATATAATTAACAGAAAATTGATGTTGATTTTAAACGAAGGGACCTCTACTACCTGACGAACCAAATTATAGATATTCAATCTTCCAAATTGAAATCATAAGAATATCTTTGTCAAAAATGGATAACATAAAAACTTCTAGTATCATTAAATCAGAACTATATATTAGAGTTTAGACTTCCATCTTTTATCAGAAGGAAATAAAAAAAAAAAGTTGAAAAATTACGTCTTTATGGATATGGAAACAACTTCTAGTGGAATGGATGATAGTAGTAATAATAGTTTATAAAATAACAATACATAATAATATATTTTAAAAATATTAATGCCACTATCATATGAGGTGGCAAATAAAAAAGTGTATATAAAGGATGATTCCTTGAATCATGCTGCAGATCCCGTAAGCCACAAATCTGTCAACAATCAAGCACGTAACAGCTGGGAAATAAAAGGAATAATTATCTGTGTATAGTAACTTGCCTTTTCAGTTTTTTGTAACCGTTAGGAAGAATATCCTTGATTTTAGTTTCCTTTGTTAAGAATAGACCATGCAGACTTTGTATGTATATAGCACACTAATCTTTGTATTACGGTGTGTAAGCAATACAATATTCTTCTGGCAAAATAACTCTGTGCACAAGCCTATCTTCATTCTGGTATCAGAGCTGTCCTCCACCGAGAACTTGATCCCCAACCCTGAAAATTCTCTTCTGCCCATCACAAACCCTCATTCCACCACAGAAGCTCAACTCATTGCCCTGAATATTGCAACCCAAATCAATGAGAAACTTACACCCTCAACCTTCCCTCAGTGGCGTGCACAGTTCGAAGCCCTTTTAATTGGCTACAATCTCATTGACTATGTTACTGGTGATAAACCATGTCCTCTCCAAGATAACTCCTCTGTTTCTTCTCTTCAAAAATCTCATTGGGTCCGGCAAGACAAGCTGATTCTAAGTGCCATCTTAGCCTCCACTACACCCACCATAACACCATTTATCTCTGCTGCAACAACATCCCAAGCTGCTTGGTGTAAATTAAACACCATGTAAGCCAGCAAATCACGCAGTCGTGCCATGCAATTAAAAGAGGAACTTACTTTAATCAAGAAAGCTAATCGGTCAATTCAAGACTACATGCACACTGTCAAGGCTCTTGCTAATGAGATTGCACTCATCGATCATCCCATTTCAGAGGATGATCTTACTCTTTACATCCTAAATGGTTTGGGACCCGACTACAGAGAAATTGCAGCGCCAATCCGGGCACGGGAGCGCCCACTGTCTTTTAAAGAACTGCATGACTTACTTGTCAGTCATGATTGCTATCTGCGTCGTCTTGATGCCCACACAGCAGCTCATTGCGACAGCCAATTTCTCCAATCGTCGCTCGTCCTCCAGCTCTTCAAATGGAGGTAATGTCTACAGGAACTTTAACAAACCAGCCAAAGGAGGCTACTCTAAATATGATGGTCCTCCTGTTTTGTCATGTTATAATGGTAACCCACGTGACCACAAGAAGCACAACCAATCTAATGGTCAACGCCGGTATTCACCAAAATGCCAAATATGTGATCAATTTAGTCACACTGCTAAGCATTGCCCGCAATTCAACTCTTGTAATGCCACGGTTAATTGTGCCTCCACATCACAAGTCAAGGATACTAAATGGCTTGTTGACTCTGCTGCTTCTCACAATATCACCGGTGATCTTGCAAAATTATCTATTCACTCTGAATATGATGGTACTGATGAGGTTGTCATTGGTGACGGATCAGGTTTGTGTGTTTCACATACTGGATCATTAGCATTTCATTCACCCACTCGTACCTTTCATATCACTAACACTCTTTGCGTTCCGAGTATACACAAAAATCTTATTTCTGTTCATCAATTTACTCTCCGAAACAATGTCATTATTGAATTTCACCCATTCTTTTTTCTTGTCAAGGATCAGATCACGGGGGCGGTTCTATTCAAAGGTGTATGTGAAAATGGTGTTTACACACTTCCAGATTCACTGGTATCCTCTCCAAAAATGGTTGCAAATGTGCATGAACGGACGTCACTTGATGGGTGGCACAAACGTCTAGGACATCCGTCTCAAAAACTTGTTACACAAATTATCAAGTCTTTTTCACTCCCAATAAAACACAAAGATCAAGTATCTCATCTTTGTACCTCTTGTTCAATCAATAAAGCTCATAAGCAACCATTTCGTCCAACTAGTCTTGTTAGTCATGCCCCACTTGATCTCATTTATACCGATGTCTGGGGACCCTCCAATACAATTGGTCTTGATGGTTCACGATTTTACTTGATTTTGGTTGATCATTTTACTAAATATGTATGGTTTTACCCCATGTCCAATAAATCTTGTGTCAGCCGTATTTTTCCTCAATTTAAACACCTTGTTGAAAAAAAATTTCACACCCAAATCAAAAGCATTTATTCGGATAATGGTGGTGAATTTGTTGCCCTCAAACAATATTTTTCTATACATGGAATCAGTCACTACACCACTGGCCCCCATACACCTCAACAAAATGGTGTATTGGAACGTCGTCATCGTCACTTAGTAGAAACTGGTCTGACCCTACTACATGATGCATCTCTTCCTCTATCTTACTGGCCTCATACATTTTCCACAGCTGCTTATCTTATTAATAGGCAACCAACTCCCCTGCTCAACCACAAAACTCCATTTGAAATCTTATTTCATCAACCCCCTAATTACCTTAAATTAAAAAAATTTGGATGCCGTTGTTTTCCCCTCACAAAACCGTATAATACCAATAAACTTCAACCCAAAGCCACCGAATGTTTGTTTCTAGGATACTCTACCACTCAGAATGCATACAAGTGTCTAGATCTATCCACCAACAAACTTTACCTTTCTCGCCATGTCCTGTTTGATGAAAGTCACTGCCCATTTCAAACACTCTTCCCTGCATCCAGCTCTCTTACTCCCTCCTCTTCGACAACTGTGCCACTCATCGATGTACCCGCTCCACCGCAACCTTCACCAGTGATCTTGGATCGTAATGCCATTTCTGCATCACCTTCAGGTATCGCCTCTCCTCTTCCCTGTTCTGTTGAAGAAAATTTATCATTTCATTCTCCTTGTTCTAGTCCTATTGTAATACATCATGGTGAGGCCTCACCAATCATCACCGATGTTGATGTTCCTGCTCCTCTTTCTCCTAGTATGATTAATGTTGTTAATCATACTCAACCCCAGCGAACTCATTCCATGATTACTAGATCATTGAATAACATTCACAAACCTAAGCAATTTCATGCTGTTACAAAACATCCCCTCCCTCATGCTATTGAACCCAGTTGTGTGAGCCAGGCAATAGGTGATCCACGGTGGCGACAAGCCATGTCTGCAGAGCTTACGGCTCTGATGAGACACAACACATGGACCTTAGTATCTCCCCCGAACCATTGTCTTCCCATTGGCTGTAAATGGGTGTTTCGGGTTAAGAGGAACGCTGATGGGTCAATTGATCGCTTCAAAGCGAGACTTGTCGCAAAAGGATTCCATCAACGCCCTGGTCTAGACTACAAGGAAACATTTAGTCCAGTTGTGAAACCGGCTACTATTTGGTCTGTCTTAACCATTGCTGTCACTCAAGGTTGGCAATTGAGACAACTTGATGTTAATAATGCGTTTTTGCATGGTCTGTTAAATGAAGATGTGTATATGGTTCAACCGCCGGGTTTCAAAGATGATATCCACCCTCACCATGTCTGTCACCTGAACAAAGCAATTTATGGACTCAAACAAGCCCCACGGGCTTGGTATTCCACTCTCAGGGATGCCATTTTAGACTTTGGTTTTGTAAACTCAAGAGCTGATTCCTCCTTGTTCATTTATAAAACATCATCCGTTACTTGTTACTTCTTGGTGTATGTGGATGATTTGGTTATTACAGGAAATGATTCAGCCTTTGTCTCCTCCATCATTGCTCAACTCAGTAACCGGTTCTCTGTCAAAGACATGGGTCAGCTGCATTTTTTCTTGGGCATGGAAGTTATTCCTACTACCACCGGTCTTTTCTTGTCCCAGCACAAATACATCAGAGATTTATTAACAAAGATGAACATGCATGGCGCCAAAGCAGTTGTCACTCCATTATCAACTACTACTGTCCTCAAGCTTCTTGATGGCACATCCTCGATTGATAGCACTGAATACAGGAGTATTATTGGTGCCTTGCAATACTTATCTCTCACCCGACCTGACATTTCTTTTGCAGTTAACAAGTTGTCCCAATTTATGCATAAACCAACGGCTACACATTTGACAACTGCAAAACGACTGCTTCGTTACCTGAAGCATACAATCTTTCATGGCATTCATATTCGTAGAGATATAGTTCCCAAATTCATCACATATTCTGATGCTGATTGGGCAGGTAATTGTGACGACCGCAAGTCCACTTCAGCATACATATGCTTCCTTGGTTCTAATCCTATTTCCTGGAGTTCAAGAAAACAACGAGCTGTAGCACGATCGTCTACTGAAGCCGAATATCGCGCACTTGCCAATGCTGCCTCTGAAATGTTATGGCTTCTAGCACTTTTTACTGAACTCGGCTACTCTACCTCAGCTCCTCCACAGCTCCTCTGTGACAATTTGGGTGCCACACATTTAAGTTTCAATCCGGTTCAACACTCACGGATGAAGCACATTCAGATTAATTTGCATTTTGTCCGTGATATTGTCCAGAAGGGTACTCTCCATGTTCATCATGTTAATACACATGATCAGCTTGCTGATCTCTTGACGAAACCTCTGCCTCGTCAACGGACAGAACTCCTTCGAGCCAAGATTGGAGTAACCAATGGTGACTCCATCTTGCGGGGGCGTATAAAGGATGATTCCTTGAATCATGCTGCAGATCCCGTAAGCCACAAATCTGTCAACAATCAAGCACGTAACAGTTGGGAAATAAAAGGAATAATTAAGAATGTAACAGCTGGGAAATAAAAGGAATAATTAAGCATGTAACAGCTAGGAAATAAAAGGAATAATTATCTGTGTATAGTAACTTGCCTTTTCAGTTTTTTGTAACCGTTAGGAAGAATATCCTTGATTTTAGTTTTCTTTGTTAAGAATAGACCATGCAGACTTTATATATACACAGCACACTAATCTTTGTATTACGGTGTGTAAGCAATACAATATTCTTCTGGCAAATAAGAATATTTTTTTTTTCAAGGACGCCCACCTCCTCCTATCGTGGAATCGAACTATTTTTAATTTCAATAATCATTGTCATTATCATTCCTTGTTATCAAACAGATCTCTCTGTCGAGAGACGGAGCAAAGCTAACCTTCCAGTAAAGATGTGAGCAAGCAAAGGATCTAACGAGACCATAAACAACACACTTAGCTGTACATATTACAAAATAATGATAATAAAACAAGATTTTCACCTTTCTTTCACTGTACATCCACTAACATTTGTATTGTAGAATCTATAGTATTATTTTTAATTGTTCATTAAATGTGGAAAAGTTCGATTTAGTCCAACAAATTTTTAATTTGTTATATTTGATCTTTATAGTTTTCAGTTTTCATATTTCAATAAAAAAAAAACTTTATTTTTTTCACGTTTTTGAGTTTTTAAATGAGAAAAAAACTCATCAAAAATAAAAATTCAATCAATCATAAAAAAAAAAAATCTTGATATTAATAAATTCATGTTAACTAAAAAAGGTTGATAAGGATAATTTGATCATTTCAAGTAAATTAGATTTAATTAAGATTGCATTTTTTGGAGAGGATATCTTGGGGTTGGAAATAAAATTAATGAGGTTACTGTAAAGCATTTTTTGTGTGTTTTTATGTAAAAAATATATTGGAATTTGAGTTTTGGAGTTGGAATTACTAGGACAACAACTTCCAGTGGCTGTAATTTATTGTATTAGATGACATGCTGATTGTTTTGACAGGCAGCGTGTCTAGGCTAGCTCTATTTTTTTAATATTATAAGATAAAAAAATTAAATAAAATAATTAAAATAATATATTTAAAATCATTAGATGATATATATATATATAAGTAATTAAATATTTTTAACAGTAATTTAGAATTTATAAAATATTTTTTACTGGAAAATATATTAAAATAATATTTTTTATTTTTAAAAAATTATTTCTAACATCATGAAAATATTCTAAAAAATTAATAATTTAAAATAAAAAAATTCCAAATAAAAATCTCAATTTTCTCAAAATCGTCGTTGAATGCGAAAACTTAAACAAATACCAAGGAGAAAAATCATTTGATTAAAAAC
Organism: Populus alba x Populus glandulosa; assembly: GCA_033617975.1. Taxonomy (NCBI): domain Eukaryota; kingdom Viridiplantae; phylum Streptophyta; class Magnoliopsida; order Malpighiales; family Salicaceae; genus Populus; species Populus alba x Populus glandulosa. Next base: position 13,831,137 of record CM066145.1, on the reverse strand, counting down.
CCTGTAGGCAACCATAATCCAGCAACCCTTAAATCAAAAGCATTAATGTTACAAATAATTCAAAGTCGCTAAAGAACCTGACACCAGTGCACATAAATTGAAGATCAAGATCCAGCTGCAACCTCCAATTGTCTCCAAGATGCTACATTCATTCCACATCCAAAATAACTTTTAAGGAGACAAATATGCTGCTTGTCTGCAAGCTTGTTCACCAATAATCAAAATATACAGGATCAGCAGCATAAATCTGTTCTAACTTTATCGGTTATCCCAGAACAGTACTTTTATAGAGATGCTACCCATAGAACAATTAAATGTGGGGGATCTAGCTAGCCAAAATAGGCAGAAGACAAGCACTTTGGAGATCTACCTCATATGAACTGATAAATCATCAAGGAAATAGAAACGCTAAATGCGGTGGACCTGCTAGAATTGATTCAAGAACGTATGGCAACCATCTATCCTGCCCTGCTCAAGCTCCTACAGTGAAGAGCTGGTTTTGTGCCCTAACTAAAGCAGCTGTATTAAATTGCTTCTTGGTAATACTAGAGCCCGCCAGCTGCAATTAGTGCAATATACATGCTAATCACAATAATTAAGGTGGCACTGGTAGACAGCAGAGTCTTTAGCTGAAAACATATTATGACAGAACCATAATAAGCACCATCATACTAGCTCAGATTTACCCATCTAAATTTTGACTCCTCGGTTCTGATCATTAAGCTACCTTGAAATCAAGTACACATGGACGAGCCTAATACATTAATTTCAAGAACAATACCAACTGAAAGCTGTTGAGATGAACCACATTGGACCATGAACCATAATCAGCAATTTCTTGACATCACTTAGATATCATTGGCCACGACAGCAATTCTAATAGAATTGCAAAAACAGCTTACTGTTTTTCTTGATGTCAACATCTCCTTTCAACAGCTTCAAACAATCAGTGCTGGCTATAATAAGTACACAACCATGACCATGACAATTTATGTAGTGGTATCTTTAAAATCTCATCTAATTTCAGGAGAAATCTTCATTTTTACATCTTTACTGCCAACATCTCCCTGCTATATACATCCAATGGAGGGAGGAAAGCATGGGGAATTAACAGCATACATTATCAAGAACCATGTGCAAGATACCTTTCCTAACAGCAACTTAAACCACTACGAAACAACTGCATTCATGTTTCTATGTAGAGGGTATAACTCCACTTCCAAACATTGGACAAGCATCACCACTTCCTTAGGACTGGGAAATTTAAACTATATTTCGAAAGTTAAGGCAGCTAATCATAACACAGCCACTGTGTGCATCAATAGTAAACACGCATAGAGCAGGTGCAGATGAGCATAGAGCAGGTGCAGATGTGCCTAGTGCGTGTCTAAAACTGGAAAAGATATATGGTGGCATAAATAGCCGCCCAAGTATATAATGTGCATGAGAAAATATGGTCAAAATTTGCCGATGAATAAATTAGACTGATTCAAACTTTTGGGATCAGACATTACCACAACATATTGCACTCCCAACATAGTATGAGATTTTAGACTGGTGATTTGTTATAAGTTGGAAACCTTATCTTAAAACAGATGTTATGACATAGAAGAACTACCCTCAATATCCCCTAAAATGACAAGTTAAAGATCAGTAGACAACAAACAATTCTTAAATATAGATAGACTTTAGAACAAGAGATGTTAAGTCCATGCATCGTAGTAAAATAAACAGAACTCTCGGTCATATACCAGTCCAAACATTTATCTATTTTGTTTTAGCATTACCCATTATAACATGGGTCCAGAAAAATATGTTTCTTTAGCAAACATTGCCAGAAAGAGGAAAAATTAGCTCCTATTAATTAAACAAAGTCCGAAGTGTTTGAAAAGCAGTGTGCATTTAACATTCTTTGGACAGAATATTCAAACCACAAGCAAAGAACGTAACTTGTTTCATTCGCATAGGCAGATACTGCTCGAATCTAATATGAAACCAATTAGACTGATTCATAGTGACAGAATCAGACCAGAGCACAATGGCTTGGAATCCGACACATACACATTATTGGGCGATAACACCGGTAAAGTTCAGCTTGATCTTAAGTGTTAAAGATAAAACTAGTATAAACAGGTAAATTGCTTGAAAGTAGCATCTGAGAAGGTAAAAGGATAATCCTGTGCTAAATACTTAACATACCCTTAACATAACAAGCCAACATTCTCTTCTATGTCAATACAGATTTTTGTAATCAAACTCCCTTCAACATGTATAACAGCAACCAAAGCAATACTCATAACACCTATGCATCATACAAAACTGAAATAAAAGACTGTAGTCCAATTTGATCACTAATACCGGGCCACGGATGGTCCATCAATAAAAGACTGCAGAAAAAGATAATGAGTGCTTTATTTGAATTCATAGCCTTAGTTTGCATTTCAATTCAGTGTGCTTATAATAGAATTTCTAAAGTCCATCAATAAAAACACCTGCCCAAACGCTTATGCAACTAAATAGAAACTCATGTGAGGGTTTCATGGCAATCAAATCCGAGAGTCAAGGATGTGCATTAGCACTTTACCAACGGCGTCTTTTCTCATAGAACCAGTGATTTGGAAACCGGTTTTTCTCAAACGTTTGGCATTATTTCATATTCATTCCTCTGCTACAAACATGCAATGGAAAAATTTTAAATAAATGCTAAAAGCATTGATTTCTCTAATCTGTTGAGCCATATTCTGTCAAATCTACCAAGTTAGTGACCTTGTAGATCTCCAGCAACAGTTTTTATTGTGCAGGAAAACTTCCATAGATTAAATAGTTCAAGCATGGAATAAAACATCCCTTCAATCAACCGAGACGAAAGGCATGGAAAGTAAGATTAAAATTTTCGTTTAACTGACAAAAAAAATAAGGAAATTCCATTCACCAAAAGTGCCAAATTGCGCTAAACAAAAACAACTTCTACAAAGGAAACACTTGGAACGCCTCAAAGTACAGTTTAAACTTTCCTAAAAACTTGAAGAAGAGTATTTGGAAATTACCTAACACCAGAGCAGTTGTTGACAGAATATACATGTTCAACTCCAAAACACGATGTAAATGTTGTCAAGAGGCTAAAACTACCACCAAAGAGGCAACAAACCTATTTATTCCACCACTGTACCTCTTCTGCTCCTCCCTCCTACCTAACCCGATTCCACCCAATGAGCCACACCCACCGTTATACCCTACTTTAGTTTTTTGCTTCCCACGTTTCAAACTTGAAGAACGGGTGATTTCTCTTTCTCTTCCCCGTCACTACAACAAGTCTTGCTAGCAATCTTGGTCAAGTCCACGTCACAATTACGCACCACCTGCAGCTTCTCAACCCCACCTTTCTCTTTCTCCTCACCCAAACTCTTCTTCCCCACCACATCACAAAAGAAATCAGTCAAAACAGTCTCGTAACCGGGCATTTTGGCATACCCAGGAAAGTAATTAATGTCAATCACAAGATATCTATTACCAATTCTAGCATCCCTAATGACATCAAAATTAAACAAATTCAACTTCAATCCCCTCCTCAACCCTCTAGCAATATCCGTAATAAAACTCTGCGGTGGCAACTCAGTTTCCTCCAAATCCATCAACTTATAGTACTTATCATCATTTCTCTCGTCACTAGTCAAATTGGAGATCTGAGAAAACGGCAATGACCCTTCCAAACTCTTCAGTTTCTCTTCAGAAACATCTGGCAAAGACTTCCGTTTCACACACTTCACAAATTCCCCCACCACGTAAACTTTAAAGATAACGCCGCCGTGATTAACAAACTCTTGTAAGACAATTGGGGGTTTCAGTTTATTTAAACCCTCATGGTTAAAAACCAAAGCCATTTTATGAGATTTTGCGCTACCATCAGCAATCAATGGTTTCGCAATGACCGGATATTTTAGAAACTCCCAAGATTGCCGGTCGAAAAGCGTTTCCTTATCGTAAATCACAATCTGTTTCGGAATGCCGAAAGTGTCGGCTCCCGACTCGATCTTTAACTCCGAAACCGCTTGCAGCATCGAGATTCGGTTGTGGAGTCGTTGGATTGAGACGGGAGAGTCAATTATTGTGGAGTTAGGGTTTTGAATTTGGAACTCCTCGAGTTGTTTCCTCCAATCATCACCGTACATCTTGTGGAGAACGCAATCGAACGGTCCTTGATCGATTAATCGACGGTCTTGATCGATTCTCACCAGATCGATGCCTCTTGATTTGCAGAGAGAGAGTAGCGAGTCTTGGATGAAGCTTTGTTGTTTCTTGGGTAACAGCGCGTAGCCAACAACGCCTCTCATATCGTCCGCCATTGGAATTGATTGGCTATCGGGAGGATGAAACTGAAAGATCTTGATTGCATTCAATGTGGAAACGTGATTTGTTTAAAGTTTGGGGGTTTAATTTTAAATTTTAGAGACTTTGTAACAAGAATGGAAGGGCGAGAGAGCGTGGAAGTGATGAGCGGGGTGGTATATACTATATTTATAGATATTGTACTAGGGTTAGTATGCTTTGATAAAGTAATCAGGGTTAGTGAAAATTAGTGCACGTGGCATATTCTTTGACCCGCGCCGCAGTATAAAAGGAAACGCGTGTAGAAGAAGAGGAGACGGTTTCGACTTTCGATTGCGGTTTAAGGAAAGTAGTGAGTCGGTGAGGGTTGAATTTGATTTAATTTTGGACGACCCATGTCTGACCATGTCTATAAGCTAAGACCAGGAGTCACGATGATTGTGGTAGTTTATTGGGGTTTGGAGGGCCGCCGTGGGGTTAGTTGCCTTCTCTTCCTGTACTTGCATTTCCTTGTCTAGATTAAATTTATATATATATATATATATATATATATTTAAAAATCTAAAAACATAAAAAAATAAAATTAATAAAAAAAATTGAAAGTTTTAAAAATTCTCAAATGTATATTCTATGATGCTCTTCAACCCACCCCTCTCCACCTTGTGCCTTTGCCAATATTTGGTGACGTAACTTGTTTTCATTAAATTTAATTGCCACGTGGGTTTATGCGGGCCGCTGGCACGCACTTTTAGGAATGGTGCGGATGGTTTTTGTTCTCAATTAGCTCATTTTCTTAATATATTATTGGCACATTCACAACAATAAATAATATACTCAAATATTCATATTTATTAATACTTATTTCTTGAATGTAAATGTCCATTGTAGATTGTAATACAAGAATGTAAAGAGGAAAAAAATTGCTTGAGGATTACTAGCTCAAGAGGCGTGTGTCCATCCAAGGAGGTGGAGGCCGAAATGATTGTTTATTGGCCTTGAGAGGCTTGTTTCAATTCTTATTCTCACAAATTCAACGATTAATGACGGCATCTTTCTATAAATCTCCTCAATATCAAAATGTCTAATGCTTAAATCAAATCCATATAAATTTAGTTCAAATCTCAATGAATATGAGAGGCATTTTAGAGAATATGTTGGAGTTGGTATTTATAAGCAAATAATTAATTAAATAGATAATCAAAATCCATTAAAGATCATAATCAAAGGATATAAAACCATTTTTATTAGCCATCCATCTTTCTTTCATTTTTTATTTTTTATTTAAGAATAGATTTTTTAAAATAAAATTATTCAAATGTTTTATTCCATAGTTTTCAAATAAAATTAGACTTTTTATGATAACATTAGCAAAACAATTTTATAAATAATTATATCTGAACCTAAAATGCAGAGTTTAAAAAACATTACCCATGAATATTCAATACAAAAAATATATATATTATTTTTTATTGTAAATTCTTTGTATGCTTTTCTCAAATTAGTTATTTTTTATTCAATTGCATAAGAATTATCAAAACATTATTTTTTTTAATTAAAATTTTCTTTTAGATCATGATAAGTTTTTATTTTAAAAATCATACTCCTAATAAAAAAAACATGTTTTTTCACCAAAATAAAAAAGAAATACATGAATAATAGAATAAAGCTTTAATTAAGAAACATGAATTTTTTTAATGGGTATTTATTAATAAAGCTTTAATTTTTTTCGCTTCTTTACTTCAATCATGAAAATTTTAATGGGTATTTATTTTATCTGCCTTAAGTTTTTATTTAAAAAACATGTTGATGATAAAAATGATGTTTAAAATAAAATCTTCTACAAATTAATATTATATTTAAAAAATTATATGATTATGCCATAATTCTTAAATAAGAGTAGAGTTTTTTTATGATAATATTTGCAATCACTTTATAGATAGTTATATATAGGCCGAAATATGCAAGATGTTTTTAAAGATATTGTACATGAATATGAATATTTAATGAAAATAAAATATATAATTTTTTAATTAGTTTCATGAATTAATTATTCTGGAAGCCTAAATGCGTGCGCTGCCATGCATGCAGTCTATAGGAAATGAAGGATGCCTGATAAATAGTTTGTTTTCAAGTGGATTGTTTATTCTGAGCCCTGTGAGAATTGAGCATTTATTTTATGATCAGGAAGTCAAAATTAACAGCATGTAGAAAATGACATGGAAAAATTGATCTGTTGTTATCAATCTCGATTTATATATAGAATATGAAATCTCTCTCACGGTGGCGCGCATTTTCCACAACCACCGTACTCCATAATCGTCCAAATTTAGCGGAGAAGGAGACGCGTGGGTCCACCAAATTTCTGACACTAGACTAGACCGACAGGGTGAACTTTATGTTGTTTGTGGGTGGGGTTGGATTTTACTCGCTGGGCTACTTGTTACCATCAGGATCACATGCTGCTATCCTCTGATGCAGCTACCAGAGTAGAACGCCAAACAAAGAAAATCATAAATCGTATAAATATCTGATTTTTATTAGTAATTTATAAGAACTACTTGTAATAAATTTTTTATTTCATTTTAGGATAGAAGAATTTAATTAATTATCGGTTATTTTTAATGCTTTAAGTGTTTATCTAACTAATATAGTTTTATTTTATAGAAAACAAGAGACATGATATTTTATTTTTAGAAAAATATAAAAAATTTATAAATAATAAAATATCAATTTACTTCTTAAATAATATAATAATTTAAAAGCCTATCAAATTCTTACTTAATTTCAGCAGCCGTGTTTCGTTATCAAGGATACAGGGAGCATCAAGTGGATTTAATTATCCATAATAAAAAAAAATGAAAATAAAGAATAAGGAAGTATGGGACGAAAAACTTGTACCAATACCCAATACCCGAACGAGTGATAGAGTTTTCAAAAGACTCCACGTAATGGGTTGCTGAATGGATAAGCATATCTATCTTTACTAAAAAACATTATTAAAGAGATGCCAACTTTTTCTTCCTTTTTTTTATTCTTTTCTTTTCTTTTTTTTTACATCATGTTTGTTTGTTAAAAATAGTTTTTTTTATATAATTTTCAGATTAATTGTTTTTTGATATTTAATTGTATCATAAAAAATAATTTACAGTATTTTATTATATCATAATAAATAAATTAAAAAATAACTTGTATTTTAAAAAAGCACTTCACATCAAACAAACAAAAGGAGGCCCATGCTTTTGTTTTTTATTATCATCTAATTGAACAGCCAATAAAGCCATGGAATCATAAATGATGGTGATATGTGGACATTTGACCTTGTCTAGCTAGCTAGTTGTAAAGCCGAAAACGATTCGTTTTGCTTTCGCGTAATTCTATCAACTTTTTATTGTTCTTAAAGAGCAATATCCGAAGGGGGTGTGAATCCATCCATCGGTCCATCCCATTGTGAGATAGGATTTGATAATGGGATCCTCCGTGGTCCGTCCAGGCCCTCGCGAGGTGCCTTTAGGGCAGAATCTATTCTACAGAGCACATTACCTTTCAATCGTAGGCTAGGCATAGTACTAATTCCCGCCTTTTCTGTAGATGCCGTAGACACGTACGTGCATTGTTAAATACTTTGTTCCATTGGATAGCTTTTGCTCGAGAGGTGTTCCACAAAAGTCGGAAACAACTTTTTCGGGGCTCGAGGGTAATTGTCTTTTAATTTTATTTTTATTTTAAAATGTATTAAAATATTTTTTATTTTTAAAAATTTATTCTTAGAATTAATTTAAGATAAAAGAATTAATTTTTTTAAGAATTCTTGTTGAAACGGTGGCCCAAACACCCCCTGAATCCATAAGATTTGAAATCCATGTGATTTGATCTTATATTTTTTTTTTTTACTTTTTTTAATGGTAATGAGATATTTTATAAATTTTAGGGGTAAAATCAGAATTTACTCATATTTTTTGTAACTTTTAGTTTTTACTACTTGGAATGGAAGAATTGAGAGAAATACAATTCAATCATTAAATATCCTATGACTCGGACCAACAAGCCCATTGACTACGCTCTCAAGAGGAAGAAAATAAAAATAAATAAATGCCAGCCTGTCCTGCGACGGATTCCTCCCCCATGGGTCATTGGATCACAATTCACAAGTGGGTCCTTGTAGGTTGCTTTCTCGGCCCTTGCTTGAGGGCATAAGAAATGGGTCTTAGCCATGCTCAACTATTATTCGTAGAGGTCCAGTTCGAGGACACCGATCAATTTCCTATGACTTGGACCAACAAGCCCATGGGTCTAGTTTTGCTGGACTCAATGTATATCCCGACATCTTACTTTCTACTATTTCCTAGATGTCCTTTTGATTTCTAGGTTTTTAATTATTAGACACCAGATGTGTCAGTTCTTGCAAACTCGCTATTAAAAAATATATTTGTTTTTTTTATTTTAAAAAATAATATTTGTTAAAAAAATTATTTCAATTTTTTTTTGTGTTTTTATATTGTTTTAATATGTTGATGTTACAAATAATTTTTAAAAAATAAAAATTTATTATTTTAATATATTTTAAAATAAAAAATACAGGTATTATCTGTTATTCCTCACGGGAATACAGAAAAATAAAGGGTTAATGGACAGGTAGCGAGAAATTCACATGCCTAGGGCACGCAAGAAAGCATATACTCCTTTGAAAGTTTTGTTCCTCGTTGCTCAATAGACTCCCGTTAGATTCCACTTCCCTCCCCATCCTTTCGGGAAAAAAAAACAAAGAAAAAGAAAAAAGAAAGAAGTGATGGCTTTAAAATTATCAAGGAAAGAAGGAATTGAGGGCTTTACAAATTTATTGATCTTTTAATTTACAGAAAAGTTATAGATATATTTGGCTAAAAGTATTTTTTAACTTAAATAAAAAATTTATTATAAAAATGAGTCAAGATTTTGAATTATCATTCAAAGTCAAAAGCTGTTTTTCCTAAGTCATACCAAATATATTCTTAGTTTTCATTAGATATATGTTTTTGCAAATTAATTTGATTTTTTAAAACTTGTTGACTCATATAAGAGCTATAAATATGTTTGTTTAGAACTTTTTGTTACAAAATTGAGTCAAATCTTTTATTTAATCAAAAGTCAAGATTTTGACCATGCGTTTTTTCTTTTGGTTTACTTGTTATTTTGTACTATCCTTTAAATCATTTTTTTAGGTATTTACCATAAAAATACTTTTGACCATGGATGTTGGTGTGGTTGTGGGTGTTAATTAGGGGTGAGCAAAAAAACCGGTAAACCAATTAAACCGAAAAAACAGGGAAAAAAATAACTGAAAAAACCGAACCGAAAAAAAAAAACCGAATTAACCGATTAAAAAATACAAAAAAATTCCAGTTCGATTCGATTTCGGTTTCTAAAGTCTGAAACTGATTGAACCGAACTGAACCGGTTCAATCAACCAGCACTTAAAAAAAAAAACAAGTATAAATACAAATGTTTCCTAACCCTAGCCGCCGCCCCCCCCACCCCCCCTCTCCCTTCTCTGCATCTCTCTCACTTTACCCTCTGCCTCCCCCCCACCCTCTCCATTCTCTGCATTTCTCTCACGTTACTCTCTGCATCCCCCCTCAGCCTTTCCATTCTTATACTCTCTCCATTCTCTGCATTTCCCTTTCTGCTCCTCATCTAAATGAGCTAGCCGGGTATGAAATACCTTCGACGCTCCTTGGCTCTATCTTTTCCTTGACACTCTCCTTGTCATCAACCGGCCTCCCCTGGCTCTTCCACCGTCCGGGCTATCTTTTCTCCCTATGCTCCCCCGACGCAGTAGTTTCGTTTGACCGTCTTGTCTCTCCCTGCCGCCTGACTGACCATTCTTATACTTGCCATTCATTCCTCCTTGCAACCTTCAGGAGATGGGAAGAACTGAGAAGTCAACTCTTCCAAGGGCAGATGCAGGAGGTCAGGGTGAGCTTCCTTGAGAGGTATCGGTTATCCAAGGCCTCGTTAGCACATTGCATCTCTCTCACTTTAATCTCTGCCTTTGATTTTCCTCCGCTCTCTTATGGATTTGGTTCCTTTGGGTTTTAATTCTCTTGTTGAGTCTGTGCCATAAATGGAATTGGAATAGTAGATCCATTCCTTTTCTTCTGTTTTTCATATTCGTGGTTTTAATTACAATGTTTGGGTCTTGGGTTTTTTGCCCGTTTTGCAGGGTTGAGTTTTATTTGGTTGGACGTTGTTGCGGTCAAGGTTGTAGGAGAAGCAGAGAGGACCATTGGGTTTGAACCGGTTTGGAAGGGAAAAACACTGAACCAAACCAAAATTAAGCGGTTTGAACCGGTTTTCGGTTCGGTACGGTTCAAAAAAAAATTTAAAAAAATTTGGTTTAGTTGTTTATTTTGGTTTAAAATCGGACCGAACCGGAAATGCTCAGCCCTAGTGTTAGTTATGGCTGTAGTTATAAATAGTTCTTAATTATAAATGTAGTTCAAATGTTTTTTATTAGAGTTATTATAAGAACTTTATAATTTTTTCGTTTCAAATTTGTTTTATATATACACACACTCTTGAAAACGCATTTAAATTATACATATATCTGTTAATTCTCATAGATAATTACATTGGAGAATATAGATAAACTAATAAATTATAATGTTTAACATGGAAAATTGTAACAGACTAGCATCAATTGAGAAATAATATCTAATGTGTCTATAAATTAAAGATTGATTAAAATAAATGAGGAAACAACATCGATCAGCAAGTAACAAGGATTGTAGGTGGTCGGTGTTCATTGAGACAAATTAAAGTAATTTTTTTGTTTAAAAAATATTTTTAATATCAACATGTTAATAATAATAAAAAAATTAATTAAAAAAAATAAAAAAGCATGATCATCGATGATAAATCCTGGTTAAAATTTGTCAAACTTGAAGATTCTAAGTATTAATGAGCACCAGCTTACGCAATTTAAGATAATTGTGATTAAGAGCATGTAAGAAATTATAATTACGGTTTCGATTCAAAAAGTTTTTCGTTTAAATATATATTAAAATGATATTTTTTTATTTTTTAAAAATTATTTTTGAAATCAGTACATCTAAACAATCTAAAATTATATATATATATATAATTATTTTTTAATAAAAAAATTTAAACTTTTTTAGAAACATGAATTAGATGGTGTTTATTAATGGTCCCCAAGCATCATAATCAAATCGAACAGTGAAATTAAGAGGAAGAAGAAATTGACCATATTGCTTGTATTTTAAAATTGACCAAGTTGATGGATGGATGGTTGGCTGGCTCCAAATCCAAATGAATGGAAAAGGACAAGAGGGTGATTATAAAGAGGAGACGATATATGTGGGACACCGCAGAGAGGCTGTGCCGTGCGGTGTACGGGTGAGCACGTGCCTCCTTTGACTCACGGCAATTATTTGTTTTATTATTATTATTAACAATGCTGTTGGCAACAGTTTATATAAATTTTAATTAACTTTACAAATTTTAAAATTAATGACTGCATAAATATTTAATAATTTTAAAATTTATAAGATTCAAATTAATAATTTTTAAAAGTTAAATTTAAAACATTCATTCTTTAAATTCATTATTGTACCTCTCTGTTCGTGCCGTTTCCACCATCCATGTGCTTCTCATGGCTCTAGTGTTTATTAATCTCTTAATTATTCTATCATTATTTGTTGCTGGACCGCCTCCTTCTTCACTAATTCACTTTTTTATTTGCTTTCGTGCGATTTCATTTCTTTATTTAGAGGTAATATGACCTGGATGAATGAGTCATTGTTGTTTTATCGACGCTACTTTCTTCTCTCTTGGTCAAAATTTTATTTTTTTCTATTTTACTTGAAAATTAAGTTTCAGTTATCGCGTAGAAGGGAGGGGGTTTAAGAAACATGGTGCGTTGTTATTTTCATTAGACTTTTTCAGTCAAGAGTGGTTCAGGGTAGGTTTGTTTTCCGTCAAATATTTTTTAAATAAAAAATATTTTCTTGTAATACTTTTTAATGGTATTAATAAAAAAAATAAAAAAAATAATAACACGATAACAGTGATCAAATAAAAATAATAATTATAAAAATAATTATTATAATGATGGAAAAAAAATTATGATGAGATAGTTGTGGTGCATAACTGGATGATATTATAAGTGGATTATTATTTATAAAATTATAAAATTTTATTAATTAAAAATATTTTTGTTATTTATTAATTATATTAAATTTAATCCTTAATATTTTGATTACTATATATTTTGTTTTGAATTTTTATTTTTATTTTTTTTATTTCCGTTAGAATTTGATTTAATTTTATTTTTATATCAATTTTGGTTTTTATTTTTTTTATTGTTTTTTTTCTTATCCTTTTCTTAATTAATTTTTTTATTTATCAAATTTGATCCCAGTTATTTTTATTTCTATTTATTTTATTTGAAATAATTTATAAAATTAATTTTATTTAATTTTATCAGTTTTTATATGACGGATTTGGTCCTCATTCTTTTTATTGCTATTTGTTTTACTTGAAATAATTTATCAAATTGGATTTCTTTCTTAATTTTATCCTCATTTGGCTTCTAAATCTTTCATATTTGGTCTTTATTCTTTTAATAAACTTGAAAAAATAAATAAAACATTAATAAGTTATTTTTTAACTCATTTTTCATAATATAACAAAACACTAGAATACATTTTCTAACTTATTTTCCATGATATTGCTCAATATAAAAAAATATTCCACTTTTAATTTAAAAGGTCTAATTGAGAGTAACTTATCACTAATTTAATGATAGTAACATCAATGGATTATTTTATTGACAGTTTCAAAACCATAGTACTATTAAATTAGTTTTCATAATAAAGAAATAAAATTAATCTGTTTTTCTAAACCAAATAGCTAATTTATAATTAATAATAAAATTACTTTAACAATGATTTTTTATTTATAAGTTTAAGACTTCATGGCCAATAAAAAAATATATTTTTTTATCCACCTATTTTCCTTTATTTTTCTTTTCATTTCGTATGGTTTTTATCATTTTTGTTTTGATTTAAAAGTTCATTTTATTTATTTTTTACTCTCAAGGTTTTAAAAAAAAGAAACAAAGTTATAAGATTACAAATAAAAAAATAGAAAATCATCAGATTACGAAGAAAAAGATAAAAAGTCACCAGTTGGTCAAATTTTGACGAGAGAAAAACATAATCTTAGTGTTGATGTGTTTTCATTCAAGAAGATGAATTATATATTATTGGTTTTGGACCTTCAACTTGCTTGAAAAGGTAGATTATTATAGAAAGAGATTTGTTTTTGCTTTTTTAAAGCAGTTTAAAGGAATTTGAGTTGAGAGATTGATTTATTTAGGTGCTAAGGATGTTTATTAAATGTTTTTGGGTCAAACTAGGTGAAAGGATGGATTTTCCAAACCAAAATACTTAGCCTTGATTACCCAACTATTCTTTTGTGACCAGAATTCAGGCAAGTAGACGATACATTGTTGCTTTTTAAAAAATAAAATAAAATATGGATTGAATGACAAGTTATTTATTATTTAAAAAAGTTATTTTTAAAAGGCCCAGATATATATGGGCCAAGATTGATAGGTCTATGCACTTGAATTTTTTGTAAAGACCTAAATGATTGAGCCATTAGGTTTTTATTGATTTTGTTTTAATTTTATTTTGTAATATTTTGTTGATTTTTAATCGATTTTTATAATTTATTTTGATTTTTTGTTATGAAATTATCATAAACTCAAACAAACATTCTGATATTGGGTTTGTCCTTGATTTTACAAGCATTTATTTTTGTTATCATGTAATTAAATCAAAATAGTTTAAGGATAAAATTATTAAATACAAGGGAGTCCATAACCTAAATTGTAAATTTGACGAGTTAAGCTATAAAACTCGAATCGAAAAAATATGTTATTGTTTCAATATATATTTTTTTAAAAATTATTTTAAATTTTTTAAAGTCAAATTATATTTTTATCAATTATTCATATTATCTTTAAACTTATCATGTTAATTGGTTCATGTCAAAATAATTTTAATATAATTTAATTTTAAATTTAAATTAGAAAAAAGAATTGAATTAGGAGGTTATAAAATTTACTGACGAAACTAATTTAACAAGACTATCAAGAAATTTCTAAAAAGTATGGACTGGATTTTGTTTTTACATTTAATTTTTTTTTTGTGCCCGCCTTACAAAAGAGGAGAGGCCATGAATATGATAATTGGCATTACCATTTACCACCGGCCTCTCTCTCACACGCACGCGCGCGCGCGAATAGACGCACAAAAAGAAACCGCGGTGGACGAGGACCAGCGACGACTGTCGACAGACAAACAACAAATGTGCAATGTTTTTATTTTTATTTTTTCAGTTCTTAACTGGATCCTCGTAACTTTTGGGATTTAAAGTTAATTTTAAATGTGAAATGTCCACAGACAAAAAATATATATTTTTTACTATTTAGATTAATAATCTTGGTTTAAAATATATTTTTTTAAAAATTATTTTTAACATTAAAATATCAAAATAATATATAAATATATTAAAAAATATTTTTTTTTTATTTTTTTTTTAAAAAACATAATTTCAAAAACAGTCCCTTGTTTTCTCTCGCCAACGAATATTCTTTGTCCTCTGTCTCTCTTTCAATGTCTTTAGATAAGAACTACAGGCAGAGAGATAGAAACCGCAACTCAAACACACAAAACGGAAAGGAGTGTCCTAAAAGCAAAGCAGCTCCAGCTCATTTAAACCTTCCCTTCCTTTCCTCCCTCCCTCCCTCCCTTCCTCTCAAACTAAAAAAATCAAAATCAAAATCAAAAGAGAGAGAAAGCAAAAGAAAAGAAGGGAGTCGGTGAGAGATGAAGGGGAAAGGAGGGAATGTGGGATCCAGATTTCCTTTGAGCTTTTGGGAAGTTGGTGCTGCTTCCTCTGTTGTGTTGGGATTCGTTTTGTGTCTTTTGGGTGTTTACCAAACCATGCCTGCATCTGACTATAGTTTCCTCAAGCTTCCTCGTACCCTTGAAGATCTTCAAATCCTCAGGTTTTCCTTCTCTTTATTTTTCATTTTAATTGATATCTACCTTTGCTGTTGCCTGGAATTGTTTTAACATTTTCATATTTTTTTAGGGTTAAAAAGAAAATTGTTTTACATTTTAAATTATTTAATTTCATTTGTTTTGTTCTACTCATTGCATTTGGGGTCTGAATTCTGAAATTACAGGCAGAGCTGACTGTGTTTTACCAATCGTGTTCTTGCCATAAAAAACAAAAACAAAAACAAAAGCAAAATCAAGATCCATGCTTTTTAAGTGAAAAGGGGATTTTTCCCCACTTGCCTGTATCAAGGTATTGCTTTGCTTTGCTTGGCTTGGCTTGATATGAAAAGAGGGTGTAATTCGTCATGTGGATACAACCCAATTGGATTATTTCAAATCAGGATTTGTGGAAGGTTCATTACATTCAGACCTTCATACGCAGGTTGTGTACTTTTGAACTTCTGTTGCTCTACATGTTGCCAAAGCTTAGAATTTGTATAATATCTATTATATAGGAACTTGAGCTGGTGAGAATTATTGTTGGATTTTGTTTGTAATGTTCTTGACATATCTGTTCACTTGGGGTAAATGAGTCTTTGAAACCTCAACCTCTGTGGTACATCTCATGCGATCTAAAGGCGCCAAGGCTTGGTTAAAATATTACTGGAAATCTGCATTGGCTCTGTCATTTTTTCATATCGAAAGATAATATTTATATTTCCTTTGACTTGCTTATCTCATTTACTTTTCTTCAAATTACTGGAATTCCATGTTTCCTGGCCTTATGTTAATAGTATGATGTGGATGCTATTTTGCAGGGATCACCTTGAGACCTATACAATTGACTACACCGTACAAGTCCTGGTGTGGTACTGTGTGGTCTACATTTCCATGCAGACCTTTATGATCCCCGGGACTGTTTTTATGTCATTGCTTGCTGGGGCACTTTTTGGAGTACTTAAAGGTGTAGCTTTGGTGGTGTTCACAGCCACTGCTGGTGCTTCTTCTTGCTATTTTCTGTCAAAACTAATTGGGCGGCCTCTTGTCTCCAGTCTGTGGCCTGACAAACTTAGTTTCTTCCAAGAGCAGGTGAACCTCGACTCCTGTTTATCGTTTGTTTATATTTGATGGAAATTGTGATAAAATTGTTTCTTTTCACTATCAGGTGGCTAGAAGAAGAGGAGGATTGTTGAACTACATGCTTTTCTTACGACTAACCCCAACTTTGCCAAATACATTTATAAATGTTGCTTCACCAATAGTTGATGTTCCTTATCACATTTTCTTCCTGGCAACCTTGATTGGACTTATCCCTGCTGCTTATGTCACTGTTAAGGTATTTTGTATAGGTTTATATATATACATTTTTGTGCATTATTGAATATCTGGAGTGAATGCCATAATGTTTTGAAATATGTAAAATGCATAATTTACATGTGCGGATCACATGAAGTTCAATGAGCTTTGTTCCGACGCTCCTTGGGATTTAATGTAATGTAGATCGCATTCATGATGTTCTACGAAACATATCCCATTCTAAGAGGTCTTTAAGTTTTAAATATCAAATGCAATGTAGGGTAATTGGGTAGGAATTGGTGTGAAGCTTCCAGGCAAAGAGTGTATGAATTTTGAAAGGTAGAATGTCATTAATGAAATACTTATATGCCATTGCTGCTTTCTAAATATATCGGATGCCTGGTTAACTTGCAGGCTGGAACAGCACTTGGAGAATTGCAATCGATAGGGGACCTTTATGACTTCAACTCCATTGCCACTCTGTTCCTTATCGGGATCATCTCAATTACCCCTACATTAATGAGCAAGAGTAAATCATAGTAATGTTCCCTAAACACTTGTTGTGCATGCATCTTCAATCACCTAGCCAGCCATTGCGGTGCCACGTTGTTTCTGTATAGCAGCTCAATGCAATACACAGCTGTCCCTGCTTGTGGGTTCCTTTGTGAATGCTGCAGATGACACAGATGATCTTGGGAGGATGCCTGACTTGCACAAGTTCATTTTCCTGATGGGGTTATTTGGATTAGAGGTGTGGGGTTGGTATTAACCTGTATAATTTGAATGCCTAGAAAAGAAAGTCATCAATCTCAAACATATGTGCATCATTTCTGCAAGACATGTTGTAGTTTTTACAAAAAGTTCTCTCCTGTTGCAGGGTTTATGCCAGTTGATGCTAACCAATTTTTTACGCAGCAAATGTTGTTTTCAGGTTAAAGCCAAGACGAAAGGAAAGGAAAAAAAAGAAGAAGCTTTTGAAGATTTTGACTAATATGTTCACTTTTTCTATTTCTTTTAAGATTTTTTAAAATGCCCTCTTAAATATGAAATTGTGCACGTGCTTTTGTTTACTAAGGTAACTTACAGATATATCTTTTCTTCTGATTAGATTCTTAATTTTGTATCATCTATTCAGATTACCCATCAATATTTCACTCGGATAATAAGAATATCATGGTATGGCTTTACGCAGCAAATGTTGTTTTCAGGTTAAAGCCAAGACGAAAGGAAAGGAAAAAAAAGAAGAAGCTTTTGAAGATTTTGACTAATATGTTCACTTTTTCTATTTCTTTTAAGATTTTTTAAAATGCCCTCTTAAATATGAAATTGTGCATGTGCTTTTGTTTACTAAGGTAACTTACAGATATATCTTTTCTTCTGATTAGATTCTTAATATTGTATCATCTATTCAGATTACCCATCAATATTTCACTCGGATAATAAGAATATCATGGTATGGCTGTTTATTTCAGCTGAATGTAAGATTTAGGATATGAATAGAATGATATTTGTTTCTGATCATTAAAAATGTGAATAATATATCAAGTCTATGTTGATGTAAGTCAACAAAGAAATAAAATTAATAGAGTAATTGTACGTAAAAAGTTTCTTGAAATAAGTTCATGTGTATGGAAGGTTTTTTAGATTACAATAAATGTAAGTTTGCTTTTTATAGAATAAAAAATGAGAGATTAACAGTGAAATATTATTTCTGTAATTACATGACTGAATGCATGAGAAGATGTTTAAGAATACACTGAACGTAACCTTACTGTTTATGAATGTGGAGGCTTTATGAAAGTGTTTTCTGGCATCACAGAGAATTTTAATTGAAAATTAAAAAGTTGAAATGTGCATTTAATGTAATAGACTAAATGAAAAGGTTGATATGTGTATTTAATGAAATAGAATAAAAATCATACAATTCAATAAATTATAAAAAAGTTATCAATGCTAAATAAAAATTAGAGCAAGACGAGGAAAAATATACTCACATGAAGTGAAGATATTTGATATTGTGTTGTGAGGTTTTTTTTTTTTAATTATATGATAATAAAATTAGATTTTTTAAAGAAATGTAATAATTAAATTAATTCAAAATATATTTTTTATAGTATAAATTCTCATTTCTTATTAATATATTTTCTTTAACAAAAAAAACATCTTGTTTTAGCTATGTTGTTTATTATATAAAAACCGAAAGTATTCGAAATAAATATCCAAAAAGATTACAAGAAATCTATAAGTGTTAAGTGTCAACACTATTGCTCGTGAGGTAAATATTTGTGGATTCCAATAGTGAAGTGACGATAAAATCATCAAGTCGAGGGGTAAAATTGTTTTTTTTAAATAATAAAAAGTCATATACAATTTGATTGGGGTAAGAAGGTCTTTACTCATGTCTTCAACCCATAAAATTCACTCAATCCACCTTGAAAGCAAAACTTTCTAAACTTGGCTTTAAGGGTTTTATCATCATTTTTAATTTTTTAAAAATAGTTAAATGATAAATTTGCCTTTAAAGTAAAAAATTTAATAACTTTGGTCATAGGACCTTTCTATCTTTTCATATATATATATATATATATAGGGGTTATTAGAGAGGCTCTTTGATAATTGACTTAATATAAATATTATTTTAAAAAATATTGATTGGCGTGCAGCAAACATAGTAGCATATGAATTGTCCTCATGTCATTTGGGCCTCTTATGAGACATCATAAGGTGGTCATACGATGGCCTCCATGGAAGGGTTTGATTTGTCTTGGCTTCCTCTCCTTTCATGTGTGATGTGTATGTGCTCTTTTCCCCTTGTCTTCTTCTTTATCTATGTTGACGTGGAGCCTTTTATAGGAGTGTTTAAACTGTCTTAATAAGCTCTTTTTGGTGGTGAAAGATGTTTACGAAGGAGTGATGGTAGGTCTTCGACGAGCTTTTATTTTTTTTTCATTCCGAGTATAATTCATTATTCTTTTTTTGTTGTCTAGAAAAGCTTTTTGTTTCTTTTACTGTTTTCAATTAGATCTTGCAATTCAATTTCTTTTTATTCAATAAAATTGCTATTATTACTGGCCTATATTTTTAGGTTTCTAACAAAAAAACATTATCATAGATCTAAAAACTAAAAACCAAATCAAATTTTAAAAAATTTCTGAATTTCAATCTACTTTTTCTAGATCATTAAAAGTAAACCAACTTTATTGAGTTCCTCTCTTGAAAACGAATCTATAGGTATCAAATCAAAGTTGTTGGTACTTAGAATCTGATCACCCAAAAGCTTTATCCATCCAATAATTTTTCAATGACTATCTCTCATCTCAATAGACTAAAATATAAAAAAAAATACCAAAATGAAAAATTCAAAAAACATAAGAGATTAAAGATAAAAAAACTCCAGAATTAAAGTGTATTTTTACATACTTTTTAAAGAGTAAACATGAAAAAGGACTTTGAATTTTTTTATGTCAACTTTGGACTTTGTTCCTTCAATGTTATTTCTAGAATAATTAGAAATTAAGTTATACAAAATTGGTGTGCCATTTAATCCTTGAACGACATCTCACATCTACGTGATAGCATACAATATAAAGAGAATGAAAAACTTTGACTATGAAAAAATAAATTTTAAGGGACAAATTGAATGAAAATAAACTTTGAGAACTAAACTAAAAATGAGAAATAAATTACAGGACCATGAAAAAAAGTTTGCATGGTGAACAATGCTATAAATAAAGTATTAATTGTGGCTGCTTTGAGATAATATATTTCTTAATTTTTTCCCTCAATCTTTAAACTTAGTTAATCTGACATTTGAGCGAACTTGTTCAACGCTAGAGCTTAAGTTTTGGCCATCAACTCTCAAGCTAAAGAGCATATTTAAAAATAAGATAGAAATTACTTCTTAAAATGTTTTTTTATATATATTAAAATGTATTTTTTAATTTTTAATATAATGTATTAAAATAATAAAAAATATTGATTTAAAATGTTGATTTAAAAAACACAAATGTATCGCTCAAACTGTAAAAGCTGCATTCAAGGGCCCTCTATCGCACTTTTCCCACTATAACCTCTACATGACAGGATATAATAAGGCAAATCATTCCCTGGGATCATTCATAGTTCATACCGTTGAGATGTATTATCCCTACTTGCGTCTAGCGACCTTCGAAACACTCCATGACTCCAAGATTCATGAAAATCAAGCATAAAAGCCAAGTTCAAGAAATCCCAAGTTTCCTGGCTTTCTTCTTTCTGTTGGAAGTGTCTGGGGTCCGGCTATCTAGCTTGCGTTTTTGCCTGGCTGGTCCTGAAGCACCACCATCCTTGAGTGCTGTAGCTTTTGCCTTTCTTAGAGCAACAACTGGTCTTTTCCCCTGACGCTTTTCTCTTTGAGTCTTGGATCTCACCTTAGCTGTTGTTCCATGGCGTTTTGCACGTGCGGGAGCATGGACTTTCTTCTCAATACCAGATTTGCTAGCACGTAAGCCCTGATAGGACTTGTTGTTGCGATCAGGAGTCCTCGAATCTGTTGCCAACTTCTTGTTTGACAAATTAGCTGTCTCTCCTGCAAATGAGTTCCTTCTCTTAGATGCTCTCAGCTCTCGATCACGAAGCTTCAAATTTCGTTTCTTGATCACCAAATTTGCAGCTTCCTGCATGCCATCGCATCAGAACTCATTAACCTTATAGGAGAGGCACAATGATACATTATGCAAACAGGTAAATTTCATCCTTTCATTTCCGAGCATCTGATCATAGAACAGCTACATGAAAATACAAGCCCAACTATGCTCTTTGCTCAGTCTAACATGCCATCCACAAACATATTCCCAGAGCAAGAAAAATAAAGAACTCCAGGTCAAAGCTTCGATCTCCAACAAAGCTATGCATTCATACAAGTATTGGCTGATAGCTCCAATGATGCATGCCTGGACTAGACTTAAAAACTCTTCCAAAAAACTCACTGCAGCCATTGCTTAAGCAAATCACAGTTTCCCGCTCCTTAAATCTGAGAAGAAAATACAAAAGAAGAAGACCACACCTCTGCACTCATGTGAAATATGCTCTATTCTTTTTAAATTGGTTTATTTCTTGATAACATGGTATGTAATCAGAGTATTTAATGATCCGACATGATATATAACTTAAATTCTAAATGGACACCCAGCCCAAGATATTGACTACAGTGTCTCAGGAACCTTATATTTCCAAATTTGGAATACAAGTGGCAGCTCTTCGGAACATCAATTTCAACGGGTACAGCATATCAGATAAAATTGAGTTGAGACATGAACAAACAGAGGGAAGCATGTTACTATAAGTTTCAGTGATAAAATTATTGATAAAAAATGAGCATTAATTTTAACGCATCATACCCTTGTTTTAAACAGCACATAGGCAATGCCCTTTCCCAGACCTATATGAGGATGTCTAATAACCCGAACAGCTTCAATGCTGGATGCAAGATCTTTAATACCAGTGAAAAGCTGATAAATTTCTTCGTCCTACAGTCAGATGAAAGAGACATACAAGATTAACAAAATTAGGCAACAACAAATCCACAGAGTGTACGCAGAACGCACATAGAGAAATACAGGACAGTTGATTACCTTCACATCGAAGGGGAGGTTACCAACAAAAACTGTCCTCTTGTTATCATAAAGGGGAGCATCCGCCCCCTTTAACTTCTTACGAGGTGGGCATGCCCTATCTACACGAATGTGATTTCCTCCAACCTATAATAATAATAAAAAAAAAATAATAATTTTTTACTCAAAATCATGTTGATTAGCCAACTGTCAGAAATGCAACATAACATAAACATACCACAGCCATATTATGGGTGAGAGATGCCTCTGCAGATTGCTCAGTGTTGAAAACAATATATGCATGAACACTGCAGCACACGGTATTCTTCATCAAAAGTTGACATTGCAATCAAAAGGAATAAAAGCAGATATAAAGGATCAACCAAAATCACAATACAAAGTTTAATTAAACAGAAGCTCCTTATAGACAAACTTAGAACCCGTTCAGTAAGTAGCTTTTTGGTAGTGATGCAACTCAAAGTTGAGAAATGGTAATTATATCACAAAGTACACACTGGAAATGGATCATCATTTGATTCCAGCCCTGATAACTCATGGTAAACAATTTTCACTTGTTTATCTTTAATTAGTTGCCGAGGCATCTTCTTTCTTTCTTTCTTTTCTTTTTTTTTTTCCTCTCACATTGATCATTCATGCGGTCGGACATCTAATTAATTCTTTTCCAGATTCTAACATGGAAAAGCCAGGTAACGTGGATTGTGTAAGGAATTTGAAAGAAACCACGTAAACTGGAACAAGCACTTGCTAGGATTTTTTTCATCAGATGAAAAATAAGCAAATAGGGTAACATTACGGGTTCAACTCTAGAATTTCAGAAGTAAGACATAAGAATGGACATCAAAACTAACTATCCCAATATGTAACGCAGACACACACATCTGTGAGAACCAACAGCATACCTGTCAGCATTATCATTAAATTTCTTCAACAAAATAGCTCCCTTCCTGGGTATCTTGGACTGCCCAAGCAGAAATCCATCAAAATACAATACCAATCCACAAGAAAAAAAAAACCATAATCATCAGAATCAAAGTACACCTACTTCAGTAATTGGCATGGACCGGATCCTCACAGACTCAACCTCCCCAAACTTACTAAATTCCTTAATGAGTGCCTTCTTCTTCACCTTCAAAGGCAAATTCCCAACAAACACAGTCCTTAATAACTTACTCTCATCGTCAAAACCTTCACTCTCCTTGGAAAACAGCACATCCGCCGCATCATCAGCCCTTTTCCTCTTCGCGCCAACAACAACGCCCACATTTTCCTCATTATTTACCACTGGACCGTACTTCTTAGCCTCATATTCGCTCTCAAGATCATCTCTTTTTCTCTTCCTTCCACTCTCATTTAACGTTTTCTCATATTTCGGTTCAAGACCCAAATTTGGAATTTGGGTTTTCACCTTTTTTAGTTTCATTGCAGTACCGTTGAAATTAGGGTCTTGAATATCGGCATTGGCGCTGGGGGTTTCGTTGGATTTTGGGTCATCGGGTTTTCTTTTGAAAGGGTTGCTATCGGAGAAAAGGGAGAAGGTGGCAGCGGTTTGATTGGCGTCGCTGAATAGGAATTTAAAGATGTCGGAAGAAGTAGAAACTATGTTGTTCTGGGTGGTGGCGGTGTCCCGTTCCCGGTGCTTCCTTCTGCCCATTGTTTTTTTGGAGTGGAGGCAGAGGAGGTGGCGGGAGAGGGAGGCTGTCACGCGGAGTTGGGATTCAAGGGATGTTATAACATGGGGAAGGTTTTGTGGGGCGTCGAAAGTGCAAGTGTTTCTAATTTTAAACATACGGCCCGATATCAGTTTTCCAATTTAGGAAATCAAGTCAAATCCCACAATTAGAACTTCTTTTCTTGGGTTATTCCAGCTCAAAAAAAAAAAAAAAGCCCCTCCATTTTAGTTTCGGGGTTTGAAGAACCAATTCTTTTACACTCTGAATTTCGTGTCATGTGAACGAACAATAATGAATTTGTTGTTTGCTGAACTAAAGCTTTGGCTTTGGAATGTAATTTCAAATAAAATATATTTAAAAAGTATTTAAGTAATTTTTTTATATTTTAAAATTATTTTAATGTTTTAATTTTAAAAAGTCATAACCATTAATTTTATTATATAATTTTATTTTTCTTTGCTCATTGAGCTTTTCCTTTGTTGATTTGACACGTCAAATATATTACCCAATTAAATTAAGAAATATAGTATCTTAATTTTCAATTGGATTTTATCATGTGTTTTAAGTATTTTGAAAATCTAAAAATCACCATATGAACATTAACTAAACTTAATGTTGCATTAATTGAATTGATTTAATTGAAAAGAGTGTTATATCTAAAACTCAATAAAGAAGAAATTTTATATTTGTCTCAATAGAATTCTGAAGACTTTTTTTAATTAATATTTAACATTTTTCTTTTATTTAGAATTAAACCAAAC
This sequence comes from Populus alba x Populus glandulosa, assembly GCA_033617975.1. Lineage (NCBI taxonomy): Eukaryota > Viridiplantae > Streptophyta > Magnoliopsida > Malpighiales > Salicaceae > Populus > Populus alba x Populus glandulosa. Next base: position 13,806,403 of record CM066145.1, on the reverse strand, counting down.
TCCCCGTAGAAAAAAGAAAAAAATACAAATTAAAAACGAGCTAAACAAAAACACAACCCTATTCAAAACCTAACAGTGATAAAGGTGTTTTCTCCAAATTAATAGCTAATTTCTTGGAATTTGTTAAAGGAGAAGTTAGAAATGGAGGATCAAGGTGCCAAAAAAAGAAGAAATCTAAGTGGCCAAATATAAATTAGCCCAAAAAGTTCTCTTTGAGCCCCTACTCTTACACTCACATACAAATCACTATTCATTTATTTTTCTTTCTTTCTTTAGCTTTCAAAGTTTTGATATTTTTAATTTTCATCCTTCTATGTTGTATTTTCTTTGCTTTTTTAGATATTTCTTCTATTTTGCATTGTCTCACGTAAACATAGTTTTGGAAAACATTCCATAGTTTATTAGACATCAATTTAAATCAAACTATAATTATTGTTAAAAATAATAATTACAGGAATGAAGATCAAATTTTACATCCAAAAACATGGAAGCCCCTTTGCTATTTTGAAGAAATTAGATGTGGAAACCAAGGAGAGAAAAGAGAAAAAAAAAAAAAGATTTGATAGCGATTTCATTAACATGCGCTGTCTTAGAAGGAAGTTCTTCAAGATAAATTTAACGACACCAAAAAAAACTTTCATCAGATCTTGGAGGAAGTCTCACGCACCACTACGATACAACGAGCTTCCTCACATGATGGCACAAGTGTTAACGTGGCAAACACTTTTTCCCTCTTTATTCAATTTAATCGTTTATTCTCCTAACCTGATGGAGTCTGTGATTGAGAAGAGAACACTAGAGCGTCAACAATTTTCAATTCAAGGCAAGGTGTTCAGTCTACATGTTAAACCAACAAATTTTCCTTTTGCTTTTGAATTTTAGTCCAATAGTGCTATTTTTATTAGAAATCAGTTGCTGTTGTGGACAAATTAATACTCAATAGCCAAGGATAATTTTTCCTAACTTCTTTCTTTTTGTCTAGTCTTACGTTTGCTTTATAACATGTTTCTCTTTGTTTAAAAAAGCAAACACAGCAGAGATCCATTATAGTTTGTTTTTCAATTCTCAATATTTTAATGTTGTGTGAATGAAATTTCTAAAAGCCAACAACATTCGATGGGATGGAAGAAAATTGTTTAAGAAATAAATGAATCGGCAAGGATTGTTTGCAAGCCTGGTTTTTGAATGGCAGTATGTTTTTTGTCTGGTTAAGTTCTTGAACAAAGATACCAGAGATCTGATGAAAGAAAGATTTGGAGACTAGAAAAGATACTCCAAACATACATGTCATTGCTTCATTAAAATAACAAAAACATTAACAATAAAAAGGAATTTCAACAAGAAGAATATACTTTTTCATAAAATTTAGATCATTTGAGTTTTTAATAATATTTACTGTGGACAAAATAACTATTTGACAAGATCATTGAAATTTACTTCAGTTATCAATTTCTCATGCTTGCTATCGGACTGGTAGCAAACGTTGCTGCAAAGCAAGGGCTCAGGAATACCTGCACCAGTGTTGACTCGTATCAAAAGGTATTCGGATTAGCACGTGAAGTTCAATATAATTGCAAATTTAGAAAAGAGGAGACTTCGCTTTATGTCAGTCTCGGACTACCCTCTTATTACACCATCGTGTATGTCCCAAGATCCCCAGCAGAAGATATGGGATAAAGAGTTTTATCAACCTTGTGAAAGGACTTAGCTTAGGTGCATACTGATTTATTTCTTTTCAGGGAAACGTGGGTATATGAAAATTGTTGCAATTGCACAAATTAGATGTGACAAACAACACACATTATTATTTCTAATAGAGAAGAGGTACATTGAACTAACAGTTTTGATGTCAACGGCCATGGTAACAACATTCGTGCAGGTATTAAGGCACTTGTATCTCTTCTTCATGCTTCTTCATCAAAATCCAGAGTTGTCAAATGCAAACTGATCGTTGAAAAGAAAAATTATATTCAAGCCTGCTGATGCATCTGCACATATAGAGCCATATAGCCTCTTAATTTGCATATTCAGAAAATAACATATTTCAACAAATCAGGATGCAACACCAAAGATTTAAAAGAGCTGACCTGTCTGTGTCAATTCTATTGATTCTTCTTTAGCCTAGAAGTGTTAGAAGTTGATGATCTAGGATCGGGGTTGGAAGTTCGAATTATGAAAAGAAAAGTTTCTACAAGCATTCCAAAAACCAATCCAAGAATGCCTCCAGCAGCACTCTGGAATGTTAGAAAAGTGTGCCATTAACATCAATCTAGAGAAATAGAAAAGAATGTTGGGACCAATATATATATGTGAATGGTGTAGATAAAAGACAAACCCAACCAACAAGATTGCAGATGGTTTTTTTTTTAAATCTAGGGTGGCATTTCTTAAGATAGCAGATAACTTGAAATGCTTTGAGTAGTAAAAACAACTTTAAATGGAGGGAAAATAGCATCTGATGTTACCATGGCAGGACTGTGGCCAAACAAAGCTCTAAATGCTGCATATCCAACCAGATAGCCAGTAAACATGATAAGAACAACATGCAAACCTGCAGAAAGTTATGATTGACAAAAGCTTCAGGCTAACCAAAATAGAAAAATGTGAAGATTTGAAAAGGAGTAAAGTTGTCTCTTTATTTAGAGGAAATTAAACGCGTCTAGAGAGTTGCTACAATCACAAGCTAGGAGATGCATTAAAAATGCAAATTATCAGGGGCAATGAACTTTTTAAAGGGGCTTTTGTCGGGGATAACAAAATAACAAGAAACTTCATACAGCTACAGAGAATCAGCAAAAATCAGTCACTAGCAACTCAAGTTGTGAAGTGCACACAATGATTGTGTTCATCCACAGGTGAATAACTAAAAGGATGCAATTAAAGGCCGGGACAACAATCCCACGGAGTCAATAGTTTTGACGTATTGCAACAACACTTACCAAAGGAAAACTTCAACTAGGAAAATGTGCTAAGAGAATTGCAGGGAATAAAAGAGGGGAACCAGACAAGTCAATTGAAGATATTAATGTAACTTGACACTTTCCTACCTTGTCACACCCCGTACTATCATCCATGTAAAAATTAAGCATTTGTTCACTGACTGAATATTGGGAATGATACTCCCTCAATCAGAAAGATTCTACAATTCTACGATTTCCCGTTTCTGAATAATGCAACTTTTTTTTCCGAGGGAGGGAAATACAAGCATGAAAGATAGATTCACTGGTAGCTGGGATACATTCTCAACCGTCATTCTTAATTACCTTAACAATTTTCTATCATACAATTGAAGACAGCAGGCATGTATGTAGCAAGATTGTGATTCCATAAAAATTAAAATTTGCAAATCCCTCCCAACTTTCTCCAAAATAAAACATCACTAACCCCACAAATTCAACAACAAGTGACTAACCACATATGGCCAATTCATCAAGAGTTGGATTAAAATGTAACTACAACTTCGAATCCTGTAAAAAAACAATAAGAAGCAGATGCAAAAGAATGAAAAACTGACCAAAGCCAATCTGATCCTTATAAGAAGAGAAGGGCTCATCGGTATTCTTCCGCGGCGTAATATCCTTAACTAGCTCTGCATACGCCTTCCTCTCTGCCATTTCTTCAAGTTTCGTCAACCTCGCCTTGAGCTCTTCACTCTATAGTAACAACAACAACAATCAATCAATTTTTTTTAAAAAAAGTCAAAACAAATGAGTGAATAGAGAGATAGAGTGCTTTTCTTTAATTATTATAACCTTTTCTCTGGGCTTGGGGCTGGATAAGATGAAATTGGAACCGGAGAAGAGGCGGATCAAGTCGGGTGGTCGGGTTGAGGGTGGGGATCGGATCCATATACTTCGGAAGGACTTGTAGTGTAGGTTATTTTGAGAGGAGATATTGAGAGCGAGATCCTGCAGTTCTCGAGGTACATCTCCGTCTTTCGAAGCTGAGAGGAGAAAGGACCGGATAGGTTCGGTCATGGAGATTCTTAGTCCCGACGGTGGGTTTCGCGGCTCGCTCATTTCCTGGATTTGGCTCTCTGATCACCGATATTTTTTTGTTTTGATTTTTAATGTTTTCTGTGTTTAATTTTATTTTAAAGAAATTACTTGGATCTGTTTGCATTGAATTTAAATCAGGCCCATCTCGGCCCATGATTACGTTCCTTTTTCTCTTGTTAAATTATTAAAAGGGCGTTTTCTAAATAATTTTTTAATTTTTTAAAAAATATATAATAATAATAAGAAGAAGAAGAAGCTCAAAAATCAAAATAAAATTAAAATGTTGCAAAACTCTCTTACTTGAAAAAGACTTTTGGGTAATAAGAATATAATTTGTCTATGGTTTTTAAATATAATATTGGATCATCCAAGTCTAGATTTAAATATTCAATATAATAAATCCTATTCTCATTTATTTTGAATCAGAAAAAAACATGAACTTCTCTTCTCTTTTTTTTCACTAACTTGAAACATAATAATAATAATAATAATAATAATAAAAGAGACTTATTATGATAGTTGTCATAATCTATTTTTTACCCCAAATTTCTCCATGTGTTTTTAAAAATTAAATTTTCAATCCAATTCAATTTTTAATTTATATATAAAAAAAGAATAAAGAGTTTAGGAAGTGAAATAAAAAGAAAGAAAGAACATCTAACTAAGAAGAGTAGAGGCTAAAAATAATAATGGGAGATTATGCAAAAAAAAAAAAAGAGAGAGAGAGAAATAAAATGGATGATCAAACAAAATTGGAAAATTCTTGAAAGAGATCCTACACATTAAAAAAATAAAATTTAATTAATTTAGAATACATGGTAAGCTACGGCGGAACCAAAAGATTTTAAATAAGAAAGCAAATTATTAACAAATGCTTAATATTATATATTATATAGACATATGTTATATACAGAGAAATCAATTTGGAATGCAAGTACTAACTCATGTCAAGCAAAATTAATTTAAAAATATTTTTAAAATAAAAAAAATTGCATTATAATTATTCTTTTCAAGTTTTTATATTTTGAAATTATTTCGTAATGACTTCATTTTTATTTTCATTAAATATATTCTTTTTCTATATATGCAATTAAATTTTCATTCATCTATTTTTAAATCTTCAAGGGACTAGTGAAATTATTGGCAATAATTTTTTGTTGACTTGTTGTTCTATACAAATATGTTAAATATAAATATAAATATATTTTTAAATTTTTTTATTGTGTACCTAATTTTTTGAGTTGTTTAGTACTTTATTTTTAAGCACTAGTAAGTTAATCACCATCATTTTTCATATGAAATTCATAACAAAATACATATTAATTCATCAAAACTCATTTTAATTCATATTCACATGCATATAATATTATCCATTCACATATTAATTTAACAAATCCATAAATTATCATAAACTCTAACATTTTTAATAACTAATTATTAAAGAATAAAACTAAGATTAGAAAATGGAATAAATAGAAAAAAAAAACTTACCTAAAACATAAATTATAAAAGCATAAAAGGTTGCTAATTTAACTAATTAATAATTTAGGACTTAAGAAAAATTTTATAGAATGAAGAGAAGCAAAAACAATAATTCAAAAAAAAAAAAAGCTTGGATCAATTAGTAGTTAATAAAGAAAATTAAACTTGTTAAGTTTTTATATTAAAATTCTAATATAAAAAATATCCTTTTAAAAAAAAGATTAAGGGGCAATTGTGGCTTCGCCACTGATAGTAAAATAGAAACAATATAATTGCTTAACATTATATTTTAAATTTAGTTTTTATTTTATTTTATAGAGGAATCTCAAGCAATATAAATAAAAGAGGAGACATAGAGACAATAAACACATAAAAGAGATTAAAAGGGAGACTCATGCGAAGAAAAACTTAAGATGGCAACAAAAAAATACAAACGAACCACAACAACACAAAAAACCTAGCATTTCTAAAGTTGTAGGAAGACAACCTAGAGAAATCCAGCACAACAATAACTTCTTAGTTGTCGATCTTCCATCTCAAGAGGAGTCATCCATGCCACATAGTGGTCCACACGCCTCTCTGCTTTAGCACGTGCAAATAATCCTTGAAACTCAGACATGTCGTCAAACACGTACTTTCCACGCGCCATGCTATTATTTTTTCTAGTCTTTCCAATTTTTTTTTTAATTAAACAGGATTCAGGTCGCCTGATGCTTGTTGCTTGCTGAGTTCTTGCTGGTTTAAATTGATTTTATTTTTATTTTTTTTAATATTTAAAATAATTGTTTTTTTTTTACAATTTATAATATTAGAATTAGTTTTTTATTTCATTCCCTTTAATTTTTTAATATTTTAAATTTAATCTTTATTTTTTTATCGTTATTTTTTTGTTTGAGATATTTATTTTTTTGCATTTTTATCCTCACAAAACTTTCTTTTCCTATCAAATTTGATCATGTTTTTTTACTATAATTTTGTTTTTTACTTTAGAAAATTTAATTTTATTATTCGACACTAGATTTATTTGAAATTGAGCTTCTTGATTAAACTCGGGTTTGGAATTTCACAAGTTGCATGTTTTGTGAGATTTATCCTAGTTTGCTTGATTTCCCCCTTTTTCTTTAAACTCATGTTTTTTAAGTTTCATTGTTCAACAATTATTCAATTGGATAGCGGGCTCCATAATTTTAATTTTTATTTTTTTTAGAGTTTTTCACTAATTTACACGGGTTTGTTTACATGTTATTCTTTGTTGGATTGACTTTGGTTAATGAATATTAACTTGGTTGAGAAATGAGCTTCTTGATTTAATTTGGGTTTATGGTTTAATAGATTGCGAATTTGAGATCTTTGCTTGAGTTTGCTTGATTTATTATTATTATTTTTTTAAGATGATTTTTTCAAATTTTATCATTAAATATTTTTTATCATTAGTGATTAGACTCCATTTTTTCTCTACATGCCTTTTATATGATTTCCTGTAAATTTGCAAAATGATCTAAGTTTTCTTGAGTTTTTTTATTTTTGGATTTAATTAGATAATTTTTTAATTTTTTTTATTTCATCCTTTAATATTATATCAGTTGAGAATAAAAATTTTTTTATTCCATCATTCAAGGTTGAGGTTTTTTTTTTGTATCGAGCTTCGAGATTTTCTCTCATTTCTTTTTTATTTGTTTATCCCGATCCCATCGTCCGAACTCATAGTTTTGAACCTGGTCTGGTATATCAACCTAGGATCTAGAGCTAGAATCAGGCCAGATTGAAGAAAAAACAAGAAAAGAAAAAATCAGGTGTGACCCGGCAAGATACAGTCATAAACTCGAGTGCAACCCGTTGATTTTTTTTTTATATACTAAAACAACATCTTTTTCATTTTTTTTATTGGTAAAAATGATCTGCCCCATAGCCTGTTCAATTCTAATTGATTCGGAGACCATCGTTCCCCTGGAGTTTAATTCTTTTAAAACCTGTCTGGAATCAAGGACGTCGACAAAAGTTCGAAGTCAAACCCTTTATAACACGCGGAAATGTAGATCGATTCAGAACAAGAATTAACTTCAAGATTTGCCTCTGCCATCCTATCTATTATACGATCACAGGCATTGAGAGAAATGAATGATACCACTCTGTCCGCCAACTTATAATTGCTCCTTGTAGAAATATGCTTGCTCTGCTCTGCTCACATCGTTGACCATCGTTGTTTCCATTTCATTAATTCTCCCTACCGTCTTCTTCCTGCGATGAATAGCTTCGCTCCCGCACCTCCTGTGATTAATTATTAGGACTGCAACTGGCCACACACATCGCTCTTTGAATGCTAGCCACATTCTTTTCCTACTACAACCACCTACAGCCAACGCTCTTTGAATGCTAGCCACATTTTCTTTTTCTTTTTCTTTTTCAAATTAGCACATTTTTTTGTTTTTTTGTAAGAAAATAAAGAGTTAATGCTATCTGCAAGCCTAAAGTTGCCTGGTTTATAGTATCATCGGCAACTTGTTTTAAAGCAGCAGTAGAGATAATTTTATTAAAAGTTATTTTAAATCTTAAATTTAAAAAATAAATAAACACTATCGTTTTCACAGCTATAATAAGAATCATATTTATTTATTTTAAAATAACATTTTAAAAATAAATAAATATTAATCTTAATATAAAAAAATAACATTACCCTAGGGTACATCATTATAATAATAAACAAAAATAAACCTTGAGAGGTAGCTTAACTAGTCAAATCTTGAGTTTAATTCCTAAAAGTCACGAGTTTGATTTCTTTCAAGGCCACTAGAAGTTTACATGATCGTTAATTTCAGAACCTGTGAGATTAGTCGAGGTATACGCAAGCTGGCTTAGATATCCACATTAATACAAATAATAATAATAATATTCATGTATGTGATATTATCATGCATTACATCATATATAATAATAATAAACAAATATAACCCCTTAGAGATAACTTAACTGGTTAAACTTTGGATTTATTTTTTAATAGTCATGAGTTCGAGTTCTCTTAGAGTCACTTGAGGCTTACATAGTCGTTAACTTCAAGACCCGTAAGATTAGTCAAAGTGCACGCAAACTGGTCCGGATATCCACATTAATCCAAATAATAATAATAATAATATTGAATGTGATGTTATCATGTATTTTTTAATTAGTTTCCAATATTCCATTAAATTTTGGATATTCATGCCTCTCTTACAACGTGTATTGGTCACATCTTTATAATTGATCAAAACTTTCAAAAAAATAATAATTTTTCTCTACCTTTTTTTTTATATATGTAAAAAACTCATCTTTATTTATACATATACACACCAGTCTAACTCCCTCTACCCAAAAACTTCAGGGAAAAAAAAACCCCCAATTCCTTGAAACTTGTTGTCGTTTTCTCCTCCCTTATTCAATATATATATACACCCCCCAAAGTCACCTATCTGAACCACTCTCCCTCCCATACAAAACACACAACTCTTCGAGTTAAATAAAAAAGTGTCTCCTCTCTTCCCTCTCAAATGGCACCGTCTTCTTTCCATCACATCACAAACACAGTTTGTGTGATGGACGCTTCAGGCAGCCTTGGGTTTAGCTTGGTTGAAAGGCTCCTCCAAAGAGGCTACGCTGTTCATGCTGCGGTTCAAAACCATGACTGTAATATTGCTCAATCTCTCTTCTTTTTATTTATTTATTGATCTTTTACTACCTACTTGGCCGGACGTCTGTCTTTCTGTCGTTGTTCTTGCATGCGTGGGCTAATTCATAATTTTCTTGGACGATTTGAATCAGGCGAGTTGCAATTCGGCGGCCTATCTTGTGATAAGAAGAAGCTGAAGATTCTGTATGCAGACCCTTTTGACTACAAGAGCATAATTGATGCATTAAGAGGCTGTTGTGGTGTGTTCTACAACTTTGAGCCTCCTCAGGATCAATCCTCCTATGATGTAAGTTGATCTTTCCTCTTCATGATCTAAAAGCACATTCAACCGCACTTTGCATATGAGATCTCCGGCCGACACCTTAATTAGAGTAGATCAAGAAAAAGCAGCACAAGCTACCGCGCGCTGCCTGGTGAATACAAGCACCGCGAATTCCCCTTTTTCAATATATTTTATTCTCTCTCTCTCTCTCTACACGCACAGAGAGAATGATTAATAACAGCTGATTAGTCCAATAATAAAAGAAATCTATAAATAATTTTTATAACAGATCTAGAATTTATGTTAAGCAAACTGAGTATATATAACTCTTAATATATTTAATGATTGAGAGAAATGCCAGCAAATTGCAAAGTTAATTATCAAGAAGCTCTGAAGTTTAAATTAATAAAAGGGATTTAAATTCATGTGCTTTGATGTTATGCCCTTCGTTTACTAAAAGTAATTAATAGTGTAGGTGCATGATTGCATGTCAATTTAAACTTTAATTTCCATGGGTTGCATTACCATCACGTACAGCCCACCGAAAAAAAGACGTGTATTAATTATAATTGGAAGCTGAATAAATTAATAATTAACTAGGCTAACTTTTTATCCACACACACACACACATATATATATATTCATAAGAAAATCAAGATATATTTGAGGTCCTATACCCTACAGTAGTTTCTAATAAGTTTTGTACATTTTCCCATACTAATTATTTTTTAAAATATTTTTTATTTGAAAATATATTAAAATAATATAATATTATATTATTTTTTAAAATTTATTTTAATATTAATATATTAAAATGATTAAAAAAATAATTTAAAATAAAACCTAAAAAACATTATATCTTTTCAAAAATACTCTTAAAACAAAAAAACAACCTCATAACCTATAAAATTATTAATATCACGGCTCTCCAGCCTTTTGAAAACCTTTGAAAGGGACTGGCGGCCTACTTAATTATTCATGTACACACAACCTGTTAACCAGTAATTAGTTTTAATATGTTCAATTCGTCAAGTTCGTAAGAGTTATTGAATGGCTTTGATTAATTGCTTGGAAGTCAACCTACTAGGCCAATTGGGCTCATCTCATTATCAGCAAAGGAAAAGTCTTCGTTATTCCAATCGACCAATTATACTAACAAGAGGCCATATCTGTTTTAATATGCTTTAAACCTCTGAGAGAGACGGGTGTCGACCGATCATTGTTTTCTTTTCCTAACTCTCGGGCCGCTGGTTCGGTGCAGGAATTCATGACGGAGGTGGAGGTCAGGGCAGCTCACAACGTGCTAGAAGCGTGCGCACAAACTGAAACAATTGACAAGGTTGTGTTCACGTCCTCTGCGACTGCTGTTATCTGGAGAGATGATCGCAAGTCCATAACAGCGGACTTCGATGAGAGACACTGGAGTGACGTCAATTTCTGTCGTAAATTCAAGGTACCAGCTTCTTTTATTTACTTATTATATGAGCTACAATTCTAGTGTCAATTACGTGCAATTATGTATTGGATTTAAGATCTCCTCCAATGAATCACCATTGTTATATACTGAAATGAGTTTCTGGGCAGTTGTGGCATGCTCTGTCAAAAACTCTAACAGAGAAGACAGCTTGGGCACTGGCAATGGACAGGGGAGTGAATATGGTATCTGTTAACGCAGGGTTGGTGATGAGTCCTCACCTCTCCATCAAAAACCCATATTTGAAAGGAGCAGCAGAAATGTATGAAGACGGCGTCTTTGTGACCGTTGGCTTGAATTTCTTGGTGGATGCTCACATTTGCATCTATGAAGACGTGTCATCGTATGGGCGCTATCTGTGCTTCAATCATGTTGTTAATCACCATGAAGACGCTGTTAAGCTTGCTTCTATGTTAACTCCTTCCGCACCTTCACACCCTCAAAGGTCAGCACTTCGTTACTGGGTAACATAATAATTGACTGGTGTTCAAAATCATTGATTATCCATTAGAACATTTTTTAACTTCGCTAATGAAATAAATTTCCCCTTTCATTGTTCAACCACAGCTTTGACCAAGATATGAGAATCATACAGCAGAGGATAAGCAGCAAGAAATTGAACAAATTGATGGTTGATTTTGAGAGTAGACCCCAGCTAGAGAATTGATGGAAACCACACTTGCAGATGTATTAAATGTTGTATTGACGTGTTTGCTACTTTGCTTCATGATCATGTAACTGTACCATGCATTCTTAAGTCACGTGATCATGGCTAGGAGGAGTGGGTAAAACTAAAAATCAATTGTGATAAGAAGAAGATGTACACCATCAAGCTGTTAATAAAAGGCAATGGATTTGATTTCTGCAGTTCATCTCTTCGTGCTTTGCTCTGGGTTTGATGAGAAGAACACCCTTTGCCCGCAGCATACATGTTGTAAATATTTCAACTGTTCGAACTGATGATTTCTGTGGAAGTAAGGGCTTAATATTGACATCACATACAGAAAACAAAGCGAGGACTATGCAGAGCACTAACACATGCATCTAATCTGTCCGTTGAAGATTTCTTAAGAGATTTCGAACCATTCATTTTTTTATATATATTCACTCTTAAAAAACCGTACTAAAACCCAGAAATATCGAATAAAAAGAACACAGGAGCAAAATTTTAGAATTTTCAAACCTAGATGTTTGAAAAAACTTACGAAGATATATAAATCTTTTGTTCGATGTCCTTTATTTAATTAAAATAATAAAAAAAAACCATCAGAACAAATACAAAGAAAAATGGACGGTTTGAAATAAAGGTAAGAAAGGTATCCATTGAACCTAAACTCCTTCTGTTCTCCGTCTTTGATTTGGCCTTTTTTTCCAACATTTTTTTGTTTTTTTTAGAGAAAATAAAAATATATAAGAACAGTTCATATTACTGTGGGGATTTTTTTTTTCTGGCAACGCCACCGAACTCAGCCTAGTAAGCAAACCTGGAGACCATCTCATTTATGTTTTTAAATTAAACTGATAAGATTTGGCTTGATGAGACACGATTACGAATGAGTTAATTTCAAGAAAAAAAAATTCATGACAGTGTCATTTTAACATTTTCTTTTCGTATAATAAGATGATACTTTTTTTAAATCAATTTTAACCTATAAACCTGCTATCTAGAAATTAATTAAAGAAAATTAAAGAAAAAAAATATTCAACAAGATTTCAATTATTAAAATATTATTTAAAAATAAATACCTTTTATTTTTTAAAATAAAACTCATTCATATTAAACAAAAAAAATCATAGATGAATTAGAATAGTCTCTTCAAAAATTAAACATATATAAAAATTAAATCATAGATAATTCAATCACCCGTGTCACCTAAACAACGCAACAACCAATTATGTGTTGGTACGTGCAACACATGTATAAATTATTTTTTTTAATAATATTTATATTTTTTAAATTATTAAATCATCTCTTTATCAATTTAAAATAACAAAAAACCCAAATAAAAATATAAATTACTTTCTTAAAAATAGATATTACAATAACGTATTTGTACTCCAGCTTTAAGAATTTTTGAATTTAAGTGTATAACAATCATTTTATTGTGCAATATAAAAGTAAAAAGATTTAATTGTCCCATTTGAATTTAACAATGAACAATGGATCATTGTGACATTATAAAACTACTCCTAATAATAGTTTTAAGGTTTTGTTTGTGAATGGCAAAACGAGTATTTCAGTGTGGATTGTTGTATTTAAATATTCACATTTTTTAGAGTTCTTTTAATAGTAAAATAATAATTAATATTTTAATTAATTTGACTTTAATTATATTGATCTCATTCTTTACTTTAAAAGGCACACTATCTGCATTGGTTCAAATCTAACACTCCATTGGACAACCACATCACTCGTATATGATTATATTAAATTTAATTCTCAAATTTGATCCTTAAATTTTTGATTGTTATATATATTTTGTTTTGAATATTTATTTTTCAATTTTATCTCTTAAAATTTTATTTTTATATTAACTTTGGTCCTTATTTTTATAATTGATATTTGTTTTCTCCTTATCATATTTTTATTGAAATTTTTTATCTATCAAATTTGGTCCTCATTCTTTTGATTGTTACTTATTTTATTTGAAATAATTTATGAAATGTTGATTATTATTATTTTAATTTCTTCATCTTTCATTTTTTTTTAATTTTTTAGATTTGATTTCTATTATTTTGATTATTATTTATTTTATTTGAGATAATTTATGAATTTTTTTTTCAATTTCATTCTCATTCAACTTTTTAATTTGTAAGATTTGTTCCTCATTATTTTAATAAACTTGAGAAAAATAAAATATTAATAAGTTATTTTTCAGCTTATTTTCCATGAAATAACCAAACACTGGAAAGTATTTTCCAACTCATTTTTCATTATACTACCAAACATCGGAAAATACTTTCCCGGAATTCACTTTTCCTGGAATTCATTTTCCAAAAGGAAACTACTTTCCAGCAAACAAACGGAATCAATATCAATTTTTTGTATTTTTTTTTTAATTTGAAGAATTTTTATTTAAATATTTATATCCCTGTTCAATCATGGATATCAATCAAATTGTAGCTTTTATTATAACAATGGACATTATCTTATAGAAAACCTAACATTTTATGTCAAGGACTAGCAACAAAAACCCATTTAATATGTCTAAATTATTTTAAAAATATTGATGCATAAATGTTTTTAAAATCAAAATTGATTCTATATCTCAATAGTTGAAGGGAAATATTTGAGGATTGCTCTTTCATTTTAACAAGTGTTGGTAAAGTTCCTTTTATATATACATACTAAAAATTGAAAAGAAAATCCTTTCTGGAGCAATGTTAGAATACCAAATTTTATGAATTTTATTTTTTGTTATAGATAAAAAATGAAAACTTGGTGTCCTTAAGATTCGAAACAACGTGCATTGAGATCTTCTCTAAATTTCGAGTCTTTATTATCCCCCTTCAAAATGTTTACTTGGTCATTTTTCCACTTTAGACACTCAATTTCTATTTTCACACCCATCTTTCATTTGATAGTTTGCAGATTCCGCTCCATATCACAAGGCCATGGATCCAAAACCCAATCCATTACTTAATTTATCCTTCAATTTTCAGGTTTTACCTGCTGCTGATGCTGTACTCTTATCTCCACCTCCATCTCATTTTCACTGCAAATTTTAGTGAAAACCCGTTTGAATCTAGTCTTGGATGTGTTAACTAAAAACCCATTTCATAAATTTAGGTAATTGAGTGTGCTTCCTCTTTTGATCAGGCAATTGGAAACCCTTTAATATCAGTTATTGCTGCTTTGGATGCTGTTTTAGCTCAAGCTCTGCGTTTCTCGGTCCTTGATGTGTTAATTAAAATACCCGTTTCTCAAATTTCGCTAATTTCATATCTTTGCTTCATTTCCAATCAATTTTAGTGCACGGGTCGCATGTTTTATGTGCTGATTTTATCATCTTTGTTTACAAGTTAGGGTTTCATCTTCAAAGTTTAGAACTTTGATATTATTTTGTTAGTGGGTTTGAAGTAATAAAATGGATTGCAATAGGGATTTTTCTGGTGGAAATGTTGTCCATGTAATTCCAATATCAGGTCCAGAGAATTGGATTCTAAATTCCTCTGATTCCAATTCTGTTTGGGCTACAGAAGATGATTACCGTGATTGGAACAATTCTGATATCCTTAATGACAACGCTTCGTCCATTTCCAACTACCAATCCTCAACACGATCCGGTAGCGAACCGCCAAACAAGAAATCAAAAAACAATTCCCAGGAATTGAATTCGAAGAAGTCGATTGGGAAAATGTTTTTCAAGACCAAACTTTGCTGTAAGTTCCGTGCCGGCACATGCCCTTACATCACAAACTGCAACTTTGCACACAGCATAGAGGAGCTTCGGCGTCCCCCTCCAAACTGGCAGGATATAGTGGCTGCCCATGGGGAAGAGAAAGGGAACACCGTGGATGTCAGAGAGGAATTTCAAATCCCATCTATAGTGGGATTTGGAGCGGAGACACAGAGGTCTTATAAAGGGAGGCATTGTAAGAAGTTTTATACGGAAGAAGGGTGCCCTTATGGAGATAATTGCACGTTTTTGCACGATGAGCAGTCAAAGAATAGGGAGAGCGTGGCAATAAGTTTGGGGCCTGGAGGTTATGGAGGAGGCAGTGGAGGTGGCAGTGGAGCAGGAGTTGAAGTTGGAGTTGGAGTGGGAGTTGGAGTTGGAGTTGGAGGAGGAGGAGGAAATGCAGGTAGCAATGCAGTTAATGTGAAGCCATCAAATTGGAAGACTAGAATTTGTAACAAGTGGGAACTTACTGGATATTGCCCATTTGGGAGTAAGTGCCATTTTGCTCATGGAGTAGGAGGTATGCCTTATGAATTGTGAATTTTGTACCATTGATGATTTCAGTTTTTGGTAGGGGCTAGGATTACCAGCTGGAGACATTTTCTGTTGATTATTTGGGACTGAATAAATGTAAAAGATGGTGACTTTGATCATTTAGAAACAGTTGTTTGGTTGCATATGTTATTTGAGAGCGCTCCAGTTTAAGAAAGTTGAACATGTTTGATTGATTTTAATGGTAGACAAATAGATGAATTGTGGTTTCTGGGATCTTTTTGGGTATGTGGCTGCATCACATATAATAGATATGTCTATCTTTATAGAAGTATTAGCTGGCTTGAGCTACTCATTGAAGGACTTATATTTCTAGTTTAATGACTTAAGATGTTCACATGTCTCAATTTCTGAATAAAATAGATATTTGACTGTGTTCATGACCTGAAAATGCTTCTGTTTTGAAGGCAGTTTTGAACCTTCTATTGGAAAGTAATTAGCTGCAATTACTTCATAACACAAGGTGTATGATGATTTTCCAGCTAACCTGGGACTTCGTTTGAGTTTTGTTGCATTAGTTGGTGCCGATATGAATGCTCAAAATGAGCTATATTGCTGTTGTTTCCTCTAAATAACTATCAAAAGATAGCTTTCTTTTTTTCCCAATTAAATTTAAGGTAAAATGTAATTTTTTCTTTCCTTGTATTAGAAAAATCAGTTAGATTTCATTCCCCCGTTACTTCTGGTCTGGTAAGCTGTGGTTGATATATGTTGCTTTAACAAGTTATAAGTTGGTTTTTTAATGCAAGCTGTTGAAGGATTCTGCATATCAAATGAGAGTTGAAATGCCATTCTTCTCTTATAAACACCTTAGATGTACATGTTTTCTGTTGTAGGTATGTTAGATGTCTTGTGGTCATGTTTATGACCATCTGAGGATTGCTGGTTTTATCCTTTCATTTCTCTCTGGATGGATAATAACATGAAACTCATGGAGCTATTTGTTTAAAGAGGATTGCTAGTTGATGTTCTCTCTGTATTATATTAATGTTGGTTTCAGATTACTAACATGATGATAGAGCTGCCCCTTTTTTCTCCCCTTTCTTTCTCTGTTTTTCTTGATGTGATTGAAGTATTTTTTATGTTAACTTAGGATTTGAATTGTCTGGCTGCAGAGTTGCACCGATATGGTGGGGGGCTTGTGGATACAGAAGCTAAAGATTCTTCTTCTGTCCCTGTTGAATCAAAGCAGGGAGGAATGCCTTCAAAAACTCCACCAGAGACTGTGGTCGCATCAGTTACTTCAGTGCCTCATTCAGATGTTTATCACCTAGGAGTTTCATCACAGAGATCATCTATTCTGATTCAGAGACCAGGACAAAGAACTCATGAGAAATGGAAGGGTCCAGACAAAATCAGTAGGATATATGGTGACTGGATCGATGACATTGAATAGAATCAGAATTCTTTTCTGTGTAGCATTCTGATAGAATTGAAAATGTTCAAAGACTTGTGCAGGAAGGCTAAATGCCCAAGTGCAGAGTTTGTTTTCTTAAGGCATGAAGATATTGGGAAGTTTCAGCTGTTAGGTTGAAGAGGTCCATGCTTACTGGCTTCAAGTTTCTGGATGTTACCTTGCTCAATGGAATATCAGGCCTGTAGCGTTTATGCATGAATTTTAGTTTCTGGTGGAAATTTGAAGCTTTCACTACATTTGTAGTGTAGATCCTTGTAATCAAGCATGATAACTGGATGTCTCACATCCAAGGAGAACTGTTATCCTTGTAGTCGTACCACTTTGGATAAATTTTCCAATTTAGTATTTAGCTCTCTCTCAGTCTGTCTCTCTCAAATCATTGCTGTTTTAGTTAGAATGTGCAGGTCAGCAAGTGATCCATCAACATTTATCATGAATTTGCACATTCTGAGGTATGTCAGTGCTAGTTTTTGTTTTGTGGATCATTTGTTTTATGTATTTGTTTCATATATTGATTTCTCTAATGAAATTCATCAGGTATTAATTTGCCTCTCCTCTAGTCTAACTCTGCTCTCTATTGCCCCTGGCTGCTTAAGCATCTGTTTGCCTCAACTGATTGCAATGGGGCTCAAATAAAGGTGATAGCCTCGACTTTTATTTGACCATGGGCAGCAGTTTTCATTTTTAACTCACTATGCTAGAAGGAGAGTCACGATCCATTAGGTATCCGGATGTGCCCAGTTTTTTATGCTCTACAAGGTTGTAATTGCTAGGTAAACAGAAATTTGAAACTGAATTAGCTGGGTCGATTTTGAGATTATATTTAAATGCATAGACCATGAATTCTACCAATGTTGTGAGACATTACCCTCAACCTTTGCTGTGCAAAATTTATGCTTTTGTATGTGGCCATTGTTTTTGGTGGAGATTCATATGTTTGCCATTAGCCATTTGTTGTTGGAGTACGGTTTTTTGATCAAAATTGTTTTGGATATGTGGGTGAGGACATTATTTTTAGTCACGCCCACAGTGGAAACTGGAAAGTACCCAGAATTGCAGATGCCTTGTGGTTGGAGAATAGAAGCTTTTCCACTGCCTGTACTAGGTAGCTAATTTTGTCTCTGAATAAGCTTTTTTCTATACTAATCCTCAAATAAGGATTCATCATGGTTTAATGAGGAAAATCATGAGAATCCCAAAAAAAAAATTATTATTTGTAGGACAACATGGTTATAATAATAATAATAATAATAATAATTTGGACTGTTTTGCTGACATAGAATTACATGTAGGTATTTAAAGAGAAAAATAAAAGAAATTCGAAGCTCAATTACTAATAAAGTAAATATTGAAAAACTAATTGGAAAAAAAAAACAAAAAAAAAAACAAAAAAAAACCTGACTTGAGTTAATATGTTAAATTCACGGTCTTATCGTGAGATTGAGATAACACTGAATATAAAAAATTAAATATAAAAATAAAGTTCAACTCTTAAGCAAATTATATGATGAAAGAAGAAATTAACAAGAAAGACTAAATTTTTTTAAAAAACTGAAAACAAACCCTCGAGGAAACTCAAGTTTAGTTGACTAACATGCGACATGAGATTTGAGATCGAGATAACTCTATTGAAAGGAATCTGAAAAAAAAAATTACGAAACTCAAGGTCTAGTAAATCTAATGTTGAATGATAAAATTGATAACAAAAATCAATTAAAAAAAGAACTAAAAAAGTATGGCCAATCTTCGAAAGCCATGACCCGAGTCATAAGACTGAGATTATCTCATAAAAGGCAAACAAGAAAAAATCACGAAGCATAATTCATAATCATCCAAAATTGAAAAACAAAACAAATAACAATCAAAACAATAGAGATCAAATCTGATATAAAAACTAAATGAAAGAAAATAATGAAGGATTAAATTGAGAAATAAAAAAAATTAAGAAAAGGATGAAAAAATAACAATTAAAAGAATAAGAACTAAATATGATATAAAAATTAAATGAAAAAAAAATATTGAGAGATAAAATTGAAAAAAAAATCAAGAAAAAAAAACAAATAACAATCAAATGAATGCTGATCAAATTATATAAAAAAATATATGAAATAAAATACTGAGGGACAAAATTGAAAAAAAAACTTTTAAAAACATTAAAAGCAAAACAAATAGTAATAAAAAAACAAAAGCCAAAATCGATACAAACACAAATTGATAGAACACATTTAACTTTTGGAAGGGCTGACGCAAAATATGAGGTTATGAGAGAGAAAAGAGGGAGGAAAAGAAAGAATGCCAACTAGAGCCCAAACGTTGCTCCGTCGTGCACATACGCCCGACCAACATGAAGAGAAAGACGCGACACTTCCAATATTGTTGTGGAAGGCGGTATTTAACCATTGGGAGAGGTTGTACGCACCAACAACTTTTATTTTGTGATTATATTTATATTTGTTAAAATACTAAATTTTTTCTTATTCAAATTGATAATAGCTAAAAAACCATGATAAAAATATTTAAAAGCCTTTGGATATTAGTTTTAAGGGCAATAAAATCATTTCATTATGCAATCAAAGCATTTAAAAAACCCTAGATTGTAATTTTTTTTAGGGTATTTTATTTATTTTACTTACCAAAATAGTGTTGCATCATAACCCCAAACTGCCAACCACAACCAAAGCAATCACAAGTTTGGCGATAACATCACTCAAGATCCAATCTTGTTTGTGTACCCATATTGTGATTTCATGTGATAGGCACAAATGATCTGAATCTGGTCGGGTTGAGTGGGATTTTTTGAGTTTGGTGATTATATGAAAATAGGACTAAAGACCTAAAAAAAGAAAAGTGTCCTTGTTTTGTCACAATAGAAAGAGAGAAATTAGCTGAGCCAAAATCGCTACTTTTCAGACAAAACTCCCCATCCTTCTCACAAAGACTCGCTCAGTGGCCATGATCTATTCTGTGTCAAGGGCAACAAACCAATCTCTCCACAACCAAGGACAGGAAACTGATCACTCTACATCACCATTCAAAATTAAGCCACCTTCTTAAATGTTCCCAACCACATTGAACAAACAAAACAAAAATACTCTTTTCTTTCTTTCTTTTTTTCCCCACCTTTTAGATTCGTTTTCTTTTGGTTAAGTTTCCCTTCATCCATGCAAAAACCTGAGGTTTGCAAAATTCCAAGCTCCGGCCAGCCATCTAGGCTAATTAAATTTCTAATCGATGTCATCTAATTCTTCATCATCCTCAGCAACTCTATCTATTGGCTCTCCTCTAATAACCCTACTTGTAACCGTAATTCTTGTTGTGGTCTTTTTTATAGGTTTCTTCTCTATATGCTTTTACAGATGTTTCATGGAAGGCATCATGCACAATTGGCATCTCAGGCAGAATTCACGTGGCCTTGTAAACCTGGCCAGTTCAAAAGAAAATCCTGGACTTGATTCTTCACAAATACAATTTTTTCCAACATTTACGTATTCAAACGTCAAAGATTATCGACGTGAGCAATATGTACTTGAATGTGCTATTTGCTTGGCAGAGTTTTCTTATGATGATCTACTGCGCCTTTTAACGGTTTGCTACCATGTTTTCCACCAAGAATGTATTGATCTTTGGCTTGAAGCTCACAAGACATGTCCGGTTTGTCGTAGAGATCTTGACTTGCCCAAGGAAACATTGGAAAAAACTCGGATACGAGACCACAGAGCGGACATTAATGTGCATGATGCTAATGTAACAAATGCGTTGCTAGAGCATGCCATTAGCATTCATATTGGAGAAGATGGTGGCGAGGAAGGTAGAGAAGGAAATCACGAAGTAGGATCGACTCATGATGCGGACAGACAAAACGAGGAGCATAAAAAAATGTTGGGATTGTCAAGGTCACACTCGACAGGGCACTCGATAGTTGCAACTAGAGAAGAAGAGAATAGATATACTTTGCGATTGATGGAACATGTGAAGGTAAAAATTACTAGGGGACATTGTGCAACAGGAAGTTGTATTACATTTGGGGACTACTAAAGCTTTATGAATGATGGCTATGGAGAGTTCTCAGGGTGGTCCCATGGGGGCATCAAAAGAGAATAACGCTTCTAGTATGCTCGTCTTTCTTTCTTTCTTTTCTTTTCTTGCACTATATTTTGATTACCTTATTTGAAATTTCTTGATCAGTCTTAAAAACTATACAGAATCTATTCAAAATCGGCTTGCCATTTTCTGTCTGGTTGAGGCCTCGGAACAATGCATAGAAATGAGCTTATAGATTCCCAGTTAAATTTGGATTGAGGTAGCACTTAGCTTTCTCTCTTTTTCTATATAGTTAAATATTTCCTCTTATGCAATATGACATGGTTGAAACTTTTAAAAAAGGATGGTTGCGAGCTTTTTAACTGAGATTTTATGGATGCTTTCTCCTATAGAAGCAATTTCCTCGTTGCTGAAAGACTATACAACAAAGTTTTAGACTGCACTGAAGATCATTAAGTGATTGGAACATATTCCCAATGAATGGTATTAGAATGGGGTAGCCAGGGAAGTCCCTTATTTTGTTGTTATGGTAACTAACCCTGATCATACTTCTAAGCCAGAGGTTTTTAAAATCCTCCATATAGTTTGAATCAATTGCACATTCCATTCATATTATCAAACCGAGAATATCAAAAAGGCTTTAAGATTCGTATGGCAGACTAATCCGATGCGACGAGATGGATGATTCCTAGCTACCTCGCGAACACTACAAATATCATTGTGATTCGAAGTAGCTTGATGTTGTGAAACTGGGACATGCTCAAATTTACAAACATGGGAAAAAGGAAATTGCACGGAATTCCTTGCTTAATGTTCTTGATGGAAAAGAGAAGAAAATGTCGAGAAGAAGAATCAAAAGGAACTGCCTTGTTGTGCCTATTTGTCAATACTAACAATGTTTCAATGCGGTCTTATTCCATGATGACATGACCTTGTACTGTTGTACGATTCAAACACACCAGACTCAGGAGTGAAATTCTGAAGAAGCATTTTAAACGTTCCAGCTTTCTGAATAGGCAGGTACTATCTGTCTCACCTTTCTCACGTTCAACCTTGTTTTATCCCGTTGTGCTTGTAAAAACTCATGAACTTAGCTACAAATTCTGACAAGAAGAGGTACTTTGTTAGAGTAAACCAATTTTATAATTGGAAATGTAAGGTATTAGCATCCAATTTGATGATCTTGTGGGTGATATTGGAAGGAAAGTGAGGGGCCTGCACTCATATCACGTGTGAATTATACGCAGCAACCAAGAAGCTCTCAATTACTTACCTTCTATCCTCACAAACCCGGCAACCCTTGTTCTCATTTGCCCACAAAATAACTCATCTTGGTTTCTCATCTTCTTTCTTCCAATACAGAGGTCTTCATTCTTCTTCATGAAGATAGCACATAAATGACAGTGAAATCAGTGACACGCACCATACTAAAAAGATTAGCTCAATTACTCGGCTGTCATTCATACATCATCGTTGTATGTCTGGGAAAAGACTCCGATTTGCATTTGAATTCGGTCATCCAAATGCCTCTTTAGTTCTTCCACTAATGTCTGCAAAACAATCAAGAAAGTTGCTTGAATTCATGATTTTCCAATCAAATACGAACGCATCTTGATGAGAGTGCCTTACAAAAAAAAAACAAAGGGGACACAAATTGTGCTGCAACGGAATTTGAAGCTTTTGTCTGAAAAGAAACAACCTGCATACAGAAGAAAGATCAATGAGTAAAAGAAAGAAGCCAGGTATGCTTCGTTAGTTATATCCTCATCTTCCAAATACATTCTCTTCATGAGTATTAACAAAAGGTTCGATTGGACAAATTGGCTTGGACCGACATTCCCTTCATGTCTCAAAAGTTCTAGTCACTATAGTCTTTGATTTAAATGATCCTATCACTGCAAAAGCTCCTAACCGTTTAGAGCTTTGCTCTTCAATTATACTTGTAGCAATGTCTGCAATTTCTTTTTCCCAGCCAGTCAAAACCAGTTGGTCTTCTTTGAAGGGATAACTGTAACACGCAGGAAATATGTCAAAGCTAGACAGAGTTAGAAAACAAAAGGAGCAAGCATGTATTCATTTGTTGACTTGTGTTGTGTTTATAATTAGTTGATTAAGGATAAATGCAGGTAACTGCGGGCGTAGTCTTGCGTACTTCGAATGCCAGGTGGCCTCAAATGAACGAATGGCTTGCTGAAGGCAACGTTTGGACTTCTCTGCTATGTTGCTGGCTAACTGGTCAGGTAATTCAATGTCTTGTTTTTTAGCAATGAAATGCAATACCTCAACAATCTAAAGAACAGACACAGTCCTCAACCGAAAAGAGAAAAGGCAGTGGAACTATCAAATGTTGAAGAATTGAGATTTTATCTCAAGGAAATCTGAAGCAAATATGTACCTGTTCATCTGAAGGTGGAAGGAGTGGAATAACCATGCAGAGGGGACTGAGATCGTGGAGCCTGGAAATATCATAGCAGCAGAAGATGACTTTGCAGTGCCCTCTATAAGTCTGTAGGAAGCTTTTGATTCGGAGTTGGGCATCCTTAGAGAGACGCTCTGCCTCGTTTACAATAATTGCTGTTCTTTACATGAATGTTAATAACATTTTATTTTTTTTATAGATGAAAACTATAACCAATTGACAAGGCCGTCAATTATCTATATTGAAAGAAGCGGATGTTTCCACACCTTGGCCATTTATATATGTTTCCTGGAGTAGATCCAAAATTACTTATTTAAAATGCCATCTTATTTCAGATAGATCAATCTGAATGAGCTGTGAAGATACTTCAATTTTGACAGGAATGTTAGAAATTGGCCCGCTTCCACTCTGAGATAACATAATTACGAAATTCAGGGTAGCTGAGGGTGCATTTTGAAGAAACGAGGGGGAAGATTCTTAAAGCTAGAAGATGGATGAACCAAGACAGCATATTTATAGTTCATTGTTATTGTAGTAATGATTATTTTTTTTAAAGTGCATTTTATTTAATTAAAAACATATTAAAATAATATTTTTTTATTTTTTAAAAATATTATAACATCAAAACGATCAAAACAATCTGAAAATTATAAAAAAGTAATTAATTTTTATTTTTTAAAAATAAAAAAACCACACGAACAGAAATTAAAACAGAGTTCAACCAACCACATTTAAACCTTGGATTTATAAAATCAGATATAAGAAAATAGCATCTAATAAACGACAAAACTAGAATTGAAGACAGCCAAGATGCACATTTAACAGTGCTTACCAGATCGAATTCTCTGATTTCCTCCTTCGTCTGTAAAAAGAAGGTAAGCAACCATTAAAAGGCCTTAAACACCAAGGGAAAATTAATACAAGAACAAGGAAATCACTGAAGTACCTCAGTTATATCCATTCCAGAGCATTGCTCGAGCCATCGTTCTCGTTCCTACCCCTGGAGGTCCTTCAAATATACAATGATTATAATGTCCATTGCACACCTAAAAATATAATATTAAAATTTTGAGAACTAATTAGTTATGAATTTGAATCTCATTATTTTTATTTATTTGATAAAAATTAAGTAAAAGATACAATATGAGCATATACAAGTTTTAAATTCAAAAAACTTTTATTTAAAAAGATATATTAGAGAATAATATAAACCATATTTTAGAAGTTTATCTAAAAGTTTAAGCTTTTGAATTGAATTAATTCTTTGATCAATTGCCTTCTTGTGCATTTCAGAAAGTACATTAAAATATTTGGGAGTATAATAATGATTGTTTTTTAAAATGTTTTTTATTTGAAAATATATTAGAATAATTTTTTTTATTTTTAAAACATTATTTTTGACATCAACACATAAAAACAATTTAAAAACATAAAAAAATTAATTTAAAATAAAAAACAATAAAAAAAATACAAGGTTGAACCCAACCCCCAAACAGTCCTAATAAAAAACCAATACAAGCAATTCAAAATTTCTTTTATGAGAACCCACTTTCGTACTGCAAGGGACAGGACCAAGTAACCTAAATTGAAAATGGCCTTGTGGACTACTCACAAAAAATAAAATAAAAAAAATTCATGTAAATGCAACATAATAGCATACCGTACTCCGGATGGATTCAGCCTTCTCCCTGTGACAGATGAAGTGCTTCAAAGCCTTGGGCTGATATTTCTCCGACCAGCTGAAAGTATGCCCGACTTCAGGCCTCTCTCATTTAGCAACCGGCAAATGAGTGCTTCCACGTGATGCTGCACCTGCTCTTACCATTAATGTCTCATAATTAGCTGTCCTCATTCTCTCGCTGTTTTCTCATCTGATATTCTCTTACATTGAATATCTTTTGTGTCGGAAGGATGATCATGGAACTGTCTGGTTGCGTGGACATATCTGCGCTGCGACTTTCTTCGGATTTTAACCAAGGAAAACACAAGTTGAAGAATGATGCCATGGCTGAAGGATCAAAGTAGCAATAGCTAGCTGTGTTTTTTTTTTTTTCTTTTTCCCAACTTTGGAGTTTAACAAATGAGAATTTGGAAATTGTAATTAGAAAGGTATTTTTCTATACAAAAAAAGGAGAAGATTTAAATAATATTGATTCGAGCATTAATTAGAGAAGAGTAATAAGCATCGACAACAGTACCAAGCACGATTCTAAACAAGTTAAGATGCCATGGTTGAACCATCTAGGTGGTGGCTTAGTGATAATAGTTTGGGATCAAGAGATTTGTTCCCTCTGTGGTCTCAGGTTCGAGCCCTGGGTTGCTCATATTATGACCACTGGAAGCTTACATGGTCATTAACTTCATGACCCATGGGATTAGTTGAGGTACGCGCAAGCTGACCCGGACACCCACGTTAAACTAAAAAAAAAAGAAGATGCCATGGTTGAATTCATCTGTATAGTATAAACAAGTAAAGCACAATTATAGGTACAGCGTGGTCGTTGTAGTTTGCATTTATACATGAGCAACTTTGTTCTCTAAGAATATCAACAGTGACTGAGTTCGTTGCATGGAAAATATCAAGAACAGTTTCTGATTTACCAAGGACCAGGAGCCTGTTTCTTTAGTTCTTCGCACCGTTTTGCAGTGTATCTTTTCTGAAATATGGTTAACCATCAATGCCTAAGTCATCAACAAAGGCTCATTGGATCTTTCCTTATTTACGGTCTATGTTCACTGTCTGTGTAGGTCATTCCATACAAAAAAAAAAAAAAAAAGTTGTCTGTCGAGGTTCACAGTAGCTTCTTGTGCTGTCCAGGTTCATGCTTTCTGTACTTTCTAGTTATGTCGTATCTTCATTTTGTATGGCATATTTATTTTTATATTTTTAAAATATTTAAAAAAAAATTAATTTTTTTTTATTTTTTATTAACTTCAAATTAATATATTTTAGTATTTTTAAATTATTTTGATTTGTTAATATAAAAATAATTTAAAAAAAAATATTAACATATATTTTAATATAAAAAATTATTTAAAAAATAAGTAGAATGACAAACAATCTCAAAACCTTAGCTTTGTGCAGTTTGGGCTCAAGTTTCACTGATTTTTCTTGATACTGTAGAGAATGGACTGAAGACAACAAGTATACTACTGGTAAAGAGGGGCTAAACACTGTCTTCGCTGTAGCATCATTTTCCTTTTACTGTGCACTGTAACTTTACTAAACAGTTAACATTTAGCTCGGTAGATGGGGGTAACAAAGTCTTTTTATTTTATGAACAGTAAAAATATTAAAATGCCTTTATAAAAATATTAAAATGTCTTTTTATTTCATGAACAATAAAAAATTTTAAAAAATAAACCGTAGTTTCGAAAGTACAATAATTCCAGCTTACTAGAAAATAATTTTTATAACAATAAGCAAAAGATGGCTCCTAAACGGGTCCCACTAGAATACATCCCATCTCTGTTTCTATATATATATAAACTTCTTTTTTACTAGGACAAGATATCACGTGCCCGTCTTTGTTATTTAATAACTTAGGTAATTCACGCTAAGTTGTAATTTAGGTCAATTTGTTTTAATAAAAAAATTATTCAAACAATGATAAAGTTTTTTTAAAATAAAAAAACTATGAGATCTGGATTATTAATTTGAATAAATTTGATTAATTTAATGATATAGTTATAAAAACAAATTAACAATAAAAAAAATAACAATAACTAATAATAAAAATAAATGCTTGCAAATACTATAAATAGATATTTTCTAAATATACTTAAAAAGTCTTAGCAATTTTATTTGATAATAAAAATAAAAATTAAATGAGATTGATATAACCATGTAAAGTGGAGAACTAAAAAATATGACGCTCAATCACTAGCAAATTAAATAGTAAAGAACCTTTAAAAAAAAACAAAAAAAACCTAACTCGAGTTAGCATGCTAAATTCACGGTCTAGTCGTGAGATCGAGATAAACCTATACAAAACAATTGAATAAAACAAGATGGTCTACTCTCAAGCAAACTAAAAAATGAAAGATAAAATTGAGAGAAAAATCAAATAAAAAAACACATGAGTAAACTCGGATTAACTCGACTAATCCGCTATCCTAGATATGAAATTATGATAACCTTATACAAAAAAAATGAAATTAAAAAAAAATCAATTTTAGAAAAAACCAAAATCAAATTGGCTAATCTTTGAAACCCGTGACTCGAGTCATGAGACCAAGATTACGTTAAAGAAAGCAAACATGAAAAATCATGAAGAAAAAATCTCAATCATCCAAATATCAAGGGATGAAATTGAGAAAAAAAATCAATAAAGAAAAAGAATTAAAATATAAAATATAAAATAAAATGCAATTAAAAGAATGATGACTATATCTGATATAAAAGTTCAATGAATAAAACAATGAAGGATGGAATTGAAAAAAAAAATAAATTAAGAAAATGATTTTAAAAAACATAAAATAACAATCAAATGAATGAAAATCAAATTGAATGAAAAAAATTTAAATAAAGTAAAATGTTGATGAATGAAGTTGAAAAACAAAATAAACTTCAAAAAACATTAAAGGCAAAACAAATAATAATATAAAAATAAAAATGAAAATTAATATAAATACAAATTGAAAGAACATATTTAATTTTTAAAATAGTAGATACGGAACCCAAGATGAGAAAAGATAAAAGAGAGGGAAAACAAAAAAAAATTCACCGAAGTTTAATAGATGCTCCGTTATATATATATACTTGATCACTTCAAAGAGGATGTTAAGACGCTTCCAATGCCATTGCAAAAATCAATCTTCAGTTGTCGGGAGATGCCTCATGCACCACTTTTGATTCTTAAATAATATTTTATATTTATTAAAATACCAAATTATCCTTTAATCAATTTAATTATAACCAAAAAAAGATGAAACTATGAAAAAGCTTTGAATGTTTGTTTAAAAAACTTGACTTTTAAGAGTAATTTAATTATTTTATTATGTTTTAAAAAATAAAAAAATAAAAAAACAAAAAAAAACTCATGGTTTCTTATTAAATAAATTTTTCTTATAAAGATAATTTTATTATTTTATTATATTTTTTTTAAAATGAAAAAGACTAGTTTTTTTTCTATTAATCTAAAAATAACTAATGAACCATTAAAAAAATCATATTATCTTTAATAAATAGTTTATTATTTATTTTAGAAGAGTAAAATAATGTTATATTATTCCAATATACGATGCAATGTTTATTGATCTAAAGGCTGAGCCTATTAATGTTTTTTAAATTAATTTCTTTAGGAAAAAAAAGGAAGAGAGATGGTGCAAGCTGACCAACCCCTTTAGAAAAAAATATGTAATTTTAACAAACTTCTTTATCTTAATTTCCCTTCCTTTTCTTTCTTTAATTTTAAATCAAGCTTCCTACCATTATCATCAATGGCGAACAAAATGTTGGAGAGATAAATAGAAAGTTCTGTAAGTTCGTAATTGCAGTTCCGTAAATTGAAAACCACATTTTGATAAGATTCCTTAACGAAATCAGCACCCTTAAGGTTGTAATTTGCAACCCATTCGCTCTCTCCTAAAATCCGAAGCCCTCTCGTAAAACACTGCAGATTTGACTTTGCTCTTTCTGAAGCACATCTTATTATTATTAACAAACAACTTGAATTCTCCCAAATCATGGATGGTTCTCTCAATCCCAACAAGCATCTCAAAGAACAGTAACACCTCTCTCTCTCTCTTCTCTATCCCTTTTCTCATTTTCTCTAATGATATTCAAAATTCACAATTTTCTCAATGATCAGATTCGTAAGCAATTTGACTGGATCTTCCATGCTCGAAATCGCCGTAATGTCCACTGTTGTCCCTGTATGTAACATACTGTCCCATCATTCACTCCTCTTCTCTCCCTCCCTCCTAATTTCTCTTTTTCTCATCGCAGCTTCTCTTTGTTTTGCGACACTCAATCTGCTCCAGCTACCAGACCGGTGATCATTTCACTCCTCACATTTGCGATTTATTTATTTATTTATCAAAAACTAATTTCATTTATCTTTGATGCTACAGTGACACCAACGAAGAAAAACGACCATGACAATGCCGTTTTGGGTTCTAAGAAACTGGGAAATTACATGGCTACTCTGACCGTGGATTTTCTCTTCACTGTTCTTCCTATGCTTTTAATTTTCACTGTAAGTTTTCTCAATCAAGAGATTGCTATATTCGCTTTTAATATTTAGTTTTTATTTTCTTTTAAAAAAAAATCAATGAGCTTTATATTGAATCGTAGATTGGTTACTGATGATAGGTTCTAGCAGATTGGGTTTATATATTTGCAATCCCAATGATGGTATTGGTTTTCTCTGTTGTAGCAGCCAAAAGGTAGAACTTGCAAATCACACACACACACACACACACACATATTATTATTTTTTTCACTTTTTGTTATGCTCTTTTGTTTTCCTGGGTTATGGAATGCTCGTTTTGAAGTGCTGCATT
Source organism: Populus alba x Populus glandulosa (assembly GCA_033617975.1). NCBI lineage: Eukaryota > Viridiplantae > Streptophyta > Magnoliopsida > Malpighiales > Salicaceae > Populus > Populus alba x Populus glandulosa. The sequence goes on along the minus strand of CM066145.1, from coordinate 13,776,187 downwards.
ATTAATCCTCTAATTAGTAACATGTTGACTGTCAATAATTTGAACTTTGATGAAGGTTTGATGCTTCGAATTATTCAGGAGGGTCGCTCTCTCTTAGGATGAATGTTTCCTCGTACAGGGTTCTTGTGGTACTAAATCTAACTTTACATTTCCACTGCTTTTATGTAGACACTAATTTTGGATGGACACTTGTTTTGTTTTATTTTTAATTTTGGGACATATGAGATTTTGATTACTGCAGATGATCTTAACGTTCTTGTGTATCTTGGCTGTTGACTTCAAAATTTTTCCAAGAAGACATGCCAAGACCGAGACCTACGGTACTAGTTTGGTAAGATTTTCAAGCTGTGTCTGGGTATTTAGTGCTTCTTTTCCTTGCTCTTCTTTTCAGCTGGGTTATGATTGCTATTCTTGGCTTTATTTGTCTTGCTACTTCTGCTCACCGATGTTTGAGAGAGCAATTTATATGTCCTTGTTTCCTTAGTGCAGCAATTAATTAATTAATTATCGATATCCTTGGAATCATATGGTATTTAACGTTGAATTGATTTTTCAAGCCACTCTAATTATGTGAAAAGTTCTTTCTTAATTGAGTTTTATTCATCATCTATTATTGCTGAGGGTGGAATTCTTAGTTATTATAGCTCAACTGTGGCTTAACCTTGGCATTTAATATTCAATTTTAGCCCCAGTTTATACTGAAACCACTTCATCAGTCTTTGCAATTTTATCCACATCAAACTGAACCATAACTAACACCACACAAAAAAATTTCATAGCATTCAAGGATGCACTAGTTTTAGACTAAATTGGTTTTACAAATAATGTCCCCTGTAAAATTATTGTTATGAAGAGTTTTTGGTGTCAAGATTAGCAGCTGTACTCTGACTTTAGAACTTTTAAGTTGTATTTTTTGTGTTCAGCGGATATTTAGCTGTATACCAAGAAGCACTATACTCTCTCCTCCCTTTGTAAATTTCATTGCTCTGGTCAGCACCCAAATTTTTATTTCTGTGATTATATCAGATGGATCTTGGGGTGGGCTCCTTTATTCTTGCGAATGCACTAGTTTCTCGGCAAGCACGGAGTGTCTCATCAGTGTGAGTCTTTCATTGCTTTGAAGTTCTGTACTTGCTGGCTTTGGCTTAACAATATAAAAGTTTTTTGTATTTTTCCACGCTTTTAACAATTTGTAAAAAGTGAGTGGTGCTTCTTTCCTCTTATCTATTTTATCTACCTAGTAGCAATCGAGAGACATAATTATAAATTGCTCAAAAAGGAAAGCTGAAAGATCACTTGCAGAGCTAATAGTGGAATTGAAGAATAATTTAGATAAAAAGGATTGATCACTCATCAACCATCAGCAGTTTTTGATGGTTGTCATAGAATAGGAGCAAGGCTCTCTAGGCTGGTAGCATTTTACAGCTACAGATCCTTAATCGCCATTAGTTAGATGGAGACATGCATTTATATAGGTTTATAGTGCGGGAGTTTACTTTATTTAGTTTGCCTGTTAGTTTTAGAGACAAGTTCAACTCAACTTCAAAGATGTCAATATAACAAATTGATAGAGATATACTGAAAGGCCAATGGAAGAGAATATTTAAAGAAAAGAAAATGATAAAAATCAGCTCTCTCAAGTAGGGTTTCGATCAGCTGCTTTCAAGTTTTGGAGACTTACTATTAGGTTGTGTTTGGTTCGGGGTTAAAAATTGGAGACTAAATGTTAAAGGGTTAAGTGTTAAGGGTGTAAAAAAAATGGTTAAAGGGTAAAGTATTAAGGATGTTTGGTAGGTGTAAGAATTATTTGTAATAGTGGGATCCAATCATTTTCAAATCAAAATTAAAATAAATATAATAAAAAATAATAAATACTATAAAACAGTGGGACCCATTTGTTAGGTGTGTATAAAAAAGAGAACGGAATTTGAATTTGAAAAAAAAGCACAAACCTAAAAATTCTTTACCCCCTAAAAAATTTTGTTACCCCACCCCTATTGGTTAACATTTAAACCCTATTTGGAGATTAAAGTCATGTTTGGCATTGCGGTCCAAACGTGCTTTTAAAAAATTTTGAAATATTTTTTTAGCTTCAAATTATTTTTTTTGTGTTTTTGGATCGTTTTGATGTGGTGATGTCAAAAATGAGTTTTAAAAAATGAAAAAACATTATTTTAATGCATTTTCAAGCGAAAGCACTTTGAAAAGCAACCTCTACCATACTCCCAAACAAGTCCTAAGTGCTAACCCTCCTAAACCTTTCTCCTATCCCCATAAAAACTTTTAAACAAGGTTGTAAGGGGATAAATGTTAATCTTTTAACATTTAACCCCCTCTAACCCAAAACCAAACACACCCTTATAATAGTATGCTAATAAGTTTTTAATCAAGTAATTTGTAATGAATTGTGTGTTAGGTCTAGCTGATGGCTTGATCAAATTCATTGGTTCTTGCTGCCCCATCCTAAGTCTTGCATGAATTTAGAGTGAGCTTGAGTCTCAATGTTTACTCCACCGCAAGGTTTTATGCTTTCAAGGTGGTGAAGAATGAAAAAGCATATTAGCTCCTTATGGTGCTCTTGTGTGCCACAATTGAAAGCTTACTATGATTTCTGATGCATCATCTTCCAGGAATAATGCCCTGGGAGTTTTATGTTATGCTAGAATGTTGTATTCTCTTCTCTCTCATCCCTTTGTTTTCTACTTGTGCTAGGGAGTTACATTATTTTCCTAGGTTTCCCTATTTGATTTAAAGCAGTCCAGACATAGATGGATTTATGGCAAGATTGGCATTTCTGTAATTAGTAAATATAACAAATTGCTATTGGCCAGTTTGTGTGATTATCAAATTTTATTAGTTAGCCTTCTTTCATTTCCTGGCTTTTGTTTGTGTGATGCGACAAGTTCTTTTTTTTATAATCTGTTTATATTTTGAATACTTTCATTCATTACCTTTTTTTATGTTGATGATATATTCTTGAACTTGTTTTAAAATCACATCTTTACTTTCTTGTTCTCTGTCATTCTTATGTACTGTACATTAATAATGGGGGTGACAGTGGTTTATTTTTTGTTTGCTAATGCTATTTAGGAATTGGAAGGCTGCAGTCCAATCCACGAGCCCTCTGCTACTGCTAGGGTTTGCTCGGCTTCTTACTACAAGAAGTGTAGACTATCAGGTGGATTATATTTGCTTATCTTATTGGTCTAGGAATGCTGTTTTCTAACTGCGTGTAAAGATGCTTTCATTATTTCATTTAAGGCATTCTGATTGCTTTTGTTCTTCTATCCTTTGCTAAGAAATCACAGCTCAAATGCTTTTATGGTGGCGGACTGGCTCAGGCACACAGCCACTGCTGATAATGTGAAACACTGTGCACATAATTAACTTCAGCTCTTTGAAACTATAGCTCAAATTGAAAATGAAAAGGTAGCACATTGATTATCAACTCTTTCCAAATATCCTTCGGCAGAGGTGGAGGGTTGATGAATTAGTTGTTTTTTTTTTTTTTTTTTTTGGGGAGTGGGGCATGGTCTCCTCACAAGTAATCTATGTGTTGGCCCTGCTTTGGTATGTCTTATCTTTGAAAAAAATGATGAATTGATCTCAACTTGAACAAGCTTACCATGTTACATTTTTAAACCTTTCATATATCAACTAATCCATTGTACAAAAATGTGTAATTCCTTGCTGGATCATAGATATATTGGAGATCTAGTGGACTTCTATTTGTACTGGTGACAAGTTTCTATGCCCTGACCTTTCCCTTGTTCACTAGAAGGGAACAATAGATCAAAGCTAGTTGTTATGTGTGTTTCAATGCTGCTTCAATTCTCATTAGACACTGGTGAAATCAGTGTTGGTAAACCTTTAATTATAGGCGTGGGGTCATGTAGAATGTCCTTGCTGAAATACAGAATTTTAGTACAGTTAAGCAGTAACAAAGCTTTGTTCTCTTTTTCACATAATATGTTATTGCATGTCATGCTTTATATTGCTTTTCAAAAGATTCATGTCTTGTCATGTTATTATTGTTATTATAAGAAATATGTCTTATTTATTTATTTTTATGCAGGTTCATACAGGGGAATATGGAGTACACTGGAATTTCTTTTTCACTCTAGCAGCTGTATCAATCCTTACATCCATAATTAACATCCCGCCGCAATATTCAGGAATTTTTGGTGTAGCAATTCTCATTGGTAAATTTTTTTCCTGGATATGCATTAATTGGGTTCACTGAAGATTTTTTGATTAGCCTTTTTAACTTTGATTCTTCAGGTTTTCAATATTGGTTGAGTCATGGATTAAATGTGTACCTCCTTTCTGATGAAAGGGGTACAGATATCTTGAGCAAAAATAAGGAGGGGATATTTAGTATACTAGGTAAGGATAATATCATATGAGCTGATCATTTAATGATTTATGGTATTTAAAGTAATGTTTGTAGCAGAGTAATATTCTTTAATTTGTACTTATGCTATCCAGTTCTTCTCTAATGTATAATTTTCTCTATTGAGCTTTATGATGTAGTTAATAACTGTTCATTTTAGGAATGATAAGCTGCATTTTCGTCTCCGGTTATGCCCCTTAATTCTTCCATGAGTTTTGATCTTGTCAGCACCAACTCAAATCTTTTTACTTTTAAACCATTGGAAAATACCCCCCTATATGCATCGAAAAGTCAATTCACGCCCTGTATTTTGATTTTGGTCAACTGCATCCAGAATTGCTTAAATTTGGGTCGGTCCACCCCCTTTACTGATAACATGCCTTTAATTCTAAAATAAATCAACTGATAAATGATGTTAAAAAGAGAGAAAAAACGGTATGGTAAGTTGAATTCACATGTCTTGCATGTGATCTTAAATTGGAATTGCTTCAATTGGTGTATCTAGGCACATTTTTGAAATTTTGGGTACATTTGACCAAAACTAAGATAGGTTGTGGATAGCCTTTTGGATATGAACATAGGGGCTAAAAGAGAAGAGGGAGGGGGGGACTACTGAGAACTTAGTCTTACCTCTGATCTGTTGATTGTGAGATATCCATACTACTCAAGTACAATAATTGAAAAAGTTGTTGTATCATCCAAAGACTAAAAGATAGTTTATTATCTACCAATCAGCATATGCTTTTAGTGTAGTTTTATTGTTGCTATTTCTGACTAGAGTTTTCAAAATGATAATTTGTTATCGTTCTCAGGGTATTGGGGTTTGTACCTTGTTGGTGTCCAATTGGGTTATTATCTTTTCTTTGGAAATCGTCCCTCTACTGCATTGAGAACCATTAAGTGGGCAAGGGTCCGGGTCTCATTTATTTCCCTGGTGTTTTGGTATGGTCTACTGTGGCAAAATATTTTTTTTTATTGTCAGCATACGTTCAAATAAAAATTGATTATTCTAAAGTTTCCAACTTATTTCCCTCTGCTGATTGTATTGCAGGTTAGTAACTTTTCTTTTAGACAGGCATGTTGAAAGAGTTTCACGTAGGATGGTAGGATGTGGTGCTCTGTTTGATTAACTAATGAGTGAAATTGTTTTGGTAACATTGCTGATGAAAACCCATAAAAACTCATTTTGCAGTGCAATCTGGCTTATGTTACTCTGGTATTGGCTCAAAACCTTCAGGTGCTTCCCATTTCTTCCTGTTTTAACCGTATTTGAGATTCAATGCGACACTGATTTCACGTAATTGTTAGATTAGGTTTCGTGATGCAATTTCAAGCATTGTTTGCAGAAATGATTTTTTTCCTGGTTAAAAGAGAGATTCATTCGTTTGTTTGTTGTTATTATTTGATGCGGCTCAACAACTTAGTATGCCCCCACCAAATCCCTCAACCTCCCAATCCATGGGTTCTTACATAATGTCAAATACCGCATGCCACAAAACCCAATTTAGTCTGCACTACAGTGGTGTTGTTCTTTCCTATTCCCTCTTATGCCAGCTGAAAGCTTCTATTATTCTTCAGGTTTTAGCGATACTAATGCTTTCTGATTTCACTGCTGGAAGTAAAATGTCAGCACTTGAAGAAGCGTTGAACCGGAATCTGCTGGGCACATTTCTTCTGGTAAATGAAGGATTCTGAACTGCATTTGATGTTCTGAAAAGCTTTCAATTTAATCCTCCCTCCCAGGCAAGCTTGCATGAATGATTTGCTGAGTTTTCTTTCGTACATTGCAGGCAAACTTGCTTACTGGACTGGTAAACTTGTATGTGGATACTCTGTTTACCCCATCGCTCCCAGCCCTAGCTATCTTGCTTGCTTATGCGTATTGTTTATCAATCATAACTGGTATTGCTGATTTTTATGGTGTCAAATTGAAATTTTGGTAGAGATTTTGGTTTCTGTATAGAAAAAAAAATTTGGTTGAAGGCCATGGGTTGTTGCAGCTAGACCCAATTCTCATCAAAATTGCAATGCATACTGTCAAGCTTTCTCACTATTTCTCTCTCTCTCTCTCTCTGTTTTTTTTTTTTTTTTTTTTTATCGCTGTAAGTACATTTGCTAGAAGATGCCATTGCCAACATCACATATTCCATCAAGATAATGGAAACCGATGATGGAGCTAATGGTGTGTGAGTAACATAAAACTATTTCCCTTCTCTTTTCCATTTTTCTTTTCCTTTTCCAATGAAAAATTGAAAATGGTGTTTATTTGTTGAAAAAGAAGTATTTTTCCACTGAAAAGAAAATAAGAAATATATTAAGATTATAACTAAATTAAACCTTAATTTTGAACATTTATATTAATATCTTTTATTAGTGTCATTCTAATCATAAAATATTTATTTTATTTTATTTAAATTAAAAATTATCTAGAAAAAGTTATATAGCTGACTAGAAAATCATAGTATATTATATTATATTATATTTATAATAAAAGCTAAATTTATAACATTAATTAAATATGAAAATATAAAAAAATAATTTTAATTTTCTACATTGCTAAAAGGTTCTTGTATATAAAAGAAAAAAACTGTATTGTTTTTTTTTTATTTGAAAAAAGAGGAGAATTTTGTAAAAATAAAAACTGTAGATAATTTTTAAAATGTGTTTTTCAAACTCAATGTAAATATAAATCTAAAAATTAAGAAAATTAGTTTTCAGGTTTTAAATAGAGAAATATTACATTTAAATATATAATTTAAATTTTTCTTGTTTTGACTCTATTTTTTTAGAAAAACAAAGTATGATTATATTTCTAAATAGTTTTTAATTGTTCCTGCGGCAAATAAGCACCTTATCAACACGCTCGTTTAAGCTGGTACATATTAATGATGTGCATCTCGCCATATTTTTTCTGCATAAAAATGTGGATCCCTACCTCTGAATTGTGCAAATCATAAACAGCATGAGATGAGAGGAAAAACTTCAAAAACATGACAGACAATAAGCAGCATGAAAAAAAAAATTGTATTAAAATAAAATTTTTTATATTTTAAAATTTATTTTTAATATTAATATATAAAAATATATAAAAATTAAATTTTAATAAAAAAACATATTAAAACTCCAAAAAAAGCTGAAAGTTAAATAGGGACAATTGCTAGAATACTGCAACTTTGGAAGTTGATGGTCACATGGATTCTCTGCAGAGCCTGTCAGCTTAGACCATGTTACAAGGCCAGACCACCCAAACCAGAGTCCTCATAACTGGGTAAGGCTACATTTCCCACTGCTTGTGATCGATAGATTGCTTTCACGTGTATTATTATTATTATTATTTAATTAATGTAGGTGTCCGGGTCAGCTTGTGTGTACCTCAACTAATACAGTGCATCTTGAAGTTAACAACCATATAAGCCTACAATGACTATCATATTAGCAATTACAAAGCTCGAATCTAAAATAATAGAGGAAGCAAACATTTTTGTCCCAACATCAATATATATTATTTACGTAGAAGAAAACAATACCAAAAACATAATAGTATCAAATAAAATCACTACATAAAACTTTTTATTTGAAGTTTTGTGAGAGTATTTCTTCTAGTGTAGCATCTCACTCTAAAAGATATATAACTTTTTAAATAAATTAAAAAATTGATCAAACTATCTTAAAAAAACTTGAAATTAAAAGAAGAAACATAACAATAAAAATCCTAACATAAGAAAATTTTAAAATGAAAAGAAATAACAAAAATAGGCTGGATAACACCTTATTGGTTTAATTTGAAGGTCTTTTTTAATTAGGTCTCAGCCAATTATAGCTAGTCAACCTTGAGGCTTTGGATTTGATCTCATGATAAAATTTAAGTATAATCTAGTAATCAAATAAAAAGTTATTAATTTTTTTATGAAGTTAATTACTCCGTGCAATTAAGACTTTTTTTGGGGTTTACTTTTATTTCATAGATTCATAAATATCCCAATAAAAATATAATGTATCCACACTACCGATGATGAGAACCACCTCCATCAATGATATATCTTCTCACTTTGTATGCACATTTTCTACTTGGATCAATATTTGTGCACTATAAATGAGACCGAACAAGTTACATGTGATTGAAGATGTACAACATGTTTGGAACTCTTTAAATTAAATTAAATTTATTTTTAAATTTAATTTATTTTTAAATTTAATTTAATTTTAAATTTAATTTAATTTTTTTTAATAAAATCTTATGTTTAAAATTATTTTGAGTGTCAAGAATTGAATGTTAAGTGAAATTAAATCTTTAAAAATAGTATAAAAATAAATTAAAAGTCAACTCCTCCGTTTTACAACTAAAGAGAAAAAATTAATGAATCTCCAGAAATTAAGTAGCTCTTACACTTTACTAATAAAGCTAGTTACGAGAAGAGATTTTATTTGATATATACATAGGTAAGGTTAATTAGTAATGGATGTCTTTGGATGCATTCGTTCCTATGCTGAATATTAATTACTGCATGAAAGAGCTGCTACCAAAGACGTAGATAATGGTTGCTTTTTAAATAACTTTTCATATCGAAATATATGTTAATGATATTTTTTTATTTTTTAAAAATTATTTTTGATATCAACACATCAAAATAATTTAAAAAATATAAATCATATTAAATTTTTACACGGCGTTTCCAAACTCGCTTAAAAGTGCTGCCTGGGAGTGGGCTGACTTTGAATGCTAAGAACTTCCCGCCTTCTAATGACCGTACAGAAGCTAGTACATCCTTTATCGTACATCAAGCATCACCTCGAGATGAGGCCACATCAACAGCCAAAAACATTCTCCGTTCTAAAGAATGTAGATGGTATTAGGATGATGATGCTCAAATTAAGCTATTGCATAACTGTACCCTCTAAGACTTTAGCAATCACAGTACCCTTGTAACTCAAGATGAGCGGACAAATTGTTTGAAGGCTTTGGGAAATTTGAATGACAAGATGCATGTATGTAGCAACCGAGCTTGCTCAAGTATTGACGATTTATTTATAACAAGCTGTTAATCACCCTGTTGTGTGTTCCGACCATGGAGGTTAGTGCTGTAATACCATTTTAACTGCAACATCATCAAGGCGTGATATGTTCACACACGTATAGCAGTAGTCGTCCTCATGAGACGTGGTGTGGTGACAAAAAATTTAAGATTTCTACAACAGTTCTTGAGTTCAAGTTAGAATATATATTTATTGTAAAACATATGAAACAACAGGATTTTAGAATTTATAAAATGCGATTTCCTCGAATCCATAGAAAAGTATAGCAGTAGTCGTCATTATCACATATCCAGCCACTAGCTAGCCATTGCAATTGGTCAGCCGCATGATGAACGGCCCAGATAACAGAGATTATCATTTTGCAGGGTAGAAATAAACGTTGAGTGGAATGTGTATGGTATGCTATGGGTTGTGAAGCGCACAAGCTAAAACGCTTATATTGGGTCTAAAATAGTAATCTCCCCCTTGAGAATCTACTGTACGTGAGCCCAGTCAATATTTACTGCAAAATCCAACTCAGAATTGAACGTGAGGAGTAGCTGCTTGTGTTGTCTCTATGCATATTTCTATATGGATTTGGGTCCCCCTCCACCTCCTTCCTCTCTTCTCTCTCCTATACAGAAACTTTGCCAGCAGTGTTGACAGCACCTATGGTTACTGGAACAAGGATGAAAAAGAGAGCTCCTCTCCTTGTTTTTTTTTTCCTGCCCATCTCACGTGCACCATATTCTTCTCTTTCTCTATATTACCCTCTCAGCATAAATTCACCTCTAAAAAAATCCAACAATTTACCCCTTCCTCGGTGTACAAAACACATACTATATGCTGCTATATAAAAGCTATAAGAATAAGTGGTGGTTGTCATTGGAATGCAACGCTGTGATATTTCTTAAGTTGCATTTAGAGAGGTGAAGGTAGTTAGTTTAGCTAGCAGTTAAAGGGAAATGGCACTACAAGCACTATCTTCTAATGAGTTCTTGAACTTCATACTCTATGACACTATCTCCGCTACCCCGTGTAGCAGCCATGCCTCGCTAGAGACAACAAGTTTATTGTTAGAGAATTTGAAACCTCAAGACCATGGTGTTTCTGTAAATAGCTCCTCCCTAATGAATGGACAGAGATGCTCGATGGGACGAGAAGCAGACAATAGGAGGCATAATTTATTAGCTGTGCAAGGAAAGAAGAAAAGAAGGAGAAAGCCAAGAGTTTGTAAGAACAGGGAAGATGCCGAGACACAAAGGATGACACACATTGCTGTTGAGAGGAATAGGAGAAAACTGATGAATGAGCATCTTGCCGTTTTGAGATCTCTCATGCCTGAATCTTATGTTCAAAGGGTTTGTTTCTAATTGTTTCCTGCAACTACCACCCATTTGTTCTCTTGCTCCTTTTCTATAATGGCATGCAGATACCTTAATTAATTAGTGATCATTCATGAAGAAGTTGTTCTGAATATTATTGTTTTTGCCAACCTTTTGTTGTAGAAATTTGGTAACTCTCCCTAGACCTTAGTGGACAGTTCTAGGCACATGAATATCTATGGATAACTTTGCAGCTTGGGGTCTATGGATATCTCATATTCAAGCATATACATTTTAAGAAAAAAAAACAGTTGCAATTGTTAATTAGGTGAATTTTAGTTTAGATGTCGTGTTAATTTTAGGAACAATTGGATTTTGTTTTTTGAAAATTTGAGAATAGTCGGATGAAAGAGACCGTAAAGCAGCACTCAGAACCCAGTCACATGTATCTGAAAATACTGGCTCCACCACTGCATTTTGCTCCTTTTTTTTTCTTACATAATTCTTTTATTTTCACTTGAGAAAAAGCAATATTATAGAGACTATAGAGCAAGTGTTCATCCGTGGTGCTGCTGGTGATTAATCTGCATTTATTTGATATGCAAGGTTAAAATTTTATCTCTTTTATTTTCCTTGCTACCTGCCTGCATGTACTCATCACGTTTGCTAAAAACTTTCTTAAAGTGCAGGGTGACCAGGCTTCTATAGTGGGTGGTGCCATTGAGTTCGTGAAGGAGTTGGAGCACCTTCTACAATCCCTTGAAGCTAAGAAGCTCAAACTAAAGCAAGGATTAACAGGACCTAATTACAGCACTGAAAATGCCACCACAACCGCAGAGTTTCCACCGCCACCCTTTTCCCAATTTTTCGTGTGTCCTCAGTACACTTGGTCTCAAATTCCTAGCAAGTTTACGTCAAAGACTGCGGCATCCATAGCCGATATTGAGGCCACTTTGATTGAAACTCATGCAAATCTACGAATTCTCTCAAGAAGAAGCCCTAGACAACTTTCAAAGTTAGTTTCTGGATTTCACACGCTTTACCTCACTGTCCTCCACATCAATGTGACCACCATGGACCCATTGGTTCTCTACTCAATCAGTGCCAAGGTATGTACAGTCAATACAACTTGTACTATTGTTTGCACAATTTTGCGCATTTAAGTCTTTCTTCACTTTATTTCTGGGCCCTTGCATAAGAGAATAAGAAAATTCGAATCCTACCAATATATTCCTTTTGTCCCTTTGGGTGCCATCTCTATCAGTATATAACATTTTTATTCAAAGGAGATTTTATATCATGTTCAGAAAAATGTAGTCACTTCCACCGATTAAATATTATTGAACATGTTACATTGATCAATGATGGGTCGTGTATTTCATTCTGAAAGCATGAAATAGCAAATGACCCCGCAGTAATGAAATTGATGGCGAGGAAATCTGTAGCCATTTCATAAGCAACGGTCTTCAATTATTGTCGTATGGGGTAGAATGGGCAGGGCGAGGATACTTTCTAGTATTTTCGGGGTTTCCTAAGTTTAGAAATGCTTGTCTCTTTTGCCTGTTCTACACAAAATGAATCAGTTCTCGACTAAATTTGGAACATTCTTAATGCAGCTCGAAGAAGGATGCCAACTCACATCAGTAGATGACTTAGCAGGAGCAGTCCATCACATGCTTAGAATAATTGAGCAAGAAGCTGCCATATGTTAATCAATTAGTCATCATCTATCCAAAATGCCCATTGATTTGGAACACAACCACCATAATGTCACCCACTTTTCCCTACTGCAATGAAGTTTCTGGTCTTCTTTCTTAGGTCTTTCAAAGTGTTTTTAGTGTAGTTGTGTTTGGTTCCTCCTGGACATAACTGTTGACCTGTAATTCTTAAGTTGTAATAATGGTGTTTTCAAACAGAAATGAAATGGGACGATGGGGGCTACAATGGGATTAGGGCAGCCTGGCCATGATGGTAAGGATCTGGCATGCGAAGGTATCTGTTTCAAAGAGCACTGAAAATTAAATGTGAATTATATGGATAAGAGTGCATTTTCTTCTCTTAACCTTTTTGGTTCTTTGTACAACTTCTTTCTTTTAACCTGATTCTCTGGATTTGTATGTGAGATCTCGATCTCTACCTGATTGGCCAGGGTACTTCTTCCATTAGATTGCGCTAGATTAACCGAATTTGCATGGCTTTTACCTTTTACCGAGAACAGAAAAACACAAGATTTTTTTGGATGTCCCACAATATCAAGTAATTATGAGGCCTGTTTGTGACCTCTCCAACAATGCCTTTTAGAAAACCATGCACTACAGGATCGGTTAAGCTAGATATATATAGGTTTCATCTTGCTGCCTTCCTTTTATCTTCTTATCATGAATTGCCATGATCTTGTGATTCTCATTAATTAATCTTCTACTTATACTTGGGTGATCGAATGATCAGCTTCAATGTTAGCGGGAAAAGAAAAGATCATGATCCTCTCTCAAAGAAACATAATATGACAGCAGAAATTAAGAGCAGCAAAAAAATGTTTAATGGTTAGCTCTCTAGATTACTAATAATTAATATTTATTTATAGGCGTCAATGCCGCCTTACTAGGTGAGCAAAATCATGCAAGAGGACGAAGATTGTACGCATTCATGGGGTAACAACGCAAAGATAACCCTTTTGTTCAAGAGCAACGGATCTCTTTATGAAGTTGCTAGAGATGGAAACTATCAAGCAGGACGGCATAAATTATATAATTACGCTGATATTCATAATTAATGAACTAAATCTTGCAAATGGTGATTCCAGATCGACGTCATCATAGAATTTTTTTTTATTAAATCCATATATAATTAGTTGCTTCATCATGTAAATAAGCCCTTAATAATTAATTAAGAACGTTATCACCACAAACGCACTATGGCTTTTTCTTTCTTCGTAAAAAGATAAATGGAAGGTTGACATTGTACAAGGTGGTGGTGGGTCTTGGAAAAGGTGATGAGTTTTTGTAGTTCAGACCTGAGAAGTAAAAAGTTTTTGTGGGATCGATGCATTTTACCTTATTCATTGATTCTTAGCTCCCAGTTTTGTTCTTTGTGGAGGATAAATCTGAATTCTAATTAAAACACATGTCTTCTAGTGTAGCAAGACAGAGACATGGCTGACCCTAACGTATGATTCATAGAGAAAAGAGAGAAATGGGATCTTATCACTTAGGTACAGTCACGAACGTGGTCCAATTTTATGCTCTGTGTAATCTTCATGAATCGCAAGACTCTTTACTAGATAGCTGATAAGTTAAGTTGTTGAGATTTATATCAGGAGTTTGCCCTAATATGGATAGCATTTAATTGATTTTGCTAATTCTTGCATTACCTTCGGCTTTCTAGCAGCTCTAGTTTCAACAAATATTACCCTTGAAGTTGATAGTTTTATTCTGTAAAGATACCATCTGAGCAATTTTGTTTTGTTTTGTTTCTTGTATATTTGTTTTCCTATTCCCTAGCTCGTTAATTATGATATTTATATATATTCTAAATTAATTTACAAAATTACTTGATATTCCAATCAAAGCAAACCAATCGCTAACACCATACACGAATACCTACACAAGCAAGTTTGTCTAACAATTGAGTATTCGTAGGTTTTTTCCTTCTTTTTTCTATTGAAGTAGATTGCAGTTAAATAACTCTAATTTCATTAATAGAAAAATAGAAAAGTTACCTTATCAAGTAGTCCTTTGAAAGCAAAAACAAAATGGAGCTATCTTTCTATATGATCTTGTCAAAAAAAAAAAAAAACTCTATCCAAAATGTTTTTGTTTCGCATGGATTTATTAATTTAATAAGAGAAATTATAGCTTCTAACCTACTTGATTAGAAAATATTTGATATTATATTAAAAAATTATATTAATTTAAAAATTTTAAGATGTTAGATAGTCTAACAAATACTTTTATATTATTTTTTAATAAATTTAAATATAATTATCAGACTTATAAATTATAAAGAGTTTAAATAAATGGGACATCCACTCATAAGTCAATTCATTTTTTTTAACGAAAAACTATAACAAGGTTATTATATATATAAACAAAGCGTTGACCCTATTAAATTTAAATGAAATTGGGTTAGATGGGTCAACTGAATTTATCCTTTTAAACTTAACACAAGTTAGGCTGCAAGGCGCAAGCCAACTCATTATATGGGCCCGGTCAGATAACACTGATCTAAAAGGGGAAGAAAGAATACATGTTCTAACTAAATATAAGGTCCACACTACGGTAAAGCCCATCTACGGTAATGGAAAGGAAAGGAAAGTCCATCTACGGTAAAGCCCTTGAGACAGATTCAGTACAGCCCATTTATATAGGACCGAATGAACCTATTGGGCCCCAATAACTAAAATAAGCAAGTTGCGGTTTTATTGATAGACATGCCATCTCATTCCCAGTGACCCATTCAGAACCATACCCCAGCCTGGCATGTCTATTTATGAGCATGGTTTCCTCTTTCTTTTTCTTTTTCTTTTTTCCCTTCTATCCTTTTTATCCCACTTGAATTTTAAATTCATGACACTAAACGTTAAGAAAAAAAAAACCTTTTTTTTTTTTATCACAAATATAGTAGAGGGATAACATACTCCAACCCCAAACTCCTCCCAAATCTCACTTCGAATTCTAGTTTCATTGTTCTAATTCTAAGGTTTATGCATTAGGCACATGGAACCAAGACCAGAGGGAAAAGAAAGTTGGCTTCCTTTGTTCTAAAGCGTGGCATTTTATTTTTATCCTTTGTCAAAATATTCCACACTGCTAAGCTGATTCACTAGTTTCATGTGAAACTGTTCAAGTGTTTTTTGACTTCTGCAGCCACCTTTCGTCAACACTATAATTAAAGGCACCGAGGTAATAATGTCTAGCGGGCCTTGATCCGCTGGTGCCAGCCTCCCATCCCTATCTTCTCTCTTCTTTAACCATCATTTACCGAACTGGGAGAGAAAAATGCCACGGCATTTTATTTCTTTCTTTCCAGGCTAATATTAGTTTATCTACATCAAGATCTTACATATAAAGATGGTTAGTGTTTCAGTTAATTTGGCTATGTTGAGAGAACTTGAGAAAATCATCGTGACGATAACTATCTTTTTTCAAGACTTGAGGTGGAGTTCATAGATTTCGGGTGCGTGAATGGAGATCTGTGGAAGTACTGATGTTCTGAGCATAAGTTTAAAGACAAATTTCTTTTGAATTAATGGATTTAAAGCTTATGCATTATTTCTATTAATTTATCTAAATACAATGATCTAGTTGATACTGCATGCCGATATCTCACTCACCGTTATCCAAACCATACTTTCAATGGCAGATTTAGCATAATTGAGCTTCGAGCAACGAGTTAAAAACAGGAAAAAATGGGAACCGGTTGCATCGTAGCTGTTAGCAACCCAATGAACCATAGAGAACAAACAAGATTTGCAAGACATATAGATATGTCCCTCGTCAATTTTATACATTGGAACACAATTCTCACGCTTACAGAACTTTATCATAACATTGATTAATGGAAAATATAACCATCAATGGAAAAAAAAAAAAAAAACAGAGTTTCTGTTTAAACAAGACTTGTGTCACGCATTCTTCCATGCCCGGTGAAAAAGAATCTTCCACTAGAAAATGATCTCTTCATGGTAACAGGACTGGGTACACAATGCAAGACTCTTCTGCTGCTGCTAGACACGCATTTGCTGATTTCTGCTGAATGTTTCGATGATCCAACATCTCCCGAACAGCCTTCTACTGGAACAACTTCATCCTGATTCATCCGAATAATTTCAGCGATGGAAGTGTGGCTTTGACATGGATGATCCATTGAAAATGATCTCCTAAGGCGTTGATATCTATCAATATCTCGCATCTCAATTATGATATCTCTCTCTTCCAAGTTCCCCGAATCACTAAACACTCGTGACGGAGTCTTTGGAGCCCCTGCAAGATTCTGTGTCGCTTGCTCATCTCTAGCAACCCTTTCTGTGTCTTGTGTAACAGACACATTGTCATTAGCTCGTTGGCTTTCTTGCAAAGATTCATTGCCTCGAGGAGTTTCTGTCACTGGAGGAGGCAATTGAGGCAGGGAAGCACTAAAGAAGACTATGTTGGCACGACATAGTGGGCAATTCGAGTGAGAGCGTAGCCATGTATCAATGCAAGGGACATGGAAAGCATGGCTACACTTTGGCAAAAGCCTTATGTTCTCATCTTCTTCAAACTCACTTAGACAAACTGAGCAATCTGTCCCTTCAATCAAACCATCACCCTTTTTGTACTTGCATACTGTGATGGACCTTATAAGAGCCTCATCAACGCCAGTTGTTGCAGCATGCCAAGGCTCGTGGAGAGATGAGTTGTGATCGTCCTCAAATTCCTCATTGTGTCCATGATTTTGATCCCTTCTCCTTGCCGAATCATCGTTTCCACAATATTTAGATATGATGGTGTAGTAACATACTAGAAGGAAAGCACTGGCCAGTATGCCTATAATGGCAATTACAAGAGGAGAAAAAATTGGACTCGAATCGTCATCAGGGAACTCAAAGGGAGGCGGAGGAGGGGAGATGATGTAACACCATTGTGGGCAGTATAAGCTACAAAATCCTTGAGAACAGTCTTTAATGTTCACGTGTGGAATCCAAGTTCTGGGGGCGTCTAGAGATGCCATGGCAAGCTTTACAAACTATATGACTCTAAACTATTAGCATTTCTGACATGATGCATACATTCTACCACCTAGTATTATGCTAGAAATGCGAGAAGAAAATCATTTGGGCCATATTTGTGTTGGACCTTTAAACAGAAGAGCCTGAAAAAAAACAAAATCTTCTTCGCAACTTGGTGGAAGAAGAAGAAATAATTTCATAAAACCAATGATATTGATTTGCTGCGAAAAGAAGAAGAAGAAGATGAAAGATAAAAGAGAGATTACCTTATAAGTGTATTTGGAAAGGATGGCTGGAGTGTTTCTTATTAATGATGATGAGATGCATAAGAGCAAGATATTATGAACTGATGTTGTATTATCTAGGTTAGGAGAAGACAGAACAGCAAGCACAGAGAGAGTTCAAGTGATTAAAATTTCGGATACCACAGAAGAGTGAGGTTGGAAAAGCAGGGAAAGAGGCTTACATGGAAAGCAAAGACAAGAGTGTTGATGGGAATTCTTTCTTTTTCTCTTCCTTTTCTTGTTCATCGCCTTTTCTTTTCTTTGGTACCATCTTTTTTTTTTTTTTTTTTTTCTCTGAGAGATAATGGTTTGTTGACTAAGGGGATGGAATTGGTTGGAGAGTTCATTAAAGTAATCAATGCTTTTACTATTGTTCAAAACTGGTGCAGTTGGAGTGAGTACTGTGTAGCATGGGAACTCCTTTCCCCCATTAATCACTTGCATGTATGCCTACGTCTCTCCAAAGTAAATATCAGTAGCCACCACTTCTCCTAGATTTTCCATTACCACCAAGGCAAGCGCACTCCGCCGTCATCAAATCTTTTTCCCTCCTGGCCGGCAGGCAGCTACGCCGAATGCGGCCACAAAGAATTTCTCAGAGTGGAGGTTGTGGGATTCTGTGATCACTGTAATCCTCTTGAATTTTCCTCTTATTTATTTTTCCCTATTTTGTTCAAGTGTTGTTGGCAGGCTTTCTAATTTCTATTGCGTGATGTGGAAAGAGTGAAAGGGCCACAATACAGGAAAGAAAAGAAGAATACTTGAGGGGAGACAGAGACATAATTATTCAACTCGCTCTAAGGTTCGATTTTCTACTCTCAGTGCATCGAAGCACCGCTTTGTGGACCCAAGCAAATGGTCTTTAGATTCCACTGGCGATATTGAGCATATATTTTCCCGTTTTAATTAAAATTAGCATCGTTTTCTTTTATCGTTCAACGGAGGTGAGTAAGGCTTTCAGCGATAGTGGGGCCTAAGATACCAACAAGACAGAATTACTATTGGTTCCTGCTGAGACTTTGAGACATTCATTAACAAAAAAACAAAAAAACAAGGTCCTAGGTACATGGTATTAGAGTATATGTAATACAGCTAAACATTTGGTTGTGCGAGATTTATGTAAAAATAAATTTATTATCAATAAGTATATTATTTATTTTTAATATTTATTTATATTTAATAATAAAAAAATTCTTAGAATAAAAATATTTTGTAAATAAAATTATAAATTGATTATGATTATGATTATGAGATTTTTATTGCATCAAAGAATTGTTCTTAAATATTCTTAATTGATATTCTAATAAAACTGGATATTAATTATAGTTATTAAAATCAATACATATTATATTTTATATTTTTTATGATGAAAATATAATAATTACACTGAAAAAATAATCATGAAAAAATTAAATTAAATTAGTTTTATAAATAAAATATTATATCTTACATAGATTATACAATGTTTTAATATGACCAGATCAAAATACACTTTAAAACACAAAAAGTTAAATCACTGTAAACTCAACAGAAAATGCTTGGAAATCACTGTAAACTAACATGAAATCCAGTTATTTATTTATTTTATCATCAATGAAGTTTGATTGAACATTATAGCCTGATAGAGATAGCTTACTTACCATGATATTTAGATAATATCATGTTTATTTGCTGGAAAATAGTTTTTTTTTTAAATAAATTTTTAAAAAATAAATTATTTTTCAATACTTAGTAGTGTCATGAAAAATAAGTTAGAAAAGACTTTCCAATGTTTGGCTAAATTATGAAAAATAAGCTGAAAAATAACCTATTAATTTTTTAATTTTTTTAATTTTATTAAAAGAACAAGGATCAAATCTTACAGATAAAAAAATTGGAGGATGAAATTTAAAAAATATAATTTTTTAAATTATTTCAAATAAAATAAATAACAATTAAAATAATGAAGACTAAATATGACAAATAAAAAAAATTAAAAGATGATGAAATTAAAAAAAAATACAATTTCACAAATTATTTCAAATAAAAATAAATAGCAATAAGAAAAATATGGACCAAATATGCTAGATAAAAAAAATTCAATTAAGAAAATGATAAAAGAAGAACAAATAACAATAATAATAAAAAGAGGATCAAAGTTTATACAAAATCAAATTTTAAAGGATGAAATTGAAAAAAAAAAAAACAAAATATATAACAATAAAAAAATCAAGAACCAAATTTTAGATAATCAACAAATAAGATATTTATGAAACTTTTACGGAAAAATGTTTTCCACTCAAAATAAGATAAAATACTTTCATAAAAATCAATCTAAATTTTTCATTAACTATAAATCTTTTCTATTAATTAATTTTTCCAATAATAAATAATTTGTTTTAAAAAAAAACAATTTTTCATCAACCAAAACAAACAAGCCTGGGTATGTTACTTGGGAGTCGGCGCGAAGATACAGCAAAGACTACTCTTAAAAGCGTAATGTGTGTGAGAACCAAGAACTCTGTTTCCTTCTCAGGAAGCAACCACCTCTTAACCTTGTGGACCTTCTCACTTCTTTTCATTTTCACTTTCTCAAGTGCTCTACTTTCCCTTCTCCAAAGTCACCCATTTCCACACCCTTAGTGACCTTATAATAACCTTACACGTGTTTATATATATATGTACTAATATTAGATTATTAATCATCATAGCGACTTGCAGGTTTCCATAAAGTCCCAAAAGCACGCATCTCAACTCTCCATGATGCCCATGGCAATTAGAAACAAGCAAGGTATCTCGACATAAACGGGGCTTCAGCAATCATGTGTTCGATTTTTATTCACAGATCTATGCTATTTGAAAGTGAAGCCGCCTCCTTCACTTTCCTCATCGTTTTCCGGGTCATCAAGTAACCAACCAAAAAAACCTGTTGATGCTGACTAGGATCAAGATGGCATTGAACCTCTCTCTAACCAGCAAGAACCACCCATCTTTTGAGAGAGAGAAAGAGCATATGATCCTTTGGGAAAATCATGTCGTTTTAAATGCCATGTGGTCGTAAGAGTGTATAAAGAATCGGAGGGATTCGACACTATCAGGATAGATAGATATTATGCAACAATAGAAGGAATAATATATAGGATACAATCAACTTAGAGAATCCCATCTAAAAAACATTAACTTACATGTTAGGGCACATGTATATTCGATATGATTGCACGAAGCTAGGGCGAAACTAGCTAAAAATTATGCATTTATGAGGGTATAGTTCTCGACGATAACTTCCATGTAAGGGCATATGTATATTCGGTTTTTCTTTCATTCAGTTTTTTTTTTTTAATTATGAGACACAACAGAACGCAACAGTACCCTCTTTTTCTTTCTTCAATCTGCCCTGATCATCAAGTGAAAAACAAAAATTAGCTACCTCTAATGTGTAAACTCCATCTTCAGATGGAGCATGAGATTCCAATCAACTTAACAGAGAAGAAAATAACAACTTAATTTCAAATCATAATATTGAAATCAAAGTATAAGTAGCATCAGAAGGATATAGATGATCGTAATAGATCTCAAACCATAAAAAGAATGACTTTAGCATATTATCAAGCCAAGGAAAAATGTAATGGTAATTTTTTATTAGAAAATAATATAAATTATATCTTAAGACCTTTCCTAACAGCTTAAGCTATTAGGTTAAGAAATTTTTTGATATGATATCAGAGCCTTAATGACCAAGTGGTCATGAGTTCAAACCGTACTATTTTTATTTATTTGATAAAAAATCAAACATAAAATAATACGGACTTATGCAAATTTCAAGTTTAAATAGCTTTTACTTGAAAGAATATATTAAAAAATAATATAAATCATATCCGAAAAACTTCCATTCTAATTATGAAAGTCTATGATGACTTTACTTTGTGAAATAATCCATTGCCGTTTGCAAGTTTTATCGGAGTGCTAAGTCAAATGCAAGCACGAGTAGACAAAACAAGGTAGTCATAATGACAGCAATCTCAAGTTCCAGTTCAGTCAGAATCAATCACAGCAATTTAGCAGCGAAGAACAGCACAGATTAAAGCAAACGTATGACAACTGCGGGGAAGCAATGACATAACTCCAAGTAGCAAGGAATTATCTGAGAGCCAAAACACTTACTTAGTTACTTCATCATCAAGTGTGGATTGTTGAAACAGCTTTTACCAGCCTACCGATTGAATCTATTCTCCTTTTCCTTCTTCTTGTAAGAAAATTAACTTGGGACCTATGCTAATCACACCCCAACCTCTTAAAATTAGATAAAGGGATTGGTTAAAATTAGAACATTTATTTTAATAACATATAGAAAATTTATCTTCAACGATTATAGATATTAGAAGATGAAATTCTTTATTGTTCCACTCATTCGGTATTGAAGACTACACACATGTCAACATTCCTATGAAACAGGGCGCTCACAAGAACCTTGAAAGAGGCAACACTGCGACCGCAAGTCACCTGCTAGAACGGAATTTTAGAAGCCAATAAAATCTCATCGTAAGCCTTGCTAACTACAAGCACGTAAGAGATATGAAGATTTTGAATCAATATTTTGCAGTTTAATCATTTATTTCTCAATCCAACCTTTTTGGAATACTTACCTAAATAATTTATTTAGCGGATGCAAGGAACATGCCAAAAATCTAGTATGCAGATATTAAACGCAGGCTTTAAAATAAATGTCTTGAAAGGCTTTCTTTTCTTTCAATTTGTTCCCCAATTATTCTTCATCATTGAAGGGTAGAATTCCATAACGACATTATACAGCTCTTCTGGATTTGACATCTAGAGGATGGCTAACCTAATAGGGGAGGCCTTCATCCATAATTTCCCATCCCTGGGTAAAATTGAGATGTGACCATGAATTTCTGACAAGGGTTCTGGCATCTTCATACCATGTTTTCCATAGACCAATAGTTATGTGGTTAGAGGAGCAATACGCTGGTAGCCCCTCATAATTTCTTTTCACATACATGCATGAAGAAGCCAATATTGAATTTTAAATAATAGCCTTCAAGACCTCAAAACGAAGTTCCAGCTTGCTCAAACAAGCATTCTTCCTCATTTACTCAAACATGGGTAGTTTTAACAGGTAGTTCAATTCTAACAGCTAAGCACCGTTTGACCAACCAATGTCGATGGTACAAAGTGAAAGAAATGAAAAGGAAAAGAAAAGAAAGATGAATGCGGTTGCAGCACCTAAAGTCATGTTCCAGCAAAGAAACTTAGATAAGCGCTGCGTAAAAAAAAGATAAATTTTATGTAAACCAGATTAACAGTTAAACTAATAATTTAGATCATAAAATGATAATAATTTGATAAAAAGGGAATCAAAATAAAGTATAAATCTAATATTAAAAAATAAAATTGAAAAATAAATAGATTAAACAAAAAAAATGATTTTTAAAGAAGCAAAGCTCTGTTCTAGGAATCAATTCGTAAGTAAGGAGGTAAAAAGTAAAATCACCTCTTCTTTTAATTTTTGTTAATTAATAATTATTCATGATTTGTTCGGTTTCTTTCTTTTCTTCCCTATCTTATACACGGTATCCCTTTCCGAAAAGTTTAGCATAGCTAAAAAAGAAAGTACATTTTAAAAATTATCGTAGCTTGCTTTAGTAGCTTGGATGGATCCAAAGAAAGGAACTAAAAACAGGCGGGCCATATGACTTAAAGCAGATCCTGTAGTAGCTGTTTTTCAACATCCATCACTGGTACTCCACATTTTCTTTTGTTCTGATCATTATCTGAGTCCAGGAAGAAACCCAAAACAAAATCACCACGGAGAATCCTCTCGCACTAAAATGGCACTAAGCAATAATGTTATTGGTGCTATCAACTTTGTCGCCATGCTTCTCTCCATCCCAGTCATCGGTGCTGGGATTTGGCTAGCAACGGAACCAGACAACTCTTGTGTCAAGATCCTACAATGGCCTGTCATTATCTTGGGAATGCTAATCTTGAAAGTAGCTCTTGCAGGCTTTGTAGGAGGTTTCTGGAGAATCCCATGGCTCCTTGTCTTTTATCTCATTGCCATGCTCATCCTTATAATACTGCTCGCATGTCTAACGGTTTTTATCTACATGGTGACTGTTCGGGGCTCAGGCCACCCTGTCCCGAGTAGAGCCTACTTGGAATACCGTCTTGATGATTTTTCAGGTTGGCTTCGCCGAAGGGTTCATAGTTCATATAAGTGGAATCGGATAAGAGGTTGCCTTAGCTCCTCTAATACGTGTGCTGAGTTGAACCAGAGTTATCACATGGCTCAAGATTTCTTCAATGCTCGTATTAGCCCCTTACAGGTTATTAAAGTTATTTTCTTGCTTAGATTATCTATTTTTGATTATGTACCAAACGATTTAGAAGAAACTAAGATGCCATTCAAACAAGGATCCGATCTTTCAATGCGGTGCAAGTTGCCACTTTCTTAGGGAAATCGAAGAAGAAGAAAAATCCAGTTATAATAAATGGAAATGATCCTTTTTCTTTTTTGTTTTTCTAGATAGTCATTGTTTTTGTTACCAAAACATATTAGGAGATAAAACGTAACATAATTTTATTTATTTTTTGGTGAAAACTTAATAATGAAGTTAAGTGTTATACTTTTTTAAAGTGTATTTCTTATAATTAGCTTTTGTTTCGATCACCCCAACATGGGAATAACTTTTATCTACAGCTAGCGATAATTTCTAACGAAGAAAAGAATAATAAAGTTGATTATATTCTCTCATGATCATGTGATTATCTTCAACTTTATGCCTTTTTCTTTTTTGTTTTTTTTATCCTTTACAGTCAGGATGCTGTAAGCCCCCGACCGAATGTGGGTATACATTTGTGAACCCAACATATTGGATTAGTCCAATAAACATTGCTGCAGACATGGACTGCCTGAAATGGAACAATGACCAAAATCAACTTTGCTACAATTGCGATTCATGCAAGGCCGGATTATTGGCTAATTTGAAAAGGGAATGGAGGAGGGCAGACATCATACTGCTCATTACTCTCATCGCCTTAATATGCGTATACTTGATTGGTTGCTGTGCCTTTAGGAATGCCAAAACAGAAGACTTGTTTCGCAGATACAAACAAGGTTATACATAAAACCTAATTAATCACAGAACAACGTTGTAATGCTTGCATTCTAAGGGAATATATTGCTCTGTTTCTTTTGCTAATTCTATTTCTATATGTGGGTTTCCTGTAAGAAGATGGTTTTATTTTGAGTTTTTAGTTTTATATGTATAATCTAATTTGTGACTTTAATTGAAAATTCAAATTCCCTAAAAAAATCCAATTTGTGACGTATTCAGTCATGGATTTATCGTTTTGAAAAAATAATTTTGTGATTGAAATTAATCACTAAATTAAATTGTGACGTGCTTTTTGCAACCATCACAAAATAATTTGTGTCCAATTTTGAGCTTTTCTATGAAAAACAAATTGGTAAAAAACCAATTATTTTGGCAGCTATACTTCCTTAAAAACTATTGTAAGAGTAGATTAGTGCTTATTTTTATCATAATAAAATTAACCTCTCCTTTAATTAGAAGAATTCAAATCTATTTTAATATAAACAATACTAGCGTGCACAAAATTGAAAAATATGAACAACAACACTTATGACACATGGTTGAAGTACTTTTGTGTTTCCTTTAAGAACAAATACTGAAAAATATGAGCCAAGAAAATATATACTGCATTTGTAATTCTTAGGCCACATATTTTTCATCAAAAGTGATTTTCTAAAAAAAAAATTTAAATTTTTTTTATGTTTGTTTACTATTATAAAAGTTAGTTAATAAAAAAAAATTTCTAGTAAAAAAAAATTATTTGATTTCTAGACAAATATTTTTTTTATTTTGAGTGAAGCATATTTTTTAGAAGTTGTAAAAAACTAAAAAAATATCTTTTTATTTGTTGATTATATATCAAATTGATCCTCGATATTTTTATTGCTATATATTTTATTATGTATTATTTTTTATTTTATTTTTCAATTACATCCTTTAAAATTTAATTTAATCTTATTTTTATATCAAATTTAATTATTATTCTGTTGATTATTATTTATTTTTCTCCTATCTTTTTCTTAATTGAATTTATTTTATGTATCGGATTTGGCTTTTATTTTATTTTTATTTTATTTTATTTGAAATAATTTATTAAATTGATTTTTTTTCCATTTAATTCTCTTTTAACTTTTTTATCTATTAGGTTTCGTTCTTAATATTTTAATTTTTTTTTGAAATAATTTATAAAAATCAATTTTTTTTTTCATTTTCATCCTCTTTTAACTTTTTTATATATCAGATTTGATCTTTATTTTTTTGGTGCTACTTGTTTTATTTAAAAAAAGTTATGAAATCATTTTCCGACTTTTTCTATCTAATAGTTTTGGTCTCTATTTTTTTAATAAACTTAAAAAAATTAAAAGTTATTTTTTATAGCATAATAAAAAACTAGAAAATATTCTTCAATTTATTTTTTATAATATTATCAAATATATAAAAAAAAATTCTTTCTTATTAATTTTTCATAAAAACTACTTTTAAAAAATAATTACTTTCTGGCAAGTAAATGGGGTTAGTTTAATATATTGCTAACGAACATATTAATAATTTTTACATAATTTTCTCATTTCAAATTTACAGAACTAATGATTAAAAAGTTGAAGAGGATCCAGTGAAAATTAATGCATATTGTTCGTACTGATAAAAGGAGTCGAGACTGTTGTCCCCTTTTTTTTTTTCAACGGTGACACCAAAAGCCGTGATGAGCCCATCATGGAATATTATTGTTGCAGTTTGGGGAGCAACCGGCCAGCAGTTCATATAAGAAGCAGGAATACAGGAAATCTTACCAAGCTAACAACCTGGAAGGTAATTCATAGTATTTTCCGAGGTTAATAAAAGGAAGCAATCCATCCAGTTTGGTAACAAAATGACAGGTAGATACATATATTCTTCTTCTTCTTCTCCATTTTTGGTCGAAAAAAGGGTGTACAAATAAGCTGAAAATGGCAGCTACAGATATACAAACATAACGAATCATCCCAAGCATAAAACACCTGCGTTTGATCCATTTTTCTTCTCTCCATCCATGGAAACATTCTGCTCTCCAAACACAATATTCAAAACCGTCGAGACCGGCTGATCAATTAACCCTGTTCATCCCTTTGAGCGATCTACATGTTGTCCCGGGCAGCTTGCAAGTATGGGTTTTGCGTTCTGGTTGGTTTATCCTGCGTGGTTTTCCTTATCTTCGCCACTTATGAGAACGCAAGACATGGGCCCCATACGGTGCATCTTTCCGTCCACTTGTCTTCCTTAACCTTCAAAGAGTTGAACCTTGGTACCTCTCGAAAATTGGACACCGTATGGAACACCAGCATCGCTGTTTTTGCCAAGAATCCTGAACCCTGGGCTAGCTTTAATCCAACCAGAGGTTCATTTGCTTTCGTTAAATACGGTGGTGTTGGTATTTCATGCGGCGAATTAGTGGAGGATGGGGAGGAATTACCCATGGGTGTTGGAAATGTGTCAACACTGCAATTTAAAAGCAAACCTTGTGATTTCCCGAATCAAATAGATGATGATGGATTGGGGGCTAGGTTAAGAAGTGATTTAGATCGCAAGGAGGTGAGACTCGGTTTAAGTTTGAAAATACGATCTAGTTTTAAGAGTAGGGCGTGGAGTTGGGTCAGCGTTCTTGTTATTTGTTTTTGTGATAATTTGACAATTCAATTTGATGCAGCACAACGCCAGTGGTTGTTTAAGGGAAATGGATCTACGGCTTGTATAGTTCAAACCCCACTTGTTATCCAATGATTTTGTTGTTTCGCTTACCTCTGTCCGACAAAGAAAGCTTGTAGCTAGTTAATTCATTGCTTCCCTTTTCTTAATTTTACGTAATTAAATGTCTAATTTTATAGGAATAATCTATGTATATGTACGCATGCCAATATATATATAAATATATGGCTCCATTCCCTTGCTAGGGCTGTTTTCTTTTCCTTTTTACTCCATTTATTCTTCTTCTTTTAACGTTTTTGCTCCTCTATGGAATACAGCATCGTGATTTTTCTCTCTTTTCCCAGAAATGTGGTGATGATACGGTAGTGAATAATGAATAATTCGAATATGAAGTGATTTAACATCTTCTGCTACGCTAACTTGGCCCCAACAAAAAGAAATTGTAGTCAATGGTCTCTGGAGAATGTATTTGCCGGAGCATATAAACTCTCTTACGTTCCGGTGGCGGTGGGTCTTCAGTGAATTCATTCAGGGGAAGATTCAGCAAAAATTAATGGAGCATGCCAGAAAGCAGGCTGCTCTGTTACCTAGAATGGGCCTACTGCATTAATTTGCGTGGATCACCGAGTCCTTCAATAGGCTTAAAAGCCCCACAATGACTAGGAGTTTTACTGTGTTTTTACTTGGTTGCTTCCATAAAGGGCCCAAAAGCTCGTAACAAAGAAACTAAACTCTGGAAACTGGGATTGTAATAGTAAAAGTTCTTTTTAAAAATATTTTCATTCAAAATATATTAAAATAATTTTAATTTTTTAAATTTTATTTTAACATTAATATATTAAAACGATTACCATAGTCCGATTACACTTCCAGATACACTGCTCCCACAATAAATACTCCCACAAGAGTTTCAACAGCCGAGGAAGGTGGCTTGGTAAGTCCGCAGTACCATAGCCCACCAGAATGCCCATTAATTAGACTCTCTGTGACTACCTGCCTTGCCGCATTGAAGACTCTCACTGTGGCTGGTAAATTGTCTGGGCTTGCTTGTATACACCTAACCTAACCTGGCCTGAGTAAGATGATTGAAATGATTAAAAAATAATATATTTTATTTATTTATTTATTAATCTTGATTTTCGATTCTTGAAATTAATAAAGAGTACTGTTTCGAGGTTAGAAGTGGAGTTATTGAGGATGCTGCAATCACGTTAGCTAATCCCACAAACTGGAGGTCAAATTTCGAGAACCTGCCTTCCCCGTTAGAGACAGACGCAGCCATACAGGCTTTGTGTTACAATGCGCAGCCTAGGAAATTTCCTCGGAGGCCTTAATGCGTAAAGCAGAGTCCTGAAAGAAGAAAGCAATATTCCGGACCATTTCATTTCGACTTCTTCTCACAATAACAAGTCAACAAATACACGAGACCATAAATGCGAACAGGTAACTTGCAGTTCAAGGCTTTTTAAACGGAGAAGATTCAACTTCTATAACTAGATACAAGCATCAGCTAAAAAATAAAAATAAATAAAAATAAGCTATTTTGGGTCCATATTTGACCATCTTTTGAGGGCTTGAATAATAAATATATTAATTTATATCATAATAAAGATGAGACATGAAAAGAAAAATTAGTCAACCCTCAAGAGCTCAGTTGAGTGCTTTTTTTATTGTGGATTTTACCCATTTAAGTTGCTCTCATAATCATAGTAATATAAACTTGAAATTAACTGCCAAATTGCTAAATCTACCTTGCTATGTATTATGACAGTTAGTAGTGTTTGTTACAAGTTTGCTGAAGGAGAGCTTGTTAACTTTTATTGCTTCACGGGACAAGGTTGATGATGTTCTTACTAAGATATTATTTATAATAACTCCTAACATGATACAAGCACCCATGGGTGCCCTAGGCGGAGCCCAGCATCCAGGGCACACTGGGGCATGCCTCTAGAGCTCAATCACATTAACAAAGTCTAATCCTCCGAGCTTAATTTTTTAGGATCACATGCGGGTTTCTCATCCTTTTAGATGTAAAAAATAATAATTTTAAAGGTCTTTTATATTTTTATTTCATTAATACTTTTATATAATATATTTATCTTGTATCAATGTTATTAAAATAAAATAACTCAAATAAAATAATAATATTATTGAGTTACAATCCCTTGAACTACCAAGTAAAATCTTTTATTTTTCTATTTAAGATTTTTGATGTATTTGTATAAGTTCTAAGAGTGTATTTATTTAAGATCCAATAGTAACCCCCTTATAATGGAGACAAATAACACATTAAAGATTGTGAGCTTCACGCTACAAAGATACAAATTCAATACGAATTTTACAGCATAATTAATTTTATCTTTTTCATAATTAACATAAGATATTCTTCCACTACATGAATTGATATATTGATGTGAAGATGTATAAGATTAGATTTATTTTTCATTAAAGTAGGGAAAAAGAGAGATGTTTAAAACACGGTTTATAGTTGTGTCCTTTCATTGCCAGAACACATGTAATTCATAAGATAAAATTAAGTATTTTTAATTAATGATCTCTATTTAAGCTAAACATATAGCCCAACAAATATCTATCTATAATTGAATTTGCAAACCAATTTAATAATAATAATAAATAAATAAATAAGTGAACTACGTGCAAGACGCGGGTCTTCGTCTAGTTATCATTGAAAGTAAAGCACTAAAAAGCCATCAAGTTGACATAAAATATGCACAGATGGCTGTTAGTGCACCAATAAATATGAAAGCTTGTAATCAATCAAGCTCATTGACCCTTCAAGCTTTTGATCCCAAGCGGGTGTGGTCACTCTGCATTGAATTAAAATAAAAACAACTGCTCGTCCTTGAGTTTTCCGATAAAATTTCAGCGTATAGCATCCCGACTAGTTGGAGCAAAACGACGGGGAAGTGGAGGCCGTCTAAACAGTGAACTCGATCGATCCTTGGAGTAGCATTCTTCAAGTCAAAAACAAATATCAAGAAATCAAAAGGAATCTACTCTTGGGAAGGTCCCTCCAACTCGGGTTCCATGATTGATTATCACTTTCTTCCACACTACAAAAAAAAAAAAAAAAGGTGACCCCATGTCCAACACCGTGGGGTTGGACTTTGGAGTACATTAAGGGTTTCCATCAAAATATTTAACCAGCTGAGAAGGTACTAAAACGACTTAACATTGGCGCAGTAGCCAATCTCATCACTTTCCGTTCGGTTTCCTTGATTCTAGTAGACCCCATGAAGAAACAGCTGCGTAAATTGCAGAGGAGTTGCGGCATACTTTCCTGTGGAAACATGGATAATGTTGGATGACGAGAGCGATATTCTACCGGATTAGTGCATTAGGATGTCTATCTTCATAAACTAATATTTTACTCATTGTTTTTCTCTCTCCATGGACGTACTCTTGGAGCTTTCTCTAGGCGGATTAGGTGTTGAACATCACATGAAAGAAGAAACTCCATCGAGATATTTGATCGATCCCTCTTGGTATTGTCTTATCTAATCGATCGCATAACTAGTACTGTCAACATGAGACTGAGATTTCCGCCAAACTGTATGATTTAGGGTTGGATTTCGGAGTTTTCTTAAATCATTTATGCTTTATCAGTGATTCGAATCTCCTTATAAATAACAGAATAGATACAAGACCAAGATTAAGGGTTAGATTTCGGGGCAAAAAAAAAAATATTGTAAAAAATGGTTAGTTTCGAAGGTTCTTTGATTGATTTAGGCTCAAAGAGCTCCAAAGATTTTAGAGGAAAAAGAGTCCATACAGTGTGACTTTTGTAATAAAACCACAGACACTCGACTTGGACTCGGCTTGGCTTTGGTCCGGGTTTGTAAAATAATTTATTAATATGAAAGGATGTTTGATAAAATGTTGATTTGTAACCTTTTTTAAGGGGGAAAAATATTTTGTTTTTAAGGCAAATCTTAATTCTGACAGAGCGATCTTATTGAAGAGTTAAAAAAGGACTAAGAAGATTGTTTAATAGGAAAGAGATTATAGAGATTAGAGCAAGCACGGTCATCTTTATTGTCATCAACAACCCTTTATCTTCTCCTATTTTACCTTCTGTTTTGTTTGAATAGTTATAAATATATTAAAATAATAATTTTTTATTTTTAAAATCAGTGTATTAAAATAATTTAAAACTACTAAAAAATATTTAATTTAAAATAAAAAAATTTAATTTTTTCATAAACACTTCCAAAATATAAAAACAAAACGAGTTTTAGAACATTTATTTTATTTATATAAATTAGTGTTTACCATTGGGGTGGAAAATGTTAAGTAATCATTTTTAAACAAAATCAACCATGATCAATCTACTATAAATAATTAATTAAGCATGACAATAATCAACCATAAATGATCAAGATCCACAATAATTGATTACGATAAATCGACCGAGCATGTTCTTATATACATACCAAGTCTAAATAGAATTAGTATGTGTATTTTTCGTACATCTTTTAATTCTACTATTTAGGAAATATATGCAATCATCGCCAGGTATCTCAATGAATTAAAGTATGTAGAGGATTCCAGTAATGCATTTTTTAAAAAATTAACTAAAAGAAATCATGAAAACATTGTATCTGAAATGTGAATTCGCATGGTATTTTTATAATACTAGTGAGTATTTTGTATACAACCCATTATTATTATTATTATTAATTTAATTTGGTTAATTTATTGTAATTTTATATTTTTATTATCATATAATTAAATAAATATGTATAATTATAAATATATTTACAGTTGCCCTAATATATGCAATCATCTTCACAATTTAGTTTTTATATAGCATTAAGTTTTTTTTTAATATTTATCAACATGTATAATTATAAATATATTTTATTAAATGTATACATTAAGCTCTAAATTAATGGTTAAGTCTTTTTTTATGCTGAAGAATATGCTATTTTTACAATTAAAAAACATTTGATTGGACATGCACCTAGTGTGTGTGGGGCAATCATCAGGTTATTAATTACTATGGAGATGAGTGAGATTTCCAGAACTAGTGGCGGAGAATCTGAGGTTTGCGATATTTTTGAAAGTGACGGTCTGATAAATATATTAAAAAAATGAGAAGTCAGAAAACAATGGATTAAAAGTATTAAAATCACGAAAAACGGAACTACCGTTTTATATACAAAAATTAGGTAGTGCGGGTGACCAGACGAGAAAGCATCACCAATCAATGTGAACAAGCAAGATGCCAAGTGGCCCACTGTGATGCTCCTCAACAAGGATAGGTGCTTCCTTGCTTTATTTATTAATCAATTAGCATCAGTGTGTGTGTGTGTGTGTGTGTTAGTTAACCAATGACATCATGCCTTAGGCAATTTGATTTAGGTACAAGGCCCCACATTCACTCGATGGGAGAACTATTGAGTTTCTTTTTATTATTATTCATTATTTATTTATTTATTTTTGTTGAATATAAATGGTAAATGACAGGTGCAAATAAATAAAAAACATCAAATCAGATGATAGCAAATTTATTTTTTCCAACGTATATACTAATAAAAACATTAAAAGATTTGAGGTGAAAATACGGTTTATATGACGGTAAATTAGTTTAATTTCTTTTTTATTAATATTTTTTATTTTTATCATTTTTTAATTAAATCCTTTTGTTTCCTATTGAAAAATTATAAATTAGTTTTGTAAAATTTACGCTCTATCAATTAAGAAATGATTTTTGAATTATCAACAACGAAGCACCTCAAACTCTTTTTTTTTTCTTTTTTATTGAGTCATTTTGATTTTTTTTTCTTTTGTTGGCTTTGAATAAGGCTTTTATGGTATTAAAAAGAAATTTCAATGTTGTTAATGTTTAATTTGGTAAAACTAAATTAGATTTATTGATTTAAACTAATTAAAACTTTAGGAGTCTAATCTAAAACTAAAACAAATATTCAATATTTATTTATTAGCATATATAATTTTAAATTTATTTTATTGAATACTTGTATAAACTTTTTAATATCATTTTTTTTCACAGTAAATTTTAAAAAGAAATTTCAATGTTGTTAATGTTTCCATATTTTTTTGTTGCATTAAAAAAATATACTCCATTACTCAGCGTAGACTAGTGTTCATGAGCATTTGCACGGAGAGAAAGAGCTAATCAACACCAAGCAAAGTAGAAGGTAGAGTGAGATCCACATCCACTAAATTCTGGAGCCTTCGCTTATGGGATCCTACATGGCTACCACCATCCCCACCGAGGAAATTCGATCTGTATGAATCCTTTTCTTTTTTTCTATTTTTTACATGTTATCTTTTAGGGAAAAGAGATACGGATGCATGCTTGGGAAAGCATATCGTTTTGTCATTTGAAGAAAATTCATTATTCTGTTCCTCGCATTATAAAATTTTTATTTTTATAATTTCTATACAACAGAAAGTCCAAATTCTAGTGGCGTATAGTATATGATGCTCCTTATGGTTATCTAAAAAACAATATAAATCATACCTTTAAGTAATAAGCTTATGTTTGCACGCAACAATTTCAATTACTTTTCAATTTGTAACATTTAAAAAATATGTTGTTGAGTTGGATGATATTTTTTTTTTTTCCCTATAAAGTAAGGATTGGAACGGATAGTTCAGTATCGAAATTTAAGGACATCTAGAGTATATATTAAAAACAAATCACAGAGAAAATGAAAATGCAATATCATATTTAGAGCAAGACATGTTTTTCTTCGAGAAAAACTATGCCAACAATTCAATAATTGCTATGCTAACTTGAATTTTTCAATTCAAACCAACATCGTCGAAGAAATTCCCTTGCAGCACCACAAACCCATATAAGGGTTACACAAATCTCGAGAGAGGAAGAAAACCTTACAAAAAGTAAATAAGAAAAACCCTAGGAGTAAGAAGATAAACTGTAGAATAGAACTAAAACACATTGCATCTATAGTAGTATTAGATCCGGGATTATTAAAGAAAAATATAAAAATAAAAATAGTGATGCCATTAGTAAAAGAATCACCGCCATGCACCCACAAAGATGATAAAAGGATAATCATTATAAATTTGATTTAAGATTTATATCCATGTAATTAATTAAGAGAAGAATATATAAACCTCTAAACTAGCACGCTAATCCCTCGAGCTACAAGCATTCCGAGTTCAAGTACGTATAGAAGCAATTGAAGCTATCGAGATTTGCATGTTTTAAATGGAGACAAAATTAAGAAAAGATTGCAAAGGTGGCCGTCCATTTCATCCATGCTGCTAATCAGTTTCCGATCAGATCTGCCGCCACATGTTTTATGTGCACAAAGGTATTGCATTCCATGTTCTCATTAAATTAACTATATAAATATATGTGGGCGGCCGCTCGAATAGAAATTTACCGGACTCGAGCAAAATACTCAGCACACGAACCTAAACATATCTTTTTTTTACAAACTCAAATTTAATATAAAAACAAAAACCATCCTTCTAAAATTTCAAAAAACATTCTTATAGACTCCGACTATCTCTCCAAAACTCATCTACTACTAAGATGCATGGAATCTGACATAATAACTCGGGTTCATGTTTAGTGTATGTCCATGTTGTGTCCATACCATCCAGGTATATCATACCCAGTTGATGTTGGATATTCAACCCAGCACGAATATAGACTCGGGTTACCATACCCAAGCTTGACATATTTGAATCTAAACAAACTTTTAGATTTATTTTTTATTTATAATAGGCGCCTCAAACAACTTGTTCGAGTTCAATACTTTATAGTGATTTTTTTCAAGAACTCACACGAGTCCCTCAATCTTTTAAATTGATTTAATATATATTATTTTAAGTCAAATATAACTTAAAATATCACGAGGATGAAATTATATTTTTGCTTCTTTTTCCGCAAAAAAAAAAAAGATTCATGAGCTATAAATATACCATAAATCCTTCAAATTCAAAATTTAAAATCTCTTCACTCTTAACATCTTTAACATATATATTTTAAAAGGATATATCTCTAAAATGTTATTGTAATTTTTTTCTCCATAAAATTACTAACCCAAACTTCTAAAAGTTTCAATATTTATATATATATAAAAAAAAATTTACAGATACAAGCTACCAACCAACCATTTTGATTTATTAGATATCACTAATTACCAATCATTTGAACTTTTCATATTAAACTATAAAATTACATTAACTAAAAAAAATATATCAAATTACTTTAAATAAAAAAATTTATCAATTATTTAATGCATCAACTTTATTCATAAATATCTTCAACCTTGCGTGTTTTTATAAATGTAACTTCTTTCTCTGCTTTTTTTTTTTTTGTCCTATCCTTCTAGATGGTCAGGCAGAATGAACAT
The DNA here is from genome assembly GCA_033617975.1 of Populus alba x Populus glandulosa. Classification (NCBI taxonomy): domain Eukaryota; kingdom Viridiplantae; phylum Streptophyta; class Magnoliopsida; order Malpighiales; family Salicaceae; genus Populus; species Populus alba x Populus glandulosa. Next base: position 13,740,306 of record CM066145.1, on the reverse strand, counting down.
TTTGCCTTCTTGCCTCCCGTGACTACCCATTTTTAATGGTGTCTCCTGTTAAATCCTTTACTACACTACCAACGCCGGCCACGCATAAAATATTAAATTAGTAGAAACCACTCTCATGCTCTCGGATTATATAAACATAAAACGAGTGAAATGTAAACGCATGATTGGCTATCTTCTTACCCCTAGTTTAATTTAGCAATGGCGCCATGAACTTGATGGAATGAGGTGGATGTATATTTATTTGTTTTTATTTTACACAATTCAGTTGAATGTTTCCATTAGTGTGAGCTAATTTGTGTCATTTTGTACTGTTTTAATTTAGTTTTTATTTTTACTTTGATTGCATAATATTTTATATTAATTAATTTTTTCCAAATAAATCAAATGTGAAAATATTTTATTTATTTTTCTTGAAACAAACATAGCTACTTTATGCACTGCAAAGAAGAAACGGACTTAATTTAATTCTGTTTTTGTTTTTAAAAAATCCACAACGAAGCATCTCATGGCCGGTAGTCCAGCAAACTGAGTGGAGCCCACAGTTTTGCTTCTACAAGAAAGTTCCACCCATTACTAGCCCTACACGTGCGAAAGCTATTTGTGATGCTCTGGACGGTCCGAACAAAACCGGCTGGCATTTTCAATGACACGTGGCATACTCTTGACCACTCAAGAATCAAATGTAAAGGCAAGAGTTAAAAAGAATTTTGATGCGTACAGGTTGGTCTTACGTGTCTTTTGTCGGCTTCATCTTTCAAAGTATGGAAAAAAAAAATCCCACCTGGAGTTATCGCTAAAAGAAAATGGAAAAGGGACGTGAAACGTGTCGTCTCTGTATCTTCAATTGATGGTGCACGTTTCTTTGGTGATTTTTTTAGGAGTGCGGTTATCATATTTCTTAAGAATTTTTTTATTTAAAAATATATTAAAATAATATTTTTTTATTTTTAAAAATTAGTATGTTAAAATAATATAAAAATATCAAAAAATTATTAATTTAAAAAAAAAACACATTTAAAAAAAAAAAACAGGACCCGTCAAGTTATTGTTATTAATTGCTAAAAGAAAATTTATATGTATCGTATATATACATATAAAAATAATTGAGATTAAACTATGCTATTGTTTATGGATCCTGATTGAGTGACCTTAATTATTGATTCCAATTATTGGCACGCTCTAAGATTATTTTTTTATTTTTTGAGAAATTGTTACGGGTATTCAAGATGTCTTTCTTTCATTCTTTATAATAAATTATTTCTCTATGCCCCTTCAAAATAAAAATACAAAAGTCAAAACTAAAATAACTTAAATGGTGGAGGTAAATTTGTAGGTATAATGAAAAAGAAAATGTGGCAAGTCACGTGTGCCTAGCTAGTACCAAAGTTTTGCTAATATGACAGACAAACAGACGCGAAGAGGTAAGGTCGGCGTACGATCATATTATAAAATATAATTAAAGAAGGTAGACGGCAAAGAAAATATAAAACAAATAACTTTGTATATACATTAACCGTCTGGATCCTTGAGAAGACATGGTAGAAGAATGGTTTGGCATGCCGACGTCACCGCGTACGACCCCTTCTTTTTGCCCTCTTACTTAGCCAAGGATGCCTAGGAGAGTACAGTAATGATTCATTTTTAAATATTAAAATAATATTTGTTTTAATTTTTTAAAATTATTTTTAATTACCTAAAAAAAATAAAATGCTGTACCGTCAAAAACCCACCTTACAGTTTGGTAGCGGTTACTTTTCAAATAATTTTTCATATCAAAATACATGTCAATGATATTTTTTTATTTTTTAAAAATTATTTTGACATCAGCACATCAAAACGATCTAAAAAAATACAAATCAAATTTAATTTTAATAAAAATAATAATAATAAATAAATTTAATCAAAACATTGTTTGGAACACAATAACGAACAGTGTCTAAAAATCCCGAGTGAAAGTCCCCGGAGGAGGGTAGGCGGGTGGGGTGCTAGCTAGCCAAAATGCCACTACATAATTATCTCCTATAAAAGTAGGAGTAGAAACGTTCTTTTAATCTTGAAGCACGTTTTTGTCATGTATCAAGAGAAATTACTGTATGCTTCCGCTTTTTCTGTATATATATATAAAAGAAAAATCAAAAGGCTAAAGATATTAGAAGTTTTTCGGCATTTTAGTTGCAACTTGCAAGTGTCATAACCAGCTATTAAAGTAATAAAAAAATATTAAACTAAAATCACTTTGTGGAATGGCCTCTAGGTGTACAACCATGCATGCTATAAAAGAGTCGAGAGAGAACAAAGATTATGGAAAGCATTTTGGAAAATCATCTCTAATTGTGTTTGGAATGCAAATATGGACAGATACCTTTGCATGCTAGTCTAGTGGATTGGAGTTTTTTTTTTTTTTAAAGCCTATTGGATTTCAATTAAATAAAAAAAATTCCCAAACGCATTTTTTTAACCCCCCGCAAATAGAATATTTTGAGGGACTCCCACAAAATACAAATTGGGAACAACTAAAAGAATCACTCAGACTCGGTCACCTAAGCCCTTGTCAATGATAATCGCATGGTCAAGAATGAAACGCAAAATTGGGTCCACATGAACCGACTTTAACAACCCACTTCCTACGTTGTTAGGTTTTTTTTTTTTGTCTTTATATAATTCTTTTTATTTAAAAATATATTAAAATAATATTTAAAAATTTTAAAAATTTATTTTTTATACAAACACCTCAAAACATTAAAAAATAATAATTTATAGATAAAAAATTAATTCTTTAAAAAAACCCCGCGTGACTACAAGGCTATAAGAAACTTAAGTGAAAAAAAAAAAAAAAACCATCCAAGGCAGGGGGCGGCTCACCTGCTTTTGCATACCGAGAATCAAGACACTTAGGTTTCCCCACCACCAATAGAGTACCGACACGCCCGAGCTACCAGTCATGTCGGGCCCCGCAAGAACTGGAAGGACTCTCCACTAGTCTAGTCGAACCAGAGAAAATCAATAATGAATAAGTTTCTAAATACAGAAAGAAAACAAGGTGCTATCTACGCATACACAGATTAATTAAAAATCTCTTATCTTCATTTTCTTTTTTATATAAAGACCATCATCGTTCCAGGCAAGTAGCAGAAACCATTTTCAAACCAGGGAGTACATTGTCTTTTCACTGCCTCTTTCCTAAGCGACCCACCTACCCACCAAAACCCTATTTACATTTTCCTTTTTCTTGAAGCCCAGACTTATGTATATCAACCCCCACTGTTATCTCCTTTTCTATCTTCTTTTTCAATATAAATAGCAAAAGCCTTGGCTTCTTATTCTTACCATCCAGTCCTTCACATTCATGTTATTTTCTTCTATGTGCTGTAGCAGTACTACTTCTTCATATATACACATCCACACTGACTTAGGGCTAAAACCTCCAATACTGGTCCCTCTCTGTCAGAAGAGAGCTGTGCAAGCATGGGGTTGGAGAAGAGGGGCATTTAGATAACAACCTTGTATATATGGGGGTGATCTAGTAATCTTTGCTAAAACATTCAGTATTCTAATATTCTATTATTAGCCCTCCCATTGGGGCTCGGTGGGGGATTCCCTTTCTTCGCTTTGCTGCCCGGTGACTAGCAGGTGTTGGAGGTGGTGTAGAGGGGGAGAAGCTCTGCACTTTGTTGTCATTGTTGTTCTTCTTCGTCTTCATGTACCGCCCATGGCTGCTGCTGCTGTTGCTATAAGAGTCCTCCGAATCCGATGCCATGGACATTTGTTGTTTCTTCCTCTTCTGGAAGTTCTTTGATGTACCAACAATCTGCCATACATACCCAACAAACATCAATACATACTGCCCCATTTATACATTACTCAACTGAGAAGATGTTCATGTTAATGCAGAAACTAGTAAGGACTAGAAGCAAATTCAAAATACTAGAAATCCAAGATCGGTGAGAAAATTCCGGGAAAGGAAATGGAATTTTCAACGCCGACATTGCCTTCTCATTGCTCCCTCGGTACAACGAGAAAAGTCAACTTCCTGAAGGCTGTAACCACCCAGCACCAGCATAAAATTCAATTAAGTGGAATTTCAGAATGCTTGCTGACCAAGAAAAATAACATTGTGGGTGGGGTGGGTGGGTCTGAATCTCATTTCCTTTCCCAAAACTTTCTCCGTAAACGAAAGGGAAAAAGATGAAAAATAAAAATTTGGGATACCTTGCACCCAAGAGAGCAGAATCGGAAGGAATCGAGGAGGCTGCGCTCGCAGACCTCACAGGTGTTGGTTACACCTTTTCCAGGCCTTGGCTGTGGCCTCTCGTTCAAAAACACAACTCTAGCACTGTTGATAACATAAGTTTGGACACCAGTGATGTCTAGCACCTTCTGTATTTCAGAAACCCTTATCACATCATGGTATGAGGACCTCCTTATCTGTACATTCACAAAGAAACATTAAGAGACAGAGTGTTAGAAGACCATGTGAAGCTCATGATACTTTTTTTTTTTTGTAACTGTTCAGAATGAAAAAAATGCAAAGCCAAGTGAGATTTTGCAGGACATGGAAATCCCATTTTAAAAAAAAAAAAAGAAAGGATTTCACCAATGGCCAAATTTGTCTATTTGGGTGTTCAGAAAATGTAGGGAAAAAAGGGAAAGTTTTAATTTTGAAAAGGTAAAATCTGCATTCAATTGACTAGATTGAGTTGAGATTTTGAATAACGAATTTAAAGAAAATCATCCTCACTCATCCACTATATATGGAAATAAAAACAAATTTAATATATTGGATTTACAATGTCCAAAAAAAAGTAAGAAAACAGAGGGATTCTTTCAGTTCCAGAATAGGGAAGTGAAAAACAATCCTTGCAAAACAAAACAGAAAGAAGGAAGGAAGGAAGAAAAATCCAGGACCAAAATCAAAACACTGACAAGAATGAGAAAACACAAATACAAATTGGGAAAACAATTGAATTACCTGAATAGCACGGTGATCCTTGTGGTAGGCAAGGCAGAGAGAGCAAAGAGCACCGTTCATACAATCCAAACAATACATGTTGCATTCACTCTTGTGTGAATCAGCGTGCATCTTACATTGAACAAAGAATCTCTCGCGCAACAAAGGTTTTAGCCATGGCGGCCACCTGTGGTCCTCATCATCAGGTCCTCCAGCTCCCTACACAATTCAACACAAACAGATTATTAGCATTAAAAAGAAAAGGGAAAGGAAGAAAAGTAAGAATCTTTCAAGCAGACAACAAAGAAGAAACAGCTACTGTTGTGCTAAAACTCCATTCGCCAAGTGAAGTGAGATGCATTTTCCACAAAATCAATTCCAATGACATTTTAAAAAGCAAATGAAAACAAAAAAACCAGTGTTTCAAATCCGGGAAAAAAAAAACAGAAAAGAAAATGAAGAGCTCAAAAGAAAGCAAAGGCATTACCATTATTCTTCTGTTCTTGGGCTTAATAGCGGTTTCTTGGTTTTCGATCGCCAGCTTGAATGACTAAGAAGAAAATGATCAACCTGGTCTTAGAGAGATTGAAGAAAATAATGAAACTTCTTCTTGGTTTGTACTAGGCAGGTTGGGAGAGAGAGAGAGAGAGAGAGAAGCAGAGAGAGAGTTTTGGGGTGTGTATGTATGTGTGTTGAGTTTGTGTCGGGTGCTAAGAAAAGAAGGGAGAAGGCCTTTGGGTCTTTGAGAAATGGAGGCGGCTGGGAGAAATTAAATGGGGGTTCTTGAATGAGAGAGTGGTCGTTCTTATCCTCACACAAAGTCTACAAAAACCAAGCCTAGTTCCGAACCCAAACCTATATTAAAATAAGCCATAAAGATGCGTTGGGTGCAAGGAACCCACCTCGTTTTTTCTTTTCATTTTCATTGCATCTTCCCTTTTCTTTGGTCTTATCGTATATGCCTTCCCTCACTGTTCCTATCTTTTCTTTTTTCTACATTATTACCATCACACATACCAAATATCTAGATTGCCTCTGAAATTCACTGTCCCAGTAAACACAAGCACTGGATAAATTTTCCATTTCAGTCCTCAGCTTTTTTTATTTGCACCCTTTAATGTTCAAATCGATAATCGATTTAAAAAATCACCAAATATACCAAGGTCCTGCTATGCATTGCAATCCAACCGTGCATTTGATAGTTCTTAAAATATTTTTAATTTTAAGTTTATCTTTTTACGTGTTTTTTAATCATTTTGATATGTTAATATTAAAAATAAATTTTAAAAAATTATATTTTAATTTATTTCCAAATAATAAATTGACCACTTGGGCAAACCTAATTCTTTTGGTATGAAAGATAATAAGAGCAGTACTTCTCTAAGACCGGTTTATATCAAGGTTTGTCCCTAATCATGTCATGTTTGGTTACGGTCGGCTAACCCTAATTAAAGAACAAAACCACTTTTATAATTGAGCATTTGTAGGGCAAATGATACTAAGGTTGAATTCCTATTCTAAGTACATTGTCAGAACAATTTAATTGGCATTTATTTGGAGTTGTTTTTTTAAGAATATTTCACTTTGTATTAAAAATTAAAATAATATTAAAAAAACATTATTTTTAACATCATTGTATCAAAACAATTATAAAATATAAAATTTAAATTTAAATATAAAATTTAAATTTGCTTGCATTTCTCTTAAAGCATCCAGCATGGGGTTATTAAAGTATTGTTAGAAGAAAAAAACAAAAAAAAAAAGGCAATCCCAAGGGATTAGTTTAACTGCTACGGAGGTCTAATTTATTTCTTAACTTCTCGAATTTAAATCATAATAGTAAAATCTAGAAAATCATTATATTCATCTAAATGTAGCAAATAAATGTGAATGATTTGCTCTTAAAGAATATTATTGGAGAAGAAACTTAATTTTCTTTTCATTGATGTACGCGCTTGTTCAGAAATATCATTTACAGCTGAGAAGATTAGTTTTTTTTATATAAAAAAAAAAAACATTTAACGGCTGTTTTGGCAACCCCAAAAATTTGTACTTGAAATCTATTTTAGAACAGTAGACGAAGGGACCGGTGAGGATCTTAGAAAATTTAGAGAGAAGCTGCTTCCAGTACATAAGAACGTAGATATTAAGAATTTTATCTTCTTACCCCAAACACTCGACGCAGAAAAAAAAAAAAAAAGCTTATAATATCAGCTATTGAACATGGCACGGAATGTATAATGGTTGTGATAATTTAAAAAAAAAATTTGAAAAATTAAACTCGAGTCTTTTAAAATATCAGTTATAATACCCTAGTCTTTGTATGGGGAGTAATTAGAGTATTCTTTTTTATATATTTTATCGGTAAGGTATTATTAATTAAGTTACGAATGAGATTGAATTCCTCATCCAGAAGTACTAGGTACCATCCATTCCCATGTATCTATAATACGGCAAAAATATCATTTTATTTTATTAATTTTTCACTTTGAATTATAGTATAACAACATGTATGATATGGTATAAATATATTCCATTTATATTAAAACTAATAGGGATTAATTGACGAGGTTGGAAGAAAATTTCAAAAGATTAAGTAAATTTCAACGTTGATAATTGACCGAAGAAAATTTCAAAGTTGATAATTGACCGAAAAAATCACGAGCATCTAAAAAAAAATCACTTACTAGGCTTTAAAGGACTCTTCTCCAATGCTAAAATTAACAAAGATGTAAGAGAGATGATGCCCTAGAGGTCGTGATGTATGTTTGTGTTTGTAAAAAATGATAAAAAAAATAAATATTAAAAAATAATATAAATTATATTTTGAAATCTCATTTAACAATTTAAGTTATTGTGTTGAGATGATTATTTAACATGGTATCAAAGTGTTGATGACCAAACAGTCACGAGTTTGAATCTCATCATCACTATTTATTTGATAAAAATCAAGCATATAGTAATGTGGATCCATGCAAGCTTCAAGTTTAAAGAGCTTTTATTTGATAGGGTATAGTAGAGAATAATATAAATTATATTTTGAAACCTCAAATAACAGTTTAAGCTATCGAATTAAGATGATTTTTTAACAATAAAAATACTAGAAAATAAATTATGTTCATTTGATTACTTCATTTATGGTTTATAACATTTATTTATCCATGAACTACCCTAACTTGTATAAAGATAATGAATGGGAAAAAGACTATTAACACGAGCTATTTTGCGTGGGAAAATTATTGTGCACAAGTCGTGAATTACTGTAAATTTGAACCGTGAATTCATAGTCTTGCCCTTAATAAAAACATAAAAAATTGGCTTTTAGATTATAATAATTTTTTCTTTTAAAAAAATGTTAATAATAAAAAAAATAACAAGGAGATGGGAGTTTTCCTCTATAAATAAGTTTTTTTCACCCCTCAATTTAAATTATTATATTTTTGTGAATATTTATTTTAAATTAAAAAATACATAAATAAAAAACAAAGAATTTGACTTTAAAAAATACATTTTATCCTTTAGAATTTAAATCTTTCCAACTGTTTCAGATATTTATTTTAGTTACCATATAATTAAAAAAGAATTAACTTTGAAAAATTCTCTAGCATTCGTGTAAGCATAAAATCTAGTATAGCCTATCCTGTCAACCGATTACCATTTTGGATTTAACATAATGCCAGGTACAATGTTCTTAATTCCACCTCCACTCTTCTTCTTCTTCTTTTCTTTTGAATAAAGGTATGGCGATTATGTTTACAAAGGATATTGATATTTATATGAAAATAGTAATTTATATGAAAATGGTATAGTAACATTTCTAAAATTTTTATAAAAGAAATTGCGCAGATGTGATTAACGGGTATCAAGCAGTAGTAATTACTATGGAATTAGATTGCGAATACAAATTTTATTATTTCACAAACGAAATAAAAAGTATATATATATAAAGTATGCTCGACATTTGATACGTTTCCATGATGGATTGATTTTGCCTTAAAAAAATACCATATAGAATTGATTTTGAGTAACGTGCATGGACCGGGCCTTCTGGGAGGTCAAAGTACCACGAAGCCATTTGCCCATTAAAATTTCCATTTCTAAAAAAAATTATACAATGAACGGGCATTTTAGACCTTGCACTTTTTACATTCCGTTGCTCACGTGGCTGCTCAGTCATTTTTTCCCCTGATTTTTCACTTAAACTTGGTCATTGAACTTTATTTATTTTTAATTCTATCATTATAAGTTATATTATCATAGTTTTATATAATGAAAGCAATTTCAATTTACATACTCTTGCATGTATGATGTCATAAAATATTCAAATGTTAAATTAAAAATTAATATTACAAAATAAATTTTAAATTAAAATTTTAAAAATAACAAAGAATAAGGTTCAAAACTGCACACTTAACAAAGCATTACCTTTTTATTTTTACTATTTAAAAAACATGGAAAACTTCAACTTCATCCCTAAAGTTTTTTATTTTTTCAATTGATCCCGTAAGTTTATTTTTATTTTTGCATATTTATTCTCTATTATTTTAGGTTATCATGTTTCATTCATAAACTTTATCTTTTTACCTTTTAATCCTTGGTTATTCATTATTAAGGTAAAAAAGAGAAACTTGTTGAAAACAAGAACGGAGAGAGAAAGTATTTGACCGTCTAAATCCCAATAGAAAAAAAGATGATTTTGATGTTAATAAGTACATCTTATAAAGGTTAATTTAATGGAGATATGTTTTTCCTTTAATTATGTTAAAGAAAATAGATCATAACTCATATAAATGTAAGATTTTTAATTCGGTCCTTTTACTTTTGATTCTTCTTTGTTTTACCTCCTTTGCTCTTTTATAAAAGTTTTTGTGGTTTTAATTTATCCCTCGTATCTAGTTTTTTATTTTTTTTTATTAGAATAATAGTAATTTTAATTTGATCTTTTTTCTTTTGATTTCTTTTTGTTTTGTCAAAGTTTTTATGGTTTTTAATTTTATCCTTTAAATGAAGTTTTTTTTTATCTCAATAATAATAATAGTGAATCATTCTAAATTCTAATTTAGAATAATAAATTATAAGAAATTGTAAATTATATTTTTTAATAAATTCTAAATGAATATAAATTTGAATTTTAATCACATGAAATGAAATATATATATATATATTAGACTACATCTAAATGTATTAGATGTAGTCTAATACTTAGAAATAATAAATAATTAAATATAAAAGGAATATATTAGATAGGTAATAGGAATGGTCCTTAAAAGAATACTTAGCACATCTATTCATATATAGGATTTAGATAGTATCTGTCAATATCAAAACAAAAAAATAAATATAATTGAATGGTAAATTTCTTTTTGTCAAGAAAAAGACATGATAATAGTAGTGGTAGTGATTATAATAAAAAAAAAAGTTGATAAAAAAAAATTACTAAAAAGAAAAGAGGTTTCCCTGTAACCATATAAAAAATCAACTATTCATTATAATAGTCAAGTTTTTTCTATGGCCTTCCTAAAAAATCACTTGTCTTGGAGTCAATAATATTTTTATATTTTTTAACAGTTTATTAATCATTGTAAACTTGGTTGGGAGCATTTTCACCTATTCAATATTTTTTATTATAATAAAATAACAAAAATACCCTCAAGAATAAATAAATCAACACAGGGGGCAAGGGTATCTCGAAATTTTCTTTTTTTATAAATAGTTAATTTATACATGCGTCATTGAATCCAAGAAATATAAGTAATTGAGGTCACGGGTATTAAGATCTTTTAGATAGTTTGGTTTTTTGTTAATTATAGATTTGATTGAGAATGATAATGTAATTTAATATTTAAATAATATTTTTAAATTTAAAAAACTTCTAAGATGATAGGCCGCCATGTGCTTTGAGCCGGTGTGTGTTGCATCTTCTAATGGTAAAAAATATGTTTTCATTATATAATTTTATTTTTCGATGTCTCCTTTTTCATTATAAGTAAAAATGTATTGTCTAAAAATAAATAACATTATTCTAGCCTTAAATAGTATTATTTAAATATGACTAATTTGTTATATATAAAATAATTCAATAAAAGTACGAGCATCAAAACTAGTTAAATATTGTAGCGAACAATACGATAATGTTTAAGTGCTCATAGATTCCTTTATCTTATGACTATAATGTCTTAGGAGCTGAACTAGTCGATAACTAAAGATTCCTCCCACTCACATTTTTATTTTATTTTTTACTTTTCATGAAAAACACATATCTTTCTGCGATTTTTTTCGATAAAAGACAAATCGATCTTAAAAGTTTCTAGAAAGGTACGGTACGCCTCTCATGAGTTGTCAATAGCCAGCATACAAGCACAAATTCTAAAGCTGCTGATTAACGATTACTCGAGGATTTTTTTTCTTGTTAAACCATCATTTTAATTTCTCATCGGTATAGATTCTATATTTCTTTTTGAGGTGATACTGTTAAACCATCATTATTTTCTTTTTTTTTCTTTTAAAATTTAATTTTTAATTAATGATTCTTAATATGTATGATTATTAGATTTTTAATATGTTGATTCAAATATAAATTATAATTATAATTAAATAAAATTAAATAACTAAAATAATTTAATTTATTATCAATTCAACTATTGATTTTAAATTATATTTTATGTTATTAAATAATAAATTTTAAAAAATAAAAACATATTATTTTAATATAAAACAACTAATATTATAATATTAAATACTATTATAGAGCACACGGGAGTCCGATAGCTTTTGTATTTTCTTTAAATTAAAAAAAAAAAATATCTATTTGGATTCACTAACCACTATTTGCAGTTGAAATGGAAGGGAGCAGGGACGGAGCTGAAATGATATAATAGGGAGGGCCGAAACTTAAAAAATAATTTATTATTAGAAATTTTATCTATTTAAATTAAAAATATATTATATTATACTATATTTAAACACTAAAAATATAAAAATATAAAATATTTTGCAGGGGCCCGGGCCCCTGCCCGCCTCCCCCTGGTTCCGCCCCTGGAAGGGAGGATCTTTCTTCATTTCACTTTGCTTATTTTTGCAGGAACTAGATCGGGTGCATGTACCCGATCGGAAACAAGTCATGATACCAATATACTTGTAATTTATAAGGTGTTGTAATCACACTAATGTGTAAGTAAAAATGGTGTATCAATATACTTGTAGATATAATTTGTTGGAGAGATGGTCTTGATGATGCCCTTATGACACTCACACACACACACACAGAATTCTTTTTTTTTTTTTATCATGAACATAATTATTGAAAACATGTAAATTCCATAAAAAAAGTTTAAGGCATTACATTTATACTTTTAAATACTCACGTGCCTGATTGTCTATGTTAAATAAGCCTAGAAAATGAAGAAATGGAAAGTGCTAAAAGTTAGGATAAAATATCTTGGACTAAAAATAACTTGCATACTTTTTATTATTATCTTTAAAGATAAGACTAGTCAAACTTTCACTAAACTACAATGGAAGAACTAATGAGATGATTCAAAAAAGGATTGAAGAATTTGAAAACAAATAATTTTTGAAACTATTGCTGATTATAATAGTGAACTAAGAACTATATATGTAAGTGATAGGTGGTGGCAAATAAAAATCCAAGTTAATTATTAAGAATTTTATTGTTTAACCTTTTAATTTTTTGGTTTTTATAGTTGAAAATTTGATTAGGTTTCATTAATTATATTCATTTACTTTCACGTAAGAAATCAAAGGAGAAAAAAGTTTAAGCATATTGGCATTGAACCACCTTTTGTTATAAATTTGATAAAATGTTTAATGATATAATGCTTATTGGACAATATATTTGGACTCCCTCTTTAGAAGTGTTGTTTGATGATGACGATGACAATAACATTCAAAATGCAAGTAATGAAGATAATGTTAATTTAAAGTAAGAAAGTAATGATTCAGATAAGGATAGCATTCTTAATTTAGCATATGATGTTTGTGATATGGTAGTTAAAGTTAATAAGTCAAACATCAATACCACATATAGTAGTGGCAGGAGAAAAAATAGAACATTATAAGGTGCGAGATAGAAAAAAAAGCAGAAGATCCTTTGAAATTGAAGCCTATTTATTTTTACATTGGGTTCAACTAGTTAATAATATTTAGATCAAGAGTGATTTCACCACTAGTAATAGAGAGAAAAACATAGGTGCAACATTGGCGAGGTGAGGAGAAACAAAGATACGTGGGCACCAATAGGGGATCTTGATAAGATGCTTAAATGATTACAAAGAATATATGAGCAAAGTTTAAAGCTTTAAAACAAGAAATGCATCTTGCATTCTTTACTTTGATGTTGGTTCTATATAAAAAATTCTTGCTATGGTATATATGAGATCTTATTTAGCATGTATTTTTTTGCCATCCATTTAGCATTGCAGCTAGATGTTATAGTTGTGTTGAGGAGGTGTGAGCCTCTTCTATCTATATTTAATGTGAGTGTTATTGCTTAAGGTGAATGGGGTAAGAATATAAAGGTCATGTTTGTTTTCTGGAAAGTAGTTTTCGGGAAACCATTTTCCAAACTTTCTTGTGTTTGTTTGCCATTAGAAAAGTTGGTCAACGGAAAACACTTTCCAGTCAAAGAAAAATTTAGCTTGATTTTCAGGAAAGTGTTTTTCTTTAACTGTGTTTGTTTTCCGGAAAGTGGTTTCCGGAAAATCACTTTCCAAATTTTCTTGTGTTTGTTTACCATTAGGAAAGTTGGTCAACGGAAAACACTTTCCATTTAAAGGAAAATTAGGCTTGGTTTTTAGAAAAGTGTTTTCCTGGAAAATTTGGGCGGAAAACACTTTCCGGAAGTTGTGAAAAATTTAGAAATGTCATTATTTACTGATTATATCAAATTTGATCCTCAAACTTTTAATTGTTATATATATATATATATATTTTGTTTTAAATATTTATTTTTCAATTTTATCTCTTAAAATTTTATTTTTATATTAACTTTGGTTCTTATTTTTATAATTGCTATTTGCTTTTTCCTTATCACTTTTTTATTGAAATTTTTTATCTATCACTTATTTTATTTGAAATAATTTATGAAATGTTGATTATTATTATTTTAATTTCTTCATCTTTCATTTTTTTTAATTTTTTAGATTTGATCTTTATTATTTTGATTATTATTTATTTTATTTTAGATAATTTATAAAATTATATTTTTTTTCAATTTCATTCTCATTTAACTTTTTAATTTGTAAGATTTGTTTCTCATTATTTTAATAAACTTGAGAAAAATAAAATATTAATAAGTTATTTTCCAGCTTATTTTCCATAACATAACCAAACACTGGAAAATATTTTCCAACTTATTTTTCATTACACTTCCAAACATCAGAAAATGCTTTCTCGGAATTCACTTTCCTGAAATTCACTTTCCTCAGAATTCACTTTCAAAAGGAAATTATTTTCCAGTAAATAAACGGGGCCAAAGATTAATGTAGTTGAAAATGATTATACAATATCAAGTCTTGTTTCTAGTTGTCTGGTTTATTTTTTATGTCATTGTTAGGATTAACAAATTGTTTATGTGTTTCCTTAGGGATCATTGATGTTGGCTTTTAAAGAATATGTAGCTTAATAATGAGATGTAATGAATTTCAATTCCTGCATGTAAATGAACACTTTGACGTAAAACTTTCAACTCAAAAGAAAAAACTAATGAAGAAAATAGATGGGTTGTGTTTAAAATTTTGAATATAATGCATTCAACTAGACAAGAAAATACATTCATAGTAATACATGATAGACTCGCGCACCTTCTTGAATATTGATCAATTAAGCAAATTGTTTTGTTTACCTGTGATTTTCTACAATTATCCAATCCCTACAATTATTATTTGAATAATTGAATGTTATTTTAATTATTATTATAGTTAATCTTTATTGGTGAAATTACTTATAAGGTCCTCACTTGTTGTTTTAGATAAAAATTATTTAGTTGATGTTAGATATTTAGATGTTTAAAGATTTTTAGGTCAATATAAAGGTGATATATATCACTTGCTTGATTTTTAACATCAAGGACAACCAAGAAGTCGGGAAAAAATATTCAATCATGTACACTCATCACTACACAATGTGATAGAACAATCATTTAAAGTATGAAAAAAAAGATTGAGAATTTTGCAAAACATGTTGGCTTATCCGTACAAAAACACAAGTTTAGATTATAATGACATCAATGACATTACATAACTATATTAGATACATGTCGCAATAAAATATGACATTTACATAATTTGATCACTATCCTAATTTTGTTTCTGGTGATTTCTTAACCGATGTCATTCCACGTTCATGAAGCCAAGAATACTAGAGGTTTTCTTAAATGAATTATGTTGTGGGATTGCAACTAGTTTAATGGGATGATAAATGTAAAGCCTTAATGTCATATTGTTGTATTTATAATGTATTAATAATCTAATGCACAATAATGTAATTCGAGATTATAAAATTACCGCATGTTTTTTTTTATGATTTTATTATCAAAATCACTTTAAAAAATAGTTTTAACCAAACATATTTGAACTTCGTTTTATCTAACAACAATTTCAATTATATTTTTAAAAAGACACATATTTTAATCTAGTCAACCACAACTAAAAGTAATTTTCTTGATTTCAAACCACAGCCGTGAAAACTATCATAATACCAAACACATTTTAAACTAAATGTGTATTTGATATTGTGATGTAAGATGTTTTTCAAATGAAAATGTATTAAAATGATATTTTTTTTATTTTATTTTTTATTTTATTTTTTATACTAGTACATCAAAAAACAATGATAAAATATCAATATGATATTTTTTTTTCAAATAAAAAATAATTTAAAAAATAAATTATAATGCAAAAACAAACATTCACAACCAAACTTGTAAAGAAAAACATGTTGTATACCTCCAAACAATTGCAGTACACGTACGAATTGTTCATCGCCTTTATTCATAGCTCAATAGGAATTAATCGTCGTTTCATTGTTTGAAGTTTTCAACCAGTTTAGAAAGAGCAATCAAGTTCATCAACCAGCTTTGTCCATTTTACAAGAAAATCAACAGATTATTTACTCTGATTCAATGCCCACACAACAGTCTATAATTGTTTCGTCCCAACCACACATACAATTGAATTATCAAATCTCTAGAGCGTTTACTAATATTATCGTGACTCAATAATAGGTCAAGACTAAAAAATTATTCTTTAGGCGTGTACGATGGTTTAAGTTGACTAGAGATGGCTGGCTATTGGCTAGCACTTGGAGTCAAAAGTAAACTTTGAACCCTCGGTCACGACACACCAGGCATGACCGCGCAGCCCTCTTTCTTTTGCTTTCGCTTTGCTTTATGGCGTGCTTAGCGATTCACCATCACACGGAACCCCCTAAAAAGTCCTGTTAACTCCCAAATACTACGGCGTTTCAGTGTTGTTGTGGGCTCCACTTCTTGCACAGTTGGGTCCCCCTATATGTTACAAATTATTGTGGTGGGCCCTTCCTTCCCGCAGCTTCGAGGGGTTTCGATTTGTGGGTCCCTCCCTACTGCTCTAGTGGCCGGCCAAGTGGTCTAAGCTTACACGTCGTTTATTTTTATCGCCTTTGTTACATTGTTTCACCAATAAGTATCTATTCTTCCACGTAGTTTGTACGTCAGAATTTGAAAATTATATTCTTTTTTTTTTTAAAAAAAAAAAGGGGAAATAATAAGGGTAAAGATCACATAATTTCCTATAGTTTTCTCACTATTTCACTACATGCAATTAATCCGATCTTACATTTACAAGGACTTTTTTATTATTTTTATTATAGCTATTGTCGACAGCTATCGTCACAAATATGAATTACATCGCCACCTTATTCGTAGCATAGGACAATGGATTTAGGGTATTCTAAAAACAAAATAAAAATTGTTATGATTTTGGACTAAGTCATTTTTTTTGTGTGTGTGTTTTACTTTTCAGTTCTCTATCATGTATTTGAAGTGAGTTAAGCTTA
The DNA here is from genome assembly GCA_033617975.1 of Populus alba x Populus glandulosa. Taxonomy (NCBI): domain Eukaryota; kingdom Viridiplantae; phylum Streptophyta; class Magnoliopsida; order Malpighiales; family Salicaceae; genus Populus; species Populus alba x Populus glandulosa. The sequence goes on along the minus strand of CM066145.1, from coordinate 13,723,304 downwards.
ATTCTATCTAATTAGACGAGAAAAGAACTCAATTACAAGAAGAAAAAAACTTGAGATGTTTCACTATTTATATAAGCAATGAAGCATTCAGGGAAAAACCCCAAATATTTTAGTATATATGTAAATTGTTTTGTACCAGTCAAGCTCTTCTTATATTTCTAGTTATTTTTGTCAAAAAATAAGAGATTTTTCTAATATAATTTTTTAAGTTATATATATAAAAAACTATTATATTGTGTTTTAATAATATAATTTTACCTTTTAAAAAATATTTGAATTGAATATTTTACATCAATTGATCTTAAATGTTAAATTATTTTATATTGATTAATTTTTTTATAAAATATTTCACAAGAAACAAATATAAAAAAAACTTAGAAACATATATTTTTGTAGAATATTCTATACTATTCTATCACCTTCTTAAAATTAATTAAAAAGAGATAAAACCCCTTGGAAAAACACTGTAGCTCAACACTCATTTACACTATTAACTGGAATAGTGTAATGATGCAAAACAAAACTTAATACTAGTTATCAAGGGTATTAAAATCTTTTCACATGACCCATTTGTCATTACCAAATTAACTAGGGAAAAATAAATATTTTTTCTTCTTGATTGCAAAGTAAAATGACCAAAATACTCTTGGAAATAAAAAAATGAAACCTGACATCCATGGGTATTTTTGTATTTTAACCATGGTTTTCTTTTGTTATTATAATTTCAACCGAGGGTCAATTTGATATTTGACTAAGTATATAAAAAAAAATGCACAGTTAAACTACAAAAATATCCTTAAAAAAAAAATTAAACATATAGTCAAAGGGATTTTTAGTCTTTTCACAATGATTCTTTTCGTAATTATTAATTCATCTCAAGGAAAATGTGGTATTTAACTAAATAAAAAAACAAAAATGGACAAGCATGTGTGATGCACTCACAAGCGCATGGGAGGTGTCTGCTCCTTTTAAGCGAGGTGTGCGGCACCTCCTAGTATCTAAAAATACCCTTTTGTCATGTTATTAGAAGCGTCATAGTGTCTTTTTGCTTTTGAAGTGGTGCATGTTGGTGTTGGTGATCTGGTTTGTTGTCGATGAGCTTTTTTTTCACTTCCTTTCTTTCTCATCCTCGAAAATTATGCTTGGACCTTTCAGTTATTGGTATTTCAACTTTAATCCTTGTTATTTTGATTATTAATTTTTGTTCTTTACTTTTCTATACAAATTTTATTTGTTTTTAATTTTATCATTTTGTTATATATATATATATATATATATATATATAGACACACACACACACATTCAACTTAGACTTCATTCTTTTGATTTGTTTTAGTTCCTTTCGCTAAATTGATTATTTTTTTCAGTTTCATCCTTCAATGAAATATAAAATTTATTTTGATCCTTGTTATTTTAATTACTATTTTCTTAATCCTTTTGTATAATTGGAATTATTTTTAAAATTTCATCCTTTAATTATTAATTTTTCAAATATGGTGCTTCGAGTCAAATGACCGGTGTCACGGGTTAGAAAAATTAACATTTTTTTTTAAAAAAGAAAAGCTTTAAAACTCTCTGTATGTTTTTTATTGGGCTATTCCAAACTTATGATTTGGGTTACGGGTTTGTCGGGATATCCTAAGCTGGCTCGACCATGATTACTAGAGTTATAGGTTTATCATGCTAACTCGAGGTGACCATGACCTACTTTTTTTATGTTATTTTTACCCCATTGTATTCTTTTGTATTTAATGGATTCTGAATTGAGATACATCATTCCACCCTTTTTGAAAAACAAAATTCCCCAAGTTTTCCTAATTTATTTCCTTTGGAAATTTGATCCATCTACTATTTTTTTTTTGTCTAAGAAGAAGAGCTTATTTGTTTTTATGTTTCAAAAATGCTTTTGAAAAAAAATCAAAAAAATTTTAATTTTTAAATTTGCTTCAAAATATTTTTGGTGTTTTCAAAATCATTTTGATGTGCTAATATCAAAAATAAATTTTTTAAAATATAAAAATATTATTTTGATATATTTCCAAGCAAAAAACACTTTTGATACAAGTTGTGCCATAGACCTAAGATTTATATTTGTATCATTCATAGTTCAAGAGTTGAGATAAAAATTAGCATTTAAAGTCTCTTATCAAACCATAACTTTCAGAACACCAATAAGCCATGATTGAATTTTGATGCAAGTTGAAATTCGTAAAATTTTCAAGAAAAATAAAAATAAAAACATGAACTGGATAACAAACATACTAAAATTGATAGGTGATGTCCTGTGACCCCTCTCATATTTTTTTTATTCACCGTTAGTGATGACTTTTTTGTCATTCACATGAAAATTTACTTGTCTTTAAACCATGGGTATTTTTATCTTTTTCATATGGTTCCTTAGGTATTATAGATTTGTTTGAGGGTATTTTGGTTGATTCAATATATTTGTGTACATTAAAATAAATAAAATGCCCTCAAGTGTAAGAAAATAAAGGGTTCTATACAGGGCTATTTTGATATTTTTGTTTTTTTTATACACATTAGAACTATCCATATAGTCTTTGATACAAGAAATTTAACTCATTAGGGTCAAGGGTATTATAGTCTTTTAGCCATGATTTTTTTTTTTGTTAATTGTTAGTTTGGTCAAGGGTAGTTACATAATTCATCATTAAAATCATATTTTTAATTTGAAAAAGTTGTTGGTGTGTTGGAGCCACTTGCACACTTTAGGCCGCACATGTGACGGCTCCATGTGCTACAAGATGAGCTTTCATCAGTATAATGCTAAATATTAATATAATTTTTTTTTTAATATTTACAAATTAAATGTTATTATATTTGTTTGAGATTGTGATAATATTATAAAAAACATACTAAAATAATTTATGAATATAAATTCAAAATTATAAAAATATTAAATTATAAAATTAAAATAAATTGATGAAAACTAAAAAAAAAAAAAATTGCAAAAATAAAAGCCATGCCAGTAGTGAAAGAGATGAGTTGACACCTAACTCATTTAAGTGTGTGTGTGTGGCGATGGGATTTATTGCCGACCCTTAATAAAACTAGCATATAAAATATCAATTATTTAATATATTTAATCAATATCATTGTGTTTTCATTTGAATGATGAATTTTTATCCATCTTATCAACTTAATCTAATATAAAATGAAGTTTCGCCCAAGAAGTTAGAGTTCAACTAGTATTAGTGTCATTTTTATCTTAAAAGATCTCAAGTCCAAACCTCTTTATATATACATAAAAGCTTTTAAAAATGTTTTTAGATGATATCTAAAGGATACGTTTAAGACACTCGTTGGCTTTTGCCTTTCTTTTATGTTTATATATTTTCTTTCATTTTCTTAATATTGTTTTCAAATTTGTTGCTACGACTTGCACAATTAGTATTATCCCAAAACTCTATTAAAGGCGTGTTTGAAAATTCAAGGCACGCAATCAAGTTAGTGCAGAAAAGGACGGAAGACAAATTGCAACAAAAATGATTATGATGTTACATTAAATAACAATTATAGAAATGGATAATAGAGGTTGATGATTAAGTAAAAATCTAAAAGAAATAGGGTTTTAAGTATAGAGTTCACAACGTCAATGTATATATAAAATACTGTAGATTTATTGTGTATTTTTTAAAAAAAAAATTTTGTTCATAAAATTTAATTTTGGATTATTTAATCCTAGTTGAAGGCCAATTACTTTTAATTTCTTAGTAAATAGTAGAATTAGAAGAACAAATACTAGAATAAAAAAAGGCACAAAAACAAGGGTGGCGCGTTCGAAGTTTCGAGAAAGATACACTTTGATCTTTGCATTTTAAAAATAACACAAATTATACTTTTTTAATACCTCAATATTTTTCATATTAAATTTTGGTATAAAAATTTATTTTTGTTATTTTTTAATTCATGGTTGAGAGAGGAGAGAGATATGTCGCTGGATTCAGCGATAGAAAGACAAATATATCGTTAACACCAATTTAGACCACAAAAACAGTCAATATTTGTGTCAAATGATTTAATTTGATGAGAAGAGAGGTGTTTTCTTACCTTTAAAATTCATGAAAACACATATATGAGCCGGGGTTGATTTTTGATTTTGGGTTAATTTAGGTTTTTGAAATGGTTTTCTTAGGCTAGGAATAGGTTTATCACGGTCTCTAAAGTATTTTCTAGATGTTTTGGGGTAAAAAATATGTTGAAAATAGGTTTTGGATAAAAACACTTTGAACATTAATTTTCCGGCCACCACAACAGTCGAAATCAAGGAAAACTTAGGCCTTGACAAATGGTCTGGCTTGCCAGGTCTAGTAACGCCTGACTTTTGTTTTCAAAAATTTAATTCTTCTTTTTAGATGTTATTTTTCAGATTTTTTTTTATATAATTAGATTAATACTTCTTATCCCTTTTTATCTGTTTAAAGAGCCTTTTTTTAATTGATAATTATTTTTTTCTTATGCATTTAATTGTTTAAAAGGTTTTTCTGATCTATCTATAATTTTTAATATATATTTTGTATAGATGAACTTTATTTTAAGAGGTTTTCCTGGTTTATCTAATATATGCAGCCTTGCATAATATTTATTTTATTTTATTTTATTCAATCAATTAAATTGTGTGTCTATTTCCATTATCGTTTGATTGAATAAAAAAATGAGCAAACACAGCCAGATAAATGTCCTTTATTGTGAGATTATATATTTTGATCTATATTTGTTTTTTGATTTTTTCAGTTTTATTTTTAAGTTATTGTTTATGGTTTTTTTTTCATTTATTAACACACAAAGTTCTAGATTTATTTGATTATATGTATGAATATGTCTTTTTATTTTCATTTATATTTTTTTTAACTACAATAACAAAAAAGCCTATATATAAAATGATTTTTAGAAAACAAATCTTACATGCGGTGAAGTGTGGGCCAAGTATCTAGCTGAGAATGATAATAAATACCACATATCAAGGTTTATATATATATATATAGACACACACACCTTATCCATTATTCATTATTTACAAGATTTAGATATTCATATTTGATCTAGCGAATTTCAAGTATCTATATGGATATATATTGTACAATTATTATTTATTATTCTCCAAAAAATAAAATAGTAATACAAATATATTTGAGATGTGTGTGTATATATTAAATAATAAAACAATAAAATTACACACACAAATATATATATCTATATTTTATTGGGTTAAAAAAATATAAATGTCTGATATATGCATAGACACACCTATATAATAAAAATATATATCTTAAATTAAATTTGAGTCGAATTTAGCAATATCTATATTATATTTATTAACTTCTATATAATATAATTATCCAAAAAAAAAAACTCAATCATTCATGTTCAACAAATATATTATGATGTTACGTGAAAAAAATAAAGATAGAAAATGATATCATGATGGGAGAGAAAGAAATTGACAACAAGTGTGGCTTGTATACATTGCCACGAGGATCAAGCAAAGTTGTTTCAATCTTATTGGCCTCATTATCTCTTTCCTTTTCAAAATTACGTGTAACTTCAAATTCGGCAAAAAACATTTGTCGCTCCGCTTTAGCTCGGCCGGCCAATTGACAAGATGTTCTTTAACTTTCTGTTTGAAAATAACATTTCTTTTCTTTTTCCTTTTCTTTTATTCCCTTTATATCAATTGCTATACAAATCATAATATTCTGTTTTTAGTGTCATAACATCTCAATTAAAAACTTAAATGGTTAAATAAAATACAATGAATAGTTATATATTATTCTCTCAAATAACATTTGAAATAAAATATCTTGGATCTTGAAACTTGTAATCTACCACTATCTTTATATTTAATTTTGTTTTATTTCATTACAAAGAATGAGGATGGCATATCAATTCAAATAAAAGACTTTGAGTTTAAAACATGTAAAATCCACCAATACTTTATACTTAAAATTTATTAATTTAATTAGATAAAATAGAATAATAAAATTCCAACTCTTAACTTTTTTATTATTAAATCTTTGTTAACATGTTAAAGAATCATATTAATGTTTTTTTTTAATTAATTAGAGAGAATAAGGATTATACATCCCTTCAAATAAAATTATTTTAGACATTAAACCTGTAAAAACTCACCCCTATTTTCTACTTAATTTTATTAATTTAATTAAAAATATGAGATTTAAACCCTTAATCACTTGATTATTACATCTTTGTTACTATATTAAAAAATTATATTAATTAAAAATATATATATATATGAACTATGCAAAGAGTGGTTTTCTGTTTGTATTTGTGTTTTTATGTGTGTTGGGGGGGTAACGTAAAAAATAACAGTGAAATAACGAAAAACTATTTAAAATTGTTATTAAGCTTAGTTCAATAAGTCAAACTTAAAAAAATTCTCCATACAACTTTGTTTGTTTTGAAACAATTTTTATATAACAATATGTAAAAAAGAAACACTCAATATGCTAAATAATTAGGTTCAATAACATAATTTAGTTATAAAAAAACATGAAAAAAACACATGCCAAAGCTATTTTTAGCAATTATAAATTATCTTTTATTACAATATAATATCCCAAAACATTTTTAAAAACTAAAAGAAAAACAATTAAGCAAACGTTGGATAGTAGAGTTCAAACATGCATAAACAGAGTTAATCAAATCTCAAACTTATCAATTTAACCAATTAGACAAATTAGACAAAGAGAAACTATTGATTCCCTTATGCCCATCTTTACTTTAAACAAGAATATTTAAAAAAAAAAAAAAAACTTTGATTCCAACTATTACTTAGTAGCTAGAAAATTAGGACAAATTTATTTTACTCAAAAACCCCATTTATCAACCTATTCTCACCTAATAAATACTTTTGTAACATTAATAAATAAATTATTAACCCAAAACCCTTAAAAATAGTCCAAAAACACTAAATCAAATAGGGTTAAAAGTTTTTTAAGACTTTAATTTATTTTTTTTATGCAATATTAATGTTTAAAATAGTCATTATCAAACTTTTCTTATCGAATAAAACTCATTAACACTACGATTAATTTTTTTAGTGATCGTATTAGGTGAAAGTCTTTCAAATCCAAGGACAGGAGAAAAAACAAAAAGAAAACTTCTGGACCAAAATTAAATTCACAAAAACTATAGGCATCTAAAGGAAGGAGAAATAAAGTAGGACTAAAATAATCTTTCCCCCTAAATTTTAGATTGGACATTATGTTTCTCTATATGGTATGCTCCCCTCTTTTTATTAATCTGATTAATCCTTAATAAATTTTGACAGATCAGTTTTCAATTTTATCATTGAAAATTACGATTAAAAAAATAAATTGAAGAACAAAATAATTGTTCGGTGGAGCTACCGTGAAAAACTCAGCCTTTTAGAGTGTGTTTGTTTTTGTATTCAAAAGCGTTTTTGAAATATTTTGAATATTGTTTTGATACAATTTAGTACTTTTATGATTTTGGATCATTTTGATGTCAAAAATAACTTTTAAAAAATAAAAAAAAATATTATTTTTATATATTTCTAAATAAAAATTACTTTAAAAAGCAATCACTACCATAATATAAAACACTACCTTAGTATATTTAAAGCAATTTAAGGATCTTAGTTAAAGGGTGGTTTCAAAGTAGGTGTAAAATTTTAGACAACATCGACACCTTAAAAAGGACAATATTAATTTTCTTTTACTGTTAGTCTAGGTCACAAATACCTCTTGCATACATAAAGCTTGTCGTTGTCTTGTTTTCCCCTAGATAGTTAAAAAAATACTCAACATCCATTACAATGTCAAACATATAATTGTTGAATACCCCTATTATTTAAGTGTTGATCTGAAATCTTTGAAACCATGTTATATGTAGACCTAATTGTTCAATGTCAAACATAATTTTCAATCATACTAGGTTGAATATATATTATCCAAACCGAGATTACAAGATTCATTACTTCTAAAATATTTATTATTTTTAGAATTGAGATTCCCATTTCATAAACCTCTAAAAGATCTCAATAAAATCAACAATAATAATGAATCTTCAAAGCTCGCATGATGCCCACATCATAAGGTTAAACTTTGATGTTGTGTTGGGTAGCAAGAAAAATTACTCAAATAATTTTAAAACCTTTTCATAAGTTTTGGACGATTGAGACAATTATTAAAAATCAAGAGAACTTTTCTATCATTCATTTTCATCCATGCTAATTGTTTGGCATGATACTCAATGTTTATATTGCTCAAGTTCACATTTTTAAAGCATTTTGGTTTAGCATACTTGAACCATAAAGAAATTCCACCATTTTTACAGGGAATAACAATTGTAAATCATTTTTTTTTGTCTTATTTCTTACTTTTAAGTTGTTCTGTTATAAGAAAATAATCTGGTTATAGCTTATAAAATAATCTTGTTTCATCCGGATTGAAAATATATATGAAAAATCAATCTAGTTTCTCTTTTATATAGACAACAAATTTGTTTTTATGAGCTCTATAACAATTAATTTGCTTTCTCCAAAACAACGATGCATCTTTAATGCCATGACTTGATTTGAAGCATTTATGATAAATTTGAGGAAAAAAATGGATTTTTGGCGTCCCTACAAGGTACATCATTTTTACATAAGCTCTTTTGCCTTCTCCGTGATTAAATTTTTGATTATATTCACACATTTTTCATATTGAATAAACCACTTATAGAAAGCCTTCTATAACTTTGAAATTTTTGTGATTTTGTGTCAGTTGGCATCACCTTTTTCAATATTTTCTAATAGACACTTTGATGACCTTTTGATCTTATTTGACTTTGTTGGTTTGCTCACTTGCAAGTTAAATTTTTTTTATACTCTTTGTTTTAATTTCTTTTGAGTGCAAGTTGGATTTTCCATGCACTCATGCAATACTTTACACATTTCATTCGTCATTGTGTGCTTTTTTTATATATAAATATTGTTGGTTGACTTAATGTTAATGATAATTCATAATACAATAATTATGTAAATAATAAGCTAATTTTTTATTAATTAATATATCAATAAATAATTTATTGATTAATTAATAAATTTCCATGGTCCCAAGGATACTAATCTATAGAGGTTTGACCCTGTGGGTGTGGGTGTTATATATTTAGATTGTTTCCTATGAATCATAAACATGGAATCAAAAGAGTAACATATAAATTTATTTGAATTAATAAGAGTTAATTTCTAGCAGTTATTTTTTTATATAGTTTAAAGAAATTAAAGATAGAATTTAATTTTAAAAAAATGTACAGGAACTAATAAGAAAAAAATGATTAGATGAAACATTAATCCTAATGGACTTTACTTTTAATTTGAACTCAAATATATCTATTAAGCCTGTCATAATCAATTTTTTTAACGAGCAAAATTCTCCACAGAATCTGGAAAGGACGGTAAAGTAAATCAGTTCCGTAAAGCAAAGCCTTGTTCAATGTTAGTGCATGGTTGCTCATTTGTAAGAATACCCAATGTCATATTCATTAATTTACCTATAAAAGTATAGATAGAGTTGCAAGTTAATTTTACGATCAAATCTAATTAGCAAGTTAATTTTAGAATAAAAGACACTCGAATTCTTGTGCTTGGAATTTTCGACAAGTCAGCAGAAAGCCCATGTGTATGTGCTTTTCCCCTCTTTCGAGTATTTCGTTGATTGATTAGACTATTAGACTTGTTAAGGATATCAAGCATTTCTGATAATACAAGTGTGGTTGTTTTTAAAATAATATTTTGTATTAAAATATATATTAATAATTTTTTTATTATTTTTTAAAAATTATTTTTAATATAAGCACATCAAAATAATTTAAAAACACTAAAAATATATTAATTTAAAATTAATAAAAAAAATAATTTTTTTTAAAAATATTTTTAAAACATAAAAATAAACAATCCAGATAACAGGGAGTGAGTTTGCTGTCCAATGTTTCAATCCACATGATAAATTAACCAGTCCAATGATTAATAAAGGCACGTTACCGATCCATGCACGCAACTTCTTATAACTTGTTGCAGCAAGAAACCATGAAAAAACTCAGAAAAGTCCCTCAAGAAGCAAGTATTTTAGGAGTGCCGGAGAAGATGGTGCTGCCCGGGACCTCAGGGCCCAAACTCAAGTGATATCGAGGCCTAGCTGGTTATATTGTTAATTAGTAAAACGAGCTATATAGCATTGATATCTTCCTCCTTTCAAAGATTTCGAGTTGGAATATTTCTTTTATAACAAAAACAAATTGTTTTCAGAATCTATTTTTATGTTAAAAACAAAGGTTAATCAGAATTTATCCACTCCATGCTTGAGATTTCTTTAAAAAAAAAAACAAGAAGCAGAAAATAATAAAAAAACAATTAAAAATAAAAAACAAACAAACACCAGAGAGAAGGTCGTTAAATGCAATGTGGTAAGTCAGAAATCAATGTTTAAAAAATAGAAAATCGTTTCTAAAGACTGGGCTGTCATTTAGACTTGCAGCTCCGTAGATAAAGATAAAGAAGAGTTTGGCGTGTTTTGGTCCATAGGCCTAGGCCCATTTCATTAAGTAAGCTTAATTTCTCAATAGGGTTATATTTGGATTTGGAATATAAGCATAAGGGCCCCAATACTTCGGCCTGTAAAATCACCAGTAATAGGCTTTTCATATCCAAACTCCTACTTTCTCTTGAATTATCATGTATGTTTTCATTGTTGTTTTCTTAAAATACATGTACACAGTGGATAAAATAAATTTAATATTTTTAGGAGTTCTAGAGATCTTGTAAGAGGAATTTAGAGTTATTTAGGGTTTATATAAAATTTACTAGAAGATTATATATTCTTTTTAATATTGAATAATTGTTTTAAGGTTAAATTGTTGTGAATCATAAGTTCTCAAAGTGTTTGGTCTTTGACAATAATTCACACAAATCATGAGTAATAAATTTTCTAAACTCATTTAAGAGAGAGGAATCGTTATACCTTGAAATGCTAACTCTTTTCTTTTGTGTTTTTCAAGTGTTTTATAATTTAAGTAGTTTTTCTTTCTATATAGAACTCAAGCATTCTATTTATAAGGAAATCTAAAACTCTATAAATGAAAAAAATATTAATTTTTTTCCTGAATAATATCACATATATTATTTCAGAATAATTTTAAAAATTTATTCAATTAAGTCCCTACTTGATTTTTTTTTTCTAGGTTTAGAATTGTAATCCCTTATATTAATTACATTCTGGTCCTCATTTTCTAAAACTTACTTACAATTAAGTCACTTGATTAATCATTCCAGTTTATTTTTTAACCAATGATGCTTGTGTCCGTGGCTTATTAGGTTTTCTAATAAGTTAACCCAAATATAAATCACAATCCTAAATAAAATGGGATTAAATAAATTAATTTACTATCAAGTCAATAATTGATTGATTTATATTTGAAGATCAAGTACAATGTCTAATAACGTGTTATGATCACCTAAAAATTTGAAAATTAATAAGTGGTTTGACTTAGCATTTCAGTGGCTAGTTTCTTGATTTAGTTATTATCCATTCATCAATGATACTCCAATTTAAACATTATAGTATGAAGTATGTCTATTCTGTCAAATCATATTTATTCTCAACACTTTAATTATTAATTCTTTAAATAAAATTTAAAATTCTTTTCAATCATCACTATTACCCTTGATTAAGAAATATAGCAAAATAAAAGCATTTTTTATTTTATTTTTACCAATTTTTTAGTACTGTCAGTAGCTTGTTGAGTTGGTATTTTTTTTTTTAAGATATTCAATCTCGGCATTGCTAGTGAGTATTTCTTTCAAAACCCTCTTTGGCTCTAGGTCTCCGTTAGCTGATATTGTCAATAAACTGCAGAGCTTTAGCATCTTTTTCGAGAAACATTTTAAGACTTATCAGGAATTTGATGTGAATCTCTAAAAAAATAAAATTTTCTTCATTTTGAAATTAAAAAAAAAACCTGACATTAATAGCAAAAAATAAAAAATTTCATCAATTTAGAAAAAATTTGATATTAATCCCAAAAAATAAAAGATTCTAAAAATAAAAGATTTCATCAAACTTTTTACGTTAATCTTTAAAAATAAAAGATTGTAACAATTTTAAAATTTTAAACAGTTTTTTATGCTAATATCTATAATAAAAGATTTTGTTGATTTAGAAGAAAAAATTGATATTAATCCTTAAAAATAAAAGGTTTTGTTGATTTTAGAGTTTTATCAAAAACATTTACACTAAATCTCTAAAAATAGAAGATTTTGATGTTTATACCTAAAAATAGAAACTTTTATCAATTTTGAAATTTTAACAAAACTTTTAACATTAGTTTCTAAAAATAAAAGATTTTTTTGATTAATGGAAATTTTAATGTTAATCAAAATAAAAAAACTACATCAATATTAAAAAAGGTCATGCCTGGCCTAAAAAGAAGAGCCTAGCTGTGCTTGGTCTTGTAATATCAAGCCTGTGCGCCTAATCTTTCTTTAAATGGGTAGAAATGTGATTTTTTATTTAACTTAAAGGATGAAGTGTCATCACGAAGTGTTATCATCTAGTTCAAATTTCGATCACCTCTAGATAAAACTCTAAATCATCTCATCAGAACTTCACTGCGCACGAGGAGCTCCTTAACACCAATATTAATATTTTTTGTGGATAGAATATGATAAGTCAACAACTTTCTTTTTTCCCCTCTTTTCTAATAATTTTCTCTTTTTTTTCAAAACTTAGGTACTAAAAACATGATAAAAATAAAATTTAAGACCAAAATATAAAATTTAGAAATTGCAGGGACAAAATGTCACAGACTAAAACTTTAGGAATCAAAATAAAGTATTTCTAGCCATTTTAAAAGTGGATTCTAATTATTTGTTAATTTTAGTCCTTTGATCTTTTAATTTTTTTAACGCTAACCTTAAATTTTATTTTATAGAATTAATTTTTTATTCTCTTATGATATTTTTCGTATGTGAGTTTATAAAGAAAGAAAAAAGAAGTAAACTCGAGAATATAAAACGATGGCAACGTAAGTTGAGAAGATGAGATTAAAAAACAAAAAAGTTCGGTGAAAGAAAAATAATGTTTATACTGTTTTGTGTCTGATGATACAAAGGCTGCAATATAAGTATATTATGGAATGTCGGCTATGTTATGTAAAAATATATAAACTTTATGACAAATTTAAAAGATATGCATATCTCGGACACTACAAAGGGGGGGGGGTCAAAGCATAAGTGCATCAGTTCGTTCACGTGTGAACTTGTTAGAGGAACTAAAATAACAAACATTTGATGGTATTGTTTTGACTATTAGTTATTACAAGCCTTGTTGGTCGACAATTCCTGTAAAATACTAATTAGTAAGAAGCACTGCTTAGGAAAAAAAAACAATAATAAAAAAAAATCTCAAACCAAACACAGTCAACATAATATCCCAGCAATCGCTCTCTAATATTAAAAATACAAGTAAAATAAAACAAATAATTTAGTCAATTGGGTCCCACATCTCTCTGTTCATCTATGACTCGACTAGAGTCCCCTTCCATACACGGACGAGACTACCTGTTCCCCTTACGACAAATACACCCTTACATGTTTTAATTCGTGTGAGCTGGCATATCCGTAATTAAATTAAAATATGATGGTGATTTCATCACCTAACACCCCCCCAACCCGACCCCGCGGTGAAGAGTGTAGAGGCCACTCCTTATTTATGGTATTCTAGTAAATTACTCTCTTAGTAAAGGACATTTATTATCCTCTCCAAAACGCTCCGTCTGACACTGGCATTCTAATCGGCTCTGTTTGAATGATTGATTAATTATTTAATTAGTTATACCGTAGTTAAGTTTTGACTCGAGATACTTAATCATGGTCGAGTCATTTTATAAATCCTGAGAGGCAAATCCTGAAGCCAGAACAGAAACTGAAACAACAAGCTGCGTAGAGAGAGAAACAAAAGCAAAACAATTTCTTTTGGAGAGGGAGAAATAGGGAACTTACACCACAATGGCACTTTACGTCGATGAAGAAGAGATATGGAAATGTCCAAAGCACCCTTTCAAGCGTCGCCGAACCGGTATCTGCCACGTGTGCCTCCGCGAACGCCTCTCCTCTCTCTGCCCTGACTGCGCTAACGCGCGCCCCTGCGCTTGCTACGCCACCACCGCATCCTCCTCCTCCGGCTACTCTCCATCGTCCTCCTCTTTCCACCGCTTCTCCTCCGCAGCTGGAGTCGGAAGCGTCGGCCGCGTCTCCAATTTAATAGGCAGCGAGCCTTCTTTTCGCCGCTCTCGATCAGTAGCTGTTCCGTTTTTCCGGTCAAAGCCCTCCGCTGACCAGAGCTATAACAGTCACAAGACGTCGTCGTCGTTTTGGTCATTATTCAAGGGACGTGGCAACAGGAGCATGACAGAGGAGGTTGATAGACGACACGTGGTCATTTTAAGGGAGGGGGAGGATGAATCGGCGAGAAAGGTAAATGAAGATGAGGAGAGGAGGAAGATGATGAGGAAGTCAAGATCGGTGGCGGTGACGTCAGATTCAAGAGGGAGTGACGTGATGAGATCGTCGAAGGGAGGGAAGGGATGGTTCGCTAGTCCGATTAAGATTTTTAAGCAATCAATATCGAGAGGAATTTTGGTGCATGAAAGGTCGCCTTTGTACAGGGGTTGATTTTGTTTTCTTGTATAGCAGTAAAAATAAAAATAACTACTAGTCTTAAACTGCCATACAGTAACACACGTGCTGCTTCTTCGGCAGACATGATGACACTATGTTTTATCGCGTAATTTTTGCAATTTATGCATTGGGAAGAGAGATTATTACTATGTGACCAATCAAATCTCTTAATTTAATCCTCTTTTTCCAGCTTTTGTAATTTTATAGGTTCACTGTGTGCATGTGGCAGTTATAGTTGGCTGTGTGATCGGGGTGCAATCAGGTGAGAATCTTCGAGCGTTCAGTTAAAAGAAAGCAAATGATTAGTACTTTGGTCCCACTAAACATGTGGTTTCAAGTTAAACAATTTGGGAGTTATTTTGTGACCATATATTAGTGCATGCCGCAAGGATTTGGTACTTGTTTTTAGGCGATGAATTTCGGCTGGTAGAGAAGGAGGCTAGGCTAGGCTGTCCGGCTAGAATGGATGATGCTGTGTTGTAGATTACAAGGACAACACGGCATAAAATAAATTTTAAAAATATTATTTTAATATATTCTTAATTAAAAAATATTTTTACAAAAGCATCCAATAAGCACATGTGACAAAGAAACAGGGCTAGGTTGCAAAAAATGAAGTTTTTTTTAAAGAAAAAGAAAAAGAAAAAAGAAAGGGGATTGGATTTGTTTTCACATTTCTGTCAGTACCGTAATAAAATAATTTAATTATAAAATAAAATAATTTAGTTGCATTAAAGCTTAATTGTTAAATTATTTTCTTTTTTTAATTTAGGCGTGCCTTTAGTTTTAACACTTGGGCTTATTTAAAGATTTTGAGCTGGTTTTACAAGTCTCCCAAACTACAGATATTGATGGTTTTAGCGAGAGGTTTTAAATTCCAAGCAATTTTCGACCTCCTTAGGTGGTCAGAGAAGGATTTGCGTGTTTTTTTTTCTTAAAGAAAGATCTTTCTAGCTCAATAGCAGATAGTCCTTGTTTTCATATAAATTCCAAAAGTAGAATTTGTTACTTGTTCCTGGTGTGCATATTGATTTGTTTGGTTTGTTAAGCTAATGGTATAAAGCACAAAACCTTGGAATTTTGTTTATGGTTTATAAGAGAAATCTACAGTGGAATAAAGCTAGATGTTAGTATTTGTTGTGATATTATTGTTCTTTGTGTGTTGGGTTAGGTCATGTATAGAAAAGCTATTACCTGATTTTTGTTAGAAATGAATAAATGCACTCAAACATAAAATATAAACTATTGATTGAGATTTTAAATGAATATTCTTAGTTATATAGTTATATTGCTTCAATGGAGATGAATGATATAAGATCAAAACAAAACAATATTGTATCATTAAGCAATAGTATTTTTGATCCTTTGGTTCATTTAGATATCTATCATGAAAAGACACCCGATATATCATCTAACGATATTGGCTCATCGACCACCAGATATGGATCTAGGATCCCATCTGTTAAGGATCTATATTCTAATAAGTTAATTGTGGAATGGAAATTGAATTTAAGTATGTTAAAAAAAAATCTTCTAAATTTTTTTAAAAATAAAATAAAATTAATGTTATTGTTTTTATATAGCTTGGAGTGAATTTTTTTATTTTCAAGTTCATAAATGTGGAATTTGTGAGAACAATAACATTGACGATAAAAAGATCAATGGAGGTGTTTTTTTGTCAATAGAGCCAACTTAAAAATCATATATAATATAGGCATGTGATTAAGACTTGACGAAGAAAGTTCAAGGTTAGTACATAATCAATACTTTAAATGAAAAAAATATGTTTTTAAAATTAGGAAATTATTATTATTTTGTGAAAATGATTTAAAAAAAAATTGATGAGACGAGACAAACTTAAAGATGGCAAGGCACGTATAGAAAAATCACATCATTAATAGTTAAGTTTTAATATGTGATGTATGTTTTTTTTCATATTATAGTAATCTATTTTTGTAAATTGTTTTGGCAGAAGCTGTGTTTCTAATGTTTATGGAGCTTTGTTGACATACGTAAACGGTAAAGTAGTGTTTTGAGACAAAAGGTACAGATGCGAATTGCGAGAGAGTTAATTAAAAATTAAATATAAAAAAATCAGGCACTGCAAGGTCTGACAGATAAAGTTCTCGAGCTTGGCCAAACATGAGTAAGTCCAGATACAATGGCCAATTATTTTTTTCTAAACTAGAATTAATAGGAATCTTATAGGTGTCCCCTCCGTATCTTTTGAAGTCAAGATTAATAGAAATTTGGATTGACTATAGATGAAGGGATCTTGGTTGCCCGATGGATTAAACAATAGGGATTCAACTGGTCAAATTGAAACCATAAGAGTCTCTTTCTAAAAAAATCGACACCATAGGGATCCCTAGTGTCTTTAAACCATTAATCATAATTTTAAATATATAAATTAGTCAATTTTTACATGAATTTTATATTGAAATAAATAAAAAAACAAAAATCATATTAAATTATTGTAATGTCTCATATTTAAATAGTTGTTGTTATTTTTTTTTGTTGATTTAGATAATAAAAATCTTATGATAAATTATATGTTTTATGGTCGTTTTAATGTAAATATCATAATAATAAATTTATTCACAATTAATGCAATAAATTATAATTTATTACCAAGCAATTTAATTACTTTATACACGACATAGTAACATAGTAGAGGCCAAATAGACTATAAGGCTCCGTTTGTTTGCAGGAAAATGAATTTCGGGAAAAGTGAATTCCTGGAAAATGAATTCCGGGAAATTATTTTTCGATGTTTGGTAGTGTTATGAAAAATAAACTGGAAAACACTTTCCAGTGTTTGGTTATGTCATGAAAAATGAGCTGAAAAATAACTTATTAATATTTTATTTTTCTCAAGTTTATTAAAATAATGAGGAACAAATCTTACAAATTAAAAAGTTGAATGAGAATGAAATTGAAAAAAAATATATAATTTCATAAATTATCTCAAATAAAACAAATAATAATCAAAATAATAGGGATCAAATCTAAAAAATTAAAAAAAAATGAAAAATGAAGAAATTAAAATAATAATAATCAACATTTCATAAATTATTTCAAATAAAATAAGTAACAATCAAAAGAATGAGGATCAAATTTGATAAATAAAAAATTTCAATAACAAAATGATAAGAAAAAAGCAAATAACAATTATAAAACTAAGGACCAAAGTTAATATAAAAATAAAATTTTAAGAGATAAAATTGAAAAATAAATATTCAAAACAAAATATATATATAGCAATCAAAAGTTTGAGGATCAAATTTGATATAATCAGCAAATAATGACATTTTTAAATTTTTCACAACTTCCGGAAAGTGTTTTCCCCTCAAATTTTTCAGGAAAACACTTTCTGAAAACCAAGCTAAATTTTCCTTTTACTGGAAAGTGTTTTTCATTGATCAACTTTCCTACTGGCAAACAAACACAAACACAAGAAAGTTTGGAAAGTACTTTTCCGGAAACCATTTTCCGGAAAACAAACACAGATAAAAGAAAAACACTTTCCTGAAAACCAAGTCAATTTTTTTTTTAACTAAAATTGACCGGAAAGTGTTTTCCGTTGACTAGAAAGTGTTTTTCGCTGACCGAAAATTGTTTTCAGTTGACCAACTTTTCTAATGACAAACAAACACGGGAAGGTTTGAAAAATGATTTTCTATAAACTACTTTCCAAAAAAACAAACAAGGCATAAGTTGAATCACCTCCCACCCCAAAAAAAAAAAAAAAATAAGTAACGGAGTATTAAAATTTCTCTGTTGATTTTAATTTGCTTTGTTTTAAAGTAAAACAAATAAAACAGCAAGACACTTTCCTAAGGAGCTAGACCAGGCACAGGCTTTGACTACGAATTAGTCAATCTGTAGAAAATATGCACCTCCACCTAACCCTTAAATACTCTTGACCCTGCATTTTCTTTTTTCTAGTTTCAGATATTTATAAAAAGTGCTTTGGAGAGCGTACAAATTATTTTGTAAAATATTTTTTATTTAAAAATATATTAAAATTTATTTTTAATATGATCTAAAAATATTAAAAAAATTCAAATAAAAAAAATTCAAATTTTAACAAAAATAAATTCAACCTCACTGCCAAACATCTTAATCAAAAAAATTTGAAAGAATTAGAAGAAAAAAGTAGTTAGAATTAAAGAGCCAAAGCTTATATTTCAATTATTGCCCACTTTAGGGTCAATAGAACCCGAGGGCTTAACGTCTTGCCATAAAAATCTTTTTTCTTATATATATATATATATATATAAAGCTTTTTTTATGTATATTTATACATAAAAAATTATAAAATTAATTAAAAATTTTATGTGTGTATAATCAATTAAATCAAGAATCATATTTTTTGAAAAATAAAAATAAAAAGTCATTAATAATAAATTAAGATAAAAATAAAAAATCAATAAAATTATATAAATCAAGATATTTTATATTATATCAACAGTCTTTCATTATATTGAATAATTTTATTTATTAAAATAAAATTTTTATTTAATCAAATAATATATATATATATATATGAATTAATTGAAAAAAATAAAAGAAAAAGGTATTATGTAGGGTTATATATATTTTAAATATTATATAAAAATAAAAAAATTTATTTATATAAAACATTAAAAAAAATGGAGAAGCGTTCTCGGTGCTCCGAAAAAGCATGCGCACTGTGCACCCGAATTGCCTGGTCAAAACCTTGTTGGGTGCAATGCACGGGCAGAAAGCACCGTATGGATGCCATTTCCACCACACAAGAGTCTCCTAACAAGTTGTGTATCTCATCCTAATCTTATTGCTCGGGGGAGGTCGGTCCGTTGGGTCCCTTCAAGCATTTCTTCCCTTGTTTGTTTTATGCACTTGTAAATAATTCCGAAGTTCAAAAAAAAAAAAGATAAAAAAACCAATTTAAATAGTTTGTTCTGCTTTTTCTTTTTTAAGATTTTATCCAAACATTTTAGCGGTGAAATCTCAAAAATAATTAAAATATCAGAGAAACATCTTATTCGCGTCAAAGAATTGAATCAACTCTCTATAGTATTTTTAAGGATTTGCAACGCATATAGGATCATATATGATGCGTGCAATCAAATTAAATATTTACAAAACGCATCACTATATTCCGCGTTTACTGAATTCATCACTGTTTTTAAGGATGTTAATTTCTTCGGTATAAACAAATTGTAAGGTAAAAATAAAGAAAGAAATTCCCCCGTGGCTGACACGTTTGGACCCACCTAGGAAGAAAAACTCGTGTGGTGCAATAGCCCACCGTGCACGTGAGGTGGAGTTTTCCGATCACGTAGAAAGAAGCCCCTTTTTAGTTTTTATTAGTTAACAGTTTTTTTCCCTAAAGTCTTCGCCGGTCTTCTTAAAACTCATTTTTGGGACTTGCTAATTAGTACGATTGACCCTCCCAGGTTGCGACAGATTTACGCACACCGATGCCACATTTCTTTTTTACTATTTAAAAAAATACTTTTTTAAAAAAACTCACTGTTTTTTTTTATATATAAAAATAACATTGTTTGTCAATTTAGTAAATATTATAGGTAAAAACCATGACTTTTAAAAATTTGCTGGTGAGAATAATAATATTTGAAAGAAATAATTAAAATTAATTAACATAAATTTCAAGATGAGAGAGGGAAAACACACTAAAATTTTAATAATAACAAGTGATTTTTAAAAAGATATTATTAATAATGATGAGATTGTTATTATTAGAATTTTAGTATGCTTTCGATATTTTTTCTTTCTCTTTTTCTTCTTTTTTTTTATTGAAATATAAGGCAATTTATTTTAACTATTTTTTAAAAAAATCTTTATGGTAAATTTTTTTTAATTATATTATTATATTATAATTTATATGGTAAAATAACTCAGCTAAAGAACAAGTGCTCAACTTGTCCTTAAAGATAGATCCAAGACTTAGTTGAAGAACCTTTGATCCGTGCCCGCTCCAACGGAGCTGTCAAATGAAGAGCCATATATACTATGCCTTCTATTTTTCTATTTTCAGCACTCCAACGGGACATGTAAAGCAATAGCCAAAATGGTTTTTTGCTTTGTGAAGAGCCATTTCTACATTTAACTGTAGAAATGGCCAAAATGGCCAACGGCTATTTTTATAGCCGTTGGCCAACAACTTTTTTTTTTTTTTTAAACATAGAAAATTTTATCTATAAATACATGAAGAAAAAACTTGTAGTTTTAAATTTTTGTATTTGTGATGAGTTTTATTTCTTTATTATTTTATGTTTTTAATATGGGTTAAGGAAGACAATTTTTATTTATGTTGTAGAAGGCAATGCTTATTATTAATTCGCATGTATGAAAACTATAAAATTGTTAAACATTGAATGTGAGCTTCTTTTACACTTTCTTAAGGTTTTAACTTGAGTTTTTTTTTTAATGTAGATGGATTCAAATTTTCCAAGCTCTTTTACCAATCTTCTTATGAGTGAGTCAGAAGATATTCTCTCTCAACCAAGTGATTCAATTATGAAAATAGATATTTCTAATCTGGATCCAATTTCTGCAGCGTATTTTCAAAATAGAAAGTTAGAAATTATGCAAAAGAGGGGTTTTGATTTTTAATTAACTTTGATTGATTTATTGTAATGTAATGTATTTTTAATTAACTAGATTTATTTATTGTTTAATGTAATGTATTTTTAATTAACTAGATTTATTTATTGTTTAATGTAATGTATTTTTAATTAAATATTTAGAAATTTATTTTTATTTTAAATATATTGTTATTACTTTTATATTACTTTTATAAATTACTCATATTAATTATATAATTAATAACATCATAATTATATTATATATAAAATATATAAATTAGTTATATAATTATATTAAAATTAATTTAACATGAAATATATTAAAATATAAATGGCTTTTCTAAATAGCTTTTTACCATTGGAATGCAAATAATACAAAAAGCTATATTTACACTATTCAAAAAGCTATTTTCTTTATTTGGCTCTTCAAAATGGCATTTTCCATTGGAGATGCTCTTACTTGTCAAAAAAATTAATTCATGATTGATATGGTTTAACTTCATGGATTCAAAAGTCAACCTGAAATTCAGTTAAAGTTTAACTTATTTATTTAAAAAAAAAAACTAATTTTCAAAACATGACAACCTAGTCAATGTAGACTTTTATTTATAAAAAAATTATTGACTAAAAAACTCAAATTAAACTACTCAACTTATAATTCAAGCAAGTCAACCATCAAATCAACCCTAAAGTCAGTTTAATATCCAAGAATGAAGGTATCTCTCCATGTTTCTTTCATAAAATGTACAAGGGATAAATTAAGTCATGTATCTATTTTTTGTTTTTTTTTTCACCTGAAATACCAGATTATAATAGCTTGTGCCTAGGTACTTAAAAAAAGAAGGATTTTCTTGTTTTTCTATGTCTTCAAAAATTGAGAGAACATGCAACTGAAATAAGGGCATTACTTAAACGTCCCCTCTTTTCACTTGATATCAATTTCTTCACTACACGTAAATTTGCGAAAATAATAATAATAAATATTCTTATACAATAAAAATGAAGAACATAACGACTAGATAGTTCGTGTTTTTTCCATATAGCATTTAGGGTATTCAGCATCTGTTTTGAGTGACTAGTTATTTAATTAAACAATTGAATGCACGTGGAAGGTTTTTGAGATCAATAAATGTAAATTTGTTTTTCGTTGGAAAAATTAATATTAAAATATTATCTACACTGCTAAAATATATGGATTTTTTTTATAAAGTTTCACAATAGCTCCCCATGAACCAACCTTTCTTCCTCTTACTTTAGCTGTTTGTAATAATAACTGTTGATTTGGCCTGGATTTCTTTGTCTCACTGTCTGTCCTCCTCTCCCGCTTCATCTGTTTGTGATAACAGTTGTTGATTCCCTCCATCTTTTATTTCTTTCTTTTTTTTGTCACAATAGAGATACTTACAAAACAAATCCCAAGATTTGATCGACCAAAAAAATAAAAACAAAGTGATAGATCTACAAAAACTAGGATAATATAGATCAAACACCAAAAAAAGGCCACCATAGATCCAACTCCATTATAATTTGAACAAAAACGAAGACACATATAGTAATTAAAAGCAGCAAAACGCACCAAGAAAAATGAACCTTTCGAAAGTCACGGGGAGCCACACCATGGTGATGGAGGTAGAAAGAGTATGAAGAGAAGATACGAAGAAGAACGAAGAATAGAGTTGCAGAGATCCAAACACACATCTTCTCCATCTTCATCTCAGGTTATTTTGAAGTTCTTGCTCAAATTCCAGCCAAGATGTTCTAGGTTTACTTCTTTCATTCTGTTTTGGATATTTCTATTATGTGGGTCTTTTTTGTTTATAGCTAAGAATCAACTATACGAATATCCTACAATGTCAAGGAAGTTAAGGGTCATGCTGTGGTTAATTGAAGAGGATGTAAATGCTTTGAAGAAAAACTGAACTTTGCTGCGATGAAAAGATCTAGAGGAACATGTTCTTCATATAGTCGCAGATATACTGACCTTTGCTGCGATGAAAACGTGTTTTATTATCAATCCTCCAGTAAAAGCAACAGTCCATGTTCAAAATATCGATGATTTTAAATGGTAGAATGCCTCTTACTAATCTGTTTTACGTCAACTTAAATATGCCAGGATTAAAGAATACTATTTCATGGAAAATCATCCTTCCTCTCTCTTTCTGGTGCCGAAAGTCTCAAATATAGGAATCTAAAATATTTTTCAATGTTGAATCATCTTTGATTTTATCTTCCTGAAGTTTATCCAAAACTAGACAAGATCCTTTTCTTGGACAATGACATTGGAGTCCAGAAAGATTTAACACCACTTTGGTCTTTGGTTCTTCAAGGGATGGTGAATGGTGCAGTGGAGACATGCAAGGAGAGCTTTCAATGGTTTGACAAGTCTCTAAACTTCTTAAATCCTAAGATTTACAACAATTTTATTCCATATTCTTGTTTGATAAATCTAAAATTTAACAAGTTTAAAAAAATCCTAAAAACTCATTTATAGATTTGAGATATAATATCTTAGCTTAATATATTGCTTAAGACAGAAGGTTTAAGGTTGTTGCTTGAACCCAAGGTAATTAGGATCGAGCATGGTAGCCCAAGCCCATGTTGGGCATGTTGCCTAGCACCCTATAGGCTCGAGCTGTCACATCCAAGCCCAATATGTTTGGGTTCAAGCAGCATGTTTGAGCTCATTTTTCATCCTTAATAAATTTAAATAGCTCGTATGAACTCACTATTTTCTCAGTAATTTTTCAAAACCTTAAAGCGAGTTCATCAATATTTTATATTGATCCAATATATATTATTTTAAGTGTAATACAACTCAAAATATCATAATAATAAAATTACTCTTGAATCCTTTTTTTCCACAAAAAAACAAAATTCATGAGTTATAAATACCTCATGAATCCTTCATGTTTAAATTTTACAATCTCTTTATTCTCTATATTTTTAGCATGTGTATTTTTAAAGTTTATCTTTCTAAAATATCATTGTATTTTTTTTTCTATAAATATACATATTTAAGTACCTAATATTCTTGATATCTATTAATAGAACTATTTACATGCATCAACTACTTTAGCTTAACATGCATCAGATACTAACTTTTTTGACTATATAAAAAAAATTCAGATTACTAAAACTAAAAATTTAATTAATTGTATAACATATAAAACTTATTTCTAAACTAGCTGTATCTACCTGGACATTTTAGGATACCATCTTAGGTTAGGTTTTTGTCATGAATATGTTTGACTTGAAGCAGTGAAAGAGGTGGAATATCGCTCGCATATATACATCATCATTGGAAAGATTTGGTAAAGGCTTCAATCTTCTCTTTCTGCTAAGTTGACACTCTAAGCTCTTTTCTCTTTTGCACGTTATATGTCTATGTCTTTTGGAACTAAAATCTTGTGATATATATTTACTTATATTATTTTTTGCCAAATACTCGTATACTTGTTATTGAACATAAAGAAACCAGTTTTCAAGGTAGCTGCTTTAATCATGCTTGATTAATATTTTAAATTATATGTGTGACCTGGAAACAGAACGTTGAAATAATCTAGAACTGAAATTACTGAAATTTCCTTCCAATAAAAAAAAAGGGATATTGCCTGTCGCTTACATGAGATACTTAAAAGATCATGAAGCAAAAAATAAAAAATATAATATTATCACTTCACTACAGGTAAGCTCCAACAGTAATAGAAAGACAGTCATTTAAAAAAAAAACAATTTTTTTTTGAAATAATGAGGAAAAGCATATATATAAGAACTTGAAAATTTAATAAATTTAATAAAGAAATTGCTTTAATTAATTTTAAACTAAAACCATAATTTTACATGTCATTTAGGTTATTTTTAAATTATCAAATCAATTAAGTTATAGTAAGATAATTTTTATATAATTTAATTTGAAACTCAGCTAGATAATAAATCAAGTTAAGATATTTTAAAATTAATTTATTATACTGAAATTAATAACAATATAAAAAAATTCTTTATAAATTTATTATTTTATTATATTAGTTATTTTATCCTGTTAGTAGTGTAGTCCAAGGGAATAAACTAGTTCATCCAATTAAATAAGTGAATGCGAGAGAATGAGTTTTTATATATATATATAAAAAAAATCTTCGTATCAAATAATTTGAGAAACTTAAAGAATAATCTTAAATAAAAACATACTTAATAATAAAGAATTAAAATTGACGAGAATGAATAATTTATTAATTTTAGAGTAACGATAAATGGAAGTTTACTTGGTAAATAATTAAATTGATATGTTAAATTAAAGATATACACATGATTATAAAATATATGCAAATTAAATACATGTCTACTCTTTCGAATATTTTTCAATAAAACCATCATGCATGTTACTCTGTAGTATATAAAAAGAAAAAAGAAAACGAAAAGAAAAAAGAGCTTTCGAATAATTTGTGTGAATGAATGTTTATTGTACAAATAATTGTGTCTCCTTAATCAAAAGATGTTAAATCATAATAAATGATGTTGTGGGTTATCTTTGATATACATCCATGTGCTCTTTCTTTGTTTGAAAGGTCCCTTTACTATTATTATTTTTTTAATTTGTCTTAATTAATATCAACCTTGTATATTATATTTTTATCTTTGTTAAATCATTTTCTTCATTGTTGTCACTAATGCTCTTAAATAATGACAAGTGTCATATGCTTACAGTATAGGATATTTTGTTGATGTACAACTTAGTCTTAAACTTGTTGAAGATTTTATTTTAGCCCTTATGTTTTTCTCTTACAGACAAGTCACTAATTGACACCAATTGTTGGTCCTAGTATTTTATTGCAATACAATTTAATCTTTGAATGAGTTTTTTTGAATTATGTCCCCCATGTAAAATCTTAAATTTTGCCAAAATTATGACAATAGATATATGATATTATAGTAAACATTTTTTTTTCACTGGGTATATCTAATTAAATCCACTTAACTCTTATTTGTTTTTACCAACCCATGCATGTAAGTTATTGGGAATAAAATTTTTATGGAGAAATAATATATTTATGAAAATATGAGGGGGAAAAAATCAAAGTAAAAACACTTCAATTTGCTAAAATCATATAACTATTATGATTTATTTATTTATTTGATATATATTCTTATATTTTAAAACAATAGATATATGATATCATAAAAAATTAAAAGTTTGTCTTTTAAAATAGATATGCATATTTAAATTTGAATTGTAATAATGAGAAACTTATTCAATTATTTTCCAAGTTTAAAAATCTATATACAAATGACACAACCTATAGGATCACATGACCCAGGGGCATATTTGAGGGATTGATGCAACTATAAGGACTGACATAACCTTGGATGCCTTGTGATAGCTTCTTGCGAAGGATGTGGATGGAGTCAAGCCGCTAGCTGAGAGAGAGAGAGAGAGAGAGAGAGGAGGGGGCGACTTCTTGGAGAGACCGGCCATGTGATAGTCAATTTTATCTTGTCAAGAATGTCATTTCCAGGGAAGATTGTAGTCTTTTATGTCGGCGGAAAAGTTCCTAATACATCAGATCAGACATTTAGTGGCACAATAATTCCTCCTGGCATTGAGATTTTCTTTCAAATCTGTTCTTTTTTTCAAGAGAGGGATAGACGCCACTTGTAAAAAGAAAAGGATAGTGGCTTAAGCCCGTGGGTCTCTTTCAAGCCCATGCATTTGGGCTTTGTTGTACCAGGCACTTTAATTTTTATTTTTTTTATTTCGGTTTTTTACTCTTTTTTTACTTTTGAAAAAAAGTTTTAATTTTATCCTAAAATTTTATTTATTTATTTATAATTTTATCATTTAATGTGGGATATCCTTTAATATTGGATTGATGGCAAATTAATTTTTGTATTTTTAATAATATAATAAAATAAAAGGATTAATTCTACCCAATAAAGCCTGTAATACGAATTGTAGATTTAGCAAGTTGACTTTGATTAACCTAACTTGTTTCTTTTTTTTTCATGATTTTTTTTTATCTTTGGATCTATTTTATCAACAAGGTCATGCTAAAAAAATTCTTCCACGATTTAATTTAAAACTCAAACAAAGCAAAAGACAGGGTTAAGAGTTTTAAAGTTTAATTTGTTGTGCCAAGTTTAATAATGATACCAGAAGTTTTCTACCGTCTAGATATTATTTTCTTATTACAAAAAAACTTGCATCAATAGTATGGGAAATAAAATAGTCTTCTCTATTAAAAAATATGTGATGCTTTATTAAGCTTCATTATTCATATAAGTATTGAAGCATCTTTTTTTTTTCAATTTAGTTTTTTTTATTTTTTTTTTTATTTTTTTTATTTTAATTTGTTTTCTCAATTTCATCCTTATAATTTTTTTTATATGTAATAGACTAGGTTGCCTTTACATTAACTAAGTTGACTGAATCATTTTGAAATAACTTTCACATGATTTAATTTTAAACCTAAACTAGACAAAAAATCAGGTCAAAAGATTTTTTTTTCTTGTTAATTTCATTATTTTTTTCTCAATTTCATCCATTTTAGACCAACCAAATTAGTTTAGTTACATCAAAATAATTTTTATATAGTTTAATTTTAAATTTAAATTAAAGAGTTTGATAAAGAGATTTTAAAATAGATGAACTAGATTAGTATTAAATAGCTTTAATGTGTTTGTTTAATTACTTTTTTCTGTTTTCTCTTAACTGATTAAATTGTTCCCTACGTGTTTAGTAATTTCGATTAACATGAAAGCCCTGCTCCCCTTTCATTAGGTATGATTTTTCTTGATGGCTTTTTTTCTTAATAGCCTAGGTTATTAGGTATGGTGCTTCGTTAGGCAATACGAATATCATTGGACTTCTTTTTCTCTCTCTCTCTCTCTTTTCTGCTAACACCAATTTACACTGTTAATTAATGTAACTGGAAGTGAAATTTTGCAGAGTGATTCTGGTAATTACTGGGTTGTGTGTGTGTACTCCAATCATTTAAAAGGGTCAAGATTCGTCTTCTCATTTTCTTAAATTCATAGAAATAGATGCTGCCGGTTTTACACTTCAAGGTGTGCTCTAATTTATATTTATTCTTACTCCAAATCTACACTCTACATAGCAAAACAGTGATAAATTAAATACCCACCCTGCAATTGCAAAAAAAAACAAGAAGGTTGATGTTAAACTTATAATTTAAATCATGTACTTCATTAAATTTAATAATTTTTTTAATTTAATTATATAATAAAAAAAACGATTGAGACCACCAAATCAGCGGCAATGTTGCTGAATCGAACCAAGCCCAATTGCACAGATAGGTTGATGTTAGTTTCATTGTAAAAAAAGGACGATTTTTAGGAGAGGCAAGGCAACAAGGCCCTTTTGTTGTATTTCTTGATTTCTTTTCTTGAACAGGCCTCACCATCTTTATGGGCCAGGCAGTGACAAGATATAGCCCACTTGATCCAACATGTCTGCCGACAACGTGTCCGCATCTTAACGAGCCCAGCCCATTTCATGAACCTCCCTTGTCTATTTAATTTGGCCTGCAAAATTAGCTGCAGATCACTTTGCACCTCTCCCTCTCCCTCTCTGAGCCTAGCAATGGCTGATGCCAAAAACGTCTCAAATGAAACCAAACAAACTCTGGTCTTCGTATACGGCACCCTGAAAAAAGATTTCCCAAACCACTACCTCTTTCAACATCTGATTTCCCAGAAAGAAGCCTCATACGTAGGCACCTGCATGACCCACCAGCCACAACCTCTCGTTATTGGCCCCTATGGGATTCCATACATGCTGTACCTCCCTGGTAGCGTCGGTCACCAAATCAATGGCGAGCTATACTCCGTGACAGCACAAGGACTCGTTTCATTAGATGAGTTGGAGGGCACCGGCGTTGGCCACTATGAGAGGCGTCCAGTTCAGGTGATCATGCGGGAAAAGAGTGATGCGGCGGAGGGTGAAAAGGGCAGTGTCGTTTTGGTGGATGCCGAGGCATATTTTGCTCATAGGAGTTTTGGGGAGAGGATGTGGGTTAGGTGTGGGAGAGCTGGGTTGGATCAGTATAGTTTGGAAAGAGCTGCCCGTGATTATGTGAAGAAAGTGAATAGGCCTGAAGGCAGGAGTTCTCTTGATGAAATCGAAATGTTCTTGTCCGGTATCGCTTGACAAAAAATCAAATGAATTTGATAGATTCCATTTCTTTTGTGGCTTCAAATCCTGTGTGGGTTCTTTGAAATCATGGAAAAATAATTGTTCTTGATAGTAAAGAAAAATAATAATACGAGTATTGTGAATAAAATATATGTTGAATTAGGTCCAATATCTACTTGGGTGCCCAAGATTGGAATGAACAATTCACGATGACAAATAAAATAAGATTTGGACGAAAGTATACTTTAGGTAGAACAAATTTTATTAATTTTGAAAAAAATAAATTCAAATATCTATTGAATTCAATTAAATATTTAATATTCTAAATTTAAATAAATTTAATAATTCTTAATTTAGTTCGTAGATTTTTTTTCTATCTTCAAATTATATAAAATAATTATAATTTCACTAAAATAAAAATTTAGAACTTAAAAATGAATTGCCATTCAATATATAGTAGCTAACATCTAGAAGTTACAAAGCCCGTTACATAAACAAAACTTCTAAAAAGCTTATCATTTAAAGAAATTGCCAATGTAATTTGTAAGATTAAAAATAGGAACTTGGTGTTGATAAATTAAACATTGTACAAAGTTATTTCACACAATTAAACCTTTTTATAGAAATTGAAACAATATACTTCTAACTGTTAAAAAGAAAATTGCATAATTTTATTTTTTATTTTCTTAAAAGGCGAATGGGAGCTTTGTTTTATTACAATTCATGTTAATGGTTTTTTAATTAAGAAAATCAATTAAAATAATTGGAAATTATAAAATGATTATAAAATTAAATATACTTAATAAAATTTGTTAATAATTGATAAAAATTTTATTAAGTGCCAATATTTTGATTACCAACATTTAGTAAATATATATAATCAAACCAAAGCCTTGAAAAAATTGAAGCGAAACTAAAACTTGATAATCATTAAATGTCATAAATTAATATTTATATATTAATATTACAAAATTGCAATGGTTTCTTCAACTATAATTCCTACTCCTAATATAATATCTATAAAATATCTTATTTGAACAAGGCCTCTTGCCAATAAAAAAATATTTATATAATATGAATATAGAAGGCATATGATATTAATGAAAAATTTATTTTGGGGCTATCACACCTCAGTGAACGCGAGTCGGGACTCCCGCAAAATTAATGGGGAGGAGATCACCTTTATGGTATCATTTCTTACGAAATATTACATTTACTATATATTTTTTTTTATAGTTATTTTTATGATTGTTATTAATTACCCTAATTATTTTTATTATTTTAGAAATAATTTAACATTGATCGATTCATTGATTTGATTATTTACAAAAAAAAATATTTGCATCAATCCCTTTTAAAAAGAGATTTGTGGTTTTGGTTACTTATAAAAATTATCACTAGTCTCTTTTTAAAAAATTAATTTTCACAAGATTTTGACATCGGTCTGAAAAGAAATAAAAATACTTATCATTTGAGTGGTTTTTAAAATTAGCACTGAACCCATAAAAAGAGAAAAAAATATATGATTGGGCTTTGACCCATTTATTTTTTATTGATTTTATAAAATAAAGTTTATAGTTATTCCCAACCTAAATTATTATAATTAATATTTAAAATGTTAAAACAATAATAAAAAAATTATAAAATTTCATTCCTAGTAATAATGTTTCATTATAATATTTCAAGTCTATATAAATTTATTACTATATAGAAAAAATATATATAAAAACAAATATATATTTTTTTATTTTAATTTTTTTAAATTTTTTAGAGGCTGAAAGAGTTTAGTTATATCATAAAAATATTATTTTTCTTTGAAACAAATAACCACAAAAACAATGTTTGTACGTCTCTAACTCAATTCTTTTTTTGTTTTTAATTTTTTTTTAACAATGCGAAGCTGACCCTAGTCATTTTCAAAAGCTAAATATATAGTAATATACAGCCAGAACCATAACGGTGAAAATTGCTTCATAACAAAAGGAAAGAAAAAGAGAAAGACGAGCTGGTTTGAAGTACAAGTCGATGTAGGCTGGAGAACATAGTCCTTTATTATTCACATCCTACAAGAAATTTCACCATCACCATCGGCTCTGCATCACTTCCACCCAATATCTTTGAATTACAAATCCATAATTAACCAACAGGAAACGTTCTTGATAGTGATCTTCATGTTTCTCTGGTTATTTCTCCTCTAGAACTTGCTGCATATTATTAGAAATCATAGTGGAGAGGTTAGAAAAGCGGCCGGTGATTCCCCTGAGTGAACTCTGCAGTCTGCACTACTAGTCGGTGGCTGCGTTCTGGTAATTACAGGCTCCCCGTTTTCATCTATCATAGCCATGTTACAAGGAACTTTCTCTGCAGAGAATTCCATGTTTCTTCTCCGAACAACTAATTAAATCACTAAAATCTTCAAGGCCCTCGAGGAGAAGTAAAGTAATGACTGTATCTCGTTATTTTTCACCTATCAAAAACCACCCATGTTGCATGAAGGCTTGTAAGTTTTTCTACCACTACCAATTTCAAGGGATACCCTATTAGTTACGACTTCTTTTTGTGGCACAACCTGCATAAATTACGTGCGAAATAATTAGCAGGAATATCAATATAAAATGAGTGGTGTTGTTACATCAGCCAAAGATTAATACATCCATACCCCAATTTTTTTGCAGAGGTCAATCATTGCTTGAAGCTTTAAATATTTGGAGTAACTCTTCTGTTCATCGCCTTGCACTTTTGCCACAGCTAATTCTTCGAATCCCACGGCTCAAACATCTTGCCTCGTTTTTTATGATACTAAAAAGCACAGTTGAGCCTCGGGTTATACAATTTTATCAATTATGTACACAATTTGTAACAGCACATGATATGCGTCCAGATATATATATATATATATATATATATAGACACACACACAAGATTAGATACTGACGAGGAATATTGATCCATGGCATGGCTCCAAGGAGAGTGACCTTAATGCCAATGGATGCTGAAATATTCTCGAGAGCCCGCTTAAACGGCTTTATGGTGAACTCCTTGGATCCGTCCATGACTAGGACCACCTGAGTGGTGGTGCTGGCAATTTCCGGAAAATGGCTGCTTCGCAAAGGCTCTGGCATTCCTGGGTGACTACTTTCTCCCCTTGCGAATGAATCCGCCATGTCAATTAACTAAACTTGGTGGCCTTCGTCTGCTTTGCCAATATACCAAATGCTCCTGCTCCTTATGGAAAGGAGGGATTGGTATGAAGGTTTTCTGATACTTCAATAATTAATTCAGTTCCTGTCTGTAGTGAAAAATCCAAAATTGAGGCCTTAGAATTAAGATGGAAACTAGGATCAGCTTTGTATGCTGTTGACATAAACAAAGAAACTCCGTTTTATATATATATATATATATATATATATATATATATATATATATATATATATATATATATATATATATTAACGTGTTGACAATTGAGTACAAAATGGATGCGTATTTTTTCAAATCCCTAGCCTTCTCAATCCGATGTACCCTGACTCTTCAGTCTATTAAACCTCATCAGAAGCTAAAAGCAGTGACAGATACATACAAAAACTGATCGAGCGTCGAATTCTATGTCACATTGATGCGTGCCTCAAAGTTCAAATTGCAGCTAACGAAGGCCATTTCTAAACTCGAAAGCAAGGTTGCAAAAGAGTCAACTTCATTTCATTTTAACATTACATTTCCCAGACCAAAAAGTATACCTAAACCAAGAGACCAGAATACCTGATTTAGCAACATCACAAGGGAAACTGAGAAGCAGCTCAGAAAGGTACTATGCACTGTGAAGTATAAACTTTGCATTTCAAGTATATTAGTTCTAAGTTGGCCAAAGACCAAGACAGCCAAATGAGACAACCTCAAATGTTCAACGAATAACTGCCACACGAATGGGTTTACGGCGAGAACCAGGAGGGCTGGCCCTTTTACATGGAGATGATCTTGGTCTGGTCTTGTCATTCCTAGGAAGCAAGGCAGCCATAAGTTTCATGCCCCTTGCAGTTGGCATTCTCTTGATGCATCTAAGAGCTTCAGCTGTCTGCGAATCCTTTGTGATCTTTTTAGATGATCTTTTACAATTTACATGGTTCTCCACTTTCAGATGTTCTCGTGGAATACAACGTCTGGCTTCTGAAAAGTTCCATTTATCTCATTTCAGTTATATTGACTTAGGAAAGAAATATGCAAAGACTTCAATGGAATAGACTCCTTTACCTGGCAGTTCTCCAGAATTTATATCTGGAGTGGGTGATCTGGGTGGGGCTGAGGGACGAAGATCACCCTTTCTTCCAATTTTCTCAGCACACTGATTGCTGTTATCTTCTTCAACAGGTGGAAAACATAACATCTCGTCATGCAAAGCTCCATCGTGACCATCACTTACTCCATGTGGCAGAGAAACATCAACCATGTTGGCACAGGAAATCTGAAAGGAAATTCCCTCAGTTTCACCTCTAGATACAATCTCTTCAAACTCTCTCTCACACAGAATGTGAGTTGAAGTTGCCTCAGCTGCATCCTTAATTACACTGGTCTCCAAACTATCTTTATCTGCTACACTAATGCATTCACTATTAGCATTGTCTAGAACTGACTTGGGTGATGTATTTGAGTTGCTACGATCCAAGCAAAACTCTTGTGGTTTGATCAAACTCGAACACCAGGGTGTACCCTCCCTGGCATAGAACAGAATGTAAGCAGCTTGAGATAGCACAAATTCTTCCCTTTCCTTGCTGACCTGAAAAATATGGCAGTTATTTTGGTTGTCCGATACCATAATTTCAGAATTAGTTGGTAATGCACCAAACTCAATCAACCGTTGAAAGGTGTTACATGCAGAATTACAGAAAAATATTTCCAGTTTCTTCCATAAAATACACACATGAACACACACATGCCCAATACACATGATGCTGGCAGATTTGTTCATAAATTAATGATTTATCCAGCAAACAGTAAGCCTAAGGACTTCATTGGTTTGGCACCTCCCAAACAATTGACATCAGAGGGGTTAAATGTTGAAATCTAGGACAAGATGGCTTTTGAAAATCCACAATTAGAAATTCTAGGGATAACAATTGGAAGTGACACAGTTCCACATCAGAACAAACCCGTGTTCAAGAAAAAGTAAACCTGACTTAACCAACAGATGTTAGAAATATAACCCCATGATAAACACAAAATACAACTAATGATAACAATCTCATTCAGCATTTATTATTTATAGGTTTAAAAAGATGCAAAGGGGTACTGTATAAGGAGATTTAGTGCGAAACAACAACAATCAACAGCAACGAGATTGAATCTAGCATTTATTACTTCTGGGTCATCCAACTTATGCCATGTGTCCGGAGAGGATCTTATATAGCAAACATAATGTCCGGAAGTAATTGAATATCCTTTATGCACCACGACCGCATACAGCTGGTACTTGAAGCCCACCTGTTGTCAAGAAAATGGAAGATTCTAATTAAATGCTCACAAACAATTTATAGGTGACATGAGTCAATTCTTCAATCATTTATTTCCCAAGCTAACATCACATTTGACCTTTGTGGACAAAAAGATCAATTAAATGGACAATAGTCATAGCTTGATTTCATTTTTGAATTTCTATTAGCATGCATATTTCCACGCTCTTCACCTTCATTGCCATTGAAATATTTCTTAAGAGATCTTACAGCTTTTTAAATTCATATTGATACTAGTAATCCATGACTCACATCATTGTAATCATTGTCATTGATGTAGGGCTTCAAGTCCAACTCCAATGGAAACTCAACATGCTTGCCAATCTTCTCAACAGAGGTCCCATCAATCTTGAATCTCTTCAAATGCAGAGCAGCAATTGAAGGAGCCTTGTCCAGCATAAGCTGCTTTTCCCTAGAAACTTCTTCCTTGCAGTTTTCACACGTAAACTTTGTCTCTGAATCTTCAATTTTCTCCACATTGGTGAATGACTCCAGTGCAATTTGAAGCGTGTCCGCATCTTCAATCTCCAAACTCAGGTCAATCAGCGGCTCATACTTATCAGAAAAGTGACCACAATTGCAGCATCGCAACTAAACATTGGAAGTAAAAGAAAATGAATGATTCGAACGTTCTTTGACATCAGCAATATGCAAATTAAAAGAAAATAAATGGGAAAAGTCACTCATTGACTCATACTTTGCTCACAAGACGACCTCCAAATACCCGCTCAACTATGTTCTTATCTTGGGAGGATGAGATGTCATCAGTGAGGCTTGAATCCAAACAGCACCTCTCAAGTCTTTCTAACAAACATTGGAGGAATTCATGGGCATCTTCCTGCTGATATCGACGAAAAAATGATGAAATACCTAATTATTCATGGGTTAAGAATCACAGTAAGCCCAACTTTTCAAAAAAAAAAAAAACTTTCCTCAAAACATCAAATAGGTACTGCAGAAGAAAAACATAGTATCCAAAACACAAGCAATATTATGAAATATTGAGAAAAATCACAATAGTATAAAAATGTCAATTGGGTGTGGTTGACAGCCCCTTGAAATTTAGAATTCAGCTGCACAGAATTATAAATTAAACTAAACAATAATGCACAATTAATATACTGTTTAAAGCACTTCATAATGCACTTGAGATGATAAATCCACTGCCACATTTTGCAGAATAATAAACAGAGTGCAAAGGATACTGTCCAAATTGTTGACAAGTTTCAAAGGCTCGAGGATCTTTCCAGATGAAGCTAAAGAGAGTTCAATGTGATCACGGATAACACAGAGAACACAGAATCCTTCAGTTCTACCTGAAAATTCGAAATGTCCAGCAGTAAATATTAAATACAACGAACAAATTCAGTTCCTAAGTAGCTACTGCTAATACTCACAGGGCATTGCATGGTTGCAAGAACGAAGAGCCTGAACAAGAGGCACCGTATGCGTAAAGCATTGCAGGACTGCATTAATATAGCATGTGTTTCCTTTATTAAAGAGCCCAGCACCCTGCAAAACCAGCACCAAAAAACAAAACATTAATATCACAAAGCATAAACATCAACAAACACATACACACCAGACAAATTCAAAATGATATCCTCTGATAGACATACCACACCAGTAGGTCCAGTTTCCTGCATAAAACCAGGAGGCCCGTATTCTTGATTCCTTGTCTTCTCTCTGTCATCCCAACGATTCCTCCATTGAGGAACCTGTGATCCACGAAACCTCTTAATCGAAGGAGACAAATCCGGATGATTTTCATGGAATTCAGGATCAAAATGACCCTGACGATGATGATACATTGGGTTATAATTAGGCTCACAACGATAAAGTTGCCTTGGATCCTCTTTCTCACCATCATCACCAAAACCCTCTTCCTCTTGCTCAGCATCTCCATGAACAAGCCACGAATTCTCAAGTTCTACTCGCATAGGTGAATCAGGTTCTCTATTATCAACATCAAAAATACCATTGCCAGTATCACAACGAGCGACCATGCGCTGGTCAGAATCCAATAGAAACCCATCTTCGTTACCATTAGCGACTAAAGACCCAGACCAGTCCTGATTTGACTGGGAAGAAACCGAAATCTGGCTACCTGAGGTTAAGATATGAGGAAGCAAAGTGCCGATTAGGATTTCTTCAGAGCGAGGCATTGAAGTTGAAGTTAGTGGAAACCCATTTGAATTTGATGATAGAGGAACCAAATACTGGCCTCCACAGCTTAACTCGGAATTGGGGGAAATCACAGGGTCTCCGAGTAGCTCGTTATTTAGGGCTTCAATCCGTGACTGGGTAGAAAAGCCATAAGCCTGAATAAAAGATTTGGAATCTAGGGTTTTGGTTTTAGAAGGCACGTCAACGTCTGCTTCAGTTGAAACCTCCATAACGAAAGAGAGGGTTTTGAAGTCGAAAACAATTTGGGGGATATTGTTATGGTTGTTGTAAAAGAGGGAGTTGGAGGGAAAAGGAAAAGTTAAATTCAAGGAGGCGGAGTTGGAGGGAAAATGGAAGCGCCCACTTTTTTTGGTTTTTGTTTCTGTTTTTGTTTGTTGGCAACAGACCAAAAGGAAATAAATATTGAAGGCGACCCCTTCGGGTGTGAATGCTATGGTGGCTTCTCGACTCCATTTCAACTTTCTCCTCTTTCGCTGTGGAGAGGAGGTTCGTCATATCCGTACTCTGTCGAGGGTTGGATTTTTTTTTTAATAAAAAAACTAAACATACAAGATTTTTCAAAATTTTTAAATGAGAGAATTAAGTCAAAATTAAAAATTTTATATATATAATTAAATAAAATAAAAATTATCTATATCAATAAATAAAAATAAAAGTTATTAACCTAACTAAACAAGTATCTCAAAAGTTAAAAAAAAAAACATGAATCATGATATTTGATTTTATAATACATATTTGATTTTACAATACAAATTATTTACTTAATTGTATTCAAATAATTTATTTATTCAAGTTATTTTTTTATTCAATCAAATTATAATATATATATATATAAAAATTAAATAAAATTAAAAGAAAAAATATCTTACAAAGTGTACTCGTTAGAAATACTAACCAAAAATAAATATTTTTTAAGTAAATTTTAATTGTATAAAATATATATATAAAAAATATAGATGAATTGAAATAATATTTTTAAAAATTAAATACATACAGGGTAATTAAAAAAAAATAACTGTTAAAAAAAATCAGACAAAATAGTATTAATTTAAATATAATTAATAAATATTTTAAATATATATATATATATATGATTTTTAAAACAATATATAAAAAAAAAAATCACGTGTCGCTAGACCTAACCTCTTTAAAAAAGCCCGTGCAAGGTCCTTACTTAAAAAAATTGAAATTGGGGCCCATTATTTTTTGAAAAAATTTCAACCGACATGTATCCTAGTTTTCCAAGGATTTTAGCCGCTGTGATGATAAAAAAAAAAAAAAAAAAGTATTTTTTGACCTAATAATCCATTTGTGTTTTTTATATATATAAAAAAAAAGCATTTGGAAAAAAGCTTAAACAAGTTAACAAACTCATAATGGTCTTAAAAGTCAAAAAAATATATAAATATAACTCTTCTCATCAAATAAAACTTGTTGGCAATAAAATTAATTATTTTTGTGGTCTAGATTGATATCAACATCAATTTTTTTCTTTTTGGACCCAACAATTTCTCTTTTATTTCTACAATATTATTTCATGAATGTCTATACCAAATTTAATTTTTTTTAATTTTAAAGAAACTGTATGGATTATATTATTTTTAAAGATGGGGATCTAAATGTATTTTTCATCAAAAATCTAGAATATCATCCATTTTTCATGTCTCTTTTATTATGGCCTCTCTTCTTCCATTTTTATCACTGCTCAAGAAGCCAAAACCAGTTAAGATCAAATTACAAAAAATTAAACTTTAAGAACAAAAATGATTTAATAAAAAATGAACAGTGAGTTTACAATTACCTGTCAATCATTTGAGGAAATTAACTTTTTTTTTCTCCCCCGGGGGGGGGGCTCCAGAAAACAAAATTGTATTTTTTTTTTAAATTAGGATTTTCCTTAATTAAAACGGTGAAATTAGACTTCTTTTACACCCCGTGAATAAAATCTTTAACTGTAGAATTCAAATCGATAGCATAGAAAAAGGACTCTGGATTAAATATTTTGACTTCTTTCAACTTAAAAAAAATGAAAATGACCTCTTTCATACGTGGTTTTTTACATATATAAATAAAATCTTAATTTTAAATTTAAGAGTTTAAACATGTATTTAATCAAATAAATAAAAAATTATATATATAACTGAAACAAATCAAGAAACATGATTCTTAATCACAGGGAAGTTAACTAATCAATCTCATGACCCGAATTTAATTGAGTTTAATAAAATTTTTAATAATTATTTATTTTAAAAAAATACATTCACAAGATTAACCAGCTAAACCATGCTAGGTCATGAAATTAATCAAGTTTTTTTTTAATTTTTTATTTAATTATATTACAAGAAATGTAAGAGAAGCTAAACCGCAAGTTAATTATTCAAAAACCCCAAGCCTTTTAATTTATTTTATAATAAATAAATATTACTATTATCAAGTATTAATATCAAATATCATTAGAGTTAAAAAAAAACCTTTATCTTAAATAAAAGGTTTTATAGTGTTAAATAGACATAAGAGGGGGTTAGCATAATGAGTGTTTAGAAAATACTATTTACTTTAAATTGATTTTTTAAAAACTTTTCAAATAATTTAAAATATTAATATAAAAAAATTAAAAATAATAAAAATATTATTTTAATACATTTCCAAACAAAATAAAAACTTTATCAAATAACCAATACTATATTCCAAAAACGACACCACTAAAAATGCCCACTATCCACATGAAACCAGCCATCATATTAGCACATACGAAATGCTTGGGACATTGATTATTGTTTCCTTGCAACGGCATGTAATGTGCAGCTCTGCTTCGTACATTATAAACAGAACAAACTGTCCATATTTTCAATCCCTCCGTATCTTTCTTCAGTACATTGCAAGAAACTAAAACATAAAGGATCCCAGAACTTGGACTACAGAATAACAAATCTGTCAAAGACCTGAAAAGTCTTAAATTTTACTTTTCTTCAAAAAGAATTTTATATGGACTCATTTTACATTACACTACACAAATATTGATGGGTAATGTAGCAAACTTGAAAATTCTCAAACACAGAACCCATCAATTTCAGAGGATCCTGTCCTGAAGATCAGTCATGAAGGTTGATGCGATGGAGCTGAGCTTCTTCCCAGTCTCTCCTGCAATATTCTTCAGAGAAGAGATGTCTTGTTGAGCCTGAGAGGTTACACATGAGAAGAAAACCTTTGATGAATACAGGACAGTCAAAGTCAAAAAAAAAAAAAAACCCCCAAGAGTGAAACCAAAAGTATCCTATTTAACGGAAGTTTGTTCGAGTATTTAAGCACCAAAACATGCAAATCATACCTGGAATGAGATCCGATTGATGAGGTCACTCGCAGCAAGATCAATAGTCTGATCATCGCTGTGACCAAAAAGATCAGCACTTGATATAGCAGAGGAGCCCTGAAATAGTAAACTGACAATCCTTAGCCCCAAATTTTTTTAAAAAAAAAAAAAAAAACAAGAAAGCAAGGATTTTGTGTTTAGTCGTGGGCCTTTCTTAGAAATTAGTTGGCTGATGCCTATTAGAGTTAAAGCAGCTAGGATGTGCACAACAGGATGCGGAAGTCGCCTAGCTAGATAAGAATGATATATATCGCATGGAAGACTAACTATTGGTGATTCCTCTCCACATTGCCCATGTGGTTCTCAGTCAAAAAGCACCTTTATATGACTTACATCATTTTGGCATTTTCCCTGCATGCTAAAAAACTAAGTTTGGAATGAGGTGGGGGCGCATCGGAATTCTCACTCACATGTCATCCAAGAACCACAGTTTTTTCTTCCTACATAAGGCTAGACATTAGCAGGGGAAAAAAGGACCCAGGGCTGAGTAAAGTAACCTCTGGTTGGAACAAGAAAATAATGGATAATTTCAATCTAGTGACAGACAGACAGCAGACGAGGATGAACTAACAGTAGAAAAAAGAGAGAAAAATGAAACACCAAGAATTCTCGAAACCTGTCACTCTATACAAAATAAAATTTATTATATTCAGATAGTAGTAGCAAGAGTGCGTACAGAAAATTTCTGCAATGAAACTTGAGCATCAGTATCAGCTTTGTTCTGATCACCAAAATATTGGGCTGATGAGATTGATTTTGCATTCGAGAACTTTTTTCTTGCTTCATCTGTTTCCTGAATCTGATAATAACAGCATGTAAGGACAAAACAAGTACAGAGCAAAACAAGATAATTCATAGCTAACTAAATCACAAGTCATCGAACAAATTCCAAAAACAAAGGGCGAAATGTCTCCAATGTCACAAGCAATTCCCACAAAATAAGCAAAGTGATTGATGATAATAATCACAATAAATAATGAAAAACACACCATACCAAGAATGATGTTGACTGTGACAAAAACCACTGATATTAAGATCCTTTTTAAATGTCGCTAGAGACACAATGACATAGGAATACTCAAAGCAGAAGTATCACAACTGACAAACAGAAGGTTTCTGCAGAATCACCACCTATTCCGTGATATGTGTCTTCATAGTTCTTAGACATGAGCTCTCACACAAAATCAACCATGTTTTGATTCTTCTGATTGAAAAGGGAGGACGTACAGGTAAACTCAGAACAAAATATAAACACCCGTTTGATAATGCGAATACAATTTAATGTGCCTATTATTCAGTAAAGGATAATCATACTAACAAGAATAACATTTATGTAACAAGGGTATGCACCACGAGACTTGCACATGCAGAATTAGGAAACCTATCAGCTCATGAATTTTTTTTATAATATCAACTCAGAAATCTAACCAAACCTTGTGGAATCAAATGAATGACATTAAAATACAAAATAAAATAAACTTGAAAAAACTCCAGTGTATAGTTACAGGTAAAAACACCAAGCTGTCATTCTATTGCTTTTCCCTTAAATATTCCATGAGAACTGACTTCTCTTATTTCTTTTACTGGATAAACATAATTACATCTAGGCTTGCATGCTGAAAAATCAAAAACAGATCTCCATTTTTAATAGCATACGAGACAATTTAAACCAGTAAGGATAAGTCGCTCCAAGCTAAATGTCATTGATGCCTCTTTGTTTTTGCTGAAAATCAGTCGCTCAAAGTGACATGTACAATTTGACAGACCAACTTGTAAATACATAATGGAAGAACATGGATGCTTCTCGTGTTCCTCACAAATTTTACGAACTCAAGATTTGTGCTACTTACATAAATATATTTATTTCCCTTTGCAACTCTGCATAGGCACATAAATAAAATATGCAAAAATTTGTTTAAGCACTAAATTGTGGCGTGGGAAAAAAAATGCTCATTGGAAGCAACTTACCACGAATTTAAACCAGATTTGGGAAGAGAAATAAAACCTAACAGCTAATTAATTAAAAATCTAAAATTCAGTTGGCAGATGAAACCAAAATTTCAGCATCTTTTTGACATCCAATTAAAAGGTTGTACTATTAAGAAGATGGCTCAGTAACAATTAGGTGATTTTGCATTATCTGGCGGACTATTTGCAGGCAGTGTAATTATTACCTGGTTTTCAACATTAACTATAAGCAGATAATACACATTAAAGAGCTTACTTGAACTTTTGAGGAGTTTGAGCTTCCCTTCTTAGGAAAACCACTATCCATCCCGAACTCTGCAAAAAAGCTTGATGACTTTGGTGGAGATACATGACTAATCACTTGTGGGCCACCAGAAATCAGCTCAGCAGGTTGGACATTATCTACATACTCAAAACGAGATGCAAAAGATGTGCCAGATTTTGTGGTGGTGGTGTTGTTAGTTGTGGAAGGCACAGGAAGTGCTGGTTCCTCAGGCTTCTGGTCATAGAGATTTTCACTAGGCTGCAGTTTAAAAGACTATTAGGAAAAAGAAGGCTTGGTAACAAATGTCAAACTGACATATGCTTCGAAGATAACTGATGATAATTCTAAAAGTAAAGAGGCAAAAGCCAACCTTTACAGTAAGCTTTCTAGCACCAAGTCCCGCTGTTTTCCCAGTTCTCTTTGCACCAAGAGGCTTCTTCACAGAACTAGCAATAACTGTGTGAGAAGCTTTTGGGGAACGAACTATATCAGGTGTTTCTTGTTTTCCTACTGAGCTTTCTTTAGGAGTGTCATTAATCTTGACATCAGGAAGTCCATTTGCTGCTTGGGCTGCCTGAGAAGCAACAGGTGAAGATGGCAAGCCAGCATCTTCAGTCATACTTTTAGCAACTTCTTTTGAAAGTAATTGCCTATATAACTCCGCAGCTCTAGATGTATACTTGGCCTCAGTTTTCCCCCCATCAGTCCATCCATGCTGCTTAAAGAAAATCTGAGCACGATTATTTCCCCCGAAGCTCATTGTTCTCAGTTGCTCTGGACTCCATGAATCTAAGTTTGTAGACCTAAATGAATACGGAAATAACATTGCATCAGTGTCATTCCAGAAAAGAAACGCTAGAAGAAAGGAGGATAAAGAGAATAGAGATGCCCCCCCGGAACAACACAAATAAAAGGCCTCTAATTCTAAAAAAAAATACACATCCATGGAATGCTCTGCGCCACCGATAATTCTACACAGAAAATTGTAAGGGAAACTCAAGTAGTTTTCCAGCTTGTATGAATTACCGGTAAATGCATCCACCAGAAAATAACAAGAAATTCTTGTGGGGAGAGACACAAAATGTTATGCACAGATGTGGAAAATCTCTACCATCAAGGCATGCTTTCCTAACATAAGAAAGACTTGGAAGTATTGAAATACATGCTCGCCTGCTACAGGCCCTATTGGTTGCATAGAACGAGAGCAAAGATCTCACCAGAACTTGGTTAAGATTCAGAACTCAATCCTCCAGTCTAACAAACATATACAGTACAAAGTTTGACGAGATGTAGGTGGTTTTAGAGAGGAAGCATTCCTCTGATATATTATGATACTTAGATTGCTCTCTGCTGAGTTTCCAAATCAATAATGACACATCATCTCTCCGCAAAAAAAATTGATTAATCTCCAGATCTAATTCCTACCATTCTCATCATCCCACATTATCCGATCCAGAAATAAAATACAAAATATCAGATAATTAAACAGAAAAAAATAAATATATACCTAACAAAGCTGATGTGTACACCGAGACTACGGTGAAAAGCAGAGCAATCGATGCAAAGGAAGATCCCGTACGTTACAGAAGCCCAGGTAGGATTTTTGGCATTACAATCAAAACACATCTAACAACAAACACACCAAATCATAAATTCCAGATCCAAATATATAACACAATTTCCAGATCCACAGCAAATACACAAACCTTGTTCTCCGATTTCGCTTTCAGTTTTCTGAACACCACGTTCTTGTCGGTGAAATTTTCCGACGCCATGGTTGTACTTTTTAGCTTGTTAATTTAGAGAGAGGCAAGCACACGAAGAGTGATTCCGAAGAGGAGACGTGAATTGCTGCAACACCACCACCACCTCCTCCTCCGCGAGAAAACAGAACGCAAATAAAGGAAAACAGAGGGCGAGAGCTAAATATAAAGCTAAACAAAACTGCAATATTTGAGTGTGCGCGTTAATTTGCTTTGCTTTGGTTTTAATAGTAATAATTAAAAATAAACAGGGTAATATGTATTTCCGACAATGCCCCTGGATTTATTTGCTTGATGAGGGAGCATGGTTCGGTGATTTGTTGATGTCTGCGAGCGGCTCTGCCTTTTAAATATATTTATTATTGACAAAACAAATAAATAACCCGTACCTATGAGCCAAGCTGCCAAGGTCACGAGTTCAAGCTACATAGTGAACAATATTAATTTTTATGTGATAAATGAT
Organism: Populus alba x Populus glandulosa; assembly: GCA_033617975.1. Taxonomy (NCBI): domain Eukaryota; kingdom Viridiplantae; phylum Streptophyta; class Magnoliopsida; order Malpighiales; family Salicaceae; genus Populus; species Populus alba x Populus glandulosa. The sequence goes on along the minus strand of CM066145.1, from coordinate 13,678,320 downwards.
TTATCGTCTGTATATATATTTTAAAAAATAATAATAATAAGTCATCTGATTCTTATAAAAAAATATTAACTTAAACACATGGGCCTGGGCTTTGATCAAGGATGCTTCCCATTAATAATGATGAATTGGGCTGCAACAAGAGTTTGGTCAAAATGCATCATAGCACTGCCATCAATTCTGCTTTCTCAACCATCATTCTTGATACGTAGCTTTTCTTTTCTTTTTTCAAGTGCGTAAGTTAGTAACTCTTTTTTTAAGCAAATATACAAACCTTATCAGAGTATCTCCAACGAAGAAGGTAAAAGAAAAGCAAAATGAAAATCTTATACTTTTAGCTATTTTATTTGGTTATATCAGCTCTAATTAGGGAGCTAAACTCTCAGCTAAAATAGCTGTTAAGTATGGTAAAAGTCATTCCTATCTTTTTATGTAGCAAAAGATAAATAAAGATATTGACAGCTATTTTTATTCTTCATCGATTGTATTCGTTGGCCAACGTTAATATTTTTCATTTAAAAGGAGAACCAACCGAAAGAAGAAAACAACATTTAAGCAAAATAGAAAGAAAGAAAAAAATACTTGCAAATTTCACCATTTTCTTTTATTTAGAAAAAAAAATTAATTGTTCTCCAGGTAATTAATAACATCGATTGTGTTAATTAGCTGAAATCAAAAGGTATGTTTGCTTAAAGACTTTTTCTATTTTTATTATTTTTTTTGCATCTCTTGATTTTTATTTGCTATTTGTAATGATTTTTATTTCTTTGTTATTTTATGTTTTTTATATGGGTTAAGGAAGATAATTTTTATTTATATTGTTATCTTTGACAAAATTGAAAGGAAGTATTGATGGTAGCTGATATTGATAAAAACATGAAGTGACATATCTTAAATTTATTTTTGATTGTCTATTTTAATTTGAGGTCAATTATATTTTGTCTTGTTAAAAATGCAACTAGACCAAGTGATTAGATTAATTGTATGATTAGATTAATGTTAGAACAAGTAGAAGGCAATTCTTATTATTAATTCACATGTATGGAAACTATAAAATTGCTAGACATCGAATGTAAGCTTCCTTTACACCCTTTTATAAAGTTTTAACTTGAGTTCATTTTTTTTTAATGTAGATGGATTCAAATTTTTCAAGCTCTTTTACCAACTTTCTTATGAGTGAGTCAAAAGATATTCTCTCTCAACCAAATGATTCTAATCAATTAATTAATGACTTAACATACTCAAATTTAAATGTCCATTCGGCAAAAAAAATCACAAAGAAGTAAAAATTTCTCATCAGAGGAAGATTGTTTACTTGTCTCTGTATGGCTAAATACAAGCAAGGATCCAATTACAGGAGTTGAACAACAAACAAAACAGTTTTGGATTCGCGTACATCCTTACTTTGTAGAGAATGGAGGAAACTTGAATAATCGTTCCCAAATAAGCATCTCAAGTAGATGGCAAGAAATATATAGAGAAGTTGGTAAATTTGTTGGATTTGTTACTCAAATTGAAAATCATCAGCAAAGTGGGATGACTAAAGAATCAAGGATAATTTTAATATTCATTTCTATGTTAAATTATTTAACACATATTTTAACATTTATTTATTTATTTACCAGATTAATGATGCTCAACAAATATATGCTTTTTGCATTGGCAAACAATTTCAATTAGAATATTGTTGGGTTATCTTAAGAAAAGAACCCAAATAGTAATTTGAGCGTGCTAGTCAATATCAAAGGTCAAACAAGAAACAAAAAGGTCATGACAATGCAAGTCCGGCTTCATCAACTCCATCTACCCCTAATTCTGTTATTTTAGGAGAAGATAGTGAACCATTGATTTATCAAGATAGACCAATCGGTCAGAATGCTGCAAAGGAACGACTTAAACGTAGACAAGGACAAAGTTTTTACATGGTTATAAATTTCAGCAAAGCTAATGACTCGATTCAGTACCTAAGTCATGGGTTGAAACGTTTAGGCTAACTAGGGTCGATAATAAACAATATTGGTTTAAGATTATTTTTTATTGGATATTTGAGTTTTTCCCCCTTTGTTTTTTTTTCGTTTTTCCATTTCATTTTTTAATGTTAAGCTTTTATTAAATTTTATCTTTTGAGTGTTTAGTTGATTGTAAATCTATTTTTGTGTTTTTTACCGTATAATAAAATAAAAATTAATTCACTTTGATGGAGTTCATAACTTGAGAGGCGAGTTTAACGAATTGACCTAATTTATTTTATTGTTTTCTCCTTCTTTTTTTTTTTGGACATTTCCGGTTGACAAAATCATGTCAAATGAACTCTCACACCTTTAATTTAAAACATGAATTAAGAAAATAGTAATCATTACACCTAATTTAATGACAAACTAAAATGTTTCCTGTGATTTAAATACCATTTTTTCACACTTAAAAGTTTTTGGTTCAAGTCATAGCGAAAACACAAGAAATAACCTAATAAAATCTAGATAAACTTGATGGTTTAATTCATTTAAAAAAAACAATTATAGTTTAGATTGACTTTTGTACATGCATGTTAACCCCATCTGATCCATGAACCAAAACTTAAAAATCATGATTGAGTGGGGTGATTTTGCAAGTGAATGGTGTAGAGGGGTGATTTTGCAAGTAATCAAGCATGTGCTTAATGAAGGTGGGGCAGCAGTTAGTGGTAGTTCAATATTATTAACCGTCTGCCAAATATAGTGCGATGAGACATTAAATGTGTGTTTAGCATTGTAATAACTTTTATGGCTGTAATTAAAAAAACATTTAAGAAAAACATTATTAGTTACAATTTTAAAAATACAGGTTTACAAAATATGTATGGTTAAAACTATTGCGATGTAGATTTTTATGTGTAAAATAAATAAAAAAATAAATTATTTTAGATTCTACAAAACCAAGGTTTGTAAGCAATTATGTGCAAAGCTTGATGTAAAAAGTATAAACTATTTGACCAACCAAATGGATTTTTCTATGCAGTTAGGTAAATAAAAGAAGTTACTTAAATTGTAAGCCACCAATCAAAAAAAATTATAAATCAATATTAAATAATAAAATTTTTAACTTAAAAATATCAAACGAAATAAGGTGATAATTCGGCGTACAAAATATCAGCTTAATAATGAATCATGTAAATTCCTCAGTAAGATAAATTAATGTAAAACCATGAATGAATTAAAGTATAAAACTGCATATAAAAATATTAATAATTGGGGTGAACCCGAGTTTAATAGCATAATCATTAACCAAAAAATAAAAAATAAAAACAAAAGAAATTTTATTATGATCGGCGACCAAAGTTTTTGATAGGAAAATCTAGAAAAAAATGGACATCGATTTGCCAATATATATATATATATATATATATATTCACAATTTTAAAGAAAAAACCCCTCCTCTTCCTTGATAAAAAACCGCCAGCTATGAAATGAAATGAAGCCTGGAGATTTTGATTTTTATCCTTCATTCTCTCTAAATTCTCTCCATTTATGTAGCATAGGATTGTGATTAAGCATTTTCTATAGTCAATCTAGTGAATCAGAGAGAGAGAGAGAGAGAGCTGAGGGATTGGAAAATATAGAGAGAGAAAGTGACGAATTAATTGGAGGAAGAGAATTTAGGGGCAAATTGCGTGGGAACTTTCTAGATTGTGTTCATGTATTATGGGTAAGATTATTTTTGTGGTAATTGTCTTTGTTTTGTTGATTTTATGCTTAGAGGATGAAAAAAATCCAAAATTCAATTCTATGGTTTATGAAAATATCCAGGGGAATGTTTATTTTGATAAATTAATAGCTGTTTGGTATTAATTGGAATAATATGAATGATAAGAAATTTAAGTAGAAATTGAATTAAAAACCATGAATTTTAGACTTGTTAATGGTTGATCATGTGTATTAAATTTAGCTCTAAATAAGTAAATAGAACCCATAAGTTTCTAATTAAATAATTTATTTGCGAATCCATGGAAGAATGGGCCCGAAATATAGCTTATATGGCTTGGGCTATTGCTTTCCGAATCCTGAAAGGGCCACAATGTCTAAGGCTTTCCCTATCCTCTATGGGCCTTCGCTAGCTTCTGAAATTTTATCTTTAAGTTGTTTGATAGTTTAAAACATAAATTTGAATCACCTTTTAATATTTAATAGCTTGGACAAAAACTCTTAGAGATAACAACCATTAAAAACTTTGCATCAAGTTATTTGTAATTACACTAAAAAATAAATTGAAATAATTATGCGATGCGAGTAATTTTCATTATCGTTCATCTTCTAACAAACACATCCTAAATGATTATGCGAGAAATCGAAGTCAAATTGAGCAGGTCTTGAGATATCATAACATGTACTGAATAAGAGAAGCCATTTTCGTGATCATAAATGGAGGAGATGCACTTGCAATTCCGACTAGTCTTTAATTTATTAATTGCTTTATTGCCTAACCTATCTTGTAGTGTCAATGCCATTATCGCTCATGGTGGAAATCTAATAATAATTATTTTTTATAGTAATTTTTATTTTAAAATATATTAAAATAATATTTTTTTTACTTTTAAAAATTATTTTTAATATTATCATATTAATATAATTCAAAAATATATTATTTTTTTTAAAAAAATTACATTTTTATGAAACAAAAAACAATTCTAAATATAGCATGAAACACATGCCACTCTATTATTTACATATCCAAATAAAAAATTAGATTTTTATTTTTTTTGTTAAGTTATATGTACCTCGACTAATATTAAATGTCTTGAAGTTAATGATTATGTAAACTTCTAGTGGCTTTTAAAAAACTCGAACTCATGATTATTAAAAAATAAACTCAAGTTCTGACCAGTTAAACTAATTATTAGATTTTTTATTTTTTAATTATTATTTGTTGTTTTTTTTATGACTGTTAAAAAATAAATTTAAGATCTGACCAATTAAATTCATTTTTTTTATTATTTTGTTTATTATTACTTGTTGTTTTCTTTTATTTATAGCAATACAATCAGAAATCTACTGTTAGAGTAACTATAAGTCCTATGAGCAATAAAACTAACCTACTTCTGGGCAGGGAAGTCGGACCGCTATAATTATTATCAAGTTAAATGCATTTCATGTACCCAAGATGTGACTGCATCACGACACTAGAGAGAAATTTTTAGTATGCCTTCTATGTAATCTTATCATGACAAATATATCATGTTGTTTAAAAATTGGATCAATTAATACAAAATATAATAATTTTCACATAATTTTATTTATATATATCCTATATTTATCAATAAATTTTTTTAAAAAATGACAATAAACGATACACTGTATACACGCATTTAAATTGCAGTGGAAAGTTACAAAAATCATTGTGAGTGGCCATGGCCATATGTGCATTTCAACTATGCTCTTGTGTCCCCGCCCTGCACGAAGACAATCTCTGAGTTTGGAATAAAAAAACCTCAACAGTCCAAAGATGCTCCCATTTCAAATTTTCAGGCGCGGTTTTGGCTTCGGGCCGGGCAGGAATTCTTGCCGGCCATGCTATTACTATCGGATTCTGTCTTTGGAAGCTCTACCTACCCGCCATGAATCACAAGATATCTTGACCACAGATTTTATGAGGCTACAAAAGCATAAACCATTTATCCAGGGGAGGGGAAGATGGGATTCAACCCCGTAATTAACCTCTTAAAAGGTTAGATTACAAATCAAATTGTGATCTTTGCAAAATAATTTATAAAGTAGATGACCCTTCAAAAGCAAAAGGGCGGATGAAAAGGAAGAAAAGTCGACCTAGACGACGAAGAAATATCATACTTAAAGAAGATGATAACTTTTAAAAAATAAGCTGACTAGACCCTTCAAATAATCAAGAGCCATTCATCTGAAAGGAATATATGTATATTTATAAATAAAAAATATTTTAAAAACTAACAACCACCCCAATAACAGCAACTAATACTGTTGAGTGTTGAGGCCTGACTGTAAAAAAAGGAAGAAAGGCATTTGACTCATTTGACCTGGATATGTTGAATCTGGCTGCGTGTGGAGGCGGGGGGGTCCAGCTCCAATGATGCCAGACATCCATACAGCAAGACATTAAAAAGCGAAGAGGTAGCCTGTGATACAAAACGACATAGGCGATAAGTGGTGTGAACCATGTGCGAGTTACCTGTCCGGATACAGACAACAAGTAAAAACACAGTTGGTGCCTTCCTCCTCACAAACTTAGCTTTCACGTCTACTGCTCGCTCTCTCATTCATGTATCATTTTTGTATTTCCCTTCCCTTTTGTTTTATTTTTCTGCTCATATGCTGGTGGGTGCAGTGTACACCAAGCAGCAATCACATTCGCGCTCATCTTTTCAAGATCCACAGGCGAAATTAGTTTGATGCCTTGTGCTCTTAATTCGTACTCTTTTGGATCCAATTGTAACTAAATCTTGAGATGTTACAGTGTACGCTGCTGTAAGTGGCAGGGGACAGAGATGGAGATAGGCTTGTCGATTTGGGTCGTACAGATCTTATCATTCAGGGAAGCTGTATGAACAGATGCCTTTTCTTTGATTAAATTAATTGTATAATCTTGCACTGCAATTCGGACATTCTGTGTTTTTCGCTCGTTCATTGTACTAGAGGATAAGTTAATCAGTTGTTTTCCGCATGCGATACTTAAGTTTATTTGACTGTATAAACAAAGACTTTGGAACGTTATCTAGCCGGACAAGCCAAACTCCGGCTAAATTGCGTTGTGGGGAAAAAACAGATATGCCCCAAAACTATTACACCATTCTCGATTGTGTCCCAACAAATAGTTTCTCAGTTAGTTCCTCCATCTAATTATACATTACCCATTTATCCCATCTATATGATAAATTATGGTCCGAAGTCTAGTTTCAATTGGAGATTTGGCCAACGTTTAATGAAATGGGGGATTCAATTAGAAAGATTGTTTGATGGAGGACTTGAATAGGGCAGTACGTAGTGTGGGAACATATTTAATTATTTATCCTTTCCCCCGTATCATTAAATTAAAAAAAAAAAGCATAAAACTATCAGCATTTTACTGTGACCCTCAACACTTTACAGTGTTATTATTCAAAAACTAAACAAAGCTTGTATTTGAGGTGAAATTGTTTTTTTCAAAGAATTCATGTGGAATTACAAAATTAATTGGGAATAGATTAGTATATACATATTTTTTTTAGTACAATAAAATTATTTAATTACTCTTAAAAGTAAAAAAATATATCCCTAGTTGAGAGGTTTTTTTGTCTTTTCAATATTTATATATATATAAATTATGTTTACATCTTTAAAAGCAAAAAAAAAACATTAAACTTGTAGAGTTTATTCATCTTTTTATTTTTTTAAAACAATAAAAAGATTAAATTATCTTTCAAATGATAAAAAAATATATAAAGTTGGTATCAAAAGTATTTATTTTTCAAATTGATTTTTTAACTCGAGTTGTTATTATTTAAATATTTTTTTATATTAAAAGTTTGTTATCCCACGTGCCCATGACATATCACCATCACGTATTACGTATCTTTTTCATGCTAAATTGTACTCGAGATTATTCGTTTCTAGTTCTTCCATTTTTTTTATTTTTCACCTATATTGTTTTTTCATTTTAACTAAATCAGTGGTCTCCACTTGCTAAAGTACAGTACTCCACCAGCTAGTTTTTTTATTAAAAAAACTTTTTCCATCCTTAGTTCAATTATAATGATAGAACGAGTAAATTGAGAAATCTAGAAGTAAATCCTTGACCTCAAATTCCGACTCATTGCCGCGTTGCTCGAAGAGAATATGAAATTTATCAATATAATACATAAAATATTATACTCTCAGTTAACATAGAGAGGAATGAAAACAAAAGAAGGGGGCAGGAAAAATTAAAATACCAATAAAAAAGTATCTTTAAAAAACAAAAAATTCACCCAAACGAGAACGTCTTAAAAGAATTGTGCCTCCATATATAATATATCTACTTGCATAATTTTGCCGAAAACTACGTTTTTCTCTCCAATCTCTCTCTCTCTCTCTCTCTCTCTCTCTCTGAACCGAACACACAAACACTAAATCTTAAGCGAAATATTCGTTTTTTAATTGAAATCTTTGCGAAACTCTTGTTGGTTTTTGTTTATTCAGGCTCCGTTTGTTTGCAGGAAAGTGAATTTCTTTTGGAAAGTGAATTCCGGGGAAAGTGAATTCCTGGAAAGTGAATTCCGGGAAAGTATTTTCCGATGTTTGGTAGTGTTATAGAAAATGAACTGGAAAACACTTTCCAGTGTTTGGTTATGTCATGGAAAATGAGCTGGAAAATAACTTATTAATATTTTATTTTTCTCAAGTTTATTAAAATAATGAGGAACAAATCTTACAAATTAAAAAGTTGAATGAGAATGAAATTGAAAAAAAAAATATAATTTCATAAATTATCTCAAATAAAACAAATAATAATCAAAATAATAGGGATCAAATCTAAAAAATTAAAAAAAATGAAAAATGAAGAAATTAAAATAATAATAATCAACATTTCATAAATTATTTCAAATAAAATAAGTAACAATCAAAAGAATGAGGATCAAATTTGATAAATAAAAAATTTCAATAAAAAAATGATAAGAAAAAAGCAAATAGCAATTATAAAAATAAGGACCAAAGTTAATATAAAAATAAAATTTTAAGAGATGAAATTGAAAAATAAATATTCAAAACAAAATATATATAGCAATCAAAAGTTTAAGGATCAAATTTGATATAATCAGCAAATAATGACATTTCTAAATTTTTCACAACTTCCGGAAAGTGTTTTCCCCTCAAATTTTTCAGGAAAACACTTTCCTGAAAACCAAGCCAAATTTTCCTTTTACTGGAAAGTGTTTTCCATTGACCAACTTTCCTACTGGCAAACAAACACAAGAAAGTTTGGAAAGTGCTTTCCCGGAAACCACTTCCCAGAAAACAAACACAGCTAAAAGGAAAACACTTTCCTGAAAACCAAGTCAATTTTTTTTTTTGACTAAAATTGACTGGAAAGTGTTTTTCGTTGACCGGAAAGTGTTTTCCGTTGACTAGAAAGTGTTTTCCGCTGACCAGAAATTGTTTTCCGTTGACCAACTTTCCTAATGACAAACAAACACGGAAAAGTTTGGAAAATGGTTTCCCGGAAACTACTTTCCGGGAAACAAACAAGGCCTCAATCTTCTCGTCGGGAATAGGGAAAAAATTGCATGTAAGTTGTTTATTAAAATTGAGATTTTGAATGGCATGTTTGTGGAAAAAATTGCATGTAAGTTGTTTATTAAAATTGAGATTTTGAATGGCATGTTTGTGCATTTATTTTACGTTAAATGTTGTTGGATGGTCAAAATAATATATGTTTATACTTGATTTTAAAAAATTAAATAATTTTAATTGAATGGCATGTTTGTGCATTTATTTTACGTTAAATGTTTTGGGTTATTGTTAGTTACATTAAAGAATTGTATTTGAAAATGATGAAGAATTATTGTCGAAAAATTTAAGAATTGTTGCTGCAAATTTGTCGGATTGTTCCTATAAATTTGTGTAACTAAGGCTCTGAAAGTTTGTTGGTTTTGCTAGGTTGAAATGGTGAAAAAACTTGGAGATCTTTTCTAGAATCTATAATTTTGTTGGGTTGAAATGGTGAGGAAATGTGGAGAATTTTGTGTAACTAAAACTCTAGAATTTATTGTTTTTGTTGGGTTGAAACGATGAAAAACTTTGGAGAAATCTATTCTTGAATTTGATCTTTTTTTGTTTTATTTAAAATAGTGAGGAATTGTTGTTCAATATATTATAAACATGAGCTTGTGCTATCTTCATTTTTTTTTTAATATTCCGCCATCGTGGCAATGATTAATTTTAAAAATAATTATGATATTTTTATTATTTTGAATAACAAGAGACATTTAAATTATTAAATTAAATATAATGATAAATTTATAAACAATACTAGATTTTTTTATTGATTATCAACACCAAAATAAAGAAAATGAAATATTATGGAGTTATTAAAATTGACGAGGAAACTGAATTTTTCAAACTAATAAGAAAAGGCAAAAAAATCAACTACAGTATACAAAAGGTTAGAGTAATTATCAAAAACAAGTCAGCAACAACCAATCACCAGTTGCCACGTTTTAAGGTGATGAAAATTTTGCTGATGCCGCCATTATGAAAGGCTGCACTCCTGTAGTAAACAGTATGGGAGGCTTCTCCTTATCCGGAAGGTGACGAAGGCGGCTTTAGGGACTAAAAGCGTCCCGACACGTAGGCGCGTGGCAAAAGCTGACGACACGCTTGAGGAAAAAGGAGAGAAAAAAACTGTGAATCACGTTAAATTAAATGTATAAATTTGTAGGGCCTACCACTGTCGCTGCTTGTTCTTCGAGGTTTCCCATTGATTCACGTTTATCTCCTGCAGCTGTTACAAATATAATTTTGACATTGACAGCTGTGTCGTTACGAGTATTCTAGACTAGACTTCCAGCTACTGCTCCGTAATATTTATAGTTTTGGCTCCTAGGAAGAAAAAAAAAAAAACCCATAGACTTTTCACGTATAATTCCCCCGCGTTACACTGCGTGTTTGTATTTATTTTTTAAAAATATAATATTTAGTTGTTATAAATATATTTTAAAAAATAACAACAAGAGATACAACACTAATTAATAATTAAAATTAAAATAAAAAAAATCAAAATTAAAAATAAATTGAAGGGCAAATAAATTAAAGGGCAACCATTATAGTCTTAAAAGCAAATTTAAAATAAAAAGTTCAAGATTTTGTATATGGCCGAAGAAAAAATATTTTTAGAAATGATAAAGTTATATAAAAAAATGTATTCAAACTTTTAAAGAAAAAAAAATTATATGTCAATTAAACATCCATGTTTTTTTTTCATATTAGACACATGTTAACTCAAAAAAAACAATGAAGCTAAAATTTCCATAAAACATATAATATTATTTGTGAAAGATGAAATTTAATAATATTTTTTTTAGTACATTGAAATCTAAATTTATAAAAAATTAAAAAAATCAAGCAAGTGGACCTAGTATAAGCAGCTCAATGTGTCTATGCCTCTAAAACACAAATATTAGGTGTATGGATCTCGAATCCTAGGTCCATGCGATTGGGCCTTGCTTTCCTTTTATTTTTTTTCTTTTTATAAAGGACATGTGACTAGTCATTTGCCCCTTTTATTTTTTAAAAAGATATAGATAGATGACATGTTATATATTGCGACAAATGATTTGTCATATATTCCCTGGAATTCAACCACCATAAAATTGGTTGAAAAATCATGAGAGGTGATGTTTGGAACTCAAAAGTCATTTTACAACTAATTCCAATTTAAAAACACCTTAAAGACTTATATAAACTCATTTATAACATCGAATAACCCAAAAATAGGTTGGAAAAAACAAAATTCAACTCGAATTGCCAAAACTTACCGAGCCTTAATGTAACATTCTAGGTAAAGTGAAGGACAAAAAACAACATAATAGTTCATTTATCATCAAATATAATCCTTTAACACTAAAATAATTTATTTTTTTTATGGTCGAAGTTGGTGTCAACCAACTATTCTCTCTCCCTGTCATTTTTTAATGAGTTTCTCTTTCCTTTTTCTAGCATGGAGATTGAAAAATAAAGAAAATAAACTTCTAGACTAGAATAAGAATCATCATTACTATGGGGTAAGCCATATAGTTTCTTCATGTTTTACATTATAGTTTGTTATCTTTAAATTTTGTGTTTTTACCATAATTTAAAGCCTTTTTTCTTCTAATTATGCTATACAAGGGTTTGATTGAATTAAAACAAAAGGTTAGAAAATGAAAAAAAATAAAGTTAGCTGGGATGCTATTGACTGGCTATATGTTTTTTTAGTTGTTGTTATAATAAACCTAGAAGTCCTGAGAGAAAATAAATCAAGGTAAAATTAAGGATAAGTAACATGAAAAAAATGAGAATCAAATTTAACATGAAAATAAAATGTAACAAGATATCGAGAAATGAAATTAAAAAAAATCAATTAAGAAAAGAATAAAAGTAAATATTAATAAAAAAATAAGGATCAAACTTGATATGAAAATCAAACTAAACCAAATGTGTACGAGTCGAAAGTGAAAAACAAAATCAATAAAAAAATAAATCAAAAGAAAATAAATAACATGACAAAAATAATAATTAAAATTGATACAGAGAATAAATAAAATGACAAATTTTAAATTTTAAAGGATAACATGATTTCCAAGAAGATGATAGAGAAAAGAGGAAGAAGAAGCAAAAAAACCTAATTAAAGCCCAACTTTCGGGAGCATAGGGTAACACAATAATGAAATGCCTAATGCGATGCCCAAAGATTGCAAAACTCTTGCATTTGCTAGCGAATGTGTTGTAGGCACCGACCTATTTTCCTTATTCGCTTACCCCAATCCCTGTACTTGTTTTGGTTTTAATCTTTTTCCTTTAACATGTTTTTTTAAATTAGCTAAATTTTATTTTATTTTACAAAATCAAGCATCAACCGAGCATAAAACATTTTGTTTGATATTGCATGAGCCTATATCAAGATAGCCAAAACAAACAATTAAGTTAAATCTCAAATAAAAGCCAATATAACAAGATCAAATTGAAGGAAAAAAAAGCCGAGGGGCAAAACAAAAAGGTGCATGAACTTGTCCCTTGACCGTGAAAATTAGTCCTTGATTTTGATAAAAAAAAGGTGATCAAATATTTTTTTAATCTTTAAATTCGATCATTAAAATTGAATTTTATTTCATAAAATCAAGTTAACCGAGCGACGTAACACTTCCTTGATGCCTTGAGATCCCCGTATGCGTGCATGGAAAACAAATTTCCAAGACCAGTCACAAATGAAAACAATTTTGAAAGATCAAATTGTAAGACAAAGAAACTAAAAGACAAAAGTGTAAAAATTTTCAGCGACTGAAAAAAGAAGAAGGAAATGTACTGTGTTGAATGAATGAACAATGCATCTCTTCACTGGTCAAAGTGTTTAACCGACGTCTCTTGGTTTTGTTTGTAATTATAATTATAATATGGTCACCAATAAAGCAACGGTTCCAATATATACGCGGCCCGCACGTGTAGTCACGAATTTGGTTTTTTTTAGGCAACAATGTCAATTCCAGGATGTTACTCAGTTACTCGTGGATTTTTGGTCAAATTTGTCCATGCACTCATCAATTCAATAACAATAACAAAAGGAAATGATTTTTTTTTTTTTTAAAATAAAAATCATCCTTGGGAAATCATTCATAAATTGGAATTAGTATAGTGATAGAGCAAATGAAGGTGTATGTGTACGTGGTCGCGCTAATGTATCTCTACTGTGGTTAGAACTTTTGGACAGGATGAATAATACCTGGCAATTAGACTGCGGAATCTAATAGATGGACTCTGGATTATTTATTGCTAACTACGTGACCCCTATTGTGTTACAAGCCTGATTATGTTTTAATAAAAAAAAAATATATATATATATATAAGCTTTTTTAATGTATTTTTGAATATAAAAAAAATTCTTAATTATAAATTGAAATGTTTATATATGTTCTAAACAAATAAATTGATACTTGATCTAGACATAAGGCAGTATTTGATATTGCGTTTCAAAAATATTTTTTAAAAATATATATTTTTTATATTTTCAGATCATTTTAATGTGTTAATATCAAAAAATAATTTTTTAAAAATAAAAAATATTATTTTAATGTATTTTAAAAAGAAACACATTTTAAAAAACAATAACTATCATATTTTTAAATATTCTTTAAAAATAAAATATTTAATCGTATAATATATGTTACACGCCCAGTTGAGTCTTGTAATACGAAAAAACAAATTTTCAGTTAAGCAATTGTTGGTAGTAATAAAAGATAATTATAATTATAGTATAATAATTTTTTCACAACTTTACCAAAATGATGTTCCCTACGAGCGGTCAGAATATAATTTGATTGATGCTCGTTACCAATGATGGATCTGTGAGAACATAGATCAGTTACCGGTCAAATTTGGTCCCCTTTATTCTCTATGAAATTCAATTTGATTGAAATCAGTTATGCAAAACTAGGCACACGGATCTAAATTCATGTCGCCGATTGGTACATATTTTTTAAATTATTTTTTATTTTAAAATATATTAAAATATATTTTTTTATTTTTTAAGATTTATTTTTAACATTAATATATTAAAATATTTTTAAAAAATAGAGAATTAATAATTTGAAACAAGAATTTAAAAAAAAATTATAAAAAAATTCACTTAAAAATCTATTAAGATAATATATATTTTTTAAAAAATTATTTTTAACAAACAATATAAAAATTAATTTAAAGTTAAAAAAATTAATTTAAAAATATAGTTAAACCACATTATTACCTCATTTCAAAATGAATTTCAACTTCTTTTTTTTTTAGTTTGTGTAAAAAAAAAACAGTTGGAAACTTAAAACTCAATATAGTCAGGTATGCATTTAATTGACTCCGGCCCCAATCCATGGAAAGCACGAGAAAAGTGTGCCGTTTTGTAACGAATTTCAACCTGGTTTTTTTTTTCCTTGAGAGAGAGGAAAGTTAAATTCAATACGAAACATGCTCAAACCTGACTCTGGCCCCAATCCATGGAAAGCACAAGAGAAGTGCTTTAATCAATCAAAGCTGTTCTCTATGATTGATTGACTAGTATGATTGATATGATTGATCGACTTTCTCAACAATTCCGTTGAAAACTGATTCTAAAAAACAATATAAGAAATCAGGGTCATGCAACAAGATCAGCGTTATAACACCCCTGTCCTCGTGATCTACAGTACTTTCAATTTCCCAGGTGTGCCCTGTTATCTTCACAGGTCATACCATTAACTGTTAAGCTCTTTCTCAGGCCAGCCATGTGTTTGTCAAGAGTGATGGGTAGAAGAAAGTGAAAAGATAAGAAAGAGAAGGGATGAATGGTATAATGTCGGCCAATCTAGTTCTTTACATCGATAAATTTTAAAATTATTAAAAATTTATATAATTATTAATTTTAAAATTAATTAAATTAATTGAGATATCCACAAACTAATCTGAATATCTATATTAATTTTAAAAAAACCACAAATAATAATTAATCTATCCAGGTCGAAAGCCAGTTACTGTATTAAATTGAAGAATAAAAGACAATCCCTTCAAGAGATTAAAAATTATAACTAAAGAGTCTTTTTCAATTTTAATAAAGTTTGTCAAAAGTTAAAAATTCTTTTCTCTGATTCAAAGATAACATAAAAAATAACCAAGAATTTCCTATTAAAAAAATTACAATTTAGATATCGTTTGGAAACATGATCCTCTTAGTTTTAATTTTTTTGTTAAAAATTAAATTTTTTTGTGTTTTGAATTGTTTTAATGTGCTGATTTTAAAAATAATTTTTAAAAATAAAAAATTTATTTTAATACATTTCAACACAAAAAATAATTGTAATTACTCTTCCAAACATGCATATGATTTGTGGAGTTTCAATACAGGATAGTGACAAGGTTTTCAAGCCTTAAAACTAACGATACTAATATTAATCTATAGAGAAAAAAATCAGGGCTCTCGAATATAAGGTTGCAACTCTTAATTATACAAAAAATTAGGTAGAAAACTAATATGTTATATTGTGAAATATCTTTATTTAATAAATCCTAATGAAAACATCAACTGTTTATTAGCGATACAATCAAACCTAGCAAAACAATCTAAAATTAAGAAGAAAAACTAATTAAAAGTCAAAGTTAATGAGAAATAATTTTTTAATTTTTTTTGCTTCAAATTATTTTTTTATGATTGAGATAATTTTAATATACTAATAATGTCAAAAATAAAATTTTAAAAATATATTAATTTAATATATTTTTAAATAAAAAATATTTTAATAAATAACTGATATCACAATTCCATAAACTGCTTCCATCCTCCCCTGTCCCTCTTTACAAACACTGTGTTGTTTCTCTTCTTTGTGCGTATGAATTCTTTTCCCCGTGAGGTCACATTACGCATAAAGTTGAAAGGGACGGGAATGTTATTTTTCCTCAAACTATGGGTCTCCTTGTAAATAGACATCAATGACGATCATAAAACACAAAAAACATAAAATTGAGACTTTAGAGGGGTCATTTACAAATTTACTCAAAGCTAAAAGCATTCGGCCCACACATAAAGTAAATAGATAAATAAAATTAAAAGAAAGAAAATAAGTGAATATAAATAGTCCTAGAAAAGGGTGATGGGAAATTTATCACATGGGAAGAGGTATGTACACGTGCCAATTAAAATAAAATAAAGAAAATTGTATTTACGTCCCTTGTAAAACACTTCCCAAGCAAATCAAAATGTGACTCAATTAACTTAAAGATGAATACTTTAAGTGATTAATTTTAAATTTATTTTTTAAAAATTATCGGTTTAAATTTTATAAATTTCATGTTATTAGAGACTTATATAATTATTAACTTCAAGATCCCTAAGATTATTTGAGATACACGCAAGCTGACCTCAACATCCATATTAATAAAAAAAACATGACTTAATTAACATTGAATGTAGTTCAGCTGAATAAATTTTAATTTTATTTTTTAAAAATTACTAGCTTGAGTCTCATAAATTTTAAGGTTATTAAAAATTTACGTAATTATTAACTTCATGATTCATAAAATTAATTAAAATAAATATAAACTGACTCAAATACTTATCATAATAATAAAAAAAATCAATAATTTATAACATTTACAACACAACAAATTTTTAATAACACGTAGAATATTTTCATTTTTGATGACATAACCCGACAAAAAAAGAAAAGAAAGACGACCCCATCAAGGGCCATGATCATCTTTCGTGACCCAAAGGTCCCCAACGCGTTCTTGGCCCTGTATTTATCAACGATTCATGTTACGTCATGTACAAAAAGATCAATGAAGGGTGAAGTGTTCTAGCGATTATTTGGAAATTTGCCGCCGAGTTCCCGAGTCCCTCGTTACTCGTGGCTGGCGGCTATTTCACGGAGCCCACAACGGAATTAAAAGGTCGTCGCTGTGAGGATGAGGTGAGAAGAACCGCAAGAGAGACTCGTAAACAGCAGCTGGCTCTCCTCCTTGTGGTAATATCATCGATAATTTTTTTTTTTTAATTTGATTGGACTACACTGGAATTACAAAATATATTGCTTTGGATTATTTCGATGCTGTTTAAAATGATTTTTATTTTAAAATATATAATAATATTTTTTATTTAAATTTATTTTTAACATTATCACACCAAAACACTTTAAAATTATTACAAAAATTAAATTTTTTCAAAAAAAATAAAAGCAAGGGTAAAGTGCACGCAAACGAACTGTTTGAAACACGTTGAGCAGGAGTGTTTGTGAAGAAAAAAATCGCAAAATTGATCCATCATGGCTATGTTACATTGATTATCAACCTATTTCTCCCAATAATTTTTTTAATCCTTGAGAGTGTACGGCTAGTAAATCCACAAGAAATCCACCACCAAGCTATCATGGAAACTGATTAAAGTTTTTATCGAGGAGATGAACCTACACCAACTCGGTTAGCATGAGTTTTTATTCTCTTGACGAAGATAAAATCTTTATTATATAAGAAATGAAACTTCCCATATCATTATTAATTGAAGCCAATTTAAAATATTATGTTCATGAATTGAGAATGATAAAGAATAATATAGGATTTAATGTCATAAATGAATACCCAAAAGAGTATTTTACGAAGAAGCTGGGAAACAAAGCCAAATTTTGAAGGAAAAAAAATGTATTTTCCACGAATAACTACATTATAAGAGCAGAGCACCGATGCGGCATGTATTTTACCCACGACAGTCCACTGATAATATTACTATCTTGAAATCTTTCGATTATTAATTTTACATCAATCACCAAATCTTTTATGCAAATTTGTTTATTTTCATGTTTCAAAGATATTTTTTTAAAATAAATTTTTTTATTTTAAATTAATATTTTTTTAGTATTTTTAGATCATTTTAATACGTTGATATTAAAAATAATTTTTAAAACATAAAAAAATATTTTAATATATTTATAAGTGAAAAATATTTTGAAAAACAACCACAACAACATTCTCAAATAAACAAGGATGAAAACCTCACACAAATAATAAAATCAGATAAATTGTAAAATAAAACTAAAATACATGAAATATATAATACTATTTACTAGAATCCAATATCAATTAAATGCTAAAATATTCCAACAACCATCTCCATAGTTAGCCAACCAAAGTTCAGTAATTAAATCCCCCTACATTCTATATATTTTGAATGGTTTTTGTGAGATTTCATCATTGAATTGCATAACAACTCCAATTCTAACAGTTATTTAGTTTGCTAATCTTACATTTAGTTTGGTCAATCATAGATAACCTTAAGCTTACCACTCAAAACACAAACTTCAATTATTTTCACCTATCATATTTATGAACAATTTATATATGAAAATATTTTCATGAGATGAATGCAAACAAACAAGCAAATATACATGAGAACTATAAAATGCTTAAACAATGCAATATTTTATTAATTAAAATCTTGAAATATATCAACATAAACATTTATTTATTCATATTTATGTCATGATAATTCAGGTTCATCAATAGCAAGATCATCTCCTGTTCTTGCTCTTGCACAAGTCACTTTTAATTTGGTTTTCTTTATTAGAAATAACCTAAAACCAATCTCATTTAATTTGGGAGGAATCGAAGAAAAAGAAGAAGAATTAGAGCAATCAAATAGGCTTAATTCATAATTCACGTGAAGATGACAACAAATAGATATTCTTGATTAAATTTAATTTAATGAGAGAAAAAGTGGTTTGATAAAAAGAATTAAAATTGAGTTTTAATCACACATGACGCGAAAATCAATTGAAAAAGGAGGTGAGAGGGAAATGTGAACAAACCTATATGGGAAGGAGTGAGAATCATACAAAGTATAAATGTGAACCTTTTTTCACATACTATATGGTGCATTTGATTATTTATTATTTAATCTTAAACACCTTTTGGTCCATCTCCTCATGGAGTAGTAGCAATCATTTCAGTCCAAAGAGGAGTCACCGAGTCCAATATTAGGTAAGCTTCCATAAATACCCCCCACCAGCTGATTTCCAACTTCCTTCTCTACGAGTCACCTCGGTCCAAACCAGCGGAACTATTCCACGTGATCCCCACGTGCTCCTTTAGCCAGCCCTAAACCCAGCCTTGCATCCCCTCCGGTCCACGTTCACGCCGCCCTTCAAAATATCGTGAATTAATCGGCGACCCTTTCCTTCCTAGAAACTGGCACCCTCACCTTCTTTCCAATCCTCTAAATTAACTCTTTAAAAAACAATAATATGAAATTAGAAAAATCAAGCTCAAATTCACTCCAAATAAATTCCAAACCCAAACGCACCACCGATTACTCCCCTCCCTTCCCCCCCCCCCCCCTCCACCACAACCACCACCACACGCTCTCTCTCTGAACCAAATCCCCATCAAAACCACCGCCTTCTCTCTCCAAACTAAACTTTCATTTCACCCCTTCCTCACTCGAAAACAAAAGTAAGGATCTCCCTTTATTAAAAAAGAAACAACATATATTTACTTTTTGAGATGACTGATTACCGTCTACCACCGACAATGAATCTATGGACGGACGACAACGGGTCTGTAATGGAAGCGTTTATGAACTCCTCCGATCTCTCTTCTCTTTGGGCACCGCCTCCTCAAACCTCCGCCTCCTTTTCAACGCCAGCAGCAGCAGGAACAGCAGCAGCGCAGCCATCTGATAAAACTATGTTGAACCAAGAAACACTCCAGCAACGCCTCCAAGCATTAATTGAGGGCGCGCGCGAGAGCTGGACTTATGCGATTTTCTGGCAATCCTCTTATGATTATTCGGGCGCTTCCGTCTTAGGATGGGGCGACGGATATTATAAAGGGGAAGAAGATAAAGGCAAAGGTAGGATGAAAAATTCGGCATCATCAGCTGCTGAACAGGAGCACCGTAAAAAGGTGCTCCGTGAGCTGAATTCGTTGATTGCCGGGCCTAGTTCTGTTACTGATGATGCTGTTGATGAAGAGGTTACAGATACTGAGTGGTTTTTTCTTGTTAGTATGACTCAATCTTTTGTTAATGGAAGTGGGTTACCTGGTCAAGCTCTTTTCAATGGGAGTCCGGTTTGGGTTGCTGGGTCGGAGAGGTTGGGGACTTCGCCGTGTGAAAGAGCAAGGCAGGGTCAGGTTTTTGGTTTGCAGACTTTGGTTTGTATACCGTCGGAAAATGGTGTTGTTGAATTGGGTTCCACTGAATTGATTTTTCAAAGCTCGGATCTGATGAATAAGGTTAAGGTTTTGTTTAATTTTAATAGTTTGGAAGTGGGTTCATGGCCGATTGGAACAACAAATACCGATCAGGGTGAGAATGACCCGTCTTCGCTTTGGCTTACTGATCCAGAAACTAAAGATGGAAATGCTGGGATTCCGTCAATTACTCCGGCTCACCAGACTGGGAACAATAACAATCATCATAGTTCGAGCAGTTTGACTGACCATTCAGGCGGAATTCATCATGTTCAGAATCATCACAGCCATCAACAGCAGCAACAGCAGATACATACTCAGAGTCTTTTCACTCGAGAGTTGAATTTTGGGGAGCACAGCACGTATGATGGGAGTACTGTTAGGAATGGGAATTCCCATTTGATGAAGCCAGAATCTGGAGAGATATTGAATTTTGGGGAGAGTAAGAGGAGTACTTCCAGCGCAAATGGGAATTTCTATTCGGGTTTGGTGACGGAGGAGAGTAATAAGAAGAAAAAATCACCTGCTTCTAGAGGTGGTAATGAAGAAGGGATGCTTTCGTTTACTTCTGGTGTGAAATTATCTTCTTCTGGTATGGTGAAATCGAGTGGTGGTACAGGCGGGGATTCAGATCACTCTGACCTCGAGGCCTCGGTTGTAAAAGAGGCTGATAGTAGCAGGGTTGTGGAACCCGAAAAGAGGCCACGAAAACGAGGGAGAAAACCTGCGAATGGAAGAGAAGAGCCTTTGAATCATGTTGAAGCAGAGAGGCAAAGAAGAGAGAAACTTAATCAGAGGTTTTATGCACTACGAGCTGTGGTTCCTAATGTATCAAAGATGGACAAAGCTTCCCTTCTTGGCGATGCAATATCGTATATCAATGAGCTTAAAACGAAGCTGCAATCTGCTGAGTCCAGTAAGGAGGAGTTGGAGAATCAAGTAGAGTCAATGAAGAGGGAGTTAGGAAGTAATGATTCAAGCCCTCCTCCCAATCAGGAGCTTAAGATGTCAAATGACCATGGAGGTAGACTGATAGACATGGATATTGATGTGAAGATTAGTGGATGGGATGCAATGATACGAATCCAATGTTGCAAAATGAACCACCCTGCTGCTAGGCTAATGTCGGCTTTGAAAGATTTGGACCTTGATGTTCAGTATGCGAATGTGACTGTGATGAATGATTTGATGATCCAGCAAGCTACAGTGAAGATGGG
Organism: Populus alba x Populus glandulosa; assembly: GCA_033617975.1. Classification (NCBI taxonomy): domain Eukaryota; kingdom Viridiplantae; phylum Streptophyta; class Magnoliopsida; order Malpighiales; family Salicaceae; genus Populus; species Populus alba x Populus glandulosa. The sequence continues at coordinate 13,656,695 of CM066145.1, read as the reverse complement.
GAATCGCTATTACACCCAAGAAGAGCTAAAGGTAGCCATATCTACAAAAGTTGGTGATGCCCGATAGGCATTGAACAGAGCCACAGATGCGATTAGCAGTTGGGATAGGTCTTGGTAAAGATTATAGGTCCCGAGTTTCTTTATTGATGTTCTAGGATTTTGGGACGTTTTAAGGCTCCCCTGGTAGCACAAGCTCTGTACAATAGCATTATTTCTTGGTTTCTTCGTAGCTGTTTGAGTAAAATTCTGAGTTGGGGCACTTTAATTTGCGGGGCTGAACTGACGAGCTATGTAGATTTATGAGTCTCCAATCAAGTGAAAATAGCTATTTTTGTGTTTATTTTCTGTCTGGCATTGATGTATATATTGAAATTCAAACCTGATCAATTTTCTGGGTTAAACTCACATGTATCGTGGTATTTTTCTGGCAAACTTCAACGACGGAGTAGATTGTTCTATTAAATCGGTAGTAGATTGCCCCTTCGTCATGGAAGTTATTCATGTGTATCCTATAAAAACAGGCTTGAGTTCTGGATTTTGCCTTCTCCTGTCCAGTAATCCTTTTCTCTTGATGCAGAAACTCAAAGTCTGGGATTGGTAGTGCAGCTGCAGTTTCTTCATCTGTGCTCTTGTTTGTCAAGCAATAGACTGCGTCTGGGACTCTTGCCAATTCATATTTCCTGGTTCATTATTTCAAGGTGACATCAAATCTCCTCTCTGTGCCGCGCCGAAGGGTATCTACCTTGCTGACGTGATTTGTTTAAAGGAAAATTTGTGCTGTTGTAAAATTCGGAAGCTTTATTTTATTATCATTTTGAAGCAAATCTAATTTTGGTTGTTTTTTCTCTCTCCGACATTCCTGGTTTGGAAATAGCACCTGGTATGCTATGGGTTCTGATGACTAATACCACGTGCAGTTCTGGAGTGTGGTTGGGCAAACACAACGAAGAGGTCGGACTGATCCAATCACAAGACAGCATTTCTGCTATCAAATTCCACACATGTTCCCTCAGGTCCCATAATAGCATGCTTACATGCAGCAGCAGCAGCAGCTGTTAAGAGTTAAAACCATAACACGGTAAGTGACCTCAACCATGGAAAAATGCTCGAGGTGTTTGGTGTCCTTTTCAGCCCTGGGAGTCGTTACTTCTTCTACCTAATCCATGGGCCTCTCTCTCGAAGGTTAATTTAAGGGTCTCCTTGCCTTGCCTTGCAAAGAATGTACAAAGGCAATGAGGTTATTTGATTACACGTGGGGTAAGCAGACCAATGTTTAACACATGCTTAATGTCTCGTAATAAGCATCATGTAATAGAGACGGCATTAGAAATGTCAACAATCAGATTATTATCGGAAACGTAACATGGGACATGGCTGACGTGGGTTCCTTGAATGTAAGATTAGAAGATGTCACGGTGGCTGCAAAATAGTCAATAATCTCCACAAGTTAGAAGACAAAAAAAAGCAGTTCTTGAGAGAAGAATGCTTTGTTGATATGGATGGCTGGTGAACTCACGACATTAGGGTTCCGATTCGAGTTCCTCAATTCAGGGTGAGAGAAGAATGCTTTGTGGGCGTTACTGCTAATATCCAACCAAAAAACACAGAATGGCATTTGACATCCATGAAGGTGTATACATGAGAGTTTCCTGCGCTAAAGAGAATTTATTTTGGACACTCGACGGGGCAAGCCCGGGCCAAATGTTGCAAGGGCATAGTACTCAAGGCGGCGATCAAATTAAAGTAGAAAGCGAGGAAATAAAACGAGATTTCAGGAATCGAATGCAATATTAAAGCGAGATTGGAATCTTGTTTAACTACCTAAAAAGTAAAGAGCAATGGATTTTTTCTCAATAAACTTTTTTTTTTTTTATCGCCCTGGGTGTCCGGGCCAACTTGCGTGCACCACAACTAATCCCAGGGCTTACTGAACATCCTGCAAGCTCAGTAGATAATTAAGGCACCGCGGGGATGACAGGCTGGTACTCTTGAGGTTCGAATCCAGGATATTCGCAAAGACAAGTCTTGTAATTGACCAATAGACTAAACCCTTAAGTGTTCAAGAAACTTAATCATATATGGGGTCACAATTACCACCACGGCCACCACCACCGAAACGAGTATAATCAAGAGATAATTATTACAGCAAGCGCATCATAATCTCTCAACCTTTCCTCTCATAAAGTCCCTGCCATCTTTACTAGCTGAATTTGGCTTTTTGTTACAAAAGCATCATATTATTGTCCGGAATCTTTGAGTTATTTGCATTTGGACTCACAAGAAGTTAATTATATGGAATATTAAATAGTCTTCTCAAGCTTGCACATAGTTTTCACATGCCTTCATGTATTTATACACATATCAAGGATTCATCAATGATTAATGAACCTCAAAGTCGCCTTCATTTTTGCAAGTTGCATGGAGGAGGAGCCTGGAAGGGTCGAGATTCAGTGTTCTAGTCTGAAACCTGAGGTCAGTCGCTTCAAAAGGTTAAAAAGATCAGCAAAATAATTCCATGGCTCAATGATTCCATTGTTAGGTTGCGCAATGATTAATATGGTGAAAGGAATCCCGTATCAGTGGCTCCATTAATTAAATAATTTTGTTCGGGAGAGATAAACTGAGTAATTCCTTTTCGACAAATGTCCAGATTAAACGCTTCTAATATACCTTGAGGGTGACATTTTAAGAAGTGGAGGCGTGTGAATTTTTTTTTACTTTCTTTTCTTTTCTTTTCGTAGGAGGAAGGGTCAAATATACAAGTGGATCACTTGAGATGTCAGCGTGAACTTCGTTAAAGTCTTTTTTATTTATTTATTATTATTATTATTACCGACATAAACTAAAAGAAGTAAGTAAAAATACTGTAATATTTTCTTTGCAGCCGTACGTGTTGTTCACACACATCTACACCCGCATTTTATTATTTATAGCATTTTGTTTTACCTATTTTAGCCTTGATGTTCTTGTTTTACACTTACTGAAAATTAGTTCTTTGTAAATTCATCTTAGAAGGTGATTTTTTATATTGATATTTGTTTTGATTTAATTTCATACTTTATTTCTTTATAATTTCATCATTAAAACTTATATTAGCTTGATTTTATATATTAAGATTTGTTTTATTTTACATGTTCATGTGTATATGAAGTGTTAGGAAATAGCCCAATATTAAATTAAAAATCAATTTTACAAAATAAAATTTAAGGTTAAAAAAAATTAAAAAAACAAGAATCAAAATTAACTCAACTAAAAATAAATAGAGTATTTTTAAATTTTATTTGTTTCCTGAAGTTTTAATTTATATTATTTTAATATTTATTATTTTCATCTTTAATTTTATTTTTTTCACATTTTAATTTTAATTTTTTAGAGATAAAACCATCCCAAAAAAATTATTCTATCCACGTCGTAGCATAGCGTGTGTATTAGCATCTATTGTATTTCTTGCAAATATCGTCAAGTCAGAGGCGGATCAATAGTCAAGAACATTCAAAGTCGTTACGGCTCAAATCTTCTGGCTTCCCTGTCTTTCCGGGCATCGTGAATGACCATGGCTGTTAAATCTCTAATTAAAAAAGAAAAGAAAAAAGAAAAGAAGGTTTCAGGAAGTAGCCATTTTAAACTTTTCCCTTCCTATCCATCACCTTCCCTACATCCCATCGATCCCAACCTTCCCATTTCAATATCTCAGACCAGCTTCTTGATTCATCTCCCTGCAGCCACCGAATAAACTAAACCTAAAAAGGTTCAACTTTCTTGTAAAAGGGTATATATATATACGCATCTAACCATGAGCCTCAATTGTCTTACCTGCCAAGACCTGCAAAGGAGTGATTCTGAGAGGGAGAATTTGCAAGGTAAAACGCATAAAAATAATAAACTATGTTGCATTAAGGTGGAAAGAAGCTGGTCAGGAAAATTGAGCCCGCCGTCTTACGGGCAACTGGGGAGAAATTCTAATGTGTTTTCTGCAAGAAGGGTGATCAAGAAGGAGCCTCGCCGCTTAAACATCACAGGAGGCGTTTCATTCAAGGGATGTGACGAGCCAAAGCTGGCGAGGAGCTCTGGAATGCGAAGGGATTGGAGCTTTGAGGATTTAAGAAAAGCATGCGACGGAAATTATTAACATATATGCGTTCTAATTATCAACCCCAGCCACATACATTTTTTCAATTTTTTTTGTGAATTTTGTTTCCCTATTCCCCTCTTCTTAATTAATACTTATTGTATTGATTTTCTTAATGAATGTAGTAGGCACCTGCCATGATCACATCTTCATGCTCATAACTATTTGATTTGCATTTGCATCGCGCGGCATCGTGATTTATGAGGATTTTCCCAGCAAGGATTTCTCCATGTACGAATATTTGTAAGAGTTAATTCAGATTTTGCATCAAGAGGGTGGGAGCTTGGAGGATTGTTATTTGCAGACGAAGTGCTGATGAAATTACAAGGTGATGAGAATCCTTTTAATATTTGCTTACCAGCTATCATCTCAGGTGATGTCCTGCCTTAAGATCATGTAAGCATTAGCATTATTTTTGCTGAAAAAACAAAAAGAAGTTGCTATCAGAACCTTTTGTAAGGAGGTAAGGGATGGAGGTTGCGTGGCGGATACAAGATGAACCCAGCTTTCCCCTGGTGGAATATTAAGACAATGATATGCTGCTCTAGCTATTATCAGTCTTCAACTAGGTTTTCTGTCGAAATTGTGCATACGTTGGTTCAAATCACCGTCTGTCCTGATCCAGAATCCCATACAATAAATTTATAGCTTGGATCGTGGAGATCAAAACGTCCGTCTACTGATCTGCTATGTGATCTGATATGCGGGGATATTATTTTAAAACTCATATTTTTACTTTCATAGATAAGCATTTGATTGGATATTGGGCTTGTAATTTATTTATTTATTTTGCTTTATATATAAGATTTTTTATTTATTTTAAAAATTATCTGGGTTATCTCGTTTATTTATTTATTATTATTTTAAAGAATTTATTTGAAGTAAATTAAATTGATTGTTTTAAAAAAATATTGTCCAGTACATTTTTTAAAGATTAAACAAAAATATTCGTCTCATGTGCAAGTCAAAAATTCATTTGTTTTTTTTAAAAAAATTATATTTTTTTAATTTTATCCTTTAACATTTGATTTATTTAGAAATTAAGATTCATAATTTTTTTTTTTTAGCTTTTATAGGATTTTTTTTATTAATTTTAAAAATTATTTGGGTAGTTGGGTTATCTCAAATCTTTTTATTTTTTATTAATTTTTTTAATTATATTATTAAATTAACTTAACTTAGTTGATTCAATTAGGTCAACGATTCTTTTAAAAAAAAAATTATAATATATTGGCATCACCCAAACATTTCTTTTTTATGTTAGAACCAAATTGGTCTAAGTCGTGTCATAGCCCGGATTACCAAATTAGATTTGCTTGAGTTAAAAAAAATTTTTAATTGATTTTTTAATTTATTTTAAACCTTGAATATTTAGTTAATTAGAACTTGGTTTCCTAATTTGTTTTAATTGGGATCCTAGATCATGATTTAATTATGGTTGTCCTGTGTTAATTTAGTGTATCAATATCTTAATATGTTTTTTTAAATGTGTTGTCTAGTATATCAGCACCGCTAATATTCTTAACATTCTAATATCTTTATGGTTTTTTTTTTAAGTTATGAAAAAATAACCTCGCTACAGCATAGCACAAGTAAAAAAAGCTAGCCTTTTATAAAACTATACATGTAAATAAAATCTCTTGAATGAATTTGAGTCCAATCCTCAAACTAGTTTTTATGCGCACCCAAGCGCTTTTTTTAATTTTTTTTCCATTACAATGCTATATGATTCATAATAACTTCTGCAAAATGGTCCACGTCAAAGTGCGCACTACCAGCTCATTTCTGCATTCCTTATGATGGCCTTGGCCTCCGCAAAAATTGACTTCTAATTACTCCTGGAAAGCGTTTTCAGGCATTGCAGAAGCATGAGCCGCCCTCATCAAAGTTCTGGTACGGAGGACTGACTACCGTAGCCACCACTTGCAATATAACCACCATGATCATTAAAACAAAAAAAGTTGAAATAAATGGAGTTTAAAGGAAGCATTTGAGTTTCAAATTAGCATGTACGGACAGAGCTAGATGATAAAAAGCATCACAAAGGATAAAACTATATGAAAAATCTGTTCGTCTATATGGATACTATCACCTTAGGCCCATCTAGAAACAGACTACACATATAGACCACACAATTGCATAAGCAATTCTCTGTAGGATAACGTGCCACGAAAAAAAAAAGGGAGGGGGGGGGGGGGCTGGAGAAGAAGAACATCAGCCCCGCATTTGATATAAAAATCATATTAATGGAATGAGAGGTTGATGAATGAACTCTTTTACGAGCAACAAAACACTGAAGTTTCTTGAATCATAAGCGAATACAATTTTCAAGAGTTTTAACACTATTATTACTCAAGAAAACAATGATTTTGGACAAAATTCATCTTCCTATTCCCATATATAAAGGCATGAAGAAGCAGAAGTATTGCCTTGACATGAGTAAAGTTTCATATTTCATGTTCCATTGTGGTGCGTAGATAACAATCCTCTGTCTTGTATGCACAATGATATTACACTTCACAGTAGAGTCACCATATATTACCATCATTCCTGAACACTGACCTAACCTTAAAATAAAGGCAAAATTCACGGCTAAGCTTCTGGTATTTGATATTCTTCCTGCAACAAAAATTGATGTAAGCAATTGTTAACTTGCTGGCTATATTTTTTTGACGCTCTCCCATCCTATCTGTAATCGCAGAAGCTGCAAAAGTAACAAAAACAGAAAAAGGCAATAAAATTTTCTAATCCATGTCTAGGCAATCTGCACTTCAACACATAATAGTATAGATTAGTGGGGCCATCAGAACTCACTATTCTCCACAATCATTACCTGCTGATCAAAATGTCTCTGCAAATTCATTAAGCCCAACAACACATTTATTTATTTATTTTACTTGCCTCTGCCTTCCAATCTCTTCGACCCAGCTTGGTATTATATGTTTCGCCACAATACAAGCTAACAGAATTCTCCGAATGAATTTTCCTCTCTTGTGGTGCCCCTGTCATTCTTGCAGTGGCCAAGCATACTGTCTGACTTTCAATATTTAAGGGCAATGCAGAAATAGCAGAAGCATTACGTGTTTCTTCCATATGCCTATATGCCCTACTTCATATCTGCTTCAAGGCGTTTTCAGGCCCTGTATCTATGTTGCCATTCACGGTTCTTTAAACGATTAGTAATTATGTCATTATGGATTTTGGAGGGCTCTTCTTCATCATGAGTCTTCATCATAAAACCATCTTGTATTACAGAAGAGTTCATAATTCGCCCATTCTCCATTTTGTATAACAATTATCAACTGCATAAAAAATTCATAAAATAAATAAATTAGAAGGAAATCAAGCTATGGCTTTGTTCATAATTTTTTATAAGCAATTCATGTTACTGACCTGCAATTTAGCTTATTGTTCCATTATCTATTTGGTCATGCAAATGGAGAAAGGATTGCAATATCTTTATATGCAACACCACACTATTCAATTGAAGGAATACACATAAACTTATCAAAACCTACTAACATTCAAACATTTGAGCAAAGAGAACTCATTTTCAGTGATTTCATTTGCGTGATACTTGGAGAGAAACTTGCCTTTTCCTCGGCATCTATCCAAACTGATGAAGCATTGCATCCAAGATATTTTTCCCAAAAATGACATGCCCTTGGAGATCTTAGACACAAGATACAAAGTCAATCTCAAGACCCCATGCACACGATGGATGCCCATCATACAGCGACTTTTCAATTGTGAAAACATGAAGATGTACATCATAAACAAAAGCATTCAAACAAAGTTATTAGCAGTTTACTTTACAGCATGACATTAGATGCCTCAGAGACGTAAGATGATCATCACGCTAAAACCACACATAATAGACATTAATCGGATTAAAATTTTTGGATTACAAAAGCACAAGGATATATACATTACAGATAAGCAGTAAAGCATAGAAGCGAATGATTCAGCTTTACAACAGAGACTCATCAGTTGCTTCTTATAAGCTGATGTACTAAATGTCATTTATACTCAATGGCAGCGAATCAAGTAACATTATAGAAACATCATTGGTAGAGACAATTTATTCATTCACCTTATATATATCTCTAATTGAAAGCGTGTTAAGGACCATGTGGAAGAGCGACAGATGGATTCCAACTACAATTCATCTCAAGTTTTACCCCATTTTCATTGAATCAGAAGAGATCCCTCCCATCCAAGCACGTTGCATAATTTTAGACATCCAACCTCATTTACACTTGCAGTATCTCAATTTCGGACCAGTCACTTATACGGTAAGTCAGCGACTTAAACACTAATCAAACACACTCACATAAAGACTTCCTCAACAAAACTTGAAAAGCTATAACGGGTTTCATTTTATCCGCACAAAAATGACCTACGTCTTACAAACAAAAGCAGGCAAACCCTGGAGAAACATTTATATATAAGCAGTAAACCAGCTGTGGCAAGTTTGAGACCAAAACAAAAAAAACCAAGAGAAGCCGAAGCAAACATTTTTTCATTCAAGGACAAGAAAAGAAGGGTTTTTTTAAAACAAAATAGAAAAAAAATAAAATATGCTTTGATTAATAGCAAGGGGTCGCTGTTCAGAGCTCAAGAAATGAAAAAATTGGGTGAAAGAGAGAAATTAAAAGGTACCTCTTCAAAATGCAGCAGTTGGCTAAGATAGAGTTAGCGGAAATTCTGTCTTTGTGAATTGTGATTTGATAGAGACATGCGCGGTGTTTATTTTTACGTGCTGTGTGTCAGCGGGAACTGAGAAAACGGTGACTGCCTGTCCGATTTCGGAAGGAAACAAGGTCAGGGGCTTGTGTTTAAGGTGTTTTAGGACTCGGTTGTTCGATGCTATGCACATTAACTTTTATAGTACTTATATTATATATTAATTGCCATTATCAAAAGGGGTGGTGGCGCAGTTGGCTAGCGCGTAGGTCTCATAGCTTCGAGTTATCCTGAGGTCGAGAGTTCGAGCCTCTCTCACCCCATTCTTTTTAGTAACCTTCCCGAGAAAGAGTGAGGCTGTCATTCTTCCATTTTTAGAGTCTTTAAACTGTGTTTTTTAAAATTTAATTTATTTCAAAAAAAATTTAAAATCATTTTGATGATTTAATATTAAAAATAAAAAAAAATTATTTTTATATATTTTTAAATAAAAAACACTTTAAACCGCTACCGTTACCAAGCTTTTAATAGAAAACAATGTATTAATTTCATCATCTAAGCTTTTTTTTTTTTTCATATAATAGGAATAAACATATTAATTTAATCATCTACGCCTTTTTTTTCTTCCGCTTTATGATCTATGCAATATACATGTTAGTTTTAGTGAAATTTTATTAGTTATTTTTTATATTTATTTGGAAGAAAGAAAGAAATATAAGTATGAGAGATAAATCATAAGTGAAAATATTCTCATCATTTTTTGTTGGTCGTTAATTTTATTATTTCTTCTCCTTGTGCTTGTTATGTTTTTTTTTTTTTAAAAAAATGAGTTTTAGGGAGTAATTATTATGATGTCACTAATTACTTCCTATTAAGTCAGTGAGTATAGCAATCAGGTTTTGAGACGTAAAAATCACTATTTATAAGATATTAATTATCCCCATCATATTTGTTACACAGTTAAAGCAATATATATAGATAACAACTTCTATATGTTTTTTAAAAATTTATGTTTTGGTTTTTTTATAAATGTAAATAGGGAGTCTATTGAGAAAAAAATTTATTTTCTAATTGAATTTTGCAGATATCAAACTAATATTTAGAAAGAAAATAACACCATTTTTAAACTGATATTTAAAAGGGAAATAATATTATTTCAAACCAATGTATTTATAGAATATAAATGTATACCTCTTCAAACCAATATTTTTATTGAAGGTAAAAGGTAACCCATCAAATAAATTAATTGAATAACGTAGCAAAAAATATCATGCATAATTAATTAATCTCAAAAATTAATTGATTAAGTTAAATAAATTAATTTTAAAAATAAAAAAATATTTTATATAATGCTAAGTGGGAAGTGCCAGGTGCTATATATATAAATTTAGATTTTCACTCTAAATCTTCCCTTTAACATCCAAATTAGTTATCCCTCGTGTAACAAAACCTCTTACCTTTCTAATATGAGACGAAGTTTTATTTATTTATTTATCTAATAAAGCTATTATAACAATCTCCCTCTTAGCTTGTAATGTTATGTTGTTCCATGTTCTATTTATAAAAGAAGGTATATTTCAAATTAAATCTCTTCTTAGTGTAAACATTTTAAAACTACAAAGAAATCATAATGGCAAAAAAACTTAAATTAGAATTTTATTCAATATAATTGGAAATCCTACAACACAATACAATTAACCCAAAACAAAAGTTTGTCATTTTTTAGCACTAATATGCCCTTGTGCTACTTTCTAACTTTATAAATATTTTCTAAATTTTTGTTGGAGCGGCACCACTTCTTATGTTTATATAGGTGAAATTTCCTTATCACATTAATGTTTCATTAAGAATGTTAATCACTCGTCATCCCATCTAATTTGGATATTAATTTTATAAATCTTGATTTCATATACAAATTAATAGACATTACTTTTATTAATGATTTGTTATTATCAGTGAAATTCCTAATTAGCAAATGTACTAGTAAAGGTTAGGTTTATGTTATTAGTAAGCTTAACTAAATGGTCTCAAGCCAATACTAGCATAACTACTTCTAACTAAGTCTCTTTATAGACTTTTAGTGAAATGATATGCTAGATTATTAGAAGATACAACATACACAATATTAATTATCTTGTTAGATATTAATTTCCTTATATATTCATGTCTTAAGTTGATATGTCTAGATTTACCATTGGTTGATCATCACAGTGTAAGGGGATAAAAATCATCGGTTATGGTCACAACTTAATGTCCAATAACATATTTCTCAGCCATTTTATCTATTTACCTGTGGTTGCAAGAGCTATGAACTCGGATTCCATTGTAGAATAATTTATACACGTTTGTTTCTTTAAAGCCTAAAAAAAAATCCACCTCTTAAAATAAATACTCATCTAGAGGTTACTTATTATCACTTACATTAGTTATCGAACTAACATTAATATAACCTTCAAGTACAATTAGAAAATTACTATAACATAATCCAATATTTATAGTCCTCTTCAAGTAACCAAGTACTCTTGTAATTGTTATCCAATGATCCGTACTGGGATTATTTGTGTATCTAGATAATTTAAACTCTATGAAAGCAATATACGGTCTTGTACAATGCATGATATACATTAAGCTACCAATTACATTAGCATATTCAATTTGAGCAATTGATCTACTGGTGTTTTTTGTTAATTTAAAACAAACATCATACAAAGTATTTTCTCAAATACAATAGAGCAAAAGACAATGTGCACACACACACACACACAAACACATCTTGTACTAATGTATAAAAAGTGTTGCATAACACTGTTGTAAAGAAGATGACTGCTGATGCGCAAGATGTATAGGTAGAGGTGAGATAAAAATTATAACAAACTAATGTTAAGTACAAGAAGACTTCTGATAAACGCTATCATGTCAAAGTGTTCAAGGAAGGATATATGGTGATGGTGTTTATATTCAAGTAGAGATTTTTAGTATGAACGTATAACAAGCTATAAGAAGTATGGATGAACCTTACAACGTACCAAGAAAAATCAATGATAATACTTATATTGTCAATCTATAAAATAATATGGGTATTTTGAATGCCTTAAATATTTTATATTTTTATCTTTATTATGACAATAAGACACTATATCTAGATTCGGGTGTTGACTCGAGATCAAGTCTTTCCTGAATGTGGTACATCTAACAGGTACATTCATAAATAAGGATGATAAGTCCAAATCTAAAAAAGAAAAGCCCAAATGATATTAGGGTGTGAGTTAAGATCAAGTCTTTCACAAGTAAAGAGGATTGAAGTGGAACATCTAGGAGATAAGTCATAGATAAGAACGATAGGTTCAAATCTAAGAAGAAGCCTATACGAGTCAAATGGATCTACTAACAAAAACAAATATAACTTTTAGTTCAATTATTGAATCAAGTTGAAATTTTATAAGTGCATTATATAAGCTCAGTTTTTTAAAGTTCTAGATTTTCATGTGTTATACAAGCTCAATTTTATAAGGTTCCAAGTTTTCATGCTCAAATTAGGTTTAGATATTGTTGTTTCAGAATTTTCTTTACTTATCACTGTTATTTTCATCTTCAGTTTCTAAATAAATTTAAGATATTTATTTAAAAAGTTTTGTGTGTTATTAGAATTTAGTTATTGATATTTAGAATTCATTAAATCATACTTTTCTCTATTGTTTAGCTTATATATCAATTTGAAAATAATACTAGATTAAAGAGAGAAAGTGGCTGCTAAATGTGATAATGGCAACATGTAAAACTCTATTTTGAAGATAGTTTTATTCTATTTTATTAACATATATATTTTTTTATAAATATAAAAACATATTAAAACCTAACTTAACCAATTAAATATCTAATAAAATAAATAAATAAATGGAAAACTCATGCAAAAACTCTTTCAAATAATTTGTTTTTACTTTTATTTTCATAAGAATCACAAAATAAATAAATTGCCATCAAACTAGACCAATTAATTTGAGTGAGTGCTGACCATAGAAGAAAAGTGAGGAAAAAAAAAGAATAAGAAATAAAGCAAAAATTGGCATTAACTTTGTGAGTTTCATTGATTTATTATGTGTTTGAGATTGTGTTGTAATATTTTTTTTAAAATAGTTTTGTATTTGAAGATATATTTATTTATTTATTATTTTTAATATCAATACATCAAAATTATTTAAAAATAAAAAAAACATTGTTTTTATGCTTTTTTAAACCAAACATATTTTAAAAAAGCACTTAAAAATAGAAGAATAAGCACTTCTAAATACATCCCTAGATGAAACAGCGTTGCATTAATTATTATTTGTTTATGTACCAATATGTTCATTAATTATATATTAAAAGAAGAAAGGGAAAATCTTGTTCTGGCACCATAGGCACATTGTGCATATGCCTACTTCATTCTTTTTTTTCTTTGTTAATTATTTGTTTCGGATCTTGATTTTTTTTTTTTATAATTCCATTTGTTTACATTATGTTCATGAGTCATGGACAAATTCACTCTAATCCTAGAATTTTAACCTTTTATTTTTATGTTTTGAAGATTTTACTTTTCAGGCTTATACTCTATTTGTTTTATATTTTAGTTAATAAAATTTAAGAGGAAAGAGAAAGTGATCAATAGACCATATTCTAGCAATAAAAAACTGATTTTAGTGTTATTGGGCTCCTCTTAATGAGAGGATTGCCATTAAAGTCTTCTTGAACTTCCATCTTAACCGAAAAATATAGATTGAGATTAAGGAACAAGCTTTTTAGCAATCATTAGTTTCATTTTATATTTTCAAACTAATTTAGAGGTATTTTGAGGTTAACAATTAGTTTATTAAAATTATTAGAGTATTTATTAGGTGTGGTTAGATAAAAATATGTTGAAAATGTGATTTTGGGTAAAAAAAACCTTTAATTCAACTTTTTAGCAATCATTAGTTGCTAAAATATGGATCGGTAAATGACACGTCTTTTATTTTATTAAAAAGTTGGACAACATGTCATCCACGCTTAAACATATAAAAAAAAAAGATCAGGAAAACCAAGTAAGTTCGCAAGTGCGTTCTTCTCTACGTTGGACCAATCGCGTAGGCCTAATTTTTTTGACTTAGGCACCTAGCTTTTTTTCTATGAGTTTTTCTCAATTTTCTTTTATTTTGATTGAAATACATTATATATAAAATTCTTAACTTGATATTTAAATTATTATTCAATTTTGGCATAATTCTTGAATAATTTAATATGATTTTATGAGAATGTTAATAATTTATTTTTCAATCATCATATACCTAATATTGAAAAAAAAAATTGTCCTTGAATATTCAATAAAAATAAATTTTAATAGATTTATAATATGATTTTATCATATTAATTATTTTTTCCCTTTGATCACACATAAAATATTGAGAGATTTTCATTTTGATTTTATTAAAACTTGCTTTTGAGATCATGATAATTTTTTATTTAAAAAACAATGTTTCTTATTAAAAAAGTAATTTCATTAGTACAATAAAGAGATGAATTAATAAGGTAATGAATTTTAGATTGATGAGATATATTTTTCCTACTTATTTCAAATTATTAAAGTTTTTAACATGCCTTTATTTTAATTTTTTCTGCCTTTTATTCAAAAAAGTGTTACTTGTAAAAAAACATGCCATTGTTTTTTTTAAAAATATTAGGGCTTTCTCATGATACATTAATGATTTATTTATGAATTATTATGTTTTATTTTTATATGTAGATTTTTTTAAAATAATTTTCTCATTAATATTGAATCAGAATACAATATTTCTTTTAATATTTCTACTGTAAACTTCTTATATTTGTTTTTAAATTTATTGTTCTCATATATTTCATATAAGTTTTCAAGATTTCTAATTGAAACTTACTTTCATAATAAGTTTTTGCTTAAAAAATAATATAATTTTTTAAAAATATATTTTTGTCAAAATAGAAAAGAAATGTGTGAACAAGGTTTTTGATTAAAAATACATGTTTTCTTTTTTAGTTCAAATTTTTATAGTTTTTCTGAATATTGTTTTGATATTGCTTTTTATTAAATGAACTATGTTACTAGTAAAAAAAACTATTTTGTTGTCAAAACGAATAGAAATTAAATAAATTTAAAAATACAATTTTGACATAAAAATATATTTCTCCGCTATAACTTTATTTGTTTTCTTTCCCACAGATATCTATTATTATTATATGATTAAATAGAAATAATTTTAAATTAATTTGTATTGAATATTTTAAGTCAAACTAAGTTTTGATGAGGTAATGAATACACCTATAAATTCAACTTAAATTTGATTTAGTTTGAAAGTAATGTCAGATCAAAGATTATAAATTTAATAATAATTCTTCGCAACATTGCATTGGACAACTAACTAGCGTTTGATGTTATAATATAAGATAATTTTAAAAATATTTTTTAATTAAAAATATATTAAAATAATATTTTTTTTATTTTTAAAATTAACACATAAAAATAATAAAAAATATAAAATTATAAATTTGATATTTTTTAAATAAAAAAACAATTTTAAAAACACTTTAAAATCCAAATTAAACCAAAAAAACAAACCCTCCTTTCCCACCTAACCCACAACTAGGTTTCACACCAAAGCCGGTGTATGCATAGCAGACCAGCCCAGAAAAGCCCATAAAAGAAAGAAGAAAAAGTCATAGCAGCAAAGTCCAATTGTAATGGACTGTAATAACGTGTTAGCTGTTATGTCTAAAAGGGCCCCACACCCACCTCTCTCCCCATCCCATTTCCAACTACAGCATTCAATTCCTTTGTTTTCAATTATACCCACCATTGAATTTGACTGGCTGGTCTCTGTGATCGTTAGGGTATCTTTCTTACGCTCTCTTTGCTTGCTTTCTTTCTGGAAATATTTCCGGATTCTTCTCTGCAGTTTTCAAGCCAAGCCTGCCGTCCCGTCCCTCGTAATTTTTCTTCACCTGCGTTTACCTTTTTTTACTTCTCCTCCTTTCTTCCTTGTAGAAAAACAAGGTGGGGTTTACTTTGAATTTTTGGGTTTAGAGTTGCTACTTCTTTCATTTTTGGACTTCATATATATTTGGCTTTTGATCTCTTCTGTTGGGCTTTGCTCTTTTGGGTTAAGTTTTTCTTTTCTTCGTTTTGGAGAGATTTGGATTCTGTAGCTTGGGTTTCTTATGCAAGGAATTGGATTTTGAGGTGACTAGCTTTCCAGTTGATTCTATACAATTTGGGATTTTAGTTTTGGAGAGACTAGACTAAAAGGGTATGCTCTCTTTGCCTCTTGAATATCAGCTTTATATCTTCCATTTTTTTTTTTTGCTCTTTTGGCATTGAGCTATTAGGGTTTTGATGAGCTTCATTTTGGAGTTATGGGTGTTGCCCTTGAAGCTTTTCTAATGTTTTGACTTTGTGGATATATTCAGAATAATAGAATCTAGCATATTCAAGCTTAAAGTTTGGAGTTCTGGGTATTGTTTTGAAGCCTTTAATTGTTTGACTTTCTGGTTAAATCATAATATTGGTATTGAGTTGCTAGGAACAAGCTCTCTTTTTTTTTAAAAAAAAAAAAAACAATGGATAACTCGAAAAACAGGCAGAGTGATCACTTGGGTGTGAATAAGATAGGCAAGAATATAAAGAAGAGTCCTTTGCACCAACCCAATTTTGCAAACAATCCCAATAGGCAACAGCCTCAACCTCAGGTCTACAACATAAGCAAGAATGACTTTAGAAACATTGTTCAGCAACTAACTGGCTCCCCTTCACAAGAACCTTTGCCTAGACCTCCCCAGAATCCTCCTAAGCCTCAAAGTATGCGGCTACAGAAGATTAGACCGCCTCCTCTGACGCCTATCAATCGACCTCATATCCCCCCACCGGTCCCAGCTCCAGCAGTGGCGCCTCCGGTTCCTTACCATAATGCATTCGTTAGGCCAGGGATGCCACACCCACCTGGCCAATTTGGGCTACCATCTCCAACAATGACGCCGCCTTTCATACCTGGGGACTCGGGTTGGGCAAGCACAGCAGAGTCTCCTATTTCGGCGTATATGCGCTACCTTCAGAATACAATTATAGACACTGGTCCCAGGGGAAACCAAGCTCAATCTCCGCTACAACCCCATCCACCACTACCACAAGGTCGAGGGCAAATTCAGCCTCAACACCAACCGCCTTCTGGTGGTTTGAATCCACTTCTGGCTCCAGTACCCACGCCGGGAGTGAATGGTCCTGTCCCACCTATGCCCAATCTCCCTTCCCCATGGATGAACGGTCCTCCTTGTTTACCCTCACCAACATCTCAATTCCTTTTGCCCTCTCCTACTGGTTACATGAATCTGTTGTCTCCGAGGTCACCTTACCCACTGCTTTCTCCTGGGGTTCAGTTTCCTCCACTGACACCAAATTTTGCATTTTCACCAATGGCTCAGTCAGGGATTTTGGGTCCAGGGCCTCAACCTCCACCTTCTCCGGGCTTTTTTCCATTATCGCCTTCAGGTTTTTTCCCTGTCTCAAGTCCAAGATGGAGGGATCAATAGTCCATGAGATAACATTGTTGTTTGCGGAGCTCTGTGTTTGATGAGAAGCCGGTGCATTCTTTGAGGAGGCTTATCTGTGATTCACAGGAACTTCAGTTGTGAAAATGATCAAGTACACTGCTTGTGCAAGAGGTCTAACAAGTTGTAGTCTTCTTGTTTATTCAACTTTCTTTGTTTTTGTTATCATTTTGTTTTGTTGATAGTCATTACTAGTTGTGCAGCTTGTACTGAGATTAGAATCTTTAACAACTGCAATTATTTTAATTTCTTGGATAAATGTTACTTGGGTGATGTAGTGAAGTTCAGACCCAAGTTGACTGGACACCTGAACAAAAGCTGTAACATGTAAGACTGCTGTATCATGAAAGGAGGTAGGTTTACAGACACCAAAATTAGCATGTAGGTTGTTTAGGAGAGAATTCTTATGTACTTGTACTGTTGTGGATTAAATCTCAAGTTGCTTTGAAGTTCAATTCTTCTCGGGAAGGAATTCTAATGCATTTCTTTTATTGTTTCATGTGTTATACAATGAAAGAAAGAGTCATGGTGTTTAACTGTTTCAATTTTAGATCATGATGTTTGGTTATTACCAACTGCTGGTTGTATTATGTTATCAGCTATCCTGTTGTTGTAATTAATCGTGAATGTTCTGTTTGTGCTTTATCGCCATACCTGCTATCCAGGAAGGTAAATAGAAAACTAGATATAATTTGTTCTTCTGATTATTCCTGTGTTAAGGAAACATGTGCTATATTTTTTGAAAGATGTTGGAACTTAGAAGAGCATCTTCCAAGGTTTGTTTGCAATCCACGTACATCTCTAATTTGTCCAATGCTGTTTAGTCTCATCAGCTTGAATTCATTATTTCCTTGTATTAATGTCTTCATCTAACTCGCTCACAAAAACATTTCAACCTTAAGCATGGTAAAATATAGGTTTTAGTTTTCATCCTTCAATAAGCTGTTTTCCCCATAGAGTTCTTTTTGTAATGCTTGGACAGCATTTCTGAGTCGACCATTGTTTGCTGTGGACTTGTATTCCCTGCACAGCTCTATTATTATACCACATGATTGTGATTGACATTGACCAGTCGCTCTTGTGCTTTCAAGACCTAATTGCTTTTGAAGTACAGAGAGTGTTTGACATGGTGTTTGTTTTAAAATAAGGGAGGTGAGGTTTAACAAAATAATAGCATGTCATTGTTATGATCAGTTAATGGGAATTACACAACCAGGTGTGTTTAGAGAAAGAGTAACTAAAGCATGACACAGGCATGCGCCTGATGAGTGAAGGTGGAAAGAAGGGCAAGGGTGCCTGGACTTGAAATCTTAAGCACAAGCCATTGGCTAGATAGGTCAGCATCATTTGGTTGTACTGGGTGAAGGTTTGAGCTGATGAGTTCTAGTTAAGTGATGGATTGATGGGTTGGAGCTATTTTCTGGAATCAAAGACCCTGTTGCTATTAGGATCAGTTTCAAAGAGTGTGCTTTGTATTCAGAGTGTTTTTTCTTTTTTACTTGTACTATTCTTGCCCTGTTTTTGTTCTCTGGTCTTGTCTGGTCTGCATCGATGTAGAAGTTCCTTTAACTTTTGGAGAATGTACACCATACGGTATCACAATTATCTGCGGCACAAGGTCACGACAATTCTTTGGGGACACAATTTCAAATTTTAATTTTATATATGTGGTTATTGTAGGGTCAGGTTAGACTGGAATTGCAAAGTATATTTGTTGGTGTGCTAAATGGTGTTATCTACAACTTATGAATGTCTACAAGAAAGTCTTAACCTTTATTCACATCTCCAGTAGCTTTGACCACTGCCTCTTCTTGTTCTTGCTCATATAAATCCCTCTCAATCCTTGCAGTTGTCTTCTAGTAACATTTTTGCTTACACAGCTTTTTGTCGATTAATTTCTGATGCCAAAACTCATTGATGGGAAATCAAATTTCTAGAAATGTTACATACGCTGGTTTTTTTCACTGCAGGTTCTGATTATTTGCCTTGTACATTCAGTTGGTTTTGCAATATTGGTATTACTATGCTCTATTTGATAGCACTCTTTTTTTGAGCATTGCTCTCTCGGATACTTGGATCGTGTGCTTTCTTTCATATTTACTAAATCCAGCTATAACACTTAGAACAACTACAAGTTTCTTTCATATGATCCAGTAAATCAAGTGGAAAGTTTTGGTTGATGCTTGGTCGACATGAGCAAAACTTATATAGATGTTGGTCTATGTTGTCGAGATATATGCATCTGATAGTTTCTAACGGCTCGTGATGCATTCACTTATTTAGATGCTTTGCTTTGTTTTAGTCCTATGGTGTTTGAGAAAATTGCTACCTTGAGGCGCGTCATGAAATTTCCCTGTTGGAACTTGGAATTGGTCTCGCGGACTTTAATGGATTTGCGTAAAACGAATTTGTTTAGCTGCCGTCAAAGTTTGCAAGTCAAAGAGTGGAATTGCTTGGCTGGAAACATGATGAAAAACTGAAATGTAAAACGTGGTTGACTTTAGAGGAGAGTGCCTGTTTTCCCCTTCAATGGTTTCTACATTCTTTTGACGTCACATTTCAATTGAGTCATAACTGGATGATGATCTCTTATATATTCTTTTTGTCCCATTTTATTCCCTTATAAATCGAGCAATATTGATGTGTGCAGCAGTCGAAGAATGATGACTTTTTTGGCATGTTTAGCTAAACATTAAATTGAAGGGTGAAATTCTCTTATATATTCTTCTCCATTTGGTTGTGTTGGCTTTAGTTTGAAGGTGAAAGGTTTGTGCATAGGGCGATTTCCTATTCAAGTACTGAATGTTTTGGTTCGAGCCGACATGAGGCAATCGGTCATGGAACTGAGCCAGCAACGGTCTCTAACTGAGCCGACATGACATCATTACAGTCATGGGTTTTATATTTTTCCTCTGACCTAATTGAGCTAATCTTGAGTCATGGGGTCTCCTAATTGGAAGCTGTTAACCATATGTTTGAGAGTGATGGATGCACTCTTTCAAATCTCTAGTCATGCTCTTATAGTCACTGATCAAGGACATTATAGTCTATTCCTAGTTCTTAAATTGATACCCAAAATCATATGTTATAATGAAAGGGAAAATGGAAGAGATAATTAAAAATAGTCCTACCCTATGTCCTCTCAATTGTCTCCGTCATCAGTACATAATGATCGCCACCATCAGTGAAAAAACATTTAATATCCAACACCACTACTAAGATTCTCTGCGATATTATTGTGAAACTCGCATTCTTGATAATAGGATAATTCAATAAAAATCAAAACAAGAAAAATAATAAAGATTAATTTTAAAAAGAATCAAAATATTTATTTTAAAAAGAACAAAAATTCAAAGGATGGAACCAAAAACATAATTACAATTCCTTCAAAGAAAGCGACCCCATAAAAAAGGTCAAGCCAGCTCAGATCAACTCAATAGAAAAAAAAAACAAAGAAAATTACAAAGTTTATTTTAAAAAAATATCGAATGATAAAATAAAAAAATAATAATATCAACTCGCATTAACTTTTTAAATTCGTGAGCCGATTCATTAGGCCAAAAGAACCTTATCTAGAAAAACCACAAAGCCTAATTCGCAGTCAATCAAATATTGAAGGATAAAATTATATTTTTTTTCAATTATACAAAAGGACCCAAAATTAAAAAATAGCAATTAAAAAATAAGGATAAAAATTTAAATAAAAAATAAATTAGAGGACAACATTAAATTTTTAATTGAAGGGTGAAATTGAAAAGAAAAATCAATTTAACAAAAGGACAAAAAATCAAAAGAACGAGGACCAAATTAGAAAAACAAATGACATATCATAAATTGAAATTGAATGATGAAATTGAAAACAAATCAAAATTTTATAAAAGGATCAAGAACAACAATTAAAAACTAAAAAAATAAGGACCAAATTGAAAAAAAATAGTATACCACAAATTGAGATTAAATGATAAAATTAAAAACCAAACAAAATTTTACAAAAGAACCAAGAACAAAAACTAGAAATCAAAAGAATAAAGATCATAATTGAAATATCAATAAATAAGAGGACAACTCTGAAATTTTGAATGATCAGTGAAAATCTCAAAGGGGAAGAGAGAGGAAAGTGGGAAAGAAAGAAAGAAAGCATATTTGGTGACAAATTGCCTTACCATCAACACTATGCATTGCCCTAATAAGAAGAAGATATCATGGAGATTCCAATGACACGCCAGGAGGAAGTTCTTGACAACCAGAAGATGCCACACATGCCAACCACTTTTTTAACGAGAACCTCATGATGATATGGTCACACAACTCATAACAAGATCGACATCAAATCCTAGAAAGCTGAAACAAGTATGATAGGAGTTTGACATAATGAAAACTTGTCCGAAGACACTAGCTCTATTGGAAAAAGAACTCTACCCTATGGATAACAATTCACGAACGAGAAGTATAAGGAAGACGCCATGCAACCAATTAATTTTTGATAAGTCAATTTAGTTCATTAAAGATCTAAAGGATGCGAGAATCTTTCACACAAGCTGAATAAATTTGGTAGCAATAGTGTATTATCAAGTCTGAATATTTTATCCTTACAAAGAGTATTTATGCTCTTAAAAATAAAAACCCTAATGGATCTACTCTTGTGGACTAAATTGACATACTTGCAAAACTGATCTAAAACCTAAACTAATAAACCCGAAAGTATAGATCCGAATAAGCCTTAGGCCATAGCTGAAAACTAATTAATAAATTAAGCCTAAACAAGTCTTGAGCATTAGCTAATAAACCAAACCCCAAAAATAATTTAAGAAAGAAAAACTAAGTGTTAAAAATTCTCTCTAATATTTTTTAACTTAAAGAGAACCAAAAGAAATAAAAAACAACTGAAATTGAAGTATTTATAAAGCTTTTAACTGCCACACATATCTTGTAAAATAAAAGATTTCAATTCTTCAATGAATCCAAGTCACATCAGAAACATTTATAGCTCAAGCCCATGCACAAGTATAGGGCTTAAATAAGACTCATTTTATCTTCTTTTGTTGTCCAAAATTAACCCGTTATAGGTTTGGACTGATAGGGCTGAAAATGACCAAGAAAAAAAAATACTTTATCGACAAATTTGCCAAAACAATAACAACAAGTTTGACTAATTTAAATAATATGTTTATGAACTTCAATTAACCTAAAATTTTAGTACAATATAATTTAATGTGTCTATTATTTCGCTGTAAAATTTTAGCTCGATTCGATGTATAGTATGAGAGATATATCCAATCTCGTAAAATTGATAAACAAATATTTTAAGACAAAATTAATATATAACTTAGTTCATATCACTTTTTAATTTTAAAATATATTTTTTATTTATTAAAATACCAAATTACACTCAGTGAATTTGATTATATCCGATTTCATGTTTTTTTATTTTTTGAAGAGCAAGACTGTTATTATATTGATTTAGTAAACGGTAACTCCTTTTACAGCGAAAAATACATTTCACAGGGGAGTTAACTTTTATTAATTATCTGTACATTTATGTGTGCACGAATAACGAACAAAAGCAGGAGGAATAAATTGGAAAAAGTATAAATATATATACCAATAATCCCCACTTTGCACCATCCACTGAAGTACCTATCCACAAAAAGGAAATAGAAGCTACAAACCTTCTTTTCACCAATTAAACTAGGGGTATAGTGGGGTTAAATCGACGGGGTCCTTTGGAGATGGACATAATGCATCAACAAATCAAACCTATGGATGATATCCTATTTTTGCTAGCCTTTTTGTCCATTACTTTACTCGTTCATTGACTTTAAGGCCCCTGCTTCCTTTTTGAAGTTAATTATAACTTATCCTTTATAATTTAATAGCATTAATTAATTAATCCTCATTTTTGAAAACTATATATTTAATTTTTTATTTTATCACTTTCCATTTCAATAATACAATACAAAGGACTTGTTATTCATTTAGATATTTAGGTGTTATTTGAGAACACGGCCTAAACCATGTTTTAAACAAATTTAAAAATTTATTTTTATTTAATTATTTTATATTTATATAATTTTAATGTGATGATGTAAAAAATAAAATTTAAAAAATAAAAAATATTATTTTAATATATTTTTAAACGAAAAATACTTTTAAAAACTACCGCTATCATAATACTAAATAGTACCTCAACTTGCTTGACAAATTAGATAAGATATAGTTGACAATCATATCCCTGTAAACCTAAAGAAACAACAAGTTATTTTCCAAAGCAGTTCATGGCAAATTACAATTTGTTTTTGGAGACCCAAATTGAATCCCAAGAAATCGAAGGGTTGGGTATAAATTTGTGTGATCCTCTCAAATAAAGCCTCCACGTCTACAATGTCTCTAGAAGACATTTTATCAAACAATTGAATCACATGGTCCAAACAAGTACATTGCTACACAAATCCATTAATACATTTGCATCAAAAACAAGTTTTTCATAAGGTAATAAGACAATTCTAACCACTAAATATTACTAAATATGATTATAATTTGTTAGAGGTTTGTTTAGAGTTAATTAAGATCTTATTTGGTGTTCTTTTATGATATAGTTAAAATTGTTTCATTGAGATATTTTTAACGGTATCGAGTGTCTCAAAAACAAAATTCTAATGTATCTCCAGTGATTGATATTTTTTTTTTTAATTTTTCTCTCACACTATATCACTTTATTTCTTGATTATTGGATGTACAATTCCATATTTTGACTATTGGATTTTTATAAAATATTTGATTGATTTTTATTGAGACTAATTAATTTATAAAAAAAAGATATTTCAAAATATTCATTAAACAACCATTATTTCAAATAATAGTTATGTAAAAATATATATTTTAAAACACGATCGCTATTTCAAATAAAGTGTATAAAAATGATATCCTAAATTATTGTTGTATTCAAACCATGTTATATTTTAAATATATTTTTAGCCCATGTTATTTTCTCAAAACTTCTACTAAACCATGCTATTTTTTTATAAAAAAAACCCCCTAGTTTTCTCACAAAAAAGAACGGTGAATAACTAAAGAAAACACGTAAACTGAGGCAAAGATATTCTCCGGTGAGCCCCACCCGGGCACCCCCACCAAACAATTCCTTCTCTAGAAATGGGCTTTATAGCTCCCACGGTTATCTAAATTTGTTTTTTCTTTGTTTCTTTATTAGCCAAGTTGGCAACTTGCAACGCCACTAAACTCGCCTCTCCCCAACCATGAAGAGGCGCAGGCCGCTTTCTCAAGACTTTCCTGTCATCAGGGTAGTGCTCTTCACGTCACCACCAATTAGTGAGTCACCTTCGAGTTATCATATCCTTTCAAATACTGATATATTCACACATACATACCCACATTATAGGAAAAATAAGGGCGATGATGTATTTGCTTACTGTTTCTTACGTCCGCTGACCTTTTTCTGGGAAAAATAACCATCCAAGAAAGATCATGACGTTGCAACCAGCTTTTTAAAATTCAATCAATCACTTCACAATTCCATCTCTACTGCAAGAAAACATGGATCTTGTTCTTGGAAAAACCTGACTATTGATTCTGAAAATCTTCTGGTAGCAGGCCGAATTGCGATGCTATCACTTCTCAACCTGATCATTCTGATTGTTCCGTGGATCCTCTAATTTTTTTTTACGCGGATGTTCGGATCAGTTTGTGAATATTACGACTAATTCCACGATTCATTAAACATTCTGCAAACTCAATGAGCATGTTAAACACCGTGAAAATGACAGGCATGCACGGTAAAATTCGAACCCAGAATGTAGAGAAAAGGAACAAATCCCTCTACCAAGACCTCAAGTGCTTTTTATTTTATTTTTTAAGCTACTTGGGTGCGTCAAAAATCGAGCTAGTGGAAATTAAATCTTGGTGTCTTAGACAAAAACAAAGAGAAACGTTTATACGGACATGTGCAATCAGTATCATGCATACAAATTCCTCGCAGAAATAATGGAAGTTCTTGTCCATATCATATGGGCTGATAGAGTCTGTTGGTGCATGTGACAATATATTGGCACACATGCGTTATACACAGACACTGCCATTAGTCTCTGTTGGTGAAGAAATATTATTTATATATAATGTTTAGTGCATGATGTAATCAGATCAATGCATGAATTTATTCTCTCTTTTTTATATAAAAAAAACTGATTCAAGCATTTTTTGATTGTAAATTTTATATCAACGGGAGTAATAGACTCTTTTAAATGACTCGTCCCTTTTAATATACAATAAAACAATAATTGGCATGTAATTTTTGTAAAAAAAGTTGTACTATTACTGAACTTTAAAAAAAATTTAAAAAAAAAATTTAAAAACAAAAGTTAAATGATTAATCAAAGTTCATGACAATAACTTGCAAGTTCAATCAATAACTTAGTATGAAAATCACTCAACTATACAAATAAAAATAAACATTTAATATACAACAACTTGTAAATAAAATTCATCAACTAAATAAAAATCCTAAAATATTTATATGTAACCTCCAAAACTAATAGGTTATACATGCACCTAGTTTAAATATAGCCCAAACTATATAAAATAAGATTTAAAATAATAAAAATAAATAAAACAATAGTCTAAGATTATTTTTTACCGCAAATGATAGTGAAAATACCCAAAAACGATATTCGCTGAAGAATCTTTCCTCTCGTCCGAACGAATTCTAGGTTTACAAGTGTTTTATTTTTAAAATATTTTTTTGTTGATTAATTTTTTTTTCTTGATTTCATCCTTATACATTTGAGTTGTTGGGAATTTGATATCATTAGTTTTCAATTTTATTTTATGAGATTGACCTGACTTTATGTCTTGGATTTCGAGTTTGTCATGCTAGCTCAGATTGACTTTGTTATTTTTTTTAAAAAAAATTATCATTTAATATTGAGTTATTTTTAAATTTAGCTTTGTAATTTTTTCTATTTTGATAAATGTTCCTTTTCTTTTGGTCATTATTATCGGGTTTTTCTTTTTAAATTTGTTTGATTTATTATCACTGTTTTTCTATAAGAAAATTAAATAAAAAACTTAGCATGGCGCACGGGGAACGCCACCTATGTATTACGTGCTAATGTGTGTGTAGCAAATAGATTATTGTAGGGGGGAACAACAGCTAATTCGCTCTGGCATTCGGCCAGAGTTTAAAAAACCCAATGCCATGCCTTTTTGTACAAGGCAAAATTAAACCCCTCCGAAGCAGGGGCCTTTGATCCATCACAGCTCCACACAGCATCAATGCCTCTAAATGAAATTAACAGGTTAAAAAAGGACGTGTTTCTGTCTCTTAACAGGCACCAATTAACTCTTTTTTCTTCTTTTTTTTGCCTCCATAACGACTAAAGCTTCATGGTTACAGACCATAGGTTGGAATTGGCTTGCCGATAGGGATCCGATTCGTCTGGAGGAATTTGGATTCCCTAATTACATCATTTTCATTATTTATTTACAGCTGAGTATTTAGGTTCCTGAGAATACTTGAACATTTTAACCACTCTGAATCCTTCAGGTTCCATACTACAACAAATGACCCTCATATTCTACAAAATCTCGTGAAAGTTAAAGCGAAACCACCAGCCGAAACCGAGATGGGTTTCTCCCCAAGAATACATGATATTGCACCAAAATAATGGGGCAATGGTGAGATAACCCTGTCAACTAATGTAAAGTGAAAAGTATCAGCCATTCAGGACTGCCATATTTTTTAATATATTCTGCTTATCGAATCGAAGCAGCAATTGAGACCCAGCGCCCAGCTTGTATTCTCTTTCAAGGGAAAATTACCTTTTTTGAGGTGTCAAACATGCTTTCTGTATGCCGCGCCGTGAATCTCACACTCTATGAAGAAATTTGTAGTGGCATCTATTATTTTGCTTTAGGGAATCATAATGTATGTGATGTCTATAGCCATGTCGTTTATGAAATTCTAGGTGATGCAGAAGCTTTTATGTAATATAAATATTTTTCTTGTTAATTTTATTTTTATCATATTCATTTTTTATTTTTTATTATTATGCACTTTTTAGTTTTTTATTTAAATATTTTTTTATTCTATATTATTAAGGTTTTCTAGTTTTTTCTATTTTTTTTCTATATAAAAAGTTGTAATAGTTTTTTTTTTGGCATGTAAGACTTAGATTAATGAAAATTAAATATTTTTGGTGTCTCTCTATAATTATGGTATTCTTGGTTTTTGAGGGTTTGAACTTGTAACAAACTTTGTTATCCGTTGTTTCTCTCCATGTTAGTTAGTAAGGGAAATTTGTTTCAATTAATATCATAACTCAATGATTTTTAGTTGTTTTGGTTGGAGGTTGTAAAAAATATGTATTAGTGTTCAATAATTCTTAATAACTTAATGTTATGTGTCATTAAGTAACCATAATTAGAAGATGTCGCAGAACATGATGTACTCATGAATGAAGACACGATGAGGTTCCTCTCAAGAAAAAGATGTTTTGTAACTAATGTGTTGTTGATGTTTATATCAATTGTTGTCATTAAAAAATCAGATAATAAGACCCATAATGGATAGCCTACACCAAGATTTTGTATTAAAAATCTACCCAATGTAGCAACCTACATAAATATTTTTTTGTTAGAAATCTACGATGAGGTGAATAATATATATAAAAAAGTTAGTGGTGGATAATAGTTTTGACTAAGGTTCAAACTCGAGGACAAATTTCTTCTAACCTAGAAAGAATTATACAGGTGATTTTTAAGAAAATAAATATTTTTCTTAGTTAATTTTATTTTTTATATATTTATTTTTCTATTATATATTATGATGTCTTTTCTAGTTTTAACTCTAAACATGATCAAGGAACTTAAATTGATTCAACTTCGTATGTTACTTTACTGGAGCTAGCTATGCTTATCTGTACTTTAATACTTTAATACACAGAATTATTGAACATTATTGCCAAGTTCTAACGCAGGTCCTTTTGTTTCTTCCGGTGGAGGCATGCATTATATAAATATGAGAACAAATATTCTCAACTACTTTGAGAGAGATGGAATTTGTTTGTTATACTCAATACTGATATATATATATATATATATATATATATATATATAACATGTTATTTTTTGCTCCTGTATGCATCACTGGTGAATTACTAGATCAATTTACCACTACATATATATATATAGGACCTAATTCATGCAAGCTGTGTGGTCAATTATGTAGTGGTAAATTGATCTAGTAATTCACCAGTGATGCATACAGGAGCAAAAAATAACATGTTATATATATATATTAGAACTTTCAATGACCAAAAACATCATAATTATAGGAAGATATTAAAAAAAAAACTCAAAAAGAAAAGAAGATTGTTAATGATAATTTTCCCAAAAAGAAATGGAACTAGCTATATATCGTACGTAGCTAAATAAATAGACATAAATTTAACCCCATCAAGATTTTTTAGAGTAAAAATATGCCTTCATCATGTGTAAATATGTTGCGATCTTCAAGATTAGCCTTAATATAATATTGCATATGATTTACAATAATATTATAAGAAACTCCAAGGTTTAATTACAATAGAGAATTGCTCTCGAGCCTCTTACATTACATCGTGAACTTATTGTTTAAGTTTTTATATTTTGATTCTCAATTTTAAAATGATTGCATCCATTAATTTGAGGTAAATTAAAAGATTTTGACAAAGGAAAAGATTAGAAGGAGGACAAGAGTGCAAAAAAAAACAAAAAAACAGCCAAAAAATTCATTTTGATCTTCCTTTTACTTAAATATTTTTTTTATTTTTTTATCCCTGATTTGAGATAAGAGAGATATATTAGATAGATTTTAGTGGTAGAATTAACAAATTTCAAATGACACTAATTATGGCCATGAAAAAAATTTATTTTGGAGTTAATGAGTTTCATTCGATGAAAAAAATTTGTTATAGGTGTTTTTTCATTTAAATTTATATGAGATGATAGATCTAAGTTTGAGAAGTTTTTTTTAGTTGATTTTGATGTTTGGAATGAGTTTTTGAGTTGTTTAAGACTTTATTTAGGTTTATTAAGGTTCTTAGAGTGTTTTATAGGTATTTTAGATAAAAATATTAGTTAGAAAATGGTGTTTTAGGTCAAAAAATCATTAACCTGGATTTTCCAGCTATCCCAGCTACCACAGTGGCTGGAATTTGTGGGGGCGGGAATGACCCGTGTCCTCTACATAAATAAGAGATGTGCCACTTGCTTTTTTTTCTTTAAAAAAAAAATTAAAGATAAACAATAAGTCATTTGCCTTTAATAAGAATAATAATAAGAAACTTAGTTAAGGTGCGCACACACCCTTGGCTTCTTTTTTTTTTCATTTGTTTTTTGGTATTTTTATTTTCTTCTAGCAACTTCATTCTTTATTGGCTGTTTTTTAATTTAATTATTTTTTTAACAATTTCATAAGATTTTTTTTTATGGAATATGATTTAGTTTTTACTCATTTTATAGATAAGATTTTTTTTTAATGTTATGGGACATTCTTTTTGTATAGCTTTACTTAATTTCCCTCCCTTTATTTATATTCATTTTTTTTTGTATGTGTTTTTTTTTATTATAATTTTATTAAATAAAAAATTCATTCTAAGAAATAATGTTATTAAATACAATCAAGTCTATGCTATGTGTTTCGAGATTAAATACCTATACAACATGTATCTCTTAATTTTTTAATTTAGTCTTTGGTTAAATATAATTTATTTTTACTTGGTTTTCATAGAAAGTTATAACATTTTTTTTAATATGTGTAGTGTCACATAATATTTTTTTTTCTCTTTGATTTTACTCAATTGCTTTTATGTGTGTGTTTTTTTCTATTATTATTTGATTAAATAAAAAATTTATTCTAAGAAACAATGTTATTAGAAATAGCTGGGTATATAACCTGTATTGTGAAATCAAATATCTTAATTTATATTTATCTTTTAATTTTTCAACTTTAGTTTTTAGTGATCATAGCAAAAAAAATTTAATGTTTTATTTGGCATAGATAATTGTTTGATTTAATAAAGAATTTATTTAATGGAACAAAGTTATTAAACACAATTAGGTATATGACCTGTATTATGAGATCAAATATCTTAATCTAAATTTATCTTTTGATTTTTTTCAATTTAATCTTTACTTATCATTAATAATTGTTTTTGTTTTATATTTATCAACACAAATAATTATTGATTTACTTAATTATATTGTTTTTAATTTTAAAAAATAAAATTATTCAACTCGTGACGAATCACAAGTTAAATATATGATCATCATTATACATTGCTGATAATACCTTAGATATGTTCTTTTAATTGATACTTGTAATCCACGGTCAGAAACTGAAAGCACAACCTAATATGGAAGATTAGAGAAGATGACATAACAATGAAAGAACATATCTAAGGTATTATCTTCTTAGGAACATACGCAACATAGCAAACTATATAATTACTTTAAAATGATTTAATGATATTATTTTAATTTTTAAAATGATTTAATGGTCATATCAAAAGATTGTTAAAAGGTATATATTTTTTTTTTTAAAATCAAACAATATAATTATTTGTTTACAGCTAAGATCAAAAAATTTATGAACATCGACCAAGGGTATACTTATCCTTTTGCTTATTTAAATATATTAAAAACATATTTTTACCGTTAAAAAAACAAAAAATAAGACATGCATCTAAGATGTCTTTTTGACCTTTCATCTAGGTTTTTGTAATTTCCAAAGATATGAAGGGCATTTTAGTATTTTTAATTTGGATAGTTAATTTTTTATTTTAAAAAGTTGTTGTCCCATGCTTATTACACTGTCAACGTGTGGGTGGCATTCATGTTTTTTGAGCGTTGCATGCGACACCACCCAATAACCAAACTTGCATTTTCATTGTGTCGTTGAAAACGCCACCATATTTTTTTTTTCTATTGGTAAGATGTGTGCGGTGGATAACAGGCAGTTTATCGCCGGTAATCATTACTTTTTTTTCCCTCTCCCCTTGTCTTCTCTTTCTTCCAATGAAAGTACATGTGTTTATATATATCAATTTCAGTCTATATGTTTTTTATTTCTTATTTTTTTCCTTGACTCTTTTATAAAAGTTTTTTATATTTTCAATCTAGTCCTTAAATTACAATTTATCATATATTATTTTTTACAATTAATTCCTTATTCTTTTGAATTGTGATTTGTTTCCTTAGCTCTTTTTGTTAAAATTTTATTGGTTTCTAATTTTATACTTTAATCAAAAATTATGTTATTTTATTTTTTATTTTTAATTTAGCCACCATTCTTTTGATTTATTTTTCATCTTGTTAAAGTTTTTTTCTTTTCAATTTAACCCTTTAATTGAAAATTTTTGTAAGCCCTCTAATTTATTTTTTATTTTGATTTTCACCCTCATTCTTTTAATTATATATATTTTTTTGTTTTAAATCTTTCTGTGTAATTGATTTTTTTTTCAATTTCATCATTTGACATTTAATTTATAGGAAATTGAACTTCATAATTTTTCTATATGTGGTGCTTTTGATCCAATGACATGGTTCGCCAGTTTGAAAAATTATTGGGTTTTGAAGATCTTTTTTTTTGCTCATTTTCTTTTATGATTTTATTATTCTACATTATTTTTTTTTAAAAAAAGATTTTTTTTGTGGTTATCATCAATTGTTTTTTATCAATTTATTTAAATCTCATAACCAAGACCATGAGCTTTGCAAGCCTTTTTAAAATATAAATTTTTTTTAAAAAATTGTTTTTTTTAGTTTTTTAATTTTTTATAAACATGAATTTTATTTTTATAAAAAAATATTTATTTTAAAATAAGATTCCATTCTTACTAAGCAAGTTTCTAGGATACAGTAAGTATTCTATATATCTCAACAGAAGAGAGAGAGAGAGAGAGCATCCTCTGCGAACCATATATATCATAATCATATACGATTTGGGTGGAAATACGTATCGAAAAGCTTAGGGAGTGATTAATTAAGGCATTCATCTCTCGAGAGAAATTTAAAGAAGGGGATCATTTCTAATATACTGTGAATAGGTTGAAAGGTGAGAGAAAAAGGCTCCCACTTTCACAACTCGGATTCTCATACTGAAACGACAGGTCAAAAGCATTAGATTCTATCAAGACTCCACGAAGAAAAATGAATCCATACGGTCCCAAGGTGACGCGACGTTCAGTGTAGCTGTGTGCTTTGCTTTTCCGTTCCCTCTGTTCAAATTCGTAGGTTACTTTTAACTCATGCACATCAATTCATATTCTAAATTATTTTCTGTTTTGTTAGGAAAGGCTGATACATCTTGTTTCTGTTTAAAAAATAGATGGAACAATTATTGTATCAATAATAATATTTTAATTTGATTGTTGGATCATGAGAAAAATTATGAGCATTTTCTTGATAATTTTTTTTTATTCTAGGTTAAATTATTTAGGGCTATTAGAGTTTAGAAACACCTTACAAGAATGCTATCGCTTATCGCTTAGACAAAAATACAAAAAATAAAATATTAACTCATTAATAATATTTTTGTAATTTTGTTCATAAATATCATTTTATTAAGTTATTTTTTAATTTTTTTTTTAAATTTTATCATTTAACAATAAATATATTAAAAATTAAATTTTATAATTTAATTTGTTTTATTTAAGATTATCAAGATTTCATTATAAATTTGAAAAAGTTAACACAAGTGGACTTGAATTATTTTAATATATTATCTTTTCAATATATATATATATATATATTAAATATTATCTTTTAATTTTTTTTATCAAATTATATTTTTATTAATTATTCAAATTATTTTTAAATTTATCAAATATTATATCATTCAAGTTTTAAATTGAAAAAGAGAGAGAGAATACAGTTTGGAAACGCTAAAATATTCTAAAATTAAAATATATCGTTTCAAATGAAAAACCAAAACACCTAACGGAATGAACCTGATTCGCCCTTCTTATCTTTCATTTCATGGTATATTTGATCCTTCTCATTAATTCTTATGGAGTCCAAATTTAATTTAACCAAAATGTACGACAGCCGAAACTAGCAAGAATTACAGTAAAGGACAGAACTAAAGAACGACAAACAGACCAGGAAAACACAAATTCCTTAATTTTCACAAAATTTCGAAGCTCCCAAAACTGAAAATCTCTGTACACATGCATTGACTCTAATGCCCTTACCTTCATCTTCGACGAAATCCAACAAAGCGTGATCATCGCATTGGTAAAATGAAAACCCAAAACAGCATAATCCCAATGGAAAATTCAATAGTCAATCCTTTCCAACAAAATGGCATTTTCATTTTTCCCCTAATACACCAACAGCCCAAAATAAGAAAGGAGAGATAACATAGTACGTACAATACTTGAAATATATATATATATATATATTAAAGGGCTTCTTTTGTTTGGTGAAGCTTTGCCTCTTTGGGTTTTATTTGTGTTTTCTTTCGGGTTACTTATTTACCGTCACCGTCTCGAACCAAGCTTTCAGCAACAGACGCAAGTTTTTGGAGATTCAGCTTGACAACAGTATCAGCGAGCAGCCGTGCGTCTTCCTCGGTATTCCCTTCAGGTACGTCAACGACATAGGATTCCAAAACAACGGTCCAGATCTTCCCTTCACGTTCGAACCCATGCACTGTCGTCACCGACCTGTAGTTCCTCAACCTATGTTCTCCCCCAATAATACTAAACCCCGTGACCTGCTGTTCATCATCCAATATATCAAGCCTCTCCGTGCTTGTTGCTGCAGGCAAGCCAGAGATCACGTTCACGTCTCGTGTGGATCCGACGGTCATTGTGAATCCTGGACCCACGCTGCAGCTCTTGATGAAGTGCTTGTAGGTCTGTGGCTTGTCAAAACGGCGGACAATAGACCAGACGGTGTCGTTAGGAGCTCTTATGAGTTGGGCTAGAAGAGAGGAGCATTGACCTGGGCTGACTCTGTAGGTGTGGAACTCGGTTATGAGAGGGGCTAACTCTTCGGATTCGGACTGAGTTAAACCTGATGGGACGGTGAGGTGGTGGGTAGTGGAGGCTATTGATTCTTGTTGTTCTGGGTCTGTCATGTCTTTTGATTTTTGAGACATAAGAGTTCGAGTCCTTGAAAGAATAAGAAGGAAAGATGGTAAGCGGGTATGTATATATATACATATATATATATATATACATATATATATATATATATATTTTTTTTTTTAGAGATACAAGGGAGGGGGGTTTTGATTAAGCAGGGTGGGATGGAACTAAAAGGTTTCATGTATAGTTTTAAGACCCGGCTTGGTAGTCGGCCCGGTCCAAGACCCGGGTTCCGGGTTTTGACCGGGTCGGCCAGGTGAAATTTTATTTTTTAATTTTTTTAAAAAAAATTAAAACGACGTCGTTTTATAAAAAATATAAAAAAATAAAAGTCAACGGGTTTAGGACCAAGTGTTGACCGGGTTTTTCCGGGTCAACCGGGTCCCGGATCGACCGGGTCTGGTCGGGCCAATTTTCAAACGGGTTTTGGCCTTCACCCGGACCGGTCCCATGCCCGAGTCGGCCGGGTCCCGGATCGACCCACTAGGCCGGTCCGGATTTTAAAACTATAAAACTTTATGTTAGTTGCTAGTTGCTTGACACATTAACCTGGCTAAGCTCCAAAGCCGACCTACTTATTATTTTTTTATGCTGATTTTTGCTGCATTATTATGGTTTATTTGTGATGGATCTGTAGGATTTCGTTTTGTTAATTTTAGTTTTGGATTTCGGCTTAATTATTATGCAAAAAATAAATACTGCTCACTGTGATAGTAAAATCACGCTTTTATTCTTTGAAGAAAATTTCATTTGCCCTGGTTTTGAGGGTGTTTGATATTTTTCAAAAGGTTAGTCAATAAAGATTTGTAAGGGGTTATTTTTATCTTTTTATCAACAATAAAAATACTTACCCCCAATAAAAAACAATTGAGCAATTGGCTTAGATTCATAAAATAATGCAAGAGTTCAAGGGTGATTTTATCTTTTTTTTATATATAGGTTTGATTTTGCTATTACTAGAAATATAGAGGGTATTTTGGACTTTTTATTCATAATAATAATATTTTAATAAAAAAGATAAAGGAATGTGGATATTACGTGTTGGTGTGTGAGAGGCACTATATTTTTTAGATGGCGCGTACGATGTGTTTTGATGACAGATTTGTTTTTCACATATAATGATAATTGAGTAAATTGTTTTTTTAATCCTTGCAAAAAAAGTTCATCATATCCTCTTTTCTTTTCATTTTTCATGTTCAATCCTTATATTTGTGATTGTTTATTTTATTTTAGTCATTGGCTTTTTTAGAAAAGTTCTTGATGTTTTCAATTTAATTTTTAAATTACAATTTGTTATATATTTTTATTTTTAAATTCAATATTTATTCTTTTGATTTATGATTTTTTTTCTTGGTTTTTTTGTTAGAATTTTGTTGTTTTC
This sequence comes from Populus alba x Populus glandulosa, assembly GCA_033617975.1. Lineage (NCBI taxonomy): Eukaryota > Viridiplantae > Streptophyta > Magnoliopsida > Malpighiales > Salicaceae > Populus > Populus alba x Populus glandulosa. The sequence continues at coordinate 13,620,769 of CM066145.1, read as the reverse complement.
AATTTCATCTTTCAATTAAAGTTTATGTTTTTTTTTTTTTCAGTTTATCCTTCATTCTTTAACTTTTTTTTTGTTTTTATTAAAGTTTTTTTATTTTAAATTTAATCCTCCGATTTATTTTTTTATTTTTATTTTCACCCTCATTCTTTTAATTATATTTTTTTTGTATGATAGATTTTCCCTTCAGTTTCATTCTTTGATATTTAATTTGTTGGGGATTGAGTTTCATGGTTACCCCTAAAAGGATTAATTAATATTAGAATTTTGAAAATTTTCATAAATAAAAACTTTCAGAAATACCTAGCATTGGATTTTTATTTTTAAAAAAATTCATATATAAAACAGATAATAAATTCCAATAAATTTCTATTCATTTAAATTATTTTTTTGAAAAATAATTAATAGCCAAGCCTTTCCGCTTGTTTATGAATTTTTTTAATTTTTTTATAATGCAATTTTTTATTCTTTTGAAATATTCTCAGAAATGTTAATAAATGAGCACTTGAATTGTTTCTCATCCTGAACGGGTTATCTCTTAAAAAACAATTAATATTTTTAAATTATTTTTTCATTTAAAATTTATATTAAGAAATTATAATTTTAATATCTTGATAAAAAAAATTAAAATTAAGAGAAAAATTCCTAAACATTTAGAAATTTTGTTTATTTCTTAGGCATTTTTAATAATGTTTAATGCTTGAGAATTTCTTAAAAACATTATATTTCTTAAAAATTGGTTTTTTTTATCTATTAATAATTTTGATGATTTCATTTAATTTCAAATATATATATATATATATATATATATATATATATTTCTTACACTTTTTTAATAATTTCAATGAATGAATATTATTAGAAAGATTTTCTTAAAATTTTGGAAACATTCCCTTTTTAAAAAAAAATATTTAATATTTTATAGCTTGAATTTTTTCTGAATTTTCTAATTATTGATGTTTTTATTTATTAAAAACATTAATTAATATTCAACTTACAATTTAATATAATTTAGTCTAATTGAATGACATTGACCAAATATTTTACTCCATAGCTTATTAATTTCCTGAGTTAATACAAACACAAAAATGATTTTGGAGGATTTTCGTATCTATAAGTAATATATAATTCTTTATTTACAATACCAAATTTTAATCTTTATCGATTTATTTGTAAAGAACATCCTATTGTACTCACAAATATGTTAATATCTATCGAAAAATCTCATCTCCCACTTTTACTATAAAGCTATTGAGTAATTGAGTTAATGCATATTATTGATTATATATTTAGGATTGCAATAAAGTTTCATGAAAGTGAGGTGTGCATCCTCGTTCTTTTTAAAACTTTTTTTTTTTTATAGATGGAAGGAATTGCATATATAGAGATTAAAAAAATAAAGAGATGTTATTCAGGTTATAATCTATTTAGAGTTTCTAAAATTTTTAAGGGAAGGTAAATATAAAAATATCAAAGAATAATAGATAAATATACAAAAAAACCTTAATTATAAAGTTTAATTAATTATCGTACTGGGCATATAGCTAGATTCAGTTTTAGAACAAGTAAAAACTCGAGGTTTAAATTCATGAATTACATCTATCAGGAGTTAAATAAAGCTAATAAATAATTACGAGGAATATCTTAACCGTAAGGTATTGAGTTTGTTCTTTTTAAGATTATTGAAAATTTATATAGTCATTAATTTTAAAATATATAAAATTATTCAAAAAATATATAAACTAATATGAATATACTCACATTAATAATAATAAAAACAATTCATCTTACGTACACGAAGAGGGAGCTCAGCCAAAGACAAGGGATCGAGTAGGCAAAAAATGAAATTGTATTTGGGAATTATTGTTGATTGTGTCTTTGTAACACGAAAACTCGCTATTTGAAATTGTTATTTTCCTTCGTTATGAAGTAGTTGCTATTGGGTTTAAAATTATTACACTTTCAAAACTAATACAATACAGCACCAAGAGTCTTGTGTAAAAAGGAAAACTCTTCTACCAATACTTTGATAACTTTTTTTTTTATATGCAAAAGAGAGAAAAAAAACTTCTTCCAAAACAACCACAACACTTTTTTTATCTGAGTGACCAAAACTTCCGTTTTACAAAGTGTAATGAATTGTTCAAAATCATCATTTTGGATGAAAGAGCATGAAGAACGAGTCTTACGAGTGGGATGAACCAAATCCTCATGAAATTCTTATTTTTCCATTAGAGGGGTCTTGTATATGTTCTGCAGCACCTTTTGTTAATAATGTTAGTTGAGTGCCCTGCTTTCTAATCGATTGACTTGCCATAATATTAACGATTTTTTTCAATTTAACTAGGTCGTCGTGAGTAGAACTCCAGCCATAAAATAATCTACAGATTCAATATGTATTTTTAAAAATAAAAAATTGATATTAGTTGCGTTAAAAGGTTATAAATGATTAAGAAAATCAATCCTAATATCTTTTTTTTTTTATTATTATTATTATAGTGAGTATTTGGATCAATTTACATATACTTTAATTAATTTTTTAAAATTATAAAGTTAATGATTAGGTAAGTTTCGGTTTTTTTTTTATTAACGTGGGTGTCCAGACCAGCTTGTGCGCACCACGACTAATCCCACGGTCCACTGAACATCCTGCAAGCCTAGTGAGCATGTAAAGCACCACGGGGATAACAGGCATACCGTACAGGAGGACCCAATAAAAATAGGAAGGAAACAAATTTTCCAACCCCACTGGAACTCGAATCGAAGTTTGAAGGAAAGAGAGATGCCCCCAAGAACCACTAAGCCACGCAACCTGTTGGTAAGTTTCGGTATTTTAATTTAACATGTCAATGCATCGCACACCCATATATTGTCTGTCCGTTAATACACAACCAATTTAGATCTAAATTCTCAAAAAATGCAGCTCTATGAGGAGATTTTTGGAAAAGAGCAATTCAGTGAATCCGAAAGCCTAGCAGCCTTGCCTTGACCGACTGTGAGGGAACCAACTTTAGAATCGAACATCCGGTTGAGGCTTTCACTGCACATTACCAAAAAAAAAAAAAAAACAGTTCACGACTCAACCTTTTGTCCATTTAAAATTATTCTTTTATTACAACATACGGTTAGCTAGCATGTCCAACATGTGTCCGAATATTCGGTCCAATCTTTATTGTGTTAACTTTTCAGGACTTGAACTAATTCATGATATCTTCTTTTTCTTTCTTTCTTTTTTTTTATTTGAAAAAACCTAACTTTCTAAAAAGTATATTTTATGGATTTAGGGGAATGAGTAAAATATTGATTGTTCCAAGTTTTTATAAAAAATATATATTTTGATTCAAACTCGAGATTTGTTATGTAGATTTCAAATCCTTTACCATCATGCTATTAAACTTTAAACCATAATTTATTATTATCAAAATAAAAAAAGATGCACACATAAATATTACGTTGTTTCATGTTATTTAAGCCTCGTGCTTCCTCCTAGTTTTGATTAGTGTTTACAAAAGCTATCTATATTTTTGTTTGAAACAACATAACACCCATACAAATGAAGTTAATCTTTAGTACAATTCTGCCATAGCACCTAAAACTTCGTTAAGAATAATAGGTTCAACCTCTCATATATCACTCATTATTAAAAAAATCAGTGAAAATCAACAAAATTATCATTTTTTATTTTGTTGACATGTACTGAGAGATAATTTTCATCGGTATATTTTATTGATATATACAGACAGATTATATAGATTTTTAAAAATTTAAAACGGTATGATGATGTGGATTTTTTTAGACAATTTTATCGATGGAATGACCGAGATAAAAATATTACCGACAAATTGTGTACCTTACATCGATGGAATGAATTCGTCAGTAAAACTATTTAATGGTGAAATGACTAGTAAACACTAAGCTAGTTTATATGTCGTCTAGTTAACATCAATCATATATTAATAATTTATTTTTCTCATCAAACCTTTTAAGAAAAGATTGAGTTTTCACTATCAATAATTCTTTTAATTTTAATGATAGTCCAATAATTACTTATCACATTGCGAGTGTCATCACATTTTAATCTACCAAAAACCTTTTACAACAAATGGACATCGTCTAAATATCCCATTATCCATAAAATTAATATATATTTAGTTCAAGCATATGAAGACCCTTTTACAACACATAAACTACTAAACAATATCCCATTATCCATAAAATATATATTTAATTCAAGCATATGAGTCTTTATTTAAACGTTATTGGTTTTTAGGCATAGCACAATCAGATAGTTTACAACATTTATGCACGATCTCATATTTAATAGTAAATGTTTAAACCATTCTATAAGATTTTGTGTATTCATGCTGCTTCACTAGTGTAATCTCAGTCACCTTTGAACACTATATATATATAATTGTATTTAAATCCTTGATATATATGACTTTCAAGCTAGCTTAACATTCTATAAACTAGATACACATGCCCTTTCTTTTACATTATCTTTTCATTAAATATCTTAATTATAGCTTATGCATATTTTAATTACATAATTTATTTTTATTGTTAAAAATAAATTTTTTTTAAAAAAATATTATTTTAATATATTTTTAAATAAATAAATATTACGACAATATCAAAAGAATATATATATATACAGGGGTTAACAACTGCCGATGCTACTATAGATATATCATCAGAAGTGCAATTGATACCACTACCAGCCATGGAGAGCATGGCAGAGACCAATTCTTGAGGAGTGTTAATTCTGGCACCAAACCATAGTTTTCCAACTAATCACTTTCTGTATTAGCATTTAGTTAGTGTTTTTTAAGAATATTTTAATAATACTATTTTTTTTATGTTTTTTATATTGATATATCAAAACTATAAAAAAATATCTAAAACATAATATTTTTAATATCTTTTTAAAATAAAAAATAATTTAAAAATAGACTGAAGAAAAAGAAACTCACTTGTTGGGCTGTAGTTATCCACCAGCAGGCGTTGTCACGTCAACCAAATGTACATTCCGCCCTTTCCGTGCATTATAAAAATGTACGTACGATTATAAATAATTTTTCTCCTTGAAATTTCTTCCAAAGACTTTATGAGCCTTATCAGAAAGACCCTTCATCTGCCGACCGAACTTGATCAACAAATTTATAAAACGGTCGAATACCATCAACCATGAATAAAAAATTTCCTTTTCTTAGATTCTTTCTATAATTATGTTTCTAGGTTCTTCCCCCTTGGTCCTTGATTGCTCATAAAATATTATTTTTCCTTTCATAAAATATAGTTTCTTGCATTAAGAGCTTTTTTTATTCCTTTCCATTGAAACATGGCGATGACTAGACTTTCTTAACATTAATTAATATTTTTTAAATAATTTAATGATGTTTAGGCTTTTAAAATAAAAAAATTATTAATTTAATATATTTTTAAACTAAAAACACTCTATTAACACATTTCCAAACACATCCTAAATCAAATTGATTTTCAGTTCAAGCAGCAAATTAATTTCCAAAATGGTGTGGCTTTAGAAGACTCTGGCAGCACAAGGTAATAGTTTCTAGCTATTGAAATTAAATTCTTAAACTTGAACATTTTTTTTTTAATAAATGAATTGAAGTTCTTAATTTTTCATTTCAAAGCAAAACCTCAACACAAGATACAAACGCTAATGACAACTTAACATTCTGAATTGATGCGTTATAGTGTAAAAAGCCATGTACGCAGCAGGGACTGGTCCTCCTTGTCTTGCCTCGACATCAATACTTTCACCTCAAAAAAGGTTGTCTGAAAGAAACAAAACAGTTAACTTGTAGGAGGAGAAGGCAGTCGTCACTAATTAAGATTAATTAACACCCTAAGAGTTTCAAGCGAGGCCATTTGGGAGGCGCTTTCTTCTTCCCACTTTTGCATTTATCATCATCTCTGTTAGGCCTATTCTTCCCAAGTTCTTGCTTCGTAGGTTTCGAATGCTTCCTCTCTTGTTCTTGTATCTGAGACCTCTCCCGAGCCTAAAACAAATACAATAATCATCATATTATCAGGGGGAAAAAACTCTGAGGCTGTGGTAAATAAAACGTGGCAATGTTTTGAAACAGCATTAATCGAGGAAAATGATATCTTTAGATCCGCCTCGGTGCGCTACAGTTCTGAATCAGTAAATTCCCACTGTTATTGAGGTTTCACTTTATAGTATACGTGTTTCTAACCGAGGGAAAAACGAGATTTTACATGATGAACTGGAGGGAGTCATCAAGGCAGTAAATTATATGCATGCAGTTCTAATATTCAACAGTTCGTGTACTATACCTGAAGTTCAACCATGTTAGCATGGTCTAGGGACTCCTCTTTGTGTCCTGGATTTGGATTATTGAAAGTTGCCAGCGAGAAAGTTGGCCGTCCTTGCCCAGAAGATGCATAACCAGATGCCCGTGATGAAGTGGCTGAGGTGCTGCTGGAATCCAACTCTAAGCAAAGCTGGAACACAAGAAAAATCCCAATAGCGCAAGCAATTTTTAGCTTTCTTTTGAGGAATTAGGCTACAGTTCTCCAATGAGTCACCGAGTTCTAAAACACATCAGAGATAGATATGCTTGATTACAAATTTTTTTCTTTAGAAATAAAACATTGTTGTATTACATTGTAATGTTGGTGGACCTCTTCAGATTAGTAAATAAGAAATTAATGTCCAGAAATCAAATTAAGCAGTTGGACATAAGAACTGAATTGAGAAAAAGCAATGGAAGAAAAAACTTGTAGTCAACTTGAGCTGTAGTATTTGTTGTTCATAGAAAAATACTTGAATGGTTGTACTGCTACATTTCACCTGAAAAAGCCTTTGTTCAAGACATGCCACTCGATCCATCAGTGACCCTTTAAGGCAAGCCTCCTTCACTGCCAAATCCATCGGTATGGATTGCCTCCCAGCACCTCCAACCGAACAATTTCCTCGCCATTTTGGTAAATGTCGTTTTCCTTCTAAATATTTCATCTTAATTTGTTCACAAGGTAAAAAAACACCCACAATCGTTAAAAAGACACCACACAGTGCAAGTGAAGAGAATTGACTGATACAGTATTTATGAGACCGTAGATGCTTTGGGAAAGACAAACTTACAACGAAATCCAAATGATCCAATCTAGGAACAAGAGACATGGAGGAATGAGAATGTCTTGCAGCTTCCATTTTGTTGTCACTGTAATGCTTAACTTTGATGAACCTTTGTAAAGCTTCAGTATTGTCTGTCATATAGCTTCCAAGTCTGCAACGGTTACAGATTCCCTCCTTTTAAGTTTACTGATTTCTAGTCCTCCTCACTAGTCACGCGCGAGTTTGTTATTTCAAGCAGCTTACTCTAACCCCAATGGAGTGCGCTAACTAGTCAAACGCTGGTTTGTTAGATTATGTGGCATCCATTCTAATGTCGTCGATGTCTGAGCCAAATGTCACCAGTAAGCAGTGGCAGAACGGAAGCTTTGGTAAGGAAACTGTAACTAGCTAGGCATTGCCTCCATGTCCACGATGAGAATAATAATTATGAACCCTCTTCTTCTGTATTTAGTTCGTTTCAAACTTAAATGAATCAAACATGGAAATCAACCGTTTAAGAGACAATAAACTCACAGAAAAATCGCAACAAGTTTGATGGAATGGAAAGAAACAGCTGTTACATGCTTGCAACATGGAAACTTCAGACCTCGCATGAGCATAGGCTGATTGCAATTCTGTAACAAGACATTAGGCACATTTTTGGTCCTTGTAACCAAGAGTGACTCCACCTTAAACACAAAAAGAATCGATGGATTTTGGGTTATTATACAGTTAGCCATAGCAGCTAGTTTCATCTGTTTGCATCTGGGTGAAGCTTGGTTTTTTATCCCATCATTCCTGGTTTATTGTTTGTGGCTTTGTCCTGCCTTTTACTAGTCGCACGAGAATCAGAAACTAAATTTTCAGGAAAAAAAAATGCAACTATTGCATGTTAAATTGTTGGTGACTGGCGAGTGTTTCTCCCAGCACCCGAGCTCATTAATTTTGACGGATGAATAGCAAGTTCTTTTGACATAACCTGTTATCATATTACTGAACAATTACTTGCAAAAGCTTTTTGAGAGCAGCAATATGATAACAATGGTGAAGAATAATCCCGTTATTTGTCCCGAAAGAACTGCAGCCAATCACCCCATGCTTGACCTTGTCACCTCATATGCCAAGAAGCATGCTGCATTTGCAGGGACACTTCTAGCCATGGCAGGGCCAAAACCTTTGTACAGGCCTTTGATACCTTCAGAAGCCAGGATCTTCCTAAACGCATCAATAGACCCAGAGAACTTGGGGTTTTTGTAATCATCTACTTGAATGACGCTTTTAACAACATCGGTGGGGTAGACAGATAACCAAAAGAAAGCGCCAGCTAAGCCACCAGCCACCATCAAAGAGCCCCCTCCCAACTGAGAAGTATCCTCACCTCCTGCAAAGGACTGCTTCAGCAATTCATAGACACCAAACAAAGCAGCATTTCCAGGAATTTCACGTGCCATAGTAGGAACCAGGCCCTTGAAGAGACCCCTCACACCACCTTCTGATTTGAGAACATGCCTGGTCACATCCATTGCCCCCCCATACTTCACAGCCACCATTGCTGAGTCTGAACTTGCCAATGCACTTTGTGCTTGCAACCTGTTTCCACCAGGAAACCCCAACTGATTAGGAGGTGGATTTCAAAGATCTACCAGGTTATGTAAAACAAAAACAAGAAAGAAACAGAAATGGCAAGTGAAGTTAAAACTATTTGTTGCCAGGAATGTTTCATAACTAGAAAAATACTGGCATAACCACCACTTTGTTGTTGGAGAAACGAGAGAAAGAAAGGATTGTATTCCAGTTGTTTTAAGACTTTAAGAAACAATCTCATTTGGCAATATGATTTTCCCCCTTGCCTGATAATTTCCAGGACTATTCATAGACTTAAAATGTCAGGGTGAACCAGAAAAGACACGACAGTACCTCAAGGGTGAAGGAAAACCAGGCACATTTTTGTTTTGCAATTTAGAAGAATTCAGGACATGACAGGTAGGACAGAAACTGCCCAAAACCATCAAGTTGTCAAGATACACAGCCCAGTCAAAAAATGAAAGCTTTGCAAAATAATGAGCATTCAAAAATTAAGAAAAATCAGGTAAAAAGGTCAGGAAAGGTTGTGACGGTAAGGGGAGATGGCACTGACCTGCATTTGATCAATTCAGTGGGACAAGCAAGAAAAGAAACAGCAACTCCAGCACCGGCACCAGCAACAACTTGCTGGTTAACTGTAAGTGGGGCACCAGGTTGAGACCTTAACAATCCCTCCATTTGTCCCCTCACTGTGAAAAGAACAGCATTGAAGGCTGCCACAGTAGCAAGTGGAGCTCCCATACCTTTGTATAACCCCCTTGGGCCTTCAGCAGATAAAGTCTGCTTGACAGCATCCACTGCACCAGCATACTTGGGAGCTTGGCCAGGGAGTGGAACAGGCTGGCTTTGGAGCTTGACCTTGATGGTGTCAAAAGGGTGCCCGACTATTAATTGTGCTGCACCACCGACCGTCCCAGCAGTCAAGTCCTTCGCTACGTCCCCCATCTGCAAGATAGCTTGGAAAAATGAATTTAAGTTATTCAAGGGATAAAAGGGAAAGACTTGAATTGCTTTCATAATGTTTGATTTGAAGCCAAGGGAAACAACAGCAATGGAAGTATTGTTTGCTTATTAAATTTCCACATAAATATTCAGGCAAGATATAGCTCAAGTGCCAAACAGATGCCATGCTACATCCTTCATTGTTTCTTTGCAGGTTAACAGACAAAATTTTCACACAATGCAGAAGAGAAATACAAGTTGTCAGACAAAATGTGGGGGGTGGACTATTCCAGGTTCGTAGAGCAAATAGCATTGTGAAAACATGAACTAGTAAAAAATATCCTCACCAACTACTGATGTTTCTAACTACATTCAGGTGCACGTGTTCTAAATCCAGGACAACGAAAGAGGACACAAGTATGAGCTCCCACAACTCTCTTCTTTCAATTTTCATTTCAAGCGCCCCTGAAAATGAGTCCTTTATCTTCTACTTGGTAGAGACAATTTGCAATCCGAGCCAACCAGTGGATTCTCTTACCAAGTCCATATACAATTTTGAACAATGTAATTCAATAGTAAAAGATACGATCAAATACTCATAGTAGCACTGCAACACATCAAATATGACGAATGCGATTTACCATTAAATATATGTATTTGCTTCTCAATTTTTCATTCCCCGGTCATTTCCGACCACAAATCAACGTTAACTTGAGCTCAATGATTGAATCAGTTCTAAGAAATAGAGTGAAGAAGAAAACAAAAACCCAAATGCAGTTTCTTCACAATCCATAAATAAGGGAGGTGATGGGTAAGCATTAGCATCAAAGTGAAAAACGAAAGTATGCCATCTATTATTATAAATGCAACGAATGAATTTGTCAATTCTACAAATGATTCAGTTACGCTCCGAAAACCGAATAATATTAAGAATTATACCAAACTTGATTTGATGAGAAAAGGATGCGAATAAAGATCAAAGCTTAATCAAAAGTCCTGAACTTCAACCTCGCCCCAGATGACAATCTGGAAAAGAAAAAAAAAGGAGTGTTAACAAAAAAGGGGTTGTGTAACATCAATCATAAATCAATGAAGGAGATTATCGGATTACCAGAAACAGTGGTTAATAGAACTTCGCCATGAAAATAAACTGTGTTGTCATTGGCCACTTGCTGGGGGAGGGGATGTAAAAATAGAAGGGGGTTGGTGAGATTTAAGAATTTTGGTGATTTGAGAATTCTTGTAATTTTAGGCAGTAGGAATCTTGAAATTAAATCTCTCTTTCCTTAAATATACACACAACTTGAGATATGTAGGTCTTGCGTGCGTGTCTTACATAGCAATATTTTTTTTTTAGCTTATTTCTTCATTTATTCCATATTTAGTTAACTATAATTTCATTATTATAAGTTCATTTGTTATTTTTTAAAAAATAAAAATTAATATTTATTCTCAAATGAAATTGCTAAGAAAATAGCTATTTTTTGCCCAACTTAAATAAAAATAAGTTTAATCGAATGATCATAATAATAAAACTAAAATTAACCAAAGATAAGAGGAAACAGGTAGGCACAATAACTAGTTAGAAAAGGGAAAAAGAAAAAGAAAAAGAAAAAAAAGCTAGAATATCTCTTTGACCTTTGAAAAGTTATCAATAAAATAAATTTATAAACAGAAAAGCCACCTTTAAAGATTATAATGAATAACATGAGATTCCTAAAAGTGATGATATGCTCACCTACTAACTCGTGTAATGCATGTATCGGCAATAAAAATTTCACCCTCTTAGCAAGTGGAACACATGTATTAGGAATTAAAAATATTATCTTGCTAGCGCGCGTAGCACAAACACCAAACAAAAACAATTTTACTCCTAGCAGATTACATTGCCACATCTATATATCTAGATGGTCGTATATTATGCTAGTTTAATACTTATTTTAGTTTGGATTTTTTTGTCTCGGGGGGTCATTAAACAACATAGGGGTAAAAAAAAAAGTATGCTAGGACCCTACCAATATAACCATGGGATTGTTTGTTGTCCATTGAAATTAAAAAGAAAAAAGAAAAAAAAGAGAGAATCTTGGGAGATTTGAGAGCCACATGAAAGTGGTAGCAATTAAAAACTTGGATTTGGAGAAAAATATTTCCAATCACGGCTTGTAAAACGTGGATTCCAAGCCAAGAAACAGAGAGAGACGTGGCTGCGATGGCTCTCTTGTACAACAAAATCCAGTCTTCTTAGGGTCTCTGTTCATTTCCACCATGTGATTTCGGGTGAGCTTTGAGTAGTAGAGACTATGGAAGCGTTGGAGTGATGGAAATTTATGCGAGCAAACCTCAAATAACTCTCTCGAACTCGAACATAATACCAACTCTTAATCGAGACTCCGAAAATCCTTTTATCCTAATTTGGTTTCTCAAAAGCAAAAATAATTCAAGAGATTTTCAATTGAGTCCTCCATTCATATCCACTGTTGAATTCCGTAATTTCTTTATAAGAAAAAATCATTTATAGAAAGGGTGATGGTTTTTTTTGTTGAAATTGGTGAAGGGCTTGGAAAAAAATCAATAGAAAACTTATTGAAAAATCTAGACACCTAATTGCGTGATATATAGTTTTTTCTTTGCATAATCTTTTCTACCTAATAAATCAGGTTTCATACAGTACATAACAATCAGATTCAATGCTCTCATCCAGGATACTATCTCATAAAATAAAAAGAGTGATAGTTATTTCCATTTCCACTCCCCATATAAAAATTGGTTAGTGAAGTTTGATATGAAACTCGTTCTCTCATTATAATAAGTTCAAGGTCTTCTGTAATTAATTATCACATATTTTAATGTTCTTAAATTGTATACGATGGATCAATATATTTCAAAAAAATAATTTTTACCATTAGTCTTTAGTTAAAAAGTTCAAATGCACAGTAATAATCTAGTAATAAATGAGTGAGGATTATATCTATACTCAACATACCAAGACTTAACAGAATGTCAAGTCCAAATGGCATGGACCTAGCTCGCTTATAGGTCCAATGTCTTTAGACATGGTTAAGAACAGAGCCCATGTGAGTAGAGGTTTGATGAGCTATCAAACTCAATATTCTTGAGTTCAACTAGACATTGAGCCTAGACGAACATGGGTCTAGCGAGCTATCATACCCAATAATTTTGGATTTATTTACGCGTTAAGCCCAAACAAACATTGGTCTGACGAGCTGCCAAACCTAATATCTCTTGATTCAACTACACGTTGAGCCCCAACTAACATGGATCTAGCGATATGTCAAAACCAACATCCTTGGGTTCAACTACACACTGAGTCCAAGCAAACATGGGTCTAGTAAGCTGTTAGACCCGATATCTCTAGGTTCAGTTATATATTGAGCCCTAGACGGTGAGTCTAGCGAGTTACCAGACTCAATGTTCTTGGGTCAACTATACACTGAGCTCAAGCAAACAAGAATCTGACAAGCTATTAAACTCACTACCCATGAGCTTACAATTATGCCAAGCTTAAGAGGGTCTGGGCTGGCGATCAATTTGACAAAATTATCAAATCACCCTCATATATATTACATATATATTAAATTTAAAAATTAATTAGAAATTGATCTTTTCTCTCTTAGAGTGACAATTCTCTCTCTTTCTAAACCTAAATTACCAAATTGAACATAAAATATATTGTTTTAAATTGATTTCTTACACAATTTCTTCCCAAGAGCATGGAAGGGTTCGCCGATTGTCACCATGAAAATCTAGGGTCTTGGTGGCGGCTAATTCTCTCTAATACAAAGGAGCTGGTTTTAGGGTTTTCATTTAATTGATCATTTTTGGAGTAATATAGCAGGATATCTATTATTCATTTAACTAAATATTGGTGAGGGAGGATATGGCAAAGTTTTTGAAGGGATTCTAGCCGATGACACCAATCAAAAGCTAGGTTTTGGCAATTGGCAGTATTCACTATGTGAACTTTGTAAGAATTCTTGATTTTTTGTTCTAATAAGTCATTTGATGAGAACGTCAGTTTTGTATGAGAATGGCTCAACTAGCAAAAATCAAACTATATGTTTCAAATCCTTGGACAATTTACCAAATGCTCCTTCTGCAATCTCAATACGAAAAACGCAATGATTCAATAATAGCTTTTGGAAAAGATTTTTGTGGGCATAAGAACGTTTTTCAATTCTATGGCATTTGTGAAGATGAAAATCGTGAAATTGAGGATGATTTTGTATTATAGACAAACTATTTGATGAAATAACAAGTTTTATTTCTTTTATAACTTTTGACAAAGTTATAATATTAATATTGCAAGGGCTTTTTAGTTATTAAATGAAAAATAACAGTATTGTAAATAATTATATATTTTTTTGTTTATTTTTTTTGTGCCAGGGAAAGAATATAAAGTGTTATGGGCACATAAAAGTTCAAGATATAAATTATAATTTTTTAAAGTATAGCATGTAAGTGAAAAAAATATCAAATTACAGGATGGTTAAGATAATTTTTTTAATAATTTTTTCTTCAATCATTACTAATATTGTAATTATTTTTCTCTTTTCAACTAAAAATTTACCTTTGAATTTATGAACACTTTAAACATCTTTAAAAACTAACTTTTATACTTTTAAAAATTATTATCATAATAATTATTCCTATAATAAATTGTTTTTATTTTTTAACCCATATTAAACGCCACATTTTTTCATGAAATGATAATTGAGGCAATTTACAACACCATACAAATACTAACAAGTATTTGTTGATAACATGTCTTGGCTTTTCTTCCAGGTTAGTGTTGGGTAACACAAATCAATAGATAAATTAGAAACAATTACCCCAAGTTCAAATTACATTTTGCCTGTATTGTTTTATAAATTGCAGAACACATCCTCTATCAACAAAAATTTTTCAAATCACATCAAATAATTAAATTAACATTATATATATTACATCAATTAAACCCGCAAACAATAAACACAAACCCATTCTCTTTGTGCTTGTGAGTTTTTTACACAAAAGCTCCCTACTAAATTCTATAAACTCTCAGCTTGTTGAACATTTAAATCTATTAAATCAAAGTTCGGGTGCTTCATAGTCGATTGTCTTTGTATTCTAGTATTTGTTCACGTCATCAGTTATGAAATGTATCTCATGTATTGCTATCGTTCTCCGCAAATCAAGGTATGTCATCTCCCTTGTTTTCTTGAATCTAGATTTCAATAATCAAGTTAGTGGGTTTAATGATTGTTTAATTATTTTTATTTCCTTAGAATATTGTTTGGTTTACTTGATTAAAATTAGGTGGAATCCGTAGTTCTTTAAGTAACCGTGGAACCCGTAAATCCCTAAGTTATTTCTTGTTCATTCTTTGACGTTCAGAAACTTGATTGGGTTTAGGAAAGTGGGAAAATCATTTGGATTGTTTCTTTAGAACCTAAAATATCCTCAATTTAAATCAAGGTTATTGTTAATATAGTGATTAATTTTTTGTTTTTTCACTGTAACGTATTTAATTGGTGTTTAATTGTGCAGGAAATGAAAAGCCAAGCATTATTTTACATCATGAAATTACTTCATACATTATGAGAAACTTCTTCGTGAGTATATGTTTTACATAAACCTGTTATATATTTATTTGCAAGCAAGTTTATGACGTTGACATGCATGGGTTTAGCATAAAAGGATAACAGAGGTAATAAAATAGTTGGTAATATTTTGATAATATTAAAAAACTATCTCAACTCAATAGTTTAAGCTGTTAGATAAAGTTTTAATATATAATTTATATTATTCTTTAACACACAAGTTCATATTACCTTGTGCTTAATTTTTATCAAATAAATAGGGATGGTGAGATTCGAACTCGTAACCGCTTGATCATTAAAGCTCTGATACCATGTCAAAGAACCATTTCAACCCAATAGCTTAAGCTGTTAGGTAATGTTTCAATATATAATTTATTTTATTCTCTAACAGACAATGCAAATATTAAATATGCATGAAGTTGAAGGAGAGGAAAAAATGCACATTTATGTTGATGCCGATCTCAATGTTACTCCACTATAAATGAAAATGCCTTAGTGTTATACATATATTTTTTTATAGGATTATCACGGTATTATGACTTTACATGTTGATTATCAAGTTAACCCATATTAATTCGAAATGATTCGATATGTTTTTATTTTAATATTTTTTAAAAATAACATCTTGAACATTTATTTTGAGTCAAATCATTTTTTTACCGATTGTTTAAATTTTTCTTGAACTCATTAAGTTGATCAAATTATATTAAATTAATTCACATATATTTTTAAAAAAATTATGCTAAAAAAACATTAGCAATGCAAATATATTTTTTAATTATAAAAAAAACTTTATTCAACCTAATAATATAGCGTGGAACAATTATCCAGTGAATAGACTAATATAAAAAGCAAATATACAGCCAAGAATATATCGAGTCACAGCAGATATCGGTGCCACCGCCAAGGCAATGTAAGGTCAATACTTAATAGAGTACATACAGCTAACTTGAATTTAAGTGGCATTTGATTTTATTTAAGGAAAGCATCACAGATATCGGTTGTTCGTATTCGATAGCTGTTGTGCACAGATTGGGTAGTCCGTTTGAAGGAAGCTAATCAAGTGGCCGACTGATTACCAAACGACGCCAAATGATCTGGATGTTAGCACCCATTATCTTCCACAACCACCAGCTGATTGTCCTTTGACTGGGTGGTTCAACTTATTTTATGTATCTGGCTGGTGGATCCCGCTAGAGGATATTGGTGGGGTTTCTTTTTCCCCGTTATTGCTTAGTTTCATTTTGTTTTTTAGCTTTTCCTCTTAATAAAAAAAACATACACAGTTAATTCCTTTTATTCTAATATATCTTGCGAGACCATGTCAAGATTTAAGTTAGATTCCAACAATGTTTGACGATCTTATCTATTTTAAATCATGAAAGTTCATGAAAGATCATTTTTTTTTTGTTAATTATTACAAGTTTTCCTTCTTTTCTTATTTTGATGATGTTCTAAAATTCAAGATGTTTAAAAATATAATTTTTTGGTTACTAAATAATAGAATGATCAAGCATTGATATTGATACATCCATTCTCTGTGGCAAAAAAAAGTGCTAACTAGGTATAAAAATCTTAATATCTTTTAAAAATATCCTTTCTAGATGAAAGATTCTCGTATGCTTAAGTCAATATTTTTATAGAGAGAAAGTATAAGAAATATGTAAACGAGTATTAAATTCTAAAAATAATGTTTTTTATTCTTGTTTTTATAAGAAAATATACGCCGTACGAAAATGATATGTGTATGTTGAGAAAGAAAACTGTAAACCCTTTACTTGAGTGATTTAAAAGGTATTTATACTTCCAAAACCTTGTTTTTTTGTTTGAATGAAGGAGTTGGAGATTCATTCTATCTTTGTATTATTAATAAGGGATAAACATCTATTATACAAATATTAATTAGAGATAAATATCCCTTACTCATATTTTAACAAGGAACAAATATCTCTAACACGTCATAGGAGACTCTTTTGTACATCTGGAGAAGTAGATTGAGAAGGATCTAGGCTAGAAATCTTAGTTAGATGATGATGATGATAATAATAATAATAATAATAATAATAATAATAATAATAATAATAAAAAAAAAAAAAAAAAAACAACCAATTGGACTGGGTATTATCCAGGCCACATGGCAAGCTTAGGAGGCAATAGAATATGTATTGAGCCTAGATACATGGCCTAGACCTAAAAGGTGTCAAGCACGCACTCGACATATGCTTGAGTCCACGAGTGTAAGCCTAACACTTAGCCCGAGGTGTAATGCTTGGGCCTAAAGGTGTCAAGCAGCATGCCTAGCATTTTAGCCCAATCTCATAACCTAGGCTCAATCCTATTTTAAATGAACCTCCAAAGCTTGGTCCATCATTAAAACGTGTTTGAGCCAACAAAAAATCATTTAAAAAATGTGTATTTATCCTCGTCCATTAATAATTCCTTGAGTTTTTGTGGTAAAAATATAAAAAAAATTAATGATAAATCTGATTTTTTTGGAGAAGTTCTCAATTTTTCTCTGTATAAAAAGATAGATGGATATCTCAAGGCACATAGTCAAAGCATTCGCATGAAGAGGTATACATCACAAATCAAAAAAATGCTTCTTTTAAATAAATAATAAATAATAATAATAATAATAAAACAGGAAAAACACATTGTTATAATGCTAGCTTTACCTTTAGGGATCTGCCAAGGCGATGACATGTGTCGTTGATCTAGTAGGGCATGAGGGGGGCCTTCAACTATATAAGGACTTCCTCACATTCCATTTCATTTCACACTAGAAGTTCCTCTCTCTAAATTTCTCTACGCCATCTTGCCAAGTAGTTCTAAGAGTGTGTTTGGTATTGCGGTAGCTGTTGTGGTTATGGTTTGAAAAAAATTGTTTTATAAAAAGTACTTTTAATTGAGGTTAGTTTGAAAAAATAGGTGTTTGGTTAAAACTATGGTTAAAATTGAGGTTGAATAAAAAGTAGTTTAATGTGTTTGGTTAATAATGTTTTTAAAATTGAGGTTATAAAATAATTTTAAGAAATATATATTAATATTGATGGTTTTAAATTTAAATATTGTAAATTTAATTACTCTTATTACATCATGGAATAAATAATACTTTATATAAAATATTTTTGATTATTCCATTAAACTATATATAATTTCATTACGTACAAAATTCATCCGATAAGAACTACAGTTTTCATAATTTTTTGAGTGTGTAATAAAATTAGATAAAATATTATCACATATAAAATTGATATTATAGTGCGAGTGAATTTAATTCACTATATACTATTTTTTCGAGAAAAAAATATTGTTCACATCACAAATGAATTTAATTCACTCTAAACTAAATTTTTTGTAAAAATAATAATAAAATTAACACACTGCAAAAAAAAAAACAAACAAACCTGGACGAACAGTGCAAATAAATTGCACTGTTCACGTGAACAAGCAATTAGCTGCACAGTGCATGAAAAGCATGAATTTTTTGCTTTTCATTTACTGCGTTTTTGATGCAAAATTTGCGTGGGTTCCATACACAATAAATCAATTTTTTTTGTTACCAAACGGCTGCTGATTGTGTTTTTAATAAAACGCAGCCGAGCCAAACGGCCTCTAAGGTGTGAATTGTGTACCTAGTGGGAAGTAATTACGTGGAATGTGTAGGATTTGCATGGTGTGTGGTACATGAAGACTTGTTTGAGGTAACCATTCATACTTAGTGTGTTACATGATTGTGAAAATGTGTGGGATATATGATCCAACTTATATATAGTTTTTTAAAATATATTTATGACAGATGAATATTATTTTTTAATGAAAAAAAATAAATAGTTTAGTCCCGCGCGAAACGCGGTAGTGAGAGAGCTAATCAGCAGCCAAGTTTCTATCAGCTTTGAATTTTAAGTTAATTAACGCGGGACCATGAAGTGGAGTCCTTGTCATAACTCAAGTCGGCAGTCCAGGTCGACTTCTAATTCCTACTTCCAGGAGATTCTATTCTACCCCGGTCTAACGGCTGTTTTTATTGCCAGCAAATCCTATTATATTTATATATGTATTAACAACTACACAAAATTATTACATATTATAGATTCAAAATAGATACGGGACCCGTGACTGAAGGTTGAATATTTTTATTTTTTATAAAAAAATATATAGACATGTTTTTTTAATGTATTTCTGTAATTTAAAAAATCTAAATTTAAATAACTTTTTTAATAGATTCAAAATAAATATGTGACCCGTGACTCATGTACATATTAGAAATATTATATGAAAATATTTTTTTTTATTTTAAAATAAAGTTCATCCATACAAAAAATAAAAAAAATAATATATAGATGAATAAGAAAAACTCTCAAATTTAAATGATAACTAAAAAAATAATATTCATTTAAAAAAAGCTCTTCAAATAAAATGAAAGAAAAGAGTTCTAATTTAAATATAAATAATAAAAAAAGAAAAATCTATTAAAAAATCATTAATTTAGAAAAAAGAGAGTAAAGGTCAGTGTTGCTTTCCATGAACCGGATCATGAGTATAAAGAAAAAAATGCTTTAAGTGAACTCCGCAGCTAACCCAGGTAAACAAATGAAACACTTGACCTAAGATATGAAATTAAGATGACCCTATAAATAACAAAACAAAAAAAATACCTATAAAAAAAAATTTGCAAAAAAATGCTTTAAAAAAATACCAAAGTTGACCAAGGTTAATTTTTCAAATCTATAAACTGGGTCATGAAATCAGGGTGACCCTCTTAAAGTCAAACTTGAAAAAATAAAGAAGCAAGATTCTTAACCAAATAAATATTGAGGGATGAAATTGAGGAAAAAAAATCAATCAAAAAACAATATGAAACATAACAAATATTAATGAAAAGAATTAGAACTAAATTCAACATAAAAACCAGTTGAAATTAAATATTTAGAGAAAATCTAAATGAAATTAAATGTTTAGGGATGTAATTAAAAAAACAAATCAATTAAGAAAATGATTAAAAAATAACAATTAAAAGAAATGACACCAAACTTGACATAAAAATCAATGAAAGAAATGTTCAAGATGGAATTGAAGAAAAACAAATAAAACAAGAAAATGATTGAAAAAAAATAACAATTAAAATAATAAGAATCAAATTTGATAAAAAAAAAACTAACAAGATCAAATAACTAGGAATGAAATTGAAAATAAAATCTAATTAGAAACAATCAATGTAAATAAAACAATTACAGTTAAAAAAAGAAAATTTGGATAAAAAAAAAAGGAAAATCAAAGGGCTGATATAATTTTATGCATGACCAACATATAATTCAAAAAAAAAAGAAAAGGAAAAGAAACAAAAAAAGAAAAGCCAATTGACACTAAACCAGACATCACTAATATACATGCGCCATCCAGAGAGGAAAAGGATGTCGAGATGCATTAAATAAGGTGACGAAAACTTGATTTCAACCATTATTATTAGCTACTTTTTTTATGTGCAAAAAAATTAAAAATACCTAAATGACTAAACAACAATAATCACAAAAAAAACCCTTATGAAATTACAACCAAGTCCTTAAAGCTAAGGCCAAACAAGTCAAATATGATAGATTGATAGTGTGTAAGGACCTTCCTATCTATCAAGTAAAATTTTAAAAATTAAAAAATAAAGAGTAAAATAATAAATTTATTGTGGCCCTAGATATTTTTTATTGTGGATAGATACAAAAAAAAAAAAAACAAGAAGTTTAGTATTTTACTTAATGCTTAAAACACCCTTTTCTTTGCTTGCAAATACACTTATCTTGCTGATAACAATTTTCTCTGTCTAGCCGGTGGTAAGACTATTCAGCCTTGACCCTTTCAACCTTTTTCTCACCTATCTCCAATCCTTTGCTTTCACTTCCCTTCACATTATACGAGCTATGCACACGCAAGCTAATCTTGTATATAAATATTAGCCAAACACTATCATTATAACATTGTATCCACTTGGTATCACATTAGTCCTGTACAAAAAACCCAGTCTCTAACGGCAATGGATTGCTTGGTCTTGCCTGTAACAATGTTGAGAAAGTGCTACTCGCGGTCACGACTAGGCTATCGGCCATTAACTGAAGATGGGTTCGGCGATTTGGACAGTCCGGTGACCGTGGTGGTGGGAAAAGAGAGGAAAGAGTTCTTGGTTGATCCGTTTGTATTAGAAGAGAGCCCCTTTCGGGTTTTGATTGAAACAGTAAAAAAGG
This sequence comes from Populus alba x Populus glandulosa, assembly GCA_033617975.1. Classification (NCBI taxonomy): domain Eukaryota; kingdom Viridiplantae; phylum Streptophyta; class Magnoliopsida; order Malpighiales; family Salicaceae; genus Populus; species Populus alba x Populus glandulosa. The sequence goes on along the minus strand of CM066145.1, from coordinate 13,599,311 downwards.
ACAGAGTTTTTGATGATACGAGTAGATCAAGGGAGGAGAAGAGAGTGATTTTTGTGGATGTGGATGCCATTTTGTTCGAGCACATGTTGTGGTTGATGTACAATGATTGTTCTTCTTTATTTCAGCTTAATCTCAAGGAGATTATTGACTTCTATGATCAAGATTGTTAGATACAAGTGAATAAAACAAAGGAAAGGTATACCAGGCACACTAGCTAATTTCATTTTATATAAATCTCTATATAGTTCCATCGATCATGCAAATTTCTTTAAAGCCACTAATAAATAATTCTAATTATTCTCATTTCTTGTCCTGCTGCTCTCTTCTTCTTTGTTATTCGTCTTCTTCATATCAATGTTTCTGTGTTGATCAATAACATTGATATTGGATAATAGATGCCCTGTGAAAAAGCATGACCTCTTGGAGCAATGGAGATTTTCTGGATCAGTTGTAGATAATATTAGGCGCCTCAAAATGGCGGCCAATTGTGTTCATCGTCTTCCATTTTCGGTTTCCAAGTCTTGTTTGTGCTAATGTCCAAAATAGTTATTTCTTGTTAGAGGCAAGCAAGAATGTTTACCAAATCTTTCCACACGGCAGGATTTTTCTTGCTAAATAATATACGTAGTTCACTTTTATTCTACGTTGTTGAGAGCTTTCTTTGTTGTTTCGTAACAACAAGAGTGTTTTCTCGCCTCTGCTCGCTTCGAAAGAGTCAAATATGACATTAGATTACTGGAAATAAAAACAAATTAATATGCACTTAGCTGTAAATTGTTCAGATTAATGGACAACCTAACAGATTACTTGTAGTTAGATCCAGAATAACAAGCTTTATGAAGTTTTGATCTGTCAATACAATTAGATCGATTCCAATCCACCTCTAACCAGATGAAGCAAGCTAACGTCATGAACTTTAATATGCATTCCATTTAGCATATTCTTTTCCATTTCTTTTGTCGCCCACTTAGCATATCCTACGAAGTTCTCTAGTCAATTAGAGACTAACAGAGAATCATCAACGCATGCATTGACGGTGAAGAATGCAAAATCAAAGACTAACAGCACAAGTTTTCCGTTGAGGTCACGAAAGAGCGGTTTGGAGTCATTAAAGCTATCAATATCAATTAATATTCCAATTTTGCTTTTGTTGCGATGTTGTTTTCTGAAGAAACTGTTCAGTTTATATAAATTTATGTAGCCTTTTTCAAGAGGGATGCACTTGAAAACGACTGACAAGAAAAATTGTTAATCCGTGATGGTTTTTTGCTGACAAACATTCCAAGACACAAAAAATAGGCATTGCAGGTGGACTCAAATTTCAGCCATTCTGTTGTTTTGGGCTTAGGGAGTTCCTACTTTTCATAAGGGCCTTCACCGAATTAATAAGATGAGATGTTCTTTTAATAGTCAATATTAAACCTCTATTAGAGAATTTTATTTCATCATTCAAAAGTTGACTCAAGACCCCCAAAAGGGTGGGAAAAGAAGAAGCATGGCAATGGATATTCTTGAATAGCTCAGTAAAAAAGTTCTCCGATAGCCAAATTTTGCCCAATATTGAAGCCGGTGTTTTGAAACCTGGTTTGGTCTGGCAGATCAACCTGAGATCCAGCCGATTCAGGACTGGAATCAGACCAAATTAAAAATAATAATAATAATAAAAAATCTGATATGATCCAGTGAATTGACCCGATAAAACTCGATCAAGATTTAAAATCTGACCTTGAACCGGACCGGTTATTAAAATTATTATTGAAGCTTCTATTTGCTACATTTTGAAATCTGTACAATTACTTCCTCTGACATGACGGAACGGAACTGGAAACAGAAAATAACAACATAAAAGAGTTTTTATAACCTTGCTTTCAGAAATTGCTCGTCAAAATAAAAAATATATAAATAAATATATATTTCAGTGACAAGGAGGGTACGGTTACACTCCATGCGTTACATTCTCGCAGGCTAATTTTCGATCCCACTAACATGTGATTATTTAGAGGCACTTAGTTTTTTCTTAAGAGAGGGAATTTCTAAAAAAAGAAATAGAAAGTGAGGGAATTTGGCTTGGGCTAGAGCAAGATCAATCATGGGCTGTGTCATAATCGACAATGGGCAGAGTATATGCTCCCGCAAACGTCTCGTCCAGCCCAGGATTGCATCGATGGAAAATGGCTTTGGTTTTCCAAGTTGCAATCTTACAATATATGGATTTGATTTGATCTGTTTAAAAAGAGATCCTCCTGGTCCTGGTACTGGCTGCTTAAATTAATCATGTCCTTTAATTTATTAAAATTCAATAATATTCTCTTCTAAAACCTCAAAAACTGGAGCCCATTTCTTTTAGATGCATGCCAGAGGGGTTTTTTTTTTTTCCTTACAAGTCGACATTCACTATCTAATGATAAAGACATCAATTGTCACAATCATCGGATGCATAATTCCATGATAAAAACACCAATTCTCGAGACCAATAACGTAGATATATGCCTCGTATCACTAAAGTAGAAATTCTCCTCTGCAAGAGATGGCCGTTAATTAATACATTCGTTGAGCACTCAAGAAATTCGTGGTCTGTAGTTTTGCTTGCTTGAATCAGCTAATTTGTCCACATATCCCTTCATTGATTCATCTATATGGTTTATTTATTACCATAATATGCTTTTTAGTCTGTCTTAATCCTTACAGCTTTTAGATATTACAAGCACTGTGTTTATAAGATCTCTCCACAACATTATTAATTTCTTTACACATGTATCTCAAAATCGTTTTCATGTCGTGATCATGACACAGGCGCGGCTATCATGGTTAAAATCTATCTACTATTGCTTCTTGTTTTTTTTTCCCCTATAATTTTATTGAATTTGGATTACATTGATTAACAAGAACTCTAAATTGTCTAGGCAAAATACTGTGCACCCAAACTAAATTTACTATTCAATGGTGCAGTGTAAAGACTTTTTTTTCCCTACCAAGAAAGTGTTTGAGAGTATAGTAATGGTTATTTTTTAAATAGCTTTTCGTGCCGAAAAACATGTCAATAATATTTTTTTATTTTTTAAAAATTATTTTTGATATCAGCACATCAAAACGATTTAAAAAGTATAAACTGCACCTAATTTTAGTAAAAATAAAAAATTTGAATTTTTTTTAAAAGCAGGTTGCACCTCAATGCCAAACGGGCACTAAGAATAAAAACAAAGGCTTATGAGTAAAGGGTAGTCTAGTCTTTTTTAATTATTACAGATTTGTTATATAAAAGTTTTCTTAGGAACTAAAAAAAAATTAATGATGTTAGCTAAGAGTTTTTAGATATTTTTTTTTTATTTAAATAAAGTAAAAAAAACATCTTTGTCATTGGAATCAATAGAAACAGGCCATTAGCAGGGTATATTTATCTTTTCACACAAGTTTTTTATCATTTGCAAAAACTTAGAGGGAGATTTTGTCCCTTCTATGATATTTAATTAATATTTTAATTTAAAAAATGGTAGACGACTTGCGTATTGAAGGTGCTACACCTTTTTTGGTGGCCAGAGCTACCATTCCATTATTTCATTGAAAAACGATGTTGCGTTTTCTTCCTTCCGGTAAGGTGTATATTGGCTTTTCTTTTTATTTTATTTTTTAAAATTTTTTTTTTTAATATTTGATTTTTTAAGAACTAGTCTTTGTGTTTTTTTTTTTATATATAATTCAAGGTTATCCGAATTTTATATGCATAATCACATATTTGTAGATTAATTTGAATTGACTTATTTTTTTTTAATTTATCTTCTATGTGGTCATTCTCAACTTAATAACAACAATTATAAGTCTCAAAAGTTCACTCAGTTCACTTTGTTATTTAGGTTTTTTTTTTTAAAAAAAAAATTTCTATTTTATCTTTAATATTTTTTTTTAAGAATATTTTTTTATGTTTTTTTTTCATATTTAATTTTTATGAGATTAAATATTTTAATTTTAGTTATCTATTTATCAAATATTAATTTATTTAATTAGATATATGTATAAATTATTCATTCTTTTACTAAACAATACATCATCTAACCCACTGCAAATGACGCTGACATAGCTAGTAAAAGGCTAAGATATTGTGATTACTGTGTGCACATTTTAAAAATGTGGATATCTCGACTAGGAACGATCAAAGAATCAAGCATGATTTTCAAAAGCATCCAGTCATTTGACAAAACCAAACCCTAAAAGAAAGTTGAGAAAAGGAAGAGGAAGTGAGAAACTCCATGCTACAATGTCATCATCATCGTCGGTGTCGCCTTTATCATGATCACAGCACACCAACCCTAAACAATTGTTGTTAATTATCCTATTAGGCCATTGTTTATACATTAACATCTATTATTAAAAAAATGTTTTCTTGTGGCCTTATGAAATTCAACTGCTCTTAATTAAGTATATAAATGACAGCTTAGAATCAAATATAATTTCATATCATGCTGAGGGAGCTTAAGATCCGGTCAGCTCATGTGCAATCAAGGTGTTTTGTTCATGATTTAACCACCGCACACTTGCCTTATTTTATTAAGTATGTTAGGTAAGCATAGAGCTTCATTAATTTTCTAACTACCTCTTAAATCCTCGAATAATCTTTTCCCCTATATATTGCTTTTAATTTTCACTAACATGAGATCATCTACAGCAATAAAAGCAATAAATAAAATAGAAAAACCTAGTAAGTTCACTGGGAAGAAAAGTAGGCTCATTCTCCCATTATGAGTGGCCCAAGGCTTCAAGTCTTGTCAATTATGGCCACAACCTTAAACATGTTGTAATAATTAGTTAGGCTTCTTCTTCGTGTGTTGTTTCTTATATTTTACAACCTATGATAAACATCATCATCTTTTGTGACTTGTAAGATTTTTTGTTTTTATCTACTTGATTTGTTTTATCTTTTTTTATGAAAATTGATCTTTATTTTATCTTATCTTGTTTTTTTTTATTACATGCTTAATTTTATTTTATGCAAATCGAGACTCACCTTGCAGGTTCTCCAAGCTTCAGATCAAGCCATACCTTTTAGTTCTTGCATGTTCTTTGAGTGGAAGAAATCACATTACTCTTTCATGCCACCTCTGATGTAACTCTTAGTTGAGACTGCTTTTAGATTGTCAAGATTAAGTATAAATCCCAACCAAATACAGACTGTGTCATGAATTAAGAACCATGATAATATGTTGTATAAATCTATCATCTATTATATAATAGATAGGAGAGGAGCAAGTGTTTTGAAAAAAAGACAGAAGCAAACATCAAAGCATCCTAATAAATTCCTACCATGTGCTGAGCAGCAGAAAATGGTGGTTTACAACGCTGAATTATTAAATATCCCACCAGCTTTTCAAGTATTATACAAGTCCTCGTACACATAAACAAGTCATATAATATAATCTTTTGTATATTTAAAATTAATCCTTCGCTCACCATCATCATTGCCTCGTAAAATCTAACATGAGGTGAAATATTCTAAACTAAAGCACTTTAATGAATCAAATGCCCATAAATAAGCACTACGAGAATTCGTTTCATCAATGTTCAATATGGATTTTATTGGATATGGCAAGCACTTTCCTCATCCGCCATGGAACTTGAGCACAAAGAAATAGAGAACAAAGCCTTCTCACATCACATCTATGTATATACAATATTAAAGCCAATTTCCTAAATCAAACACAACTGATGAAGAAAATGTTGAGGTTGATCTCATTCACTTAATTTAGAAGAGTTGGGATCTGTCTTTTCAAGAGGCTACAATGGTAATGCATTTTGCGTCTTTATATACAATTACTTTGAGTTATTACCGATTTATCTATTTTTTTTAACTTCAATATTCCGTTTATAATTAATTATTCAGTGGAAGAGCATAAAAAACAAATTCTTGTAACCAAAGAATCCACCGAATCTGAAACTTTTATGCAAGATAGATGTGTATGTCTAATTAAATTTCTTAGCTAGATCCTTCATGATTTGAGAGAGAAATTGTAGCATGCATGGTTTAGGTAACATCCAAACAAAGTAGGCTGGAGTTTTTTTAATTATTAGGTTTATTTGTGATTTTTTATGAAATAAACTAGACAATATGGGATTCACTTTCCCTCTAGAATAAACTTAAAATCATTTTTTGGTTTATATTATGTGATTTTATTAATTTTAGTATCCTATGTAGATTCTATTGTTAATTTTGTGAGCTTAAATATACAATTCTTGGCAACAAACAAGCCATTCATTTTGAATTTTTTTTCACAACGATATATATATTTTTCTTTTATGTTAATTTCATACCCAAATCCATCATAACCGGGAACAAATGATAGTTTTATTCAAGTAACGTCCAAACTGAAGCTTTTTTTTATTTTTTTATCACAGTTTATATATATATATAGAAAATTCGCTTCTACCTTTTTCATATATAAAGCAGTGAACCAAGATGGGTTTCTCATTATCTTTTGAATCACGCTAATACCAATTTTGGTTAATTATCTATAATTGTTTTAGGACAAGAGTCCTAATGACTCTGCTCCATTAAGGAATCCTGGAAAGGGACAGTCTCATTCATACAAGGTACAAAAAGCACTAATTAGATATGGTCGAAAGCAAGAACGAGAATTGACCCTGGATCTAGACCACAATTCTTAGAGCGTTTTCTAGAAGAGTGAACTCCAGAGTATTTGTCTATGATCCTTTCAGGGCCTCTGCTTTGTCGAACTACAAAACTAGCTAGCTGCCTTCAACGAAAACCACGGGCTATGAGCTCTTTCACCTTTTCAAAAGAAGGGATTGCGAATACAACAATCTGAATCCTCATTGATATCGGAGTCAATGGTTATTTTGGTTTGACTGATCTGCTAGTTCTAACAACTCTCATTCTTTACATTTCTTCTCAGCTGCTTGGCCTGAGCAGGTATCTGCTTGGCCTGTAGCAGCAGGTATCTGCTTGGCTTTTAGTAGGTATCTGGTTCGATCACTGCTTTAAGTATTAGCAATATTATTTTCAATATAAATGGTTTTAATTTCAAACAATAGTCAAGGTTGTGTAATTAATACCTGGATTGATACTATTAATTGTGCTAACTTTAATATACAAGTTATGCATGAATGTAATGCTCATAATTTTTCCTCTAGATCTAGCTGCTGTTAAAGTTCCATCTACATGACGGGAAGGGCTTCTGAGTGGTAATCCGAGATGAGCTAAATCCTTCTTTGCTAGCTGATAGCCTAAACTACTTTCCTTGGCGATTGGGTCCGTGATCAAATAAGGTAACATTCTATTTCACCAGCATAGCCATTTCTGGTTTTGTTGACAGAACTGCCGAATCGGGCTTGCAAGCTTCCACGAACATCCAATAAACCATAAAATACACTGGTGTATCAGCTTTAATTCTGGAAAACCTAACGATATTGTTATTCTGAGCATATTTTGTACATGAACATATGAGTTAAAAAAACCATTCTTGACATCCAAGAAACCATTCAATCTACAGCTTTTATGAGGTAGACGATGTGGATATCTATTCTCAGCCATCCAAACTTCATATCTAGATCCCTCATAATTGGTAGAATGGCTGTTTAGTAAGTTCTTATGATTGCTAGTTTTTTTTTTCCTTGTGAATCAAATTGTTTCTGCTCTTTTTTCTTTCTTTTATATGATAAACTAGATACGTGGGGCTTTAGTGTTTCTTGGAATTACACTAGAACATTTTTGCTGAACTTTGTACACACATACACTTGAGACTCAATTTTTTATTAAGTTAAAATTGGAATTAATTTTCCATTTAAATTTCATGCGATCGATTACTAGAGCAATGGTCATATTTTTCTCTTTATTGCTGATATAAAGATAACCAATAGCAAATAAATTGTTTTGCAATATCCAAAACAAAAATAAAAAAACTTCTCTATTAAAACAAAAATCCAGAACAAAATATTCGGAAATGACAAGCATTACAGCGCATATATTCAGGATTTGCAACTAGTTTAGAAGTAAAATGGAGGATGAAGTAACCTATTACTCAATGTAGATATAAAGGGAGCAGGAGGAGGGTAAGGAGCTGCTAATAAAATATTTGAACATATTCTTGCAGCGCAAATAATAATAATCTCGAGTACGAACGGTTTTAATTTATAGGGCAAGAAAACTAAAGTTCTTCCTTACAGACATTGAGTACATGGATATGATGACCATAATTGATTTCATTACCAAAGACAAATCTTCTTTTGATTATTTGCTAGCTCTTTGTATGTTTACCAAGTGTGAGGGGTTAAAAACAATGCAGAACCTTCAATTTTTAAAAGCAATAATCCTACTTCCCAATCGGATTTCTAAAATTGTCTGTAAAGAAGAGCTATAATGAATTACTTTGTCTTAAAAAAATATAAACCCTTGTTGGCAGAAGAACATATAAAGTATGATTAATAATAATTAATAAATTACTAATCCCTGGGGAGTGGTTTTAGTACTAGCAACATGCTAATGAACAAGCTCTTGGTTTTTCTGTCATTTCATTCTTTATGCCAGAGGTTTTGAAGACAGGAAAGTTATATTTATTACAGAAAACTAGTTATGTAGTTCATTCCCAAGAGATCTAACTAGCTCAAGAAAGTCGGCTAGAAAATTAATACAACTCTTGGTGGTTAACAAAAAAAAGTACATCAAATGAAAGGAATCCATGTTTTTATTGAAAACCTCGGTTCCTTACTACCATATTTATTCCCTCCGAAAAACAATGCAAAAGACACAATCCCATGTTACCAAATCCCACAAGATTTACCTCAAAGTGGTTAAGAAAAACTAAAAAAAATACCCCATATTATACATGTTACCATATCACCAACAAAAAGAACCTGGTTGAGATCCAAGAGGAAGTTTAAATAAAGAGAGAAAAACCAAAAGAAACCCTAGTTGATGTATCAGCATCACTGAAATTAAGTAAGTTGCAGTTTTCAATTAAGATAGTCAAGACATCATCAAACCATTTCTCATAAAGTAGAAGATAGTTTCACAATGAACAAGGAGGCTATTTTCAAGGAACCATCAGCATCTAAAAAATAAAAAGAAAAGGAGAATAAATGACTGGGAAAACAAGAAGTTATACCCTAAATTAAAACATCACCATAAGATCAAGAAGGAGAAGGAGAAGAAGTAACATGATCATGATCTTGAGGATAGATAATCCATGAATTTTGCTGACCTTTTATTATTCAACAAAGCCAACCAAAGAACGCTGCTCCAATCCAGCAAACACAATTGGCTTCCATATTACGACACATCACAAAATCACCAGCAGCCTATTTGATTTTTTCTCTCAAAACGGAGCCCTACCTCCTGAGTTACCTGCCCATCCATTCACTGGCAACTGCACGTTAGATGGCATATTAAGCGGCAAATTAAAGAACGGAAGCCCCCCGGAAGCCGCTCCCGCTTCATTAAAAGGACCATTATTCCCAACCCCAATCCCACCACCAGCACCCCCTCCACCACTCTGCATCAGCAATTGGTCATCCTCATCCAAAGGCAGCCTCTCATATGCCACGTTCGTGAACGATGCTGCAATCACTATAACTGGACCTGCTGCGGTAAGCTCTCCCACCACGCTTCCTCCCACCACCTGGCCTTGTCCCCCAGCAAGGAATATTGTGAGGCTCGTCGCGCCTGGAGGGGCTGGAGGCGGCAAGAAAGATCCAGACAGAGATAAGATCTCAAATCTGCCATGGAGAGTCACTATAGATCCTGCTGCAGCTGGTTGCCTGATGCTAACATTTGTTACTGTTCCTGCTCCGCTCAGTATGCAAATCCCACGCTGCCGTCTACGCGCGTAGTTACCCACGCACTCGAATACATCGCATCCATTTCCTACCTCAAGAATGTGGGCACGCAGTGTGTTTGCACTCTCGCGAGTGATGATAATCGGAGGTTTCTCTTTATTTTTGGAACCAGGTGGACGGCCTCGAGGCCTACGGGCCATTATGTCCCCTGGCCCGGAGTTGGCCGCTGTAGCAACCAGGTCAAGGCCTTGATGCAGGCCATCGTCGGGGTTGTGGTCAGTAGAAAAGCGACCAACACTTCCAAGACCGTCTCCAGCCCTGTTGGGATCCTCGTCTTCAGGATCAGGCTGGTGCTGGAGCTGAAGGTCAGGTCTGTGGTGAAGCTGGTGAACGTAGCGAGAAGTAGTGCCTAAATCTAAACCAGCCATGCCAACATCAAAAGGAAACAAAAAACAGGAAATGATTTTTTTAGAAAAATAAATATTTTAGATGATTAAAAACTGTTTTGGGTTTTGTTTAATGTTGAAACAGGATACAGGAGAGTGAAATTATAAAGAAAATAGAAAGGGAAAGGGGAACACCGGGACTCGACGAAAAAGATATGAATATATAGAGAGAGGTTACATGTTTATTTTGGAGAGAAAAAAACAAGAAAAACAAGGAGAGAGAGAGAGAGAGAGAGAGAGAGAGAGATGAAGTGCAGAGAAAGGGTAAAGGGAAGGGAAGGAGGAGGAAGGAGAGGGAACAAAGACTTGAAACGCAGTCATTTCTCTCACACCCTAAAGTTTAAATATATGCATAGAATAATGGTTTGTGGACGAGTTTCTTATGTTTCTTCTAATTTTTGAGAAATGTGTACAAGAAGGTGGATGCAAGTCTCACTCTCCTTCAAACGGGTGGATTTAACGCAATAGCGTTCCTGACGATGGAATGATGTTTATTATGTAATTTTTTTGGTTAGCCTCTCGACTATTTATTTTCATGTGCCAACAAATATAAAAGCAATTCTCCCAACTATTACGAAATATGGAAAAAGACCAACAGAACACCTTTCTTTTACAAGTATAACATGTTCACGTTCTTTTCCTCCAAATATTAAGGTGTTTAGCTTTAAATGATTTTTCTATCATATATCTTAAAAAATGATTGCTATTTTGACACAAATATAGAAAATGTAACATGAGGAAGCGGAGGTTGAAGGGGTTTTGGTCGGTTCTTAACCACATGTGACTTGATGGAGTATCTAGTGGTTTGGCATAAGTACGCACGGTTTAGATGAAAGTCCACAGGTAATTAAGATTGACAGAGAGTTTTCTCAAGTCCAGAATCATTTATCCATTTTCCTTCTCCATCAAACTTGTTACTTCAAACAGAGGCCTACCTGATCACTGTCCTTTGTTCCTTGGTTCGGATATGAGCCAATAAGTCATTTCACCGGCCGGCAGTCTTGATCTCTAGTGTAGTCTTATGGTTTCAAAGGGATTAAAAAGTTTTACGTTTGAGAAAGGGAAGTCAAAGGAATTAAATCATTTTATCTTCCTTCATGTTGAGGTGTGGATGACTCGGTGGCTTTTTATATGAAAGATAGAAAGGTAGATTTTGATCGTAAGTTATAAAATTACCATTAAACTATAGAAAACTCTGATGTGATAAATGTTTAAAATCAACAACAACAACAACAATAATCTATTTTGAAAGTAATATATGAATTGCTTAAATAGTTGCTAAAACTGACATGGTTAGTGAAATTTAAACAAAATAAAATTTTGAAATCTAATTAAGAAAATAATAAAAAATAACTAGAAAAAAAAAATCTTAAACAACATCTTTTAAGTCTATTTTGGACATCTTCTAAGCTAATTTCATGAGGAACTGGACTTATAAAATATGCTTATAAAATTTAAACTTGATCCAATAATCAAATTAAATATTCTATTTTTTTCTTCTTGAATATCATTTGATGAATCTAGAATTTTTCTTGCACTTAGACTTGTCTATTTGGTTCATCATGAATGATCCACGCCAATTGTTATATGTCCTACTTCATTCAAGAATCAACAAAGCATCTTCTTCTACATTATAAGATGGTTTGATTGTATTAATCAATCAAGTATTTCTAGATCAATTAAGCTATTTGTTCTTTATTTTTTTTCTTTAAATGAGAAAAACTTTATCCATGAACTAAATTATGAGCGGAGGCAATTGCAACCTCGTAAAATCAAATGAAATGTGAGTGTTTTAATACTTTAAAACTTAGGATAATATCTATATGTCCTAAGATGCATCACTCAAGAAGATGAATAGGTAAAAAGAAACAAAGAATTGAAAGAAGATATTTTGAAAGAATTAATGGAGTAAATTTACATACTTGGAGTTGGCCAAATTTTTCATGTACTAAATTTCCTATTTATATTGATATAGTGTTTGAATTCCATCTAAACAAGTAACCTATATCAAAAGGCATTTTAAATCCTAGCTAATACAAACTAAAATTTTCCTTTACTAATACTTACATCAATCCTAACTAATCTAAACCACTTAGTCAAATTAACTCATCAAAGACTTCCATTCTAAGTAGGATTGACCCCTTTTATCATTCATGTGAACAATCATTTTTTTTTGTATCAATCATGACTTCTGATCATCTAGTCAATTGTTCTCTAGTTTTCTTGCTCGATTAGGAATTTTCAAACCTAGTTGATTATTGGTCACAATGTTTTCAACCTTATTTTCTCTATTTAGATATAAACAATTACTATTCATACTTGCTTAACTTCGAACAACATTGATGAGTCATATCAAGAATATGGCTTTTTTATTCGGTTTAAAAAAATAAAAATAGCTTTGTGGACAGTGTAGCTAACCAAGAATGCTTGGATTTTCAATGAAGTGGTTCTCGTTGGGATAATTTTAACTACTTGATTTTTTCACATGGTTGTTATCGTATATAAGTCTATAGATACTCATTTTTGTTATCCTGGTACAAATTTGGTGAGGAGTTCTAATGAGAAAAAACTCAACAGGGCCAATAATATCCCAACCAAGCCCAAGAAATGGAATGAGAGAAGAAGATAAAAAGAGTTAGGAAGAACAAAAGAATGAGGAAAAACAGATAGACCCAATTAAGCCTATGCTTGTTTGATCAATGTAAAAAACAAAAAAGAGAGAGAGGGGGGAAGTGAAAAAGGACAAAATAGGGTTGAACCTAACTAAGGCTAGAGAAGAGAAGGAAAAAAAAAAGAAAATGATGGAAGAAAAAGAAAAAAAGCAAGCCCAGTTGAACCCATGCTAGCCTAACCGAGGCCAAATAAAAGGGAATGATATAAGAAGAGAAGGAAAGGAAAAGGAAACATGGTAGGCCTAACTAGACTCGTAATATCCCAATAGAGGTTAAAGAAAAAAAAGAGAAAGAACATGCATGTCTAAATTATAGGTTTATTCTGGTGCATCCGATGTTAAAGAAAGGAGAAGAAGAAAAGAAGGAAACAAGGTAGGCCTGGCCAAACTTATAATATCCCATCCAAGGTCAAATAAGAAAAAAGATGAGAAAAGGCATACTTAATCAAGCTTATGCTAACACATCTAAGGTTGAAGAAGTGAGAATTAGGGGAAAAAAGGAGGAAATAAGAGGGAAACATAGCAGGCCTATACAACTCAAACGAATCTAAATGGAAAGTGAGAAAAGAATGAAAAAAGGAAAAAAAGGAAAGAAAGAAGGCCAAACCCAAACTTTTCAACCCAAAACTTTAACAAAGTTTATATACCATTTTGTAAAAATCACATCATGAAAAGCCACCACTATTATCTCTTATATGCATACATGAATTCTCGTTATAAAAAGTGATATATCAGATGCCGCCTTATTCTCCATTATGAATATTATACAAATCCTCTTTACAGAATAAGCACATATAGTTAATAATATGAGCATCCATTTCCATAATTCATATTACAATATAATCACATGATGATAAACAATAAAGTAACAATTTAACATGATTACTTTATGGAGAGTATGGAACTCTATTTTATGTGATAGGTTTGCAACCCTACTCTTTTTCGTTGATATAGGATCGAAAGCGCATGGCCCATTAAAAATATAAGACCAAGCATATGGGCTTGCCAAACTAGACACAAGTGTTTGAGCCTTTGTTTTTCTATTTTTAAAGGTTTTTTTATTTTTGCAAATGAAAACGCTCCAAACAACATGTCATCTAGTACTTACTAAGATTCTGACAATTAGAAAGGTGGTTGGGAAATCAAGCTGGGGTTTTTTAGATAAAAAAAATCTATTTTTTAACCTAATTTCACGTAAAAACATATAATAAACATTAATAATACCTTCATAAACTAATAAATCAATTCAGAACACCTTAAATTATGTCTAAAATTACAAAATTATATTGAAAAAATTACTTGTTCTAGCAAGATGAAGGGCTAAAACCCCTTAATGGAACTTCTCTCGTTGAATGAAGTTATTGACACGAAGAACTAACTACCTTTCTCATGGTCAAAAAATGACTAACAATTTACTTTCTCTCACTTTTATCATTTTTCAATGATTTTCTCTCTTTTTTCAAACCAAATATTGAAAAATTAAAAAAAAATAGTGTTTTACACCAAAACTAAAATTACAAAAAATAAAGGGATTGGAAAGGAATTATGAGAAAATTATGTTGATTGGAAAAAACTTTTCACACCAATTTTTAAAAAACCACTTGGTTTCCTGTTTTATACCTTGGTTCTTTGTCTTTTAATTTGGCATTATATAACAATTTTTGTGTAGTTGGTCATTAATTTGGACAAAAAAAAGATGTAATCATGAAAAAAAAAGTTTTATCATCAAATTAAAGAAAAATGGCACAACTTTAATCCACATTGATATATGTAAGAAAATAAATAGTGTCGGAGTAAAGTGAGTCCTGCTTTAGTTTTTGTTGTAATTATAATGAATTACTACTGCACCCACTCTGTATAATACAAAAACTAAACAGGAATAATAAAACACTTTAATATTTTTTTTTAAAGGAAGATGGTATATGTATGTTCAGCGAGAAAGCACGATAATTGGATCGTGTGTTCACGCGAAATGAGAAGAATCCTCGGATGACATACAAGTTACTTTGCGTGTGATCTACTGATGTGAACATTTGAGCAGATGAACCCTAGATGGAGGAGAGTGTGTGGGTAGGGTTGGCTGGTCATGGAGGTTTAGAATTTGACGGTGAAGCTAATTAACTATGGTTAACGCACAAAGTTGACCAGGCGTGGGTCAGTTGGAAAACAGCCAAATAACTTTGTTTTAAAAAGAAAAATATACACGAAAACAAGAGGGCGGGGGGTGGCAAAAGGGCGACTTTGCTGCGGCTCGTAGGTCCCACTCTTGTCCTCTCCTCGCAACCTGGACTCCCCTCCTACCTCCCCTGCCTGCGGCCTCCTTTGCTTGACTGGTTCAATTGCGCTTAGGGAGACCGTATCTATCGTGTTTGTCTACGTGTAATTTGAGGTTTTTTTTTCCTTCAATGGTTAAAGTATTCTATATTGCTTTTTATTCATTATTATTAAATCGCTTTCCTTACTGGCATAGTCGGCTTTTTTTTACCGGGTCAATTAAATGCCATTAATTTATAAAATAGTTAACTAACTAAAATGTAAAATTGTGAATTATAAACCAATTTACGATAACAAATTGTTAAAAGGAGAAAACTAAACTGACAGCCAATTGTTCAATTAATAGTATTAATTACTAAAATACTGTATACAACTAAAATAATGTTTTCAATATAATCATTTTTGGATATATACATTACCTTAATAAGCCTTCGCTATCAAAATATATGATAAGATATCTTTCACAACTAATGTATAATTTTTAGCTAATTAAAATTAATAATAATAAGAATTAATTTTTTAATTTTTTTTATTCTAAGATTCATTATAAAAAAAAAGTAAAAAAAGAATTTTTAACTTAAGTTTTTTAGATTTTACATCTTTCGTCTCTTAATTTTTGATTGATGAGCAAGAAGAGAATTAACCAACTTTGGATTTGAGTGACAATTCACCTCATTCCTGCGGCAGATTTAGCTGGAATAGTGTCCACTTGTAAATTAATAAAAATTAATAATTTCTTTAAAAAATTACAACATCATAAAATAAATTTATTTTAAAATTAAAAAAGAAATCATAAGAACTTTAGATGTCCATTCAATTGTTCTGCCTCAATAATTTAAAGGAGAACTAGCTAGTTAACTTAGAGTTTTAGTGATAATTCACTACTAATCACAAGTCATTCATTGATATTCTTTAACATTGATCAGTTGCTAGTTTAACCCTCTATTTTCTTTTTGGCTACCCTTTTCTTCTTCTTCTTCTTCTTTTTATAAAGAATATTGTATATAGACTGTTTTTAGATGGATTTATATATTTTACAATCAATGGTGCCCTTGTCTATACATATATTTTGGTTTTAAGACAAAATATACAAAAACTATTTGGTATTATGGTAGCTTTTATTTTTTGCCCAATCATAAAGAAAAAAAAACTATCTAGTTAGGTTGAGTTTGTTTTTGTTTTCAAAAAGTGTTTTTTTGAAGCTTTTAATTTTTTTTTATAATTTTGGATCATTTTGATGTGCTGATGTAAAAAATAAAATAAAATAAAAAATATTATTTTGATGCTAATAACCCATTTTCATTATTTATAACTAGCAAACATAATCATGCTTCATTACAGGATAATATCTGCATGTGATACTATCTTTGTTAAAACAATATTGTAAAGTGGAATGTTTTTTTTTTTATGTAATTTGTAAAACATAAATTTAATAAAGTAAGAAGCTTTTGAATGAATATATTAATTTAATAGACACAAAATAAATTAAAATCACTTATTTTAAATTTATTATATTAATTTCTGAACAACTTAATATTGATGAAAAAAGATTTAATCAAGGTAAATTAATTCTTTCAAATTGTATATATGGATGCGCATTGATTTTATAATTTATTTGATGTATATTATGATAATGTTATGAATCATGTTATTGAATATGTTTTCTATAATGATGGCGGTAACAATAATAGTGGTGGTGATGATAACAATACAAATGATGACGACAATGAAAACAATGTTGATGAGGAAGGTGAGTCATTTTGGTTGAGAGAGTATGATCATCATGAATTATTACTATGGACAACCAAAGCTCGCACTATGTATTATAATAATTATATTTATAAAAAACCACATATGGTTTCTTACAACATAGAAATGTGATGGTTCATGGTTGAATGAAATTTTGCATGGACATTGGATATGTTGTATTAATATATTTAGAATGGGTGCAAAGACATTTCAAAGTCTTTACTTTGATTTAGAAACCCAATATAGATTAAAATCATCAAGGAGGATAAGTGTTATTTAGAAGATCAACATGTCTCTTTATTTATTAGCATTGGGTGTCTCATATATGGAAGTTTAAGAGAGATCTCAATATTTCAGTGAAACTGTTAGTAGATAGTTAATGAAATTCTGAGATCTATGTGTTTGCTAACAATGGAAATCATCAAACCACAAGACCTAGAATTTTCAAGCACAACACAAGAAATCACAATGAAACCACAATATATACACCTCATTTCAAGGTAACTTTAATGTAGTTTTATGTATGAATAATGTTGACTATTTTTTTTATATAAATCTCAACTTGTTACAAATGAAATGATTTTTATTGCTTCATGTTGTCATAAACTATTTTTGGGTTATTCCCCAAAATTTTTACATTTTTTCTTTTCAAAATAAAAAACAAAAAACAAAATAGTAATAGTAAGAAGACTGACATATTGGCAAAAACAAGCTGGGAGGATTTCAAATATAAAAAAAATCAAGCTGTAATTTTGGATGGAATCGAAAGCATAATTGTACCTCATTATACCCAAAATTGAATAGATAATATAGATCCAAGATTAAATTAAATCATTATTGAACAAATTTGCATAACAATTAAGCTTAAGGATATAATTAAATTTTTAATAGGCCAATTTGATTAAATCATAGGCCAAATTAAAGTTTAATTATGTTTAAGAATTAATTTGGGTCCAATTAAAGGATTTAATTAGATGCAAGGACTTAATTATACTTTAAATTGATTAAATTAATTTTGTTAGGAGCTTAATTGGTGAAAATTAAGTTTGGGGACTCAATTTGGGCTTAATTGAGAATATTAGAGTTTTAGGAGACCAAACATAATTTTTACAAAGTCAATTGGTTCAAATCATGGGTAAAATTACAAGAAAATCAATGTTTTGGGTCAATTAGAGGTTAAATTGAAAAAAATTGCAGTCAATAATCATTTTGCAAAAGACATTGAACTATAGGAACCCAATTGATTGAATTAGGAGTGAAATTGAAGAGATTTGAAAGTTTAATAATCATTTATGAGATAAATTGAAGAAATCCAAGACTAAGTACCAAACTAAAAAAAACATTGAAATCTAAGACTGAAATTGAAGTTTGCCAGGGGTAAAATTGCATAAAATTTAAAGTTTGAATCCAATTAGGGATGTAGTTAAGAGAAATCACAAATTGAAAGAGTAAATTGAACTTTATCAAAACAGAGTCGTTTTGGTTATTATTCATCTTTTTTTTTTGTTTTTTATTTGAAAAGACTGTTTAAGGAGCTATTTTTTAGGGGTATATAATGCTTCATCTCTCTATATATTAAATTTGACAAAACTTGTACAAGAATGATCGTCTGACATCTGATAACACCCTAGTATGGTCCTTTCTGACCGATTGATAGCATAATGATCGTGGCACCGGTCTAAAAAGAACAGCCGAGGTTGCTTTTAACTATCAAATTTGATAGTTTATGATGTCCATTTTTAGCCAACAACTAGGATCCTTTGTGATTGAATCAAGGGTTAAGATTTGACATCATTAAAGACAGCATATCCCTCTTCCAACCCTTATAAATAGAGGTGAATTTCATGGGTCTGAGTATGAAAAAAATCGAGTTTAAAGTTGATAAAAAATCAGTCTCCCTCTCTAGTTGTTTTTTTTTTTTTTTTTTGCCTTCAGTTATCTCTCTCTCTCTTTCTCTCTCCCCATCGTGACTCCAACTTCACCTATGTCGTGACTAACGATGGGTCAACCTCCTCCACAAACTCATCTTTTAACTAGTAATAGTAATTGATGCCACCTTCACCCATTTCTTTCTTTCCACTGTAGGCTTCTGCTTCCTTTCATAGCTAACGCCGACCACCATTTTTTCTACCAACACCACTTAAACAACTAGCCATACCTTTTTATTATGGCAACGACCCCATGGCAGGTAACTTTCTTCTTCTCTCCCTTCTTTCTATTTTTTTTCTTCCCTTGCTGCATGTAAACATGAAGTACATGAATTTAAAAAATTAACTATTTTATTTTTTAATCAAAATAGATTACCCGTTTTAACTAACATCAATGCTAAAAGCACTATAGTCAATTATCAACAGTTGTTAAATCAGGGATTGGAGGTGTTTTGAGAGACATCACAGCTTGGTTTCTATGTATCTTCTCGTATCCTACAGGTGTTGAAAGAAAGCTTTGGAGCTTAGGTCATCATCTTCCTATGTGGATTAAGTGGACTGGTTCTTTGAATCCGCCTCAACCAACGACTTAATTGTAGCTCAAAATTTAAGGCCATGGATATTAGTGCAATATGTTTTTATTATTTCAATAGGTGTTCTCATAGGTACTTTAAAGTATGTCCATTAATTTTTCCCACATCTATGGAGAAAATAATATGGTATTGTAAACCACTTGGCAAATGCTAAGCATTGACAAGGACGGTTTCATTTTATGGTTGTAATTATGATTTTTATTTTGACTTGTAAACCTTATGTTCATCTACTGGCTGCTTTGCTTTCAATGCATTATTGATTCCAATTAAAAAATGTTACAAAACATTTGCTTTTAAATAATGCTGTTTTCTTGGTTTAAAAAATATATTTTTAAAATCAAAGCACTTTACAAGATATTTTTTCTTGTTAAAAATTAGAATAGGTTTTTTAAAGTGTCATGCATTTTTATTTTAAAACAAACACAATCTTAATCAAAAGTTAATTTTATAAGAAAACGTAATTATTGTAGTTTAAAATACTTGGAAGACTTGTGAAATTCTTTTGAAAGTTAGCACAATTTATATATATATATATATATATATATATATATATAAATAAAAAAACTAGCTAGAAAAATGTTTTGAAAAATAACACAGCTAGGAAAAACCATTAAAAAAAACTAACACCAACTATTCTTCCTTGTGTATAAACCCTTTTATTTTTATGGGGTTTTTTTTTTATTTTTTAAATTGAATTTGATTTATTATGGTTTATTTGAAGTTTTGAGGGATAGTATTTTGAGTATAATACAAATCAAATATTAATGAGCAGTAATTTTAAAATTAAAAAAACATGTGAGAAACAGTCATTATTTTTTTAAAAAACCATTCTTCTGATCACCAGCGGATTCTCAACAAAATGCTGGTGAGATCAGCGAATTTTTTTAAAAAACCGTTGTTTTTACTTAGCGATTTCTAACTATTATACTATATTTTATTTTATTTTATTTTTTATGTTATTTTTCAAAATCTTTTTTTTTATCCTGTGTTATTTTGAAACACCCAGGCTCGTGGAGGGTGAAGATGGGCGGTAGAGATTTCGTGTTTCTCACAATCGTCACGTCGTCCATCAAAAGGACCAACAAAGAAGGAACAAGACTGTGTTCTTCTAATTGCAAAAGAAACAAGTATTTTTAAAAGGACGAATAACAAACGTCAAATCCAATACTTGGATCCACGTAACCTCAACGCAGACTCAAGGGTTTATACTTTATACACAATATTTTAAGTGTGTTTCATTCTCTATCTTTTCTTCATTTTTTTTAAAGACACATATACTATATATTATAATCTTCTAATGGAAAATAATGGTAAAAAAACGATTGAATTTTTAAACAAAATAAAGCATTGCCAAGAATTAGGCAAAGCAAAAAAAGCGAAGATGGTGCGTAGCGGACAAACAAACGTATATACTTATTTTTATTTTTATTTCTTACAATTGTATATTTCTACTTTTTAAAAAATAAAAGATAGATATGCGCCTGTAAATATTTAACTCTTATTATTTTTTTAATTTTATATATATTTTTTTATTTTATTGTAAAGGTTAGTTTTAGACTTTTAGTTGCTAAGAACAACTGATTTTTATTTTTATAAATATCTTATGTAAATAGAATTTATTTATTTAAAATATAAAATAAAAATATTTAACAATGAATTACAATAATCTCTTTGAATCATTATATATAAAAAATTCTCCTTGAAGCACTATGAAGTTAAATATAAAATTAAGAAGATTAATTACTAATTTAAACAAACAAGTGAATTAAAAAAAAATAAGAGAAAGGTCATTAATTAAAATTTAAATAAAAAATTAATCAAAAGTTAAACAAAGAAGCCAAGCTTGCTTGCTTAGCCAGGAATCCAAAAGCCTAGGTCCGTGTGCCTAAATGAATTTTTAATAAATTGTTGTTGTTGCCTAGGACGAATCATCCCATGCACCATTGTTTGGTCACCTTTAATGATTAGAAATTGAAAGGATTTGAGTGCATAAAACCATGAAAATATAACTTGAAAGGACTGAATTGAAAGAAAAGAGTTCAGTGGTTGAAGTGCACAACAATAAAAATAGCAGAGATTGACCTTGAATAAAAAGAAAGTTATTATGAAATTGGAGTGAACAAACAAATGTGAGAGAATGAGAAATGAATGCAAAAAACAAACATTCATTTGTTTTAATATATAGTTAATGTATTTATAACAAGATTGGCGTATGATATGTATAGTAAACAAGAAAACAGTAGCAAAACACATCTATCGTTTTCTTATATGGACTAAAAAATGGCTTGATAAAACATGAAATTCTATTAGTTAAAACCATGGAGGAATTAATTTAAATATATGTCCATATTTAATTATATATACCTTAACGGTCAAATTTTAAAAAACTATTTTCTAATTTGGCTTGATAAAACATTTGTAGATTATAATACGAAATTATTTATTAAAAACTTTGAAATGAAAATTAGTTTTTTAACAGGGTATATATTTTTAATAACTAAGTAATCAAGGTTTTAAATCTCATTATGCCAATTCTCTCTAATAAAATTAAATAAAAAAATAGTGTTGAATGTGTGTAAATTTTAAATTTGAATCAATTTTTATTTAAAATAATATGTTAAAAGAATATTATAAAACTATTCATTCAATATCACTTGCACCAATTCAAATTTTCAATTAAGTACCCTATATAATATTTATATATTGTTATCAAATCAACTCATGCCATGTGATTAATTATGGTCCCCAATCCAAAAGCCTTTTAGTGGTCATGGGTTCTCTTTCTCACCTAGACTAATTAATTATCCAAAAACCTTTTTCTAATTTGCTTTTTGTATTTTTATTCCTCTCCACTGATTGTGCTCCGCAATTTTGGTCGAAAAGGCACATTCTCCTCGTCTTGTTTTATTTTTTCTGCTGTGTTCACCAATGAAAAATTTGAGCATGGACTATGGTAAAGTGTTTTTTTTAAAAAAAAAAAAAAACAAATAACACATTAAAATAATTAAGAAAAATTCAAAATTTATTTAGAAATAAATTTTTTTAGTAAATTACAAATGATTTAAAAAAAATTAACAAATGCAATTTTAAAATCTATTTTAAAATTTAAATTTAAAAAATAAATCAAACTCTAATCTCATGCAAGAATAAGTGCTCTGTTTTTATATAAACTCTACAAATAAAAAAAAATGTTTTTAGTTTGACATAGAATATTATTAAAATTGTTATAGAAGCAGAAGAAATTACAGGAACTTGGTCAAGATAAAATCACGTGCATCTATCTTTTTAATATTTTATTATTATAGAGTTAATGTAAAAATATAACTCTTAATTCTTGTATAAATATATAGTTTGATTTATTCTATAAATTCAAGTTTTAAAATATTTTTTTAATATGGTCTCTGTTAATTTTTATAAACAAGTCACAAAATATAATATACGATCGTATTATTTCTTAAGTTTTGCAGGGTGTTGTTATTATTATTATTATTTTCATTATGCTACTTTAAATGGGGGGGGGGGGGGTATGGTCAAAACCAAACCTGCGTCCTTACCAGAACATATGTCCTCGGAATTTACAACAGCTGAGCACAGGCACATGTAAGACAACGAGGCCATCAATCACTTACTTCCCCTTAGACCCCAAAACCTAATTGCCAGTGCCTAGGTTGTCTTTATTGATCCTGGTAATCAAGTGGCTCTCTCTCTCTCTCTGTTTACATGGATATTTGTGATGGTAAAGGTTGCTCATCGGAGTGCCATTTGAAACTGGTGGAAGGAATAAAAGAGAATCAATCACGTGCGATTTCCTAGTGAGAAACCCAGAGGAGTTTCCAAGGTCACCGTATAGCTGTCGGCCACGACGCAGCTGTCACTTCCATTGGGAATTGCTCCCTTTCCTATCCTTAAATCCCGGGGGTACTCTACCTGCCCCACACCCACACGCCCAGGTCCCCTTTGCTTCAACATCCTTAGTAAGACATTTCGGGCTCACTGGCCCAGACTTTTCCGGATCCCCTAGTTCCAGGATTTAAAAAAAAATAAAAAAAATTAGTATTTTTTTTAATTATTAACTAAATAACATCATTTTAAAAATAATTTATGAAATAACATAATTTATACATATTGTGATTCATAAACAAGACATTTAAATTTGTTGTTATTTAGAAATATAACATTTAAATTAAATTATAAATTGGATTGCATAAATTACAATAAAAAAAAAGAGGAGTAAGGAAATAAAAAAAAGATCCTAAAAGTAAACTGAATCTCTAATTATTACACCACTAGTATTATGAAAAAGATCCCGACTAAATAAATTTAACAATATCAAAAAAAAACATCAACGATGATTGAAGTATGTCATTCCTGTCGTTGTTATTGAATTTGTATCGTCGAATTTTTTTTATAATAATGGTAATGTTATAGTCAAAGCTTAGAAGTGCCTTAGAGATCTTTCTCTATTTTTTCCTATTTTTTTTTCTCTCTCTTTTCTCTTTGCAAGTTCCTCAATTTAAATTATTTAGCCTGTTTCACAATTTCTTTGAAATATTGTATTTTTTTAATAATAAATAAGTTTTATTGTTGAGTTTTTCACACATGACATATACAAACTGTTTTATTTTTCCAGTTCGTTTTCAAACTGGATTATTTTTCCAATATTCTTTTAAAAAAACTATGTTGATAAGAAAAAAAAACACTAATTTTAGCCACCTTCTTTTTCTTATTTTAAAATAGTTTCAATGAAAAATTATTGGCTATTCATTGGCATGTTGTCGATGTGATTTTAAAATCAATTTTTATTTAATTATGTAATAGTCATAATAAATATTTTAAAAATAAAAATGATTTAATTTCAGAGAGAAAAATGTATTTTTTTAGTCAAATATTTTTTTTCTTATCAAAGCATTAATTTTTTATTTTGATGAAAAAAATTATTTTTTATAAGGAGCATGATGTTTTTGAATAAAATCCATGCATAATAAAAAAAAAATTCACAAGAATTCAAATAATTTACATGAATGAGGAAAAAATATATTTTTTAATCAAAACCCCTCTTCCTTATTCATGTATTTTCCTAGATAAAATATGTTTTTATTAAACTAATAATTTTCATATAAAATTTTATCATCATATAAAAGGAGAATTTCAATCAAAAAATTAAAAAGTAATGCGATGATAATTCTAACATAACAACATAAAAAGTAAATAATGATTAGTTTTACAAAATTATATAAAAATAACATAAAAATATATATTTTTATTGAATATTCATTAGCAATATTTTAAAAAACAAATATTCATATTAAACTATATCATTTTTTTATAATTGTTTTTTAAATATTAGCACAATAGCTCAGATTTTATTTGAAAAGTAAGGCATATTTGGAAGTTTCCAGGCGAATAATGTTTGTTTTTAACCTAAAAAGAATGTTGTTTTAGTTTTATTTGTAAATTATTAATTATAATAAAATTAAAAGTGGTCCGCAAGATTAATTTTTCTTCTCAGTACATCCAATTGGACGGATTAAAATAAAAAAATGACAAGAGGAATTATTATACATTCATCACACCAAAAAAGGTATGAAGTCTTTTATATAGAAAAACTTAACAAGCTAGCGAATTGTTTTCGTGATTTGTGCTTAAAAATATGTTTTTCATAATGTCCAAAAATTAGTTAAAAGGGAAGTTAACTCTCCTACCGATTTAACAAAACCTAAAGCGAGAAGGAAAATTGTTGCAGTTATAGAAACAAATCACTATTTATTGGAATACTGATTTAACCAGATTATCTCCAGCTAAAAAAACATTTAAATTAGATATTGGGGGCAAGATGATCTTTTCCATGATATAATTGCCTTTAACAATTATGTAGGGTTAGGTTAGTGATTTTATTTTTCCATGCACAATAAAATCACTCATTTACCTCTAAAATAAAAAAAAATATAATACCTTTCAATTAGGAATGTTATGATCTTTTCAATTTTATCAAAATACTAGAATTATTTTTCTTCCTTTAAAGACAAAATCATCATCATAACTCTTTCGTGTCTTTTTTGTACTTTTATATTGGTTTTATTCTTAATTTGAAAGTTACTCGTGAGCATTGTTGCAATTGATTATATATTAAATATTATTAAAAAAACATGTTTAGAGCACGCACTAGCAAGTGAATAAGCTCCGCACCTTTCAGAGGCATATGTAAGGATGTCTGACCGTTAAAAGCTGCCTTTCACAACAAAAGCATATGTAAGGATGTTTAAAATGTCTCGACGTCACCTCCGTGATGGGGTGATGTATCCACCGAACATGTTTCTAGTTTGATGCTAACATTTATTTTTCTTTCATATTTGGTCCTAATTATTTTGATTATTATTTTTTTTTATTTTGAACATTTTATGAAATTACATGTTTTTTCAATTTCACCCTTACCACTTCTTAGTTTTTTAAATTTGGATCATTTTTTAGATTGTTTCTTTACAACTTCACCCTTGGTTGGTTTTCTATGAAATTTGATCCCTATTCTTTTTATTGTTATCTTTTTTGCTTTGTCAAGTTTCTTAAATTGATATTTTTTTCATGATTTTATCATTTAAAATTAATTTGGATAGGTATTAAGCTTTTTGATTGAACTCGAGTCTAGGATTTCATAATTTGTGAGTTTTAAAGATTAGATAATGTTTAGGAGGATCACCTACTTGTTTTTTTTTCCTTCCTTTTTTAATAGTTTTGATTTTTTATAATTTTTCTTTCATGGGGTTAGTTTTGGGCTCATAATTAAAGTCATTGATTTTAAATATTGATTTATTTATTTTCTTTTTAATTATTTTAATTTCATCTTCTAATATCTAATTTATTGAAAATGGTCTCCGTATTTCTCTTATTTTTTTTAATTAGGTTATCCCGATCTTGTATGTATGGTTAGGGTAACCTAATTTGATTCATATTTCTTTGTTACTTTTTTTTTTAAGTTAATTTTTTTTATTTTTTAACATTTAATTATTTGATAATTAATGAAAGAGTGATTCCATGGCTAATAAATTGTTAGATTTATATAATTATAATTCGTGAGGTTATTAATATTATAATTGTTTTTAGTTAGTACTAACTGGATTTGTTTGTTGATGGAAGAGTGATTGCACGGCTCTTAATTAACTACAGCGCGTGGCCACTGATATTCCTAGTTTAGTATTATTTGGGTTTCGAGCAGACAAGGTCATAGGTTTGGTCCGGAGAAAGAGTCCTTTGCTTTTGCTTAGTTCAGAGATAAAAGCCTAAGCCTTGACTGAATCCAACCTCTTCATTCCCAATCCTAGATAAAATCCCCCTGAATTCTAGGCAACCAGATAAGTTTCAGTAATCAGTTTTATCTCCTAAAGAACAGATACAGTCACAGAGATTTCTTTCTCTGATCTCCTTTTCTTACGTAAACACATAATAACGTGTAAAATGACTTCGATGCTGTAAAAAGCCGAACCACAGACTTGACTTTGCTTGATTAGACCCGATCCGTCCTTGAAAGATCCACCATCTCTACTCCAAATCCCCGCGTGTCTCTGTCAAACGTCAAACCCTCCCCCCCGCCATCATACCCCCACCTGGAGAAATGTCAAATACCTTGTTGGGTTACAACTTCCACACCGATTGGTATTGGAGGGTTTTTTTTTTTAAGCAGAAAAGTATAAAAAAAGTAACATAGTTAAAAACTTATTTAGCTTATTTAGATAAATAATGCAGTTTAGCAAATCGTATTGGGCAGCAAATGAAAATCAGAGACAGGGATGGAGGGTTGGATTGTTGTGTTTGGTAGTGTGTGAGAGAGAGATGATTGGGTCTCTAAGGACTAAAGGAAAAATAATGGTATGGAAAATATGAAAGAAGGTTACTGGATTTAATGTGGAGAAGGTGGAGGTTGATGATGAATCAGGGCTGGGAAAATTTTAAAAATGAAAATGAAAATGTGGTCATGGTGGCCCCTCAAGTTTTCAGACAATGGCCATGTTATTGGAGAGGATGATGTGTCTTTTTTAGCTACGGTGGTTCTGTTGTGGTTCGGGTTTTGACTATGGTTTTGGGTAGAGACTGGTTTTTGGTGCGTGGGGGTAGACAATGGGTTCCAAGCGTGGAGAAGATACTGGAAAAATTTGTAGTATTCGTTCATGAAGAAATTCTTGATCCTTTCTCTGGTGTTGCTTGTTTTGGGTCAATGGAGGGTGATGAAGATGATAGGTTATGAGGGTGTTTGAGAGTGTGGTAGCGGTTGCTTTTCAAATAGCTTTTCGTGCCGAAAAGCATGCCAATAATGTTTTTTTATTTTTTAAAAATTATTTTTGATATCAGCACATCAAAACGATCCAAAAAGTACAAACCGCACTCAATTTTAGCAAAAATAAATGAAAAATTTTTGAATTTTTTTAAAAAGCCGGTTTGGCCGCAATGCCAAACAGGCACTATGTCTGCTGTTGGTTCTTTCTTTTTTGAATCAAAGGCTGGTACCCCCCGTGCCCTAGGGAGCTGATTCAAGTCATTAAAATCATCTCTTTTCTCCCTAATCATAGCCTGGTATATTGAAGAACAAAATCACACTTTTTTGCTTTGTTGGAAGATCAATCAAGGCTGCAGATTGGTGCCGAATATTGATGAGGGAGGCTTGAAATCCGGGATTGAGAGAAATCTGGGTTTAATTGTTGGATTGCTTAATTGAATTCTAGACTAAATTCAATTATTTTAGACCAAGTCAGTGGACTGAATTAGACTAATTAATTTAATTGGAAACAGTTGGAATCAATTGTTATTTATTGGATTGAATTGATTGGAATGAAATAACTAGGACTGAAACGAAGTTATATAAATAGTCAATTGGTCCTTGGAATATTCCCCCCTTTTCATTACAGTACTCAACTTTTGTGTTTTTTCAATTTCATTAAATCAGGGCTTTAAATCATGAATTCCCTTTCAATTTAATCCCTTAAGTTAAGCTTTCTAATTTAGTCCTTGTGTTCCAAATTCTTGCAATTTCAACCGGATTTATCCTAAATCCCCCTTTTCATTTCAAATGTGTACTTAATTAAATTAATTTAGACCTTGAAATTTAACCACTTGTTGCTAGTTCATTTTTAATTCCTAAAATTATGCAATTTCAATCAAAATAACTCTCAATTTTGATTTTCTTCTTCAATCATAACCTCAATTTATTTTTAATCTTGGTTATTTGTTTCAAATTCTTCATTGAACTTCAAATGTTCTTTGATCTTAACATAATTAAATCAAATTAATTTTTTTTTCTCAATTGCCTCTTCAATCAATACCTTTATTATGGCCCAACAACTCTCAAACTTAGTTTTTGCATGTGATACTTGATTAATAATCCAATTAACCCTAGCTATATTTTTTTTTTCATTTTTTGTATTTTTTATGATTTTCATGTTTTTTAACTCAAAAAATTAAATAAAAATAATGGAAATAATGAAATGATTAAAATTACTAAAAAGATATATTTTTTTTAGATTTTTCTAATTTTCAAAATATATGCAAAATTAGGGGGTTAAAAATTAATTTATGATATTTCTGATTGTTTTGTGGGAAATTTGATATTGATGAGGGTTGTTTATTTGGTTATTCACAAAAATCAAATCTTGACATTGGTCTTTCTAAAATAGACTTGTCATTGTGGTTATACATAAAACATTTATCGTTGATCCTCTAAAAAAAAAAACTTGTTTTTCGTAAGATTTTAACATTTAAGCCATTTCTAAAATGGAAATTGAACCCATAAAGATGATAGAAATGGGATTGAGATTTCACCAATTTATTTGGTTGGTTCTTAACATGAACTTGATGATTGCCATTCTAACTAAAAGGGGTCTTTATTCGAGAATTGATTGAAGATATGGGTTGGAATTTTGGGATTGAGGAGCTAAAAAATCTAGTTTTATTGATGGTAGTGTACTTGAAAAATCAGAATTAATTGCTTTTGGGGTTTAATTTCTTGATTAATTTGGAATAAATTGAATAAATTGAAAATAATTAGACTGAAAACTTGAATTGAATTAATTTAATTTAATTGGACTCCATTGGAATTGATTGTACTAAAAATAATGAGATTGAAACAAAGTTAAATAAAAAGTCAATTGGTCCCTTGAATATTTCCTCATTTTTCATTACAGTCCTCGACTTTTGAATTTTTCTAATTTTGATTGAATTTTCCCTAAACCACATTTTTCTTTTCAATTATATCCCAAATTGAGTCAATACAGACCCTCATCTTTATTTATTTATTACGGATTCATCCTTGGTTCTTGAAATTATTCAAATTTGACTGATTTAACTTCTGATTTTTATTTTTTTATTCAAATAAGTCCCTAATTAACCTTTTAATTTAGCAACGGGTTTCAAATTTATCCTTGACTCTTTAGTTTTTCTAATCTTAGCCAAACTAAACTCAAATTAAGTTCTTATTCTTCCATTTCTCTTCCAATAAGTTTTCAATTGCACACAAAACCATTCTTGGATTTAACTGAACTTTTCAAACTTGATCTTTGATTTGTTACACTTCGTTTTTGGTCCATTTTTACTCCCAAGTATATTTTTTGTTTTTATCTTTAAACTTTTTTGTATTTTTTATGATTATTCCTAGTTTAATTTGGCACAAAAATTAAATAAAAGTGAAAAAAAATAAAGAAATGATTAAAATTGACTAGATTTATTGAAAATACACATTTTTTTGGATTTTTCTATTTTTTAAAAATATATAAAATAGGGCTAAAAAATTAAGTTATAATGGAAATGGAAATGGAAATGCATAAACTTCTGATAGCTTTTTTTTTCAACCAATCATTTTCTAATGAGCACTAGCTCAAGTTTTGCTAGACGCAAGTATGATCAATTTATGTAATATAATAAAAATAAAATCTTCAGACCTACTTAATTGGATCTTCCTACTGCGCAAAGTAAACATATATAATAATCTTCTTTTCTAGTTTTATAATATAAAGAACATAACCAAGGCATAATTAAGATAATTCACCATGTACTATGACAGAAAGAACAGCCGCATTTCTGGTTTGTACGTTAATTGACAAAAGGGCATAAATAAATTACGAACACAATTTACTAGGTCAAATATTAAACTATGTTATTGGTTTCAAAAGTTTATTATTAATAATATTCTTCTTATTATTGTTGTTTTTATTATCAGAATGAAAATGAAGGACTGCGATGCTTATCATTATAAATAAGCAATAAAGTTTTTAAGTAGATCTCAGTAAATCTTAACTAGGTATTGTAAAATATTCCTCTTCTGTTAAGAGTCTTAGTTCATGAAAACCATAAATTAAAATAATAAGGAACACATGCGTTAAGAAAAGTATATGCACAAGTGTAGGTATCTTTAAAGCACTAGATTAGGAAAGGAAAAGGTAATAAACAGAGCAAAAGGAGGCAAAACCAGCTTGAAAATTCCATGGAACATGGCAAGAGAGCTTGTCAAGTGTACAAAGTATCTCCATTTCATACCCCTATTTATATTGATTCTTGAAATCAAATTAATGAATAATTAATTTTAAAAATTATTAAAATTAATTCCCATCATTAATTTTGCCTTAATTACCTGTCAAAAATCTAACAGTTTTTTAACTTTAAAACTAAATATTTTTTCATTTGAAAAACTATTAGGGAGATAAAAAAGACTAATTGTTCCTACTTTTTATTCATAAGATGAATATGAATATCATTAGATTTAAAGCCAATTAAGAGAATTGAAACATGAACATTCATATTCTTTTAAGATACTCTTCTTAGCACATGAGAGGATCCATCTCCAATTTGACTACTTAATTATTATTATTATTATTATTATTATTATTTTTGTGTAATCTAGATTGTTGAATTCACAATTAATGCTAGAATGTTGAATTCAAAATGAACGAAAAGATTTGAAACATGATAGTCACGTTGTTTTCCAAACATAAGAGGATATGAATACATAATTGTAGTTTAACTAATCCATTTGCCCTGTTAATATTTCAAGAAATTATTTAAAAGATATATAATCTTGAGTCAATTCCCACTATGCGTTCTTATTTTATTTAGCATTCTTCTATATGTCACTTCAATATACAGCTCAAGTTTCGTTCAAAGATTCCACAAAGTCGTGATCTATAGAAATCTTCGTTCTTACTTTTGGTTCATAAAGCTCCAACACGCCCTATTTCTTTATATGTTCTTAGGCATTTCAAAGAAGTTTTGTAGCATAACAAGAATGAGTCTTATTGTCAATATCTCCGCGAAAGTGTTCTTATAAGGTTGAAGTTTTTTTTGCTGGCTGGACTTATTGTCAATATATTAATGGCTGGACTTATTGTTGCTTCAGAGAGACAGATTGACTGAAAGCTCTCAGGCTGGTGGTTTTTCAAATGGAATTTACTTGAGACTCCTAATGATGGCGATTAGTGTCTGATGCAAATTCAAATTCCAATTTCTTGGTTGTCATGTGTGGTTTATTGTTCCTCTGCACCTGCAGACTAAAATCTATTTCCTTTGTAACGTTTTGCAAGCAGCTGTGCTCCAAATACATCAAAAAAGATCACATTTACAGACGCATCCAATCTAGTTTTTCTGAAAAATGCTTCATTACTAAACCCATCTTGCTGAACTTCTTGTACTAATAGGCGTTCAATATCAAAGATATTAAAATGATCCTCATTTCTTTCAAAAACGGTCCTACATTATTAAAAAAAGGAGGGAGTTTATGCATAAACACACCCATCCTCGCATAGATTCTCCAGTTTTTTATTTGTTAATTAATCCAAAAGAAAAGGTTAGATAGAAAAATCATGGGTAGTGCCCTACAATATTGTCTCCTCATCCCATGTTGGCATAAAGAAAGATATATTTTTTTAAACGGACAAAAGTTTGCAACAGATACGTTTTCTGAGAGTAGTGATGAGGACAAAAGGGAAAAGACAAAAAAAATCGAAGAAATTAAAACATATATAGTTTTTGATGTATTAATATATAGATCACTAATAACGTGCATATATAGAGTTGCTGTGGTTAAGCTCCAAAAGTTCTAATTCGTGAAATCTTAGTCCTGCATGAATTTCCCTTTCTTGAAATCATATAACAAGGAAAAGAAAAATAGATTTATTATTATTATTATTATTATTATTATTATTTTCAGAACACATATGGGTTTGCGGTTAGGGCTAATGGTAAAATACAAACATTATTGCGGTTAGGGCATATGCTTCAGACAACTCTTTCGATGTCCTCTCTTTGTTTCAAGTAATGTTTACTGTCGCAGTCTTTACAGTGTCATTTACGTATGTTTAGTGGTAGCTGTTGCTATGCTAGCCATGCAGCAAAAAAACCAAACACTCTACCGGTGAAATGGGCGTCCTGTTGCCCAAGATATTGGACCCGTCCTCCGATCTCCGGCAACTTTAATGGTAAGAGAACAAAGGCAACAAGGGGAGCCCCCGGTGAGGAGGGGGAGAGTTTAAATCTTAGGGCCTCTGCACGAAGATTGGACGGTAGCCCACTCGGTCTGTCAATCTCAAGCCTTGGATTTGTATCCGACTATTTGTGAACTGAACTTACGGACTGATCAGGTTTCTTTTTCTTGTATGGGCCTAACTTAGGTCGCCCCGTTTAGTTTGTGGCCCAGATTACACTGAAAGGCTTTATGCCTATTTCTGGGTTGAAACAACTTCTCGTCATAAAATGAGAATCGTGCCCCCTTTAACAATTAAAAATTAACATACAAAAAAACCCTAAAAGAGTAGATGAATTCATTATTTACCTCTAGACTATTTTTTAATAGAACAGTCTTTAATTTTATTTTTTAATTTCATATTTTATTATTAAATTTATTAAAAATTAAGTTTTATAATTTATTTTAATTTTATTTCTATGATATTAAGTTTCATTATCCATGTAGCGGGATTCTAACATCGGTTGACTTAGATTATTTTTTATTTTTTATAATTAATTATTTTTCAGTTTTATCATTCAATACTGAGTTGATTAAGAATTAGACTGCATAATTTATTTCAATTAACTTTCTAAGTGGATGTCTTTGTCTTAGGATCTTATGCGTGGATTTTAGGTTAACTTGAATATATTTTTGGTTTTTTTTTATAAAAAAAATTTAAAATTTCATCATTAAATATTGGCTTGATTAAAAATTAAATTTTATAATTTGTTTTGATTTGGTTTTTACGAAGTTATCAGGGTCTTATAACTTGGATTATAACTTTGATAAGTTAACCTGAATTGATTCAATATTTTTTCATCTTAACATTAAAAAAAACTATCGTCTTAAATTTTTTTTAGACAAATTATATTTTTATTTGTTGTCTTTAAACTTGTTAAATTGATTAAGTTATTGTATAATTTAATTTTTTTTGTACCAGAAAAACATTAATAATGTCTAAATATTTTTTTTTGTCTAAGAAAATTTGATGATGTATGTAGCATAGTGCATGCTAATGATACAGTAAAAGCTAAAATGAATTTCAGACCCTTCAATTTTGGCATATTAATGATCCATTCTTATACATCCTATTTAAAAAATCCAATTGCATCCCTACAGTTAAAATTTTTAACATCTCTTCCTTTTTAAAAGGTCACGGAATTCACTAATTAAACCCACCTTTTACATTAATGTCTTCTAGTTTTTCTCACATCCGGTTCTTACAAGTCCTCATACATATGATAATATCTGCTACTTGAAATCTTCTAGAAATAAAAAATAATTATAAAAGATGCAACTTGGTAGATTCCATTAATTATTTAGTGGTCAGAGGGACGTAAAATTAGACAAGAAAGTGTTATGATCCTAATTTTATATTGAAAAAGGTACAAATAATTATAAAGGATTACTCAATATTTTCTTTTTTTCTCATCCTTTTAGATTGTTTTGCCATTTATAAATTAAATTTGTCTTCTAAAAAGAAAAGCAACGTTGTTCTATTGCAGCAATTAAACTACCTAATTGGCACTTAATTATATCAAAATCATCAAAGGAAGAATTCATAAATTAATTCATAATATAAAAAAAAAACATTCAATTTTTCTTTCTCTTTTCTCTAGCCAACACATTATGCAAAGCAATTAGATGACCGGGGACAACTCCCTTTTCTTCACTTTATCTTTTAGTTCTTTTTTTCTAAAAAAAATAAAATTCTAGCTCTAGTTTTTCATTATTTTTGTTTATAAATCTATAATTAGTGTTCAAAGATTTTATACACCTCACCGCATACTACTTAACCGTGAATTATGTAGGATGTGTGTGAGAAAGAGACAGGCCTCAGATGAAATCAAATGAGAACCCCTTTATTTTTTAACATATAACATCAACTAAAAGGAAAAAGTAGAATAACACAAATTATTAATCCAAATTCATGAATAATAAAATACTTCACCATCATCATGAGGAAGTTATTATATTTTGAAAGTTGGACCTTACTATTTCAAAATAAAAGATGAAGCATTATTATTATTATTATTATTATTATTATTATTATATCATAATTAATTTTTGTGAAAAAAAAGAGGAAATGATAAGAACGATAAAAATAAATTCACACACTTAGTTGATTTGTTTTATAATCCAATGAATGAAAAGTTCAACATATTATTTTTATTATTTGATTATTTTAGTTTTTTGAGTTTAAATCTTTTTATTTAATTAATTTTTGAATAAAAAATATATATAATGTTAGTGTATACCAATGATTCATTACTAAAACTAAGTACTAATATTTGGAATCCTATTCATCAATACCTTCATACTTGTACTTGATGAATTTGTGAAAAACTCCAAATAAAAATCAGGCTTTTTATGTGCGCCGAAACTAATTGGACTATGTATCTAAGCTTGATTATTTTTGTAAAATTAAATTTCTCACGGAATGAGAGACTCTCCAATACTTTAAGTCAAAGTATATGAGATAAAAAAAAAAAAAACCATAAAAGTGAATTGATGAAGAGTGAAATGGTTAGTTTAAGAAAATTATATCTTTCTCTTTATAGATGCTTGCCATGTCAGTTTATCTCGGGACATGAAGAGTTGTATGACAATTAATTCATAAAAATATTAGCATCCAACATTAATTGTAGTATCCGGCTTTCTATTAATGGAAAGGTTGGTGATTATCAATGATAAATTAACTAAAAATAACTATTAATCAGAAGAAAAAGAAATACTAATTGTATGCGATGCATGTTTGCACTATTAACTACAGAATATAGGGCAAACCCTAAATAAAAAGTTTGTGCATCGACAGTGCATGATGTCATATTTTGACTCCTCAGTACTAAAAAAAATAAATTTGGTGTGTGGGTATTGTACAGTGTATTGAAAAAGGTTTGAGAAAGGGCAAAAAAAACCTCGACGGGCCAGGCCAGGTGTAGCCGTTTAGGCCTTCATCTCAAGTGATATGGTATTGGCGGTGACCATGCTGTTCGGGCCAAAGCCTACACAACATAATGTTGGGACAAAGCCATTTCATGACTCGCATTTCTAGCCATGAAGGTCTAAGATTTCTAGTCGTTCTTGGCTAGATTTTTTTTCTTCTAGATGAAAACTGTGACTTATATAGAGATAATAAAACTACAGAAAGTATAATTGATTGAGCTGAAAGAGTTAAAATGAGAAGTTTCTTTTTTATTTGACAAGTCATATGGATGATGCCTATTAAGTGAAGAGTGAAAATATTGTTGGAAATTTGTTTAAATAGCATGGTTAATAGATATATTTAAAATTAAATTAAAAATAAAATTTACTTACTTTTAGGGTTAAAACTTTGTTTAAATATCTTGAGCATATGCTTTTTAACATAAAATATTAACATAATTTAAATAAATTGTTGGTGAAAGAAAAATTGATCTCAAAGAGCCTTTTTTTAATATTTTTAAACATTTATAATTGATTTTTATAGTTAAATCAATGTTTGGAAATATAAATATTTACTCTCAAGTATTATTCAAGTTAAATTTTTGGTATAATATTCTTTAATGTTAAATTATTTTTTGATAGCATTAAAGAAATTATCCACCCTCACTGCTGTAATCCTCGATGAACCAAAAGCTCATTCAGTAAAAGATGCTAATTTTCATTGGAAAATAATAGATATTTGTTAAGTGGTTTGATTTATATCCACAAAATCACCCATAAAAAAATATTATTGATAATTTTGTTGATTATTCATCGGAAATATAAAATGTATTATTGATAGGTTATTTGTCGTGAATGCATCGGTAATTTTTACCGATTAACTAACTAATAAAAATTAATTATCATGAATTTTTTTAATTTTTATCACTAATAATAATATTTTGTTTAAATAACAACAAAATTACTGAAAAATCTAAAATCACGAACACAACATTAACCAACAAAATTATTCTATCAAAAATCCATTAGATATAATTTTACTAATGGATTAAAAGATTATTTTACGACAGAATATTCCGTGATATAATTCATTTTTCCAGTGGTGTTCTAACTTCTAAGACACTTCTACGATGGATCCAAAACCACCTTTTATATTATTTTTTAATCGCGACAAGGACTAGTTGATTTATCTCGGCATTGCAAGTTACTAGCAATCAGATGGAGATAATCAAGTAACTTCTTAAAGTAATTGCAATACATTCTTTTATCTTTTCCAAGTGGCTGTTTGTGTTTGTCTGGACAGGTTTTATTTTAATTTTTTTTTTATTCTATGATTTGTGTTCGAGAGAAAGGGATATTTATGATGTTAATCATGAAGAATATCCTTTGAGACGATGATATCAATTAAGGACTGGTTGTCAAATTGACGCCTTATCTTTTTTTAGAAAAAAAATGTGTTTTCAAGACGTTACCCACTAGAATTCAGGTGACTAAAAAAAGGTTGAAATAAATTATTTGGAACTTGTTATTCAATTCAATAATCAACTACTTAATTTGCTATTAAGAAACTATATATTAAGTATAGTTGGCCCGGACATCCCAGGTTAATCAAAAAAAAAAAAGAAACTATATATTAAGTAATTCTTTTATGTCAAGACCCCTGATTAAAATAATGCTGTCTTCATCCACTTATATTTAGTAGGATATGGCGATCAAAGGGAGACAAAATATATACAGGTTGTAGTATAGCTAAGCATAGGAAACCAAAAGGCAAGTCGTAACCGGCAACGGTGTTCTATTTAAAATTGTAATAGTGATGACAGTTTAAATTATTTTTTATTTAAAAATATATTAAAATAAAATTATTTTATTTTTTTAATTATTTTTAATATCAACATATCAAAATAATTTAAAAATATAAAAAATTTTATTTTAAACAAAAAAAATTTAAAATTTTAAAAAACGCACCACGTTTCGAAATCCTCACTTAATAATTCAATGCAGGTAACATGGAAGATGTAACCGATGGTTATGGCATGAGAAAGAAAAAAAGAAAAGTAA
Source organism: Populus alba x Populus glandulosa (assembly GCA_033617975.1). NCBI lineage: Eukaryota > Viridiplantae > Streptophyta > Magnoliopsida > Malpighiales > Salicaceae > Populus > Populus alba x Populus glandulosa. The sequence goes on along the minus strand of CM066145.1, from coordinate 13,561,410 downwards.
TTAAGACCTCTATTTCTTGTTGGGGTCGTTGGTGAAAAAAGCTATGAGAATAGAGCATTTCTTAATTCATTTGCTTCGTTTACTTGTGAGCTTCAAGACACGGATGCAATCACTTGTACTCTATTTGACAACATCAAACCAATATTATATTTCCTCTCACAGTCCTCAATTTACACAATTCGTCTTTCGATTTTGCATGTCCTTTTGTTTATGTAACAAGAAGGAGAATAATGGAAACAAGTGAGAGGCAAGTGAGTCGAGGCTTAGTTGTCCTTGACAGTCACATTCAAGTGGATTTGTGCGCTGGACACGCTTGAAAACACTTGCTAAGATTATATTATATCTTCCTGTCAGCAGAATGTAGGAAAACTACAGAGAGAAACTAAATAAGTTCCTGTTAACTTTTAATTTGAGAGGTAAATTTGCACGGGGGGGATAGCTTGTTGAATTGATTAGTTCAAATAACGAGCATACTTGTGTATTTATTCTGTAGGGTTAAGTAATTTCTTGTGTTCTGTCGCACGTGTACGGCGGCGCGACAATCGTTCATCCTCAAGGAATAAAAAAAATGATTCATGGATTTATCCCTTAAAAATTTATAGAGACAAGGAATTCTTGTCTTTTATCAGTGAAAAATTGGAATGGGAGTCGCCACCTAGTATTCTGGTTACTAGGAACCTTAACTGGTTTTTAGAGATCGGGTACGGAGACTGGTTGCGTAAAGGGAAGGTATTAGCACCCCAACTACGCCCTACCTAAGATAGGCTGCATTGTTTTAATGTCTGATAAAAATCTAAAATCATGTTGTGGTTTTTTAATTGTTGGTTCGTTTACGGTTTAAGAAAAATCCTCCTCTGTAAGGAGATCCTTATCTTTATCGGGTAAAAAACTAACTATTCGAAGTCGTCAAAAGAAAATATCTTTTTAATATCAGGAATACGATTTACGTATAAATTCATAATCCCTGATACTAAAATCAAACAAAATAAAATTTTTGTTGTTTTTTGAGATTTTGGCCAATGTTCTCTTGACTTTAATAAACTGGTTATTAAAGCTAAAATGCATGCTAAAATATTGTTTTTTGACATATGAAAAATACGATATGATTTTTTTTTGAGACACTTGACCGTATGCACAAAAACATTTTTTTTCTCTTTTTTTTTTGTATTTTTGAAAGTTGTGACGAAAACCGGGTATTTTAATACCGGATTTATATTTTTACAATGTAAAATACCACCCGATATTAATCAAAATGACATAAAAACTACGCAGAAAAATTATAAAAATGTTGAAACAAATAATTTATTTGTATTATTTGTATTTTTTTGCAATGGGCCGGGTCAGGCCCAAATGCATGGGCTGGGCCGAACCTGGGCCAAATGCATGGGCTGGGCTGACGGCCCAGCCCAGGTCCAAATGGGCTGGTTACTGTGCATCAGCACAGTAACAAGCCCACACTGCATTTTGCAGCAGAACGTGAATTATTCACGTTCTGCATGCAAGTGCAGAAGGCGTGAACAAAGGGAGACAGAGGTGGGGCAGCGAGATGGTGTACCTGCGGTGGCGTCGAGGCGGTGCTGCTGGCAGCGGAGGCACGGTGGCCGGCGGTTTTCCTTCTCTCTCTCTTCTCTGTTTTTTCTTCTCTGCTTCTGTTGTTTTTCTTTCTTTCTTTTCCTTCCCTCTTCTCCTCTTTTCTGCTTTGTCCTCTCTCCTCTTCTCCCTTTTATTCTCTCCCCTTTTCTCTCCCCTTCCCCTGTTTTTATAGGCAAAAATAGAGGGGGGGCGACGTGGTGGGGCGGCCACTGTTGGCCACCCCTCCACTATCCTTCAAAAGTAAGCAAGTGGCTGAATTGTGGACGTCTTATTGCGCCAAATCCGGGAAAGAAGTTCGGTGCAAAACAGAGGAGAAAAGAAAATCTTCTTCTCCCCTGTTCTCTGCGTGCCTAGGGAAGAAGACGATGGTGCCGTTCAAAACAGCATCGTTTTGCATTTTTTTAAAAATAAACAGTGCATGAAACGACGCTGTTTTGGTCAAAACGCGCCGTTTCATTTAAAAGGAAAAGGCGCCAAAACACGTCAGATTCAAATTTAGGCCCTCCATTTGCGCGCGTTTTACAATTTAGTCCGTGGTCTCGGATTTCTTCAATTAAGTCCCTAATTGGCCATTAAACTTCAACATTTATGCAATTAAGCCTCTGATTTGACCAAATAAACTTCCAAAAATTATAATTTGACCCTAGAAAATTAATTTCTTCTAATTAAAGCCCAAATTAACTCCAAAATTAAATTTTCTTGCAATTAAACTCTCTATAAATTCAATTAAACCTTTAATAAAATTTAATTGAGTCCATAAATTTCTGATTTTGGATTTTTCTTCCTCAAATTGAATTTTCTTTATCATCGGGGCTCTCATCAGTCAATGATATACTGTCAAAATTTAATTTTTATATTTTTGAATATCCTCAATCAATTTTTGAGCATTTTTAGGGCTATCTGCCTTTTTCACTGTGATATTTTTTCATAATATATATTTTTTGAATTTTATTATTGTTTATGTGGGGATCCAAAAATGGGTTACAACATGTTCAAATAGTTTTTTCAATTTGAGTAAAAATCTCAAAATTTAGTTGAGTGAATCAGATATTGTATTTGCATTGCATAACATGGCACAAGTTCAAATCATATAAATTCCTTGAAAATAGACCGTCAGAAAGTAATTTCCTTGTGAATCTCTCATCATTTGTTTGGAAACAAAGTGACTGGATGGAAAGAAAAGGGAATGAAGGGAAATTAGTTAGTTAACCTTATTTAGGAAACACTCTTAATTGGAAGGGAAGGAAACTTTTTTAACCCTCATTTCCCTCCTTTTCATGAAGTGATTTTTTTTTCTTTAATTGGTTGGAGGGTGGAATGAGAGGTTTAACCGATTACGAACTAGATTGAATCTACCAAAAATCAAATCAAATTGAAGATCAATTCATTAATTATGTGTCATTTGATAAAAAAAAATTGTGAAAAAAATTGATCTTTAATTCCATGTACTAAACCAACCTGATTGAACCAGTGAACTATCAAGTAAAATGATAAATGACACCGATATTTTTATTAATTCAAATTCGGTTTGATTTAATAACATTGCTATTATTCATCTCGTTATAAGTTCACAAAGGTGAACCTATTTTCTTTCCTTTCTCTAAAACATATTTCCAAACAAACTGTTAGTTGAGTATAAATGCTTTATTCGGTGAAGTTGATAAAAAATAAATACTAGTAACTAAGAAAGAAATTCACTTGATTTGCTTAATAAAGGGATCGAATCTTATGAATTAGGAATCGTTTTTCAAATGTCAATTTATATTATTATCTATATCAAATATGAAAATCCATTGGGTTTATCATTTATGTTTTTAAGGAACTTGTGCTTGTTACTATATTTAATATCTTACTCTAGTGTCAAACGAATTTCAACCATATAAGAAAATAATTTTTATACTATAGCACAAGTGGCCAAAAATAAATTCAAAATGCCACACCATTCAAATGCACAAAATCTAATGATTTGAATAAAGGATATCATACGTTTTTAAACTTCAGTAATAATTTTAAATTTAAAATATAAGTTATTAAGCAAGATTTAAAAATAATTTTATATTAATTTTAAAACATACATTCTCAAACGAAAAGCTTTAAACTTGAAATTTGCATATGCTTATGTTATTTTATACTAAATTTTTTAATTTAATTAAAGAAAAATTGAGAATAGTAAGATTTTAACATATGAAAATTTGACAATTAAAGTTATAATAATATATCAAAAAACCATTCTCAACTCAAAAATCTAAACTACTAGATAAAATTACAATATTTTTATATTAACTCTCTAATATTAGAAATGAGTGAAAAGAGAACCCCTACCCAAATATATACAAACACAACTTATTAAATTGTTTTTATATGTTGAAAGGGTTTTTCATACAATTGATAAGGGAGCTTTGAGAGATATGAAAACAGAAACTTACCTTGTGATTGTTTGAAAAATAAGTTGTCGGAACTCGTTTTTGACCCCATGTTTTCATTATATTTTCAGAAAAAAATAAAAAAAAATTACAAAAAAATACTAAAAATACATTTTTTTGAAATCATTTGGCTATTTTTTTGATCATTTTGTAACGTTTGACTTTTCTTTTAAGGTCTAAACATGGTAAATTCAAATCACCACTCACGTTCTCTCTTATTTGATAAACCTGGTAAATGATTACAACCATTAACAGTTAAAAAAAATGTATAATGAAATTAAGTATTATAAGAGTTAAGAATTATTAAGCACTGCTTACATGTGTTTTGAACTATACGTGGAAAATTATTTATCTTGTAATTAGAAAATTTGAGATTCAATTAGATGTGAAATTTAAGACAGTAAAAATTAATGATGTTGCCTATAATGAATTATTCAATCTATCAATTTATGAGAATATAAGATAATTTTTTTAAAAAATAACATGTTAATATTGTACTTACTGAATAAAATGTCTTAATTCATTGTAGTTAAATAACACATAATTATGTGCATGTTTGAACTTGATTTCTGTCTAGTATCTTCCCTCCACTATATTGTTTTGTTAAAGATTGTTCGAGATTGGAAAATATTGATAAATTCTCACTCGAAGGTATTTCCCTATAATCATTATGTCTTGGAATGTGGTTGATTCTTATTATCAAAATAGTTCAAGATAAATATTAAGATTTCTTAAATAATATAAGCCTCGCATATCAAAGCCTCAACATATGTATTGTTTTTAAGTTTTTTTTTTAAATTGAACAAGTATTTGCATGGAATTAAATGCATATTTTAAATTAAAAAAAGACAATATAAATTTAATTGGGATGCATGTGTAATCCTTAACATCTTGAATAGATACATTTATCTATACTAGATAAGGTCTCATATTTTTACCTCAAACAATAAATATATGGGTAGATACTTCATTAGATCGAAGAAGGATAGAGAGATTATTATCTTAATTTTAAAGATTGTCTATACGATATTTATTTCAAGGTTCTCCATATGTTAGGTATATAATTTGTTAGAGCATATATCTCAAAAAAATAATTGATCTCTGTAAATGCATCTTATATCCTCTTTGACAGCAAATTCTGATAAACAAGTGAAATGAATGTTTGCATAAATATATGGCAACCATGATTCTTTATTCCATATAATCTATCATCCTTTAAATTCACCAATCTAAATTTGTTCGAAGCATATCCATAATAAATACAGACTTTAAGTCATTGGTAGACAAGTAACTGTTCTTTGAACGTTACTTAATGAATAATATGAACCTCTTAAACCGTAATAAGTTTTATACATAAATGTTCCCATCACATACCAAATAACCCGAGATAAAATGGTATAATGTTGGGCCCTATTCTTTAAAAAATATTTAGTATGCAGATCATGATCATAGATACTCAATTTTATGTATTAACTGATCGTAATGTAGGTTAATTATATAACCTAACATAAAATGATCCAATCTTAGGGCTTTATCCTTTGGATGTTAATTGACGGATCATAGGACCAATTAATATAACATTATTATTCATCAAATGATCATGGGATGGTAAGGTCCAACATTGGACCATGTTCTTTGGATGTTGTTAAATAGATAATAAAGACAATACCTGAAAACATACTTGTTTGGACAGACCACATAAATACATTAATTATCATTGAAAATATATATCAACGCAGTTTACTTTATGTAAGATGTTTATGGTGATGTTTATTTTTTTTCAGTACATAAATGACCATTTATTCAAAATCTGTTTAGACTAGTTAGGGTTTTTAGTTACCATAAATATAAATGGCAAATTCTTTTTTCTATTTTTATCTCTTTATACATGTAGTTTGCCTTGATGTCCCACTTACGACACAAGTTATAATAGTAGAATAAAATAAAATAAATCAGAAATATAGAATGTTATTTAATATTTAGAGTGAGTAAACCATAAATATAGTTTCATGTTTTTTTCTCCTTTCATATGTCAAAATTTCTCAAATTTTAAACATATATTATTTATTAAAAATAATATTTATATTAATTTCACACTCATATAATTAAATGCATTCAAATCATAATGGAACTCGTATTTATATAAAAAAAATGTTATACCAAATTTATTTAATTACTTTGTTTTTAGGTGAAATCAGATTCCTTAATCGCACTAATTGCAAATACTTAGTGGAACTCACAAAAAAGTTTAATTAAACCATAAATAAATCATATAAAGCTAAGTAAAGACATTTTGGTAATCCTATTTCTTAAGTAGTCTTCTCTTATTGCGTTGTGCTCTTGCTGCAAGTTAATGCATGAGCGGTTCCCCAACTACCATGTGATCATTTTATGTATAGGCAGAAATATTGGGGATTAAATGGGACATTCTTTAAAAGAGCAATCAATGCGCTGCTACAACAGCCTTCCATATCCTACAGGATTCATTTTCCTTTAATCGGACAAATCATTTCCAAACGCTGTTTAATTAGTAGCCTCCACTAATTTCTGTATTATCCATGTCTGTTTGTATGATTTGTTAATTGTCTTATATATTTAATATTTAATTTTATGGGACTCGGGTTCTGGGTATGTGGCATTTGTGGTCCAATGATGTTATGTTTTTTTATTTTTGATTGTTTTTATTTTAAATTATTATTTTTATATTTTTTATTGTTTTAATATAATGATATCGAGAATAAAATTTTAAAAATTAAAAAATATTATTTTAATATATTTTTAAATAAATCAAACACAACTTTTACTATACTTCCAAACATACCTATACAAGGTGACCTCACAAATTAAGCGTTGAATTAATAAAAAAATACACACACAGTAGCTATGGCTGTGAAGGCCAAGAAACTTCATTAACATTAACAATATATAACCCCAATAATTGAAAATAGCATGTCTGCCTTACAAAGAGGTTGAAATCAACGGAAACTTCAATCCTTTCTTGTAATTAAACTTCCGATTGAATGATACTGTCCATTACGCACTAATTTGAACCATTGAAGGCAGAGTAAAATGCAAGAGGCAATCGAACCAGTAACAGTGGGGCGTTGAAGCCAAAGTAATCAGAAATGTTGTCCTTACGTATGAAGTTAGCTAGTTGGGAGGGTAAATTATTGCAATGCAAATCTTACTAAATTCCAACTGCTTGCTACAAAATTTTGGTGATATCCTCGGTGTTAGGGTTCATTTTGTCTCGATCTCTCGCCTTAGCCCATCCCCTATTTAACTCTTCTCTCCATTTGTTTCCACATCACCTCTATCACCTATCTTAAATGTTACTAGTACTATGGCTGCTGAGATTGGCCTTCTCTCCTTGATCCAACTCCAAAATTTACCTCAATCTCACCAAAATCAGTATCAACATCAACCGAACCCCAGTGAGACCCCTAGTTTCTGGATGTGGAACCCTAAGCAAACTCAAGAAGATGATGACTCCTGGGAGGTTAGAGCCTTTGCCGAGGATACAGGCAACATCAACGGCACCACCTGGCCACCACGGTCTTACACTTGCACCTTTTGTAGAAGAGAATTCCGGTCCGCTCAAGCCCTAGGCGGTCACATGAATGTACACCGCCGTGACCGCGCTAGGCTCCACCAAACACAGCCTGGCTCAACCAATCCTCACTCGTCGACTTCCAGTTCTTCCTCATCCACTCTTATAATCCCGACCCAAGAATTTCCCCCAAATTCCGGGTTATGCCTGCTCTACCAATTACCAAACCCTAATGGGGTCTTCACTCCCACAAATATGGCTGCATGTTCTGTTGATTCATCTTCTACTCTTATCTCTATCACACCATATCCCCATAACAACTTGGTGGGACCATCTCTTAATTTTCCGGTAGCACCACCTGAGATAAGCACCTCTCATTGTTACTCTAATATCAAAGCCGAGCCCTCGGCATCCACTGATCATAGCAATGGTATCAAAAAGAACAACTGCAAGGAGTTGGCAAACGAAGAACTTGATCTAGAGCTCCGGCTAGGGCATAGATCATCATCATAACAGATAAGAAAGCTTCAGTATTTTTTAGTGTTATTTGTTTGAGTGCTATGTGTGTAAAAAAGAGTGCCCTTTAATTGAAGAAACAGTCTATTTTCATTGACTTGAGTGAGATTTTTTCTTTCAATTAATCAAAAGTTCATTAGAGGGTGTGAAACTCAAGGTGCTGTGAAATTTGAACGCAGAAAGCTAAAGAAAAGCACCGTGTAAATTAAAAGGAAGAGAATTAATGATTTATTCATTGACAAATAAATGACAGAGTATTAGGGCTCGGTTGCTCCACTGATAAAGTTGGCATCGTACTGTCATTTTCAATTACGGATCTATGTATAAAGTCTGTCTGCGTTATATTTCCGTGGGCACTATTCGCATTAATGCTTAAGATGGATTCACACCTCCTTTCTTTTATTTTCCAAAAAACACAGAAACTGCCATCTTTTAGTGTTTAGAGCTTCACAGGAAGTGCACCTCTGAGCAGACATTTAAACAATTCTAGGAAGAGTTCATGCCAAAGTTAATGCATTGATTTTCTTTAGAAAGCCGTACCCTGTAGGTTCAGATATTTATTCATGTTTCTACCACCATATTATTTGTGCTAAAGTACTCTCAGATTCCCCCTGAATCCATTTCGGAGTGCCCGAAACAAAAACGCCACCGAGATTCTTCTTCTTTTCTTTTTCAATACTTCTTTCCTGACCTAGATGAATGAACTTTCGTTCGTTTTTGAACAAGGCTATGAATTTTCTGAATGTTAGTGCTATTGATGCTGAACGCAAGAAAATCTTCATGTACATATGGAGGCGATGAAATGGTCGCCATGTATATGGGATGATGTCCCAAAAAAACAAAACGCATCAAAATTTCACTGTCCTCCCATGATGTTTAAAGAAGAAGAATATAATAAAGAAAAACTAACCCTTTGGCTTGTAATTATACCACACTCTGTTCACCACTCCAAAATAATATTTTAGTGACAATTATTCATTAACAATACTATTATTTTGACTATAATATCATCACAAATAGATGTTATAACGTCATTTAAAAAAAAATATTAGTATACATGTTTAGCAGCAATTATATAAATTTTACTAGAAATTATAGGAGTACTTTATGGACATTAGACATAAAAATATTTGATTCAGATTTTATTGAAACAAATGGCTTAGTATCAATGTTAGCAAATATATATTTAGTAAACTGCAAATGGAACACCAATAGGCATTTTAAAAGAAATAGCATGACATCAAAATAGAAGAATTTTGTTTAAAATTCATTTGACATAATTAAGTTGAGCACAAGTGAATATCTGATATAATTTTTAGGGATTGATTTAATGGTTGAAAATGTATATTTCATTCTTTAATTTTTTGGGTTCAAGTTCTTAGACAGGTACTCAAAGAAAATTATGAATTTTTTTTAATGCGCCAGATATTGTGTTCTAAGAATTATATAAAAAATAAACTTAACTTTATTGATGTACAAATTAATCTGAAAATAATCTTTAATATCCAATAAAGAAAAATGATTCATCGTGACAGTGTTACGGGAGCAAATGAAATTTTTATTGTCCCTTTTCTTTTAATTTTCTTTTAACTTGTCTTTTATTGTACCAAATCATAATTCAATTTGTTGGGTGAGGATGAGATTGAAAGATAAGGAACCAAACTAAAAAAATACGTAGGAACATGTAACTTTAAAAAATTTAGACAAAATATTTATTGTAATTCCTATACTTTATAAATTATTAACATTGGGTCCCTTCAATTTCCAAAAATAAAAAGAAAAATCAATTTTTATTTCAAACTTTATTTTTTGACTTCTAGTGAGAGAAGTAAGAAAAAGTCATTAGAATTCGAAGATAAAGAGAAAACAATCTTTGTTTACATCCATTATGGACACTAAAAACACTGAAAATAGTGTCAAATTATTATTATTATTTTTTTTATGAAAAGAGTCATATTAGAGGAGTTTTTTTACCTTGAAATTACCAATAAAAACATATATGATCTTAGGTTGAGAACATGGTTTTTGGCTCCAAAAACCCATGAGCTTGTTTTTCTGACCACTATTGTTGCTGAAAACAAACCAATTGGGTCGAACACCTCAAATGCAAAGAAAAAAAGATCCTGCCATGTGAGCATAGATTGGCAAACTTGAGCGCAAGTACTAAAGACAACGCCTGAACTTTTATTTTTTTAAAAAATAAAATTATATTGTTTTATTTTTTATTTTCAAAATTATTTTTTATTTATATTTAGATTAGTACCTCTTCTCTCTTTTATTTTATTTAGAGATCCTCTTTTAAATAATAATTATTTTTTTGTTATACATTTAATTTTTTAAGAGATTTTTCTAATCATCTATAATTTTTTTATCTTTTATATAAATGAATTTTATTTTTAAAAATAAAATAAAATATTTTCAGATAATATTTTTAATATATGTAGCTTTACATAGTATTTTGTTTTTCCTTTCATTTTATTCAATCAATTTAATGTGTGTCTATTTCTATTATTGTTTGATTGATTAAAAAAATATTTTTATTTTCAGATAATATTTCTAATATGTGTAGTCTTGTATGATTTTTTTTACTTTTATTTTATTTAATCAATTTAATATTTATCTATTTTTATTATGGTTTGATTAAATAAAAAAAATAGCAAACATAACCGATAAGTGTCTCATTTTGTGAGATTAAATATCTTAATCTACATTTATCTCTTTATTTTTCAATTTTATTTTTAGTTATTTTTTATGTTTTATGTTTTATTTTATTTTTTAACCCATATAATTTTTATTTATTTAATTATAAATATATATAAATTTTTACTTAAACTTCATTTAATTAAAAAAAATATTTAAAAAATCTACATATATAATTTATTTTTAAAAAAAACCACACAAAAAAATGCGAGTTAAGTACCTATTAAAAGCGCAAACGAGTACGTTCTCATGTTGTCACGCTATGGACTGAGCAATTGCCAAATCAATCATGGAAAACCAATTAAAAGTAGGTGAACTATTATCTCATCGGGATTTGTGCAATTTAATATAGCCATAAATTAACAATCGAGAATGGTACAAATATCTCTCTCTCTCTCTGTCTCATAAATTTTCCTCCTTTTTTTTTTTTTTCTTTTTTTTTGTTTTTTTTTTTAGGTTACTTCAATATTTCATTATACTCCCTCCATCTTATAAAAGTTGTTTATGAATATGGTAATTATTGATTTTTCAAATATTTTTTATTTAAAAATATATTAAAATAATATTTTTATTTTTATTTTTAATATTAATACATTAAAATAATTTGAAAATACAAAAAAATTAAGAAAAATGCCATAGTATCTCGCTTTACAGTAAAGGTAAAATATCGTGCTCTGGCCTCCACTGCTGAACTCATGTGGTTCATGAATTTGTTGCAAAACATTGGTTACTATCTTCTGCCTCCAAGGTTATGCTATGACAATATTATTGGTATAGTTATGGCTAATAATCTAGTCTTTCATCGTCAAATAAAGCATATTGAAATTAACATCCATTTTATCAAAGAATACTCTCCTACTAAAACATGTTGGTGGCCTTGATCAACTTGCAGACATACTAACCAAACCATTTTATTCTGCCAAGTTTACTTCCAATTCTAACAAGCTCCTCGCTCCATGATGTATGCAATATTTTGTTACCATTTAGATAGGCAACAATCACTATTGTATCTGTTACCATATGTATAGGCAACAATCACTTTTGTAGTCCTATACACACACACACACACACATATATGACTAATGACAAAAGAAAACGTGGGTTAGCATTTTTCTACACAAACAATTGCAAAAAGGGTCAAAATGGTTGAATAATTCAATTCACACCACATTTGAAAGCAAAACATCTTGGTTGCAAATCCATTTGGAGCTATCATACATCATTGCAAATGAATAAAATTATATCATAAATTACAGTTACCAGATTGTCAAATTCACAATCGAAGCTCAATTTCTTATTGTTACAAATCTCAGTTACATTCTTTAATCTCCATTAGCACTTAGAAGGTATTTCTATTTATAATTTAACCCTTTTTTTTGTTAATAATTGTCCTTTTAAAGACATTTAAATTTGATTATTTGGCCATTTCTTTTCAGAAGAAAGAAAACAAACTAGAGTTAGCTACTAGGCATATGATTACAAAAGAAATCATTAGCTTTTCTAATACAAGTTTTTTTTTTTCTTGAGATATTGTTTCCTCACCCTCTAGTGTTTAGCAATTGTGGTTATTAGTGGGTAATAAAATACAAATATATCAATACCTAACAAAAAGAATACAAGAAGAAAAAAAAATCATAAATAAATAAAATTATCTCAAAAATAAAAAGAAACAAACATCACAAATGAAAAGTTATTCAAGACTTTTAGGGTTTTGCTATTGCTTCTATTAGTGGTGGTGGAAAGGTTGTAAACATTGTTAAAGTTCTTAAAGAGGCTCTTAGATCATTGAATAATGCTATTATTTATAATATTTATGAGAAATCAAGACTTTAAAGCTAGAAGTTGAAATCCTAAATAGGACTAAAAAGAGCAAGGATGTGTCATCTTCCAAGTTATAAAGAAGCAAGCAAATTGTAAATAATATGTGATCTTTGTACCATATACAAGAATCTCTATGACACCAGAAGTCAAAAGTTTAATGGTGCAAGGTTAGTGATAGAAACACATTATTCTTCCATCTATCTGCCAGTACTAGAAAAAAAAAGTTAGTTTCTAAATTTTTATGGATTACATAACCATCTTTAAGCTAGCTAAAGTGAAGTAAAAAGTTGTTAGGTTTTATAACGATCTTTACTCTCTTGAAAAATGGTATAGACCATTTTGCTCAAAACTAAAATTCCATAAACTTTTGTATTCCTTATCTTTTACTATAAAACTTAAGGAAGTTAAGGAAGTTAAGGAAGTTAAAGCTATTATTTGAGATTGTGATAACAATAAAGCTTCTAGACTTGATGATATATTTTTTTCCATTAAGAAAGCTTGGGATATAGTAAGAGGCGATGTCTTTTGTATGGTTAGTAATTTCTATATGGTTGGTTCTCTTCCCTACGACATCAATAATTCATTCATCACCCTAATTCCTAAAGGTATCAAGTCTCTTCCCCACAACATCAACAACTCATTCATCAGTCTAATTCCTAAAGTGGTTGGCTCTAACAACCTTAAAGACTCCAGGCTTATCATTCTCATTGAAAGTCTTTACAAAGTCATATTGAAAGAGTTCGCTAATAGGTTCAGAGTTGTCATACTTGAGGTTATTAGAGATTTTTAGAATGCTTTTATCAAAGAAAGACAAATACTGGATAATGTCCTCATTGCCAACAAATTACTCAATTATTTAAAAAAGAAAAAGATAAAAGGTTTTTTCTTTAAATTGACTTCTATAAAGCTTTTGATAAGTGATCTAGGATTATCTAGATGAAGTTATAGGTTGTATGAGCTTTGGTTCATGATGGAGAAGATGGATATAATATTATATTTTGACAACAAAGATTTTTGTTTATTTATTGCTCTCAAACTAATGAATTATTTATTGAAAAAATGATTGCATCAATAAAGTCTCTATCACTTTTTTCTCTTTAATATAGCAACAGATCGGGTCTTAGTAACATGCTGAAAAAAGATATGATTTGGGACTTATTAAAGGTATTTTATTTTTGTCAAGATCAGCTAAAAATTACTCATCTCTAGTTTGTTGATAATACACTCATCTTCAATCCAGACAATTTCTCTTACCTTCAAAATATCAAAAGAATTCTAAGATGTTTTGAATGAATTTTTAGGTTGAAGGTTAACTTTCACAAGAGTTCAATCACTGAAATTGAAATTAATGATGCTATTATTTTTTCTAGTGTAGGAATGAGGAGCTTTCATTTAGGTATTTGGGTTTACCTATCGGTGCATCTTTATCTCGTACATCAATGTAGAAATATATTGTTAATAGAATTAGCAGCAGATTGGTCACTTGAGAAAGTCATCACTTATCCATTGGTGGGAAAGTGTACTTGATTAGATCATATTTGTAATAATATCTATATCTACTACCTTTCTTTATTCCTTATATCATCTACAATTATTACTAAAATTGAGAAACATAACAGGTTCTTCCTTTGGTCCGAGGAGATTAAAGGAAAAAAAAAATTATGCAATGTTAAATGGGCATCAATAGTTCTTCAAAAAAAAAAAAACCAGTGGGCTGGGTATAGTTTCTTTTCTTGATAAAAATAAAACCTTGTTTTTCAAATGGCATTAGAGGTTTGAGAGCTCTGATACAAAACTATGGAATGATGTTACATGGAACATTTATAACCAATAAGCATATTTGAATATGCCTTTAGTAGATGTTAATAGAAAGGACAATATATGGTCTAAGATTATCAATATTTGCTACAAGGATGAGAGACTTTAGAATATTGTTAAGATAAAAGCTATATTGTGGTTGGCAATGGTCAGGATACTAGCTTCTAGAATGGTGTGGCTGGAAGATTTTTGTCTCGTAGTCCGGTTTCTTAGACTTTATAGTTTGTTTAAAAATCAACTCTTATTTATATCTAACATGGGTAATATGGGTGTGAGAGATGGTTTTTATGAATATGGAATTCAAATGAAAAAGGGCTCTAAGAGTAAGATAAATAGGGTCTTTTGATTTTTTTTATTTAACAAGTTATCTAAGGTGGGGTTATTAAATGTAGTTGTGGATAGACTGATTTGAAAACCTAACTCTAATAGGGTTGATTCAATCAAATATATGTGTGGCCTTCTATCATCTTCATGGAGCTTCGAAGATGATAGAATATGAAAAAGTCATGCGGATAGCTACTCTAGAGAAATTTAGTACTAGAGGAGTATTGGTTAGAAGAGGTATTCTTGAACCTAACGAGGTGATTTATCCAATTTTTTTGGTTTATGAGGAATTTACAAATCATCTTCTCATTCATTTTCATAATCACTAGTGTATTTGGTCTAAATTTATTGATTGGTGGAGTTTATCTTGATGCTGCCCTAGAAGTATGTCTGTTTTATTCAAGCAATAAGAATAAATTATCCAAGGAAAATTCCTAATAAAGGTTTGGTTTATGTTATTCTTTGCAACTTCATAGTCTCTCTAGATTCTTCAAAATGATTTACTTTTCAATCATAAACAACTTGACTATAACAACATCATCCTTGTAATCCTAAGTGGACTATATGTATGGATCAAGGCTTTTATTTTTTTATTTTTCTTATTATGCTCCTAATTTATTAATCTTTGTTGATGGATTGATTAGATGGTCTAATATCAAGAATACTAGAGCTATTATTTCATGGTCTCCTCAAGATTCTTGTTTGTTGAAATGGAATATTGATGACTCTTTTATTAGCCCTAGTCCAACTGGTATTAGAAGGGGTTTTCACGATCATAAAGGTTTAGTGTTGGGTTTTTTCTCTCTGATATGGTTGGTATCAAAGATTCAAATGAAATTAAGTTGATAGATATGATTAAAGCTTTGGAATTATCTTTCCTATGAGAGAACCTTTTTGGAGTACACTTAATCTTTGAACCAAGCTCTACTAATGTGACCAATTCGATGAATAAGCCATATAATAGACCATGAAGATCTACTAATGAAGATCTCATGAGCTTTACAACCTTGTAGCTCATTTTTCTTCTTATTTGGGTTCCATGTTTTTCTCTCATGTTTTGCGTAAAACTAACCATATATCTAATAAATTTGCAAAAACAAGTACGACTAGAAGTTATAACTTTGTGGTATGGCTTTTATTTTTCATGATATTTTTTTATTGGAATTAACTTCAGGTACTTTTCATACTATCTTGATTATGTTATCGATGCTATCTTTGAAGATAAAAAAGGGATAATAAGAAAAAGAATACGGTGGATTAAGAAGACATTCTTGATTTAGATCCAAAATACTTTGTGATCTTATATTTTTTTTGCAAAATATTGCTACTAATTTGTTTCGCAACTAAATTTAAAGATTTAAAGTAGTTTCAATTAAAATTTTTGCGATCGAGTTGCAATTATCCCCCCTTTTTTTTTTTTTGCAATCATGTTTATGGTTGTAAATGCAATTTGTGAGAGAGAAAAATAAAAAAATAAATATATTTATTTTTCAATTGCAAAATTGTAGCAAAGTTGCTCGCATTTCTAGTTCTTTTTTCCTAATAGTGATAACTATATTGGTGTACAATGGTATATTCATATTTGCACAATGGTTTTCGGTTATTATAATGTAAGCTAAAGGGAAATTTAGTATTTTTTCAAATATAAAAAATAAACAATTAAAATACATAGTGAAACGACCAAAATATCCTTAAAATAAAATAAAAATAATCATAGAGTTGAGAGGCGTTTCTAGCTTTTCTTAATGGTTTTTTGTTATTATTAAGTTAGTTCAAGAGCAATTTCATATTTAGATAAATAAAAAACAAAAAAATAAAAAAATAGGCGCGCATGCACGGCAATATAAAGTGCGTGAGAGGCACTCTTGCACTTCGAGAGGCACATGCGGCACTTTCTAGCAGCTAAAAATGCTCTTATATTATGTCATTAGAAGCGTCATCATGTCCTCTTTCATTTGACGTGATGCATGATGTTGGTCGTCAAGTTTGTCACCTGTTGATTTTTTTTTCTTTTTCTTCTTTTCTCTCCTCCCTAGAAAAATATTTTTTCTTCATATTATTCTAATCACTATTTTTTTAAAAAAATTGATTCATTTACTATGTTTTTCTATTTCTTTCCATTTAATTAAATTAAACCTAGCTTATTTGACTCTATCTGATCCATGAGCCAAGTTGTATTTTCAAAACAAAGACACTTGCGGCAGTTAAATATTATTTTTTGTGCAAATAAAATTATTTAGCGCCGCAACAAATCACGAGACCAAGTCTAGTCTCTCACTGTATATAGAAAAAGATGCTTCCCTCTCCAATTTTTTTGTTAATCTATTATTGTCCAAAAAAAGATTGAGAAGAAACAAGGGAAGGAATTAAGCTTTGAGGTTTGGACCACCATTCCCCCTTTTTAAAAAATATTGCAAATATATACTGCACTGCACCAAACAGCCATCACTAGAGCTCCATATATACGTTGCTAAAAAGTAATAAAGAAAATAATAATATTAGAATTTTAATGATGAAGTAATTCAAAAACTTAAATCTTATTTTATCAAATTAAATTAATAGAAATAAACGTAAACAATTATAAATTTATATAAATTTCAAGCCTATAAAAGTTTTTTAATCCAATGAGTAATATAAAAATTATTGTTGATCCCCATAAAACTCAACCGAGAGATAGATCTGAACTCTACCGTGGAACCTCTGGCACTATTGCTAGGGAGCTATGAGACTGACATTTATGCATTACTGCCTTTGCTCTTTCCAAGGAATTAAGCTCTTAACTAATCTAAATTGAAATCAAAATTCTCTCTTTTTTTTCATGTGATATTCTTAACACATTGAAAATATATCTAAAAAGTAATTGTATCCTTCCACCATTGATAAAAATTATGTTAAAAAATTATTTTAATTTAATAATTTAAATTTTTAAATAAAATTTTATGATATGATTTATATTATTTTCTAATATATATTCTCAAGTAAAAACTTTTTGAGTTTTAAACTTATACAGATTCATATTATCTTATACTTGAATTTTTATTAAATAAATAGGGATGATGAGGTTTGAACTCGTAATTATTTAGTTATTAAAGGTTTTATATCATATCAAAGAACCATTTTAATGTAATAATTTAAATTTTTAAATAAAATTTCATGATATAATTTATATAATTTTTTAACAAATTAGATATATAAACTCATTTTTCAGCATCAACACGTCAATATTTACTTCGAGTAATAGGCAACTGACCGCACTAGCCATATCCCACCCACCTGATCTTCAGGACCATATATGCTTTTCCGTGGCTTGAAGGAGGGGAGGTCCAGTTCGAATGCAAGGTCGGACGGCGAGCAAGTTTGGAAAACTAATGAACCAGCCAATTGTATTTTACATTTCTCCAGAAAAAGGAACTGCTTCAAATGAAAAGACCTGTCTGCATTTGTAGTTTCTTTGTTACCATGCAAGCTCTACTTCCTACAAAGCTGCATCTGCTGCGCAAATCTTTTTCATTGCCAAGTTAAAATAACAATTATTCCCCAACAGTTTGATAAAAGTGCAAAAGTTAGGTCACTTTTCTCCATGTCCTCCTCTGTTTTCGTTTCTTCTCTCTTGTTAAATCAACGATGTAACTTTTCCACCGGATCAGAGCTTTTTCAAAGCTTCATCTAACCCCAACGCCGCCCTTTTTTATATATAAAATAACAAAATTTTACAAGTCTCCTGATTTAGCTACGAAGAACATGGTTATATTGAAAAGATAAAAATAACGAGAGATGAGCTAGAAAACTTACGAACGAAACATGGACCGGCGAGCTTAGCCGCCAGTTAATTAACATAACTATCTTGTCAATCCTGATCACCATTGCTGGCCACATCTTTTCTCTAAGAATAATTAATGAAGCACATGGACATCGACTTTGACCACCTCGTTCAAAATAATTATGGAGTTACAAATTATGTGGTCCATGAAAAGGTGATGATTAATAAATCCAATGGACCAAAATTGAATGCAGATCCCATAATTACAAATATTTCGTACAGCTGCAGCTGCTAGGAAACCCTCTTTTAGTTAAGGTTTAGAAGTGCGGTTCACCATACTTTTCAATTTTTTTTAAAAAAAATATTATTATTTTGATATACAATATTAAAATATATATTATTTTAATATATTTTTAATTAAAAAATACTTTAAAAAATAAAATTTACTAGACTTCTAAACATATATATACACACACACAGAAATACTCAATGGTTGGCTGGCTACGGGTTATTTAGAAAATTAAAAAATCCAAATAACAAAATAGGGTTTGCTAATTTGATTACTGCCAATTTAGGCATGATTTTTTCTTGGTCCAAATTTAGGCCAGAGTACTTACCTAGTACCATGCATATGACTTGAATTGTCTTAATTTATCTAGGCTACACTAACAAACAAGAAGAATCCACATCCTTGAAACCATTAACATTTCGGCAAAGCCTGGACAGGGAGTACTCGCCATTCAATATTTACAAGTTGTGTTACAAATATATTTTTTTCAAATTAAATAAATTACAAGTTGAACCCAGTCCTTGACAGACATTTCAAGACTAGATAAGTATGCAAGCAATTAATAGGAGTGCTAATAATAATATTATTAATAATGATGTAAAAAAAATATAAATTATATATTAACTTAATTTTATTGAGAAAGTTCTTTAATATAATATTCAGAATTTTATTGATTTAATGATTATGAATTTGAATCTTAATATTTTTATTTTTTAAAAATGAAATTAATTAATAATTATATAAAGTGGTATGAATCTGTATAAATTTTAAGTTTAAAAATAATATATATTATATTTTGGAGCCTAATTTAATTTCTTAAATTTTTAAATTAAAATATTTTTTTAACAAATAATATAAAATGTGTGTGTGTGTATATAGCAATATTACATATATTGCGGGCTTATTAAATATATATAGCCTTTATCTAAGCCTAAACTGATCACAAGCACAAACAATTAATGCTTTCGTTAGTTAAACGGAAAGGATCATACTTTTTGCTGGAGTTAATTTTGAAATCTATATTTAAAATATTTTTAAAATTATTTTAGGTGCATGTATATAGAATATTAATAATACCGTATCTAGAATTCTCCACAAACTAATAATATAAATACGTGTCATGTCATAAAAGTGTTGTAATTATCTATAATTCCACAAGTACATAATAGGAGAGTAATATGATATACACACAAGTGAGAAAATAAAGAAATCTCACCCTGCAAACACTTTCTCTTTCTTTTACAAAATATCATTTCTCCTGGGTAATAATTGGAGCTGATTTGACCTGGTGGGAAATTAGAGGGATTAGAACATGCGTGATTAGCAAGAGAGAAATCCAAAGAATGAGTGGATAAACAAGTAATATTCAAAAAAGAAAAGAAAATGGAGGTGCACACCAATAGAGTCATTCGAGAGAAATTTTGTTAGAAATAAAGTTTGAATAAACCTCAAGTAAGTATCACGACTATACAGGGCTTCTCGGTTGAGTTTCTGTATTTTGTTTTTAATCAATTGAGTCCTTAAGGGCTTCAAGATTTTCACAATTCGATCGCTCTCCCTTTCATATCTGTTATTAAGAGTTTCCATCCGGATTGAACGTTGTTAATAACACCTACGATACCGTTTTGCAGAAAATTAACTTGAAGGTGATCTTCTCTAAATATTTGTGAAAAGGTTTGGATGGAAAACTTTTTTAAGAATTTTTTAAAAGATTTGAAACCCAATCTAGGCATCTTTATATCAGGACTAAATTAATTTTTAGTTTGGGGACTGGTTTCAAATCAATCCCGAAATCTTCATATCTATATGCATTTAGATACAACATGCTTGTTATATATTAGGCTGTCAAAATTTTAAAAATAAAATAAAAATTTAAAGTGTTCAATTTTTTTATTTTTTTTTATTTTGACAAAATCAGATTTATTGTTCAAAATCATAAATTTTGAGTCTTAACGAGGCATAATTAAAACTAAATAAGAGAAATACTATTACTAAATGTCAAAAAATTATCTTAACCCAATAGCTTAAACTGTTAGGTGAGATCCCAAAATATGATTTATATTATTCTATAGTACACTCCCTCAAATAAAAAGCTATTTGGGATTGAAACTTGCACAGACCCACATTACCTTGTACTTGATTTTTTTATCAAATAAATAGGGATGATGAGATTCGAACTCATGACTACTTGGTCATTAAGACTCTGATAACATATTAAATAATTATATTAACCTAGTAACTTCAACTATTAAATAAAATCTCAAAATATAATATATATTATTTTCTAACACTAAAAAATTAAAAAGATGTAAAGTTAGCAGCGAAGGACCATTTATTTACACATTAATAAATAAAAATCATAATTTAGTTCTATTTCTAGCAATTGACTTCTATTTCCGTGAAGGAGGGAAAAAAACAGCACTCCGTGTAGGAAACAAGCATGATAAAGCATTCTGTATGAGATTGAAATGTGGAAGATGTCAGTAATGCTGGACCACTCCGATCACTACTTCGCGTCTGATGCCTCGGTTTTCGGGAATGTCATGTTATGGTTCCTAAGATTATTACAGGATCCAAAGTTATCCCTTCATTTGAGTTAAAAAATTGCTCAGTTAGATTTTTCTGGTCCCACCTTTTTAATTACCACTCCTTTATTAATACTATTACTATCTCTAGGCGATTTAATTTCACTGTAACTATACTCTTTTACTCCTCGTTGGGATGAACTAAAAACAATTATATAACAAATATATTCAAAATAAATTATCTGACATTATCATATGTATAATAAGTTAAATTTAAAAAATCTTGACTCCATTCCATGTTAAATTCAGGTTTCAAGTTAAATTGTGTGAGGGTTATTTAAATATGATTTAGTTAATTTTACGAGTTTAAAAATAAAAAAAATAAAAATCTAATACATAGTTTGAAAGACATCCTAAACGAATAATAAAAGAGGTTTGACTCGTACACAAAATAAAGTTGATATCTTTTTTTTAAAATAAAAAAAACAACATTAAAACAATAATGTATTGGATCGATTCTTGTTAATCTGGGTTAATTTATCAACCCCATAACCTGGATTGTGGACTCCAGTGGGTTCAATAATATATATATAATTATATGATAAAAAAATTAACAACATTTCAATATTACCACGATATTAAAAGATGAAATAAAAATAAACAATAAAAAATTAATCAAAAACTCAATATTAAAGGTTATGTTTTTAAAAAAGTAAGATCATTTTAATGTCTTTTTTTTTTCATAAAAGACAAACAACATGTCATTCATTCTTCTTCTTTTTTAACAAAAAAAAAGCATGTGACTTGTAGCCTCCTAGGATAGGCAATGTGTCACCTACTACTACTCATCTCATAATTAAATCACCACTATTATGATCAAAAAATCATAAAGACAGGATTTTTGGGTTGAAAATTCATTTTTCAATCTATTTTCATTCAAAAGTGTTTAATAAACATAATAAAAGCTTTTCTGAACCATCTACTAACCTTTAAATACCCTAAAATCACCCAAGAACACCAAATTCAACTAAACCTAAAAATCAAAATAGAACTTAATCTTTTTTTCAAATATATTTACAACGAAAAACCATCGATCTTCATCAAATTTTCATTGTCAAATAAAACTTGTTAACATTAAGCTTGATCTTTTTTATTGTTGGAATCGAGACAACTAACCATTTTATCTCTCTTTTTTTACTATTTTATGACAACTTTCTCTCTCCTCTCTCTAATTTATGGATTGAAAAATAAACAAAATAAATTATTAGATCAAAATAAATTTTATCCTGAATTTGAGATGAGCCATTTACTTTACATTCTAGTCCTTTATTTGTTAATTTTGTATGTCTACTGTAATTTGAAATCTAATTTAATATAAATATACTATAAAACTATGCATTTGAAAGAAGAAAAGTCTAGATATTTTAAAAAAAATGGGCAAGAGGTTCATTATTCTCATGAGCAATGGACGCCTCCTAGTTTTTTTAGTCTTTGTTATTATTGCCATCTTTCTTATACCCGCCCGAGGCCTACTTTGGTCATTACATTTTATCATCAAATCATTAGCGAGATGATTAATTGATTCAATAATATTAATAATAAATACATCAATAGTCAAATTATATTGAAATTGTATCTATAATAAATTATCGTCAACGTAGGTGCAAAGGGAAAATGAAATGAGTTCGAATTCTACAAAATACTTAGTACTTACTTTAATATTAAAATCAAATATGCTATCATAGATTTTGGTGTAACGCGTTGGCTAAGACTTTTTAGTTGATGAATGAGCATTGAAATCTGAATCCTAATATAAGAAAGAAAGAAAAAAAGAGTGTTAAAATTAAACTGAGTCTAGTAGATTTGACTGAGTTAATTCTTTAAACATTCAAGCATGACTCTTTTGTTGGATGGATTTAATTAAGGATTAAAATGGATATTTTTCTTTGAGAGCATGGAAAAAATTGTTTTTTTAAAAAAATTAACCAACTCGTTGAGCATAAACCTCTAGCAAACAAGAGAAAGGTAAATATTATTGTTTAAATTAACTCAGTTAACCAACTCATTCAGCATAAAATCTCTAGTGAACAAGAGAAATTAAGGTACATCGCATGAATTAAAAATTATCACATTAGTTAGTGAATATATTTGACGAAACGAGACTTCCACACACATAAATGGTTTATTACAGAGACAACCTTTCAGTTCAATGATCGATTACATGCGACATGGTTGTTTATTAATTTATTGAGGGGCAATTTATTGATTAAATGAGTGTTTAAAATTATAGTTTTGATTATATTTTAAAGTGTGTTTTATTTGAAAATATATCAAAATAATATATATATTTTTTAAAAAATTTATTTTTAATATCAGCGTATCAAAATAATATAAAAACATTAAAAAAAATATTAATTTGAAGTAAAAAAATAAAATATTTTTTAATTTATTTAAAAATACTTTTAAAACTAAAAATCAATTAGCTCGTTTTTATTCCAAGAAATGCATATATTTCAGCCACAGAGATATATACGGATGAAAGGCAGGACTTTTACGCCAGTGAGTGATCGCTGAAAACCTTCTGAGAGAAGATCGATCAAATGCGATCTTTGTTTCTACTGCTTCTCTTGTATCCTCTTTAACTTTTCCATGTCGGGACCCCACCCACCATGATCCGTAGCTTGCCAGACTAGCCAGCTAAGAGAGCACATTTATAGGCCTGGATGAATTTTAAGTACTTTGCAGCACACGCTCTGCATGGTCCCCTTCCTCCTCCTCTTCCCTTCTCCTCCCCTGACCAGCTAGCTCTGCCTTCTACTCTCTCTCTTTCCAAACACATCTAAGAACCATGAATTCAGTGTCCACTGTGTATCAGCAGCCCTCTCCATCTCTCTGCAAGCAAATACTATAGGTTAAGCTTCTTGCAATATTAATGCAGGAAAACCCTAGCTAGAACCTCATTAAAAGAGAGAAACCCTAGTGCATGGATGTTGCCATTTCTTTTTTCCTTTAACCTGACACAAGGAAGCAATTATATCGACCAAGATTCGGACAGTTAAAAAGTTCGATACAGAGAGGGCTGGGCGTGGGGTATCCTTAGATAAAAGGCATCGTGCAGTCGTGTAAGTGGAAAGCAATATTGTAAAATGAAATGCGTGTATGTGTGGGGGCCGGCGGGTTTTGAGGTATAGTCGTGGTCAAGTGCATGGGGCTCAGATTCCTAAGAGTTACCCCAAAAAACCAGTAATCATTGCCCTTTTTTTTCTTTTTTTCTTCTTCTTATCCTCGTCTGCATGCATGGAAACCCTGTCTCTTTTCCCTCGCCTCGCTTAACAATCACTGTTAATATATAGTAACACTCTGTAAATGACAAACTAGCTTTGTGTATCTATGGATTTTGATGAATGTATAAATGGATCTTGTGTTTTTACAGGAAAGTGTATACAGATTTAATATGGTAGGTTTCCTGATTAACTATCATAAAAAAATGTTCGAACAGATCATGGATTCTGTCTGCATAAGTCCTCGAATTATATCACAATTATCTGTCACTTTAATAGACTCTTGGTATATAAGTCCTCGAATTATATCACAATTATCTATATAGCTCGATCATAAGTCCTACTCTTTCGAATTCGATTGGTATCAAAGTACTTAATATTGGAAACTCTACTTTTAACCACTGCCGAAAGTTCACGTGCATACTTTATAATTGATTGATTGTAGAATGATATTGTAAATTTATAGTAAAAATACTTGTTAGAGATTTTATTAGATTTGTGAAAATAAATAGAGAGAGATACAACGATAAAGATAAAGATTTAGCATGAAGCCCTCTTTATTATTATTTTTGGGTCCAAATGATACTCAAGATTTTAGAGGGAGGAAGGTCTAATCAAGGTGAGCTATGCCGTTAAACCCATATGTGTGTAGCCTGATTTGGATATTTGGGTTATAAATAATTATTTGACCAGTAAAAATTCTATATAAAAAGGGCTAAAAAATAGTATTTCTAGCTGGTTTTTTCTGCACTATTTTGGACACAGGATATGTAGAAAGATAAAACAACTAATTATTTGACTAGGCATGTACCTCGAGAAATATGGTAAGATGGACACTCATTGTAGGAAAGAGAGATCCTAATCAATATATACTAATAAATATGAACATCAACATAAGATACTAAACTTGCAAGCAGAGTATATAGACATCCGATTCTAACACGTGTTAATTATGCCGGGTCCGAGGGGTGCCCGTACGTGGTGGTCGGCAAGGCAATGTTAACTATCATGAAAATCTTACAGCTACTTTAACTTAACAGTAATGATGTAAATATTTACAAACGAAATTCTCATTTGAAATATCGGAGTAATTTAAGAGAAATTATTAACAAATTGATTAAAAGGACACTTAATATAGGACTAAGGAAGTAGTGCTTAAAATAAAATAAAGTAAAATAAAGGGAAAGAAAAAAAACAGATACTTATCTGGTAATCAATTGGGTTAATCTTGTTATTTTGTTTTATTTTTTTATTATATTCATTTATCTGGGATTTATTATTGTTTTGTTGTTATTTTTTAACATTTTCATTTCTGTTTGGTTTTTGTGCTGAAAATCTTTGATAGCTAGGTTCTGATGGACTCAATTAAGCCATGCCAGTTAACTTCGGCCCTTAATAATGGGCTTAACCAGTCCCTTTTGCAGTACTACCAGGTTTAGACTTTTGACTTCTGACAGGCCCAACTCAGAAGCAGCCCTGTATTTGGTATTGAGTTTGTTTCAGAGTTAACTTCGCCTTTGACTCGAGCCTGGATCAACGCTGCCTCGCAGACATGATAATTAATGGGTCTCAATTCTCTGCACCAAAAAATAATGAATCTACTTTTTCCACAATGTCATGTGTATGAAAATATAGAGTTAATTATAATAATTAAAGTCGCTAATTTACAATTAACTCCAATAAATAGTCCTAATTACGTGCAATCAACCCTTATCTTTTCTTATGGAAGTCTTGGCCTCATTAATTACTAATATGATTTTATACAAGGAACAATCACACAGTTCTATCTTTCTCACGGATTAATGTTTAATGATTCTCTGCTTCTCTAAGAAATGTGTTGGTTTATTACAAAAACATAATTTTTTTAAAATAAAAAATATTATTTTAATATAATTTTAAATAAAAAGCAATTCTAATTACATTTTCAAATAAACTTACGTGTCATCATATGCAATCACCTGCCTGGTAGAACTTCTAAGGCTAAATATGAGAATTCCCCTTTAATTTTTTTACCCGTAATGTCTTAGACTTTGGTTTTTACTTCTTTTAAACACATTTACATTATTTGTACTTTATATATATATATAAATCACTGCACGGCGTAAGTACATAAATCTAGTGCCAACTAAACTTTTTTATGTATTTGTTTTTAAAATAATTTTTGTGATTATAATTTGAAAAATATAAATTTTAAAAAAGATACATTTAGTAGTGGTTAGTTGGATTTAAATATGTGTTTGTAAAAAATTATAATTGAATTTTATGTGTAACAAAAAAAATATATAAAATATTTGGTGTGCAGTTGTGTTTGAAAATGTGGTTGCGGTTGCTTTTCAAAAAAAATTTTACTTAGAAATGCATCAAAATAATATTTTTATATTTTTAAAAAATTATTTTTGATATCACGCATTAAAATGATATGAAAACACCAAAAAAATATTAATTTAAAGCAAAAAAAATTTTTTTAAAAAAATATTTTTAAAATGCAAAAACAAACATGAATAATACCAAATTCAGTTAAAAAAATATATAAAAATTACTACACAAAAACTACATTTTAACTTTTTTAATAGATTCCATACATAAAACACCACTTTCTTTGTTACCAAGCATATTACTATTTTTGTTTCACCACAAGCTAGCGAATAATGAACGCAGCCGAATCTGTTAGTCTATTCTAGAATAAGATTCTTGTAAAAGAAAAGGCTATGATAAGATGATTGAGAACTTGAGAGGGAAGT
This sequence comes from Populus alba x Populus glandulosa, assembly GCA_033617975.1. NCBI lineage: Eukaryota > Viridiplantae > Streptophyta > Magnoliopsida > Malpighiales > Salicaceae > Populus > Populus alba x Populus glandulosa. The sequence continues at coordinate 13,534,069 of CM066145.1, read as the reverse complement.
CGGGAATGAGATTCTTGCAAGCCTTAAAAAAGGTCTTCCTTGGAGCCGTTACGATGAAGAACAACATGTTCTTTCTTTCACATCATGGGAGCCATGCAAATCAAATAAGGCTAAATATGAGAATTGCCCTTTAATTTTTTTGCTCGTATTTTTTAAGACTTTGGTTTTGGTTGCTTTTGTTCCTATTCGGTTATATTCTATTTGGATTACTTTGGATTTTTTTTTATGAGAATTTTGTTTGGGATTTAATAGATACAATATTTTGATGTTTTTTTTTAATAGAAATGTGTTTTTAAAAGGGAGGGTTTATATATATATCCCTCTTCCCTGGAGATAAAAGAAAACAAATGGGTCTCCCTTAGGATTTTGCATCATTCAACTTATAAACAAGGAAATCAGACACAATTCCTTTTACAACTATTGATGATTATTCATTTAATCCATAAGCCAATCTAAACTGAAAATATAGCTTAATTTTCTGAAAACAAATGCAATGATGATTTTGTTGGAATTGTTTTTTTTTATAAATCATTGATGGACATATTTGAGACCAATTATAAAATATAGATATACTTACTTTTAAAATTAAAACTTTATTGAAAGTTATTTTGCAACAAAAATTCTTTAACATGAAAGATTAACATGATTAAAATAAATTATAAGTGAATAAAAAAAAAATCTAAAAAACTCTAAATTTACTTATTTTAATTTGTGAAACTCAAAACCCTGCATTTGTTGTACAATTCTAGCCCTCCTCTGCATTTTTCTCTAACTAGAGCTTATATCCATGTCCTCGTATAAAGCTTTTGAGTATATATTTTTTTGGTTTGTTGATTTTTAAAGTAAAAATATATTTAAAAAATAGATTTATTAGAATTAATCACTTATTAATATGATTCATTTGCATAAAAAAAGTAATAAAACTTTAAAAATAAATAACATATCCTTGATAATATCAACTTGTAATGTTGTGTACTTAAGTTTCATAAATACTGCAGCTTCTCTAATTTTAGTTTATATTTATATGATAGTTTGCATGTTAGATTTCTAATTTATATATAATATTTATTATATGACTAGAATGCATGTTAAGTTTTTGTGTAAGAGATTACTAGTTTTACTTATTTAGATACTTTTGCATGAAATTTATAATCTAAACAATTGTGATTCTTTTTGTTTAATCTATAGCTGAAAATAAAGATTTTACCAAAACAATTTCAAGAATTACTGTTTAAAAAATGTATGTATTATATTCATGAGATTTCAAGAATATTTTGATAAGTTCATGAACCTTTATCTTATTAAAAAATAAGATGTTTTCTAATTAGAAATCATACAAATTTATCAAAGACTTGTTATTAAATTATAATCCAAAGCCTCACTTCTTTTAAAAAGTTTTAAAAAAGATAATAATCAAGATTTACCCTTTAGTTTTTTTAAGGTACGGTTCCAAGGCAACAGTGTCATTTAGCATAAATTCCAAGCAAAGGAGATCCCTTTCGCAACTTTATAGAGACTACATACAGAGAGAGTTACAGCAATTTGTCAACATACTCAACATACTCTCTCTCTCAGTCTCTCACCGAGACACAACAAGCTAATGGTCGATATAGAACAAATCCTTGGAGACCTGAACAAGGACTCCTTTGTTTCCCTCTTGAAAAACATCATTGGGGAGTCCAAATATGTCCAAAACAACCCACCAGAGCTGATCCCTGAAGAAGACAGGGTTGTCACACATGTATTGAATTCTCTTCTCCCCTACAGCACCACCACTAGAGGAGGTCCCTTGATTGTGAATCATGTCTCTTATTTCCCTAAAAGAGGCAATCTTATTGTGGAGTACCCTGGCACTGAACCAGGAAAGATCTTGTCTTTTGTTGGCATGCACATGGATGTTGTTACTGCTAATCCTAATGATTGGGTTTGTTCCTTCCTTTCTTTTGTCTTTTCTTGTTTATTGAAGTGGGGTTTGTTTGATTTTGATTTGGTTATGAGAGTTTTACTATTTCCTCATGAAGTTGTTGCTGAATTTTATTTGGGTTTTTATGTTTATGTGGTGTGGCTAAGGTTTCAATTGCATTCAAACTTACATTTTTCAGTTTAAAGTTTACACCTTTTGAGTTATTAATTACAAAATACCGGCTTTGTTTTGGTTTGAGTTTATGGTTCGGAAAGTTAGTGGTTGACATGTTCATTTGGATTTATTTTGGTTTGAAATAGTAATTATTGGCAACTAAGGTGATTCGAGTTATTGCAGGTTGAAAATTTATGGCTTGTTGTGCTGATTGATATTATGGTGTTGAAATATTGTAATTTTATCTCAGGAGAAGATTTCGATATTTTTGCTCAGTCATTCTTTAACACTGAATGCAAAATGATGGTGATTGTTATACATAGGATTTTGATCCATTTTCGTTGAGCATTGATGGGGAAAAACTTCGTGGCCGTGGAACCACGGATTGTTTGGGACATGTTGCTCTTGTGACTGAACTGATGAAGAAGCTGGGGGAGACGAAGCTGAAATTGAAGTCAACAGTAGTTGCAGTCTTTATAGCCAATGAGGAGAATTCTTCCATAACAGGGGTCGGTGTGGATGCACTTGTGAAAGATGGTCTGCTCAATAAGCTGAAGGGAGGCCCTCTGTAAGGAACCTACAATTTTGCAGGAAAAGAATGGGACATGTTATTATATAAATCATCTTTATGGTCTTGTAGATGTCTGTCTGAAGCTTCAGTGAAAATTTAGTTTCATATTCTTCGTTTTTTTCCAAGGTATAAATTTGATCTAATTGATGTGATTTCGTGTTTGTAGATTCTGGATTGACACAGCAGATAAACAACCTTGCATTGGTACTGGCGGTATGATTCCTTGGAAACTTCACTTCACCGGGAAACTTTTTCATAGTGGTTTACCACATAAGGTATACTATCACAATCTCTATTGTCTTATTAATTCGACTTGCATTTATTTACACTGGGGAAACTATTGCCACCTTTCTGATATAAATATATGAAACCTAAAAATTTTATGATGATGGTTTGCTGGTTCTGCTTTTCAAAGAGGAATATTATAATGTGATACGTAAACCAATGTGTGTAATTTGGATAGAAATAAAAAACTAATGAACAATACTAATGCATAAACTGTTGGCTTTTTCTAGTGGAATAATAATAACAGAATTCACTGACTTTTGACCGACTTGCACAATGAAGACAATAAAATGCAACATGCAGAAATTTATATTGTATAAATGGATTGCGTGATTAGAAACTAGAAATAGTAAGTGATGGAGTGAAGATGATAATATGCAACATGCAGAAATTTATATTGTAAAAGTGGTTTGCTGACTATTTCTAGTAGAATAATAAGAACAGAATTTGCTGACTTTTCATTGGCTTGCACAATGAAGATGATAAAATGCAACATGCAGAAATTTGTATTGTAAAAGTGGTTTGTGTGATTGGAAACTAGGAGTAAGTGATGTAGTGAAGATGATAAATGCAACGTGCAGAAATTTGTATTGTAAATGTGGTTTGTGTGATTACAAACTTTGAAAGAGCAAGTGGATGGAGTAATTTTCTTTTCATTTCCCTTTTTTGTTTAGGCAAATAATGATAATTTAAGAAAAATTGAATTGACATAAAACTTGGTTCCATTCACCATACCTATCCTGGTTCGGTGGGGTCAACTTGTATGTTTCTAGTTTGCGCATTCTATTCTCTTTTGGGACGAAATCATCTTTGAGTTGCTGTGATTTTAAATCACTTTTACCACTTCATCCCACTTGATTTGAAATCATCTATTTTGATCTGAATCACTTTGTATCTGTGTGGCCACTTGCCTATCTTGGAAAAACCAAGATGTTATACTGACCACAGTTTGGATTATTGTAACTGAAAAAAATACGTATTTGAAAGGAACTTACATGACATGAGTTATTACCTTTTCTGAAGCAAGTACTGTTTTTCCTTTAACTTTTATAGCATGACCAATTTTAGAGTATGTTGCGTGCACATGCATGCTATGCAAGCTGGTATTAATTTGTATAATACTGACATGCATGTGGAAAAATACCTTTTCCCCGCTTTCAGCTTAGCTGTACATACTGCATGCATTGGTATAGAAGTAGAAAGGAAGGTATCCAGGTTAAAGCATTTTGGATGGCGGATTTGAAAACAATTTCTTGAAATACATATAACCTCTTGACTGCTAATTCATTAATTTTAGAACCATAAAATCAAGAATTTAAGGCCCCGTTTATTTGCTGGAAAGTAGTTTTCTTTTGGAAAGTGAATTCCGGAAAAGTGAATTATTTTCTGATGTTTGGTAGTGTAATGGAAAATAAGTTAAAAAATATTTTTCAGTGTTTGGTTATGTCATGGAAAATGAGCTGGAAAATAATTTATTAATGTTTTATTTTTTTCAAGTTTATTAAAATGATGAGGAACAAATCTTACAAATTAAAAAGTTGAATGAGAATGAAATTGAAAAAAAAATATAATTTCATAAATTATCTCAAATAAAATAAATAATAATTAAAATAATAGAGATCAAATCTAAAAAATAAAAAAAATAAAAAGATGAAGAAATTAAAATAATAATAATAATTAACATTACATAAATTATTTCAAATAAAATAAATAACAATCAAAAGAATGATGACCAAATTTGATAGATAAAAAATTTCAATTAAAAAATAATAAGGGAAAAACAAATAACAATTATAAAAATAAGGACCAAAATTAATATAAAAATTAAATTCTAAGGAATGAAATTGAAAAATAAATATTCAAAATAAAATATATATAACAATCAAAAGTTTGAGGGCCAAATTTGATATAATCAACAAATAATATGACATTTCTAAATTTTTCACAACTTCCAGAAAGTGTTTTCCGCCCAAAATAAAAGGAGAACACTTTCCTGGAAACCAAGCTAAATTTTCCTTTGACGGGAAAGTGTTTTTCATTGACCGGAAAGTATTTTCCGTTGACCAACTTTTCTAATAGCAAATAAATACAGGAAAGTTTGGAAAGTGGTTTCCCGAAAACCTGTTTTCAAGAAACAAACGCAGCCTTATTACTGAACTAGTTTCAATTTACAATCGACCCATTACATGCTAGTTGCCCAGTTTTGAGAGTTTTCTAAAAAGACACGATTTTATGGCCCTTTGATGAGTATCTTTAAAGTATTAGATTGTGCAGACATATCTAGATTTGTTTTATATAGATGATGATTTGCTCACAAAATTAAGTCAAATAAGGGACTTTCTAGTTTCACATGTGATATAAAATTGCGCGCTACTTATGACATTATAACTTTCTGAAACAATTGTTATGTAGAATATAAGATGGAGTGACATTTCCAATTTCTGCTTATTTTCTAATTTCAAGGAGTGTATTATTTGCAGGCTATAAATCCTTTGGAGCTGGGGATGGAGGCACTTAAAGAGATACAGTCTCGATTTTACAAGGACTTCCCACCCCATAAGGAAGAGCAAGTATATGGATTTGCAACACCATCAACAATGAAGCCAACTCAATGGAGTTGTAAGTTTGTATCAGTATGCAATGATTTATTGTGGAAAGAAAATGCTTTAATTTATGTATCCATCTTTATTGTCGCAGATCCAGGAGGTGGGATCAATCAAATTCCTGCTGAGTGTACAATTTCAGGAGATGTCAGGTTCATAACTTTGTACAGAGATTTTTATGCAAGCAACTGATATGAAAATGAAGTCTGACCATCTGTTCCTTTTCTTCTGTTTCAGGTTAACACCCTTCTATAGGTAAGTTGCATGCCTTGTGTTAATCCCAGAGTCATAGCACTTATAGAGCATGTCCTTGTAATTCTGATCTGGGTCTACTTTGTTCTGGATAACTCCAACATTTCTTTTTCCCAATAATATATCAGGTTTCTGATTTCCAATATTTTGATTCTTTACAGTGTCAACGATGTGATAAACAAACTACAAGAATATGTGGATGAAATAAATGAGAACATTGAGAAGCTTGACACAAGGGGCCCGGTTTCAAAATATGTCCTCCCAGAAGAAAACCTGAGGGGGAGGTGTGTCTTCTTTCTTGTTCTGTCACCTTGGATCTCCCCTGTTTCTGGGATGTAATTATTTTTGTTCTTAAGAATTATTTTTTTGTGTGCTATTCTCATTCATCATTTCAACCTCTTCCGGGAAGTTGTTATATATGGTTTTTTTCCCAACAGCCTTACCGTGACCTTCAATGAAGCGTCATCTGGAGTTGCCTGTGATCTTAAATCCCGTGGCTTTGAAGTGTTGTGTAAAGCAACTGAAAAAGTAGTTGGGCATGTAAAGCCTTACTCAATCACAGGGACTTTGCCACTAATTCGAGATTTGAAAGTAAAACATATCTCCTTTTTTCCTTATTTCATGGTAACTTGCCTTTAAGTTTTCATCCTTTAGTTAATGTTTTTGGATTTTGTAGGATGAAGGTTTTGATGTTCAAACTACAGGCTACGGTATGATGCAATTGCTTCTTTTCATCCTTTATTTTTAATCTCACTGTATAAACTCAAGCCTTATAGATGCTAGGGTGTAATTAAGATTGTCGGTATCTGTCGAAGGAATTTGTGGGGCTAATTTACCCATATATACTTATTTCAGAAAACATTGGAAACTTTGAATTAATCCGCACTTTCCAGTCCATAGTTTCATTTCATATCCTTCTTTCTTTGTTTTGTCCTTCTTGCCTTCAATCTCTTTAGAGCTCATTGGAAGAGCTTGAAAATTCACCATGAAAATGGTTAAGCATGTGGTGAATTCAGAAAGAACAAAAGAAATGCAGTAGGATGGATGTACATTAACAATTTTTTGTGGCTGGTGTAATCATTAGGCAAATATGCAGGTGTAAATTTGGTTATCTATTAGGCAAATACAAATTATTCTGCATTATTAGTCTTGTAGTTGAAAGTCTAAAAGGTGCATTTTGGTAACATCTCAACTTTGACAGCTTTGATTTGATTTTTTTAATTTTGTTTTTCATGTATGAAGCTGAAGTAGCTTATTCTGAGAGTTTACTAGGTGCTTCCCCGAAGTTGTACTCTATGTTACAGGAGAAACAAGATGCAAAATACAATAACATCTCACTATATAGGCTAGGGATTGAGCAACAAAGGAAACTTAGACCTACTGCATTCATTTTTTTGTCTAACTCGCACTCTTTTGGCAAATGATTTAGCCTTCACATGAGCATTTAATGAAATCTAGAGAAAGCTAGTCACCATTCCTTGACAAAGGTCAAGTATCCAACATGAGGTGAAAACATCCCCTGGGAGATGGTGTTTCTAGAATCCATTGTGTGATATAAGAAGGCTACTTACCGGGTTTCTATCCGAGTCTTTGAGTGGATGCTCAAAAAAATTATCTCTGAGCTTTTTTCCAGAAATATGGTGATGAAAGAGCTATCTTGCACATGGACCCTAAAAACCCAACCAACCTATGGTATAATTCCATAAATATTACCTATGGAGACTCAAAAGTACTTGCAGTTACCATTTTCTGAAACCTCTATTTAATTGTGGAGTTAAGGTTTGAAGTTCTTTTTTTTTTCAATGATTATTCTCCTATTTATCAATTTTTCCTCAGCATCATGGTTAAGTGAATAGAAACTCGTTGAGTGGATGATCATTCATTCTACACCGAAACTGTATTAAGGACCCCTTCAATTCTTTTTCACGACCCAGCAGCTTAGTTGTTTCAATTGCTATTGTCCAAGAGAATATTTTAACTTTTGGTGGTTCTTAGTTGTTACCAAACAAGAGAAACAAGGAACAGGAATTGGGGTTGACCAGGGGGGAAAGAACCTGAATAGGTCGATGGGATTGATGAAAGACACAAGTGGAAATTCACGTGAAGTTGCTTCTAAATTAACACTCCCCTCATGTGTGTTTTTAGTTTGCCAATTCACTTATTTCCAGAAACTTACAAGGAGATATGTGCATAGTTTTATCAAGTTGCTGGGATGTTGATGTGATTTAATTTCTGGGGACCAATGGCTTGACCTGTTGTAATTGGAAATTCATGTTTGCATTAATATTCCTCCATGACATTCTCTCACTTACAGATTCTGCAAAGACAAGATCGACCTTCAGTATTTGGTTTGTGATATCTTGTGTTTAATTGTATTTTCCTTCTCATGCTCTATTTTTACAGCTTCAGTCTCTTGGATCCCTGTGCAGGTTTAATGGCCACATATCATGCCAAGAATGAGTACTGCCTGCTTTCTGATATGTGCCAAGGCTACCGGATTTTTTCCAGCATCATCAGTCAATTAGAAGCTTGATTTGCAACGAAGTGGATGTCATAACAATACCACTAGATTATAGATGAGAAGCGTGTTATGTTAAAGAAATAAATGATTATCATGTAAACTCTGTTAATTTCTAGTTTTGAAGAGCTTCCAATATGCTTCTTTTTTCTCTATTTTTTTTTTTTGAGTTGCCCCCGCTTCCTGGAAATTGTAACGTGATGTTTCCAATTTATATCTGGATTTTGTTCCATTTATAGTTTTGTCCTTGGCTTGTAGTAGATTTGGTACTTGGACATTAAGCGACGATTCTCATATCCAGCTTTCCTAGCATTGAGCTCCCCTGGCAAACCTTGAATTGACCAGTGTACATATCGCTAAATTATGTCATGATATTAGACAAGTAATTTTGAAATTTATTGATTTTTTTAACGAGGCACCTATACGTATATAAAATGGCATGCTCAAGATTTTTTTATGGTTTCTTTAGCTCTGTCAAATAAGGCTGAAAGTTAGCAATAGCGTGGAGTATAAGGTTCGAAAGATTAGTAAGTTATTTATCGTTAGTTGCTTCATAGGTTTATCATAAATTACAAATTCTTTTCCCCCTGCATTGTATTATCTATAAATTTAAAAAAAAACACTCCATGCAAGCTCGGATACTTGTCTACCGTGTTAATGAATCTTAAAAAGTTTTCAATCTCGAAACAAAAAATCAGTAATTCGGCCCTTGAATTATTTATTACTACTTTATATTAATATATCCTTCCAACATGGTTGTTGAATTTTGTTTAAATGTGCGTACTTTTTTATTAGATATAGAGACAAAAGCTCAACTAGAGTGTGCTGAAATCATGGCAAAAATAGAGCTGGAAATCATGGTTATATTTCTACCATTGTTGGTAGAAATCTTGGTTGAAAGTGAAAAGTTTGTCCCCCGCTTTTAGTTATAATTAGAGGTAAGAAGAATCATAATAAATATAGCCAATTGAAGCAGCAAGTGAGAGAGAGAGCTTCAATAGTAGAGGGTGTGAGAGATATGAGATAATCACAAAATGAGTGGGAGTTGAGTTGAGTAGAGTTCCTCCTTTTATTATTATTGGTTTGTATTTTCTCTTTTTATATTGATATTGACTGCTCCATGGATATAAATGAATTGTTGAACCATGTTAAGACTTTGTGTTTTGTTTCTAGGCAATAATCCTAATAATTAGTATCAAAACATTGGTTAAAGAAAATAATAGGTGTTTGCTTTTTACCATGTAATAAAGTGGTTTAAAAATGTTTTGAAGATACTATTATAAAGAGGAGAGTCGAGACTTAGAAGAATACAACATACAAGTTGCATGCTTATTAGAGTTCTAGAAAAACTGTATGTGCTTCATATATTGTGAAAGCGGCTAATCACGTGCATTCTTCACCTGGACAATTGGCTCAACTCGAATATCAATTGACCCAACCTAGATACTAGAAAATAATGTCATTTATTATGTCAGCATGTACATCAGTGAGAGTGTTCCACCAACCATGTTATTGAGCCATGAGCCAAGCTGAAATAAGTTGAGGCAAATCATGGATAAGTTGAGCTGATCCAAAAGATTATGGTAGAGATTGAGTACAATCAATCCTACATGCAATTAGATTTGTTGTTCAATTTAGGCTAGATTCTTGTCGATCAAATTTAAGCTATCTAAAATACCATTTAGACAAGTTTTCAGCTAATTTAAGTCTAGATGCAATGGTGCAGTCCAATTGTCGAGAATTGGACTAATGGTGGCAAACTAAATTATGAGATGGATTGTCTTTATAAAAGTCGTCTAAAGGTCATCTTAGTGGGCAATAATGTTAAAGAAGAAAAGTCGTGCATGCTAACCTAATACGTGTGTTGAATTACTAAGTTGAGGAATTTATTAGAGAAGCTTAGCCTTGTCAAAGAGAATTTGGCATGCTTTATGCATTGAAGAAATGTAGAAATAGGTTTTCTGGACACCCTGACATATGGAATGTGGAAAGGTGATGATGCATGGAGAAAATAATGAAAAACCAATATTGACAAGTCTCTAGCATTGGTAGTCTCGCTAGGTATAGAGAAATAAGAAAAGTGGATGACTTAAGATGTTCAAATAATTTATGATGGGATTAGAAAGGAAACGTTTATGACCAAACATATGATGAAAGAACTGTTAAAGATAGGCAAAACACAACTAGTAAGTAAAAATTATTTGTGTGATGCTATTCACACATACAAGATTGTTTAAATATACAAATAGTTAGTACGATATTGACAAGTCTCTAGCATTGGTAGTCTCGCTAGGTGTAGAGAAATAAGAAAAGTGGATGACTTAAGATTTTTAAATAATTTATGATGGGATTAGAAAGAAAAAGTTTATAACCAAATTTAATATACATTGGAAGAACTATTAAAGATAGGCAAAACATGACTAGTAAGTTAAAATTATTTGTGTGATGCTATTCACATAAACAAGACTGTTTAAATATATAAAAAGTCAGTACGATGGATTGATATAGTTTAAAAAGTTTTATCTAATATGGAACTGGAAAAAAATCCTTTTACCAAATAAAATTATTAATCATCGAATTAAATCTCATTTCTAAGAACACATTTTATCTATAAAGAGAAAGGCAAATGAAAGCCTTAGGATACAAAGTAGAATGTCCATCTTCATAAAGTTAAACTTGTAGTTATAGTTTTGTGTTAGAGACAAGCGTGAACACTCTTCAGAAGTAATGCGACTGGTCATCTGATTGAGTGATTCTTTAGTGTGAATAAAGGTTTGATTTGTTATCTCTAATGATATAATTAATTTAATACTCAGATAGAGATACAAGGATAGACAAGTGTTAGCATAGATAATGATGAAGAATTGACTGGGATGAATATGAAAATGATATTACCCCTATGATGAAGTGTAGAGCTAAGTAGGTCTCTTGATAAAGAGCAAAATACTCATGAAGTAGTAAGACAAGCTTTTAGTTAGCAGCAAACCAAATTTATAGGGTTTTATAAAAAGTAGTGAGCTTTTGATAATATTATAATACTCGAAGTATGAAGATAAGGGCAAATCAATTTTATGAATTATCCCCTTAAAAAGAGTGGAGAGCTAGTTAAACTATTGGATAAAGAGTAGACGACTCATAAAGTGGTAAGATATAGTTCCTAGGTTGGAATAGAGTAAGGAAAAAAAATCTTGAGTAAACAATATTTTGAAAGGGTTATGAGTTCTTAATAACATTATAATACTCGAATGATATTTGTCGCTTTCTAGACTAGAGTTATGATCAGACTCATAGGTGAGGAAGAGATTCTACCATATTGTAAAGAAAGTAGCAGCCTAGATGAAGTGCAAGGATGCACAATAACATAGGCGAGATGAACCACTTTAATCAAGTGAGAGTTTATCAGGTGATGCTTATTCATATCAAATGGGAGTTTACCATATGGACATGATTCGAGGGTAAAAGAAAATTTGGTTGCTTTTATCTAAGTAGTTGAAGCAGCCAGTGAGTGAGAGTTGAGTTAAGTTGAGTTATTCCTTCTCCGCCTCCATTATTGTATATTTGTATTTTCTTTCTATATATTGATATTAGCTGCTCTGTGGACATAAATGAATTACCAAACCATGTTAAAACCTTGTTTTATATGTACGGGTAATAATAATTGAATTATAAACTTTTCGACGGAATGGGTGCGATATTGTTGATTGAAAATGCCAACGAAATTGACATGTTCATCGGCAATTCCTTTGGTGTTTTCACTTACAAAACCTTATTTAGACATCATCATTTGCAGTTAACTTTTGTTTTCATTCTTCTTTACCAGTTATGACTTCATTTCATCAAGATCCAACAAGTCCATCTTTCACTTTTAGCCTTTCTTTTTCCTTGTATCTCGCGTTTAATTTCTATTATATTGGTTTTGATTTATTTTCATTTGTTGTGGATCCATCTAACTTTTAGATTACCTATGTTCATTTAATGTTCTTTGCTCTTGATATCTCTTCATGATTTTTTTCTTTGCTCTATTTCAGCCCTACAAAAAAAAAACTCTCTATTTTTCCCCTTTTTTTCCGTTTTTGTTTCCATATGTTCACTCATCATTATTTCCTTTTAAATGCATATAACTTATTTATTATATTTGATATTCATACATTAATTATCAATGATTGTATTGTTTTTAACTTCTTCGTTAACATTAAAATTGTGTTTTGAAGGAATTAACAAGAACTCATATAAAGGGAAACACTTCGATTTTATTGAATTAATTGACTGAAGTGTTTGAAGGATATAGAAAAGAGTTGCATGTTTATTCCCCCCCCTCCACCTTTTGTATACACCTTTTCCTTTTCATTTCAATTATTGTTGTTTTTATTCAGTTTTTGTTTCCTACAGTCTGCTAACTCTTCTTGTCTTTAATCCTTTTTACTTACAATTTTCTTCAACTTTGCATAGGTTATCTATATTGGTCTTATTTTTGCCTTCATCAAGTTGTTACTCAAATTGGGATGAACCTTCTCCATGGCTTTATAAGGAAAAAAAAAAACCCCTCAAATCTAGTAGGTGGTCCAGTAATAAAAGCTTAAGATCAAGAGATTTGCTCTTCCTGTATCTCAAGTTCAACTTGTAGTTACTAATATGATAGCTACTAGAGATTTACATAGTCGTTAATTTCAGGATTCGTGGGATTAGTCGAGATACACGTAAGCTGACCCAGATAGCCATGTTAATAATAATAAAAAAAAAACACCCCTCAAATCTCATTAATGGATAAAATGTTGTGGAACACGCATCGGGTTTAGAAATTTTGTTATCACTACAGAAATGGTAATATATATAATTTCTCAAATCTAGTATTATTAAACTTTTTTTTCTCTTGTGATCTTGGTATAAAAAAATTGATAGCGAGAAAAAAACAACGGCATTTTTGCTTCTCGATCTAATTCAAGTTTTAGATATAATTATAAAATTTCATTCAAGTCAAGTAAAGTTATGGCCAAGACAAAATTTTTTTTTAAAAGCATCATTACGATATTATTTTAATAAAATAAATAAATGTTCTTCTCTTTATTTGTTATAATCCATCACTATAAAATCATTGATTTTTTATTATATAGTCCCTAAATCCTATAAAAAATTATTGTTTTGAGACTTTTACTATCAATTATCTGACCATAGCAGGATTTTTTTTAATTTACGTGGGTGTCCGAGTCAGCTTATGTGTACCTCAACTAATTTTATAGGTCCTAAATTTAACGACCATATAAGTCTTCAATAACCATCATATTATGTTAAAAAGTTCTAGTTGCTGGCTACTGTTTCTACCGACCAACAAATTTACAATTTATGTTTGGTGTTCAACATTTCTACATTTTTCCTTTTAATTCTTTAATACACAAACAAACTCGTTCTATAATATTAGTGATAAAACTTCACTTTAAATATATTAAATTTTAAATTCATAATTAAAATTTTTCTTGCTATTAAAACCATATTGACAATAATTGCATATTTTTTTATCAAATGTAAAAAAAAATCTCCCATCCCATGACATTGTGCACCAATTAGTTAATATATTTATAAATTTGATGCATAAATTTTGAGATGATTTAGTATTATGGTAGAGATTGTTTTTATTTGGAAATACATCGAAATAATTTTTAAAATTTTATTTTTAATATTAACACATCAAAATAATTTAAAATACTAAAATATTATTTTAAAAAAATGAAATTTTTTTTTTCAAAAATAAATGTCATCATCATCTCCTTTAAAAAGCTTTCACGTTAGTTAATAATTAAAGCGTGTCTCACTTACAACCAAATCGCAAGATAGTTAACCAATACACCTTTAATTTAGTGGTTGTGGACTCATGGCAATTAATTTAGTGGTTTTGGGCTAATGGTAATTATCAAGAAGTAATGGATTTAATTAATCTTAGCATTTGTTTAAAATTGAACATACTAAAATATTCTGCCATCTTTGCTACGATGGTTAATTAGGTTATTTTTCTATCGCTGTGGGTCTTAAACTCAGTCCCCTCTCCCTTGCAACAGTAACGACTAACCATGGATGTATGTTGGTTTGTAAGAAACACAATCTACAAGGTAGATGGAGAAGACTAGAATTCTTATAGTACTAGATCCTACAATATTTTTCTAGTATTTTTTATGATAAAAAAATAGTATTCAAGCGTTACTAATATATATTCTTTAAAAAAACAAAATTTTAAAACTCAAGTTATAAATTCAAATAGATTCAATAAAATAATTTCATTTAATTATATAATATAAAAAAACAACAACAATAAATGGACCAAACTTAAAGAAAAAAATAATCATGATGACCTAAAAAAATACTTGCCAAAATAAAATAAAAATTACAAAATTCAATTCAAATACACCCTAATGCTAAATAATAAAACAAAAATAATAAAATCAAAAGAACAAAAAACAACCCGAGATATCTTGAGTTAGCTAGTCAGACACAGTTTTTTTCAATTAAAAAAGTACTATTTAATTGAAATATTTAAAATAAAAAAGGTAACATGCTTTTAATTAGTTATTTTGATATTGTGATATAATGTATTTTTTAATTAAAAATATAAAAAATAATTTAAAAAAAACACTGAAATTTTAACCATCCCAATAATTCATGCAATCACCTCGTAATGACCAAATTTCAAGGGAAAGACACCTTCGTTCCCTGCAGGCTGCAGCGTCGATCAAAGAATGTGAAACCTGCCTCTTCCTTCTTTGCTTTAACCATCTTTTCTTTGTTTTTTATTTGCATTTTACGTGCCTGTCGCTGTCCCGTACACCTCTCATTTTTGAAATCTAAGCTATTTGACGGGTCACGGAGCGAGTGAGTCCCTGACCTGTTCCAGCTGTGACCTCCCTACCCGCTCGTTTTGCATCTCTGCCAATCAGTTGCATGTCCTTCGTTGTCACGCGGATACGAGGCATCGTTTTTTAATTTAAAATTTATTATTTTTTGTTTTTTAATTATTTTAACATAAATAATAATAAAATATTATTATGATATATTAAAAAAATAATCACTACTATAGTATTAAATAAACTCCTATATTTATACCTTATTAAATCTTTTTAAAGAAAACTCAAAATTATTCAGCGTATTCATTTTATTTTCAGTTTCTGAATTAATAATAGTGCTATTATATGGACATATAAAGACAGATAATGATTTTCTTCCCCTTTTGATCTCTGTTAATGGGCTAAGTCCTGATAGTTATTCTTAGATGTTAAGAAATTTCTCCAAATTTATATTGGATTTCTAAAATAATATTTTTTATTTTAAAATATATTAAAATAATATTTTTTATTTTTAAAAATTTATTTTTAATATTAGCACATCATAATGATATAAAAACATTAAAAAATTAATTTTAAATAAATTAAAAAAAACTAATTTTTTTAAAAATATACTTTTAAAACATACAGATTTTAATACTCTCCATTTTAGAAAAAACCACTGGTATAACTTCTTGTTTATAAAAGCACAATCCCGAATAAAAACATAAATAATAAAAATAATAAATGAATTGACTTATTAATTCTAGATTCTTTTCCTTTTGTTACTACAAGATAACAATGCCAAACAATAATAATATTATGTTTATTTTTACAAGTGAGACGCAATGAGAGTACCATCCACCTGTGCTATTTATTTTTTAAAAGTTCACACCATCAAAATTGACAGTAATGAATTGAAAAAAAAAAAACTAAAATTTGAAGAGAATTGTAGAATTTAGATTGGAAAAATATGGACCAAATTTTTAATACAAGGAAGGAATTAAATAATTGAAGATAACACAAGGAAATTATGATTTTTGCCATTTATTAATTGAATGAATACTACATAAAACAATATCAAGAGTATAGAAAACAAACAAAAAAAAATGTATTAAGATTTTATTATTTGTATAGTTACGTTTGTTTATTTGAAGTTTTTGTGTTTGTGGTGCAAAAAATACAGTAAGATATTTAATAACATATTAAATTGCATCTTTTACTGTGGAATCCATAAAAAAATTAAGTTTGAAACGCAGTTTTTGAGAAATAATTTTTATATATTTTTCTAACTGAATTTCATAAAACTCTGTTTGTTTGTTTATTTATTTTAAAAGCATTTAAAAAAATTAATTTTTTTTACTTTAAATTAATAATTTTTTTATGTTTTTAAATTATATATATATATATATATATATATATATATATATATATATATATATTCAAATTACAACAACAAGCTTCCTTATAAACAAACTAACTCATTTATTCCTCTTAACGTGTATTGTTTAATAAAGGCTTCAATTCAACTAAGAAAAGCAACCTCCATAATAGGGAGGATTTCATTTCTTTCATGTTTATCCACCCATGATGGTTAAGAATTCAAAAACCGTTGGCACGTTTGACACGTGCAAGCATCCCAAGCAACAGCCTCACTTCTCTTCCATAATAACCGTCCACGTCTCTCAAATCATCACCATCCAAAAACTCTACGAGTCCCAATCCATAATCAGGCGGCTCAAAACCCGAAACATACATTTACGCCATTGTATGAGTTTACAACACACCGACATTTCTCTTTATAATTAAAAAAAAATAGAGATACTTGCCACCTCATACAAAAGAAAATCTCTCTAGTCCCCTTCTGTGAAAAGCAACCTAATAAATTAAAAAAACAAAATCTATAGAGAGAGAAAGAGAGTAAGATATATAAGGAAAGAAGCAAGCAGAGTAAGTTTGGTGTAATGTTTTGGATTATCTCGTTGTGTCTCGCTGGTTTTCTTCTTGTGTTTTAAGGTAAGTTGTATAAAGGGTTGGATTTGTTGTTGTTGTTGTTGTTGTTTGTGTGTTTGGTTCTTGAGAGATGGGGAAAGTCAGGTTTAAGAGTATGAAGGAGGTTTATGAGAATAGTAGTGAGGTTATTGAGTACAAGGTAGAATTGTTGTTCACGGGTTTCTTTTCTTATTTTAAATCCCCCCCTTTTTTTTTCTCTTTGGTTGGGGTGCTAATATTTCATTTTTTTTGAGAAAAGGTCTGAGCTTGTGGGTTGATTCAATTTCGAAAGATCATAATCTAAGTTCTTTTCATTTCATTTCATTTTTTTTCAGTTTGCTAATAAAACTGGTTTTCTTTTATATTGGTTTCTTTGTTTTTAAGGGATTAGAGGTGGTGTTGTTGACTATGTTCTTTTGACCTGTTTTTGGTCTTTTCTTTTGTGTGAAGGAAGCTAAGTTTGTCCATTTTGTTTGCTTAATGTACTGGGTTTCGTTTCTTTATGATAAAGCTCTAATCTTTTTTATTATATAAAACTACAACTGCTGATTAATTCATTTAGCCTGTGCACTGGTAGGAGAAGACATGATATATCATATATGTGATCATTAACCTCAACTTTATTATTGTTTTGGTTGTTCTTGTACCCTCAGTTTTATTTTATTATTGTGACCACTGCCGTAATGCAATGGAAATGTGTGATATAAGCAACTATTGTTTTGTAAGTGTTTACGCTGTTTCTGAGTAATTAAACAGCAGGAATACGAAATAAGCCTTTCATTTTATCACTGTGATCAGAATTAATCTTGCAAACCTGTTCATTTTGAGAACAGAGTTTAGAAAGAGAAAAACGTTTGTGTTTTGTTACGAGCTGTGAGAATTTTATTGGTGAGGTGATTTACAGTGGCATTAATTAGCTGAATTGTTTGTTATTGTTTTATAGATTGCGCCGACATTAAAAGTCGGTTATCCGGTAAAAGGGCCTTCAGATGGAAAGAACCACACTGTTGGGTTGAATATGGTAAGAGTGATCTAACCATAGTTGATTTTGTTTAATGCTTTTGATATGTTGATTATTTCGTTGCTTATTTGATCATCAATGAATCTTGATGCCACGGTAGCAAAGCAACGTGCCGATCAGTCGTTTTATCCAGTAGTTTCCAATAATTACTTAATTTATGACAAGTTTTGTTGGGGAGCTTTGTTTCGAATGAGCCCAATTATATTCAGCACCACCAGGACATATATCACAGTCTGTGATGGACATTAGATTCTTAGTTATGTGTTCCAAAATTAAATAGGAAAATCTGGATTTGATTCATTGCACAATCAAATCCAAATGGAGAAAGTTTCATTTTTCTACATTATTGAACACTAATGCTTTTATGGCTTCATTTACGATACCAAACTAATTTTCTTACCATGTACCATTAGTTATATTGCACTTTATTCTTTTAAGTATCTAAAATAGAATTTTAGTGAATAAATAAAATATCTACTCATTCAGTATTGTTTGCTATAATCTGTCAGTTTTGCCAACAATGGGTTTAACTATCCATGCTACCACTTTATTTTTGAGCACTCAAGTTTGTGAATCTTGGAATTTCATTATTGAGTTATATTGTTTCCTTATTACTGCATTTCCATCTTAGGTGTAATTATTAAAGTTTGCAATTGTAGGGATCCTCTGTCACAGAAAATATGTTCTGTAGCAAACAGTATTCAAGTGATAAATTTCACAATGAAGAAGAATCTGGGACGTGTAACGAGTGCACAAGCTCATGCTCATGTTGTATGGCGGCTTCACTGCTGAGAATGAAGGCCGATGTTGGGTTTTCATATGAAACCTCCAAGGGAAAAGTAGACGCTCAATACTCTCGCAGTGGTGCTGATATGCTATCCCCTGTAGATAGTTCATGCAATAGTAGAAATCTTTCCACCAGCGAGATTACCAACCTTCTAAGTGCATGCTCAAGTCATGATTCATTCTCTGAAAATGAAGAAAGTAAAGACACTTTGAGAACATCTGGTACTTCTGAACACTCTGAGATGCAAGTAGAAGTAAATGATCAGCAGACTGCTCAGAAAAATCCTGGTTTATCCAGAACAATACTATTTCATGATAGTAATATTTTGTTTAAAAATCATCAGAAGCCAAAAGAGTTGGAATGCATTGGTGATGATGCCTCTTGTATTAGTGGTTCAGAGTACACAGACAAGATTGCTGGTGATCATCATTGCTATACAGATAGGAAGAATGTATCGTCTAGTTCAACCTCAATTGACAGTTTTCCTGCAATTGAGAATGCTGCTAATGTTCGACCTACTCTCTGTTCTTTAGCTAAAGGACAATTTGATACAATAGACAATAATCAGCCTAGAACCTTAATTAAGTTTACCAAAGAATCTTCACCAACAATTGCAGTTTTTTCAAATAAATCTCACCAAATAGATATTTCTTCAGCTAGAGATTTGTATATTGGGGCCAACTCATCAAAGGTGAGTGATTGACATTCTCCCTTAAGCAGATAATTACACCTTTTGCAATTTAATTTTCCTAGATACTTGTTATATTCCTCTCTTTCAGGGAAAACCATCTGAGTGCTCCGAAGAGCAAATAGAATCACCACTGATGAGAGCAGCAACCTTTTGGGTTGATGCTCAGATACATGAAGAAGAGAACCACACAGAACCTGTGAAATCTGAGATTGGAAGGAAAGATGGAGAAGCTGCGGTTGCAAAATGTTCAGATCAGAAGGGAGATGAACCCGCTAAATGGCAACCCACTCCAAAGGCTCAGCCCATGGACCATGATGGTGAACTGGACCACATGCAAGATGAGGTATGTATTGTTTTCTTATGTATTTTGGCATATTTTGAGCTTTATATACTGTGCTTATAATGTTTATTAATATGAAACTAGTAAAGCTGGCAAAATAGTAATTTCAGCTTCCGAAAGCTCTGAACAATAATATTTTTTTTGTATGAAATATTTAAAAAATTCTAAACTTAATATATATATATATATATATATATATATATATATATTCTAGGTTCTATTGGAAAATGCCAAAGTGAACATGCATGACCATCAGAATAAGCTCAAGGATTGAAATGGAAGTGCTCTTAATGGAAGAAATAAAATTGATAGGCAATCTATGTTTAGTGCAGATTACTAGAGGGGGAAAGAAGCTAATATTTAATAAATACATTGCGGAAATTGGGTGCTAATAGCATGTCTAAGTTTTAGAAGAAACGTGAGAATAAGGAATGAATACAACACAACAAGTTAGATGCAGAGTACCGAAGAAATTGAGAGAGGTTGTCTAAGATGGACTGCCCATGTGCAGTATAAATGAAAAAACTCAAGGTAAAGATAACCGAGAGAATGTAAATTAGTGTGGCAGGCTTGGATATAATTGTTTATAAAATGACATGGAAAGGAAGTTGCTTGCTTGGCCTCAAACAATTGTGTCACAGGTTTATTGAGTTGAATGGAGAACCCTTGCTTCTTGGTCTACATTGTGATCGACAATATGGAGTCCTGAATTTTTTTTTTTTTTCATTAAAGAGATTTCATTTGATGTGGAAAATGATAACTTTTAATTAGACTTCTCATTTTGATTGCATGATGCAACCATAATGGCCTATGCCTATTTACCGTTCAAACTAGCTTGTGCAGTTGACCTACCTTGATTCACTAAAGTGATGTGTGAATCCAGCAATATGAGTTCTGCTAAAAAAAGTTCTTTTTCCCTTCATTTCTATCTAAGCTTTTGTTCTCCATCCTATAGTTAGAGATCCTTGCGCATTCCTTTCTCTTTCGCTGTTTGAGAGAGAGAACCATATATTCTTGGTAATTTACTACATTAATTTTATTGCCAAATTCTTTCCTGAATTTGGCTAATTGTATATTATTTGAGATGTTTTTTCTAATGTTTGTATCTTGTTAGTTATTGGATAATTATGTAACAGAAACATCACATCAAACTTTTCAAGTCTTATTGTTTATTAGTTTAAGGGTTCTTGCCTTAACAATTTACCATTAGAAACATGAACTTCGCTTCACCATGTTGCATTTAATGAATGTTTCTATTTCTAGAGTCTCCTGATATACACCTTGTTCTAATTTCATTTCCTATACGTCTTTACATTTTCTGCTATCATTTTGCTTAAACTTTAAAATACTTTCAGGATTGACATGGCCTGGTTATTTTCTGATGTCATTGCAAAGCAGGTAAAAGTCTGTGATATCTGTGGGGATGTGGGTCAGGAGGAGAAGCTTGCTACATGTAGCAAGTGCAGTGATGGAGCAGAACACATGTAAGTACATAACTAATCTTCTGAATCCTTATCTTTTCATTTAGTCATTCTGTTGAAAATATGTGCTACTCATGTGGGTGCCATTTAAGCTATTCCCATTGACTTCTGTCAACCAGATATTGCATGCGTGAAAAGCTGGAGAAAGTTCCTGAAGGAAATTGGATGTGTGAAGAGTGCATGCTTGGGGATGAAAATAAAAGACAAAAGAAAAATAACTTTGAAAAAGAAGAGGCAGTTCAATTAGAGAAATCATCCCTGAATGAGATAATAAAGAACTCCAAAAATTCAGTTGCTTTCAGCTGTAAGATTAGTTTGGAATCAAATACTAAAGGGATGGGTGTTGATAAGAACAGAAGAAATGATAGTTCTTCCTGTCACTTCCCTGCTAAGAGACCAGCGGATGATTCAGAAACCTTCACTGCAAAAAGAATGGCCCTTGAAGAAGGTCACAACTCATCTGTGCTATCCAAAGAATCCTATCCTTGCAGCAAAGTGGAAATTTGTCGGGGTTCTTCCCTCAAGAACATTGATACGAGGAAAATGAAACCAGCCTATGAAGGTATTTCTTCTGGAAATAATTCTTATTTTTCTCTGGAATTCTTACAAGTAGCCATAGTTAAGCTTTTACTGTAACTTGAGGAAGAAGTTGTGTTAAGTCTCATTTGATTTCTTCTTTTAATTGTTTGGTTAAGTTTTAACCCTTGGTTACAGGTTCTCTTTCAAAATCAAAATCACCTCTCGATATAAGTTCAAAAGCTGAACTCCAACAGTCAGAGGGTGGTGTCAACAAGCAAAATTTGGGGAGAGTAACTGCTACCTGTGGCAATAAGGAGGGGGTTGGCAAGATTCCATGCAAATCTACATCATTCAAGAAAGCTAGCTCAGACCATGTAAATGCTGCTGACTCCAAGGTTAAAAAGATCTCTTCTAATTTGGCCCATGTAGAAGAAATGAAAAGGCAAAATTTGGCTGTATCAGAAACTACATTCCATAAATCATTGAAGAAATCACCAGTTGCCGATAATCATGCTTCTGCATCAATGAGGGATAAAAAAACCCTGATTGGAGGGGAAGCTAGCGTACTGCCTTTGTCTACGCCCAGACATCATGATATGATGGCTGTCCAAGGTGATGGAAAATCAAGTAGCTCATTAACATCCATCAGGGATGTTGCTCTTAGAAACTTTCCAAATGAAGAACAAGAAAGGCTTCTCAATGATGCATCAAATGACGAAGCATTTGCTGCCAGATCAAATCAAAATAATTTGATCTCCATCCACCCTTCTAATGAACCATCTTATCTGAAAGGATTGACCTGGTTACCTTCTGCAGTGGATGTTCCTTCTTGGGTTTCTGTTGTCCCACAGCTTGAGTGCATATGGCAGTATGTCATTTTTCTCTCTTTACTGTTACATTTTTTATTTTGTTGAAGACATATGTTGTAAATTGGCACTGCTCTTCCTGGAATAGTCTCATCAATGGATTTTGGTCTGTTGTGCAGAGGTGGATTTGGAATTCAGAGAAGTGGAGTGTTTATTAGTTCTTGCGATGGCATTCAAGCACATGCATCAAGTTGTGCTTCACCTAAAGTTCATGAAATAGTGCGTAAATTTCCCCAGAAAATTCTAGCAGAGCAAGCATCCTGCTTGGTTATGTGGCCAACTCAGCCCCCAGAAAGCGAGGCTAAGGAAGAAAACATTGCACTCTACTTTTTTGCCAAGGATTTGGAGAGGTTTAAAGTTTTACTTTATGGAGATTCTAATGCTTCCTTGCATGGTGGCTAACTTTTTTGTACTTCTCATGCAGCTATGAAAGTAACTACAAGATCCTGATGGAATACATGACTAAGAACAACTTGGGTCTAAAAGCAAACATTGATGGACTTGATCTGCTAATATTCTCATCTAAGCTGCTTCCAAAAAGATCCCAGCGTAAGCAATGACTTTTGAAAACTGGCTTAACTTGTCCAGATGAAATGAGGATTTGTTTATTGTACTTCAGTTAAAATTTTAACTTGTTCCAGGTTGGAATCAAATGCTGTTTTTATGGGGTGTATTTAGAGGGAGGAAGACAAATTACTCACAGGAAACTCCAAATCCTCAAAGGACTTGTTTTTCCGAGTTGAATGTGGCACATTCTGGTTTGCAGAACCTGCATTCCTCTGCTCATGCAAGTGGAATTATGTCTCCCTCAAATATTTTTAACAGTATTCAACAAACATCAGACTCTGTTACCTCATTCGAAGTGCCTGCTCTTGCTAGAATGGGCGAGAGCTGCGAAAACAAGGTTTCTTCTCCACTTCAGAAGCTTTTATGTTTTCAAACTTCTGACAAATGGCTGAGTTCTGATGGCACTTCAATGAAGAGTGAACGGTTGTCTAGGAATGTGAAAAACAATGATCCTTCTCAGGTAATGTGGTCTGTCCCTAGTTGCTAGTCTGGTTATGTTTATCTTTCATTTTGTACATGAAATGCATCATGTTAAGTAAATGAGTTGCTGAAGAAAGGAAACACACACAACCTCACCTTAGTTTGCTTACCCAGAAAAGCTAAAGATTGAAAAAGCACTAACAGAGCATAAATTCTGCTTGCTGTTTCCATCTTGGAAGTTTTGCTATTCATGAATCAGACTGCAAGTTTTTCTTTCTTTGGTCTGATGGGTTAGACTGATGTTCTTTTAAATTATTTTAGTACTCAGTCAGCATGTTTTTATTTATACTGTTCCTCAGTTTATTTCCAAAAGATGCTGTTTACAAGGCGTACCTTTTTCAGGGTACCTTTTTTCAGGATAACTTGATGCAGAACTGATTATAACTCAACTTGAATTTCCTTTTTTCTTTTTCTAGAGTTTTCCTAAAAGAATAGATTCTTTATGCCTTTCCTTATGTAATCCTCTCGCGAGACCAAAATAATTTTCAAGTTTCTAAAGGGTTTCCCAGTTACTCTTCATGTTTCTAAAGGGTTTCCCAGTTATTAATCTTATTGAACTTGAGATATGCCTACGTAATGCTTTTTTGAAATATGCACACGAGTTTAAATCTTAATGCTACTATCTTCGCCTAGTTATGACCCCTTTGCTGTAGTTTTACGGAGTTCACCATCTTAATCATACGAAACTGACAAAAGAACATGAATTCTAATATTTGCTGTTTATTGTACAGTGGCAAGGGAAGGAAAAAGAGAAAGGAAAACAAATTGATCCAAATAGAGAGAGTGATATAGAAATGGTAACAGTCGATGAAGAATGCAAGGGCAAAAGGATAAAAAATTTCAATTTGGAACATAGTACTTCTGGTGACTTCCAGGTTTTGGGTGATAGATTGCCATCTGGGGTAATTGATCTCAGTCCTGTTTATATTAAGTCCGTGCAGTGTCAAGCAGGTTCCATGAATGGTGAGAATCCTTTGGAATCTGGAAATCCAAACCTTGAACTTTCCTTGGGATTTGGGAAAAGATCACGCGATCATGGGGCTGTTTCCCTGCTTCCAAATGTCGGGTATAATAGAAGCAAAGACACCAGGGATTCCAATGAAGTAACGAACAACAAAAATAACGAGTGCTCGACGTCTCTCACTCTTTCTCTGGCCTCGGCTACCTCCATCGAAGAGAAAGAAGCGAAGCAGGTTACGGAACCAAAGCTGTTGTTTCCTACCATGGATGCTTCACTGTGTCTTTCACTGTAAATAATGTTTAGGTTTTCATAATGGATCAACAAAATCAGTTCATGCTCCAGCAGTATACTTTTTTGCACATTTAGTGATGCTCTGCATGCAAGTCTCCCGTGCAAATGTAGAAGGAAAGATTAGGGGAATTAGTGTAGGATGTGTCCTTGTGGTTGCGAACGACATCTTTGTACTTGCAGCCAAAATGTCTTCTCTATATAAAAGCGTACTCTTTACAGCTCTTGCCATTAAAGTTTTTATTTTTATTCAGACTAAAGGATTTGACATATGATTTGCACGCCTAGTAGAAATAACTCCTCTTTTTTTTTTTTTTTCAAAAATACCTTTTTACCTGTTGATATTCTACCCAGCAAAATAATTATTATTTAGAGTAAAAAATAAATTAATTTCCTTAAAATATTTATAAAAAAGCTAAGTTATTTTTTTTCTGGTTATTTGATTATTCCAAGATCATAAAATTTTAAAATTTATATTTGAGAGATATTTTACGAGTTTGGAATTACAAGTCTAGAATTATAGAAAAAGTAGCTAGAGTTTAAATTATTAAGATCAAGTTAAAATTCAAAGTTCTTAATCGAAACAGGCATTAAAAAAATTCTAAACAAATATCCAAATTCAACTAATATATACTAAAATTGTGTATGTAGATCAACTTTGTTTTTATAATGAAAAGGCTCATCGTAATAATATCTACTAAACAAATAAACCTATCCAATTTAAGTGTCGCATCACACTATTGACTTTCTCCATTTTGAGACACTCATTGCTCTCTATCATGTACTAAAATTAATAAGACAAGTGATGGAGTTTGGGCCAGAAGAAAAGAAGGGCAGGCCCGATTGTGAGTTGGACCTAACAAGATCCACAGTTGTGTAAGTAATTGATTACCTTAAGCACGTGAGGTAATGGAGCAAAGCAATTTTAGTCATACACCCTTAAAACCTAAGGAAGAAATGAAGAAGATGGGTGCTTAACAGGTGGTTGCTCGTGACATTTTTACAAGTTTGGGATTAAGAGTCTGAAATTGTAAGGACAGTCTAGAGTTAAGTCTAAAATTTAGATATGAAGCCATTAGATTTTTCATCTATACGAAACTTAGCACTCAACATTCAAACTTAGTCATTTTAGTTAAGACAGGCACAAAAAAACCCTAAACACATATACCATAATTTATCTGATAAAAAAATTATATATCCATACTTTATTATTTAGATTTTGATATCTTAAAATAGTTAGTAGATAATCATTATTTATTATTCAACATAAAATAAAGTAAAAATAATATATAATCAAGATACATATACATATACTATATTAAATGATGAAATTACAAATAGTATACAAGTGTATAATATTAATGTTGGAGTATGTAACTATGTATATATTATATTAAATTTAAAAAATATAAATGTAGAACATTTATATTTATATATACGTAGTACTAACATATGAATTTTGGGTCAGGTTAAAATTGAGTTTCAGATTAAATTTACCAATATTCAAACTTAATTCATTGCTCATAAAATAAAATAAAATAACTATAAAAACAATTACATATTTAGATAAATTTAGATTAACATCCACTAACTTCGGATTAGCATCCATTAACTTTAGGTTAAATGGTCATCCCAAACATGATGAATGACTTAAAAATATGATGAACAATAACCATAAACATCTCTCTTTCAAACAAAATCCACCTGCGGAATTAAAGAATTAGCATTCCATTTTCTTCTGCCACCTCAAGGCGTACCTGTGAGAAGCAAATCATCACGCCACACTTCAATTTAAAGTTTTCCTATCACCTTTTTATCAACCAGAAACAGCAACAATAACATTTCACTTCATTCAGAGAAGAAGAGGAAGAAGAGGAGGAGGAGGAGGAATATTACTCTTATCACACTGGCATTAAAACCTCAAACCGAGCATGTAACATTGACATTATTCCCGCCAATATTTGTGCGCGCCGATGCGCACGTGTAAGCCAGCAGAAAGAGCATAGGCGGTAGAATCCCACTCAGTCCATTTAAAGACATCTGTTATATTCATAACTTTTACAACTGAAGTAATACAGTAAAGTAACATAACTAGACAGCACGCTCAACTAAGACGTTCCTAAGGCAGCCATGGCTTTTTTAGATCAGATGACCGGGAAGGAATTAATTAAAACTAGTGAAGAAAAAATATCTGAACTACACTAAAGAGGAGCTCATTCCTGCTTTGGATTCAATCACGGTGTTAAGATTAGTGTCGACTTCAATATACTATGGAAGGAGTGCCATGTCAATGGTCCAAAGCGCGGTAGTGTTGAGCGGGAAGCATGCTCACCGTGGATTTTGGTCAGCCCAAAGTTGGTACATCTGCATATTATGAATGTTGGATTGATTGGGGTTGCCAAAAATTCCAGGATTCCGATTAGCAGGACTGCCACCATTCTCATCAGAAGAATCGCTTGAGCCGCCTTGAGAAGGGGGGCTTGCTGTGGTTAATGGTGCGCTAAAATTCAACATCTGGGGTGGGGGTGTTGAGGAAGGTCCAGATTTTGAAGCACTTGAATTCGATTTCTTTCCATCTGCAATGAAGCTGCCCACGATTACCTAGCAAGAAACAAGGAGTACATGTGAATTATAGATCAAACAAACGATATTTCTGTCAAGGTTTTGCATATCAAAGATCCCCTGATGCTCCAATACCATAATAGTATTATAGCCACAAATAAAAGACAAGTGACGGCAGCATGAATAAAGACAGCTGTTAGCAGAGCATGAATACCTGTACAGGAGAAGCTGCTGTTAGCATCCCAGCAACTCCCCCACCCAAAACTCGACCATCTGACCCTGCCAGTGATACACTCAAACCACCACTTCTGCTCCGACTGCCATTACTTTCAGAGAGCAAGAAGGAACCTGATAGAGAAATGATTTCGAATCGGCCCTGAAAAGAAAATGGTGTAAAGGAACAGAGAAGCCAGCTTTACCACATGAGGGAAACATTAAATCCTGAAAAATAAGTAGAGGGGATGGACCTGCTGGTTAAAAGTTTAACACCCACCACCACCACCACCACATTCAGACAAAAATAAATCTTGAAAGAGGATGATTTTACTGAAGATAACAGGAAAAAGACCAATAGTGAGGAAGGTACTAAGCAGTCAATTAAATCTAAGACCTAAGTACTCTAAACCTGTTGACTTGGTAATAGCTTTAATTTTGACACGGCGTATAGCGTGGATAAAAGCTAGGGTTCTCAGACCCTAAGGTTACAGACTTGAACTGCAAAGAAATTTTGGGAAAACTCTCTAGTGTTTTTATTGAAAGTCTTAATAATAGTCTTTTTTCTCAAAATAAACTAGACATCTGTATTTATATTAGTTCTAAAATCTTTTATAGGAAATAACTTCTAATTAAAACTTAATTAATAGAATCCATCTAGTATTAAAATTTCTAAATAATAAAATACTAATTAAATTAAAGTCCTAAGCTAACTAGAAAAAAGAATTCAAATACAACAAGGTAAATAAAAACAATATGGCACAGTAACTTTTAAGCATTATCTGAAGGTCTTCCTGATCTCCGATCATCATGAAATTTAAACCCAGTAGAAACCATGGCCTTTAGAGTCTTCTGTCAAAATTTCAACTTGGTCCAACAGTTGAATTAAAATTTATGTTTGATTTACCGAACTGCATCTTAAACACTTCTTAAAATCCTCAAAACCTACAAATCTTAATCATTAATGAAATAATGCAATAAACATTATTGTGCCAAGAATATGGAAGAAATTCCCCCCGGTCAATCCCATCTACTTCCAAAAAAATCACCATCATCTACTTCCAAAAAAATCACCATCAAGTTATCTATAACGAATTGAACTTTTCCACTCCAAATGAACAAATATTTCAAATATAGTAGGGTAGCCAACATATTCATGAAGTAGCATGTCCTTGACCAATGAACTTCAAAATTTAATTATAAAGTGTGAATGCGAAAAGAAACTTCATAGTTAATATTATATTTTTTGTTCCTATGAAGTCCACTTGTAGTTCCTTCACACATTCTTTTTCTTCAAGTTTGACCTCATCATCATTTATGACTTCTAATACTTCAACCTTTGGATATAAAAAAACTTCCAAGATAATCTTTGAAACTACTTTTAGGAGAATTTTCAGAACTTCTCGTGTCCTTCATGTCCTTTTTTGCAATATCTTCATCCAGGATTGAAAGATTATCGTTTACTATTGGCTTCTCCAACTTAAGGTCAAAAGACAAACTGTTTGTCAGCACCTTCTTTGATCACATTATCTTATCTTCAACAAGATTAGATAACTTTTAAATTTTGCTTTCATCAAACTCCTCCACATTTTTCTCTTTGCCTTTTGAGATGGTTGAATACAAGACAAATAATAATGATCTATTTGTTTATCTACCCAAAATAAAATCTCTTCATAATTATCTTATATAAGCTCCAAAATTAATGATTGTCTCAAATCTTGCCACGAGAAAATTAAAGGCATACCAATACGAGTTTTAAAGTGTAGAAATTCAAACCACTATTTTCTAGCATTATAATAAAGTTTGTGTACAATATGTCCTACTTTTTGATGAAAATAAGCCTTGTTGAAATAAAAGTAAGCTTCCAACTTTACCACCACTTAATAAATCTTTTCTTCAAAAATCTCCCATCATAGAATAGAATCTCATCAAATTCAAGAATAGATCTAGGGTTTGGCTTGCCTCGAGATAAATCTTCAGGCAAGTTCCTCTTCTCTTCACAATCCTTGTTTGCGTTACCCATTAACAGAGCTAGATCTTCTATGATTTGCTCCAAACGATCAAACATTTGTTCCCGAGAGTATGGAAGTATTTTCCTCATTGTCAAATTTCTACCTAAATTCCATGAAGAATGCAATTAAGTGGTTTAAATTCAATAGATATTGAAAGAAGCTCATCAATATTTTGTATATCAATTAGCAACTAAGCAAAGTTCATCTAACCTAAGAAATGCCATACCACATACACAACCACCAATACCAGGGATGTAACTAATGATTTGGATCAACATCATCTTTCTGCTTCTTGATTTCAAATGACAGCAAGCAGAATTCTAACTATCAGCTTAACAGCATCTAAAGGTGCAAATAAGTACATATACATGTTGTAACTGCCTCAGCTTCCCTAGGGCTAAATTTTGATTTATTTTGAGGTTGACTTTATCAGCTGAGAGCCACACCCTCCAAGCATTCCAAGAGGAGAATGATACATCACCATCAAGTAAATGATATGCAATTCAATGTAGCATAAAAAGTGCACATTTAGTGCACTTCTAGAAAGTGCAGCATTAGCCTAATGCAAATTTTTGGTATATATCCCTATCACAATCAACAGTAAGCTTAATACCAGTAGCATTTTGTGAGAAAATCTCAATTCAAGAGTCAAGTTACAGATTTTCCTAGTTCTCATTCTACTCCTTTATGCTAGTAAATGAGAAAATACTTTGTTCAACCAATATGTGGTAGGAATGGGACATATGTTCTCGAATCTACAGAAGCAATGTCAATCTTTGAAAATTTCTCGGGGAAGCTCAAGTTCAATAATATGGTCATCATCCACTACTGCTCTTGGCAAAAATGAACCTCAGGAGGGTGACCTGGGAAAGGCAATAACCTTGACATATTTCACAAAATGACGCATGCCAAGATATGAAGCAAAACATTTACACAAGTCCAATGCATAAATTTTTTTGTGCGGAAAGAATTTGTGTTTCCCATAAAACAAGCAGCCCACCATTCATAGCCCAAGTGCAACAATTTCATTCTTGGAAGATTTCTTGGGGAAGCTCAATTTCAATAATATGCCATCCACTGCTGCTCTTGGCAAAAGTGGACCCAGAAAAAGTGACCTAGAAATGGCCATAACGTTGACATATTTCACAAAATGACCATGCCAAGATATGAAGCAGAACATTGACACAAGTTCAATACACACTCTGTTTTGCAAGAGAGTTTTTTTTTATATTTCCAATAAATCAAGAACGCTACTATGTATACTCCAAGTTCAACTTCACTAAGACCATACTTATCAAATATTTTGCAAATAAATTAGCAAATGAGGAGCCCCGGAAAACTTCAACCAATAGACTGACCAGACCTTGGTTTCCAGCTTCACAGCATGCTATATATTTAGGAAAAACACCCCCAATAGCCACACAAAATGCATCTTATTTGCTCTTACCAAGCTAAAATGCAGGTCCAGAATGAATGATGTGTGTTGGTGTGCAAGGCTGACAAGGGCATCTAAAATATAAATTCACAGAACATCACACATCTGGTTCTAATAAGGAATGAAGATGTTATGGGCGTTTGAGATTAAATTATAGCAATGGCAAAGGGTACTTGAAGGCCATTATACCTGAATTATCTATACTGCAAGAAACAAAAGCTTCCCAAGATTAATGGTGATTTATAGACATTACAAGTACCTCATATGTCACGGAGCCACCAGACATTGCTGGTTGGCGAAGTGTAACATTGCAGATGGCACCATTTGCAGAGAGAATACAAACTGTCCGTGGCCCTTGCTGTGAAAAAGCCATAATCTTTGATGCTATGTCCTGTAAAATGAAGTGTATATTGTTAGAAGACTTCACATGCTTTCATAGTTCCTATTTAAAGAGAGATAACAGAACTTCATAGCCACCTCTCCACCACCATATCCTCACCATTAATTTCAGAAAATAGAAAGGTAGAGAAAACAGCTATTCATTGAGATCTATGAAGCATATCTACATTTGGGAAAAAAAGATAATGTGGTGCTAATTTAAACAATATTTCGTTAAGCATCAGGAATTTTGAATGCAAATCATCAAATTGCACTAAGATGCACTTATTTTCAGAAAATGACTCAGAAGGACAGTGCTGATTTGAGGAATGGAAATAATGAAATTTGAGCGACTCCCATGTGAAATAAATCAATGTCGGTGCTTTATCTGGCTTGCAAGTAATTTGGAGTATGCTGTCAGAAGCTCTCCCTTCAACAGAAGCAATTAAGTGCAAATACTTTGAGTGTGATGTGATGCTTTTAGAGTAAGAGCAATAAAACAACCTTATCTTCTGATTAATAATTTCAAACAAACTTGAAATTAAGCATAAAAGTCTTGAACCCTCCCCCAACTAAAATGTTTTGTTCATGACCCATAAAATAAAATACTTTATCTTCCCCTTTTTTCAAAAAAAAGAAAAGGAGTAATGCAGAGCACAAGTTTTTTAAAAAAGGCATTTGGGTAGAAAAAGCAATGCTTTTTTGGATGCTTTTCCATGGTTTAGAAATCTTCATATCAAAAACCATCCAAAGGCATCAATTTGATGTTTTTTCCATAAAAATGTGTTTTGAAAAGCACTTTCAAAGGCAGTTCAAATGTGTTACCAAACATAGCCTAATTATTTCCCCCAGTATGTAATAATGAACATCATGTCTTGACAGGTTTGTAAGTGACAAAGGGAGACTAACACAAGCACATGGAACAGACACTGCAAACACACTGACTATTTCAGTTTCTTCATCTACGTCTAATTATCTATGAATAAATCTCTATCATACAGGTCTCAAAAAATAATACCTTTTTTGCAAATTTATGTTAAAAACTCAAGCTCTGCTTCCATTGCATGTCAAAAATAACATTCACAAACATGTTTAAATTGTTGCATTATCAAAGGTTCATCCTTTTCATCCAAATTATTGGGTTCATATTCCCACCGAAATCTTCTGAAGAAAAAAAATTTCTTTCTTTGATAGAGCAAGAGAGAAGAAATCCTTGCAAAACATCATTTCAGAGAATAAATGCTTTTGACTTTTGTAAATCCAGTAAAAACTCCAGATCTGAAGCATGGCATCACTGCTCCAATATTTTTTCCTTTTCTGCCTCCATCCCATTCTATATAAACCTTCACACATTAAAAGACAGAAACTTTGTTTTGCACGACATATATTTTAATGGTAAAGCAAATAATTCCCCTCCTCCAGTAAATTACAAGAGACTTGACCAGTAGAAGACTCTTTGGCACAATTAAATCTGAGTTCCAAACTGCTTGGAGCAGGCTGCATGTTCTACCTCCTTGATCATTTGTTATGGGCTACGTGGTTTGCAAGTTATCACTAGACAGCTTGTCACTTAAGCCAAATAAATGTTTGGTTTCTCTCTGCTCCCCATCTCTTCCAATACTTCAGTTTGAATTTGAACACTAAACATTGGATATAACAAAACAAGCTTAATGACATTAACTTTTCATCGATAATTGTCAGCTCCACATTACAATGGTTGTAGTCATTTCTTACTCTGTCCTTTCTGGTATATATACAATCTATGCTAAAAACTGCATCTAATTTGCGCTCATGTTACGAGCATGCTACTTCTTCCTCATCCAACACATTGCCACAAAGCATGGCCAGTTTAATAGCAATTGCACAAAACTTATGATCATCACTATTTATCAAACATTAAGCTTTGCCAACAATCTCTCAAAATCATTACAAAAAAGCATTGAAAGTTACCACATAATTTGATCATACACACAGATATTCAAAATTGTTGAATTTGCAACTTGCTGAAATGCAGCACAACCACGTATGTTACATGCAAGTACCAACCCAAGAGTCTAGGCTACCTCTAATTTTTTTTGGCAACATGAACTTGTTTCATTACAAAAATGCAACCTTGGATTTATTATTGAAATGGACATACCTTGAAAAACAGGGTAAAGTTCAAAGGCTTAGGCATCCAAGTAATAAATAATTAAGAAAATGTATCACCTTCAAAATGAGCTAAAATCAAATATTGAAAAATAAGTCTCTCATCACACTATAAACATATACGAATAACCAACAACCATCCCAAGGAAAGACCTCTCACTTTCCCGAGAACTTCAACTATTCGGGTCTTTTGGGTATTGCCTTTGTGCATCTAAAAGATTGATGAAAGAAACACTGCTGAAATCAAAATGAAAACTTCATTTGCAAAAAATTAAATATTAATATTCTATTATCTCCGAGATATCATCTAACTAATCAACAAAAATACTCAATAGACTATATTATTAGCACTTCCAGCATTTTTAATCTAACAAACAAAATAAAAATGCATTACATACAAAGCACAAACTTCAAAAACTGCACAAATACATACCTCTCCAGCTTTCACCGTGATCACATGTGGTGTAAATCCTACGCCTCCAACCCCGCCTGTCCAGAAAAAAATACGTTTATCAAAACACAAGAATACATTTCAAGAAGCAATTTAACAAATTTGCAAACAATTACCCAAGGCATCAAGCTGCTTCTTCCCAGAACCTGGCGGCCTTCCTCTGTTCTTTTTAGAAGGATGTTCAGATGCCGAATCATGCGTGCCACCGCCGCCACCCGAATCCGCATGCCCAGCCGAAATTCCTGAAGGGATGGGGGTGGGTGACAAACCCAAGGCAATGTTACCGTCGGGTGTGTACTTCCTGGGCCTCCCCCGTTTCTTCTTGGCGGGCTCTATACTAAACCTCATCCCTGAAGAAGAAGTGGGAGACGATCCATCAAAAGCACCTTCAGGCTTGGATTGCAGCCGATTTCCTGGCATCGGATTGAAGGGGAAACCACCGCCAAGAGCAGCATTTTGAGGAGAGATATTGGGGTTGTTGATCAGGTGAGAAGTGGATGATGGGTAGGAGGAGGTGGGGACCAGAATCATGCTTGGCTGTGATTGTAACTGCGGTGGCGGTGCATGCGGTGACTGTAGCTGCTGTGGTTGTGGTGGTGGCTGTGGCGGTTCTCTCGAGTCCATCTGTCTTCGTTTCCTTCAAAAAAAAGAAAAAAAAATATATCTTTCTCTGAGGGGAGTGGGAAAATGTGAAGAGAAAATTGGGAAAAGAGAGAGAGAGAGAAAGAGAGGTGTGGTGTAGTTAGAGAATGGAACCTAACACTTCGTTCACATTTAGGGGAAGCTCGAAGTGTACAGATGGAAACGAAAAACTTAAGCGAGGCTGAAAAGTAGGGTTTTGGATTTTAGGGCTTTAAAAAGTGTTCTCTCTCTCTCCCCACTTTATGCCCCCGATGTTTTCAATCCAATCCATCTCTTCCTTTTCGTTTTCAAATTTTTAATTTGGAAATAAAATAAGTACATACCAAGGATAGTGAGGGCTTAAATTAATGCCCAAATACTTGTACAAGTGGCTTTTCAAAACGTTTTAAAGGTTTGATTTTTATTCTATTTTATTCTCGGTGTATTTGTATAGTTTTGATATGTCTATGTCAATTTAATTCTTAGAATACACTAATTTTGATTTGAATGACTTGTTTAAAATTTGATTGTGAAATTTAATCTTAATATATAAAAATTAACCTAAATATGCACTTATATTACTAGATAGAAGTAAAAGACATTTATGATAATTGGTAACATCAAACCATGACCATTATTACTTGGATATATATGATGTAGGTGTATGATTATGAATATCCAACTTTTACCTCCAACTAGGTTACAAATTGCATAATTTCATGTTTTTATTTTTCTAACATACCAAGAAAAATGGATTATTGATAATATTTATGCATGATATTCATGACACCCTATATAACTAAAATTCCTAAAACAAAACCAAAAAGAAAACTGATCTAAAAGATCATTTAAATAGGGTTTCAGAACGTAAAATTTAACTAGAATAATATGACAATTGACGGGGTATAGATTTTTATTATATAAAAAAATCACATTCACAATGTTCGAACTCAACCTAAATGATGTGGTAGTCACCTTACATCATGCATGGTCACCTATTTATGGCTATCAATCATGCAACATCTTTTAGGCAAAGGCCTAATTAGTCAAAATTTCTTCTTTTCATTTCTATATTATTTTCTTGTATATTCTTTCTCATACATCTTCTGTTTCTCTTTTTTTTCTCTCTCTTTTCTTTTTCTCTACATGGATTGTCCATTACACACACAAATGAATATTTTTTTAGTCCCTAAAGAGTTAGAATATAACATCGTTCACCGTCTATACACACAATAATTTTTTAATTCCCTGACATATTCTCTATAAGTATACACTTTTATATAAAGTTGACACCACCTTTTATAGCCAATAATCAACAATACAAGCATGCATCACATTCCACAAAATTTAGGAACCTCATGAACCTCTTTTCTTAATCAATTATTATTTACAATTAACATGACACTAACATTCACCAACCACTTCGTTGATAATGTGCCAAATATTATATTAATTAATGGACACCAATGTTTTTACTAATCAATTTTTATGCAACTCTTGAGATGAGCTGATGTGATAAAGGTTTATAAATATTAGTCCAATTCTTTTTTCTTTTCAAATTGATCTTTCATTGTTGTGTTTATCGGAATTCGAGATGGATGATTTATTTTGATCTAATTTTATAAAGTTGTCTCAATCTAAATAAAAAACATTGCATTATTAGTTTGGTACTCA
The DNA here is from genome assembly GCA_033617975.1 of Populus alba x Populus glandulosa. NCBI lineage: Eukaryota > Viridiplantae > Streptophyta > Magnoliopsida > Malpighiales > Salicaceae > Populus > Populus alba x Populus glandulosa. The sequence continues at coordinate 13,497,470 of CM066145.1, read as the reverse complement.
ATATCATGAAAAAATAATATTATTTTTTTATTTGAGAAAAAAATAAAAATAAAAAGAACAAAATTGAAACGGAAAAAAAATGGGAAGTCTTTTAAAAGAACTGTGTTGATGCCTTTGTGCCTTGGGATTTTATCAAATTTTCTTTCTGGTCCTTTTAGTTTTGAAATTCAAAGATTTAATTTAAAATTTTACTTTGATTATTTAAGTTATTAAATCTAATGGAGTTCATGACTCACAAGATAATACAAGAGAAATTCTGGAAATGTTTTCTTTCAATTCACTAAGAGAGTTACAATATATATATACATCAAGAAGTATCCAATCCCTTAATTCTAGAAAAACATAATCATATCCTTTAATACTAGGCCTAGACAATAATTGAGAACTTTAGATAGAATCAAGGGATATACAACTATAACAGAAATTAAACAAAGAAAGAAGAATATAGTGACAGCTATGAAAGAAATAGAATATACTGACAGCTATAAAGGAAAGACTAACAGCTATTAAAGAGATGAAATAAAAGAGAATATATTGACAATGCTAACATCCCCCCTCAAATTGATGCTGGAGGATTAATAAGCATCAATTTGCCAACCAAAAACTGATGTCGTGGTCGAGTCATGGATTTGGTGAACACGTCAGCAATCTGGAGATCAGTGGAGATATGTGGAAGAGAAATAACATGAGCTTCGACGGCTTCGCGGATAGAGTGACAATCCACTTCAATATGTTTGGTGCGCTCATGGAAGACAGGATTCGTAGCAATCTGAATAGCACTCGTGTTGTCTGCATGGAGGAGAGTAGGAGTAGTCTGCGGAAATCCCATCTCGGCAAGCAGGCCACGAAGCCAAACAATCTTTGAGCAGGCAGCGGACATGGCGCGATATTCAGATTCGGTCGAGGATTTGGAGACTCGAACTTGTTTCTTACTTTTCCAAGAAATCAAGGAATCACCAAGAAACATACACCAACCTGTAACAGAGCGTCTGGTATCAGGACAACCAGCCTAATCTGCATCACTGTATGCAACAAGACTAATAGGAGATCCAGCTGGGTAGAATAGACCACGGTTAGAAGAACCAAGTAGATATCGAATGATGCGACGGACTGCTGCTAAGTGTAGATGACGAGGAGATTGCATAAATTGACTGACTTGCTGAACGGCAAAGGAGATATCAGGTCGAGTAATAGTAAGATAATTCAAGCTGCCAACAAGTTGTCGATACAAAGATGGATTAGGAAGAAGATCCCCAACATCACTTTGAAACTTAACATTCACCTCTAAAGGAGTATCTACGGGAGAAGAAGCTTGAAGACCGGCCAAAGCAATCAAATCATGAGTGTATTTCTGTTGGTGCACATAAATACCAGAAGAGGAAGAATGAACCTCCAAACCCAAGAAGTAAGTGAGAGAACCAAGGTCCTTCATATGAAAGGAATCCCGAAGGTGTTGCTGAAGTCTGCTAATCAATGTCGAATCAGTGCCTGTAATGACAATGTCATCAACATAAACAAGTAGAAAAACATACCCAGTAGATGTTGTGCAAAGAAATAATGAAGAATCATATTTGCTTTGCACAAAAAAGAAGCGAAGCAAGGTAGTGCGAAACTTGTCAAACCATGCCCGGGGAGCTTGTTTCAAACCATACAAGGACCGCTTCAATTTACAAACAATTGATTTAGAAGATGAAACCAAACCCGATGGAGGTGCCATATAAATATCCTCTTTGAGATCACCATGAAGAAACACATTTTTGACGTCCATTTGATGAAGTGGCCAACCCTGTGAAGCAGCAATGGCAATAATAGTGCGCACAGTAGTCATTTTGGCTACAGGGGCAAAAGTCTCTTCATAATCCACCCCATATTCTTGTCGATTCCCCAGAGCAACCAACCGAGCTTTATAGCGGTCTAGAGTGCTATCAGAGCGAAGTTTTATGGAATATACCCATTTACACCCAATGGGTTTAACGGATAGAGGACATGAAACAAGATCCCACGTATGATTATCCTGAAGCGCACAAAGTTCTTCCTGCATAGCGGTTTGCCAACACTCATGCTGGACAGCCTGTGAGTAACATGATAGAACAATAATATTGGATAGAGTAGCAGAGAAACCAAACCTATCAGGAGGATAAGAAACCCTCGGAGAACGACGAAGTGCAGGCTGCAGAGGGGAAGGTACCGAAGCAGTCTCAGTAGCAGGATCAGATGGTGGGTTAGTCTCCGGAAGAGCCAAAATTGGGCGCCGTCTTTCATACACAATTCCAGGTTTAAACCGCTCAAATGACGACACGTCCTCAAAATGAGGAAGAATAGGAGCATGCAATGAAGATGCAGTAGGGAAAAAATATTGATTTTCAAAGAAGACCACATTTCGAGAGACACGAAATTTGCTACAACTTAGATCATAACAAACAAAACCTTTGTGAGAAATACTATAACCTAGAAAAGCACATTTAGCAGACTGAGCAGAAAGTTTGTGGCGTTCATTAGAAGGCAAATGAACAAAACAGACACAACCAAAAGTATGCAAATCAGAGTAGCTAGGAGCCTCATGATATAGACGATAATAAGGGGAGTTGAATTTTAACACCTGGGAGGGCAAACGGTTGATTAAATAAACAGCAGTAGACAATGCTTCAACCCAGAATTTAGAGGGAACATACGAGTCAAGCAATAAGGTTCTAGTGACATCCAACAAATGTCGATTCTTACGCTCAGCAACCCCATTTTGTTGAGGTGTATATGGACAAGAACGATGTGAAAGAATGCCCTTTTGTAGTAACAAATCATGAAAGTCACGTGACATATATTCCCCACCCGAATCAGATCTTAATACCTTAATACCAGTAGAAAATTGGGTTTCAACATAGGCAAGAAATGTCTTAAAGACGGAAAGAACCTCAGATTTGGAACGTAGGAAGTATACCCAAGTAGACCTACTATAATCATCAATAAAAGTTACAAAGTACTTGGAATGAGCATGAGAAAGTATCGGTGAAGGTCCCCAAACATCACTATGAATGATATCAAAACATTTTGTGGCACGACTACCATGAGAAGGAAAAGAAAGAGTTTTACTCTTACCTAACTTACATGTTGAACAATCAATCAAAGCATCGAAAGAAGAAAATTTATCTTGATTTCCCAACAAACCAGAATTCAACAATCGCGATAAAACAACAGAATTTGGATGGCCTAAATGTTTATGCCAGACTTCACTTTTATTTAGAACATTCGAGCATGCAAAAGAAAGACAACTAGGAATGGAAAAATGCAGCGGAAATAAGCGTCCAACTTTAGGCCCCTTCGCGATTACTTTCCCCGACACCTGATCCTGCACAAGACAACCATTACGAGAAAAATGCACATCACAGTTATCATCCACCAGTTGACCAATTGAAATAAGGCTAGTAGACAGTTCTGGTGATACAAAAATATTCGTGAAGGTGGGATCAATATCTCCAATTTTAATGATGGGTATATGACCACCATTAGCAACCTGAATTTGTGATGAACCATGATACTCTCGCACATTCTTAAGCATACTTGATGAGTTGGTCATATGATTTGAAGCAGCGGAATCAGCAAGCCAAAGTTGTGAATTGGAAGTATTACCTTGTAGCCCTAGGGCCGAGAGGGCTGTAATGATCATTTGCTGCACCATTTCTGGAGTAAGAGAACTGGTAGCGACTGTCACAGATGAGTTTTCAGATACCACCGCTGGAAAGGCTTGTATTTTCCGGTTTTGAGGACGAGTGGGACACTCCTTGATAATGTGCCCTTGCTGTTTACAATAATTGCAGAACTTCTTTCTACAATTGTTAGCTATGTGGCCATATTCCTTGCAACTATAACACTGAACATTGCCCATATTCCGGCCTCTACCTCTTCCTTGGGCAGCAAAGGCAACTGCAGCTGGGCTGTCCTGCTTTAGAGTACTTTGTGTAAGGATTCGCTGTTCTTCCCGCAGTAATTCCCCAAAACAAACATCCAAGGAAGGCAAGGGAGCTCGGCTCATCAAATTTGAGCGAGTAATCTCATATTCAGATCTCAATTTCATGAGAAATTGATCACGCTTGCTTTGCTCATGCACCTTCTGAATAACCGAGAGAGATTCTACTGGAATCTAGGCATAAATGATATCAGTATATTCTGCCCATAGATTCTGAAAGCCAGAATAATACTCCTGAATAGAAAGATTGCTTTGAAAATAATTAGAGATGTCGTTTTCTAATTGAAAACGTCTAGCATTGTTATCTTGATAGTAAACCTTTTTCAGATATTCCCACATGGTTCTTGCTGTTTTGTATGGCCTCAGATTCAGAATAATGAGGGGGTCGACTGACCCTAGTATCCAGGACATTACCCGAGCGTCCTTGACCTTCCATAAAGACAGTTCTTTAGCATCAGTAGGGGCTGGATCACTCCCATCCACATGACCCCACAATTCTTTTCCTGTGACAAAGACTTGAAACTGAAATTTCCAAGCTGAATAATTCTTCCCAGTAAATCGGACACCAAACAGATCAGAATTGTTTGACATCTTTGTAGTGATACACACAAAAAAAATCACAGAACCAGGAGAATACAGACCTCAGCTGACAGCCAAGAACCAAACCAAAAGAACCAAGAAACTGAGAGTCCTCTGTATCTAGGACTGATTGCAAAGAGCCAGGAGACCGAGAGTCCTATGTATCTAGGACTGATCCAGAATAATCCAGAAACCAAAAACAACAAGAAAGAACCTGATTTTGGGATACAAATTCAAAGGTATAGCTCTGATACCATGACAAGATAATACAAGAGAAATTCTGGAAATGTTTTCTTTCAATTCACTAAGAGAGTTACAATATATATATACATCAAGAAGTATCCAATCCCTTAATTCTAGGAAAACATAATCATATCCTTTAATACTAGGCCTAGACAATAATTGAGAACTTTAGAGAGAATCAAGGGATATACAGCTATAACAGAAATTAAACAAAGAAAGAAGAATATAGTGACAACTATGAAAGAAATAGAATATACTAACAGCTATAAAGGAAAGACTGACAGCTATTAAAGAGGTGAAATAAAAGAGAATATATTGACAATGCTAACAATGACTAGAATCACACATTTAGTAGGTTAACTTCGGTTAATTAAGAATTGAGTTTCATAATTTATTTTGTTTTGCTTTCTATTGGGTTATCGTAATCTCAAATAAACAAATCAATATTAAATTAATACATAATTTTATGAGCATTTATTTTTTATCATATGATTAAATAAAAATAGTTTTTTAAAAAATTATTGAACTAAAAGGAGTCCATGATTCGAGTCATCGTTTTGATGCATTAACTTGAATTAATTGATAATTAAGCTTTCTAATTTGTTTTGATTTTTTTTATATAAAATTATCACAATCTCAAGTAAACTTCCTGACTTTGAGTTGGTGCTTGATTTTACAAGTGATTATTTTTATTATTATATAATTAAATAAAAAATAATTTAAAAAAATTATATCCTTAAACTTCTTTCTAAAAATCTTCCTCGTGCCCCTCTACTAACTTAACGAACATTCAGTTTGGTATTGTCTAATTTCTTAATTCTATCTCTAGAAACGAACCATAGATTATTATACTTGTCTGCCAATACTCCTGCAAAACTATGTTCTAAATAATTAAAAAAATATTTGTGGTCCAACTACTACTTTCTTAAATACATAATCCATTCCTCTTTCCATAGTTCAAATACTTCCGCATCACTTTTGTCTCATTCGTTTATTGGTTGGAATGGAATGGAACTTTTCTAACTAAATGCATGGCTATCACCACAACTTCAATAATAATTATTATTCTTGTCCTTGGAAACCGTACTTCTTCTTCTATATTCATAATCTCTTGCATCTATAAAATCTCTACCTAGATGATGATTCTGTGCAATCTTCAGTTTTTAACTTTTTAAGGCCTTCGAAAAATTCTATCAGATGAGCATTGTTTTTCAAGCTCCCCCCCACGTCAATGATTCTCTCCCTTCTTCAAACACTTTCTCTATTATCTTTAGATGGATCATTTTGCAAACTTGTATTTTACCCGTAGATATTTAGCGTCCGTTCTGTAGTAGTCCCATAGGGATGAACGGGATCGTCTAGAGTCCGTCTGTTTAAAAATGTAATTATGGTAAATGTTTTAAAATAATATTTTTTTATTTTTAAAAAATTATTTTTAATATTAATATATTAAAATAATTTAAAAATACTAATTTTTTTTTAATTTAAAGCTAAAAAAATAATAATAATTTAAATTTCTTTAAAAATACTGCAAAAACAAAGCTTAACGCCAAAGTTCTGTTCTTGTAATTTCCTGGGGGCTGTAGGCTAGGCAAATCCATCTTTCAAAACCACTAGATTCTCAAGAGCAAAAGGAGCTTATCCTTACGATGGCATTGGCATTGGCAGACAATCGTGCCACCGTATCTGAACGATGTAGCTCGTTTCACGGAGGCACCGCAGGTAAGGAAATTTAGATCTCTTTTGGACTGGATACTCTCAACGAGGATAGGTGGAAGCTATAAACCATGTGTTCTTGCACTAGCTTTGATGGAAGAACTCGGAACAAAATAACCAATACCACTCGATAGAGAGCTTGAAATTACCACAATCTGGGGTCGCTAATGATTACATCAAATTACAAACAGAAACTTTGGCAATAGTGCAACAAACAGTTGAGCGAGATTGGAAAAACTGTCTTTCAGTTCTACGAAAAGGACGAGCCTTCACAGTACAACCACTAAGCACTCCAAATAATAATATATTGACAACAAAAAAATGAATCAAGAGGCCGAGAAACCCAGCAGCAGCATTTCGGAAGGAAAGGGAGGCTCTATCATTGTTGTCAACAAGGTTAATGAAGAAGCAATGGTTTCATTTCAACCTCGCTAGAATAACTAGCAAATGATTCAATCTCCCCGCAATGTCCTCTGCATATATGTCTCACAACAGCATTCAATCGCTTCTAGCACCTAATCTCATACGAGCCTGCTTTGGTAATGTAACGAACCCATTCAACTGTGTTGTACCCACTTTTCTCCCATACCTGCATAAAATCATTCATGGTCATAGCTGCTTCTTTGCACAAAAAAGGTATCTGTAGCTTTTAACTTCAGATCCATACCTTCAGAAAACGAACGCGTAAACCAGATGCTGTAAACATCGGAACCTGGAACTCCATCTGAATTGGAGGCCTCGTCCAAGACTTCTTTTCTGCCATGGTAGAAATCAGCTCGACTTCTGCGCTCATGGTTGGCTCGGTTTGTCCAGGAAATTTTCTTATCCTAAACAGATAAAAAAACATGCCATTGAGCAACAGCATTCAGAGTGCAATCTAAAGATGAAAGGCATTTACAATATAACATAATTATACAATAAAGCCAACAAGCACAAATAAGGAAATGGACTAAATAATAAAGCTAGCAAGTACAAATTAGTAAATATACTAGAGTCTGAGTTGATCAATCAAGACATGCCCAAAGTAGCATGACATTATTGAATGATTTTCCTTTTCAGGCAAAAAGCATGACAGCAGGACATCTTGGAAACCATCTATACCTTGGGAAATCAAATCTGGGCTCAATAACAATATTCACCAAACGTTATATCAATTACAAAAAATAATTGATGAAGCCATTACTTATAGTTTTTCCATCTTTTGGAATACAGGTCCACAAATTAGTACATCAAAACTTCCATATTAGCATTGACATAACCTTTATGAAGTAGAAAAAATGGCAGTGTCACTGGATCGCAAATGCTTCCTTGTTGCAATTCAGATCTGATTACTTTGCAATAAAATCTTCTTTTAACACAAAAAAAGGAGAGATTTCAAATAATTTATCACATTAGCTATAGATGGCAGTTAAAACCCCAAATATAAGCCAACTTTTAGAATTTGGAAAGCATAAAAATTTAACAGAAATTTTAACTGTTTGTAAGTTATGTAGTATTTATAGTTGAATAATAGTTTTGCTCAATTTTCAATCCCTCACATACAGTGACCAACTAAGATTACATGTGTTCACACTTGTGCCATCTTTCCAAATAATAATTATAGAACCTCAACAGGCTTTCCATGCAAGCATTGCTGGTTATAGTCCTGATGTGCACTGTACGAGACAATGACTAAATGTTGAATGTTCTATAAAACATAATTAATGAAGGCTGCAATCAGTATCCAATTTCATTATCAAGTAAATGTAAGCCTTCATGTTAATTAACACTGCAGGCATTACAGGCACACAGACTGTCATTTCAGTATAATCCTCAGAAAGGCATCAGACGAATCTATCTGTACTGCCTGAGCTCAATAGCCTTGAATAAATTAAACAATCTGACTCTTCCAATGATTTGTATCCAAGTCAAATTTCACTAGAACTTAATTTGTATACAAATATTCATAAAAGGCCATCCAACCTCAAGAATGGCTTCTGCCAGTTGGCATTATTTTCTGTGTAATTGAACTTCAGAGGCTAGAAAGAATAGGTGGTATTATAATTATTGAACTTGAAGAAATAAACTAAACCAGTATGAAGAATCATTATTGGATCAGAAAATCACCATAAACTAAGGCCATTTCCATGCACCTTCACATTTGAAATAAATATATGACTAACATGTGATATTGAAAGTGATACATCCAACAATGCAGTTCTTATATTTAAAACATCTATCAAAGGAACCCCAAAAACAAATAAAATTTACACATTTAACAAGCTAAACAAACTTACTTCCAAACTATGCAATCAATTGCAGCGTTGTACTTTGCTCGACCAGATGTAACTTGGAAACTGGTTTTAGCAGTTTGTTTTGGAACAGGAATTTTGATGACAACCCCTAGTGCAAACATTTTTGCACCAAAGACACTCTTAACCTGAAGATTAGTCAACATAAGATAACTGGACAACTGCAAACATCCACATAGAGCACAATAACTGAACCAAAAAGCAAACCTTGACATTCACTTCCATGCGGGTTCGACCAAGTTCCTTGATTGTTGGCAATACCCGAAATGGAAGATTAACCCCTTCAGTGATACGATACCTGTGGAAAATAAAACACTGAGCAAAATAAATACATCAAACCTTAAAAGATTATTAAACAATGACACAATTAAATCAGCACCAGCCACTTTAATATTTGAAGAAATTAATTGCACCTCTTATGGTATAAAAAAAATGTTGACAGGCTAGTCTAGGTTTGATGGATTAAAATAGAACAGTCTATGGAAATAAAGGGTCCGGATAGGCTGTTGAGAAGCAAAAATTAATTGCACCTCTTCAGTAGCAAGCCTCAAATAATAAAAGAATTAATCCAATGTGCATGATCGTTAATGAGGGGAAGAGATGTTCAAGCTAGTCTAGATTTTATGGATTAAAATAGAACAGTCTATGGAAATAAGGGGTCCGGATAGGCTGTTGAGAAGCAAACAATCAAGACACAATCAACTGTCAAGCATACAAGGTAGTAAACTCACCATGGTTATTGCAATTAAAATCCTTTGAAAAGTATGAGATACTCCAGAATATTATCAGACCAAAAGTGAACAAAATAATATCTATTTTTAGTTTTTTAATCTTTTTTATGGACAAACTACCATACATTTTCTTTTTATAAATTACCAATTCATTTGGAAGCCTCTGACAGGCACCCCAGCTGGTATATATTTTTATCGTCAAATTCCAAAATTCACATGGAAAACTTGAGAATGCAAGCATAAACTTCAGGCATATAACAAATCATGAGAGAGATTTCAACTTACTTCATCAATTCAAATTCACCATCTGGTGGGACAAAACTTACAGTCTTCTCTGAGTTAAACCTCGTCAAATTTACACATTGATGGAAAGTAACATCATCAAGCTCAATTGTTTTGCCACTGCATAACAGCATATTCAAAGACCAAGTTATTGAAATAAACATAGAGATAGCAACTTGCAGCCTAAAACCAACAAGGCACAATTTATTTGTGTTTAAATAGAATTGATTTCAAAGAAAAAACAGCTAAATGAATAGACCAATTTTTAGACAAAAGTAGATGTAAAAAACAAAAAGAAATCACAAAACCAAGCAGGAAAAAATAGCTGAGGCCATTCCATCCCTGCAATGAATTATATAGAGACTCCAAATTTATGATAGTTCATAATATTTGCTTATGGTCTAAGTTCTAGAGAAAACAGATGATAAATGACAAATGAAAATAAGCAGAAGAGGAAATGAAATATTCTTGCAATTCATAATTTATTAGTTTCAAGACCCAGCAAGCAAAAACCTTTCCAATACTGTGATGGCAATGATGAGAGAGAGAGAGCAATCAGCACAAAGATGATTTCACAAAGAAACTACCTAGTATTTATTCATCCCAGGTTAGATATATGCATATGTTATGAATGCATTAGGGTGAGTAAACCAGCAGAGGCAAAGCCTCTTATTATGGCTTTTTTTTCAAATGGATTGCAGAATCAAGCTGTGCCCAAAAGTTCAGTTAGGGAAGAAAAATCACATCCAAGGAAAGCACTTCTCAGCCTAACCAGTCAGAAAAGATAGAAAAAGGAAAATGAAACAGAAAATAGAATGATGCATCATGCTAAAAAAAATGGTCATAATGAAATACAAGAATAACAAAAGGAAAAGGACAGAATTGTCAAGCATAATACTTTTTTGACAGTAGGGAGGGAAGGGATGATATTTATGTTCCATTAAAAAACTACCTTTTAGCAGGACGAGATTTCAGTTGCGACTCTTTCTCAAGACCAATTTTATCATTTAAACCCAACTTCAAATCAGGCATTCCAGAGAGGAAGCACTTCATAAGAACCTTCCCAGTTACATCACAGCGCAGAACATTACCTATAATCACCAAGTTGTTTATGATTAACCAAGTCAGTGATTCTATTATATCCAAAAGAACAGATACAGAAAAGCTACATGGGAATTTTTTTTATAAAAAAATTCATAGCCCACCTTTTGAAGACATAAGAAGGTTAACACTCTCCACAATATCCAAAAAAACCTGTACGCAAATAATGTGAAAATCCAGCACAATGGCCAAATTCCAGTGAAGTGAGAAGCAGGAAAAATTGAATCACCTCATTCTTTTTATAAACAAGGCCTTCTCTGCGCCAACCGACAGCACCCGTAACTTGTAAAGTTGCATTGGGGACAGGTTTATCTGTGGGCTATTTTATTTTTCCCAATGGTGAAAACACAAGAAGAGAAAAGGTCAATGGCTATTTAAAACAACATTTCTATTGAAGAGAAGCCAATCCTGGCAAATAAAAAAGCTATAGGAAATCAAGGTTCCATGTGTCATAGTTCTTCTGAACAGCATCTATTAAAACAAACAACAAACCTTGGACGAAAACGGTGAGCGGACTCCTTCTTGTGTAATGTAAAGCTTTAAAATCTCAGGAGAAAGATTTTGTGGATAACCAAAGTCCATGATCTCTGCAATTTCAATGTAAATACCAATCAATTACTAATCTACATAATATTACAGTTCTGAAATGCAAATTTGATCTAATTTTTCATTTGTTGGATAATGACAAGTAAAATCACCCCACAACACAAGCAGTAGTAAAGTGGATTTCATCAGATTTCCAAAAAAAAGAGCGGGAAGGTAAAAGCAAGCGATCCTAAGAGTGTAGTAGCTTTCAAGTGCTTACCATCCAATAGCTCATAAATCAGAACAAAATTATTTCTGATGGCATCTTCATCAAAAGCCCCACCAAAATATGATTTGAACAATGCAACAGCCTGCATACAGCACAGAAAATAGCATTATCAGCTGCTGAAAAAAAACATTTACTTTCGGTTTCCTACAAATAAAATATCCCAAATATATGCTATTTGATCATTGGGTTTGTGATGGCTAAGGACTTCATTTGGCACTGAAAGTACAATCAAATTTGGCATGTGTACTAGCAAGAAAAATAACAGAACAAGGTAATCATGTTAGTAAAAGAATCATACTGCAAACAGAAAAATAATTAGATAATGATGGATGTTCATCCTTTTGGAGGCAGCACCCTTTTTTTTTTCAAATCCTTTAGTGCTAGAAGGCAATTTCCAGGTGCCTTCTGTAAGACCATCTAGGCCAATCCCTATATGTTTTAAAAGCTAAACCTGAAAAAAAAAGTACTAAGAAGAAGTTGACTACCTCCACAACAAACTTGAATGCACAAGCTACATTAGCATTGCTGCTGACAACAATCACAATGTAGACATTGCTAATTCTCATGTAAAAGAAAGAGCAACCTCCAATCTGCCGTACTGGACATGTTCCCAGTTCTTTTGTTTGCATTATATGTGTCCGGAAGGCATCCACCATATTTCCACTGAAAAAATTAGTAAGATTTAGTACAAATTGAAGATTACAAACTGCAAAGCCGCCACAATTGTTGCATCTCAAACACAAACAAGAGGACCAGAACAGAAAATGCAATAAATGGGGAAATGAGGAGAACAGGCTAGAATAAATCAGAAAAAATGGAGGCATTGCTAAAAAAGCATATGGATTCCATAGTAATTTTTTCACGAATCAAAGGGGAATGATACATCATTGATAGAGAAGTTATAGCAGGAGGCATTGCTTCTCACTAAAAAAGCACATGGATTCCATAGTAGGTTTTTCACTAATCGAGGGGGGAATGATATAGCATTGATAGAGAAGCTATAGCGTCCAGTGTTTATCTGCCAACACTGTGTTTGGCTCCACTCGTGCAGCTCCTCACCTTCCCATGAAAAGGAAAAGATTTCAAGAGCCCATGCTTAACAAGCATTACCTGCTGCAACGCTTTCATTACAAAACGGGCTGTGGTCTGTACCATATATGGAACACCGCATTCTGTCTTCTTTGCGAAAGTAAAGGAGGAATATTGTTCACTCTGAATATTCCTTGGAGGGAAAGGGGTGGACTTGTGAAATTAAATCCTTGAGCTAGCTAGAGCTTTGAGGTTTAATTCCTCTTCAAGACAACAAAAATTGAGAACGGCCATGCCTCATTGAATATGTCAAAGGCAAAGTAGCAAGGTGAAGTTGCCAGCTGCATGAACCATTTCACTCACGTTTGCCAAGTTTTAGACTGTCAGCAGGACTTCTTTTATGGAATTGAAATACTATTTCGAAGAAATTGATGTGTGCAAGTATCGTATGTCCTCGTGACGATTATTCCTTCCTTTAAGGTAAAAAAATCATTCCAGTATCCAACAACATTATTAACTCGTTGTTCGAGTAATTTTATTTTCGAAATCTAGTAGAGTTAATCTAAGATAAAATAAAGATGATTTTACTTGCTTCACATTTAACAGAGTCAAACATTCAATTCCACAAAAAAAATTCACACAACAAGTTTAGGTTCCTAAAAATTCATAAAGCAACATATATAAAAGGGAAAATTAAGAGATTACCCGACATCGTCACGATAGAGGCGATTGATAAGGACATCGCCGCGAAGATTCAAGAAGTAGACGGCGGAAGCAGCCACCGGCATCTCTGATCCAGTGGATCGCGCCTCGAATATTACTCAAACAACCACTATTCTCCGGTAAAAGAAGGCGGTGGAGGTTGGAAATGCAGATCTAGGGAGTCTTGAGGCTGATGGACGGTGTCGATTAGGTAATCGGTGATGCGGGAAATTTTGAGATTTTTTTAAAGAAAGAAAGAGGTTTTGCTTTGTTTCATTTCATTTGTTTTGAGATGTTGAAGAGGTGGTTTTGTTTGAAGTCAAGAGCAATTAACTCGTTGGTCTTCCTTTGTTTCGCACGCGCCTTCTTACTTTTCTTTTTTATTTTTGGGAAAACATAAAATATATCCCCAAATTATTAAGTAGTATCAATTTTGCATCCAAACTATTTTTTATATTGATTTTATCCTTATATTATATTGATTTCTTGATTATGGGTGTTTGGGAGTGTGGTAGCTTTTGCTTTTCAAATAGCTTTTCATGCCGAAAAGTATGCCAATAATGTTTTTTTATTTTTTAAAAATTATTTTTGATATTAACACACCAAAACGATTCAGAAAGTACAAATCAAACTCAATTTTAGCAAAAAAAAATTTAAATTTTGATGAAAAGCCGGTTTGGCCGCAATGCCAAACATGCACTATGACTTATTTCAGAATCACTTAACTAAAACCATTAATTTTTATACCACCTGGTATCTCACTGCCACCGCCATTTTATCATTATTATTTTACTTTTTTATTCATGGCCACTTCACCATCATTTTTTTTAATTATTATCATCATTTCACAGCCAGCATTATCATTATTTTTTTCCCATAATCATTAAAAAATATTTTTTAAAACTAAACATTAAAAAATAAATTACTTATAAAATAATTAGGTATTTTGCATGAAAAAGATTTCATGCAAAATAAAAAGAATGGACAAAAATCTTAATAATAAAACAAACATCACAAAACAAAACAAAATTAAAATTTAATTAAAAGAGTTTATTTAGTATTAAAATAATAGTTATTTTTTAAAATATTTTTTATTTATAAATATATTAAAATTATATTTTTATATTTTAAAATTTTATTTTTAACATTAACACATTAAATTAATATAAAAATAATAATAAAAATTAAAAAAATTATTTTTAAAAAAAAACACATATATATATTTTTTAAAATAAACGTAATCGAAATCTTTCATTTCCAATCCAACAACAAAACAAAAGCAAAACAGATTTGCAAGCAAACACATCATTTTCTCTCCCTGTCATCTCTTCTCCGACAACAATTCTCTAATCTAAACCTCACTTTCACCCCACCCCCCCTCTCTCTAAATCCCAACTCTCTCCCTCTCCATAAAATCCACAAACAATCCCATCTTTTCCTTGTCTTGTTCTCGATTAAGTTCGACTCGTAGTTGGGGATGCGATGCGATTCTTTAAGAGGTTAGCGGGGTTTCTTGGATTTGCTAAAGATGATGGAGGCCACGAAGTGAAAGACCAGCAAGAACAAGAAGAAGACGAAGAAGATCATCATCAACACCCCAACCAGCCCCCTTTTCGCTTCAATTTCCAAGAAACCGGGCTTCCCCGTAAAGGTTTTAGCGTTCCTCTCCAAGTCGCCGTCGAACGCCCCCAGCTTGGACCCGTAATCGTCTCCTGCAACTCCGGAGACGGCGGCGTTCAGGTCTGTTCTTTCTTTAGACTTCACATTTTTGTTTGCTTTGTTAGTTTTCGATTTTAGTGATTGTTTGTGGTTTTGAAATGACAAGTGGTGGGTTGTTTTGGTATTGTTGAATTGTCATTAAACAATGTAGCTGCGGAAGATATATGATTGCTGGTGTTTACTAAGGAGTAAGTTTCGATATCAATTTGCTGTGTTTCAGTTAGATTATTGTCAATCCCAATAGAGGTCAGTAGGATCTTTGTTTCTTTCCTTCGAAAAGAGGGAACGGATGATGAGAATCTGACTCTTCTTTTCCTTGGTTAACGTGTTCAGAATGATTGAAGATGGAGTTTGGACCTTTTACATTTGGAGTTTTGTTGAGGTTCTCATAATGCAGCTCCAAATTTTTGTGTTTGATTGTAAAGTTTTTAACATATGATTGTTATTTCTAGCTTTCTTCCACGAGGAATCTTGCATTATAAATGCAGTTATAAATGAAAAGCAATGTTCATCCTCCAAATTTTATTGATGCACCGTTGTATTCTTATTTGCAAGTTAAACTGCCAATCTTGTAACCTAATGAGTTGGTTCGCCCTTACCTCCATAAACCTATTGAGTTGTTATAGTGTCTCATAAAATAACTTCGCAAACTTTTTTCTTATCAGGGTTATGGAATGTGGCCTGTTGTTTTCTATTAGTTTTCTGCATTCTAATGATTTCTTGTGTCATGACACGCTGTCACGTTGGCAACATTTTACTGTGCCTGCCTCACATTGGTGTTAATCTTTGTGAATGTCTGCAACATATGATGCTACTGCAGAGTGTTTTCTGGTGAGATGACCCTATGGCAGTAACTTCAAATCACCCTTAATGTGCGGTGAAGCTCAACTTTGAACCTTCTGACTGGCATTTTGATTGGCCTTTTGCTTTGGTTTGGTGTGTAGTTCCTGTGCCGCTGAAGTTATTAGTTATTTCATGGTCGCCTCTGTAAATTTTTCTAAGGTAGGGTGTCTGCTATTTTCAAATGATTTGACAAAAAAATGTGAACATTAATTCATTGTGTTTATTGCTCTTAGATTATTATGCCTTTAGATCATTTAAAATAACCTTTAGGCTCATTGGACATTAGCAAATTTTTTGGTATCAAATATCAGCTGGTAATAATCAAGTAGGAGTAAGATCTATACGTTTTAAGGCAGCAATTTTGAGTGATAACCCATTGTCTTGAATGTTGCAATGTGTGATACCCACAAAAAATAAACGAGCCACTGTATTTATGCAATTGACGGAGGTGGGTTTTCGGAGGTATGGATACAAAGTAATGGAATGCATTAACCTTTGCTGATACTATGTTTAACTAAGAGGCATCTATTTGAAGAAACAAGAGAAAGAGTGTACTGCAATAGCATAGGCATCACAATAAAATGCTTGAGAGGGGCAGAATATGCTTTCCATTTTGTGAATTAGTTGACAAATGGAGAGATAACCATTCTATTACCCCTAGCCATTTCTGCACATTTACAAAGAGGTAGCTGGATTTTAACTGAAATTTAGAAGAGTACTTTAGGTGTCTGCATGGTAATTTCGAAATGTTTTCCCCTTGAGGAGTTTGCTCTGGGTCTCCTTCTTAGCCATCTTTTTTACATGGACAGCAGCCAAAAATCATATTCTTTCAAGTTCATATTCTATGAATGAGAGAAGGATGAAGTGTATTCCATTTTCTGCAGCACTGTCTAGTTGTTAGTTGCTTATGATCTTTTGGTTCTTTCTTTATTTCATGTACAATGGCTACATCCAAATGGGTACCATAGATAATGGGATGTATTGGTTGCTGTTAGAAGCACAAATTCTTGAGGGAGATTATAATTATGAAGCATGCATATTAGGTGATTTTGAGGTAAAATACTTGGCAGCTTCAATTTCCTTTGGCAAGCAGAGGATGGGCCACCTGGCTGTATAGACCCAAAGGGCATGAGGAAACATTACTTCTTCTTTAATCAACTTGACAATGAATAAGGGTTATACTCTGCTGGTTTGTTTTAGGTAAATTACAGGAGGCAGAGATAATAGCATCTGTAGAAGTAGGTAGGTTGGAGAAGCCCAAACTAGGAGGTCCTGTGTGTACATAGGGAAGGATAGAAATAGTTGAACTTTCGTAGGTGCTGATAAACCTAGCTAGTTAAGTTGTGCTTTTCATGTTTGTGATGGTGTGACCTCAAAAAAATCAACATTTCCTCTGTATGCAACGTCGCTGTTTCTTGAGCACAGTAATCTTTACACTCGGATCTTTCTCTTCATTCATTCCTTTGGATAATTTTTTTGTTCGTGAAAATTTAAATACACAGAATGTATATATGGGATGCTTCACGGGATCAATTGAATTACAGAATTACACTAGTTATTCATGGATTTAATTGGTAAGCTCCTTGAAATCTTGAGCAGCAATGGTAAAACAGAGCAAAGTTAGCAAGTCAATTTATCCTGCTTAATTTCATTTTATGTATGTTATGAAGACAGTATACAGTTGATCCGTGTCTTAGCTGACATTTTTATTGATCTGATCTCTTAAAGTATGGTGGTGGTCTTTTTATCTTTTCCTATTTAGGGTCTGAGATGGTATGCAAAACGCCTCAGGATAGATGAAGATGGAGACGTGGCGGATGAGTTCTTTGACGAGGTTTTACCAGATACATCTTCCAGTGTTGATGAACAACACAAGCCTCTGCTGAGGTTTGAAGTGAAGTACAGTACCCGGCCAGCTAAAATCAAGACGCAGATGATGTCACATGATGGAAAAATTCAACAGTGTGTGGAACATCAAGGGAGACTGCAGTGGGTATAATGGTCTTCATGTTCAGGGCTCAGGGGTGGCTGGGTTTCATCTGTAAGGTCTATAGGGTAGGTTTGCTGCTGGGTTATTCTTTTAGAATAGATTCACGCTTTGTTTTTGTGGTGTGAAGACCCTAGACCCAACTGTATTGTTGTTTGTGTTACAAGGCTTTGTCCAACTGGTATGCGATAGGATTTTAATTTAGACCATCTAATCAGATAAATGTCACAGATGCTCTAGAAAACTGACTCTGTTGGAGTTGAATGCATGCACCAATTGATCCATGTTGTTCCCTGTACTTGTTCGTATATATATTTTCTCACCCTTCCCTTTGAAGAGGCCTTCATATCCGGTCTTCTTGCACACCTGGTTTGATTGTTCACATTTTCTTATTCCCGGATTTGCTATATTTTGTTTGTTTGCACACAAAGTTAAATACAGGAAAGATCCAATGACTTGCATGCCCTGCAGTTGACTGTTTTCATGTATCTGTCCATCAACTATTTCCGTATATCCAAACAACGGTACACTGTAACGGACAAACACTTGAATATCCAAACAGATGTTTTCCTTTTGTTCTCTCTATTTGAGTTGTTCTAGAAATATAACCTGCTCTTCAACTTTAGCTTTGCAAATGGTCATGCGCTCCTTAGCAACACCAGCAAGATATCTTGCTGATTTTCTCCTAAGCAGCTTGCATCCTTCTCCTTTGCGTTCACAACAGAAACACGTTACAGTTTTTGATTTATGCTTTGCTGAAATAGAAACAGCCTTTTTCGCGCATGATGTTCCAGTCTAGAAATGTAAGGAATTGCATAAAATAAGTCTACTAATTACTTATATCAGAAAATAAATGTCCGATAGGCACCATACATGAAATTTTATACATTTTATATTCATATAAATTTAAAGAAATTTCGTCACATACTTATATCAGTAAGTCTACTAATTACTAGTATTAATTATATGAATCAAAGAGGGATACCATCACGCTTAAAAGGATTTAAATTCATAATTATTTAAAATATTAAAAATAATAATAACTTTATGATTGAAATTAATCGGACATGGATGCCTCTTTTTATAAGAAAATCAACTATATTACTTAAATTTGAAAATTCAAGCTAAATCATTTTCAATTTTTTTAAACATACTATCTTTATCATTTGTAGGTCTATGACCAACAATTATTATTAATTCAATTTTTTTTAAACTAGTAAGTTTTTCCCTACAACTTATACTGTATTTTTTTTTTAATTATAATAAACCTTGTTTCTATGTCATATGATGCACCCTTTTTCTCCTTTCTATCCAAAGCATCCCTTTGGACCCCAATAAAAAGAAAGTTACTATTCCACAGAACGAGTCAATCCCAATATTTCTAATAATAATAATAAAAACAGATGTGCAAAACAATCAAGTGGTCTGACATCCAACGATTCCCTACAAAGGCAAGTAGCGAATCTCCACCCTTACATAACATAACATAACCGCCAAATAATAAGGAGGAGAGGAGAGGAGAGGAGAGGAGAAACGACAAAAAGAATCCATGGACCTTATCATTTCAAGCCACTCCTGCAACTCACTCTGCAGGAAACCGGCATTTTACCGGCGAATTTCATCTCCAAACCCCACGACTCAACACTCCACTTCTCTTAAATGCCGCGTTGTTAAAACGACATCGGAGCTTCAATCTTCAGTAGGAGTGAGCGATCGAACCGGCAACAACTACTCTCCCTCGATTCCAACTCACAAGGTCACTGTTCACGATCGGCAACGAGGCGTTGTTCACGAGTTCCTTGTTCCAGAGGTGAATTATTAATTTAGACTCTGGTTGTTGAATTTAATTGACAGTAATTGAATTGCATGTATAAATTTTGTTTATTTATTTTTTAAAATCGAAATGCAGGACCAGTATATATTGCACACAGCGGAGTCACAGAACATCACACTTCCATTTGCTTGCAGGCACGGTAATATGGTTCTCATATGCCACCCTATCAATTTAAATTAAATTAATTTTTTATTTATTTTAAAAGACTCATGGTTAAATAGTATTTGGGAGTTTAGAGGTTTTCAGTCGGATATGGTGCATTGGGTCTTTGATTTTAGCTTATTATGAAAAGGAGTGGGAGTGGGGAGGGAAGACAAGAAAAGGAAACCCAACAAATAATTCCTCTTTCGCTCTCTTTTATTTATTTATTAATCTATCAATTCTTCCACCCGCTGGAGTAGCTTCCTTTTAATGTGTTATCCAACTTATAGCTCACTGCAGTCATGGCATTTTTAGTGGCGTTAAACCCAGAACTTGATAATTTCTATATGATTTTTTTTTTCTTCTGAAAACAGGATTTCCTGAGTGTTTACTCTGCTGCTGTCTATGGCCCTTTCTATTTTTCTGGTTAGAATTGATCTAGATTAAATGCTATGTACTTGCAGGTTGTTGCACCAGCTGTGCTGTACGTGTTAAATCAGGACAACTTAGACAGCCAGAAGCTTTAGGGATCTCTGCTGAGTTGAAGTCGAAGGTCTGTGCCCTTTATTTCAGATTTTTTTCTTAATTTTTTTTATCGATGTGACATAGCTTCTGAATATTACCGATAATTTAGGTTTATGGACATTGTGCTCTAGGGACCTTGTAGAAGGGGCAGAGTTCTGAAGCTTCACTTTATACCAACTATGCGCATTTGTCTAGAGGCAACAACTTAAATCCTGTTTAGTGGACGAGTTCAGGAAGAAAAAAAGACAATGATAATTGAATTGGATATCCCATGCCTCTCAATAAAGCACGACATGATTTCTTAGAATAAATATAGAACATAACATGGAATTGAAGGTCTAGTTTCTTCTTCTTCTTCTTCTTTTCAGAAGTAAGAGGTGAATAAAGGGCTTATATTTTATTTCATATTTAATAGTATTCAGATATTAGCACCATGATTGAAAGTTCTGTATTTTGTGCTCTTTAGTTTGTAATGATTTGGTGCTTTATACTGTTAGGACATCTTTGGCAAATCATTTTGGTCAGGCTTGTCTTTTAATGGACATTTCCATATTTTTCCCTCTTAGATGCCAGAGATGTAAGCTTATGTGAAATTAAAAGGATTGCGTAGCACCCATGGTGATCCTCAATTGCAGAAACAGTAAAATCAAATTTAGTCAATATGAAAGGCCTCTAATTTAAGTGTATTTTGAAAAAATCCTTCAGATGTGGAATTTCAAAGTGGGTGGTAGCATCCAAGATCTAGCTTTTCTTATGCTTAACATTGCAAATTTTAAATAACATCAGGAAGAAAATTCATTGATGAAAGTAGTTTCTTCTTCTTGGGAAACAGTTCTGTTCTTGCTCAACTTTCTCTTGTTGTCTAAGCTAGTTTTTCCAAATCAGATAATTTAGCTGGCTGTGTTTGAATTTGCAATTTTGTGATGATAAATTTACCATGTTCTTTGAAAATGCATGAATGATAAGTATTTTGACTTGCAATCTGCAGGGATATGCACTTCTTTGTGTGGGCTTCCCGTCTTCTGATCTTGAATTAGAAACACAAGATGAGGATGAGGTGACTTGCAAACTCAATTTTTCACTTTTGAAAAACATCATTTATGTTTATCTGATCCTCACAAGAAATAGAAAAAAGAAGACTGCAGTGTCATGAAATTATTCAGGCGTGGAATCTTTGTTTGCTTGTAGCTCTGAAAACTGGCTTGTGCAGGTGTATTGGCTTCAGTTTGGAAGATATTTTGCCCGAGGACCAATTGTAAGTTCCAAATTCTTGAAACATGCTGTGAATGAAGAATTATGGTAACCAGTGCACATGTTTCTTGTCTTATTTCCTGTCAACACTGTCTACTATAACATCATACGAGGACATTATAAATAAAAGATAAGAAATTAATGCAGTTCCACTTAACTTAATTATGATCAGCATGTACATATTAGTGAACTGAATCCAGCTAGAAACATTGATAAGAAAAGAAAGAAAAAACCGAGGGAGAAAAGGGAAGATGTACATATGCACATAGTCCAGCTAAATATAGCAGGAGTCATATAAATCTAGCTAGATTGTTTTACATTAGAAATAAGCAAGATTTTGAAGACCCCACTTGAAACTAGTTTTAGAATAGCATTAACTTGGAGGCTTGCAAGACCTAGGATCATGCACAGAGAGGAGAGTGCATGGATTAGGTCCAGAAAGTGCCACAGGATGATTATCATGTGGAAAATAGTCCTTGTATGCTAGTGGCTTCAAGCCTCGCAACTAATGGATCAGTAATTCCAGCAGTAAAGACCAGGAACAGAAGGGTTGCAGATTTTGCTTCAAGAAGGAGAGTTTTCATAACGCACACATTCATGGTTTGATTTTTGGAGAAACAATATGGGTGATTGATTTTTGTAAAAACTTAATAAGATACACAGACTAGGAATTGGTGAATCATGGGAATGTGGGATTGGTTGATAGATGTAGTTGATGCTTATACACAGAGACCTATAATTAAGCACGAAAAAAAAAGTACGTTAGTATTCTGGAATCAAATCCAAGGAGACAAAATAAGCTAAAATACAAATAATATAACAGTCTAACAGCCTCAGGTCAGTGTGTTATACAGATATGGCACTGTATGATGGTCCAATTTATTAAGACCTAAGTTTAAAGTAAATACATCTATATAAAAGGAAGGCCACTTTTTTTAAAAAAAATAAGCGAGAAAAATAAAGGACAGTTAAAGACCAAGTTGCATTTTTTGGAGGGGTTGTCTTACTCTTAAATGCTTCGATTCCACAGGAAAGGGATGACTATGCGTTGGAGTTGGCCATGGCTGATGAATAGGTAATTTGATATACTTGATCAAAAGTGAGAATCCATCTAGTCTAGCAAGCGGATTGCTTTTTCCCTTCCTGTAATTTTCATTATGCGCTCCTAAATCTTTTTTAACCATTGTATGTTATGTATGATTTACAGGTTGATTGGATGTTTTTCATGATATATTGAAACTTCAAACGTGTGATTCATTGCATGAATGAAGTTGTGATGATGCTCTTGACTTGTAGATATGCATTAATTTCCATCTTGAGGTTTTCTAATATCAACACATAAAAACAATATATGAGCTTTGCTGGGAGCCTTGTAAGCTGTGGGGCTTTTAGTGCTTGTGAGTTGTGACTGCTATATTTGCAATTGTAGTTACAGAAAAGAGAGAATTCAGCAAAGATGTTCTCTTCTTGAAATGTGTACAATAAAGCCTGCTGACTCCTATAATAATATAGATGTATGGGTGAACTTAAAAGGCTACAAGTAGAAGGGCCTCATACCCTTTACAGTCCTAGCACGCCACGCCGCCACTGATTTCTGAATTTAGGGTACGTCTTACTATGATAGTGGAAGGACGTGTAATTCTATAAAGGTCTAAAGTAGTTTGTGTTCTGAAAGTTGAGAAAACAGCTGAAGCTAGAAAAGCAGATTATATAAATAGTTCTAGATTAATAATTCGACGAACCTACATATATGGGGGGCAATGAAAATGAAGAAGCAGCTCCTGCAAGATAGAACTGACCTTGTTGTCGATCCATTTCCTATATCAATTTATTCTAGCGTCCGTATTAATGGGTAATTATTGAATGTATTAACACACTGATGAGCCGAGGATGACCCTTTAGAATTATTAATCTATGTATATAGCCGAGGATGACCCTTTAGAATTATTAATCTATCCTAACCAATAGCAAGCTCTCCGAACAAAGATCTGTCCAACTTTGTGCTTCACATCCGTTGTTGGCCTCTTCAGCTTATTGAAGTTCAAAAGTCTGGGAATGTCCTTTCTTTCCTTTAGTTTCGCTTCAATTGAAACTTTCTGGTCTTTCGTTAACTTGCATATGAATCTAAGCTGAATTGAATTATTTATTTGTTTATATATATGCGTTTTATCCAGATCATAGTGACTTGACTTGAATGCTATCCATCTTCACGGGCCTGCTTTCTGATAAAAATGTTGATGGGAATTGCTTGGTTTTTGCTTTCTTAGCGAATGACTCTTACGTAGCAAGGAACAGAGATGGATCTATCAGATCACGCTCGATGGACCACCAAAATCAGCCTTTTAGTTTCAACTAGATTCATAGCGTGGCTGGTGGTTCTTGATTTATCTTCTTCCTATAATCTCGAGCGATAGGGATACACATGCAGGACATCTCTGGCTGCGTCTGGCATTGTTTTGAATCTTATCTCGTTTAGATTGGAGTATCTTCGGGCTGAAAGATGACGACAACTGAGTTACCGTAATCAAGGTAATCTGTGGGACTGAAAGACGGCGCAGGCTATGATATTTGTGCCGATGACACGGATGTAAAATCAAAACATGGTGCCAATGCACAAGTCGAAGGACCGCGTATCTCGATTAATTTTTTGAGGTTCTGAAGTTAACAACATATAAAGTGTGACTTTTAGGTTTGTAACATTTAAACTAGTGATTTTCAGAGCAAATCTAAAACTTAAATAATTAACTACCCCTTTCATGTAAGCATCTAGTATAGCCTTTTTTTGAACTGCATGCATCTCTCAACTCGCACCATCACAATGCAATACACTCAATCTCATTAAAACTACCTTTTCCTCGGTAATTGCCCGAGCCCAAAATGGGTGACTTTCCGAATTAAATTGCAGTTACAAAAGAAAAGCAATTACAGCAAGCCTTATCACTGAACCGGGCTCCAAGGTCCGGTTCAAGGCCCCAATGGCGACCCTTGATTTGTGATGGCTGACTTATGTAGACATGAGAGAAGTTTAGCGATGAACATCCATGGACAAAATTGGGGTCCATGGGCAGCAGTTGGTCTATCACATTCCTGTGAGTGTAGAGATGAAAATACCTCTTTTCATATTATTTTTTGATAAATGCATCCCCTGAAACTAGTGGCAGTTTAGGATTTGTTTCAAACGTTTTTTTTTTTAAAAAAAAAAAACTTAATTTTTTTTATTTTTTAAATTATTTTGATATATTTTTAAATAAAAAAATACTTTAAAAACAACATTCCCAAATAAACACAATTTACTTCTAACAAAATGAGAGGGCAAAAATAGTTTCCGCATAATTAAACAACAAGAGTTTCTGTCTTTCTGAAACGATAATCCATTAAGGAGCTAAGGGGAAAAAAAAATCGCTTCACCTAGATTGGGGATAATTGCATTATTAGTATACTAATTTTACAACCTTTCAATCGAGTACATGAATGTTAAATTTTTTTGTTTGAGTACACCGATTTTTTTTAAATTTCAATTAAGTACTTTCACCCACTTTCTATCATTTTTCGATGATGTGTTGTTTGTTCTTAAATCACTATTGGTACTCCAATATTCATTTATATCAACTGAGTACATGAAATTTTATTTTATTTTTTTTTAATCCACCGATATTTTTTTATAGTCACTTTAGTCAATTTTTCAACTAAATAACTCCTAAATTATTCTTAAAGCTACCTTCAACTTTGGATCAAACTAAACTTAACTCCTGATTTTTTTTTTAATCTGAATACCTCAAACTATTTTTTTAATTAAAATAAGCCCTTTCATTAATTATTAATCATGACTGCAAATGATAATAAACGTATCATAAGAAAATGTGATTTGAAAAGTAAAACTAATAATAAAAAAATGTAATGTAGAGACTGGAATCTCGATGGAGGAGGCTATTTTAGTTGTATTATTGTTTTTTTAGTTTTAATTACTTGTAAAATAGTTTTTAGTCTTTATAAAAAAATCTTAAAATAATTTATTTTAATTTATGATATTTTTAGTTATTAAAAATAACCTTATCTTAGAGTGTAACTTAAAAAAAACCCACATTAGAAAATAAAACATTGACTAAAGTACTTGATTGGAATAATAAAAAATTTTAGTCGATTGATATAAAATAAAAATTGAACTACCAATAATGACTTATGAAAAAAAAAACACATCATCAAAATAAAAGAAAACTTAACGGAAGATGGACAGAAGTACTTAATTGAAATGATTTCACGTTAGACTGCGGTTCTTGCTGCTGTTTTTTTTTTTTTTTTTAATATTATCTGGCTGGTTTAGATATTTTTTTAGTTTAAAATATATTAAAATAATATTTTTTTTATTTTTAAAAATTATTTTTAATATCAATGAATCAAAATAATCTGAAAATATTAAAAAATATATTAATTTAAACTAAAAAAAAATTCAAAATTTTTAAAAAATATAAAACCAAACAGTGCTGTAAACTTAAGGAAAAACCTGAACTCAGTGCTGTAATTGCACGTTAGACAAGAGAGCTGATATTTCTTCTGTGAATGGTGATATGAGATATGGTCAGATGTGGAAGAGGTTCAATGGCATTTATTATCTTCTAAGCTATTAAACAAATGAGATATGAATGTGTTCTGAGCACAAATTTTAGGTTTCAGTATACATGTGCAATCAACAGTGAAGTTGAAGCCGAGATGGGTAAAATCTTGTAAAGGAGGTGAGCCACATGGTTTGCCTAAGTGGTGTTGGAATCTTCATTATTTTTCTTTGAAATTCTTGGATCGTCAACAAAAGGGACCCAAGGAAGTTGATTGGATGACTCGTCCTGTATTGCAAAGGACTATTTACTGTATCCAGCTGAAGAGAAAACAAGATCCCCATGGTGGAAAGAAGAAGAAGAGGAAGATGGGCGAGTTCAAACCACGAGGAGAACGTTTCTGGTAGGGAGTTGATTGAAGACGAGACCATTTTTCATTTTTGTTGCTCGAGGAAGAACTCTGAAGATAGAAACTCTTCCTTGAAGGGGAGGTGTGGTCACCGATTAGGTTATAAATGCTTCTTAAAATATCTCTTTGGTACCCTATGTGATCTCTAATCCGAGCAAGAAGTTATCTGGTCTAGGTAAATGACCTTGTAGAAACTGTTTGTATTGAGACCATTTTTTCAGAGAATTCCAAAGCAGAGAGAGTATGTGAAATGAATCTTTCCGGTGCACCTGATGCTACTTGTGCAGTCGCATATTGTCAAAGTAGAAGAAAATGAAGTTCATCATATCCCAAGATTTTCAAATGCACTCAGAGTCAGAGTCTAAAAGTCTTTCCATAGAATCTTAACACTCCACACACATTCATTGATTCAAAACTGCTTATTCATATTAAGTAGGCAGGTCACGCAAACGGGAGATAAAACGTAACTCTATACTTGTGGCTGGAGGGATTTTCCTCTGCTTCACCGGGAGATGCTATCGTCGGAGGAGATATTGTAATATGCAAAAACATACTTGTAGAATCTGTAATGACCAACTTAGCACAGCTGTGTAACTATTCAGGCTTTGAACTTCTCTTCAGTGGCGCTTGTTGAGACCTGCATCATCCAACAAACAAAGGGAAAAAAATCAACAGAAAGATGTAGAGGTTTTGAGTGTTCATCAGAAGAAAAAAGACCCTTGATTGCTTCTCTTTAAGATCATTATATCTACAGATGTAATTTCATGTTCTAATTAGCCTCTACGCGCGGGGTGCTTTAAGGTTTTTGTTTGCATGAGGTCTAGAGCACCTATGAATGCCATCTATAACTTAGCCTTCAACTGCTATTTCAGGAATGGACCCTGTCAATTACTTTAGGGGCTTCTGAACTAACAAAATATAAAAAAAAAAAGAGGAAAAAAGTTATGTACTGACCCCAATTGGTGTCACAAAATTGCAAACAGCACATTTCACAGACCGTGCTCCATACTGGTACATCAGCAGCATCCTGCAGTTCCCGCAATTGACATGTGCCACTTGATTTGCTGTCATATTATGGATGTGATGTTTATTTCCCATCTTAATCTTAAGCAAAAAGTCTTCCGGCAGGTAATACATTACATACTAGAGTGGTTGAAAAGCAATCGGTTCTCAAGTTCCTTACCCTCCAAGGCTAGATTGACTGTGTGACAACATGAACACTGCACACTGGTTGCTCCACGGATGTACATGAGTAAGGTGTGGCAACCTCCACAAACCAGCTGGGCCATTTCCGTGCCTAATTCATATATTGTTGAACAGACAAGTTACTATGTTCAGATATTTCTCCGGATGTCATAAACAATTTATATCTGAAATTGTTGTTTTTGCATCGCAGGAGTTCATCGAATGGTGATTGCATCTGTTGAACATTTCCATAACATAATAGCAAAGGGCCAAGGGCTGATAGGAGGGGGGGGGGATTATATTTCTGGTTTAAGTTATAACAACGATGGAAAAGATAAATGACTGATAGAAAATTGGATCCTATTGCTGTTGATGGATATGAAAGAAGAGGACTCTTTAGTCTAAACTGGATTTAACAGATTCAGTTTTTGATTAGTAAAGATATGAAGATTGTTTAGTCAAATGATAGATTTACTCGTACCAGGAGGTGGCACAGCCGTGACTGCATTGCAAACAGCGCAGCATACAGAGGTTGCTCCGACTGGATAGAGCAACAGGTTTCGACATCCAGAACACACAAGCTGGCTCTGTGCACCTGAGAATCATCGTCAAATTAAAATATTTACAGAGCTAGCACCTGACAACGAGCAATTTAAATTATAGATTGCATTTGCAGTATCAAGTAATTAATAATAGCAGAGAATCTGTACTAGTGCTGAATCACATGATGCATAGTTTTATTCAAAGAAAAAGAAAAGAAAGACTAGCATCAAAAAGTAGATGCAAGATTCCAAGGGCTCTTGACCATTCCCTTTAATTCCTCGTCTTCTTTTTCTTTGAGAATTGAAACGCAAAGGAAATCCAAAATAGTTTTGACTTTTGAAGCTAAAACAAGTGCGCAAGAAACTAACATACCATTGGCTGCCGAAGGAGGAGGAGGAGGAGGAGGGGTCGGAGCATATGGGGCCGGCGGTGTTGGATAAGGTGCAAGAGGAACCGGCATTGCAATATCTCACAAAAGTTGTAGCTTTCTTTTCCAATTTCCTACAAACTTACAGAGTCTTCAACACACAAACCACAGCCCTTTCTCCCATTTCAGCAATGCCTGGAAACAAGGACAGCACATGAAAACGAAGATGCACAATCAGTGCTAATGTTATAGCATTACAGATGTACGAGTAGCTTGAACAGAGCACAAGGAAGCTGCAAATCTAAATTGCAGCACTATGCCTTGGCAAAGGGGAAGAGTATCAGAGAAAATGTAATTAAATACATGATTATTAACAGAGATAACCAACACCCAGTTCCCTAAAATTATGCCTGGAAACCATACAAGAATGTTTGCAGGATATCATTTAGAGAAATAAACAAGCCTGGAGAGATTAAGAAACAAAGAAATCCAGTTAAAGTGCGGCAAGCACGCACCTTCAACTACTTGCAGACGCAGTTGAGAGAGGAGGGGAGGGAGAGAGAATAAAAGGGACAATTTAACTAAGTTGGCTTATTAGATTGTCTATCCAC
Source organism: Populus alba x Populus glandulosa (assembly GCA_033617975.1). Taxonomy (NCBI): domain Eukaryota; kingdom Viridiplantae; phylum Streptophyta; class Magnoliopsida; order Malpighiales; family Salicaceae; genus Populus; species Populus alba x Populus glandulosa. Next base: position 13,468,056 of record CM066145.1, on the reverse strand, counting down.
ACTACTAAAATTTAACTATGAAACCATGACAAAGTTGTAATCAAAATTATTGAATAAATGCGAGAGCTTAATTTTGGATTAGAGGATGCTACAACCGATCCTAGTAACTAGATTAACTTGATATTTTGAATGTTTAAGTATAAATACAAGGACCATATTAGAAAAATTAATGGATGAAGTACTGCATTAAGAAAACTTAGAAAATAGAGGGAGTTTTGAACTGGTTAATCCGCCTACTTTTGTTTTTGTGTGTATATAAAACTCAGTGGCTTTTAAACGCTGCTGTTTGAGAATGAAATTCAACCTACTTTTATTAAAATTATATTTATAAAAAATTATTTTTTAAATTATTTTAATGGGTTAATATTAAAAATAAATTTTAAATATTTTTCAAATAAAAACACTTTAAAAATAACTGTTATTATTGTTTTAAATAACTCGTGTAATAAAAGATGAGGACCACCGGCCCACTATCTAAATTTTCATTTCTTCTAACATTATTTTGTCCCCTCGATTATCAGAATCATAGATTATCAGAAAAAAAAATTGGACCCCATCCATCCCCCCTACCCTCACCTAACTTTTGGATAGGGATCAAAGTAAAGCATGGGCATTTTCTTATTAAATAAAATAAAAAATAACTATATGTTTTTATAATATTTCCTATGGAATTATTGGCATAAATTATTAAAATGTTATTTTTATTTATGAGATTAATAAATACATTTCAGTGTTTTTAAAATAAATTTGAAAGAAATAATAACATGAATTATTATCTTTTTAATTAGCAACGGAATCAATAATAGAGTATTGTGATGTCGGACCGAGAATTAGCTACTGGAATAATAATTCCATCATTAATTCTACCGACAGAATTATTTCCATCAATAATTTCTCCTTTTTGGTAACGAAATGCTTCCAACAAAAAGAAAAGATAATTAATATATAGTTTAATTAAGGAAATAAAAGGGACCTAGTTGCTTAGCAACATAGACGAGGAATAGGCTGGTACAATGATTCAACATCCTCCTTCATCATTGAGAATTTTCAATTAGGTCCTAATAAAGCAACCACCTCTATGAACTTACTTATTTTTACATTTTACAAAAAAACTTGAATTTTTTTTATTTTGAATTATTATTTTTTAATATTTTCGCATCGTTGTTTAAACCGAACAATCACTTGCGCTTGCATTATATGCATGAAAAAAGATTGGAGAGACGAGAAATATCGATCATTTTTCCTTCCGCTCTGCTCAGTCTATCATCGTCCCTCCCCATCCGTCCTGTAACCAGGCATGGTGGAGAGTTGAGACAGAAAGAGTGCTTGCTCCTCCTGCATCTCCTCCGTCTGGTAATATTTTAAAAATTAACATCACAGAAGCTATGATTTTTATAATTCGCGAGAAGTCACATCAGCAGACAGATAAAAACCCAACCAGGATAAGTTCCAAGAGAAAAGGGAGAGTGGGGGCAAAAGGGAGGCGGAGGTGGGGAAAAGGAGGCGGAGGCGGAGACGGAGAAGAATAATGTGAGGCATGGGCAGTCTCTCTGCACTTTTGGAAGTATCCTACAGTATAGAATACAGAAAACCAGAAGAGGTCCATGGAAGAGCAAATCGAAGAGCCAAGGGACCACTCTGCTCGTACCTCTTTTGGAGTTTCCCCGCGTTTCTGACTTGATCCCAATTGGATATTCTTGCCGTTTATTCTCTCTTCTTTTTTCTAGAGAAGCTCGTCTCTTATGGTGAACTTGAAACCGATGTTTCTCCCTTTTTACCACTTCAATTAATACGTTCGTTGGAGATTTTCCCTCTAAATGAAGCACTCTCGAGCCATTAGGTTAAAGGAAAGATAAAAAATCATTCTATTTAAGATAAATTACATTATTATTTAATTTTAATAATAAAAATACTTGTTGTGTATATATGTTAATATTTATCTAAACTAAATATATATGTTTATTAAAAGATCATAGGATAGTGATTTAAAATTTAGATTTGATAGGAAAACTAAGTCGTATTTTGTAGATTGTGAAGAAAGATTTGAGATGATAGTAAAGAAAGATTTGTGAAGAAAGATTAAGACTTGATTTTTTTTCTATCATGCAATTTGAATAACCCCCCACCCCAAATCAATTATTTCACTCAATACATCCATCATATATAATCATCAATATATCAACCAATTCAATCAATACGATTTAGCATAATCAAAAAATATAAAAAATAAAAATAAAAGCATGTGCACATCATGACTTAATCCAAAACAAAATACAAATCTATACACGCTTTTGAGTAACAAAATTAACAAACAAATCTCAAACTTGTTTGAACAATAAATAAAACATATATAGGGATTCAAAATTGAGCTTACAAAGCTATTGAAAAAAATAAAAATGATGGAGACACATGTACTACATGCACAGAAAGACAAAATAGATTATGAGCGTTGTTTGCACAAGCCGAGAGGGCAAAAGGCACGTGGGCCACTCCACGGTGCGCTTATTAGTATAGGCAGTGTCAACCATCTCCACCAAATACAGGAGATCATAGGTCAAGAAGATGGCTGTTATTGCTGGAAAAAATGGTCTAATGCTGTTTTTTGCAACTATTTTCTATCAGAGTTGTTATTGTCTTCTGCTGGAGCTTCTAAACTAGAGAGAGACTATCGAAGCTGTTATGAATAGAGTGAGATTGTTGGAGTGAATGGATGTTAGTGACAGGTAACAGTGAGAGTTACGATAGTTGAGAAAGGGTAGAGATCAACATCTTTAAAGATTTTGGTGACTAGGGTTTTTTTTATTGTTCTTATCTTCTCTTTACTGGTCTTTTGTTTGGCTATACTTTTTACATAAATCTCTCATTTAATTTTTCTATGCCCCCTTTCTTTGTCTGAATATCTCGTACTTAGTGTTGTATAAAATCTACTGCAAAACATAAAAATCTAAATTAAAATAATAATGTTAGGTAATTATATTGTCATCTTTTTTCTTATAATTGATTCATAATTAATTACATTTCTCTTCTTAATGTATAAGATCTCTTTCTCATAATTTTCCAATTTTATTTGATTCTTCAACTTATTTTTCTTTTCATCTATTGCATATTCCTCTCCTATTATTTTCTAGTCCATACTCTTCTTAGTCCCTTTTCTCTCTTTGTTATTATTTTAGTCCTTATTTTTCTTTGTTTGTTTGTTTTTATTTAAATAATTATTATCATAATAAAATTAAATATATAAATTTAAATTAGATTGATCATATATGTGTGTGTGTGTGTGTTTGAAACTTCTGAAAATATTTAAAACTACATAAAATAATTGGTGATAAAAAATAAGTTATGACAACTACCATTTCTTTACAATATTTATGGCATAAAGTCATTGAAAAATATATTTTCTTTTGACTTTATATAATAAATTTGTAAAGAGAAAAAACATTGGAAAAGGTTTCAAAGTAAAATGGCTTTGTCGAAAGATAACTACCCTTAAAACAAGTAAAAAACAAAACAAGTCTCATAAAAAAGTAATTACCTTCAAAACAAACAATAAAAGTCTCATTGAGAAGCAACTACCTCTAAAATAATTAAAAATAAAAAAAAGTCTCGTTGAGAGGTGAATACCATCATAAAAATAAAATAATTAAATAAATAGTTTAATTGAAAAGAGACTGCCTCTAAATCAAGTAAAATAGTCTCATTAGAATGTCATTACTTTCAAAACAATAAAAAAATAATCAAAATATGTTTTATTGAGAGGTGATTACCTTTTTTAAAAATAAATAATTTTATTGAAAGGTGATTACTCTAAAATCAAATAAATAGTCACATCACAAGACAACTACTTTCATAATTAAATAAATGATCTTATTAGAAGAAGACTAACCTTTAGCAAATAAAACAAATAAATAACAAGTAAATAGTCTTATTGGAAAACGACTACCTCGTCAATCAAATAAAATAAAACATAGTTTCATCGAAAGACTACTACTGGAGCTATTATATTGAAGAGCCCTCATAGAGCTTCCTAACACCCAAAAATAAAACTTCACACTTCAGCCATCAGATATGCCCAAAAGTGGTCTCTAACCATTTAAATGTTAGCCTTTATTTTCTTTTTGGAATTAAAATCACTTAAAATGTATTTTAACTTTCTTCTTTATAAATGAAAGTTATGTTATCTCCAATGACATTATCTTTATGCCTGGTCTTATAATGTTTTTTTTTTTTCTCTAAAGTTGTCTTTGATTGTCATTACCTATGAAAACATCTTCTTGTTTTTTAACAAAATTTCATCATCTTTATACAAAACCTCTATGCAAAATATCTGTCTCCATATAAAATCTTTATATTTCCATATAAAATCCTTATATAGAATCTCCATCTCTCATTGAACAATCTCTATATGAATCACCTTTTCTTGAAAAATCACATCAAATAAAATATTGTAGCCAAACATGCACCTCCTTTTAAAGAGTTACCTTAAACATGTTCTTCCACCTTTGCAAAGGACAATAGAATAAGCATGCTTGCTTGCAAAATTTCAATGTCTTCTTCTCCTATTTTGAATCAACATGCCACCCATAACTCTTGACAATCACACAATAATTAAAACTTAAAGTCTTGAAATGCATGCAATTTTAAAAACTAAAAGGGACACTAACAAGGGTAAAACCGAGCATCAAAAAGGCTACCTAATTGACAACATAAAGCTCAACTGAACAGCTATATAGAATAAGAAAGAGAGGCTTAGTGGCCGTTTTTTTCTGTGGTTGCTTCTACGTTTGAAACCAATCACGGAAAACAAATGTTTGGTAATGGATGAAAAGTGGATTCACATGCATGGGCCCCATCAATTCCTATGTTAAAAACGTAGGCTCACTGAAAGCAGCATTGTGCTACTTTCAGCGTGGAGAGCTTCATTGTGCACTTAAAAGTGAACAATGGAGCATCTCTTCACTGCTCATGTGAATAGTAGAGAGCTCCATTGTTCACTTAAATGAGTAGTGGAGACATGCACAACTGTTCACGTGAATAGTGGTGCATGATTCCAGCCGGACTGGGTCCAGTCCAAAATTAAATGCATTGAACCGGGTCTGACCCAATAAAAAAATTAAATTTTATTTTTTATTTTTTATTGTAATTTATTGATAACGTAGCATTTGCAGAATTTAATCGCAATCCTAATTTTGTTCCTGATTATATTTTACTTGATATTGTTGTGCGCTTAAGAAATCAAGAAAACTGTAGACCTTGCAGATGTATTTCATACATGATAGAATTGTAAATAGTTTAATTTAACAATAAAAAATATTTTATATAAAATGTTATTTGTTTCATGATGTAATAGTAATAGTTAAATTTACAATATTTAAATTCAAAACCATCAATATATATATATATATATATACTAAATCAACTTCAATTAAAAATACTTTTTATAAAATAATTTTTTTCAAATCACAACCATAAAAGCTATCACAATACCAAATATACAAATGGTATGCCAAATGCAGATTATTTATGCTCATGTAACTACAATCGTCCTTTAAATGCCATGCCTTGCAAGTTATTAATATGACACCTTCTTGAATGTCCTTTTTAATGTGATAATTGGGTTAAAGCCTTTATGGGCAATTTGTTTTATAAGACAACATATTCACACACAAAACAACCAAAATAACCTTATCGTGCACCTTCTATCTTTTTCCACATGTAGATTTCCCCTGCACTCCACTAATTTAGGCACCAAATGGTTACACATTCTGCATAAAGGACTTGTTTTTTTAGGAAAATAGAGACTACTAGCAAAAACCCAACTTAAAAAAAAAAAAAAAAAAACTCTTCCCATTAAATAGCCATGGAAAGACCGGAATTTATTTGTTTTTTCGATTTCTTCTTTTTATCCATAGTGATGTACTCGTACTTATCTCTTATTGAATGGACGAGCTGTTACTATCTATCAAAGCAATATACTAATTTCAAACCGTTGAAGTTGCAATTTTGTTTCTTTTTTTGTTCATTTTCTGGTTGTCAAAAGAAAAGAAAAGAAAGCAGATGAAAAGGATGCTACAAGTTTTTCATTTGATCTTTCAATTTCCAAAAGTTGAAAGCAGCTTTTCAAAATCACCACCAGAGAGAAATGAGAGCGAAACTAGAAACAGAAAAGAAAATTGGACAGGGGTAAAAATGAAGAGAAGCAAAAGTTTGAGCACAACGAAAATGTACTTCCTACAAGAGAGAGGGACATGGACAGGGATCTTATTTTCTATTGCAAAAATTCACTGGCCAATTATATCAGACGTTGACTGAACAGCCATTGGATGCCCCATCGACATTACACCACCCAAAAAGTTCAGCTATCCATCTTTCAGCCACGTTTTTTCGATTCATTAATGCAGACGAAACTAAGAAATAAATAAAAAGAAAAAGGATGCGGACTATTTCTGTGGATGGAATATTTAGGCAAGCATGTCATTTCTCGATCGCAATTTCAGGCTTGAAACCAGTCATTCTAGAGATGACTGGACTGCTTTGAAGAGAGAATTGAAAAAATATACACGGTGTGCATACACCTGATATCTTTTAAGGGATCCAAGTGTGGTCCTTCACCATCTTGCTCGATGGAGGACGCTGTCGATCAATCTCTATCCCACAAGGCTGACCATTTGAATTTGATCTGCATGTATCTCTGGATATGCAGAGTATTCTGTACACAAAAATGGACATTTAGACCCTTAAAACGTTCCTTGATCCACTGAAACATTGAGGTTTCCTCACTTCCCATGAGCTATAGACTGAAACAACAGAACACTTCGTCTCCGGCCTCCTATCTTAACTAATAGAGTCTTGGAAAAAGTGGAAATTCACTAGACGTACTCAATCAATTATTAAGTGAAAATAGGAAAAAGGCTATAATAATGAGAAAATATTCCTGTGATTATTATCTAGAACATGAATATATCAATTGGAAAACCTGCGTCACATTCATGCATGTTAGCTTTTGCCACATACTTAATCAGGCATCTTTAGTGCCCATCAAGAAACCATTCACCAAGCAAGAATTGAAAGTTGCTTATCCATAAAATGTAAGGTCTGGGTTTAAACCATATAGTAAAACTTTGCAGATGAAAAACCAGAAATGCAATTACAGCGAGACAAAACAAAAACAAGGCTGTAAAAGAATCTTTATCTGTTGCGTGTTTCCTTGGGAATGGCAAAGTCAAAGCAGATGTCGTGAAAATCAGTCCCTATCTCAGTCCACACCTCCCCACCAATCCCAAAATACCTTGCCCTAGGCTCCATTCAAGGTTTTTCTGAAGTTTTAGTATTTATAGTTTGCCGCCATCCAATTGAAGCACGATTTGACAGGTTTATCTACTATCAGCCGAGCTTCAAATTCAGCACCTAACCAGATAACATTCAAATAACGACAATTCTCTAAACTGAAAGTCAATTGAACTGACTTCAAAGACAACAATGGAAGTTCCATAAGAGGACTGTTTTGTCCAGTAAAGTACGGCAAATGCTAACTTCCTAGAAATTATCTTCTGAGGATACCAAGTGATGACCACAAGCAATCCAGCATAAACATGTCGAAAAGGTAAACATTGTATGAGGCTGGGGATCAATGATCCAGAAGTCACCAAAACGCGTTAATGTGCTCAAACCCGGCATCTGGTTGATTGATGATCCCACAGTATAGGCAACGCAACCTTCTTGCCTGAACATTGCTCCAAGAATGCCCGCGCTAGATCTGTGACAGATGAATAATATGAGTAAGAACACTATGAATATATGAGAATGCTGCCAGCACATGTCATCTCAGACACCGAAGCAAGACAGAGTACCACTTAGGGATCATCAAAAGATATTAATGTTAATCATCCAAAAGGAGTAATCAGCAACGCAATTTGTCATGGATTGAATACAATTGGCCTTGAGATTGATATAACAATCATTTATGATGTCCCACAAGTCATTGGAGAAAACTTTGAATGTCTTAAAAAACAAGATCAAGCAATCTGGCATCAGGGTGGTAGATTACTGGGTCCTAGTTTCGCATTCTGGTTATTCACAGCATACGTTCATTATTAAAATCGGTCAGAAACAAGATTTTTTCTCTCTATCATTGCAATTTGACTATCCTCTCTCTGCTTTTTAAAACAAATATCCGGCTCAGTTCGATAAATCAATCCAAAACTCGATTAATCTGGATCTGGAATTAGGTTAGATTGAAAAAAAAACAGGAAAAGAAAAAATTTAGTGTGACTCGGCGAGTTGACCTGATAAGATCCGGTTGCAAACCCGTTGATTTTTGTGTTTTATTTTTTTTTTACTAAAACGACATCGTTTTGATTTTTTTATAAAAAAATTGACCCGGCCGACCCGGTCAAAACCCGGAATCTTGACCTTGGATCGGGTCGGGTCTTAAAACTATGAAACAAAGAATAAAAAAATAAAAAAATAAAGTTTGTAACCAAAATTAAATTTTATAAATTATTAGATATTAAAAATTTATAATTTAAAAAGTTAAGTAGCAAGCTCTAAATTTAAAAAAACCATCTCTTCTCACCTCTTTTTTCATCACAGTATCTTTGAATCATGCCATTCCTTAATAAATACGTTTTAAATGACTATTAAAGGTCTACAAGGTTGCAAAAAAAAAAAAACAAAAACAAAAACAAAAATTTTATGGGAATCTATAGTGATTTGTTTCCTTGTTTTTTGTGTTATTTAATAACATATGCGTATCTTACGTTGAAAGCTAAATTTACCTTGCAAAAATATTTAATTTTGATCAATACAAATATATTTATTAATTTATTTAATAAAAAAATTTAAAGATTCTACAATAAATGGTTAAGCGATGCAGAAGGCGGTAGAAATCAAATTAATCGTTCAAACTTTCTTTATTTTTATGGGGGCATTGATGAAAATTTTTAAATATTGAGTTTCATTATATTTGAAATTTAATAATAAACTCATGTACGTAAATAATTTCAGACAATAAATTATTTGTTGTGCTTATTTTTAAATAAAAGAAAAGGAAATCAAACTCTTAAAACATGTCAAGTAATTTGGTCAACTTCAAAATAAGGATATAATCATTTGAAAATTAACATAAGAAAAATAATTAATAATTAAATCTTTATTATTAGTTTTTTCTTGCTTCTAAATGACAATAATTTAAGAATGTGAGCCGGATTATATTATAAATATTTATAAAAAAATTAAAAAAGTAATTAATCATGTAGGAAGCTAAAAATAATTTAATCATTAAACAAAAAAACATAGAAAACTGAAATTTGTGTCATGCAGCGTAACTTTCAGACCCGGCCTGAGTTCCGAGTTTTGATTAAATTACATTAAATTTTTTTTTTTAACTCAGCTTGATTCCAATTTTAAATTGATTGAGCCGGATTTCAATAATTATGCTGCCAAGGCCAAGCATCTCGACACACAGCCCAGCATGCTACTTGGCCAGGCAAACCTGGTTCTAAAACGTATGTGCAGAAAAAAGAACTTTTATATATAAAGTTGAACCAGCGACCGAAATAAAATAGAAATAAACTATAGGGGGGATGAGCGGCTTAAAGGTTATGAAATATCTAAAATACCTTTAATAAAGTTGAAAAAACCCCATAAAACTTCTTTCGAAGAATGAGACTCCGCTTACCTTGAATTTTATGTATATAAAAATGTCTGCTAATTTGAAATCCATGGATTGAAAAGTTTTGCATGTGAGAAGATTCTTATACAAAATATAAAGGTAGCCATGAAACTAAGGAGGATAACATTTTTTTTCCCACAGCACCTCGTGTCCCTTTGGGATTGCGGCCGAACATGTCGATTAAAATTCAATTTTTTTATGTTTTTAAATTATTCTATTAATATTAAAAACTAATTTAAAATATATATATATATATATTTTTTAATATACTTTTAGATAAAAAATATATTTAAAAACAACTAGTCCTCGTTCGAAACATCTACCAATTGGTCCACTCTTGTTTAAAACTGGAAAAACAGAGTGCGGGCCACAGATTAAGCCAACTGGTTTGAAACAAGGTTTCTTTTAAAAGTAGCTTAAATGGTCACCCCTCAATCAATGCTCAACATACCAATATTGCAGTAACATTCCATCTTAAAAAAAGAAAGAAGAAAAAAAGAACGTTATCCCTAAAATAAACTATGGCTTTGGAGGCCTGTCAGTGCTCATGATCATACAAATATTGGGAGTTGCTCTCAGATAAAAGAAGACTTGGATGATGGCTCCATTTCAGAGATGTATGATACAGATTCCCACTTTGTTTTGGATAAGTTTGACGAGAGGCCGGTTTTGATTAAGGGAAGTGGCTTCATTATCGCCATGATCATTCGTCTTTCAGAGATAAGGATTGACATTTTGAGTTTTTAAATTGTTCAAACCCAAGATCAGGTAGGCTGGGCCAACCAGTGTTGGATGTTGACTCGGACGCAATTTTCTTAGTTTTATGATATAATTACTTTCATTGTAATGTTTATTTAATCCTTAGGATTCACAAGGATTTGTTTAATCTTATAATGATGCTGGTTTTAGATTTTTAAAGTTTATTTGTAGTCAAATTAACAAAGAATTAATAGTTTAAGCGATTAGATGAGATATCAAAATATAATTTATATTATTATTTAAAATATTTTTTTAATTAAAAGTTATTTGGGCTCGAAACTTATATAAATTTATATTATTTTGTGCTTAATTTTTATCAAATAAATAGGGATGGTGAGACTCGAATTTGTGATCATATGGTCATCAAGGCTCTGATACCATATCAAAAAACTAATTCAATCTAATAACTTAAACTGTTAAGTGAGATTTCAGGATATAATTTATATTATTTTCTAATACAAATAATGTAACCTAGCAAAAATCTCAGGGATTGAGAAACGTTACATGTTTTATAAATTATAATCAAATTATGTTAGCATGTTTGAAATATAAAAGATATTAACAAAAACCTCTATTTCTGCAACTCTAAAAAATGTAGTTTAATTGATCAGGTCTTAAATTTACTTCTTAGAAGTTATCAATTCGAGTGTCATAAATCTCAGAATTATTGGAGACTTACATGATTATTAACTTCAAGATCTTTTCTTTTAAAAAATTAGTTGATGCACGCGTAAGCTGCTCCAAACACTCACTATTAAAAAAAACTCTTATTCTGTGCTGCAGGATGTAATGGTACCGGATTGGCCAATGAGTGCTCCTATTGACACCAATTGTACTAGAAACATTTTGCCACAACTCAAATACCTTTGTTTCATATACAGGAGCCATTCTACACGAGTCTCGAACCAAAAGTGATGATGTAGAAGAAGGAAATAAGGGTAGTTTAAAGAATAGTTCATCTTCTTAAAATAATTGCAGAAAATAACAGATAACGTATCTCACAGTAGAAATGATTTTACAGAATAGGAATGCCTATACATTGTTTCTCCTTAATTACACTTGAACTAAACAAAGCCAGCGTGGTCTTAAGGAATGATCTATACATTAATCAATACAAAATGAAAACTTGTCGGAAAAGCAGGACATTTCAGCTTATGCACATCAACGATAAACATGTAGATGACTTCAAGCATTGGTCAACTAGAGGGTTTAGTTCCTCCGGAAAGGCCAAAAGATTAGGCAGACCCTGTGCCATAAACCCTTCTTCTTCTTTGACAATTGAGGGTTTGTGTCTCTCTTGTTAACAAGTGTAGCCATGAACTGGACAACTGCCTGATGAACGGAAGTTGAATAAGTCAGTCTCAATTGTGAAACAGGTAAGAATTTAGTAATTGGTAAGCAAAAAGTTGTTCATCAAACGTTACCTGAGCGCCCAAAGTAGTTACTTGTCTTGGGGGGACTTCCAGAGGAGTTTCGTCAGCTCGAAAAACTCTCAATTTTAACAAGAGCCTAAAAGAATCTGGCAAGACTCTGATCTGATCATCACTTATATCCAACTCCTCAAGCAATTCAAGGTTTCCGATGTTTCGTGGCAATGCTCTTAGATCCGCGAAGTTATTTGCGACATTCAATTTCCTGAGATTTTCTGCAAAACACAGGTTTTCAGGTATGAATTCTAGTTCATTGAAGCTTACAACAAGTTCCCTCAAATTGGAAAGATGGCCCATCGTTGTTGGTAACCCTCTAATTCTGTTATAGTGCAAAGTCAGAATCTCCAAACAAGCTAGCTTTCCAATTGCCTCGGGAAGAGCTCTGAGCTGATTGAAATCTAATCTCAGCTCCACCAGTGACGTGCAACTTCCAATTGTGTGTGGAAGCTCCTCAAGTTCATTTGTTTCCACGTTCAATTTCTTCAAGCTGGTCAAACTCCCAATAGTCTCTGGCAACTGAGTGAACTGATTTGAACCCAAATCAAGATTCTCAAGGTTTGTCAACTTCCCAAAAGAAGCTGGCAACAATCTTAATCTGTTTGCATGGAGATCGAGATCGGTGAGATTGATTAGCTCCCCAAATGACTCAGGAAGGTTTATTAGTTGGTTTGAGTGGACATCCAACTTTGTCAAGGTTTTGAGGTTATTAATGGTGGATGGAAGTGCCATAATTTGGTTTTCGGATAAGTCCAATTCGGTAATAACTGATAATTTCCCAATTGACAGAGGGAGCCACTCAACTTGATCCATCAACTTGCCTCTAAGATCAAGAACACCAGCTCCAGTTTTTGCAGAATTTTCTATGATCGCTGCCACCTTCATTAGACTTAATTTCTCAGTGTCCACTTCACCTGTAATGCACCAAAACACATCCACGCATTAAAAAGGACAGTAGAATATTCAGATTAGGAAAAACAGAAATGGAGCTGGAATACCATCTCGTTGCAGGAAACAAAATAAGAATTTCATTCCAAATTAGAATTTGTTTTCTTTTGCATTTTCATCCTTCTTTAAGCCTCACACTCAACCTGCTACTACAAGCAGCACTTGAGTAGTCCAGGCATCTCTTTTTGGCTATCCCTAGAATCAGCAATAAAGAGAACTACATATTCAACCAGAATTTAACAGAAGAACTCAACAGCACAGAAGTTAATTCAAACATCTTATTAATAGGGACGTAGATCATAAGTAAACAAACCTAAATCGATTACGAAAAACTACCTTCTTCTCTTCCAGCACAATATTCTTTTCAATAATCACATCGAATTGACAACAAAACTTCATTTCCGAAATTGCATATATGAGTCAAGAACAACCAAGATATTCTTGAACTTCCAAATACACAACTGAATTTAGACAGGTTTAATTTTGTTTTCTCTCCCGTTTTTAATGTTTTGAACATGTAAGAATTAAAGTGATCAATATAGTTTGTCTTTGAATACCAAGATCCTACAATCTTCAAGTATATGCATATACAAACTCTTGAAGCCAAACACCAAGGAAACATTAAAGAAAGTTTATTTCTTTACCTGAAAAGAAAGCAGCTTTCGAGGAAGAGCTCTTCGCCAAACCCTTGAAGCTATCTTTCTTCGATTCTCCATCTTCTCTCTTCTTGATCAAACTTTCATCACTAACCACACTTTCTTTCTCAATTTCCTCAACTGATTCACTGATAGAAACCAGTTTCTCCTTCTGAGTACCCCCGGAAACCAACAGAGAAGATTCTTGAATCAACCCATCAAAGGTCTCGAACATCTTGTCAACTTCAACCAAGTGAAGAGCCTCTTTTCTCTGTTCATGGCTTTTAAACAACAACGCGGTCTTTCTCGCTTGTTGTAGCACGGAGAAGAGCTCCCGTGGGACATCTTGAGGACATTTCTGGTCTGAAATATCATCAAGCTTTGCCTGCTCTTCATTGTTGACAGTCTTGATCACAGAAATGGCTGCTTCAACTTCTTCGATGGAGGGTCTTGACGGTAGTGATTTGTAGAGTCTCATGATTTCTTCCACTGCATCTAAAAGAGCAGGTGAAGGGTCTTGATCTTTGCTGGTTTTCACAGCCATGGCTATAGCGATCTTGAGGAAGCCTACAAAAGGGCTGTATATGTGAACTTTGTTTTATTTCTTATATATATAGATAGATAACAGAGAGAAGGCATAATTTTATTTATTTTTGTTAATTAACTACCGTTAGTATTATTCTGTTCAACATTTAACACCTTGACTAGTATCAGGAAAAGAGACCGAAATTATGAAAGGTTAAAAACAGTACAAGATTTTTATTTTGGAAGAAAGTCGATGACTCTGAACAAAAAGTCTGCACACAGAATTTGGCGTTACTTCACCGTGACATCTTGGGTGAGCAATGCGATGAAAATGCCATCAAAGGTAACGAAAAAGTCACGCAACATAAAGTTTTTTTTTTCTCTCTCTCTCTTACCTCGTGAGTTGCTAATTGCTATGGCTTCCATGGCATCTATCCACTCTCCATGTTAAGGTATCTTCTCATTTTTTTATTGTTTTTCTTGCTTCTTATCTGTGCTTTAATCGACAGCATTCAAGGCTTGTATCTATCAACTCTCAAGTCCTGATGGGCACAGCTTAATCAAATTACGTTAATATTAAATTCCATTCCGTTATCTCTACGGCGTTTACAAGAATTAAAATCAAGGTAAATTGTTATATGGATGATCTATAAGGGTACTCAAGTAGATGCAAAATGTTTTAAATTATGTAAATTAAGCAAGTCAATGAAGTCAATTGCATATAATTGTTTTTTTTTTAAAGAAACGATAATATATATGAACTAAGGGGCCCACCAGCAAAGTATAAAAAAGAGAAAGAAAAGATGAATTGTGAATTTAAGGGAAGGGTAGACATAAAGACAAAAGAATTCCTCCATAGAAACTCTTCCCTCCTCCCTCGTCAACGACTAACTTACCCATTTTGCACCATGTGGTGTTTTAGTTTTCATCTCCTTAAAAATTATTCATCTCCACTTTTTTTCTTTTCTTTTTTTGCTTAAAAAACATTAACAATTACTTTTGTAAAATTGAAGTCTCTCGTTAACTCCATGCACTAAAAGAACTAAAAATAAAGGAAAACACCCTATAAAAAATCCCAACAAACTAAAATTATACATGCTATTAAGCCATACATAACACAACTATTTTTAAATATATTACACCCAAAGGAACACAATATAGAAAAAACATGATTTTTGATGAATTATGAGAGCCATTTCTGGTTGATAGTAATATGATCTTTTCTAGTTTACTAGCTTTATTTATATGTTAATTTTTGGCTCATACATTGTTTTTAACAAACTCTTGTTATTTAGAGTGTATAAATTTAAAAAAATAATGAAGTCATGAAAACTTTATAAGTCATTTAATTTTTCATAATTGCGTCTTGGGTCAAAGTGTTCGGACTTGAATGTGGACTTTGTTCTCACATAATAAAGAACATTTTGATGCTTAAATTAGTAACTGTAGAAGAGTATGAAAGTATAACTAAGAAAGCTTAGAAGAGTGAATGATTATGTAGATATTAAAGCCTTTATTTAAACTTGAGCTCATTGGATTATTATTATTATTATTTATTAGGTTTATGAATTTCTATTAGGGATATCCTATTAGATTTGAAATTCTTTCTAGTATAAATATTTTTTTGTAGAGATTTTTTGAGGTTATACTATTTTTTTAATAAAAAAATCAACATTCTTACTATCTTTTTATGGTTGAGTGATTCTCATAATAAATTCTTGATTGAACTTGCAAACTATTTAAATGATTAATTAACTTCATTATGATTTTATACTCGTTCGCATCTCTTTATAGGCGTAAAGTGAGGGTGATCATTACATATAACTTTTATTTTTCAAGGTAAGTTCTTGTTGGGTCAAGTTTCAAACTGTTCAAGTTTGATTTTAGCATATCTTATGAAAAGTCCGCATTAACCTCTCTCTTCTTAACCCTCACTACTCCTTTAACAACTATTTGGAATAGTTTTGCTTTCAATTATGCAATCTATTTTGTAACTCTAATGTTAGTAATAAATCTACTTCTTTTGGTTTGTTATCTTTAGCCTCACTGAATATTATATTAGGGGTGTCTTGTTTAGATTTGCCAAGTTCTTATTTAATAGCTCGAGTTCCGAACCACAAATCCATATAAATTTCCTCTCATCATGACCCACATCCAAACCATGAATTTACCTCCTAAAATTCAACTCTCAAAACCCAACAATTTCTTCTCTTACCATGACTTATAGTCATGGTAACCTTTGACTGATATATTTATTGGTTATGCTTATTTGGGTAATGCTTGCAATTAAACAATTACAAGACCAGAAATCCTTTTTATTTATGAATATGTGGTGAATCAAAGCCTTCATAATTGACTAGAGAATTGTATTTTGGTTTGTTGGGTTTGTATCTGTATGGATATGTTGTTACAATAAAATGAGGTGTGAAATCTCAAGTTTTGCTTAAAAGTTAGGAGGTAAGACTATTAAGATCTGATTGCTTGTGTTTGTGAGTGTGAGTGTAATTATGGATTGAAAAATTGTTAGGGATTTTAAAGGGAGAAAAATTTTATTTGTCATTTGTTAGTGTTTTATATATATTATATATGAGGTATTTTGGTATTTTCTTCCAAGTTTAAAAATTAAATTGGTTTAGGATGTAAAGTGTAATTAAAAACAAAACGGAGAAAAATGGTAAAATAAGCAAATTATAGGATCCTTTGTATAATTAACCCTAAAATTAATCAAATCGTGTTAATCTAATTGTTAAGAGTTATACAACATTTTTGTTCATGTGATTCAAATCTCGTGTGAAATTATAAAGAGTTATTTTTTCATGAATTTTCTATGTTCAATATGGCTGGCCTATTTTTGATGGAATAGATAAGTGAACTTAGTTTTGGTACAAGAAAGTTAATGCTATATCGATAAAAATTAAAAACAAAATTTAATGATAAATTAATTTATTAACCCGTGCTCCACAGTGGGTCAATATCAATTTTTTTTAAAAATATAAAAAAATATTAAAAGTATGGAGAATATTTTAATAGTGTTATTAAACCTAATCACGTGAGTTAATTTTTAAACTCTCACTCGACTCTTTGTCAAACTCAAGTAACGTAGATTTGACAATCATGTCAAACTCAAACGCCTTGCATTTATCAGCCACACTAGACTCATGCACCTTGCATCTAACAGCCCTTCTAGACCATGCACCTTGAGTCTGAAGCCCAACCAGACCCAATTGCTTGGGTCTAGCATGACCCAAACGCCTGGGCTAGGCAACCATGCCAGACCCATGTGCTTTTTATAGGAATTCACTTATAATTGTTATAAAAACATATTTATTTTATACTTTTATCTGTCTTTTTAACAAAATATATTTTTATCTTTTCTATATTTTTTTCTTTTATTTTGGAACATTAACCACGCGCATCTCTAAAATTGACTTATTTTTTTTATTATTAATCTCTAATTTTAGTGAAGAAATCATCTACAAAATTGCACAAATTAAGATAGTCAAAAGAAAAATAAATCCTTTACATATACAATATTTTCTTTTCCTGCAACATAATGTTTCAATTCAAAAGTTTAAAAGTTTCCCTTATGATCATATATTTCAAAATTTCATATATACTAATAGTTATAATGTAAAATAAACTCTCCTTGTAACAAACTTTGACAATTAGATTATACAACAACATCTCAAATTTTAAAAAATATGAACCCTTTAAAAAAATGTCCAACACCGGATGAAAACATAAAATTAATATTTTCATCTACAACACATACAAAAAAGAAAAGTTTATTTTTGAAGACTTGAAAAATTTCCCAAATGATCATATATTTCAAATTTTCATATATATTAATAGTTATAATATAGAATAAACTCTCCTTGTAACAAACTTTGATAATTAGATCATGCAACAATATCTCAAATTTAAAAAAGCATGAACTCTTTAAAAAAGTGTCAAACACTTGGATGAAAACATAAAATTAATATTTTCATCCAAAATACATACAAAAAAGAGAAATTTATTTTTGAAGACTTGAAATAAATCACTTAGAACTCAATATTTCTTTTCATTTTTTACTCTTCGAATATAATAAATTTATAAAATAAGTTGCAAAAACAAAAAAGAGTTTGCAATTAAATTTTACTGCATATAAATGAAAAAATCCTACTTTAATGAGGCAGTATTTATTTTTGCAGTCCAATTGTGCTTTTAAAAAAAATTAAATTTTTTTACCCATGCGCGGGTGTGGCAAACCTAAGCATAAGGGTCTTGCATGGTTGCCAGACCCAGGCACTTGGGTCTAAACCCAAGCGACTTGGGTCTTGTAACCATACCAGACCCACGGGGGCGTGGGTCTGGTAGGGTATGACAAACATGTCTAATTTGATAAATAATAAATAAAAAAGACAATTGTGCACTTTAGTTGTTAGGAGAGAGAAAGAAAAAACATAAATAATTGATTATCAACAACAATCCAACCATTATCTGTCTACACGTGACACTTCATGTGAAAAAGGACATGATTGTGCATCCAATTAGACAATGAATGATTAGATTTGGCCACTAGAAAGCATTATATACGCCTCTTTAATGGTGTGGGCACTGCCCACTCGTTGGAGTGTGAGAAATATACGTCTACAACTTTTCAATTAAAAAATAACAAATACATCATGAAAATACTAAAACACCCCTTATGATTGTTTTAATTACATAAAATATCCATGTAAAAAATATTAAAATATCTTCAAAGGCAAAGGTTCCTTTTATATATATATATTCTAAGGCTAAAAATATTATTTAATTGTACATAAAAATTGAAAAAAACCCTGAATATCCTTGTTAGAAAAAGCCCAAAAACACATTTATTCACTGTGAAATTATAAGACATTAAAAATTAAATTACTGTTATAATCTCCAATAAAAACTCTCCTAATCTGCAGTGATTTGTCTATATTATTTAGCTCTTGTTATAATAATAAATTGAGAATTACTCGATAGGTAAAGGGATCATTAATTCAAGACTTGCCCTAATTATTTTTGGGCAGCAAGCCACCAAACTTCTTACAAGCCCGCCCAACTATACGAGTAACCTCAGCTGCCTGCATGCCTTTTCCCTTGTCGTCATTTTGTCTCGCGCTCTCTATTGCACACACAAAATTCACCAAAACTCACCCCAGACAACCACCAAACAAGCTCCCCATTCTCCTCCTCCTCCTCCTCCACCACCACCACCACCTGTAAGTGTTCTTTCTTTCTATCTATTTGCAAATATTCCTAATTTAATTATTATATTCTCGTATAACTATCTTTTTATACAGTTCTTGATTTTGTGTTTCCATAAATAAATCTATATGGGTTGCACTGCAAGAGAGAAACATGTCCGTGCTAATCGGAGGGTTCCCCGCCCTGCCAATTACTCTGAATTCGATCCCTGTGTTTATGCCAAAACCCTTCTTGAATCGGGTCTCAAACCCTTAGCTTACCATCTGGGCCTTCACGATCCAACCCATAGCAACAACGACAATAACTCCAATTCTAATTTTGATGATAACGGATGGGGTTATTGTACTGAGGAACAATTGGAAGAGATTCTTTTAAAAAATCTTGAATTCTTGTACAAAGAAGCCATTTCTAAGCTTGTTGGATTAGGTTATGATGAGGATGTTGCGTTAAAGGCGATTTTGCGCAATGGGCATTGTTATGGTGGCATGGATGTGCTAACTAATATATTGCACAATGCATTGGCCTTTTTGAATAATAGTAGTAATAATAATAATAATTGTGGTGGTGGTGGTGGTGGTGGTACCGGAAATGCAGATGAAACTGAGCTTGTTTTTGATGATTTAAGGCAACTAGAGGAGTATTCTCTTGCGGGTTTGGTTTGTTTGTTGCAACAAGTTAAGCCACATTTGAGTAAAGGTGATGCTATGTGGTGTTTGTTGATGAGTGATCTTCATGTGGGTAGAGCAAGTGCGCTTGAAATTCCTATTGCGAGTTTGCCAGGGAATGGGAGTGGTAATGTTCAGACTAATGTAGAGAGTGTTGGCGGGGATGATAATGGTAATGGGATTGGTGTTGTGGCCCCGGCTTTGTGTAGGTTTCATGGAGGATGGGGATTTGGAAGTGGGGGAGGATCTGAGTTTTCAGTTAATGGGCTTTTCTCATATAGTGCAGAAATGTCTTTGCATAAGGATATTGAGTGTCCTAAAAGGTTTAATCTATCGCCTTCAATGAAGTCTTTATTGAAGAGGAATGTTGCAATTTTTGCTGCTGGTTTTAGGGCTAATTCAAAACAGATGCAGATGCAACCTCAGTTGCAATCTCAGGCTTGTATGAGTGTTACAGCAGGTGGGGATGCTGCCCCAGTTGTAAAGGCAAATGAAGGTATGGTTGAGAAGGGCGAGGAGTCTCAGAATTTGAAGAACGAAGATGGAGTTAGTTTGATGCTGAGCAAGCTTCAGAATTTGAAGCTTGATGAGAATTTGGAGATTGTAGGAGAAGATCAGAAGGATGAGATGATGGTGACCCTGCTTCAACAGATAAAGGATCTGGAGAAACAATTGAAGGAGCGGAAGGAGTGGGCACATCAGAAGGCAATGCAAGCTGCCAGAAAGCTTAGTAGTGATTTAACAGAGCTTAAAATGTTGAGGATGGAAAGGGAGGAGACCCAGCGATTAAAGAAGGGGAAGCAGACTCTGGAGGATTCTACCATGAAGAGGCTGTCTGAGATGGAGAATGCTTTAAGGAAGGCTAGCAGTCAAGTGGACAGGGCAAATGCAGCTGTGAGACGGCTGGAGACAGAGAATGCTGAAATCAGGGCAGAGATGGAAGCTTCTAAGTTAAGTGCATCAGAGTCAGTAACAACATGTTTGGAGGTAGCAAAGAGGGAGAAAAAGTGCCTGAAGAGGCTTTTGGCTTGGGAGAAACAGAAAACTAAGCTGCAGGCCGAGATTGCAGATGAGAAAGAGAAGATCAAGGAGTTGCAGCGATGTTTGGCCAAAATTGAGCAATCTCAGAAGGAAGCTGAGGTGCGTTATACATCTAACTACCTAAATCTAGGACACACACACATGCACAAGCACCAACAAGTTTTCCTGCCTACATGTGTTGTCACAGTTTCATGTTGTAATTTAAGGTACAGTGAATTGTGAGACTGGTGAGTTTCTCTTAGCATGCTTTATTTAAGGATAAACCATTCAAGTACTCAACACTGCTTCCACACACCCGCCCCCAACAGAAGGAAAAACCTGGAGTGTGAGAGACAGAAGATGGGCCTTCGGAATTATATAGTTCACTAGTTAAAAGCAAAATGGTGTATTATTGCTGTAGTGATCAGATAGGAAGATAAAAATGCACATTTGTCTCGGATGAAAGCATAAGTTTAACCTCTTACTAAGAAAGAATCTTATAGGGCTAGCTGAAACAGTGCAAGTGAATTTAAAAAAAGAAAAATCACATGCATCTGGAAAAAAAAATGCATTAATTAGCTCCAGTCACTTGTATTCAACCACATGCTTTCTACCATTTAACTGGTTGTGATTCTAATTATTGGGAGTAGAATTTCATAGACCAAAAGGTTATAGAATCAAAATTCATGAAGGCCATTAGTAAAAACAAAATAGTGTCTTATTTGGTATTCCTACAGTAGTCATATAGGAAGACAAAGATGTACATGTCTCAGAGGAAAACTGAAAGTTTAATCTCCTGCTAAGCAAGGTTTACATGTGACTAACTGAACACAGCAAGGATGAAATGAATGTGAAATAATGCATCACTTAGCTCTAGACAGTAGATATTATATTCTACCACCGTACCATGTGATTCCTACCTCTTAACTGGTTGGCACTCTACTATTGGGATTAGAGTTTTATAGAACTAAAGGCTACATGGTCTTGTATGACATATTGATAGGATAATTTTTTGTCTTCGATGTTGTGCTCCTCTGCATCTGATCTTGGAGCTCAACTTATTCGAAGAAGAATCAGTGAGGGTGGTTATAGCTTCTTTAAAGTCCATAAGCATGCCTTTTCAATATCATTCCACCTGTTATTTTTATCTGCTTCAGTTGATTGAGCTACCCCTTCCTCTAGGTGGATGACATTTTAGGCTAGCTGTGAGTGATTTGGCACGGACTTCATTTCGCAAACATGAGGTTCTAATATATGAGTATGATCTGTTTGTGTCCTTAATGGCATGCATAACTTAAGTAAAATTAAAAAGGCAGATACACTATTAGTGGAAAGATGATGCTCCATTGTTGTCACATTGCATCCAATGGCTAGATTTTGGTCATGAAATCAAAGCTTTTGGTTGATTTAAGTGCAAGTCGATTGAGAAATAATTGTATATTTAATCAATGTATAGGTGAGGCCTTGCTCTGTGAGGAAATTTTTTGATTGTTGGAGAGACAGGTTTTGAGTAAGTACTGGTAAATGTAAATTAAGGCTCTACTGGGACTCTCTCAAGAAACCTTTTTCATTCCTCTCTTCATCTTAAATGAGAAAATATTACTCGGGAAAGATTAGTTATACATCATTGAAAGTAGGAAGGGAATGGCAAAAACTTTCAAGATTTCCAGTGTCTGCGACCTGAAATACTATTATTATTTAATAAAAAAACTGGATCTAGCATCTTAATCTTTAGAATTTTCCTTGTCCCATCTTCTTTCTTTCTTGTAAAATGTCCCATGATTATGTGGACCTGTAAGCTTACGTGTGATCTTATTCTTTTTGAGAGTGTGTGGCCCCTGCTACTGGTGCAAAGTTGCATGGGTATGCAAGGTAACACCAGTGAGACCAGCTAGGTGCGATGACCCTCAAAATGCACAACAAAGTGGTAGAATGCAATCAAAGAAGGTTACTAAACTATCCTTTTGTTTCGATGGTGATGTGATTTAGAGAAGCCTTAGTGAGTTATCATTGTTTAAATGATAAAATACATTTATCCATACATTGTTACTTGTTCGTGACATCATATACATTTGGCCATGCACTTATCTATTCTACTTATCTTTATTTCATATTTTATGATGCATTTGATGTTCCAAAACTGGTCAATATTTCATAATTATTATCTGTGGTTTTTGAGAAAATGCATTGCTTTGACACCATTGTTCCATAGTTTTGATTGAAACTCTCAATTATTTCTGTTTGTTTTGTTTGATATGTGATCAAATTTTGACTATGGTTGAATGAATACTGATTCCTTGTTGCACTCTCTAGTTTAGACTATATGATAAAACTTGAGATTATTTTTGAAAGCTGGAATCTGCAAGTTAAACACCGTTTAAAATAAAATCTATCCTAGTTTATTGTGCTTGTGTCTTTGAATTTGTTGCCAACATTCTGTTTTTCATGGTCTACTAAGCCATTTGGTAGGCTGTATTCCTTCAAGACTCTGTTCAGTAGCCTTTTCTGGATCGCACCAGTTGTCTTAGAACCAACTGTTTGATATAGTTAGCAACCTAGTTGCCTAGTTCTCAGTTTTGCCGCATCTGTTCAAGTTATCAGTTCTTTGTTTCAAGAATTGGTTATGGATGCATTCTACCTATCGTAAACTATAGTAGGGAAGCAGTTATTCCATGAAATGTTATTATTACAGGTGAAGTGGAGGCAGGAGATGAAGGCCAAAGAGCAAGCTTTGACCTTAGTGGAAGAGGAAAGATGCGCCAAGGAAGCTGCTGAGGCTGAAAATAAAAGGAAGCTTGAGGCTTTGCGCCTAAAGATAGAGATTGACTTCCAGCGCCACAAGGATGATCTCCAAAGACTTGAACAAGAGTTTTCACGTCTGAAATCTGCTGCAGAGTCCACTGAGTTGAATAATCAGTCAAATGCTTTGCCCTCGGGAAAGTCTGAGAGGACAAAGCCCCAAGGAGAAACAATTGCTAGGTTGCTTCATGAATTAGATAAACTGGAAAATTCGTCTGAGAAAGGAGCCAACTGTGACAGGGAATGCATGATTTGTCTAAAAGATGAAGTCTCTGTTGTTTTCCTCCCTTGTGCTCACCAAGTTATATGTGCAAGTTGCAGTGATAATTACGGGAAGAAGGGGAAAGCTACTTGTCCGTGCTGCCGGGTTCCAATTGAACAGAGAATCCGTGTTTTTGGTGCGAGTTCATAGACAAAGTTAGGCATACGAATAAAAAGAAAACGCA
This sequence comes from Populus alba x Populus glandulosa, assembly GCA_033617975.1. NCBI lineage: Eukaryota > Viridiplantae > Streptophyta > Magnoliopsida > Malpighiales > Salicaceae > Populus > Populus alba x Populus glandulosa. Next base: position 13,443,942 of record CM066145.1, on the reverse strand, counting down.
GTTTTCTCCCTGGTATGTATATGCAATCATATACTAGCATGCTATGGGAACTTCTTTTTACATATACTCGTCTTGCTGCTGGTACTTCAGCTAAAAATACACTGGATGTATGTAAATAAAAACATGTTTTCAGCCAGCCTCGATGTAATTCTGCTTTGTTGCTGCCATTTGCTTGAAATGTATTCGTATCAAATATGACGTCAGTGTTTAAAGAAAGGAAAATATTAGCATGCAATTTGAAATTAATTAGAGAAAATAATAAAAATGAATACACGTGGACTTGAAAAAGAAACAAATATATTAAAAAGAAAGGGGTGAATATCACTCCGGAGAGGTTAATTTTGTTAGCCTTGCTTTCTGCTTTGTAAAGTAAATTGATTTGTTATCTCCAGACGTGTTAGAACAATGAAATACATGTAGCAACTACTGCGTAAATCATCCCTTGTTTCTTTTTGATACAAGTCATGTGTTTGTTTTTATAGCAAAAAAAACTTGGATTCCATCTCTTCAATACATGTCAAATATGATTGTTAATAAAACAAAATTTATGGATCTTGTTGTTATCCATGCAAAATAAGGATTTAAGTGAAAGAATGGGTAAAATAGGTGATGGTTTTGAGATTTATTTGAAAAGTTTATTTTAGTCCTATATTTTTTTAGATATTATGTTTAACTAGTCCCTATAATTTTTAAAAAATTCAATTTTAATACTAAACTTTATTTTTTTTTTCCTTTTCAGTTATTTTTTGGTAGAAAAAAAAAAAGGTCGCTAGATTCTAGCATAGAGAAAGAAAAATTTCATTAGAGATGATTTCGGTCATTAAAACAATTGATTTTTATATCAAATGGTTCCATATAACTAGGAGAGTTAAGATTAAGTTTGTTTTTTTTACATTGAAAGTACCTTAGAAAACATATCTAAACTTGAGAAGATTTTTTTGTTTTGGGTTAATTATGAATTTTAGGGTTGTTTTTTTTGTGTTTTTGAAGGTCATTAATTGGTTTAACAAGGTTTCAAGGGTAATTTTTAGGTGTCTTAAGTAAAAAAAAACAAGTTTTAAATGGATTTTGGAGTGAAAAAAACAAGAACTTTGTTTTTACAACCACCATAATAGTTGAAATCTGGAAAATTATAGACGATACATTATCTACTAAGACAGACGACGCATCATTTATTTTTTTGTCAAAAAATAAGATGAATGACATGGCATCCACCCCCATTAACTTGAAAAAAAGCTCAAATGTGAGCCCTGTGTTGATGGGCCAGGTGCTTGGCTTGGTCTGCTAACCCATATCATCCGATTTAATTCTTATCTTTCTATTTTGTTTGCATTTTTATTCTTTTATTAATACCTCTTTTTATGTCTTTTTTAAAATAATATTTAGATTTATGTTTTAATTAAAACTTCTTCTTTATTATTTTTTAGCTTTTTTAAATAGAAATTATTTTTGAATTATATTGAGTGTGTTTAATTTTTTAAGAAGCTAGTATGGTTCATCTAATTTTTTTATTTTATATAGATTAAATATTTATTTTTTATGATTTTTTTATTATGTAAAACCTTGTATAGTTTTTATTTATTTATTTTTATTCAATAAATTTTATATATATATATATGTCGTTTTCAATTAAAAATAAATTTATTAAACACAACCAGATAAATAATTTATTTTTTTTCTTTTTGATAAAGTTTTTTCTCTCATGTTATTGTGCGTGTGTGTTTTTTGTTTGCTATCATTGCATTTGTTTTTTTCATATGATTTAAATAAATCTAATTTATTTAATTAGTCGGGATTATGACCCAATTATTAGTTTTTTTATAAATAAAAAAAAAACACACTTGCAATGTCTTATTATTTAATTGGGAAAATAATGTGGATTATCAACGTATCTCTAACACAAGTCTCATATATTACTAAATTTTATATTGTGGAGTTTTTTCTTTCAGTTTTTTTATGGTTACCGAGGAGAAATGATATATATATATATATATATATATATATATATATATATATTAAATTACATACCTTTAATTCATTATTGTAATTATAATTTGAACACACTCGTGTTCTTAATGTTTTATGAACACAAAATATTTTCAAATCACACCGTTAATTGATAAATTATTAAGTTTCAAATTGTCATATTGAAACTTTTTTAAAATATATCACATTTAATACATGTACGGAAGCCAATTATTTTCGAAGCACATACCTTTGATCAATTAAGCATAGGCTGCTTTTGAGACCCTAATAGGACTTGCATTTGTGTTTGTTTTTGCAATTCTAACCTGTGATTTAAATTGATTTTTCTTAAAAAAAAATATTTTTTGATGTTTTAAATATTTTAATATTAAAAATATTTTTTAAAAAATATTATTTTAATTAAAATTCATATTACTAAAGCACATAAAGCATAAGATTGTGGTGATAAGGTGGTGGTGGTGCATGATGGAAAGGTAATAATGCTTGTTTTTTCAGTGTTCCTTAAGTTACAATGTGTATAGTAAATTATTTTTTTATTTTTGTTTTTTCTGCAGCTTAGCACAAAAAAAAGATGTTATTTTATTTTATTATTATCTCTAAACATTTCAGTAACATAAATAAAAGTAAAAGAAAAGAAAGATTAAATGTTGTTTAAAACCTATTTAGATCTACAGTGAAAACATAAATTATAGAGAACCTTAAGCAAATCATCTCATAATCAATTGAAATTTCATATATTTTTATTGGGAGTGAAATTATTCCGTAAATAAAATTAGGGTTTTATTTTAATATCGTTTGCTTAAAGTTTCAATTCGAGGTTCAATTTTACCGTAAATTAATTATACACGGGTTTTTGATACCTAGGTATAGAAGAATGACCTATAAAGTAAGATATGTTGTTTTTGGGTATAAAGGTTATTGCATATTAAAGTTGAATAGAAGGCATGCTAAATAGGTTGAATTCATAGAGACTTTTCCTTACATAATCAAGTATAAACAAAGTAAGAAAAATATAGTGGCTGATACATTTTCATGTAGTATGTTCTTTTAAACACTATGAATTATAAAAACTAGATTGCTATGCTTTGAGCATGTGAAGAAATTGTATGCCAATGATTTTGATTTTGCCGAGACTTACAAAGCATGTGGACATTCGGGTTTTTAAAATTTTATATGATGGATGATTATTTTTTTAAAGAGAATAGATTGTGTGTTCCTGCTAGTTTTTTACCTTAATTACTTATTTGTTAAGCATATGAGGAAGATTTAATGGGTCACTTTAGGGTTTTTAAAAATTTGAATGTATTCCATGAACATTTTGATTGGGCAAAAATAAAAAGAGATGTGCAAAGAATATGTGAAAAATACATTGCATGTAAAATATATGACAATCAAAACAAAGATGACAAAATTTGACATAGAAATAAAATAAAATAAAATGCTTAGGGATGAAATTGAAAAGAAATTCAAATAAGAAAATGATAAAACAAAAAAAAAACAAATAACAATAAAAAAAACGAGAATCAAATTTCATATAAAAATTAAATGAAATTAAATACTAAATAATAAAATCAATCCAAAATAAAATAAAACACAATAAAAAAAATTAAATTTAATAAAAAAAACAAATAACACGATAACTCTCAATTTTGACAATCCATCATAATTTTTGAGGAGGGAAGAAAGAAAAGAAGGGGGAAAAAACTTGTCTATTTTCAACCACCACGCCACTACAAACACGCGTTAGATCATTATGAAGAGCAAGGCATAAGGGTTTGAACTTTGAACATCGTTATGAAAGCCACTGCTTAGCTGTCAAAAAACAACTCACGTGTTATCTAAACAGGCTCTTCCCCCACCTGTTAGCATGTGCATTGCACGCGCTAATTTACTTTCCCTGCTGGTTTACCCCACTTGTTCTAGTTTCATTTTTTCTTTTTTCTTTTTTATAAAAAATGATAATATGGTTAGACCAATACAAAAGCAACATGTCATCACGGGTTGGGCCACGCACAAGAGTTGCAAGGATAAGGTTACTTATTTTAGTTGAATTTTTTAGAGGATAGGAGAGAATGTTGTTCGATCACTTCCATGCAGATGGCTTGTGTCTCAAACTCAGCCTGCCATGTGTGGAGGAAAACAAGCCCTCAGAGCCTGTTTGGTTGGAACATAGGCAAGAGAAATACTAATGAGAGACCGCAACCTAAGTATCACGATGTTGATCTTCCCTTCTCAACATCTCTCGTTGACAAAACATTCTTGAGGGGTAAAATCTCTCTCTCTCTCTCTCTCTCTCTCTCTCGCAGAATCTCATTTTTGATAAATTAATTATGAACAGGTAGGGAGCTCAAGTGCTGCTACAAGGCCACCATTGACGGATTTAGTGCGACAAATTTCCATGATGGCTCTGACTTCAAGGGACCATGTGTGATCATAGGTTACACAAACAAGTACTTCAAGTTTGGTGCATTTAACCCCGAAGGCTATAGAAGCACGGATGATTACTATGACACGTTTGATGCGTTTCTCTTCTATTGGACAGACACTGAGAAAATTGACCCCATCATCTTACCCAAAGTTGGTGGCAGCGGTGCAGCCCTCTTTGATTATGCTCGAGGTGGACCTCAGTTTGGGGCTGATGGGTTGCTAATCGGGCCTCCACTAGCACCCGTCATGGGCGGGTTTGCAGGACCCGATACCAATTCAGGAATTGGTGACTTGAGGCAAGCCAAGTCCAGACTGGGATTGTCATACGCTAAAAGAGAAGACGGCAAGGAGTCTATCTTCGGTGATGATTCCAGGGCAACTCTAGAAGAAGTCCAAGTTTTCTGCAGTCCTCAAATAGCAAGTCTATACTAAGGTATCTAGATACTGTATAAGGCTCTCTATATATATATATATATAAACCATTTTAGAGTGTTCTTCCAAGTCACATAAAATCGGTTCTTTGATTACATAATTGGTGCTCAATCTCTGCAAAGCTTTACTCTTCTACAGTATAGATCATGTTTGATTAAATTAAATGGTGGTCTTCTTTTCTGCTGCAACTTGTTTTCCCAAGTGGAGCAAAATGTTAGGAAAAACCAAATCTTGTGTTTGATTGGTGAGGGAAAGGGGCCGACCACACGCTCAAACAAAAGGCAAAGTATAGGTGTTCTTGAAGAAGGATTGGGAGGGGCGGAGTGGCAGAATCTATTTCAGAGAATAAATTTTGGTTGTTGTGGTGTGTAAAGAGCTTGGGGATAATAGGCCCTTTAGGAAAGCATTCTTAAAGGTTGCATTAGTGTAGTCTCTTTGTCAAGATTCTTGCTAAAGTGAGAGGGGGGGGCTGTCTAAACTACCGTTGATGGATATACACATATATTTGCCATCTGCTTATTGGTACTTGCTTTTGAGTTCTCATTGCTCATCTTAATTCCATTAATCATTAGTTAATGATATATCTTGCAACTTTGGAAGGAAATATTCCTTCGATTTCCCCTCCACGCAAGTGATTGGCGATTCCTGAAAGCAATGGAAGTTCAATGTGGATGGAGAGCTTCGTATTGGGGAAATGGACGAATATTCGTCAACAAGTTTCAGCATTTATTCCTTTTAAAGATTGCTTAGACTGCAAAATTGGTTCAGTTTCTGGTCAAAGTTCAGTTGCGTGCGATTTAACAGTAAACAAGACCTGCACTTGGTTTTAATTAGCTCTTCCCTTGAAGTTGATTCAGTATTGTCGCCGCATACCATTACTAGGGCTCCTTGAAAGTTGATGTAGAGGTTTCAGTTACCTTGTCACCATAACAAGAAGAGGAAAAGAAGGCTGAACTTGATCAAGAATATTGCTCTGATGGATTGGCCTTATGGGGTGATTTCTCATGGCTATGGAGCCTAAGGAACACTTCACTTTACATAAAATCAAGATTGTCTCGTCACATATGCATAAAAAGATAATAAAAAAACATTTATTAAATATTTTGAATGGAAAGATAGCATGCTAATTACCTAAGACATTGACATGCACACATACAGACAACACTTTTAATGCTGGCTAAAAACGACCTCTCTAGAGTCCAGTCCAGTCCAGAGCTACGAATTTGTCTGGATACGGAGAAACCTTGACACTGATTGATCAACCAGCTTGATATACAAGGCCGACCAAAAGATAAAAATGGGTTTCTTAAAGCAAATTTTTTATGGACTGGATTATGACATGAGCATGCTTTAAATCTCTAGAGAATATTGCATTCAAAAGCTCCAAGCAATCTGACAAATTATGGAGAGTAAAGACTACGACTGTTGTATACGAAAGTTGAAGCAGAAGTGATCTCAAGTTTCCACATCATACCCCACCCTAACATAATCACATATGCTCCAATCAGATCTGCTACAAAATTTGTTTGTTTGTTTTCAAACAGGGGAAGGAAAAGGTAAAGAATCCGGAAAATATTTGGTGACGAATTCAAAGGTTTCTACCACAGTAACATCTGTACTCAAGGATTTCCATCAAACATGTGAGAGAGTTGCTTGTTCATCACAATTTGTATCAAATTTTGACCAGAATGGGCATCATTACTCTTAATGTGCTTGCATTTAAAAAGGAAATTATTATTGACTTGTACTGGCGTTCGGAAAAAGTTTGTAATTAGGGCGATTTCATTTGTGCTAGTGCTGAACGTAGATTTTGAGTGCTTATACAACATCAAAGCTTCTTCCATGAAAGAAGCTTATTTTATTTCTTAAAGCCATAGAGTAGACAATTCAAACTGACATTAACCAACTCCTAGTGAAATCTATAAAAGTGATTACCACCGAGGGGGAGTGCAGCCTTACTTAAATAAACAGGAACAGAAATAACATTTAGCTACTAAACAAGATAACATAACCAGACACAAGTCATAGGAAGGGGATTTATTCTTTATTTCCCTCCCAAGAACAAACATTAAAAGGCGTTGTCTTGGAGACCCCCCCTTCTTGATTGTTTTGCTCGAGGTACACCCCTAGATCACAATCACCATGTTGTCTTCCTGCGACCAAAGACCGCCATATACCCCCAAACTCCCATCTCCGCTTGCTTGCCTGCAAATTGGAGCTTTGTTCCAATGCTCTGATCCTGCATTGAAATAAGAGCTACAGTGATCTCTCCTTTCTTTTTTCAAAGGGTCGTGCATGTCTTAATTAGTGAACTGATCTGGTCAATAACCTTGATAGTGCATGTCATCATTCCCACCAAAACCCATGTAGTTTCCATGTTCTGAGTAAGGTGACATGAACCCAATGTGACTGAGATCATCGGCATGCTCAATTTCTCCTGTAAAATTCGAGTATGATGAACCCGGCGAGAATTCTCCGTGTGTGTCTGGCTGCCAAGTATTCATGGAGCTTGGATACTCGTACTGTGGAAAGTATTGAGATGCAGCTTCATGTACTTGTGGATAGTCCTGAAACAAAACCATAGAAAAGATTAAAAAATCTTCATTATATAGAAATGTAGTCTGTTAATTACGTTTCACCCAAGCTATACCTTTGAGGAATCAAGAATTAGTTCGGGTGAGATCCAATGGCTTGGAGGATTGCTTTCCAATGAAGCAGCTGGCTCAAGTTCTGACACTGTTGTGACTTGATAAGGAGACGCAATAGGAGTTGAATATTGATTCCCATTGTTATACAGGTAGCTTGCTTGAGAAGACATGCCATATGAGATGTTCGAAGGCTCGTTCGAGACTACATTAGAGGTGAAATCCACATTGCTCGAGCTACTTCCGACCTCTTTGGCTTTAGGCTCACCTTGTGGATCACTCAACTTCAAACCTTGCTCATTCTTTTTAACAACACGGCACAAAGCAAAAGCTCCCTGGAGAAATAAAGTAACCAGATGCTTTCTCAGTCTTCTAAACAACTCAAATACAGGTTCAACAGGCATTGAACTTAAATGTGTTTACCTTAAAATTGGGTGATCCTTGAGAAAGATCATCGCAGAGGCGATACTCATGCATAACCCAGTCTGTCCTGTCTCCTAAGGGAGCCCGTCCGCGATAGAAAACGAGAGTCTTTCTATACCCAGTCACGGCAGATTGACAGACAACTTTCCGGTCTTTACCAGTAGCCTTCCAGTAGCCAGCTTGAGTGGCTCTATTTGTTCTCGAACCATTTGGATACTTACGATCCCTGGGACAGAAGAAGAACCATTCCATATCTCGTTTCGGCAGGAATGACTTCTCTGCGTATCACATATTTGAATAAACTGTTACTGAAAAATGGAAGTTTCCGGCCAAGCCGGACTTTGCAAGAAAAAAGTTGTTGAAGGCTCCACCGATAAAAGTATTCTTGAGATCAGATTAATCAAAAAACAAAAAAGATATCAAGCATAAAGAAAACAAAACAAAAAAGTGCTTTTCCAATACTAAAAAATATCTGTGTTCAGACTTCAGACAGCAATACTGAAGCTTCTTTCGAACCATAACAATTTAAATCTAAAGCAACAACGTATGAATTTATTGAGCTTAGGTCATAACTTGCCCACGAAAAACCAATCCATATCCCAAAGATATCTAAAAGGCAAGTAGCGTTGTATGCGTCATATTTACCTCTCTCAAACCAAGGGGCATTGACTATTCACATTCCCATGCCAATCATTTCTTGGATGGGAATAAGGAAACTTTGACGAAGCATTACAAATCATCGATAACAATTTTTCTCTTTACATCTTATAAACATAACAGTAGATGGGCTTGAAGAAAAGTCACCTGGCAACTCCCATGGATCGAATTTGTACAAATCGATCACGGGGATCACTTCAAGCTCAATCTCAAGCCCATGAACTTTCCTTTGCAGGTAATACCCTACCAATTCCTCATCAGTTGGATGAAAACGAAATCCCGGTGGCAATGAAGCCCCTCCCATTATCTCAATCTACCTAGAGTGAAAAAGAAATGAACAGAAGAAACACAAGAAAAAAAAAACAAAAAAACAGAGTAAACAGAGTAGAGTAAGGAAGGTTTCTTGCTAAGTCCCCAGACTGTATCTATTAAAGATTTGAAAAATCCAAAAATAAAAGCTCTTATCAACACTAGATCTTTTACCAAGAATCAAGCACAACTTCCACAGGTTGTACCCATTGTAGAACTGAATCATTTTCCTTTGAAACTCGACTTTCTTATGATTAAAGTATTAAACCCCCACTAACCCCCTCAGAATTTAGTCACAAGATATAGTTTGAAATGAATCTAAAAACTTATTTTAACCAATACCCAGAAGCCAGAAATTTGCCTTAAATGCAAATTTAGATAGTGAATTCAACAAGAAAAAAAAAACTTGGTCTAAAAACCAGCTAGAACTTCCAAAACCGGAACCTATTGCAATGACCAGAAGCCAAGACCATTCAAGAATCTCTCAAAAACTGCAAATCTCGAATGGTATGGACTCAAAAACTTTTTATGTGGGCTTCAAAAAGAGAGATTGACCAAAGAAAGGAGTAGATGGTGTGTTTGTGTGTGTGTGTGTAATTAAAGAAGAGAGGAGGCGAAGCTTGGTAGAGTAACAATGGAATTGTAATGTATGTGTTTATATAATATAGGATTGGAGGGGGCAGCAAAGTCCAAATTTTTGCACACCGAAAGTGGAGAGGTTGCTTGTCTAGAGCGTGCCCAAAATTCCACAGGATGGGACCTACTTTACAACTTCAGTTCACACCTTACTATTCTTTTTCCTTCCCGCCAATATAATTCGTGACCGTTACTTTTAATTAATTTTAATTGTTCTTTAGCTCTAATTCTTTTAATAATTCAATGATTCAAGTGGTTATCAATTTATGATGAATTAAAACATATAAGAAATCAAAAAAATATTGTTCTATATTAGAAAAATATTATCTTCTTCTTCTTCTTCTTCAAAGGAAATGGTGGGTTGAACATGCCTCTTACTACAAGATTATTTACAGGTTTAAAATAATTCCAATAATTATAACAGAGGATTTGTTCTCTTACTACAAGATAATGAAGTTTATCAATTTTTTAGTTCTGAATTAAAATTTTAAGAAAAAAACGACTCCAAGATTGTCAATCTATAACATTCAAACAACGTGGTTACAAAATACTTGTCAATGCAAGGGATCTTGGATTCAACTGTAGAGAAAAAAAAAAAAAAACCTGTCTTCCTGTCAACACTCTGTTCTTGCCGAGGAAAAACACTTGTAGATTCACAGGAACACAAATTTGACATGTTATCGGGAGATGAGAGCTCTAATCTTTCAATAGATTCTGCTAATCCTACGCCCATTTCGGGTGTTAGTAGAGAGCATTGAACTCGCTTTAAGGATGCCACTGTGGAGTGGTCAAGCTGTCATTGATGGGAGAATTTGGGTTTTCTTCGTCGCCCAACCTCCTCCCACGTCATTCTGAGTCAGACAAAACACTTTTCTTTTCTTTTTGGAACTGATTGAGTCATCAAACTGGGTCCCTTGTTCTAAAAGAGTGTCCTAAAAGTGCTTGCTTAGTTTTTTTAACCTTCTTAACAGGGATGACAATTGACAACGGTATGTAATAATCTATAGGTTGGTTTTCTATTTTCTTTCTTGTTTTTTAATATATATTCAATTTTGTAAAAGAACTACAATCCTTAGCCATCATAAAACTAAAAATATTCAAAAAAGCATTTGATTACTATTTATTTTTCCTTGGGTTCAGGAAGGCTCGGTAAATATTGAACTCCATGGCGTAAGATGTCTTTTTCTATTTCTAAATCTCTTTACCATAACATACGTATTTAGAAAATATATTAATTAGTGAGGTTTAAGCGGTCTTACATCATGAACAAGTTGGAGGAAGATAGGTAGCGTCTAACTTTATGCTTGGAATTCATTATTGTTTATGTAAATATTGTTTTTAAAATGTTTTTTATTTAAAAATATATTAAAATATAATATTTTTTAATTTTTTAAAATTTATTTTTGACATCAACACATCAAAATAGAATAAAACTACACATAAAAAAATAATCTAAAACTAGAACAATTTAAATTTTTCTAAAAGTACAATTTTACCGCAACACCATTTAAAAGCTTATACCGCTTGATTGGCTATACTTATTCCTGTGTGTTTATCAATTTGATGGTGACTTGAAATATATTTCACACAAAATAGTAGCTAACCGGGCCATCTGGCTTTTTACATTAGGAAAATGGAAGGAGATATATAATCAAAAGTATTACCTTCAATCCTTATAATATATCGGATATTAGGGTTCTTATTGCCAAACTTTACAGAGGAAATTACATGCCTTGAAAATCCATTTCTTTTCATATGGGAAAGCGGCAAGCAGGGAGAGCCGATATGCTGACTCGTGGATTTACGAATGGATTGCATGCCTGGATTTCCACCTATATATATATATATATATATATATATATATATATATATATATATATATAGTGTCGGCTAGGTTTAGCAAACAATATAAACTCTGCAAATCGGATAAATTTCAAATCCTTGAACAAAGTTGATGCGGCTATGAAATAAAGAAAATCCGTAAGCAAAACCCTTTTGGGGGTCTAAACGCAAGACTTAGAATTATAATATTTTAAGTTATTGTTTCACTCCTCGATCGGGCAATAAGCAACCCTTGTAGGTTTACCCGCATACTGTTTTATATTTAATTATGCAATAGTTAAAATAAATATTTTTTAATTATTCCATAGATTAATGTTAACCGTACGAGTTTCTCAAAGGCCACCGGTGCTTATTTGAGGACGCGATTTCTTTCCTCCTCTTTGATCGTCGGAAATTGTTTTTGCAAGCTATGTGGATGTTCTGGTCACCCTGACTCCATGTGACCTTTGAGTTGAAGCTTCTATGCAGTAGGGTTTTAATTCAAAGGGACACAGCAGCAGCAGCAGCAATCTCCATCCACTTAGACATTCCAGGGAGTACGGAAACTATATAAGTAGTGCCATTTTTAAGTCGAGAATCCAAAGCCAAGTTCTTGGATCCCTTTTTCCTTCTTTCTTTCTTTCTTTTTCGGCTAGGAGTTCAACAATGTTTCTTTCTATCCTGTTTTTCAAATATGTAACTTGCTTAATCTGGAAATTTAAAGAAATATTTTAATTTTTTTCTTAAAGCTGTAGTTTTTGTTTTTTACTTTTCAAATTATTTTTTATCTTAAAAAATATTAAATTAATTTTTTAAAGTGTTTTTTTATAATTTCAATGTGTTGATATAAAAAAATATTATTTTAATATATTTTTAATCAAAAAATATTTTAAAAAAGCATCATCATGTACTACAATAACAAATATACATGAATGTAAGTAGTACTTGCCAAATTTTACTAACTGAAATTAAATCAAAAGTCATTTATATTATTTTCTTTCATTTTGTCAATTAAATTTAAAACTTTCAATCACTATGCGTCTCATATTATATTAAGGTATATTTGAAGATTTTTTTAAAAAAAATTACTTCAAATTAAATTTTTATTATGATTTTGAATTATTTTGATACGAATGTCATAAATAAATTTTAAAAATATTATTTTAATATATTTTTAAATATTTTAAAACAACAACTACCATCGTAACCTCAATAACTAAGTTGACTATTCTTCCACTTTCCAAGCAGGATTAGTTTTTCGAATTAAAAAGAAAAACCAAACGGGAACAATTGAATGAATCACAAAGTGGTGAGATACAAAAAGAAAAGTGACCCACAGAGGGGACTCCAAAGTCTCAATTGATGAGGTGGTTTACAATATACAGCCCCATAAAATCAAATGTGAAATGAAATGCACATAGAAAAGTTCAGTTAAGGATCGATCATGGAATTAGAAATAAGAGGGCACATAGTTCCTTCTTTCTTTTGTGTGTGTGTGTGTGTGTGTGTGTGTGTGGGGTGGGAGGCTGGAAAATGAGAACCACCTTATCCCCTTTGTCTTGTGCTTTCGGCCCCTTGTCCGTTGGCGCCTTGGACCATGGCTAGCACCCCCGGCCCGCCCCCTGTCGTCAACAGTTGAGGAAGTCTGTGACCTTTGAAGACCCAGCGGACAAGGACACCAGTACATATTGCCTCTCATTGATCGCCTTCAAAATCATGTGGAAGGAAGTACAAATAAGAAAAATACTCTTTATTTAATTCATGGTAAACAGGAGTACTAACATATATATATATATAAAACTAACAAAAACAATTCACAAAATTATATGAACAAATAAATCACATAAGGGGATTCAAAATTGATCTTTACGAGTTGTCAGTTAATTGGAACTGGACCGAAAAGATTGTAATAGTAAGAACAATGGCGGGAAAACAAAAGGGCATTAGCGTGTCGACTAAACACGTGGAGGACCAATTAGGATGGCAAGGTGTTTTTTTACGCACCGTCGAGGGAGGGAGGCATGAGAAGTATAGGGTAGCTACTCCTCCTCTTCTTCTTCTTTTTTTTATTTATGTGGGTGTCCAGGCCAGCTTACGCGCACCAAGATTAATCTCACGGCTCACTGAACATCCTGCAAACCCAATGAACATGTAAAGCACCACATGGGTGACAGGCGTGCACGGTGAAGTTTGAACCCAGGATGCAGAGGAAGGAAACAAGTCCCTTCAACCACTGGGACAAGACCTCAAGTGCGCTACTCCTCTTCTTCTTCCTTTTCCTGGTGATGGCAGTGTAGACCACCTTTTTCGCAAAGAAAGACTAATGGTTGAGACTAATGGCAAGAGTTTCTTCCCTCAATTCCTGTTATTGTCTCACATTCATCTGAGTGTCTACTATTTATATTGTCTAGGCAACCATAAAAACATGACACTGCTATTGACGGTGCATGGATTCACGTGCCGCATCCGGTGAAGCAAAAAAATGATGGATTTGAAACAACTTATTTCCCTCTTTCTCCCGGTGTTAGTGGTGAGCTTAATCTTTACTTGCTAAACAAAGAAAAATCGCACAAGTAGTCAGTTTTAATTTTCTTCTTCTTCTTCTCCTGCCACTAGATTGCAGGTTGCTTGAGGGTAGACTAGAGCTAGGTTTTGGTCGGTGGTCACAATTTGGTCTTAACAGTGAGAAAGGGGAAGAGCCTGTTTAGGTCATGGTGTGTAGTGGTTTTAGTCGCTGGATCTCCGGTGAGGACATGTTGCACAGGACACCTCTACGACTAGTGGTGAAGGAATCGACTGTTAGGTCTGTGGGTGTTTTTTATTTGTTGCTGTTGGGAGTCGGCTGGAAAAAAAAGAAAAAAAAAGGGGAAGTTTGATGGCTGTTTTATTTTTGGAATGGGAGAGTGAATGGAAAAATCTTGTGGTGTTGATTCCAATCGCTAGATTTTCAGTGTGGTCACGCTATGAAGGATGTCATTATCAATTGGGCCATGACTAAACCATGGAATTGACAGGTTAACATAGATCAATCTAATATATTATTATTTTAATGTTTTTTTAAAAAAAAATATCATGTTAAATTTCTTTATAGCCAAAAAAACTTTTTAGATTAATTTTTTATTTTATCTTTTAACCTATTAAATTGATCGATGTTAGGTTAAATCATGGTTGGATTTGTAATCCAAGCTAAGTAAGGGTCTAGGGAGTTCACGGCGGGAGGCTTCAAAGTTGATTGGCAGAGCGAAGTTTGATGATATTTCTTAGGGGTGAGTATTTTCGGTTCGGTTCGGTTTTGAACTATAAAAAACAACCAAACCGGTTCTCTGTTTTTATGTGGAAAAAACCCGAAACCGAACCGAAACCGAGTCAAACCGACCGGTTTCGGTCCGGTCCAGTTCGGTTTTTAATTTCAAAAAACCAAGAAAACCTATATGCTCATATTTCTTCTCGAACTCGCCAGTAAGATGCCTTTTCATAACTATTGTTTTCCCTGCATTGTGCAAACGAATTAAAAGCCAAAAATCAACACCACTGATTTCATTCCAAATCCAAAAACTCTGCTATAAATCAAAACCCAAAATTTCTTGCAAAATAAACATGGTTTTTCCTATATTTTTCAAATACCCAAATGCCAAAAATCCAAACTCGATTTTTTAAAATTAAAACCCTAAATCTTCTTACACAAATACATCTTATCTTCTCTGCATTTAAAAGAAAATCCATAAGCTAAAAAACAAAACCCATGTTGAGAAAGATGGAGGGGGGGCTGCTGGGAGGGAGAGGGAAAGAAAGAGGGAGTGGGGGTTGAGAAAGAGGGGAGGTGGGGCTGCTGGGAGGGGGGAGGGGAGAGAAAGAGTGAGAGGGGGCTGCTGCTAGGATTACTGGAGAGAAAGAATGAGGATAATTTTTTTATTTATAGTGCCTTTTTTTGAACTGGTTCGGTTCGGTCTGGGTTAACCGGTTCTTGCATTACAAAACCGAAAACCGAACCGAACCGAGATTTTTCTAACTACTCTAATCGGTTTAATCGGTTTTTTTTTTCGGTTCGGTTTTTTCGGTTAACTTTTTCTCGGTTTTCTTGGTTTTTTTGGTTTTCCGGTTTTTTTGCACACCCCTAATATTTCCAAAGAATTCCCCATGAAAATGCATAAGCTAACGTTGTATTTTTTTATATGTTTTTTTAATGCACCTGCAGTAAAATTATTAGAGGTTTTTTATAATTAAAACTTGGTTTTTAAAAGACTAAGGTTTGATTTTTTTTTTTACGGTTAAAATTATATTGTAAATATTTGAATATTTTTTTATAATAAATTTTTTTAGGTCTAATATACGACTTAAAGTGTGTCTGATAATGTGATAGTGGTTGTTTTTTAAATAATTTTTTGTGTCGAAATGCATGCCAATAATATTTTTTTATTTTTTAAAAAATATTTTTGACATTAGTACATCAAAACGATCTAAAACATAAAAATTATATTAAATTTTAGCAAAACAAAGTTAAATTTATAAAAACGCGATTTCAACCACGTTTCCAAACAGTTTTTTAGAGCGAGATAGTTATCAAAATCTTTGGAAGGTATAGACCATTAGTGACAGTCAGGCCCTGGAATTGGCAATTTTTTGAACCCCAATATTAGAACTTCAATGTAAACTCGAATCAATATCAAAGCATTTTACAGTTGCCGGAAGAAGTTCACGTCCGTCGCCATTGTTATAAAATGGGTCGCACAGACAGGGGCAGAGCAAGAAAAAAAAAATAGGATGGGCCAAAATTATAAATCAGGGGGAACAAGAAAATATTTCAGTTATTTTTATTAAAATTATAAATATTTATAAGGGCTGCCAGCCCCCTCCCTCCGCCCCTGCGCACAGATGTTCCTTTCCCGGCCCACCACCAGGACCACATATGAGAGACGGAGAGAGCAAGAGAGAGATGGGACAGCTAGCTTTCTCACATCAGTGGGTGAGATTGCATTTTGGAGATTGGATCTTAGTGATAATCATAAAGGAAAAGCTCCTACCCATGATTTTGGCTGCATCCAACAAATTATTGTGCAGAGAGAGAGAGAGAGAGACTTGTGACCTGTGAGTCATTTTGGCTGCATCTATGATCTATCTATGATCATGCACTGTAATAATTTCGTCTTTTGGAAAATGTTAAAAAGGATAAAAAGGTCCAGCCTCCGAACCCTATTTGGCAGCTTGGAAATAGGACAATGGAGGCTTGCATTTGCCCTCTTCCCTCTCTTTACAATAATATTATGTTAATCAATAATGTCCCCCTAATCATCATTCATAGTTCTATAAGGAAACCTTGGCCTATGAATCAAGCTACAGCTATGAGTTCATGTACGGGACATGTTAGGACAGTAAAGTGGCGACTCGGACTGTGTTTTTTATAGAGATTTAATTATTATTTTTAAATACTGATGTTAAATAAAATTAAAAAAAAATAAAAAAAAATATTATTTTAATATATTATTGAGTAAACAGTATTTTAAAAGCAACCTCATCACAGACCTAACAGGATTATTTAATAGTAATTGGTAGAGAATTCAAAGATTTTGTTTCATATGAGAATATTGACCAAGACTTGTATATTCTCTGCTGGCGATGAACTAGCTTAACAATTGGATTCAACTGGGTAAGAATACGTGATCTAACCATTATGGTCAAACAATGTATTGAGTATTAAGAAAATCTCAAACAGACAATAATCTTTGGTATCGAAAATGACATGCGATTCTTCCCTAAAGTGGCAATATTTAATAGCAGAATGTTATAGAGCTTCTTGGATGTCTTGCTTCGTGTTTTGCGTTATCAACGACTGTTGAACAAACGTAATGTTGATTTCATTGAAGAAGAAAGGACAAAGGGCGATCAAAGATTCCGCACTCGATGACTTGAACCCAGAAGATTTGATGGTCGACGAATACGAAAGCCACAGTCAAAAGTAGCCTCCCATCCGCTATTTGGATATCGTCATCATGAGGCTGTTAGCTCCACAGACTAACTAGCTTGAATGAAGAAATGGGCCATACTCAAGCCTAGTTCTAAGATCAGAACCCCAGCCTAACCTCCATAGAAACACCTTGTTATGAAATCAAGACCGAGAGGAAGATCCATATCCATGGACTATCATGACATGAAGCCTATATCAAATAAGGAAAATTGAGTGCATTCAAGTGGATTGTAAAGTAGATAAATAAAAATACAAAAGGGTAGAAATGCATCGAAGTTGATAGCTGCAATTTGTTTTGTGGATCCCTTGTTATTAGGATCTGAGGTTGAGTTAGAGATTGAGCTGGGCCTTTTCTTGTCCTCAGTTCCGTTCCCTTGCCTCAATACGACTAAAGCCCGATCATGTTGAGACAGGTGTAAAACGTATTGAGAAACAGTCATAAGATTTTTTGGAATATTTGGAGAGCCAATTGGTACCTTCACAAGTTCACATAATAACCCCAAACTTCTGGTTTCACTATCTCCCTCTTCTCAGGGGACATATATTGGTGATTGGCTTGGGAGTCAAGGCATTATTGATTGAGATTCTACAAAACTAAGACAGTACTTTTATTAGTGAAAATCCTTTAGTTTCAACAACTTTGTCACTTGTGTTGTGTGTCTTTGTTTGAACATCTAGTCTGTTATTTGAAGCATCGTCATCGTCATCGTCATCGTCATCATCTATGTCTGTTTCAGCTTTCACTCCCCAAATTCACACACCCCTTACAATTAAACCCAAAATCAAGCACAAACAGAAACAGAAGCACAAAAGTTTTTCACTTTCCACAACCCCAATAACACAAGCAAGTTTCTCTGACCCTTTTGTTCTTCAATTAGCCGAGACTCTTGAAGATTCCCTTTCTCCTTCTGTCTCTCTTCAAAAACTCAGAGATTCCTCCTCTGAATCTCTTCTCTCTACTTCCTGGCCTTCTCGTAAAGATGAGCCCTTTAGGTTCACCGATACTTCATTCATCAGGCACTCACAAATCGTTCCAATCACCAAACCACCACAATTAGATTATTTACCAAGCATTAATGGGGATACCCTCTTGCCTAATGTTGTTATTGCTGATGGGTTTGTGTTAAATTCTATGTCAAAGGTGTCTACTTTACCTGATGGGGTTTATGTAGGTGGTTTGTTGAGTGATTCTAGTGATAGAATTGCCAAAAGGGTATTGGAGTTTGTAGGTAATTTTGAATGGGGTGATTTGTTTTGGTCAATCAATGGATTAGGAACTCCTGTTATGACTGTGGTTTATGTTCCTGCTGGTGTAAAGGTGGAGAATCCAATCCATTTTAAGTATGTTTCAGTCGAGGGAGGAGAGGAGGGGTCTAAAAAGTTGCCAGTTTCGAATCCGAGGGTGTTTGTAGTGGTGGAGGAGGGAGGGGAGGTTGGGATAATTGAGGAGTTTGTGAGTAAAGAAGGAAATGATGATAAGCGTTATTGGGCGAATCCTGTTCTAGAAGTGGTGATTGGCAAAGGAGCAAAGGTTCGGCATTCTTATGTGCAGAGTCAGTCCTTAAATTCTGCTCATATAAAGTGGACTGCAGTGCGACAGGTGATTTCGTTTGGAGTTTTTTCTTTCTTTCTTTCTTTCTTTTTTGCTTACATATTTTTTGCTTTCTTTCTTTTCTTTTCTTGTTTAGTAGCTAGCTAAACATAGCATGTGAAGAATATAATCATGTTAGGAGGATATGAAAATGAGCTCAATTCGCGTGTAAACAGGTCAAATTGCTGTATAATTAGTTTCATGTTTCGACACAATTGAACTTGCATATGCTGCTGAGTTAAAGAAAGGTTTTTATGGAACACCAAGTAAAATAAGAATCTCATTAATCAAATAATCATGTAATTCTTGCTAGTGGAATTGTTAGAAGCCATCTATTATTTCGTTACCAATTCTGATGTTTTAACACTTTTTGAATGATTCAAGATTCTATATAATGAAAACTTTGACATACTGAAGTGAAGAGTTGGCTATACACTTCTTTGTTTTTGGCTGAGTATTTCCAAAACTGCAATTCAATTAATGGTTTTCAATTTCAGATCCCAAAAAGGATTCTGTATTTGGCTATTCTTAACTCTGGAGATGAAGCAGCAGTTTTCTTTATATGGAGGTCATCATTGTTGTTCCAAAGACAAAATTCACAATTCCTTTCTTGTGATTTGTTCGTTCTGCTGTGGGATAGGATTTAGAATGAAGACTGTTTTGAGAGAAACTGTTCTTTCAATAATATATGAGACAAGGGGTGATGGGAGACAGGTATGCCTTTGAGGAGAAGTTGGCTAAGTAATGATGTCTCTTGCTAACAGATGATGTTGTGAGATAGATTGTGTATATGTATTATGTTGAACTAATTTTGACTTCAATGAGCATTTTTAATCTAGAGACAGTTTTGTGCTGGTATGGGAAATCTGATCATCTCAATAGAGATTCTTCCCTAAGTTAGTCTTTACCAAAAACATTTGGTTGCTCTTGTCATCTGATAAGCTCCTCCTCACCCATCCTCTCAACTCTAACCACACAAGAAGTGACTTGAGTTCATGTTACACATCAATGATATGAGTGAGGGCAGATCTTGGTCGGAGGTTTTTGCATTGATTATTTCTATTCCTTCCTGAGGAAAGCATCCATCGTTTTTATGTTTCATTCTCACGTGCTTAAATCTTTTATCTCTTACTAAAATGATTCCAATTATTATAATTTTCTTCACTTATCTTCGAGGCAGTTGCTGTGGGATGGGAAAATGCTCTTGCATCCATGTAGAGTGTGCTTTGTGTGTTATTAGGAGTGCCTACTTTTGTTCATGATATCCAATCGGGTTGGAGTGGTTGTTTACCTTTCTTTTTTTCCACTTTCTTCTATGTTATAGTTTGGGGAATGTTTTGTTCACCAAATTGTTCTGGTACATTCTTCCCTTTATGATCGTGCCAAATGTGTTTTTTTATTTTTCAACAGTATCTGTCATGAGAGGTGTTTTAGAGATGGATAAATGGCAATTAGGAAGCCATTTTTTTTCAAAAGCCTGGGATTACTTTGAAGTTGCTGCTGGCTGTTGCATTAGTTGAGGGATTGCTTAGGCACAAAAAAGCTGGTGAGGTTTCCAAGCCTTTGGTATCTACTTCCCTGGAGTCTTTCTGTTCACTTGATTAATTTAGTTAATATTCATAATTTGGGTGGTGGTAAACTCTAACTATGCCATGATTTTTGGTGGGGGCACATATATGGTAGAGTCCATTGTGGATGTTAACTGAAACCGAGGACCTGCTTGCATGCATGCTAGTTGAATGACATGGATAATTGTCCTGCTTCTTGTGTAGACTTGATGCGTCGGCAAAGGATGACGGTTGCAGTAGGTTGACAGCCAGCATAAAACTCAGTCATATCTCATGCATGGATCCTATTGTTATATCTATTTTAGAGTTGATGGGCTTAGTAGATCCAGTTCTCTAAATGCAAATTTGGATTCTCATTGGCCTGTATTTTATACATGCATTAGATATACACGTAACATAATCTCGCTCTACATGACTTTTTAGGCTAATAATTATGTGGAGTCATCTGGTATCAATCAACAAAGAAAGCATGGAATGAATCTGAAGGGTGAATATTAGGTTAGTTGGAGCTGATCTGTGTTGTTTTCAAGACCAAAATTGGATCAACCTTGAGCTTTGAGCTTTTTTAGGTTGTTTCTTGCTGATAACCTTGAGCATTATCATAATCTGCTGGATGGAGTTTTCTTTAAAGTGTTTAGGATTACCTGAGAATACTGTTGGCCTTTGAAAACTATGGTACGTGTAGAAATATTGCTGGTTTCATGGGAATCTTCTCTTTTGTGTTTATGTGAAGCCATTGAGGTTTAGGGTGAGAATATAGATATGGATTTCAAAATAGAGGGCTTGTCTTGTAGAGTGGTTAAATTTATCTTTGAGTTTTATATCTTTACCTTAGAAACTCACTTAGTTAAAGGGAATATGAAGGTAGCAGGTTATTTAAAGTGTATTTCTTCAGGAAATGTTAATTTTGGTTTTAATGTCCCAGGTTCTGTGTTTTGTTTCTCACATGGTGCTTTTGGAATGAGACGTGGGAATGTCTTAAATCTTCCTCTTATTCACTCAAATATTTGATTTTCAGATTAAATCTTACCTGGATTTTTAGTACTTGCTATTCTTTTCTTGACTTTTGGTGGTTTTGTTTTGGTTTACTTCCTTCGCCTGGGTGTCACTTGTGTGCTTCCCATATTTGGCTTGCACTGTTTTTACTGCTTTCTGAAAAATTTATCATGAAGCCTATCTTTTGGGAATGTCTCAAGGAAACAGTTTTCTGTTTTCTAAATTTGCTCAAAAAGTGAGATGGCAACGGGCTTTTCATATTATAAATTAACCATGTTCTTACTAGTAAATTGCTTGAGCTCTAGTGATTTCAGTTGGTATTTCTTGCTTGGTGTGTTTCTGCTGGCACCTTTTGGTTGTGGAAGAAGCGCTGAAATTATTCATAATAAGTCATTAATTCAATAGAAGAATGTAAACATTACGTTAATATCAATGCATATTTTACCTCTGTTAATTCTCAGGCCTATTCAATGATTTTCGGGTGATGAATTTATCCAGCAACAATGAATTTGACTTTATCTTCGGGTGATGAATTTACCCAGGTACAATAAATTTGACTTTAAGTGGATCATTTGCAGGAAGCAGCTAGTTCCTATGAGCTTGTAGAGGTAAGCACTGGCGGGAAATTGAGTAGGCACAATCTCCATGTTCAACAATTGGGCCCAGATACAGCAACAGAGCTATCAACTTTCCACTTGTCTGTTGGTGATCAAACACAAGATTTACACAGTAGGCTAGTCTTGGACCATCCAAGAGGTTATTCTCAGCAACTTCACAAGTGTATTGTTGCTCATTCACAAGGACAAGCTGTCTTTGATGGGAATGTAAAGGTTAACAGGTAAGCTTGTTGTGTCCCATCATATGTGGTTTTTGTTACAACATTTATATTTTTTTCCTTCATTGTTTGTTAATCTTTATCTTTCCGATGCCTCATTACTATTCCCGTCCTCATGTTTTGGATATTCCTGAAATTTTATTGATTTGAATTCTAGGTAAATAATTATAATGCCTATCATGATGACTGTTTCACTTGATTGCACCTAATTTTAATGCAATGATAACTCAAATACAGTAATTTTATGGAGCTTCTTTCGCTAAATTCTTGCTGCAAGCTTGTCAAGCGCCTAGACATTTTTGTTCAAAATAGTTATGAGAATTTATAGAGTTGGAAATGTTTTGCTGTCAATTGGTCTAACATGTGTCTGGAATAGGGAAGATGAAAGTGCAAATTTTAAGTTGTACTCAAATTCAGCACTCCGAAGGATGCTCATTGTGTTTCGTTGGTAAAGAATGGCAGGAGAGAATACTGATTAGTGAATGTCATTCTATCAGTTACCTTGTACATTTTACTCGCTGATATAGCAAGTGCAAAGCATCTTATTGGTTGGCCCTTCTTGGTGTATGCCTTCCTTAGAACTATATTTCTTTTCTGCAGATATGCACAGCAGACAGATGCGGGACAATTAACAAGGAGCCTCCTCCTTGAACCACGTGCAACTGTGAATGTCAAACCCAATCTCCAAATTATTGCAGATGATGTCAAGTGCTCCCATGGAGCTGCAATAAGTGATCTGGAAGAAACCCAACTCTTCTACTTTCAGGCACGTGGCATTGACCTAGAGACGGCTCGAAAGGCTCTTGTATTTTCCTTTGGTGCTGAGGTGATTGAGAAGTTACCCTATTCTTTCATCCGGAAACAAGTCGAGAATCATGTCAAGGGGTTGCTGGGTTCCTCTTTCAAGGGATCCTCGCATTGAGGGGTAGTGGATGTTTCGCAAACTCGTGTTTTGACAGAGTTATAAATTGCTTCGCAGAGGGATAGTCACCACCAGTATATTTTTGGCATGCACCAAGTAGCTGGTAATGTTCTATTGGGGTTTCATGTATCCAACGATGAGGAGGGATGTTGTGCTACCATCAAAATGCAAAATTAATGCAGATTTCTTTTGTTGTTTCAAAGCTGTCACTGTTATGAGCTACGGTGGTTATCCAAACTGTAGACAGAAGAGAGGAACCACCTGGAATTTTATTTAACAAAGTGCTCACAACTTAAGTCCCAAACTCGCAAGTAATGTTTGCCGCCCTTACCATCACTTGGTGCATACTTGTGTCTCTCTGAGGAATAGCTCACCGTGACAGAAGACGATGGATTTGATTAGGACGACCCAAAACTGATTAGTTTTTTTCCCCACTTAACATAATATAATAATAAAAGGCAAGCTCTCGCAGACGTGCATAAATTAATCTTTTGACCGGTGGAAAGAAGAGTTTAACCAAATATATCCAAGAGTTTTGTGTCTGAACCCAATATACATGTTCCTCCACCTCCATAATCTTTCATACTCGAGGCAGCAGTTTTGATTTCTTCCAAATTTTGCACTAAAACAAAATTCCATGATTTAGGACTTAGTCAACCAAAGCCAAGGCTTAAGCCCACATTTTGGAAATCCCACATCGTTCAGTTGACAATATTTTCCCTCTTTTTTTAATGCCTTCTCCAGGAGAGTAAAACGTGTTCGTAGAAAGGAGAGATGGTTGGCATCTCCCCTGACAGGGACGGGAACAGCTTTCGAGCTTCCCTGTTACCACACATCCGGTTAAGGCTCTCCACCTTACAGGTGGATCTATAACCAATTTTTTTGTTCTTTTTTACCCCTCAACTTGATTATATAGGGCTTCTCTCCTCTTCAGTATCCATCTAGATTAAGATAAGGTGCCCAAAAATATCGAGAGGGGCATAAACATCTCCCGCTCCAACTAAACTGATAGATATTTTCTTCAACCAGGGAGTGCTCACTGCGCCTGAGTAATGGCTGCCAGTCTTTCTACAGCTCTCGATGTTCATTTTACAATACCAAAATCAGATACAAAGAGACCCATTTTCTTCACTTCACCAATCAGGCATAACCCCACCAAGAAAAGACTCGCCATTTCTTGCAACTCTTCCACCTCAGAAACATCATCCTCTACAAAACCACCACAAAATATCTCAGAATCACCCAGTCCCAAAAACCCTTCTTTATCTGACCAACTCAAGCCTCTCTCCGCAACCACTCTCTCCACCAAAGACCATAAAGCTCAACTCTTGTCAAAACCCAAGTCCACATGGGTCAACCCCACAAGACCAAAAAGGTCAGTGCTTTCACTTCAAAGGCAAAAGAAGTCTCTTTACTCTTACAATCCTCAAGTTAGAGAGTTGAAACTCTTTGCGAAGAAGCTGAATGATTGTGGTTCTGGTGAGGATGAGTTTGAGTCTGTTCTTGAGACGATCCCATACCCGCCAACTAGAGAAAATGCTCTCTTGATACTCAATAGCTTGAGGCCATGGCAAAAGACTCATCTTTTCTTCAACTGGATCAAGACCCAGAATGTATTTCCCATGGAAACCATATTCTACAATGTCACAATGAAGTCTTTGAGGTACGGGTTGCAGTTTGATATCATTGAGGAGCTTGCTAATGAGATGGTAAGCAATGAGATTCAGCCTGATAACATTACTTATTCAACTATTATTACTTGTGCTAAAAAATGCAGTAGGTTTGATAAGGCTGTGGAGTGGTTTGAAAGGATGTATAAAACTGGATTAATGCCTGATGAGGTCACATATTCTGCTATTTTAGATGTTTATGCTAAATTAGGCAAGGTTGAAGAGGTTTTAAGTTTGTATGAGAGAGGGGTAGCTAGTGGGTGGAAACCCGACCCTATAACATTCTCTGTATTGGCAAAGATGTTTGGTGAGGCTGGAGATTATGATGGCATTAGGTATGTTTTGCAAGAAATGAAGTCTCTTGGCGTGCAGCCTAATTTGGTTGTGTATAATACATTGTTGGAGGCAATGGGCAAGGCAGGGAAGCCTGGCTTGGCCAGAAGTTTGTTCGAGGAGATGGTGGACTCAGGGCTAACCCCGAGTGAGAAAACATTAACTGCACTAGCTAAGATTTATGGTAAGGCTAGGTGGGCCAAGGATTCCATGGATTTATGGGAACGAATGAGGTCAAATAACTGGCCAATGGATTTCATTTTATACAATACGTTGTTGAACATGTGCGCAGATCTTGGCCTCGTTGAGGAGGCCGAGATGTTGTTTGAGGATATGAAGAGATCAGAGAAATGCAGGCCAGATAGTTGGACTTTCACTGCTATGCTAAATATATATGGCAGTGGAGGGAATGCTGATAAATCAATGGAGTTGTTTGAAGAGATGTCTAGGTTGGGTATCGGGCTTAATATAATGGGTTGCACTTGTCTGGTTCAGTGCTTAGGGAAGGCAAGAAGAATTGATGATTTGGTTAAAGTTTTTAATGTTGCGATTGATGGAGGGGTAAAGCTTGACGATAGGTTTTGTGGTTGCCTGCTCTCTGTTGCATCGTTATGTGATGAGAGTGAGGATGTTGCCAAGGTCCTAGCTTGTTTGAAGCAAGCTAATCCAAGGTTGGTTGCCCTTGTGAGGTTGATTGAAGAAGAAGAAACTAGCTTTGAGACCCTGAAAGAAGAGTTTAGGGCTGTTGTCAGCGACGCCACGGTGGAAACAAGAAGACCCTTCTGTAATTGCTTGATAGATATATGTAGGAAGAGAGATCTTCAGGGGAGAGCACATGAGCTGCTCTATCTGGGAACCCTTTACGGATTATACCCAGATTTACACCACAAGACTGTAAAGGAGTGGAGTTTGGATGTGCGCTCGCTGTCTGTTGGTGCAGCTCACACCGCACTCGAAGAGTGGATGGAGACCTTGACCAAATTCGTGCAGCGCAATGAGGAATTGCCGGAGTTATTTTCAGCTCACACGGGTTCAGGAACTCACAAGTTCTCTCAAGGCTTAGCCAATTCCTTTGATTCCCATGTGAGGAAACTTGCAGCTCCTTTTAGGCAGAGTGAAGAGAGAGCAGGTCATTTCGTGGCCACACGGGAGGATTTAGTAACTTGGGTGCAATCAAGGACTCCGTCTTCGGTTACAGCTTGAACCGCAATGTAACCGCACAGCCAAGATGGTGCGTTAAAATATTTCTACTGCACTGCATCGGAAGAAATAGGATGCGCCATCATGATGCTTCTGTGGGTGCTTGTCTGGTTCCAATTGATTCTGGATGTTGGAAAATGTTATTGAGATGTATGAAATACGATGGTGTTTGCTAATGGCTATTTGGAGGCAACTGCAATTATATTCATGCCATATGCACTCAGTAATACTTCCTAATTGTTTAAATAAATAGATCAAGGTGCTCTTTTTGTTTTCGATCATTATTGTTTTTATTTTTGAAGACTGAATTGCAATTACGTTTCATCGCATGCAAGGCCACAAGTATTGAGTCAAAACTAATTTTTTGAAGCACAATCGGATAATTGTGTTAATTTAATTATAACAGAGGCCAACATAAGATGGTTACCAATCTTTTTAATCTTAACCAAACATTGTTTGAATGCTAGCTAGTTTACATGAAATGTAATGACTCAAATCAGAAGTCATGTGATGAACCAACCTCATGCCAAACAGAACCGCGCCGCGGAAATAGAACTACCTCCTCACTTCTTCATCCCCTGCATCCATCCTTATTTCATACTGTAATTACAGCTTTCGGTTCCCTTTGGGGCAGTTGCCGCTGAGAAGTATGGCCTTCTGCAACAATTTGTTTGTACAGGCAGAAGATAAAAATTCCACACGAGGAATGTGTAGATAGCTCCTTTTTTCTATTAAACCGCAGTGGAGAAATCCACCTTCAAAATTACAACTCACCTTTAACTAGGCATTCTCCTAGTTCAGTATACCCCCCAACCCAGATTACAAGCATCTCCCCCCCTTTCTTTTTGCTCTGAAAGAAGAAGAAAAATGAAATGAAAAGAAAGAAAAATGAAGGCAACTAGGAATGGAGAAAGCCTCCACCTGAGCAAACATCTGTCTAAACGAAGAAGGAATAGGAACTTCCTTTTCTTTTTTCAATTCCTAGAGCATTTGCTAGCCCCCATCATTTCCTCGGGACATCTACGAGCTATAGACAGCTACCTGGCATTAATATTTGCCCATATCATTTGGACTTCACCCCTGTTAACTGTATACCACCCCAAGAAAATTTCCATGACCCATGAAAAATGGGTCACTGCTTACCAAAAAATCGACTTGAGAAGTGGAACTGCATCCCATTTGTGTAGAAAGGTCATCAGCAATGGAAACACTGTCCCATGCACGAAGACTTTTAAAGGTACTTCCCCGATGATTTCCAAATTCTTCCTTCAAGTGATATTACCATAACGGTAACATCATCATGGTACTTTCGGCGATCCCCTTGTGGGATGTCCAGTAATTCATGGAAATCCATTCCTGCAGACAGTCCATGGACGTTGAAAATCAGCACTGCTCAAACAGTTGGAAAATACAGTACATGAATCAACTAGAAAGCTTAAACTATGATAAACATGAAGAATAGAATGTACCAGTCTTATTTATTCCACATGAATAAATAATGTTCAAAGAAAATCCCCAGAAATAGTTCACATCTCTTAACAAACTTGGCATTTTGATATCTTAAAAGAAAAAAAACAAACAGAAAACACGAATAGTGGAAGAACCATAACAAGAATAGTGAGAGAACCATACTCCCCCTTGAAGACCCAAGTTGCAGAATATTATTTGAAATCACATAGCAAGCAAATATCAAAACCAGGATTCAGAGGGCAGAACAGGAAAGCATGAAGAGCAAAGGCTGGTCCCTAGATAAAAGTAGAGTTGATCTAATATCTGCTACATAAATTTGCAGAATCACATAAGTGGGGTGGCAGAAATTACAACGCAACATCACTTCCCATCTTATTAATATAGATGAGTTTTTAATTATGTGGGTAGGACATTGGGTACCCTACATTTTTCTACAAGGCTTTCTGTGAACCTGAAATGTTTCTCCAATTATATACAAGTTAAAGTGGATGTGATATCAAGCAATTGTTATGAATAGCAGAAAAAAATAACTTGGTGTACCAGCTTTCTTGGCTGCACGAGAAAGAAGCTCCTCTATCAGGTGCTGTGCAGGGTCTCCCTCGGGAAACTTCTCCATGAAACTCTCAACATGAAAAACCACTTCCTCATTTGTCAGATACTGATATAATCCATCAGATGAGAGGACTAAAAACTGATCTCTTGGACACAGTTGATGATGATGAAGAGAAGGTGAACAGGATATGTATGGTGCGGTGCCAATATACTCATTTCGGAACATTTCCAGCAAGGCATCATTCAACTTGGGCTGTGCCAACATAAATTGTTATGTAAGTCAATAAGCATCAATAACACAAGATCCTCAACTGAGAAAAATATCTATGTTAAAGGCACGTTTGTTTTGCAAAAATAAATTTTCCCGAGGAAAACATATGGAAAACATTTTCCTGAAAAATTAGTTGTTTTCCATCGTTTGGATATATCAAGGGTAATAAGATGAGAAAACTGCAATGTTTGTAATGAAGCTGGTAGTGTTGCTGATAGCTATTGTGGTAGTGTTAATGATGGTTACAATTATAGCATTTATAATACTAATGATATTGATGATAATAGTGGTGGTCAGAGGATGATAGTTGTTGTAATGATGGTGATGATGACAATAATGATGAAATGATAATTAATTTAATAACAAGGTGGTTGTGGTGGCAGTGGCAACAATAGTGGAGGTGGTGGTGGTAATGGTGTTAGAGAGTTATGGTGGGATGGTGATTAAATAGTAGTTATATCAGTAATAAGATGTTGGCTGATGGTGGTGGGACCATGGTTATGTTGATGGTGGTTGTGGTGGTGGTGGTGGTGGTGGTGGAAGATTATAGTGGGGTGGGTGGTGGTGATGGGATTGAGGTGGTGGTGGTGGTTGTGGTGGTGTTGATGAATATCATGAGTTATAGTGTCACAGAAAATTGGTGAGTATCATGAGTTATAGCGTCACAGAAAATACTTTCCCCTCCTTCACAAGGTTAAAATATTTTCCTCCAAATTGTAACTATTTAGGGGTTAACTGGAAAATATTTTTCATAATTTGTTTCACACTGAAAAATGGAGGAAAACATGTTCCTATTAAATATTTTCAGCGAAACAGAGTCTAAAAACTTATTTCACATACCCTTTTCAGAAATCCAGCCCCAAAGGCTCTGGTAACCTTCAAACGACCTTTCACCCTGTCATTCACAATACACTGGTTATCGTCTGGGTGCTCATTCTTGATTCTAATGACTTCCTGCATAAGTAGCGAAGATGAAAACTTATCAGCCACTTCATCTATCAATAACAAGACTCACAATAGGATAAAGATTAAAAAGTTACAATTGATGCTACACATGATGAAGCAGATCCTTTTTTTCTTTTTTCCGTGTGTAACAGAAATTTGAATATCTACTCCTCATCACAGAAAATTTATACAGGTGGAAAATCTTCATGCTACCAGACAAAAATATAAAAAATACTGCAACACACTTCAATCATTCCAGAACAAGACAGTGATAAAGTAATTGTCTGGTTCAACCACAACAGCAAAGTCATAGCAAGTTCAGATGCTTAATTCTCTACGCTAAATAGCAAGGCTCTCAAACTTTCATGGCATCAA
This sequence comes from Populus alba x Populus glandulosa, assembly GCA_033617975.1. Taxonomy (NCBI): domain Eukaryota; kingdom Viridiplantae; phylum Streptophyta; class Magnoliopsida; order Malpighiales; family Salicaceae; genus Populus; species Populus alba x Populus glandulosa. Next base: position 13,413,916 of record CM066145.1, on the reverse strand, counting down.
CTATTTCCATACAAGTATCTCTTCCAGACATAAACATGTGTCCCTGCCAGCTAGTTTTGAAGTTGCAAACAAACCTTGGGACCTATCATTAGAAGTCATCACTCTAACAGCCTCCATACATGGTGAAGACCATAAAAAAAAGTTCTCTAAAACAGAATATCCTATCTGTCAATTCAAGCTCTTTAATGTCATCAAATTACTAAGTCTCTTTAATGTCCATCAAATTACAACATAAGAATTTCTTCTTAATTACTCTATCAGCCTTGAAAGGACAGAGAAGACAGATTTGAGGTATTTACAAGTTTTGACAATAATTTGAATTGATGGGAAAAATTGTTATGTATTCCTGTAACTAGCACAAAAAACTGCTCAAGAAAATGTAATGAGCATTTGCACCGAATGGAAATGATTCCATCACACAAATATACTAATATTACAGCCTACGTCACACTTGAACATATATGCCCTAAGCACGACTTGATTGACCATAGAAGAATAATATCTTTTAGTTTAGCAAGCAGCAGATTGCCAAAATGCAAGGAGGCCACAACTGTACTAGACTAGCGCAAACAGTCACTAAAGAAACAAACTTCTATATTTATGCAAGGTGAGCTTATAGCTAGCTGTGCACCTTTGATGGAAGTGCTATGTCACCTCCTGTTGAGATATGGCTATGCTCTAGAACTATAAGCACATGATACAGAATCAGTTTGCTACTTGACTTTCCAAGAAAGTTCCAATCAAATGTCTACAAAGACAAGGCTGCTCCTTGCAGTAAATCTTCTACCCGGACACAACCACTGGAGGAGGGAAAAATTATACTGGTGCAATTAATTTTAAGCAACAAACAAAGATTGACGTTCATTGAGAAACTGCCAAATACTAGGAAATGCAAACAAAATAACAAATTGAATTGAGATTGACAAAGGAAGCATCCAACATTCCAAACACTGGCCAGCTATGAAAATGAAACTTACAAGGAAGCTTCCATGCATCTCCCTTGTTTCTATCCTAAAAGAAGATATGAAATAACAAACAGGGAAAGTACAATGAATAGGAGATGATATGTGGCATGCCACTCCATAACATGAAACAAAACGAGGCAGATTTATTCTAACAATTTCATTGTGATACAAAAGTTTCAAATGCAAAATGCTTTTGTTTAGCAAACAGTAAAATAAGAGGAACTGCGGAATATAATTTCCAAATTTCAGATTGTTTAAATATCATGTCCGCATGTTAAAGAATGAGATTTTTTACAACATCTAAAATCTACAAGTCAAAATAGAGCATACACTTTAAAACAACTATGGTAAAACAAAAAAGGGAAAAAAAATTCAGTCTGCAACTTTTCATACAACAAGCAAGGTCAAAAGAGCAATAAATTCTCCAAGCACCATGCTTTAATATCCCAAGTTCTAGTAATTAAAGTATCAACATCAAGAGCTAAAAAATCACAGGATAAATAGTTTCTTGGCATCATTAAGGGTTAGTGCAAGGTTCTCGAGGAAAGAGGTTAGCTTGAAAAGACAACTAAAGATGCCCTCCAATCTATGATTGTAAGTCATAATGCCAAACTGTCAAAACTAGAAGGAAAAGAGTCAAAAAGGTATTGAATGTGGAACCAAAGAGTCATGCCACATCAAAGTATCAAAATCTAACCTTGGCCATTTAGATAACATTCCAAGTAACTGGCATTACTAAGATACTGAAGGAAAAAAGCAAATAACTACAGAAATGCATGAAACTGTTGTAGGATATGGATACCGTCCTGCATTTGAAAGACTCAACAAACACCCCGATGACTAGATGTTACTCATAGATCAGTTTAAGGATCTAAAGAAACTATTTCTTAAACTGAAATTCTAGACACCTTTGCACATAACTTCATGGAGCTTATTGCGCAACATGATAGTAAAAGTCAAAGCAAATATATGAATAGCAATACCAGTATTATCCTAATGATTATAAGCACCCGCCACTGTTCAAGGAAAAAGTAAGATTATTAACTAGTTAACATACAAAGCCAGCCCACCATGGAATTTCTACCAATTTAAAGTCAACATCATATACAACTAGGTAGTCGGCAGTAATCAAAGACAGCATACAACCATTAATAAAACTAGATGAGCCAAGTAAAGTTGATTTACCAGAATTGAAAACTTACTTCTTCAATGCTTGTGCTGTGATCAGTAGATAGCTGCAATGCAGTCAATCTCGTTTCAATTATTGCCTCCGTGCTCAGTTCATTTTCATACACGCTAGAACCAACTTCTTGTGGCTCATACTGGGCAACAATTGCCCTGCTATCACCCACATTCATCACATACACATCTTCATCCCTCATCAACACAGCCAGCAAACACGAGCCCATCAATGCCAACTCCGGATTGGTATCCAACACCTTATCTGTCATGTCCAAGTACGCTAATTCAGTCACCTCTAACGCCCTTGACAATGCCCCCAAAACCAAATCATGGTCAACAGGTCCCGCCTTCCATTTCCTCTTCAAAACCCTTTCCTCTACTTTACTACTCTCCACCTCCACCTTCTCCTTTCCCTCCAATCCGAACTTCCACGGAAACAACTTCCTCTCCTTATGTTTCGACAAACCTTGTTTCAATTTTGACAACAGTAACCACCTTCTGCTAACAGCTGACCCTGCATTACCTACACTAATCGCATCATCAACAGAAAAGGCAAACCTATCAGACCCGGAAAGATCAAGCCCATCTTCCAGATCATCCTCCGCTAGGAACTCCCATAACCTCCTCCTCCGGTTACTAGCTGTCCCCTCCGTCTCCTCTGGTTGAAACGTAACCCTCTTCACTCTATCCTGATTTACCGCATTAGATTCCATTCCACAAGATAAGCCGTCGCCGTCCTTTTTAACATAAATTTCCTCTAATGGATCCGCTTTTGACACCAAGTTGCATTCACTTTTGACAATTAGACCCTTCACGTCACTTGCACCACTCTTTTCCACTAATGGGTCTGTTTTATTTTCAATTCCTTCCACATGAATAGTCTCTTGAGGCTCCTCTTCAACAACCTCCCAAAACAAACCTTGAAGTTCATTAAAAACAGCTCTATAAAGATTCCCCATCAAGAACTCCGGCGCATCAGGTCCGTTAAACCCATCATAAATCCCAACAAACAACCACCCGTGTTCCTCCGATACAACCACGTGCACCCTATCCTCTCCTGCCTTCCCTAACGCCCACTGCACGTTATCCCCTTCTTCTCTCCCCTCCATCTCCTCTACAGTCCCCGAATTCTCCCTCCGGTTCACGAAATTCAACACCGGAACAACCCACGGCCGGCTCTTCTCCGAAATATTCCGATACATAGCCTTCTTAAACCCCGACATGCCCTTCCCCCTCCTCTTCTTGTTTTTTACATAAATGCCACCAAGTGGAGCCGAGAAATGCACCCGCCCGCCACTTCCATCGGTTGTTCCACTCGTATTCGGGTCAAGCGGACCCGACAATGCGCCTCTCTCAATCGGACCCGACAAAAAAAACCCTCCCCCTCCACGTGGCACTGGCTGTAACGGCAACGCGCTAAACGACGCCGTGCTCTCAAATCCATTCACATTATTCACAATACTGCCAGTATTATTAGCCCTTGCACCTCCAGCAGAATAAGTAACAAAGCCGCCAGTATTGTTCGAAGAATTAATAACATCAATGGCATCGTCGTAAATATTGTCAAGTTGGAGGACGGTTCTAGGAGTGGAGGTGTTAGCAGAAACGGAAGCACCGGAAATGGACTTGAAGCCGGTTTCGGGTACGGGCCGGGCCGGCGAAAAACGGAGAGAGTGGGAAGGAGAGACAAAGCGATCGGAGGGAGTAGGAGAGAGAAAGCGGTTAGAAGATCGGACGTAACAGAATGAGTGGCCTAGGGTTTCATCTAACGGTTCAGAAGCAGTGAAAATCAAGTCCTGTTGGTTGTTGTTTGGCGGTTTGAAGCAAGGGAAGAGTGTGGAGAGTCCACTTCCCATCACATTTGATAGTCTCCTCTCTCTATCTCTCCTCCACTTTCTGTTTGGAAGCTCAGAAACTCAGAGAAAATGAGAGAAAATTGAATCTCTCTTTTCAAGTTTCAAAGAGAAAGAGAAAGCAACTAAAGTGTAGGGGGAGAGAGAGTGAGGACACTTGTTTATTTGATTTTCTTTTCTTTTTTTATTTCGTAGAGGGAGGAAGGGGAGGGGGGAGAGAGAGAGTTTTTGAGCGAGTGAATTTGAAAATTGTTTTTCTGTTTTGGTGATCTGTTGGGTGCAGTTGTTGTTTTTTGGTTGACGGTTACACCTGGCGATTTTTAGCTAGAGGATAATATGTGGGGTCAAGTTTGGGCAAGCCACGTGGCAAAGCGCCAGACTGGTATTTTTGACATTCAGCTTTGAAATGAATGTGTTACTGTGGGTTTATAAGGAAAAAGTAGTTGAGTCAACGAGAATGAGTTAGCTTTGGATGGACTGGAGTTGTCTGTCTCTTTTGGACTGAGAGGGGCGTTTTTGTCTTCCTAGCTTTTGCGCGAGGCGGTGATCTTCGTTTTTGGGAAAAGCCCGGGCCCAAAACGGGCGTGGCATTGTATCACATTGACAGCTATGCCCTTAAGAGTGTGTAGCCATTGATCTTGAGATTTTTCTTAATGCTAAGAACACTCCTTCATCAATGCACGGTAAAAAACAATATTAGTTCGAAACCGCCATGTAATTGAAATTTTAGTTCGAAAATAACTGTAGTTTTTGCTTTTAATATGGAATAGTAATAAAAATAAAACGAAAGCGGGGAGAAGAAAAAATAAAGGGCAGTAATGTCACGAAAGAACAGCCACAAGAACCATGGAATATAAAACAGGGTGCCTTGACCTTGCATGGGCCCAAATCCAACCTAAGAAAAGGGCAATCACACATCTGCATCGCTGCTGCTGCTGGTGGCGGTCAGGTATCTTTCATTGCCACGTCATCAAACAGTACATAAAACGTTGGACGACCAGGATTGAATCTGGCAATAGGGTGAGAAAGTTGTATTTGTCTCGGCATGTGAGAAATCTAGCGGAGGAGGAGTCAAAGGACACGAAGTCCTCTTCACTCATCTTTGTCTTGCGTAATCTAAAGCTCCCATTAAAAAAAAAAATTAAGCAAATTTTGTAAAATATACTTTGTTATTGTTGTTTAGTATCTCGAGTCAATTATATTTTTTATTTTTTATTTTTAAATTAAATTTTAGCTTTTTAATTATTTTAATTTGTTGATGTGAAAAATAAATTTTAAAAAAATATATATTATTTTAATATATTTTTAAATAAAATACACTTTAAAAAATAAATTTTTATCACACCCTCACCCTTGGATAAAGTATTTTTTGAAATTTTTTCTTGTTTCAAAATAATTTTTTATATGTTTTTTAAATTATTTTGATATATTAATATTAAAAATAAAAAATATATATTATTTTTAAGCAAAGGGCTATCACATTCTGCACTTACTCTATCACTGTGCAACTAAGTCTTAGTTAATTGATAATAATATATATATATATATATATATATAAAACAATCAAATTCCATTCACAAGCAATTAGTGTTTAATAAATACTTTATTTACTACCTTATCCATTGGTGGTTTTAATTATCATGACCCGTGGGAAGTCTCGCACCGGGTCGAGAGCTTCCTTCCCGGTAGTCAAAAAAATAAAATAAAAAAAACCCCACTGTAATAATTTATCTATTGAATATTCTTTTCATGAAGTTTGAGAGAGAGAGAGAGAGAGTCAAATAAATAAAAAGGCGAATTTTGCATGTGAAGGCGGGAAAATCTTTCTCCCACTGTCTCTCTCTCTACCTTTGGCTGCAAGTCAAAGGGTTTGTTGGTCGATGCGAATTTTTTAAGAAAAACGACAAGGAGTATAAAATGTCACGCGAAGCGTGTGAAAGCCCCCCACGTGCATGGATACTCGCGCGCGCGCGCATATGTGCGTATGGAGTGCACAAAACGTTGGGTTAGTAACATGGCCGTAAAAAGAGCAAGTTGATGCGTTAAAGCGCGAAGAGAGGGAAAGTTGATTGCCTAGCTAATCCTGAATCATTGTACTCCAAGTACAAATTAAGGTCATGTGGGTCAATATTTCTTGTTTTTGTTGCATCAAATTATTGACCAAGGATGGTTTATGTTTCCATGCTTTGCGAAGATTCTAAGCTCGAGGTATATATTAATGGTGCAATCATGGCTTATAATTTTTTGGAATATTGTTAGCCATCAACTTAATTTGATTGGTATTGCAGAAAAAAAAAATCATTTTAGTTGTTCGCACAATATATAAACAATGGCTCCAACATTATTTTGTGTGTAGATCTCTCGTCCAAATTATATATATGCTCGTGATTTATGTACCAATATTGCCCGTCTAATATCACAGGACACTTTTTAAAACCTATTTCTTATTTTATTACATGACGATAAAAATAATAATGGTAACTCATCTAACATAATATATATATATATATACACACACACATCCACATAGCAGAAAAACTTAATATTACTCTGTTTATTTTTATATTTTAAAAAAATTAAAAAAATTTAGTTTTTTCTTTATTTTAAATTAATATTTTTTTAGTGTTTTTAAATCGTTTTGTTGCACTGGTTTCAAAAATAATTCTTAAAAAATAAAAATAAAAATATTATTTTGATTTATTTATAAATAAATAATACTTTAAAAAATAACTGCAACTATATTTTCAAAACTACTGATTGTATTTTTCAAAAAAAATATTGTATTGTATTGTACTTTTAGAAGCTCTACTTTTACAAATAAAGTATTGTACAATCAACAAAATTATCTAGAATTTAAGCATTCAAGTTCACAAAGGAATGAAATTTGGATTTTCCTACAAGAACTTGTTACATGGGGGGGGGTGTCTACGTGATCCAACAAGACAATATACTTGTGATTAAGGCTCTAGCCCCAGTCCAATTGAGCATTACCTTTTTATTGATCAATAAAAAACATTACACCGATCAATTTCTGGAGTCTATTTTCATAAAAACATGTAATCTCGCCTTGTAATCCTAAATTAAAGTGTAAATTAACCCTGGGATAAGAATCCACAGTATTAATAAAGAAAATATTATATTAAATGAGGAGAGTGAATATTAAAATTATGGAAATGATGATTTGTGAATTTAAAATAAAATGTTTGTGTGGTAGTATTAAAAAAATAAAAATATTAAAATAATCAAAAAATAAAAAATAGAGAAACACAAATAAAAAAAATAAATGAAAGTAATTTACATGGAAAGAAAAGTAGTGGTTTATGATTTAATGAAATTCAAAATGACCTGGATTATATCCGGTATAAACTGAAAAATATTACATGGCAAACATAAAAGGTACAAAGTATACTTGTAATCTAAAAATTGATAAACTAATACTAAAATGGGAGCATGTTTATAAATTTGAGGTGAAAATATTTTTAAAAAGTATTTTATGATTTTAAAATAAATTAATTTGTAGTTTTACATAAAAATGACATTGATCGTCGATGTAAGCCTTGTGTATAATCGCATATTTTTAATTCAAAATTAAATGAAATTTAAGAAGTATTTGTACTATAAATATAAATGAAAATTGTAATGATGGTTATAAGTAGTTAGACTTGGTCTCATCTTCTTTAATTATATTCAAAATGGATATGAAAGCCATTGTTTGTGTTTATATAAATGATGATTCTCTTTGGTTTTTTTCTTTTCTTTTCTTCTTTTCTGTTATATTATTTAGTTTTCGATCATCTCGGTCTTCTTTTTCTTTCTTTTCTTTCATTTTGCTCTGGCTCTCTAAATTTTTATTTTCATTTTTTTCTATTTATTTATCTATCTCGTCACACAAAATAAAATAAAATAAAACTACAAAATAATAGGAATCGACTAAATTTAAATAAAAAACAAAAAAAAATATTATTTTTTAGAATGAATGGGAAAACTTTGGGGTAAAAAATAAGTTATGACAATGAATTAAACATCGATCTATGAAATAGAAATTTAATTGTAATAAAAATAGAAATTAAATAAAAGGACCAACTTTAATAGAAAAAATAAAATAAAACATGCCTAAATGCTGGCATAGAAAACTTCAATTTGATTTTTGAAGTGTTAATTATCTATTATCTGGCTAGGGTTTTTTTATAATTGGGCGAGTGCATGGGCGTGGCTTACGAGGCCCATTACCTTGTGTCGTCTTTTATATTAATCTTTTCTATTTAAATAATTATCTTTTTAAAATAGTATATCACTTTTTATAACTTTTTTCAACTTCATAATACTTCAAATTGTATGTGACTTTTTTCATCGTATATTTTATATAAATGAGTTATATTTGCATAATATATTTATAAAGATAAAATTATTTGTTATAAGTAACAAGAATTAAACTAAAAAAAAAAACAAATAAAAATATATAACATAAAAAAGATAATTGGTGTAAAATATTTATATTTTTATCTATTTTTTATGTTTACCAGGAATAGTATGTAACTAGTTCAAAAACAAAAGTCAGGCAATTTTACATAACATGCATGTTAAAAAACTTTAAATGGAGATTCAAACAATTTTCACGTGCACGTTGTTTGTTTCTATCTTCATTAACTAAATAGAAAATACATTTTAAAAAATATAGTTATTAAACATTACTGGGTATATTGTTAAAGAATACATCTACTTTTATTAAATTATTTTATTTACTAAAAGTAAAATAATATTTTCAGTTTAACATATATATATATATATATATATATATATATATATATATATATATATATATATATATAAAGGTTAATTTAAACATTTTAAAAATAAACAGATTAATGAGAATTTTAACTCTCTTTTTTTATGTTTGTTTCTAGTTTATGTTAATTTGAATTAATTTAACATGTATAACTTATATTGTAAGATTAAATATCTTGATCTATATTTATTTTTAAATTTTTCTAGTTCAGTCTTTATTTACAGATATTTTTTTTTTACATTTTATTAGCATGAATAATTATTTAATTAAATAAAAAATTTATTTTAAAAAAATCATTAAACACAACCGGGTACACGAACGGTATTGCGACATCAAATATTAAGATCTACATTTATCTTTGGATTTTTCAAGTTCAGTCTTTAGTTATTATTAAAGATATTTTTATATTTATTGATATGAATATTTTTTAATTTATTTAATTATATATTTATGAATTTATAAATGAGAATATTTTTTATATTTAAAATACATTAAAAAAACTTGTACGATTATTTTTTTCTAAAGAATTTATTGGATACACAGCCAAACCACGCGAATGAAATAGCTATTTCTTTCATCAAACGAAGTAATTTATAATTTTATATTTGGTACATCACGTGCACAGTTGGTGGGGAATGGGGATGCGGTGTACATATTTTATTTTATTTTCTATGGGTTTTACTTTGGTGACAGATTGGTTAGTAGTTAAAGAGAATGACGTAATTTAATATTTTATTTTATTTTTAAAATTTTTTAAATATCATAAAATATGTATGTTCGTTCAAAAAAGAGAATTAATATTGGGATTTTAGACTTTTTAGAGTCCCGAGAAACAATGAGATAATCAATTGAAACAATTCAAAAGTCATAAAAGTTCGATGTGCAATTCAAAAAGTGCCTCGAAACAATATAATGTTTTATATGATTATTGGATATAGCTTTAATTCTTTACAAGTAGATTTTTGATATAAATCCTTTCAGGTAGATTTTCTCAGAATTGCATTCGAAATTTTGCATCATATTTTAGATTTTTTCCTTATTAATTTTAGATTTTAGTTTTATTATTTTTCTTGATTGGTTGTTTCCTAGTTATTTGCAAATATTTAGGGTATTTAAACCTATTTTTTAAGATTTTATTAGACTCTTGTTGAACAAAACTACATATTTTTACAACTTTAATTGTATTTTTATCCGATGTTAAAGTGTTGACCTGCGTTTAACTCAGATATGTATTCTTGTCATCAACAAAATTATTGTGAAATACAAAGATAATTTGAAAATGTGGTTATATCCATGTTTTTAAAAAAATTAAATTTTTTTTTGTATGTTTTGATATATTGATCTCAAAAATAATTTTTAAAAAATAAAAAATATTATTTTGATATATTTTAAAGTGAAAAAACACATTAAAAAATAACCACAATCACAATTTCAATTTAACAAATTTAATTGGAAGGCATACAAGAAAAGTTGTGTGGTACGATAGCCTTTTTAAAAATTAAATTTAAAAATAAATATCATGATTTAAATCTGATATGTGAATAATTAGAAATAACTTTCAAAATAAAAAAAGGATTTCTTGAGTTCTTCGTCGTGCCATTCCATTCGGATTAACAAATGGATTGAGCACATTCGTGAGCATATTAAATTAGGTTTTATAACATTTCATAATTAAATTATAATTGTTATATAGATTTAAAAGTAATCACAGTAAGAAAAAAATTCAAAAATATACCTGAAAGGTAAGTGAATATATTCTTATATTAATTACTAATATTACAGATTTAAAAGTAACCACAATTAAAAAAAAAAACATATCGGCTGGGATGGATATCTTATTTAAGATCTCATTAAAAATAGAAGACAAAACAAAATCTACCATTACCAATTATATATAATTTTTAAGCAACAGTGCAAGAGAACATGCGTCTCTTTAAAGTTAAATTGGTGTTTTGGAGGGGGTAGGTGATCAGCTTACGGTCCAACTCAATTCGACGAGAATAAGGAAATTAAATCGTTTCAAACCACACGGCCGACTTCACTCATTGTCACGTGTCGTCAAGGATTGATTTCAAATTTAGATATTTTTATTTTATTTTTAGACTCATCATCCTTCACATGAGTCCATCTCCTCATAATCTGATTTCAAACCAATTTTATAGTTTTTTTTTTCATTTTTTATATGTACAAGAAAATTGACCCCAGCAAAAAGTTATTGCTCTTGCAAAAGTTTTTTTATTTTTATTATTTTATACACAAACACACGAGTACTCCTCATCAAATCCTGGCTACAACATACAGACAAGTTGAGCCTATCAATTATATACTATACTCATCATTTACTTTTATTAAAATAAGTTTCAATAACAACAACTGTATAATTGACATGCAACGAGAGAGAACTAGCTTTATATATATATGTTATATAGTATAAATCTAAATTAGTCACATGAATCTCCTGATGGGAAAAACAAAAACTCACGGCTAACATTAAAAAAAAAACCTTAAATATTGAAGAGGCACGTAGCATAAGACAAGCGGGCACACAAACATCTGCACGTGCGTGCATGTATAAATGCAAGGTAACATGGTGATTGAATAGTTATTGGTTTGCATTAACCTGGATTTGTGTGTGCATTAATGGAAAAATCGACGAGGACTTGTGCTCTTTCTTCCTCCAGATTTGGTTAAAGCCGCTCAGCCACTTTCAGAATCTCTCTCTCTCTCTCTCTCTCTCTGCCTTTCAACTGACACACAGAAGATAATTTAGCGTTGACGTAAATTTGAAGTTTGACTTTGAAAAAGAGAGAACGAACAAGAGGAAATGTGTTTGTAAGAGCCTCAGGTGGTATTGCGGTAACTTTTGTGATTTTGGTTTGAAAAAAGTTGTTTTATAAAAAATACTTTTAGTTGAGGTTGGTTTGAAAAAATAGGTGTTTGGTTAAAACTGTGGTTGAAATTGAGGTCGAAGAAAAAGTAGTTTAATGTGTTTGGTTAAAAAAAAATGCTTTTCAAATTGAGGTTTTAAAATAATTAAAATATATATATATATATTAATATTAATGATTTTTAATTTAAATATTATAAATTTAACTACGGTTATTACATCATAAAATAAATAATATTGATATAAAATATTTTTTATTATTCTATTACACTATGTGCAATGTCATCACATACGAAATCTATCCAATAAGGACTATATTTTTCATGGTTTCTTAAGCGCGCAACAACAAAAACTGAATATTTTGTTACGTCATCAAGTGATCTCCTTTTAATTTTTTGAATAGAACACAATTAAAATAAAAATAAAAACTGAATTTTTTTTAACTGGGCCGGACCCGACAATAACATAATTGGAATTGCGATCAAATTTCACAAATGCTACGTCATTATAATTTTTAAAAAAACAAAAAAAAAATTAAACTCATTTTCATGGTTTTTCAAAAAAAAAAACCTATTCACGTGATTTTAAATTTAAAATAATTTTTAAAAATATATATTAATATTGATGATTTTAAATTTAAATATTGTAGAATTAATTACTCCTATTACATCATGAAATAAATAATACTTTATATAAAATATTATTTATTATTTCATTAAACTATTTATAATTCCATTACGTACAAAATTCATCCGATAAGGACTATAGGTTCCATGGTTTTTTGAGCGTGTAATAAAATCAGGTAAAATATCATCAGAAACAAAATTAGAATTGCGATCAAATTTCACAAATACTCCTCATCATGTGATGCTCTTTTAATTTATGTAGTGTTATTAAATAATATTAAATATTAATTTTTTTAGTAAAACATAATTTTAAAAAAATTAATTTTTTTTATCGGATCAGACGCGGCCTAATGAATTTTGCTTACGTGAATAGTGAAAAAAAATTCACCTTGAATAGTGCCAGATGAATGCTTCTCTTCACCTTCTCGCATTGCAGGTGAATTATCACCTTGGCACTATTCACTTTTTGAGTGAACAGCATGGGCACTGTTATGAACAGTGCCCAGATAAATAAAGAGAAGCAGCTCCCAGCTGCTTTTGCAAAACCATGGTTTGATAGGAAAAATTATGGGGCCCATCAAATAAAAATCTGCTTTTCTTGTGTTACCAAACACTTGGTTTACGCGGTTAGCTTTAAAAGTAGAAGCTACCGCGTAAACAAACACCCACTAAAAAGATTTGATGATTTAGTTGATATGTGAGAAGGACTTGCATGCCCTTTCTTCTCCACCTCAAAATGTAGACTCTGTATAAAATGGTTTGAACTTGTGACAGCACTTTCCTTTCTGTAAGTGTCCAAGAACCGTGAATCCAAGCTCATTATTATCATTATTAGGTGCTTGAATTCGAACTTTGGATTGCAATAGCAAGTAATCTCTCATGTATAGGTTTGCGTGAAGGCCATGAAAACCTTGTCTCAGCAACGCCAATTGATGTTAAAATGACAACCTAGCATGACTGTTTCAAGCTCGGAAAAATGAAAATCTTCGTGAATCAGGAGGGTTTTGGCATTTATGTTGATAAGTACCAGACTCCATGGTTTGGTTAGTTACCAATACCCTCTGCCGTATGTCTAAATTAATTTGCAGGCCCGCCCGGAGATACGTCTCCATCTCATTTGTAGCGGCGACCTGGACGGATGGAAAAATTCAAAATGCATGTGGCTTGTCATTGATAAGCTTATGAAAACACCTTCCAAAAGATATAATTTAACTGGTCTAACTCTGGAATAAAAATTATTAGTTTGAATATTATAAATTTTAAAATTATTAAAAATTTATATAATCATTAACTTCAAAATATTAAAGAATTAATCCAACTATATACAAACTTGTTGACATACCCACAATTATTAAAAATAAAAAAAAAAGAGAGAAGAAAAGAGTTTGGAAGGTAATACTGATTCATTTATGAGCCGGAGGATTAGTGAGGAGAGAAATAAATACTGACCCAGCTCGTTATTGGGCCTGTTGATCTCACAGGTCCCATGGCATTTTCTATACCGAATATTGGCCCTTTCTCTTTTTTCTTGCAAATGAAATAATTTTTATTTTTATTTTTTTAAAATGAAATATTAAAGTTTTTTTTTATCTATTATAAAGAGAGAAATTAATATCACAATCAAGAATCAACTTCTCTTTGCAATCAATTTTTTTTAAAAAAATTCAATATAATACACACTCACACACACACATATACACACCTTAATATTAGTATAATACAAATATTAATTTGCCTTGCAATAATCTCCCCAAAAGAGGAAAAGTTCTAAGAGATTTAGCAAAAGCTACTTGCCGAGACTTAAAAGATAAATGATAAAGAACTGATAATTTGTTTTTAGGTTTATTATTGAGTAGAAAAACTCAATTTATTTATTTTTATTATTCTTAAAATAAAATATTAAGGTAAAAAATGTTTATCCTTCAACATTATTACATGTATAAAAGTTTCTTTTCAAGGAGATACCATGTTTTTATCAATATTAATGATATATAAAAGATATTTATCTTTTATTAAAGATATGTGTGAAATATTTATCACTTATTAAATGTTATTAGGGCAAAATAACACTTCATCATCTCCTTTTCATATATATATAAAAAAAGATTTGGGAACTATAAATACCTCGTTAATCCTTCAAGTGTTAGGGTCACAATCTCTTCATTCTCAATAATTTTAACATATATGTATTTTCAAAACTTTTCTCTATGAAATATCATCGTATTTTTCTTTAAAAATATACCCATCTAAGTATCATAGAGTCCTCAAAACTATCAAAAAGTATTTTTTGCCGGTATCAATTAACGAGCATCTTGATTTATTAAGCATCAAATACAAGCTACCAGTCACATTGACCAGGAAAAATGAATTATATTGCTAGAATCAAGAAATTAATTAATTATCCAACATGTGAGCCTTATTTCTAACTTGCTTGGATATTTTGAGACAACATCACATTTCAAGTTACTTCAAAAAAATTACTCCTAGCATCTTATAGTTTAATCTATTTTATATTTACATGTTATAGTTTAAAAAATCACAATTTACATCATCTTACAACATAAATTTTTAATATCAAATGATCAAATTACCTGTATTATAATACATGTAAAAGATATAAAATTTCTCTCACGAGTTCTCTATGTTCACATATAATTCCATTATTTTCTCTTGATGAACAAAGATTCTAAACCAAAACCAAAATCAAATTATTGTTTTTAAGCAATAGACCAAAAAACCTCATAAATCTTGCAATAATCCACTTCTTAAATTTTTTCTTCACCCCTACATATATCACAATCCACAAATCAAATATAAAATAACACAAACACCACGAATCAAAACACTAATCTAGTTTCCATATGAGATTTTTGTAATTTACACAAAAATATCAATCTCAATTTGTATTTATATTAAAAGAATTCCAGCCCATCCCCTTCCCTCCTTGCATCATCATAATCAAGGAAGGAGGATCTGAATGCAGATGGGACTTGGAAGGGTCCGAAAAAGATGACTCACTTAAAAAAAACTGCTAAGATGTTAAACAGAGATTTGGATAGAGAACGAGTTGTTGCCGAGGCCAAGCTGTGGGGAGAAAATTGGAGAGAAAAAGGAGACAAAGTGCTCAAGGAAGTTTCGATGGCAGTAATGTATAGTTATAATAATAATAATAATAATAATACCTCACATCATTTTTTCTTGTTGCCTAGTTTCTTGCACTTCAATCACCATCACCGAGTGAAGAGAAACTTTGAGAATTTAAGCTTTGCTTGGACTGGCCCATGAAGTGGAAAATTTGTCAAAAGAATTACATTTTCTTCTCTCTTAAATTTAAATCATTTGAATTCTTTCAAACTTCTATTTTAATTGCTTTTAAGTTTGTATTGGAAAAATCATGCTAGTGATAAATAAAAAAAGTCATGACCATGTCAAATAAGAAAAAATAATTTCTATTGGATAAATACATTATTTACTCCATAATTTAAATCATTTTAATAGTCACAAAATTAAATAAAAAAGGGTTTTGAGAATGGAAAATTTTGTAGCAAGAAAGTATTTAAACCATACTAAAATAAAAAGGATACGCTTATCATATATCAAAAATACCAAAAAAATAAATAAAAAAATTCCTTCTTCCTACATGGGAATACAATTCCCATTTCCTCTGTAGGGGGGTAATAATTCTGGAACCCCATTTCAGCTTTTCTAAGCCCAGCAGAACAAGCTAGCAACTAAAAACCTCCAATTCTTCACAATTAAGGCGCAATAATTCCATAACTACATTGCTTTTCATTTTCTATTTAACCCTCCATTCTGGGCGTGTTCCATTCACATTCATCTCACACAGGTATATTTGCTTTAATGAGACAAATGATGTTTTCATCAGTTTCTACGAGTAGGGAAAAAAAAAAAAAGCAGTTTAAAATCTTACGGTGAGAAACATAGTGAGACTAACAAGGAAAAATGTGGGTGGAAATTTGTTAGTACAAGTCAAGCGACTCTCTGTGCAGATGGGTATACACATGCATCAAAAAGTTGTGAGCAGACATTGTTGCAGCATGCATGGCCTGAAAACAGCACTGGTGTACCCGTCTAAGGTTCAAAACTGGCCAGCCCGAATGTCTCTATCCAGGCGATCTGCGTTAAGGGTCCCAGGAAGCTCCCTGAAGTCTTCATTGAAGATAGAATACGCGCTGCAATATCGAAAACCGATAAATGAGACCGGAAACACACATGGGTGAATCACATTGTTAAAAAGATGCAAGAAATAGAAGCACGGATGGACAAGCAGCAGAGTCAGCGGACACTGGAAAACAACATGGGGAATTGGACAAGGACACAGGTTGCAAGCAAGAAAGAAGTAACTAGACCTGAAGTCAAAACATCATTATAGATCACCGTGGAGAATTACCAAAGAAATAGAGAACCAATTGAATCAGAAAATTACTTAAAGAGACAACCAACACAATGAGCTAAATGGCTCTATGCATATCAATCTGCAAAGCATGGATAGTAATAATGTATACATCTTAATTTCAATGACAATCATGATGAAAAAGGAACTCATTTCATGTACTTAAGCTGTCGTAGGCACACACATGCATGCATGGACAGACATGCGAGGGAAAGAACAACACAAATTCCCAAGCTAGCTATTCCTATTAGTCTATACTCTATACCTGAGATCACCAGCTTGCCTCCGCCCAAGATTCAGAAGGATGATAACAAAGCCAGTGCCAATTATCTGAAAGTTAAGTCGCAGCAAGAAATGAGGATACATGAAATACTAATGAGAAATGAATATAGGTAATTTATCAGAACAAAATGCAGGTTATATAGAAGATTCTACAGCACACTAAAGTTATCCATCTGCTTTCTATAACATCCTATGGTCCTCAGGGCATGACAACTGGATTTTGCTTTGCTCTTTCTATATGTTAAAGATGAGTCAAAGAAAATTTCAGGCTTGTTATGGTCATGTTATGGATAGCATTTCACAGGGTTTAAAATGCTGTTATCAAGTAATCAGTTCAACCATGCAAACATTTAATTGTGGTAGCATAGATATGGTCCAAATTCTGCAAATTTGTTTTTTCAAGAAACACTAGCATGCCATCACCAGTCCACATTTGCAATCAGCTACCATAATTTTTTTTAATGGGCATTTGCTGCGTAGGCCTTTATTAGGTTTGGAAACTTTATTAAAAGTTTAGGTTAAAGGAAAAATATTTATTCTTTAGTGATGTCTACCTGGCAAAAACAATTTGCAGGTAAAGTCAATGCTACCTATGTAATCTACTCCAGCTTTTTTTTTTCTTTTTATTGCAGTGATAAATCATAAATTAGCTTCCAAGCCAACTTATTGAATTTATTGCAGCCCACCAATTCAGCACGGGGAAGGGAAAAATATATCATTGGAACATTCTATTCATTTATCAGAATGATTGTTTAGGTGACTTTGATGTGAGGTTTTAATGGGTTACATTGAGCAGGATTCATTCTCATTAGACTCAGGTCAAGCAAAAAGAAGGCAAAATGGCTAGCAAGAGGTCAGAGAAGATCCAGTTCAAATCCTCTTCATTTTCTTAGAAAGATCAAAGTTGCTACTGAAAAATAAAACAGGTACCACACATTTGCAAAAAAATAACTCACAAAGAGAAGCAACTTACATATATTGGTCCCAGATCCCATCTGTGGGCAACAGGTGCCAAAATGAACCATAAAATAAAAACAGCCCATGCCTTCAGACTGAGAGAGAAAAGTCCCATCAAAAGGATATCTATCAATGAAATAAAATAGAATTTTATCAGAAGAATGTTGTTTTTTAACATCAAAAGGTACTTCTACTAGATGCTCACCAGGGAGCTTCAACTTATCATGCAGAAAGAAATAAAGCCTTCTCTTCCACCGACTTGCTGATTGTGGCAGCTGAAACTTCTGGAGAGTTGAAAATAAAGAAAAACAATTTAACTAATAAGAAATTAGTATTTCTAAGAATCGCCAAAACTCAGTTCAGTAGAATTAATTATTCATTAATACCAGATCATCATCATCATCATCAAATCCATCTCGGAGATGTTTTGCTGGCGGCTTTGGTTTGACAGCGACAATCAGGGAATCTAGAAAGTAAACAGAAAATGCCTATATCTTAGAAGAAGAACATGGAGCTTAATTAGAGAAATTTGCAGAAGCTGAGCTGAACATTATCAGTAAAACTAAATTGTAGCATGGGCCCACATAATTATGTTTGTAGTTAGATTTTTTGTTATGTTGATACATTAGGCTGAAGCAAAAAGTAATAACCTAAAATATACAATTGATAGCATCTTGAATCTGGTAACAATAGCTTTCAATTACTTTAATTTCTGTCAGCAAATAAGTGTTAGCTGTTATATAGAACAAAATTTTTTCCATCAAAATCAACAGCCACATTATTTTAAACTAGGTTATCAGTTTTCAAAACCTTTGCAAACAAAAACCATTTGCACTTTAATACGTAGTTAGGGTTTTAGTTAGTACCTTATAATCATACAATGGCAAGAGAACCCTATTATCTATGTTATAGAAAATCTTGGTGCCCTTTAAAGGAGACTCTCTTTCAATTGGTTAAAGATTGAAATTGGAAAAAATTTCTCTAATTTTGATATTTCTTGAACCACTTTTAGTTTCTAAAGTGTCATTAGTAACATAAGAAAGATATTTAACGTCAAAATAATCGGATAATATTATGAATTTAAAAACTTCATTATCCTGTTTAAAAATACAGCAGAGATTATAGCTAATTCCACCAGACCCGGAGATTTCCCCAAAGCAGAAAAATATACTGCATAATCTTATCACAGGACAGCAACAATAACAGGAACAAGCAACATATGAATTGTAATACTTATACTAAAGAAAATACATGTACCTCCATTATTAAGCCGTATATCATCCTCATCTCTGCTATCATGCAATACATTCCCGCGCAAGATAAGCCTTAAATTCTCAATTGGTAGGTGCCTATTTTCAGCAACCAACTTCCTCAAATCACGGACCTATTACGACAATGCAAGAAAATTGTAAGAATTCACAATGACAAGCATCTTCTTATCCTTTTCAAATTTAGATATTTTCCTTTTGTTACTATGCATATGGTCTTTAAGCAAGCAGGCCATTTTGATGAGAAACAGAATTACATGAATTCAAACTAAACCTCACATTTTTCTACTTCAAGGGACATTCAATATTTTCAAACTTCATACTGCAGTGCAATAATAAATCCTCAGAAGGCAAGCCATAAAATTGAACGAGAGGAAAAAAATAAATAACCATGGACCACAATGCTGCTCTAATTTATGCACTTATAATCAAGAATTTGACAAAGAAACCCTATCTTAGTAAATGGGTTTTCGAGATTTACCACAATATGAAGCAAGGAATGCTTAAATTAAGAATTAAATGCAAAATATTAAGTGGGCCTTTCTGTAATCCATGGTTAAGCCAATTTAGCAGCATAAAGAATCAAAATTTTATTTAACAGACAAAATTGGATAAAACAACAAACTCTAAGAAAACCCAAAAGATACAAATATGTACATAAAGAGAGCGAGGAAGAGATAAAGAGACACACTTTGATGGGAGAAGGAAGGAGGAGGCGAGATGGAGGAGAAGGGCCAATAGTTTTGACGGTGATTTCAGCCATATTACCATTATCGTCGATGTTGCTGTGATTGCTCTTTGCTTCGTCTTCTTCATTAATCTCTGCCATCAAACTCTGATCGGATCGATCGATCTCAATTTGGTTTTGATTTGGAATTAATTTTGACCCTCAATTCGATTCATGTTTGTTTTTTTCAAGTATACATTATAAAACTGGTTTTTTCTACTGTCTGCTTTCTCGAATAAGAAGTGACAAGGTAAAATTAAAAAAAAAAGAGAGTGTAAAAGAAAAATACAGGATAAAAGGTAAGCTTTATATTTTTTAGTGTTCTACTGTTTTATTACATTTTTCTTGAACGTATAAAAAACCTAAAATGTTTTCTCATAGAAAAAGAACTTGGGTTGATTTTACATAATATGTTTGATTAATCTATATTAAGTTAAAGTAACTTATCAAATTTAAAATTTGAGTTATAAAATTAAGATAATTTTATAAAAAATAAAATAAAATATATTATAAATTTTAATTTTTAATTAATCTAATATTGAATTAAAAACGTTTAATAAAAATAAATTAAAGTCCACTCGGTATAATAGACTAAACTCATGATCCGAGTTATTAAACAAATAATTTCATAAAAAATAAATCAAAATAAATTATAAAATCTAATTTATAATTAATTCAATATTAAAAAATAAAATTAAATAAAAATAATTAAAATAATGACCCAAGTCAACCAGGTTAACTCACAAAGTTTGCGAGTTAACTTATCATATCCGTGACTAAAACTAGAATAATTTAATAAAAAAAATAAATTTTAAATAAATAAATTGTTAGAAGAACCGAAGAAGAGAGAATATTGAAAAATTGAATATCAAAGTATGAATATGATATAAAAAAAGAAGAAGACACCATATCCAATAAAATTGAGAAGCCTAGAAGCTCTCAGGCTAATTTTATTTATTTTTTCCTCACCGAGACTATCTCCCTCACACAAATTATTATGTGGGATTTGAACCATGCCATGGCCACACGTTACACAAAACTTTTCTCTGAACTCAGTTAATCAAATCACTTGAGGGTGGGGCTAAAGACTTGATTAAATCACAAAAACAAATGATAAGGATGACAAGAGGTGTGAGGATGAGGCTCTTGCTGCCCACCATTCATCCAGGATAAAACCTCCGACAAATATATAGACACAGCCTCTTATTTGCCAGCCAAAGCACGCATACCCAAAGCAAACAAAGAAGAGATAACATGGCACTGAGGTTGTGGGCTTCTTCAACGGCCAATGCACTGAGAATCTCTGTTGCCTCCTCCACTGCTCACCTCTCTCCTTCCTACTCCCTCTCAAGATGCTTCTCTACTGGTACGCACTCTCCTTTTATTCGTTGCAATTTGTCCTCTTAAAAGCTGTTTTGCAGGCTTTTTTCTGTAGTGTAGGGGGGTAACGTTAGAACACTGTTGGATTTTGCAGTTGTAGATGGGTTGAAGTATGCATCTTCACATGAGTGGGTGAAGCATGAAGGTCCGGTGGCCACTATTGGCATTACAGATCATGCTCAGGTCATCTTTTCTTTATCTCCCCTTCTCACTCATAGTTTAGTATTTCTTGCCTTCACCTGAGTTTAGTATTTCTTGTTACTTTGCTTTCTGTTTGTCTACTTTATTTTGCTCCTGTTTGCTCTGTTCCTGCTGTCACCAAAGCTTGAACCCTAGCTGATAGTCTAGGATTGCACAGCACCAAACCATTCAAGGGCAAGACCAAGGGGCATTAGCTGCTTGGTTGTTCTTCAGGAAAATCACAATTGAATGTGATTTGATATACATATTCGTTACATAGTTTGGGAAGTCAATGGAATTTCACAACAGGAAATACCGGGTACATTTTACAGGATCATCTGGGAGAAGTGGTGTTCGTAGACTTGCCAGAACCGGAAGGTTCTGTCAGCCAAGGGAAGAGCTTTGGAGCAGTGGAAAGCGTGAAAGCAACCAGTGATATCAATTCTCCAATCTCCGGCGAGATTGTTGAGGTTAACACAAAGCTTAGTGAAACTCCTGGACTGGTAAGTATAAAATCAAATCAGCCAGATTGTTTCAGCTTTACAACGAGTCCATTTCTAATTGCTGAGAGATACATTTTCTATATACGCACGTCTGACTTTGACAGTTTGTGTTATGAAGATAAATAAAAGTCCATATGAAGAGGGATGGATGATCAAGGTGAAGCCAAGCAACCCATCAGAATTACAGTCCCTCCTTGGTCCAAAGGAATACACAAAATTCTGCGAGGAAGAAGAATCTCATTAGGATTTGAGTACTCTTTGCAAATGTTATTGTCTTGAACTAACCTATTCTAAGAACGTAAAAAGGTTTCATGTCCTCTGAATTCTTGTCAATTATCACAAAAAATATTTTCGAACTTTGTTCAGTATTTTCTTGGTTTTTATGTTGTAATTCTGCATGTTTCTTCTAATCGGGAACCGTTTCTTCCCTCACTTCCTCTGCTTCTTTGTTGATTGCGTTATGTTCTATTCCACGAATTTTCTGATATATATCTGCATGAGGATAATTAATGCTTGGTCATGCTCACATATTTTTTATGTAATATCAAATATTAGAATCAGAGAAAAGAATTGGTGGAAGTATTCTTCATTCTTCTACCTGATATCCTATTAAACAAAAAAGACAATGCCATATAACAGAAACATCCCAGCCAATATGAGCACTCCAAGTTGCATATATCCAACATTGAATTACATCACTACTCCTTGAGTCAATATTTTTCCTTGGAACTTTTCTACAGAGCTCTGGATTTTGGAAAACTCTACCCACATAAACACCCTCCTTACCAAACCAGTCAAGA
This sequence comes from Populus alba x Populus glandulosa, assembly GCA_033617975.1. Lineage (NCBI taxonomy): Eukaryota > Viridiplantae > Streptophyta > Magnoliopsida > Malpighiales > Salicaceae > Populus > Populus alba x Populus glandulosa. The sequence continues at coordinate 13,391,106 of CM066145.1, read as the reverse complement.
CAGCAGAATATTACTTTGCAGCTCCCAGGAACAAAGCAGCAGCAGAATCGCATATTTTCATTACCAATAATGCACTACATGGTTTCCAGTATTTCAAGTGCAGCATTGAGATATTACAGAAGAAACCATGTATTTGATTAGTTGCAGGATTGGCTCAATGAAAAGCATCAGAAGAAGAAGAAGAAGATATATATATATATATATATATATATATATATATATATAAATCACAAATTTAATGAAACATTGCTCAGTCTTATCAAATAGAGGAGGACAGGAAACTCTCATTGTACGTCGTCGGTTAGGACTTGGTGCACCATAAAAGTAGTCGAGCCAAGGTAAATGGTGAACCACAGTTCCTACTCTGCCAGGATCCTATCCCAGATCTGAAATGTCTTGAATGGCAGAATGGGTTTTTAGTAAAACACAACATTGCGAGACGGCTTAACTAGCTTAGTAATTTATCATGACAGAAGCCACAAGCTGCATTGATATCAAAATTGACTTTTCTTTTCCAAACGATTTTGTTTTTTCATTTTTTGCAAGGCGTTTGTTTATGGGCCTTGCACGAGGTAGATAATCTCAACCTGCATGTTGGATTAGATCGTCCTAGCCTGCACATCAAAATGCCCATTGTAGCTACGGAAAAGAAAAGGAGATCATTTTATTTTAGGGTGTAGAGCGCTGTATTTTGATTTCATGAAATTGTGCGCTTCATCATGGAAACTGATGATACGGGTTAAAAAAAGAAAAAGAAAAGATGGAGCACGGGTTGCTAAGCTCATGCTCGGTTTAACTTCTTTGAGGCTTAGTTTGATCTTAGTCATATTAAGTTTGGGTTGACTCTTTTCAAGCTCAATTTAATTACGGTAAAACCTAGCCTAACATGGAGTTTGGTTTCACCCGATAAAATCAAACTCATAATTTGTATTTGAGCTCGTTTTAATCATGGTTAAACCTAACATAACATAGAATTTAGATTAAACCATACTTAGTTAAGCCTATATCACACTTAGTTTAGCTCCTTTCAGGCTTGGTTTGATTATGATCAAACCTAGCCCAACAAAATTTAACTTGATCAAACAAAATCCGATCGAGTTTATATTGAGTTTAATTTGATTTTTTTTAGATTTAATTTGACTCGATCAAACTAAATCAAACAGATATTAAATGACTCAATCTTCTTCTTCTCTTTCCTCCCTTTCCTTCTCCATCTCTCTAGTTTATTATTATTCTTATCAATAACCTATATATCAAGGAAGACATCATGCTTTACAGACTACACTTTCATCCATGCTTCACTAACACCATTTAACTATTACAATGTAAAGCATATGTATGATGGGCTATTCCTGGTATTTTTTTTCCAAAAATAAACTATATAAATAAGGTAAAACAAAGATGAAGGGGAGAAATCTTCTCATTCACAATTATATATTTATAATTACTCTCTTTACATTTTTCTTATAAAAAAACACTCTTCAAATACTATATTGGTTTAACTATTATAGTGTTATTTTACAAGTAACATCCATGTCTCTAGCCTAATATCATCTGCGAAGAGAGCCGAGGTCCAAGTGAAGTTCTTACAAGCGTCATCAGAAACCATACAGTCACTTCTTATTGATTGCCGAAAGACGACCACGAGTCCACCAGCATGGTTTTGCTGAAAACCAGCTAGAAATGAGAGGAATTCGGGCAAAAGAACAATGAAACAGCAAAAGAACTCACTTGTAGTTAAGGAGTAAACAATGAAGGAAGATAGAAATTTCAAGGTTGTCTAGATCACCTCCTGGGCACAGCCTACTTCCTATTCCAAATGGAATATCAGAGCCAGATTTCGGTCTATGTTCCTACACAGAATCCATGTGCTGCATGCTTTAGCACACAACATATGCGACTGAATTAAAAATGAGAACACATTCATCTAACAAGCAAGAAATGTGTCCTCTCTTGCATTCCATCTCGAAGCATTGAATTTATTCGGGTCGGGATAAATCTTCTTCTTAATATCTCCCCCTGTTCTGCCACAAATTAAGGGTGAGGCCTATGAGATATGGGTCCTAGTTTTGTATAACAAAGTTGGATGCACAAAAAAACTCTAGTCATTTGCAAGCAGGAATTTCTACTGACAAAAGTTGAACAAGTAATTCAACAGCTTACCAAATGTTAATTGGAAACTGAAAATCACTATACATATCTCCAAATTATAAGGGTTTTCAGGAAGTGCATCGACTGTGCAAGTTTAGCTTAGGTAACTATATATATTCAAGAACCACTGAGGTTTTCACTCACCTTAGCATGATTGAAATATTCTGGATGTTCATCTAGGAGGACAATAGCCCACATTGTTAGCATGGGCAGAAGACTCATGGTCAACAATTACGCACATATGGATTAACTCTATGATCTCCTCATAAATTTTTTTACCCTTTTCATCTTCAATTTCTATTAGCATATCAATCGTATCTTTGCGTCTCTCTGACTGATAGATTACCATTCTTTCTCATCCTCCTTCCATCTAGAACAGCTTGTAGAATCCTTAACAACTTCTTCTGCGCCTGGAATGAGCACAGCAACATCAGACTGGTTCATCAAGGATTTTAAGGAGAGAAGGAAACCTTATTCATTAGTTACCAGGCTGGTTCATCAAGGATAAAGCCTAAAATTCCAACAGCAGGATCAGTCAGAAGAAACGAGAAGAAGAGCTGAACACTTCTGGACAGGGTAGGCTGAACTTTGTACCCTACTAACTACACAGAGCATATCAGAATCACGAGTGCAAGGTGATTTTTGGATTGAGCTAGCAAAGTGACCTGGAAAACATAATAGAGATTGATCACAGTTGAAATGAGATTCAATAGCTGTATTTTTGGGGTTCTTTCCCTGGAAGATGTAAAAAGCTAGAGGGGCCCAATATGATCTCAGCGAATCAAACCTAAATTCTTCACCAAGGCCAACAATCAACTATCAAAATCACACATAACGGATAAAAGCTAGTGGAAATCCTGCACGGTACTGGAGATTTCTCTAACCAGGCACCATATCCTAAATTCCACCTTCCTAACCCGAAAGGATACCATGGAAAAAAGGAATATAGTAAAGTTCCAATAGCTATTCGATACGCATTTATAAAATGTGATGCGACAATTCTATTATCAGAACCACTGAAGTAAAAATGAAAGCCCACCTTGAGAAACAAAAAGATAAAGGGTAGAAAAAAGAAATTTAGCAGAAGTAGGAGATGTCGCCGCGTTAGAACTTTTTATTGGCAATTAAAATTACCACAATAGTTGCTAAAAGAAACGTGGCCTTCCTGCATGCATGGATGCTGGGCGGCTGGGCCTGACCCTTGGGTAGCATCTCTATCTAACAGCTTGACAGTGTAATTCACGCAGAAAAACTGCAATGATTCAAGGAGCACCTGAAAGCATATAAGCGGCAAACAAACAATACGTAGTTAATGATACACTCTGTCCCTTCCTACAACTCTGCTCTGCAAGAGACAGCCTCATGAAATTTGTTTACTTACTGGCCAGCTTATAGTAAATCTGCCAGGTAATTGCCCAAGAATGAGAGAAAAAGCTCAAGAAAACAACTGTCATCAAAATAGCGAGCAGGAATGGAGTGAATATTTCTGCTAAGTTATTAATCAAATCCATGTTAAGAAAAGAATTTGCAGAGCTAAACTACTAAAGTAAGAAGAAAATTCCAGGAATATACATGCAGGCTCATGCAACTCCTAGGAAAGTCAAAAAGCGGACGTGCAATGTAAACCACGAGAAGCAAGTGACAACAGCGCACTGTTACCAAAGTACATTTATTTTTCACATAAAACACTTCCGCGGCTGTGCAATATAAACCACAAAAAGCAAGTGACAACAACAAAATGTTTCTGAAATCCATCTAGTTTTTTATAGAAACACTTATTCACCGTATCAAGTACTTTAATTTGCACGTAGAACTCCTGCATATTCTTGCTCGTATTGACTTCAACAGAAGCGGACAGCCAACCCGTGATTGGTTGTAAACCCACAACACAACAGTTACGACAAGCTAACCTTTCACGACGCAACTTCTGATAGAAAAGGAAATGGGAAATATGCTACAAAAACGTTTCAAAGCAAGTTTGGTTCTTGCTAACCCTAATGGCTTTTTCATGCTTCTGGTGATGTTGCAGTATCAGGAGACTGGCTATAAGAAATAGAAATCAGTTCGGATCTATACTTTTCAGCTCCATCGCCATTCATGACCCGAAGCTTTTCCTCAACGTTGACCGCCTGAGGCACAATTTCTGAATTTGGAACCTTACCTGGTATGCAATAAGATATACCAATAAGTGACTCACGGGCCAGTTCTTGAGAAACCTCTTCACAAGCTGCTGCTTTGTTATCCATAAAATGTCTCTACTTTTTTTCTGCAAGAGTTCAATCTGAAGATTTGAGCACAGGACAAAAATATTGAACCAAAAGGAAAAGAGACTCAGAGAGAGAGCAAAGAAAAGGAATCAACTCCTTTTTTTATCTTTCTAAATTTAAATCAAACTTCACATGCATTGCACCTTACATTTACAATTAAAGGGTAATTATTGTTCCTCTAGTCTGACAGGAATCAGCAGAAAAACTCAAAATTAGAGCTGCATAGATGGGAGCTAGCAGCAAGGCAGGGATGTAGAGTACAAAAACAAATAAGATTTAAGTCAAAATCCTGCAAATGGAGCGCATCAAACTATCCTAATTTCTTTGCCTTTTGTTTTCACAACACCACCTCATCCCCACCACTATATACATCTTCTTCCCACCCTTGTCAATTCCTCAATATTGTTTTTTGTTGTTTTGTAAACATAATTTGAACAATCTTCTCGCAAAATACATTTACATTCAATTCAAAGAAGGTTATCAAACTGAATCCAGTCTAATATGAATTTATTCCAATTACAATCAATTAAAAATATATTATATTTCCCCCGGAACCAATAGATACCAAATCAACCATAAATTCTAAAGAGTCCTTTTCAATTTCATAAAACCTAAATTTCTATTTGCGGAAGACAAGTCAAAGTTCGATTCTCAATTCATTGAAATTGAAACAGTGAAGAAATATTATGTTTCTTTCTCGATCGAGTGTCGAAGAAATTGATTTCTCTCTTTTTATTTTATTCCTTATTTCTCGAGAAACAAACAGAAGTTAAGGAGAATCGCGACCACCAAGATCAGTAGATAAACAAATTAATTTGAAAAAAAAAGAGGTAAAAAATAGAAATATCAACTCACCCCTTTTTTTCGGTGTTATAGATCTAACGACTCATGTGCCTCCGTCTGGACGGCGGCCCTGTGATTGCAAATCTTTTTAAACTCTCTATTATCGACAATATTACAAAACCACCCTCTCCACCGAATATTATATATATATGGTAATAAGATTTTGGGGTAAAGCGTATTAGCGTAACTGTATAAGCAGGGATGGAGGAGTGTCCATTTTATCACATCTCAGTAAATTGTTGATGACTCTAGTTACTATTTTAAATTCTAATAAAAATTATATTTTAAATTTAAAAATTATATTTTAAATTTAAAAATTATTTTTAACATTAATATATCAAAATAATTTTTTAAAAAAAAAATTTTAAAAAAATTTTAAATTTTAAACAAATAATATTTTAGTCGCGCTGTGAAATATCCCAAGTTATTTCAACAGGGCTTTCACTAAAATACCCGCATATATATATAAAATTATAAAAATAAATAAAAAAACATCTCAGCTACCATCTTTTTATAGTGAAGGGATCCGAAAAAGTAATGAAGTGACTATATTTGGTAATTTTATTCACAATAATCATGATCTATTTTGACTTCTTTTTTTTCTCTCAGGTCATTTTCTCCACTAACAGCTTTTCCCGCCCTTCTTCTTCTTCTTCTTCTTCTGTTTATTTCTTCTTATCCACGTCACTACCTCGCATGCCGTGTGAAACAAATTACTAGCAGATTTGAGAATTTGGGATCCTGAGGCTTCCGAATGTGCAAGTTTTCTGTGTTTTCTTTAGATTTGAAAACTGTTCCGGAATTGGAATTTCTTATGGTAAAACCATTTTTTTTACGACTTACGGGTTGGAAGCCTGGGAGGCCATCAGAGCATGATAGCATCGATTGCTTGGAATGGTCAATCTCTAACATCAGGAAGCCGTGGCACTATTCTACCTCACCTTTTCTTTTACTTTTTTTACTTATTATTACTTTTCAACACAGTGAGATGATTTTAACTTTCCTATTTCCCTGTATCTGCAAATTCACTGACAACAAGAGAAATAGTCCAACTTCATGCATACCGAAGAAGTGTGGTTTGAAATGGTCATTTGAAGGTGGTGTGCTGGCAAGTGGAGGAAATGAAAGCTTTATATACATACGGGAAGCTTAAAAAATGATCGTTGAACTTCTTGGGTCGACTCAGTGCCCATAATTATCAAGCTGCAGTCAAAGCACTTGCTTGGTGTCCCTGTCAATTCAATGAACTGGCCTCGGGAGGAGGCACGGGAGATGGATGCATTACGATATGGAATATTATAAAAGTAGGGACTTGTACTCGTAGCATTGAAACCAACACGGAAGAAAACTGGATAAATTCTGAGCATAATGACCCTTTACTCAACCAACAGAATCCATTGACAACTTCCTATGCTTTATAAATCAAATCAGTACAGTTTAAGCATTATGTTATGGGTTTGTGTTGTGCAAAACCAGTAACTGCGTGCTAAAACACAGAATTCGATAGAATTCACGACCACAAATACCACAGTACATTTCTCCTAAGTGTTTACTTGTTGTCTATTCGAGTTATTGTTTACATAGCAGTAGCACAGACCAGATATCACAGAGAATTGGGACCTTTAACCATGAGGTCTAAAATTTGTATCTACTCTGCCACTTCACTTCGAGGACTGCCCCATCATTAAGCATGTCTTTAGCATCAGTTTCCATTCCAAGCTTTGAGAGTGCAAGAGCCTGCAAGTAGAATGCAGTTGGCCACTCTGGTATGCACACTTGAGCCTGCATGGCATCCCTGAGTGCGAGCTCTGCTTGGCCATTCATCAAGCAGGAGAAGGCTCTCCTTGCAAAGACAGTTGCAGAAGGAATTGACATCAGATTTACCAACTGTTTCATGGAAAGGATATGTTAGACAATCAACCGGGGACAGACAATCTGCAGACTACAAGACTGCTTTATCGGCGGCACCTTAACTATAGGTTTCACTTTTTTAATCTGAGCAAGATAATTTTATTTGTAATAATTCACGAACAGTCTTAAAAAGAAAAAAAACACTGTACCACCTAATATTTTGATGCCCTGGTGGGTTATTATTAGTTCACCACTGAACAGAAGAGCACTATATCAGTATTACATGCAAGAAGAATTTCAATTATTTGAGGAAAGAATAACTTGGTAACCATTAGATCATCAGCTTTGCTAAAATATCATATTAAACCATTCACATATGGGACAAAATAATTGCAATGACAGAATTTTCGACATGCAGAAAGCAATGGAATGAAAATTATTGTACGGATTTTTTTCCTATTAACTTTGAACACCACAAAAATCATCTACCAATTACAGTGTTCAAGTTGTGAAATGCTAATAATCAGTTACTTTGCAAATTGTGCTAAATAATCTTAACACTGGTTTTTCTCTGAATATGCACATAGACATAATAGTCCATTTGTCTGCTTATTAATGAAGGATTCACATCTCCAAGATAGCCCATGCAGAGCCAACAAAACATTAATCAATGGATTCCAGAATTTCTTTCTTTGGGACAACATATATAACTATGACACATGGGGAGAAATACACCTACCTTCGAATAATATTCAATTGCTTTCTTGAAATCACTGTCCCTGAATGCAATATCCCCAAACTTCTTGGTGTTCAATATATCTTGCACTTGCTGTGTCCATTCTTGAAATGAAAGCTACGAACAAAAGGTCAACTTTTTCAGAACATTGCAAGAACAGGATCAAGATATCATATTGGATCAACATATCTCCCAATATTTGTGCTGTGTCAGCAAAATGATTTGTCTGATTGTAAATTATTGTTACATTGCTCACATGGGAAGGATACATGGTGTAGATTGTTAGTTTATGGCGGATATTCTTAGGTATATTTTGTGGGTTTCAGGAGGACGAAAGATTGTCACTCGTCATGGTTTTCTGTCATTTGTGCTGCTCTATGGCATACCTGGTTGTAGAGGGATGCATAAACTTTTAAAAACCAATACACTTTAAGACAATTGTTGTGCTAAAAAAATGGTTTTCCTTCCTACTTTATGGTGTCATGATTCAGGTGGTTTTAGGGGAGTTTCCTTAGATATTAATGCAATTGTTTTGACATTCCATTTTCATCCTTTTTTCGTAGGAAGACTTGATTCTCCCATCAAACTTTTGCAATTGTTTTCTATATTAATGCATTTTTCTCTTACCCAAAAAAAGAAGAAAACAAAAGTCAGAAGCTCTTTAAAGAACAGAGTAAGGACATACCAATAAATTAATAATAAAGATTAGAGCTTCCTCACTATGTTCTGCTGGTATGCTTACTTTTTCTCATCGCCATCCTTCTCCAGCTAGCTCTCCTTCTTAACAATTTTGTTTTTCTAATTATGATATAAAAGCAATTATGGTGTTAACATGTCCATTGCTACTTTATCCACACAGACCATCCACACAATTTCACAAACATGGTTTTAAATTTAACATTATTCAATGACATTTAACATATGGAACTGTTGTGGTAAAGTATCCAATACCAACATGGCTTGCCCCAAGTGTTTCTAGTGCTGCTAAGGTTAGGCATCAACAAGAAATGAAAAAGTTCTGGTACTTCAAATTTTGATTTTAGCATTACATGATCTGTCTTGTAAGCTAAATCTATAGTCCCATCATTTGGGATTAACACTTTCATTGTTCAGCATATCTTCTGATTTGATGACAACCATGTTTTCTGGTTAACAGAACCAGGCAACTAAAGTCCAGAGAACATAGAGTTCAACATACCTCATTTTCTGCACCCTCTTCATCTTTGTAACCAGTTTTAAGCAAAATATCATGTACAGCAGTAAGATCCATCCTGGCACAAGCCTTCCCAATCGGAGAAAGAATGGTTGGCAGAGTAACTGTATCTTTAGACAAGCCCATGAGAATGTAAGATGCAACCTAAACAGCACATGAAACAGTCAGAAGATGTAGACAAGAAAAACACAGTGCTGAATATTACTCAACAGAAGCTGAAAAACAATAAAAGCATCGAATTTTTGCAGCTTTAATTAAGATTACAATTTTTTCACCTCTTTCTGTTTTTGAAGTGGTGCAACTGCTGCAAGGAGAAACTTGGGATCAGGCCGATCCCTAGCCTCAGATTGAAGACATTTTGAAGCAAGTTCCACCAAATTAGTAGCATCGTCGCTGGCATACTGCCCCTCCAACGATGAATCCATCAACATCAGAACATTTTTTCCCCTTATTATGTCTAGGGCCTGCAGATGTTACCATCCATTCATCAAGGTTTATATTATGGAAATGGAATTGAATATGATTTTGTCGAACATGATGCATGTTGAGATTTTTTCACCCAATGGTCAACAAATATCAATTAGATTTATAATAATAATAATAATAATAATAATAAAGAACATATCGTAACAACCAAAAACTCAGAGATCCTCCAGTTTTCAGAACTTGGCTAGAAAAGAAAAACAGAAAATTAATTAAACAATATAAAAATTAACCAAGTAAAGTACATGAGAACACAGTGTGAATGGAACCATTTACCATGTTCTTATAGTCTCGATGATCTGCTTATCAGTTGCACCATAAAATCATAGAAACAGACGAAATGCAAGGAAACAAAGAAGTATACAAGCAACACCGGAACCACATGGAATGTACAGCAATCTGCATACATAAGCAAGTCTATAGCACATGCAGTGGCACCTCCACTCCTGTGATCATGCAACCTTAGATATGCAGCTCTAATTTACTAATTTCAAATGGATTACAGGAAAAAAAGGGTATAGTAAATCCCAACATTCTTAAGTTTTTATTCAATGAGAGGCAACATACACGGCTAGGAGGAATGTGCTTTCCACTCAAAAGATCCAATAGAACAGTTCCATAACTGTAGATCACGCTCTCTGGAATGACTCTGCCTGCAGAGTACAATGCCAATCAAGTTAGGGCATGTGGGTTCTAAAAAATCTCTATAAAATTAAGCATATTTACCATTGTAGTCGAATATGTTATGTCAGTATTATGTACTAATTGCGTAGTGCAATACCACTAAGAAGATGCTGTATTTGCACATGTACCTTCGCTCACACAAGAAACTTATTTTTGAAATGAAAATCTGGTTACTTTCCATTACTCCATTATTTCAAATATACAATAATTGAATTTTTTTTCATGAGTAATTTTCTCACAAATTGGCATGGCCTCTTGCAGCCATTTCTCAAATGATAATTTCCTGCCCTATGATCAGAGGCCAGGGATCTTTGAATCTGAGCGATGGATTAAGACTCAATATTGAATTTATATGCCATCTCACAAGCTAGTCAGAGTCATGAATATGATCTACACAGTCTCTTCTGATATGTTCCATTGCACACTGAACTGACTAAAAAACTTGAGTTACCAAAAAATGAATACTACATAACCGTGCTTATATAAAATTCTACATATCGTACTTATATAAAATTCTCGAATGATGAAATTAATAGTATATGTGCTACAGTGAAAAGCCAGAAAAATAAATTGTATTTATTTGAAATCTTGTGATAAATTCTTCAAATCATCATCCAACTCTATACACATACCAATTGCCTTTAAATAAAACCTAGAGTACAAAAATTTGAATAGGTTAGGCACATGCTGTTTATCTTATAATTAGCAGCTGTAAAATAATGCTTTGAGTGTACAAGATAGAGTATAAACAACGTAGAAATTCCTGAACATGCAATGATATTAGTGAATTAGGCAAATTCTTCTCATTAAATTTCATTGAAATATCAAAAATGGTTATATTGTAAAATACACATATACCTGTCCGCAAGAACTCAGGTGGAGTGTAAGCCAAATTTGTACTGTAGCTTTTTCCATCTCTACTATTTTTCATAAGGCCAAAACTCGACAAACATGGGTCACCATCCTGAAAGGAGCCACAAATTAGATCTAACCAAACAAAGATTAAGAGAGTGGGCCAATTTTCTGAAAACAGCATCTAAGAAACAGTACATACAAGTGGTCGTATCAAGAGATCAGGGCACAAGACACATTAATTCCACATTGTATGATGTTACCATACTCATAGTAATGAGTTGCATATATACCTCATCAAAAAGAATTCTGTATGCATTCAAATCGTGATAGATCTTCCGGTTCTCTGTATTACAATAATCAAGTGCTTGTGCAATGTAATGGGCAACTCTAACGCGCATTTCCCATGCCAGTGGCTGCTTGTCCCCTGTAAATAAATAAAAACAATTACAAAAAGCCATTAACATGAAAAAAGAAAGCACCCATTAAGATGAGAAATGAAAACAAAAATCAAATACAAATACATAAAACGTGAGCATATATCAACAGATAGATTAGAAGCAACTACAATATCTCCCAATATTACTTAAGGCATTCTCAACAATATAGTGGAAGGCCCACTAAAAACCACTTATTTGCAGATACAAGCTGATGTTCATAGTCTAAAACAGAACTTAACAAGAAAACAAAAGTAGGTAAGTAATGGATGCCTGCCACTCTCAAATACAGTATCAGAATCTTGCCCTTAGGTAACAGAACAGCCAATCATGTACAAAGTAATGGAATTTGGGCATTTCATGGCATATTAAAACTTCTGATTCTTTTGAGTAGTAAATCTTGAAAATTCTGGACAAGGAACAATCTCAAAACAATAGCTTAGGCATACAAGCATAAATCACATATAACAGCATGTTCAAAACATATCACAACCAAAATATTTTATCCTCCATTGGCACTGGAGAGCCTATTGAGAAAATTCTAAAATGATCGCACAAATCAGTAATGAGGCAGTTTATTAGATGATCATACTCTTAAATCAAACACTAACGAACCTTCTCATTAGGCTCAAAACAACCATGATTTAGCAAGAAGAAACCGTGAAACATTTCTTAGAAAGAAACTTAAATAAAGGGCATTGAATAGTACAGTGGAAGAGGTGCTTGGAAAGGGTATCATTGGGCATGTACTGCGCTACCAACAATCTTTCATCACCTTCATTACAGCAACCAATCAGATTTACCAGTCTCCTGTGCCTCAACCTCCCCACCCCTGCCGCTTCCACCTGACCAGCCAAGGAATTTCCATCGCAATCATACTCGATTATGAATTAGCCAGGAACCATAAACAGCATTTTGGATATGTTAAGAAAAACAAAGGACTATAAGAGAATTTTCAACCGAATTGGAAAACATCTAGTGTGTTTGGTTTCTAAGAAAATGTAGGGCCTTTGACACTCCAGCTGGAGCATCCATCTCCAAAAGAAAAGGAAAAAGAAAAAGAAAAAACCCTTACTCGTCAATAACCCATTTGAATTTCTACTCCATTTCTTTATTAGTCCAAACAACTACTTCATTACATAATCTAAATCCGACGAGTCTCTTAATTTTCAAATTAAAAGAAAAAAAAGACACAAGCTAAACCCACATTCATATTCCGTGTTCCAAATTACTATTGCTACTTGATTTTCTTTCTTCTCGTTTTGTCAACAACACACAGAAAATGGAGACTCACCACAAACTGTTGAGCATCAGGCCATGCCAGTTTAGAGAACCTTTTAACAGCCACCCAATGATTGTTGTCAAGAATACCCCTATAAACAACATTAGGCGCTTTCTCACCACTCTCAGAGACAATAAAATCTGTGCAAAACCCATTTGTGGCCTTTCTTAGCTCGCTCAAACTATACTCTTTGAATGCTGGCACTTGCTGGACTTGACCACCCTCATCCCCATTTTCTTCAAAGAAAAAAGAAACAACAACCAAATCCCATCAATAATTTAAAAGTATGCACTCGAAAGATAGAAGAAGAAAAAAAATAGCAAATGCAAGCAACACTAGCTAATTAATAGAAAAAAACAAATTATAAAAAGAAAAAAAACACATTAATGACAATGCTGGAGATACCAAACAGAAACGGGAAGAAAGAAAAGAAAACAACCCAGAGAGAGAGAGAGAGAGAGAGAGAGAGAGAGAGAGAGAGAAACCTGAGTGAAGCTTAGAGAGGTCGTCGGGGGAGGGAAGGTGGATGGTTCGAGAATAAAAGCAACCCATTGGCCTTGTAATATTTCACATACAAAACAAAGAAGAGGAAGAAGAAGCAGCAGCAGCAGCACAAGAGAGGGTGAAGAGGGTGGGAATTAATGATGCAGCTGGTTTCTTTTCTTTAGTTTTGGCAGAGGGGAGAGCCAGAGAGATTGGGACTGAAAAGGGCAAGGCGGTGAGTGTACAAGGACGACAAAAGTAAATCTGTGAAGAGGGACAAGTACTCCTAGACTAATAAGTTATAGAGTACAGAGTAGAGAGGTGTGGTTGGTCCGGCCACCATGATGATGATAGTTACGTCATCACATCCATCCACGTTAAAGGACACCTTTCACAAAACCAAAAAAGTTTTCTTTTCCGCTCCATTGATTGCAGTCAACATATCAAGACAGAGAGTCTTCGGGGTCCTTTTTTACTTAGGCCAGAATCTAGGCTCGTCTTGTTTTTGATAGTGTGGCTGGAAATTGCACTAGTTTTGGTTGCTCTGGTTTAAAAAAACTAGTTTAGAATAATTAATTTTTATGATTGGTTTTATAAAATATGTATTTTTATAAAATTTTTGATTGAAATTGTTGTAGAATAAACAATAGTTTGTGATGTTTGGTTGAACTGATTTTAAAAATAATGTTGATGACTAAAAAAACTTGTAATTTTGAATTATATTATTATGTATTAGATTATTAACACATCATAAATACAACAATGTAATATAAAGATTCTATTTTTATTGTCTCATTAAGTTAGTTGCAATCTCATCACTAACATAATTCATTTGAGAAGATTTTTGGTATCCATAGCTTTCTGGACATGGAATAATATCGGCTATAAAATCACTGAGAACATAATGGAATGACAATCAAATTCTATAAATGTTATATTTTCATACAACTTCCTTCTAATGTAATTAAAAAAATAAAAAATAAAGTAGTGTTATTCATGTCATTATAATTTGAACTTGTATTTTATACAAACAAGCAGACATGTTTTGTAAAATTCTATAATTTTTCTACACTCTAAATATACGTTCTATCACATTACGATAAACAATGAATCAAGACTCACCACTTCACAAGGAGGTTTTTAAGATTTATTAAGATAACAATTATACCACATGTTAATAACATGTTTGAATTTAAACATTGGAGTTTCATGTTGAATTTGTAATATACTTATTCTTACATCATGTAATATTTTCATCTTAATAAAAATAAACTTAACTAAACATAATTAAAAAGAAATACACAAATAAACAAGATAAGATCATAGATATGATATAAATTAATTAAGCATAAGCAAGATATTAATGAGAATATAACAAAAAATAAAACTTGAATATTACAAAAATACAAAAAAAAAAAGAAACAAGAGTATGGATCTTGATCTAAAAATCAATATGTCTAAATATATGAAAAATACTTTATTTTTATAGGTTAAAAATTAAAACTATTGATATGATGGTTAACCATTGATTAAGTGGCTAGATAAAATGTCAGTGATAACATTATAATATGAGCAGATGATCTTTATAAAAGTTATAGATAAATAAATTAGATTCCCAACCATTAAATAAATTAGATTCCCAACCAAAAAAGAACAAGCTTATTTGGGCTTCTAGAACTTTAATTATAGGCTGAATATCGAATAATATTTAGGTTGCAAGATAAATTTTAACTTCTATTTTATTGCTAAGACTTGAACTTAAAAATAGTAGTATTGAGTTTTAAATTCTTCGAGAATATTTTAGGTTTATATAGTAGCTTTTCATAAAGTTAAACTACATCTAAATCCGAAGTCGATAATTTCATTTATAACCTAAAAATTAAATGGTGTTCTAGTTTGAATGAAACTAATTCAACTAGAATTTATTCTTTAAGTTCAGCCCTCATTTTGTCTCTTCACATAAACCTCAATTTCAATAATTACACATAAATCAGTTTTCTAAATTATAAGATATGTCTATTTTACAAAATTGCATTTAAAACCAAGCATTTATCATGAGTTAAAAATATTTTATATTATCAGACTTCTTATTATCAAACGTGTTTAAGTTATGAAATTTAATGATATTTTAAATACAATATAATAATATAAAACCTAAATAAAAATATACTTTTAAGTACTTACCAAATAAAAAATTAGAAAACATGTTCGTTTGTTGAAAATAAAGATACACTTTTTCCATAAAAAAAATAAAAAACACATTAAGATTACAACTATTGTTTTATAAAAATCAAAACCATAACTTATAATAGCTATCTTTAATTTTATAAAAATATTTTATTAAATATAATATTCCAATTTTTCCTTTTTATCCTTTAGTTTTGCAAAATAAAAATAAAAATGAACAGCTCCTAAAAATCCTCGGGAAAAAAACAAGATATTAATAGGCAATAAGATATGTAGAATTTTGCACAAGGCAACAATTAAATCCTAATTTTTTAACCGTATGAGAATATCTATCTATGCTCAATAAATTCATGCTCCTGGAGTCCAATGGATCAGAGTTTTTTTATAGAAAGAAAACTGAATGGATCATGAAGCCGTGGAAAAAATTATGGTACTTTTATAGATTAATTATTAATATTCACACCAAGAAAAGATAAAAAGGAGAAAATTAATTATTTCGAGTGACGCGTGTTAAGAAAAAAGTGTCTGGGCTATTACTTAGAAAAAGTGAAATCAAAGCCACTTTGCTTGTATGGGTCAAAGCCCAAACAAGGTGAAAAAAAAGCCACTCTATTTATACAATGGCTTAAACGGAGCAAAATTAAAATAAACTAAAAGGGCTCCTCAGTAGCACCGATCATTGTTTATTTTCTCATAAATTACATAGATGGATTAGAGTACTAAATTTTTTTAAATTTTTTAATTTTATCCTCAAAATTTATTTTAGATAATTAAATTTCTTTGAGCTCAAATTAACATTAAATTGCGTATTTTGTTGGGAGAAAGGGTTGAATTGAAAAACAATGAATTAAAATGCAAAAAAACAAGTAAAATAAATGGTGGCTTTGACACTTGTTTGAAAAGTACATTTTAGTTCTTTATTTTTTTTTATCTATTAGGTGACTAGTGTCTTTAATTTTGGTAAATTTAATTTTTAATATTAAATTTTTTATTTTTATTTTTCTGTCCGTTTTCGATAAAAAAAGAAGCAGAAGAACTCACAGAATCCAGCATACAAAAACATTATTGTTGAAAATGATTCTTGTCCTTAAAATAATCGAACTTTATATCAAATAATTCGGAGAGTTCAAATTCGAATATAGTCTTTTAGGTCAAGACCCACTAAACTTGACCGGGCAACTTGTTGGTTGTCTAATTTAACGGAACAGCTCCCTTGTTATTCGGTTTGATTAGACAGCTTGCTTGATGTTCGGTTTTTTTCTTTTTTCTTTTTTTAAAAAAGCTTTGAGCCTTTTGGCCCATCAACTTGTATGCTCAGATGAATCATTATATTCGTCAAATGTATGTTTAGTAGTTAATAGTTCTTCAAATACGGATCGAAAGGAAGGCTAAACAAATATATCATAAACACAAGTTTTTAACCTAAATTGTTTGTTTAACCCAAATATGTTAACATTACAGCCCCCCCTCCAAAAACAAAAAAGAAAAAGAAAAAGAAAAAAAAGAAAGAAGAAATGCTTGGGCATAGGTGTTGTTGTTTTTTTTTTTTGATTTACATGGGTGTCCGGGTCAGTTTGCGCGCACCATGACTAATCCCACGTCCTACTGAATATCCTGCAAACCCAGTAAGCATGTAAGACACCGCAGAGATGACATGTATGCACATTGAAGTTTGAACCCTGGTGCAGAGAAAGGGAATAAGCCCTTTCCATCACTAGGCAGGACCTCAAGTGCGTGTTGTTTTTTTTTTTTTTTTGATAAGACGGGCCATGTGTTGCTTAAAGAACTATGAAGGCACGATGTGACATTAGTGCTTTCCGTGGCAACGCAAATTTGGATGGACATTTTGGCCAGAAGTTGATAGTTCATGACAAAATGGGATCATCTATAGTGGCAGCTAAGTCATCTGCTTCGTCAACATTTCTAGGGCACTGGCTTGAAACCGCAGTTAATTCTGATTGAAACATGTGTTGTTTGCAGCCGTAAACATCCAAAATAAAAGTAGATCCATACAAAAAGATCGAGTGGAAGGTGTAAAGGAGACAAAAACAAGACAATGAAAAGAAGGGGGGAAAGGCAGGGCTTTCCAGGGATGTGCTAACATGCTTTTCTTATTGTCATTTTTATATGCAGATAATGTTTCCATGGGAGATGTCTACGACGTCGTCCACGAGCCCCTCTTCTTCTTCTTCTTCACAGGCAAGCCCTTTCCCAGAAGCAACTTCATTTTGCTTCTTTTATTTCATTAGAAAGCCAACAAGCTTTGGATTACACGATGCAGATATATAGCCCTTTCTCCATCCTAGTTGAAAGACCTAATCTTAAAGCTCTCCCTCCTCCAGCGTACAGTATCGCTTAATTTCATCTGAAGAGTGATGCTAATCAAGATAAACAGCTCCATGAATCGGTAAAAAAAGAATGCCGAACTCATCCATTATGTGGGAGCAACTCTCTTACATAACTAAGCTTACTTACTTTTCGGTTTCTTATGCTTTCGATGTCTATGTTCAGCTTGTGAAAAATGGAATACTTATCGTGATGTTACACCAATATTGAGCTCAAAAGAGCTAGCAAAAAACTCATTTCGTTGTTGGATCTGGAATTGAAAGATACTCACGTAACCCTAACAGTTGAAATTGCTCAAACCAAGGGTCTACAGACCTAGAAATGCAAGCTTCTCTGCCGGTAGCAGAAGTAGACGGTGATTTATACATTATCCACTTGTTAATTTCCTCCACGAATTCGTTGCAAAGAGTGTGTTTCATCTGTGATCATTACGGTTGGAAAAGTCCTCATACTTGTAAATACTGAACCCATTCATTATCAGTGTAAGTTGGTAGTTTCCTTCTGCGTTTTAGTGTTCACAGCTCATTTGACATGCTTGAGATCAGGCATGAGACCTTGGTCTGATCAGCGTTATTAAAATGGATAATTATAGAAAAAAAATCGTTAACTTGTTTTTCTCACTTTATCTGATCTGTTCATTTGTAAATTACATTATATATTTATAAAACATTACATCCTTAAGCTGGTATGCAAAAAAAAACAAAAAAAAACATTTGATGATTTATTGGATTGATATTATATTTTATTTAATGATTAAAAAGTCCTAACAATATTAAAAAGTCCTTCCAATATTAACATCACAATTTTTTCATTGTACTAAAAAAACTAGCTATTCAGACTATCCTAATTAAAAAGATTTTCTTCTCCTTTTGGGGATATAATTAATTAGTTATTTATATACAATGACTTTCATCATGTTAAAAATAATAGGTGTACAAAAAAAAAAAACATGTGATGATTTATAGGATTGCTATTATATTTTATTTAATAATTAAAAAGTCATTACTATTATGTTTTCTGCTCTTTTGGTGATTTGAAAATTAAGGTACAAGTTTTTGAACATTATAAAACTAATTTCTTAAGTTACTTTTTTTTTTACATGAAAACATACCAAAAACACCATAAAAATATTCATAAATCATTTATCAACCTCAAAACACCTTAAAATCACTTAAAAAAAATTCAATTGAATAAAAAAAGATCTAAATGGAATTGAATTTAATTTTTCAAACATGTTTACAAGAAAAAACCACAATCATCAAACTGATCTCTTCTTTTAAATTTAGGGTCTGAAATGTTAAAAAAACAAATCTTTAGACCAAAATTAAAATTATAAAAACTAAAAATGATTGTAGAATATTTTTTTATTTTATACTTTTATCATGTTTTATTGATTTTTTATTTTCTTAATAAATTGTTAAAAATTAATCATAGAATGTGCTATAATTAAAAAAGAAAGTGAGGATGAAAAAAAAAAGAGTTTTAGTACAAAGTTTTATCTAGGAGTTTTAGTTTGTAATCTAGTAAGATTCATGAATCAGCAATGTACAATGATTAACTAATCAACAATTATAATGGTTTGTACAAATAACAAGATATTAAAATAAAACAATGTTCTACTTTTTTTTTTTGAATAGGATCACTGACATTTTATATTAAGATAATAGAAATAAAACAAAAAAGAAGAAGAAATAAGTTGATATATTGTGGGATGACCTAACTGAAAAGATAGCTCAGACATATATTCTGGTGTTTATATGGCCATCTGAGTGGCCGAGGGAGGTCTTTGTCTTCCATTAGGAGCATTAAAAATACGCTGAGCTGATGTTTCCTCTTATGGTTATGGCTGTATCCAGATTCGGATTTGTTGATGTCATCCAAAGGCACTCGCAATTTTAGTGCACAGAATCTGCCATCCAGGCAGCTTGACCTTGCTAATTTTTTAGACATGGAATGACGCTCGTTTACCCTCTTTTTTCTTTTTCTTTTTTATTATTTTACTCTAAAGTAAAACATTGCAAGAAAGCTTGTGATAATTAGAGTTTAAAAATTCAGCTAGCTATTCACTTTCTTAAATTAAAAAATTAAATTTATAAAAACAACTTATATGTGTGCGCGTGTATATATATATATATATATATTACCGTTCACTTCAAAAAGCCTATATTACCGTTTACAAAAAAAAAAAAAAAATATTAAAAAAAATCATTAAATTTAAGTTATGTTTGTGCGAAATTAACAAAAAAACTACTAGCTAGCCTTCCTTGTATGTGGTGAGGTCTCGGTTTTATTAAGTGGTTCAGCTGTCCTTGATGATCGTGATCGCCTCCTGTTTCATATGACATAAACAATCCATCATTAAATGACAACAATTATTACCGAATTTCTGATCATGACAAGTCCATTCATAATGCAATAATTATTGCTTAATTATGTTGCCTATGAACCCTCACCAAATTAAGTGGGAGAAATGTTTTTGATAATCTGCTGTGGGTATCTTTTTCCCTTAACTGCGTATTGATATGATGATCACCTCCGAAAATTGACTGGTTAAAGATTGGACTTGTTCTTGACATGAAAGGTGAAATTGCACGTGGATCTACTTTTCTTCTGATAAGCAGAAGAATTAGGTCTGATCGAGAAGGCTCAGAAACAACCCAGACGAGCGACAGAAGATACATCAGAGCGAAGATTTGGAAGAAAAAAGAAACGAAAAAACCAAAGATTGCACTCATTGAGTACAGATAGAGGTTTATGATCTTATCCCCATGTCTTCAGGCTATTATCACACCCAACAAATGATCTCATCAAGCCATGAACTTATATCCCAAAGACCTTTAATGATTTCAAAATCTCAGCAAAGTTCCCATGATGATTTCAAAATAACACATGGAGCTGCTCTAAGAAGATTGCTTCGTTATCTGTGGCACCACAGAGCAGGGGTAAACCAGACACCCAATCAAAATCTTGAACCGTGCTTGTAAACATGGATGGTTAAAGATGGTCGTTGGCCCCCTCATTCGAATTAATGCATGCATCATCAAGCTTGCTTCCACCAGGTGTGTATATATATGTCGATTAATTTGGTAACGATGTTGATGTTTTTATATATTCTACGAGTGGAATCCGACCTTGTTGATGAGGACTTTTGCATTCAATAATTAAGTTGTGAGAAAAGGTATCCTCGATTGGTGTGGATGCATATTATAAAATGCCTTCTTTATACAAAAAATGGAACAACTTTACAGTATGGAAAATGCAAGAATAGTGTATGCTTGCGTCTGAAAATCCCATCGAACCTCATGGTAGATCAGTGATTGCACGAACAGAAAGCGAGCAATTGCGTTTCATAATCACAATTAGTATTAATTTCTGTAAAGAACCATCAATTAGAATGGACTAATTTGACGTGAAGCATGCCTCTTAGCTATATTTTGTTTTCTATTATGGCACGTCTCGCTGGCTTTCGTATATTTCACTCTACGTTTAAACATATTATCTTGGTAATTAACAACTGGCTTGAATTTTGCTCTCAATCTAGTAAATTGATAATAATGATATTCCTGGGTTTTCTTTTCTGTAGAACAAGCTTTTCTATTTGATTTCACCCATCATTTCACTTCTTGAATTCAAATTTTAAGGTAAATGGAGTAATATAGCAAACAGCAAACAAGGATTAGGTTTTCTGGTTCAAAGAACTGGTTAGGTTTTCCGAATGAATGTCCTCTCCATTGGGCATGCAAATTCAGCAAGGAAAAAAGAGAGGCATAGCCATGCCTAGATTACGATCGAGCTCTTGTCCTTATTGTTTCTTTATGCAATGCCTCGGTTTCCCACGGATGAAATTCTCTTTTTTGGTTTGGAGGTGTGCGTGTTAATGATGCTTAACAGTTGTATTCGTTATTACATTTGCCTTTTATCTTTATAAACTTGTGTGTAAAAGTAGCTGACTCAGACTTCTTTTGGAGTTCATCAGGATTTTCGGGAAGATGATAAAAAATGAAGTTAAAAATCATTAGCTGCAATGCCTCAACCAATAGATCCATATCCATACAGGATACTGCTGTATATTGCCGCCACTCTTGTTACCGGCCGGTGATAATCCTACTAATTTCCTTAATCTGCAAGTTGATAAAGTTTTTTGATTTCTTCTTCTTTAATTTGAAATGTTAGTATTAATTACCTTTTATAAATGATTTAATACCCGATTCTAATTATTGAAATCGAACCCTGAATCTTAAAAAACAAAAATAACATCAAATACTCCACCGCTAGATTATGAACTATTTATTTAATGTAATATCCAAGGTATTTTTTCCAACATATATATTTCTTGGTTTATATTCAATAAAATATATGTTTTTTCAAAATAGAATGAAATTAATACATAATAAAAAATATTATACATCGAAAAAGTATATTTCAAACAATAACTAAAAATATAATTCCTCTCTCGAGTATTTACTTCTTCATATTTAAAAATGGAGCATTGAGAAAACTAAATCATTTATTTAGTATTTATAATATAATTAAAAAATAAATATTAATAATATAGCAATGCTTTATTTATATATATACCCCAATAGAACTGGTAGTTATACTAATAATACAATTATTTCTTTAATTAATAGTCAAAGGTTGTTATTTTAAGATTATTATATCTTGTTGTATATATTCTGTTAAAAGTTAAATATGAAGCATGTTTTTTATATATTGCATAATATAACATGGTATCTCATAAAAATAAATAAAATTGAGCATTAAGTTGAACAAATGTCTTGTAAGCTATGGATATATATTAAATAAATAAATGAAGTATTGATTTCAACAAATAGCTTGCAATAATTAATTAGCAATTAATTAGCCCTCCGTCCACATATATAGCTGTATGCATGGTACACATGGACTTGTTAAGGCCCGACTAGTTCATCTCATGAATTAAAATAGGATTGGGAATATTGGTAAGAGAGTTTATTTTTACGCTAAGCACTTCGGATATTGAATTAATTTTGAACCATATATGTACATGGAGGACATATTTTATAAAACCAACTTTACACCTAAAAAAAATTGACACTTACAATTCGCAAAATTGATGAACTTGGCATTTACGTGCTCTTGTTTTTTGAACGAACATTTCAAAGTTTACTAAGTGATGAATTCGTGGTTTCACATAGAAATTAGGGATTTTTAAGGCTGGGTTGATAGATAGTGTGATTAGACTAACCACTAGATAGATTTGGTTAGTGGTTATTCGATTTGCATGAAAAAAAATAAGTTTTTTGAGAAATAAAGGACTCTCCGATACTGATGTAAAAAGAAAAAAATATAAATAAAGAGGAAAATATAAAATGAAAGTTAGAGAATGTGTATCTACATGTGCTAGCAAAAAAAAAACAAAACAAATCAAAGATGTAGCTCTAGTTTTTAAAAATATTTTTTGTTTTAAAAATATTTAGGTATAGAATTATATTTATAGTGCTGTTTATGTATTTCCACCTTTATCCAATAGTATGTTCAAAATTAAAGATTTGTAATTTATGATGTTTCTTTACCGACAAACAATAGCAAATAACCCTTAAAAGCGTGGATCGCAAACTAGTTAATGCTAGTTGAGCTATATTTTATTATCAATATACTTTCAATATGTATTCATCTAATTTGGTTGTTATTTTGTAATTATATCTTCTTATTTACTTTATATTTTCTTGGTCATGTATTTTTTTAGCTTTTAAATGCTCTATCTAATGACACCAAAAAGAAATATAAAAATCACATCTGCCTTCCGTTTTATATAAGGATATTTTTTTCCATTATTAAATCTAATTTTCTCTTTTAAGAAAGAAAATTATATTTTATCTTGGATCTAATAGGTAGTTAATTAATTATAAAAGAATTAAAGTAACTTATTTTATGTCTTTATCTCTACTCTTCAACCAAAATTATTTAATTTCTTGTATTTCAATTCAACTATTTTTTTTTTAAAATGTAATTATATATGTTAATTTGAACTCAAAATAGTTCAATTGTGAAAAAAAAAATAAAGAATCAAATTAAAAGTTTTTCTAAAAAATATTATTTCAATCGACATTTATGAGAAAATAAATAATAATAATAAA
Organism: Populus alba x Populus glandulosa; assembly: GCA_033617975.1. Taxonomy (NCBI): domain Eukaryota; kingdom Viridiplantae; phylum Streptophyta; class Magnoliopsida; order Malpighiales; family Salicaceae; genus Populus; species Populus alba x Populus glandulosa. The sequence goes on along the minus strand of CM066145.1, from coordinate 13,367,172 downwards.
AAATTCTACAATAGTTTCTACGGTTTAGTGTTTTGTATAATTAATATTAATATAAAAAGGTACTTGTGATTATCCCTAATAAATCTAGAGAGGGTATAAGCAATGGAAAAACAGAAAGGAGGAAGAGAGATTATGCATCATTGGAAAAGGAAAAAAAAAACATAAACAATTTGTTGGGTATTGGAGTATTATTTCAGAAAAAAACACAAACAATTTGCTCAATAAATGGAGTATTTTTAAAAACGAAAAAACATTAAAAATGAAATTTGTAAAAATTGAAAAAACAATTCTCTGTGACAAGGCTCGATGAAAAAGACGGATCATTTTCTGACTTCCAAGAAATTGCATATTACATAAACTATTAATTTCGATGATTTGACCCCTTAGGGTGACCCCTCCTTTTGTCCTCTAAAATCTACACCGTTCGTACCACCCGCTCACTCTCTATTTATACACCCTCACCTCTTCTCTTCCAGTCCCAGCTTCCCTTCTCTTCTTCATAGAAAACATCTCCTTCTTCTTTTCTCATCGAGCATCATAACAGAAGAATATCTCTCTCTTTTCAAGATCATTAATGGCTTGTTTGCAGGTGTGTAAGGAGGTTAGTCGAAAGGTTCTAGCTATTTTCTTCTCCTCGTAAATATCTACTTTCATAAGCTCCCCTTTATAGGTCTTCACTACAGATTAAAGGATGATCTTAAATTCTTTTCTCTCCTCCTTTTTTACATTTGTTGGCTAGCTTAAAAAAATGGGGGTCACCATTTTTATTTTATTTTTTGTAAGCGGTAGCTAGCTTATTAGTACGTGGTTTAATTATTAATCCGATGCATAACATAAACCACAGACATTACAATGTTGAGTGGTTAAATATGATGAAAATTTATTTAATTTACTAGTATTTCTTCTAGTTTGAAGATGAATTTAGTGGCTGTATAACAATGAGGTGAAAAATGTTCATACGCAGGATAAGTTCAAGGAGGGAGAAGGAGAATGCACTTTTGATGGAACAGTTGATTGGCATGGTCGTCCTGCTATCAAAGCCAAATCTGGGCAGTGGGCTGCTGGAATCATTATACTCTGTAAGCACAAATTCTAACGAACACCGTCTAATATAAGATCATTAGATATGATCAAGAATAGTACTATCTCGAGATGAATCTTTCTTGGTTTATATATATATGGTTGGTCTTCTCATTACAAATATTTTGCAGTTCGGCATTCTTTTCTATATACCACTTTCTGCTTTTTCGATTACTTTACTTGCATGTTCGTCTTTGCATTTTAAAATGGTTTTTTAAAATATATAATTTTTTATTTTATTCTTTTTGTTCGAATTAATTAATTTTTGGTATTTTCAGATTATTTTTATATACACTAATATCAAAAATAAAATTTTAAAAATAAAAAAAATACTATTTCAATATATTTTTATATAAAACAAATACTTTTAAAAAAAATTAATATAGCAATACCAAACAAGTTGTTTCTTGCAAGAAAACAATATGTGCCCAAAATGCAAACTCCTAGGATTATGGGTGAATTTTGGGATGTATATTTTCATAACAATATCCGTTCTTCTATCCTATATTTATTGCCTACTCCCGACGCACTAGGGAATATGTCCAATGATCCATCCACAAAAACACATATAGCATACGTGTGTGTGAGTATTATGTCCATGTTTATTTTCGATGAGATTGTTCTTGCAAAATAAATTTATCACCAAATATTTTGGGAAAAAAAGAAGAGAGATGGGTTGATATGATAAGTAAATGCTCCTTTCTTCTTTCTTCTTTACTAGTAGCAGTATAAACTTCCAATCTTGGAAAAGATGAGAAAATTAAGGTGGCTAGATGAACGGGGTAAGAATGAGAATTGAAAACAAAAACAAGTGTTAAAACTTTCATTAATGCCACAGAACATATCTTAGAGAAGATAGAAACAAGAAGAACCCTCTCGACTTCTAGACAGGAATAAAGACAGGAAGACATGGAACTCCTTTCTTGGAAAAACCATGCATTAAGATTCATCTGGCACGTAAATATGTGTAGTTCTCTGCATGGTCCGGGTTTCAGCCACGTGCCCAGGAAAATCTAATTGAATACGATAACATTTTTCCTTTAATTTTATTTTGGCAAGATAAGTGCTTTTGTATCTATATTTCACTGGTGTATATATCATCGAGGTCGTGTTATATCAGCTATAGAAAAAGAAGAAGAAGAAGAAGATACTAATAGTATTTATTATTATATTAAGAGATAGAGATAAGAGAAAAATAGAAATATAAGAGAAGTGAAGAGAGAGATAATGCTTGTATTATCATAAACAACAGATCGAGTTCTGTTGTTTATAACCCCTGCTTAAGTTATACGGCCATAAATCTCAAAAAACAATAGTAGTCGGATCGTTCATAGTTTGTTTAGGCCGGCGCGCGGCGGAAATCCTTGTCATCAACTTAATCAAAAGGCACTCATTTTTTTCATCTACAGAGATTATATATATATAATTAATATACAGTACTCAACTAGTAAAAAAAAATTGATTGAAAGGAAGAGATAAAGCCAGGGGCAAGTTCCTTTTCCTCTGGCTTTTACACCCATAAAAGTTAGAATTCAGTGGTGGTGGAAGAAGAAAGAAAGAAGCTTTTGAGTAAGGCCAGTTAGATACGAAATTATTGCGTCTCAGCTTATTAATGTGCTTGACATTAATTTGGTGGTGCTCTTGGCCACTCTTTTATATAAAGTAGGTATAAAAATATCAAATTCTAACGTACCTGTCATGTTGCTAAATATGAGCTTCCCCAGGCCATGAACAGTGAAAGAGGTATGTGAGATATAGTTGGGGTCTTTCTTTTACCTTCTGAAGAAATGGAAATGATGAAATATAAAAACATGCTATGTGAGCATAAGCTTATTAATTCTTTCGTAACATAATCAAAGAACTTCAGTTCATCCTCACCCTCTGGGGAAATCCATCTAGCCACTTTACAGATGTATGCCTGGTGATGTTACTGATGATTAATCAATTAAAATTGCCATTAATTGTAGCAAACGCTTGAAAAAATCTTGTACTGAGTTATCTGCAAGTTTAGAATTCCCTGCAAATAAAGCCTCTAAACGTGAACTGTGTTTTGTTATGTTCAATAAATTCCAGTGAACCAGGGCCTGGCAACACTTGCATTCTTTGGTGTTGGTGTGAACTTAGTTCTGTTCCTGACAAGGGTTTTGCAACAAAGCAACGCCGATGCTGCCAATAACGTTAGCAAATGGACCGGAACGGTCTACATCTTCTCTCTTGTCGGTGCTTTCCTTAGTGATTCCTACTGGGGAAGATACAAGACTTGTGCAGTTTTTCAGGTCATCTTTGTCATAGTAAGTTACTTTGACCCTGAACCTTTTCTTTACATTTTGCATTAAAAGTGTAACTTTCATATTTCACCTCAAAAAATACAGGAAGATTTCGTACAGAAAGCAGATCCAGGTGCTGCAATTTAATTGCATGCATATTTGCTAAATATTGCTGCTCTAATTTGTTTTGTATGGCAGGGTCTGGTAATCCTATCACTCGCATCATATCTATTTTTAATCACACCAAAAGGATGTGGAGATGAGCTGACTCCATGTGGATCCCATTCAAGCATGGAAGTTTCATTGTTTTACATCTCCATTTACCTCATTGCTCTAGGAAATGGAGGGTATCAACCTAACATTGCTACATTCGGGGCCGATCAGTTTGATGAAGACGACCCTAGGGAAGGATATTCAAAGGTTGCATTTTTCAGCTATTTCTACCTCGCCATGAACCTTGGTTCCCTCTTTTCCAACACCATATTGGGGTATTTTGAGGATGAAGGGATGTGGGCACTAGGATTCTGGATGTCTGCAGGTTCTGCCTTCGCAGCACTGGTATTGTTTCTAGGAGGAACAGCTAGATACCGGCACTTTAAACCGAGTGGTAACCCTCTCTCCAGGTTCGGCCAAGTTATCATAGCCGCGATGAAGAAATGTAGGGTCGAGATGCCATCAGATGGAGAGGAGGAGCTGTACGATGTGGATACAAAAGATCGCTCAATGAATGGCAACAGAAAGATTCTCCACACTGACGGATTCAAGTAAGTAATGAGAGAACGGTCACAGACTCGTAAAACTTGATTTATCCGAAGTACACAGATTTGATAATCCTTGACTAAATTCAGCATCCGTTATGTCTAGGAAGCCATATTATCCAGTTCATCATTCGAAAAAACTGGGTTTCGTAGATTCCATGAATCAAGCATTGCAAGTTCCTTTTGATCTATAACAATGCTAACTGTTCATCTATGTATTTTAGGTTCTTAGATAGAGCAGCTTTTATCTCTTCAAGAGATATTGATGATCAAAAGCGGGGCTGTCGCAACCCATGGCGTCTCTGCCCAATTACACAAGTAGAAGAAGTTAAATGCATACTGAGACTACTCCCAATTTGGCTCTGCACCATACTCTATTCAGTGGTTTTCACACAGATGGCCTCTCTGTTTGTGGAACAAGGTGCTGCAATGAAAACAACCATTTCAAACTTCAAAATCCCTCCTGCCAGCATGTCTGCCTTCGATATTCTCAGTGTTGCATTTTTTATTTTCCTATATCGGCGAGTTCTTGATCCACTTGTGAGCAGTTTTAAACAGACAAGCTCGAAAGGACTAACTGAACTTCAAAGAATGGGTGTTGGCCTCGTGATCGCAATAATGGCAATGGTTTCGGCTGGGCTTGTGGAGTGTTATAGACTCAAGTACGCAAGAAAAGATTGCAAACACTGTGAAGGCTCAAGCTCCTTGAGCATCTTCTGGCAAGCTCCTCAGTATGCACTTATTGGAGCTTCTGAAGTTTTCATGTATGTTGGTCAACTGGAGTTCTTTAATGCACAAACACCCGATGGATTAAAGAGCTTTGGGAGTGCACTTTGCATGACTTCTATCTCGCTAGGGAATTATGTGAGTAGCTTGCTTGTGACTATGGTTGTGAAGATCTCAACTGAGGATCATATGCCCGGATGGATCCCAGGAAATCTGAACACAGGTCACCTCGACAGGTTTTACTTCCTCTTAGCAGGCTTGACAACTATAGACTTAGTTGTGTATACGGCATGTGCTAGGTGGTACAAGAGTATCAAGCTGGAAAAGAAATGCGAGGAGAATGATCATGAAGAGAACCTCAGAGTCTGATGTACATGATGAAATTTCCTCCAGAAAAATGTTAATGATTATGGTACCAGCATATTTAAATAAGAGGGAGAGATTGGGGGTGATGGATAACAATTTGCAGAAACTTTCGGATAAACAAAAAGTCGTGCTGTGGGAGAGTACATATAACCTATTCGCTGAACTCCCATGACACCTATTTCTCTCGGTTACTGCAACACCTCACTCTGTTTCTGAAGTAGTTAGGTTAAGTAGAAATTAAGGAGTTCAATGAGGCTGGGCAGCTTTTGGTTCAATTTGCCTCATTATCATTTGTTGATCCTGTTGCTAACCATGGAATTACCTTCTAGAATGAATTCCTACCATCTATGAAGCTGCAATGTTTGACAATAATACAAGTGTATCTTCCCTCCAAGTTTTCACTTCATGACCTTTGGACTGCAACACTAATCTTCCTGGGGACTGGGGCTGATATGATAATGTACGTTCTAGTTCCCCAATATACCTAAAGCAATTTTTTCATGATCATGCAAGCTTTAATTCTATAATTATAAAAAACAATAGACTTAGACTTCAGTAGAAGATCATTGCGATGCCAACCAAGAGAAACACATTAGAAACGGCTCACTAAAGCTAAAGTTGTAAAAGTTGCAGGTGAGTTGTGAAACATCGTCCCTATTAAAAAACAAACAAGCACTCATATTTAAGAATAATAGCTCTCGCAGCCCACCCTATAAACCTAATCCTTCCGAACTTTATAAAGAAGACCAGGGCACATGAGTTGATAATGAAATGTTTAAGCTAAATTTCAGAAAACTCTCTGGTTAAGTTACCTAAAGAGATAAGTATAATATTAAAAGAGTCTTATGAAATCAGTTTTTCTAAACCACCTGATTTCTTACTTCTCATATTTGATGTTCAATACATCATAGGTTTTGAGCATCGTGTCGAACTTCTTGATCCCTTGCCCCTTATACCCTTATATATGATAAGGAAGATGAAAATAATTCTAAATTTTTAGGTTGTGTCCAATCCATTTCTACTCAAATTTTAAATAGTATTTGTTATACTCATCGCCCTTAGTCATTTAGTGTTTAAATTTACAAATCTAAGAAGCCTATAGGCTTTTTTCCTATGTCTTCTCATGTTAGGTTGTTTGAGTCATCTGAAGCTTTTTCATGTATAGTTTATAGCTTGCATGTTAAAATTATAAAACAAATTCAAGTAAATAATAAACAATATAAATTTCAAGCTGATTTATATAAGTATCATAATGCATTTAATATTGAGGATTATTTTATAATACAGATTATACCTAAATAGTATCCTTTAAAAACTATTAAAAGATTTTAAACAAGTAGTTAGGTCATTAAACTACCATTAGACTCTGATATTAGATCTATTTTTAACATGAAAGACCTAGTTATGTATAAAAGACAGCAACATATTCCTGACAATTCTTTTGAAACCCTTATCTTATTATCCTTATCATTGGCACAAAATGAACATATAAATGCTACTTTAAATACACAAGTTATTTTTACTAGTGATGGTAAAGTTCAACAAATCCGAGTTCATAAACTAGATGATCAGATTTAGACTCCACTTGAATTATAAAAGAGACATTATAATGGTTTGATTTTGATCTTTAGGAATCTTATCATAACCATTTAGAGCTATAATCAACAAAGTTAAGTTTTTTCCACTCCGAGAGAGTTAATAAAGACACTAGACCCAAGTCACAGTTCACGCATGCTTATAATCTTTAGTGATGGAGGGTAGCCCATCATTGTTCATTGATTAGGATATTAGGTTTTAGTTTATGTTATCGTGTTTAATTTATTTAAAATTTTATTTAGGTTTTATTAGCAGATTTGATGTTATTCTATTTTGGATTTCAATATATTTTTAGTATACCTTGGGCCTAAAGGCTACTTGTTTTAGGGTTTTATTATTTAAACATAGTTTTTTGACATTATGATTAGATTATGATGAATTGATAAAGAAGTCACAAGCTTTTGGTTTTTCAACCCTTATTTTTCCTCTCCTTTTCAACTCTATTCTTTCTCTTCTTTAATTAACTTCTTCTAAATTCTAAGTTTTTCTTCTTCTTTTATTTTACTTCTCTTAAATCTTTATTTGTCCCCCATCATATTCTCTCTTATCCTAGAGTTTCATAAGCTATGGAAGGAACTTTTAATAAGAAGTAAAAATGAATGAACAACTTTTATTTATATTTTTACAGATGACGCTAATGATTAAGAGCGTGTTTGGCAGTGTGGTAGCGGTTGCTTTTCAAATAGCTTTTCGTGCCGAAATACATGCAAATGATATTTTTTTATTTTTTAAAAATTATTTTTGATATCAGCACATCAAAACGATCCAAAAAGTACAACCGTAACTCAATTTTAGCAAAAAAAAAAATTTAAATTTTGTCAAAACGCCGGTTTGGCAGCAATGCCAAACGGACTCTAAGTCATGAAAAAACTCATACAAATTGGACTTTCAACAGCTATAATCTTGGGCTAGAGAATAAACTACATCATTGGTCATTAGTTTTTCTACAAAACAAGTCTAGTATCATGATAATAGACTCTCTTATGCATAAGGTATAAAATATATAATGAGTTGAATATGTGTGAAGAGAGAGTGTATGGAGCAAAGAGAGTGGCGTATGGTGTAGCTTGAGTGAGTCTTCTTAGCCTCCCTTCTTACTTGATGACATGGTGTTCATAGATAACAGAGATCACGTAAGTTTAACTGGTGGGAGGAAAAAAATAATAGAAAATATATTCTTTTCCAGAAAGCATGCTATGTTTTTTATTGATAGATAAGTTGATGCTTGAAAATGAGTCATTGATGGTAAAAGTTCGACCACTTTCTTAAAGGGTTTGACTAAAAGAAAGGAGAGATTTGGTTGGATTATTTGACCAGAAGTTGGGTTGTATAACTCAGTATTGATTTAGATAGGTTCAATTAATGACCAAATATTAGACTGGTTCGACCGCATGTTGGGCTGATAAGACTGAAAGTTAGGTTGAATATTTCCATTTTTCTTTTAGATTAAACAAACACCTTGGGATAAAGCTCTGCATGCCCTACGTTACCACCCACATCGGCCAGTGGGTTTCTCCTTGGAGACACTCTCAACTATCCACTGACATGAACACGTTGATGCCCTCGAAGAATGGCACCATTGAAATCCAATGGTCACAGAGACCGAAGCTGAGATTGCCGCGTCCTAATCGTGGAAGGTCAAGACAAGCAGTGCAGAATGATCATGGATTTCCACTCCGGGATCAAACTATAATTTATTCTTCCAATATGATGGTCTCAAGTCCCAACCACCAGCACAATATTTCCACTGCTTTCAACTATGAGCCAAGAACAACTCAGAACAACGTATCTGTACCGGATTTATCAACCATGTGTTGGGCAGCAAAAAAAGCGCTAAGAACATTTCAACATACCAGAAGAAATCATTGCAAGATTTTATCGGATGCCTTCATAATCAGTAGATGATTTTCTTTCTACATGAACATATTTGCAACAAAATTAGCCTTTGTGGTATTCAAACTCATTAGGATTTTTTTGAGTTCATACTTGGAACAGCAAATAACTATTACTAGTAATTTGACAAAAATAAAACAAATTTCAAGATAAATATCAGCTGCTCAAACAAAGACCCTTTATTGGTACGAAGTTAGGCCTGGACCTTGCGAACTTGAATATGATGAGTAGATTCTCGACGCCATATTGGTTGGGCTCCACTCTGGACAAGGGTAACATTCTGTCCTTCCATCAACAGACCCTTACTCTAAAGCATGGAAAATACTTAAAAATATTAGTTTCGGGAGATGCTTATACAAGTGTAGAAACTAGATAGATGGAGGAATCACCAACCAATAATAGCTTGAGTGCTCGGGCAAAGGTCTCCTCTGCGTCGTCTGAAAACTGCATGTATATTGGCATGGCACCCTGATAAAGTGCCAGCCTCTGCTTTATCCTTTCTCTGCCAAGGATAGAGAATGTTGTGAATATTAAGAAATGAAGACTTTATCCTAATTTACACTACACCATCAAGACAGTAACTAAAAGAATTCAACACACAGATAATATAAAAGTATGCACGAAAGCTAAAAGATAGCACGGAGCATGAAATAGTGGTGAATAACGATATTCTAATCATATGTGCACATCATCAACAAGGCCATTTAACATCTTTAGCATGATGGCAGAAAGACAGGAAATGTATTGGCATCAAAGAAATGTTCTCTTCCACGAGAAAGATAACTAGTATAAACAAATTGAAGAATGTACAGTGGTTACTGAAAACCATATAAACAAATTATTGAAAACTATTATACCAAACGCAAGGATGCACAGTATCACACCACTATAAACAAATTACCAATTTCAGTGTGGCTAATCTTCTATCTAATACTTTCACTATAAAGAATTCATTGTTAAAATATTTGGAAACATGCACGTGTAGCATTTCAAGCTTTCTAACTCAGTTAAAGCTTTGAACAACATTGTATTTGAAAGGACCTTTATTCAATTTACAGTCTCAAGTAATTTAAAAAGCAAAAACTACTGAATTTGTAGAGCTTTTGGAACTCACTCGTTTGTGAAGGAAAATATTGTTGAGGCAGGCCGATAATGGCTTAAAAGTATAGCCATGGACCCTGTTCTTGTGAAGACAATGATCGGTGTATTGAGAGTGTTAGCCATAATTGTGGCATGGAAAGCAAACATTTCACCCATATGGCTCTGCCAAAAAAAAAAAGTGTATCCATAAGGTGTTCAGGCAATGAAAGCATGAAGAGAGTTGGAAATTAGAACTGGTCACTTGGACAGTAGCAGCAGTGGCCAAGTTTGACATCAGTCGTCACAACTATGATTTACAATTGACATAAAATCTGATTCTATTTGTCCAAACAACTTGTATGTGTAATAAGAAAAGAACAAGAATTAGAAGCCCCCCCCCCCTCTCTCAATGCATACCTTATAGACATCGTGGGTTGGAGCTGTCGTGTTAAATGGCAGACTTGATTCTGTTCTCAATGCCACTGTGTGCATGACTTTGACAGCTTTAAGTGGATACCTAAATTCATTGTCATAAATAACAAATAAATCAATTGCAAAAGAAAAGTAAAATTAAGTTGTCTGCATGAAAGATTGAAAAAACAAAATCATAACTGGGACGAGGAAACTAAGTAAAACATGATTGCGAAACATGCCGTTAAACCTGTTAGGATCAAGATTCGTAGTAATAATATAAGTTTACCCAGAAAAATAATTATGAGTTAGTTATCATAAGGATGCACCATACTGAAACTTAACCACCACTATCATTGATGATATCTTCATACTCATTTCATCAGAGGAGCTAATTGAAATACGAGCTATGACTTGACTGAGAGAGAGCATGAAAGTCAAACTTATATTGTGTTACTGGCGCTTGAAGGTTTTAAAAAAGGGAACTTCTCTAGTTTTATATAACTTGATAAGCTCATAAAATGTGCTCGCTGAAAAATATTTTTGATGGAAAACATGTTTTAAAAATGATTTTGTAATTTTCTGATCCATTGTAAGAAAAAATCATATGTTATCATTATTTTAGATGGAATTTAGGTGGCTGGTGGTTGTTTCCAGCAATGGTAGACAACTGAAATTGAGTCAAGTGACAAAAGTGATTGTGGTGACCATAGCAGCAATTGCCATTAGTTGGTGATGGATGGCACTCAGTAATGCACGATGGTAGGCGAATGGGAAATGCCTACAGTAAAGCTGAAAGCCATATCAACCGAGTGGTAAGACTATATATCCTATAATAGTTGAAGGCTTGCAACACAAAGCAGTCAAGAAATTTGAGCCAGCTCTCCACTAGCCAGAAAAACATTATGTTGCCAGTTTATATTCTGTCATCAAACACAGAGAGGGAAGAAAAAAACAAAAGAAAAGAAAAATATTCTGTTGCTGTTTTCTGAATCACTTGATTTGGACCAATTTCACTTACTTTCCATGGGCCGTTTCTCCTGAAAGCATGACTGCATCAGCACCTTCACGTACTGCAATTGCTATGTCAGAAACCTCAGCCCTTGTTGGTGTAGGATGATCAATCATGCTTTCCAGCATGTTTGTTGCTACAATAACAGGCTTCTGCATGTTGTGACACCTTCTAATGATGTCTTCCTGTTTGCATGATCATAAATCACTTGACTAAACAAAGAATTCAAGTGAAGTGATTAAACTCTAAACAAGCCAAGTATTAAAAAGGTAAGTGCTGTTAGTAGTTATTAAGGCTACATTCGGGTAAGGATAGCAGTTTCACCTACTATGATTTTACCACGTAGGATCAACCATGCATGGTAAGCAGGTTATGCTAAGAAATAAAGTGAATTTAGATGACCACCAACAAAAGCAACCAAGCCTCAATCCCAAACTAGTTCGGATTGGTTTTATGGATCCTTTTGCACCCTTCCTCGCAACATGTACTGAATCGGCAAATAAAATGTATATAGACAAAATGCAAAATTGATCCATATGTAGAATCTCAAGAATTCATTTCAAGCTATTACTACTATAATATTTTTTTTTCTTAGATTCAGAAATAACTCCATATATCCAAGAAAGAGGTGAGTCTCAACCTCAAGCTTTTCCATCAATCAAGTCCCAGATCCAAATTTGACATGCATGTATTATGTGCACTATGGAAGTTGGTATCGGACATGCCACATTCTCTGTTCAATTACCTGCAATAAAGGGACATCCTCTATTGGAAGTTCAGCACCGAGGTCTCCACGAGCTACCATTGCCTATCAAAGCCAATGAAAAACAGTTAAAAGGGAACTGAACATTATTATACCAAGCAATAGATAAAACACATGAACACATGTACAAGGTATGTGCACACAACACATCTTCACATAAAGAAGAGAAATTTGTAGTCTCCCATTAAGAACTCTAAAAGACATGTAAATAGATAGATAGATCTACAGTAATCCATTAAGAATACCAAAACTGACCCCGTCTGATGCAGAAATTATTGACTGGAGATTTGGTATTGAGTCAGCACTTTCAATTTTTACAATCACATGGATGTCAGCATTGCAGCCTGCATGATGTTCGCAACAGTTCAAATAGACAAACTGAAGAGACATGAACTCTCAAATACAGCTGTAACTTGAAGAACTGTTTATATTGTAACTTGAAGACCTGTTTATATGAAGAAAAAACTTTACTTGTGAGATAATCTTTCAACTCGTGAACCACTTTTGCATCCTTTACAAAGGACACGGCATAAAAATCGACTTGGTTATCCACCCCAAATTTGATATCTTCCCAGTCTTTGTCTGTAGATAATGACAATGTAGCACACAAAAACAGAGTATAGTTTTCAGAAGATAACAGAGGATAAATGAATAATTAAATCTTCACATCATACTGTTACAATAAGAAATTGAAACAGATAAGAAACCTGTAATTGAAGGCAAAGTTGCACTTTTTCCCCGCACATTTAAATGGCGCCTTGATTTTAGTTCTCCACCATCAACTACCACACATTTAACTGCATCCTTTGTCTTTGACTTCACAGATAATGACATCATTCCACCTATAAAATTCACAGAAAATAGCTCTTCATGTCTTGTGACCAGCAGGGGAACTCTACACTTCGGTGAATACTTTGTAGAGAATTCCCTTTGTGAATGGATGGGAACAGGAAAGAAATAGAAGCTGATTCGTGATTCTTGAGAATCCACAGATAGAATAGAATCCAAACATCAGGAAATAAAGTGTACTATGCTACCATACAGTACTAACAACTAACATATATACTGTAAGAAAAGCCATCTACCAATCCATTAAATAACAATTTGCAAATCCCAAAAGCAAATCCAAAAGAGAAATAACAAAATGAGTTGGTTAACTTTTTCCATCTATGATGAATTATCCATATTAAGAAAAAACTACACAGGTGTCCTGATAATTTGGGAGTTGCAAAGCCTCCAAGCCAGTTAAACTATAATTAAAGTCCAGTTCCTCATATGGCCATCATATATAAATATTGGCCATTGTAAAAAGTTCTCAAAAAGTAAAATAAAACACATATACCACATCAACTCAATTATTCAAATTAGAGATTTAAAGATGTGTTTCTGGTTTTTATTATCATGTACATCTTTCTATTATACAACTCATCTATTTCTAACTATAGATTCCAATTACACCATACCTATCAGATGGTACAGAAGTACGGAGATAACATAACTGACCTACAATCAATGAAAAGCCAGTGTAGAATATGTTCACTTACCATCCACCAGTAGCATGTCCCCAGCCTCCACGTCATTTATAAAGTCATCATAGTTTACACTAACAGTGTCTTCAGTGCTGACTCCTCTTTTGATGGTGAAATTAAACTCTTGTCCCTCCTTGAGAATAATTGGTTGAGGTACATCTCCACTTCTAACCTCAGGACCCTGCATTACATTAGAAAACACATAGGACTTTGACATTTTCACAGTAGGTCTAAACATGCAGCACATCAGGCAAGAACAAAGAGCATGATGTTGGATGAGTGGATTTGAACCAATGGCAATAATTGATGTGCGAGTTTCTTGGCATGCGATCACAAAACCTCTTCGAACACATTCCCCCAAAACACATTCAGAATAAAACTTGGGGCATCCGAACTCAGATGTCGCTTCAAATTGGTTATGTAGTAACAAATGATCATAAATCCGTTTCACCACAGAAACAAAGATAAAATGATCAAATTTGAATTTATTAAATATCTGTTGAGCAGAAACCGAAAAGGAGAAAAATTGAATCAAGATTTTCAGAAATCAGTATACCTTAGTGTCTAGCATTATGGCGATAACATTGTCGTCAGATTGAGCATTATACTCTTTGACCAGATCGATAGTTTTCTTGTGGGAAGCATGGTCTCCATGCGACATATTCAACCGGGCCACGTTCATTCCAGTTTCTGCCAGTTTCCATATCATTTCACGCGAGCTTGTGGAAGGACCAATTGTACAAACTATTTTTGTTTTCCTTCGAGCAATTGGATTTATATTTTCCTTTCCCAGAGTTTGATTGTTGGTCAGAAGCTCAAAAGGATAGCTCACCTTTTCCTAAAACAATAGAATCTCAAGTTACAAACTTGCAAAGAAAACAAACACAATGTTAACACTCGAAAGGGAAAAGGTAGAAGCAGGATAGTATAATAAAGCAGCACTACAAAACAGAGCATTTGACGTGTGGTTTTTGCAAGTCTAGGATTAAAGAGTTCTTCCGTCTTCCCCAATGAGCAAGAACAAGTCATAATCACTGAAGATGAATGCTTAATTAAGATTACGCTATTAACAAGATATTTCCCCGGGAAGTTGATGTCCCTATGATAACTATTCAATTTCCACGCTATAACTGATCGATGTGCAGCCTTTTCAATTATTAGTTTTCAGTACTACATCAAATTGATTATTAATGATAAACAAAACACTGTCCTACAAACTAAAGCAAGCCAAATTTTCAAGTTTTAGCTCGGTGGGAAAAAAAAATCTCCAAATTCAAAATAAAATATTTTCATCTCTCTCCGAATAGCATCTCAGAATCCAAACAGGGTATATAGTCCATAAAAGAAAAATAAAAGACCATAAAAATAACTCACAGAATCCGTTAAGGGCCCGTTAGAAGACGCAAGCTTTCTCGTCTGGTTCTGCCCACTGACTTTCATAGATCTAACAGAAAATTTGGAATTTTGGAACAAACATCTCTTTCTAAACCTTGATTCCAATACAAACACATCACTCAAGTTACCCGACGAAGACAAAATCCGATGATCCCTACACATTCTCGTCGACATATTGTTGATCGTTGCCATTTCTTTTCAGGTTTTGGCGTTTCCTGCTCCGTGATATAAATGTAGAGATAGAAGGAGAGGAGAGGGACAATGAAGACTGCTAAGCTCCTGAGAGAAACAGAGACAGTGTTTATGGAGAGGGAAGCGTTTATGTTATGTGGCTCTGCTACTTGAAAAGAAAAAATAAAAACAACGAGAAAACTAATAGAGAGTTCTTTTCTTGTTAGGACAGGGGGCTTCCTTGTGGCCTGTGGGAGTTTGTCAAACGGAGAAAACTGGTATCTTACTCGCAGGGTTGCGAGTGTGTGACACCGTTTACTTTGTGCGTTATTTACATTATTATGCTTTGTGTAATTTACTTTCTTAATAAATTTATTTTTTCTCCACAGATCCTGCTAGGAAGGGTAATGGATATCCAAGAGTCAAGTTTCTTAATATTTATTATCTATTTAATAAAAAATTAAATATATATGAACTATTAATCAAATTTTGAGTATCCAATAAGTATTCATTATTTATTATTATTTATTAAACAATAAAAACAAAATAGTTAATATATATTTGAAGTGTATATATATATTAAATGATAAATAAATATTATTTATATATTTTAGATTAAATTCGATCAAGTTTATGGTTGAGGTTGATAATATTTATTCTCTGCTTATTATTTATTGAATCCATAAAATATTTATTTATTAACGTCGTATCAAGTCAATATCTATTATATTTATATTAAATTGTTATTCCTAAACCTTATTCTTATTCATCTAATAATTAATTGTCCATGATTTATTATAGTTTATTGACAACATGTTAACTTGACCTTTAACTTCTCTAGTTTTATCATGATAGATTTGTATTATACTCATTAAACCTCTTGATCTCAATATAACTTTGTACTAGAACTAGAGCATATAATATTTATTTTTAGATTGGAATGATACTTAAAAGCTACTGACCGAACATAATTTTTTAAAAAATTTTAATGAAGTATTGTGAGACATGATTTATATGGAGTTCATAACCAATTATATAATAAATCTAATTATTTCATTCATGATATGAACAATGCTTATTTGGGTATTATAATAATTATTAATATACAAAAAAAACACAAGAAAAATAATAAACATAAACAACACGGAATCTTATTGAATTAATCACTACATAAGAACACTAATTTAAAATTTAATACAAGCTAAATAATATTATTTATACTAGTTCTATGTTTATTTTAAGGTGGAGGAGAAAAGTCATAATAAATAATGATACAGTTACTATAAGGATTTCTAAACTAAATAAAATAAAATAAAAATAATATTTGATTTTTTAAATTAAGTAAAATAATAAATACATCATAAAAAGATATTCTCATTTTTTCCGTGCAAATAATCAAGTCAAAGCATTGATTTTGATATACCAAATTTTGAAACAATAATAAGAAAATCTCTTTTAGTTCATATAATTTTGAAAGATTAAGTGATTATAAGATGATTGTGATGTTAACATTACAAAAAAAAGAAAGAAAAGGAAGGGAAATAACTCTTATGATTTTTAAAAATTAAAATCTAAAAAAAAATCCAATTGATTTTAAGATATATCATATTTGGTGTCATAGCAGGTATCTAGTTAGAAATATGATAGATATTGTATTTTAAAATATTTTTTATTAAGAAATATATTAAATTAATATTTTTTAATTTTTAAAATTTATTTTTGATATTAATTTTAATTTTAAATAAAAAAATTAAAATTATAAGCACTAACACAAATGGTTGTGTATAACGAGCGGCAAGAGGCAAGTGGGTTTAATATTTTCAATCATAAAGGCATCACCAAAACAAGAAAGCTTGTCTTAGGCTCCCCACGATCATTGGAAATATCGTCTCCATGGTCTTTGTCGACAATCTCATAATAAACAGCATGGATCTCCGCCACGTATATTAACCGTCATCCAACGGCGATGATAGCAAAGGTTAACAAACTCCTCAACTCCTATAGATATATATAATTCAAAACAAACTCGAACACGTGTCGATTTTGTCATCAGACGGCGACATTTTCTTGCCACTGCCAGCGAGTATATGAAATTTGTACGCGCAAATATTTATAATTGAGGCCTGGTATATTCTGTTCATTCGTCGAGAATATCGAAGGAGGCCAAGCACGTGCTTCGCTTCATGCAAATCTTTTCCTGTAGGCAGTGGAGACAGCGACATGAAGATCTCAGCACGGGAAAATTATAGTCCATATGTTCCTGGGGGAAAAAAGGATAAGGTTGTAATTATGTTTCACTCATGAAATATTTTTTATTTTATTTTATTTTATGAGTTTGTAAGAAGAAGAGACGTTTTAACCACTGACTTTCTTGTTTCTCAATATAACTATGATTGTTTTTTAAATAATATTTTATATTAAAATATATATTAATGATATTTTTTTTATTTTTTAAAAATTATTTGCACATCAAATAAATTAAAAACACTAAAAATATATTAATTTAAAATTAATAAAAAAATTTAAAAATAATAATTTTTTAAAAAATATTTTTAAAATATAAAAATAAACATGTTCAAAAGATAAAAGCGATGAATACTGACATTCTCACATCCATCTATATGCATCGAGAAGTGACATTGAATTATTAATTTACCTCATTGAGTTGTTATTTTATTCATGCATGTGAAAATAATAAAAGAAAAACAAAATTAAATTTTATTGGTACTGAATATTTCATCGAATTCAATTATTCTAGATTGCTTATATACCAGGAAAATATTATAAAGAAAGCTGAAAATAAAAATATAGTTCAAATAAAAAAAATATTAAATCAATTAGAAAAATATAGTAATTTTTAAACAATAATTCATGGATATTATTTTAACCCTAAAACAAACTAAATCTTTTAAATCTTCCAGTAAAATTTCAGCTTAATATAATTGTTGGATATGAATTTATACTTGTTAACATAAAACTACATATTTGGAAAAAAAAAATCCTACATTAGTCTTATATTATTGAAAAGAACTCGTCTTTGAGTTTTGTTCATTCATCCATATATGATGTTGTTGTCTTCAATAGTTAAAAAAGATTTTAGAATTCTTATGCTAACCTCTTACATACTCACACTATACAATTAGCTGACTCGGATAAAGTAAGCAAAGAATTAATTTTTAAAACATTTTTAATTTTTATATAACCATTACTAGTTCTCAATAGCTTGTTCCACATCGTATTCTTTCTCACACCATTTTGATTCCCTAAAATCTCCTTCTCTTTTCTCTCCATAAATTAGGATAAAAACAATATATTCATACCCTTCCTCTAAATAATTGCTCCCTCTCTTGGGCACCAATATCATACGCTTTCTCTTTATATTGAGAATATATGTACTATATTATCTATTATGCACGTCATTCTTGTCATATTGTCATGGTCTACATAGTAGATAACATACATCCATAAATACAATATCACACCAAACATTATTAAAATATCTCTTACCTATAAAAAATAAAACAAGACAATTTTGGTCCAGATTACCATGCTATCTTGATTCAATCACTTTAATTTGTAGGGCTTTGGGTGTTTTTTTTTAGTTGCTTTTTTATTGCCTCAATCAACATCGTGTTCTCATAAATACCACTATTAATAATTAAATTATATACCTTGTATTGATAGTACAAGTTGAATGCAAAAAACTAGTGTGTAGTCAATCTTTTATTTGAATCACCATTGAAAGTAAGCATGTTTTTTGAATGACTAAGGTAGCATTACCATCACCTTGCAAAACCTTATCACTATCATCTGAATCATCATAAATAGATCACCTTCCTTTTTATTGAATTTTTCTATAAACAGATTTTTACTCGAATGACTATTTATCTTATGGCACTCAACAATTCGATGCCCCAACTCACCATATCTAAAACACCAAAATTTAAAACTAAAACCTTGATGTGTGGTTTGTTTAGCTACTAATTCTGGTTGAATGGAAGATTTTTGTTCATTGGTGTGCACCTGTCTATTATTTTGATCAAACCCAAAACTACCTTTATTAGTTACCTTGATAACTTATTGTTTCTCCACAATCAAAACCCTTTGATAGGCTTTTGAAACTATGCATAAAAATTGCAAAAACATCATGTCTTGAATGGACTATCGCAATCCACTTAAGTAAATGGCAAACAACTACTTTCCTATTTCCGATGGATCATTCATTATCACTAACTAGTAGAATTCGTCAGTATACTTGTTAATTGACTTACCCCCTTATCTTAGCATGTAAAGCCTTTGATATAGGGTTCGCGTATACCCAAAATGGAGGAAGTTTTCCTTCATCTTATCCTAGTTATTAATATTCAATTTCCCTTGTCTCTCTTTAGTCTTTTTCAACTGCTCCTACCAGACCGAAGCCTAACTTTTCAATCTAATCATAATCAGTTTTACTCTTTCCTATTCGGACCTCTTTGTACTAAAAAATTCATGCCACCTCATTTAACCAATACATGAACTCCTTTGCTTGTTAAGTTTCCATGAATTTAAGGATTTTAATCCAAAATCTCCCATTTTATTTTCTTCTTGATCAAGAGACTATCTCCTCTGCTGTTTCTCCTGGAAAGTGTTTATGGTTTGCCTATAGACTCATGGTCACTCTTCTTTTGACCTTGTTCTCATAGATCTTTTTGGTCCAACAAACGAGTTAATTTTGTGATATATCTCTACAAGTTCTTTATCACGAGCCTTTGGACATTTTTCTCTCTCTTGAAAATCTTCTCATTTTCCTTTTAACAACACTCTACTTTGTTACCTCTCATGACCATAGTTGTTAGTAGCATACAACAAACAAATAAATAGCCACAAGGTTGAAGCACATAGCAAGCAACAACCTAAGATTATTGGGCTTTAATTCCAACTAACAAAAAAATTATGTTGAATAGAGTTACATCACAAACCTTAATTCAAAAATTTATTACTGAATATTTCATCACATAAATATTCTAATCAAAACTCTCCATCACAACTTTTTTAGACTTCATTGAGGTTTTTAGAGTGTTTCATAGATATTTTTATGTGAAAAATTAGGTGAAAATAATTTTTTTCATTTAAAAGTTGAAAACCTAAGTTTTCAATAGGTTTTCACAACTAATGCTCGAAAATTGAACAACAAGCTATGTGTTGCTTATTTTATTTTTATTTTAAATAAAAAAAGACAAACAACATTTTTTATGCCCTTTTTATTGTGGAAAAAATAAATAAACCCAGACACTCGAGGGTTCCAAGTCCAATCAAGCTTAAGCTAGAGTAATTGGTTAGGATGATATGTTTGACCCCTTTCTCTCTTTTATATATTTTTTTATTAATATTCTCTCTCTCTTAGTTTATAGTTTAAATTAATTTTTTTTTTAATTTGAATTAATTCAATCTTTCTGTCATTTTTTTAAATATAGTATTTATTTTTTTATAATACTTTAAAGAGATTATAGTAATTTATATTTTTTTATATCTAATATAAATAAATTATATTTGCATTATGTAGTTTTTAAAAATTACTTTATTCTTAATAAAAAAATATATTATTTAAGATAAAAATAAATAATAAATAAAAAATGCATAAATTCAAAAGAAAAGTGGATGTTAAATATTTACATATTCATCTATAATTTTCTTTTAGAAAAAATATTGGCTTAACAATTTAATATTTAATTAGCATTATTTTTTTAACATTTATCTATTTTTTAAATTTATTTTAATATTAAACATAAATAAGATTTTTTTATTTTTTAATGAAAAAAATAGGAAACAATAAAATGTATTTATAATATTAATATATTCTTTTATTATATTAAAAATTAATTTAAAGTCTTATTCTAGACATAGCGCGGGTTTTAAAGCTACTGTAATCTAAACTGTCGAGGGTCCCATCATATTTTTGGACACTATAAAACGTTGCGACAGACACGTAGCTACAAATATTTGCCATTCAACAGGATGTCAACTTGCCTTACTGAAGGCAACGCCCTTCTCTTAATGAGGTTACTTTCCCGCCAGTGCTTCTCAAAACCCAGAAAAATTTCTACTCTTGCAAAATCCACA
The DNA here is from genome assembly GCA_033617975.1 of Populus alba x Populus glandulosa. Taxonomy (NCBI): domain Eukaryota; kingdom Viridiplantae; phylum Streptophyta; class Magnoliopsida; order Malpighiales; family Salicaceae; genus Populus; species Populus alba x Populus glandulosa. The sequence goes on along the minus strand of CM066145.1, from coordinate 13,346,026 downwards.
AAACTCAACCAACAATGCTGCATTTCTCTTCTTCGACACTGCAAAACAATGAACCAACTTAAACAAATCCAGGCCCAGATTTTCCGGGGCGGCCTCCATCAAAGCACAGACACTCTGAAGAAGCTCATGGTCTTTTGTGCAGACCCATCTAATGGAAACTTGGTTCATGCTGAAAGAATCTTCAATTATATTCAAAACCCAGGTTTATTTGTTTATAATATTATGATTAAAGCCTTTGCAAAGAAGGGTATCTTTAGAAAATGTTTAATGTTGTTCAATAAATTGAGGGAGGATGGTCTGTGGCCTGATAATTTTACTTACCCTTTTGTTTTGAAGGCGATTGGGTGCTTAGGAGAGGTTTTAGAAGCTGAAAAGCTTCATGGATTTGTGATGAAAACCGGGCTTGAATCTGATACTTATGTGTGTAACTCACTCATTGATATGTATGCTGAATTGGGTCAAATGGATGTTATGAGGAAGTTGTTTGATGAAATGCCTGAGAGAGATGTGGTTTCTTGGAATGTGTTGATTTCCGGGTATGTCAAGCGTAGAAGATTTGAGGATGCTATTAATGTTTTTTGTTGTATGAGAGAAGAGAGTTATTTGAGGCCAAATGAGCCTACGGTGGTGAGCACTCTATCAGCTTGTGCGGCATTGAAATGCTTGGAACTCGGCAAGGAAATTCATTGTTATGTAAGGGATAGACTTGAACTCACTTATATTATTGGCAGTGCATTATTGGACATGTACTGTAAGTGTGGTTGTTTGAGTGTAGCCCGAAAAATATTTGACGAGATACATCATAAAAATGTTATTTGTTGGACTAGTATGGTGTCAGGTTATGTAAACTATGGTGAGCTGGATAAGGCTAGAGAGTTGTTTGAGAGGAGTCCAGTTAGGGACGTTGTTCTATGGACGGCGATGATTAATGGGTATGTGCAGTTTAATCATTTTGACGAGGCAGTGGCCCTGTTTCAAGAAATGCAAATCCAAAGGGTTAAGCCAGATAAGTTCGTACTGGTTGCTCTTCTCACAGGTTGTGCTCAAATGGGAGCTCTTGAGCAGGGGACTTGGATTCATGGATACATAGACGAGAAAGGAATTCCAGTTGATGCAGTTGTTGGAACTTCTCTTATAGAAATGTATTCCAAATGTGGGTGCATTGAAAAAGCTTTGAGGATTTTCTGTGGGTTGAGAGAAAAAGATACAGCTACATGGACTTCTATTATATGCGGGCTTGCTATGAATGGGAAAACAAGCAAGGCACTTGAGTTGTTCTCAATAATGAAACAAGTCGAGGTCATACCTGATGAAGTTACCTTCATTGGTGTTTTAAGTGCATGCAGCCATGGAGGACTGGTCGAAGAAGGCCGTGAGTTCTTTAATTCCATGACAAGTATTTATAATATTGAGCCTAAGTTAGAGCACTATGGGTGTCTGATTGACTTACTTGGTCGAGCTGGACAATTGGATGAAGCAGAAGAGTTGATAAAAAAAATAGTGAATGCAAATAATGAGATCATAGTTCCGCTTTATGGTTCTTTGCTCAGTGCTTGCAGAATCTATAAAAATGTTCAAATGGGTGAGCGGGTGGCTAAACAGCTCGTGAAAATTGAGTCAAGGGACTCTAGTGTTCACACGCTTCTCGCAAATATCTATGCCTCTGCTGGTAGATGGGTGGATGTAAACAGGGTGAGACGGGAAATGAAAGATCTTGGAGTAAAAAAGGTACCTGGTTGTAGCTCAATTGAGGTTGATGGCATAGTCCATGAATTTCTTGTTGGGAATCCATCTTGTCCAGAGATGAGTGAAATATACTCCATGTTGGGTAGGATGGCGAAGCCATTATTCAATTCAGAAGAGAATGAAATGGAAAGAGAAGAAACAGGTGCAATGAAAAGTTGATGAATTAAGTTTTGAACGAAATAGTTAAACCATTTCTGATTTTTTCTTTTTCTTTTTAATTTATTTCATTATCTTTTTTTTCTTTTTTTATTGTTTTTTGAATCATTAGTGCTTGCGGAATAAGGACTTGAAGCATGGAAGGCAAACCATTTTGAACTGGCTATTTGAAGATTAATATGCTTTTAAAGTTGTTGCTACAAATCTTGCTCAAGATTATTGGAGAAAATGAGGTTGTTTATAGCTCTTGGTACATTCTATATCCGTCTTGTGAAGTGTGGAATATGTGGTTTATGAATCAATATATTATGGCCTGCAACTCTCATGGGATTCTTCTCGGACCTTGCTTGGCTACTCTGATTCTGATTGGGCTGGCTATCTCGACACTCGACATTCAACAACTGGATTTGTTGTTTATCTTGGCTGTAATTTGATTTCATGGTGCTCTCAAATGCAAACTACTGTTGCCCGTTCTAGTGCTGAGGCCAAGTACCATGCTCTTGCCCATGTTGTTGCGGAATTCTATTGGATACTTAAACTTTTCAGACAACTCCAAATCAGTCTTTCTTCTCCTCCCAGACTTTTATGCGACAAAAACATGCTATTTTCATTGCTTCCAGCTCGATGACCAAATCTTGCTCCAAAAATATTGATATTGACTATCATTTTATTCGGAAACTTGTTGCTCAAAAGGTTATTGGTCTCAGCTTCGTCACCTCACACCTCCAGCTAGTTAATGTTTTCACAAAAGGCCTGGCCAGATTACAGTTTTTATTGGATCGTGGCAAGTTGTTCCCTTTTCCACCACGCCAACTTTGAGGGGGATATTAGAGGAAAATCAGGTTCTTCTGATAATACCCAAGATATCAGCGATTCTCCATGATTGTAGCTATTTTGTTTATCTCTGTATTTTCTGTCTATAGATGAATATTTCCTCACACGGCATATTCCCTTTACACAGAACCTAGGGAGTTCCTTTTCCACATTGCTCTTGTAAATACAAGCTTTGCGAGATTTTCCTGGGCGTTGACATTGTACCATCCTCTCTTACAGCCTTTTGGAGTACCAAACATTGTAATCAATGATACACTTGATATTTGTGGTAAATATAAACAATTGATAGGTATGCTTTCCTGTTGAAGGAATTATGACTTCTAGTATTTACCTTGGTTTGTGCGTTAATAAGTAGTCTACTTAGTACAAGCAGCATGTGTTCTCTTCTTCTCCAGTATGTGTTGTTTCAACTAGTTTGAGCTTTGATGATGTTCTTTAATACATGGAAGGTTCATAATTGCTAAGCAAATATGCACCCCACAATCCTGAATCTCTATCACTAAAGTATACCCTTTTCTTTTTCAATGTGTGTTATGATAATCTGTAAACTATCTGCATAATCCTTACTTGCTTTCTTCTACATTTGGCAGCTGCATTCTTCTTCCGTTGCCAAGCATGTGCTGAGGGAAGATTGTCTTGGCCAGAATTATTTCATCTCCACGGTTTCTTCGTTTTAATTCAAGCCCAAGCCCAGTTATTTGTTCTTGTGGGTAGCTTGTCTAGTCTTGTAATCGAGAAAAAGCTTTTGATTGCGGCGGTTGGATTTTGCTTTGCAAGCTGCATAAACGATACTTGAAAAGAAGGCGATTCATTTGCTTATTTCCGGTTGGATATTCTCGACATTCATTTATCTACTTCTGTTCTAGCTAATTTTTTTGTTTCTTTTAATAAATCATTTTATGGGAAGCAGTGAAGCACGCAACTGGTGAGGAGTGGATCCCAACTCCAAAAATAAACTTTGACTGTATGGAGAATTAAAAAGTTAACTCCTAGCATGTTTTCATGTTTCAAAATCATTTAAAAAAAATACATTTTTTTTATTTGGTTTTCAGACTCTTTTTATATATTAATATTAAAAATAATTTTTTTAAAAAATTATTATTTTTATATATTTAAAAATAAAAAATATTTTTAAAAATAATTGTTATTACATTACTAAACAAGCTTTTGAAGCATGCATAATTTAAATAGTGAATTATTTTTAAAAACAATTGTTATTATCTTATCCATTTTTTTTTACAAATAAATGGTTAATCTGTGTGCTTTGGAAAGCTAAATATAATCCTTATATTTTTATTTCCGTTTGTAATTGAGTCCATGCATTGAGTATCCCTTAATAAAGACTTTGAAAATGTCACCAATTGAGTTGTTTTTCTTTTTAAAATTTACTTTTTATTGTATATTGATTGAAATAAACTCAAAGATAGTTTAGTTATTTTCTAAAAAAAACTAACAAAACTTTTAAAGAATGATGGTCTAAGTAACTAAGTTAATTTGTTTGGTAATATGGTTGATTAAATATATTTTTTAAAATAATTTGTCTTAAAAAATATCAAATTGATTTTTTTATATGGTTTTGACATTCTTATATTAAAATCATAAAAAATCTATAAAAAAAAATATCAATTTAATTTTTTTAAGTAAATTATTTTAAAGAGCACTCAACTACAATGTCAAGCAATAAGATGTTGCATTGCTAAGAAAGTATAATACTTAATCATCAATCAATAAATATAAAATAGTAAAACAAATGATAAATAGACTATTGACATGCCATTTACTAGATTATATCATGATAAATTATATCAATATGTGACAAGTAATTCCATATAGATTTTTTATTTAATTGATTTCTTAATGATGGTATAATTATAGAATGTCTATATGTATAGGAAATATTGTGCTTCTTTTATTATTTCAATTCGGAAGTGAATGAATAATAACTTTTATGATCATTTGGTTTTGTAAAAAAATACTTGAAGTTCAAAATTACCTACTACCTAGATTAGTTATAGTTTGATATTCAAAACTATCTATTTTTTTTATTTAACTTTAAACTAAAAAAATAATATAATTTTACTATTTGTTATCAATGTTCTACTTTTACTCTCACACATCTGTCATGTTTTTTTTAAAAAAAAACATTCCATACAAAAAAATTATCATGTGTTTTATTGTTGTATAATTAAATAAAAAAAAATGATCTCTAAGATAAAAGTCTTATTGAATCCAATGATTTGTATCGCGAGTTTGGTTGGTTGACTCGAGTTCACTAGTTTTTTTTTAGTGGTTTTTTTTATCAATTTTGTCCTTTAACATTGAGTTAATTAGAGATTGAGCTTTTCAATTTATTTATTTTTTACAAGATTATCCTTGTGGGTTTTGATGTTTAACTTGATTTGATCCAAATAAATTCACTATGTTTTCATTTTAATATTAGATAAAAATAGCATCCAATATGCAACTGATTTTGAATTCATGGTTAATATATATATATATATATATATATATATATATATATATATATATATATTTGTTAGGATTTTTTATACTGCTCTAACCTATGATGTAATGTGAGCCAATTCTATTATTATCTAGCTAATAAATAATTTATTCTAGGGAAAAAATTAGTAGACATAGTTGGGTACATGACTTGTTTTGTGAGATCAAATATTTTGATCTACTTATATCTTTCTATTTTTTAAGTTTAGTCTATAGCTATTGTTGACAACTTTTTTTACATTTTATTGGCACATATAATTGTTTGATTAAATAAAAAAATTATTTTAAAAAATACAATTATTAAACACAACTAGGCACATGACTCATATTGTGAGATCAAATATTTTGATACATGTATCTTTTAATTTTTCCAGTTTACTTTTTACTTATCATTAGTGACTACTTCATCAAATCATTCAGAAATTATTACAATCCATGAAGCAAGTCGATAATGTATATAGTTAAGTCAATTATCCAGCACATAAAAGAAAAAATATGAATTGTCAACCATTGAAAATAGTCTCACAATATTATTTGAAGATAATGTTGCTTACATCACTCGTTTTAAAGTAGGCTACATTAAAGAAGACAAAACAAAATATATTTTACTAAAGTTTTTTTATACTTACGAGCTTTAATAGAAAAAAAAATGATTAAGCAAATCAGGTTAAATGATAATTTAACAAATTTATTTATAAAATCTACCCGCCTTGGTTTTCAAGAAACTTGTGTATAATATTTGAATGCATCATCTTAATGATTTATCATAAAATATATACTTTTGAGGTGAAATCAATTTAAATTAAACTTTTTTTTTCCCTTTGCTTAGGTTTAATCCTATTGAATTTTACTTTGCATGGTTTTAATAAGGTGATTTGATATATATATATATTTTTTTAATTAAGTAAGTATTCAAATATGAATTGTAAAGTATTTATATAAAATCCTTTATTGAATTCTAAAGTATTTAAAAATCACATAAGAAAGTTGTACTTTTTTTTTTTTTTTAGGTTTTTTTTCTAATTAGATTTTTTTTGTAAGGTGTCAACGAAATATATTTTTAGTACATGGTCATTCAAAGAGAAATGTTATAAAATCTATAATTATATATATTAAATGTGTCATTAGATTTTTTTTGACTTTCATGGTTCTTAGTTTAGTCCCTTAAATTTTCATGACATATGAATTTTTTAGTGTTGTTTAATATATATTTTTTTATAAATAATTTATTTGTCTTGTATTTGATGATTGAAAAAAAAATTAATAAAAAAAATATGAAATTCTCTTTTAAAATTTATTATGAATATCTATGTTATTATTTATTATTTATTCAAAGAGTACGAGTGTGATGGTAGTTTTTAAAATGCTAGTTAAAATAGTTTTTTCTTACTAAATTTTAGCTAGAAAATAAAACACATGAAAGCGAATGTTCTTATCCCGAAACTATCTGTTTTGCGAGACGAAGGCGCGAGCTATCACGTTGGAGTCTGGCTTTCGGAACTTTGTGTAAAAAGTATCTTTCGACTTTTCTAGCCACATAAAGCATGATGAGATCACTGCTCTCTTTAACTCTCTCGCCCTCTCCCAATCCCAAACCAAATCACAGCCTCTGTCCAGTTCCAGTTTCCGTTGTTGATAAAGATTAAAATCCTTTTTTCACTTTCCTTTCTGTTCTTCTTTAACCCATCAAGAAGCCAAACGTACTAAAAAAAGAAAATGAAGCTCTCCCTCAATCTTCAAGATGACCACCAAATCCAAAACCCTCTCTTGAAGGCCAAACTACCCATTTCAATACTCAATCAACCTTTCACTTCTATCCTCACTACCACCACAACAAACTCCATTTCGGACCTCACTCTTGCTCTCTCTACGAACTTCCCTTCAGGCCCTTCTCTCAAGCTTACCTACACTCCATCCACAACAACAGCCATGTCTCCTTTCTCTCTCTCTCTTAAATCAGGCTTAGGCCTTTTTGGTTCTCCACACGATTCCCCTCTTGTTTTCTCTGCTCAGTTTTCTCTCCCCAATTCAAGCTCCAACTTGATTTTACCTTCTTTCTCTCTCCAATTCAAGCCACAATTTGGCCATTTCTCACTCCACAAAAGAACCACCACTCCATCTTCAAACCCTAACTATGATTTTAATTGTGGATCCCAAACCACAAATAGGCCCCATTTGGAATCTGGGTCACCTTCAAAATCTGAACTTGGAAATGGGTTTGCCTCAGATGGGTCATCAGGTTGGCAAGAATTGGAATTAGAGCCGTGTAATGGTAAAGAGAAAGAGGGGTTTGTGAATCATAATTACATTGATGATGCTTATGGAATTGGGTTTTCTCCGGAGAGGCAATTAATGTGGAAATATGGAAAGAAGAGAGGGTTTTTTAGTGGAGTTGGTGTAAAGGCAAAAACAACGTTGCCATTGACTAAAAGGGTATTGATGAATTTGAGGTGGGCTGTGAATTTTCCTGGTGAGTTGGGGATTAAAATGCCCTACTTGATAGTGAATAAGATTGGGATTGAGAGGGTTGAGGAGTTAAAGGAAGTAAAGAAGGAAAAAAGCAACGAGAGTAATTTGGGAGATTTAGAGTTGCTGAAAGGAATGTGCTTTTGGATGACAAGGGATTTGGAGGTGTTAGAGGCTGAGAATAGGGAGATGAAGCACTATTTAGAGAATATGAGACTGGGAATTTTGGCGAGGAATTCGCGCAAAGAGATCAATGGTGTTGTTAAGAGAGTGGTGCCAGCTTCAAGTGGTAATCTTGGTGGGTTTGAGCAGTGGAGGAGCAACAAAAATGATGGAGAAGGAAATGGGCAAAGAGAAGAATTGAAGAAGCCTGCAAAGAAGGTGACTGACTTGGAAAGTGAGTTGCAAAAAGCTATTAAAGCTGCTTCCTCTTAACAAGGTTTGAAATGCCTACAATGTATGACCTCTAGTTTGTACTTGAATGTATATATTAATTGAGCTTTCGGTTTTATGTAAACTATACCACGACCAGCTTGCGGCAAGGATTTAAAATGGGTGGTATAGCGGGCTTTATTATAGTAGTTTAGGGTTTTGGTTTGAAATCATTGCCAACCCATTATGTTAAAAGTAGGGATTGATGATAAATATTTGTATTTCTTCGAACACAAAAAGGTTCAAATGATCAAGAAATTCAAAGAAACTTCTGCATTTATGATTGCTTTATTTTGGTAGCCCTTTGAGCTATTTTCGTCCTTTCAAGTGCTAAATTTTTAGATCTGCGTTTGGTACTTCCAATAGAGTTGACATATTTTTAACTGGTTTTTGATGAAATTTTCAGTTTGTTTTTCAGTATATAGAATAACCCATTATATGACACCTAAAATGGCCAGATGTTTATTTATCTGCTGAAGGCTAAAAAACTTCATTTCAAGGAAAGAAAAGGTAGCAGTGTGTGCGAACAATTTATTCCTATCTGTGTGTAGCTGTATGTTAGTTACATGTGAATAATGGAGCTTATTGACTGATATGTGTCAATCAAATTATGAAATATCTGATTAAGTTCTCACCAATTTAGCAATGCTTACAGGTTTTGCTGGAAAGTGGATGATGTATTAGAAATTTATACTTTCTTCAGAAGATATCAGGGATGTCTTGTATGTGTTAGCTCCTTGTTTCCTTGTTTTTGCTTTCTTTTTCTCCAATGGTTTATATCAGTAGATGGTTTGCTATTATTTGAATGATATCAGGTTGGTGTCTAGTAAGTTAGGAATATGTGCAAAAAACTGATTAGCAATTAACCTAGAGGATGTAAAGGTGTCTTGATCGTCACTTAACAACAACTCCTAAATATCATGTGATTTTGAGATTATTTGCTCGAAAATTTATTTGTTGATAAGTAAAGTAACAAGTGTTTACATCTGGGAAGAAAATGTCATTGCTACAGCTATCTCTCTTTTCATGGTCTGTCATGGTAAAGATAACTAATTTTAGTCTTGTTCAGTGAAATTCATCTTCAAGCCCAGTTGCCTCAGTTACCCTATATATCTTTCTGAATTGTTGAGACTATAGTATTTGGCTCCATACCCACTGATTTTGAATCCTTGCTTGATCTCTGAGCACAAGTGGTCTAAAGAGCCTGGTAATGGACTACCTACCTTCCATTAAAACCAGATGTTTTTTACAAGCTTAGATGTTAATATTTCAAATTCATTTGCCACAAAATCAATCCCAAGCTCTGTTTCTTACGTTGTGTTGGTCAGAAGAGGTTTCGTGTTCTTGGTTGTTAAGAGAATTTGCATGAGATCACCATAGAATGTGTGGATCTAGTTGCTCCAGTGTACTTAGATTGGCAGGTTCTTTCAGTGTGCACGGTATTATTGCTCTTCCAAAATCAGCATGTATTGATTTTGACTGAGCTATACCAAGTAAAATGGTGAGACTTATTTGGATTATGTGCACTCATGCGTTTTATGATTCCCCTTGCATATTGAAAGTCATTCAGCTAAATATTGATCTTCAAGGTTCCCTGGTTTTCTTTTCGAAGCTCTTATGCTCTGGTGAAAATGAATTGCTGGCTTGGGTGTTGATACAAGGTGCTGGACTAGCTCTTGTGGAAGCACAGTTACCCATAACAACTGGATTTGGAGGGAATAGGATAACAATACCGGGCACGACTTTCACCTAATCGGTCAATTGGCAGCATGAAGGTGTCCTACAAAACATCTTTCTGTGTCTACAGGGATTTGTGAATACCATTAATAATCCACTCATTCCACAGGAGATGCCCTGACGTTGAATGACCAAGCCAATCAGCTGGCGGAGACCAATATAAATCCACTGCATCTGCTGTATAGTTCTTGAACTATAGCAAGACGTGTGTGCTGATATTGTAGGGATCAAGAAGATGATTTTGGACTTGGAAGGCCTTTTCTACCATAAAAGCTTTGGTAGATTTTAATAGCTTCAGAATGAAGATATGCATAGCTATGTTGCATGTGATGTTTTCATTAGCAGAAGGCATTTCTAATGAACGAATTATTCAACCTCGGTGGCCTTCAACTAACAGGAATCAAATTATGGAACTTGAACCACCGTTTTAACTCCTCCGTAGGGAGTCATGCGTTTACCTCACAGGTTTTGCGCTTCGTTTGGGGTGCCTGGAACGGGGTTGAGTTACGTAATACATGGCCAGTGGAGAACAATGGCATCGATGCCTGATATTTCTAGCCAATCCAACCTTTTTGTTCTTCAGCCCATCATGAAAGGCCCAATCCTCATTGAGTTTTTTGGCAGCTCAATCAATATCCATGCTATATTGCTTGAACATTGACAGTTCGATTAAGATTATAGTGCTCAACACTCGTTACAGACTTGTCGTAAGTTACTGCTGTCTAGATCATAATTTTATTGCAAGTCAATCCACTTGGTTGTGAAAATTAAACAATCTAGAAACCCAAAACCTCTTGGCCATCCACTTCCATTTTGTTTTGGAATATGTTATCATTTCATAAATGAATGGAAATGTTAGAGAATATTAGAATTGTAATATAAGGTTGCTGCTACAGTGGTGCATGAATCATGACATTTCTGCTCTTATCCTAGACCTGGTCTTGTCTGGTCTGGTCCACAATGCTGGGGATTCGAGAGCTTACCTTACCTAGGAAGGAGACTGCAGGTTGGCAGATGATGGTTTAGTAAAAAGCCCAAAACTTTGTACTATATATAAAAAAAGACGACAATAAATCAAGAAATAAAGAATGAATGCTATGTCTTTTGGCATTGGTTGATGATCGGTGATCAGAAACATCTCATGTGATGTCTGTTCCTGGAGTACAAGCAAAGCAAATGGAGAGAGCAATAGCAAGATCAACATCATCAGCTGGAAGTGCATGTGCAAGAGAAGGCACAGCAAAATCAGTAGTGGCTGATCAAATTTCTCACGCTGTGCAAACCACCTCCAACCGCCTTCACCTCATTCAACAACCCTCTCCTTCCCATGTACCTCCGTCTCTCCCTTCCTACATGCTCATTAAGATTCTTCATGCTTATTGTAATTTTTTTATTATCATCTTCTTCTTGCATCTTTTGCACTCTTCATCTTCTCCGTGTTACTGTGTTAGAAGTCACGGGGTTTGATTTTGAGACAGGATGTGGAAATAAAAGGATGTTGATGAACGTTGGCCAAGTAGGTTTGTTCAGTTTTGTATTAAACAGTCAGTTCTCGGTTCTGTTCATATAGGACTATTTAGTCAAAAATTGATAGTATAGTGAATTTGTATTAAGCTATGTGATTATGAAGAAGAAGATGTAATGGGATTTTAATCTCTCTGATCATTAGTGTGTTTTTGTTAGGAATTATATGTGAGCATTGGTGGAACAAGCTTTTCTAGTTTTGGATGACAAGCCAAATACTGCATCTTTAGGCTCTCTGCGCTATGAGGAAACGGGTGCAAAGGAAAAACGTATAGGATTGCTTGTGTGCACTCGAAAAACGCTTCCAGAACTCTGCTTCATGGAAACAGAGAAAAGGTTTAGGATGAACTTGAAGAGACTGTAACGCTTCCAGAATTCTGCTTCATGGAAACAGAGAAAAGGTTTAGGATGAACTTGAAGAGACTGTAACTCAATCTGTATTTTGCTGCTGACTTTCGAATTTTAAGACATTTTTATAAATCGTTTTTGGTGGCCTTGTACGGGAAAGAGTGGAAACACTGAAGCAGATTTGAGCTAAAGATTTAAATACCTGTAACATAATCTGCAAAAAGAAGGATTAACCATTGACATATGCATGCAGCCCTCTTTCTCTAATTTAGTACACGATAGCTGTAGTTGCAAATTGCGTATAGAAATTTGTGAGTCAGCAAAGATAATCTCACGTTAATTAATTGTTGATGTCAAGCTTGCATCTCTTTTGTCATTTGCAGGCCAAGCTAACAAAGCTCCCAAGGAACCTCCCGGCAAAAGCTTCTACGATCAAGAAGATTGACCAAATTCTACAGAACTGATCAGCTGGAAAGACCATTTACTGCTATGCTTAACCGATGACTGCTCTGAATGTATACAACCGGTAGCATCATCTCTCTCTCTCTCAGGAATCTCTAGGAATCCGAGTCATCATGTAAACCCCAAGCGCACATGAAAGTATGATTGGTAGTGTGGTAATGATTGTTTTTTAAATAATTTTTTATGTTGAAATGTATGTCAATAATATTTTTTTATTTTTTAAAAATTATTTTTGATATCAGATATAAAATATATAAATTATATTAAATTTTAATAATAAATTTTTTTTTTGAAAAACACGGTTGAAACTACGTTCCGAATGCTTCCAAAGCACGCTTTTGACTAAAAAAATATCGTATAGCCTGCATGATCTTTCCTTGAAAGGTCTAGCAGGACGTCTATTTTGTCACGGTTGATTAAATTGCGTATGGAGCTCGCAAGGGCATCCAATTACTGAACCCACGGAGGATGAATTTGCGAATATTTTCCACAAGTCAAAGAAATTGAAAAGAATCCCAAAAGTGCTCGCTGCATCGTATTCCAACCGACCAAAGCAAGCGCTCACACACGTTAGTAGAGTAGAGTAGAGAATACCTAGAGCTGCCACTTGGATTTGGTCCCCACACACGTGGCGGCAGTTTAACACTAGAAGTAGCATCAATCATCCCTGTTTTCCATTCTTTCTGACTCCAAAAAAACCCAAATCACTCAATCCTAATTCGGCAACCTAACGAATCCTAATCATTTAATTTTAATCACTTCTTTCTACTAATAACAGATTAAGGACTAATTAATTATAAAATCATCTGGTTGAACTGGTTTTATGATTTCTTTTAAAAATAAGATTATGAGTTTTATAAATAGATTATATTATTATCGAGAGAAATTTTTAATAAATTGACTGGTTTAACTAAATTAATCAAGATTTAATAAATTTTTAAATACTAGGATTTAGATTAAAAAATATTAATTACAAGGATGGCATACCGATTATGTGAGTTGTGAATTTGTGATTTTTTTTTATATATTATTTACTTGGCATTAATTTATCATCTTTGCCTGTTATTATACTAATTAATTATGTTGTTTTTATTTTTAAAAAATAATTTTTATTTAATAATATTTTTTTTGTATTTTTAACATTGAAATATTAAAATTATATATATAAAAAATTATGTTGAATTTTTTTAAGGGTCTGTTTGTTTGGCATTCTAGTGCTAATAATATAAAAATATTTTTTTAAAACATAAAATTATTTTAAAATCTTTCTAAATTAAAAAATATTTTTAAAACACAACCTTAACTACAATTCTCCTCAAAGTAGTACTTAGCAGTAGGTCTACTATAAAAACAAAGCAAATCCTAAAGGAGGTCAAGAGAACACAGGAGGGTGAAGGGTGAGAAAGAAACACCTCCACGGTCTCCTGAGACTCTCCTCCTCTTTAGAAGAGACTCTCCTTCTCTTTAGATTTCTTTCGTCTCTCTCACCCTCATCGTCTGTTTGGCATTAGTCTTGTCCATTCAAATTATTTAGTAATAAATAAAAGTTAAGCCAATCCTCAACCCTAAATTTCGAGAAAGAAAAAAAAAATGGCGTCTTCATTGGGCATGCAATCGTCTCCTTCAGGAACGGCGTCGTTTTTGAAGCCCTCTTCGTCTTTGTCTCGTTGCTGTTCTACACAAACAAGTTTGAGTTTCAATGGCGCTCGCACCCGAATTTCCTCTACAAACACCATTGTAAGCTAGAATAGAATCAAGTAATAATAATAATAATAATAAAATAACATCTTTCTTTTGTTTTCCTGTTTTAAGCCTTTTTTTTATTCGTAGGCTCAAAGCTTGTTGCGTGCTTGGTAAAACTAATGAGACAGAGACACGCACACAAAGTTAGAGACATTCTAAATTGATAATGATATGTTGTTTTTAATACTATTTTATTTGTGTTTCCACCTTTTTTTTAAATTTTTTCACCTGTTTCTTTTTCCTTATTTAATAATTGAATTTGGGTTCTTAATAGAACAAACCTGATTTCTTCGAAGCCTTTGAGGATGGTTTTGATGAATATGTTTGATTATGGTTGTATTCGTGAATTTTACTTTATTTTGTTTTGGTGTCGAAAGTTATAAAAATCGGTTGCGCATATATATATAAATGGATAAAGGATAATTTTTTAGCTACATAAAACTCAAATTCATTTCTTTTTGCTTTTTTTCTTACTGCAAACGAAGCGCCAGGGGATGGGAAGTAAATTCTGTGTTATGGTGGTAGCTGTGCATGTATAGTGTCTGTGGAAGAAGAAAAAGGAGTTGTGTTTGTTGCTTACTGATTCCAAGTTATTTACCGTGCCAGAAATGCGATATTGCTGAACCATTGAATTTTGGAAACGGGAAGCCTACTATTCCTGTCCTTAACGACCAGACCTTCCCCAAGTTCTTGGAATCTGCCCGAGTGGATAAAACTGTTAACAGAAATGATACCAGGCTGAAATTGTTTTCTGGCACAGCAAATCCAGCTCTATCTCAGGTAAGTATTTAGTTCTTGATAGCTGTATACAAACGAGTTATGTTTATATTGCCCTGTCATCTTGATTTTGCTCCTCGTGCGATAAATTCAACTGGTGGAATATTAAGACTTTGCTTGTACAAAAATCTTATCATGTTAAACTCAAATGGATGTTGCTCTTCATGCTGAAATCTTGTAAGATGTTCATTTGATTTAGTTCCTCATGTGTGAAGCTGTCATTTTCCTCATTGACTTTGATAAAAAGCTTATTCTCCAGCATAAAATTGGGATTGTTTTTGGTGGTATTTTGCATCGTTCTAGTTAAATACTCTGACAAACTCATAAACTATATTTCTGAACTACCGTAGTTTTCTATATGATTGGAGTTTTGCTATTTGTTAACGTTCGTCTTTCATCCCTAGGAAGTTGCTTGGTATATGGGCCTAGAACTGGGAAAGATCAACATAAAGCGATTTGCTGATGGTGAAATATATGTTCAGTTGCAAGAGAGTGTTAGAGGATGCGATGTTTTTCTACTGCAGCCCACCTGTCCTCAGGCAAATGAGAATCTCATGGAACTTCTGATCATGATAGATGCTTGTCGGAGAGCATCAGCCAAGAACATCACTGCTGTGATCCCATACTTTGGATATGCCAGAGCTGATCGAAAGGCAAGTTTTATGGCTGGGTTTACCTAAAGAGTAATATTTACAACTATTACTGGGAAATGCTTGCAAAAGCTTGGTCATGGAAATTAAATATTTGCCGGGCGTCTATTTAAGTGTTTGCACCAGTCATGCATCAACCAAATTAGATGAACAAGCATTTCAATAACCTTTTCTTCCAGAAGAAAAGATTGATGCTAGATAAGTTGTCTGGCATATAGAATGGAAAATCATTATGTCAAGGATCAGTCTAGCTTTTAACATCTGTTTCATGTTTGTGCTCTATTTCAATACAGTTTGATTTTGCTGTAGGCAGCTTTTGGTATGATTGGTGCCTTTAATTGTTTTATCATGACTGTTTAAGATATTAAACTATGATCTCCTGTTGTGTATATTTACTGTTTTCTTTCTTTCTTTTCTTTTTATTTGCAGACTCAAGGTCGTGAATCCATTGCAGCCAAACTTGTTGCAAACCTTATCACAGAAGCAGGTGCAAACCGCATTCTTGCCTGTGATCTTCATTCTGGGCAGTCTATGGGTTACTTTGATATTCCCGTGGACCATGTGTATGGCCAGGTAATTACTCTGCAGGTTTTAGTTGTTGATCATTACTCATCCAGATTTTTACTGATTTCTTATATGTTGCTTTTGTGATTCTAGCCTGTGATTCTTGATTATCTTGCAAGCAAGACAATTTGTTTTAGTGATTTGGTGGTGGTTTCACCTGATGTTGGTGGAGTTGCAAGAGCTCGGGCTTTTGCCAAAAAACTGTCAGATGCTCCTTTAGCTATAGTGGATAAAAGGCGTCAAGGACACAATGTTGCTGAGGTAATCTCCTAACCACATCACTGCTGAGCTGACAGTATTTTCTTTCTTTATAACTTGATTACTGCACTACGCTATCAGGTAAGCTGTTTGCTTTTTTACACATCCAAATGATGTTTTTAACTTTGTTATCTCACTTGAAAGATTATGTATGAATTCTGTTACTTTGCTTACTAGCTACCACATATTTTCACTGCATGTACATGTTTCTCTGGTAAGTGCTAATTTCATATAAGCAGATATTCAGTTTGCTGTATCGTAGATGTCTTTTTTTGGTTTATTATCTACTTCAGAATCTCAAGACTATGCCTAATCTGATACTGCAGGTTATGAACCTTATTGGTGATGTAAAAGGAAAGGTTGCAGTTATGGTGGATGACATGATTGACACTGCTGGTGAGTCATCTTGATTTCAAATTCTAATCCAAGACAAGGGAAAATTGAAATTTTACTTGGCATATGATTTGTTGACTTTTCAAAAAGAGTTTTTGTTTGATGATTATATCCAATTCCTTTTATAATTTATTAATATATGACCAAAAAATCGGTTGTGCAATGTAGGTACAATTGCAAAAGGAGCAGCTCTTTTACATGAAGAGGGGGCCAGGGAAGTTTATGCATGCTGTACTCATGCTGTTTTTAGGTACTTAGTTCATTTACAATATCTGATTAACGTTTTTGATGTGTGTATAAATAATTTCTACTTTTCCCATGTATAATTGAATTGATTTCTTGGATTAGCTGGAGATTCTTGAACGTATCATCAAAATAAATTTTAATCATTTATCAAGTACAAACATGTTTTCAAGATCCACTAGATAGGAGGTACTGGTAGTTCAATGTCCAAAGTGAAATGTTAAAGACAGCAGTGGTTTTTGTCCTTCTTCCTTTTCTGTGTTCCTAATAGCTTCTTTGTTTTTTCAAGCTGTCAGCTTGCAATATAACTTTTTGATTTTTCAGTTCAAAGTTCTGAATCTTTATGGACTTGGCATCCTGTATGTAAAAAAAAAATCACAAAAAGATTTTACGTGGTTTCCTGTATGGATCATAGTTGCGGTTCTCTTGTATGATTTTGCGAGAGTGTTGGATATCCACTGAATAAGTATTTTCTGCCTAAGCATAAAAATTCATGATAATATAGAAGCGAGATAAGTAATTGTTAGTACAAGAGCTTTAGACTTCCTCTTGGAAACTTGTAACTTCAACTCTCAATCTACATTAACTATTTTTTCATTCTTGTCATTATTTACATTTTTACCCTTTTTTTTGGGAAGCCCTCCTGCAATTGAGAGGTTGTCCAGTGGCCTGTTT
This sequence comes from Populus alba x Populus glandulosa, assembly GCA_033617975.1. Taxonomy (NCBI): domain Eukaryota; kingdom Viridiplantae; phylum Streptophyta; class Magnoliopsida; order Malpighiales; family Salicaceae; genus Populus; species Populus alba x Populus glandulosa. The sequence goes on along the minus strand of CM066145.1, from coordinate 13,328,516 downwards.
CAAGAGGTTATTATTACAAACACAATTCCAGTGGCGGAGAAGAACTACTTTCCCCAGTTGACTGTGCTTTCCGTTGCAAGTCTGTTGGGCGAGACAATTTGGCGTGTTCACGATGACTGTTCTGTGAGTAGCATTTTTCAATAACGTAGGAATATCCAATGGCTGTAGATCCTTTTAGTTCACACATGGATTCCCTAGCCAGATGGTGAAGGCAGAGATTGTAGGTTTAAATATTTCATAGTAGAAGAAAATCAATACCTGGGGCTTCTTCATCTTCTCCCCCACCCAGTAACATGTTTCTTTTGTTCGACTCCTAGTAGGCTGGATCCGTTGAATATTGATATCTGCTATTGTCTGCTTCTATATTCTACGCCAGGGACTTGTCCTTGACTTGGCCTCGAGTATTTATAATATTTGCAGGCAAAATTTCAATTGTCTTACAAATGAACCTCTACAGAAGTCTCATTTAACAATAGAAAGATTTTACCCACTTCCTGTTTTTAGCCTTCTATCATTGATTTGGATATTACTTGCACTCTATGTATGAATGTGTGAAAGTAGAAATTGTTGGCTTGCATCTGGTCTTTAAGAGCCTTGTTCATGTCAGCTGTGATTTTATAGAAAGAATGGATAGTTCCGGGGGCTTCTACAAAGAAATTTTTAGATAAGCAACCAAGCCTGTTCTTTGCTTCTAGCTTGATTGATGTTCTTTACATGCAAAATTGAGGACCTGGAACAAAATGATGAACACTGTTCATGGATGTTCTTTGTATGCAGCATTTAATATATTTCAATCCTTATTGTATGATAGGTTATGCATATGTAATTGAGTTTTTATTATTTGATGAGATATGCATATATAAAATTGAATTTGATCCTGATATTTTTTTTGTTTTTTGTAAAAATTATATTTAAAGAACCTTATTGGTGTTGGAAAAACAGCTTTATATTAAAAAATATTGTTTGCTTATACAGTGTAATGACGGTTTTGTTTCTTCACAAAAAAAAAATTAACACTATTTACAATGAGCATTAAAGTCTTTTCATATTATCGGTTGGGACAAATAAAGGTTTTTATTTTTATTTTTATTTTAATTGTCCAATAAAATAGTTAAAATATTCTTGAAAGCAAAAAAAAAAAAAAAAAAAGGACATGGAGGGGTGTTTTTATATTTTTCACAATGTATTTTTCCGTTATTATAATACTAGCTAAGGAAAATTGTATACTTGGTCCAGACCTTTCCATTTAATTTTATAAGAAAATAAAGATTAAATACGAGTATCTACCATTTGATGCATTTCCACAAGTGACACTTCGAGGTTAGGAGTATTGAGTAGAGCCCAAAGATAGATGAACGATAAGATACATTATAGGATAACGTAGGAGCAAAACAATGAGAATCAAATAAAGAAATTAAATAAGGAGCAAAACAATGATACATTATACTGAATAAAAAAGCATGTAAGTCTCAAATTTATTGAGTAAAGAAAAAACCAAATATATATTTGAAGAAATAATCAATAAAAATAACAAATCACTTGTATTTATTCAGTGAACAAGTTAGTGATGGACCTTAAACATCATTAAAAACTAGGTATAAAGAAGCCAAACTGACATGCTCTAATGAACTTAATCCAGATTGATTGGAGTTGCTTAAGGGAAAAGTTGTATAATTAAAAGAATAATTAGTTGATGATAAAACTAAAAGAGTAAAGAAAATATCACGTTAGGGTCTGAGGTCCTATTTATTTTTGTTTTTTGAAAGTATTTTGTAAGAAAATTTAATTTTTGTTTTATTTTTTTTCTTTAAATTAATATTGTTTTGTGTGTTTTTAGATCGTTTTGATGTGCTGATGTTAAAAATAATTTTTTAAAAATAAAAAAAAATATTATTTTGATATATTTATGAATAAAAAACACTTTAAAAAATAATCACAACCATATTTTTAAACACGAGTTTAGTTATCAATGCTAGAGTTTAAGGATAATACTTATAATATATAGAACATTTAAGGACTAAAGTCAATATAATTATTAGAGTTGGTATAGAGGATGATCTTGGAAATTCATACCTCACAGGATAGAAATGACTATGAAATTGTAAAGAAAACATTATTATTTAAAGTAAATTATCATATAGAAAAAAATTGATTTTTTTTAATATTAAGAATATATAGTAAAATAAAAGATATTTTTAGGAAATGTTAAGATATATGAATTGAAGTACAGCCACGGTATAAAATATTAAGTTTTAAATTATTTGAAGCCAAGATAGGTTCCATATAAGTGAGTACAAAATGCCTGGGCTGCTAAAAACTATTAAAAAAACCCTTTAAAATGTGTTTTCAAAGTATTTTTTTTATTTTTATAAATAAAAAATATAAAAAAATTCCAAATTTCATTTTTCCATTCCCATTTTTTTTTTAAATTCTCTGTTTGATCATCCCTATTCTATCATCGATATAAACAAATAGATTTCTTTTTTCTTTTTTCTTGCTTTTTACCGGTTTTATTGGGTGAGTATACATACAATTTAGTCACGTGTTTTCACGTGACGTGATAAATTAGGGTTTAGCCTTGTTTTCTTTTCTGCTTCTTCCGCCGTTTGGTGTATCTATAAATATCCTCACTATCCCACCTCGAAATCCCACTGCCCCCCGTCGCCTATTTCTCTCTGTACTAACTTCCTCAGTAACTCACGTCAATTAGATTTCTTAGTTTCTTTGCAGATTTTTTTCCCGAAAGATCTGCGTTTCTCTACTCTTTACGTTATGTTTCAATTTTAAAACTTATGCTGTGATGAAATTCTGTGTTCCAGAGACGGTCTCAGATGAGGTCGTCTTTGACGGTTACACAACCCTCTAAGAAGTTCTGAGCTTACCCTTTTGTGTGTGTATATGTGTGTGTGCGTGTTTGGTTTTTTGACGATAGAAAGCGAGGTGACGATAGAAATTCATGTCTGTCAATCCACTGACTAAGTAACTGTGTGATGTTACTGTGAATCCCGACAGGTTCTGATCGCTTTCTATCTTGAAAGTTTTGTTTAGTCTTTGTTTGCTTGTTTGAAAAGATTTTAGGTTTTGGGGCGTATGATGAATCTCATGTTTTAATAGGTAATTTGCGTCTGAATTTTTCTTGATGCTCAATCACCTTGGAGACCTGACGCCCTTTTCATAACTTTCGTTTATTTTTTTTCTTGATCTTTTTGAACGCTATCAATCTCTTAATTTTTACGATGCTCTGTTGAATCGGGCAGATGATGAATCTTGTGTTTTAATGGGTAATTTGCATCTGAATTTCGTTGATGTTAAACACCTTGAAAACTGATGCCCTTCTTCACCACATCTCGTTGCTTCTGAGAGTGTTGCTAATACTGAAATGATTAAAAATATAATTGTAACGTGTTCTTCTTCCTCGCTGGAAAATTAAAACCCTAATTTGTTTGCTTTTGCACTTGAGAAAATTAGCCATCATCCTCAACCTTTTCTACTGGGAATTTGGTAACCTAAACTCAACAAATCTCCTTTATTGAAGCACCAATTAACCTTCCACTCAAACCTCATAAATCTCTTTCATTGCAAAAGGAGTTGCGGAGACATAAAATCCTAGATTTATAAATGCAAAATCCATAACAAAGATGGAAGTTGTTTCATATATCTAGAATGGGCTTTGCAAAAAAAGTAGAGAGTCCGTTCAAAGCAACAAGCTTTCCTTGTAATCTCATGGCCTTGATGGTGTTCAAAGCAGTAAACTTGATACAGCAATCTCATGGGCTTTATAGAGCTGGAAAGATGGATGATTCAAATTTGGGTACAACATGATTTTTTTTTTAAAATATTTGTAATTACTAGTGTGGCATGACACATCTACACAAATTTTTGGTCATAAACATGATGCTGGATCGTGGTCTGTATAGCTCATCGTGATTTTCAAACTGCTTGAAAGTTAGACTAATATCTGGTTACTGTAATAGAAGAGACAAGATAATCGACAATCGACAATCGACATAAGTGTTTTTTAAGTAATTTTATAATTCTAAAATTGTAAAGAAAAATGGAAGTGGATTGAAAATGAGTTCTCTGGTTATCGATCTTCCTTGAGCAAGATGTTTGCTGTTGTTATTTTGCTGAAAGAACTCTGGCTTTTAGAACATAGAATAGAATGAAAAGCTGGGAAAGTCTAAAGGCCGCAAGCTGCCGCCATGTCTACATTTGAAGGCATGGTTTCAAAATAAAGTTCTTGTTCAAGACTGTTTCACTTCCCCAATTTCATGTCATCCAATAAGCTTTTGCCATCAAGTTTGCTTGTAATAACAAGCGTACGGTATTCCTCATTTGTTATGCTCTTGTATTTCGCCTCCTTCTCCTTGACAAGATCTGGCAAAGGTCCTACCATGGCATCCAAAATTGGACTGTGGAATGCTGCAATTGAAAGCCTCTCTTTTTCTGGGTTCACAACAGCTCTGTGCTCTATGCTCTTGTATTCCCCATTGCTCATTATCTGCTATAAAATGACCAGTTAGAAAGCAAAACATTCATGTATATAAGATGGGAACATCATGAATATATGCTATCTTACCTCAATGACGTCACCAACATTGACTATGAAGGCACCTGGAATGGGTTTAAGTGGCACCCATTTACCATTCTTCTTGATTTGCAATCCCTGCACTTCATTAACTTGAAGTAAAAGGGTCAATCCAGTTGCATCAGAGTGTGGCGTGAGACCCATCACCTTGTTTGCCTGCATACAAGGTGGATAATAATTCATTCTTATATACAGGTTTACAAGCTCCTCTGGATCAACTCCCAAATTCACGGCCATAGATCTCAGCAGAGATAGAGCAACTCCTTGAAGTTCTGATGAGTACTTGTCCAACGTTGTTCTTATATATTCATGCCACCAGATCATGAATCCATTAGTCACCCCATATCCAATTTGTCAGGTATTCAATATGCTTTTTTTTCTGCTTTATTTAAGCTAAATATGTATGTGGATCCAAGATGTACCTGAAAGAAGTGGGATTTGCTGGCCAAAATCTCATGTTTCTCTGGGAGATGGGATTTGGAAGAAGGAAAAGCATGTCACCCCAGTCAAGCTTTTGCTCCTCGGAAATAACAAAAGCTTGACCATAACCTTCAATGTTGTTTGCTGTCTGAGCACATGCCATCTTCCCCTCCAGTGGCAGCTTAAAGAACTCTTGCAGGTCTCTCTTCATATTCTCTATGGCTTCTCCAAGAACCCCGTGATTGATCAGCTCCTTCAACCATCACAGTAACTTTCATCAAACTGGGTCAACCTTCATAACCATCATCAAAACGAAATGAACCTGTAGTGAATAAGATTTAACAGAATCGGAAGGCTTTGTACCAGGAAGAAGCCCCATTCCTTGCATGCCAAATGAAGTTTATCCAATTCATCTTGCTGACCTGGTTGATCAGCTACAAGCTTGCTCATATCAATCACCGGAATATGGAGAGACTCGTCAATGGAAACTTCATCGAATTGGACTTCAGGTCTGATATACCTGGATGGTAAGTTATATGATAAAAAAATATAAATATATTTGGTTACCAAGCAAAGCAGGGAAGGTAGACAAGTTCAAATCATTTGAGAGTTATGCAAAACATATAATGACTTAAAAATTTCTATCTAATTAAAGTACTTGAAACAAACATGTTCATGTACTTCAATAATTATATGTGTGAAATGGAGTATTTTTTTTTTTAAAAAACCATCTCTCCATTATTTAGTTCTATCAAAACATAATTACATCTTATTACATAATAAATAACAAAATTACAACATTTCATTGAACATACAAAATCATTTTCAATGTAGGGAAAATCATCCTTCTTTACAATCAACATTGTAACCTGATTGTTTTTCTCAAGCTTAAATATATATAAAAACTAAAACAAGCTATTGATTTGTTCCACAAAATGCTCTCTAGAACGGAGTACAAAATTAAAATGAAGGTGATACCAATTAATAATTTTAAGAAAAAATAGCTGCAGTTTCCATCACAAATATTTTAAAAAAATTGCTCTGATATCAATTGATAATTTTTAAATAAAAAAAAAAGACAAAAGAAAATTGATTGCATTATTTGATTAACATCTTTACAATTAAATAACAGAAAAAGAAAATTAAAATGCTAACTAATAACCACAATTCATGCTATGATATGCTAATAGACTAACAATTCTTAAAGATTATGACAACTTATTTGTTATAAATATAAAATCTAAAGCTAATAAAAAAAAAATTATGTGGACTTGTGGCAATCATGAAGCAATCTTCAACATGTTATTTTAAGTTGTTTTTTCAATAATTATGAGTTTGAGTTAATTTATAGCAACTGAATGGTTACATGGTCATTCAAGCTGGTTCGAATATTTATATTAATTAAAATTTTGTTTTAAAAGGATAGACAAATATATGAACAAAAAAATAAAAAAATTGCGATAACAACTTTTGTCATGTATTAATCACAGATATTTTAATTGTCCACAGACCGTGACTCCAAAATTTCTAAGCAAGATGCAGAGAACGCCTAGTTATTAAAGTTATAATACAATACCAATGAACCATACAGAGAACATATATTTTGAAGGCTTAATTCCAAAGAAGCGAGAGACACACTGCTACGTCTGTTACAACTAAAATTCCTAACAAATGACTCCCTATTCCTGCCTTCATCTCCAAAAAATTCAAAAAAAGCTCGAGGCCTATGTCCAAGGAAATGGAAGAGTATTTCTATCTTCAGCTTGTTAGAGTGATCAGCGATTCCCTGTTTCAAAGAATATGACAACAAAATCAGCATACCCTCAAAGGAAAACAAAAAACCAGCAAGATCCATGGTTAGGCCTGCATTTAAATCAGTACAAATTGTGACCCCAAATTCATATTTTGTGTATAAGGTAGCTAGCTTTATTTGAGCCTGGATTGTTGCATTCATCACCTGGTCGTTAATAAGTATTCGTGTAGTCCAATCTAACCTACAAATCAGTCTAGATTTTTACCTTCTATCTGCTAAAGTTCTAATTCCCACACCAGTCGAGGAAAATCTCAGGATGCACTGCCGCACTATTGACATTGAGAGCTTTCTTCAGCTTCCGATGATCCAAGACTTCAACTTCAACTAAGAACATTGAACTGACTGGTCGATGATCTGAGAGCCTTAATTCTGACCGCTTGTAATAAAGTTGTTTTATACCTTTTCCTAACCAAAGTATTCGATCACACCTGTATATATATGATGCCAAGTACATAATTAGGGGACCACGACCATTCAATTGTTCGATTCTATGATTTACTTCTCTAACATCCCAAACTTCGAGAACAAGAGCTGACTTCTACCAGAAATCTTGGATTGCTTCCTACCAATCTCTTTTTCCTAACTGCGGTTAAAGAAAAGAAAAGAAAAGGAGGCAAACTGTTATTTCCATATAACCTGTACATACCATGCCGGAGATCTCTTCTTCTCCCCTTCTTTGGGGTTCTCCCCAACATATGTATCAGAGTTTATTTCATATTTGTAAGTTGGCGGAAAGTTTATCGCTCCCTCTTTCCATCCTTCAAATACACGCCCACCGGAGAGCTCTCTGCTTAGCTGCCACACAAGATGAATCTGTTAACAGCTCTTCCAGAAAACAAGCAAGACGATGCTTAGAAGAAAATGGAGAGCATTATTTGCAGAGAGGGCAACTCATTACACTACTCACGTATGAGAAAGCTATTACTTCTGAAGGACAAATCAATGTGTGAAGAAGTTATTTCTAACATGTTTGATCACAGTTGGTAAAAATCTATCCAGAATACTTAATTACCAACTAAAATACCACACAGGTCTCCTTCAAAGATAGGCCCTTTTATTGTACTTCTATTAGAACATTCATGGTTAAAGATCCTTTTCCTCCTATGATTTGGCGATTTTTTTCGTTGTTATAGCAAGGATGAAAGCTATATGTTCTGTGTGATCCACATTATATCTAGATAATCTGTCCTGAGCTCCTAGCTAGTAGAACATGCTTATCAGGAGAAAATTTGATCGTTTATGAGTCTCACCTGATCACTATTGATAAGTTCATCCCATTGCTTCATAGCAACAAGTTTCCTTACTTCTGTGTCCAACATATTGAGACGATAATTCAAATCTCCAAACCAGAATATCTGACTGTGTGCAGAAGCATCCGATTTTAAATTTCAATGACAATCACATGAGGAAAAGGGCGAATATTTAAAGTTTCTAATAACACATCCAGCCATGATCATAAATCAGAACATCTTTGTCATCATATCATGGTTTTTGGAAAGTTTAAGCTGAAACAACTAATGTGCATTTTTATTCTGGCAAGTAAATGCCGTTGTACATACAAAAGGATAGGAAAAAGAGCAAGAATAGCACGTTGCTTATACCTGTATTAGATGAGAAATGTGCAAGAAACAGCATTGTTGTTTAGTTCAGTTATTAATCTCCTCGAACTAGGTTTTCTCGATGACATCGCTCTTAATTTGAAAAAACAAAAAAACATAAACATTGATTTCCTAGGTTACTCCAACCACTTTAATTCCCTAGACAAATCATGAAAAAATATTAAGCAGGAGGATGGAGCTCAAGACTCAAGTCATCATATTTTAATAAGCTAGGAAAGACAATCCCTGAGAAGATAAGACGCCGCCTGCTGTGAATATCCACACACAGCATTCAGACATGCATTACACAAATTCATTCATGGGATGAATAAGCAAACAGATGCTTGGTCTGTAGCAATTCAGTATTCTATGCTGCAGTATCATTTGGAAATACTATAAAAAAACAAAGTCATGAAAAATAGTGAATATTGAAGTTCAATTTCAAAAGGTTTCATACTCGTGGGATGGAATTGTCTGTGCTTGACTGGTGTCCAAGATGGATGAGAAACGGGTGCGTCGAATAATTTCACAGACATCAGCATTACGCCTTTGCTCAGCCCCATCTTTCTGACCGGAGGTCAGATGGGAACAAACAAAGCAAAGCCTTGACTGGAAAAAAGACATGCTAACAGAAACAGATCCCTGCATCAGCAGTAGCCTCTAATAAGATGCTGGTAAGCAAAGGCAATCATGTTCAACCATGATCAACGCACATGTTCACTATTTTAGCAAAATTAAGACAGCAACCTCCATAGCATGACAGGATCATGAGATGTCTTTCACTGCCACAACTACTGCATTTACAACCTTCTTGTTATAAAAATTACAACACTGCTTTATTATTCCTCTTCCCATTTTGTGGTCCATGTGTATATTATATCTACTTAGGTTTCACAAAAATATCTGCACCAAAAAGTCTAAATACTTTATATAAATGCATGTAGAAATGCAATTTCTTTGTCTGAAAAAAAAATGGAAGAGCAGGAAGTACCTTGTTTCCCATATAGCCCATAAGACCTACTCCAACAGGAGAGACCTCCAAGTTGTTTATATGCCTCCTTAATCTCTTACGCACCCAAATTGATACATATATTCCTACCATTTGCTTGCTTACAATTCGCACATACTTTGGGCGTGGATCATCATTATCTTTGATGATTTCACTGTAATATTGTCCGCTTGGTACTTCTAAGAAAGTGTCATCCTCTGCTTCAGATAACCAATCAGAGACATCGGAGAATGAATCAATAACCTCAGGAACTTCTGCGACTTCAGGAACCTTATGCCTCTGCTCCTGCTCCAACCACATTGAGCCTAATTCTCCAGTACTCTGGTGAGATCTTTTTAGTCCACTCCTGTTCAATGCAATATGCTGAGGACTAAATAATGAGGGATTCTCTGACCAATTGAAACCTATTCTTGCAGAACTGCTAGACACTCTCCGTAGCTTGGAATTGGAAGAGATAACTTGTGGGGTCGCAGCCAATGAATGTTCAGGCCAGTCTAATCTACTATCACAATCAATGCCATATACTCTCTTCAAGTGTAAACTCTTTCCAATACCAATAGCTTTTCCAAATTCAAGGATGTCAGATTCACAACCATCAGCAGCTTCAATATATTCCTCATTCATCACCTCTAATGGTAGAGAATCAACCTCATCGGCAAGTTCATCGGCAACTGAAGAAGTTCTTAATACCAGAGAGGGTGGGGCACTAAAACATTTGTGTTTGCTTTCAGCTTGGTGAGATTTGTTCAGAGTCCTTCTAATGATTGCCTCCCATTTTGGAATTGGTCTGCTGCTCTCTGCTCCCAGTACATTCCCAGCATTCAAAGGGACCACCTCTTGGAAACTGTTCGAGGAAAAAATAAACAGAATGCTAAAATCTCTACCTGTTGTATATAGAATCAAAGAACACAGGCGCATCCAAGAGTTTCGTTCAAGTGATAAAATGACTCTCAGACCATAGGTGTGCTAACAATGGATTCCCTTCACGCAGCAATTTGAACCTTTGAAAACTTAAAGAATGATTATTAGCAGCAGTCATCTAGCATTCGACGGTACATGAGTAGATATAAGCAAGGACATAGAATTTTGAGAAGAACGGCAGCAGTCATCTAGTATTTGATGGTAAGTCGGGAGATACAAGCAAGCACATAGAGTTTGAATCGAGTATCTGCTTCTTTAAAGGTGACGAAACATTCCAATTCAGTATGAAATTCTGGTTTTTGTTATTGACACATTTGATCTTCCAAGATATGTCAGGAGTGGATGACTGCTTCAAGGGAGTTGTTTCTAAAACTGGACTTTCTGGACTCAAGCAGCCAGGACCTGGTAATTACTAGTATGACATTTTTGGATAAATTTGATTGAGGAACTGATCAGGTGTGGGCTGAGAGGTGCAAACCGGCCCTCTGATATCATCAACTTGCTGAGTGTTAGAGAACAATCTCAATTTAAATTGTTAGGAAAAATCTGAAAAATAGTTTTATATTATTTTTTAATATTAAAAAATAATGAATTGAAAAAAAAAAAAAAAAACTTCGTGGGTTACATCCATATTTGTTTTTGTAATTATTTTCATGCATATGCTCTAGAAACAAATGACAACAGAAGTGCTGCTTGGATGGCAGAGGATCCACTTAAAACCTTAGATTCAAATTCTGGGAGGAGTGGACCATAATAACATAACAGCTTCAATGGTTGCACTTCAAATCTAATTCTCTACAAGGGGAAATCCTCAGGCATTTAAGATCCCAAAATCTTATACACAATGAATCAAATAGATCAGAAAATATAAAAGCGATGGCATACGCATAAAAGCTGGGTACATGATGTAAGGGATTTTTTTTAATGTACAACTTTATATTATTGGTTATAATTTTTTATTTGATCATTGCTGAAATTTTACTAAGAGATTCTAGATATTTTGTTTCCAATAAAATATAATTTCACAATAATTAAAGATCGTAAAGGCCTTTTGATAATGCTTAAAAATTATTATTCAAGATTTGTTATATTTTTCTATTTAGCTTGGGATTCTTTTTTCTGATTGGTTTAGATTTTTTTCTCTCTCTTTGTTTAGGATTTTTCCCTAGTTTATTTAGGATTTTATTACTCTTTCTTTATTTTTGGGTTTCCATGTTGGTTTAGGTCAAGTTTTAGGTTTATTTAAGGATTTGTAAACCTCTTATAGAAACAGATTACCTGAAAATAAAAATATTCAATAACAAAATTTTGAATTAGGTTTCTTTGTGTTTCATTTTCTACAAAATTCTATGTTTTTATGTTTGTTTTCTTTTTTGTGTTGCTTCCATTTGTATCGGTTGGTAACAGAGCCCAACAATCCCACGTTATTGCTTGTTATACGCTGTAATTCTAGGTTATTTTATTTGTTGTGCGCTGCTAAATAACCATGTCTAGAAGATGTTACAAAGCATAACGTGTTCAGGTAAGAGGGGATGAGGAGGTTCAACTCAGAAGAGAAATGTTCAAGAGCTTGTGATAAAAGAGAAATTGTAGAATTGAAAAAAGGTGTTGAGGAATTGATGATAAAAGACATGGGGAGACATATTGCAAGATAAGCCCGTCAGTTGGCGGAGTTGAGAAGTCCAAGAGATCATGAGAAGAGTGATCACAAATCCATAACTAATTTTGAGAACCTGTTTCAGAGGTGCGAGCATAGGAAGCAGCTTCTTGATGATGATGAATACGATGTTGAAACTGAGAGTTATGATGATTCTAATTCCTTTGTGGATTAGAATCAACCATCAAAACTCGATGAGGATGATAAAGATAATGTTGAAAAAGAAGATTGAAATACAAAGTTCATGGTTTGCAATGTCAATAAGAAGAGAACCAAATTAGAGGGTGTTTGAGAGTTTAGTTGTTGTTGTTTTTCAAAGTGTTTTTCACTCGAAAATGAATTAAAAAATATATTTTTTTAAAAAAATTATTTTTGATATCAGTACATCAAAATGATTTGAAAAAACACAAAAAAATAATATTAATTTGAAGCAAATAAACAAATAAAAAATTTTCAATTTTTTTTAAATATTTTTAAAACACAAAAATAAATAAAGTTTAAATGTGCTTTGAAAGGTGATTTTTTATAAAGCGAATTGTAAAAAAGGATATGCCTTATATGTGCTTAGGAGAATTTTAGAATTGATAAGGTAAATATTAATATTCTTAAACTTTAAATAAAAGTTGTAAAGTTGATATTCTTAAACTTTAGATAAATATTGTAAAGCAAGTGTCTAGCTCTTATTGGAGAAACCATAACACATCTTGTTGATGACGATATAAAAAATAAAGGGGCGTTTGGTATTTATAGTGAGGAGATTGGTGTAAGAAATTATTTTTTTTAACTCGGGAAACTGATACAAGAGATTTGTTTTCTAATTTACAGCTTTATAAAAAACTGTTGATATATAAAACTGTTAGATGGGGATAAAAGTTGTCTAAGAAGCTCTAGAGATTTTATTTTTTATATTGTTAAAATTTTACAACATTCCAAGATTAGAAAGATTTTTTGATATTGTCTATAAGTTACTGTTGAAAATTTATTATATTTTACTAGTTGATATATGATTTTTTTTATTTTTTTTTATGTTTAGAATTTTTTTGTTATTAATTTCTATTTTGTTTTGGAATTTTTTTTTCCTTTATTTTCAGATTTACTTGTTGTTTAGATAAGTTTTAGATTTATTTAAAAAGCTGGAAATCTCTTATAAAAACGGATTACCTAAAATAAAATTTAAAATTAAAATTTATGTATATACTAATGTTGTGATATACCGCACATTGAAATTCTTATAATATGTCCAGTCATCAAAATAAGAAAACAAAGTAACGTAATACTTACCCGATGATGTAAATATCTGCTGGTTCTTCTGTACAAAGCCAACAATCAATATCAAGATCCTCGTTCGGAAGCCTTCCGGCGACATTCCAAGTACCGATTGTCACCCTGCAATAACCAAGTGTTCAAGCTGTCTTCTTAAGAATCAAAACCTTTCAGTCTAATATTCGAAGAACACGCAGATAAAATCCAAACCTCACATCCTTTGTATTTATGTATTGAGCACGCAGAGTTTCAGATTTCCCTCTCCTATGTCCTGATGAATAGCCCTTTGAAGGTGCATCTGTATAAATTAAAAACTATCTTTCCATAATCATCAAGGCCACAAGGAAGCATAAGATACACAACTATTATTAACGTGCAAAGCAGCATCACGGAGAAGAGAGCTGCATAATTGCTAGAGGCTTCGAATTACAAGCCGGCAGAGCTCAAATTTCCGACGCCCTTTACAAACACCTCGAGAAGCTTAGTCTTTTGTAAGTACGAAGACCTCAAAAGCTTACTCTTGTGGAGCTCAAGTCTCTGAAACAATCTTAATGAAGAGGGGGATTGGTGGCAGGCAAAAGGATCAAGCGATACATGCAACAGACGCAAATGCTTTTGAGCTTTGAATGCATTGAACATGGCAAACAGGTTTAAGAGCAGATACAAAACAGATTATTGCCTGATATTTGACTCTGAAACATAGATTGGTTCCCCTGCATCCTATGTGCTCGATCCTCATCCATATTAACTCTGTCATCTTTAACAGAGGAAGCTGTATGAACATTGACAGAACATGATCAAGCACAGAAAATAATTAAGAAAGACCATCACAAGTAAACGCTATAAAACCATACCGTCATCTTCACTCTCGGTTTCTGTGTATTCATCTTCACTAAAATCATTAACCTTGTGCTTTATGTTCAACCATTTCTTCATCACAAGTGAAGGCCAGAAAGCCTGCGATCAAATGCAGCTCTCCAAAATAAACAACATGCAGGCCATCTAAAGAAAGAAAGAAGAAGAAGAAGAAGAATCACAAACAGTGCCAAGTCAAGGAGCAATTAAGCATACCTCAGCACGCTTTCCTCTCCTGGTCCTCATCCGGAATCAAGAACAAGTATTTTCAGTTGAGGCTCTGTAAACAAATTATTTAGCAGACTTTGAAATCAGAGCGAGCCCTTCAGAAAGGAAGCAGGACCAAACGGGGGCTTGTCAGCATCCTAGGAGATAAAGTGTTCGAATAATTAAGAGACTATAGAGGCTATTACAGAACTACAAGACCTAAGGGTATGCTTTCTGTGATGCCAAACTCAAAGAAAGATTCATACTGGGAGCAAAAAGAAAGGACAGAAAAGGTATGGACATAGTTAATAGCCATCCACAACCTCAACTTGCAAAAAGAGAATAATCCACTGGTCCAGCAAATACGTCGTAAAATCTTCTGATACGAAAGCATCCCAGCATGATATTATAGAAATTTCAACGTGTCTTCAATCAAGTTCTATGAAAATCAAAATGTCACTTTCTCCTTAACAACCCTACACTCCTAAAAATATTCTTAAAATCAATGGACGGTACAGCCATTAAAATTAGAAAAGTACAGGCAAACAGGCCGCGAAGTCGACAGTTAAGCACATCAGTAAACTAAAAAATAATAAGAACATGAACAAAAATGAATTCCAAAGCTGGAAATATATATATATAAATTGCCTAAAATGTTAAATTAACCCCCCCAGCCCAATCAAACCTGGAGGATATTCAACCTAAATGTTAAGTTACCATCATGCAAATTACTAATTCTTAAATCATATCGAAAAATCCAAATCAAGGCGAACCGACTGCAGTAAGCCCTGGCCCACATCAATCTAATACATCCATAAACCAGACATTTACTCAGCTAATATAGACCAGTGACAATGATTTTACGTTCAGAAGACAAATTAGTATTATGTAAGCAGAAACATATATAAACAAAACTGAGCATACCATCGCATCCTAGATTTGAAACGCACCAGTAAAAAACAGCAAATATTTAAATAACCAAAAGTGGGATTGACACTACAATTAATATAGGGTTTAAATCAACAGATTATCACCGAGTAAGTTTTTTTTTTTTAAGAAAAAACAAAACAGATTACATTCCAAGGACAGCTGTGATTCATTGGTGGTAGGACGGTGGTATATATATATATATATATATATAATATGTGCATGTGTTGTGTGTAAGAAAAATTAATGACCCTTGAACTGATGCAAAACGGACAACAGAAGATGGGGGTAAGCGCACTATATGTGAAGGGGAAGCCCTCTCCCATGTTTTTCAACTATTAAATTTAAGAGTCCATCTTTTTTAAGTTATTCCTATTCGTTTATTTATTTGTTTTTAAGGCCATGCATATAATTAGGGAGTCTATCAGTATTTTTGTTGAAGTTGACAGACTTCGCATCACAGATAAGGGAAAAATCCAGATTTTATATATATCAAGTCAAAACGTAGTGTTTGATCAAAGTTCCCTAATACATATGTCATAGGTAGATTACACAAGGCGAAGAAATGCATAGGAAGTTGATGATCAAAGTTATCATGACAGCCTTTTGCTTGTTTAAAACTTAGAATTTGGAAGATTGCCAGCCATGTATAAATACGAGCAAACTGAGAAAGGGGATGGGAGGCAAAAAGTTTTCTTTTTTGAGAGAATCATAATGCTTGCCAATGGGATCCTTGCTTTTTTCGCCGCTGAACTTGGCCATGTGGACGTGTGCACGGTAGCCTGTACCGTTGGTGGCAGGTGCCATTTTAGGATCTAGAGTTGTTGGACACAGCAAGAACATTAGGTAGACTGCCATGGATATCCACAAAATGGAGTTTGTCGTCACTGACATGGATTGGACATTCTGGTAACAAGGTCATCCCTCCTCCGTAAGAGGTTTTTTTTTTTTTTAATTTAGAATAATAAATTTTTTTTTAAAAAATTACATAGTCTAAAAAGTATTTAGAAAAAAATACATAATTTGACCAGTCGTATATATGCAAGTAGCGAGTTGAATATGAATCCAAACTCCAGCCCCCATTTCTCTTATCCTCCTCCCCTGCATACATCTTGACCATGGATTATTCACTTTGGTTTTTATGAGAACATTAAGTTTCATTGCATACATCTTGACCATATATTTTTGTAAGAACAATTTTTGCAAAAATAATTTTAGAAAATTAAATTTTATTTTTATCCTATTTCTTGTTTTTATAAAATAAAATTTAGCGATCATAAATATGCTATTTGAAGGACTTAAAGAATATAAATATATGTTGTTTAAAAATCTATGAAATACTCTATGCATGTAACACTTGTTATGACATTGCACCTGCACAAGATTCAAGATTTTCTTTTTTTACAAAAATAAATGTGTTTTAATGTAGTTGAAGAAGCAAACAATTGAGATAAAATGTAACATGAATTTAAGTATTTGCTAAATAGATGTAATTGAAACATTTTTATAACATGTTATGAAAATTGATAATGATAGAAAATAATCTATTTTATTTTATTTTATTCATATTTTATTACATCCAATTTTTTTATATTTAAAGGACTAATATATTGCTATAAATATGTCATAATCCAAGCCTAATTCATTTATAGACCCATTAAGCAACATAAAAGAGCTGAGTTCGAGGCAAGCCAAAGCCTAATAGATTTTAAATAGGGCAAGCTTGACTCTCATGTTTTATCTCGTCAAGAACACGAATTAAGCTGGAGCCATACCCAAATCAATGATCACCTTAGCATGACCACATCAAATTAAGCTCACCTTAGTTCGCTCCCTTGCAATCCTAGCCAAGAGCGCAGGTATATATCTTCTTAATTATATTTAAGAAAATAGTTTTTTCTAGGTTTCAATTTTCAAATTCATATATAATCATGAAGTCAAGGGATCTAATTAAGAAAAAGGGCATGACATCCTTAAAACTTTTAAAAAGTCAACATTAATTTGGTCCAAAAAGTGGAAACATAGTTTGCAAGAGAGATACATAGTTTGCAAGAGAGATACATAGTTTGCAAACCAAAATTAATATATTATATATGTTCGGATATTGGTGTTTTAACAAGATACGCCTTATTATCGAAAAAGTTTTTATTTAAAGAAACAAGTTGAAAATAACAATGGTGGTAATATGCATAGAGAATAAAATAAATTGAATTTTATTTTATTCAAACATGTATGTTTAATTTATTTATCAATTAAATTTAAATTAAATACTATAATTAAACTCTATTACAGTAGAGAATTGATTTTAAACAATATGTTAGTCAATAAAATCATTGTTCCAACGAATCTAAAATAAAAATCTAAAATCTAATTTAATTGTATGAAGGAGAAAAAAAATGAAATACATTAATTTGAATGTATAATATCCCAGTATGGAATGAATGTGATGAATCAGGAAATATTCTTGTAGGCCACCAACCAGTCTTTTTGTTCATGACAGCCACACAGAGAGTATGAAAAAACCATCCAAAAGTTGCCCCAGCTCATGAGAGAGCAGAGGATAAGCATGAGCTAGGTATTGAAATAAAGGCAACTGGGCAGCATCTGTCACTGGCTCACAGTTCTTATCTTGGATATGCATATAACTTTACAGCACGTACTGCTAGGCCAGAATAAATCTTTACACTGGTAATTCGTGGACTGACTCATCATTTTATGTTTTTTTTTCTTCTTTATGTTGGAGATACCACTAATAAAAAAGAAATTCTAAAGAAAATAGAGGCGAAATATACTAATGGTGATTCGAGGGGAGAACCTTAGCCGGACAAACCACCAGACATACGGTGGAGGAGGACTGTGGAATAAAGACGGAGCAGATGAAATGTAGCAGGGCCGGAAAGTATCCTTTAGGGTAAAGTGCTTGGAATTAAAAGCCTGTTGTGCCCTAGAGGAAAGGTGGATATGATAGAGAAACAGTTGGTGAGGATAGAACAAGAAAATAGGAATAGGTTGCTGCCAAAGGTATTTCTAAATGACGAAACGTTTAATGAGCTATGCCATCCATGGGGGATTCGTTAATTGTTAAATTTTTGGGTAAGAACATTGGTTATATTCAAAAGAATTCTCGTTTGAAGCTCATTCGAAGACTAAACGGTGGTTTTGAACTCATGGACGCGGGGCACGGATATTTTATGGTGAGATTTCATCAGGAGAACGATAGGATGAAGGTGATGAACGGGGGGGTCCTCGGATATTTTTTACCATTACTTGACAGTACTGAGGACATGGTCTCCTAGCTTCCTGTCATCCATTGGGCCTAGAATTGATCGCACCTTGGTGTGGGTGCGTATCCCAGACCTCAATGTGGTGTATTATGATGAAAGTTTCTTGCTGGCTTTAGCCACAACGTTGGGAGCTCCAGTTAGGGTTGCTATGAATACGGTGAACATCGAACAAGGGAAATTCGCAAGGATATGCATTGAAATTGATTTAAGCTAGCCTGTGGTGGGGAAAGTGGTTGCTATGGCTATGCGAGGAGGAATTGCACTATTGAGATGATTGGAAAAAAATGGCTCATCGGACAAAAGCCCTGCCAGTGAACGAGAATTTAGGTTCATATATCTTATCATTGCAATTATTTTCTTCGTTCTAATCCTTCATGAATAAAGTTTTATTAAAACAATTAGAGAATAAAACACCAAATCTTTTGAAGTTATTTTAGGTTATCCCTATCTTCTCTATCTCTAGGTATCTAGAAAATAGTAAAATTGAGTTTATAGGGTGGGGGCATCTAATACAAAGTTATTATTATCGAGTTGGAATCTAAAAGAGATATTGTGAGCGTCCTGACATTTCATCCATTAATTTTTTATTATTAATTTATAATTTTGTACTAAGATATAAGCTTTATCAAGAATGGATACATCTCTAAAAATAACTTTTCTTCTAAATCTCATTTAAATTTTTTTGAAATCTATTTAGAGTCATTGTCTTATCCTCTTTAATTACACGCCTCATTCTATATTCATTAAACTACGCCACATGTTCATCGACGAGCTTATCTCATTATTTTAAATTACTTCATTGGTCTAAGAAATTTTTCTTATAATGAGATAGATACTTTTCTTGTAACTTAGTTTTCATTTCAATTTATTAAACAATAGGAAGTTGACCTCTTCTCGTTAAAGATTCTTTTACACTTCTCTAATAAAGTTGAGCATTGCATCTAAATTTCATCATTGAAAATTTATTCCCATAGACAAATCAACATTCCAGAGACGTGAATTATGAAACTAGGTGGAGTTGGCTAATTAAAATAAAATGCCATCTAAGCTTCTTCTTTATAATCGTGGGCTAGCTAGGAAGGAGTCCGGTCTGCAGTAGGTGTAACCAACGTGACGGAGAAGGCTTTTTCATTGTTTAAAAAATTGCATGACGTCGAGGAAAACATGGAGTGGTGTTGGCTTGGATAATACGGTCCGGATTTACTGTGATTCTCTGGCAGGTTGGATTATACAGCTAGGAGGAAATGAGGAAGGTTTGCTTTTCATGTCCACGATATGGTGGATTTGGCGCCAACGCAATATCCTAGCATTTGGTGAGACCTATAAAGGGGATCAGTGGTTGCTTTCCGAACTCTGTCGTATGGTGGAAGACATGAGACAGGCATGGCACGGGGCTGATGTCTCGTATATTACTTCCACGATGGTTTCTTGGAGCAGGCTGGAGGAGGATACTGATAAACTTGATGTTCATGCTCCTTCTCTGGACATCAAACTAATTAAACTAGAACTCTGAACTCTGTCTGAAGACCTATAGCTTGTCACCTATGATTTCTAGTTTAATTAAACTTGACCAGAGTTCTTGGTCAGATAGTTGAACTAGAAATCAAACATAAAAAGTTTGTCACCTATAGCTGTAAGTAGAAGTGCTGCCACCAATCATAAAAAGAAAGGACAAGGAGACAGATAAATGAAAAAATCAACGTGCCACCGATAATACAGCTTTTTGGCACTAACATACTGTAGTCTAGAACACACGTAAACAGCTATGTTCACCAGTTCGAGGTTCAAAAGGCAGGCACAGCCCTTGAACAGTCAGCATCAAACCATAATAATAATAATAATAAATAAATAAATAATAATAAAGAAAGCGAAGGAAGCTAGAGATGGAGTGCCCACTAGCCAACTTGACTAACGCTATATCCTTTGCGCAATAAATTGCAAATGAGAGAAGAATAAGCAAACCCTAAATGTTTCAACGGTTTCATTTTCTTGACTTTACCATAATTTGGCTCCTCTTCCACTTTCGTATCGCCGACGCCCCTTTTGCTACGCTGCATTTTTCTCTCCAACCAACGATGAACAAATATTCTACGATGATAGCGATAAATTTGTCACGTATTTGTTAATTTTGTCAACTGGCACAGACGAGTTCCTGGTTCACGTTGTATGTTGAGATTGCAATAGTGATTTTAATTTAAAGTATTTTTTTATTTAAAAATATATTAATATAATATTTATGTATTTTTTTAAAAATATATTTTTAATATTAGTATTTTAAAACATGTAAAAATATAAAAAAATAATTTTTAATAATTATTTTTTAAAAAATTTAAGGAAACGTCGTTTCCAGACAGACTCAGAAACAGACTTCTGTTTTGTTTTATTTATTGTAGTTTGTGAGTTTTTATTTTTCTTTTTCTTGGAAGTCTATGACCTGGTAATAACCTCTCTTTCATTTGTTTTAGCTCTAAAGTTTTGATTCTGCAAGATCTCCATCCATTAAAAAGAGAAGTTGCCACCTTACTAAATTCATTGAAAACCAGAGAATTATACTTTGAGAGGGGAGGGATTCTTGGACACAACAAGGAGTTGTAGATGTTGTCATGGCGGTGTGTGACATAACAATCACAAGAGAAAACAAGTTGCATTACCAACGCCATCACCAAACCACCGTAGGGCATCAAGAACCGCCCAAAACATTAAGAAAAAACAAGAACAATCATATCCTGCATTAAAACCCGAACGATTTGTCCTTCTCAAGTACAAGAAAAAAAAACAAGAAGACAAATCCCAGTTTGTGATCACTTGCTGTCACGTGTTTCGACCACAGAGATAGGGTGGTGCTGGATAGAATAGCTAGATCGGGAGGGTGATGGAAGAACCATAAGCAACACTGAAAATGACATCCACCATGGATCACACGCCTAGAGGCAATGAATGCAGACGTGTTTTACTAACGTTTGACATTAACGAGTTGAGAAAATTTTAATCATCATAAAAGGAAATAATTATTTAATTTTTACTCGATCAATCGAATTGTGTGGGTCCATATGGACCATGTCCATGATATAAGCTTTCCATCTGTCTTCTGATGTTGAGAATCCATGTCCGTGTGCAAGGAGTTCGTGTCAAAACAACTAAAATTCTTTAAAAGAACGTTCTTTTTGCCATTTTTTTTAAAAAACTCTTTGATTCTGAAATTATATAATGATTAGATTTGAGCGTGTGGCCAGGAAGAACACCCATGTTGGATCAGGCCTTAGTTCCATTTCAGACACTTAGCCCAAGGGCTTTCTTGTTTAGAATTCGAAGTAGTAGTTTGCTTTGTTGATCAGTTGTCCTTAAACTTTGGTAAAATCTTATCCATATGGAATACAGCCCTCTTTTACAAATAATAACAAAATTATAAAAATCTGAACATACAGGTTGCCTGGAAAGTGAAAATCTACATAATCGTAAATGAAGTGAGATTAAATTCAAAGTCATCCCACATTAAGTCGTGAAAAGCTTCAACACAGAAATTGAGCTTTTTATAGGCTGCAATCCTAACTAAAATATGTGGGCTTGAAGATGGGTTCATTTCTAGAAAAAAAAAAAGTTCCTCATACAACAAAAGACTTCTTTAATACTTAAATTAATAGGTGTATTGAAGAATTGAAAGAAAGTGTAAGTAAGGAATAATGAAAAAGTTAAATTGTTAAGTATAACAACTTGTAATTGTTTATATTTACTGATCATCTAAGATATTTATAAATTTTAATCATGTTAGCTCACATTGAGACATGGAGAGTTGCACTATGATTCATTAGTGGAAATGTTGTTGATGATATATTCTTATTTCTTTACCTTATTTTCTTCTCCCATTTCTCTCTTCTCTTATGTGTAATATGGGTTCATTTCTTTACCTCTTCCCGTGATATAGCAGCCTTGTGTGTGCATGCTTGTGTGCAAAATATAAGAAGGAAGAATAGGGTGATAATATAAGATGAAATACCTATATCTAACTGTAGGATTATTTGGCCCTTGTTTCCTACCATTGGATCTTTATGATTTAACAAATGTTTAGTTGTAATTCATTTGGAAAACACTTGTATGTTCCATATATGGGACATACACGAGCAACAAGTTCTTAGCCATTAATTGCTAGGAAGGTTAGATACATTTAGCCGAAGAGGATGCTATTGTTTTCTTGAATGCAAAATTATACATTATTATATATTTGCCTCTCCAAGCCTTTTAAATATATATGTTTGAAAGAATTAACTAGCAGAAATAAAGAAATAAAAGAAGTTACTTATTTTGTATAGATTATGTTACCTTTTTTTTTTTTCCTGTAAATTCATTAGAAACCCCTCATAATTTTTATTTTAAACATGGAAGAGTTTTGTAAGAAGTCATAGAGACTAGAAAAGGATCCCAAGTCCTTTTGAAGATAAATGGTTATAGAAACTTGAAGAAAAATTCTTGATGCTTTTGGAGATTTTGGAGACATATTTAATAGAGACACCAAGATTTTATCGAGAAGATTTGTTTATGGAGACACATTTAAAAATATGAAAAATTTAATGGAGATTTTTGTTAGGAATATTGAAGAAATAAAAAAACTATTTTTTTAATTGAAAAGTTTAAAAAATAAAGATACAATTCTTTGAAATAATGATGAGATAAGATAATCTCATGATTATCAATAAAAACATACACAATTTTATGTGCACGATGTCATGTATAGACTCCTGAGGATTGAAAAAATATATTTAGGTGCGTGCCTGTGGTGAGAAAGAGAGAAAAAGAATGTGTGAGAGAAAAAGTATGGGAAAGTGTGTGTGTGAGAGAGAGAAACGTGAGAGAGACGAGGAGAGAAAGAGAAGAGATAGAGAAACTTACCAGAATAGTGATGATTCTGACGTAAATCAATTGCTCCAAGAGTGACAAATTCTGCATTACAAGGGCCCAAGAAATATGAACAAATGGAAACCCGCCTTCTCCTTGCCCATTCATTAGGTGGCTACTGATAAGAATTTAGGATGAAAAGTTTTATTTTTTTTATGAATTTTATATTAGAGTTATGTGGTTGTTATATAATGGTTATTAAAGGATTATATAATTATTAATTTTAAAATTTATAAATTAGTTGAAATTTACATAAATTCACCTGTATATCTATATTAATAATAAATAAATAAATAAATAAATATTAAAACCAAATTCGATACAGAGAAATCCAACATCTTGTCAAAGCTGAAAAACATAATTTTTTGTTCTGATATTTCCACCTTATAAAATTCGTACTCAATCCACCTCTCCATAGTTAAACTAAGCAGTTTCAGTCCTGATATTCTCAAAATCTCTATTCCTTGAAAATAAGAGGCCTTCTTCCATAAATCATCCAGATTGAAACAATTTGCAGCATTCAATGATAAATATGTACAGTGATGAGTGCTGGGAAACCAAAAGATTGAATTGGAAGAAGAAAATTTCCATCTGCAGTATTAATTGAAAATCGAGTGCAAAAGAGAGAAGAAAAATGAAGAAAATATCGAGATCACAAGATCAACAACAACTACTAAATCGTGTTCATCGTTTAGTCATTAATTACTACAGTTCATGAAACTATTCAAGCATATTAAATATCCATTTGGCGACATGCTTGGTCGACCGCCTCCCTTGACTAGCTTATCCACAAACCTTCAGAGATTCAATGCAAGTGAGAAATCAGATCATGAATTTGCTAAAAGGTCAACGCATTCAATTTGAATATTTGATTCTCTTTACGTGTCATCGCGTAGATAAAGTATATTACAAAATTCTTGAATCGAATTAAATATCAATTTCATGAACATCCTCTCTTTTTTTTCATGCACAAAACTTCATTTTGGTCCCTAAAATTTACTTTTACACATTATTTGGTCCCTTTTTAGGATTTTATGTCTGGGTGCAATATATTGATTCTTGAAGTTGAGAGAAAAAAGAGAAAGTCATCCAATTTTTTGCCACAAAAACAACGATTTTCATGTTTATGAATTCAACTTTAAAATAAAAACTCAATGAAAGTGGTTTCTATCTCCATTGATGCTGAAAATAGAGGATTGGAGCTTGCAAAAGCTCTTTTTATTTAATTTGATTTTGAATTCGTATATCAATTATAATGTGTTTTAATATTTACTCATGAATATTCAATGTAAATAAAATATCTATTTTGCTATTTTCTTATTCTAAACTTTTTATATACTTTTTATTAAATTTATTTTTTATTGTTTTTAATAAATTCACATCAAAACTATCAATTCATGATTTTTTATCATTAAAACTTTGTTTTTAAGATCATGACAAATTTTATATAAAAAAATAATACTTCTAATAATAAAAAAGAGATATTTTTTTGTCAAGAAAAGAAACATATGAATAAGGGAAAGAGGTTTTGAGTGTGTGTTTGTGTGTCTATATATATTCCTTTTTTTTTCTCTTAAATCATTTAAGTTTTTTCAAGTATTTATTTTAATTGCTTTTAGTTTTTATGCAACAAACAACATGGCTAAAAAAGATATATATTTTTTTAAAAAAATGTGTTAATAGAAAAGGAGAATTTAGACTAAATAATTATATTTTATGAAGACTTTAAATCATTATTTCTGTTGTCAAAATTTATTTTTACCCTCACATTCTAAAAGGTAATGGAACCAAATATATATATATATATATATATATATATATATATATATATATATATATTGAAACGTTGCGCCAATAAAACAATTATGTTGATTTAAAATATAAAAAGTATTTTTAAAAAAATATAATAAGTAAATAAAAAATAATTTGATGTTAAATATAATTTTCATTTTGTATAAAAGTACAAGAGTATAAGAATGAATTGTTAACTTATAAAATGAAAATTAAATTAAAAAATTTTGTTTAAAATGTTGCGTTACTCTCATATATATTTTTAAATTATTTTAATATATTAATATAAAAAATTATTATTTTAATATAATCTTTAAATAAAAAATATATATATCACACACTCAAAAACATCATTGATAAAAAAAGTTAATTTCCGGTTCATAGCAATGTTTCCCTCAACTAACATTCGTTCATTGGCCTGTTTGGGAGTATAATTGTGATTATTTTTCAAAGTATTTTTCATATTAAAATATATCAAAATGATATTTTTTTTATTTTAAAAAATTATTTTTAAAATTAACATATCAAAACGATTTAAAATATATATAAAAATATTACTTTTTAAAACAAAAAATATATATCTTTTAAAAAATACAGATAGAATCCCGTTTCCGGTCAAGAAAAATTTGCATTTCTCTCGTCAAATTTTATGTGGCCTAATTTCCATAGTACCAGATATTTCTCCAAATGACTTGACAGCTTCGCTTTTTTTTTTTCTTTTTTTTTTTCTTTTCTTTTGTTGCCTAAACGGCGCGCTAAACAAATAACCTTTTTTTGGCCAATTCGCACGCTATTTATGAGCAGTTTAGAACATAGATTGATGATTATTTCAGAGGTATAATTATTGTTTAGTCCTAACAAATTATTTATAGTTAATTTTGTCCTTCACCGTTAGATGCACCGTTCAATTTTAGTCATGTTCATGTTTAATCCTTATAGACGGTCGGGGGGTTACTATCTGTTTTTCTATTTTTTTCTCATTAAAAGCAAACATACAGGAGTACTTAGATAATAGGCCGTGGGTGGGTTACTATCTATTTTACTATCAATTGCTAATACAACAAACCAAAATAATTTTTGAAACTTAATTCTTAATTGATTCAAGTTAACCCATTAAATTTACAATTTAAGTTATGAATTTTACTGGATTTAATAACTTTTTTTATACTATTTTTTATTTAATTATATGATAATAAAAATAGATGCTTTTAAAATTGAGTATCATCCAAATACTTGGGTATTTTCTTAAAACCACGATAACCTCATAGAAAGCAAACTAAAAAACATCTTAAAGATCAATTCAAAACCAATTATGAAGAATGAAAAACCAACAAAAACCTAATGTTGAAAGATAAAAATAATAATAAATAAATAAATTTCAGGGCATGTAAGCTTGGGTGGCTCAACGCGCATGCTTAAGCCTTTAAGACAAACCCCAGGTTTGTAGGCATGCAAACCAAGCCTATATGCTTTGGCCACTTTTATTTTTTTTATTTGTCTATTTAAAAAAAAAAAACACGCAGAAATTATCTCATTTGATGTGGCAGATGACTTGCTTTCTGCCTGTCCAAAATCTAACCACTATAGTGATGGCTAAAAAATAAAAGGAGGGAGCTTTTCTTATATATTTAAAATCTATTTTTAACTTATTTTCACCTAAAAACACCTTATAAATATCTTTAAAATATTCAAAAAATAATTTATCAATTAAAAAAACCTAATAATACAAAATTAAATCAGGATTTTTTGCTCTCAAGCCCGATCTACTTTTTAGGAAAGATAATTAAAAACACATGAATGAGACCATCTCATCAAATGAAACTTGTAAACAAGAATATAAGTTTTTAGCCCTTTCAATATATCGACTTATTCCAAAAAAAAGAATATAAGTTTTTATTTGTTGATGTAATGTGGTCAAACCAATAAATTTATCTCTCTTTTATAGTGTTCAAGAAATGCTTTCTCTTTTCTTTCAATTTCAGGGATTAAAATGTTCAAAAAATAAACTTTGGAGTTAAAATAATAATTATAAAAACTATAGAAATTGCAGAGAAAAAAAGAAAAAAAATAGATGGACTGAACATAACTTTTCTAACAAATTTAAGATTGGCCATGAGTTTTCTCTTTATTTTTCTTAATAAATATTAAAAAATTGATGAAATTGATTGTTATTTTAGACAGAAAACTGCAATTAAAAATAATTTGAGGACGAAATTTTAAAAACAAAATTATGATAGTGTTGTAATTGTAATTGTAATGTAATGTAATGTAACGGTAACGGTAATGGTCAAGCCTTAAATGTCATATATTACTATCTTGCAGCCGGCAGCATAGAGAATCGAGCAAAATTATAGCCACTAAAAATTGGAAAAATCCCGTACTGGTGATGTCAAGTTGTCAACTGCTGGATTGTTGTGAACAAGCACCAGAAATAATCTTTAGTTGTTCTCGTTTAGTATTAGCGATAAGGAAAAGTCATTGGCTGCTAGAAACTAGCGACGTCCACCATAAACTGGACTCCATTTATAGCCCCGTTCTTGAGAGAACCGCTTGTGATCTCAGAGAGAATAAGCAAGGAAAGTTTGAAGAAATCGGCTACAACAATATGAAAGATGAATTATCAGAGGAAACTTTGGTTCAGGCACCTGCAAGTGCAGTATGGAGTGCATACCGCGGGCTTGAGCTCGGAAGGCTGGTCGATAAATTACTAGGCCATGTTGTTGGCAAGGTAGAGGTGATAGAAGGAGATGGAGGTGTTGGTACCATTGTTAAACTTACTTTTCCAGGTATCTCGATTATACATTTGATTTAAGTTGCTAATATGGAAATGGATTTTTTTTTACCTTAAATCTCTTCTTCTTTTGTTAATAATTCGTTTACGAAACTAGAACACCGAGATTCTGAATATTGACAGTATCGATGATCCTGTCAGGAACTTCTGGTGGCTACATGAAGGAAATATTCAGGATTATGGACGATGAAAAGCGAGTGAAAGAAACGGAAATGATAGAGGGAGAATACATAGATCTTGGCTTTGATGTTTATCGCAGTCGCTTGGAGATCATTGAGAAAGATGCCGAATCAACCATTATCAGATCCACCGTGAAGTATGAGTTCGATGACACCAAAACTGAGCTTGCTTCTCTTGTCACCGTCAAGCCACTGCTAACCATGGCTGAAGAAATTGGGAAGTATGTCAGTGAGAAGAAATATGATGCGTAGAATCTCTGATTTATTTCAAGACATGTCTACTTTGTTTCTTGTACTAATAAATTAGACATGTTGTTGCGCACACCAATGAGCATGTCAAAGGATGTTGCTTTGTTTTCACAGTTTCACTGTCTGTCCAAAAACAGCCACTATGCATACCAAAAGCACCGGAAAACCTGTGTTTGTAAAATTTCAATGCCCATCGCAATAGAAACAACCGCAAAGCCTCTGCTTCTCCTGCACAAGAAATAGAACGAACTAGATCAGGCGTGCGCGGTTGGGATTAATTTTTTTAATATAAAAAAATATACAAGTGTTGATAATATGTTTTTTAATTAAAAAAATTAATTATAAGCTCAAAATATAATATATATTGAATGATATATTTTTGAAATATTTGTACGAAGATGTATTTGATGATATTTGTTTTTTAAATATTAAGATTGTAACATATTGAATTGATTTAGGTGAACCTATCAGATCTATAACTCAAATAATGAATTTGTGATAACATTATATAAAGTAAATCAAAGTAAATTATGAAAGTTTATTCTTAATCAACCTAAAGTTGAAAGAAGAATTTGAAAAAAATAATTAAAAAGAGGATAACAAAACTATCCAAGTCAGCCCAGAATTAATCTGTCAAACTCACAATTCAAGTCATGAGATTGTGATAACTCCACAGAAAAAAAAATATGAAGTCCAATTTATGACGAACCTAAAGTTAAATTAAGGATGGAACCGAGAAAAAAAAATCAATTAAGAAAATAACAAAAAAAAACAACATAAATCAATTTCAGCTAACATGTTAATCTCGCAACCTGGATCATGAGATCATGATAACTTCATTGAAAAAAAATAAAACAAATTAAGAAGCTACATTTCCAACAAATCCAATGTTGAGAGTTGAAATCGAAAAAAAAATCTATAAGATCATGATAACTCTATATAAAGCAAATTGAAAACAATTACAAAACCCAATTTTCAAATAACTAATTGAAAACAATTACATAACCCAATTTTCAAATAACTTAATATTAAAAGATAAAATTAAAAAAAAAAGATTGACTTGTTGGAGGGTGAAATTGAAAAAAATAATTCAATTAAAAAACTAAAAATAAACCTAGTCATCTAGGGTCAACTTGTTAAATCCGAAACCTAAGTCATGAGATCGAGATAACACTATGTAAAAACTATATATATATATATATATATATATATATATATATTAAATTAAGGTCTCCAAAAAAATAATTTCAATTAGAAAAAGAGGCCTAAAGAACCAACTCAAGTTAACTCGATTTAATATGTTAAACTTGCAATTTAAATCATAAAATCATGATAAATTCATAAAAAACAAATAAAAAAAATATGAAGCCTCATTTTCAACATATATATGATGTTGAATGTTGACATCGAGAAAACAAAATCCATAAAACCAATATATAACACAATAAAAATGAAATTAAAAAAAAAACTGTAAATCAAAATTTCCAAAACAATTTAATATTAAAATATAAAATTTTAAAAAAAAACCTAGAAAAAACAACAATAACAAAAAAAAAGTATTCCAATGAATAATATTCATGGGAAGCCACATTCTTTATTGTTTTGTTATAAAGTATGTTATGTAATACATTTAGCCGACTGATAAACAGAAGTTAATTTGCTCATGATAAATATACATTAAATTAAACGAGGAAGCCAAATCTCAAAATGAGTTTGATTGAAAACAGGGAGCATCACATGCAAAATGAATATTGTTACCTTACATTTTTAATTATTTACATTTTTAAAAGAATTTCAAAATGCTTTCCGAGTTTGTTTTTAGTGATATGGGACCACTACTAAAAATATAAAACAGAAACAGCAAAAATATAAATATAAAAATAAATATTTATGGGGAGAGTTGTACCCTACAACAAAAATAAAAATAAAAACAAAAATAAACACACCATTAGTAGTATGATGTAAATATGGGGCAAACGAGGAAAATACAGTGTTTAGGGATATGGATATATTCATGGGGCTTGAGATTTGAGAGCCCTAACTTTCACTATATGTTTTTTTTTTTTTTTTAATTTCCGAAGACAGGTTTTTTAGAATTAACCTCATTTATGATGCATTTATTTTTAAGAGTTAATTACACCTATGACCTATGGTTCTTGAAGCTTTCAATTTTGGTCATTGTAACTCTTATGTCCCTCAAACTAATTTCTGTACGCGTAAAATATGATTCCTTCATCCACTTTAATGCATAAACGTGGCAGCTTGTGGTATCCTAATGAACCCGAGTTGTACCCTTATGTCCCTCATGCATATGTAACTCAAATTGAAAGCGTAAGGTTAATTTTATGCTGTCCATAATTAAAGTCTAAAACACTAGCACCATATATATAATGTAATTAACCTTAATCATAGATTAAAACCAGCAAATGGAATAAAAATGCTAAAATCAATAAAATATGATAAGAACAAAACTTTCAGTACTGTGGGATTACAAGTAGATCTCACTTTAAGATTATGATTCAACAGGCCATATGTATTCTTGGAATTTTTTCTCATCACTCCTCCTAAAAAGGCCTTGTTCTTTATGATCTGTCCCCGAATATATAGACATGGGACAGCAATGAAAATGTAAATGCCTGATGTTTGTAGCACGCTGTAGGGCATAAAACCAGTTACAGTTGGGTGCAATGATCAGTCGGCTTGAAAGACACAGACTTTCCTTGAATGTTATAGCCTATCAAGAAGTTCATTTGTGCAACGTTACCGAAGATTGCACCAGATTGGGTTGAGTTAAAAGCTAAGCACAAGACATCATCTGAAATTAATATAAAGGTGTTTAAAGTCTGGAGCACCACATCTGCACCATTGAAATGTGCAGTGATTACAGGAACCTTTAGATCAGGAGTAGGGCGATAACAATGACTCAGTAATGCACTTGCGTCTTGGGTGCGTTCTCCATTAATAACTGCGTTTTCAACCGCTGTAGCAAATTCCGTGAAGAAATTTACTGGAAATAATGTCAAGGAAGTACCTGAATCAATGATGATGTTGCCCTCACTGCCTCCGAAGGAAGAACCTCCGAATTCTATTTTCTTGTCTCCAACACTCATGGCTTCTAGTGTTAGATAGTAAAAGGTATCTGGAGTTTTTGAGATTAATGGGGTTGATTGGACTCCAGAACCGGAAACCACAGCATTTCTTGGTAAAGGACCGATCACCATAATAATACGAGTATTGGCAAAGCTGTTCGGAGGAGCAGGAACTACTCTCGCCTAGGTTTTGGCATTGCCTTGTGTCACAAGAGAGGTCTCTATATGTCTTTGAGGATTTTGGGTCAAAAAGAGGAGCAATTTGCTTGTAACACTTGTCGCATGGCGTGCACTGTGTCCATATAAGATCACTGCCCGTATCTGCTATAGCCAGGATCTCAAAAGGCGGTGTCCCGAGGGATAAACTCATGAGATATTCACCTCCATTAGCTATAATCTCAGATTCAACTTCTTTTGGAGAGACTGTAGCAGCAGTTCTCTGAAAATGGTGGACTCGACTTTGTTCAGACGTTGGAGGTGAGTTTGTTGAGAGTTAATGTAAAGGGGGGACTTTGGTGAATCACGGTGGACTAGTTCCATAGTAAATCCAGCATTGTGGGCATATATGCAGCCAAAACTAGCAACACAGAGTGCAATTGCTGAAGCAAAAGAGACAACAGATTGAAAAGTTGCCATGGCTATTAGACTAGAGAGATGGAGATGATTAAATGGTTCAAGGGTGGGATCACAAATAAACTGAGAATCAATATTGATAGTTATTAATTGTACGATGATCCATAAAAAAATAATTTGCCTTCCATTTTAATCCGGATCATGCGTATAAAGGATTATTTTCTTTTTCCTCTTGAATCATTTGGTGCGTGTACGTGTAACCATTGATGCGTGGATTCTCATTAATACTTTGGAGATGCATGGATTATCTCTTTAGTTTCTTACGACTGTTCAGTAACATTTATTGATTTGGGTTTATGTTATCTATCTATTTTATATTATAAAACGATAGTATGTTCTTGTGCGTACTACTTATTTATTCTACCGTGAATGTGTTTTTTTTATTTTTTTTCAATCAAGTAATTCTACATAATAAAAGTTGTTCCCTTCATGTTAATAAATGAAAAGGTGATAGCAGAGAAAAATTAAAGATTATTTTTTAAAAAAAAACTTTGAATAAAAAAAAATTAATACAATATATTATTTTTATCTTGATCGAATGAAAGGTCATATATTATAATATTTCTTTTAAGATTTATATATATTCCACGTATTTTTGTAGAACATAATCTCTTAAATAGTTTAAAAACTTTTTTTAATAAAAAAAAGGGTTTAATTATGTTCTTGTGTTACACTTGTCGCGGAAGACATCTCAACAAACTATAAAGTAAAAAAAAAATAGAAGTCCCTACCTAGTTTATGATAACTAAGAAACATAAATTGTTTTCAAAGATTCTAAATAAAGAGTTGGTTATGTTAAACAAAAGATTAAAATCAACCTAAAACATCATACCTAAAATAAATTGTTTCATGTTTGTTTTATAATAATATATATATGGTGCATATATGTTAATTGTTTGCCTGAAATGGTGTATGTTTTTATTGTTTGTGGTAAAAACTACTAAGTCTTAATGATAATGATCTGGGATAGGAGTCTAGAAACAATGCTCAATCTTCACTTTTAAAACATAGATATTGAATCCAAAAGAATAGTGAATAATAAATTAGGCTATGAGCCAATTTCTTGGAATAAGTTCAAAATGGGCTTAAAGGCCTCTACTCACACTCAATAAGTTTTAATGAATTGTGTTGATCTATTCGAAGTTTACTTTACATATCAAAAGGTTTATATATTACACACACACACACATATATATATATATATATATATAATAGAGTAAAAAAATAGAGTCACGTATATATATCACATCAATTTGCTTACTTTTTGCACGACATTCAATAAAAAATATAATTAGGATTTACAATTATTTTGCCAATTCTAGGTTACAAGAAAGATACAAATCAATGAAAAAAAAACAAGGATATAAAAATTCATGATGAAAGGGCTTGCATTTTCTAATAGCAAGGCTTGGAATTTTCTTATTGCAGGGCTAAAACTTTCTAATGAAAGGGTTTGAACTTCTTGATGGTAATGATTAATTTGAGGACTTGAACTTAAAACTTTCTGATGGTAGGGATGAAACTGTATGATAACAAAGTTCAAACTTCTTGATTGCAAGACTTAGACTTTTTTTATGATAGGGCTTCGACTTTCTAATGATAGAGCTTAAAATTTTCTAATGGCAAGGCTGAAACTTATATAGCAGTAGCTTATGTTAACTTTATTTGTGAGTGTACCTCTTGAAATTAATGAGAAACACAACCCTCCCTTGCATTTTCGAAGATCTTTGATTTTAGAAATATCAAGAACTAGGCACTGGTTTTCTTGAATTATAAGTAACCGTAATAGTCATCTCATATTCTCTACTTTTAATCATTGATTGAGTATTGTTCATATATTATTTTAGTTTAGACCATATTAATTATACTTGTCATTGTCTCCAAGTGTAGTTTAAAGACTTGTTTTGTTCATTATTGCTCATTTTTCATTATCACTGTGAATAATTTTCATCTTAGTTTGTAATAGAGTTCATCAAATAATCATTTGGCTATTGTGATCACAATTGGTCTCTTTAAAATAAAGTGCAGTTGATCTAGTTGTATTCATCTTTCTCAATGGTTATTATTGTAACCCATTTTTGGGTCCCCATTAAAAAAATAAAATAAATAGCCAAAAGATGTTAGGAAAATAACAGGAGGCAGAAGCGCTCAGAAAATAGTCAGAAAAATTGGTCAAGGAATTTAAAAATACAAGGATTGAATTTTTGACAGTATATTCTCGAAGGATGAAAGCCCTATTGAGAAGGAAAATTTGAATTTTGAGGAGAAAAGCCCAAATTTGGATGTTTATGGACTTAATTGGATTTTTATTTGAATTTATAGAAGATTTGATTGCAAGAAAAATTGATTTTTAAGTCAATTTGGGCTTTAATTAGAAGAAATTTAAGTTCTGGGGCCAAAATATATTTTTTAGGAATTTATTAGGTCAAATCAGGGGCTTAAATGCATAAATATTGAAGTTTAATGGCCAATTAGGGACTTAATTGTGAAAATCCGAAACCAGGGACCAATTTGGAGAAGGCGCAAAGATAGAGGGGGCTGTTTGGAATTGATTCAGGGACTTAATTGAAGAAATTGGAAGTTTATTGATCAATTAGGGGTTTAATTGTGAAAATCAGAGGCCAAGGATCAAAGTGAAAAACGCGGCCAACTATAGGGGTAGGGACCGAATTTGGCAGGGACGCAATTGAATTTTATTCTTAAAATCCTTGCATTTCACTGTTCAAGTGAAATATAATTCACCCGAACAGTGAAATGCTAATTCACTGTTCACGTCAAATATAATTCACGTGAACAGTGAAATGCTAATTCACTGTTCACAGCAGACATATTTACTGTTCACATGAGCCGCTCCCCCGACAGTCGCTCCCCGACCCGCTCCTTGGCTCCACGGTGAAGCCACGCCCACTGGCTCTATAAATAGCGCCCAACCCAGCACACAGAAAAAAAAAAAAAAAAAAAAGGAGCTAAAGAGGAACGCAGAGAAGAAGAAGAAGAGAAGGCAGCTGCTGTCATCGAGCTCCCCAACCACTGCCACCGTCAGAACCACCGTGAGCCCCCATTAGCTTCCTGTCCACCGCCACCAGCATCACTGGGAGTGTTCGCCATCGACTTCAGCATCGTTTCTGCCACCAGGTTTGCACCCCGTTCGTCGCTGTGCATGCACTGCATTTTTACTATTCGTATTAAATATAATTCACGTGAACAGTGAACTGCTATTCACTGTTCACGTCAGACATATTCACTGTTCACATAGGCCTGCTGGGCTCAGCCCAGCCACGTGGGCCCCGCCCTAAAAAAATATATATAAAAAAATAAAAAAACAATTTTCAAAGAATTTATGATTTTTCTGTAATTTTATTACTGTATTTTGGTCAATATCGGTTTGTATTTTTATACTGTAAAGATACAAATCCAGTATTAAAATACCCGGTTTTCGTCAAAACATCAAAGATTTCTAGAATAAAAAATGTTTTTGCTTTCAAAAAAAATTCTAAAAATTCCCTAAAAATGTTGTTGATTTTTCTGCATATTTTTTATCAAAGCGGATTAATATTGGGTTGTATTTTTATACCGTAAGGATACAAGCTCAGTATTAAAATACCCGATTTTCGTCAAAGCATAAAAAAAAATAATATTTTCCAAAAAATTGTTTTTGTTTTAAAATACGGCCTAGTCTCTCCAATATATATATATATATAAATATTATAACATCATATTTTCACACAACAAAGAAAGTTTTCAAAACAATATATGTATTAACATGCATTTTGGCTTTAATAACCAGTTTATTCAAGCCATGAGAACTAGGCCAATATTTCAAAAAAATTCTAAAAAAATATTTTTGTTTTCTTTTAGTATTTGGGATTACGAATTTATACGTAAAACGTATTCCTAAATATTATTAATAAAATTTTGGTATGGACGTTAGAACGGTTAGGATTTTTTACCCGATAAGATAAAGATCTCCTTACCGAGGAGGATTTTTCTTGAACCATAGACAGACCAACCACTAGGAAAACACAATAACACTTTAGTTTTTTATCAGACAATAAAACAATGCAGCTTACCTTAGGTAGGGCGTATTTGGGGTGCTAATACCTTCCCTTTACGCAACCAGTCTCCGTACCCGATCTCTGAGACCAGTTAGGTTCCTAGTGACCAAAATACTAGGTGGCAACTCCAAAGAACCAAATCAAACCAAGTAATAAAAAAAATCGCCAGTCGAACCCGCAATTGAAAAAAAAAAAATTTTTGGGGGTGCGACAGTTATTATAAGGTACATATGCACCATTATCATTGTTTTTAAAAGATTTAATAAATAAGATAAAAATATTGTAAAACATTTTCTTTTTGAAAGTACCTTTCTTGTTTTAGAATCGAGTTGCAAATTTTCATAATTGTGTCCATAGAGGTTCAATTATTGAAATGAAATCTTTGAAATATAAATATGAAAGTATCTTCATCTAATAGACATTTAGATTTCCTTGGTTAAAAGTCCAAAATAGGTCATTTAAGTGCCATGATGTAATTTTGAAAATTTATGTTAGTATATGAGAAAATGGGTTTGTGAAGAAAAGGGCTATCCCTCATTTCTGGCTTTTTATATATATATAAATGACTTGAATGAATTCTATGATAAATGGAAAACTAAATTGCAAAGAAAACATTGGATTTCAAAAGGATAGTTTTGTTGTGTTGATTTTTTATCATGAAAAATAATATGTAGAACACAAATGAGTCATGAATTTACTTGAAAAGCATCTATCTTCCCTTTTTAAAGACTAAAACTTATTAACATAAACAATTTTTTTATTAGAAAATGGCTTATAAAGGCATGCAATATGGGCTAAGGTCATGTCTATGAAAGAATGAGACATACATGAATCTTGAATAAAGTCCAAGGTTGAAAACTAAACAAACTATTTTTTGTTAATCATAATAGGCTTATAAAAACATATAATGTGGGTTAAGGTCATATCTATGAAAGAATGAGTTATACATGAGTCTTAAATGGTGTTCAAAAGTGAAAAGGTTAACAAACTATTTTTTTTTAATAGAAAAGGCTTAGAAATGTTCTTATGTCTTTAAAAATCAGCTATGATAGTTGCTCATGTTTTATGATTTTGTAGTTGGATTTTCTTGAGAAAATGGTTTAATTTTCTCAGTCAATAAAAAGCATTTTTAGTTTTAAATTGGAATATAAAGGTATTCTTGTAAATATTTAAATTATTTTGTTGATTTTTTTTGTTTGTGCCAGTAAAAATATAAAATGTTATGCAATTTATAAACCATGGAATATAAATTGTAATTTTCAAAAACATGGAGGCAAAGTGACAAAAACAACTAAACTATAGAAGAGTAGGGTACTTTTCACTTATAAAAAACCTAATTGAGATCAAGCAAACATTGTATAACCAGAGACAAAACATTATGGATTGAAATAATGTTTTTCTTGCTTTCTTTTTTGTTCTTTAAACATTTCTATTCTAGTCAAAGAACTTTTTATACATGTCCTACATTTCATCAATTGAGACATGGGCATGATGATTTGTTTTAACTAGCTCATTTAGAGTTCACATGGTGTCAGAAAAAGCCTCGACACTAAGTTGTTGTGTAATTTGGACAAACAAAATTTGATTTAGTTGCTAAAAAATATATAAATATAAGGATCAAATTTGAAACTAAAGTAAGAAGGAACCTTTTTTGTCTTTTTTTATTGTTCATTAGATAGTTTTTTAGAAATTTTCTCCCCAAATGTTTTTTATTTTTCACTTTTTATTCTTATTTATTGAGGATTTGGCGTTTCAGTCCAATACATCATTTGTTTTGTGCCTTAGTCCTTGGATTATTTTAGGAGAGAATCACCAAAAATAGTAAAGGAAAGAAAAGGTGATTGGTTGGTCAAATCCTAGAGAAAAGGAAAAAAAAAAAAAATTGGTGTCAAAGTGTTCCTATTGATCATGAGAGGAGTGCTATTAAAGATTAAAGTGTTTTTAAGCTTCCATATCACTAGAAATAGACTAAGGTTAAGAGAGACCTTTTTCTATTTAATTTTGTATTTTTTAAAATTAATTTAGGGGTTTCGAGGTGAGAAATTGGCTTACTAAAGTCTAAGAGTGTTCATCAGGTGTTTTTAGATGAAAAAATATTGAAAATAGATTTTTTTATCCAAAAACATGAGAGCTAGCTTTCCAATCACCTCTCTAATGTCTGAAATATAGACCTAGCTTCATTTTTATTTGCTTTATTTAAAAAAAAATTAGGTGGATGATGTTTTCAACAAAAAAATAAAAAAAAAAGTTTGGCACACTAACTTAGCCTTGCAAACCCACGCATGCCTAGCCTTCTCTATTCTAGGTCAATAATTGGCCCACTCAGGCCAAACCAATCAGCGAGCATCACTAGATGATCCATTAGATATATCAATTATGCCTATTACAATGTCTCTAACTAAAAAGATACAAGAGAAATTAATTGGACTGATTTTAGATATTTGGGTTAATAAGTTGCAAATCTACCAAACTAAACCTTTGTGTATTGTTTGGGTCATAAATGAAGTTACAGAAGAAATTTTGATGTGATTCTAGTTGGAATGAAAACTAGACATCTCAATATTTTTATCCATTTAAGTTAGACTCCTTAATGCATCCATACAAAAGTGAACGTTTTAATATTAGGTAAAAATTTCGAGTCAATCGAACATCAAAAAAGGTTTGTTATAAGATTTAGAAGTTACTATGATGGAACTGCCTTAGTTTTCTTGTTGATTTATTATTATTTTTTTCTATTTTATTTAGATTTCTGTTTTTTATTTTTTTTAGTATTTTTTAGGATGTTTTACCTGGTATACATAAGGTTATTTAGCTTGTAGTTTTTTTTTTTTTTTAAATAAGAGATAGATTTATTTATTCAGCTTGTGAGAAAGAGTTTGCTTTTTTTTCATTGTTCCTATCCCAAACGCTTTATTGTTCTAAAATAGCACACGAACATGTTTGGGATACTGGAGCAAAAGCTTGGCATTCTAGAAATAAGCGGAGATGCATTGGAAGAATCTCTTATGAGGGAATCAATACCAGAAACTAATCACAGAAATAAAAGCAAGAACAAGAGCTGCTTCTGGATATTTAAAAATCATAATGCATACACAGAGAAGGTGTTGATCTTTAGAAGGTACCAATAAGCGGAAAGGCTGTGATATATGAACCCTGAAGGATGTTTATTGTACACAAACTCAATCAAAACTCACACCCTTGTCCAGGAAAATGGCATACAGAAACCCACTTGACAAGATCCATTAAGTCATCACATGATGGTGCAACGACTCCTTTCCTCAGTAGGTTGTGCAGACACTGGCTGGAACCTGTGCGGCTCAGATGGGTTGTACGTGAACTCGGATGTATCAAGCCCGTACTGGTTTCCATGCAGCAAAGAACAGAAACAAGTACAACAGTAGAATCAGAACCAGAAACTGGCAAATTTTGATAGAGAGATTACATAGCATATATGTATAACAATCAATGGAACAAGATATCAAACCAACCAAGTACTTGATGCAGAACCAATTAAAGGATAATTTTCTAATACAATAGCAATGCCTAATGGAACTACTAACAATCATCCAAGTGTGTTCTAAACGTTAAGCCACATAAACATTCTCATTCAAACATTCAAGAATAAGGCTGATTACTAGACAGCAAGATGTAATAGTGCTTGTTTACATCCTTCATGCCTTGTGTGAACACAATAGCTAAAGCAATGAAACACAGGATCAAGCTACAACTGATGTTTACCATCCTATATGGTCCTGTGGTGGGACAATTATTGTAGTTTTACATAAGATTAATGAAAATCCATATATTATGAGCAACTTTGTGAATGAATACCACATCAAATGGATTACCAGGAAAGTGTGACTCAGATGGCTACAGAGTCACAGAAACATGCAAAATTGTCAGATGGAGCGTCAAACTTTCACTACATTGAAATTCAGAAATAATCAAACCTTTTCCCTCATTCGTGTACTCCAGGCATCATTTCTGCTTGGACGCTGATCAAGGGTTCCAGCAACAGGCACACCTGTTGCAGGAGCTGGTGGCCTGTTAAGCAAAGGCTGTCGGTTCTGTTGCCTAGGGGCAATGAGCTCATCATCACTATCATACTCTAGTGGCCTGTTTGCTGCCCGAACCAGAAGGGCTAACAAGAAAATCAAAGCCTGCAACAACACAATAATTCATTGAAAACAAGCTACTAAGAAGCTCCTTGATATCACAGAGAGATAGAGAGAGAGAGAGTTCAAAATAAGATCTATGAAACCCCATCTCCCAATTCTGTCTTGACAAATTGGTCCCAGTCATGGCCATGGATAATCATAAGTGGTGGAACTTGTACAAGAGAAGCACAGTTGCACAAAGAACTCAAATGTGTCCATAAAAATCATAAAACCTCCAAGAAACTTCTAACATAAACTCCCATCATATTAGATTCTCTTGAAATATTTTCCTGATTCAGTATTTCTTAATTATGATCATATACCTTTGACCATGCTTAAAGAAAAAAGACTGCAAAAGAAAAGGTCATTGCCTTCGTAAACATGATTGTTTTGCCATGAATTCTTCACATTCCTAAAATAAATTAAGCCATGCTCTCTCTAAAATAAATTGATCCCATTGAGTCATAAATACAGAGGAGAAAATATGCTTTTGGACATCTCAATGAGTGAACATAAGAGGGAAGTAACAGTATCGTACATCTTTAACTGTACCCTAACCCAAACCTGTTTTATAAATTAATAGACAGATGCTACCATCAATCAGATCTGCTGCCCAGTTTCTGAATCTGTCTCTCTAGAAAATATCTAACCCTCACAAAAGCAAGAAGCATCATCTCATGCTTACCTCCAAAATAACTATTCCAAGAGCAACCCATTTGACAATGTTCCATTTTTCTTTGAGGAAATCATACAGCATGTCAAAATCTCCAGTTTTGTCTGGTGGAATTTCCTGACAGGGAAAAATTATAACAAAAGTTAGATGACTATAGCACATTAAACCTCTAGAAATTGGTTAAATGGAAAACTCACTTCTTTCCAGCTTTTATCAAAGAATATGAAAGCTGCACATCCCAACTCTACCAATATCAACAAGACGATCAATACTGAATACTATGTTGGCTTAAGGAAACAAATAATCATAAACCACAAAGCCAAGGAACATACGAACTATTCCTCTGTCCCATAATGTCCAGCTTAATCTTCAAGGATTTAATTCACTGATGACAAGTAATTCTACTCTAGACATACAAATGATGCAAACTGAAAACTAAAGTAGTAGTCAAGGGAAACTAGAAAATGACTTCCTTTTTTCCAGAACGAGGGAAGAGAAGAGAGAGAGAAAGAGAGATCCAGCATCAAAACAAGCCAAGAGAAACAAAACAGAACTAAAGCAACAATGCTTCCCAATCCTTTTGTATATCCGTGAAGAAACAGCATCCTGATGCTTTTGCTGCTGAATAATGGACATACTCTTTCAGGCATACCAAAAGGAGAATAAGAAGACACTCTTTGCAATCATGTGAGATTATTGAATTGACTAGGTCACATCTTATGCTGTTTTACTTGTCACGAACAAAAACCCAAAAAAAAGAAAAAAGAACAAAACAAAGATGCATCATATGCAGCAAAATGGCAGGTAATCATTGTTGCATCATGTGGTGTGGGCACAACTAATTCTAATAGCAGTACTGATGAGGTAAAACAAATGTGAATTAGGATACACAAGTCAAGCAGCAGCCATTTCGTGTTGCAGCTCCAATACAACCAAAACAAGAGATGATGAAGAGAATTAATCCTACAGCAACAAATAAGTATATGAACCTGCAAATGAAACAGATGCAAAATGATAATTTGGCAATTTAAGGATAAACTTGAAAATAATAAGGACAAATATGAATATATAATTTGCAGTCAGTATAGTTTTTCAATAACCATGCAAGCCCAACAGAACCAGCAGTTAGTTAGAAATAACTTTTCACATTCTAGTTCTCTTCTTCATTGCCAACAAATCCCCAGCTCTAAGTGAAGGAGAAATACAGCTTGACTAAATTTGCGTCGTGTGAATCTTAATATATATAATATAAAGATCACTACAAATGCTATTGCATAATGGTGCAACAAAGTTATTGAAAATAGTCTGATTGTCAGCCTTTTTTGCATGAAGTGGTCAATCTTGTTGTTTACAACTTCAAAATTTTCATATCAAAGTACTAATCTAGACAATAAATTCTTACTCCCAAACATTTGTCATTCATTTTATCAAATCAAAGTATTTTAATACTTGAGAGAGAGAGAGAGAGAGAATACTTGAGAGAGAGAGAGAGAGAGAACCGAACCACCCATAAATGAGTACAGCTAAAATCTGATAGCAATACTTGTAGCAAGAAACTTGATATTTAGCAATACCCTGACACCTTACCTCGAGAAAGGAAAAAACAGTGTCTTTTTATAGGTACCATATTCTGAGAGATCATAAATTTGTAAAGGGCACATCTTATGGCAAAAATGCTACTTTCTAGCTATCATAGTATGAACTATGTTACTCTCTACAGGTCCTATTCTCGGTCAAATTAAGATTACTAAGAAACAAATGCAGGATGCAGATGACTGAGAACAGAAATGGAAACCACGAGTGTGGATGGAACACCGCTATATTTTTATTATCAAAGGGAGCAACTGGCATATAAGTCAGGGGATGGGTATGAGATATTATTGTCTTCCACTATTACAACCATCACTACTCCTATCCCACCATGCTTTTCCAGTTTCCACCGACATCTCCACAAACACTACAACACAATCATCATCACTATTGTTTGCACTACTACTAGCATTAGCACACCAACATCATACTCCCATGATCACCATCAAAACAATTTACTCTTCAATCTTCCTTGATTATCATCTATGCTATACACAGTTGTTGCCAATTTAGGGTTTTTATCAATTATTTGTGATGTGCCAGAGTCCGAGATATTTAGCGCAGTGTAATAAAATGAGTTGGCATTGATGCAACTTGCAGATTATGTTAACTGTAAATTTCAAACTCATACACACTTTTTGCCCTTAATCTAAACAATGACAGACAACTGAATTTCCAAATAGCTTTTCTTCACTCTGATTGTTGTGACCAAAACCAGGATCCATCCACCCACCCAGCTTTCACCAAATCAACCAAGGCCCAGTAAAAAAAACCACAGAACCATTTATAACAATAATTAGAAAGAGATTGGTGGAAAACGAGCCATAAAAGAAATGCAGTTCGTAATGTTTCACAACAATAAAATCACTTAACGAAAATACAATTAGCTCTACTTCAATCTACTCGAGAACGAGGGAAGAGGCAGGTAGGAGTTTATAGAAATGGGTTAGCTTCTTGGAAAATTTCAGCTATTGGGCTTCATTTTCCCATTCTTTTCAAGTGCCAGATGGAGCTTACACTAGGATCAAACCCATCAAAAATTCAATTACTATCTCCTATCAACTTGCTTTTACAATTAAAATCAAATAACAGGTTTCTCAACCACAAATTCAAGCACAATTGGGCTAAAACAACAACCTTTAAGCACAAATCAAAATCACTAAAAAAAAAGCCACATACCAAGCTTTTGGCAGCTTATCAAGGATATTCTCCGAAAGAGACACAGCCATAAGCATAGGGCGACCAAGCCGCGTCAAACCCTGATCATCACTCAGCGTCGACACTAGTGCTACGCTGTCATCAGCTCTTGTATACTCAACAAACAAGTAAATTCCATAACCAATCATAGCCAGACCCACAATAGTGAGCAAGAAGTTAAGGAGCTTCAGTAGGCACTCCAAGCATCCTTTACACGCCATGTTCCCCTATAAAATCCCTGGAATTTCCACTCACTCTCTTCTTCTATCTCATCAGCTCACTCACCTTATACCTACAATATCAAAACGCACATTAGCACCGCAATTTCTGTTACTTGGAAGTCTAAAACACCATATTTACTCCAGTAAATAAAGAAAAAAAAAACTGAATATCTTCAATAATTCACATATTTTGGAAATAATTCTGTTAGAAAAAATTATATGGGAGACCCAATACTTGAAATTAGGATTCACAGACCAGTTTGCTTAGTAAAAAAAAAAGTTCAAAATTGAAAAAAATAAAAGATTTCTTTTTTTTCTGACTTTTCTCACCAACGAAACAGAAATGTCAATTAAAAAAAATGACCGTCAAAATGATTGAACAAAAAACCACCATGCCAGTTAATTGATTGGATAGGAAGGATCTAAAGGTAAAAACAAGGTGGATCATGTTCCAATTATAAGGAGATTAGGATTAAAAAAATTGAGTGACTTACAGATTAATCGGTGGATTATTTTGGGGGAGCTTTAATTTT
Organism: Populus alba x Populus glandulosa; assembly: GCA_033617975.1. Lineage (NCBI taxonomy): Eukaryota > Viridiplantae > Streptophyta > Magnoliopsida > Malpighiales > Salicaceae > Populus > Populus alba x Populus glandulosa. Next base: position 13,283,926 of record CM066145.1, on the reverse strand, counting down.
GGTTATTCGGAGAAGAAAGAAAGAAAGAGAATCCAGAAATTTGAAAGTGGACGAGAGAGATGAGGACCCCTTTGCTTATTTTGCCCCTCTTCTGTCAGCTGGCATTTTCTCATTATTTCTTTTATTTAATAATTGTGGAATGCCATTTATGCCCTGCCGCCCTTGATTATGCGCTCGTGATTTGATATTAGGGAATCTTCCTTGTTTATTTACTTGGAAAATATTTTATTTTTAAAAAATAAATTCTGAAAAAATAAATTTAGGAAAAATAAATTATTTTTTTATGTTTGGTAGTGTAATAAAAAATAAAATAAATTATATATATAAGTGTACAAAGATTATGAATGGATCATCGTTGAAATGGAAAGGGAAAAAAAAAAGGTATATATGTAAGTGTACAAAAATTGTGAATGGATCATCGTTGAAATGGAAAGAGGAAAAAAAAAAAAAAAAAGGAGAAGAAGAGGATTAACCAATTAGTGGTTACAACGAGATTGGTCGGCAATTAAATTTATTTTATATATATATAAGTGTACAAAGATTGTGAATGGATCATCGTTGTTTGTGAATGGATCATCGTTGAAATGGAAAGGGAAAAAAAAAAAGGTATATATGTAAGTGTACAAAGATTGTGACTGGATCATCGTTGAAATGGAAAGAGAAAAAAAAAAAAAAAAAAAAAGAGAAGAAGAGGATTAACCAATTAGTGGTTACAACGAGATTGGTCGGCAATTAAAGAATTGTGGTCAGTGAGAAAAAAGTGACTCTCTATGTAAAAAAATTATATAAATAACTTTGATCACATTTACCAAAAGAAAGTTAATAAATTTCCATCCATTGAAAATAAATATTAAAAATATGCATGTCAGATAGCAACGGTCGGAACTCATCAGAAAAACAAATAAAATAATGTTTGATATTATAATAATATTTATTTTGAAAAAATATTAAAAAAAATTCAAACTTTTTTTAAAAATAACCAGACCGCTGAAACAATACGGCCATCCTTTGCCGACCTCGCATAATTCCATTAACCTACTAGAAAAAAGACGGATGTCTTTGTAATGGAGTAAAGGAGTGTTTTGTAATGACTTTTAACTGAAATTTTTTTAAGATAGTAATTTAAGATAGTTTAATATACTATACCAAAATTAAAAAATATATATATAATTTTAATATTAAAAAATATTTTTTAAAATAATTATTACAACAATTTCAAACACTACTGTATAATTAATGATTAATGTTATAAGGTCAAACGACCAAAACAGTAGACTAGAGTGTTGACGATCACCACCTGAGCCGTAGCCAGTTAGCTTAGGAAAAAGTAGGTCCCGCATCTAGAATTGGCGGGAGAATTTGTCGGGTGGTGACTTCAAGCTGTGCTGTCTTTGAGTTTGAGGAGGGACTCTTTAACTGCCGTTCAAGGCAAAAACTACCGGTCAAGAAGGTACGGTCCAAGAGCAAAGATTGATTGACAAATCCCATCCCACTAGGACCTTCCGGGTGGTCCCAACCAAACAAAAACGTAACAACCATTTTAGGTAGTTAGTATTTGGTAATGATTTTTTTAAAACATACTTTTTATTTGTATTAAAATAATATATTATTATTATTTTTAAAATTTTATTTTTTACATTAATATATCAAAACGATAAAAAAATAATAAATTTTTTAATTTTTTTAAAAACACACGAAATACTCTTAGTTATTATATTTTGACATGAACCTTAATATTACTTAAATTTCAAGCAAATATCACTCAATCTTAACCCAACTTTGACTTAACCACCCCCTACTCACACTTAAACCAAGAATAAAATTCAGGAACCTCTCAAAAAATTGAATCTCTATACCCAACTCTTTAAATCCAAAACTAATCATAATAACCCAAGCTCTCAAAGATCTAAATTGGTGTCAGACCATGTTTGAGGAGTATGGTGCTCTGGTTTAAAATAGAACATGAGATCTAGTTCCACATGATTCAAGTTATGAAATTATTAATAATAAATGGATTTTTAGAACTAAACATAATCTTTATGGTTCCATTGACAACTTCAAAGTTTTTTTGGTTGCAAATGGCTTTCATTAATGTCCAAGAGTTAATTATCATGACTCTTTTACTCTTGTTGTCAAACCAACCACTATTTATATTGTTTTTAAACTAACTTTAAGGTATGGTTGATCTTTGAGATAACTTGATGTAAACAATATATTTATGTTAAGAAACCTTTTAGAGAACACTCACATAACTCTACCAATATTTATTGATTAGGATAATCCATCTTTTATGCACAAACTTAAAAAATAAATTCATAGTCTTAAAGCTCTTTAAGCTTGATATCATGAATTTTCACACATGACACATTTCTATTTGTACATATTATGTATCTTATAGTATAGGTTGATGGATTGATTCTTACTAGTGATAATACTAAGATTATCAATAGTTTTATGGAAATTCTTGCTCGTCAATTTTCTATTAAAAATCTTAGATTGCTATCCTATTTTCTAGGAGTAAATTTTTTTTGTTACTTTCCTAAAAAATTTATATTATAAACAATCTATCTTGCACCCATATCACAAATGTTAAACCAATTCTCATTTTCATACCACCAAGTCTTTCTCTCATGTTAAACCATGACTCTTTTGTATCCTATCATATTGAGTATAAAGTTATGGTTGATAGTCTTTAGTGCCTCTTTATCACAAGGATTGGTATTGTATTACCATCAACAAGCTCTTTCAGTCTATACATAATTGAACAATTGAATATTGGGCTATTGTCCAATATCTTTTTTTATTATCTGTGTGCTATAATTAATGATGGCGTAAACGATTACCATGATTTCCTTTTAAGTTTGCATGCCTTTTCTGATATTGATTAGTCATGTGACAAAGATAACCTTTTATCTACAAGTCCTTACGTGTTATATCTTGGTTAAAATCTTGTGTTTTAGATTTTTAAGAAACAAAGAACTATAATTTGCTTATATAATTAAGTTAAGTATCGTTCAATTGCTAATTTTATTGCTAAACTAAATTAAGCCTTTTATCTCTTAATTAATCTTGGTGTTAATCATGTAAAACTAATTTTATTTATATAAAACATATTTATTAATAATAAATGCTTCGTTATCTTTAATATTCAATTATATTTGATTAATGAATCTAATATTTGATTAATAATTCTAGAGTGAAGATAAATTCCATGGAACAAAAATGTTTTTCATAGAAAATTATAAAGTTATAATTATGAGATTTTTATAAAATCAAAATATTGTTCCTAAATGTTCTTGGTCAATGTTCTATTAACATTAGATATTAATTAGAGCTACTAGGACTAATGAATATTATGTTTCTTTCTTTATGAAAGAAAGTAACTGCTCTTATAAATTAATGTATGAGGAATACTTGAAACTAATATGCAGGTACTTGTTAGATGACATGTACACTGAACTGACTTGCAAGAGAATTTCATACGGAGAAATCACTTATGTTTATGGAAATGCTCACATGATAATTGTATAAGTGATCCTTAGACTTGAGATCACTAAATTATCTTATATAAAAAATGTTATGCTTTGACCCTGACTACACATTGTCATAATCAAAAGAAACAAAATGAAAGATATTAGTTATAGCATAAACTATATGAAGGTATCCGAGTAATCAAGAGAAAATTCATCACCCTAGGTGAATTAGAAAAAAATATTTCATCTGTTCTTAAATAGTATTGAAAATGAAATCTTTGGTGAAGGTGGAATGAGATTTGAAAAGAATCTCAAATTGTATTCAAATAATTAATGACTAGTGTTGAGAACTAAAATAATTTAACAAAACATACATGCTCCATGTTATAATGTCTAAATCATAATATTTTTTATGAGGGGATAATAATTATATTAAAAAACTAGTCACTAAAAGGTTAAATCTAACCACTTATGACTTTCTTAATATTTGAAAGATCATGACATATAGTTAGATATTGTACTTGATCTTCAAATATAAACCAATCAATTGTTTAATTTATTTAATCTACTTTATTTAGAGTTCTGATTTATATTTGGATCAACTTATTAGGAAATTTAATAGGTCACACACATAAGAACCATTTGTTAGAAATTAAAATAGGATGATTAATTTAATGTAACTTAATTGTAAATAAGTTTTAGAAATTGAAGACTATAATGTAATTAATATAAAATATTATAATTCTAAATCTAGAAACAATCAAGCAAGGACTTGATTGAATAAGTTTCTAAAATTAACCTAAAATAATATATGTGATATTATTTAATGAGTAAATTGAAATTTTACTATTTATAAGGCTTTTTAAGCTTCCATATAAATAAAAAGTTGTGCCTCTTATTTTTTGGACATTAGATGACAATACAAGAGCATAATATAGAAACATCTAAAATACAAAAAAAAAAAAAAAAAAAAGCTGGTGTTCAAAGGTATAACAGTCTCTCTCTTAAAAGGGTTTAGAAAATTTCTCACTGATAGTTCGTGTGGATAACCGTTAGATATTAGACAGAGAGACGACTTGTGATTTGCGACAACCTAGCCTTGAAAAAATTATTAAAAAAAAAATCTGATTTTCAGGTAATATTTGGAAAAACCCTAAATAACTCTACATTTGTTTAACAAGATCCTTGAAACTCCCTAAAAAAATTAAATTTACTATTTCCACTGCATTTATATGTTTCAGGAAACCTAACACTATACTCAAAATTAAAAAGTCAAGGTTCATAAAACCAAAATTCTTTTCTAATTGTATGAGTTATCTAAAAGTCAAATATGCTTTACAAACTAGTTTATCTCAGGTAAACCCATCAATAAAACCATGAATAAAACATTAAATTGATGCTAATCACCATGAATAAAACCAGATGGAATGTTGATGTGAAGTTTTTATACTATAGAATTCGTTTTTGGGCAATTCTTGGCAGGGTCGTACCTTGATCCCCTCCTACCCAAATGTTGGTCAACCATTGACATATATAATAAAGAGGTTTTTTTCTTTTTCTTTTTCTTTTTCCTTTTTCTTTTCTCATAGGTTAGGTAGGCAATTCCAAAGTATTTTACTTGGTTGGAGCTGAACATGATTCGTTGATTCGGTCCATTTGACCATTGGGTAAAATCACAATTCACACTACTTTCTCACAACGACGAGTAGTGAAGGTTAAAAGCCTAAAACTTCCCCCATCCATCCACCTACTAACTTCGTCAACTCAGAATACCACCCTGAGGTAAAGGCAATTCAAATCCATGGCCACCGTAGAAAACCAGTCCTGTCAATATCCAATCTTGGACGCTTTTGATCCCATCATTCACTCTGATTCAACCACTTTGCCAATGCATTCCAGCATTTTCAAACAGTACTCGAGGCCAGCTTAAATGCTTGGACCCTAGGAAAACAACTTTTACTTGAAAAAAAACCAATCAACAAAAAGCCAGGCAATTTCTCAACAAATTTCACCTCATTTCAGGACTCCATCAAGACTGTTTGAGATGGAAAACTAGTCAGCAAGCATCAATGATTCCATGTCAAGTCGTCAACTTTATTCACAAAATCCGCAGTACAGAACATTATCTCAATCACCCCCATTGCCCATTATTACAAATTGATAAGGCCCCACTGAACAAGACCAAAAAATGACCCCATCAGCAATGTCTCAAACAAAGCTCTAATGCTTTTTATCTACAAAGAAAACAGAGCACCCAGTAGGCCAACATGCCCTCTGTTAGGATCTGTTCACAACCACAACTTTGACATGAGATGCAAAACGTGTCTACATTGCTTTCATAGATGTTTATGTTGCCTCCTCGGACTGACTGTTTACTGTGGCAATGGACAGCGAGACCTTTTTGGCTGTCCTTACGTGGCCTGATGTCATCTCTAGCACATGCGCTTCAAAGACACGTGAGCTATGAGATAGATGGTGTCAAGCCAATGCTACGGACATATCAAATCATGTTGGTCGAAAACTTTTTTATGATCGGTGGAGTCTAATCTTTTGATGACGACTGATGAAGGACCAGCTGAACTAGAGTTAGCTACCATAATCTGATTAAATGGCACCACATTAGAAGGAATTAGAGCAAAGGGGAGGAACTGATGAGATGCCTTGCCTGGAGAGCTCCGCTAGGACGCTATCTGTAGACGGGGGCTTGAGGCCTATGGGCAACGGTAGCCAAGGCTTGTTGATTACCTCTTTCACTACCTTGTTGATCACCTCCTCAGCCTGAATGAAAGATAAAAAACGATGACTATTGCATGAGCACATTTGAACTTTGGATTGCATGTTAGGAGATTGCACATGAAAGATATATGGGAACCCTTGTCAGTGGACTGGAGAACATCTGTGACCAATAACGTAGTTGTTTTGCTGGCATTGTTAGACCATGGGAGTAAGTACTCGGTACTCATTAACCAAAATCACCCTTCATCTACTGCGTTTTGGACAGCATTGGGAAGCATTAATTATTCAGAGTTTTAACATCTTGCATCAACATGAAACCTACTATAATGTCCTGCAGCTTATTGCTAAGGGGATGTGATGCTGCTAGTTTAAAATCCCTTCTTTTTGGAATATGTTTCCACAGTTTAACTTGATGAAAACACGATAAAGAGTCCAAAAACTTCTAGGAATTGTGACAGTTCACCCAAGTCAAGCTGTCATACTCTTGCTACACAAACTAGAACACATTTTATGAACAAGTTCTAAAATATATGATCTTGAATGCAATCAATGAATATAAATAGAATTATCAGAAAAACTGAATAAAAAGGAACAGTAAGATGTTACTATACCGGTTGTAGGTCAAAAGATTTTTGTGGCATGCCACAGCTGTTATCGACCATACTGGCACTTTGAAACCCAGATGCATTCTGCATTTTCCAAACAACAGAATTTATGAGAACCTTAATAAGAGGCATGAACACAAACACAAGCACAAATAGATTATGACCTGTACATAGGTATGCTTACTTGAGGAAAAGAAGAAAAAGGACTATGCAATGGTGGCATCACAGGGCAACCCCATGCATCCGCATGCATCTGAAATATAAAAAAGAGCACAAATCAAGCAGCTGCATTCAAAGTTCCAGAAAATGATTATACCATCAGTTTTAAAGCATGCTAGACAGGGAGAAAAAAATGTAATCTCTATTATGGTGTTTAATTTAACAAGAGTTACCCCTAGATAAGGCTTCCTGTGCCAAATTTCTGTTGGGGGCCATGGGAGATAGCTGGGTGTGCCCCATGTATGCATGCTAGCTGTGTGACTACCTGTTGCTCTCCACATAGGATAGACCGGGCTGGTTGGAAGATCATGGTTAGAATGATATGGAGGGTATGCCATGATAGGTTTATATGGATAATAACTCCTTGGTACTTGCTCTCTATGGTGTGGCCATCGCCGGTCATCTTCCTTGGGCAAAATAGGCCTCCTGCGCATTCGATATTTCTGCCAGGAAACATGCAATGGTGTTTAATTAGCTAGAGTATGAATTTTTGTGAAGTGGATAAAAGGCAGTCTGAACTAGTTCCAAACTGTCTAGATAATTACAAATAACATTTAAAAGATTATGAAACTAATTTTAAGTGCAAACAATCAATGACAATGGGAAAAGCATCTCCAACCTCTGTTCAGACCAATGGAAATTACTTCAATTAGACAAAAAAAATAATCAGACCACCAAACGACAGACAGGGAAAGCAAATGCTACAAGAGCTTATAACAAATAAAAATATAATGATTCCTATTGGAAAAGAAGCAAACAAATTTGGTAAGGGTAAGTCTACTACGAACCTGCAGATGACTTGCTACATTATGCCTAGTCAAGCTTTCCACTTTCATTAGCTCTAATACTCGTGAAGGAATTGCTTGATCTACACCTAGTTTTTCCACCGCTTGCACAAATTTTTTGTGAAGCTCTGGTGTCCAGTCTACCTAAAACTCAAAAAAAAAACAAGCAACAATCACCCAAGAGCAATCACATTGATGAAATTAGGAAAAACATACGCCTTTTCTAAATTAACAAATCCAAATATAGTAGATGCTAATGCTTGTGACATTACTTCCGATTCAAATCAAGAATAAACAAATGAAGATCATCAGGTCTTGAAAATGGTGTTTATTTGAGGAAAATATGAGAAGGGAATAAACAAAAAGAAAGAAACTAAACTTTAGAGCATTTTGAGGTAGCATATAAGTGCAGAAGGCATTTCATAAATGTAGGACAATTTGAAGGGGGAAAGGGGTGATATGATTATGCCTGAGGACAGGATCAGGAACTTCAAAAGTATTTGATATTCAGAATAATCAGAGTCACCTTCATCTTCTTTCGATTAGCTCTAGTCCCATTGGAAGTATGAAGATCAGAAGCAACATCATTAGAATGGTTGAGACTGTCTTTATTTTGTGGATTGGGATGTATGTTATTCTCACTCTTGGCACCATCAGTTAAGTCACCTGTCTCTTTGATCACAGTCTCTATAAAGCATGGAGGATGCCCTGCTTGTAGAGTTTCTTGAGACATGGTACAAGTTGTTTCGACAGATTTAGATTCCCCCTCTTGCTCCCCACTATCCTTTTCTACTGAGAAGTTAATATGGTCTTGGCAATCTCCGTCATCCAGCAGCCACCCTACTTGTTTAAATTGCCAAGTTGAAGGAGCTGGATGCTTATCACTAGCTGGTGACTGCTGCTCATTGCTTTCCTGAGCCAAAGACGCATTTTCTGTTTTCTCCATGTTCTCATCCTCGTTTTCTTCAAGTTCCACTTTGAGCTCAAGCATAGAAACTATAGAATCTTTGACAGGCTTTAGTGATTCGGATTGAACACTCCCCCCTGCATTAAATGCCTGCTCAGGATCAATGAAGTCAGAAATTTTCTCTTCATGGCATTGAGATCATAAAGTAAGTTCCTACAAAAAGTAAACAGAATTTTAGCAAACCTTATGAACCACATGCTGCCATATATTCCTTAGTTTATCTTCAGAGAGTGGTTTCCGAAGGAACTCAACTGCACCAAGCTGAAAATAAATAGCCACAGAAATACATTACATGATCATGAGGCATGGTGAATGCCTCCAGGTTCTCTTTAAATGCATGGAGCATTAACTCAAGAGTCAAAATTCAATGAAAGTTCTAACAGTTGAATGGGATTTGCTTCAATCACTAACTAAACAGAACTAGAACCATCAGAGACCATTAAAACTTGAAAAAAATCTGTGGCATCAAGCATTTCAGTATGTGCAACTTAGTATACAATTAAATAAAACTGACAAGTACAGTTCTTACCGCTATGCACTTCATCATGGTGCTCAGGCAATGAATGTTTGAAGTCACTGAAAAAGAACATAATTTCGTACTGTATTAGGAGCTGTAAATTATATTGATGAAAATCTATCCAAGTTGACAAAGTAGATTTTTCCTGAAGGAAATGACAGAACACATAAGAAATCAACCAAAACATGAGGAGCTAAAAGATTTGAATTTTTAAAGCATTACTCTCATGCATAGAAACCATTAACATCATATATGAACTTACTAATGGTAGGCAAGTCCTTTGCAGTTTCTAGAAACTTGAAACTCCCATTGCTATTGCTCGTACTAACCTGTGACCATAGGTTCTATTAGATTGCCATTCAAGTTCAGCCAATCCAACCAGATTTAGGCCCAATTAAACAATATTATATCTAATTAATGCACTTATATGAAGTGATTATGATGAAAATGGTAAGAAGTATTATTTGGCTAACAAATGACATGACATGGGAAAAGCAAAAGCAGCCAGTCATTTCAAGGATTGTTTGGAAATTACTAATATCTCTAGGGCGGCTAGTATCTACTATTAATACACATTATGTAACCCTAATTTGACATATAGTGAAATAAAGCTCTCCATTCCTATGAATGTAAGAACATTGTCGAACCACGTTAAATTTGTATATTTTTCTTGTTTACTCTCTTGTACAATATTCATCATTATTGCTGCAGGTTTCACAACATTCACCAGGTATTGGAAAGTTGGGTTTGAACTAAAGGAAATTACCTCCACTATAGCAACATGGAAGCTTCCAGGTTCATTTGAAATTGCTGAGAGAGCTTCATTCTCATTGCAGAATGTATAAACTGAAAATGGGCATGGTGAGGTTAAGCAGAGGCTCAAACAGGAGAGAATGCATCACTATAACATAACAGGGTATAAAAGTGATAAATATTAAAGAAGACCAAGAAACGAGCAAGTTTATTAATATCCCAAAGAAAGCAACTATATATTTTGTTTTGGGATCTAAAAGATGTAGCTTTAAATATCATATAATGTGGTTTGAACAGTATCCTAGGGTTCTAATTGGAATTAAGAGATGATAAAAGAGCCAAATTAAATCTTCGGTAGAATGATGTTGAAATGGCAAACACAAACTAACCAAATTTTGAAAAAAAAAACAAAATATTGAAAAATAATAGACATTCTTGTATTTCCACTGCTCAAACATGCAAAGTTCTGAAACACCGATAATAAAACTGACCAAAAACAAGTAAATTTTACAACTTTTGTTTACGATCTGGAAACTCCCTTCATGTAGTAAAGATGACCTGTTGCTTTAGTAAAAAAAAATCCTTTTTTCAGTACTAGGTTTGAGCATTGCAAGAAATTGTTGTCCATTTATAGATCTCAGTCACAACCATTTCCAAGTTTTATAACTAATTAGCTTCTGTTTTAGTTAAAATACGTTGAAATAAATTAAACAATGCAAACAAAATTTCTACTTGAGAAAGATAACTAGTAGGCAAATGGTTGAGAAAGAAAGGTCCCAATCACAAAATCTCTACCGATATAGTCCAGTGCTTCCAGTTTCGATTTTATCTCAGCAGCAGAACTGTTGTCCTCGTCAAGGAGAAGGACACTGAGGCCCTTTGGAAAATCCTTCCATGCTGATAAATCATTAGTGGTACAAACCATAGCTTGCTTGGCATCGTTTCTCAGGCCACGGACAAGTTTCCGGTATCACTTCTTATCAGCATCAGAATCAACCCTGCATGACCCACATGAACATGAATTTCACATCAAATCATCACTACTTGATCTGATGTTCTATACTGTTATGCCAACCATAGAACTTAGTAATTAATGAAAGAGAAAAAAAAAAACAAAGAAAACCCAAAATTATTGCTGCTTAAACAACAAAATTCAGGTTCAAGAAAAAAAATCAAGAAATTCATGGCTAAAACATCATATAACAAGTCTCCACTGAAAACAGAACTTTGTTCAGACTCTAATGCGTGCGTTTTCTCTTTCATGAAATGAAGAAAGATTCTTGAACAGTCACGTTGCCAGGGCTGGATCATTTATTTAACACCAACATAAAAAATCATGAAAGAAAACCCAGATAAAAAACTGATAAAATGCAGCACAGTGTATTAATATCACCTGTAAGAAGAGAAAGATCTTGCTCAAAGTTCAAGATCTTAATTTGCTTGTGCCAGTTTTATAAGACAACACAAAAACTAAAGGACCTATGTAAGATCTCTGCAATATACACCGAAAAAGACAAGAAAATCCAAAGCATAGACAGGAAAAAAAAAAAAAAAGAGGAAAAGGAACAAACTTTCAAACCAAAATTGGGAATTCTTTAAATGGAAACAGGAAAGTGAAACAACATACTAAACCCCCACCTCATGCATGCACATATTACCAACAAAATCATCACAAAACGCAAGTAAATCATCAAAGTAATGCAACACACTCAGCTATTCCAGGAGAAGAAAAAAGCAGCAGCAATGGAATGAACATTATATATTGATCTCTACGTCTGTATTTTTGTTTTTGCATGCGCAGCACTACTTACAGCATATAATCTTCTTGACTGAAAAGTCTTTCTTTCTCTCACAGCTTCTGCTCTGGCTGTAAATAGACGACCACCAACTCTTCAGGGAGGGGGGGTTGAGTGCGCTTTCTGTAACAGGGTGATGAGGACGTGATAAAGGGTGATTTTGAGCACGAGAGTTTATTATAACTAGATAAGAATCTATGATATAGTAAATATATTTATGAACTACTAAAATAAGTTTAGATTAACAAGTACATCCGATCATGTTAAATTAAAATAATAATTTAAAAGAATTATAATTTTTTATTTGATTTAAAATTCAGAAGTTCTTAAATATCGTTTTCTTTAGATTTTAGAATCATTACTTTAACCCTCAAATCTTTATATTTTTAAAACCTCATCTCATCCTATCATCTCATCCTAGTATATTGATTTTAATCGTTTTTATAATTTTTCTTATTATTTTCATATTTTATTTCTTAGTTGAGATAGACTTTCTAGTTTATTTAAGATTTTATAAATTTTTCAAAGAATTATTATTATTGAATAAAAAATAAAATCTATAAACTCGGGTTTTATATTTATAATTTTTTTTGGTCATTAATTTTTTTGTATTTTTTTTAATTTATTGCTTTAGTTGATTTCTATAGTTTTGATTTATTTTATTTTTTTGTTTCTTTTAGTGTTATTTTTTTTTTTGGTGGGGGGTGGTACACTTTCTGTTTCGTAGGACTGTAAAGTTGCTATCGGCTGTCCTCCGACCACAGAGTATGCAATAAAGCCTTCCAAAAGATCAAAACCCTCTTTTTACTACCTTTTTAAGTGAATATTCCCTCAAATCTTAACCAAATTTAATTTCTCTCTTTTATTTTTAGTGCTTTTATAAATTTAGACAATTAGTGGGAAACGAGCTGCTTTGTTTACAGAATTTGATACCATTGCGTTACAAGGAAGGAATTGTTATTGAGGGGTATATTTGTCTATTCAAAATAAGAATTAAGTCCGATTAAGAAACCTGTAAAATGAAAATTAGATTCTTGAGCTTTTATAAAATTCTAAATACTAAATTTGAAAAAAATGACTAAAGCACTCTTCCTGTTTAAGGAAATACTTTAAATGTCTCTCTCTTTATGCTCAAAATTCGCTTTACTATAGGAGAGATAAATTTAAAAACCATTAAAGATTTTGGATATAAATTAACTAAAACTTTACTTATATACATAAAGGGAGATTATGTTAATTTTCAAAACTTTTTATTAAAGTTTATAACTTCAACATGACTTATAAACTATATAGGACATCATAATTTATCAATAAAAATAAAAGTAACGTCAAATTTAATTTAGATGTGTAATAAGTTAATTGTCCTACCTAGTTGTGTATCCACACTAGGTTTCTCTTTTTTTTTTTCCTGTTAAAAATTATATTTAGTTAGCTCAATGCATTTTAAAAAATAAAAAAAATATATGATTTCAATCATAGACCAAACTTGATTAAATAAGTTGGTTTTATTTTAATCAGATGATAAAAAAAATAATGACGACAAATATATCAATTAAAATAAAATACTAACGATAATTGAAAAACACATTGTAAAAGAAGACAAATGATATAACTCAATTCTCAGCCCAATAAATAAAGAATGATGGAATTGCCCTTTTTTTTCTATCTTGATCTCTTTCTTTGCACATTTAAACTTTTAAGATCAAATTTTAATTATGCAAAAACAACTTGATATTATCTTCCCTTAATTATTCCAGTATTTGATATGATTGATGAAATTGCTATAAAAAATACTTGATTGAAGAGAGAGATTAAGAGCCCTTTAATCATAGTTTTGAAACCCAGCCCGGCGGGTCGACCCGGGACTCGATCGACCCGAGGCTGGAACCGGGCCGGGTTGAAGAAAAAACAGGGAAAGGAAAAACCCAGTGTGACTCGGCAAGACCCAGCTGCAAACCTATTGACTTTTATTATTTTTTTACTAAAACGATGTCGTTTTGATTTAAAAAAAAAACAATTTACCCAGCCAACCTGGTGACCCGATCAAAACCCGGAACCCGGGCCTTGGACCGGACTGGGTCTTAAAACTATGCCTTTAATAGAAGTACTTTTATTTGGTAAGAGATTTGTTGGATATTTGAAAGAGTTTGAGTGCGTTCGATGGGGAGATTGGTTACCCTCTCATGTCCTAGTATTTCTAAATCGCTAATCATGGATTTAACTTTTGGGTAAGGTGTAAAATGAGAATGAACTAGTTTTTATTGAATTCTCCATAAATGGATCCATCGATAAAGTCATAAAAACCTTATTCAACTCTCCATAAATGATGTCATTGATAAAGCCATAAAAACCTTAAATTAGATTTTGGTTCTCCATGATTTCTTCTAGGCTAAGGTGTTTAGGCTTAGCCACTCTACGTTCTCTTGTAAAAATAAGTTCTTTAAAGTATTTTCTATTTTAATTTAGTAAATTATATGACATAAATAATGTAAAAATAAAGAGAAAGAATAGTGTATGAGGGTATATGATGTGTTGGTCATGTGTTGTGTGACTTATTTTATGGTCTTGTATGGCCTTCTATGTTGTTACCTGGTGACTTGAGATATTTATATACCTTGGTCACATGAAATTACCAAGTGAAACATGGAATTGTAGACATATTTTATGAGTATAATTACGAAAAAGTAATTTATAAAACAAGTTATCGATGGTAGATGTTATAATAGACATAGTAAGCATTATACTTACCATTGGTGGTAGTTATTGACAATGTATGTAAGCATGAGATATCCATTGATAAAAAAGCTAGGTGTTGTCCTAACATCTAAAAGGTCATAACATTGTATTGTGGTGTGTCAACGTTGATCTCTTTAGAAATCGATGCAAGATTAGAATTTAATCCACAATGTATTATTAGGTTAAGGCCTATGATTTAATGAATGGGGCTATCCATTCCTTTTGCCCCATCAACCAACTTTTTTATAATTTTATTTTAAAGATCTTATTTTATTTTCTTCATATAACTATTATAACTTTTATGCCAATAGTTTTTTAACCAAACAACAATCATAACCATAAAAGCTATAATCATAGTTATAACAATAACCCTAATCAGAGTTCAACTTCTAATCAAAAGACCTCGTAAATTAAATGTACACTTCATCAACTCTTTGATCCAACAACTATAAATAATTGTTTAGGATACCTGTTTTTTTTTTTATTTCAATTAAGTTCTCTTTTATGATTTTTCTTTAATGATGATAGTTTCATGGCCCACAATTTAATAATGATGCACAAAATGCTTGGATGATAAATGCACAACTTTGTGAGGAAAAAAAAAAGAATACATCAATGATTTCATGTTTTATGATTAATTTTTTTAATTCAAGGTTGTGAAATTCATTAGTATTGGTTATTATTGGTTTGTAGAGATCATTTATAATTATAGCATATTATCCTTAAGCAAGAAACAATTAGAGTAAATGAGTAGAACATGATGAAGTTGTAAGAACTTCAGATTGAATTTGCGCTAAAGTATTTGGGATTGGTCGTTCCATATTCTCTTGAAAAAACAAGTCTTTTATCAAAATAAAAGATCTTCTAATACTTAAGTCAATAAATTATAAGAGAGAATGAAAGTATAACAACAAGAATGAGAAAATAGGAAAATGCATGTTGTAATGATCGTGTGTTATTATATGGACTTGTGTTAGTGGTCTTATCTTATGTGTTTTCTTGATGACTTAAGGTATTTAACCTCAATCATATGAACTTATCTTAGAGAGCATGGGGTTGTGACAAAAAAAAAAACGATGACGGAGAACAATAGTATAAGCACCATATTGAAGGGAGGGTTAAGCATTGTAGCCAATGGTGGGAAGTTGGGCGCCCACAAGTGATTGATGAAAAACAATTGGTGACTATTGGGAAGATAAATTAGTGAAAGATAGTTATTGACAAGAAAGGTTGGCATTGTAATGTTAAGTCATGTGTCATAATTCTCATTGCTAATAGTTATTAGAGAAAAAATAGGCGTTGTGTTGATCTCTAGGTCTTGATAGTGCATTGTGGTGTATGACAACATTAAACTCCCTATGAATTTAAATGGGATTGGGATTTGATCCATGATTTGTTGTTAGTGTAAAGGCCCATAACTTAGTGTATAGGATAGCCAGTTAAGACAAATGCTTGTTAGGAAATAGAGTCTATCAAAACAAATAGAAACTATCTAAAATAGACAACCAATTTATTTGCTTAGGCCAAGTCCAAATGGATAGGGGTTGTCTTTAACGAACATGCCTATCTATTCTACTAAATGTATATTTTTTAGCGTGTCATGTTAGAAAATAACGGGTTTTTTTTCAATTTATTTTCTTAAGACAAAAAATTAATATTGTACCATATGTTTGTTCTCTATTCATTTTTAACCTTCAATTCCTTAGTCTTACTTATAACGTGTCTTGATGAAAATAAAATAAATCATTGTATCATATGTTTTTCATCTATTTAATAATCAAATAGAGAACAATTTATATAATGAAAGGGAATTTTAAAATATGTTCTTAGAATTTGCCTTATGTATAATTGATATTTAAAATTTTCTATAATATGCTATTAATTTTATTAAAAATGAGATGATTATTATATAAAAAAAAATACTAAAACATGTGGTGTTTTTATTATAGCAATCCACAGTGTCTAGTTTTTAGTTTTAAACTTTTTTTTTTCAATTGCAATAATTTATGTCTAAAGTCATGACCAATTTATCTAAAATTATCAAGGAAGGGCAAAATTGAAACAAAGGAGACCAAAGTGTAAAATAAAAATAAAACTAATGGCCAATCTAAGATCCAAGAGAAAATTTCTTTTTAGTCCTCATACTTTTCATTTTAATCTTTTATAGTACCTATAGTTTCTAAACATTTTCATTTTGGTTCAAAAGTTTATTTTCTTAACATTTCACTTCTTAAGTTAGTGTGAAGAGAGAGAAAGCGATTAGTTTTATCATTTTTTGATGACGAAACTCTTTGTTTTTTGTATCCACGAGTTTGATTCAATTAAGAGAGTATGATGGTGGTTGTTTGGAACCTTAATCTTACATAGAGAAACATATTAGTTGAAAAAAAAGAAATTTTCCAACTTTGGTTTATGTTTTTGAAACTTTTTTTTTTGTTTTTTAGGTTATTAAATTGGTTTTGGGTGGTTCAATGGGTGAGTATTAGATGCTTTTAGATGGAAATAGGGTAAAAAAAAATAGATTTTTAGGTCAAAAAACGATCACTCTCGATTTTCTAGCCACCAGTAGTGACCAGATTCTAAGGAGAAGTAGGTTATGCATCACCTACAATTTATTTTAAAAAAATTATAGGTTGGACGACACTTAAAAAAGAAAAAAAAAATTCAACTCAGCACACATGCATGGGTTTTTTTAAGCCCGGATACTTTAAGCCATCCAAGCCGAGTTCGCGTGTGTGTCTTTTTTTTTCCATTGATTTAATTTATCTTTTTTTTTTTAGTTTCATGCTTTAGTGTCAAGTCTTTTGTGAAATTTTTTATTGTTTTCTTTTCAATTTTAAGAAATTTTTATAATTTATTTTTAATATAATATGATTTAATTTTTTCTTATTTTAAGAAGAAAAAAAATTCAACATTTTTTATATTAAGAGGTATTCTTTCTGTATAGGTTTTTTTAATTATTTTATTTTATTTTATTCAATTATTTTCCTACGCATGTCTCTTTTTTTATTATTTTATTTAATAAAAAAATAATTCCAAGAAATAATTTTTTTAAATATAATTGAGTTATGATTCGTGTTTCAAGATCAGATATTATATTTTTATGTATCTCTCAACTTTCTAATTTAGTCTTTTATTAAATATAATTTAATTTTTGGTTGTTTTCACACTAAAATGATAACAAGTTTTCCTAATATATACAACATTGCATAGTATTTTGTTTTTTCTTTGATTTTATCTAATCATTTTCAAATGTGTTTTTGTTTCTATTATATTTTGGTTAAGTAAAACATTAATTATAATAAATAAATTTATTAAACATAATTGGGTATATGCACCGTGTTACGAAATCAAATAACTTGATCGATATTTATGTCTAAATTGTTTTCATTTTAGTCTTTAGTTATTGTTAACAAAATTTTTTATTTTGTATTTATTGACATAAATAATTATCTATCTATTTAATGAAACATTTGCATTGGCCTTTTAATTTATGATTATAATTTTTTTATGTAAACAAAAACTTGCATATTATTTTTTTATTTTAAAAAAATTATTCAACCTGCAGTTTAGCGCGAGTCAAATAGCATTCAATAAATAATTCTTAAAATATAACTTTATAGCATATATTAGGGAAATGCATGTGTTTTGTCTCGACTTGTTAATGAATTTAAATGGTCATATTTTTCTTTTGTTGATTCAATAAAATATATTTATGAGTAAGTAATATCTTTTCTTTTGGTTAAAATGAAGGCAAGATTAATGCTCAAATAACAAAAGAAACTACATTACAAGTTATTATTTATTTATTTATTTTGTTAAAGACATGAGATTTATTTTTTATTTCTTTAATTTTTTATTACATGTTGTTTATATAAACTAAAGAGAAGTAGAAAAAATCGAAATTATAACTTGGTCGGATAAATTTCCTTTGCAATCCTATGTACATGAGGCATCATTATACATATATGGTAAGAAAACATCATGATTTTAAATATATAACAAAACAAGAGCCATCTAAAATTCTAAATTATTCCAAGTTAATGGTAGTTATTATCTGCATTTGAATTCATAGTAAAGCAACTAATTTAACCAATGATAATCTATCACGAAAGAAGTTCATGCCTATAAGATAGTTCTTTAATGTAGTTTAAAAGAGTTATTGGCTTATATTATCCAAGAAAAATCCAAAATTAGACTGCGTACGGAATGATACGTCCTGTCAACGTTAGGGTTAAAATGCAAGCGTCCATAGTCACGTGCCCTCCGTGGCTTCCTCCTTCTTAGCCACGGGAACCATCTTATACAATAATAACAAGTATATCATATTTATTGTTCTATATTTTATTCAATTTAGCTCATTCAATTGACTTGATGTCATGTTTTTTTTAAAAAAAAACATTAATTTAGAAATTAAGTAAATTCATATACGGGATCGTGTAATGATTTATTATTTTGAATCATAATTAAGTAAATTCATATACGGGATTGTTCTATATTTTATACAATAATAACAATACTCTCTTGTTTCAAAATTACACTGGAGAATTAATTTTTAATATTCTAATAATAACGGTGTTATAAAGGTTATCTTATATCTAACTCAAATATAAGATTTTTATTGCATCAAAATATTATTCTTAAATACTCCTGATTAATGTTTTATTAAGATTGGATATTAATTAGAGTTGTTGAGATCAATACATATTATGTTTTTTTTTATGAAAAAAAAGTAGTTTCTCTCATAAACGGAGGTATGAAGGATACTTGATACTAGTATGTAGGTATTTTTCAGATGACATGTACACTGAACTAACCCGTAAGAGAATTCCATACGAAGAGATCACTTATATCTATAAAAATCGTGATATTGTGCAAGTGATCCTTAGACTTGAAATCACTAAGTTATTTTATATAAAAAGTGTTATGCTTTGATCCTACCACATGTTATTCTAATCAAATGTGACAAAGAGACAAATATTAGGTATAACATAAACTATATGAAGGTATTTTAGTAATCAAGAGATGAGTCATTATCCTATATAAATTAAGAAAAACATTTCATATATTCTCAAATAGTATTGATTGTAAAATCATTGAGTAAGGTGGAATGAGTTTTTAAAAGAATTTCATAATCTTATTCAGAGAATCAATAACTATAAATTAAGACCTAACATGATTTGACAAAGTAGATATAATTTATGCTATAATATCTAAATTTAATCATTCTTGATGAAGAGATAATAATTATATTAAAAAACTTATCACTGAAAGGTTAAGTCAAATCGCTTGTAACTTTTTCAATGATGGTTTGTATGGATTATCATTAATGGTCAAACACTTAGACGACTAGTGGTTTGCGACAACCTTGCATTGAAACAAATATTCAAAGTAAAAAAAAAAATCTTCAAGTAATCTTTGTATATACCTAAACAATTCTAAATTTATCTAACGAAATCCTCCCCCAAAAATATTAAATTTATTGTTTTTATTGCATGTATATGTTTTGAAAAACCTAATATTTCATTCATGGAGAAATATTTTTCATTTATTTTATATGCAAAAATCAATCTTATAATTAAGGGCGGAGCTGGAATGATATAATAAGAAGAGTCAAAACTGAATATATAATTTATTATTAGAAAATTTATCTATTTAAATTAAAAATATATTATATTATACTATATTTAAACATTAAAAATACAAATATTTAAAATATTTTGCAGGGGGCCGAGCCCCTGCCCGCCTCCTTCTAATTCCGCCCCTGCTTATAATAATATTATCTACACACACACACACACACATATATATATATATATATATATATATATATATATATATTAATCTACTTTTCGAAAACCATTATTAAAATCAGGTTTTTTAAACCCTCAATCACAAAAGTTACTGAAATGTCAATCACGCACTTAAATCTAAAATTTTTGACTGGATGGGTTTAATGCTTATTATATAATGGAACCCTTTAAGAACGAAAGTTCGGTTTTTTAAATCATCATCTATTAAATTGCCAATCTTAGTTGCCAAAATTGGTAAAAGACATGAGATAGTCAAGATCCCTAGTCATTGTCTGAACATCTAGATTAGTAGTAGTTGAGTTAAATATTCAGACAATAATATTAAAGAATAATTAAATTAAATTAAATTTCAAAATATCAAGTATTTTTGTTTATCCCTTTTAACCCGGTCAGATTTTAACTATATGAATCGGATTGTGAGTGCACAGCCAAGCCAGCTTGGGTCCACCGACCCTTTGGTTGCTGGTCATCTACCTTTCCCAACATTGACATCACTATGATAAAGTTCTTTATAGCCTGTTTTTATGTTATAGAAGCTTTTTAAAAAAATTTAAATTTTAAATTAATATTTTATTTATTATTTTAATATGTGATAGTAAAAATAATTTTAAAAAAATAAAAAATATATTATTTTAATATATTTTCAAATAAAAAAATACTTTAAAAAACAATTAGTATTATACCCTCAAACAACCATATATTTAAGATAAAAAGTTTAGCGTTTACAGTGGTAGATGGAATTACTTTATTTTTGTTGGTCTAAGATGGTCACTCCCTTTCAATCACGGGGTATGGATAAAATCTCACATCTTTCTGGTGTAGGATATAATTCAATTGATTTTTTTAAAATATTTTTATCTAAAAAATTTAAATTGATATTTTTTATAGTTTTTTTTTACACTTACAATGTTTCAATGCAAAAAATATTCTTGCAAATACACTTTACCACATTATCAAATACATATTTAATTAAATTCTAAAAGGTAATTCAACTAGTTATGTCTTAAGTTTGTTCTCAAATAATTACGAGTTCGAGTTCTTTTAGGGGCACTGAAAGCTTATATAATCATTCACTTTAGAATTTGTAAAATTAGTCGAAGTACATATAAACTGATCCAGATATCCACGTTAGTAAATAAATAAAAAAACATGCATTTAGTTTTCAAAAAGAAATACTACATCTAGAGCTAATAACAAGAAGTTGTCTTTTATCTCTTATAATTTTGAATCTCCGTACTAGTGAAACACGGAAGTTGTTTTAGGTCGCAGGATTTTTAAACCAAAGTAAATTAAAAAATCTTGTTAGCTTTACTTGTCCGAACATGTACATATATATGCAAATTGTCCGGCAGCAAGAAGGGAAGCAAGCTTGTTCTATAATATTTGCCTTTTTGCAGGTTTCCCTGTCCCACTACACCACTACCCAACAACATCACCATTAATTCTAGCAAGAGGCATGATAGCCGATTGCCAATAATAGAGAAGCTTTGCCACTTTCCCTCTCGATCCCTTGTCATTGCTATTGAAAACTTCAAGGGGCTTAATCGATTTCGAAATTGACAGGGTAATTGTCAAAACCCAATTATAAGTAGCTACAAAAACATCACCTCAAATATCCGGAAATCTGTCTTCTTGTCTGGATGAATAGTGTAGTAATTCAAGAGACGGACGCTCTAGAAATCAAGTTCCTGCACTAGAAAACTGACCCTTCCAAGCGTGGGACTAATGAACATTTTCTGAATCAACCATTATTGGTGGATGTTCCATCTGTCCTTTACCTCAATCAACGAGGGGCCAGCCACTCTTAACTTGGGCGGGCAAAGAAAAGTCATACAATTTCGAAGATGGTTTCAAATAAAACTCAGTTTCGAGCTCTAACTTGCTTATATGATAACCATTGAAAATTTATATGGTCGTTAACTTCAGGATATGTAGGATTAATCGAGATGCGCACAAACTGACTACACAATATCAACTTCAGGTTAAACAAAAAAAAAAAAAAACTTCATTCGTTCACTTCAGGTACATGGTTTATATGAGTATGATTAGAATTATTTTTTGAAATATTTTTTATTTAAAAATATATTAAAAAAATATTTTTTAATTTAAAAAAATTTATTTTTAATATGAACACATTAAAATAATTTAAAAATACAAAAAAAATATAAATTTGAAATTAAAAAAAAATTATAAATTTTTTTAATTTTTTTCAAAACATTTTTGAAATGCAAAAGCAAACAAGAAAGTGTGTTTGTTTTTTATATAGCTTTTGTGGTTATAGTTTTTAAAAAAATAAATTTAAAAAAGGTACGGTTAACTATAATTAATTGAATTTAAATACGTATTTGATAAAAGTTATGATTGAAGTTTATATGTAGCAAAAAACATGTATAAAATATTTGGTGCAAATATTATTGCGGTTGTTTTTCAAAGTGCTTTTTACATGGAAATACATCAAAATAATATATTTTTATTTTATTTTAAAAAATATATTTTTATAAAAAAAAATTAATTTTTTCAATAGCATTTTTTAATAGAAAATACAAATAAAATTTTATAACACTCAATTAAAAAAATATATAAAAACTGATTTATAAAAACTACATTTCAAATTTAATTTTTTTATAAACTTCACAATATAAAATACAATTTAATTTGTTACCAAAAGCTGGTTTAAAAGAAAGCTGGCTGCTCCTAACGACGATGCGTGTAAAGATTTTCATGTACGGGGCATTATTTGACATTGATGATCACTCGCAGAACTGGTTAGTTTTGGTATCACATGATTTATAATATTATTTTTTAGGGTAAAATGGATCCATGGTCCTTCAAGTTCCAGAGAATAGTGGTATTTGCTCCTCTAATTCAACTTTAATCACACCATCCTTTGCTGGTGCTATGCTACAGTGCTGCAACCTCGGACAACAATGAACCCAGAGATTCTCTGACTTTTAAAGTCTTGGCAAAATGGAATAAACTGAATATTGTCTGTGGTTGACCAAGAAATATAATCTGCGATGGTGAAGGACATTCTTCTTCTCATCAGTATTCCATTCGTGAAGCTTGATACTTCAACTGATCAAGCCACTAAGTTGTGCATATGCTCCACATCAACAACAACAGATTAATAACTTAAATCAGAATTCTTCAGTTCAGCAATTTAATCACTTGCTTGGCATTGTAATTGCTGGCATAATTTTGCCCTGAAAACAATGACTACTGGATTATTGATCGCTTGATGTGCTGTTTCCCGTGCCACCGACCCAGTACTGTTTAACCACCACCAGTATCTTCTCAGGTACAAGGGGACCATCCTCATGATCCATCATTTTTGTATCCCATCTCATTCCTCCAGCAATTTTCTTAACCTTGTTCATAACATCAACCTCATCTCGGAAGATCACGATCCCTTCAGGACGCAAAATGCGGTCCATTTCGAGAAGGATGTCTTCCAGGTTACACCTGTGTCAGTTTCCAAGTATATTTGATTACAACTCAGTGATGGTCAAAGTCAGATAATAGACCAGCACATGAGGTCCTCAAATCAATATTTTGCATTTTAGAACTGGAGCTGTCTATCAGATTTTATGTAATAAAGGTTAAAAAAAAAGGATTTTCATCACACTATTTATTTTAAAAGCACAACTTGCTCTCTGATAATATGCTAAGCAAAAGGAGAACACATTACCATGAACATAAAAT
Source organism: Populus alba x Populus glandulosa (assembly GCA_033617975.1). Taxonomy (NCBI): domain Eukaryota; kingdom Viridiplantae; phylum Streptophyta; class Magnoliopsida; order Malpighiales; family Salicaceae; genus Populus; species Populus alba x Populus glandulosa. Next base: position 13,259,824 of record CM066145.1, on the reverse strand, counting down.
GCATCATATGACTTGTCTATACGATTAAAAAAAAATCCTCATTGACAAATTATTAAAATTGTGTAATGCTTGTATGAACAATCATTAGATAGCACTGTAATTTGACCCAAGTTATGGTCTGCTGGAAGAAGAAGAAGATGAGGAGGAGGCTTACTTGTTCTGGTACAAACTAAATACACCATTGGCATGGATAAAGTCATATGTCCTTGGGTATGTTGAGAACCCCTCACACCTGAAAGAAGACAACCAATCACAATGTCATGAAGATTTGAAAGCAATGACCTTTTTAGGTATCAATTGTGAAATTCTCAAGTTCATCTCTCAATTTATTTCAATTAAGAGATGGAATTCAAATGGGTAAGAAATGGTTCATGATTCTCAATTTATTTGCAACGTCACAAGCATTTTGCTTGAGAAGACTAACAAGGGGCCAACAACAGGAAGAAAAAAAAATCAGACCACAATTAGCATGGAATAATTAGAGAAGATTCGAGGGCCATACCAGTCATGATAAATACCAACTAAACCTCTCTCGTAGATAACGCCTAAAGTATTCTTAGCAATGGTTGGAACTACATTCATCACCCATGATTTTGGGGATTCAAGTGCTGCTGCAAATCCTCCAAGCCCTGCATTCATATCCATGATGTTCCTGTATCTCGTAGTGCCAATCAACTTATTGTTCCTTTTATAAGCATTTATACGCTTTTTCCAAAGTTTATTGTCCTCCTGGAAGGATTCAGCTGTGACACCCTCGACAAGTCCCTTGGCTACTCGAGGAGGAATTGCAAAAAGCCTCCCTGGAAACTTCTTTAACTCCCCTCCTGCTACTTCATTTGCACTGTTTACTTCAGGGAGAGGAGTTTTGCATGCTTCCATTTCCTTGCACCTAAAATAAACCGCAGGGAAAGAATTACAGGGGGTAAACATTGTTACTTCTAGATATTAAAAGGGCAATTATAGCAAGTTCTATATCCACCACAGTCAAAGGGGTGTCGCATGAGGGAATGCTAACCCGATTAGTTCACCATGGAAATGGATAAAAGAGGTAATGAATGCCTAAACTGAAAATGACGCATAGAATGAAATACTTCATCTGCGGGTTGACCTCCAATCATTTTATTTTACTTTTATTTCATATTTGTCCCTCCATCAATTACCTAGTCAATTCATGGTTATCTTAGTTAACAGCATGCATGTCATGAGCTATATATTGTTAGTCCAACCATTTAATAAGACATTTTCTAGTTTAGATGTTTGGTATGAATTCAAAGTTGAATGAAACTAAGCAATGGCATTGCATGAAATTTCACCCAAAACCATAAATGAAACAAGAGTGAACCTAGCACTATTAAGTCTAGCAATCATAAACCTTGAAATGGGCGATCCTCCCCTTTCAAAAATTCTTCTCTCTCTCACCTTCCAAATTTCAACCAAATAGAACATGAGGAAGCAAACAGCTCTTAAGCTTCTTCTTTTCCTTGTAAACAGCCTCTCAATTCCATCTTTCTAAAAGTAAATGCAGTGAATTTGGCAAATGTCCGCACATTCCAATGCAACATCGTACTAGATGAGCAAAACATCTTCTAAGAGGCTGTTCAGACCTCTAACAGGTGTAATAAAAAATAAGCAAATTAAGGTGCATGCAAACTCACCAGACATCATCAGCATCTTTTGATTCACAAATACTAGCAGACTTCCTGCGGCAGTTTTTGTTATTTGCTTTTTTCCTAAAGATAGCAATATCTCCCTTCTCATACTTCTTCTCCCAGCAAAGACTTTCAGCCAGCTCTTCAATCCTTCTTTGCTCAGCTTGGAGATCAGCCTTTGACCGTTTCCATGTCTGGTAGTAGGTCTTCCAATTGATTGGCGGGCCAGAAAGGATCCAGTATCCACCAGGTCTGAGGACACGGTCAACTTCCATCAAGAACATTCCATCTGGATACAGGAATCCACATGTTAAAAAAATTGCAAGCTTCCACCAGATAAAAAGAGATCTAGTTAATACAATCAGTTTAGGTATTGAAACCTCAAATTTAATAAGATATTTCCGCATGGAAGATAATAAGATAAGTAAAAAGTTTAACTGAAATGAGAATATAGTTTTTGTGGAGCACAATCTTAAGAGCTCAGCTGTTCTTTAACTGCAATAACAAAACAAACCATCTTTCAAACTAGAAAGTTTTCCTGATTATTATATGGCAACAGGGAAAAGGTAGTGTAAAATCCATCTGAGGGTCAAGGCACTGATACTTTTAGCTTAAGAACATAGTTTCCAATAACCTCAAGTATCAATCTCCAGCTTATGTTCTGATTTTTATTTGCGAGCCTGCCCTTTTGAGTTCATTATTTTTACTAGAAATAGTTTGTTCACGCTTATGTGATGAGATGCATCTTATCTTAGGAGTGATGCCTAAGAATTCCTAGGTGTGATTTCTAGGAGCTGTAGTGTGAAGCTAGGTTTGTTTTCTTTTTCTTAAATCTACTCGATCCTTAGTTCCTTCTTGTTACTTCACTAAAACACAGCCTATCACCTACTTTCCGTTTTTACAACCTATCAAATCTGTCACAACTTGCAAGTCATTGTACTAGGGTGCCGTGATTGAAGATCTTGCATCAAACATTCAATTATCAATCATCTCTTACAAACTTATAATTTTCATGAAGAGGGTCTTTATTGTTATCAATAGCATATCTAGACTAAGTTTCACCCTTACAGATATCTATAATTCCATCCATCTGTTGAAATACTGAAGTGTACTTTTAAGAAAAATAAACAAAATCATCACTGATGTTAATAGTAGTAGCACTAACCATTTGCGGCCCATGGAATTAGACATCGAGAGCACTGGGCCATATCAAAGGCTCTCGATGGGTATGGAAGATGTATTGAACCTAGAACCCCAATAACAGCAGGTACTCCCCGCTCCAATGCAAATTGTACCTGCGCTTCATGATTGTCTCGTGGTGCAAATGACATAGCCAACACATTTCTTTTCATCAGGTATGCTCCCCAGCTGGCTACCTAAATGATAATTGCATTCATGAGCTCAGCCGCATAAAACAATAAGAAGCCATCAATTAAAATGAGTAGCTTTCATGCCACTGCCTGCAAGAATGGAGGGGAAGGGAAGGAGGAAAGTATGCTGGGACCACTAGTGCAACATATGATGCATTTTTTTCTACATTGTGTCCTGTGATTAACACATGTAGAAAAAAATATCATGATTTGTCAGTCAAACAACCAGCTCAACGTAAAAGTTAAGCCATTAGTGAGGCCCTGGGAATGGTTTTATATTACTCTCTAAGATACCCTCTCGAGTGAAAGTTCTTTGAGCTTGAGACTTACAATGAGTCACACTACCTTGTGCTATTAATTAAATATAATTTGAAGATAGGATAAGAATAGTGAGATTCAAACCCCTAACCATTTGATTATTAAAGCTTTGATACTTTGTTAAAGAATCATATCAATCCAAAAGCTTACGCTATTGAGTGAGCTTCAAGAATGGTTTTATATTGTACTTATATCACTCCAAACTTATAGGTCTTATTACAATGGGTGAGCCAGATAGTAAAAAGGTTTTTGTACTTTAAGGAATAATATTAAACATTAGAGACTCCAGAATGAAGTCACATAAAGGTATCATATCCTTTGAAGATGTGTGGTCAGCCCTTATTTAGCCATCACATGCAAATAAAGACAATACAAAGTCCTGATTATACATAAGACGAGTTTACTTTAGCTCTTAAACTATAGGGGAGTATAAAACCCAGTCAAACATTCTAGGACTATCAAGCAGCATTTAGAGTGGCTCCATACCCATGATTAATATCTCAAGATGAAAGACAGCAGCAAAACAGTTACCAAAACGTTCTGACTAACCACTGAGAGGAACTGAATTCTAAGCTATTAGGCAGCTGAACATTTATATACACATCACATGCTCATAGGTTGACAACAATTTGATTGAAACTATTGATAATAAGAGCAATCAACATACCCCACAACCAGTATCTAGTGCAGTTCTGACAGAGCCATCTGCTATAGGGATCACCGATGCAAGTTCATCAATGTATGCATCTGCACCTTGAGGGAACATGGTCCCTCCTCCAGGAAATTTGAATACATCACCCTGAAATTGAACCCAGTTCTGAACAGCCTTCTCCACAGTCAGGCTTTTATGCGGAACATTAGCATAATGGACATAATCACGGCCTTTTGGCCAAGGAAATGGAGTCGTGTACCCTTTGGGTGCTGGAATAAGACAACGCAGTTTTTCTTCTTCACGAGGACAATGTCTTTCCCGGTATATCATATTCTCCCGTGGAAATTTCATGGCTCGATCTTGTTCTTGGCAAGGAGTATAATCAGTATACTTGACATCACATGGTTTAAATACTTTGGCTTTTGGCTTAGAAGGCTCAATAATCTCAACATCATTATGATGGGTTTCAAAGTTCAGATCAGGGAAGATTTGACAATCCGTCTGCTTGGACATCTGTACAGCTATGCCATCTCCTTTTCCAAAACCACTCTTCTGCCACGCACCCAGGATGTAAAAGAAACAGCACAAACAGATAACAATGAATATAGACAATGGACTTCGTGTTTTGAACCCTGCAGAGTTGTGCTTGTTACCCATGATGTGTTTGGAAAAATCCCCTGAAGCACACAATAAGATGCAATATAGTTAGAAGATTTAACTTGCTGTGGAACTTTTGGCAGAAAAGCTAAAGCTGAGAGGAAAGAACTTTTTGAAAAAAACTTGAAAAAATCATCTATCACGAGATAAAGAGCAGATATGTTTAAGCTATAAGTGAGTTATGATGCCTACTGGCATCAAAAAGGCAAGTGCAGGACTCTTAATAAACTCAAATAAAATACAAACATGATTAACAAAATGTCTTCTAACCTCAACAGATATGACAAATAGATTGATTTTCACATGAAATCATTGCTAACTTCAGATTTACTTCAATTAATAAATAAATCTGCCGTCTGACTTAACGTTTTTAAGCTGCTCTTTTTTATATCAATATGGTCAGCTAACTTACTAATAAAAACAAGATGTATCACAAGAATCTCTGACCTGCGTCCTTAGAATTTTAACATCAGCAACTCCAATAAAATTCTGGAAGTAACTCTACTATTGGGAAAAACAGTAAACAAATCTACTGCCATGGAAGGATAACTCTCAAATTATCCACTACAAATTGACACGTAATTTAAGAACAAACTTAAAGAAACAGCACCAATAGTTGATATAACAGCTGAACACTTGTCTGAATTTGAGATCTAGATTTAGAAACGAAGTCATCAATTATAATGAATCGTTACAAAAGCTGCTAAAATAAACTTAGATTCATTTCCTGGGCCTAAAATTGTTTTTAAGCTGTAATAGCTAAAAAGGAAAAGGGAAAAAAAAATACTTCACAGCTATTGCTGCAATTCATAGGCCAAATATTTGTTAGTCCTAAAGTTTGGTTATACTAAAGACAGGCGTGAGTCTTAAAACGGTTGTGGACTTGTGGTCGACTACAAAGTTAACATTTTTAACCCAACAAGATCATAAACCAGCAAACCAAAAACTGAAAGAAAGTAACTCCTTTTGATTGCATTTCAAAAACCCAGAAAGGAAAGGGAGTAAAACAAGTAAAAAGACTGAGACTTTTGAGATCTTTTGGTAGCATTTCCCAAATCCATTAAGCAAAAAGATTTGAACTTTTGAAGAAAAGAAGAGTAACAGAAGTAGAGAAATGGATCAAACCTGAAAGATGAATCTAGCTAGCTCTTCAATGAGAGCTTACTTAAACACACACACACACTCTAGATCTCCACAGTGCTTGAACTCGGTTTCAGTGTCCCAGTGTGACCGTGGGGGTAAAGAAGCAAAGCTGGGGGCGAGGGAGAGTATTAGCTATTAATAAAAGACGGATTTTTAGGAGCTTGTACATTAGTTGAACCAATATTCACAGTAGGACTCCGGTAGTTACATAAGATAAAACTTCAAGCTGTCTACAATTTACCATTTATCCGCTGTTAAGACTGGAGATTTGGAGAGCGGTGGCAGGGAGGAGGATCTTGTGTAGTCAGCTGTATTGTACAAGATCAAACTCCACATTGAGTTGATTGATTCTAGTTAAGGTTAATGGTGCATTTGGTCCCTCTATTCTTAAATTTGTCTCATTTAGTCCAACATACTATTTCAAATGGTAATATCTTTTGTGTAACATTATTTTAAGAATTATATTACAAAAGTCCTTTTTTTTTTTTTGTAATTGTAATGTAATTCTTCAAATATTGTTGTTGTTTACAGTACACACAAACGAGCAATATTAGCACATAATAGAAAATTATAGAGCGAATTGCTACATCATATGACATCTTTACTGTTTACTGAGACAGTTTTTTGTATTTTTCTTTGATCCTTGAAGGGTTTTTGTTTTTCAATTCAGTCACCAAGTTTTTTTTTCATTTTCATCTGTGCACAATGTGTTATTTCAAATTTGGCCCTAAAATTTTATTTTTATTAGTTTCTCGTGAGATTCTCAATGTGTCAAAAAACATCCTACCTTTATGATGTTTGATTTTGTAAAAACATATTTGTTTATATTGATTTGAAAGAAATTGAAAATGAAGGGACCTGATTTGACATTATTGCTAAAACAAAGAATATTTTTACTATTAAAAAATATGCCTTTTCAAAAATTATTTTGCCCTTCAAATTATGTTAAATTTCTTTTTGGTCTTTTTAATTTAAAAATTATATATTTTAATCCAAAATTTTATTTTATTCACGTATCAATTCTTGAGATTAAGAGAGGAGAGAGAATCATTGTAAAATAGTGAATGAGAGAAAAGATTTTTATTTGGGAGATTTCATTAACAAAAAAAAAATTAATTTTAGTGCCAAAAATATTCCTCTTCATTTTATTTTATTTTTTGTATTTTACGTTGAAGAAAATGTAGATTGAGGTCAAGGAGGATTTTATTTTTCTATTCAATTTTATGTTTTTGTTTAGAGTTTTTTTTAGTTAATTAATTAATTTATTTGGTTATAAAGTAGTATTTGGTTACTATTTTAGAACAAAAAAGATAGACAATAAGAATAAAAAGTACATGTCTTTTTGTATTTTTTTTTATTTTGAAAGTACAAATATTCACTTCAAAACAATTCTAAAGATAATTTTTTATGTCTTTATTTCTATCTATTCAAAACTATTCTAGATACATTTTTGTCTCTAATATCTCTGCTATTTATGTTTCGTAATAGTAACTAAACTCTAAGAGTGTTTTAGATAAATATAAGTTAAAAATTGATTTTTTAGGTCTAAAACATCATGGCATGATTTTTTAACCACCTTTCAGGTGACTGTAAACTTAGCAAATGATACATCATTTGTTTCTTTTTATAAAAAAAATAAAATTATTGGCCAAACTACAATTTTGAAAAATTAAAGGGCCCAAGTTTGCTTTCTTGACCTGGCAAGCCCACATGCTCGAGCTTATTCTTTGTGGGACAAACATGATAGGGTCACCCAAGCATGCATATCTGGGTTTTTTTTTTTTTTTTCTTGTAGTTAAATTTAAGTTTCTTTAAAATTAATTAATCTAAAATATATTAGATATATTATTTTATTAAATATCATTTATTTTTACTTTGTTATCGAATAAGATTAGAATAGTCTTTTTATAATAATAGTAAGCGTTCTTTTTATACAACCCATCATTATCTCTTTTTTTATTGCTTTCATATCAATATCTATTTTTATTATCATGTAATTAAAATAATAATAGTTTCAAAAGATAAAGTTCTTAAACTCATTTAGATCCATAACCTAGGTCACAAGTTTAACAACATTGATTGGTCCATTTAGATCAAAGTGTTGTTGTCTTGATATTCAAAAAAAGTATGTCGTCATTAACTTTTTTTAAGTCATGTAGTGTTTTTATCAATTGTTCAGGTTGTTTTTGGTCCTACTTGGTCAACCAAGTCATATCGGGTTGTCTCTTACATAATTTAATTTAATACCTGAGCTAGATAAAAAGTCAGGCTGGGAGGTTTCAAGGGTGATTTGCTAGGACAGATTTAATGACACTACCAAAGAGCTCCCTATAGTAATGCATGAATGTTGTGTTGTTGTTGTTATGTTTTTTAATTATCATAATGTTATTTATATATATATAATTTAAACTTGTTTTTGAAATAATGATAGAATGTAATCTAAAAAATAAATGTTTTGATAAAAAAGATCCAAAACAAATAATAGCATGTTAGTGAGACAAAGAAGTTTTAGTTAGAGAGATACATGTTTTATCCTTATTTTAAATCTTTTTTTTTATTTTGAACGTTTTTTTTATTTTTAATAAATAAATGACATTGAGCACAAAGTTAGAATTCTTTTTGTTGAAATTAAATATGTTAATAAGAAAAGGAAGACTTATACTAGTAAATTAGTTTGTTTCAATGAAACTTTAATTATTACACTTCTTAAAATAATTAGTACCATATAACTAAGTAAAAAAAAAAATACAAAGACTCCCCACAGTACAAGATTGAATATCTTAATTTATATATGTTTTTTTCATTTTAATGACTTAATTTTTAGATAGCGTTAAAATTTGTTTTTAATATTTATTAATGTATATAATTCTCAATATATTTTATTAAATGTGCGCATCAAAATTTGAGTTCATAATAAAAAAATTCTTACAATTAGAACATTTTTTATTTTAATTCTTTTTTACCTAGCTCATAACGAAACATGGACCAATTATCTAGCAAGGCGCTAAATAATTGTAGATATTAGAAATAGTAGGGCCATGTAAATAAGATCATCATCATTATTAAACATGATAAAAATTGAGCAATCATATATGCATGATATTTTCCTAACTATATTTCTAATATCAAGTTTGAATTCCATAATTTTTTAATTATAAGATCATGAAACTTAGAAATTTCTATATAAAATATTGAGAAATTTGACTGTTTCATGAAACAATACAAAGAAAGTTATATATAACTAATTATTGGATACTACAGATACAAGAGGGCTTGGATGATGATGATGATGAACTTAGATTGGAGTGGAGGAAAAAACCAAATTGATAATGAAATTGAACTTTTATTTTCTAGGAAATAGAAGCAAACAAAGTTGCATTGGGAAGTTTAGTTTAAAATATATATTTAAATCTCTCAAAATCCAATTAAATTCCAATAATTATTAAAAATGAAAGGTTAGCAACATAATTACTGCAAAAGGCATGCAAGTGGTTAAAATGGTGGAACTTAAATTTAGTTATTGATGTTTTGTCAAATTATTATTTATGTTTCAAACCTTTTCATTTTATAAATCTTATCTCAAAAATAATAAGCTTAAATAATATCATTCTTTCAATCCATTTATTGTTAATGTCAAATTAACAATTTAAAAGATTCATCAATTCTGTAAATGATTTATGCTTGCTCATTAAATATCTTAATCTAAAAGGTCTAAACAAACCCTAATCCACCCTAATGGAATCTTTAACACTAAATTTTACTAATAAAATGGTGAAATATTTAGTATAATTTGGCATTAAAACTATGCTTTAAGATAGGTTTGAGAGTATTTTGGTGCTTCCTAACATCATGTTCAAGTCATATACAAATTAAAATATATGAGTAGTAATAACAATGCACGGGTGAAAAGACACTATTGTTATTAGTCAATTAGGTTTAAGGCAAAGTTGATGAGACCAAAAAGAATGATATTTTAGAAATTAAATTGAGATTTCTTTATGTTTTTCCCCCATTATATAGAAGTACTCATTTATATATATAAAAAAATTCACCAAGAAAAGTGATCAATTCAAGGAAAGTTTGTTTGAATCCCATATCACTCATTATGCCTTTTGTGAACTAGTTGAAAATAAAACATGTTCTTTAATGTAATCTAGTTCAGTGGTCAATATGGTTTGCTTGGCTAGAATAACTGCCAAAGAAAGTAAATAGAAAAAGGAGCAATGAATGATTTCAACCCTTGATTATTGCTTTTCTAAAGGTAAAATATAATCAATTTAGTGTTTGAACTAGTCTCGATGTTCGCGCTCCACCGCAAAGCTGAACTATTTTTTTTCTTGAAAAATAATGTTCAACTACCACAAACATGTTTTTTTTAAAAATAAAAATATGTGACTCGAGTCATACACTCGAGTGAGTTAAATAAGTTAGTTTTATTTTAATTAAAAAGAAAAAAAAACAATGGTAGATGGATCAATTTTTAAAAGAAAAGCGTTTAGGATAACCTGGGGAAAAATATTTTTTTTAAAGGGAACAAATAATATATCTCAATTCATAAACCATTAAACACGGAAGAATGAAATGAGGTGAGAAAAACATAAAAAACTAGTCTTGATCAACCCAAGTAAGCATGACAAACTTGTAACCCCTGATAATCAGGGCTGAGCCAACCTAGAATATCTCGTCAAATACACGGCCCAGATCATAAAATTGGAATAACCTGATAAAAAAAAACTTGTGTTTACTTTTTAAACCCACGACCTGGGTCATTCAATCTAAAACACCTAATCTATAAAAACCATGAAGTTCAATTCTCAATCAATCAATTATTAAAAAATAAAATTCAAAAAATAATTTCAAGTATCAAAAGGATTTAAAAAAATCATTTAAAAGAATAAGAATCAAAATTGAAAAACAAAACGAATTTTATATTTGATTGAAAGGTGCAATTGAAAAGAAAAATTAATTTAGTAAAATGACCATAAGAAATAAAAAAAAATAAGGACAAAAATTGATATAAAAAACTAAAAATGATGCTTTGATTAAAGGGAAAATTTTAAAAGAACAATAATTTTTACAAAGGATCAAGAAAAAAAATAAAAATAAAAACAACGAGGATCAAATTGAAAAACATAATATCATCAATTTAAATCGAATGATGAAATTAAAAACCAATAAAACTTTATTTTTAGGGGAGGAAAAAAAAAGCTCATCGGCAACAAACTGGGCCACCACCAAAGATATGCGCCACATCAGCAGGTAAAGGACACTGAGACGTTTCAATGACATGGTGGAAAGGCACTTTTGGATGCCAAGAGGTGTCTTACGCGCTGCCTGAATGGTGTGGGCATCTCCCACACACTGATGCGTGTTATGCAAGCACCAATAATTTTTTTTAAAAAAAATTTCTTCATTTGTTTTAAAACTTAATTGCCCCTCATCATACCACAAAAATATTGACGGAAAGAAGAAAAAGCTCCTTGAGGTCAATTTAATTTTTTTGGCATCCTAGGGTATTTTATCATTTCACCGTGCTCTTTTTTTTTTTAGGTCTACTGAAATAATAAAGTGTCTCTCATCTGACATGATAATTATGTGAAAACCATTATGAAAAAAAAAGAAGTTCCCTTGACTCTAGTTTAATGCAAATAAAATAAAATAAAAAAGACTTATTAGCCTCCAATTAATATAATAATGACTAATGAGTCTTGTAGAAAAATTAAAATACCTGTAATTATTAAAATCATGAAATTACTATTCCAATGAATAATGATTTCACTCCCTCCAAATGCCTCCCAAATTATCTTTTATTAATATAATACCAGCCAAAAAAAAATTATTGGATTTTAAACAGAAATTTGTAATTTAAAAAAAAGTTCATTTTACATCCTTTTTTAAAATTTGAATCAAAATAATATTATATAAATAAATATACCTACCACTGGAATCAAGTATTTAAGGATTTACCTATAAACTATGGTAGCATAGCAAGCCTCTTACGGCCTGCAAATCACTATATCGTATAAATATAGTTTTCTCAAAACGAAACTTTTTTTTTCTGTTAGATTTTATTTTGTACCCCTGCAGTGACTAGGAAATAAGGAACAGGATAACCTATGGTGCTCTTGCAAGCATAATAACATTCCTTGTTGAGGTAAGAAAAGAAAGGTATGAAATCAAGCATTAATCAGGCATTATTCGTTGAATAAAGTCCGATCTTGTAGCCTACGAGAGAGATCTCAGGATTGGCTACCGACAGAATACATTGTCAAGGATCTAAGGCAGTGTTTGGATGACATACATTAATTAATAATGCAGCACAAGTTTTCATAGACGCCTCCCTTCTTTCTTTCTTTTTCTTTTTTTCAAAAAAAAAAAAAAAAAACATAATGGGTGACCACGATAGCACCGCCCCACTCTCATCCCATGTGCTCCCTCGCTACTATTTTGTAGAAAGCCTTTTGTTCTTTTTGTAGAATTATAGAACAAGTTCATTTGTACAGAGATGGAAAGGGGAAACGAGTAGGAGAAAGGCATATAGAGAGAAAAGTACATTTCATTTGTAGTTAAACAACTAGCCGAGTAATCTTGTGCTTTGTTGTAGGTTAGATAATTTTTCATTATAAAAAAATAATGTTTAATTGATATAAGCATGTTTTTAGAAAAGAGAAAAAATGATGTTGAATAAAAAAAACCAATGTAGAATAAAAAAGCCTAAAAATATGATGCCAGCCCATATTAATTTATTAAACACATGACCTGAGTTATTTGATTAAAATTCAAGCTTGTTTGGATTAATATATCAAACTCACAAATTTATTATAAAATTAGAATAATTTAATAAGAAGGGAAAAAAAAATCACAAACTTTCGACAGTGTATTCTAAAAATAATCAACAGTTCAGTTTCTTTGGCCTTAAGACATTTAGCCCCTGTATTGTTAGTATTATTATTTTCATATGGAATATTTATGGATGATAAGGATTGCCATATATACGTGTGTTTCTGATATTATTTTCTACAATTCCTGTCGTGGTCCACTGGTTTGGACGGTTGTCTTGGTTTCTTGGATCTATTCCATCAATTTCCAAGTCAAGTCATGTCCATACATTTGAAGGTTTGTTTATTTAGAGTTGTGGTTATAATACTTGTTTTTTAAAGTGATTTTTATGTTAAAATATATTAAAATAATATTTTTTATATTTTAAAAATTATTTTTAAAATCAACACATCAAAAACGATATAAATATATAAAATTAATTTTTAAAAAAATATAAATTGACCAACATTTTCAAACAGGCTATATCATGGTTGTCCCACAATGTAAAGAGGTACCCAATTTATTTCCATTGAGCAGATATCTCCACTTTGCATTTGGTTGGTAAGCAATCTAGTCTCGGGTAATCTTTCCAGATGCAGTTGCCTGCTCCATCTAAAGTAACTTGCATCCAAACAGGAGCTCCAACTTGCAGAAAATCACATGTTGAATTGAATTATTGGCATTAATGTAGCGAAATTGATGTATTCGAGCCTATGATATAAAGTGATTATGAGATGTAAAATATAAGTCTGTCATAAATAGATGAGAATTTATCCCAGACAAATTATACGAATAACTTAGCAGATGTATTTATAGATTAATAAGATAGATCAAGGTTCAAGAGAAAATTTAGTTATACCGGATCAAAATAACAATTTAAAAAGATCATGATTTTTGATTTGACTATTGAATTACATTTAAATCTTTATAGGAGTTTCTGAAAGTTATTTTTCCTGTAATAACCATTGCATTGTTATGTGTATTATTGAATTTTTAGATATAAAAAATCTCGTTGAGACACCTCATTTTGGTATTTTTTTTTTAATTTCTTGCTTATCTCGGATTTTATGCTTTTTTTTCTTTGTAAGTTTGAATTTTTTTTTAATGTTTTATAGCTTAGACAGACTTTGTAATTTCTAGTTTATTTAAACCTCTCATACACAGCATGGAAGATTCACAATATTAAGAAACGCGGTCCAAGAATGAAGAAGGGGTATAATTACTGAATGAATACATAGCTATACCCGAGCCATAAAAGAAGAATTTTCTAAGGGATCCCGAAACCACCATCCACCCCGACCTAATTCATGATGAGCCCACCAACTTCCTGGCAAGATGTCTACAGTTATTAACCACCAGCATGTCGAGATCCAAATTCGAATATGGTCCCTGATCCTGGTCAGAGAGCACTGTGTTCGCGCCGGCGGTCCAACAAAGAGGCGGATCGATGCCAATTGTGGAAGGAATGGGGTCCTCCAACTATGGCCCAGAGCATTGGGACCGAATGTAATGAGACAGACTTCATTATCATTATTTTTATTTTTGTTTTTATTTTTATTTTTATTTTTAGAGGGAATAAACTTGCGCGCAACTCCTTTCCTCCATTTAACATCTTCTGTGTTCTATAAATGCAGTCCAATTATTAGAACTTAAAAAAGTCGATATCCAACTCTAATTGGAAGCTGTAACTTGCACTGCCACTTCTCTCATGAGATAGAGCAAAACATGAAATCTCTTGCTAGTGGATCAATTGCAAAAGCTCTGGAAATGTAGTTACATTTCTAAAGGCAAAAAGCCAACAGCACTAGCTACATTTCAGATTATAAACGAAAATTCCTATGCCAATACAGAAGTTTTAAGTTTCCGACAATTGGAAACAATCAAGAGACAGAAGAAATTGTATAGCTAGGACACCCCCCAATCTCTAAAGCCTGACTCATCCATGGAACTCAAAGAGGTTCTCCAGAACTCACAAAAGCTTTACCTTCTTCTATCATGTTTTCTTCCATCAAAAACGCCATCTCCTACACTAACTTCCACTACGAGAAAGAGTGTTATTTGGAACGAACTTACCAACATGAAATTTGGTTACTAACCTATTATGAACTGAAAATTTCAAGGGCAGTCAGTAGTGAGCACGCCCTGAAAATCTTCACCTGAAAAAGTTTGGAATCAAACTAAAATTGAAAAAAAAATGTTACCGAACAATGATCAAAAGAAAACATTGAAGCTAATTTGCAACTGATCTTGCTGTTGGTAATGACAATATTCTTATAGTGTTTCCATCCATCAAACATCTTATACAAGTTTGATTCAACGCACGAGCTAGGAGAACTTCCCAAATGTTAGCCAGGATTTGACCGTTTTGGCTCATAAGTGAGGACATGGCAGCCCAGCTCATAAGTGTTTTGAAATGAAATCCAAGAAAGTTGCAACTTGAGAAAGGGAACAGGCCAAGTCCAATAAGTCACTGGATGAAGTGCAATTGTGAAACAAAGATCATCAAATTACGAGCTCACCAGGCTTCAGCTCATGACGTTCTTTATAAAATTTTCTCTTATGCCATCATTGGACTTTAATCTGCTCGACTCTGCCTTTTTTTCTCGTTCTCCCTTAGCTCAACGAACATTCAACCACGGAACAGAGAGAAAACACATGGCATGCTGGTGCAGAAAGCAAGATACACTGCAAACTACACAGCTGCAAGCTCTGGTAAGGTGCCACTTCAGAAAGAATTTAAAGATCCCTTCATTAGTTTCGTAACCCATGTTTTTTTGGCCACTGCTATGTAAACATAACAAGGCCAACTGGATTGATTTTAATGTAAATCATGCCATTAGTTCCACAATGCAGAGTTTTGGTAACTTGAGTTTGCTCACATCAGGGAATCCTCTTATAATTTATCTGTCCCATTTTACATTCACAGGGTCTTTTGTTACCCAAAAGCCCGTTTTCTCTAAAGATATTTTGTTTGGAATTGTACTCTGCATACCCCATTGTTGATAGCAATGAAAAGAGGGCAATTAGGACGCAGTTTGCATGAGAAAGGAAATAACACAGCTTTTGTACCTTGCCCATTCCCACAGCACTTTCGATTCATCCTTTACTAGCTTGGGATGCCGATCTACTCCTCAACCTATATGATTTGAATTAATCATAACTATAAAATTAAGATAATTAAATGCTTGCATTTTTATCAGGTATAGAAACCACTGAATAGTAGAGCTCCAATACAAATGAAAAATGCTATGAAATTCAATAGAAGGGATTGGTCTCAAAATGTTCGAGTGCAGGAAAGAAATTGGTGAATTTACGAAACAAATGCTTTCAAATGCTCTCGTTAAGACGAGGATAGAGGAAACCAATCACTAGACCAACCAACTCAAGGAGGTCAACTCGAGAGCGAATACTGTTTTGCTGGCAATATCAATCCATAGGGAAAGATCCACAATCATAGACATGATCAGATTCAGAGATTAATACCTTTTTCCATCAAAAAGGGTCGTTCTGGATGAGAGCAGATGATCTCGTAATCGAGAGGCCACCGCCAAAGGTTCACATTTTGCATTTACTCTCTTTGACATCAAGGCACTTTCCTCGAAGAAGTAATTCCGGGTTAGGCTGTTGAACTCGAATCATAAAATAATTCTTATTTCATCTGTTGTTGTAAAAGTATCAAATACATACATATATATATATATATATATATACTAATAAATTTTTATGATTTATAATTTATTTTAACTTATTTTATAAAATTATTAGTTTTATATTGTAATTTTGACAGGTTAACTCAGGTTGATTCGAGTATTTTTTTATTTTTCAAATCAATGTTTTTCTTAACTTTATCCTTTAATGTTGGATTAATTGAGAATTTAACATCATGTATTTTAATTTACTTTATATAGAGTTATCAGAATCTCATAACCTATATCACAAGTTTTTCGGATTAGCTTCGTTGGCCTGTTTTTTTAGGGTTTTTTTATTTGATTTTTTTTTCTATATAGTTATTCCGGTCTCATGATCCGGGTTTACCAAGTTAACCTGAATTGACTCAAGGTATTTTTCAATTTAATATTTTAATATTGAGTTAATTAAGAATTGTGCTTCATGTTTTTTCTTATTTAATCTTTATGAGGTTATCACGGTTTCATGATCCAAGTCGCAGGTTAACCTGATTGCTCGAGTTTTTTTTGTCCTTGTTTATTTTTTATCTTCATTCATCAATATTGAGTTGAGTGAGAATTATGTATCATAATTTATTTTAGTTTGTTTTTTATGAGGTTATCTTAACCTTATGACTCGAGTCATGAATTTAGTTGGTTAACTCAGATTGTTTTTAATTGATTTTTTTTCAATTTCAACTTTCAATATTGAGTTAATTGAAAATTAAGATTCATATTTTTTTTAATTTTTTTTATATATGATTATTTTAGTCTAATGATTAAGGTTTAACAGATTAACTTGGATTGATTAGACTTTTTTTGCTAATTGAATTTTATTTTAAATTTCATCTTTTAATATTGAGTCGATTGAAAACAAAGTTTAATGAAAAAAAAATTATTTGCTTTTTACAGAATTATTATGGTCTCATGACTTAGATTGAAGATTTAACAGGTTAATAAAAATTGATCCAAGTAAATCCAAGTAGATCCATGTGTTATCATTTTAATATATTTTCAAAAATATTATATTAATTTTTTTAATCAAACTATATTTTTATCTATTATTCAGATTGTTTTTGAATTTGTAAAATTAACTATATCATATCATATTACTATAATAATTTTTTTTAATCAAACTAAATTTTTATATGTTGTTAAGATTATTTTTGAATTTTTAAAATTAACTATATCATATAATATTAATCTTTATATAATTTGTTTTTAGACAATATAGTAACCTGAATATTTTTTTAATATTAAATAAAAATTTGATGAGACCCGTAGGTAACGCAACAATCATGCAGTAAACTACCACGCCAACAACAAACATACGAGTAATCTAATTAGTTTTTAATTAACATTCTCAATAATATTTATAATAACAACAAAAACAACAACAATAATAAATTCAGTACATACAAGGCTGTAACCCATACACACCCAAAAAGGGGAGGCCATAGGGTGTCGTTTAGATTCCTTGCAAGCTCTTACTGCTACGTCTGTCGGAGATAATTTTACCCGGTAAACAGTACGTAAATCTCTCTTCTTAATTTTAATTTTAGTTTTAGTTTAAATCTAGTTTCTCTCCCTGATCCCTCTCTAATTTTAAATTGCTCTCTCTTGCTCTCCTTTCCTCTCTTTGTTTGTGATAGATTGTAATTTAAATCGGTTAACTAACGAGTTTTTGTACTGTTTTAAGCTTGAATTATTGATGGGTTTTTTCCTATTTCTGCACGAATGAAGTTTCAACAGGCTTTGTTTCCACGGATGATTAGGTGAGGCCATGGCGGACTTACCGGGCTATATGCGTGCCTGTTTGCATACTGGCAAGCTTGCTTTCCTGGCCATTTTGGTTTCTGGAGGAATTGTGTTGCAAATTTTGGTTTGTGCTCATTTCTTTTATAATCTCCTTTAAATTTTGATATTGTTTAATGAGTATTTTTGTGGCCAAGTCAATTCGTAATTTTCTTGCTTGTCATGTTTGGTGTTGCAGGCGTGTGCCTTGTACAATAATTGGTGGCCGATGCTAACCGGTAAGACTAAGTGACTGCGAGTTTCTGTCTAAGATGATTGTATTTTGTTATTTTTGCTGATGATTATGATTGTCTTGTTCGCATTTTGTAACTTTGGATTTTGATTTCTTACCCAACTTTTTTTTTTTGGTGTCATGGGCTCATGTCTGCATAATCTAGTTGTTGAAAGTTAGAAATATACCATGTTCCTGAAAATGCAAGGTTCATATTTACAAGAATCCCTTAATTTCCACTCACACTATCGTTTTCGTGTTGTACTCATGCGCGGAATCCTAAAAGATAGTCTAAAGCTTCTTTCTTTGGTTCTAAAGTATTCTACTCACGTGTAAGGAGATAAGTTGTGATTGAAAATATGGCCTCTGATAAATTGCATGCCCTCTATCATGCATGTTGTGCAAGAATTTGTATCAGCTGAAGTTATGATTCTGGATGGACTAGTTGTCTAAATCTGAATTTGCTTAAGCATCCACTCTATTATCATGAGGTTTTTCCTTACAATTTCTAGTTGTGTCGACCAGCTAACTGAACCTATCCCTATTGTGCCATGCCTTTGTTACAAAACCCTAGCTCATCAAAACCCTTTCCAAATACTCACAACTCTTCACAATTGGCAAATTGGCGTGCTGACACTTTAGCAATTCTGACCATTATCATCTGCTACATTCCTGGAGACGTAACCCTGCTTGACACTATTAGCACAAGTTCATTTTGTTCCAAGTGACCTGTAATGCTGGATACCTTTTTCTGCGCTCTTATATTAGTTCTAAACTTCTATTCCAGAACTAAAGTTGATGTTTATGCATGTTAGAGGTTCTGGTGATTCTATCTACCTGTCATTGTTGCTTTCCTTGTAAATGAAAGCAAAGTATGCTATTTTCTTGTACCTTGCTTAACATTACTTTCTTGCTCAAGAACGAATATCACCAACCTGTTATATGACCTCATTTAACCTCCCTAAATTATATGCACATGGAACTGACAAGAGCATGCACACACTTTAATGCTTGCTTGAATGATTTTTATTTAGTTTTAAATTTTGCTCGTGTAGGTTCATACACTAGTCTAAGGAAAGTTACACTTCATATTACTATCTAGGAATAAGATTTGGCATACTTCTTTATTGCTGGACTATGGCGTGTGGTGTCGATTGGTTTGAATTTGTACATATAATTATCATGTGATTTTGACTACTGAACATGCAAGACTCTTTTGGTCCTGCCTATTTAATTGAATTTGTTGTTAGGTTTTTTTCCATTTCCAATAGATGGTGCTTTGTATTCCTCCTGAATAATTTTGCATGCAGATAAATTTGATGCGTGAGGAAATGAGAGTGGCCTTTATTTGTTATTAATAGTATCTAAAATTGAAATTAGCCATGATGATGACAACTCATTTTCTCTTACAGTAATAATGTATGTGCCTCTTCCAATGCCCTTGCTGTTCTTTGTGGGCTCCGATAGCTCCTCGCTTCTTACAGAATCTGATAGCGGGTAAGACTCTTTAACATTTAAATGATTCCAGGTCAGGATTTGACTTTTTGTCAGCTTAAAAATGAGTGCTAAAGCAGTTATTAATGTCATGCATAATGATTACTGATAAAACAGTTGGGTCAACGCAACGAAGTTCCTGACTGGAGCTTCAGTAATTGGAAGCATTGCAATACCAGTTATCTTAAAGCATGCTGATGTTATTGGCTGGGGAGCTCTAGCATTGGAGCTTTCATCATTCTTTGTTTTTGTGATTGCCATAATGTGTTACATAGGCACGAGTGATGAAGCTGATTACAGCATGCTCTAAGATACGGCCACTTGATTCATGTGTAAAAAAGTGTCGATTCTAGTGCTTTCCATGACTTTTCTTTCTTGTTACAGCGAGACTCGCCTTGTTATACGTTACTGTTTAGCTAACAGGGTGTTCTAATTGAATGATATTTTCTGTACATGATGAGTGTCTTTACTATGTTAGCACAATATTTAAATTTTTTCATGAGAAAAGCCAGTTTTTGGTGACCCTTTTCTGAAATCATCCTGCTTGTGAAAGAGGGAATTGATTATGCTGTCTCCATTGGATGGATTCTCATGTATTTGCATATTTCAAAGCGGAATGTCATCTAATTGAAACTGGCAATATTCGTGCTCCGTGCGAAGAAATGCTGTGAAATGTGCGTTTTGGAATGGTGAGGATTCAGGGATGGATGGACGTGTTTGCTGCTGTCATCAAGCACCGCACCCCGACCCGCAAATCTCTTACCCCGTAGGCTCCCAAGCAAAGTCCATGTTTTTCTTTGTTTAAGTTCTATTTTCAACTTCAATGGCAAGATATTAACACTTGAGAGATTTCCTGTCTCTTAACTCTTGCTTGCTAGGAATCTGAACGACTGACACCTATAACTTGCTGACATAAGCGTTGATCATGTCAACAAGTAGTTAATTTTTTTTAAAAAAAACTAAAAGACATGAGAATTCATTACCTTTAAAAAGAATAAAATAACTTAATTATTCTTAAAAACAGGAAAAAAATATTAAACTTTCTTATAGAGATTGTTTCATCCTTTCAATTTTTAAGCTCAATGAATGGCTTAATTACACTTAAAATATAAAAATAAATCTTAAATTTACATCCAAAGGTGTTTTTGTCTTTTCATTATGTTTTTTTTTTTGTTATAATCTTGTTTATTAGGGTTATTTTGTAGTTTTTTAAAAAATACATATCATCACA
Organism: Populus alba x Populus glandulosa; assembly: GCA_033617975.1. Classification (NCBI taxonomy): domain Eukaryota; kingdom Viridiplantae; phylum Streptophyta; class Magnoliopsida; order Malpighiales; family Salicaceae; genus Populus; species Populus alba x Populus glandulosa. The sequence goes on along the minus strand of CM066145.1, from coordinate 13,238,800 downwards.
TGGGTGACCCTTGCATCCTTGAGCGGTAAGTGCAAAGTTGTCTGGTGACTAAACATCGTCTTATGCGGTGTCGTTTGAATCGTCTAGGCGGTCTCTCTATCATATAACAGCACGTGTGGCCAATAGATCTCTAGTTTTGTGTATATCAAGTCTTACTAAGAAAGTTTGTATATATCAAGTTTTACTTTTTGATAATAAAAAATATTGTTGAAATAAAATTAATCTTTCAACGCTGAAAACTATCTAATAAAATCTTTCTTCAAAAAATCCCCATTAAAGAAGGAATCTTATTATGATAAGGAATATGTTTACGAATAGAATGATTATGAATTAAATAAGGAATATGTTTACGAATAGAATGATTATGAATTAAATCTCTAATGCTCCATCTTTCGTAAACACCATTGTCTATATAAATATGATGTCTATATGGGTTTCTAAAAATAAAAATACGATTTGCTTCGCTCTGAGATAAGTCTCTGAGCACATTTTTCTCCTTGTCTCTATTCTTGTTCACACTTACTTCTCATCAGGTTCAAGTGTTTGTATTTTTTTTTTGCTAATGAACGCTTCGTTTGACTTGATATTCATGATTGAGTTCCTTTGCCCCCACTCTTATCTGAGGAATGAGAAGTTGTTGCCTATACCTCTAGCCATCCAATAGACCAATCTACTCTGATATCAATTAACAGAATGTATAACATGGATAATGTTCCTCAAATGTCTAAAGTTTTACAATCCTAAATTATAGAGAAAAAAAAAAACTAAGGTTCTCAAGCATAAGATTATTGCCTTTAACCATAGAAAAAAACTTTGATAGTTTATTAAATTTATTTTTTCATAAATTATCTTCTTAAAATAACCTAAAAGGATGTTTAGATACAAGAAAAATATCCTAAATAGTGAAATTCTTATTAAATTAAAAGTCTTACTTTAAATAAGAATAAAAAAAAAAAACAACTAGAGAAATAGAGAAAATTCTAAAGTTCCTAATTTTAACTTGAATATGAAAACAACTAGCAAGCTAGCTACTCCTGTGTATGTAGAATTTTAGAACAATCTAGAAAAAATTAAATCTGATTTAATAATAGAATAAAAAACTATGCTTGTTTCTAACAATGAAGAAAAATAATTATCCAAGAATAATGAAAATAGTGTCGCTGAAGTTGGTAGTCAATGAATCTTTGCACATGGAGAGGTGTAACATATATCAATTACTTGACGATAGAGGTCTTGCGACCCGTTGCAGAGTGAAATATTTTACTGAAATATATTCTCTAGATTTTCCATATTTGTTTTTAAAAAATATTTTTTTATATATTTATTACTATAAAATATTTTATATTAATCAAAAAAATATTTTATAGTTAATCTTCAAACTTAATTTACTTACTAAAAAATATTTTCAACTCATAAAATATTTAACAAATAATAATTATTTTACAATATAATTTAACAATTTCAACTATAATCTTCATCTCATTGTCACCTTACAACCATACAACCATTTCTTTTATCTCATTGTCATCATTATTTTAATACCATTTTTTTAATCATTCCCACAACTATCTTTATCTAATCTCATTATTAATATTATCATCATCTCAAAACCATCGCCACTTTTTATTTATTTATTTATTATTATTATCGTCTAGTGTGGGATTTGGCGATGAATGCAGAAATCGATGTATTGGCTCATAATAAGACGTGGTCTTCGGTTTATTTTGATCAGTCAATGAATATTGTTTACTGCAAGCAGGTGTTCAATATTAAACAGAAAGCTAATGAGTCTATGTATCCACAATGAACAGCGAATTTCAAGCAAATAATTGACTTGCTAAGACGTTTTCCAATTTCACAACACAGCAAATACTTTCTACCAGCGGAGTAAACACCTGGCATGTTATTTTTATATTTTAAAAATATTTTTTAAAAATTTATTTTTTTTTTAATATTTTATTAATTTTAAATTAATATCTTTTAAGTGTTTTCAAATATTTTGATGTGTTGATATTAAAAATAATTTTTTAAAAATAAAATATTATTAGAATATATTTTAGCATAAAAAATTATTTAAAAAGCAACTTTAATTACACTGTCAAATAAACACCAAGAACAAAGATGAAAATGGCTGAAATCGTATGATGCTTCGCGGTATTTCACCCCAAATCTGAGCAAAACTCATGTTTAATGGAGTTGAAGCTGTTACAAACTTACAACACACCTTCATTTAGAAACAGTGAGCTACAAGGCTTCAACTTTCTATAGTAAAAAACCGGTGCGTCTTGAATTTGCTAGAGCATATAAATTGTATTCCTATCTACTTGTAATTGCGAATGAAGATATGATCATGCAGGGAAGTCTTTGCAAGCAAGAGATATATAAAGTCAGGATTTGGAACATAAAACGGTAGAAACACTGTGATGACATGTAAGATCACACATGAAGATTTATTAGTCATTTTATAATAGCAGGGGTCCTAATATTTTAGCCCAATCACAAACGGCGAGGGGGAGGGGGAGAGTGTGGTGATAAAAATCACATGCAGGCAAAAGTTTGAACCACAAATTATGCATCACTAGCCACTGGTACTTCCTCGTAGCCTTCTAGCTCCTTGAATATTTTTAGAACGAAACAACGACCACCGAAGCGCTGCTGCAGGTAGACGATAGCAGCAAGAAGAAGGCCCACTAGAGGAATAATGAGATCCCATGCAGTGGAATAATAATCTCCACCTGGTTCGGCATACATGTATGAACCATCAAAATCTTCAACAGAGTAGTTAGCCCTGTTTAGATCGTATGCATGCGGGAGCAAGCGCACAAATGTGGTTCCTACGTAGAAGAAACGAGAGAGGGCATTTTCTGTGGAGTTGTGGAAAATGTTGAGGAGGATTTGAGGGAAGAGAAAACCATCGAGTACCAAACCACCATAAGATCTTAAATCCACCCAAAGGGAACGCTGATAAGTGCTGCTGTAAGTGTACGCCATGCCCTCACCGACCTTGTTGTTACTCCAATTCACATACACAGCAATTAAACCTCCAGATATATATAGTGGCAAAGACAGATAGAGTGTCCTCTTCTCAGCAGCCAAGAACGCCTTTCGCTTCCCATCAGCGAATCGTGCAGACCATACAAGCTGCAGAAGTCGGAACTGCAGCAGGAAAGCTACCATCGTCATTACCCTTACAATTACCTCATTCGCTTCCACCCATCCACCACTCGGTAGAAGGAATGTTGTGCGACTTTCCTTTGGCACAAACAAAGCTTCAAAATTCAGCATTAGAGGGATCATGCGCCCGAGAGTAAGGACCAGAAGCATGACAAGTGAGATGAAAGGGAAAACAGCGGGATGCTTTTTCACATACAAGATCTGGTATCCCACAAAGACACAAACGAGAGTATTAGAGATCAAAGACATGATGATTTCCAGATCCATCCTCCGTATTGACTCCCTCGAATGACGGTAAAATGAAACTGCAGAAAAAGAAAGGGGCTCGAAGTACAGAGGATCGGATTTTTTCCCTGTGTATTCAATGGTTCCCTGGATATAATCATTTGAATCTACTGGAGGGAACTGGACATTTATAAGAACCGTACAGTCCAATGAATCATTGTCTGATGTTCGACTGTCTTTGTCAAGGTATCTGCAGCCCACCATACAAAGTTTTCCTGTTTCAGCATCATAAATTCCTTCAGAGAAGACTTGAACACGAGTAGACTCATTCAGCTGGAAGCTCATGCTGTAGCTCATGTTCAGAGGGATGCTGTGGTTGGTTTTTCCTTTAACCTGAGAGTAAGCATCCCTCAAGCTTGATGAAATCACATAGTCGTTACGTCGAGAAATTTGTTCACCCACGGCGATGGGCTGAGAGTAGCCCCGTCCAATTCTTCTTCTCTTTGAGTCCCTGACCACCATATTGAACTCCATGTCATTCGAATTTGCATCTGGATGCCGCTTTCCTTTGTTCTTTATGGGCTGCTTCTGTGAGCATGACTTTTGTGCTTTATCAACAACAGTGTACCGGTACTTCGACCCGGGGATCCCAGATACAAAATTTTCATAACTTCGAAACATGATCGTATTGAAGTAACCCAGATCATTCTCACGTTTGATACTCCAAATATGCCCCATCATATCACTAGTATTTCTGTGTGACCAAAAGGCCGGGAATCTGAAACTCAACCTCACTGAACAATCCTCAATATGAGATTTATTGAACGAGTTGGCCGAATTGAAGATTCGACAGCCAACAACACACAGCTGATTCTTATTCACATCCCATGATCCTTCCGCAACCAATGTTGTGTTTGGAGTGAAGGGGTGGTAATAATCAGCATAGCTACTGTTGGGGAATTCTATCAGGAATCTCAAACTTCGTTTATCTTCTAAACATTGAATTAATTTCAAGGACATGATTTGTGGTAAATATCCTACACCCTCACCAAAAGGATTGCAACTACTTGTGGACTTGCAACCACTTGAATACTCCAGTATAAAAAAAGTGTTCCAACGAGAGAAAGCATTGCAAATACGTGTACTCAGCTTTAAGCTTAGTGACAAAATCTTTGGAACATCAATACCCCCGGTACAGACATGATCGAGTGCTTTTCCAACCTCAGTGAACTCGTAGTTATTTTGAGGGAACATCAACAAGGAGATTGGCTTAAAATATCCTGAATCACCAGCAGTACTCGAGCTTTCCAACATTCCCCTCACCAAACTACCGATAGTGCTTGATTTTCTAACTTCATCAAGCTTAAGTAGAGCGGCAAGAACAAGATGTTTACCATCTTCTGAGGAAGTAGAACCAGAGCCCACCATGCAAAGCTTGCCGGTAGATACTGACCAGAACCCTTGTACTTCAAAACTCAAAGGACCCCTCGGAGATCTGTCGTCGTACACGTAAAACTCCATATCCGAGGTTTTCAGGATCAAACTCGCCTCAACCTTAAAGACACCATCAACATCAGTACTATAGACACTGTGGGTATGAATGGATAGCTCTGTCCTGTTACTCGATGGATAATGGTAAAGAGATGAGTTTGGATGATTCAATATGTCTTCCCCACCAAGAAAGTACCCACCTTGCTCTGCAGCGAAAGGGATGGTGGTGAATTCTGGAACATTATTGGGAGTTGATTCAGGGACAATAGAGGCACAGTGTTTGTTGTAATTAGGGATGTCAAGTTCGGAGGAAGAGACCATGGGGGTGTAAAAGGTGGTCGACAGGACCAAGAACATTGCGACGTGAAGCCATGATAGATAACACCATGTGCTTGGAGAGGAATTAGAGGTCATCATCAGATATTTCTTGGACTATGAGGATGGTAAGGCTGGTCTGAACATCTGGTGGAATGAAGCGGCGGTATATACTAGACTAGAGGTAGCAGTCATCCGGCAAAGTTTTCTTGCTTTTAAGAACCACGCAGGACTGAAATCTACGCAAATGGAGAACACATCTGCTCCTGATTAAGATGAGTGACAGCTGGGAGTACCGGGTCATATTTGAAGAGTAAACGCTGGTTGTGCTTGATTTTTTATTGAATGAATAAAAATAGTAAAATATAAACTCAATAATTATCAAAAATTTTATTATATAAAAAAATTATCTTAATTTAATAATTTAAATTAGTAAATAAAATTTTAAAATATAATTTATATTATTTTTTAATATATTATTAAAAATCAAACATATCTATAAATATAAAAATATTATTATTCATAAAATGAATAAGTCATGTCAATTGTCTTTTGTCTTGGGATAACACCAGAGTCAATGGATCTCTAATACCAATTGGGATTGGTGTTTGGTTAAATCTAGATGAGATAGATTTGATGCTTAACTTAGGATTAAACACGAGTATATTAAGATTGATAATTCATAAAATTTATAATTTTTTAATGATTGAACTTAAATATATTAAATCTGATATTTTATTAAATTTATGATTCTTTAGGCTTAATAAATAACTGAATCTAAAAATATTAAATCTTATATTTTACTAAATTCATGATTCTTGGAGCTTGTAAACTTAAATATATTAGATCTAGTAATGTCATAATTATGTTTGATTGAGTTATTATTCTGTTACAAGGCTGAACTCTTTCAACGCACAAAAATAAAAAATAAAAATACGAAATCGTCATAACACATGGTTTATGCCATGATCAGTATAGATAGATATTCTTGGATTTGTTGTTTGGGTCATTATATGTTTAACGTGGACTTAGGCATTGATAGTTTATTAAAAACAAATTTTCATAAATTCTCTTTTTATAATAGCCAAAAAAGATGTTTGTATACAAGAAAAATATCCTAAATAGTGAAATCCTTATTAAATTAAAAGTCTTCCTTATTAAATAAGAGTAAGAAAAAAAAAACAACTAGAGAAATAGAGAAAATTCTGAAATTCCTAATTTTAACTTGAAAACGAAAACAACTAGCAAGCTAGCTGCTCCTGTGTACATAGAATTTTAGAAAAATCTAGAAAAATTTAAATCTGATTTAATAACAGAATAAAAAACTATGCTTGTTTCTAACAATGAAGAAAAATAATTATCCAAGAATAACGAAAATAGGGCCGCCGAAGTCGGTAGTCAATGAATCTTTGCACATGGAGAGGTGTAACATTTATTAATTAGTTCTGAATCCAATTGACATAAATTAAATGCTACATTTAAGGTGCATCACAGGGCATATCGGATTATCATGATAAAACTGATTAAATTAATTAATCTAAATGAATTTCTACATTGTTCATCAAAAAACAAAAAAAAATAAGAAAAATAAAATGTCAGAGATTTCATTTTCAGCAAAAGAGCAAAGACTTGGAACTTTCCAAGCAAATCCAAGTCTACTCTACGCAAGTGATATGTCGTTGAGGTTTTGTATAACAAGACAAATGGAGTTGACCATGGAGGTCTTGCGACCCAATTTTTATGCTAGGTTTTTTAATATATATATATTACTGAAAAATATTTTGTAGATATTCCATATTTTTTTAAAAAAAATATATTTTTATATATATTTTTTGCTGTAAAAAATATTATATATTGATCAAGAAAAAATATTTTATAATTAATCTTGAAACTTAATTTATTTATTAAAAATTATTTTCAACTTATAAAGTCTCATAAAGTATTTTATAGATAATTATTATTTTATAATATCATCTAATAATTTCAACTATATTGTCATCAATATCTTAATACCTTCTTTCTTTTATCATTACCACAAATATTTTTATCTCGTCTCATTATTACTATTATCATCATCTTAATATTTTTTTTATATTTGTAGCTGTAAAATATTTTATATTGATTAAGAAAAAATATTTTATTGTTAATCTTCAAACTTAATTTATTTATTAAAAAATATTTTCAACTCATAAAATTTTATAAAATATTTTATAAATAATTATTATTTTACAATATCATTTAACAATTTCAATTAATATCTCCATTTCATTATCCTTCTTTTTCTATTTTTTTTTATTGTCATCATCATTTTAATATCACTTTTCTTTTTATCATTATCACGATTATTTTTATCTCATCTTGTTATTACTATTATCGCGACTAGAACCACCTTTTTTTTATTATCGTTGAATTAATTTGGTGATGAATGCAGAAATTGATGTATTGGCTCATAGTAAGACGTGGTCTCTGGTTTATTTTGATCAGTCAATGAATATTGTTTGCTGCAAGTGGGTGTTCAATATTAAACAGAAAGCTAATGACTCTTATTAATTAGCATTTTAAGGCTTTGTTTGGTAGCCAAAAGGTATAATCACAAAAAAGAAAAAAGAAAAAAAAACATTTTGACTTTGATGACACTTTCAGTGATCTGGCAACCACTGCTTGAACCAATTTGTTTCCTGCTTTTATACAAAAAAAAAATCCAGGACTTAACTGAACCGAGCTGAACCAATTTGGTTTGAACTAAATTTCAGTTTGCTCTAGTTTATATTTTTCCTATTGCAAGCTTGAAATTGCACGCAGTTGTTTAGCCTTGCAATGTTTATATCTATGCCTGTTGTAAAATTTGATGATATCCAGGTTAAAAACCTTAAAATCTACACACACACATATAATGGTTACATAATTTATCCACAATGAACAGCGTTTTCAATCAAATAATCAACTTGACGTTTTCCAATTTCACAACAGAGCACAAAGACTTTCTACCAACGGAGTTAACACTTGCCATCTATCTTTTAAGTTCAAGAGCAACGATGAAAATGGCCGAAATCGTATGATGCTTCTCGGTATTTCACCCCAAATCTGAGCAAAGACTCATGTTTAATGGAGTTGAAGCTGTTAAAACGCACCTTCATTTACTAGAAACAGGGAGCTACAAGGCTTCAACTATCTTGAATTGCTAGAGCATATAAATTGTCTTCCTGTCTACTTGTAATTGCGAATGAAGATATGATCATGCAGGGAAGTCTTTGCAAGCAAGAGATATATAAAGTCAGGATTTGGAATCGGCAGCATTCACAACATAAACCTTTTCGCTTCCACAGATGTATATACACGCAGGTAGAAACACTGTGTTGACATGTAATATCACACATGAAGATTTATTAGTCATTTTATAATAGCAGGGGTCCTAATATTTTAGCCCAATCACAAACGGCGAGGGGAGGGGGGGAGCGTGGTGATAAAATCACTTGCTCGCAAAAGTTTGAACCACAAATTATGCATCACTAGCCACTGGTACTTCCTCGTATCCTTCTAGATCCTTGAATCTTTTTAGAACGAAACAACGACCACCGAAGCGCTGCTGCAGGTAGACGATAGCAGCAAAAAGAAGGCCCACTAGAGGAATAATGACATCCCAGGCAGTGGAATAATAATCTCCACCTGGGTTGGCATACATGTATGAACCATCAAAATCTTCAACATAGTAGTTAGCCCTGTATAGATCGTATGCATGCGGGAGCAAGCGCACAAATGTGGTTCCTATGTAGAAGAAACGAGAGAGGGCATTTTCTGTGGAGTTGTGGAAAATGTTGAGGAGGATTTGAGGGAAGAGAAAACCATCGAGTACCAAACCACCATAAGATCTTAAACCCATCCAAAGGGAACGCTGATAAGTGCTGCTGTAAGCGTACTCCATGCCCTCACCGACCTTGTTGTTCCTCCAATTCACATACACAGCAATTAAACCTCCAGATATATATAGTGGCAAAGACAGATAGAGTGTCCTCTTCTCAGCAGCCAAGAACGCCTTTTGCTTCCCATCAGCGAATCGTGCAGACCATACAAGCTGCAGAAGTCGGAACTGCAGCAGGAAAGCTACCATCGTGATTACCCTTACAATTACCTCATTCGCTTCCAACCATCCACCACTCGGTAGAAGGAATGTTGTGCGACTTTCCTTTGGCACAAACAAAGCTTCAAAATTCAGCATTAGAGGGATCATGCGCCCGAGAGTAAGGACTAGAAGCATGATAAGTGAGATGAAAGGGAAAACAGCGGGATGCTTTTTCACATACAAGATCTGGTATCCCACAAAGACACAAACGAGAGTATTAGAGATCAAAGACATGATGATTTCCAGATCCATCCTCCATATTGACTCCCTCGAATGCTGACGGTAAAATGAAGCTGCAGAAAAAGAAAGAGGCTCGAAGTACAGAGGATCGGATTTTTTCCCTGTGTATTCAATGGTTCCCTGGATATAATCATTTGAATCTACTGGAGGGAACTGGACATTTATAAGAATCTTACAGTCCATTGAATCATTGTCTGATGTCCGATTGTTTGAGTCAAGATATCTGCAGCCCACCATACAAAGTTCTCCTGTTTCAGCATCATAAATTCCTTCAGAGAAGACTTGAACATGAGTAGACTCATTCAGCTGGAAGCTCATGCTGTAGCTGATGTTCAGTGGGATGCTGTGGTTGGTTTTTCCTTTAACCGGAGAGGAAGCCCCCCTCAAGCTTGATGACATCACAAAGCTGTTTTGTGGAGAAATTTGATCACCCACAGCGATGGGCTGAGAGTAGCCCCATCCTATTCTTCTTCTCTTTGAGTCCCTGACCACCATATCGAACCTCATGTCATTCGAAGTTGCATCTGGATGCTGCTTTCCTTTGTTCTTTCTGGGTTGCTTCTCTGAGCATGACTTTCTTGCTTTATCAACAACAGTGTACTGGTACTTCGAACCGGGGATCCCAGCTACAAAATTTTCATGACTTCGAAACATGATCGTATTGAAGTAACCCAGATCATTCTCACGTTTGTTACTCCAAATATGCCCCATCATACCACTAGTATTTCTGATTGACCAAACGGCAGGGAATCTCAAACTCAACCTCACTGAACAATCCTCAATATGAGATTTATTCAACGAGTTGGCCGAATTCAAGATTCGACAGCCAACAACACACAGCTGATTCTTATTCACATCCCATGATCCTTCCGCAACCAATGTTGTGTTTGGAGTGAAGGGTTGGTAATAATCAGCATAGCTACTGTTGGGGAATTCTATCAGGAATCTCAAACTTCGTTTATCTTCTAAACATTGAATTAATTTCAAGGACATGATTTGTGGTAAATATCCAACACCCTCCCCAAAAGGATTGCACCTACTTGTGGAATTGCAACCACTTGAATACTCCAGTTTAAAAAAAGAATTCCAACGAGAGAATGCATTGCAAATAGGTGTACTCAGCTTTAAGCTTAGTGACAAACTCTTTGGAACATCAATCCCCCCGGTACAGACATGATCGAGTGCTTTTCCAACCTCAGTGAACTCGTAATTATTTTGAGGGAACATCAACAAGGAGATTGGCTTGAAATATCCTGAATCACCAGCAGTACTCGAGCTTTCCAATATTCCCCTCACCAAACTACTGATAGTGCTTGATTTTCTAACTTCATCAAGCTTAAGTAGAGCGGCAAGAACAACATGTTCACCCTCCTCTGAGTAAGTAGAACCAGAGCCCACCATGCAAAGCTTGCCGGTAGATATTGACCAGAACCCTTCTACTTCAAAACTCAAAGGACCCCTCGGAGATCTGTCGTCGTACATGTAATACTCCATATCCGAGGTTTTCAGGATCAAACTCGCCTCAACCTTAAAGACACCATCAACATCAGTACTATAGACACTGTGAGTATGAATGGATAGCTCTCTCCTGTTACTCGATGGATAATGGTAACGAGATGAGTTTGGATGATTCAATATGTCTTCCCCACCAAGAAAGTACCCACCTTGCTCTGCAGCAAAAGGGATGGTGGTGATTTCGGGAACATCATTGGGAGTTGATTCAGGGACAATTGAGGCACAGTGTTTGTTGTAATTAGGGATGTCAAGTTTGGAGGAAGAGACCATGGGGGTGTAGAAGGTGGTCGAAAGGAGCAAGAACATTGCAACGTGAAGCCATGGTAGATAACACCATGTGCTTGGAGAGGAATTAGAGGTCATCATCCGATATTTCTTGGACAATGAGGATGGTAAGGCTGGTCTGAAAATCTGGTGGAATGAAGCAGCGTATATATACTAGACTAGAGGTAGCAGTCATCAGGCAAAGTTTTCTTGCTTTTAGCAACCACTCAGGATTGGAAACCTCATCTTGACTTGAAATAGTCTGAGTCTACGCCAATGGGGAACATTACAGCACTCGTCATTTACTCCTGTGACCTGATTAAGACAAGTGACAGCTGAGCGTGTCTTTGGGGATCAAAGACTTGTGCACAAGACTTGGAAATTTCCCACCACCCACCCCATGTTATAAAAGTCTATTTTTGCACAGGAACAGAAGACTTTGAAATTTCAGCAGCGAAGACTTTGACACCGTTTCTCAATGGTTTCAAACTGTGTTTTGTTAAAATTCAAATTTTTTTTATTATTATTAAAATTAAATTCGGTTTGTACTTTTTAAATCGTTTTAATGTACTGATATTAAAAATAATTTTTAAAAAATAAAAAAACATCATTGACACATATTTCGACACGAAAAGTTATTTAAAAAGCAACTTCTACAACACTGCCAAACACACTCTTCAAACCCCAACATGCAGTAAAAGTGAAGAAGACAGACAACCACCCGAAGCAGCTTCTCCGTGCATTCATCATTATTTCTATCTCTCCACAAATTTCTAGCCCGAAATGCAAGGTTAGGAGATAAGTTAGTCTGGATCACTGTCGACATTGATTATACTGTATTTTCCAGGTGCAGACCAATAGCCAATATCGATGCTCAATGAAACTAGAGAGAAGGTTCATTGCCAAAGGGAGCTCATTATCTCTAGTGCGAGCTTGAATTGACACTCTGTTTACATTAGTTTTATTTTTATTTTATTTTTAATCTAAACAAGCTTTTAAAAAACGTTTAATTCCATGTTAAAACTATAGTTTCCTAATCATTAATGGATTACATAATTTATCAACTCTCAAGTCTGAGCAACAATTTCAATCAAGTAATCAACTTGCTAAAAAATCTTTCAATTTTGGTTTAATGAATGTTTGAATTAGATTGAATAGCAAGAACATGTATAAATTGTTTTCCTCGCTATTTGTGATTGATCAAGGCCCTGCTCATCTTACTGCTACTATTTCCAGCAAAATCACTTTGGAAAACTACATCAGCTCTTTAAATCATCTCCATAATTTATGCTAAACTCTAGCTCTACAAACCAACAGCAAAATGTTAGTGGCCACATGCTCCATAAATCACTCGTTGTCATGAGAAAAAAATGTTATGTTGTATGCTTGTCAGCAGATGCGTCAGCCTGAACATTAGAAGATTTATCCACGCTGCTACCATTCCAACTCCAGTGGCAAATGAGTAAAAAAAAAACTGAGTCAACTGGACATCTCACCACCGAGTTAAGTTGCAACTAAAACTACTGATTTATAATACACAACACATGTCGATATGATTATGCTATAAAACCTACACAGCATAATTATGACTCTACTCTTCGAACTTTACTCCTCTTCTCAGGTTAGAATTAACATTATATATTGTGTTAAGTCAATCCAAATCATTGATTTTAAAATTGATGGCTTGGATTTCCTTGTAAAGGAAAATAACTAAGAAATATTTTTTTAAAAATCTAACCACCCATTAATCGATTGAGTAAAATAAAATCCCAACCATTAAAATTCAAATCAATAATTCTTTCAGAAAGCAAAAATTGCTATACTTTTTTTTATTATTCAGAGTCAGTACTCAGTTTCTCTCTGATAGATATATAATTTTTTTCGTTGGTTTATAAACATTAATAGATAATTAAAAAGAAAAAGAAAAACACAATTTGAAGTACATGAAGCCCTTCAAAGACCTCCTAACAAGATTTGAGACAGCAAAGCCGTAATCATGGAATCTCCTCTTGTTCCCACTTCTTAGTAGTAAAATACAAATTAATAAGTTGATAAGGGCTCGTTAACAAAATCATATTAGTATAGGGACGAATTAGGTCACTACAACATGGTAATCCTTACACTGCTCTCAAAATCATATATATATATATATATATATATATATATATATATATATATATATATATATATATATATATATTAACAATATACTAAAACGCGTAGGTAAAATACTGTAGCTAAAGCGGTTTGTTTTTTTTTTTTTTTTTGCAGATTTTTTTCCCTTTTTTTTTTCGTTTTTTTCCTGTGACAGTTTTTTTTTCCTGTTTTTTTTTTATGCCTATCGGTTTTTTTTTTAGTTTTTTCTTTGTGTTTTTTTTTCTTTTAATGAATTTTTTTTGTTTAATTTAATTTGTTAATGTGGAATTTTTTTTTATTTAGTTATCATACTTTCATGACACAGATCTCGGGTTTGATGGGTTAACTTGGTTTGACGAGTTAACCCAATTTTATTTTATTTTCCTTTTTAATCAATTTTTTTCGTTTAGTTTAGTTTGTTAATTTTTTTTCGTTTAGCCCATCAATTTTTTTTCCTATTTAGTTATCAAACTTTCATGACGCGAATCTCAGGTTTGACGGGTTAACCTGATTTGAAGGGTTAACTTAGTTGCTTTAGATTTTTTTTCTTTTTCCTCATTAGTAACAGACTTATATCTTTTGTTTTGTTTGTGTTTTTTTTTAATTTTTAATTAATTTTTTTCATTTAGTTTAGGTTGTTAATGTTCAATTTGTTTGCTATTTAGTTATCAAACTTTCATGACACGGATCCTAAGTTTGATAGGTAACCTGGTTTGACGGGTTAGTCCGGTTAATTCTAGGTTAACCCGTCAATTTTTTTTTTCTATTTAATTATCAAACTTTCATGACACGTATCCTAGGTTTGACGGGTTAACTTGGTTTGATGGGTTAACCCGGTTAATTCTGGGTAAACCCGTTATTTTTTTTCTATTTAGTTATCAAACTTTCATGATGCAAATCTCAGGTTTTACGGGATAACCTGGTTTAAAGGGTTAACCCAATTAATTCAATTTCTTTTTATTTTTCTTCATTAGTTTTTTCTTTTCTGTTGATTTTTTTTCTTTGTTTTTTTTAATTAATCTATTTAATTATCACACTTTTATGACACGACCTTATAGCCAAACTCACATTCAATATTCTTGGGTCCGGTGTTACAGTCAGGCTCACTTAAACTTGAGTCATGCAAGTTTATTTTTATTATTAATATTATAAATATTACTCTTAGATCAGGTGTTACAGTCAAACCCAAGATTCTTGGGTATAACTTTGCAGAAAAATATATTTTTAATATTTTTTATATATAAAAAAATAACCCGCGGCATCGCGCGGGTATCATAGCTAGTATATATATATTGCGTGTATGGGAAAATGTGGCTTTAGATAAGTCTTTTTAAATAAATGTGGGTTTGTCAACGTCACTATTTTTTCTTCATTTCTTGTTACATTCTAACCTTTTAATTTCCCTTTTTACTATGTTTTTCACGAGTAGTATTTTTAAATATTAGTAAATAAATTATTTCTTTTTAAAATTTTATGATAAATTTCATATGGTTTTTAATTCAGATTTTATATTTTATATATGTATTCTTTTCAGATAATAATTTTTTTATTCGTGTCACGTGATTTAAAAGAGTTGGATGGAAGGGTACAAACATTAACAGAATATATATATATATATATATATATATATATATATATATATATATATATATATATATATATTATAGAGGGGTAAACTTCATAAAAAGACTTGCACAATGCAAAAAAAATCAATAAAAAAAAAAGAATGCAAGGAGAAAATATCATGGGTTAAAGCATAGTTTTTAAACCTGACCCGGCGGTCGACCCGGTACAACGACTAGGTTACGGGTCAGATGGGTTGACCTGGGCCAACCCGGGTCAACCCAAAAAAAAAACGTGTTGTTTATGGTTATAGTTTAATTTTCTCTCAATTTGTTGTTAGCACAAACAAAAACAGGGCAAGAAACAGAGCCTAGATTTAAGCAAATTGCTTGCAAGAAACAGAAAAGGATTGACATAGAACTTACATCCATGAAGAGAAACGAAACCAGCGAATACAAAAAGGAAAACTCATCTTAAACAGCTATGGATCAACATCCAATAGTATGGTGGATTATCTTCTTAATTTTCAAATACAAAAAGGAAACATAAATTACCAATGTAATTAAATACAACGAATTAAAAACTAGAAAACCCAGAAACCAGAAAAGCCAAAAAGCCACAATGGAGAAAAAATAACAAGGAAGAAAAGGATATATAGTTTACCTGCAAAACGCGGTTCTCCAAGTGTATAGTTACTGGTTTGCTTCATCAATCAGTAAAGAACAAAAATTTGAGAGAGAAGAAAACTGAAGAGAAACAATAAAAGTTAGAGTTTGTTAAGGCAAAAGAGAGACGAGAACTTACCGGCTATGGCTTGCCTTGAAGTTTTTTGTGGGTGGAGATTCCATTTTTTGTGGGTGGAGATTCCTCTGCAACTGATATGGCTTGAACTTTGAAGAGATTAGGATTATGTGAATTGTGAATTTGTGATTCTATCTTCACATTGTAATGCAAATGGTTTGATAATTTAACAGTCAAAAAGATAACACGGTGACGTTTTATTTATACATGTGAAAAAAACATAGTTGGGTTTCATCCGGGTTTACCTGGGTCGACTGGGTTTCGGGTCGACCGGATTTCACCGGGCCATTTCCCAAACGGGTTTTTACCTATACCCGGACCGGTCCCAGGCCCGGGTCCCGGGTCGACCCACCAGACCGGTCCGGGTTTTAAAACTGTGGGTTAAAGTGGAGAAGAGAAAACAAATGGCCTCTGGTCTAGTTTTTAGAAAAGAAGAGTTAAAAAAACATTTATTTAGTCTTAAGAGTTGTTCATGCTTTACTAACATTTTCCTTTTCTTTTACCACTTGATAATTCATTAAAATGAAACGAAGAAAGACATATATTTATAAATGATAAAAGTATATTGGTTGCAGAGGCACAGTAAAGACAAAATAAATATATTTATAGGTTTATAATGTTTTTTTTATTATTTCAAAATATAAAAAATAACTTTGGACCAATATTCTATCATTTTTAATGAGGACCAACCATTAATATTTTCACTAAGTATTAATCAATTATGCCAAGCCATTATCCAAACCATAGTTATTAAATTCAGACTGACCCGATAAGTTGATCTGGAATCTGGTCGATTCAGTGGTTGAACTAGTTTGGGTAAAACAAAAGATTGGGACAAGCAAAAATCCGGCAAAGCTCAACTGACTCGCTGGGTTGACCCGTGACCTGGGCAACCTGGCAAAAGTCGGTTGAGATCCTTTTTTTTTTTTGCAAATATGTTTTTTCTCTTAGCTAGAGATCCCTTTTTTTATTATTTTTTTTAGTTGGTTATTAATCTTTTTCAAATTTTACTAAAATATTAAAAGAATATTTTATTTTTTAAACGTGAGATTTGAAGCTCTTTAATATATATCACAGTTTTAAAACCCGGACCAGTCTGGTGGGTCGACCCGGGACCCGGCCGACCCGAGCCTGGGACCGGTTCGGGTATAGGTAAAAACCTGTTTGGGAGATAACCCGATCGACCCGGGTAAACCCGGATGAAACCCAGCTATGTTTTTTTCACATGTATAAATAAAACGTCACCATGTTATCTTTTTTACTGTTAAATTATCAAACCATTTGCATTACAATGTGAAGACAGAATCACAAATTCACAATTCACATAATCCTAATCTCTTCAAAGTTCAAGCCATATCAGTTGCAGAGGAATCTCCACCCATAAAAAATGGAATCTCCACCCACAAAAAACTTCAAGGCAAGCCATAGCCGGTAAGTTCTCGTCTCTCTTGTGCCTCAACAAACTCTAACTTTTGTTGTTTCTCTTCAGTTTTCTTCTCTCTCAAATTTTTGTTCTTTACTGATTGATGAAGCAAACTAGTAACTATACACTTGGAGAACCGCGTTTTGCAAGTAAACTATATATCCTTTTTCTTCCTTGTTAATTTTTCTCCATTGTGGCTTTTTGGCTTTTCTAGTTTCTGGGTGTTCTAGTTTTTAATTCGTTGTATTTAATTACATCGGTAATTTATGTTTTCCTTTTTGTATTTGAAAATTAAGAAGATGATCCACCATACTATTGGATGTTGATCCATACCTGTTTAAGATGAGTTTTCCTTTTTGTATTCGCTGGTTTCGTTTCTCTTCATGGATGTAAGTTCTATGTCAATCCTTTTTTGTTTCTTGCAAGCAATTTGCTTGAATCTAGGCTCTGTTTCTTGCCCTGTTTTTGTTTGTGCTAACAACAAATTGAGAGAAAATTAAACTATAACCATAAACAACACGCTTTTTTTTAGGTTGACCCGGGTTGGCCCAGGTCAACCCATCTGACCCGTAATCCAGTCGTTGTACCGGGTCGACCGTCGGATCGGGTTTAAAAACTATGGTATATATATTCTATGTTCACAAGAAAAAAATTATTTTTTCAATGTGAAATTTGAAATCCTTTATTATATATACTCTATTTTCACAAGAAATTTTTTTTTATTTTTTTAATATGTAATAAAAAATATTTTTAATTTAAATACTTCAACTTCAAAGAATAACATACTAACATTGTATTTTTTTAATGTAAAATACATAATCTCTTCAAATAATTTTTAAACTTTATTATTTATAACATATATAATTTACATTTGCATTTGCATGTATTGTTTTTTAATTTTTTCATGTGAAATATTAAAATTTAAAGTTGATTTGGGTTGACTCAAATCAACCCAATAATCCGAAATCCAACTCTTTGACCAGATCAACCCCCAAATCAGTCTAATAACTATAATCCAAACAATGGACCTCCTTGCCTCTTTCCCTGCTGAATATGTGCTCTCAAGGCACCCTCTACTTACAACATCTCCCACCCTTTACAAATTCCACACCCCAGCACTTAATTTATCATTCAAAGAATATAATTGGGATAAATCAAGATTACAGTGAGTGATCAATGGTCACACTATTGTTCAAAAACAAAAACAAAAACCCTGGCGTCACTGGTTATTCATACACAAAATATTGGCCATGTATATAGTTATTTTGCGAGCTGAGGACATCATGATTTCCCAGAACACTTATTGCACAAGGCATAAGCTAATATATCAAATTAAACTCATGAAAATAAATTTCTCAAAAGCAAGCAGGCTAGAAGTTAGATAACCATGTGCTTTTCAATCTTTGAAAACTCAACTGAATGTTACATAGAAATCAACTGGAAATAGAAAAGGTGGATTAGATCAAACTTGATTTTGGATTACTCTGTGCTACCTTGTGTTTATGTCAGTCAATTGAAAGAAAGAACCATGCACAGTAATCTATCTAATCTGACAAGTCTGGAAAAATTACAGGCTGCATAACTGAGACAATTCAATGTTGATTAAGGTTGCAGAGGATACAACCCCCAGCATCTACTTGCCGACAATCAATTTTGCCCTTGCGTGGCCCTTGTTGATCTGGAACTGGTCGGCGAGGCCAAAATGAGCCATCAATAGCCAAACAAAGGTAATAAGCTCTCCACCTTTACTTACTTGTTGGGCATGGGCATATGCTCTGCAATGGCCTGCCGCGAATGACAATAACTCCACCCACACTTTGCTCAGTAACTCCCATTTCTTGTCCTGCCCTTGTAGAAGCTTGGCCAGCTTACTTGCATCAAACAACACGGACTTGCTTCTATCTCCTTTCACGTCGACAGGCGCTACCTCTGTGTTCACATCAAGAATGTTCTTACATGCTCCCCGTTCTTTATTGGACCCCAAATCCCTTCTTTTGAAAAACCTCTCAGCTTCAGCACAGGTGTCTCGAAATCTTATTTTACCGATACCAGCCACAGCTGCCATCATGGTTGGCTGCATA
Organism: Populus alba x Populus glandulosa; assembly: GCA_033617975.1. Taxonomy (NCBI): domain Eukaryota; kingdom Viridiplantae; phylum Streptophyta; class Magnoliopsida; order Malpighiales; family Salicaceae; genus Populus; species Populus alba x Populus glandulosa. The sequence continues at coordinate 13,219,452 of CM066145.1, read as the reverse complement.
ATTAGAAGATACATCATGTAATCTGAAAGGAGCTTACTGAGTTCCTTTTCGTCGTATTTCTGATCTTTACTATCGTAGGAGTTGCACAGGCAATCTAAAAAGAGCTTGCAGAAACCTTTATTATCCGATCCCTGATCGGAATTATCATCGGTGTTGTACAGGAGCTCAGTCGCTATGTGCCACAGAAGAAGACTCTCATCATAAGTGACATTCACAGCGTAAGGCATTAGTTCATCCTTGAGTTTTTTATCCCAGTCATTGTCCTGGAGTGCCAGATTACCTCTAGCCGAGCATATTGTCTTGGCATCTTCTGGATCATCTGCGATACCGGATTTCTTTTGCAGCTCATCAAAGATAACATTCCAAAGTTCATCAGTGAATCGCTTGTTGGACACATGAAATATCCCATCAACAAAATCCTTGAGACCCAAACAAACAAGAACTTTGTCTTTGAAAATGCCTATCCTGCCTTTAGGTCTGTTGACACAGTATCTTATCAAATTATAGCCTTTGACAGACTTGGACCAACTGCGGAAACCCATGTGCTTAAAGATGGCACGTTTGCCGTTGAAAAGAGGCACTTTCCAAGCAGAGAAAAAGGCCGTACAAGATTTCCAGCAAGAATCGGGCTGCTTCTCAGACTTCGTGAGATTAGCCACGGTCCAGTCAGAGAAAATGGCCCTGATGAAGGCTATTGTATCAAGCCAAATGGAACCCAACAACAATAAATATGTAAATTTAACATCAAGCGGGTGAAATTTATCCTTCTTGACATTGAAACGAAATAACGCAAGGGCTACCAAAACCAAAGTGAAGGAGAAAAGGCGGAAAACATATCCAATTATGGAGTGCACAACAACAGCCTTTGTGAAGAGAACTTCATAGATGAAGTTGAGCTCTACCTCTATTACTTTCAAAGCATCCTCTGCATCAATGCTGAGGAAGAACTTTCGACTGTCATTCCGATCCTTGAAGCTGAAGATTAGATCAACAATCAGTCCTTTGAAAATGTTGAAGTAGTAATAAGCTTTTTGCACAACCTCGAGATCATCTTTCAGTTTTCTTTTTTGAATATCGCGAGCACTAGCCTGCATTTGTTTGTCAGGCTCCTCTATTATTATTATTTCTGTCGGAATCTTGGCCTCGATCTTTGAATCATATTCCTCCATGAGCTTGGCATAGTTGGGTCCCGGATCTGGATCTTCTAGCATAGAGTCACGAAACTGATCCATGCTCGCACGGTATAAAGAATATGTTCGCTCGAAATATTTGATTACACCAGCAATAAACAGGAGCACTGTTGGGATCCATACCTTGTCAGTAGTAAGATTCAGGATGAGGACATAAAGGGTAGCAAAGCCTTGAGTTGCGAATGTAAGCAAGTGCCTAAGCCAGAGCTCGTTATCCTCGAGAGCAAAAGCGGTGATGGTGTCGGGGCCACCAAGGTGCACCAAAAGAAATGGAGCCCAAAACGCCAGGAGCTCATTGTTGTCTTCATACTTGGAGTCGGTGGTTCTTTGGCTGGTGGAGATGTGCCCTATCGCGAAGTTTGCCACTGTATCTGCCAGCAAGTAACCCGACCATATCAAGAAAATAACTAACTTGTGGGAAGAGCGTTTCCTCCAGGAGGCAAACAGAATGAGAAAGACCTGCAAGGAGAGGCTTGCAAGAATAGCAGATCTGATATTCCAATGATCCCATAGCCTCTTGACGCTATCTGGTATGGGTTTTCTAAAGCTAATTGAGAGATGCATAGCTGGTTCTAGCAAGAAGCAGCAAGAACTGGTATTGAGCAATTGTATTTGCTATCCACCATAGTCAAGTCAAACTCTTTATCCAAGCACAGTCTGGTGACTGCAAATAATGCAAGGTTCCACTTCAAAAGTTCGAAGTTAAAAAGCAAGCAAGAAAGAAACAAAAGATTCTGCAGGTCGGAACTTTTATCATCAGGTGGGAACTAACTTGCAATAAATCAATTAATTATATGAGAGAGAGAAATACATATAATTCTCACTGTATTAAATAAATAAATACGTAAACTACATGGGACGTGAATGTAGCATACACGCTGCGCATGTATTAAATACGTAAACTACATAGGGCGTGAATGTAGCATATACGCAGCCTATTACATGCTGACCTAATAAATACCAGGTCTTGAACATTTCATCTCCCTACCCAGCAAAAATACAGTTCACAGAAACAAAAACAATAGTTGAAGCTAATATTTCATATATTCAAAAAAATAAAAAGGCAACAACACCCAATAGAATCACCTAATTTTTATAGCAGATAAATTATAATTAAAAAAATTAGTTACAATAAAGAATATCAGTTTATTTATAAATTAATTAAATTATATGGTTAAACATCTAACAAATTAACTTATTGATGGGCTTGCATCATCATAACCACAGGTATGTCATCATAGTGCATGATAAACACGACCATCGTTTTCTACTGCATTGTCCAAATGTTGAGCCTCCTCAACCTCGTCAAGTGAAGAATGATACAATAAAAAACAAATATTGAAAACATTGCGCGCAACATCGTCAATAGCATCATGATGTGTGGACACAACTTTCCGATCCTTATATATTAAAAAAATCACCTAATATATTAGAAAAGATTATATTATTGTTTTTAAGATATAAATAAAAAATTTATTACATGCTAAAAAAATATCCATATATCAATATATTATATCTTGGTACATAAAACTTGTAATTATTTGAATTATTTGTTGCTGGCACAAAGTGTCATCTGGACATCTTGTAACATATGCTTCTCTGTTGGTGTTATGAATTATCATGTTATATTTATGAACAAAATGCTTCTATGTTGGTGTTATGAATTGTCATGTTATATTCATGAACAAAGACATAGAAAGATTTAACTCATTAAGCGGATACAAATATGCAAATATATTATCTTTCTTTCCATGCCACAAATAACATATTGTGTATAAATCAGTGACAAATCATCATCTTCTTCTTTACCTCAATAATTAGTAGCATGTAGGATATTAAATGTGTCAACATCTTTGGATATGTGTCAGCATCATCAAAAAAAAAATTATCTTGATTTTAATTAATCTGGGCATGCATATCTTACATTCACAATCTATAAGTTGTGCATTTACTACTGTGTGCCAGAGTGGGAATTATTGATCCAGGAATGCTAGTTTAGGAAATAAATTTTCCCACCGTGGGAAAATACTCTATATATTGGACATTGTCTTGTTATGTTATTGGTGTGTATGAATTAATTAATATGTGACTGCTAAGGCTTCTTTTTGTTTATACATCACTATCACTCCCTTCATTGCATGAATATGATTTTATTGAATAAAACAATTATTATTTTTATTAATTTAAATGTCCGGATCAGTTTATGCATGTCTCAACTAATCTTATGGGCCCTAAAGTTAACAATCATACAAGTCTCCAGTGACTCTGAGATTTGTAAGACTCAAACTGGTAATCTCTCACATAGTTTTAAGACCTGGCCCAGTCCAAGACCCGAGTTCCGGGTTTTAACAGGGTCACTAGGTCGGCCAGGTTAGTTTTTTTTTTTAGAAAAATCAAAACATCATTTTAGTAAAAAAAAAATCACCGAGTTTGCAACCAGGTCTTGCCTAGTCAACCACGTGAACCCACCGAGTCAGCCAGGTCACGCCAGGTTTTTTCTTTTCCCATTTTTTCTTCAATCTGACCTGGTTCCAGCCCCGGGTTGGCCAGATCCTAGATCAACTGATCAGGCCGGGTTTCAAAACTATAATCTCTAAAAAACAAATTTAAAAAATAAATTTAAAATCTGATTAATTTAACTACACCTTTTAGATTATGAACTTGTTTGGCTATCCAGCTGCGTTTTATTTAAAATGCAGTAGCAGCTGTTTGGTTAAAGAAAAAGGAGGCATACTATTCACTGGGTCCCACCTTTTTCCCGCGTTGGAAACGCAACATTTGAAAAGCAAGAATTCCTTTGCTTTTTTACTGTTCACGTAAATTGCATTGTTCAATGAACAGTGCAATTAACATGAACAGTACAAGAGAATTGCAGTGTTCACTTAAAAAATAGTGAACAGTGCAATTCTCTTGCACTGCGTGGGCACTTCTTTTTTTTAGTGTATTAATTATTATTTTTCTAGTGTGTTCATTTTTAAAAAAAAAATTAAAAAAGTAGTTTAGAGTGAAAATACATGATAATATTTTATCTAATTTTATTACACACTAAAAAATTATGAAAATTGTAGTTCTTGTCGGATGTATTTCATAGAAATTATAGATAGTTTTATGGAATAATAAAAAATATTTTATATAAAATATGATTTATTTCATGATATAATAGCAATAGTTAAATCTATAATATTTAAATTAAAAATCATCAATATTAATATATATATATATATATATATTAATTATTTTATAATCTCAATTTTAAAAGTATTTTTAACCAAACACATTAAACTACTTTTTATTCAACTTTAATTTCAACCATAATTTTAACCAAACACTTATTTTTTCAAAACAACCTCAACTAAAAATACTTTTTATAAAATAATTTTTATAATATCAAACACTCTATCTATTCGTGTGTCAGGGCATCCTCCTACAGCTAATCAGACAAATACAGTAATAATAGCAGATCAAAAATTGATCATGTGCAGTGTTAGCACAAGATTTGATTATTTGTATGGAGGGAGGCATTCCAGTCATGTACTCGTGATGAAGTCAAGTGACCAGCCCATGGGCGTCAAAAAGTAGCTTCGGTTCCTTTCGTCCACTCATGTGCGCTATTTGAATTTCTTGCAGCGGTATTATCATTTGTTTTTATATTTTTAAAATAAAACTATCCTGTTTAGTTTTACATTTCAGAAATATTTTTAAAAAAAAAACTGTTTTACTTTTAACTTGGCAAACTGATCCAGATGCCTTAATTTTAAGTACACAAGGAGTTCAGGTCTTGCAATTTAACATGGTAAAAGATGGTTTGCAATGTTTTCCTTCCTTTTTCAACACTTGATTTCTTGTTCATTCCATTCCTTTCAGTTTGGCGTAGCAATGTCTCTTTTGTGGAAATTTGCAGATGACTCGGTGCTTGCACACCGACTCAGATAGAAACCTGGTGCCACCCTAAAGAGCTCGATTCCAGACATGATGCCTTTCCATCCTCCATCATTCTAGATGAGTTTCCTTGTAGACTATATGTCTTGTGGTGTTTATATCACATGACCATGAAGACGACTTTTTTCCCAGGATTATAGATCGCTATTTCATTACAGTAACATGGTTGAAAGGCAATATAAAAGGCTACACAGAGGGCTATCTATGGCTTTGAGAGCAAAGGCCAAGAACAATCGAAGCAGAAACAGTTGGTCATGAGGATTGTCCACATTAGGCCCACCTAAATAGATAATTTTCATGTGTTCTCACTTTTATCCTCCACTAGCAAGACCTTGCATATGAAATTTAAGTTCAACTCCATACTGATGCGGCAAAAAAAAAACAAAATCGACAAATCCCAGCTAAATTCATCACCAAAAAAACCTATACTTACAATTTTTTTCTTGACCTTGCCCAATTTAATCAAGGATAAGTAGTAGCAGGAAGCAATTTTCATAAAGCTAAGAAAACTGGGTTTGTAGTTTAAAAGAAGCAACACCCGTTTTTCTGAACAACAATTTTACACCCAAGAGGAAAAAACAAATAAATCAGATGAACGGAAAATACCCATGATATTTTGAAAAAAAAAGGACAATAAAGGTGATGTAGGGAAGATGATTGTTGAAAGGTTTCAACAAAAGAGAATGAAACACAACTGCCCATCTTCCCAAAGAAATCAATATAGCAGGGAACTCTTTCGGATTCAGAGTGCATTTATTATAGCACTGCGCCGATACACACAATCCCTGCTTACTGCCACGACCCTTTCATTACAGAGAAAAATTATACTAATTGATTAGCCCCACAACGTTAACTATTAACCAAAATCAATGAACAAATTATCAAACTAGGCAAAAACCACAGCACAAATCAAACAGAAAAAGGAAAAGAAGGTGGGAGATGTTAAACGGCTTCTTACTTTCAGTTCCTTTGGAATTCATCCAAGTGACGGGATATATAAAGGTAGAAGTAGGGTTTCAATGGCCTCAACGTAATGACTAAGTTGCCCTGGACATTACTAAAGTGTAGTAGTCTTGGGCTTGGTCGAATTAAACAAAAAATTAGTACAAGGGCCCAATTAAAAACTCTTTTGTTTAGTTTATTAACTAGATAGCTGGCTCCCAGCAAGCCAGCCGATTTAACAAAAAAAACAAAACTAAAAAACAATCACCACTCGGTAATAGATTCTTCCAATAAGATACTTTTGTTTAATTATGTATTAAAAAAACAATGAAGATAAATATATTAAATCTTAAAAGAAAAGGGGATAACAATGAGGTTCAAAAAAAAATTACAAAATTAAATTCCAAGATAACTAAATATTAAAAGGATGAGAATTGAAAAAACCAATGACAAGATAAAACGTCTCGGTTCAATCTGAATAGTATGACAAATTCTTAATTTAGGTTGTGCAGCTTGACTAACTTCATGGAAAACAAATTGAAAAAAAAATAACAATGATCAATTCCCAACAATACAAATGTAGAATGATGGAATCGAGAAAAAATCAATAAAAATGACCTAGAAAATAAAACAAATGCAACCCCAAGCAAGGTTGTCAACCTTGTGAGCTTGATCATGTAATTGAGATAAACTAATAAAAGACAAAATAAGAAATGATGAAGTTTGATTAAAAAAAATTTGAAACATAAAATTAAAAAATATATATAAAAAGGACCCTTGAAAAATATCTAAGTAATTAGTCAAACCTGCTTTCAAGTTATAAGATCATGATAACCTGATAGAAAGAAAACCAAAGAAAATCATAAAACCTATTTGAAAAAAATAAGATCGAATGATGAGATTAAAAAAGAATACGTGCAAAAAAAAGATGCCAACTCATGTTAACTTTTTAAACTCATAACCCAAGTTATTAGACCAGAAACACCTCATCTGGAAAATCACGAAACTCAATTTCCAATCAATCAAATATTATATGAAAAAATTGAAAAAAAAATCAATTATAGAAAAGGATCTAAACACAAAAAAAAAATAACAATTAAAAAAATAAGAATCAAATTTAAAATAAAAAAAATGAGAGAACAACTTACAATTTTGAATTAAAAGGGGAAATTCAAAAGAAAAATTAAATTCACAAGGGATAAAAAAAAAATAGCATTCAAAATAATGAAGATCAAAGTTGAAATATTAATAAATTAAAGGACAACCATGAATCTTGAGGAGAAGACAGAGAAAAGATTAAAAAAAAAAAAGTTGATTGCAACACACCTTCACATAAATGACGACATGAGCACCTCATCCAAAAGGATATGCCTCCACTCTTCCAATGTTGCTATGAAAATCATTGTTTGGACGTGATGAGATGTCACTTGTGCCTTTAAAAAATCACACGCACCTTCCACTCTTTAGCATGTGTGTTGCACGTACCAACCAACTTTCCTCGTTCATTTATAGTAGTTCTTTACTAGTCAAACTTTTAATTTTATTCTATTAAAACTTAATTGTTTTAAATTATTTTTATTTTATTTTACAAAAGTAAATATTAACTAAGCATCATAAATTTCCCTCGATATTACAAGATATATGTATCAAAGTAACAAAAATAAAATATATAATCAAATCACAAATAAAATCAATTGTATAGATCAAATTATAAAGAAACAAGTTGATGGAGCGGGGAAAAAAACTTACCTTGGTAGTGGGAAACAACATAAATAAAAACTCCATTTCAATGGCCTTTTTCATCTTAGGTTTTTCTTTATATATATAGTTAAATTGAATTAGGGGCAATATGATATTTGACAAATTTAAACTATTCTTAAAAAGAAAAGGTGGTTGGATAAAGTACGAAAGTGTCCTCCATTTATATTTCATATGGAAATTGGTTATTATCTTTTTAATTGTTATTTATTTTTGTTGATTTTTTTTAAAATTTTATCTCTAATTATTGAGTTTCATTTAATTTTTATATCAGATTTGATCATCATTCTTTTAGTATCTTTAAATCTTTTCTCTAATTGAATTTTGTTTCAATTCCATCCTTCATCATATGATTTAAATTTTTTTCATGTCAAATTTGGCTCATGTTCTTTTTGTTGTTGTTTATTTTGTTTTGGATCTTTTTTTATATATATTTTGTTTTTTATTTCATACCTCGATATTTTTTTACAAAGTCACGAGTTTTAAAGGTTAATACATATTAACTTTGGTTTTTTAGATCATTTCATAAAATTGACTTTTATTTTATTTTATCATTTAATAATTGATTTTTATAGAAATGATCTTCCTGTCTTCCTTTTTACTTCACTTTCCTTTTTATAGGATTATCTAAATCCTTTGCTCTTGTTTGTGGTATTGGTAGGTTAACACTAATTTACTAAAAAAATACATGTTTTAATTCCTTTTAATTTCATGTTTCAATATTTTTTATTAGGAATTTTACTTCAATGTTTTTTGGGTTTGCCTTTTACGTGATCAATCTACCTTTATGATCACAATCAAGAGTTTTAAAGGTTAATACAAATTTATTTTGGTCATTCTAGGTTCTTTTTAAAATTAATATATTTTTTAAAATTTTATAATTCAACATTTATTTTTTTGGGATTGGTAAATGGATTATTTCAATCCTCTATCAATAGTCACAGGGTTAACAAGTTAATGCGGGTTAAGCCACACACATAGGGAATTAGTTTTGTGCCTTTTATTTCACTTATATATATATATATATATAGAGTTATCCTAAACCTGTGCTTATCGTCGCGAGGTTTGCGTGTTTACATGGATTGACCGATTTTTATTTAAAATATTTTTTAATTTTATAATTTAATATTGAATTATTTTAAAGTAGAGCTTCATAATTTGATTTAACTTGCTTGGGTTTACAATTTTTTTTAATTTTTATCAATACAAGTAGTCATTTCATGGAGTAAAAAATATCTTAATCTTTATGTATCGATAAAATATCAATTTAATTAATTAATTAATTATATATATATATATATATATATATACATTTGAAAAATCTGCGTTTTTTTTTTTTTAAATAACGTACTCACAGCGAGACTCGGGTACGTATCTAGTAGATGTTAAAACGAACTCTACCCAGTCTGACTTGGATCAATAATTGCACACGACACCGTTTTCTGCACTGCACCAGCAATACGAGTTCAAAAGGAGCTGTCTGAACCGTTTCTTTGTAAAAACAGGTGATGCCCGCCTTTTGTTTCAAAACCCTGAAGATCTCTCTTTCAAAAATTTCACTCAAACTTCGATTTTTTTCACCCCATATTCGGTTCCTTAAGTCCCAATCTGAAGTTTCCAAAACCCATTACTCTAAACTCACATTAGATGACTCTCAACTTCTCTGGTTGCTCTCTCAACAAAAACTCCAACAAGCACGCAACCTACTTGACAAGTTTCCCGAGAGAAGCCGCCATAGCCGAATTGCTTACTGGACTTCTTTGCTTACAAAATACTCACGAACTGGCTTCAAAAGAAAAGGGGATAACAATGAGAAATAGAAAAAAATTACAAAGTTAAATTCCAAGATAACTAAATATTAAAAAAATAAAAATAAAAATAAAAACAAATGAAGATAAAACGTCTCGAGTCAATCTGAAATAACATGACAAACTCTTAACTTAGGTTGTGCAGTTTCACCAACTTTACGAAAAACAAATTAAAAAAAAAAACAATAATCACTCCCCGACAATACAAATATAGGAGGATGGAATTGAGAAAAAATCAGTTAATAAAAATGACCCATATAAATAAAACACATGCAACCTTAGGCAAGGTTGTGAACCTTGTGAGCTGGATCATGTAATCGAGATAAACTAATAGAAGGCAAAACAAGAAATGATGAAGTTTGATTAAAAAAAATCAATTTTGAAAGACAAAATTAAAAATATATATAAAAAAGGACTCCTAAAAAATATCTAAGTAACTGACCAAACATGTTATCCAAGTTATGAGATTATGATAACCTGATAGAAAGAAAACCAAAGAAAGTCATGAAACCCATTTAAAAAAAATAAGATCGAATGATGAAATTAAAAAAGAATAAGTGCAAGAAAAAAAAAGATGTCAACTCGTGTTAACTTTTTAAACCTATGACCCAAGCTACTAGACCAGAAACACCTCATCTTGAAAAATCACGAAACTCAATTTCCAATTAATCAAATATTAAATAATAGAATTGAAAAAAAAAATCAATTATACAAAAGGATCCAAACACAAAAAAAATTAAAAACCAAATTTAAAATAAAAAAAAATAAGAGAACAACTCACAATTTCGAATTAAAAGGGGAAATTCAAAAGAAAAATTAAATTCACAAGGGATCAAAAAACCAAAAATAGCATTCAAAATAACGAGAACCAAAGTTGAAATATTAGTAAATTAAAGGACAGTTCTAATTTTTTAAATGACCAACATGAATTTTAAGGGAGAGAGAGAAAAAGAAAAAAAAAAAAAGGTCGATAACATTACACCATCACATAAATGACGACATGAGCACCCCATATGAAAGGAGATGCCTCGACTCTTCCAATGTTGCTATGAAAATCATTCTTTGGATGTGATGAGATGTCACTTGCACCTTTAAAAATTATAGGCACCTCCCACTCTTTAGCGTGTGTGTTGCACGTATTAACCAACTTTCCTAGTCCATTTTATAGTAATCCCTTGCTAGTCAAACTTTTAATTTTAGTCGTTAACACTTAATTGTTTTTAATTATTTTTATTTTATAAAAGCAAATATTAATTGGGCATCATAAATTTCTCTCAATATTACATGATATTTGTATCAAAGTAACAAAAATAAACTACAAAAGTCAAATCACATATAAAACCAATTTGAAATTATCAAATTAAAAAGAAAAAAGTTGATGGAGCAAGGAAAAAAACTTACCTTGACCGTGGGAAACAACATAAATAATGGCCTTTTTCATCTTAGGTTTTTCTTTTTATGTATATATAGTTAAATTGAATTAGGGGAAATATGATCTTTGATAAATATAAATTATTATTAAAAAAAAAAAGTGGTTGGATAAAGTATGAAAATGTCCTCCATTTATATTTTAGATCGAAATTGGTTATTATCCTTTTACTTGTTATTTTTTTTATTGATTTGTTTTTCAATTTCACGAGTTTCATTTAATTTTTATATCATATTTGATCATTATTCTTTTAATATCTTTAAATCCTTCCTCTAATTAAATTTTGTTTCAATTTCATCCTTCATCATATGATTTAAAAAATTTTAATGTCAAATTTAGCTCCTGTTATTTTTATTGTTGTTTATTTTGTTTTGGATTTTTTTTTATATTTTTTGTTTTTTTATTTCATACCTCACTATGTTTTTTTTATCAAGTCACGAGTTTCGAATGTTAATACAGGTTAACTTTGGTTTTTTAGGTCATTTCATAAAATTAATTTTTTTTTTAATTTTATCATTAAATAATTGATTTTTGTAGAAATGATCTTCGTATTTATCTTTTTACTATCAATTTAATTAATTATATATATATATATATATTTTTTTTTTTTTGAAATAACGGACTCACAGCGAGACTCGGGTACATATCTAGTAGATGTTAAAACGAACTCTACCCAGTCTGACTTGGATCAATAATTGCACACGACACCGTTTTCTGCACTGCACCAGCAATACGAGTTCAAAAGGAGCTGTCTGAACCGTTTCTTTGTAAAAACAGGTGATGCCCGCCTTTTGTTTCAAAACCCTGAAGATCTCTCTTTCAAAAATTTCACTCAAACTTCGATTTTTTTCACCCCATATTCGGTTCCTTAAGTCCCAATCTGAAGTTTCCAAAACCCATTACTCTAAACTCACATTAGATGACTCTCAACTTCTCTGGTTGCTCTCTCAACAAAAACTCCAACAAGCACGCAACCTACTTGACAAGTTTCCCGAGAGAAGCCGCCATAGCCGAATTGCTTACTGGACTTCTTTGCTTACAAAATACTCACGAACTGGCTTCATTGACGAATCCAGAGTTCTTTTTGATACCATGCCTGAGAGAAATATTGTTAGTTACAACGTGATGCTGTCAGGGTATTTGCAGTGTGGGAGGCTGAGTGAGGCAAGGGGGTTGTTTGAAGAGATGCCAGAGAGGAATGTTGTTTCATGGACTTCGATGCTTTGTGGGTTAGCTGATGCAGGAAGGATTTGTGAGGCAAGAGAATTGTTTAAAGAGATGCCAGAGAGGAATGTTGTTTCGTGGAATGCAATGGTTGCTGGGTTGATTAAGAATGGGGATTTGGAGGAAGCAAGGCGGGTTTTTGACGAGATTCCAGAGAAGAATGTGGTTTCTTGGAATGCTATGATTAAGGGGTTTGCTGAGAATGGTAAAATGGAGGAAGCCAGGGTTTTGTTTGAGGAGATGGAGGATAGGAATGTGATAACCTGGACTACTATGATAGCAGGTTATTGCAGGATAGGTGATGTTCAGGAGGCTTATTGTTTTTTTTGTAGAATTCCTGAGAGAAATGTTGTTTCTTGGACAGCCATGATTAGTGGGTTCACTTGGAATGGTTACTATGGAGAAGCATTATTGCTTTTTCTTGAGATGGAGAGGAGTTCCAATATAGCACCAAATGGAGAGACCTTCATTTCACTTGCTTATGCTTGTGCTGGTATGAGGTTTCATCATCTTGGCAAGCAGTTACATGCTCAACTGATAATTAATGGGTTGGAATATGAGGATTATGATGGCAGGATAGCCAAGAGCCTTATTCACATGTACTCTTTATTTGGTGCCATGGATTATGCACACTATGTCTTTAACAAGAACTTAAATAGTTATGCTGTTCAGTCCTGTAATCATATGATTAATGGTTATACTCGGATTGGACAAGTGGAAAAGGCTCGAGAATTGTTTGATACTATACCTGCTCGGGACAACATCACATGGACTTCAATGATTGTTGGGTATTTTGATATTGGAAATGTTTCTGAGGCTTGCTATCTATTCGAAAACATGCCTGATAAGGATTCGGTTGCATGGACATCAATGATTTCAGGGCTTGTCCAAAATGAGCTTTTCCTTAAGGCAAACTCTTTCCTTTTGGGAATGCTGGCTCATGGTGTTCCACCATTAAGTTCTACTTATGCTATTCTTTTTGGAGCAGCAGGTGCAATTGCTCATCTTGATTTTGGGAGGCAGTTGCATAACATGCTTATGAAAACACTATCAGACCGTGACTTGATTCTTAGTAATTCTCTGATCTCAATGTATGCGAAATGTGGGGAGATACATGATGCATATAGCATATTCACAAACATGATTTATCGAGACTTAATTTCTTGGAATACCATGATTATGGGATTAGCACATCATGCTCTGGCAAATGAAACACTGAAAGTTTTTGAAACCATGCTCCAATCTGGGACTCGCCCAAATTCAGTTACATTTTTGGGAATCCTGTCAGCATGTAGCCATGCTGGGTTAGTTAGTCAAGGATGGAAATTATTTAAAGCAATGAGAGACGTTTATGCAATTCAACCAGGTTTGGAGCATTACATTTCTATGATCAATCTCTTGGGAAGAGCAGGGAAAGTAAGAGAAGCAGAAGAGCTCATATTGGGACTGCCTTTTGAAACAAATCATGCTATCTGGGGGGCATTGCTTGGTGTATGTGGGGTTGCTGAGAAAAACGCAGACATTGCTCAACATGCTGCCAGGCGACTCCTTGAGTTGGATCCTTTGAATGCACCAGCTCATGTTGCACTCTGCAACATATATGCAGCCTGTGGCAAGCATATGGAGGAGCAAAAATTAAGGAAGGAGATGGGTTTGAAGGGTGTGAGGAAGGTCCCTGGATGCAGTTGGATAGTGCTAAATGGAAATGTTTGTGTCTTTCTATCAGGTGATAAGCTAAATCCTGAAGCAGATGAAATGCTATTATTCTTATTTGAGTCTGGTGATGGATGATAGTAGAAGTTATGGGATTTTCAGAGTTCTGATTGCATGGACACTGCAATTTTGCTAACTGTTCAGATTTGATATGTGGCACCACCTTGATGATATCTATGAGGTCTGATTCAGATAATCCTTTGGTTGGGAATTATTGGGTGCAATCTGGAGTGGCTAAACTTTTTTCTCCAACAAACTTAGTTTTTCCTTCAATGCTCCGCCATTGTTTCCTATATATATTGAAAACTTTGATCGCTGAAGGAAACCACCTTCGTTTCCTCTACATAGTTTTTATATGTATATTCAGGGGGCAATATCCATTTGTTCATTGTACCATCGTACAAATTCTTGTAATAGCACAACACTGTTTACAACCTGAATGTTACTTGTTGTCGTTCCATGTAAATAAGCCCAGTCTGGATCTCAAACTAGTTGGACCATCCAAGTGTATCCTCTTCCTTTGTTAAATTTGTTTCGGGTCAAAAATTTCTATACAACAGCTGAGGGATGAAGTTTGCTCGGCCCTTTTATAGTGACCTTGTTGATATGGTCGGTCTCCCCAATTATCCTTTTTTTTTTTTTTTGCAAGTTTCTTTCTCACTTTAATTTACTATTATGAGCTTCAATGTTCAAAATTGCTTTTTGAGATGGTACGTGTTGGTTTTGATGGGTGACTTACAAAATCTTCAACGTTCAAAACTATTGTCAGTGGAGGAGCAGCAACCGTGACAACACTACCGGAGCTTTCATTTCCGTTGAAATCCACAACCCATATTCACCAAGTCAAGCGGGTAAGGATATTTGAACTTGAGTGGGAAGATTAGACCTTCATTGCTAAAACTCAAGTCCTTAAATTTGAGCATCAACACATTTAATAATATCCCAATTCCTACATTCTTAGGATCCAAAAGCTTCGACATTTCCATCAGGAATAGAAGCTTTGGCAGATTTTGTACATGGAAAAGGGTCTCCGATGCTGGGCATGGTCTAATTATACGTGAAAATAATAATATTTCTTGTTTTACGTGTGCATGGAATTGATATGAATATGTTTATTAATTAGATATCAAGTATGATCAGTTACCCTTCAATCATAAAGATGCTATAAAATTAATCTTCTAACTTTTTTATTTATTTTACTGAATTTGGCTTGTGAATTTTGTAGCTGGCTTGCTAGATTTTTTGTTGTTGAATTGTTGGTGTTCTTACTGAATTCAAATTACACTTATTGAATTATTTTTTGTCTGAATTTGTTCATTAGTTTATAACTTACAGTGGACAACTGTTTAGTTTTTTTCGCTTAGGTTTGAATAAGTAGACTTGGTGGGCTGCCAAAGGAATTTTGAAATTAAGTTTTGTGTCCGTTGGAAAATTTTCATTGGGTTGCGGGCAGTGTGAGTTGAAAATTTTCAATTTGCTGTAAGGTAGAACATCTGATGAATTGCATATAATTCAATTTCGTCTGGTATTGGATCTTCGTTACAAAAGCCTAAGCCTAATAAAAAATTGTTTAAGCCCATTTTAAAATCGACTTATTAAAAACCCAATACACAAGCCCATTTAAATGACATTTTCAAAGAAAAAAACGACGCGGACTGACCGAACTGGTTTTTAGCTCAATCTAAGTTAAATTTTGCAGAAATAAAATTTTTTAGTTCGGTTAAATTTTTTCTTGCAAATTAAACAGGAATTGATGGTGAACATCCTCGCAATAACCAAATGCAATACTTATAAAATTATATAAGTAAATATATATCTAACATATAAAATTAAATTAAAAATTTAAAAATTAATAAAATTAATCAATAAATTCACATCAATTTTACAAATTTAAAAAAGTATAAAATTATGCAATCTAGTAATATGTATCTTAGTAATTTTATTGTTTCAAATTTATTGCAAAGCTTGTGCAATTTAATAATTAATAGTTTGATTTTGACAATAATTATTATAATATTTTGAATTATATAAATTATTTGTATATTTTATTTTTGTAAAATGAAAATACTTATTTATTTTTAATAATTTTTTATATAAATTATCAATATATCAATTGATAATTTTCTCTGTTTTAGTTAGCAGATATATAGAATAAAGATTATAAATTCACATGCTTGATTGTTAAAATAATTAATATTAAATGGTTTATCAAAATTTAAAGGGAATTGTTTTTTATAAATGATAAAGCAAGTGAGTTGATTGGTCAAAAAATTAAGAAATTAATGTAAAAAATTAAAGATGTTTAAATTTTTAAATTTTTTATTTTTATTTTCATTATATTATATTATATTATATTATTAATTATTATTTAATTAAAATTATTAATATATAATTAATTAAAATATTTTTGCGTGTCAAAAAAAAAAAGTTTTTGAAAACTACACCACGTACCTAGCCTCTCTTTTCTCTCGGTCTGAAACACAAAACAACCCCAAATCAAACAGCAACTGAAGTTCTGCCGAGAGTCACAAGCTGCCACCTCCTCCACGGGATCCATAGCCACCACCAACAATATATTCGTAAAGGAAGGGAGGAAAGCTGGTATACTAATACGGTTTCAGTCTTTTTCAATACCCTGTACTCTGTAGATTGAAAATCTTACTTTTTTTTGCTTGTTTTGTTGAGATTCAGTGTGGGCTTCTCTTAATATAGTCTAATATACTTGATTTTTTGTGTGTATATAATGGGTATTTCATTTTGCCCTCGTCCGCTAGGATCTTGGCTAGGGTATCTCTTTGTTTTTTCTGAAATTGGCAGCGTTTTGTGTATACTGGTTTGTTGCTGTAGATAGGGTTAATAGGTTTCTTAATTCTCTAATGGGATAGTTGCTTTCTGATAAAAAATCAATCTGGGTGTTTTAGTTTTGACCTTGTTTTGTCAAATTCTCCCCCTTGTACAAAGATCAGAGGGGCTAAAGAAGCAATGGTGGTTCTTGACATTAAGTTTTATGTCCACTGATTCCTCTTGTAACTTACCATAGAATCTGGTCCCTTACAAAATGGTTGACCATTGCTTCAATGTGCAGTCCTCTACGAGGCATTAGCATTAGCGTCATTAGGATTTGGAGGCACAAGCTTCATAATTCAACCTATGGATGGAAGATCAGTTGGATAAGCCAAAAGGGCAAGGAACTTACTTTAGTTGGTGTTTCTTCATTCTGTACCTTGCCGGTGCCATAATCTTCATGGCTATAATCTACACCCATCACAACCCAAAAATCTGTAGGCTCTAAAACAACCAGTTAGAATCAAAACCATCCCTTCCCAAATTAAAATTCAAAATCATTGCTGGTGTTTGGCTCCTACGAAACTTGATCAGAGAAATTCTTTCAACTCTCCTCACAATTCATCAAACTCTGAATATTCCATTGCCTTTTATTTTCTACCCCCCCCCCCCCGGCTCTCTCTCCCCATCTCTTGGTTTCTCATTTATTGTTCTTCAAAGTTTCTCTTCCTCGTTAATCTCCTTGCTAAAATAAAAACTATCGAATTTCAATTTCAACCACAACACACTCCCAACCTGTTTAATTTATTATACTTGCCATTGGTGACTGATTGATGCCTCCACCAGACTTCTCCTCTGGCTGCTGGAAATACTCCTTCACCGGTCCAATTTTACTCTCTATCTTTGATTCTATTAATTATTGAAGTTTGAATTGCTATCTCTAAGTTTATGATTATCTATTTTAAAAATAAAGATTACTTATTTTTTTTTTTTGTATTAATTGTTTTCTCTGGTCGATTATTGTTTACTTATTTGTGTTATGTAGTAAGATGTTTTAAATGTCATACCAGGAAAGATAATTATATTAAATTATGGCGTCTTCGACAATGGGATCCAAGTCATTGAAAGAATATTTGAAAAAATATGGAAGTGACAATCAAGAAGAAGAGAAGAAAGTGAAAAAGAAGAAGAAGAAAGTTAAACCGAATACCTCTGGTGTTTTAGTTGTGGATGAAGACCCTGTTTGGCAAAAGCCAGTGAAGCTTGAAGAGGAGGAAAATGATTCAGCTGGTAAAAAAAGAATCATATGTTACTAAACATTATTTTATTTGAGAGTTTGAAGTTTGCTTTGATAATGTTTTGTGTGTTATGATTGTGTAGATGAAGAGAATCCTCAAGTTGATGAAGACATAGAAGTTAAACGAATGAAGAGGCTGGAGCTAATTAGAGCTCGACGTGCTTATAATGCAATTGCAGAGGATGGAAGTGGTTGGGTTATATTACCTCCTAACCATGCCAATTCTGCTGATCCTTACCCTGATACGTCCCCTCTTCATAGAAGGAAGGTTCGGAATGACACACCCTCACCTGAGCATGAAGGGAAGCCTTTGCATAATGGTGGAGATGATGCAGATTTGTCTCCACCACGGCAACAACAGAGACAGCACCGTAGTCCATCACCTGCTCCTGATACAAATTTGAATTCAGATTTGTCGCCACCCCGTAAGAGAAGGTATCGAAATGATACACCATCTCCTGAGCCGCAGTTGAAGCCTTCAAGAGAAGCTAGTGATTTGTCACCACCACGAAGGCAGCGAAAACACCATCATTCTCCATCACCAAAGCCCTATACAAAGTCTAAACACTCCAGTGTTCTGAATTCTGATCTGTCACCACCACGAAGACGGAGAACTGATACTGAAGCACCTAAATTGAAGCCTTTGAAAGAAGATACTGATTTGTCTCCTCCAAGACAACAGCGGCAACGACACTATACTCCATCACCAAAACCCGAGCCAGATCTTTCACCCCCAAGGAAAAGAAAGAAGGATGTTGGGAGATCAGGATTGCCTGATAATTCTCATTTATCACTACAGCTTTCAACTCAGAGTGGTAATTCACGTGCATCCATGGCTCAAGACATTTCTCCACCAAGGAAAAACAGGAAAGAATCATCTGATCCAGTTTCTTCAAAGGAACCGCCAAAAACTGGTCTGATCACTGGTCGTGATATGCGGGAAGAAATTAAAACTAAGAAGGAAGCATCATTGTTGTAAGTTCTAATGATGATTTAAAGTGCTCTGACCTCTTTGCTCATTTCATGCGCTGACTTTGTCTATTTCTGGTTAATTAAGTAGTTTTTTGCTTTCTGTCTGTACAATGTTTGTTCACATATTCATTTCAACTGTGAGTTATTTTAAATGCAAACCTCCATTGATTAGTGTTAGCTCTCTGGCACGCACTAACCATATGGAATTTTTTTCACATGATTGTGGCAGCTACTGTTTGTTACATCATAGAATGAACTATGGGGTAAAGATGTTCTAAAATGGGAAAGATTGTACTTGTTAAGAAACATTTTCTTTGTGGTTTTCTAGTATGCGGGATTAGTGTAGCAGAAATTTCATATATCATGTTAGAGGTGGTTGGTTGTGGTAGTGAGTTTTTTGCACTCCAAATGTGTTAAAAAAAAAATACTCCATCAGTTTCAATTGTTTGGTGTAAAACCAATCAAGTCTTGCAATATTTTACAATCTATCCAAACACAAGTCAAAACACATTTGAAGTTTGGTGAACCTCATTTTATGGTGAAGTAATCGCCCCATTATTTTTGTGCTTGCAACTTCGAAAATGTTAGGAAGGGACTTGTGGTGTAAGTTGCTATAGGGGACTGCTAATGCTCATGGTCAGATAATTAAACACCAGTTATAGACTTCTCTGTATCATTTGCTGAGAGTTCATTATGTCTGCGTACTGGTGTTTCATGAAGTCTCTGAGTTTTTGTGATAGGGTCAATAGTTATTTAACCAACTTTGAGATATGAGTGATATTTCCAGCATTCAGCTCACAAATACATTGAAGCAGCAAGGAAAAAAAATCATCACTAATGACTGGAACACTCGAATGCTCCTTTGTCTTGGAAAAGGAATAGTGCTCCTTTCCTTCTATAATTCTCCCTTATTTCACCATTAAATTGTACCCATGAATTTCTTATTACAATTTTTGTCTTCTATTTATTGATTTTAATTTAAACTAGGACATTTTGGTGGTCCTTGATGAATATCATGGTGTAGGGAAGCTGCATTCTATGGTCTGATTTCATATAACCAATGCCCAATCCTTTCAGATTGAATTACTTTCTATAATTTGACATTTTTACTTGCAATAACATGGTGAAGTGAAGGAACTGGTGTTATGCTATGTTTTGGTGGTTTAATGAATCCAACTTTCTTGATGCAATTTATCCATTCCCTTTTGCAGGTTTGACAAGATGGATCCTTCTATAAGTGGACGGGGTGTTGAACCTGTATACCGTGATAAGAAAACAGGCTAGTGAACCCTACGAGATGTTGATGCCATATATGTTTCATGTTTGACAACTAATCTTTTATTTGTAAACCTAAAATTAAAGTTTATGATCATATGCTAACAAAGATGACATTTTAGTCTAAGGAAAAGTGTCCTAAGTCCTTAGTGCTTGTATTAGTCCTTAATTTGTTGATGATCTAGTTTATTTATGTTTTCATGCTTTATAAAGTTGATATTATTTATTTTGGGTGGTTTTTTTTTTTTTTTTTTTTGAGGGAGGGGGGGCTTGTTGACCAAGCTTCAGTTACATTCCAGTTGGGAACAAGCTAAACTAAATTTTGTCATTTTTTTATGTTTTTTCTTTGTGATGCATATTCTTCTAGCCTTTCCCAGCCAATTAATTCATGAAAATCTGCCTTGGAACTTTAGCAACTGTAGTTTCTAACTTATAACAAATAATAATCGTATATTATACGAACTCCAGTCCCTGTCCTTAAATTTGTAAATTTAACTCTGATTAAACTTTATCCCACCAAAAAGCTCATGAAGACAGAGCCATCTGCCAAAACCAGTCCTGCTTGGACATCCTTTTAACCATGCTTTACTAATTACTATTGCAGGAGAGCGCATATCAAAGGATGATTACTTGAAATCAAAACACAAAGTAGAGGAAAAACCCAAGGTACTATTTTAACTTGTATTTATGAACGTTCATTTTTGAATGGTCTTATATGTCATAATTTGATGAAATTGTTACTATAGTTGTTTCCGTGGTTGTGGATTCACTATGACTTGAATCTGATTGGTATTATCTTGGAAGCTATATGATGTTTTGGGTTAAAAGAGCCTGCCCTGTTGACATTACTGCCATGTGGTTGTGGATACACATGGAAGGAATTTTATTTGGCAAGGATTGAGGTTTCACGGTTTGACAGTTGTTTAATGGCTCTTTATCTCTCCTCTTGTGTGGGTTTGCATGCACATAATTACCAGAAACATCCAACATTTGGTTTGTGGATTACATAGATGGCAGGCTTAGTTGGTAAGTTAATTTGAATCCTACTTTGGTTTGGACACATATTTGGTTGTTTAGAGCAATAATATTATGATGCCACAAACAAACCTAATATTTGTCCTCGAGGCAGTCAGCATGAAGCCTCCAATAGATTTGCTTCACTTTGACATCATAATATTCCTGCCGAACACAAACCAAATAGGTGTCATAAGCACACAACAATCCAAACTAATTGACCAACCCAAAGTACAGAGAGATTCCACAGATTCGTCCAAGTGTGTGCCCCTACACCGCAATGTGAATGTTCCTTGGAACTATTTTTGGACCATTCTGTATCAATTTCGTTCTTTTTGTGTGTCGTTTTATTTTATCCTTTGTCATGCACAGAGCATGAGTTTGACTTCTTTGCTGCATTATTTAATCAGGAAAAGAAGTTAGAGTGGGGAAAGGGCTTGGCTCAAAAGCGGGAAGTTGAAACTAGGCTGGAGGAGTTAGAGCTTGAGAAGGACAAGCCATTTGCACGGACTAGGTAAGACTAAACATACCAAACAATGCCTTAGTGCTGGTATTTGCATTGAAAGTGTCGTAATTGCATGTTTCTGTCAGACCAGTGGAATATCTCCTCTCTTTTTTATTTTTCAGTTCTTTTTTGGACTCTGCATGTCAAATTTCTCACCATGTCATACTATTCCTCAGCTAAAGTCCATATGATAATTTTGCTTGTTGCAAACTAAAGTAGTCATATTAACTATTGGACACTTTTGCTATTGTCATCATTGTTGGTGGTGTGTAATGAATTTCAGCTTCCTGTAAAAAATAACAACAAAAAAAAAAAGCCTTCTATTGGATTTGCTAAACCCATCATCCTGCGCAACAAAGATTGGTAGTTTGGTATGACAATAGAAACTGGATGCGAA
Organism: Populus alba x Populus glandulosa; assembly: GCA_033617975.1. Lineage (NCBI taxonomy): Eukaryota > Viridiplantae > Streptophyta > Magnoliopsida > Malpighiales > Salicaceae > Populus > Populus alba x Populus glandulosa. Next base: position 13,197,205 of record CM066145.1, on the reverse strand, counting down.
TAGGAAGCTGGAGAAGCTACCCCATTTTCAATATCCATTTTTTCTAATTTTCATCCAAGGCTACCTGGTTAATATGCTAGTTTAGTGATGAACAATGTTTGTATGCAAAAATAAGCAATGTTTCTTAAAACTATATTAGCGTATTGATGAATAAGATGCTTGATGAATGCTTCCTATTTATAACTTTTATTTAACAGCATTGTGGACTATTTTACCCTTCTTCCACTTATTGAAGGATTACATCATTTTTAGGCTCTTTTTTAACTTTATAATATTGTTGTTTTTTCATGAGAAAAGATTTTGGGTTATTTGTCAAATCTTCTTTTAGATCTACAGAAAGATGGGAAAATAAATGAAATCCCATGATCAATAAATTCCTGAAAATATATTTTTTTTCACCCACCTTGTATTATAGAAATTTGTTGATGCATGTTGTTATGTTCACAGGGATGATCCGGAACTTGACAAAATGCTGATGGAAAGAGTAAGATGGGGCGATCCTATGGCACATTTGGTCAAGGTGATTAGTTGACTGATTAAGTTGGCTTAGATTTTGCATGGTTTGATGCTTAGTTTTTTATGTATCTGAAAATACAAATGATATGCTGTTTGACGTTGATACTAAAATACTGAGTTGGACATTATTTTGACATGTTGCAGAAAAAGCATTCTGAACCGGTTCTTGCAGACCTAGGGGATAGCGAGAAGATGAAGGAATCAGGATTTATAATTCCCCAGGACATACCCAGTCACAGCTGGATAAAACGAGGATTAGATGCTGCTCCAAATCGATATGGTATAAGACCAGGAAGACATTGGGATGGGGTGGACCGAAGTAATGGTAAGTTATATTTGAACTGATTGCTTTCTCTTTCTGCTAACCAGAAAGAAAAATCTTTAACGAGCCAGTCCTCCTTCTCTGCTTCTTTCAATTGTTTTTAGATCCATGCTAAACTATGGTAAGTTACCGGTGTGGGGGTAACTAGGTGGTAACATGTTCCATAACATGTGTTTGCTAGAGTTTCATATCCAACACTCAATGGGACTGAGAGCCCATCGTTTCAATCACTTCCAGTTTTTATTTATCTGTTTTTCCTTTGGTGTACATTCCGTCTAAGTCCTATGTGGAGGATTTATTCTTCCTGTCACGAAGCTGGCTTTCTACGTGCTTAAGATAATACAATTTTCTTGCGCCAAAAAAACATGAGGCCCCTGGCCCACCTAGCAGTATGTATCATTTTGGGTTATGATGTGTTTAGCTAGTCCTGGAGAGAATTCAGTGCGTGTGTAGAAACTGATAATTTTGATGTCTTTGTTGTAGGATATGAGAAACAACTTGTCAAACGGATGAATGAGAAACAAGCTACAGAGAGGGAAGCCTATCTTTGGTCTGTGTCTGATATGTAACTGCAAGTGTGTGAACTGGAGTGAGATGGTAATTTATTCCTTTAGACCTTGGCGGCCACTGTCACAAATTAAGCATGAATTTTACAAATTAACTTCTGTTTCTTCTCTCCAATCCCACTATTAGCCTGTTTTTTCTTTTTTGTGTGAGCATATGGTGCTCACTTGGAGTGCATTTGTAGCTCCGATTGATTAGATTTGTCAAAACAAAGAATCTTTCAAAAATCAAAACCTGTTCCAGATTTAATCGCCCATCCAGTGTAAAATGATGAAATTCCTTGTTTATTTTTTTAATAATCTCTAATTATTGTTTGAAGTTCGACAATAATACAAGAGTAAAATAGATTTTCTTATAATTTATCGTCTTGTTTATCAAGCATTATATAAAGAGTTATTTTATCTTGAACATCGTTTCTAAATACAATTTTGTTTCTCTTGCTCTTCTGTCTGGTCTTTTTGTTTCATGACACTAATTAAACACTACCTTACAAATGGAAACCAACTATATGTTACGAGTTTAACTATTATGTTGCCTGTGCCTTTCTCTAATATCTTCTCCGAGTTCAAAATGTAATGGATCTTTCTGGTTAAATCCTGCGGAGAAATTATGTCTGATATTTGCAGTGTATTCGATTTTCAACTAATGAGGCAAGGAGATCAACCAACAACCACCATCTTTTTTGCAGTATCTGTGTGAAGGTTCGTGTTCTCTAATCTCAAGAGTTTGAAAAGCGCGAGGGTGCTTTCCATCTCGGTCCACACTCGGAAAGATAAAGCATGTTGTGTTTGGTGGTCATGAACTGAGTTGTAGTTGAATTAGGTCCTCAGACCAGCAGCAGTGCTCAGCGTTCAGTGATCAATTATGGCTTTGTCGTAGGGGCGCTGCAACCTGTCCTCCTGAAGTTTATTCTGATCCCCATAATTATGTAAATTATTCAATTATATCCCATAAATTTTTAAAATAGCCCCTTAAATTTTTCTATAATGAGACTAGTTTACTAGCCGCTCTACAATGCGGGGTTGAACTAAAAAACATTAATGTAAAAAACATCTAGGCTTCCAAGAACTCTTCTGGATTGTTATTTAATCTGCTTTTAACAATTTAATATTGAAACCTTAAAGATATGATTTTTTGTTTAGTTTGAGTTTTCATTTAAACTATGAGAGTTAAGGCATGATTTTTTTGTTTAGTTTAAGTTTTAATTTAAACTGCATGAGAGTTGTCCAAAAATAATTCTGGCCAAAGATTAATGTTTTTTTTTTAAAAAAAATTATTTTTTATTGAATTATATAATAAAAAAATAAATATTTGTAAAATCAGGTATAAAAAAATGAAAAAGATTGAAAGGAAAAAAGAAGAACTATAAGATGTTGATATAAGAAGTGAAAAAAATATTTCTCAAGCAAAACTCCTATTTTCATATTAATTTATCTTTTTATGCTAAAATATATCTTTTAATAGCATATTTTTTAAAACAAAAACTTATCATAATCTAAGAAAGTTTCAAATAAAAATAAGAAAATCAAATTCACTAAGTCATGAGATTTTAATAAGCCTATTGAAAGTAAATAAAAAAATAATATTAAATTCATTTCTCAATTAACACGATACCTAGGTTAATCTGTCAAACCTGAGTTATGAGACCGGGATAACTTCATAAAAAACAAATCAAAATAAATTATAAAGCTTAGTTCTTAATTAATCCAATGTTGCATGATAATTTTTTTTTAAAAAAAAAAACCAATAAAAAATAGACACAAAACCACCTAAATCAACCGATCAAATCTTTGACTCAAGTCATGAAAGTGAGATAACCTTAAAAAACACAAACAAAATAAATTATGAAACTAAATTTCCAATCAACCCAATATTGAAGGATAAAATTGAACAAAAAAATCAATTAATAAAAGGAAAAAAAAATAAGTCAACCAACCTACAACACAGGTCATAAAACTATGATAACTATATAGAAAAAAAAAATATAAAGCTTAATTCCTAGTTAACCCAATATTAAAGGATTAAATTGAAAAAAAAAATGACTTGGGTCAACCTGCCAAACGTTAATCAGGAGAATAAGATAATTCCATATAAAACAAATAAACAAAACTTTTAAATTTTAAGAGCCAAAGTGAAATAGACCTTGATATTCTAGTATTCATTACTACAAGAAAAGGGCCTTATAGTATATAACAACACAATAACAACAATGATATTGAAAAATAAAATAACAAAAAAACTAAAACAGAAGGCATAAACACATTATAGCCCTCTCATTTTTTTTTATTAACCACTATAGTGTAATGACTTTTTTTTCCTTCACAAGAAAAATTGTTTGTCTTTAAACTGGGGGTATTTTTGTCTTTTTATATGATTCCTTGGTCATTATAATTTTTTTTTTGGGTGTTTTTGTCTATTCAATATATTTATAAATAGTAAAGAGCTAAAATACCCTCGGAATAATAATAATAATAAATAAAAACTAACACTATAAGGCAGGGGTGTTGCTTTCTTTTTTTAGAATATAGTAAGGTATATGACCTTAGGTACAAAAAAATTAAGCTATTGAAATAGGGTATTGACATCATTTTATCTTGGTTTTTTTGTAATTATTGGTTTGGTTGAGGTATTAACATAATTTACCATGTAATTTATAATTTTTAAATGATAAAAGTTGCTAGCGCGTGCCTCACATGTGCTAGCTCGTGGGAGATGCCGCTCACTTTGGGTGATGTGTGCGGCATCTCCCGGTGATGGAACGTCTCTTTTAGTTCTTCTTCATATCATCTTTCTTTATTGGTGGAACATGGCTTCTAAAGATGGTCGGTTTCTTATTGGTGATCTTTTTTTTTTTTTTTTACTCTTAATTTCTTTTTTCTACCCTAGAAAATCAACTCCAGTCCTAATTATAATTGGTGTTTCAAATTCAGTCTTTTTAATTTTGATTTTTGATTTTTGATCTCTGTCTCTTTCCTTCTTGTTAAATTATTATTTGTTTTCAATTTAATTATTCAATTCTAATTTGTATATGTAATGTTTTTCAATTTGATCCTTCTACTTTTGATTTTTTTTTTCTTTTACTCTTTTGTCAAAGTTTTTATGGTTTTCAATTTTATCCCTCATTTAAGGGTTTTTATTTTTATTTTTTCAATAAAAATAATACTAATTTCAATTTGGTTCCTTTTCTTTTGATTTCTTTTTTTTTTCTTTGTTCCTTTTTCAAAGTTTTTATGGTCTTTAATTTTATCTTTCAAATCAAGTTTATTTATTTATTTTTATCTTAACAACAACTACAACAACAACAACAACAAATCATTCTAAATTATAATTTAAAATAATAAATTTTAAAATACTTTTTTAATAAATTCTAAATGAATATAAATTTGAATTTTGTTCAAATAAAATAGAATAAAAAAATAAAACATATAAAAATATTATATAAATTATATGTAGTCTATTAATTGAATATAATAGGAAAATATAAGATAGATAATATGAATATAATAAAATGGTACTCAAAAGAATATCTAGTGATTGGCGTAGCTATTTATGAAGAGGATCTAAACAGTGTGTATCAATACCAAGACAAAAAAAAATATGCATATAGTCAAATAGTAAATTTCTCTTTGTCAAGAAGAAGACACAATAAAAGTAGTAGTGATGGTGTTTATTATAATAATAATGGTGGTGGCAATAATGCTAATAATAATGGTAATGATAACAATAATAATGACAATACTAATAATAATATGAGTAGTAGTGACGGTGGTGATAGTAGTGATACTAATAATAATAGTGATCATAATAATGAAACTGATAAAATAAAAATAAAAATGAAAGGGTTTTTTCTTGTAGCCATAAAGATAATCCTCTATTCATTACAATAGTTAAGTAACATCTATGACCTTGCAATAATAATAATAATAATAATAAAAAGACTTGCCTTGAAGTTAAGGGTGTTTTTATATTTTCAGACAACTTATTAGTCATTATAGATTTGACTGAGGGTTTTTTTATCTATTTAATATTTTTAATTATAATAAAATAACAATAATACTCTCGAAGATAAAAAAAAAATCAACACAACACAACAAGGATAGAGATATTTCAATATTTTTTATATTTTTTGATAAACAATCAAACTATACATGCGCCTTTTAATACAAGAAACATAAATAATTGGGGTAAGGGTATTAGATTCTTTTAGGCTTTTAGCCTTGATTTTTTTTTGTTAACTATATATTTGATTGACGATGATAAGTAATTTAACATTTAAATAATATTTTTAAATTTGAAAAAGCTTTTGGCATTGGGGTTGGCACGCACTTTAAAGTTTGAACGATACATGCTACAGTTCTTGATAGTTAAAAATAGATTTTCATTATATAATTTTATTCCTCATTATCTTCTTTGCCGCTATGGATGGCATATATAATAATAAAAAAAAATAATGTTGTCTTAACTTTAATTAGTGTTGTAATACTATTATTCTATTTTGTTTTTTTAACTCCATTTCAATACTTAATATTTTTTATATAAAAAAATAATCCAGTACCGGAATAAAACATGAGCACCAAGTCTAATTTATTATAAAAGCGAAGTAAGATCATACCTCTGTCTTGAAATAAGAGAATAGTAATGCTAATAAAGTCAAAGTTCATTGAAAAAAGTGTAGTCTTAATAACGGCTAAAGGGATTTTTTACTCCTTGAACATTGATTCATTATGATTTTTCATCTCAAACCAAATTGTAAAACTTAAATTTCTCATGATTTTCTTTACTACCACATAAACAAATAGACTGTCTTGCATCGAATCGTCTACATGGCCACACCCCAAACATAGACGCTAATATGCAGTCGAGACTTGGGACTCCCCACCCGACCCATAACTCAGAGAGCCCTTTCCCTTCCCGCCATAATACAAAGAAAATGACTCTAAACCACAAATACTACAAACACTCCCTTTCTTTGAACAAATTCCTCAAATCCAAGAAAAACCTCTCTAAAACCCCTCCAAAACTATTTCCTAATGACCCAACACCCCAACAACTCACACAAACGATTAGCAACAGCTCAAATGCACCCACATTAGATCTTAATCATCCCATCTTGCAAAAACTGGAACAATCATGTACTAACATCAAACAATTCAATCAAATCCACACCCAACTTACAGTCTTGGGCCTTTTCCAACACCCTTTCGCCGCGAGTCGTTACATCAAGAAGCTCTGTGCTTGTTTAAATTCAGTTTCTCATTGCGTTTCTCTGTATAATCACATTGAAGAACCTGATGCTTTTATGTGTAATACTATAATGAGAAGTTTTGTGAATGTGAATGATCCTTTTGGTGCTTTGAGATTTTATTATGAAAAAATGATTGCTAAGTGGGTTTTGCCTAATCATTACACATTTCCTCTTGTTGCTAAGGTTTGTGCTGATATTGGGTCTTTGAGAGAAGGTCAAAAGGTTCATGCTTTAGTAGTGAAATTTGGGTTTGAGTTGGATTTGTTTGTGAGGAATTCTTTTATACGTTTGTACTCTGTTTGTGGGAGGACTTCGGATGCGAGGATGGTGTTTGATAATGGGTTTGTGTTGGATTTGGTGAGTTGGAATTCGATGATTGATGGTTATGTGAAAAATGGAGAGTTGGGTCTTGCACGTGAGATCTTTGATGAAATGTACGAGAGAGATATTTTCACTTGGAATTCAATGATTTCTGGGTATGTGGGAGTCGGAGACATGGAGGCGGCTAGAGGATTGTTTGACAAAATGCCATCCAGAGATGTTGTGTCTTGGAATTGCATGATTGATGGGTTTGCAAGGATAAAAGATGTTTCAATGGCAGCTAAGTATTTTGATGAGATGCCTTTGAGGAATGTGGTTTCTTGGAATGTTATGTTGGCTCTTTATCTAAGGTGCAAGATGTATAGTGATTGCTTGAGATTTTTTGACATGATGGTTGGAGGGGACTTTGTGCCTGATGCAGCATCTCTTGTAAGTGTCTTGACTGCATGTGCGGAACTGAAAATGCTTGATCAAGGAAAATGGGTTCATTCTTATATGAAGGATAATGGGATTAAACCTGATATGTTACTCTCAACTGCTCTATTAACCATGTATGCAAAATGTGGGGCAATGGATTTGGCTAGAGAAGTGTTTGATAAGATGCCTGAAAAAAGTGTGGTGTCATGGAATTCTATGATCATTGGATACGGTATGCATGGAGATGGAGACAAAGCGCTAGAAATGTTCTGGGAGATGGAGAAGGGAGGTCCTATGCCAAATGATGCTACTTTTATGAGTGTTTTGTCTGCATGCTCACATTCAGGGATGGTTTGGAATGGTTGGTGGTACTTTGATCTAATGCGTAGAAAATATAAGATTCAACCAAAGCCTGAGCACTATGGTTGTCTGGTTGATCTCCTTGGCCAGGCAAGTTTGAAAGAACCATCAGAAGATCTCACAAGGAAGATGCATACAGAGGTAGAGCCTACTTTATGGGGAGATCTTCTTTCAGCTTGTAGGGCCCACTGTATTTCAGAACCTGGAGAGATCTTGGCCAAGCAACTGATTAAGTTATTTCCAAATCATGTTGTTCCATATTTGTTATTATCAAACACATATGCCGCTGAAGGGAGGTGGGATGATGTAGAAAATTTGAGAATGACTCTGAAGAATAAGACTCTTAATTCAAAAATGGTTTTCACTTCAAGGAGGCACTCAATGTTGAGTGAGGCGGCTGCTCAGATCAAATTGTCTAATATAGATTCTATTAGGACTTGAAACTCAGCCATACTGTTTAGCAAGTTTTAAAAATACACCTTTTCAATTGGAGATGGCCAAAATGACAATTGTTGCAATGGGAAATACGGAAGTCTTTTGGATGTCAAGTGTGAATCCCAGGAAGCACGTCGACTCCGGGCGATGGGCTAACTCGTTCAAACGGCTGATTTTCTCTGAGAAAGAACCTTGTAACTGTTTAAGGATACCATATCCAGCTGCAACTTGTAAAGATAAGGTCACACTGATTAGTAGCTGAAGAGGTGTGTTAAAACTGATTTCTTTTGTTTTCCAGTCTGAACTCTAAATCCATGATAAGCTGATAGCACATTTGTTTTGCATGAAATGTATTATGCCATTGGCCTTTATCTATGGTTTTGGTTGCAAGCTCAGCATTGAATATACTTTGTTGTTTCATTATCTTATAGTCCTGCTATTCTACTCCATTCATGTCAATGTGTACTTTTGTAGTTGACCTATACATCGTGGGAGCATTATAAGGGTGTTTTATGTTTTTAATATTTTTCCCTTATCAGAATACGTATTTAACTTCTGCATAGCAACTTTGTGAGAGTAAGATAAAATTTTGCTAAAGTTAAAACTTTGTTCTTGTGAATAGTAGTCTTTTGTAATGTGAGACATTTGTACAATGTTTGGTGATTGGTGCCCTTAAACCGAATTGGTATCAATTCTTGTGTCTAGTTCAATATGAGGTGTTAGACATTTGAGTTTGATCCAGAACTACTTAGATCAAACTTGGTTTAGATTACTTGAATTAGAAAGGATAGTATCAACAATATCATAAAGTGGGGCAATAGTATCTGTGAACTGAAGTTTCAAATTAACAGATAAGTGGAGTCTTGATCTCCCATGCAACTCATTAGCTATAACTTGAAGGAAGTGGTTAATTCAGCTTTAAAGTTGTATCCTCATTTGATTCTGAATGCAACTCCCACTCGAGGAGTTATATGAGTGAGGAAACTATCCTATACTTAAAAGGCCTTTGTTGCTGTTGTTATTATTAAGTGACTGTAGCACAGTTGAAGTTAGATTTGGTTCAAGTTGTCCACCCCTTCAAGTTATGCATGAACATTTGGGTAGCACGTAAAACAATCATGAGATTGTCTTGGAATCTCCCCCCCAAGTTTGAGAAAGTGGGCATGAATTTTATTACATGCTTCTGTCAGTTCATATGTAAACTAAAGGAACTGTGGAAAATTTTTATTTGTACCTTTCCAAACTTGAAGCAGAAATATTCAGGATTATGACAAGGTTGCTTTACATGTTAATGGAACACAAAAGTTCCTGCAAACCAGTAATATATTGAGTTACTCTAGCCAAATCTGACTTCCTTTCTGCAAGAACACATAATATTAACCTTAGCAATGGAGGCTGTAATCTAGTTCTCTCACTAACAGAATCTCTAGTTTGAAATTATGTTTGTTTTGAGCTCAAATGAACACACGTTTGGTTTTAGATAAGCTGAACTTAATTGCTTTTGCTAACAGTTAGAGATGGATTGCATGAGAGTAAACTCTCCACTTCAAAGGTTATCCCTCCTGCAAATTTCTAGGATACATATGGGAGCATTCTGAAGGTGGCATAGAGATTTACAGATTTTAAGTGCATGCTACAGAACTTTGAAATTATTAGGTAAAGGGATATCATGAAAGGAGAACCATAATTCTTGTCATATTTATCTACAACTTTGTTTATATCCTATAACCAAAATGAAATCTCCGATACTAACATGACACCGTGTCATTGTTGCAAGGATTCCAGTGTGATTTCATTATCTGTGGAATTTTATACAAAGATGCTGCTTGATGCTGTTTTTCTCTAATGACAGGCTATTTAGTACAATCAGGTTAGGATGCTGACATCAGCTGATTTTCTCTTTATATTTGTACAGCTATGTAGTAATTGTTAGATGGAATAAGCGTTAACCGTCAGATGTTGAACTTCACTTTTGTATGAATTTTTGCCCATTCTCCCCTTCAAGTGCCAACAGTGATCAATTTATAGAAGTTGGAAACTTTATTCGTTAGTAACTCTGCTATGCACCAACGTATATTAATTTATAAGAATATCTAAAGGGACAGGTGCAGTCTTTTCCATTACTGGGATTATTGATGTTGACTAGTAGCAGACATTCTGGCTAGAGTTGTGGGAAGTAAAGTTATAAGAAATCAAATTTTATTAGTATACCAGGAATTTTTATAGTCAACATTAAAATGATTACTTTCGTGAGTTTCTTAGACCCTATACCCGTGTACAAAAATAAATGATAAAATAATAAATAAACGAAGTGCAACGGGCTTATTTGGATAGATTTATCTGCTTCCCAGGACTTTATGAGTTTACTTGTACTCCTGTATCATATGTTTCTCCAGCTTTCCAGTCATTAGGTATGTTGTTGACTGGAACTACCCATGTCTCATCTCCATTTTCATCACTGAATAACATTCTTAGCGACAAGGGTCCACTGGGGGGAGAGGTAGTTGTCCATACAGCACCGTAGGTTCTGTCCAAGAGCTTGCATACAAAATTTTGCGTCTGCACATAATAGAACTTTTGTTAGTAACAGTTTCGGTGACTCAAAGAACATGTAAAATTTGGATGATTTAAATTTGGTTGTTTTCATTCAATGAGCTAGAGACTAGTTGCTGATTTTACTTTCTTTATATCCAGTTTCTTTTCCTGTGTTATATCAGCTAATATTCCGTCATCTTTGACTAGGCATATTTAATAAAAGGTGCATTTGATATTATTACAAGATGTGCATATTACCTCGCATAGCTGAACAGCAGTAATATCGCTTCTTCCTTGTTGATACCAAATGACAAAACCCAGATAATAAGGATAGTTGCTGTTCTGGTCGATTTTGATGGTTATATTTTTGTATGGATAGCTGCATGAAACACTGCACGGAGAAAGAGTTCAATATATAGTCCACTTTACATGACAAACCTTCATGAAGTAAAGAGCAGGGGAAGTTTTCATCACGAAAACGAAGGAATAAGGATGCTTGATAACCCTTCTATGCTCAAGTTGCTATTTCTAAGAGTTCATCTTTGGGGAGATTGTTTGGAATGCTTGCCCTGCTGATGATTAAAACCAAGAATATACTTCTTTTTGCTCACCCTATTAAAAGTAGTCTTTTTTTCCTAGTCATTCTTAAACTTGCTTTCACCTGTCTCTTGTAAATGAAAAAATAAGAGGTTCTTGCTTCAAGTCTTATTATGTATAACTTACCGTCTATATTCAACATCAACTACTCCAAGGGCTAATAAGGATGCAGCTGCATCTGTGGTTTGAGCCATCCGACGGAAGGCTCGTCTGCTGAGAATAAAGTCGGTATTATCACTTGATCCTTGGTCAGTTATAACAATGGTCACTCCGTTGTTAGAGCAATAGTAACTGTTGGTGCACCTTACCTGGTTCAGTAAACCATTATGGTGAGTATTTCGACGCTTAAAGAGAACCAATAACAGAATCACGCCATGTAATGCTATAGCAGGGAAAAAAAATGTATGTTTGCAATTCTTTTTTTTTGGGTTACAAGCTGGTTTGCAATCATGATGCTTTTAATTGATACCTGATAGCAAGCACCACAACCGACACCATCACGGTAGAGGTTAGATGCGGCTGCTACATCTCCACCATTCAGTGTTGCTCCAGATGAACCATATCCACATCTGCCAGCTGCAATTCATGAGAAGAGACTCGTAAGAATGCATGCTCAATTGGTAATAAGTGCACAGCTAATTTAATTGTTTTTTTTCTTGTAATATTTTAGTAGAGGTCTCTTACTATCTGTTCCATTTTCATCAGAATTTGGATAGTAAGCTGCCCGAGAATGAGTGAAACAGTCGCTACATGTTGCAGCCTCCGCCAGAGTCTGCATAAAGAACAAGGTTGCTGAAAGGAACAAAAGGAACCGCAGAGAAGGAGCCATTATTGGATACAAAGAGAGGAGATAATAAAAGCAAAGAAGATAAGGTGGTAATGCATGCAATGAACAAGGTTTGTAGTATTTATAGCAAAAACAGCCTCCCATATTCTTTAGTTTGGTGAACTTTGCCAAGTTTGACATTCAAATAAACAATATTTTCAACTCGTGGAAATCTGTTACGGGTGTTTCCTGGTACCTTCTTAGACTTGGAATTACTTGTTTTGGTAAAATATAGAAAACTGCAATCTCTCATTTGAAAATTCGACTTGGTGAAGTCTTCGGAATTAGCAAAAAGTATCCGGATTATAATTAATTCTCTAGCAAGAATTTCTAATCGCGATTTATTCTGCTTTCACCATAGAAAATCTAGCAGCTTTTTACCGTTGTCCTGTCAAAATCATGTTAGAGATAATGCATTATTGGAAATATACGTTAGCTGATTCACACATACAGGCTGCTCGGCCATGATGATCTCTCTCTCTCTCTCTCTCTCTCTCTCTCTCGGAGGGTTGGTTGTAATTGGCCTGAATATTGAATTCAAATATTGGATACTTCAAAACAATTTGGCGTGAGAGATTGGTAAAATGAAGGGGACAGTTAGGTGGATTTCCACCAAAGAGCCCTTGGGTTAGGCATCTATTGGTGTTCTCACCGGTCACCGTCTTTGATTTCTCTGGGTTGGAATCTGCACGGAAACACTAGAAATCTACAGGGTCTTTGTTTTTGCGTTATAACATGATTTAAGAAGTATTTTTTACTTCAAATAACATTAACTTTTGATATGCTAATATTTTTTTTTTAAAAAAAACATAATTTCAATTTATTTTTCAATTAAAAAACATTTCGAAAAGTATCGATACCAAATATATAACAAACAATGGTGCTGCTCAACTGGAAAGGGTGACATGGATTGAAGCTAGTTTGAGCAATAACAAAGCATACTGAGATGAAGACCGCTGAAATGACCGGCATACTCTGACATTTCTATTTCTTAATGCGCTCCAAAGAATTCAACAACGTTATCTCTTGGAAAGAATTGAAAACCTGAGTTCAGTGCAATACCCTCAGTTTTCCTGATCAACGGTACTTGATTTTACCAAGCTCTGATGTGCGACTCGTGTTTCTTGAGCTCAGGAATTTAGCCGAGCTGACTGCACAGTTCTTGACAGGCCAAGAAGATGCGTAAGCAGCACACCAACGCAGACTGGCAGGAAGGGAGTCCATACTCCATGGAACTACATCAGCCATGACATGGAAAGCACTAGTTTCAGCAAGCCGGCGTAAAATGGACTCAAAAGGTTTTAAAACAATTTGTGCAGTGCCTTTCAGGGGATGCGAGCTAGTGTTTGATGGACCCCTCATATCATGCATGAGAAATACAAGTCTGATGAGAAGTTTCATAGGTTAGATGTAATCATGAAATCATGTTGGAGCCCTGAAGTTTTTTTATATGTTACTGTCCTTGGAACCCTAAACTTGTTTGTTTAAACCCTAATGATCGCCCCCACCATCCTACAGGAGACGTAATTTTAACTCACAGAGCAAGTTTGTTTACGCGGCTGCGGTAGCTTTTAAAGCAAACCATATAAATAATATATTTGGTAATATTAAAATATAAATTATTGTATATGTGGGATCCGTTGAAAACACCAGTTTGTGAGAAGCAGCTTTCAAGCAATTCCGTTTATATACCAGGTGATAATTCACTTAGGTATTGTTCACGTGAACGGTACAAATAAATCTCATTTGGTATTGTTCACGTGAACAGTGTCTCAATTGTTCATCGGATCTGATCCGGTAGTTTTTTTTTTAAATTGTGTTTTACTTGAAAAATTAGTATTTAATATTATTCAATAACACTACATAAATTAGAAGGGCATCATATAATAACGTAGCATTTATGGAATTTGATCGCAATTTCAATTTTGTTTCTGATGATATTTTACCTGATTTTGTTGCACATTTAAAATGTCATAAAAACTATAGTCTTTATCAGATGAATTTCATACATGATGAAATTATAGATAAGTTAATGAAATAATAAAAAATATTTGATATAAAGTATTATTTATTTAATGATGTAATAGTGGTAGTTAAATTTACAATATTTAAATTAAAAATCATTAATATATATATATATATATATATATATATATTAGTTATTTTATAACCTTAATTTGAAAAATATTTTTAACCAAATACATTAAATTATTTTTTATTCAACCTTAATTTTAACCATAATTTTAACAAAAAACTTTATAAATATCAAATCAACCTTGACTGCAAATACTTTTTATAAAAATAATTTTTAAAAAATTATAATCACAAAGCTGTTACAAGCAATCCATAAACAGTATAAATGTTCAATTTTTAAGAATCTGGACATGATTGCTATGGCCTCCTTCACCTAGGCCCAGAAGGGTGTTCTTAATGTGATAATCGGCTCATTGAATGCGGGTAATTTGGGCTGTTGCCTGGCTCATGTTGTTAGGGCCATGTGCGGGCCTGCCTCGGCAAACCAGCCTGATTAGGCCCTTTTGTTATATTATATTATGTGCTCTAATTGAAAAACAATTGCGCTCACGGGCGATATTTATTTTCTTATTAAAAATTTGTATATGCAAGCCTTTTTTGATATATTTTTTTATATATAAATATTCAGAGTATAAATTAAAAATTTTATATTATACATATAATTAAATAAATAAAAAATTATTTGAGATAATAAACAGAAAAAAAATATTTGTATTAGTATTGGCAACACTTGTAAAATCTCTTAATATGATTCATTGATTAAAAAAAAAAGACAATGATTTTATTTTGATATTTTAATTTTTAATTTAATTATTTTAATTTTTTTACATGCTTTTTAAATTTAATTATCAAGTAGAAATAAAATATTTTTAATTTTTTTCAAATGTCAAGTAATTTTCATAAAAATACATTTTATCGGGTATTTTTCTTACAAGAAAAATTTATTATTTTCAACTATACAATAATGGCATAAATATCTTTCTCAAAGATTGAATTGTTTCTAAACAACGCTAATTTTATTGAATTTCTCCTGGTACTTTTCACTAACAATTACTATATTTTAATTATTTCAGAAGAAAAATCAAGTTGGGTGTGAGTAAGTTTAATAAATTAATTTTTCCAAATATTTATATATCCAAGAATTTCAACAATAATCTTAATGGATTCACTCGGTGCTCTATGAGATCTTTCAACTAATTAACAACAACTTACTTGAAGAAGATTATTCGGTAAAAAAATAAATTATAATTGCCTATAATCCAAAGAAATTAGGAAAAGGAGAGATCAATCAACATTCGTAGAAAACTTGGGGGCTATAATAATAATAATAATAATAGAGATAAGGGTCACGTGGGCAAATAACAGAAGAACAAATGCAAATGACAGGCAAGTAGCCAGCTGGTCTGGAATCTCCTCATTGGTTCTCTCTTTAAATTAACGACCTTTGACAACATCGTTGCCAAAGGCATTTGTTGTTTTTTCAAGAGCAAAAGAAGAGAGAGAGGCTTCTGTATTTCCAAGGGCATCAAGTCATGTCTGTTTCTGATACGTCAGTTTTTCTCATCTCTCTTTCTTCCTATTTGTATTTTATTGGCTTCTTTTAAATGTTTGGTTGGATCATCATCATCGTGTTCTTCTCTTTTATTTTTCTCGGAGTTATGATCTCTCTAGCTTATGGCTATCTTCCTGGTTTGTTGGACTTCATTTTCATAATTTCTTTTTTAAGAGCCATCATATATGTATTGGTTTTTCTGCGATCTGTTTGCTGTTATCACATGCATTGCTCTGTATATACCGAGTTTGACAAGGCAATGCCCCCCCCCCCTCCCCTCTTTGCCTCATTTTTCTTGTGACAATGATGTCGGTATAATTCATCAAAAAAGAGAGCGGAATTATGGTTGTGGAATTATCATGATCAAGGGTCATGGCTGCTCTCTGCATTGATGTTTAAGAAGAAATATTAAAGGGTTATGGCTGAAATGTCAAAAAAGGGCAACATTAGTCTGGCAGCCTAGTTTCTGTCTGTTGATATAATAATATTCACTATTTGATCCAAACTTATTGAAGGAGTATTTAGGGCACAACTTATTGAAGTTGAGTATTCATATGCAATTGCTAAATTGTATCCACCTCCCCTGATTTTTAACTTATCGAAGGAGTATTTTCGGCCTAAGGTCTAACAGTTAGGCTCATCTGAAGATGTGAGCTTGTGCTAGTGTGCTGGTTTTATATGTTTCCCCTGACAGCCAGCCCCAAATATGTATGCATCAACTCTATGGTTCTTCTCACAGTAACTTATCAGGAACGATGACTATTGATGCTTTTAGCTAGAGGTTTTCAATTTTAGGCTGGAAATGGATTGCTGCAAGCAACTTTCCTGTTATTACTTGAAAGTTAACACCAAACCTGGGTGCAATAGTTAGGAGTCAACATCATCCAGTTCCATGGTTGATTATGCTTTTATGCTATTATCACAGAGATGGACCTGACAAAAACAAACTGAAATGGACAAGTTTATTCTTTTTTTTTTTCCTTCGTCGTCAAATCATGTAATATTGGAATAAAGTGAATAAACTTGAATGACGAAAAAGTTGGTGACAGAGTGGTTTTGACACTGGTTCTTGATGCTATTTCGATGCTTAAGTAGCTGGCAGATAAGCTGGTGCCAGACTTGTCAAGATAAAAGCTTTGTGTTTTGGGTGGTTTGGAATTCTTTATTGTTAGATCATAATCTCATTCTGTTGTCTTTAAGCAGTAATTTTTCTCTCTCCAAGCTTGCTCCATTGGAAGCTGTACTATTTGATGTTGATGGGACTCTATGCGATTCAGATCCCCTCCACTACTATGCCTTCCGAGAAATGCTTCAAGAGGTAATGCGTCTATGCGGAAAAATCAGGTCTTGATTGTGTTGTGATCTTAATGTTTCTTTTACACACTTGTGCATCACACCATGGAAAAGTGTAAGAGGACATGTTCTTTCCTTAAGGTGGTGAGAATATCTCTAATCATGTTGTCTAATTGATAGAGACATATGACCTTTCACTTTAGTTATACTTTTGAAAATTAATCCAGATTAGAGACTTAATCACATTGCGTTGTCTACCAGATAAGTTTCAATGATGGGGTCCCAATTACAGAGGAATTCTTTGTTAAGAATATTGCCGGGAAGCATAATGAGGATATTGCTTTGCTCCTCTTTCCTGATGATCTCCAACGAGGCTTAAAATTCATGGACGACAAGGAAGCGATGTTTCGAAGGTAGATCACCTGCTAGTTCAGTTCATGTGTTGAGATTTTCGCTTGGTTAAACCATATAACTTATTCCATGCAAACAGATTGGCATCTGAGCAACTGAAGCCTGTAAATGGCATATATAAATTGAAGAAATGGGTTGAAGATCATGGGCTGAAACGGGCTGCAGTTACCAATGCTCCAAGAGCAAATGCTGAACTTATGATCTCACTTCTGGGCCTCTCTGATTTTTTTGATGCTGTTATCCTTGGGGATGATTGTGAGCACGCCAAACCACACCCGGAACCCTACTTGAAGGCTCTTGAAGTGCTCAAGGTGTCAAAGGACCATACCTTTGTGTGCGAGGTCAGCCTTCTTCCTGGCAGCGTTATTTGCTAAGCTTCTGCAGCTTGCTAGATTTTCCTAAATTTGTGTTCTGTTTTTCCTTGGTTAGGATTCTGTTTCAGGCATAAAAGCTGGAGTGGCAGCCGGGATGCCTGTCGTTGGTTTAACTACCAGAAATCCAGAGCATCTATTGATGGAGGCAAAGCCTACACTTATTATAA
The DNA here is from genome assembly GCA_033617975.1 of Populus alba x Populus glandulosa. Classification (NCBI taxonomy): domain Eukaryota; kingdom Viridiplantae; phylum Streptophyta; class Magnoliopsida; order Malpighiales; family Salicaceae; genus Populus; species Populus alba x Populus glandulosa. The sequence goes on along the minus strand of CM066145.1, from coordinate 13,179,236 downwards.
AGGATTATGAAGATCCAAAGTTGTGGACAGCTCTGGAAGAACTTGATAAGCAGGAAGCTGCTGTGAAACCTGCTGCTTGAATAATTTCTTTGGTAACTAGAAGGATTATGATTTACCTGAATAATTCCTTTCCACGTGAACTTATGTATGTTCACCTTGAAGCTGCTTGTGGGTTGATATCAAGCGCGAGGGCTCATAATCGACGATATCAATTTGGTTATAGGGGCTGTGGCATTACGTTACATTTAACTAAAACGTTGGATATGTAATATTATTAAAATATTGGAACAATCACTTAAGAAAAATGCAATCATAATTCATTAGTGTATTCTATGATCGGAACGTGTTATCTAAAATCGAAGTTATATTTGATGATGCATTATCTGAAAATTGCTATTTGGAACTGGCACTTTCGATTTTTTTGTCTTTCCAGACATATTCGAGTATAATTCAAGCTATTGCAGAGTTATAGTCGAAAAGAGAAGGTTAAAATTATATGTTAGAATTGAAAGAATGTCATCTAGTTTTTTTTTTCTTTAAAAAATCCATGCATACTAAAATAAATAAATAAATAAACAGAGGAATCAGGAATTAACCAGGGAAAAAATAATCTTTGTGCAGGCTCCTGTAGTGTAGAGCCCCCGCCGTACTAATAACTTGACATTGAAACAGCTCAGTGGAGGTCCGTGATTAACATGGTTAGTCATCCCCGTATACTTTGCTCCCCTTCCATAGACCTCTTTCATATATCTTCAGCGCCTAGACCTCTTGTTCAACACGCACTTGAAGAAGGACAGGATTCTTCATATATCTCAAAGAGAGCAGCCCCTTTTGCTGTCTGAGGCTTCACATTAAAGGAATGGCAGTTTCTTCCCGTGAAAACTCAGTTGAGAGGTATTCTTTTAATCTCGTTTGTGCTTCATATTTGTTTCCAAGTTTAAACGCTGATCATGTATATTAATAAATTGTAATAAAATTTTAAATGAATGGTAATTAGGAGGACGGAAATGATGTTCTATCAGTATTGAATTGATCAACGTTGATCGGTTCTCCTTTGGTTTGTGATAGATAAATCTCAATGGAGGGGTTCCTATTGCCGAGAAGTTCTTTTCAGAGAAACTTTTTGGCAAGAATAATGAAGACATGGCCTTGGTTCTTTTCCCCAACGGTATCGAAGGAGGCATGGAATTTCTTGTTTATAAAGAAGCCATGTCTCGGAGGTAAAATGTCAACGATCTTATATAATTAAAAGCTTTCTGAAGCCCTTGCCATGGAATTTCTCCAACGGAAAAAACAGCTTGGCCCCAGAAAGATTCACGGCTGTAAATGGCTTATACAAAATAAGGGAATGGGTTGAAGATCATGGCTTGAAATGGGTTCCAGTTACTGTTCATATTAAACACTCCAAAGAAAAAGCTAAACGAAAAGAGAGAGGAGAGAGATGGATTTGGTTCTTTATCATTCGGCCAACACCAGCAGAAAAACTACAACCAAATGAAACTCTTCATTAATTTAGGTTCTATGAGACTTGGAAATATTGGATTTTAAAGTTAGGATTTAATATTCTTGTGTTTAATTAGAGTTTTAAAATGCCTTTTAATGTTGTTTAGAAAATGGAAATGATTGGTTTAATGATGTTTTGAGGCTAGAGGGGTGGTACGAGGAAGAAGCTGGTGAGATTTTTCAGTAAAAGTTATATCCAGTCCTTATAGTTCATAAATACTACAACAAGTCCTTATAGTTATTCTCATTTGGTTGTAAAAGGTATAGGACCTGAGCTCTATTAAGTTATTCTCATTTCCATTAGGATTTACGGATCTAGATCACAAGCTGCCTGCACACACACACACGCAATGATAGATGGCTCATGGTTGTGCTAGGGTTTTTTTTTTTTAATTATTATATTAGCTTGTAATTCCTAGACTAATAACTCGTTGTTGTGCCCCGTATTTCAGAATAGTATTTTGAATATTGCAAAGATAATATTTGTGTACAATTTATAATGATTAATTAATTTATATTTTTATTTTATTTTATTAATATGAATGTTTGAATCAGCTTATATATATTTTAACTAATACCACATATCTTAAAATTAATATACCATAAATTTTAAAATTAATAATTATATAATTTTCTAAATAGCCATAAGACAACTCAAACTCTTGCCTCCAATGACATCCTTGATAGCGCCAGCGAGCAACAACGGCGTAATCTTCATCCTCAAACCCCCGTAGCTCGAAATCAGAAAATGTCCAAAGCTAATCAGGTTGAGATGGTCTATCAATTTCAGTCGATAAGACGGAGTTCGCCCGAGTGAATTATCTTTATCGAAGCACGATCCTGAGCAAAATCACTGAAACTCTCATGCTATTTGTAACCACGCCAGGTCGTTCCCCTTCTTTCCTTTGAGGGTCGTGGCGGACCTTCTCTTTGTTTAGAGATGGAGCTCGGCTATCTTTGCTATAGAACAGGAATTTGATCGTCTTTTAATGGAGTGCATGGCGCAGCCAATAAACTGCTTTTCATCTAGCCCAAGCTTTCTATTCCGTTTCTAATTGACTGCGTAGAATCCATGGATGCCCATGGCTACAATGTTGGATCTCCATGGATCCTTTTTTCCCCCGTCTTTGCCAACAAAATAAGCCCGAGAAGTTGCTCCTGTATATGTTTCATATATATTCAGTCCTGTTACGTTTGCAGATTTGACTGGAAGTTGGGCAACCGTTTATTAGCCATGCGTGTTCCTCTGTTTCTTCTAAATTGCTGATCGCTTGATTTCAGCTGGGATTAATATTTCCAGCCCGCAAATTGGCTGATGAGCATCTTTACTCAATGACCTTGTCTCAAATCTGGACAAAAATTGTCGACCATTTTGGAATGTCCTTGTGGAATGTTTGTGGTATATAGTTTTTCATGGAATGATAACAGCTGAAATTCACATATAAGGAGCGTCAGCTCCGTCTGTGTCTGTGCAAGTCAATGATGGGTGATTTCTTGAAAGTCATGATCGGTTGAACGATAATAAACCCTAAACCTTAAATCTTAAATTCAGTTTATACTGCCCATGTTTTAATTTCATTAAATTTACCTGCAATAGCTCCTCAAAAAAGAGTAATTTACTAGTTGTATCTTATTTTTAGTGGATCTAATTAGAATCTTGGTGTACGAACAAGCTGATATTTACAAGGAAGCAGAGAGAAAGGAGAGTAAACAAGGAAGCAGTCGGTGAAAAACAGAACCATAAAAGTAGGGCAAAAAATGACTGCAAACGTGGATTGAAGCCACTAGCATATATAGCCATTTAGAAAAAAAAAAATCCTTGGACAGCACTAGTTTTAACAAAAAATTATATGGAGGCGGAGGAGGGAAATGACAGTGTATGACTGTAATGACTGTGTACATCCATGAACTGCATTGTTATACAAGGACAGACTGAACCACTTCCCACAAAAAGAAGTGCAGAGTAGATTTTCTCGCAACCTGAAATATCAAAATGCAGGATGTTTAAAATGCTCAGAATTAAATCTTGCTTAGAATCATCCAAAGATCTCTCAAACACATCATCAAAATGCAGTCAGAGTAAACAGGTAGGTCCAAGCAAAATGTAAGACCAATTGACACCAAAATTGCAGCTACAGGCTCAATGGACTCTCCTGAACTTTAAAATTGAAAAATATATTCATGCAAGAATCTTCATATCCCTTAATCATGAGTTTACTTAGCTTATTTCTTAAAGATAAAACCGTTCTATCTTGCTATCTCTAAACAGTATGAATCCAATTACCGAGAATTTTGCCCATCAACCACAGAATAATTCAAAAGTTACCTCACATTTCTGCCACGTGACACCCTTCTTTGTGTTCCTCTCTGCTTCTTTGATTTTCTAATCATGATTATCATGACCAGAACCCAGCAGAAACTGTTGCTCTGTTTCTTCGATATTTCCACCACTTGATGAGCAGAAGCTGATCCATCAGAATAGCATTTCGCTTGTAGTTTCAAACCAGCATCAAAATTTAGTATTAATTGAGGAGAGACCAGCCCTTGTTCTCCTAGCAACATCAGCAAAATCTTTGATCCTCCTGAATTTTTGGATCATCGAGCTCAAATATTCAAGTAAAGCCTTCTCCTGATTAGGTATCCAATTACATGGAAATGACACAATCAGTCTCGCAAGAGACATCCTGGTACACTGAAGCCTGTCAATTGACTCGATGAGGGCAATTCTTAGCAAATTGCAGTACTCAGGTGACGGCTCAACTCAACATCAAAGAACTATCCCAAGTAAATGGGGTCCATCTCCAGGAAATTTCCAAACGCAACACCAGAGCCCCCTGAGATAAGACAACATCAAAATCAGAATCATATAACTTGCATTTAATGTCAGAATTTAGAACCCTAATTTCATAAAAAAATATATATTTCACAATCCTCCTTGGAGGCATAGAGCTATTGACCATGGTGTTGTTGGATCTTGAACCCAATAAGGGTTTTTATGAAGTCACCAAATTAAATGGGCCTCAATATTTGCAGAGTAAAAATAAGACAATATGTGTGTAATGAACAAAAAGAACAACTGAAATAGTAAAACCCAATACATAATTCCAAGATGTTAGAAATTATGGACCTAGAGGGTCAAAATTCAACACAACCCATGAAATTGGTCAGCCAGTAATAGGACAAAGTACACAAATCTTAGAGGGGGTGAAGGCTTGGAAACAAAAAGGAGAGTGAACAAGGAAGCGAGTAGTGACAAACAAAAGCATAAAAGTAAGGCAAAGAAAGCAGAGTAGGATTTAAATCAATGGCATACCCTCTACTATTTCAAACAGAATCCATGAATGGCACTCATAACAGAAATTGTAGTCAAAATTCCAAAAAGAGAAAAAGATGTTGCTAAGTAATTTTCACAACAACTCTGCTGTAAGAAATACGAGATACATAATAAGTTCAAATTTGGATCCTGTGTAGAGTTATTCAAATATCTCACAACCTCATCATAATGATCCACACCAATTCAAACAAATAGACCCAAAGCAAAATGCAAAACCAAAGTCAATGAAATTGCAGCCAGTAGCAATTAAATGGAGTATTTTGCACTTCAAATTGACTAAATATATTTAAATTTATCCAAGAAGTTCATATTCTCTAACCATAAACAATTTAACTTATTGCGGAAGAAACTGTTCCTCTTAACAAGATCAATCCAACAACAGAAATTTTGGCAGTCAGGCCCAGAATGATACAACAATTACCTTAGATTTCTGCCATGTCAAACCCATCTTCATGTTCTTCCTCTTCTTTGCCTTTCTGATCATAAGCATCTTTATCAGAGCCCAAAAGCAACTGTTGTTCTTTTTCTGTGTTGTTTCCACCACTTTTTATGAGGGAAAGCTGATCCATCGCAATAGCGTTTCGCTTGTAGTTCCAAACAAGCATTGAAATGTAGTCCTGAGATGAAACCAGACCTTGCTTTCTAATGCTACATCGTTGATCCTCGAGAGTTTTTGGATCATCAAGGCTTATATATTCAAGCAATGCCTTCTCATGATCAGGTATCCAATTACTTGGAAATGGGGTGTAATCAGTCTCAGGTACAAGAGACATCCTGGTGTACTGAAGCCCATCAATTGACTCGGCGAGGCCCATTCGTAGCAAATTGTGGTAGTCAGGTGAAGACCCTTTCTTCTCCTTCAAAGGACGACTCAGATTCCGGGAACCAATCTTATACACCTTTGCACGTGACCGCAGCTTGTATTTTGCAGCATATAGCTTTGCAAGTGAACCCCTTATAATGTATGAACAGAAGTTCACAATTTTCTTCCGATTGTCAGCATATCTAAACCACTCAACCATTGTTGACAAAAATTTGTTCATTTGTGCATTTGTATGAGATTGAGTGGCATGGAACATTCTAAAACAAGGCTGTGGGTCAGGATCCCTGTCCCCCTTCAGAAAGTTCAACTTCCTAAATTGCTTAATGCATTGTTTCAAGCTTGCTGTGACTGACAAAAGGGTGCCCACACCTTTTTCACTAATGATCTTCCCACCAGTGGCAGTGTACCGTAGAGTTGGATACACAACTCTTCGGCACAATACATGATCAAGAAACATTATACCTTTAGTTATGTGCTCAATTGGGAGGCTCTCATTGTCAACCTTGAGCATGTATTTCTGATCAACAAACTCAATCAATTGCTTCCTCAATGTGGCTGCATCTGCTCTCGGTCCTCGCACGCCAATCAGGATGTGACCCCCGTATCTTACATAATCCATCTTCCTGGTTTTGTCTGGGCCACTTGTTGGCACAAATTCTGGCCAGGATGTATTCCCCTGTTCTGCTTCCCCTTCTGGACTATTCCATATGACATCACTCTTTGAAGGACGATAAAACTCCTTAAGCTTACCCTCCATCCACCGGTCCAATTCATCTAAGCAGATGTTAGCCAAAAGAGGACTGAGTATCCCACAGTGTCCCCATGAAGGAACCTTCTCTGCCTCCTCAGGTGCAAACCCAAAAAAGGTGTCTAACCAATATGGATCTGGCTTTGGCTCATCCTCGGCCAAAACCCTCTTTTTTTGATACTTCCTCTTCATCTTCTTCTTTGGCTCTTCCATGCGACTCGTGATCACAGGGGTAGTCAATGCTGCCTTTATCAAATCAATCACTTTCTTATCCCTCACATCCCTCAATAAAGCACTTATCACTAACCCCACCTTCATTCCATCCAATATTGTGCTGAAATCCCCTTTTATATACCACAAATACCCAGCAAAATTCCTCCTAATCACCCTCAACACCGTATGTGCATTTCTACCAGGTCTAAAAGCAAAAGACTTTTGCGAAAACCGTGCTTCATATATCGGCTCCAAAATCATAAATAACACCTCCTGAACTATCTTATCCTGAAATGCTGCCGGTTGTGTGGTTGTCAAAATTGCCTTAATCTTCCTCTTCGACAAAGATTGATAGTCAGTCTTATCCTTCGGAGACTTTATAAGAAAATCCAACCTAGCACCCCACTTAAACCTATTATCAAGAACTGCATTTCTAAGAGCTAACAAGTCCTCCAATGCAGACCTTTGTATCGCACTACGGGGCATATAGGCTCCCATGTCATCAGCACACACTTTCTGATAAGCCAATACCCACAGTTCAAAACGGCGAAGATAAGTGGTCAAATTGCTCACAATTCTATCTGGTTCTCGAAAATTCTCTATCCACATTTGAGAGCAAACTGAGACGCCATCTTCCTTCATCAGGTTGGATGGGTCATCAGGGTCCTGCGCACGCCTGTGCCCCGGAGTGAATGATAGTAAGCGAAAGAAAGCAAACCCATTAGTCCTAGGGTTTAAGGGATTGCATTGAGAGTACAAAAGGGTAGTGCTGGTGGCTGTTGTGATTGGAATAGGGTTAGTGTTAACGAGGACTTTGTAGGTGAATATTGCAAGGCGACGATGCATTTGGTGATGGTGAAATCAAGAACAACCCTCTTTTTTAGGTCTTTTTTGGGTTTATAATGAACATTAATATTACAAAGGTGAGCATCAAATATGAGATTAAACCCAATTCAAAGATAAACAATGAGAAAGTGGGGGGAAAAAGTGAAAAAGTTGCTTCGAGTTTCGAGTTCTTACAGGAAATTGAAGCAACCCCTCGTGCAGTGTAAAGCTTGGATACGCCTTAAAATGAAGTGACGCCACTCGGTTTGGTTTAAGGAACTGGGCGTTCAATGCAGTGAAGAGAGAATTTGAGAGATAAAAGTAAAACCAAACCCTGGCTAAAACCCTGAAAACTTCTTTTTCCTTGGAGGTTTGGGGATTCCTCGTTAAGAAAATATATAATTTTTTTAATAATTGCAATTGATATTTCAGAATTAATACAATATATGTCCATAAATTATTGGATTTTCCATAGCTTCCATACATTATTAAATATAGATATAAATATTATTTTAAAAGATCAATGATTCGAGAAATATACACGATGAATACAATAAATAATATATGTGAATATATAATGAGGCTCGGATTTTTCATTAAACAGGAGAAAATGTTCCGTGCTCCCATGAGAGAAAAATGTCTCCTATATCATCCTAATGAGACGGATTCTTATACCCAGCAGCATGGATAATTTCACCATCCCTTGAAGCATGTACATGATGAGTTGAAGCTTTGTCACCCATTTATATGAAGTGAAGATCTGAATTTCCATTTTGTCGAGCAAGATTCAATTTCCATTAATTCCCTTTATTTCTCTCAACAAATCATGAATTGATTTGTGTTTTTTATTTTATTTTTTTTATACAATTTTGGCAGTGGTTATAATACCTTGAACGAGAATCAAGATAGAACGGCAAAGTTTTCAACCCTGCGGAAGAATCATGCTTTATTGGAATGTTGAGTGAATGTTATTTTTTAAAATATTTTTTATTTTAAAATATATTAAAATAATATTTTTTATTTTTAATGATAATATATTAAAATAGTTTAAAAATACCAAAACAAAATTAATTTTTAAGGTAAAAAAAATTAAAAAATATATATTTTTAAAATGTAAAAACAAACAGGAACTTCATCATCTCATTAAGATGGTGTTTGGCGCTGCATTAACTTCTGCTTTTTTTTTCAAACGCAATAGCATGGTGTTTGGTTATCTTCAACAGCTGTGTGTTTAACCATGAGACCCATGAAAAATTGATGTTTCACCTGCGTTTTGCACAAGCAAGTTTTTCCTGCTTTCTTGCAGTGTTCATATGAACAGTGCAATTCTCTGGCACTGTGTGAACTTAACTCCTTTTTTTTGTGTTAATTAATTTTTTAAAAAATTAGAGTAAATTTTATACATGGTAATATTTAATCTAATTTTATTATACGCTAAAATAATTATGAAAGCTGTAACTCTTATCGGATGTATTTCATACGTAATGGAATTATACATACTTTCATAGAATAATAAAAAAATATTTTATATTAAGTAAGATGTAATAGTAATAGTTAACTCCACAATATTTAAATAAAAAATCATCAATATTAATATATATTTTTTAAAATTATTTTATAACCTCAATTTTAAAAGCATTCTTAACCAAACACATTAAACTATTTTTTTTTCAACCTCAATTTCAATCACAGTTTTAACCAAACACCTATTTTTTCAAACTAACCTCAACTAAAAGCACTTTTTATAAAATAACTTTTTTAAAACCACAACCACAAAAGCTACCGCAATACCAAACACACTCTAAGTGTGATTAATATTACGATACATATTTTTTTTACAAAATATTCTTCACTTAAAAATATAATAAAATAATTTTTTATATATATTTTTATGTTTTATATTAGCATGTCAAAATTATTTGAAAATATAAAAAAATTAATTTAATATTTTATTTAAATCAAACATAATTTTAAAATATATTTTAAACACAAAAACAAACAATAATTAATAACAAATAAATTTTAATATAGTTGAGCCTATAGCAAATTTACACATCATGGAAATTTGTCATTACATGCCAATAAAGGCGCAGAGCCCATAGTAGAGGAGCATAGCAAAGCAAATTTCTTAAGAAAGTTAGAACTGACGGTTATTATACATGAAACTAAAACTAAAACTAAACGGTATTGGAAAATATTTCTTACCTCACACATAATTCACTGAGAATTATAATAGTAATTTATATTATATTTTTTAAAAAAAATTATATATATTTTTTTTCCAACTTTTCCCTTTTTTTCCAAAATAACTTTTTTTTTAAAACTTTATGTTGTTTTCTTTTTTTTTCATCTTTTTTCTAAAATTATTTTTGTTGATTTTATTTTTTAAATATTGAACTGGTTAAAAATTTTGCTTTATAATTTTTTTTAAAAAAATATTGTGGATTGCTGTGATATTTTTCCACGTAGTTTTTTTATTTTTCAAAATTATATTTTTCGTTTTTTTTAATATTGAGCTGGTTGAGAATTTAGTTTTGTAATTTTTTATCTTTAAAACATTATTGATTGCAACAGTGTTTCTCCGTATTTTATTATTATTATTTTCTCTGAAATTATTTTTTTATTTTATTTTTTAATATTGAGCTGATTAAAAATTACAGTTATAACATGTGAGGAAAGCACTGTAACTTTCCTCGTAAATTACTGTGGATTGCTATAGTGTTTTTTTTCACATTGTTTTTTTTTGTTTTGTATGTTTTTCCCTGTATTATCTTTGTTAATTTTATTTTTAAAATATTAAGTTGGTTAAGAATTGTAATTACAAGTAAATACAAGTTTTTCCTCACAAAACACTATGTATTGATATAATTTTTCCTCACATGGTTTTTTGAAGTTTCTTTTGTGTTTTTTTTTTGTAATATTTTTTTCTAAAATTATCTTCGTTGATCTTTTTTTTAATATTGAGTTGGCTGGAATTTAACTTTGTAATAAAGCTTAATTATATTGGGAAAGCACTCTAGCTTTCCTGTCAATACATTATGGATTGTTACAGTGTCTCTCCCCATTGTTTTTTCTTATAATTTTTTCAAGATTATTTTTGTAAATTTTATTTTTCTAATATTGAGCTGTTTGAGAATTACAATTACAAGTCATTACAAATAAAGCTAAATCATGTGGGAAACACTGTAGTTTTCATCACAAAACATGTGTTTCCAACACGAATTTTTTTCCATTTTTTGGGTGTTTTTTTCTCTAAAATTGTCTCTGTCAATTTTATTTTTCTTAATATTGAGCTGATTAAGAATTTAGTTTTGTAATTTTTTTTTAAACACTGTGAATTGTCGCAATGCTTTCCCATATGATTTTTTAATGATTTATTTTTCAAAATTATCTTTGTCGATTTTTTTTTTAATATTGAGTTGGTTAAGAATTATAATTACAACAAAGCTAAATTATATAGGGAAAGCATTGTAGCTTTTCTCACAAAACACTGTGGATTGCTATAATATTTCTCTAAATAGTTTTTTATTTTATTTTATTTTATTGGGAAAAACACTATAGTTTTCCTCACAAAATATTGTCAATTGCAACAACGGTTTTTCTCGTGAGTTTTTTTCCTTCCAAAATTATTTTTGCTGGTCTTTTTTTATATTAAGTTGGTAGAAAATTTAGTTTTGTAAAATTTTTTTCTTTTTATTAACAAAAAAGTTAAATCATGTGACGAAAGTACTATATTTTTCCTCGCAAAACATTGTGAATTGCTACAAATCATTTTGTTCAGTCTTTAAATTTTTAATCACCAACACAACTTTTTTTTAGCTATGAAATATTTGCTCTATCATACCTTTAGTTTTTATTACTTATGTAGCAATGATTAACAATTATAATACTATCAAATGTATTTATTTTATAAGCTCACGGTAGCGTGCAGACATTTTATCTCGTAAAAATTAAAGTAGATTAGATTCTTGAGAAATTATTGGAAATCAAGCCCCTGACAACCTAAATTTAAATGAAAAAATAGGGGTTTTTAGGATTTGTCTTTGTGATCTGAGATTTCGTATTTGTTTTACAAATAAATATTCTTAAATTGAATTAATATAAAAAAAAATACACAGTAAATTTTGCTCAAGGAATGAAGGGAAGATATGGAAAAAGAGGAAAGAAGCAGGTTGGCAACAAGTTTTTGAGAATTGTATTAATAATTATTTCTTTAAATTATTTTTTTTAAAAAAATTATTTTTAATATTAGCATATTAAATTTTTTTTTGTTTAAAGTTATTTTTTTATGTTTTTATATTATTGAATTATTAATATTAAAAATAAAATTTAAAAATAAAAAAAATTATTTTAATATATTTATAATTAATATTTTTTTAAAAAAAATAATCATCACTATTAACAAAACACTAACTACTTAAACCATGAACAACAAAGACAAGTTATGAGAGATTTTTCAATGTCAAACAAACATAAAAAAGAAGTTTAAAATTATATATAACAACGCTTTCTGAAAAAATAGTAATATATTCAAAATAATTTTGTTTAAGTAGTATCTCCGAAGTTAAAAAATCGCAAGAAAAATAATAAATCCCTTCCGGTATAAAATGTTGGTGACAGACAATATTTTGCTCTTCTTGTTTGTTTTTTTTTTTTTTTTCATTTTGGTAAAGACCCTAGCGGATCCAAACAACCAAAACTCTAACCCGACTCGACCTGTTAGCCTAAAATCAAATACCAAAATCGGGCTTCTCTTCCTAAGGTACCTTCTCCACTGCTCCATCACCAATCACAGACACAAAATATTAAAAAGCACATACCCGCTCCTATAGATCTCCTCCTCTCTCCGATTGGGCTGATCAACTATATACAGATCCCTGAAAATATTAAATAAATAATGGCACCAGTCTCAGCTCTTGCAAAGTACAAACTGGTCTTCTTGGGAGACCAATCAGTCGGTAAAACAAGCATCATCACTCGCTTCATGTATGATAAATTCGATAACACCTACCAGGTAAAACCCATATCATTATTCTGTGCCTCGCACTCAGATTTATTTTTGTATATTTTTTTGTTGGCTGATTTGTACTATTGTTTTGATATACCCATTTTTGGGTTTTGAAGTTACTTGTTCTTTGAAAGATCCCACCATCTCATAATTGAACTCGATCTAGAGACCTTTCTTCTTACAACAATCAAGGAATCATATTATTTTCCGGGTTTTTGTTTTTGGTATAAAATGGGGATACTTAGTCGTTAGAAAATCGCAACTATAAGTTGAGAGCTTTGCCCTTGTTGATGTTCAATCTCTGTTATTCCTGCCTCGGTGTTTTCGTTCTTCATTTTTTTGGGAAGTTGGTCAGATGAAGGGGCCTTTTTTGCAGTCACTATGATTTGCTTATTCGTTATTTCGAAAGTAGTTAGTCTGTGCTCTTGATCTAACTTATATGTATCTTGGAACTGATGAACAGGCTACCATTGGCATTGATTTTCTATCAAAGACCATGTACCTCGAAGACAGAACTATTCGTTTGCAGTTGTGGTTAGATCCATCACCTCACGGAACTGATTTTTTGTTTTTGTGTTAGAAATGCAATATGCATATTGCTTTTGTGCGTGAATCCTGCACTGAACTCTTTTCTTGAGAGGGGCTTTATCTATTCAGTTCTCGGTGGACAGGATTAATATTGAATGGCTTGCGTAACTATATCAGTACCATGATATATTTAGCAATGTGTTATTGCGTTCAGTTGCAAGGGAATTTCTAGTGCTCATTCATGTCCGCACGGACAACAAAATGCTGTAAAACAGAGAAAATAAACAATGTTGTGGGCTTTAAAGGAGTGCTATTTCTTTTCCAAAAAATATGCACAAATTTTATGATTGCAGAAGCTTTGTATTGAGTCAAAATGAATGGCAATCCATTAAAGAAGATAAAGATAAATCAAGAGTTGACATAGCACTGCTTTGTGAGGGATAGGCATTCTTAAAGAACTAGGAATGGAGATTTGCACATTAGTAGATGTGAGGGACCATATTACTATCACTATCTTCATAAATCTGATTGCAGTATTTTGTATAGGCCAATGTATATGTGTATGCACAGACCTATCTTTTTGTATATATAGTTACACAAATGTACATGAATGTATTATTGATCCTCATTCTTATTGATTTTTGTGTGGCTTACTATTTCTCATGGAAACTCCTCCTTTGTGGATGGTCAACCTTTTGCTTCTGTATGCTTGCAGGGATACAGCTGGACAAGAAAGATTCAGAAGCCTCATTCCAAGTTACATTAGAGATTCCTCAGTTGCTGTCATTGTATTTGACGTTGCAAGTATGAAGTTTTTTAAGTGTCATTTATCCATGTTAAATAAATTGGTGCTTCAAGAGATCAAGTCAAGTCACTTATCTTGTTGCTAATTCCCTGATTGGCATGTTGGTTTCGTGAAGTCATAAACTTGTTTGGTTATGTTCTCTTATTGCAATCAAGACTCATAGTTCTTTTTTTCTTTTATACTCGTCAAACAAACTTTCAAACTATTTGTTTGGAAAAAGGTATCCATGTCTCATGGATGTTTCCTAACTTGATAGTTCATGATTCAGGTCGGCAATCCTTTCTGAATACTTCAAAATGGATTGAAGAGGTTCGCACTGAGAGGGGCAGCGACGTCATCATTGTCCTTGTTGGGAACAAAACTGACCTTGTGGAGAAAAGGTGAATGCTTAATGACAAGCATTACCATGGTCATTGTTCGCTGTTTTTTATGCTCTCTGTGTGCTCTGGGTCACACTCTCACACACTCAAGTAGAGACACTGTTTTCTGAAATTATTTCCTACTGGTCCGCTCCTGCTTGATCTTAGCCACTCATTTTGGCTTGTAAATTTTTGGTCCTAATAAATACCGAGGGATGTGAATTATTTGATGTTTTCCCTTGCTGCAGTCTGATCATTTCGGTCTTTCATTTGCATTGCCTCATGTTAATTAACATTTCATTATATGGATGATTTGACAGGCAAGTTTCTATAGAAGAAGGAGAAGCTAAAGCTCGTGAACTTAATGTCATGTTTATTGAAACTAGTGCAAAAGCTGGTTTTAATATCAAGGTATGCTCTCAAGCACATTGTCCTCCTCTGTACAGCCTCCTGACAATGTTGAGTTTTTCATGAGCCTAAAATGAACACAATTCTTTGCCCAATATGTTTTTTGAGTTAATGGCCAATGGTCTTTGAGAAGCGAGAAAGGGGAGAAAAGAAAGAAAGTCTGAGCTGGATGAAAAATCAGTTGCAGGTCTATCATATGTCTTTTTCCGTTTTCAATCCATGGAGAGTAGATTAGGGGTATGACATTTTTTGCCATTCTCTGTGTGATGAAGACATTTTTTTTTTCCAGAAATGACATGTTTAATCCCTCGCAACTTGTCCGAAGGGTTCCATGTCTCTTCTCCGCCTCCCTTTGCCTCAGCGAACCCATTAGGAAAGTAGGCTTGCATATTAAATCTGTTGTTGGCTAATTAATTATTCTCTTTGGGATAAAAGAACTATGCTCCAAACCTGGCTATGGATTTGCTTAAGTTCTTACAAGATCACGCTCTTCCCTTCTATTTGCATATTCTATTAACTTTTTCCCTCAGTTATGAAGTATCAACCAGATATAGTCCAGATGTCTACCTTGTCTAATGGTAGGGATCTTTACATGTCTGGGATATCAAAGAGAAGGAAGGAAATCTGATGGATGGGCTTCCCATCTTTCATTTATCCATCTCTTGAAGGTGTCTGTCGTTGCCCAATAACATGCATTTAATGATTATTTGAGCTACATCTGGACTCAACATATTTTTATCTCTATATGTAGGGGGGTAAATGTTTGGAAGAAAGCTACAGTTAAGCAATTTTGCCTCAGGAGTTGAAAGAGATCAATACTATTTTTTATCCTGACAACTTTCTTGAAATTTGAATTTGTTATTTTTTATTCAATGCCTTAGTGTCCCTGATGTGACTGCAGTTTTCTTATTCAGCACTTATCTGTTTAAATATTTATTATTGTTGGTATTTTATCTCTTTGTTGATGAAATTTGGTGCAGCCTTTGTTCCGAAAAATCGCTGCAGCGTTGCCAGGAATGGAGGCACTTTCTTCATCAAAGCAAGAAGACATGGTTGATGTGAACCTAAAGTCTACTGGTGGAGCTGCCTCCCAGACTCAGGCTCAGTCAGGTGGATGTGCTTGTTGATGCCCTGAAACTTTGCACCGTTGCTATGACACCGTCCCTGCCGGAATTTTCTACAATATTTCACTAATATGTAAATGACTTGACTTATTTCTCCATCCTTTTTTTCCCATTCTATTTGGGTAGCGTTTCCATTGTGTTTGAGGAACTCTCTGGTAACACTTGAGTAGTTGAAAACTAGGAATAGAAAGACTTGTGATTGGGGTTTTCTTGTGTTTCTTAGGTTGGTTATAGTCATAGGTTGTGGAATACGCAGTGGAATTACAGGCTTCAATAGGCTTTTCTTTCTTTGTTATGTTAAACGATCTGGTAATGTTATCCGTACATCACATGCATATTGGAGTTATGATTACCTCTCTGAGTTCAACAACTTGATGGCCTGATGGATCTGTGGTGGATAGCAATGCCACCTCACTCTCCCAAAAGTCTAATGGCAGCTTCATCTTTCTTGTAAACAAGTTGGCGTTTTAGATCATTGAACCATGTTTTGCAGATAGCTCAAATTTGCCTCTTGATCAGCTGTGATTCCAGTCATGTATACTTTGTCCTGATAAAAATTATGATCGTCGTTGAAGTTGTCGAGAACAAACCTGCACCTTGTACTATAGGGACCGTGCTAATATTTAAAAAGAGGGCACGGACTGCTTACAGTAAGCTTGTGTTTGCTTCTGTATTTTGTTTAGTCACAGGAAAAAAACTGTTTGTTTAGCCTAATAATTTTTATTTTTTTTGCATTGACTTTATAAGTAATTGTGTTTTAAATTTTAGTTATATAAAACATGAAATAACATGTTTTTTTATTTATAAAGATTTTATTTATTTATTTTACGTGCCAAAATTTAGTTTGAAACAGTTTTAATTAAATATATTTTTTAAAATTTATTTGATTAAAATCACAACTAAAATTTTTAAAAAAATATTAGAAGAAGGTATTTTTAAGTTAGAAACGCAAAACCTATTATAATATGACACTTTTAAAACCTTTGCATGATGCTTCCAACTAATATTTGTATTATTAGATTTGATTTTGCATGATGCTTCCAACTAATATTTGTATTATTAGATTTGATTTGACCTGTTAAAGTTAGTTGATATAAATATTATAGATGATGTTGGATTAAAAATCTAATAAATAAATATTACATGTACTGATGGAGATTTTTAAAATAGGTAGATTAATTGTTTTAAAAAGTGATTGTGGTTATTATTTAAATAATTTTTTATATTAAAATATATATCAATAATATTTTATTTTTATTTTTTAAAAAATTATTTTTAATATCAGCACATCAAAATTATTTAAAAATATTAAAAATATATTAATTTATATTTAATAAAAAAATTAAAAAATTTCAAATCTTTTTAAAAACATTTTTAAAACGTTTTATTCTTCCTACTCTCAGCTGCAAAACTGCCGCTCTCTCTTTGTTTTTTAATTCTCTTCTTCAAACTTCAGATAGTTGTCAATTTATTTTTTCTCTATCGCCGATGCTCTCTGCTTTCGTGTGCCACACATTTAGCTTTCGATTGGGTCAGTGTGAAGCTTTGGGTTTCTGCCTTAAGTTCGCATGTGACCGTCGTGTTAGTTTTCTGGTCCTTCGCCCTTTCTTGCTTTTAACGCCAGAACATGAATATTCAGAACATTTTTTAAAAGAAAGAAGTTTGGCAAATCAAGCAGTTGAACTTGAAGTTTCTTTCTGAATCATCATCTACCAAGGCCAAATCCCAAACTTTGGCAAGCTTATAGAACTTCTTTCTTTTTAACCGTGTCTGCAAAAGTTAACTTAACGTCACTTTTTTATGGTAACTAGCAGAAATTAAGACCCTTTTATTGTTTTGACTTCTAAGGAGGAAACACAAGTCAACTAAGTTTTAAGGTACATGCATGCAACATGAGACTTGCACTGGAGAAAGGATTTGCATGGCAATAATAAGGTAATTTATTCTATATATTACTGAATTTCTTTTCTATTTTCTTGTTGCCTGCTATTCGTACAACTTAGAAGTTAGAATTTCCCATTCTATCTTCTTATCTTCTTCTTCTTTCCTTCTTTATTTATGCGAGAGCATCTAAAGCTCCTGCGAAGATCCAGTACTATAATGGATCCTTATAGAATCACTTAAATGACCATGAATAAGAAGAAAGTGCTAGTTCGCTAAAAGCTGGCAAATTTGAGAACAATTGCCATCTCCATGGAGCTAACTATAATCAGAGCAAGGACTTATAAGAAGTTTATTTTGATAAACGTTGATGGGTGAGGTATTCGCAGCGCATAAATAGCGCAGCTGAATTATTTACTTACAGCTAGACTGAGCATGTGAATGATACACAATGCTATATCAGATAAGTGGAAGAGATTGTAATTCTCTTCTGTCAATGGAGAAACCACTCCTGTCTTCTCTGAGAACCCTTCTTCGCAGGTGGTTGATGCTTCCATAACTGCACTCACCTTCACATTAGCGACACTATAATGTTCTGACAGAAATGCTGCCACACCATCTACTATTGTCACAAGAGCATCTGCATATAGTTCCAAACAATCCTGTAAGGCAACCACGGCAAAGCGGTCTAAAGTTCCATAACTCAACAAGTACTTAATGGTTGAAATGGTGTTGGTTGCATTTTCTAGAGCTAGTTCCATGCCAATTATTGCTAGTCCGTGAATATTTGTCACATGGCTGACGGGAATTGCTTGGAGAGAGCTTATACAAAAGTCATAGCTGAAAGTTTTGGAATATTCCTCCGCACATTTTCTGCAGGTTCTGTTTGTTACATCGATGGTCGAAGCATCAAGGGTTGAAATGCTATTGTTAGGAGTAGGAGTTGCTAAGAAGAAGAAAAGGAAGCAAAGAGCAAAGGAAGAGAAAGAGATGACCTTCATTTTGATCTCTACTTGACATTTGTCGATCTAATTTGTTTATATAAGCATATAATTTTAGATAAGGAGTGGCGTGCAAAATGTTTCAGGGGAAGCTTCCGATTCAGTCAGGGTAATCTATTCCTTTCTACTGATGAGAAAACAACATGGCCAATACTTGAAAACATGAGGAGCTTTTAGCTAAATCTTAAAGGAAAAGATGCCGAATGAGTTCTGAGAATTGTTGGACACAGGATCATGCACAGGTATAAATACGTCTATTATGGGAGAGGGGAGATCTAATAAAGGAAGCTTCCGAGAAGGTCACTAGTGCGAAAGAGTATACGGAAATAACTTGAACTGCAATCAGAAAAATGTAAAAACAAAGTATAAGAGAACCAAAAAAAAAGGGAGGATGGTGTTTTCAAGAGGAATGAAGATGCAATGCTTGAATGCCAACTAGCTACCCTAACAGTATATAGAATTATTTAGAATTGCCTAGAAATTAACAGTATATATCTAATTTGAAGTAATTTGTACGCAATTATTTATCAAATTTAAAACTGGAAGCTAGTGTTATGCAGCTTCTCAGTTAGGAAAAAACTTGGAACGAAGTCATGAAGTTTCATTAGGCGAAAAGTGCTGGCTTGGAGCTTCACTAAGAATCCAGCAGTCTTATCCTTCTGTATAGTTCATTTGAGTGTTTCAAGGAGAAATTTAGGAACGTATTGTTGAATACTTCGATTAATCATACGGTCTTGATCGTAACAATCACTGTTACTTTTGTATCTTCTTTCTTTTCGGAGAGGTGTTTTATAGTATGTAAAGTTTTTCACACTAGGGCAAACAACACACACAAAAAGACGCAGAACTAAACGTTCATGGGAAATCATTGCTGTATACATATGTGATTCATCATAATGATTGAATGCACAGAATATTAAACATATAAGAGGAATTAAAGCAAAAGGGAAGAATAGTGGTGGGGACATTGTATCTAAAATACTGTTTAAATACTTGTATGATTATAAACAACGAAAATAAAAGGTAAAGAGATTAGATTTTAACTTATATTTTAGCTTAATTTATTTGAATTTTTAGTTGAGATTTATTAATTAAACTTTATTTGTTGGATTTTATTTAATTATTATTGAGTTTTTTATTTAGTGTGCAATAACTAATTGTTTGTTCTAATAAAATTTTGGCTTGTAAATTTTTTATCCTAATAAATACCGAGGGATGGTCTCAATAGGATAATCCGTTAAAATTGTAAGAAATAAATCTGAAATACACCAAAAGCGTGGTAGACCAACCGATCCAAAAGATAATTATTGGAAAAGAAAAGGAGAAAATAATCAAGTTTGCATTATTAAAGAGCCAAATATTCATAAGTATATTCAGGTACCTGAAAACAGTAAAAATAAAAAGATGGAACCAACATGAGATAGTTATCAACAATATTTTTTTCATATAATATATCGTTTGATATCATTAGTGAAAACAAGGATCTGGAACTTAAATATGTTGAAGAATATCGATGTAAAAATGATTGGACAAAATAAAAAGAAGCAATCTAGACAAAATTAAATTCACTTGCAAAACGTGAAGTTTTAGAACTTGGGATACATGGGAATTTATGCAAAATTAAAATGAGAAAATTAAAATTATAAGATATAAAACACGACTAATGACACAAGGAATTTCATAAAGACCTGACATTAATTACAATAAAATATATTCTTCTGTAATAGATGCAATTACATTTCAGTATCTTATTAGCTTGACAACTCATGAAAGACTACATATGTATCTAATGGATGTAGTTACCACTTATTTATATAGGTTATTTGATAATAATGTTTATATGAAAATCCATGAAGGATTTAAAATGTATAAACTATATAGTTCAAATCCTTACAAAATTTACCCTATCAAGTTGTAAAGGTCTTTATATGGATTAAAACACGCATGTCGTATAATCTTTTTACTGAATATTTATTGAAATAAGGGTATGATATTGATTTTATATGCCCATGTCTTTTTTATATATATAAAAAGTTAGAATCTAATTTTGCTATTATTGTTATGTATATTAATGATTTAAATATAATTAGAATTCATGAAGAGACGCCAAAAAAAGTAATTAATTTAAAGAAAGAGTTTAAAGATGGAAATTTTAGGAAAAACAATATTTATCTTAACCTACAGATTAAGCATTTAGTATTTCTATTTATAAGTTAACTTACAAATAGAAGGTGCTTAAAAGATTTTATATTGATAAAACACATTATTGAGTACCCTAATAGTTGTTAGATCACTTGATGTGAAAAAAGAAATCCGTTTAAATCTTAAGAGGATAACAAAGATTTGCTTGGTTCTGAAATACCATACCTCAATACAAATGATGCACTAATATATCTTACTAGTAATACAAGACATGATATAGCATTCTTTGTGAATTTGCTAGCAAGATATAGTTCTTCTCATACTCGAAGATATTGGAATGAAGTTAAACATATTTTTCATTACATACGAGGAACTATTGATATGAGCTTATTTTATTCAAATTATAATAATCATGAATAAGTTGAGTATGCTGATATAGGATATTTATCTTATCCATATATAGGTCGATCTCAAATAAATTATCTCTTTACATGTGGTAATATTGTTATATCATGAAGATCTACAAAGCAATATTAATTACCACTTTATATAATATTCATGCTGCAATAAATCATGTTGAAATACTTGCAATCCATAAAGGAAGTCGATAATATGTGAGACTGAGATCACTGACTCAATATATTTAAAGAATATGTGGTTTATCCCCTAATAGAGGATCTCTAACCATGTTGGATGAAAATAATGTTGAATGTATAGATTAATTAAAAAAAAGGAGACATAACAAAGCACATCTCATCAAAAATCTTTTTCAAACATGACCTTGATGACTGTGGTAATGTTAATGTTCAACAAATTCACTTGAAATATAATTTAACATATTTATTCATTAAAGCATTAGTAGCTACAATGTTTAAAATATTACAATGCAATATTGGAATGTGATATCTTAAAGACTTAAGGTAATACATTCATAAGCGGGAGTTAATACACACTGTTCTTTTTTTTTTCTTCACCAAGTGTTTTTTTCTTATTGAGTTTTTTCTTGGTAAGGTTTTTAATGAGACAATTTACAATACATAAGAGTGTACAAAAGACATCTAAGAGATAGTGTTATAAAACCATGGGTGTTTATTTTTTTTTTTCACCTCTTCATGTTCATTCATTATCTCCAATTTCATTTAAATTCTATATCTTTTTCTATGTTCCTCTAATCTTTATGTTTTTTTATTTACTTGAGTATATTATCTCCTTTTAAATATATAGTTTTATAATAAATCTCATGTTCATTAAGCATTGACCAAATACTTTAATATATTGTTTGGTTATTAGAAAAACAAGATTTGGAATAAAAATTAAGGAATTTAAATGAAAAGTAAAAAACTGGAATCACGTTTTAATTCTAATATTATGTTTGGAATAGTAATAAATAATCACAATGAAATTTAATTTTTTTTAATATCTTATTATTTTTAAGATGAAAATAAATAATAATTATTAAATGATATCATCAAAGTACTAATAATAAGACTAAATAGATAATGATAATAATAATAATAGAATAATTGAAATTATATATTTTAAGAATTAATGCCACCATGAGAGGAAGTGGCGATGAAAGAAAGATGGTGGAATAAAAGTGGTGGGGATGTTGGAAAAGTGGACGTTCAATAATAATAATAATATATTTTTTAGAAAAAATGTAATCACCACAACCAATAAAAATAAAAATTTCAATAGCAATAATATATAATAATAAAAAATAATATCATTTTTATAATAAAAAATCATTTATATTATTTGTTTTTATTCTTACATTTCTGTGAGAAAAAAATATTTAATTTTTTTTTCATTCTTACTTTCCATTGTTATTTTCCATTTTTATTTTTTCCAATCAAATACCTAAAAAGCGATGATAAAACTTTCATTTTTATTATCACCATTCCATTATTTGTTACCCAAAAACATCTATTTGTCCTTTTTATATTATTAGTCTTCTCTTACACACGCGCGCGCGCACATAGGCATTATGCAAGTAGATTTACTCAATTAGACATGAACCGGTCCATGAAATAACATTTATCTTGTCGTTTCATTTGCTTCTCATGCTTAGAGGTAACATGAGGATGCTGTTGAATTAATACGAGAGTGATGTTGAATGATAATCATTATAATTTTAATTTAAGAATTATTTGTGAAAAAAGCAAATACTGGGAAAAATTACGTGAGATAGAGATATATAAATCTTCAAAGCGCGTTCCTATAAATGAATTACTGACAAATATTGATCATTCTTTTAATTTTTTTTCTGATATAATAATGATATGTATACACCCAGTCAATTTATGCCTACCAATTTTCAAGGTTCCTTCATTGCTTGCATCATCACCAACCCAAAGACTTTTTTTTTAGATATTTCCTTTCTTGTTTTCTTAGGTGCCATTTTTGAAGGAGAATTATTCATTTCATGGCGTAATTAAGTACAATATATCGAAAGTTTTTCAAAAATAAAACTTTATTATTTGAAGGAAAATAAGCTAATTAAAATTTTATGAATCAAAGGGCATTTTAACGAAATCGTGTGTTTCAACACATTATAAATTCTTACTATTTTATGACTATTACAAACTTTATTTGAAAAGTATTTTAATCAAATTGAGGCTAATAATTAACTAATTGAAAAATAATACAAGGAAAGTGGATTACCTTTTCAAGTTTATTATATAATAATATCTCAAGATTATTACAAACTTTCTTAGGAATACGAAAGCATGCCAATCTTGCTATAACATGAGGCTTATAACTAATTTAAAAAACACAGACAAATAAATCCACACCATACAATTAAAACAAGAAGATTATTTAATTAATTCTAAAAGAGAAATACGAAGATTATGTAATTAATATGATATCATAAACATATAGAGGTTTACCGGCGAATCCAACATGAATATAAATGAAAGTTATGATCGACTTAGCATGTTGATAAAAGCAAGCATGATCGCGGTCAATTGAAAAAAAGTGTTATTCTCCCTTGTCAGGTGAGAGACCACGCCTTCCCTCTCCTTGAAAGTTGAAACCATCCTCGCAGGTACTTGAAGAATCCATGGCGGCACTGGCATCTATATTAGCTTTGGAATAATCTTTGGACTTCAAATCACACTTGGAATCATGCAACGTGGAATTTGCGTCCGCGTAAAGTTCCAAGCAATCTTGTAAGGCACTCGTATGGTATTTGTCTAAATTTTGGGCTTTCAAAAGTTGTGAAATGTAGCGGTTAATGTTTGTAGCTTTTGACATGGCTAGCACAGTTGATATGATATTGTGGTGCGACTAGATTATATGAAATAAGAATGCTTTTTTATATGTTCCTCTAATCTTTATTTTATTTATTTATTCTATTTACTTGAGTATATTGTCTCTTTCTAAATCTATAGTTTTATAATAAATCTCATGTTCATTGAGCATTTACCAAATACTTTAATATATTGTTTGGTTATTAGAAAAACAAGATTTGGAATTGAAAAATAAAGGAATTTAAATGAAAAGTAAAAAACTGGAATCACATTTTAATTCTAATTTTATGTTTGGAATAGTAATAAATAATCACAATGAAATTTAATTTTTTTAATATCTTATTATTTTTAAGATGAGAATGAATAATAATTATTAAATGATATCATCAAAGTATTAGTAATAAGATTACATAGATAATAATAATAATAATAATAATAATAGTTGAATAATTGAAATTATATATTTTAAGAATTAATGCCACCATGAGAGGAAGTGGCGATGAAAGAAAGATGGTGGAATAAAAGTGGTGGGGATGTTGGAAAAGTGGACGTTCAATAATAATAATAATATTTTTTAGAAAAAATGTAATCACCACAAGTAATAAAAATAAAAATTTTAATAGCAATAATAATAATAATAATAAATAATATTATTTTATAATAAAAAATCACTTATATTATTTGTTTTTAATTATTCTTACATTCCTGTGAGAGAAATAAATATTTAATTTTTATTTTCATTCTTACTTTCCATTTTTTTTATCAATCAAATACCTAAAAAGCGATGATAAAACTTTCATTTTTATTCTCACCATTCCATTATTTGTTCCCCAAAAACGTCTATTTGTCCTTTTCATATTATTAGTCTTCTTATACACACACACACACACAAACACACACACACATGCAAGTAGATTTACTCAATTAGACATGAATTGGTCCATGAAATCACATTTATCTTGTCATTTCATTTGCCTCTCATGCTTAGAGGTAACATGAGGATGCTGTTGAATTAATACGAGAGTAATGTTGGATGATCATCATTATAATTTTAATATTTAAGAATTATTTGTGAAAAAAGCAAATACTGGGAAAAATTACGTGAGATAAAAGATATATAAATCTTCAAGGCGCGTTCCTATAAATGAATTGCTGACAAATATTGATCATTCTTTTAATTTTCTCTGATATAATACTGATATGCATACACACAGTCATTTTATGCCTACCAATTTTCAAGGTTCCTTCATTGCTTGCATCATCACCAACCCAAAGACTTTTGTTTTTTTTTTGTAGATATTTCCTTTCTTGTTTTCTTAGGTGCCATTTTTGAAGGAGAATTATTCATTTCATGGCCTAATGAAGTACAATATATCAAAAGTTTTTCAAAAAGAAAATTTTATTATATTGAAAGAAAATAAGTTAATTAAAGTTTTATGATTAATCAAAAGAGTCCAAGTAAGTGTATTACCGTTTCAATGTTATTATAAACTTTAATTGAAGGGCATTTTAACGAAATCGTGTATTACAACACATTAATTTTTACTATTTTAGGACTATTACAAACTTTATTTGAAAAGTATTTTAATCAAATTGAGGCCAATAATTAACTAATTGAAAAATAATACAAGGAAAGTGGATTACCTTTTCAAGTTTATTATATAATAATATCTCAAGATTATTACAAACTTTCTTAGGAATACGAAAGCATGCCAATCTTGCTATAACATGAGGCTTATAACTGATTTAAAAAACACAGACAAATAAATCCACACCATACAATAAAACGAGAAGATTATTTAATTAATTCTAAAAGAGAAATACGAAGATTATGTAATTAATATGATATCATAAACATATAGAGGTTTACCGGCGAATCCAACATGAATATATGAGAGTTATGATCGACTTAGCATGTTGATAAAAGCAAGCATGATCGCGGTCAATTGAAAAAAAGTGTTATTCTCCCTTGTCAGGGGAGAGACCACGCCTTCCCTCTCCTTGAAACCATCCTCGCAGGTACTTGAAGAATCCATGGCGGCACTGGCATCTATATTAGCTTTGGAATAATCTTTGGACTTCAAAACACACTTGGAATCATGCAACGTGGAATTTGCATCCGCGTAAAGTTCCAAGCAATCTTGTAAGGCACTCGTATGGTATTTGTCTAAATTTTGGGCTTTCAAAAGTTGTGAAATGTAGCGGCTAATGTTTGTAGCTTTTGACATGGCTAGCACAGTTGAGATCTCCACTAATTCTTCAAGGCTTGCATTTTTGCTCTTGGAAATGGCTTCCAGGGATGCTATACAGAAGTCACAGCTCAGATTTGGATCGCTCTTTGCAGCTTCGTTGCAATAATGATGCAAGTTGTTAAAGCTCAATGAACCATGAACAAGCAGGAATACAATAACAAAGTTGAAACTGATCAACGAAAAAGAGTGCTTCATATTCCTTTGCGTAGGAGTTTGAAGATGGACCCTGTGTAGCAAGCATGAACTGGAAGAATGTAAAGGTTTTCTTCTTTTCTGCCCATACATATATATATATATATATATATATATATGGGCAGAAAACCAAACATCCTCTTTCGTTCTCACTTGATTTCGGTTTGGATTGTTGTTGGCTATACGGCACTACAAACTTTTGGAGGCCGTGTCGTCGCATGTTACTCGTTGATCAAATCTAATGTACAGACATTGACTTCTTCGTATAATTATGCAATCTTCCTGACTTGTAACATTGGTGAAAGTTGAATTTTCCCTGTGGCTTGTCTTCGTTTACTTTTCTTCTTCTTCTTCTTCCTTTTTGGGTTCCTTTAGGCAATATTTTCTTCTTCTGAAATAGCTTTATTTTGAGAATTTTTATTTCATGTATGCATATAAAATTGGGATTAGCTGGCTGGGGGAGCTGGCCATGTGGGATTAACGTTATGACTGATGACAGAAGCTGGGAGATAGAATAGGCTCTGTATGTGTTTTTCGACTAAATGCATAATTATTAGGTAAGACATAACGTGGGGTGTGTGCCGCGTCAAGCGAGTCTATCTCTTAAGAATATATGTTGAAAAAAAGATTTAGGTATAATTATGAATTCATGGCTCGTGATCTAATATTATTACTATTAGAAAACTTAATGGTTTTTATGAAAGTATGAGTAAGGAATTGATTGTGTAAGGAGAAAATACATCACCTCTAATATATCCTACCTAAGATAAATTATATTGTTGTTTTATTGTTTTTCTAAGTTATGTTTCTATCTATTGATCTTGTCAAAGGTTTAAGGTAGATCTCTCTTCGTAATAAAATATCTATCTTATTAAGTTAAATCTTAATTGTTCTAAGATTCGAATTTTAGCATCACATTTATTTTCTAAATATAACTAATTCCTAACGTTTTGAACAAAATAATTATTATCGGTTTTTTGCATTGTGGTTAAATCCTAATAGATAATCATAAATTAATTATGATATCCATCTTTTTATATTGTTTAAAACATTATAAAAATATTATGATTTTTATCTTTTAGAAAATATGCTCGGAAAACTTTTAGGATTTGACCATATGAACATAAACAAAATATTTTTTCATTTTTTATTTTTTTGAAATTTCAAAGGAAACTAGGTATTTTTAATATCAGATTTGTATCTTACACTGTAAGTTTACAACCTAATATTATGCAAAATTATTGGAAAAACATGTGAAGGGTCCACAAATATTTTTAAAATGCCCTTTGGAAAATTTAAAATTTTTTCTTTTCTTTTTTTGTTATATTTTTATATTTTTATTAAATACATTGGGTTGGACCACACCCAACTGAGTCAAGTTGGGCCGAGAGCGGCCCAACAAACCTACCTTTCTCCTTTTTGGGCTTGGATTAGGCTGAAACATGTCTTGTCCAGATCCACATGATTACTGGCCCAACCTAACAAATATGTTAATTAATTACGCTACATGCAAAACGAATTCATATTTTACATGCAACAGTCATGGTTACAACAAAGAGATGAAAGTGTTACCTAGCTTCAGAGCGCCTAGCTGGTGGTATGGCTGGTCATGATGGGAGGCCGATGTGCGGTTGGTGGCAGCGTTAGTGGAGGAGTTGGTGGAGAAGAAACCTACGATGGAGAGTAAGAATGAGAGATTGCCAATGGTTGTTCTTATTACCGGTGGGGAGATGGGTTGGTGGAGAGGTTATGTTGCAGTTGTTCATGGTGGTTCTAAGGTTGTAGTGGCTAGAGAGATGGCGGGGAAAGAGAAGGGAAAAGAGAGAGCTATCAGCAGAAAAAAAATAATAGGGAGGGAGGTTAGTTTTTTTTTTTTTTATCAACTTTGCACCTAATTTTTTTCATCTTCAAGGCATGAAATCTATCGTTATTTATGAGTGGAAGAGAGATATTTTGTCTTTAATTGTGCCAAATCTTGACTCTATTCAACCCTAAAAAATCTCAATTGTTGGCTTAAAATGATCATCATGAACTGTCAAATTTAGTAGTTAAAGGATGCTTGCGTTGGCTTCTTTAGGTCGATGCCACAACTGTTATTGTGTCAATCGACAAAAGAAAAGACCATATTAGGATGTAGTTAAATGTCAGGCCATCATTTTTATTCAAGTTTTGTTAAATTTGATGGAGAGATGAATCATTGAATGCCCTTGAAAAGTAATCCTTTGAATAGTTTTTTTAGGAAAAAATAAAGAAGAAAATGAAGAGTAACCAAAACGGCGTTAATTTTGGTAAAGTTCAATGTAGCCCTTTGATTTGTGAATTCTCTCAATTACATTTTTAATTGGCTTTGAACTTTCAATTTTATGCAATTTTGTCCTTGCCAAACTTCAATATTAGCCCCAGAGTTCAACGCCCTTTTCATTTTGGTCCTTAGTCTTGAATTTCTTCAATTTAACCCCTAATTGACCATTAAACTTTCAAATCTATTCAATTTCACCCCTGAATTCAGCTAATTGGGTCACCAAAGTTCGATGCTTTTTTCAAAATGGTCCTTAACTAGGAATTTCTTGAATTTAGTCCTTAATTGACCATTAAACTTTCAAATCTCTTCAATTTCACCCCTAATTTCATTCAATTTTATCCTCGGAGTTCAGCACCGTTTTAAAATGATTCTTAGTTGTAAGTTTATACAATTTAGCCCTTAATTGATCTTAAAACTTTAATTTTCTTGAATTTTACCCCTAATTTGAACCAATTGACTTGTAAAAATTAAATTTGATCCTCTAAAATTTCAATCTTCTCAATTAAGCCCAAATTAGGCTTCAAAACTTAATTTTTCACCAATTAAACTCCTAACAAAATTAATTTGACCCATTAAAAGTATAATTATGTCCTTGCACCTAATTAAATTCTTTAATTGGACCCAAATTAATTCTTAAACATAATTAAACTTTTAATTTGGCCCGTAATTAAATAAAATTGGCAATTATATCATTGGACTTAATTTTTATGCAGATTCATTTATTACTCATTTAATTTAACCTTGAATCCGCATTGTCCCTCTAATCTTGAGTACAACATGGTATAATTATGCTTCAAATTTGTTCAACATTTCAACTTTATTTTATGCATATCTTTAATCCTATCTCAGCTATATTTTTCTTCATCGCCAGTCTTTTTTATTTTGAATTTTATTTTAAAAAGGAAAAAAAGGGTAAATTTGGAGGAGTAACCTAGAAATGGGTTACAACAAGTCTCTATCATCATTGTTTTCGTCTCTTCTATCCTAGGAAGTAACCAAACACTACCTTAGAGATTGAAATGTAAAATATAAGATTTTATAACTAAATATAATTTTGAAAGAAATATGAAAAATGTGTAAAACTGGGTGCCCATTGAACAGAACAAATGAAAAAATGATCATTTTTTTATTAATTCCAACCATTGTTCTTTCATTTTTTAATCGAACCATATAGTTGTATTTTGTAATAAAAACATCCAAATGTTTATGACGTGTGCCGTGCCCTTCTCTCAGGAAAGCAACTTTGGGACGACCCTTCCCGGACATGTTCGAGATGGTCTTTAATTGGTTTATGAGCCACCACCTAGTATTATGGTTATCATAAACCTCAACTGGTCTTTTAGAGATTCTAAGCAAATGACTAATTATGTAAAGAAAGGTATTGACACCTCCAATATGCTTTACCTAATGTAAGCTATATTATTTTTCTTTGTTTGCCATGGTCTAATGGTGTTGTTATCAATCTACTATGGTGAGTTTGTTATGATGAACAAACTCTGATTTTCTAGGTTAAGAACCTAGCCTGAAATGATAAAATGTCCTCAATTATCATTGAGACTCTTTTTTAGATAAACTTTGAATTTTTTGCTTTTGGGTCATTTCATATAAAATTCATTGCAATTTTTTTTATCCTTATACTATGAGTGGATGAGTTTTATTACTCCCAATAATATTTTGGATATTAACTACATAAAAGTTTTTTATTATTATATTAAATATGAGTAGTAATAAATCATTATCCCTAATAATATTTTGAATATTAACCATTTTGTAGGGTTTGTTATCCTTATATTAAAAGTGAGTAATAAATTCTCCTACCAAAAATAATTTTTTATTTTTTTGAAATATAAACCAAAATCCTTTGAATTTTTATAAACTTGTTGTGAAATCCATGCAATATCTTTTTTAAAACATACCAAAATATTTTAGATTTTAAAATAATTCTTAAATAATTTTGAGGATTTTTGGTCAAATGCAATTTAAACATTTAATTTCTCTTGTCTTTTCGGTTTTAAGTATTCAAAAACATGTAAGAAAATGCAAACACACACACTCATATCTTTTATTAATTTACATAACAACGATTGCATTTATAATTATCACATGTAATCAAAACATATTAAATCATTTGACTGGAAAAAAATTAGACAACCAAAAGGAGTTGCTAGAATGCACTGAAAATGTGGGAGTGGCGATGTGTGTGTTCCATGCACCGCAACCATTGGCTACAAGTGGGAACACACATCATTAACATTAGAAGGGCAGAATTGATAGATTGGGTAAATCTCCTCTTACTTTATAGTTATGTGCCACTAGTGAATTTCACTGTTACTTGTAAAAAACAAAGAAATCAACATAACTAATCAAAAAAATTTTGGGTTGTTTCTTTCTCTCTACTAGCTTCCAGCACCACGAGGCGCTACCTTATAAGAGGGCAAGTAATGTTGTTTGTGGTGGTTGTCATTTATTAATGATATGCCAGCTGAGAGAGAGTCGATGTAGTTCTCGGTTCGAAAAAAGAGTTATTGTTGGTGGTGGTAGTGGTGGTGGTGATGGATAGGTACAACGGGTATGTTTGTCTTAGT
This sequence comes from Populus alba x Populus glandulosa, assembly GCA_033617975.1. Classification (NCBI taxonomy): domain Eukaryota; kingdom Viridiplantae; phylum Streptophyta; class Magnoliopsida; order Malpighiales; family Salicaceae; genus Populus; species Populus alba x Populus glandulosa. Next base: position 13,147,949 of record CM066145.1, on the reverse strand, counting down.
TGAAGAAGCAGTGTTGGTTCTATAGGTATGGAATAGGTGGATATCAGTTGCCATAACAGGTGACTGACAATATAGGTATCATGATGGTTATGTATATTACGAGCTAATGACAAGTTTGGATGATTTATGGAGGCACTTGTGGTGGTTAGGTCATACAATGGTTGAGAGAGGGAGCCGTTAGTAGAGAGATTGGTCGTAGGTTGTTATGGTAACCTGGTGGAGAAGGATGGAAAACTAGTAATTGGTGATGACTTATAAAAGATAAATTGTTAGGTTGGTTTATGAGAGATGAAGAGTTTTGATTTTTGAGGATCACAAAGAAAGCTCATGTTCCTCTTTTAAGTTTATGTTTTAAAAGGGTGTTAATGGATGATGCTATTGAGAATATGGCTTATGAGAGGTTTTGGGCAACTGGGGAGAATACAAATGGGTTAAGGTCTTTTTATTATTATTATCTAGGATAGACTCTTTCTCTCTCTCTCTCTTTTTATGGTCTATATTTTTCTAATGGTTCCCCAAGGTTAAGTTTTTTTTTTTTTTTTTGCCTCCCCCTTTTATAAGATTTATTCACCATTTTATAGACAAAAGTTTTTATCTCTTCCCTTTTAATTACTTAGTGACCGAGCAAATCAAATTCACTTTAATCCTTTATTATTTTTTTCTTGCACTTTTGATCTCATTGTCTATATATTATATTTTTATTTTTTTTTGTATTTTGATTTTTGAAAAAAAAGGCATCATCAATGTCGATTCGATGAGAAGATTTAATCAATAATTTTGAAATGAGCGTATTAAAACAGAACGAGTTGAAAGTATATTTTTAATCTTAAATTCTTTGGAAAAGATGTTGAAAACGATGCAAATGCGTTAAAAACGTAATTTTTGGGGTTCTTATTGTTTTTCTTTGCTATTTTTTGGGTTTTTTTTGTTTTTTGCAATTTTTTTTTTGTTTTTTCAATTTTTTTAAAAAATAACATAAAAAATTGGATAACAATAACATGTTTTCTAATCATTAAATTAAATAGCATGCATATTGGATGATATCTTTTTAAAATATTAATACAATAATATAATAGATGATATTTAAAAAAAAATAAGATAACAATATATTGAATTGATCCAAGTTAACATGTTAAATATGTGATTCAAGTCCTGAGACCATAATAACCATACTGAAATAAAATCAAAATAAATTATAAATGTTAATTCCTAATCAATTCAATGTTGAAGGACAAAATAAAATAAAAAAAAAGGATAAAAATCCCTTACCTAAGCTAATCAATCAAACTTACAATTTGGATCACGAGATTATGATAACCTCATAAAAAGTATTATGGATTACGAGATTATGATAACCTCATAAAAAATATTATGAGCTTGAATTCTAGAGCTCTGACAATCAAGAAAATCAATTAAAAGCAAATTTTTAGAGATTAATTGAAGAAATCAATTTGAGCTAGATTTGCTGAATAACTGACTATAATCAATCAATTTGAGTTAGGATCCTGCAAAATTATTTGGTATTTAGGATTAAAAAGCTGAATTGAGGGACTGATTTTCTAATTGTTTGGTTAAATTGGATTTGATTGAAATAAATCATAAATTAATTTGGGAATACATTGAATCAATTGGATAAAATTGAATCAAATGAACTGGATTGGACTGAAAAAAATTGGGACTAACAAAAAAATTAGATAACCAACCGGTCCCTAAAACATTTCCTCTTTTTCATTATAGCCCCTTGCTTTTGGATTTTTCAATTTCATTTAATTAGAGTTTTAAATCTTGGATTTTCTTTCAATTTAGTCACTTAATTGATTTTTCCAATTTAACCACTTTTAATTTAGTCATTGATTTCCAAATTCCTACATTTTTAATCAAATTTTCCATAAATCAATTTTTTCTTTTCAATATTGTTCTTAATTGAATCAGTTTAAACTCCTAGATTTAACCATTTGTCATAAATTCATTATTGATTCCTAAAATTATAAATTTTGACCAATCTAACTCTTAGTTTTGATTTTCCTCTTCTCTTCAAATAAGTACCTAATTGACCTTTTAATTTGGCTTTGTGTTTCAAATTCAACATTGATTCATTATGTTTTATGTTTTTAGCCAAGTTAAAGTCAAATTAAGTTCTTATTATTCTATTTCTCTTTCAATAAGTTTTCAATTGCAACCCATGTTATTTTTGAATTTAACTGAACCCAAACTTTATTTTTTATATGTGAAACTGGGTTCTAAATTTTCCCCGAACTATTTTTTTTTGTATTTTATATTTTATATTTTTGTATTTTTTATGATTTTTATAATTATTTCTAGCTTAATTTTATACCTGAAAGATAAAGATGACAAAAATAAAAAATAATTAAAATTTACAAAAAAGGCACGTTGTTGTGGATTTTCCTTTTTATTTGAAATATGTAAAAATATTAGGTAAAGAATTGAGTTAAGACATCATATATGAGAGCAATTTTATCTTTTCTTTATTTTTCAAATTTTGTTTGACTAAGGATATAAAATGTAATTTCTAAAAATATGTAGGAAAAATAAAACGCTATATGAGGGTTTTTTTAACCATCCCTTTATTCAATTGTTCTCTTAAACATGTTTTTTTTATTAAATAAAATAGTAGTTCTAAAATATTTTTTATTAAAAATAACCGGGTATATAATTTTATCAAATTTTTTTATCTACATTTATTTTTTTATTTTTTCTCATTTAAATTTTAGTTATCTTTATTTTTTTGTATTTATTTTATATATTTTAAAAATTATTTTGATACCTTACTCTTAAAAATAATTTTTTTTTAATTAAAAATATAATTTTTTAAACAAAAATATTTTAAAAAATAACCAATAAATACGTTTTACGCTTGTTAAAGCAAAGCATGGTATTTAGCCACTTCGCTCTGGAAGCCCCACGCGCTATGGTCAGGACACCGAACGTAATTGCCGTATCCAAACATCCTCTTGCCCATCTCACGTGCCCATCCTTTCCCAAAACCTTTAATTTCACGTGCCCCGACCCTAATGGTTCCACACTCTACAGCCCAATTAAACCAGCGCGTGTAGCGCGTCTTTTCAGTATCTCCCCCTCCCCGAAAAACCCGAATAAAAACTCTCCTCTCCCTCCCATTTATCTCAATCTCGCATTCGCTCTCCAAACCCTAACCCTAAAGACAAAAGTCCTAATCGGATCATAATCTCTTATAATCTCCATGGATAACCAAGACAATAACCTCTACGAAACGGCCTCGCAGCCAGACACAGCAACAGATGCCTACACCTTCCTTGAATTTAACACACAAGGCGAATCCGATTTTGACTACCCCGAATTCCGCTCTCCGGTGGCCTGGCCCACTCCTTCTGATTCTCTCGGCGCCACCTCCTCCGCCGTAGACCCTACCTCATCCGACCACCGTACCGCCGCTTCCACCCCTGATCTCCACTCTGATTCTCCTGCTGCGTCTCCTGTCGCGTCAAAATCTGCTGCGCGTGGCGGTGTAGCGAATAGTGGGACCCAGGGGGTGGTGGAGGGGTTGGTGGCGAGCATAGGAGGGTTGAATTTTGAAGAGACGGGAGATGATGACGGGTATGAGTTTGGGAAAGGGGATTTTACGGAGCACGCTTGCAGGTACTGCGGGGTTTCGAATCCTGCGTGTGTTGTGAGGTGTAATGTGCCTTCATGTAGGAAGTGGTTCTGTAATTCAAGAGGGAATACATCTGGTTCGCATATTGTTAATCATCTGGTGAGTATTGTTTGCGCGTTGCCTTTGTTTGATTTTTGTGTGGGGTTTTTTATTGTTATTCATGGGACTGAAATTGGAATGGCTACTGACTACACTGTATCTTATAGAAATTGAATTGTTTGGAGACTCGTTGATCTGAATTCAAGGGATTTTAAAATGAAAACGTGAGATCTTAGGTAAATGAAACTTAAAATTTGGCTCCATTTAGCTTATGCCCGTTTTTTTTTTTTTGAATTAGGGTAATTTGTTTTGGACGTTTGTTTGTTTTTGAGGGGGGGGGGTTGGCCAAGTAGGGAAGTGCTAAGTCTCATTGGGTTTGGCTTTTTTCGGATTTAATTGAAATTGAAGTGATTTGTTTGTAATACTACATGATTTTGAGCTCTTAAAGAGTTCATTATGTGTAAATATCTAAGAATGGAAGTGCAAGATGTTACGAGTGAAGGGTTTCAGGTTGCTTTGGGTTTTACTTACGAGGGATATGGTAATTAGGTATTCTCACTTGCTATTTAGACTTGAAAATGTGTGAATTGTTGATGGTATAGCACAAAAATGTTATTGCATTAGGCATCTGCAGCTGAATGTTCATTACCTGGAATCATGCATAGAGATATAGACTTAACTGAAATTAATTTAGAAGAAGTCTTGAGGAAACTAGTAATATGACATTGATTTTAGTTTGTAGTTCATAATGACCTTTGCAAATGTCCTAAATCATTTCAGTGCTGTACTTCGGAATGTATTTGTCACCTGATGCCCCCCATGCTTTGCATTTTCATAGTCTGCAAAATTTAATGAAAGCAGCTGATTTTGACATTCTCTATTTTACCTGTTGGTTTCTTGGTTAATTTTGTGTTAAAATTTTTTTCATATTGCTTTTGAATTGAGTTTTATTCTGTTGAATCTCCTTTTAGGTTCGAGCAAAGCATAAAGAAGTCTGTCTCCATAAAGATAGCCCTCTTGGAGAAACAATACTTGAGTGCTACAACTGTGGTTGCCGAAATGTGTTTCTTCTTGGATTTATATCGGCCAAGACAGAGAGTGTTGTTGTGCTCCTCTGCAGGGAGCCTTGCTTGAATGTTAATGCACTGAAGGACATGAACTGGGACCTGAGCCAGTGGTGCCCCCTTATTGATGATAGGTGTTTTCTACAATGGCTTGTGAAGGTTGGTAGTTCTCCTTTAATCTGTAAAGGGCTCTATTATTTCTAGAACTTAATTACATGTTGCATTTTGTAGATCCCATCCGAACAGGAGCAGTTGAGGGCTCGCCAAATTAGTGCTCAACAAATAAATAAAGTAGAAGAACTTTGGAAAACTAATCCTGACGCCACCCTTGAAGATCTTGAGAAGCCTGGTGTTGATGATGAGCCACAGCCTGTGGCATTGAAGTATGAAGATGCATATCAGGTGCCCCGTTTAGTGATAGTTTTTAAAATTAGGTTTGATATATAACTTGGGTGAGCCAGGAATTATAACAATTTCATCATGGCTCTTAGCTGATGAGTTGACAATTTTCTTTTCTTGCAGTACCAAAATGTGTTTGCTCCACTTATTAAGCTTGAAGCTGACTATGATAAAGTATGCAATCTTTTTTCTTTTTCTTTCTTTTTCTTGTTTTGATTTTGTTGTTCTCATCATAAAATCTCTCCGGAACACTTAAAAAAGATTGTGCAGCTTCTTATAATGCTATTTTATTGTAGATGATGAAAGAGTCTCAAAGCAAGGATAATGTCACTATTCGATGGGATATTGGCCTTAACAAGAAGCGTGTTGCGTATTTTGTATTTCCAAAGGTGCCTTGCTCTTTTGCTTTTGTTCTCTTATTTCTTAAACTTTCTCCCTTCTGTCTCTAGCTTGTTTAGAAACATGGGGCTTGGTTTAATTTATTAGTGTCCTGCTGGTCTAGAAACATGAGTCTTAGCTTTCCTGTTTTCCATGTGCTGCTTGATTTCTGTTTTCTGCATGCTTCTGTCTGTATTTTCATTTCATTGGACTGGTGGTGTTATAGGAGGACAATGAGTTGCGTCTTGTACCTGGCGATGAGTTACGACTGCGCTACTCTGGAGATGCAGCTCATCCAGCATGGCAATCAGTTGGGCATGTGGTATGCAACTCTTTTCTGATATCAATGCTTGAAATTCTACTCGCTTTCAATTTAATCGATTATTAATAGGCGATTTACATCTCTCTCATAGGAATACAACGCAGTACCAAATGTTTCTAATGTTGATATTAAGTTTCTTCTCTACTATTTCAGATCAAGCTAACTGCACAAGAGGAGGTTGCACTTGAGCTTCGTGCTAGTCAGGTGGCTCTGATACTAACATGCTTGATTTCTCACTTCTGGTTTTCTGTAAGTTAAGCTGACATCAAGGCTAAGTGCTATTATTTGTATCCAGGGAGTTCCTGTTGACATGAACCATGGTTTTAGTGTTGATTTTGTTTGGAAGAGCACGAGCTTTGATCGGATGCAGGGAGCAATGAAGACTTTTGCAGTGGATGAAACCAGTGTCAGTGGGTAGGTTGGCTGATTCATTTTTGTTTGTGTTTTTATGTATTGTGAACACACCAGACAATGAGAACTGAATATGAGTCATGCTTTGGTTTATCTCAAATTTATTGATATGTCTATCTGAAATAGGGCTGAGTAGCCTTGCTAGGAAATTCACTATCTTATACAAAACTATGTTGGCTGAGTAGCCTTGCTAGGAAATTCACTATCTTATACAAAACTATGTTATGATTAATGGGCAGTTATCATTTTCTTGTAACGAGTTGCTATTTTCTATCTGTAGGCTAATATTGAGCTAGTATATATCATCGTTTTCCTTCACTTGGCGCCGTCAATGTAGAGTTCTTGTGTGTTGAATATGGGTTGCCATTTTTTAATTTCTATATAATGCTAGTTTCCTTCTTCAGGTATATATATCACCACTTGTTGGGCCATGAGGTTGAGAATCAAACAGTTCGTAATGCATTGCCTCGCCGTTTTGGGGCACCTGGTCTTCCAGAGTTGAATGCATCCCAAGTATGATGTCTCAATTACCCATTCAATTTCCATGTTTAAACTAGTTCATCTTGTCTCACACTAGGATTTTCCTGTTCAGGCTACTAATGATTCTTGAGATGGTCCCTTTACTTGAAAATCTGTGGTTTCATGTTGTTATGACAAGAAGTGCATTAGTTTCCTGAATGCTCAAAACATATGTTAACACACCTGGGGAAGTCCCATGGATTATTGGATGTATATTGATTTCTATCCTGAGTCCCCATTTTACGTTGTTTTAGTTTTATGTTGCTTCTTATTTCTTTTAGCTTGTAAAGGGGTATGTGGTTTCATGTTGTTATGACAAGAAGTGCATTAGTTTCCTGAATGCTCAAAACATACGTTAACACACCTGGGGAAGTCCCATGGATTATTGGATGTATATTGATTTCTATCCTGAGTCCCCATTTTACGTTGTTTTAGTTTTATGTTGCTTCTTATTTCTTTTAGCTTGTAAAGGGGTATCTTTCCTTTACCCTCTATCTGCTCTGAAGGTGTCTTTATCCGTGATAAGAACAAATAAGGGTTATTGCCAGGAGCAGTATCATATTCAATAATCAGATGCATGTCCTTGTTTTTCCATTGATTTGTTGTGGACAAATGAACGACTTCCCTGCTGTTTACATGCGAGATAATTCCGTGGCATGAACTTTCTGCTGTAACATTTTGAATTTAATGTAGCTTAGATATTTCCAGAGATATTTGTGTGTCCATAAGGGAATGCAAATTGCTGTCATCACTTGTATTAACTTGTGATTTTTCTCTGTTTAGTTTTGCTTATTACCATTTTCTTGACATTCAATTATTTTAATGGAATATCTTTTTTAATTGTGCAATGCTGTAAATGATCCTTACCTTTCTCCACTTGATAGGTTCTTGCTGTGAAGAATGTCCTCCAAAAGCCCATTAGTTTGATTCAAGGTCCACCTGGCACAGGAAAAACTGTTACTTCTGCAGCCATTGTATATCACATGGCCAAACAGGGCCAAGGGCAGGTAGGTCATTGAAAATGCTTTCTATCAGTCTCATTCAGATACTTGACTGTATGTCTTAAGGTCCCCCCACTCCTTTAGGTTTTGGTGTGTGCCCCAAGTAATGTGGCTGTAGATCAGCTAGCTGAGAAGATAAGTGCCACTGGCTTAAAGGTAAGAAAGCAAAGCCCTGCCTATTGTTTTACTAATTTCATATCATTTTTCCCTGGCAATTTGTTGTTCTGTTGTGTGGTCTCTTAAAAAGTCAAAGTATGTCATTTAAGCTCACATTAGTTGAGCCTAAATTTGACAATTCAGAGTGAAAAAAGCTTTGTTAGAATGGACAAGAAGATTTGCCAAGAAAGAGACTAAACCATCCTCTATGTTGAAAGTGGAGATACTGAGACCAAAATAGACGGGCTTTCCCATCTTGGCCAATACTAGTTAACGACACTCTTCTAGATTCCATTAGTGACAAGTAATGCTAAGAAAATTATCCTATCCCACCAAAGCTACTTTGAGAGGAAGTGACCGTTTAATATCTAATCCAACATACAGCAACATAGCACCTTAAAAAAGATTTTGCACTCTGTGCCCTCCCAAACTGAATAATTGGGTCAGCAAATCCCCTCTCTATTCAATAACATCTACCCCTACAAATAGCTGCACAGTAAGAAATAGTGTCCTCATATTTTGCTTAAGACCTATTTACTTGCTAGTAAAAAAATATACACTTTAGTGACTTGGTTGAAACATGTAAAGTTCCTGACTTTAGGAGAGCTATTTTTTAGGAATCAACATCAAGAAAGTAGAATCCATGCTTCCTTCACCACTGATGATATCTTCTTAGTCGTACCCCTACAGGACTAGAAAAAGTTATAGTGATGCTTTCAGACCAGGAGCCATGTCCTTGGTCATCTCCAAACCTTTTAATCTCACTTCCTCCTTGACAATGTGCTGTCTGATACTTGTTTTCTGATAAACCCATTTGGAAATATTGTTTAGGGTTCTGCATTTCTCTCTCCCTCCCTCCCTCTCTTGTTTTTCATTTTGCACACAATGATCCTGGAAAGGCGGTGTGGCTTTTATTCTGTTGGGCCTTTTTTATTTTATTTTTATTTTATCTCTATTTGTGTGGATAATTCCATGGCGAATTATATCCTTGAAGTTTCTCTTTTTGCTGTTCCCTGATGATTGTCTTGTTGAAGGCTCAAATTAAATTTTGGAAAAAGAAAACCAGTCCTTAGAAATATATGCTGGTATTTTCTTATTTTTATATAGTAACACAAAACAATGTATGGGTTACTATATGTTATCCTGACCGTCTGGGTGCTTAAATTAAATCTTTGTGCAATCCTGATCATTTAAATTAACAAGTAAATGTATTTGAGTTTTTGTTTTGTGGATTGTATTTCCTCAACCAAGGTGGTTAGGCTATGTGCAAAATCAAGGGAAGCTGTTAGTTCTCCCGTTGAGCATCTCACCCTTCACTATCAGGTTTTGTCTATTACTGGCACCTTGCTTTTTTGTTTTTCATTTGCGCACTTCTCATATTTATGCTTTCCTGGTATATATTCTTATTACTAGTGACTGTTACAGGTCAGACATCTGGACACTTCAGAGAAAAGTGAACTTCACAAGTTGCAACAATTGAAAGATGAACAAGGTGACCTTTTTCTTAATTATTTAAAATGAAATTAGTTGTTAATTAGGAGTTGCAAATAAGATGTTCATTTGAGGGCTGATTAGCTTAGTTTCTGGATAGACTTGCACACACCCACACATGTGGATACATTAAAATATAAGGGATTATATGACTGGGGACCTTGTTAATTTGTTGCTTGATCTTTAGAATTTTATTTTATTCTTACTGATCATAGAAGTAATTATATTTGGCTTCTGGATTTGAACCCATTGCTACTAGAAGATGTACAAATAGGAGTTTACTGACAACATAATTTATTTTGTATCTGTCTTTACTTTATTCTGGTTTGATGTACAAGTCTTTATATACGGTTCTATGGTGGGCCTCTGGGGCTTGTTCTAATATTGTTCTCCTTCTTTCTTTCGCCTGTTGTCTGTTCCTTTATCATCAGGGGAACTGTCCAGCAGTGATGAGAAAAAATACAAAGCACTGAAACGAGCGACTGAAAGGGAAATATCTCAAAGCGCTGATGTCATCTGTTGCACTTGTGGTGGTGCTGGAGATCCTCGGTTGGCAAATTTTAGGTTTCGCCAGGTAGAAATATGCCTTATTTGCCTTTTGTTGCTGGACTTACAGAAGCTTACACTCTTAACCTTGTTTTAGGTACTTATTGATGAGTCAACTCAAGCGACAGAACCAGAGTGTCTTATTCCTTTGGTACTTGGGGCGAAGCAGGTACTTGATATTATTTTGATATACTTGCCTGTTTTACTATCACATGCTTCAGTTTCTAATGAGAAGTTATCTGCTAGGTTGTTTTTGTTGGTGACCATTGCCAGCTCGGTCCTGTCATTATGTGCAAGAAAGCTGCTCGTGCTGGGTTAGCCCAGTCTCTCTTTGAACGCCTTGTTTTACTTGGTGTGAAACCAATTAGATTGCAGGTAATAATGTTGTCTGACAGTTCTCTCTCCATGTGTGGTCTGCTCATTTACATTTGGTGATCCCATTTATCCTGGTTGGAGGAAGTGAATTGGTCCTGAGGAACTGTGCATTATCTATTATAAGTTTTCCAGTATGATGTGTAAGAGTTTTGGAGTATGTGTTTATCACTATGTGATACACCTAATAGCTTGTTTGGAACCAAATCACATGTGGAAATGCAATTCCACACGTGTTTTGACTTCAATTCATAAACTTTTACAATTTGTATGTCTGGACTAAAATACTAAACCACATAATTGAATTCAATTATACTGTTTTGAATAGTTGTGGAATTGAATTGAATTGGTTGTTTTTGGGTTCCAAAAATTTCAGTCTAGAAGTGAGTGGTTTGGTTTTTTTTTCCTAGATCATGCCCTCCTTGACCATAGCTGCTTCTTAAGCAAGAGTATACTCTCTACTTCCCAAAATGCTTCCTCCTACTGCCTAGCCTCCACCTCTAATCATTTTCATGCTCTCATTTACCGTAACTATATTACGGTTAAGTGTGCAAAGTTGAAAGTCAAGATAAGGTTCTGTTGGTAAAGGAAGAATCAGAGTAAAACAATACTTTATTTGTGTATGTATAAAAGCCTTGTTCATATTTAACTTTATAGCCTTGCTTTTCCACCTCTTAGGCAATTTCTTGACCCAAAAAACCAAAGCTTTTGTTGAAGAATAGAAAGTGTTGGTAAAGAGAAGTTGGAGGGTTTTTGAGAAAAAAGAAAGAGGGGTAGTTTTGGAATAGTATTTTTGATGTGGAATTACAGTAGCAAATCAGAGGGTCTCCCTTCTAATTTGTTTTTGTCCATTTCTTATGATTTGAATTCCATCAATACCTTCAAAAGGGGTTCCAAACACAAGAATTGATTTAACCCTTGGAATTGAATTCAATTCCAAGGTTCCAAACAGCATGTAAAGAAGTCTAGAGAGATTACTGTCTTCATAAAAAAAAAACATTGTTGATGTTTGTTATATTTGCTATCACAAACAGATTTTTGGCTTGACTCAAGTCGTTACTGCATTTATGCCAGTTTTTGTGCCTCCAAATTTTGGTACTATTGATAATTTCTTTAGTCAAGAAATCTTAGCTGATGAATGCTCATTTTTGTCATTGGTGAGGATGTTATCAAGAAATGCTAATTATGTTGTCTTTTATTTTTCAGTTTTCCCAAGATCCTTTTAGGTTCAATCAATTTCTCATATTGTGTATCTAGGCAGGTGTAATTTTGTTCATAGAATGCTGCTGGGCTGGTACTCATGTTTTCTGCTTTCAAATTTCAGGTTCAATATCGCATGCACCCGTGTCTTTCTGAATTTCCATCTAACAACTTTTATGAAGGCACTCTACAAAATGGAGTGACTGTCAATGAGAGACAATCATCAGGCATTGATTTTCCTTGGCCTGTGCCTAATCGTCCTATGTTCTTCTATGTCCAGGTATGTTATTTGCCTATTGGTTATATTACATTACCATCACTTTAAACAAAAAGAATAATTACATAGATTCTGCATTTATTCTTATTTTCTCTCTTTGTTGGGCTGATAATGAGTGTGGGAATTGTGTATTCTTCCACCAAAAAGTAACTATGACAATATATATGTTTTAATATGCTTATAAATTGTTAGCTTAAAGAATTTTCCACCGAGTGCTTTTAATGCACCACAATCACGGGTCTCATTTGTTTATATGATGTTATATTTTTCCAAGGATGTGTTTTGTAACTAGATAGCTGTTCTTTAGATGGGACAAGAAGAGATAAGTGCCAGCGGGACATCCTATCTAAATCGTACGGAGGCTGCAAATGTTGAAAAAATTGTAACTACGTTTTTGAGGAGCGGTGTAGTCCCGAGCCAGGTTCTTTTTTTCTCTACTTATTTTCATAGCTGCAGTTCTTTTTTACGATACATTATTTTGATCTCTCATAACACTTTACAGATTGGAGTGATAACACCTTATGAGGGGCAGAGAGCATATATTGTGAACTATATGTCAAGAAATGGTGCCCTCAGACAGCAACTATACAAGGAAATTGAGGTCATAAATGGTTTTTATACTCTGGGTCTGGAGGTTGTTCAATCATAACTTGCAATTGCTACATAGTTTATGTTTTTTGCAGGTTGCAAGTGTTGATTCATTTCAAGGAAGAGAAAAAGATTACATTATATTGTCTTGTGTTAGGAGCAATGAACATCAGGTTGGTTCTCTACACCCTCCCCCCAATTCTATAGATCACCAAAAATTATGTGGTTAATTTCAATGAGGAAGCTGAATATTCTGAGTATGAGCTTTATCTTGCTCTTGTGTTCTATTTTTATAAGTTTGGGTTGTGCTCATTTATTTATTGCTCTATATTTATTATGTTTGCTGTATCATCTTATCATTGATACAATCCTCATTTCTGTATGTTGACATCGTGTCAGTGATGGAGACCATTGTCAAACCCTTTGTTGGTAATCACATGAATAAAAAAGGCGATGTCTGGTCATATGGCTCTCAAATTGTGGTCTTAAAAGGGAGAATTTTGGTTTGGTCCTATTATTCAGCATTTTAACATTTGCATTGTGGTCACCTTGTAGTCGCTGTTTCCTCTTCCCTCTCGCATGTATGTTAGAATGAAGGATCTTAGTGTTGACAAAGTGCTCATGTGAAAGCACTTGTCTGATGTCTGATACTTAATATATGTGAGTGATTGTCAGAAGAACTTGCTTGATGGATACTTGAATTTCATACTTCAGCTATTGGAAATATTTCTGTTATGTCGAGAATTGCCAAGCCATTGTACTAGAAATTTTTTTCTTGAAATTCATTTCGATTTTATCATGTGGACAGAATTTGGTGCAGTTTTCTGACTTAGTTAAGCCTGTTCTTAATTGGTTCACCATCAAAGCTGTATCTGGTGGTAGATAAAAATGATTGTCATTTATGATCACGTGTTGGTGCTTGACTGCTGTCTCTTTTTCTAGGGCATTGGATTTCTTAATGATCCCCGGAGGCTGAATGTTGCTCTAACTCGTGCTCGATATGGTATTGTCATCCTGGGAAACCCTAAAGTTCTAAGCAAGCAGCCTTTGTGGAATAGCTTATTAACTCACTACAAGGCATGTCTTCTTACCTGGTGTTATGCTTTCAAGGAATTCTCTTTATCTTTGCTTGGTGGAATTTGCTAATGTTGGCATTAGTATGATGCTGAGATTGATTGGGAAATTTCAGTTTCACGTATCTGTGTGACATGCTAATAATATTTTTTTTTCTGAAACTTTCTTTTTTTTTTTGCTTTGAATATTTCACCAGGAACATGAGTGTTTGGTTGAAGGACCTTTGAATAACTTAAAGCAGAGTATGGTTCAATTTCAAAAGCCCAAAAAGGTATGGGGTTCAGTTTTAGGCAAGGGCAGCATCACTGACTAAGGATAAATTTATCCAAGTTTCTATTTTTGAGTTATCTTAGTTTGTCCAGCATATCATTAAGTACTTGTCAGGAATGAATACATACTGATTGTGTTTGGCTATGTTTTCTCACAGATTTATAACGACAGGAGACTGTTTCTTGGTGGTGGACCTGGAATTGTCCCAAATGATAGTTTTGGGTCTGTTGCCTCAGCTAGCTCAAATGCTGATAGAAGAAACTCCCGTGCCAGGGGTATGCTCCATTTCACTTGTCCTGCTAGAAATTATAAATTTTTTACTTGGTGATGGCATTTCTATAGTCCCACAAGTCCCCAAGTTTGTGCATACTCAAAAGTAGAATAAGACTAAAGCACTCTCATTATTCAGTTAAGTTCCTCTGCTTAGCTACTCTGTTGTCCTTATGTTAACTAGTCAGATTTTGTGTTGTCCCAAATATAGGTTCTTATTTGTCACCAGGCCCACCAAATGGTACCCATAAGCCTGGTGTTGCTGGGTTTCCAATGCCTCGGGTCCCAATTCCACCATTTCATGATGGTCCAACTTCTCAACCATATGCTATTCCTACTCGTGGAGCTGTGCATGGGCCCATCGGAGCTGTTCCTCAAGTCCCTCCACCTGGAAGTCGAGGTTTTAGTGCTGGGCGTGGCAATGCTGGTGCACCTATTGGAAGTCATCTCTCTCACCAGCAAGGCAACCAGCAAGGCATTGGGAATATTGGATCGTTCAACTTTCCTGCCCTAGAGAATCCAAATAGCCAGCCATCTGTGGGTGGTCCACTATCTCAGCCTGGATATGTTAATAATGTAAGCTATGGTTTCTTGACAATTTGCTTGACCTATTTGATTTGTATTTGCTATTATAGTATTATCGTGTCATGAATGTGTCTTTTGCATATATAGATTCCAGTTCAAGGGTCGAGCCAAACCTTCCGTGATGGATTTTCCGTGGGGGGTATGTCCCAGGTATATTCCCTGCTCTTCATGCTTAAAGATTACGTTCCATGTCTTGGTTTTACATTTTTTTTTTCTTAATTTGCATTTTAATGGAAATCAATTAGGAGTTCTTGGGCGATGACTTCAAAAGCCAGGGATCACATGTTCCTTACAATGTTGCTGATTTCTCAACTCAGGTATATAAGCCCTGCTATAGTAGAGATCATTTTATATGTCTTGTAGTTTTCTTTTTCCATATATTGTGCAAATGGAAAAGGAATGTATGATTATGTACTTGTCAGAATATTCAGTTTTATATTCCAAATGCTAGTCATACTCCATTCTAGGTTTGCTTTGAAGTTATGCCCTGATAATGGTAGGGACTGCCAAGGCAGCAAATGAGGCAAATTGAGAAGAGTAATTTGTCACTAAACTTCCGTGTTTGAAGTTTTGCTTCAGCTAAATAGGGTTTTTCTTTGCGGTTGTAGTAAATTATGTCACTACTGTTTTGCAAGATTTATTGCAATGCCAAATTCTTTGCAGGCATCTCAAGGTGGATATGCTGTCGATTATGTTACACAAGGGGCACAAGGTGGGTTTCCAGGCAACTTCTTGAATCAGAATTCTCAACCTGGATACTCTCGTTTTGGTTCTGGAAATGATTTCATGTCTCAGGTTTGCTTCTTGACAACATGTTTTTTTTCCTTTCCTGAATCATCAATTGACTGCTGGTTATCTGATCCTTGATGAACTCTTTATTGCAGGATTACATGGCTCATGGATCACAAGGTCTATTCACTCAGGTTGGCTTTAATGATCCCTCGCAAGATGATGCATCACAAAGCCACTTTGGCATAGCCAACCCTAACCAGCTTCAATCACAGGTTTTTTCTGATACCTGAAGCACTAAACCATAAAGAAGTTGCAATAGGAAAAGTAACCAAAACTGCAAAATGTAGGAAATTTGGCATCATGTATGTTTGCACATTGATGAAATGCTCGCAGCATTTGTAATTTTACCAGTTTTTGTTTGTTGGTATATAAAACAGTGGTCAATTTTATGTGTAGGGCTTGATGAATTCTCTCTACTCTCAGCCCTTTGGCCACTACAACACTCAGCAGCTGAACTTGCAGGCTCCACAACAGCAGCCTCAGCAGGGTCAGGGTACCCAAAACCAGAAAATCCATTACAATGGTTGAGAGTGCATGGGGGAGGTTTTTTGGCCGTGATGGGTTATGATCTTCGCATTCAGCAAGCTGGTTTGTGCTGTCATGTGTGCCTAAATATATCTCCGCCAAAAGGGCAGGAGAGTTTGCCGTGCTTTTGAGGTCAGTTTGGTATACTTCAGAAGCCAGAGAATACAGCGGGTGATAAGAATAAAAGAGAGCGGGCAATAGCTCTGCAATGGGGTGTATGAGCAAATGTGGGCCGCACATCCAAGGCTGAGAAAGAAAGGGTAAACCCAGGTGCCTGCTTATTAAGTAGTGTGTTTTGAGAAGGTAAAGTTCCGAAGGAGCATTACATGGCATGGTTTGGTTTGTTGGAAGGGTGTGGACGTGAAGACGAGAGGGGTACGTAATATAATACTTTATCTAAAGGGGAGAGACCCCTATTAATAATTATACAAAAGCAGTTGCCCCTGAAATTTTTTGTACAGCGATGGGAAAGTCACCCAGCCCTTTCCAAGTGCGCAGGATAACGCTTTCAGCCCTTCCTGACATGTAATTATACTCTGTTGTGAGTAGTTAGACGCTGACGATATCTCCTATGAACTTTATACTATGCAGCCAGGGGGATCTTGCTCTTCGCTGGGATGTTGTTTCAAATGTGGAATTGGTTTTTACGTTAGACTAGCCTTGCTTTGAAGGCTTTGTCCCGTAGTTTTATTGGGACTGCGTGGTCACAGACTCTACTTTTGGGAGGCTGACTAATAGTGGCGATGGTTTCAACTTGTAATCTTACATTTCCCGTCCTTATTGTTACTGATGGAATCGAGATTGAAATGATATCTGGATTGATCAGAAGATCCCTTTAATTGGCTATTAAATTTGCCGTATGAGAACTCGGGGGTATGTTAGGGGTAAAAATGGAATAATAAAATGAAGTCACCACCCGGGTAGGCGGGTTGAGGTCCTCCTAGGTGCCCGCTACTCGGGGGAAGAAAAGGAATAATGTATTAAAGTCAACGTTAATTAATGGGATGTGCTTGATAGTTTTTAAATTTTATACCGAAGGGTGGGAGCACGTAATTGAATATGTCCAGACAGAAGGAAGAGATTGTTATTGTGGCAGTGTTTGCTTTTCTTTTCCTTAACTAGTAGTTTTTGTTTTTTTGCAATGATTTCGTATTATAAATTTTGGTTTTATAAAATCTAAAATAATGTGTTTTTTTTTAATTTTATTATTCAATATCTAGATTGATTTAATCCAGAATTGAATTTTAAAATTTATTTTAATGTATTTTATATGAGATTATTCTAGTTTCATGGTTTGTATTTGTAGGTTTAACATGTTAATATATTTTGATTTAGGTTATTTTTGTTAATTTTATGCTTTAATATTTGATTGATAGAAAATTAGAATTTATGATTTGTTTTAATTTATTTTTTATAAAGTTATTATGATTTTAAGACTTGATTTGACATGTTAATTTAGATCATATGATGTTGTCTTTATAATTTTTTAAAATATAATTTTGATTTTTTTTTTTAGTTAAACTATATTTTTATCAATTATTTATGTTATTTTTAGATTTATTAAATTGATTAAATTATATCAAATAATCATCATATAATTAAAATTTTTTTATTAAAAAAATATGTTAGCAACTTCTAGATTTGTTTCCATCCAATTCATAGCAAAGAACATATTAATGATACAGTGTAATCTATAATAAATAAATCTATTAATTTTTCACATGATTAACATGGGGATAATTTGGATGCACAAAGGAGGCTTTGTCAACTATATTGTATGGCTAAAAATCACGAGCCCTTTTAACACAAGAAAAAATGGTACAAATTGTTTTTTATATTTATGTTTATCCATTTAAGTGCATCATGTGGATGACCTTTTGATGCTATTTCGTAACATAGAATGGAATGATGGAAATGAGATTGAAAGTTTTGTTTTCACTGTGTATTCGGTTTCCAAAGAATGAAATGAGAATGAGAATGAATAGTGTGAATAAGAGTAGAACTCAAACGTTAGAATGGTATATCATTTCAATCCGTTATATATTAAGTATTTTTATTACCGTTACCATCTTAAATTACTTCCACAATTATAGATGGTGGTATAATATTTTTTTCCCAAAAAAAATATATTATTTTTTGTTGTTGTTGAACCACCACTATTCTACAATCCCGTCACTATTTTTTCATCACCACCTCCCATAGTGGTGGCATTATTTTTTAAAAATTTATTATTTTTACTACATTATCATAATCACAGCATCTAATTCTCCTCCTCTTCTTCACTACCGTAATCATAATTTTTTTTTTCATTTATACTACCACCATTACAAATAAAAATGTTTTTTTTAATCTTTATTCATTTTTATTTTTAAATTGAGGTATTAAAAATCTTAAATTTTATTCAGATTTCTTGTTACTATTCCAAACATTGTATCAAAATTAAAATATCATTTTGGTGATATTTTTGGTTATTGATAACCAAATAATACCTTAATATCAAATATCTATAAAACTGAGATATTTTAAATTTTATATTTTTTATTTAACTACATAATAAAAAAAAATTATGATCTCAAAATAAAATTATTTTATGTAAAGTTAAGTGATTGAGGCAATAATCATATTAGTTTATATTTCTATCATGTTCAATTTAGTCAAGCTAAACGAACTTTAGATTTCACGTCTCTTTATTTTATATTATTGCTTGGCTTGTGTGCATTTTGCCTAACAAATAATATGTCTTAATACAAAACACATCATCAAGACCGTTAATGAGTGGTTTCAAAAACCTAAGTCTTAAGACGTATAAGACCTCGTACTTCAACTTTTTATATTATTACGTGTTGAGAAAATATATCTTGTACCAACAGAAAAGATGGAATTGTTGGGAGAATTATATTGATTATATGATTTTATAATATGAAGATTCATTATCTTTAAACTATTATTTACCCAAACTACAAAGTAGTTGCTATTGAAAATAATTTTTTTAAAAAAGAATTTTAAGATTAATATGAAGGCGTGAATAGTCTTAGATTGAAAAGTAAAGGACTATTCTACAAACACCCTTAAGAACTTGTTTAATTTTGTTTACAAGAGTGAAAAATTCAAACAACGAGATGACTTGTATTTATAGTTACGAGTGCCTATCATTATTTATCTAATATTTTTTATTTTATCAAAATAGCTCTGCTTTAAATTTTAAACCTGAGATTAATAAATAAAAATATAATTTAAAAAAATAATCAATCAATGTATTTTTTTTTTAAATCAAGTGTGTTAGGGGTGTTGCATCTCTTTCTTATATAACTAATTATCTTATCTTAATTTTCATAGATTATTAAAATTTCTAGTGATATTATATAGGATAATGACTTGTAAATTTTATAATTATAATTTTATAATTAAATTTAAAACTTTTTTTTAATTTTAGGAGGCAACTTCACCGCATGATATCATTAACGTCATGACAATTATCATTATTTATCTAAAAAATACAATGAATTCTTAAAAAACCATGAATAAACCAATTCTAGAATCGAACATCCAATCAAGGGTTCAACTGCATATTATAATTTTAACACGCGGTTTATGCTTCAACTTGTGCATCCAAGCTTTTGATTTTAACATATCCGATCAATTGTTGACCATATAGTTAATTCTTATAAAAATATAATATCCGGAACAAAGTTTTAAAAGATAACCCTTTAAGCTTTCATATTTTACACTTTCCTTTTTTAATTTAAAATTTTTCTTGTACCTTGGATACAAAATTATCATAAAACAAGTTGAAAAATATCCAAGTTTATATTTGTTTTTATATTTTAAAAGTATTTTTTTTTAATTTTTTTTTATTTGCTTTAAATTAATGTTTTTATGATTTTATATTATTTTAATATGTTGATATAAAAATAATTTTTTAAAAATAAAAAAATATTATTTTAATATTTTTCTAAATAAAAAATAATTTAAAAAATAATAAATATCACAAAATATTTCCAAATAAAAAATATATGTTATCACAATCTTTAATAGCATTTGCATTGAGATCCACTTGCGGTTTCCAGCGGCAATATCGCTGTTTTGACACAAACAAGAGGGTACTTCCGAGCTAGACGCCTTTTAAAAATTATAAAAAATAAGAACAGGCCTAAATCTGGGAAAGTTCAGGCCAGCTATGCAAAAACGTAGCTTGGACTCGTATTACTTTCTCTCTTATCTCAGCTTGTAGAAAACAACAGTATCAAATCAATTTTAAAATAAAAAATATACTAATAAAGGGTAGTAATCTAAAGCAAAAGAAACAAACAACAGTTACAGACTTTAAGCAAGAAATAAAAGAGAGAACCATTTACGAAAATAGCGAAGCATTGCTCCTTTAGATTCACCACAAATTTCCGCTTCTTTCTCTCTCGCCAAACACGGTACTTCCTTTCTCACACTCACTGTACTATCTCTGTGCCATTTAAGGATTCAAGTGAGTTTTTTGTTTAATTTTGGTCACTTGATGTTCGATTTTTAGTTTTGGAAGCGAGAATTGTAACGGCAGATCGCTGTCGTTTTAGTGTTTCGAAGTAGAATCTCACTTGCTCTGTTTAAAGCTCTGTGAGAATGTGAGTTTCTACTTTATAAGCTTGGATTCTTGCTATTAAAGCTTTTTTTTTTTTTGTTATGTGTGATGAATTTTGAATTTGCGATCAGATTTGCGTGAATGAATGAATTCAAATGATCAGTTAGTTTTTTTTTTTTTTGTTAGTGGAAGTTCCATATTTGAATTTTTGAAATACTATCAGAATTGATTTTCTATAATAATTGTATAAAAAAATCAAAAGCACATTATGCTTACTGAATCGCGTTAAAATTGACTTGTTTCGCGAAATAGAGAAGATTAGGGATGAGAATATTTTAACATTATGCAGCAAAATGAGACAATCTAGGCTGAAAATCAATTCTGAAAAGAAAGAAAAGATGAAAAATGGTGTTGCCAGTGCCAAAGTGTCAGTGATGGGAAGATACGATAATTATCATTTCGAACTCGACATAACATGCTAAAAGGATGCTTGAGTTTTTTTACACCGGAAAAAATCTTACAGGAACGAGGAGAAATATTGTTTCTTAAAACGGTTGTTGTGCCCCCTTTTTTTGGTGGTCGAATGTTGTTTTATATTTTTAAGGCTATTGGTTACTTTTCCTGAAAATTTTATATGTGAAATGTTCTATTGAAAATAATCAAATCCCACACTTTAGCGTGCTAGACTGACTGCCGATTTCACTTTGTTGTTTTCAAATCTTATTATAAACTCTTGGTTTACTTGACAGGTTAACTGCAACCAGATCGTAGCAGTGGCTTTTTTTTATGAAACAATTGTATCTCTGAAGAGTTGGGGCATTAATGACTGCACCACGCGTGTGTATGACCACACTGAACCAACTGATCCTCAGGAACTTAAGTTTTAAGTGCAGGAAAGAAGCCCTGGTACTTTGTTCATGTGGGCGGTAATGTGTCCTTTGCTAATGCTATGGTACCCTTGCTGGTGCATTCTTTTAGGGAATTTTTGTGCGTCCACTTTTTCGTTTGGGCCAGGGCAGCATGGGGGTGGGGGCATTTGGTCAGGAAATGGGTTGCATAACTCCGGTTCAATTTCAAGCAATCACTCTAGAAGTGGCATCTCTAGCTATGCCAAGACATTAAACTTTTCTCTGCCATTAAACAGTTCTGTATCCTGTGAGGACCTAGAAGGAGTGGGATCATTAGATACCACATGCTTGGTAAACTCAAATTTGTACTTGAATTCTGATCTTTATATTTATGGAACGGGAAACCTAGAGATACTTCCACATGTTTCAATTGCATGCCCAATAGAAGGATGTATGGTGACGATCAATATGACTGGCAATGTTAACATTGGTCAATATGCAACAATTGTTGCTGGTTCAGTTGTTTTTGCTGTTGCCAACTTGACCATGGATAGTCACTCTTCTATAAATACAACAGCCTTGGGTGGATCACCACCACCCCAAACTAGTGGCACACCAGTTGGGGATGATGGAGGTGGTGGTGGGCATGGTGGTCGAGGTGCTTCCTGTTTGAAAAGGAACAAGACAAGTAATTGGGGTGGTGATGTTTATGCATGGTCAACCTTGGCTGAGCCATGGAGCTATGGTAGTAAGGGTGGTGGCACATCTTCTCGGAATAAATTTGGAGGGAATGGTGGAGGACGCATCAAGATTCAAGTGAAGGAGATTGTGTGTTTGAATGGATCTATCGCTGCAGAAGGTGGGGATGGGGGGCTGATTGGGGGAGGTGGGTCTGGTGGAAGCATATTTGTGCATGCTGTGAAACTGTGAGTCCTCGCTGTTTGAATAGACTAATTCCATGCTTGCTTGCCCTTTTTTTCACTATCTTTTCACTATCAACAGGCCTCTTGTACAAACTCCTTAAATAACTTTGTCAAAGTAAGATCGAGTTTTGAATAGGTTTCTTTGTATTCTCTATCAAATTGAAAGTAAGGTTTATCAGTAACTACACTATTATCAAGTAACTGAGCAATGCAATTAAAAAATTCATGTCTAGAGTATTCTACTAGTGTTGCGGTGCATGAAGTGTTTTCTCAAGTGCGCGAGTATCCCTATTAGATAGTCATAATCAGAATTAGGGAACCCTGTTCCTTTAGAGTACAGAGAAATAGAAAAAGTTTATGATCATCTATTTACTCTTAGAAGTTTGACTAGAAATGGATGAAATTGGCTTGGCTATTTAAGGCATGCTTGCCCACCTTCTTTATCATCTCTCACTTACTGTCTGCTACTTTGCACAAATCTATAGGAGCCTCCATGGTTTTGCTCCCCAGTCATACACTTCTTTGGCTATAAGGTTTGAAACAAAGAGTGGTGGAGGGGGATTGGATAGATCCCAGATCTGACACTTCTTATGCATCTTTTTTTACTGGATCTTCTCTTGCTTTATGCTGTCGAAGAGGTTCATCCTCTTTTTAATCCTCGTTCAAGTTAGCAAGAAATAATTTTCTGGAGTATTTTGCCTTCAATTCTGTGTAGCTTGCAGCAGTTTGATTTGGATGTCTGGTTCAGTGACATTTTAGCAGAGCACATCTTCAATCATATTTTGACCACTCTCTTTTTGGGTCAAAGTTTACCATGTTTTTTCAATTAATGGGGATTTCTTGTCCCTTTAGGTCAAGGCAGTGAATACAATCAAAGGTTACAATAAGTAGAACAAAGTGGGTCTTATCAAAAGGTGTCTGTATAGAAGGTTGTAGGCAGCTCAGATTCTGCGTTGTTTGTTCTATCTTTCAAGTAAATTCATGTTATTGTCGTTGTCATGTTTATAATATTTTTTTATTTTTGTTCGAAAGAGATGGAAAGATAGAATCCCTTTTTTATGCTTTTCTTACTGTCTTCAAATATAGATTTTCAATTCCTTAAAAGGGTTTTGGAAGCTGAATGATGAGATTTTATTTACTGGAATTTCCTTTTTTTGGGCTATTAATGGGGCATTAAACTGTTGAGATTTATATTTGATGCGTTTCTTATCATATCAGGACTAGGGAAGAATTTTTCTAATTTTTTTGCAGGTTTTTTTTTCCCTGGTTAATTCTTTTAGCAACTTCTTGTATCGTCTTTTACTTGCACAGGAAGGGTTATGGAACTATCAGTGCAGCAGGTGGAAGGGGATGGGGTGGAGGTGGCGGTGGAAGAATTTCTTTGGATTGTTATAGCATACAGGAAGATGTGAAAGTTACTGTACATGGTTTGTTCTGATCACACATCTGTATCTAGTAGTATAAGCAACTTATAATATTGAAAGTTAACTTATAATATTTCATTCATGTGCAAGAGGCTCCACTTGCATATTGAAAGTTCGTTTTGATGAGATTGAGCCATTTACCTACTAGCCTTGGACTCAAAAGCTATGACTATACTTTTGTTTCAATGATTTGATAAAAAGGTGCCAAGCTGATCTATACATGGCCAATAGGGGTACATGTGAAACCAATAAAGTTTTCTTGTTATGGGACCCTGCTGGGTGTGGTACTAAGAGCTGAATTCACCACATTTCATGTCTCATTTTCTAACTAGTATTTCTAGTTTCTTATGCATTCATCATCTTTTTATTTTTGCTGTTTTTCTCTTTTGGAAGTCATGAACCTTTTTTTCTCTATCTTCACCGTGAACAACAGCTAATGTGTTTTTCTGTAATTATTATCATGTATGGACTTCTTCCAAGAAGATGAAACTTTTGTTGGTTTGTTTTGAGATAGTTATGTTTCCTTGTGGCAGGTGGTTTGAGTATTGGCTGTCCTGGGAATGCTGGAGCAGCTGGTACATTCTTTAACGCAGATTTACTCAGTTTAAGAGTGAGCAATGATTACGTGATGACAGAAACAGAAACCCCTTTGCTTGATTTTCCTACCACGATTCTATGGTCAAATGTTTTTGTGGAGAATTATGCAAAAGTTTTGGTCCCCCTGGTGTGGAGCAGGATTCAGGTTGTGTAATCTGTTGTTTCATGCATATATATTTTATTATTTTGTTGAATTGGTCTCATGTTTGTGCTCTCTGCCTACTTATGACATCAACAAGTTTTAGCACCTAATATTCACATAAATCATCTCCCAAAGTCGATCTTTCCTTAAAAAATGGAATTGATTCTCAAGTGAAGCTGTGTGCTCTAACTATTAGATGCACTGGTGCTTTGTTGGTTGTTCTCCCTGGTAATTTATGACTAGGTTCTTCTTGAAAAGATAACATGCCAATGCATTGTTAGTTCTCTGCAACCCAATATCTGACTTGTCATGTGGGCCAGATGTGAATGCAATTATGATGGCGAATTTTCACCTTGACATTGCATGCCAAAAAGCGTTGCAATCCATTTTCTGATTGATTTTAAACTAAAATATGTTTCACTGGGGTTAATCATCATATTGATTGAAAATGAAGAAAGGCTACTTTTGAAGTTGATTGATTTTAATTAAAAATATGTTTCACTGGGGTTATCATCATATTGATGGAAAATGAAGAAAGGCTACTTTTGAAATTAATATTTTTTACTTAAATTTTAATGTTATATGATTATTCAAGTTCAAAATTTGGTTACGTTACATCTACTCACCATATGTTTATTTCTGTTGTAGATTGTGAACAATGTTAACTGAATTAGCGTAGTAGGTTTTCCTTAGAATTCATGCTTGTTTTAGCCTGTGTCATTTGTGATTTTTGAAGCTTGAGTTAATGAAGAAGTTGATTAATGAATCTGTTGTAGAATTTGGTTTAGAAAGTGATAGGTTCAGGAGACATCTTCTCCTAGGAGATTTCATTAACTTCTCTCCAGTAGACACTCTTTCTTGGACTTAACATGGAAAACTTAAATGTATATTTTTGATCCTTGTTCTGCCATAGTTACCCGTGGATGCTGTCATTTCTACTACTTTTTGAGAAGTTATCCTTTGCCTTCCAGTGGTCTCTGTGGAGAAATTTGGTCTTCTGTCGCCTCTGTTTTTCATAAAATGTTACTGTCATTGTTTTGCTAAGAATTGTTCAATAAATAGAGAAAGATATGAGAAGGTGAAGAAAGATGCGAGAAAGATAAAAGGGGAGAGGGAAATGAGAGTTGAAAAAGAAAGGAGGCTGCAGATTAGGTTAGTTCACAACGTACATCATGTACACACGAGCATGAGATTACACAACAACCCTTGATATTATAATATAAATACTCCCCACAACATTCCCATTCAAGATGGAGCATAAATATCTCTCATGCCCATCTTGCAAGTGAAATAGTGAAACACCTTACTACTAAGTCCCTTGGTAAACATATCGGCTAACTGATTCTTAGACATTACAAAGGGAATACAAATAGTCTTATTACTCAACTTCTCTTTAATAAAGTGCCTATCAATCTCAATGTGCTTGTGAGAAATGTTGATAGTTGCTTTATTATCACAAAATAGTGACATGGGATCATCATTTGTTATTCCTAATTCATGCATCAGATTTTTAAGCCATAGGAATTCACACAATCCGTGTGCTATTGCTCGATACCCTGCTTCTGCACTAGATTGTGCCACCACATATAGCTTCTTGCTCCATGAGACTAGATTACCATCTACGAAAGTACAATATCTTTATGTAGACCTCATTTCATCTAGTGATCAAGTCCAACCAGCTTCAGTGAAGGCCCCTACCTTCAAATGTCCATTATTGTTAAGATTTATTTAAGAATTAGAGAAAGATATGAGAAGGACAAAAAAGATGTGAGGAATAGAAAAGGGGAGAGGGGAACGAGAGATGAAAGGAAAGGAGGCTGGAGATTAGGTTAGTTCCCAACCTGCACCATATATATATATATGTATATATTTGAGAAAGAGCATGAGATTACATAAGCACCCTTGACATTACAATATAACTGCTCTTCACAACAACTGTTCTTTGCTGCATGATGAATTTCTCACATTCTGAAGAATAATACTTTAGCATTGTTTCCAACTCCTTGAATGTAGGTCAGAGGCCAGATTAGTTTATATCATGGAGGCAGCATTGTCTTTGGATTGTCTGAATTCCCAGTATCAGAATTTGAGCTTGTAGCAGAAGAGCTTTTGATGAGCGATTCTATCATAAAGGTATCTTTGTTGAAAGAATATTCATGTCTCTTTTTTATTTAGGCTGAATCAATATGCATGTGTTTGTCTTGAAATGATCCATAAACAAAACCTTTAACAGGAAACATGCAACTTAAGTTACACAAACAGATATACACTCAGAGCCATATGCATCATACACATGTAGATAATGTTATTTGTGTGAAAACTGGATACATGAATCTGTAAGATGTTTACTAAGATTAAAGAGAAATGAGGAGTAGAAGGAAATGGATTTCTTGTTTTTTCTTTCTTTCATTTTTTTTTTGGGGGTGGGGGGGCGCAACGATTTGGAGGAGATTGAAGGTTCTGTTTGAAGATCCAAATTCCTCTCCATTCTGTCATGCCAAGAGTTGGATACACTGACATCTTCGAAGGGACTGAAAAACTGAAGGTCTGAAGAAATGCACCCTGCTTCCAAGTTCTATACAAGTAATTGAACACTGTATCTCATTAATGAAAAAAGGAAAAAAAGTGAAAGAAATCAAATCAAGTGGGTTTTCAAGTCCCTTTGTATGTCAGTGTTTGCAGCTATATTTAGCGTGTTTTAAGGACTTTTATCTTTTAGGATTGTTTTGAGTTTCTATGCTTCAAATAACTTCTCTTTTGGGTTTGTTTTGAGTTTCCATGCATCAAATATCACATAGATCTATCTGTATTTTTTATTGAGGACCTAAAATCTTCCACGACAAAAAATGAAGGTTTTTGGCGCATTTAGAGTTGCTATCAAAATGCTACTCATGTGGAACTCCAAAATTGAAATAGATGGAGGTGGAAATACTATTGTTACTGCTTCTGTCCTTGAAGTCAGGAATCTGATTGTTCTAACGGTACAATACTTTCAACCTCATTGTTACAGTTTATCATTTCAAACATATATCATTTTTGTTTTCTAATTGAAAATTTGAGGCTTCTATCTGCTTGTATTTGCAGGCAGGTTCTGTCCTCAGTTCAAATTCAAATTTGGGGTTATATGGTCAAGGACTACTGAAGTTGACGGGTCATGGTGATACAATTAGAGGCCAGCGACTTTCCTTGTCTCTTTTTTATAACATAACTGTAAGCCATTAGCATATGCATGCGTTTGATCCATTTATTTTTATTTATGGTGCAGTGTTTTTCTTTAAGGTTTATTGTAACCTTTGTGCCATGTTGAAACTCAAATTGCTTTAAATATTAATGATTTTTTCTGCGCATGTAACGTGCCTAATATAACAGTCACGCAACACACATAGATTTGTAAGCTCTACAACTGGGAGATGGTTGCAAGGAATTGTTTGAGACGGTTGATATTTCCCCCCAAGAAGGTAGTGAGGACAAACATTTGAGATTGATAAAAAGATGTGTCTGGTTTGGATATGGGCCCTATGCAAAAAAAGTCATAATGAAAACTGTGTTGATACATTGGAGGACATAAAAAAACTATCCTCTCCAACCTTATCTTTCTTCTTCATCTTTATCTGTAATATTGTTAGAAGCTGAAATTCCGCAGCAGTATTTTTTTATAATGGCATATGGTGTCATCTATTCTATTTGCTTTTGCACTCTTACCTTGTTCAAATTAGAATATAATTATATATGAATTCCTTTTATTCTTGGATGTTATGAACAAGAAATTATGGGTACTGGGTGACATTTCATGATGATATCTGAGAACAGTTCTAATCCCATAAGCACGCTGTTTGTTTTTCGAGATGTGAATGGGAATTTTTTTAAGCCTTGTGTGATTTTTCTGTCATTGCTGTAACTGCTTATGACTCGTCAAATACAGGTTGGACCTGGTTCTTTAGTTCAAGCTCCATTGGATGATAATGCTAGCAGAAGTTTGTGAGTATGAACTTCTTTTATAAGTACTGGGATATGCTGTACTAATAACATTAAAGCATCATAATATTCCCTTTATCATTGAACCATTTATTTTATTTTATTGTTGTTGCAGGGTTACAAAATCACTTTGTGAGAGTCAGACATGTCCAATAGATTTGATAACTCCCCCAGATGATTGCCATGTTAATTACACACTGTCGTTTTCACTTCAGGTAAGAGTTAAATTTAAAGCATGATTATTTCAGATACTAGTATGTGTATGTGCTTGAGGCAGATAGAAAATGACTTTTTGTGCGAGGCTAATCTTGCTCATGTTTAAGTATATTTAAGCAATAAGGAATTAAAGGAATATAATGCAGGAGAAGTTGAGAATGTTGAAATATGACACCAAGGCACCCTTAATAGAACGTCAAAAATTGTTGTCATCATTTACATGCAACATCAGCTTAAGTTTGTGACTTTTGCAGTTTTGTGGAGTCATCTAAGAACAAGTTAATGTTTCAACACAAAGACTGACTGGAAATGTCACGAAATCACATTGCATGCCACTATCAGATAGCATATATTTATTCTTAAAACCCGTCCATTTATAATGCTTTCAGGGTAGAATTGTATGGTACCGCCACAATATTAGCTGTAGTGCTGCATTTCTTTGGAAACCATCTTTATATAATTCACATCGGCATATATTGAAACATGTGTTCCACATATCTTCAGCATGTCATTCTTGGATTTTTGTTAGTTTCAGGGACTCAAAATTTTCTTTGATGTCTCATCAACTATCTCATTATGATGGAAACAGTTCTATTTTTTAACAGTTTAGACTTCTTCAATCAGTTTATGAACCAAGTCGTCATTTCTCTTTTATGTCTCAGTGTTGGCTGGTCCTTTATTCTGTGCAATCTTTTAGCTTGCAACTGTTTTATGGCTTTAACTCTTATTTTGATTTATCAGCTCTCTGTTTCTATCAATGTTTAGTTGTGAAATCTCTAAAAAAAAAAATTCACTTTATATTTGGCAGATTTGTCGTGTCGAGGACCTCCTTGTAAATGGCATTGTAAAGGGGAGTATCATCCACATCCACAGGGCAAGAACTATCATTATTGATGCTGATGGCTTGATTACTGCATCAGAGTTAGGTAGTAAAGAGTATTCCCAGCATTATTCCATTACTGAACTGAACTGATTGTTCTAACTGAACTGCTCTTTTTAAAGAGCATCCCTGGTGTACAGTTGTATATTTTTAATTCTAATATGCAGAGCTCCTCTTCAGGTTGCAGTGGTGGTATTGGGAAAGGGAACTATTCCAAAGGAGCTGGTAGTGGTGCTGGACATGGGGGGAGAGGGGGCTCGGGTTGTTTTAATGGGATTGTGAGTAATGGTGGCAATAAATATGGTAAAGCTGATCTTCCTTGTGAATTGGGAAGTGGAACCGAAGGTCCCAATCAGTCCTATGGCAATGTGATTGGAGGGGGAATGATTGGTAGTATTTTCATAAATCACAAGTTTAGCAATAAAATTTTCATTTTTACCTCACGTTGTTAATTTTTTTTGCTTACAGTTGATTGTGATTTTGAATATTTCTGAACAGTAGTTTGCTTATCCATAGATATTAGCAATCTTATTCTGTGAGCTTTGAGTTTTTTCACTTACAGCATACTGCTCGACATCATTCCCAGATCATGCTTGCTAACTTGTGCTTCATGTTTTTTAGTGATGGGATCCATCCAGTGGCCGCTGTTGAAGCTCAATCTTTATGGATCTTTGAGAGTAGATGGTCAAAGCTTTGATAAAGCATCAATAAATAGTAATGCTTCTATGATTGGTGGACTTGGTGGAGGTTCTGGAGGGACGGTTCTTCTTTTCCTGCAAGAGCTTATGATTGCAGAAAACTCGTCTTTATCTGTTCGTGGGGGCAATGGCAGTCCTCTTGGTGGTGGAGGAGGTGGGGGTGGAAGGGTTCATTTTCATTGGTATAAAATAGACATTGGGGATGAATATGTTCCAGTTGCAAGTATAAGTGGTTCAATTAACAGAAGGTATGCTTCTTTTTTTCTTTTTATGTGTGTGTGCTTGTCTAGGTATATATTTTTAAGCTAACAAAATCCATTAAAAGGCACCAATAAGGTGCATTCTATGCACGGAAAGCAAAACAGAGATATAAAATTACAATTCAACAAACTCTGGCACCATCTACACCTGTGAAGATTCCCTTGTATGCTAGAAATAAAGAGGGTAAGGCTGGCTCTTCTCTGTCAATGCTGTTTTGTGCTGTTGCTTGCATAACAAACTACAAAATTACAATTCAACAAACTCCAGAACCATCTACTTTTGTGAAGATTCCCTTGTGTGCTAGAAATAAAGAGGGTAAGGCTGGCTCTTCTTTGGCAATGCTATTTTGTGCTGATACTTGCATAACAAACCACAAAATAGCTATTTGCAAGCTCGTAACTCTTTCTTCTAGAACATCCTCCACCTCTTGAGCAATTACCTCTTTCATAGAGCTTGATAGGCAGTACCACCCACTGCTTCAACACCAGCTCCCCATGGCATTACAGCACCAAAACAAAGTAGTGAGAGCTTATAATGATGGAGGACCTAGGGTTTCTTTGTTGTCTCAATATAAAGCACATAATAGTTCTATTGTGAGACAATATGAATGATAAATTAACAAATTCCTCTTCTCTACGTCCTTCTCTTTTGTCCTTCTCCATCTCTTCCTCTTCCTCCTTTCTTCCATTCCTTCTCTTCTTTTCTCTGTTCTACATCAGATAAGGATCCTTAGCTGCTTCCTTACAAAGCGATCATTGATGCACCAACACCTCTCCCCTCTCTTTTAGATCAGTAATGGTCAAATCTTTCTTTAGTTGAGATAAAATGGGTTTACAAATCATACCTTTCTTATTTCTAAATCCTCATTCTTTTTTGCAGGTGATGCTTACTCCTTCGTATAGCTTTCACTTTGTTATAGTATCAGCCGTTTTGTTTTATTAAAAAAAAAAAAGAATTGTAATTAAAGCCTTCTCCTATACAGAAAAGAAAAGAATAAGTGCATGATAAATTATTAGAAATAATTAGAATTGTAAGTCAAGCCTTCTCCTATACAGAAAATAAAAGAATAAGTGCATAATAAATTAATAGAAATAATTTGGAGGTGACTTTGATTTTCTGAACTTCACAGGAAATCACTCGTTTTGGACATTATTTCTACTGGTGAAGCTTCACAAAAAGATTTCATATAAAATAAAAATAAAAGTGAAAGTGAAATGTTTCTTTTCTGTCTGTTATCTTCATACATCTTCTACCACTCTTCATGATTTAAGTTGAAAGAAATTGTAAAATGATGCTCCACTGAATACCCATTCATTGGCATGGAAATGATTACTCGCTCCGCAAATGAGTATCCCATGCTTTGAGACAATTGTTAACCTCAAAAGAACTATTTTTCCTCATGAAAGCCAATTACTAGGGTGCTTTATTGAACGATGTGAAAGATTTGATGCTAAACTGTGTTTTTTATCACTTTATTTATCCAAACAATCTTCTAAAATATTTCCCAAGGTATTTTTAGCAATAACTGCAGGCATTGTTTATAATGTATGATAGCCTGGATTTCTGATATAGAATAATAATTTTAGTACATGGAATTTTATAAACAAATCGGTTAAAATCTTAAAAATTTCTCATGTGATTTGTGACATCATAGTATAAACCTTTTGCATAAACTATATTCTTGATGTACTTGCTTCAAATTTATATATGATCAGGCCATGACCATCATTATCTTCTCTCAATTTTACAAATTCAAACCATGATAGACATGCTATGTGATATGAAAGACAAAATTCCAATATAGAAACAACCATGTGGACTTCTTCATCAAGGCTGGAAATGCTGATAGTGCTTTTCACTTTTGCCTTCTCTCTCTTCTCATGCAACATATATTGACAGTTTATCATAACTAATTTTCTGATAAGGGAGTGTCTTATTTGGAGTTGCATATAACAAACAAGTTTACTTCATGATGTCCAACAGTGGAGGTGCTGGAGAAAATGGTGGTCTTTTTGGGGAGGAAGGCACGGTCACTGGGAAAAAATGCCCAAAGGGCCTATATGGTACATTTTGCAAGGTACTTTTTGTTCTTACACAGCCTTCATGTGATTTTCTGTTGCTTCATTCTTGAAGTCAATGTAATCAGGGCAGTTTATAAGCAGGGCCAGGTCAACAATATGTGCAATTCCTGCATTTTTTTCAGAGGATTTTGATAATGTAGAGTCTTCTAGGAGCATTAAGAGGTTTACTGTTGTTTTCTTTAGCTTTGAGTCTTTAATTTCTTGGTGCTATTTGGGATTCCTAATTGTAGGACTAGGAAAAGCCAAATAATCTCTACAAAAACTTGGTTGTAACCCATGCTTTGGTCGTTTGATTATTATGCTGAAGTAATTTCTTTAACCTAAAATGGTTGGCATATGAATAATTAAATATGCAAAAATATTATCATGCTTGAAAAAATGGACTCAGTGGAATCTGGGTATATGATATATTTTCAACGAATCATGTAAAGGTTATAAATCAGGACAAATGAACTCTGAAGTCTATTTTTCAAATGCACAAACACTTACGAGTCTAACTAGCATTTTATTCTTCACTACTATTGAAGTGTAATTTGTCATTGTTACAAACTAGTAAAAAAATTTTCTTAATGATAAATGAGAAGTTGCAGAATAAGTGTGGAAGGGTAGAATGGATGTTTCTAATTTTTCACACTAACATTTAAGGGATAGCAGGCATATGTTTTATTTTTTCTGGTGAGAGTTGTACGATAAAGTGAAAATCTACTCCATCATACCTAGTGCAATTATATACACTACTTATTCTGATCCTATCAAATTATAAAAGGAATCATGTGAAGAAATTCTCTGAAACCATTTTTTTAAGCTCTTACCATCAGTTAAAAGAAACAAATACATAAATACGTACACAAAATGAAGAATTTGGTACCAAGAATAGAAAGCTTGAATGAAAATTTTTGAATGGACCACTTTCTTCCCCCTCTTGATTATTAGATTTTTTGCTTGACTTGTCTCCTATAATTTAATGATGCAACTTATCTGTAGGAATGCCCTCTCGGTACTTTCAAAGATGTCGATGGATCTGATGAAAGTCTTTGCATTCCTTGCTCTCTTGATCTTCTTCCTAATCGTGCAAATTTTATATATGTCCGAGGTATTTTTTTGTGTTATACTGATTGACACGAATCTCTCTATTTCTACCATTTTTTAACTGACATGGTCTGATATTGAAGACACTGGTCACTGCAGGGGGAGTTAGTGAACCATCTTGTCCATATAAATGCATATCTGACAAGTACAGGATGCCAAATTGTTATACTCCTCTTGAGGAGCTGGTGTATACATTTGGAGGCCCTTGGCCTTTTGCCCTCATTCTGTCTTTCCTTTTGGTGCTTCTAGCTCTATTGTTGAGTACAGTGAGAGTCAAATTGGTAGGATCAGGTTCTTGCTATGGTGCAAGTTCAGTTGAGCATCAGAGTCATCACCACTTTCCACATCTACTTTCCCTATCAGAGGTACTTCCATAGTGAACTGCCTTTGACTACATAATCTGCAGCTATAAATGGGTCAGGATACAGCACTTTGACAATTCACATTTGATTCTTATTTTAAACCTAGGTGCGAGGAACTAGAGCTGAAGAAAGTCAGAGCCATGTCTACAGAATGTACTTTATGGGTCCCAATACTTTTAGGGAACCCTGGCATCTTCCTTATTCTCCTCCCAATGCAATTATTGAGATTGTGTAAGTGATTCAAGGATACCAAAGGATGGCATAATTGACTGTTTTTGAATATAATGTTTGGGATTAATTTTTTATGCCTCAGATGATTTTCATTGATTACATATTTTCATGCAAGATTCTTGACCTGAGTAGACTAAATCCACTTCTTGATGCTGACATGATAAAGTAAATTGTAAAGCTTTTCTTATTTTGTGCTAGTTTTCCATTTCTGTCCTGTATACCTCTATCCTATTAAAGTTATTCTTGCACTAAGATATGGTCCTTTGTGAATTGTTCCAATACATACCTGGACATTCTTTGCAAGCCCTAGAAGTGAAAGCATAGATTGTGTGATCCTCTACCATTTCCATCTTATTCTATATCTACTAATTATTATTTACAATGGAAAAACCTTTTTGATCTGCTTGCAGATATGAAGATGTTTTTAACAGATTTATTGATGATATAAATTCTGTTGCTGCCTATGATTGGTGGGAAGGGTCAGTTCACAGTATACTTTCAGTGGTTGCCTATCCTTGTGCATGGTCCTGGAAACAGTGGCGGCAGAGAAATAAAATTCATCGACTTCAGGAATATGTCAAGTCTGAATATGACCACTCGTGTCTTCGCTCCTGTCGATCTCGAGCCCTATACAAGGGGATGAAGGTTT
The DNA here is from genome assembly GCA_033617975.1 of Populus alba x Populus glandulosa. NCBI lineage: Eukaryota > Viridiplantae > Streptophyta > Magnoliopsida > Malpighiales > Salicaceae > Populus > Populus alba x Populus glandulosa. The sequence goes on along the minus strand of CM066145.1, from coordinate 13,113,072 downwards.
GACTTGCTGTCTTAACTTTTCAGTTGCCCTATTTACAGAACTTCACTTTTTTCCAGGCCTTTTAGTTCTCAATACTTCAGGCTAACAGCCACTTCTCATTTTCTCTGACATGATACTGGCACCCCTTTACTTTAGTACTGTCTTGCTGGTGGTTTCAAATCGATATGAAATGCTCATGCATGCAATTATGTTTTTCTTGTCTTTTGAAGCTCATAATTTGTTCAGAAAACAATGTATTCATGAGCAAATTCGTTGTTGTGAAGCTCATAAAGAAACACTCATGCATGTTAAATGCTGCTATCCTTGACCCATGAGCAATTGCTGTGTTGTGCCACCCCACTTTAATTATTTTTTTATGGTTTTTTTAAATATAAGTTATTTTTTAATTGAATGGAAGGAAAAAATATACAAATCTAAGTAACCTAAGTACCTCTTATATGTTGACAAATTATATGTGCATATAGGTTACTAGTGGTTTTCTATTTGGTTTTAATTACTCATGAATTGTGAGCTAATAAAAAAATTTAAACAAACAAGTCTTACATATGTCTTAAAGTATATAGAAATAAGTAAATTTTGTTTTGATTAGTATGTTATGCTGAAGCATGACATATTTGGGTCATGTTGTGGTAGTCCCCATTCCGTGTTGGCAGAAGCTCATCATGGGTTGAGGCTCAAATCACTATACCGTATGGTTAAATCAGCCCCTCTACATGAAAGGCTATAATTGACCCCACAAAGCATTTTAGACCAAACAATTGCAGTTGACCAATTGCTAGCTAATTAGATGTTGACTCGTGTCCTAGTTCCACTAAAAATAGGTTGAAATGGTCCTGTTTATATGGTAGAGAGGTCAATTTTACCCATATTCATGTTGAGGAGCTGATTTGACCAGATTAGCGATATGGTACAGGGACGCAAGGTAATCCATCATGGGTTTTGTCATGCTGGTTGTGTACTATAAAACCATAGCCCAGCCCAAGCAATTTATTGATGCTGTCCATTGGCTGGTCCACCCATTCTACTCCTTTACAAATTAGGGTGTTTCGCAGTGGTTCTTTTTTTTTAGGCTAATATGTACAAACACCTCCTGAACTATAGGCCATTTTAATTGACCTAAATTGTTTTTTCTTATTTCAACCCTTAAACTATAGTGTTTTTATTGACATCACTTCTGTTACATCCCTTGTATTTTTCACTAACTAGCATATGAGTTGTACATGTTTACTTACAAAATATCATAAATAATTGGTGAAATAACATTAAAAAAATTAACCTCTGCTAATGCTATGATAAAATGTCATTTGTAATACAACAAGATTACAAATCAAGAAATTAATCCTCAAAAGTTTTTTGACTTGTAGTATTTTAAGGAAAACATGTGATTTGCATGTGATATTTAATGGCTATATTGGACAAAATATACCAAAAGGGGTGTCGTCAAAATACTCTCATTGGAGGGTTGAAATTAGAAAAAAAATCAATTGAAGGGTGTCAATTGAAATGGCCTATGGTTTAGCTTTTTGCTGAGTTTATCTTTTCAAATAGTTTTTATCCGTGTTTTCTTTTCAAGTGGGAGAATATCTCCCCCCCCCCCCCCTCATATTGTCTTTATACAAGTGGCAACTGATGCAGGTTGGGGCGACACCAGATTTAATGGTTGCTTACATTGACTTTTTCCTTGGTGGTGATGAGAAGCGTTTAGATATAGTGTCTATAATACAAAAGAGATTTCCCATGTGCATAATATTTGGAGGTGATGGGAGCTATATGTCACCTTATAATCTACATAGTGACACATTATTGACCAGTCTTCTTGGTCAGGTATGACTTTTGATGTAAAATAAGATTAAGCACCATGTTATTTTTCTCCAAAGTTCTTCTGACATGCAGAAATACATCATTGCAGCATGTCCCTGCAACTGTCTGGAATCGTTTGGTGGCTGGTTTAAATGCTCAGTTGAGGACTGTGAGGCATGGATCTATCCGCACTGCTCTACTTCCTGTAATTGATTGGATATGCAGCCATGGAAATACCCAGCTCGAGTTCCATGGAGTTAAGATAGAGCTAGGATGGTTCCAAGCTACTGCTTCTGGTTACTATCAGTTAGGTGTCTTAGTAATGGTTGGTGATTATTCTCTCCATTCTATGCACCAGTCTGACTGCATAGATAAAAGCAATGGTGAATCAGCAAGGTAATTTTGAGAATTATAATCTATAGTGTGTTAGTGTCCGTCCATGTTCTCATTGAATTTAGACCGATTTGGAAGTTGCAGAGACAGCCACAAGAGACAGAATAATGTTTGATTAGTCAATTTGTAAAGAGCATTTTCCATTAGTTCTCAAACTGTTTTATTTAATGTCTTTAATTGGATAGAGGAATATGCTTTAAAAAGTGGAGAAAAACTTGCATTTGTGAAGACAGAAAAATCTTGTATCCAAAGCAACTTGCACATATATTATTTTTATGGAGTGATCCAAACATCTTGCTGCAATGACTTCATTGTTCTTGAGTCTTCGTATGTCAGCTTATACAGTTAGCCATCATTTATTACAGGAACAATCATTCATATTACAGGAACAATGCCTCATGTACGAGCAGAAGTCTTAAGCTGCTTCAGCAAGAGCAGCCATACTTGAGTCAAGCTTTATCTCGCAAAAAGATGACGGGGGGAATTAATGGAGGTCTTCTGAATGAAGCTACCTTGAAATCTCTGGATTTTAAAAGGGACTTTCTCTTTCCACTCTCTCTCTTATTGCATAATACTAGACCCGTCGGTCGCGAGGTACTGGATGGCTATTCATTTAGCACCTCTCTCTTGTTTTCCTTTCTTTATTCACCAGATTCTTTTATTCTTTTATTTATTTATTTATTTTTATTTCAGGATACTCTACAGCTTTTCATTACTATCATGCTTTTGGCAGATCTTTCTGTCACACTTCTCACATTACTTCAGTTCTATTGGATTTCTCTTGGTGCTTTCCTTGCTGTACTGCTTGTTCTTCCTCTTTCCTTGCTTTCTCCATTCCCTGCAGGCATGAATGCCTTATTCAGCAGGGAACCTAGAAGAGCCTCACTTGCTCGTGTATATACATTATGGAATGCGACATCCCTGTCTAACATTGTAAGTTGTACCAAAAGTGCTGTGCTTTTCTCTCAAATTACTTGCTAGTCACAATTTGCTACTGTGAAGCTTCTTGAGAGCTTTGGCTTTCCAAACAAGTTCTCTTTCATCCTAGTTGACATTCAATAGAGTTTTTTAAATCCATTAGCTAAGGCAGAAACTTCACATTCCATAATGCCTTCAACTTAAATTACTTACTCTGCTTTCACTTCACGAGTTACTCTCTTTTAGTTGACTTGATAAGCTATATAACAGTTTTGTTGCTTCCTGCAGGCTGTAGCTTTCACTTGTGGTATTTTTCATTATGGATTTTCTTCTTTCCGACCACCTGATGAGGAAAACACATGGAACATTAGAAGGTGAGGTTTTATATCTAATCTGTCCCAAAACAAATGGTTGGAGTGTAAGATGAAAAATCATAGCTGCCAGTCAAGGCAAAGTAATATGCTGCATGCTGATGCAATATACATGTGTACGAGTCCCTAAGCATTCATTTGCTCAATATAAGGAAGTTCAATGACAATTATACCTGTCTTATTAAGTTATACTATGGATTACTAAATGCTTTGCTGTCTTATCTAATGCTTGTATTGGATCAAAGGTGTGAAATAACTGGTTTCATTTGTTGAGCCTTTTTATTCATTGCTGGTGTAGATTTTGATTTCATATTGAATGATGGAATTTATTTACTTATTGCATTTGGAATTCTTAATAATCTGCCCCTTGGTTTCTCCATTTGTTGGATTTGAAGAAAGGCCACACAAAGATTTGGCTCTTGCAGAAAGAAAATTGCATCAGTTGTTCCCAAAACCCAACAACAGTTACATGTATATTTTATGCAAATTCTTCCAATTTTTCTGAACTCTTTGGAAAAGACTCTGTAGATGGTTTTCTTGGCTGTCCTTCTCTTTTATATGTTGAGCAGAGACAACAGATGTGAGATACAGTAAAATCAATCAGAATCATGTGACTTGATCTGTTAGCCTGGTCTTGATATGTCTGAAAGGTGACGTAATCTATTAACTCATGCCAAAGAGACCATCTCATCCTATGTTGCATGCCTTGATATGGTTGGAATTGATTAGCTTACCTTTTTTCATTCTTTGCTTTTGTATCTTTTATATTTTATCAAGAATCTGAAAAGCTTTTGATCATGTTTGCCAACAGGGAGGACGATAAATGGTGGCTGTTGCCAACTATCCTTTTGCTGTTCAAGTCAGTACAAGCTCGTTTTGTAGATTGGCACATTGCTAATCTAGAAATCCAGGACTTTTCTTTGTTCTGCCCAGATCCAGATGCTTTTTGGGCCCACGAATCTAGTTCGTGATTTCAAGGAAACTAATGCACATGGAAAGAAGTACATGTCCTGGTTTCTCTGTCTTGTCAACAGGATCAGGGGAAGAGGCTTTTACCATTTGTGTCAGGCTGTTTCCCCAGGTGAGACAACATTGCAGTGTAAATTCGTTCAAAATTGTGTAAAGCATTGGTTATAGGTGTGCAGTTTGCCGTATTTGTAAGTATAAATGCCACAGGAATTACTGGAGGAAAAAAGTTGAGCAAGATAGGATCAGTCGTATAGTAGATTTTTTAGTTCATTGTAGAATCTACGCTAGATTAAGATTATTTTTTTGTAAGAAACCGTTTTGGTTTTCCATACCACCTCTTCGATCTCTTTCCAAGCCTTATACAATAGGTTAAAGGGGTTTAATTATAATTTTTAAGTGTTAATTTGATCAGATCAAGGGTTTAATTATATAAATATTAAAGTTTGATGGATAATTAGGAACTTGATTGAAAAAATATAAACCGATTTTTTTTGTTAGCTTATACACATACTTCTAAATAAGTTTTTATCATTGGAAATGTTAAAAATTCTTAAAGATTTTTTATAATCTTTGAAAAATCTTAAAAATATCCTCCGAAGAAGAGAGTTATAAAAAGAGAAAAGGGGAGGAGGAGGAAAAAAGAACAAAAAAAATTCATAAAAAGCAATGTTTAAATTATTATAGAGATAATTTAAAATATATATTTTTTAATTTATTTATATTTTAATATTACATTTATTCTTTTGAAAATTACATATTATATTCTAGAGTTAATTTATACGTTAATAACAATTTACATCTCAAGCTCGCGTTTAAAAAAATAAAAAAGTTTAAAGAATTGTTATTATATTTTATTTAATGACTAAAAGTCACTAAAATATTAATATTACAACTTTTTTATTAAACTAAAAATCCCTGGCCATTGTGACTAGCCTTTTCCTTTTCCTTTTCTTCTTATTTTTCTTTCTTTTCCTTTTCAATCTCTAGCAAACCCACAGTAAAAAAATTGAAGCCATTATTTTGGGACTTACTGAGTTATTGGTGGCGCCCTTTCCTACCTTGGCTAGATTTGATTTGCAAGACTGGCAAAGAAGATGAGTTGTTCGGCACAAAATTTGATCAACTTTCTTACAAAATGACTGCAAAATAATTAATTTTGGTGTGGTCCCCGTGCGTCATTTGGATTTTTTGAAACTATTAAAAGTTAATAGCAAAAATTGGTTTATAAATTCATCTTTGAAATAAATTATTAAGCACAAGTTTACAAAAAAACATAACTAGCCTCTCTAGAGAAAGTAAAGCTCCCACAAATTATACGTTTAGGATGAAATAAATTTTAAGCCCTAGCCTGTATTGAGATAATAATTTGGTTTGTTGAGAAAAAAACAAGATTAAAAAAAACTTGATGGATTGTTTACAAGAATAAATTTCAATTTAGACTACAGTTTTAAAGAAAGGAAGTAAGAAAAGTGAGAAAAAAGTAAATCAAATGACTTAAAAGGTAAAAAATACTTCAAACTAATGAGGCCAAAGAAATTATTATTACGCGAAATAATAATAGTTTCTTGCCAACAAGACTAAGAGAAAACATTATTTGGTTAAGAAAGTAAATAAAAACATGTAAATAAAATAGTAAAAATAAATAAACATATGAATTGTAAAGAAAACAATAAACCTAAGAAAGTAAATTGAATAAAAGATAGATCATAAAGCTATAAATAATTTACAAAGCAAATTGCAAGAAAGCTAAATTGCAAAACAGTTGAAAGACATGAAATAAATTGCATTGAAATTGTGTATTGGGGCACGCCGAAGAATTATATAAAAAAAAAAACGTGTTCTTTAAATACTATTATTCAGCCCTGGTTCTTGTCAAGAAAATAGGAAAAATAATAGCCAACCTTAAACAAGAAAATCATTCATTAGATCATTCAGCCCATGAAGCGTTCTAAGCCCATTAAGCAATTCCCAAAATTTCGATCTTCTTGATCCTCGATCGATCTCTAATTGTTGCTTTGTAAAAAATATCGGCCATCATACCATTTCCAATTATGTTATAAATCCTTTTATCAAGAAAATCATTACCATATTTCAACAGTACAATAATATCACATATCCTTTTGTTTATCTTCGTATCGACAAGTTCTTTTAAAAAAATTAAAAAATAAACTATATAATCAAGAATTTAAGATAAATTATTTATTTATTTGAATAAAGAATTTAGACTAGTTTGCATATATCTTGACAATCTCTACAGACTTTAAAATTAATAATCTGGTACACCTTCAATGACTATTAATATTCATAATTACATGACTTGAATCTAAAATTACAAGAAAAGTAATTTTTTTGATCCTAAACTCTTACCACTGCACCACCTAAGATAAATTATGTTTAATCCCTTAAGTTTTTATTCAATTGCACTTCTGTTTCTAGGCTCCTAGAACCTGCACAATAATCCCTCTAAGAATTTTATTTATTTATTAATGAAGCACCGAGGACTAATGTTTTTACTAACAGAAAAAATTAAAGGATAACTACGTTGGTTTTGGGAATTCAAGAATTTTATAATACATTTTATATTATTATTATTTAGCTTTTTACATATTACCTTAGAGATGGTAGTTAAGGCATATTTGTTTTTTCATTTTAAAAAATTTTAAAAGATTTTAATTTTTTTTATTAAATTTAAATTAATATATTTTTAGTTTTTTCAAATTATTTTGATGTATTAATATAAATTTTTTTTTAAATATCATTAATATGTATTTTAGCACAAAAAATTATTTAAAAAGTAAGTATAACTACATTATCAAACAAGTCCTAAAAATAATATACAATAATGCATAGAAGAATAGTATAGTCTTAATTTATATTGAAAATAACACAAAGTCTTGAAGAGAAATTAAGTTTCACTTTTTATTTTATAAATTAATTTTCATATTGAACTCAAATTATAATGCCATTTGGAAAACCATGACTAGAGAAAGAGAGTCACGCGCGAGGCACGTGAGATAAAATCCACTGGTGGAAAATAACTTACAGCAGTAGGCTAGCAATTCCTCTATTCGGCAATTCCTTCCTCAGAGACACAGGCAGACCTTTATTTCTTCCAAAAGCAGCCGTCAGCAGCAACCATGTTACGCCAAGCATCACGCCTACTGACTCGATCCATCGCCACCACTCAACAACCGATTAGGGTGATGGGGGCTCGACCCATGTCGACGAGCTTGCCAGCCACACCCGTCGAGGACTCCGCATTTCTTGAATCATGGAAAAAAGTGGCACCAAACATTGATCCACCTAAGACTCCATCGGCTTTTATGAAGCCTCGTCCTCCTACTCCATCTACTATTCCTTCTAAGATCACTGTCAATTTTGTTCTTCCATATGCATCAGAGCTCACCTCCAAGGAGGTTTGTTTTCTTCCTTTTATTTCTTATGTAGGGTTTTGCCTCTCTTTTTTGTGTGTATTAATCCACATGGGTTTTCTTTGGATTTGGAGATTATAACATTTGATTTGAGTAATTTGTTTATCATTTTGATTTGCGATTTTCTTTTATCGAGCTGAAATTTGTTTCCGTTGTTGTTTATTTGATTGGATTTTTTTTTAATTATGCGATCGATCTCAGATATTTGAGCAGTATAAATATTGTAGCTTAACTAAGGACTGATTTTTTTGTTAAGTAAATTAGTTTAAAGTTTGGCGTACCGGACTGTATTCGTTTGCGGGCGGGTATTTTGGCTTGAATTTCTTCTTTTTTTGATGCACACATTGGCTTGCATGTTAGAAGAGTTATAGCGTAAAATCCATGTCCTGCTTTCTTTGGTTAGATGCTGTAAGTTTAGAGGTTTGAGTAGGGGTTTTTTTTTCTGTGTACCATCTTGCATCTTTGTCCGCTATATTCCTTTCTTTGACTTTTATTCTGGTTTTTTTACGTTTATGTGCCTTGCAGCACCTTCAATTTTCACTTTAATGATCTAAAAGGCTTATGAAATTAGAGCTGTTTGTTTGTGTTCACATTTGGCTTTAGGATCATCTTTTGATCTGGATACATTGCTGACAATGAGTAAACTGGGAAGTCTTTTTCTTCACCCAGCTTTGAGTTTATTTTTATGGTGAAGCTGCATATGATGTTGGGTTAGTTTGGGGCAGCATTGGGTTGAAATCTTCATAGTTATGCTGATTGAGCAGTCAATGTCCATGTAGCCCCAATTCAATCAATCTGTTATTTAGTTTACTGATATTCTTGATTGAGACAAGTAAAGTATCTTGAGGTTCTTTCTTGACCAGAATTTGGTACCTCCGGTACTAACAGGGGCAGTGTCCAACATCTCTTAAAACTTCCCAGTGAGTCCCAACCTCTTATTTTTTTCTCCTTGTCCAACTCCCTTTTCTTCTTCTATTGCATTTTTGTTCTGTCCCCGAATCTAGTCTCACCAGGTATAGAGTGCAAGCTTTGAAATGAACCATTTAGAGTTAAAACGAGTTGATCCCTTTTCTATCACATGCATTCCAATGTCGACTCCAGTAATTCATGATGAGGTTAATAACAGTAGCATTGAAGATAAAAAGGCGACATGCCTAGTCAAGCATGGTTTGACACGTGACAGTGCATGTTCAGTTGTCTATGTTTTTTTTCACGCCCGTTTGCCATTTACCTCTTTAGGCTTTTGTATATGTCTGAACTCCCTGTGATTCAGTCAGTGACTGCTTGTAATTTTGTGCATGTGCTTTCTAATTTCTCACCCACTGAAGTTGTTCTTACTATTAAGTTAGCCATTCACTTTAAGAAGAGAACGCAGAAGATGAAATAAAAATTTGATCATGCTTCTATGTTAGAGGAGAGCGATTACAGTCAAAAAATTATAATCAAAATAAACCAAAGCCCTTTGATGTGCTTGGTGGAGTGTTTAAGTTGATCTTCCACATTTTCACACCCAGTCATAACCATTTTCTGTCTTTGTTTGAACCTTCTTATAGCATGATGTACTTCCCAGCAATTTGATTTCAGCTGTTGTATGGAAAACAATCAGATGGTACATTGGTGTGCTTGCATCAGCATGTTAAGAGGATTGTTAATCTGCATGCTGTACCCTAGATATGGAATGGAGGGATTTCCAAATGTTTGCAGCTCATGTACAGGCCTTTTTTCAATACATATACGTTCATAATCATCGTGCTTATTGATGTGATGCAGGTTGACATGGTCATTATACCAGCAACAACTGGGCAAATGGGTGTTTTGCCAGGGCATGTACCTACTATTGCGGAACTGAAGCCTGGGGTCTTATCAGTCCATGAAGGAAATGATGTGAAAAAATATTTCCTTACCAGTGGGTTTGTCTTTGTCCATGCAAACTCGGTTGCTGATATAGTCGTTGTTGAGGCTGTTCCAGTTGACCACATTGATCAGAACTTGGTTCAAAAGGGGCTAGCAGATTTCACACAGAAGCTCAGCTCAGCCACAACCGAGTTGGAGAAAGCTGAGGCACAGATTGGTATTGATGTTCACAGTGCTCTCAACTCTGCATTGGTAGGCTGATGTTCATTGTAGTCCTGTCTTCAGTTTTTCTCACAATTCTTCCCTGTCTGTTTGATCTTGTCTCTATAACTGATAAGCTCTGCCAAGATATGTTTTTGCTGTGATTTCCAGAGATCTAAATAAAGCCTTATAAACAAGAACTCCAATGTTTTTTCCCTTCCTTCAAGACACCTCTCTGCGCAGGATGATGTTTCCTTCCAACTGATAAATCTGTTTCTTAAAACACAAATGGAATTGCTCTCTAGTGAATTGAGACTGTTGATTATATAGCCAGACCATTTGAATGACTGTTTTGAATTCATTAGTGTCTTGCATGAATCCTGATCGTTAATGGTCATATGACAAAAGCGTATGCATTGAAAATAACACAAATAATTAGAAGATTTGTTTGAGAGTTCTCGTGTTCTCCATCATTTTGCATGCCGTTGCAGGCACTGAGCAGAGCTTCTTCTTCTTTTCTGATGTTGGTGATACCATTGAGACCCTCGATTGATAATGTGGTGATATTATAGCACAACGGAAGTCCAGTGTAGAGTCCCAGATTTCAGAGATTGCACCTCCAAAACAAACAATTTTAGCTGACACCTTTAGTACTTGGTCAAATCATGCAGCAGTTCTACCTTGTGTTATACGTGGATAGATAGAACGGAAAGCAAGTTGCCAAGGACTGTCTCGCATCCTCCACATAAATCTACCTAATACAATAATCACCCAAGTATTATTGGATTTTTCCCTAGCCAAGCCTCGAGCCTTTGATTTTAGAACTTTTGCTACTGCCATTGTTGTTATCAAAATTGCAATTATTTTTATCAAAATTACAATTATTTTTATTAAAATCACAGCTTGACTCATAAAATAAAATTATATAATTTTAATATGTATATAATATTTAAAATCAGGTTAAAAATTCAAAATCGATCAAACTTGGTAAAATCATATTAATTTTACGAGTTGGACAAAAGTTAAAAAATTTATTGCCTTGTCTTGAGTTTTCCGATACTCTACTCTACAGTCTATGATTGAAAGTTTAATTTTATAAGTTTAATTTAGAATTAAATTTCTAATTTAATCATATAAAATATTAACACGATTTAATTAAGGTTGTAGTAGTTTATTTAACTTCCCTCAACTTGATTCAATCAAGAATTTAACCATATACATGCATGCTTCTTTTCTTCTTTTTTTTTTTTTTTTTTTTGTATTTTATCCAACTCTCTACATTATATATCTTTGTTTATGCATGTATTGATTCTTGAACAAATTATTTGTTTTAGATTTATTAATTTTTAGTTAATGAAATACTATAGATATAATTGTATTGTATTATATTATATTTTTAAGTTATTTAAACCATGTATAAATTTTTATTTAAATTATATATTTTAAAGTATTTGAATATTTGTATTGTTTATTTCACTTTTATTTTAATTATGTTATATTATTATTTATTATTTGACAGAAATTATAAATATATAATTAATTAGAATATTTTTTTTAGAATTTTACAATTTAAATTTACATTATATATTTCATATCCTATCAAAAAATATATATATTATTTTTAACAACCTTGACTGCACTCCATCTCAACTGAATATTTTCCAAAGTCTATCAAACGCAAGCTACCCGTTGATATTTCCAGATAACGCTATTAGTTATTGAAGATAGATGTAGAGGTTCGTTAACGTATAGTCCACACACCACCATTAATCAGAAACTTTATTAAACCTGTTGGGCAAGCCTCCGAACAAATTTACAACTTACGATCACCATTCCATTTAATTAAATGTCTGGCGTTGCCTGGCTCCATTATATAAATAACTTGTACACGATTTTTATAATCAGACGGAAGAAACATGGAAGGGTGCGGAAATAATAGGAAAGCGGTGGCTTACCCGCTATGAATACAGCCACGTGAAAGGGGAAAAAGGACTGGACATGAAAACTTTTTCTCAAAGATTACAAATGTTAAGGTCCCAGCAATTGAACTTGCCTTTTTCCTTGTTAGTGCACTGACCAGTAGGACTTATAGCACTCCTTTTGATCTCCGATTACGATGGCAGCGGCGGAATAAATATGAACTCTGTCTGCAATTGGATGTGGGACAAGCCAAACGACCACGTCACCGGGGATTGGTTAGATACATGCCTCGGGGGGTTGTCATAATTTTGAGTGTTGTCTCCACGGACAACCACCTTCAAATGCATGCTCCAACACGTCTTCCATTTGCTTAGCTGGTAAAATCTGTCAAGATGAGAGTTCGATGCATACAGGTGAGGCAAGCATCACAACAAATATCCACCATCGACCACCATGCTTAAGTTTCTTACGGTGGGAAAACTTAAATAGATGAGATCTCTCAGTGTGAGAGATAAGCACTCGAATATATGATCAGACTCTTCCCAAAGTGGAAATTAGATGAATATGGAAATTCTGGCTATTGACCTGTGCTCATCTCCAATGAATTTACAAATGCCAAGCCATCATTTTAAGCAAAAGAATATATCTGCCATCTAAATTCCTTTTAACATGGCCAGGAAAGTGAGGGGTAAATGAATCTAAAAGAGGACAAGAAAGGACACTGCGGTTCCATAGCAGACCAGTAAATCGATGTTCAACATGGACTGATAAAGCAGACAAACAATATGCTTCAAACAGAAACATTACCTCAAGACTGCCAAGCACAGCTGTCGGTACTTCAACCAAATCCTTCAAATTTCTCTCTGGCAGAATCACTCTCTTGATGCCATAGCGGTGTGCTGCCAATATCTGCAAGAGAACAATTTAAGAAACTGCACCTCTGATATAAGCATGCCAAACATGAGAGATGCTGAGCGCCTAAGCAGATGGTGATCCACACAAACTAATGATTATAGTCCATAATTTTACAGTTGATACCGTGTGTCCATTAATCAAATATGCCATAATATGCAAGCTCAAAGCTATCAAATTAAACATGCATATATGACATAACAAGCACAAGATTTCGGTTACATCCCCAGCCAACTACAAAACTTTCCAGTCACCACACTCCATTTACAACAAGATTTGAGTTTCTTAAGAAATTTTACAGAATTTGGCATGAGACTATCAATCAGCATTCCCAACAGCTTAGCCAGGTAGCTGTCAATGAACACAGAATAAGTTTTGGGTGGTCCTAATAATTTGAATGGAACAGGCCATTATTTGCCAATTATAGGAAGAAGATCAAGCAAAAACTAAAAACTAAATTAGAAGTCACAATACAATACACAAATACGATATGTATGAAAACACAATAACAGCAAATGTGTTTGCATTTGCAGCAAGAACAGATACAACCACATAAAACTGCAAAAATGTTAACGTTTCCAACAAGCACACAAGTCAAGATGTTTCACAGGTCAACAAAAGTATATATAAGGTCTTAATTATAATTCAAAAAGAGCAACCAGTCACGTGGCATGAGAACTCCATTTATTAAGCTTTAAATGGAAAGAGATGCCAAAAAATGTTGTTTGTTGTGGTATATGGTTCAACTTGAAGGGAAAAAAATAAAGAAAGAAACGGTAGTGCTCGAGGTTAAACCAACAGCTCTATCATGCCACACCACAGTTAGGATCCTCTATTTTAATGGATAAAAATAACAAGACCAGCTAATCAAGAGACTATACCTTATCCTTGATACCGCCAACAGGAAGTACAAGGCCCCTCAAAGTCATCTCCCCAGTCATAGCTGTATCTGCTCTTACTCTTTTCTGACTAAACAGTGAAACCAGAGCTGTTACCAATGTCACGCCAGCTGAGGGTCCATCCTTTGGTACCGCACCAGCAGGGAAATGTATATGAACATCTCGACCCTTAAGGAAATTGGTTTCATTAGCAGCTGCCAGCTTAAGATCAGTTGCCCTCGCTCGTACCTACATCATAGATGACTCGATAACACAAGAATCTCGAGCAAAAAAATTCCATTAATAGAAAACAGGATTATTTTCTGCATAACATCTCATTTTTAACGTGATTTTATTTCCAATCATGCATTTCAAACAGAGAAAGATGCTACACCCTTGAATGTTGGGAAAATAAGCATTTCATAGGTGATTTAAAAGCAATTTAAAGCTTGGCCTTCATCAATAGTGATGATTATTCATTTCATAATCCTAAAAAGAATGAACTGATGATCGGGAAAATTTTGAATTACCCATGTCAGTGCTATTTGTGCTGATTCTTTAATTACATCACCAAGTTGTCCAGTAAGATGTAATTCACCCTTTCCAGCCGTTGCTGTAGCCTCGACAAACTGAACCTCTCCACCAAAGGCAGTCCAGACAAGCCCAACTGATATCCCTGGGGATGCAACTCGCTCTGCAGCTTCTTTGTCATCAAAACGTGGAGGCTGCATCAAAGTAAAAGATCCTCAGAAGTGGTCAAATTTACAACAGACCTTACCGCCTGCATTATGTAATTGGGAAAACCATCGTATTCGGTCAATACAAAATTTAGCTTCAGACCACACAATGCATGGGAAGGCATAGCAACAGCAAGGAAATATGAGATCATGCTATAATTCAAAATCTGACACATAATGGAAGGTTGAGCAGGCTGAACTTCCTCAATGCATGACAAAACAAACAACATGATGCCAGCAGTGTAGCTGTCATGCATGACTTTTGGCACATGCCAATTCTATCAAAGTAACTGAAATGCCCAAACCACAATAATACTCAGCATTCTCAATTTGGAAAAAGGAACCACCAAAGCATAACCAAATGTCAAAGTATTTTTTAAGATCATCCAAGCGAGCAACCCATGAATAATCAATGTAAAGAAGAACATCTTCACAGTTGGGTTCCAGCAAGAAAAGATTAACACGCTTATGTACAATAGTAAACCAACTGGATCTAATTGCTAAGCAGATGGTTATCACAAAGCTCAAACCCATTAAAATAAACTTGAATAATGCATAAAAGATCAGAAGCATTCAAACATAAAGCATCCTGTTGAAAATCAAGAAACAATGAAAAGAATTATTACCCCAAGTACTTTCTCCAGCATAGGCTCATCCACAACCAAAGGTGAGGGGATGCTGAATGTGTTTGATATCTCATGACTGTTTTCATTCATTGGTATAACTTCCATTTCCAATTCAGCTCCCTCAGCGAGTCTGTTATCCAGCAATGGTGAAGCAAGCTGATGCATATCTTTTCTCAACGGGACAGCTTGTTCTTGCTCCACGACTCTCACAGCTGCAGCACGAGCCAAGGCAGCCAAGTTCCTCTCCAAATTGCGTACACCTGCCTCCCTTGTGTATCTCTGAATGACAAGTTTCACCATGCCCTACAATATGTTGGAAAGGCTATCAGGATGTATATTCATTAACAACTTATGTGCAGATTATTACAGAATATGCAATATCTTGTCCAGAAAATTTCTCACCAAGTCCTACCTTCTTTTTTTTCTCATTTTCTTCATAATTCTAAAGAGGGAAGATATTGAAGACATGGATTCACATTAGTTTGGGAAGAAGTTATCAGTTGGTCATATGTGAGACCGGACAATTTCAAAAGTATTATGTTAGCCAGATGGTGATGCTGAATTCAACTCATCTCCATCCCAAACAAGATGGAGCAACTGCACGGATCCCATCCCACTTTCAGTGAGTTGTCATGATTCTAAATCTGTATTTTTCACTTCAAACTTTTGTCTGCCTCTCCTTCTAATCACTCAAATACTTCATTCTTATCACAATTACCATAGCATCCCAGCATTCATAGATCACTATTGGATGAATTATTTCAGCGAAATAAAATGCAACAAGTGGATAAAGAATTTAGAAAGATAGAAATGCAATGATTCGATGATATCCTTTGATAGATAATAAATAACCACATCATTCCACGCATTTGATGACTAATGAAGTAACTGGTTGACAACTTTCAACAATAAATATTAATGAAGGAAAAATAGGGGTACTTCCATAGATGACCTTCAAGTAAAAAATTGTTCTCTCCAATATGAAATGCTTAAATATTGAATTGTGTGGGAATAAGAAAATAATAAATTTCATCTCACAAACAAGCATTATTCTGCAATTGTGAAGGAAAAAGATGTCCTTAAGCATGAAATTGATAACAAGAAATTAAGAAGGTATCCTTGTAAATTATTAACATCGGTCAAGCAACACTACCTCTGGAATTTGAAGGAACTCAGAGCTCAGCCCGTGTTGATCCAAAACTCTTGGAATCAAATACTGCATTGCTATTCTAAGCTTTTCTTCAGGTGTGTATCCAGGCAGCTCAATGACTTCCATCCTGTCTAGGAGCGGTGGAGGAATAGGCTGCATCCTATTTGCAGTTGCCACAAAAATCACCTTTGAAAGGTCAAATGGAACATTCAGATAGCTACAGACCTTAAGTTAAGGTAGAACCATTCTGACATACTTATCACTAGAGAGATGTTATTTTACTCAGAGTTTAGATTTAATGGCATCAATCAGATCTAAATTTCAACACCTCCAAATGAACTTCATGCCTTAAAATTTTCTCCTGGTCCTATATAAAGAAAAATAAATAGAATTTGCATCATTAACATTAGTGATGAAAACTTTAGATTTATATCATATGTATATGGAATTAAACTTTAGGGATGCAAATGCATGCCCAGTGAGACAAAACCAAGATTCAGTGAAAGACATCCTGCAGCCAAAAAAAGGATACTGATCGTTGAATGTGTTATTCTGTTCAGGATCAAGAACCTCCAGCAGAGCTGCAGCTGGATCCCCACGCACATCAGAACCTGTCTTGTCAATCTCATCCAGCAGCATCACAGGATTGCAAACACCCACTCTCTAAAGCCAAAAATACCAGAAAAGTAACATAAAATCATTCACTAACTTGGTCACATGATCTTTGTTTGCAAAGAGGAATTTGGTTCATAACTTCAAAATTCAACTCTTGTGCAACAAAAAAATCAATTGCAGAATGGTAAGCAACTGAATGATCTAATTTACACCCAAGTTCTATGCTACCTCATGTGAGAGATCATGTTCAGAAGGAGATAAAACACCAAAACGGGAACATGAATACAGAAGGTCACAATTATCAACTTGCTGTATTATCCTAACTAAAAATAACTCTAAAGAAAAACTGCAAGAGAGGGGACAAAGCTCAAATTAAGTAAATCCACATTGTTCCTGGAGTCAGGACACGCACTGTACATAAATAGATGCATAATTCCATGGTTAAGCATGAAAATTAATTGAGCCTTCTTCAGTTTAGATCATTTGTCTATTCAAAATCCATCAGCATCACATTCTTGGCACAAATCAGGGCGTATGAACTGGGCCAATGGCTGCGTTGCTGATCAAAGCAACCCTGATTTTTTTTCCTTCTACGGATAAATCTATTTGTATAAATTAAAGACCAGTTGGAAAGTGTGCTTCATTTCCTCTACATGCCATCAATCATTAAAGAAAGGACAATAATCTCCCACTAATCACACCAATCTAAAAGAACGAACTTCAGATTTTTGCATTCCTTGTGACAGAATTTAAGGTGCCCATATGTTGTATGATGAGAGAACTATTTCAATCAAAAAGAACTTTTTGATTGGAATTAAAGCAACTAGGCCTTCTCCTCTAGAACTAAGGCAAATCTTTTATGTGTGAGATTTCAGTCATAAATAGATAGTGTTTAATGAAAAACTAGTTTGTGTGAGATAGCTATATGGAAATTACTGGGGCATAAAAATCTGATGACCTAGCATAATAGAAAACTTCAAGCTACCCCACTTGGAAATTATTTTCCTAATGAAAATACATTCTGGAGGCTTGTGTACCAAAAAAGATATTGACAAGAGACATCAAACATTGGAAAAATATAATCCACCAAAACACGCTCTACCTTTATTCCATCTATAAGACGCCCAGGCATGCTTCCGATGTATGTTCTCCTGTGCCCTCTAATATCAGCCTCATCCTTAATGCCACCAAGGGATATACGAACAAATTTTCTGCCCAAGGCAGCAGCAATAG
Organism: Populus alba x Populus glandulosa; assembly: GCA_033617975.1. Lineage (NCBI taxonomy): Eukaryota > Viridiplantae > Streptophyta > Magnoliopsida > Malpighiales > Salicaceae > Populus > Populus alba x Populus glandulosa. The sequence continues at coordinate 13,095,064 of CM066145.1, read as the reverse complement.
ACGAAGCCAGAGATGTCTTTCCAACACCTGGTGGGCCAACAAAGCACAAAACTGGACCTCTTGCATCTGGTTTAAGCTGCAGTCGAAACAAATAAATCCAGACTAAAATCCAATTGAAATTTAAAATTTTAAAGGCACTCAAGGAAACAACATTTAAATATGTCAACCTTGCGAACAGCTAGATATTCAATAATACGTTGCTTGATTTTGACTAGACCATAGTGGTCATTATCAAGATGTTCTTTTGCAGCTTTTAGATCCAATTCATGTTCTTCACTCACTGTCTGCCAGGGCAGGTCAGCAAGAAGCTCCAAGTAAACACGTGAACTATTATATCCAGGTTGCTGAGGTTGCATTTTCTTAAGCCTCCTGAAACAGAGAAAAAAAAAAGCGTAAATATAGAAGAGGATGAACAGAAAATTCAAGACTCCAGAATACAAAATCCAGGTCTTGCATTAGAACACTTCTGAGCAGGAAAGACTCTAATTCAAATGAAGTCTAAATCTTTCCAGAGGAAATGCATGTAAAACACAGGAACCACAAAATTTGATGATTGCAAGTATCATATTGAAAATAAATCTAATTAGGATAAGGACCTCTTTCAGCACTATGATATTCCATTGAGATATTAGAAATGCAGCAGCCCAATGGGTCTGCAAGAATGATCCACCTAGCCTCTATGTATGGGTAACACTAAAGCTTCGGTAGTCCAACCAGCATCAAAAAACATTGATTCAGAGTATAGCTTGGTGTCAGGGTTTGCACAATCGTTACTAGATGTATTGGAATGTCTGTAGATGTTTTCTCAGATGTACATGTTGACATTTAAGTTTTCTAACACAATCAAGTCTTCATAAAAGTTGTCTTGGACTTTAGAGATTTCTAAACGGAGTCATCTACATATGAAACTGATAACATTTCTCCACACAAACTTTCCAAAGTAATGATATTTTAACACTGCATCAACATGTGGTTTTAGTAAAATCCTTGGCTAGATAAGAATCAACTACTTTTATTGCCACATTAAATCCAGCAATCAAAAGATTGTGATCCAAAAACACATACCTCAACTCCCTTTGGGCATGCTTCCAGATATTTGAAGGCATTCCTGCACTTTGCATCTTCCTTTCTAGGGCAGCTACATCATCCTCATCATCATCGTTGTCACCAAGCTCCTCTTTTATAGCCCTCATCTAGAACATATATCAAATGGATTAGCTCAAAAATTAAAACAATTATAGTATCTAGCTGAGATTTAAAAAAGAATGTTCTACAAGCAAATAATTTACTGAATAGCTGCAGCCATGCACTTTTTTTTAAAAAAAAAAAAAACAAAAAACAAAAACAGCAGAAAAGAAGAAGCAAATTAAGGCCTAACAGAAACAGCCCCAACTAAGTCACCAAGGAGGCGATTACGCAGACCAGGAGGATAGGTCATCCACTGAGTCTCCAAAGCAGCCTGGTGAGAACATGAGACACAGCCTGATAGCACTTCGCATCTTTGTTTATAACCATTGGTCCATTACATAGAAAACTAACATGAAAAGTTCCAAATCAGCTACACCAGTTGATGTCAATTTAATACCCAAAAGAGACCCTTCCATTAAGGAGCCTTTCAGGCCCCTTCAATCACAAAATAACTTTGGGGAATCTTGCAAATGTATAAACTAAATTATCATAACTCTCTCTCCAAATATAGTTATAAAATGCTACATTGAATAATGAACTTAAAAGATGAAAATATAGTGTAGTTAACACAGTAGAACAACTAGACTTCCACTTTTATCTTTATTTAAAAAAAAAAACTTCAAATTAGATCCAAATGACAGGACTTGTAGATTTCATGAACCTCCATCCCCCACAGGAAAAAAAATGCTTATCACTGATAGTAGCATGAATCCTCCTAAGAAGCTCTGCTAATTGGTTAAAACATAGCTTGCATCTACAATAGCTTACATCTAACAACATTTAAATTGCACGATTGAAACCAGAAAACAAGGCTCTCATTTCCATAGTAGATGCTTCAAATATGCTACAGTACCTGCATATTGTACCCTACATATTATACTACCTAAGAAGAAAAGCTAACCTGCTGCCGCAGAAGGAACTCTTTCTGTGATTTTGACAATTGTCCTTCAACCTTTTGCGTGATCTTCTCTGCCACACGTATTGACTGTCACAAATAAACATTAAAACATGACTTTTTGAAGGCTGGAAGGATAATCAAGAACACTTCATGTAAAAGCATTAGATGTTTATCAGAGGATGAACTGATTACCTGTAAATGTCGATCAACCAGCTCAGTAGCTTTTGACAGTCTTACTTTTAGATCAACTGAATCCAACATAGATAGCTGCTCTTCAAAACTTATCTCGAAGCTAGCAACAAATATATCTGCTAATTTATGAACAGGAACTGTCTCCAGAAGGACTTTTGTCTTCCCACCAGTTTTTTGTTTCTAAAAGCAGAAAATGAAACAGCAATCAGTGACAGAATAACAATACAAACATGAAAAACAATATGAAGGAGCTAATTCTTTTCTAGTAATAAAAGAATCAACGCTCTTGAACGAGACACGTTAATTTGACTGATTAATTTGCCAACGATCATATCTTACCATGACAAGGTTCACATATAAACAGGGGGGTGCATTGCATTTCATAATTTAATCCCCAAATATCACAACAGAAAAATTACCTGCTCAAGAACAGAAATCAGCTCCATTGCAGTTGCTTTGAACTGGCGAGACAATGCTATAAAATCAGGATCTTGGTCCACTTGCTCCAGCTCTAATAAAATATCAAGAGAGAGGAAATAATTCAGCACACTGATCAACGAGACTATATAGAACACATTAGTGCTATATGACTCGGTATCAATGCATGCGGAAAGCATAGAAATTAATTCAAAACATACCAGCATTTGTCATTTCAAGTGGAGATATCCGTGCAGTATAATAAGTCCCTCTCGTAATAAGTTCATTGAGGTTGAATCTGCACAAGCCTTCAAGAACAACTATATACGTCACCCTCCCACTAGGTTTCTCCACTCCTCTAGAAAGATGCAAAGCACGAGCCGCCACTCCCCTAAAAGGAACTCAACATCCATTGTCGCTACTTTTACTTTAACTTAAAATTTAAAAACAGCAAAAACAATGAACTTGAATTTGGAATTAAAGTATAAACCTATTATGCCAGTGAAAAACTTCCTGTTGGTGTTTCCCATCAAGCTTGACATTATCCGACGAGGTACTGGCTTGAGTTTTCGGGCTTCTCTCGCTGGAATCACTACCAACACCTAAACAAATCATATTTCCCTTCAATTTATATATAGCAAAAAATAAGTCAAACGCTACAAAAAAGAGAGATTGAAAAAACAAAAGGATCACGAGTTTTGCCTTGGGATAACGTTGGGCCCACAGATGCTGTCTCAGACGAGGAAGCAGCAGCAGCATCCCTGACTGGCAAAATACCAATCAACCCCTTCTCTTCTCTCTGCCAAAGCTCTTGCTCTACCAATTTCACACTAGAATTCATCGAAAACAATCAATTTATAAAAATACAAATAAATAATCACGCAATTCATCATGAAGAAAAATCGAATAATTTATAAAATTCCGAATATGTAGAAACTTGAATCCATAAGTGTAGTTCTAAATTAAAGAAAGAGAGAGAGAGAGAGAGAGAGAGAGTCAAATAAAAGAAAATGAGTACCTGCTGGGAGAAGTACAGCGAATGCGAATTATGGCGCCAGGTAAAAGAACCTTGTTTCTAAACGGAAGGATCGCTAACCGACTCGGTAACTCCACCGATTCAGCCATTTTTTTTCGTAACTCAAATTACAGAAGAGAAAAGGAGAGGGGGGGGGGGGACAATAATCAGTTTTCAAGGGAGAGGATTTTTGTTTATAAAGAGATAGTTTCGTTAAAATAGAGAAAGAAGGACGAGACAGATAATATATTAGCAAATAAGAATCATGGAAATAGGGCGGGTAGGCGGGCGTGGGAGTTTGGTGAGAGATGGTGATCAGTCAAGAGGTCACCTAATGAGAATATCCACGCCCCTTTCTCTTCTCAATCTCGTTTTTGCTATCTGCATGTAAAAGCTACCATGTGAATTTTATTATGGATTTACTTTTACTTTAATTTATTTGTTTATTTATTGAATCACAATTTTATGTAACAATTTTATTTTGGGTACATTTCTATTTATTATTCGGATGTGTAAGATGCCTAACATGGAATGTTCCGATTACTGTTTTAATTCTCACATGTATTACTGAAAAAAAAAATGTAATATGCATGGCATCGTAACTCCGGTTTTTATGCTAATTCTAGCCGGGAGTGGAGCCTAAGATATTTTAAATGAGAAATAAATTATTAATAAATATTTGATATTATATACTATATAAACATGTTTTATATAGAGATTTTAATTTAAAATATATGTATCAACTCAAGTTGGAAAATTAATTTAAGAGTACATTTAAAATGAAAAAATTTATATTATAATTGCTTTTTTTAAATTTTATATTTTAAAATTGCTTTATAATGACTTTATTTTTAATCTCATTAAAAATATATTTCTCAATAGCTTAAGAGGATTAGGGAATTTCTTAACAACAATTCTATACTAACATATGGTACATAACACATAAATCATAGCTTAAAAAAATTGTCATACACTTTTATCTAAAACTTACATTATAATTTTCACTTTTTCATACATATATTAATTCGACAAACTCATAAATGATTGCAAATCCTAACATTTTCAATAATTAATTATAAAAAAATAAAACTAAAATTAGATAATGAAACAAATAAAAAAAGATTAAGAAAACTCCTCTAAAATATAAAGCATAAGATGTTACTTATTTAACTAATTAATAATTTAGGATTTAAAGAAAAATTTTATAGAAAGGAGAGGCAAAGACAATAGGGAAAAAAGAAGAAGAAGAGCTCGGATCAATTTATTAACTAACAAAGAAAATTAACCTTGTAAAGCTATTATATTAATATTTTAATATAAAAAATGTTTTGAAAATAAAAATAAAGAGATTAAAGGGGCAATTGCTCCCTTTTGCCTATATGTGGCTCCGCCACTAAGTTTAGTTTCTTTTTGTTTGAAATTATATTAAAATTGTATTTTTATTTAAATTTAATTTTTTTAATTTTTTATATTATTTTGATATGTTGATCTCAAAAATAAATTTTTTTAAAATAATATATATATATATATATATATATTATTTTGATATATTTCTAAGCGAAAAACATTTTAAAAAATAATCATTACTACACTTTCAAATACCCTTTTTATTTAGAACGTGACTAGTTATTTACACGTGTTTCAATTCAATTTCTAATATAAGAGCATTATTCATGTTTTAAAAAATATATTTAAAATGATAAATTAAAAAAATGTTAATATTAATTAAATACCAAAATAAAAGCTTAATTCTTATAGTTAAAGGAAAATTTTTATGCACATACAAATATTTTACATTGATTGTCCTTTATTTTATATGTTTTCGTTTATTTTAAGGAAAATTGTCTTGATTACTCTATGGTTTAGTTATTTTTTATCTTTATATTCTAGCTCGATGCAATTTTTTATTTTGGATAAAAAGCTAAATCTACCCTCGTATAATAATAATAATATAACATAAACAACTACATAAGACATTAGTTTAACACAATTTCTTTCTTTATTTACAATTTCTATCTCTTTTCGAACATTTATTAACCAAAATTAAAATCTAATATAGTTTAACCTAAATCAAAACCATATACAAGGATCTAAGGATGTCTGGTAACAACCACAAATGACACGACTTTAACATAATTTTTATATCTTTTCGAACATTTTTTTAACCAAAATTAAAATTTAATGTAGTTCAATTTAAATCAAAACTATATACGAGAATCTAAGGATGTTTGGTAACAGCCACAAATGACATTAATTTAACAAAATTTCTCTCTTTATACATAATCTATCTCTCTTCTTGAACACAATTTAACTAAAATCAAAATTTATTATAGTTTAACCTAAATCATGATCATTTACGAAGTTGTAAGGATGTTTTGTTAGATCTGAGTGGTGTTTTGGTAGAGAGGGAGAGCTTAGGCTTCGACTCAATAAATTTTCAGCAATGTCCGATGTTTAGTTTGAAGAAAAAACATATGATGAATTTTTGAAATTTCCAAAGAATTCATACTTGGGTGTTTTACTCTTGGAATAGATGATCCAAAAGGTAACCAAGTTAATCTGCAATTTAAAGTATTGCAGGATCTTAAGCTCTCATCTCGCTGGTTGAAACTGTTCAAGTTGACTGCCCATGAGCAGTAACTATAGAGATGCAACAAGCACGGCCTCGAAACGGAATCCTTTTTTCACCGCAATGCTAACGATGAACATGAAGTGAGTGTTTTATCAATATTGAAGTCGCAATGTGGCGGCCAAGTCATGAAGATGGAAGGAATGGCGGGTAATCATAGCTGTCCGAATCAATTTATATATTTTTTAATTAATTTTTAAAAATTTTAAAATTAACAATTAAATAAATCTTTAATTTATAATACTCGATCTAATCTTTAAAGAAGAAATACAGAGATTATCTTTCCTGTGTTGCTTTTCCATGTCATGGATTTGCAGTTGGTGAAGGGAAGTCAGTCCAGCTTTGATGAGTATCTTGCCAGTAACCCAACCACACGTCCTGGGATTGATTTGCAAGGTGGACCTTTTCTGGAGAAAATTAGTGTTTTTTCTTGGCTAGAAAAAATTGCAGAGAAGATAATGGATTGTCTGGACTCTAGTCAATAAAGGGGATAGCGAGATTACGTGGAGGAGAAAATGATGAGGAAGGTGCCTCGTTTTCCTATTTGATGGTAAAATTATAATATTTAATATAAAAAATAGTTATTAATTGGAATATAATTATAATTTAAAAAATAAGATTTTTTTTTTTGCACGGATAAGTGAAGATGTATTATAAGCTTATAAATTCTAGGATTTAACATTATATTTAAAAAAAAAAATAGAAGAGAAGTGAAGAAATGACTAAACTACTAAATATTCAAGATAGGTTTTTTTTTTTAATTTTAGATTCTAATTATCGTTGTTACTAAAATGGGAATTCTATTTTTATAAATATGTCATATAAATACAACTAATTTATATAAAATTTAAGAGTAAAAAATTGGAAGATAAATTAAATAAATATCTTTAAAGTAATATAAAACTAAAAAGAAATGAAGAAATCATTCACTATTTAAAAATAAAATTCAACCAAAAAGTTTAAGAAATGAGAGATAAAACATTAATGAATATTTAAATAAAAAAACAAAAATATAAGCTAGGTATTAATGGGCCTAACATGCTAGATTCATGGCCTCTAATAAAAAAGCCTAGGCATTCAAAAATAAAAAAATAAAAATATAAACTAGGTATTGATAGGCTGACATGATAGATTCATAATTTTTAATAAAAAAACCTAGACATGCTTAATTTTTTTTCTCAAGTGCCCTCCACTTTGAGGTTTTTTTTTATAACTAGGTAAGTTGTAAATTGCTGAAAAGTTTTTTGATCAAATTCAATGATAAAAAAATTAAAATTCAAGATTTTTTACCATAAAAGCTCATTTTTACATTGTTTTTACTTGAAAACATCTCGAAAAAACAAATATATATATATATATATATATAAATAGAACCATATAAATTGGATATTAAGAACAAAAACATAAATGTCTACTGAGATAGAACCTAGATATAGAATTATTATTATATATATTAAAAAGGTAGAAAATTAACATCGCCAATAGCAATAGTTTAAAACAGAACAGGAAGAAGAAGACAGTCAAAATACTGCAACAGGATTTACATGCAATTAAACTTAATTTTTCTGCCCCATCCAATAGTTGATTTATAATATATCTTTAAAAGACTCTTGTTTGGTGCCCGACCTTTTAATTTCTTTTATTGCCTTGCCTTCAATTACACTTCATTTGCCATTTCCATCACAGAAAAAGTGATGTGAATCTCTTTCACTTCATTTGCCCTTTCCATCACAAAAAAGTGAAGTCACCGATGATTTGAAGTCGTTGTTTGACGATGATAGATGATTGATGATGTGATCATACATGGACATTAACCAAAACTAACACAGCTAGGAAAAGCATTATTCATGCAGCCTCGTATGCTTTGTGTACTGGAATAGTATAAAAATAGTTTTGTTCATTTCAAAAAAATAAATATAGAATTGGCTATTTCTAAAGTTCTTTTAATTATTATTAAATTGATTAGTGATAAAAAAAATTTTATTTTAAAAACAAGGTGAAACAATCAACATATTTTTTTAAGCAAAAAATTGTAAACTGGCATTACGAGATTTTTAGAATTTTTACATTAGTTTTTTTTGTTTTGTTATTATCATGTTAGATGAAGAGTAATTTGATATTTTTATAATAAAATTATTATTAAAAAAATAAAATTTATTGGTATGTATAATGCTGACGCTAGCATGTAGGAGGATAGTCAAGTCCTCTAAACTACATACGTGACATCTTCCAATAGCCTAATTCCGGACTTTGCCGTGTCATTGGAAGTGTTATGGTGTCTTTTCTTTATAAGATGACGTGTGATGGTGTGGAGGGGTAATGTTGGTGGCATTTTCCTTTAATTTATTAATATATAAAATTTAGTTTTTATTATTTTGATTTTTAATTTTTATTTATAGTATTTTTGTAGAATTTTGATTCATTTAAGAAATATTTTTATTTTTTTTCAATTTCGTCATTATTCTTTTTATTTTTTAGGCCTTTTATTAAATTGATTTTTCTTTTTAATTTTACAATTCATTTTTTTTTAATTTCAATTTTGATTCTTTGAATTTTTGCCGTTCTTTTGTTAAAAATATTCTTCTTTTTACTTCAAAGTCAAGAATATTTCTATAACGAGTGGTGAACTTAAAAGCAAGAGAAATTGAATGATATTAAATAATTAAGCTGAAAATTACCTAAAAAAAACAAACAGAAATTAAGGTTTGATTGAGAAGGATCTGGAGATGAAGTAGAAGAAGAAGAAGAATGAACTTGTGGTGGTAGGGAGTTTAGACTTTAGAGAGGACTACACTCTCTCTGTCTGTGTCTGAGGATTTGAGAAATTTCCTCCTTTTTTTCTGAGTGAAAACAACAGTAGCAGCAGGTAGAAGATATGAATCATATGATTTGACAAAAACTCGAGCACCAGTTCAAACAGACAAAGATTAATTAGAGAATCATATCAATAAAATTTGATTAGACCCATTGAAGTCCCATCCAGATTAGGGGCCCATTAATAGACGGATCTAGAAATCTACGTGATCGTGGGTCGATTTCCTTTTATACCCTAAGGGCCCATACCCAGCCCATTATCTATTTCTCCTAACATCACCCCCGATATATATACATTCTAATCTCTCCCCTGAAAAAAATAAATAAAAAAAAACAAAATAATACAACGTTAAAAATCAAATCGCCCTCTCTCCCTCTGCAACCCAAACGAAATTAACCGTAAAATTACAATAGGCCACCCGAACTGCAGCACCCACACTTAAATGGCAGCCTCTTCTCCGGTCATGAGCAATAACAGCTCCGACACCGGCCAAACCTCCATCTCCACCGCCGCCGGAGGCACGGTATCTTTTAGCGCACCACCGAAGACTCTCCGCGGCCTCAACAAACCCAAGTGTATTCAATGCGGCAACGTTGCCCGCTCCAGGTACACATGTACACGTGCACGCGCATATGTGTACTTTATAATGTTATACGATTTCGTTTCGCTTTTGCAGTTAGGTATTGTTGGTTTCACCTTGGAATTACTTAAAAAATACAAATCGTAGTATTGAATTTAAGAGGTGAAAATTGTATGGGTTATTTATGAAGATAGTTACTGAAACAAATGTGCATGTTAGGTGTCTAGCCCTAGCCCTAGTAGTATTGTATTGGTTGATATCAGTGAATCCTTTTGGGCGGCGCTGGCCAATAGAGGAGTGAATTCACTTGGGGAGAAAAAGAATTGGGGATTTACTTTCTCTGTCGTCGTGAAAATTCATTATGTGAATGATTATCTGTCTGGGAATTTTATCCATCTCTAGTGAAATTTTATACCCATTCTCGAGCTTGTGATATTTTCCTAGGTGTTACGTTAAAAAATGCTGTTATGTAGCTGTGAACCAGTTTAAGTGGGGTTCTCAACAGAGTATTTGGAGATAGGCTTACCTTTTTTTTGTCCTCGGGTATTGACTATTAGGTTATACAAGGTTTGTCTGTACAGATTGCCATTCGAGGAGAGAGGCACATTTTTTACTTGCTTTCCATGTCCAGTGGAAACTGACTGACTCAATTTGGTATATAGAGATTCCGATGGCGTGTTGATCGGCTTATCTTTTAGTGTTTGATATATTGATTTGTATAGAGAGTCACTTAGTAAAAGCCATTATTAGTGTTGGTGCTGATATTTAAAACTATGCATGCATAGTGGATTGGTTTGTGATTGTTGAAGATGCTACTCCAGTGTGCATAGGTGTTAGAGAAGTACATATTTATCATGATAATCACTTGCCTTTTATTATTGTGTAGATATCTTTAAAAAATTGGCATCTTTTCCATTGTTTAAACCTTTCATCAATGGAATTGTCTATGCAGGTGCCCTTATCAGTCGTGCAAAAGTTGCTGCTCAAGAGCTCAAAATCCATGCCACATTCATGGTATGCCAATTTTCTTCTGTAAATCATGCAAACAACTATTCTTTTGTGTTGCATGTTATTTTCCCAACATTGAGTTTAAAATGAAGTTCTTGGAGGTTCCTTGTCTTACTATGGAAAGAAGCAACTTATGGGACAAACTTAGTAACGATTCTTCATTAAAAAATTATTCTAAAGCTGAGGATACTCCTTAGTTAGTATCTATCTTCATACGTTTTGTTATACATCACTTGGAAGGAATTTTTTTTTGGAGATAAATGACAGTGTCAAGGCATCCAACCATATTTTCTTTTTAGCTAGTTAGGGAAGTGCTCTCATTCCACCATTACTAATGTTATATCATGTCAAGCCATCCAAACACATTTTCTTTTTAGCTAGTTAGGGAAATACTCTCATTTCACCATTGCTAATGTCATATCATCTGGGAAGTATGTTTTTCAAATGACTAAATGATCATATATGGTACATGGTCATATTTGAGATTGCAATGACTATTCATTGATTTTTTGGGAGAATCCACTCTGGTAATCCTTGATCTTCAGATGTAACAATGATAATTTCTTCTCAGATTTTGCGCATTGATCCATTTATATGTAGACACATTGATGGGCCTTTTTTACTTCATACGCTTTCTTAAACTTGATTTGATAGTAGATATCTGAAGAAAAGGGTTTATCCTTGGTTAATCAGCATTTGGGGCTGAAGTGATAAGATGATCTAGTGTCACATATTTTACAGTAAGTTTAGCCCCTGACAGAATTTCCTCCCTGATGAAGATGCATGAACAATTGATTTTCACCTGGCTACTTGGGTTGAGTTCAGTTGAATTTGGCAGTGTAGTTTGGGACTGTCATCATTTCTTCAGTTGGAATATGTTGTGTGCTTCCATGTTCAATCACTTTATTCTAGAAAGATGGCAATGAAAGGTTGTCCATGGAAAAGAAACCATGGGATTTTCTTTCTTATGCTCCATTTGTGTTGGTTCGGATGAACTAGGGAGTAAATAGACATTGATAATGCCCTTTATGCATTTAGTTTACAAGAAGTGGTGCCCAGTCTTTGTTGCATTGATTATTGATAGTGTATTTTTTATCTCACGGACAAAAAAGACACCCTAAGATATCTCAAGGTCAGTTGTGTGGTAATCTACTCTTTTGAATTCATGTGATTTTAGGGTTTGAATTCATAGATGAATGCTTTGGGCTTGCAAAGAACTTGAGTAAGTTTAAGATTTAAAGGGGAAAGGTAGATGATACTTGAGAAATCAAGTTGCTGTCAAGTCCTAACAGAGTTTGATATTTTTTGGTGTGACGTAAACATGTAAATACCAAAAGAGTTTTAAGAAATCGGATATCGAGCTTTAGAAAATAGAGGAATAAGGCTGGCTGGTGGTGAAGTGAAAAATTGATACTGTAAAAGAGAAACTGTTGGTTGAGTTCAGGATGTTACTTTATGAAATGTGGATACTCCAATACATGACATAAGGAGCCTGCCTATGGATATGAGTTGGGTACAGTCTGAACCCTGTCTGAGAATTTCCCATAATTAGAGAATTAGTTTCTCATTCTTATTTTTTAAATTTTTTACTTTTGATATGAAGAGAAATTTAACTTGAAACACAAAGGATAAGAAAGAAAAGGGGTCCTAGAGAAGATTGGCAAAATTCTGAGCTCAAGATTATCCTTAGTAGACTTGTAACTTGATTGCTTTTAGGTTCTTAATTTAATGAAGGGGCTTGAGTGCATGATAATATATAGTTTTAAAGGGTAAGGAGACTATGTAATTAATATTTTGCTGATAGGTCTTGGTTGATGTTTTGGGAATGATTTTGGAGAGATTCTGTGTAGAAGAATATTCTGTTTTCATTTTTTGTTTCTAATATTTATTTTTATTACTGGAAGCTTCATTTGAATGTTTGAAGAGATGAGCTCTTTGACATGCTGTAACTTTATCATTTATCAACATGTCATATTCTGTTGCACCTCCTGCTTCCTTGGTTGGAAGTAACTGAATAAAAACAGCAGAAAATTAAAGAAGAGGGATCATAACTAAGAGAAGAAAGGACAGAGTGTTTGGACTCTGGACACATTTCTTCCTAAATTAAAAGAGGTTGAATTTCCATCAATCAAAGTCTTGTAACTTTAAGATCACGCGAAAACTTATGTGCTATTCACTGTTTAGATAGGGTGTAACGATCGCTGAGTTCAAAGCTAACAGATAAACACCTAAAGAAATCACCAAAAGTTGATGAAAACATTACTAAGACATATAGAGACCTACAAAAGCAAGTCATGTGAGTTAAAGTTATCTTTAGTTAAACATGCTCAGTATTCCTTAGTTGAAAACTAAAAGATAAACGCATAAAGACCACCTTAAAGTTGAAGAAAATATGCCCAGGACATATATAAACAACTGAATTATGCAAGCTCTTATAATGCAGATAAAATCATTTATTTCAACTAGCGACTCTGCTGCCACAGCTGATACAAGGATTCGTGTAGCTCACTTTAGATTTATGTTTGAACTAATTATGCAAAGTCATGTTGCATGTGGACACAGGTTTAAAGTCCCAACTCCTAAGTTTGTGTGTGGGTGTATGTATACGTAGAATAGTAGCAAAAAATTAGATGCCAATATTTGATGCATTGTCTCACAAATTGTAAGAACTTAAAAATGCAGATGCTACATGAATTTGATGGGGGGAAGAAAATTTTACCTAATATTTTCAGTATTGCAATTGTCTAAGAAATTCACCTTCATGGATGATGCATTATAAATTTAAATTCTAGTTTGCTACAATCCATCTGTAAGGAATTAGTAAATTGTCTGCATGCCATTTTATTTTTGGTCTGTATTACATCCTCATTTTTTTAAATGCAGTTCTTAAAGCAAATGCAACATTTCCGGACAAGAGTCCAGCTTCAAGTGCCCCTCTCTTTGAGCAGCCGGTTAATGAAGCGCCCCCTGCAGTGTAAGTCAAATTCCTGTCTCTAAGCAAGAAACTACCTTACATGATTCTTGTGTGTTGTATACATCCCTGTTGATTCTTGATCCTTGACAAAGTATTAAAATATCAAGCAAGAAACTACCTTACATGATAGTCAGATATCTATATTAGAGATTTTTTAACTGAGGGTAGGTCATAAAAATTGCCGTGCCACTCAAAACAGGTATATGGGGCATATTTCTCTTAGTTATGTGAAAGTGAATCATTTAATTCTCTGTATTTTCCATTGAATTCCTTTGTTTCTTCAAAATTCACCTTGCTTTTCTAAAGTTCTTGTTTGCTAAATGCTCCCTAAACGTTTTTTTTTTTTTTTTTCCTTTTTAACTTCTTTGACTCGGTTGTCTGTACTCTGTATTGCTTACTTTCTTCGCTGTATCCTATTTCTGATTTGGTTTCTTGTTTGTTTTGAACCATGGTTGTTTCTTTTCATTGGGATTTGTTTCAGGAGTTCGCATAGAGCTGCATCACTTCGGCAACTTTCTAGCAATTTTTCTCAATTCAACAATTTGCATTCCCCACTCCGCTCAAGAAAGCCATTGACCAGAAAGGTGCATTATAATAAGCTGATGTTATATCTTGCTGATTGTGTTATATGTTGGTGCAAAAAGGGTTTTTTTCCTTTCTTTTTACCTGATCCAATGGATCTATTTTAGGAAGCTGCGGCTATAAATGAATGGAGGTTTTCCAAATTGAAGGAATTCAGGGACAAAAACATTGAAGTGGAAAATGAAGCATTTGATCGGTATATGCATAATATTAGCCTGTTGGAGGAGGTATTTTCTTTGAAATCTTTCCTAGAAGGCTCCACTGAGGACGATTCACTCTCTTCAAACCACGACCATGCTTCTGCAAAAGATGATACTGAAGAAAAGATGGTTTCAGAGCAGAAGTTGAAGCTTAGGTCAAATCTGAGCAGGAGCGAGAATGACCGTAAGAGGTTACAACAAATTGTTGATGTGGGGTTGAAGAAGCTTCAGAAAGTTGAGTTGAATAATGGCAGTGTTAATAACCAAAAAGAAGTTGATAAAAGGCCGGAGAAGGCAAAGAGTTTGCGGGCAGAGAGGGCCTCAGCTTTAAGTGATCTGATGGACAAGTTAAACAAAGCCCGCAATGAAGAGGACCTAAAGTCTTGCTCGGAGACAAAGGCCCAACTGTATAGCCATCACGCTAGGTCTAGAACGGAAATCAAAGATTTTGAGGTATTGAGGGAGCAGACTGCCAAAAAAGACGTGGCACCCCAAAAAGAAATGGATTTTTTTTCACAAAAATTATTTAGAGCAGTGGAAATTGACCACGAAGCTCTGACTAGCATAGATGCACATTTCTCGTCCCTCGAAAAGATAGAAGATCTGTGATGTGGTTAGGTCTTTATTAGAGGATAGTGATGAGGTTAATCTAGAAGATTGAAGGTTTCAAAGTTATGCTTTAATACTGATCTACTCTGGTGGCCTGAACTTCTCATTTAGCTTTGTCCATTCTTGGATGTCATCGATGTGTGAATTATTCCAGTTGATATGGCAATTAGAAAATTCATGTTGCATAGACAATTTGCCTGCCCCCACGTTTTTTCAGATTGATATTAAAAAATAAATTTGAAAAAATAAAAAAATTTATTATTTTAAAGTGAAAAGCAACTGGAAAGGTTAAAATGGAGCAGGCCCCGAAGCTGCTTGATCATGGGATGGGAAAGATGATTTGGAGCTGGGCTGCGCTTCATATTTGGATTTGGACCCAGTGGGCTCCAGCAGGACCAGCCCCAAAGAATGAAACGCAGCTCCAGTATTAAGATGACTGGTCAAAAAATGGTTTGAAATACTTTAGCAAGATATTTTCAAAGCAGCAGTTTTGTATAATCTAGCACCCGCGGTTGATCTCTCGTCTTCTTTACCTTGATCTTAAGAAATCTTAATTTGGAATACGTGCTTTTCAAATGATATCATATGCCAA
The DNA here is from genome assembly GCA_033617975.1 of Populus alba x Populus glandulosa. Taxonomy (NCBI): domain Eukaryota; kingdom Viridiplantae; phylum Streptophyta; class Magnoliopsida; order Malpighiales; family Salicaceae; genus Populus; species Populus alba x Populus glandulosa. The sequence goes on along the minus strand of CM066145.1, from coordinate 13,079,365 downwards.
AGCTTTAACAAAAAAAATTGCCTTTCTCTCGGGTCATAATTTAGGGTTTGTTTGGGTGGTGCTCTCTTCAATGAATTGAATTTGTACTGGAGTCCTGTTCTTGAGAGAATCTGATGGTTCAACCTCTTGTTTTGATTTGAAAACATTACAGTGGAACCCACCAAAGACAGAAAAAAATCGCCCGGAGAGAAATAAAATAAAAAATTCCACAACTATGGTCTAATCTGATATCTATAATTACATATGGAACAAGTGAACAATCCCTTGTTGAATTATTTATCTTTGAATCAAAGTCATATTGGTTTTGCAGAGAACGAATCCTGAAGAGGTGGCTTTCTAAAGGAACATACCATTATGACAAAGAAATCCCAACTTTCTGAGATTTCCCTCAAAGGTCTTCTTCGAGCCATTAAATCTTGTTGGTTTCTTAATGGGTTTTGCTTTTTTTTTTTTCTAGCCTTTATTCTCCTATATACACTTCTCAGCTCACAACCACCTTTCTTGGTGGATATCTCCTGATCATTTTCCCTTGAAATAAGGGCGTCATTGCTTTCAATTTCTATGGCTATACTCATCTCAACATCACTTTTTCAAGGACCTTTAATTTGTGTTTTTATCAATCCCATTATCATGGCAGCCAGTTGATCTCAATCATGATTCTTCTTGATCGATTTTTGGTTCATTGTAGACTAAATTATTAGCTCGCCAATAAAAGAAAAGGAAAATGGAGTAAATGACTTTTGGCAATGATAATAATGCAAGAGAGAAATCCATTTCCAAGCTTTAAAAGTTGTTCCCTTGTGACATAAAATGCCACTACTAAGTGGGGAATTCTCAATGGATAATCCACCTTTAGGATGAAAGTGAGATATATTTGCCCCCTCAAGCTTCAGCTCTCAAGATCCAACTTGGCAAATTCCCTGTCAGCAAATTTGCTGTTATTTAATTTTAACAACGCATGGATCTGTGGCATATACAAGCAAAAATCAAATCCTTCAACTATATCCCATTTCCTGGAGTTCCATTTCCACATGCTTTCCATCTGGACCTTTCTTGATTCACAGATCATGAAAGACGCACCGTAATAATTATGTTTTTGATACAGGATTAATTAGACAGACTAAAGCTATAAGAATATCACATGTAATGGTCATTTCCTAACACCTTGATTGTCTGTATTAAAAAAAGAGTAGATCCCTGGTGGCTGTCAAGAAAGCTCAGATCGGCAAGGCAGCATCATTTTCTGTGATGTTCCGTTATATATATATATATATATATATATATATATATATATATATATATATATATATATTCCTCTTTTTGAAAAAGTCTTCCCCATGTGTATGTGCAGCCAAGAATCATGGTTTCTCTATAATTGTGTATTTCGGTACTGTTCTAGCTGTGATTGATGCCCTTCCATTTCAACTATATATGCATGCTCCTTAAAAGCTTTCACGATGGTCTTGTTCTGCTTGTCAAGTCTCACAGTCGCAGAGGACCACATGGTTTCGGCACGCTGCTCCAAACCCTGTAATAATTACATATAACCAGGGCCACCCATACTTAGCTTGTTTGATTCCTTGGTTAGGTTAATGCCTGGTTTAAAAATAAGGAAGCCTTCCCTAATACTCTCTCTCTCTCTCTCTCTCTCTCTCTCGGGTGTGAGTGACGGTGACTTTGCCCCTCAATTTGAAATACAAGTGCTCGGACGTAGGCACAGCTCTTGATTAATCTACCCACCATGACACTGACAAAATATACAGCGACCCATCAATTAGGTCAAGTTAGATAGGCAGACTAACCAGAGGACATGATCCAAATGAAAGAAAATAATGCTGAAAGATTAGAGCATGCATGGTCCCTACAGGGGCTTGAAGCTCGATCCCCCAAGTGGCTGCTGCTGCAACCTGTCCCTCCCGAGCCATCGACCATTCATGTATTCCAAGGGATCGAGTGGCTTCCCCTTGTGCCCAACGGTTCAAGATATCTTTAATTAATTGAATATTAATGCGTAATTGACGAGGTGAAAATTGGGGTTTGTGGGATTAAGTCAAGAGAGGCAGGTGACAGACAATCCACGCCACATGACACGTTGCGACAGTACACGCTTGCTGTTCCGTGAGGAATGATTCATGGAGACCATTCCAAGCAAGAAATTCTAAACCCTAATCAAGCTTTCGAGAGGTAACCTCCCAGCCAAGTATGTTTCGTTGCTCAATTCCATTAGACCACGATTGTATGATGATCATGATACATGCCTTAAACAATAACTAGCCTTGGTACCCGCGCTATGCCGCGGGTCTTTTTTTTGTATAAAAATATTAAAAAAAAACAAAAAAATTAAAATCTTGGGTTTTTTTGTAAGGTCATCCCAAGAATCTTGAGTTTGGCTGTAACGTCTGATCTAAAAGTAATATTTATAATATTAATAATAAAATTAAACTTGCATGACCCAAGTTTAAGTGAGCCTAATTGCAACACCGGACTCAAGAATTTTGGATGTGGGTCTGGCTATAAGATCGTGTTATAAAAGTGTGATAATTAAATAAACTAATTAAAAAAACAACAAAGAAAAAAAATCAACAAAAAGAGAAAAACTAATGAAAAAAAGAAAAAGAAATTAAATTAATTGGGTTAACCCTTTCATGAAAAATTGATAACTAAATAGAATTTAATTTTTTTTAATGAATTTTTTTGTTTGATTTTGTTTGTTAATGTTATATTTTTTTTTAGTTATCAGATTTATAATATTAATAATAAAATTAAACTTGTATGACCCAAGTTTAAGTGGGGTGGCTGCAATACCAGATCCAATAGTCTTGGATGTGGGTCTGGCTGCAAGGTCGTGTCATAAAAGTGTGATAATTAAATAGATTGATTAAAAAGAAAAAAACAAAAAAAAACTAACAGAAAAAAAAAACTAATGAAGAAAAAGAAAAAAAATGAATTAACTGGATTAACCCGTCAAATCTGGAATTCGCATCATGAAAGTTTGATAACTAAATAAATGAAAAAATTAACGAATTTACCTAAAGTTAACTGGGTCAACCCATCAAACCAAGTTAACCCGTCAAATACATGTTATGAAAATCTGATAATTAAATAGAAAAAATTTAATACCAACAAACTAAATCAAACAAAAAAAATTCATTAAAAAAACAAAAAAAATTAAAACGAAAAAAAATAAGACAGTTAAATAATATAATATAATATATTAATAATGAGTAAAGTGAAGCGTGGGAAAAAAAACTGAGGAATAATATAATATAATATAATATAATATAATATAATAATATATTAATAATAAGTATAGTGAGGCTTGAAAAAAAAATTGATGCATAGGAGGCGTGGGGAAGCTACAGTGCTTTCCCACGCGTTTTAGAGTTCTTTAATAATAATAATAATAATAATAATAATAATAATATATGGCTCGTGAAGTCTAAGTCTTGCTGCTTGATTGTGTCCATACTTGGATTTTTATTTGGAGGAGGTTTCCTGGCATGTTTATTTTAATTAGAGCAACAGGGCAACGACAGGGATATAAACCCCTCGATCGACCGAGAGCTTCTTCACCTCCATAAAGGCAATAAACCCCTCGATCGGCCGAGAAAGGAAATGTTAATTAAAAATGGTATGATTTTATTCAAAACCACTTCTTAATTAAGACCTCATCATCACCGAGTGGTTTTCAAAATGCATTATAGTTTTTTTTTTCTTCTTAATCTTAGTTTTAAACAAAGTTTAGACTTGTTTAAACCGATGAAGGTATTCAGTCCAACATGATTTACTAAAATCAATCACTTTTGGATCGAAACATACATATTAGCCTGAATATACACGATTGAAGAGAGCAATATTTGGATTGAAATACAAGTTTTTTGTATGTATTATATACGTTTTAATTAAATAATTAATAGCAGAGTGCAATATTGACACGTCAACATGCACGCATATGGGCTAAGGTCCTTAAGGATTAGGAAAGTATGCAGCATCTTCTTCAAATAATCATATAATATACCGCAAAACGTGCATTAATATGTACATGCATGTAAATTGGCTCCGTTTCTTTCTTTCCTTCTTCCCTTTCCCTTTCTTTTTCTTCCTCCTTGTTCTTGATGGATTCACATTTCATCATACTAATTTACTCCGAGACTTCATTTTAGAGCAAAATCATGCTATAATCTACGCGTTGATTAATTTGAAAACCTAGCTAGAGTTGGCTAGGTGTTCCATATGTTAGAAATTAATGAATTGGCCGACGCAAATATTTGATTGTGATCAATTCATGCATGCCGTTGATTAATGGGGCTTCTAAATGCTCTTCCATTTAGATTAACTCTTTAAAATTAAGACTTCTCAGACACCTAGCTCCGAATAAGCAGTTAATTTTGGTATAATTAATCTGGCTAGATGAATTTTTGATTTGTTTTTCTAGGATTCATCATGGTCACATGTGTTGTTGCCTTGTGTGGAACTCCCTCCTAGGGTCATTGCTCATGTATTCGGTCAATGTGTCCATCTTTTGATATGTAAGGACAAGAACACATATGCCAAAAAGAGAAAAGTGGACAATTTGATTTGTAATTATCATTAATATCTTGTTTTGTTTGTTTTTTAGACCATGAGATCCCTTGCTTGTCTGTGTTAATTAGAAGTGCGCCCGCGCACTTATATATTTTATATGTGCACTTGGAGAGAGCGGCCAAGAAGGCTTTGACCTCATACAACTTTAATAAGAAACAAAAATATGGTTTAGGTAATGTTTTACATTCTTTTTAAAGTGTTTTTTTATATAAATATATTAAAATAACATTTTTTTTATTTTTAAAATTCATTTTTAACAATACCAGCATATCAAAAAAATCAAAAATATCAAAAAATAATTACTTTAAAACAAACAAATTAAATTTTTTAAAAAAACATGATCACATCACTAAAAAACAAACTTGCTATTAGTTTATTCTCCCGCCACGCCACCAGTATTGAATTTCTGTCTTAAAAAAAAAAAAAAGGTAATGGTATGCTTTGCAACCAAGGAAACCTAATCTTGTAATTTGGGTTGTTATGAATCTTGGTATGAATCATGATCATTAAGGAGTAATACAAACAAGGCCTAATCCACCATGACAAAGCCAAAAAACCGCACATCAACTAAACAAAAGACATGAAAAAGAAAAGGAGAGAAAAAGTTTAGCCAGAGAGAGAGAGAGAGAGTGGGTTGTTATAGGATTAACATCAAAATATATACGCATGTTACTTTACCTTGCCTGTCTAAAGTAGAGGGTGGGCAAAGCGATATATCGATCAAAATGTACTAGATTTTGTACCAACACTTTGTCTTGCATGTGTCCCAAGTCACATGTCCATAGCACATGACATGCTTCATTTTAATTGCCACCTCACCTATTTTATAGTTGCTGTAAGAGATTTGCAATCCTTAAGATGCCTTCGATCGAGCACATAATTGGGCCCCTTTTCGGAGGACGCGAAGCAAAATATTATTTCACCAATATTTAATGCCCTTTTTATTTTATTTTTTTGATGTTTACGAGTCGTATTTATCTTTCCCCTCTGGAAGAAGAGGGTGTAACCCAAAGATAAAAACCAATGGCATGAGAATTCTAAGAAAAAAAACATAATTATAAAGAGGAGGGATGGATATATGTGGTTCGAAATGTGATTTTTATTTTTATGAAGGAAAAATAAATAGATGTAATGGTAAATATATATTATGAACCTCCATATGATTTTTATTCACTTATAACTAGATTGATTATTCATGTTAAATCTAAATCTTTCTATATATTTGTAATTGATCGGGAACTATTTATCGTGAATGACAATATATGAGTTTTTCATTTCTACATTAAGAACTTGCAAGGAATTATTCACAATTGAAGGATGGAAGAACTTGAAACCAGGAAAAGTTCAAGTTCTCATTGCTTTGCACGATCATATACCTACACATGTTCAAAGCAAGAATAAATAAATAAGAAAAATATAAATCCATGCCCAACTAACTTTTAATTACCTTATTAAATGACTCCTGACATGATCGCCATTTACTCGAGAAGTAATAAAGCTCTTATGAGAGTCGAACATGGTAGGAAAACATCGCAGATATTGATTGGTACAATAATATAGCTAGCTAGTTACAAATAAATTTTGCAGACCTTCCCCTCGATGATGATTATTATTGCTGTCGTCGTCGCCAATCTCATCATTAAATATTTCAGGTTCAAACAGAAACCGGGGCATCAATTACAAGAAAGAATCCTGACGGGTATTTTCTTTAATAAAAACTTGGCTCTAATGTCAAATATTTGGATACTTGAGAAAAGGATCCAGTCTTCAAAGGAGGGCACGAGAACGCGATCGAAGATGCTTGTGATGCATGTGATGGGAAGTCGAGGAAAAACTTCTTCGGAAGCCTAGGGAAGTTCGAAGCATCAGAACCCATTTACAAATCACCAGCAAGCATGAAATACGCTAGATTGAAAAGAGATTCTATAATGCCAGTCCTTTTCCTTTTATTTTCCATCATTTCTTTTTACCAAGGTATGGTTAAAGGAAGCATGCAAGAGTGACATCAGGAGGTGATTTGAAATGGGGATACGTGCCAAACTAAATATGGTAGATGGATAGGAAGAAAGAGGCATAAATAATGGAGCATGCATGTAGAAGAGGTCATCACTCAACAGGGCAGCAAAGCGACGTGGAGGCAAAGGAAAGAAACACTGACAACATGTGCATGCTTTGAGAGATGGAAAGAGAGCTGAGGTGGGGTGGAGTTGTACTCCGAGATAGGACTTTTCTTCATTTGATATAGTAATAGTTCGTCTTCTAATTTAACTTAATAATAATGTCGGTTGAGCTCTTGGAGCGGTAATTCGTGTTTGAGGAGGGATTATTGGTGTAATATATATATATATATATATATATATATATATATATATATATATATATCTTCGAAGATCATGTATAAAACTAACACACGAAAGAAACATCTGATCCAAAAGCTTATATGCCCATTTCCCCTTTATTCATGATATCAAAGTGAATCTATCTTTTGTCTGAAGTTTCTCCACTCTTATAGGTGTAGAATTAAAGTTAAAAGTCCAAGTTTTCCCCCTCTCGCTGTAAAAAACACAGCACCAATTAGCCTCTCTCCATCCTCTTCATGATCAGTATCAATGACAAATAATAATAATAATAAAAACCCAGTGTCGCAGATTTTCTTATTCCTTGCAAATGAAGTTTCTTTTGCTGTTGAAGCCCATGAAAGACGTTGATTGCATAATTGAGGTTTCCATGTTCTTTCCTGCAAGCAGAAAGCTAATCAAAACATGTTGATCACATAACACACACACACACACACTCACAGGCTATGACTGTAGCTGGAAGAACTCCCGAAATAAACTTTATCTAGCTATATGATCATTGGGAAATATTACAGAGACATCTTTGAGAATTCACTAGAAAGATAAATGAGGTTTCTAGGTAATCACTAGATACAAAATTATTTGAGAAAAGAAAAAAGAAAAAGAAAAGAGGGTATATAAGACCAATATATATTTCAACATTTCCTTTGGGCGTTAGCAAGGTGTATGACTCATGGCGGCTGGCTAGGACTAATGCCTGGATCATCCATGAAAGGATGAGCCATGCCAAACCATCTACAAAGTATCACATGATTCTGTTTCGAGGGCGGCCCATTTGGTTGACATTCATTTCATTTCATTTCTTGGCTAGGAATTTGGTAGCGCACCAAATGGCTAGCTAGCACTACGCAATAGACTGTTTTTTATATATATTATATTTTGGCTGATGCAAGAAGACTAGACCTCTACTAATTAACATGTCTGATCCATGCCTATCTTAGATATTTTTAAAGCGAAATATATTGCGTATCATCCATAATTCCTTAAGCTGGGATACTTTGATTAGTCAAAATTAGTATGGGCCGGGATCACAATTGATTGAAAACGAAACGGCTAAATTCATGAGAACCATAATGCTTTTGAACTCTTTATTGAACAATATATAGAGAAGTTGGACCTTTTCCTTTCTCCTTTGCGTAACAATTTTGAAAGAAATTAAAAGAAAAAGTATTTTGATGCGAGGAAAAACGCCACATGGCATATGTGATATTTACTTGGCTTCTAATCAATTATATTTGTAAATGATTTTTTTTTTTGGTAATAATAGATACTGGAATCTGAGTCAGTTTATACGCATTTTAACTAATCCTTTAAGATCTTGAGGTTAACGATAATATAAGTTTATAGTTACTTTGAGGTTTATAACACTCGAATTCATAATTTTTAAAAAATAAATCTAGAATCTAATTAGTTGAGTTATATTCCTTAAAATTACACATCGAAGGAGTTTTATACTTGTAGGTGGAGTGAAGGTGAGTAAATAGATACTCAAATCTCAACGCATCAATAAGTAATGTTTTTTATTTAGAGAAAAGAAAATGACCTAAACCAAACATGTCAGCGTACTCCATCAGAAAATGACCTAACCTCCATGAAAACAATATTAACAGAGCTTCCAATCGAACAAGAATTAATGGGAGAATGCCTAACCGAAGGAGACCTCCACAGCAATAAGCTAGCATGGGAAAATTAAGGGATTGAAATAAGAAAAACTTGTGGAAAAGAAGATATGTGAACTAGTTAGCTGACTTATTCCATATCCATCCAAAAGAATCGTTCACTTTATTCCAACTAAAACTTTATGTAACAATTTTTAAATTTCACGATTTCACATTCAACTGCTAGAAAAGAAAACAGGAGAGCGTGCGTGACTTGTGTGTTTCTTTGGTTCTTTCTTCTTTGTAACTACAAGAATATATTACTTGCTCTATATATTTGATTATTGCTTGCATGTATTTGCGTGTATCTGACGCCTGAACATTATTAATGCGCCTCGTTTTCCTAGGCTTGGCGAAATAGAGAGAGGGAGAGAGAGAGAGAGAGAGGGAGAGGAGTTACTGTGTTTGTGTGTTAATCAATATTCACAGTTTCTCACGTCTCAAAGTCTCAGCTTTACCAAAGCATTATTGCTCCAATAGGACTCCATTATACAAGCTCCCATCGCTCTGTCCACCTTAACAAACAGCTGATAAGTGAGAATCTAAATCCTCCGTGTCCGTCGAAATCTAAAAGAAAAAATAGCATTTTTTTAAATTATATTTAACTTAATTATAATACACCATATAATAATTTTTCAAAACTACATCCATAGGAAAGATTTTAGACTTTCTACGTGGGTTATATATTTTCCTAAAAAACATCTGGATATGTATTTCATTTTAATGTTAATGTCTTCGACAAATGTGCGTGTGGCGAATTCAATGTCGAGAGTTAAGAAATCATCATCTAATTATTTTGTTTAGGGTCATTAGAAATCCTGATGGTACTGATTTTATTAGAAATTTCAAATGTAATGATTGGTTGTGGCTATGAAAGGTATTTAATACTCCTAACACACCTTACCTGAGATAAGTTGTATTGTGTGATTTAGATATGATTTAAAGATTTTGATGGGTTCCTAACCGATGGTATGTTTATAACCCATAATAAAGATTTACTCTCATAAATAAATCTGATATTTTAAATTTAATATGAGCTCGTATATTTAGATAAGTTCTTATGAGAAGAGTCCATGTAGGTACCCTAATGGGGTTCACATATGAAAATGTTTCTCCACAACTTGTATATTATGATAAAAATTATTCCCAATTAAAATTAGTAAATATCTAAATAATCCTAAAAATTTTATAGTCAACTCCTGAAATTTAAATATCAGTTTACTTATAGGTTCATTATTTATACTTGGATGCTGACCATTAATTTTCATGAATTAAAATTTTTAGAGTTAATGAAATATTGACCAAATCCATAAAGAATTTTACAATCTTGGTATAAATAAATAAAAATACAAAGAAAAATCATTATAGTTATTTTCTAAAATCGTGCTAAATTTTTTTTCTTTTTTTTTTATAAAAAATGCAATTTTTTATAGGGATTGAGTAGTATGCAATAAGCAAAAATATTTTTTTTTTTATTTTTACAAGAATTGTTTTTTTTTTTAGGGTCATGTTTGACAAAACCATATTTAAAACAAAAAAACAAAACTATCAAAACAGATCTAAGGATGTGTTCACCAAACACACCCTTCAACTAAAATTCATTTTATCAAAACAGTGGCAAATCAAATAAAGCCTTAAGTATTTGACATGATTTTGACTTGTTCGGGTCGACCCGAAAAAACGAGTTAACCATCAACCGAACCGAAAACCAAGAATCCAAAATTAAACCAAAATAGATATTTAAACCGAAACAAAATAAAAAATAAGAAAAACACAAAAAACATAAAATTTCCTAAAAAAAAGATATCAAACATCAAGGACAACGAAGAACACAAAGAACAATGGAAAACATTTAAACTCAAACTCGATAACATAAACATCAAATCAAACTAGGTTTCAAGCAATAAAATACAAGTTTTTGTTCACAATCAAGTATAGATCAAGAATCAAGTATCAATTTTCTTCGATTATTATACAAACATCATGATTTTTGTCAAAAATGAGTTTCAGTTCAAAATCAAAATTCTAATATTAAAACCCATAAAATGTTATTGATACATAAAAACCCCTAGATTATTTATTAATTATGATATAAGAACTTACATAAGCCAAAATCAAATGAAAATGAGATTTGTTTCGGTTTTGAGGATTTATGAACCTTGATAACAAAATTCTAATATTAAAACACATGGAAAAGTTGGGTGGTTTTGTTCAAATAGGTATCTAAGTCAAGGTTAATTGAGTTGGCTACTTTCAAGACTTCGTCGTAAGAGACTACCGGAACTTGGTAGAGGAAATGCACATATTTTGTTTGGATCCATCTTCGCTTACTTTTGAGGCCTATAGCTTCACATTTATTCGCTTGAAGGTGTCAACTCGATTAGTCTAGAATTTGAAAAGGCAGTGATGACTGATCAGGGACAAGATGTTGGAGATTTCTATGAAAAAATTGAGAGCTAAACATCCAGTTTCAAAAAAGTGAATATTCTTTTTTCATTTGCAAAAAACCTTGTGCTATTTGAAGGTTTAGAACTCCACAACGAGCTCTTGGATGGGGCCACCTGATCATCCAAAATTACCAAGGAAGGAGATGAATAGTGGGTGAACAACGCGCCGTCTAGGTTAAACTCTTAGATATTAGGGTTTTTAATTTGGGATCTAGCATATTTTATTTTAGTCCCTATTCTTTCAATTGTTTTTAATTGCACCCGTAATTGTCTCTCAAACTCTTAATTTCATGCAATTTCATCAATGCCAAGCTCAACCATCAACCCCAAAGTTTAGCGTCATTTTCATATTGGTCTCTGGTTTCTGATTTGTACACTTGGACCTTTAATTGGCCATTAAACTTTCAATCTTCTTTAATTTGACCCTAGATTTGGTCAATTTCAGTCTTGAAGCCTAACGTCTTTTACAATTTGATCATTGGTTTTGAATTTCTTCAATCAAACCCTTGATTGGTTATCAAACTTTATTTTTTTTTCACAATTAAACCTTTAATTTGACCAATTAAACTTTCAGAGTCCAACTTTACTAGTCCCCAAACTTTAATTTCATCCAATTAACACCCAAATTGACTAAAAAAAACAAATATTTTTTGTAATTAAGTCCTTAATAAAATTAATTAAGCCTTATAAAATCCTCATTAAGTCCTTACTCATCTAAGTTTGTATTTATTTACCCCAAATAAAAATATTTACACTAAATGTGTCTTTTATCAATCAAAATTTGGTCGCCAGTTTTACCAATCTTATACATCCTAATTCTCCAACTTTTTCATTTGTTATTTTGGTCATTCACCACAAACTTGGACAATTTTATAGGCTTTCTTCATGTGTAACCTCTAATATTTCTAGATTTTCTTTTTCTATTTTTTTTCCTTTTTTTCTTGATTTTTTATGGGGTCAAAAATATGTAACAACATAATGTGTTTTTTTAAATAAAAAAATTCAAAATAAAAATAAAAAGATTTATGCAAGTATCTAAATAAATAAACTGATAAGTCTCTCTTTCTTTCTTTGTGTGCGCACGCGCGCGCACAAGATTATTAGAGTGATGGGAAGAAATCGGTATTTCTAGCATGCATATATATATATATATATATATGCTCAATACCCGTCAAGAGAGGTATAGTTGTTAGGGTTTCTGTGGTGTCTTGAATTTAGGGACCGGGCATATATATATCTTGGCAACTTGATTACTACTGATGCTGCATAATTGAAGGCACCTCACTTTATATAGTTTCACGTATAGCGCTCATGTTATTTCTCAATGATGTGCATGTATATCAGCCCCTGATTCCCGACTTTATCTTAGGAATGTTGATGGTTTTGGTTTTACAACTTGACATATAATGAAATAATATTCTGGCGAATTTTACAATTTCGAATAACTTCTTTTGGGTGTCAACTGATAGCTTCGCCTGAAATATCGATGATCACCGGACAAGGGCAAGTTAAGAGGACGTAATTAATTTTTCTATCTAATTAACTTATGGCCTTCGTGTCTAGTTCCACAACGCGAAATTAAGCTATACATATCTGCAGAATCTTAATTTGCAAGGTGTGATTTCGATTAATAATTTTCTTATTTTTTTTGGTAATTAAATTAATGAAGCTGTATGGAAAGGCACGTGTGTTGGGGATTAATGGAGAAAACCCAGGCGCCAGTGAAAGAATCAATAGGTTCATTCTTTGATATTTAGGCACGAGGAATTAATTGGTGGCTGTAATTGTAGTTTTTAGTTAGTGTTAGCTTTGTTAACGAGAAGCACCCAATATACATATGCAATGACGATGGAAAAATTGTGTTGTGTCTCTTGCTAAAAATTGACAAGGACGTAGGAGTAATAATATAAGCAAAATTCCAAATTGTTTACATGAGTAAGAGTTAGGAGGACGAATAAGATGGAAAAATGCTTAACTATTCTGAGAAAAAATAATAAAGAAACCAAGAATCAAATAGAGAATTTTCAAGATTTCAGGATGTTGCAAGCTCCTCTTGTATGCATCGAAGTCAATCGATATACGTACATAGTGCCAATCAACAACAAGCGTGACAAAAGAAATGCCAGCCCTTGTCCTGATTCGACCTCCTCATCAATCAATCCAACCCCATCAATAAAATTCGACTATTATATATATATATATATATATATATATATAAAATCAATCCAACCCATCTATATCTAAGCTGCATGGTCCCCATGATCCATGGAAAATTCTCAAGAGAGCAAAGACACGGAATATATATGCACATAAAGAATACCGTGACTCCTTGTACAGAATGGCATTTTTTCCTTGTGTAGGTGTGGAAGGGACTAGCTGAAATATTGGTCTTAGTTCGTGCCTCGTGCTCTCCTCTCCGGTGGCTACAAATGAAAAAGCCGCCACCGTCCGTTCGTAATTGTTTGCTATAATTGTTTGTTTGCCAAGAAAGCTTAATTACAAAGAGGAGAATAGTTGCTTGTTTTGCTAACTTCAAATGTTGTATGCTTACCGAACCTAGTTATCCTTAATGAAGATTTGGGTTTAGGGGGCCGACCATAAATTTGGAATTGCTCGTGAAGAGGCCATCAATTTCAGTAATCTATGTCAGCTGGCCACTGTATTATATTTTATTTCACGTCATGTTTAAAATTTAAGATAAGATTGAATTCCGATGCATGTTAATTAATTTCATTTGAAACGTCCATAGAATATTCTTCAATATCTGACTTAGGTTTACAATTGGAGATTTACATAAACTCTAAATTTTCGATTCATATGCATTTGGGGCAGTGCTTTCTTTGACTGGTGTACCGAGTGAGTGATAATTTCATCTCTCAAAGAACTATATATTTCGGATTATAATTTTATTACGATATATAATGATGATTTTATATGATGATATATATACATCCCTAGTTAGCATAAAATCACGAATTGTTAGGTATATATATACTTAGCTGTTAATTCGATCGAACAAAAACTAATTTCAGTAATGCATGCCGTTTTTAGATTCTCGATTTCGAATTGAACACCTTGTTTTCTTGGAATTGCGAATAAATCAACTCATTAATTATATCTTTTTATAATAAATAGACAAAGCCATCTTCGCCTCTCTTTGTTCGGTCTATTTTTATATATAGTGGAGGTTGAAGACCTTGGGGAGCAAGACATTGCAATATTAACTCTCGAGTTCTTCTTCAAGTCAGTCTCGAGAATGGCAAAACTGTCTGCCAGCAATTTCTAATGCAGAGTGCAGGCATTCTTTGACCCGAGGCCACTCTACTGTTTGACAATTCGTTTGATCATGCTTTTTACCATACATCACGTTGCTTCCATTTTTTCACTTCTGAAAATCAACCTATACTTTTAGAGGAAGGATTAGGAGTGCACGCCATGACTTTGAGCATGACTAAAAGAAGAATTAAACCATTAAAATATGATAAAATTAGAAACAGATTTTTCCTTTTCTATTAAGAAAAGACTCAAACTCAAAACCTAATTTTATAGGAGCAGAGCTATAACAAAATAAAAATAAAAATATTTTGAAAATAAATAACTATTTTTTGTTTTTGAATTAAGCAATGAGAAAACATTGCAAGAATGCACATAAATTTAAAGTACATATATATCATCATCGGAGAGATCGAGTTAGAAAAAACAAATGGGGTAAATTACACAACCTATATGTTGAGTTAAACAAAAATAGGATTAACAGAGATAATTGTGTGTAGCTCTGTGTCGACAAAGAAGAAATATGAAGATCTAAAATTAAGTGAAACAATCAATATTATCTCCTTCCCATAGTTTGTCTAAGATATGCAAACTTTAACTTAATTCTGAAATTAAAAATGAATTTTACAATTAATCTGTAGTGTAGTATTTCAACAGTATCAATCATATTGCACATGAAATGGGCCAATCAAAACCTTTTGAGAGGTTAATTACTAAAAGCAAGTATCATTAAAATGTTGATATTGGTAGAATCATTACATGAATTTAATAAAATCTTTCATTATTTTACTCAAACTCAATGGTTTTTTTAATTATAAATTCAAATCATAAAATATTAAAATCATTATAAATTTGAATTGAAATCCACTCCATTTTACTTGTATCATGTTTTAATATTTCTATTAAATATAAATTATTGAAATCAAATTGAATGTATATAATAAAATCTAGTATATGGTGAAAACGATAACAACCAGTGATTATAATTTTATTTTTCTTATCTAATACAAATCATAATTCAAAAACTAATGGTGATGTCTGTGACGTTAACCTGGTAGTGTGGTTGCGGTTGCTTTTCAAATAGCTTTTCGTGCTAAAATGCATGCCAATGATATTTTTTGATTTTTTAAAAATCATTTTTGACATCAGCACAAATCAAAATGATTTGAAAACACTAAAAACATATTAATTTAAAGTTAATAAAAAAATAAAAAAAATTTAAATTTTTTTAAAAGCACTTTTAAAACGCAAAAACAAACAGGTTCTTAATCTGACACCAATGGAAAAGTCATTATTCCTCAAAGTTGGTCCCAATAGAAGCACCCTTAATCAAGGAGATGCTGTCAGAGCCAGAACCACATAGAGTCTCTGCCTTGCCCGCTCGTAATGGTGTTCGGCAGGCTAGGGCTAAACACCATATCTGCGTGGAAAATTGCCAACTTTATAATATAGTTATGCTTATGTGATAGGTACAATGTAAACTTGTTGCTGTCACCACTGATTTCGAGTATTTATAACTTTTGTCCTTAACCAAAGTTGCTATTTTTGTTTTTTTCCCATTACGGTGTAAATTTTAGTGCGGTTGGTATTTTGCTCTAGAGAATACGAAAGACTGATACATTTTTGGAGGTTTTCACTAAGCTGCAATGGAGGAAATCTCTAGTTAGCTCTCTTTTTTTTCTTTTTAATTGTGGGTCACTTTGCATTTATGGTGATTGAATCAATCATTTTAATAGTGGGACCAACTCTAGAACCACCCAAACGACACCATCTAGGTGTCCTGGAAGGAAAAGGATTAGGTAGTTTCATGCATGCCTTGATTAATTTCTTTCAGAATTCATTCATTTCTATGGCGGTTTGGTTTTGTGTGTGTGTCTATAGTTAATATTATCTGATTTTCTCACCTAAATATCCTAGGTCCTAGCTATGGGATCGTTCTACTTTTACACACATATATTTTTATCTCTAATCATGTCCCCGCTTTTGAAATTCCAAATTCAAAAGGGAGATCAATTATGCATATATTCAGGACATTACCAAACCATGGTAAACGCAACATCAAGAAGTCACCTAACCTCTTCATGCCATAGTACTCCAAATAGACACGCACAAGAAAATTTGGACAACAGACAAAACCCGACAACATGGGCCCTATAGATGGCTCCATGAGCGTGCCCACAATAATATGGGGAGGGAGGTTGGATTTGCAGTGAGATCTTTGATTGTTGCAGCAAATACAAAGAGAGCCGCCGCCGCCGCCACCACCACCACCACCCCACGCTCTGATCTTGCTTCCTAATTAACTCAAGCACTGAGTTCCTCTTTTTCTCTGCTGCTCCTCTTGTGACTGCCATTATAGCATCTGAGGAACATATCCCTAAGTACTAGCATTCTTTTGGAGAGACTCATAAATTATGGCACCACCCAACACGACCCAACCTCTTCTACTGACATCTTCATAAATATAATTTCTACCACCCTTCTCCTCTTTTCTCTATCTTCATAACTTTCGTTCACTATTTACTTATTTTCCTTGCTTTCAGAAATGGTCTCTGTCTTTGGAAATGTAATGCGATTCCTTGATTAGACTGTTGGTGTAGTTTGCAAGTTTAACAACGATGGAAAAGATTTATATTTTATATCAGAAAGAAATACTCTATTCTATTTGCTTGTAATTAAGTGGGAGTCTTTATTATGTATTCAATTAAATGAAAGTAATGGTAGATAAGGTTTTTTATAGTGAGCTTTCTAATATTATTATATAAATATTTATAATATAAAAAAGATAGCATTTAAAGTTTATTTTTTTATTTTTTTAATTAATTTTAATATTTGGAATAAAATTGAATAGCAACAAATATAATTATTTCATTAACAATTATATAGTTTCATTAACAATTATAATATTTAAATTCTATATAAACTTACTACTACATAGAGAAAAATTATATATATAAAAAACATATTATTTTTCTTTGTCTTTTCTTTTTATTTTATTTTAAATTAAAAAAACTTAGTGTATATTAAAGATAAACACTTTAAAAATAATATTTTAACATTTTTAAACTAACTCTTTATTTATTTCCATACTAAAAAAATTTACAAAACATCGACATGGGGGTGTTAACGTGTTATTTTCGGCCTAGAGGTGTAAAACAAGAATATATTGGGTGGTTTTGAGATACTGACCATTGAACGAACTGTTTTCTTCAATTACGTACATAAAGAGGTACCGAGGCCTTTATTGATTTAGGTAATGGCACTCTAATAAACAAATGAACATAAATAATTCTCCATTCCCTCCCCATGTTATTTGTTCACATTATGTCCATGAAGGGCAAGATAACATAATATATATTTGATCTTGAATAATATGGTATTATATTTGAGATAAGGCATATAGCTCTAGGTTAGTGGCACTAACACCATATATACTTTTTCGAGAATTTTACTTTATGAGATTAAGAAATTTTAAAAACTAACTAAAACATCGCCTGACGTGATCATTTCTCGGATCATTTATCGCGGGCCACTGTTTAAACAAGGATCAGTGAGTGATATTAGAGTCTAACTTAGGGAAATGTTTAAAATTAACACAAGTAATTAAAATTAAAAATATATGTGAAACTTAATTGTTTGCTTTCACTTTATGAGTTGCAAGCTGAAATTGGGTTAGGAGTGTTTCTGGTGTGAGGAAAGCAAAGGTAGTGGGTTGGGATGTGGTGGAGGTGTGAATTGAGGATGATGCCATGTAAACCAAACAAAGTATTCCAGGAGAAATTATGGGTTAAGAAAGAAAAAAGTTAAAGAAAACAGAGAAGAAATCAAAGGGAAGGAGCCCGCATGGTATCGTTGCAGCGGTTTTTTAATAAAAATATATTGAAATAATATTTTTTTTATTTTTAAAATTTTATTTTTAACATCATCAAATCAAAATAATTTTAAAAAATTAATTTAGAATAAAGAAAAAAATTTAAAAAATATTTTTTTAAAAAAAAACAAAAATAAATGACCTAAAAGTTTACAGATGGGAAATGGTTGGATTGGGATTAAAGAAATGTCTCAAAGTAAAGTTGCTGTTGTCTTCATCCCAAGGAAGTGCGCCTGATTTCATGACACATATCTTGAAAATGATGATGCCTCAAAGTAGCGTCTAATTTCCAAAAAAAAAAAAAAAACAATTTCTAATATCAAATTAACACTCCTATGATTACTTGAAAATCCTCCAAACTAATTGGTTAAATGGTTAATTTCTTCGGTTGTCTTCAAAGCTATAAAGACTACCTTTAAATAGTTCAAAATTATTATATGATTTTTTTATTATATATCATGTTACAGTAATTTTCTTTATTTGAAAATTTGAAGGCCCGTAGACGTAGACGTGTTTTATATAATTATTTGAACAGAATGGTTATTGAATAACTGTGCGCGAATTTTCTTCGTCGGGCAACCTCTGGAAAAGAAGAAAAATTGAAAAACAAATATGAAAACAGAATAATATACACACACGCACACAGTTGTAAGAACAGAGCATCTAGCCAACGGGACATGAAGATAGCAATACAAGCCTAAGCCCCAAGCACAAGTTCATTAGATTCAAGGAGACAAAACCAAAAGAGAATTCAAAGAACATGTTAGATACAAGTACCAGCTCAGAATTCAAAAGCTGAACAGTGCTCGTTAATTGGGCTGACTTGTCTTCTTCTGCATTGACTCGATATCTCCTTTGTTCTTTTCAAATTTCACACACACAAATACACCCTCAAAGCTAGCTGATATATGTTCAAAGAACATGTTCTTTTCATGGTTGTCAGCAGACTGTTCAAGACTTCAAGTGTTCAGCTTAGTCGCCCTAATTGTGCGAACATGTTTGGATTATGCCAAGTTATATATGTAGGACTTGGCTGTCCCAGGGCTAATTAAAGATTATTGATTCATTTTATAAAGTAAAACTAGGTGGGAGACCAATAGATTTGGCTTTTTATTGACTCAATCAATCTTTTTTTGCGGTTCAATTCAATCAATCTTTTTGCATAATATGACCCCGTGAAATAAACGGTCAATTCAATTACCTCCACCAAATTCACACTGCCTCATGAACTCATGAATGGTTATGTTTGAACTTCATTACGTGTGTTAGCCTGTTGGATTATATTAATGGGAGCCAACTAGGGCCATGTTGAGTTGCTAATGCCCAAGCAACCCTAGGAAAATAAACAAGTTGATTGTATTTTTAGCCAAATACAAGCCAGGAGCAACGAATAAACAAACAAAAGAATGCGAAGAAAACGAAAGGATGCGTTAATGGGGAGAAAAAAACAATGGGTCTAAGTTGGGCGTTAGAGAGTTTTAATGGAAACAAAAATAAATTGCCGTGGTGGATTGAATTACTAGGATAGGAGAGAATTGATTAGAGGAGACGAAGAGGTAATAAAGACGACCCTTACATGGGGTGGGGCCAAATGAGAGACAAAGACGAAGCACTCTCCTTCACATTTCCTCTCCTTTCCTTCTCTTTTTTGGTGGCTTCCCTCTTTCTTTATCACCCCATTCTTGGTTTTGAAGAAGATCACCTCTACAAACTTAACTTTTCTTGTGTGCCTCACTCGATATGTCCCCCTCTCTATATTTTTCTTTCTTGTCATTCGAAATATATATATATATATATATATATATATATATATATATATATATATATATATAGATGCTCTTTGTCAGTTGCCCCCGGCTTCCTTTCTTTTTTTTTTTTTTTTAATTTTACATGCCTCTTCATGACCCTTACAAGGAAAATTAAGATAATCATCTAGGTGGTGACTTAGTGGTAAGAATTCGGGATCAAGAGGTTTGTTTTTCCTGTAGTTTCAGGTTCGAGCCCTAGGTTACTCATATGATGGTCATTGGAGGCTTACATGGTCGTTAATTTCAGGGCTCGTGGGATTAGTTGAGGTGCACGCAAGCTGGCCCGAACACCCATGTTAAACTAAAAAAAAAAAAAGAGGTTTGAGTTGTTACAAGAAGAGTAAAACTTGCATGTTTTTATAGTTTACAATTGAATTCATTCTTACAGTAAAAAATAAGAGATGGAGCGGCAAACTAATTAAAGATCCTCTAGATAAAAAAAGGAAAAGAGGAAGAGGAAGATCCTCTAAAAACATGTTCATCGTTTAAACTAGCTAGTTCAACTATCCGCTTACGAGTCCCAGCAATAATTTATATTTGAAGGTTTGATTTCGCTCAATCTAAACTCTTTGTATTATTCAAATAGATGAAAACAAAAGATAGAATGAGAGCTCTATTTTTATAGGAAAAACCCTTTTTTTATAGATCGATAAATAATATATTTCCTTTCAAAATTGGAGTCGTTTAGATTTCGGATTTTGCTACGACAGTTTATTGATATAAAAAGATGAAAAAACATTGAAGTTGAGTTGTGATCCTTTTTTTTTTCCTTATCTTTTCAATTATTAGTTCGAGAAACTGTAAATCTCATAAAGATTTATATTATTCATAATCTGTACTCATTTTGAAAACCTCCTCTCCTCATTCGCATCCTCAAATCAAGGTGCATAAAGGCTAGAAAATAGTTGTTTGATGTAGTCTCAGGGGGAGAAAACTTACCAATCGCAATCACCAACCATTTGAAAAGAAAAAAAAGAAGAAAAAAGAGCCAACAATCTTGCAATTAGTTTGGAGGTAACTGTGATCTTTTCTATATTTTCTAAGATAAGTATGAAAACAAGAAAATAAAACCATAAATAAGGGTGAGATAATAGAATTTTCAATGATGAACAACGCCAAATACAATGTTTGCATCCATGATCCATGCCACCCATCCCGAAGCGATGTGTTCATGGCTGAATAGGTCCATTGTATTTGATTACTTTAGTTCTTTCATTTGTGCAATATAAAAAGACGATAAGATAGTGAAATGATTTGGGTTGACAACAAAGCAACAAGGAGGAGAAATAAAAGAGGTGCTCCGTTTCAAAGCAAATCCTTGAACCTAGAACCATGAATTTGGTGCTACCAAAAACCCCAAAGCTAGCTAAGTTAACCGAGTATACTTTTTTTGAAATATATATATATATATATATATATATATATGATTAAACTCTATTGTTTTGGTACATGGGATTTTCCTTTCGAATTACGGTTTCTCATTAATAAAAAAAACTTATCAAAAGAGAAACCTAAAAAGAGAAAAATAAAAATAAAATAGATTGAAAGGGGGGGGGGGGCTGCGATTGTTGGGAAAGCTAGCTAGAGAAGCTTGCGGCAAAAACAAAATAAAAATACAAAAATAAAATAGAGGCAACTATACAAATTAGGTTAGAGATGATAATGAATATCTAAAAATCAGATTTTTATTATGTTTATACTCTACAGATATTATGCATTGATATGTATTATTTGAATAATATTGATTATTTGATGTAGAATAAAGAATAATAATATATATCTGGGTATATATAGCTAATTTTTATTTATTTTTAACAACCGAGGAGAGTGCTGATGGACACACACCCCTCGACCTTACAACAACTGCGCATCATCCCATTGAACCACCACCATTGATTTTATCAACCTCTCCACACATTTATTAATAGCTTTCCATCTTTTTTCTTAGAAAACAAAGGTAAAAATACAACGTTACAGTTATCAAGGTTGCTTTCTTTCTGGTGGGAAAAAAATAAAGTAAAAAAGAAAATAAAATGTTTAAATATATAAATAGTAGAAAGAAGGACAAATAAAATTAAATAAGTAGGAGTAGTATTGGTGTTGGTGGTGACAAACACGAGACTTCCCTCGAAGAAAAGCCAGCCCCACGCGAAGATGAGGAGAGAATTAAGCAAAGGCAAAGCCAACAAAACAATGAAAGAAAGAGCAGAATAAGGTGTCTCTCTCTTGGACTGATTCGTTCCAATCGCATCTCTCCCTCTCTTTCCATCCATCCACCTTGTATCTAAAGAGAGACAGAAGGGAAAGAAAGAAGGATATATAACACCAGAAGAACATACAAAGCATAGACTACAAGGTAAATCAAAACCAAGAAAAAGATGATGAGGATGATCGGGAGATAAACGGGTTTAAGTGATGATGAAGATTACTATTATCTAGCTAGTGCTAGTGCGTATTGGTGGTGGTGGTGGTGGTGGTGGTCTCTCCTCCTCCTCGATATAACATAATTATATTTCTTGATTCTTTCATTGATTCTCTTTCTCCTTCTTTTTTCCGATTCTCGATTCTCGATTCTGAGAACTAGTTGTTGCTGGACTAGTGCAATTTTATGTCCCATTCGTTTTCCTCTCATTGAAGAGTCTGCCTTAGCTTGAGGGGCATCTTTTCATGCTTCGTATGTGCTAGCGTTCATTGCTCATCACAGTTGCTCCATACCTCTCTCTCTCTCTCTCTCTCTCCCACCTTTTTTTACCTTCTATACATATTCACGACCAGCTCAGAAACACATATATATTTATAGCTTTACTGCAACCTATTCATTTCTCTCACAAATCTCAACCTTGGCCTATCTCGCTGCTGTTATCTATTGATAATCTATAATGGCTGTCCAAGCTCAGTATCCCTCTAATATCCTCCTCCTAAACAGGTAATTTGCTTTCTTTAAAAAAATCCTTTAAATCTCTCTCTGCATTTCCAAATCTTCCTCTAATTAATCCTTCCTTCATTTCCTCCTTTTGTATATAGAAACGGGCAAGAGGGTCAGGATTATTCATTGCAACCACAGCCTGGAGGATATCTTGATCAATCCTCTATGTTACTCAACAATGGAGGTACCTGATTAGCCCAGTCCTCTTAATCGATGCTTTGATTTCAGTGGGATTCTTCGTAATTTCGAATACCAACATTGATTGGAAAATTCATGCAAAGTTTTTATATTTATATATAAATATAAATCTGATAACATCAAATTTGACGCAGGTGGCAATAATCAACGCAAGCGAGGAAGAGCAGCGCCAGCAGGTACTCCCGCTACAACCACAACAATCAATCAGTTCTGTATGCAATCTCAGCCTCAGCCTCAGTCAACAACTCAGTTAATAGACCTCTCTCAACTCCACAATCATCGTCATCATCAGCCTCAACCAAATCCAAATGTCGTGTCTACTGGCCTCCGTTTATCTTTTGGTGACCAACAACAACAGAATCATCATTACCAACAACAGAATTTTGGCACCGGTGCATGTCAATCCTCTGCTCTGTTATCGTTATCATCAGAAGATTTCTCCATCCAAATCAAACAACAACGAGATGAAATTGATCAATTCCTTCAAGCCCAGGTACCAAAATTCTCTCTTCTCAGTGGGGGCAGATTTTTTTTTTTTTTTTATGGCTGTGCATAAATGAACGAGAAGATTCCGCTTTATGCAGGGAGAGCAGCTGAGGCGCACATTAGCAGAGAAAAGACAGCGGCACTACCGTGCACTATTAGGAGCAGCGGAGGAATCAATAGCCAGGAGATTGAGGGAAAAGGAAATGGAAATTGAGAAGGCCACGCGCAGAAACGCCGAGTTAGAAGCACGTGCGACACAACTTAGCATCGATGCACAGGTTTGGCAGGCAAAGGTCAGGACCCAGGAGGTAACAGCAGCTTCCTTGCAGGCCCAACTGCAGCAGGCTATCATAAATGGGGGACTGGCGCAAGATAGCAGGAGAGGGGACGATGGAATAGGATGTCCCGGGGGAGTAGAAGGCCAGACCCAGGCTGACGATGCTGAGTCGGCTTATGTTGACCCGGACCGGGTTACCGTCGTGCCAGGCGGACCGAGCTGCAAAGCGTGTCGGAAACGGATGGCTTCTGTGGTGCTTCTGCCATGTCGGCATCTTTGTGTCTGTACAGAATGTGACCAAGTGGTCCCAGCCTGCCCACTATGCCACCATGTTAGAAACTCCAGTGTTGAGGTATTTCTTTGCTAACGAGGGCTAAGCCCAATGCAGATGGTCGAGGCCCATACAAAATGCCCAGCCCACATGTGGGCAAACGCCACAAAGAGAGAAGAAAAACGAAAAACAGGAAAAATAATGCCTAATTAATAAATCACAATTTATTTCTTTCTTTCTTTTGTGTTTTTTTTTTTGGGGTATATTAAAATAACCCAAATTTTCTTGGAGTGAAGTACCTCTACCTAGAGGTAATGTACATGGCCTCATGAGCAGTTTTTTGTCTTTATTCTTCTTCTTTTTTTAATTCAATCCTATATAAATTCTTTTATTTAGTAGTCCCTGCATTAGTTTCTTTTGATCTCTTGATGACAATGGTGATTTTATTGGTGACGTTTGTTAGTTTAGCTTAGGCACGAAAGAAGATGCAACAAAGTTTCACATTCCTAGAAATTGGAGATGGGTTATCTATCCATGATCATGGGAATGTGGTATAACATAAAAGTGTTATATTAGTTTGTTTTGAAATATTTTTGAAAAAATTTAATTTTTTTTTTATATTTTCAGATAATTTTAATTGATATCAAAAATAATTTTTTTAAAATAATTATTTCAATATATTTTCAAACAAAAGATATTTTAAATAGCAATTCCTACTAAAATATCAAACAAATATAATGCACATTTTAGAAAATTAAAAATCTTAATTTTCCTTTGCACATGCTGGTTTTAATTATTTGTTATAATATTCTTAAATGCTTCCGAAGTGGCACTGTTGTCATGTGTTACAGCTGATGTCTTTGGATTTTTATTATAAGCTATGATCGAATCACAAAACCAGAAACATGAGCTGTCATAATTTGTCATCTTAGCAAAACCTTATAACTTTGTTTTTAGAGTCGAGGGAGGGATATGGTCGTTTATCATTTATTCCCACTCCATAAACCATCAATCTCACTCCACATTTATTGCAAGTTTTATTAGTCAACTGCATTATGTTTATATTTGGTATAATAAAGTATCTTATTAATTATAACATATCCAGTTTTTTTAAAATGTTTTTTTTCTAATTAATTCAATTTAAAAACAAGAAATATATAAAAATTGAAGCTTTTAAATTTTAATTATTCCATTATATTTTTTAAAATAAAAACAATATTATTGATGGATAATATTTGAAAATACAAAAAAAAATATTGAAATTAAAGCTTGTGATAGGTAATGATAAAGGGGGGGGGTAAATCCCGACCATATTAATTACAAAAAGGAAAACTTGCTACTTTTAGCTATATTTTCAAGAATACTAATGGTTAATATAATTATTTGGGAAATATAGTATTATCATCAATTGTAAGAAAAAAAAATTGGGAATGTTTTGATCTAAGTGATAACAATAGATTTTTTTTAATTGGTGATAATTAAGAAGTATATATCTTCGGATTAACTTAAACGCTAATTAAAGACTAAGTCTTATCTCTAGATAGTCTTAAAGATGTGCCTGATTCCACCGGCTTGGTGTATTCAAAGAATTTAATATTATTTTTTTTATAATTACTAAGGTCTTATTTTGGAGTGAGATTAACAAACTCTAAAATGGGAATAACATCATCCTAAATATATTTAGTGGAGGAGATAAAGGATATTTATTAAAGAGGACGATCATTTATGGTAAAATTAGAATTTAGTGAATGAATTCAAATACATGTGTATAATCACTATACGTTCAAAAACAACCTCAACGCAGCAAAGTGTGTGTACGTTTATAGCTTTGTTATAAAGGCATGAACAAATATTAACACGTAGATGAACCGTTTGCTCCCCTAAAAATGTAAAAATATATCTATAATTATTTGTTGTAATCCAATAATTAAGCATATAGAATCAAAAAAAATTCTAGTCTTATCGAATCACCTTGTTATATCATTGCACTACATTTAAGAAAAAAAAGAAATATATATGTGAGTGATTGAATGAATGAATGATCTAAATGATTTATTAATCTAATAAATAAATAGAAATATCAAATGGAACCAGTTTATGTTGTTTAACAGAAAAGACAAAATAAATAAATAATATGGAGGATGCACTTTAAGATTATCTAGTGGGAAGATTTAGTCTCATTTGACGGGCAAACAAGCCAAAAGATATCCCTAATCATCAAACCCAAAAGAAAAAAAAAACAATATATATTACCCTAAATTCCGAATAAAAAATAAGATATTGAATTTGTAATATCAGCATAAAGTATGTTTCGTTATATTATATTAACAACCTTCTCTTTAATCAAGTCTACAGATTAATACTCCAAGAATGACTCAATTTTTATCCATCGTCTGAATATACCGAGGATGGTAATAAAATGATGGTGGGAAAACTAGTGGCATTGAAGGTATGGGTGGTGGTGGTGGTGGTGGTGGAAATGGGGATAACAATCATGTGGTGGCGGCATCATCGAGGATATTAATGTGATCGTATGATGGGTTTTTTTTGGGATGGTGATGGAAGAAAAGTGATGATGATCATGATAATAAAATGGTGATTGTTATAGAGATCACAGTGATGATAAGGTAGAGATAGTTATGGTTGTGGTAGAAGAAATGATGGTGTGATGCTGAAAATAGTTATAATTAAATAGTGGATGGAATAGCAATTACATCGGTAACAAGGACACAGGTTATCATGGTGGCTAGATAACGGCAATAATATTTAGGGGTTAAATAAAAGAAAAAATTGACAAAATTTCTTGTGATCATTAATGTATACTACAAATAAAATAAAAATATTATTTCTTTTAAAAAATATTATTTTTTTAAAGCAAACACCACTAGAAACAAAAACTACAAAAGATAATTAACGCTTCTTCATTTTTATGGAAGGAAACTACAGATTTTTTACTAATTTTAAAAATAATCTAGATTTTCTATATATTTTTATTTGTTATTATTTATTGAATTTACTTTTACAAATTAACATTAAATAGTTAGGAATTTACTTTCTTGATTCATCTCAAGTAAGGATTTAATAGGTTACACCTTAAAACAGGTTTAAAAGGTTTACTATGATTTGCTTGATTTTTTTTTTTTTAACTGATATTTTTTTAATTTTATCATTCATCATTTATATCATTAATGATTAGATTATGCCTTTTATATGGTTGTTTTGGGTCTTTTTATTTGTCATTTGTGGTTGGATTTACTTTGGCAAGTTTTTTAAATTGATATTTTTTTTTTCAATTTCATCCTTCAATAGTGTATTGGTTGGAACATAATTTTATTTTTTGGTTACATCCATCAAGGTTGAGGTTTTTTTATATTAGGTTTCGTGATTTTCTCTTATTTTCTTTCTATTCATCTATCTCAGTCTCATTTCTTAGACCACGAGTTTTTTAGGTTGGCATAGGTTAATTCTATTTTTTTTATTAGGGTCGCTCTTTTAAAACTTAATATTCTTTGCGCTCTATCCTTTCGGATTAAGTTATTTTGGAATTGAGCTGCATAATATTTCATGATTTGCCTTTTATATTATTGTTTTGTTTATATAATCTGGATTGTAGAGTTTGGTTTGGTTTGCTTTGTTTTTTTATCATTTTTTTATTGACTCTCTTTTCAATTTTAGTCTTTGACACTAAAAAAAAATTTGATTTTGAAATTATTTTTTATATTATCTATTTGTTTATTCTGATCTCATGATCTAGCTTGCATATTTAGTATGCTCGATTAGGTTAACCTAAATCATTTTTATTTTATTTTTTTACTTTTATTTTTTCATATTGATTAGCTAAAATCTTGACTTCATCATTTTTTTTTAACCGTTTTATTTTAAAACTCTTGTGATTTTGTTTTTAAGTTAGTCCATGTATCTGTTTGTTTTTTTTTTGTTAAATCCATGCATGCAGTTACATTTTTTTTAAAACATGCTTGTATCATTTGAACATTTATTTTATATATAACTTTTTTTCTTGATGCATGGCATAACACGTACCCACAAATCTAGTAAAATCTGTAATGTGTCCATTAAAAGAGTCAGTAAAAAAATTTGATCCCAGCAAGTATATGCATGTGATTGCAAAAGAGGTAGCAAACAGAGCCTTGCCGCATTAAACTCGCAATAATCTATGTGATTTCCGCTTCGCTTTTAAATACTTTCACAAATAAATCAGTTGGATTCAATCTTGTTCCAACTCAACCAAGTAAACTATCAAATTGATTGTGGATTAACAACTTATATACAAGTGGTTCACGAAATATTCAAGACGTGCGATGTCAAAAAAATAAAAAGGTCTGGTGCTTACTACATTTTTCAAATTTATTCACGCCAACAAATTTAGTAATAACCCTAATTTGAGGGTAAGAAAGAACCTATTTTGACCGCCGCCGGAGATATCCAATAGTACGACGACTATGTAATCGTCAAACTGTCACCATGCTGGGCCAAGGAACCCATCTAATAGGTGGGGTGACAGAACAGAGCCTTAAAGATATTAACCCTCCAGCAGCTTGGCCAACAACATCCTCTGTTTTTTTTTTTTTTTTTTTCCGGCAAGACAAATGAAACATTAAATAGATGGGAGATTGGGATTCAATGGAACCCTTTTGAGTTGAAGAACATATTTGCTCATGTAAAATCCCAATCTAAAATTAGCCATCAAGATGCTAAATTGTCACTCATATGAGAGAACAAGCAAAAACAGACCACAATTTAGAGGAAATGTGGTCGGGGGACATAACATCTTTCACATTTCATCAGTCTCACATGATGTTGTTTCCTCAACAACAAGTAGGATGGATTTAACACTTTTTTTATTTGCTGTACATGATTCTCCCTTAGCTAAGAAGACATTTGCTTGCTATAAGAATTCTGCTTTATAACCACAGCCTCAAGAAATGCTTCTTCCTCCTCCAACTGGCTAATCTTTTGATCAAAGCACCCTTCTATTTTATAATTAGTGCATAAGCAAACATGCATCTTGTTTCTTGGAAGCCAAAATAGCTGACCAAATTACTTGTGCGCCAAGAGATCTCAATTAGAAGTTTGGAGATTGGCTTGGCTGATAGCCTACCTGAATAGTTAGCCCACATCGTGATGAACATGGAAAGCAAAGAAAAGACAGAAACTTTGTCTGGTTTTGGATTCAGAAACAAGTGTAGGATTTAATCCATTTTCATAATAAGAAGCACGAACAGAGATCGGTTCTTAATTAAATCCAAATCTAATCATATTTTATTTTGCAACTTTTTACTGTCTAGCTTGCAGATAAGCTGGAATCTTTATATTGAGAGCATGTGGCCATTTACCATTACAACACATTCAATTCACCTATATGTATCTACGTGAAATCATCTGTACTATATTTAGACGGACTGTTTCAGAAAGCAGGAGGTCTCACGTTTATAGCTGTGATGTTCTTAGAGTGCACCTGATCTGTAGTGTATTCCTTACCAGATTCCTTTCAATCCAGTAAGGGACACGAGACCTTCTAACTTTATTTCCCTGGATTTTATGCCTTCCCAGTTTGGAAAACATGTCATCATATTCAGGCAGGATTTATTTTTTTTCCTTCCTATCAAGTCTGATAGATTCTTTCTCTGTATTAGTGAATGACTCTCTAGCTATTCCGCTAACAAGTTGAAGATTATGGCAGCCTTTTCGCTCGACCAACACTGAAACACATACACATGTTGATAAACAACACGAGATGGATCTTCTACTTCCAGTGTCGTCACATGCTATCTGGACCATGACTAAAGACTAAATTATTTTTGTTTTGCAGTAATTTTGCCTGCATGATCAACCAGAGGAGAGTAGCAACAGAGCTAACAAATTTAAATTACCTATACCCAGAAAAGTTTGAGCTTTGATTTTGACTTAAGTTTGCCAATTAAGTATGGGCTTAATCGTTTAGTTAAATTGATTGGTTTCCAGAATTACTTAAACAAATTAAGCAAGATCCCTCAGTCTCAAGCAGGCTGTACTGGAGAAGCAAGGCGTGACAAGATATCATATGCATAATGCAATCATATATATATATATATAAGCACATTGATACATAATACTAGAGATAGATGATCTCTAATATAAATGTGCACGGGATCAAGCTAAAGAAGTTAATCCTGGAACGAATTTGGTCGCCAAGTTTTGAAAGTAAAGATAACGTACGACAGGGACATGATGCTTCTCATGAAATTACTCAAGAGCAACGAAACACCATTGATAGGAGCGTTTGCTTTAATTTTTCAATGACCTCTTTCATTCTCAATCAATTAAAGTGGAAGACAAACTGCCCCCGTCTCCATGCTGCAATTATCCCTGTTCAATCTCAATTTCATGTGTGGTCTGTGACACCATTTATCAGCGCAGTAGAGCTACATCGATCTATGATATCTGTCACAGAAAATCTTGGCTACTACTAAATGTATCATCATCAATCATGGACGCGTGTTCTACAATGGTTGTTTTTCAATATTCATCTCGTGCATTTTTATACCAGGCTTTTTGAGCTTGAAATGGTTTATATATTTTTTATTTTATTTTTGGACACTATTTCATTATTTACAACAGTAGATGTGTGTGGTGACTGGTTGATTAGACAGGCAAATTAATCCACATATTCTGTAAATTCCTTGACTTTAGGCACTGAGAACGATGGAGTCCTGTAGAAAAAAAGCTTATGCCATCCAAAATAGAATTTCATCGATATGATGTTAAAAACAGAGACCCTTTATATCATAATTAGGAACCAACATCATTTTCTTTTCTGAATTAAGAAAGATCAATATTTTTGGCTAATATTCTTTGTTTATGCAGGCAGATATCAATCTCATGAGCGCATAGTGTGAACTGGAAAAAGAAATTGTCGGATCCAATCTTGAAATTTTCTTGAAAAGATATGCATGTCAGGAAGTGGAATCATATCTTGAACTGGGAGAAGGTACTAGCATTGATGATTACATCAACTGATAATGGAAACCAAAAAATCTATCTGCTCTGCAAAATACCAACTAAACCCAGCACCGTATCCAGCTGATTACCTGGAAAAGAATGCGGTGTTGTGCACGGGGCCCTTGCTATAATGTGTAATGAATGGCACCTTGAAAAAACAACGAGACATTAAAGATCAATCTGGATCACATTTTGTGGTACTCTGCTATTGCTTACAGGCATGCTTTTCGGTACAAATCTTGGCCTTTTCTTTTCTTTCAGTTCTGTTAGGTGAGAAGCCACGGCTCCCTTTCCTTTTGTCAAGATGCCCGTCTACACATACAAAATAAAAAAGCAAGAAAGAGAAGAAAATTGCTTGGATAAATGATGCCTGTCAGTAGATTGGAGGAACGCGTTGTGATTGACTTTTCTTCTATGTTTGCGCTGTGTAAGGATTCGAAACGAAAACCCTTAAAAGCAAAGATTATTTAACCTGCTTTTAGGGGTGCTTTCGTTTTTCATTATGTTTTTTTGTTTTAATCAGGTTCATTTAAGGGTTATTTGCTAATTTAATAAATATAAATATTATTAAAAAAAAATAATTAATAGGATATGTCATTATATTGGTAATGATTTTGCTTTTTAAACAACGCGTGTTGCATCGACTAAACGCCAAACACCGGCTTTTAGAATTGCATTCAAATCATCTTGGTGCTCCTTCCATACCAAAGCAATGTGTGTAGTTAACAAATCTTTAATTTGGCGTCAATGACCATTTATTTTCTTTCTCCTTTTAATTTTTACATTTAATTCTCTAAATTTTCAAATTAAAACTTCAATTTGTTTTTCCTTGAGCGTTGTTTCTAGTTATCTTAATTATTATTTGTTTTAAATGAAATAATTTATAAAATTAGAATTTTTTTTTAATTTCATTCTTATTAAATTTTTCATATATAATATTTAGTTTTTATTTTTTTTTATTGTTGTTTGTTTTATTTGAGATCGTTTAAAAAAATATATATATCATTCTACTTTAATTTTTTTACCTATCAAATTTGATCATTATTTTTTTATTGATATTTTTTTTAACTTTGGAGAAATTTTTAAATTGATATTTTTTTTAGTTTTATCTTTCAACATTAAATTCGTTGGTAATTGAGCTTTATGATTAAGTCTGAGTTTAGAATTTAACAGGTTGCGAGTTTGGGAAATTAACCTAGGTTTAAGAGATTCGCACAAATTTGCTTATTTTTTTTCCTTTTCAAAGCTCGTGTGTTTCTCAATTTCATCTTTTAAAATTTATTTAATTAGAGATTGGGCTCCATTGTTTTTTTACTTGCTTTTTATAGGATTTTTCACTGATTTTAAAAATAACCTGGGTTAACTCTAAAAAAAAAATTGAATTAAATTAAATTAAATATTAAATATAAACATGAAATGCTCACATCATGATATTTTGTTTGGTTTACTTTTCAAATCGTTATTCTGACAGCGTTTATGATCTTTTTTGGTGTCGTTGTGCAACCTTTTATGGTTGCTATAGAACCATCTCTATGAGTTTTTATTGTGATGAGGTGGTGTTCATGATGGAATGAAGGTGTGAGTTTTTAACTAATTTTTTTTTCTTTTTCTTTTAAGTATGATATATATTAGTAGATATTTTTTTATAATAATTATTGCTTAATTTATTATTGATATCTTTTTTTTATCATATTGCTCAATTATCTGAGCTTAATGAACATAATAAAGTATATTTTTATTTTTATTTAAAAATATTTTCTCCATTTTAAAATTATTTTTTATATAAAAAAAAATTATTCCGACCCACGTAATAATAATACTGGGCACCTTTCTAGTTATGATCTAAAACGAATCTAACCCCCTTTATCTTCCTTTACTTTTCTATAGCAATTCACTCCACTCTTAAATTCTCATCAATAATTGTAACAGTCACTCATAAATAAAAATGCTAGATCCATTCTTCAACGAAAACCTAAAATGCCCTTCATCTTCTACATTTTAAAAATTAAGCAAGGCCAACACATTCATCTCCAAGCTATAAATTAAATATATAAGCAAAGATTTATATAAAAAAAAAATATGTAAGGTTCTAGATAACCAAAACATTGAACTCCAAGCTACATACTTTTCGAGTGAAAACTCGATTTTGGTTTATGAATTATTTTTTCCTCTTTTATTTTATTTCCCCAACATTATCAGCCTTTAATTCTCACACTATTAGTGACAAACATGGATGTAAGGACAATGCATCACCTATAATTAAAAATATATAAGGTTCTACATAACCAACATTGAACTACAAGAGCTGATATGATCAATTTCCAATACTAGAGGGACCATGTAAATATAATTTACCCCCTTTTATGAGCACATGAGCTAATGTTAAAGAAAGACAATAATTTTGTTAACTAATGTGAAATTGATATAAAGTAAATTACTATCTTCACACCACTTAAAAAAAACATAAAAAAAATATAAAAAACCAGATTGAACAAGACCAACGTCTAATCTTTTCATGGACAACAAATAAAGCTCTCTGAATTTTCAGGATTTTTCTTTCAAATTACGCACATATTCAAGTTTTTTAATGCCATAGATCAATGGAAGAATAAGGCTCATTACCAAATTTTATTGATTGAAGATTTTATCCATCCAACAATGCCAATAAATATCAATTCCTTTCAAATAACAAAATATAATCTCTAAGCTTTTATTTAACGGACCAATCTCTTAGATCTAAAAATATAAAACTCCTACATAGAAAATGAATCATTTTCACAAAGCAGGTATGAAAAGAATAGACCATGATTATAGAAAATAGAAATAAAAAATCCCATCCATATAAAAAAAACAAAAACAATAAAATAGGGTTGTTTCATGGACTTCTTTTGATTTACTACATCCCAAACTAGGGTTTGGGAGCATTTTATATATAAATAGAAACAACTATAAAAATAATATAATACTTGAGCTTAATAGTCAAACATAAATACATGCAAGACAAATCCCTTGTGAGTTCAAATAAAAAAAAATTATAAAAAAATATCTAAAAAATATTTTTAAAAAACAAAAAATAATTTAGAAAACACTTTAAAAACAAACTAGAGCACAAAAACAATCATTCACTCATCGTAGTGAACGGCAAGTGAGCTCATGCCATTGTAGTTGTATCTAAAGCTTTAGCATATCTACTGGAGTGCCTCGTGTAAACAATCATGGGATAAATGGCCTCTTCCTGTTTGGAATCATACAAAGCTGGAGTTTTCAGAGGGCCTGTATCACGCCGTAACGGACGACGCTTCTCGATCTGATGGGACCAATGCCGGCCATTATCTCCACTACTAGCTAGTAGGCTAAGGTAAAACCCAACTCCATTATAAGGTGCAAGACTGTCTCGTTCAGGCTCGGTTCAAAAGAAATCCAAAACATATTTGCTTCCACCAGTGACGGCCACCTCAACTTTTGGCAAAAGCCTTTTTATAGAGTCGAGTTTTCTTACAACAAAAGCAAATACAATCAAATGTATAACGTGTTCGATCGGTCATTGCCATCTCTGTAATCATCACTCCGACGATTATTGTGATCGGACATGTTGAGCTATTACATTACATGGTACAGCTGGGTCGAAATGATCTATTTACTACACTTGTTATCTTCTGTATAAATAATTTGTCTCTAGTCTGACTGAAAAGATGGATGTAATATTATCCACTGTTAATTTTAAAATAAATTTATTCATCGCGCATGGATATCTCCATTAACATTAAAATCAAATGAATTAGCTAAAACCATGCATGTAAAAGACAAATTTTCGTAGACTGAGGAATTTAAGATAGTAGCTAGGAAGTTTCCATCGTTGTGTCCTTTCCATACTCCATTATTTTTCCCCACCTCAATCACAAAAGACTTTCAGCAAGAGGCATCTATGAAAAGAAATGTGGTGGATACAAGTCTGTCAGAAGGAAACCTCTATATCACGAGCTATGCTAATTAAAGGTCCATTATTTTTAGCAAATTGTCTTGTTCCCATCGACATTTAGAAAGGTTATTAAGACATGAAATTGCCCGCTCCATCAGCTGTCCAACTCCTTCGAAATCAGTGTTTATTTGGTGCCAGCAGACGATCACAGCTTGACAAAAATGGATTATATGATCTATTACCAAATATTCAAATGCATAATCAAAGATAATAATGCAATATTCATCTTCGTGTTTCCGAGTGGAGTAGTGTAGGGCAATTTATGATTAAGTCAAAGTTCAATATAAATAAATATACGAGAGGGGATCATAATGTTGGATTTAAAGTGAGGTTGTACTGTCCATCATGGCAAGGGCCGAGTCCAAAACTACTATTACAGAGGAAGAAACTGAAAGATATAAATAACAAGTTCATATAAATAAATATATATATATACATTGAAAGAAACTGAAAGATATAAGAAAAAAAAGTGCGAAAAATCTCTCGAAAACCCTTGGAAGTCTAATGGTGGTTCAGACATTTGAGTATGTGTTTTCCATTCTGTAATATTTACACTGTGTGACCCTCTCAACACTTAGAATAACAAGGTCCAGACGCTTTCACAAATTATACGATTGGGACCAGAGGTACACTCAGTAGTTCCTTCACATGCATGCAAGAAAAATGGCTATTGTTCGAGGGAGGAAAGGAGAAGGGCCCTCGACATGATGCCTGAGACAGTTCCACCTTGACCATACAAAAATTGCAATCCCTTGATCACTAGCAACTGGCAAGCTGGATGACATATATCTTCTTTATTTCATGTTAGGTGGTAACATCTTATTTGTTTCTTTCTTGAACATGCCCGATGGATTCAGCAACAAGTTAAATGATGTCCCCTCGGCTGGTAGGTTAAGCACCACGAGCTAGGGGCCATCCCTCACTGTCATGGATGGGGGGGGAGCCTCTGAATTTGCTTTCAAAATATTAATAATGAAAATAATTGAAGCTCGATCACCACCTTCCATGATTTTCCCTTCACGTGCCATGTCTGTACCAAGAAAACAGGTGAGACTAATAAACAAAATGACATGGATATTGATAATGAAGAAATTACCTTTCAATATCTCATATTCGATTTGCTGCGTCAACCTTAATCTCTGCCTTGAAACAAGGATTTTTCTGTCACAAATTAATAATATTAATTCTACTTGAACAACAATAATATGGTATTTTAGAGACTTCGGTCCTACGTGCAAGTTTAAAGTCAACAGCCATCTCGCCAGTAATCTACTGCAGTGCCTCCGAACTCGAGCTTCACAGTAGACGTACTCGTAAGTTGGGCTCCACGGATCCCATCGAGGCTAAATTTTTCTGATCAGGACCACACCGTCCACACAGCCTGTCCTCGGGCTAAACATTGGGCCGAATCTAAGCTTTTATGCATGCGGCCTGACGGGCTGCATGACTAGATTGTGGCCTATGGGTTGCATGACGAGGGGATTCGGGAAATTAGGCCCAATGCAATGATGCTGCCTTTATGTTCACCCTCGTTAAGTCATCGAGAGAAAATAATTTTTCCCACGAAGTCTATTGCTCCTTGGACGAGCCAGACCAAGCCTTTGATGGAAGTTTGTCTTTGATGATTGAAGAATTCTAGGTTTTGTTTTTTACAAAATAAATATTTTTGACTTTGATCCATACTTAAAAGTTATTTTTAATTAAAAAAAACTTATGATAAAAATGTGTTGCTTTTTTTCATGAATAGAAATGGTAAGTAAAGGTGGAAGTTTTTAAGTTTTATTTTTAATTGATTTAAATTTTTTACTTGATTTTAAATAATTTTTTTATTAAAATAAAAAAAATTGTTTCTAACTAAACATGTTTATAATTAAATTTTGAGTCAAGAGCTATAAAAAGAATCGAAGCATCAAATATAAAAAAAACCATGAAGGTCAATCCTTTAAAAATCAAATATGAAATGATGAAATAAAAAAATCAATAATACAAAAAGATTTCAAAGAAAAAAAAAAGTAACCGAAAGGGAAAAAAAAAAAGGATCATTCTACTTGGATTAACCTGTTAAACTCATAAGCAATGTAATGAGATCATGATAACCCTATAAAAAGATTAAAAAAAAATGTCTAGTAGTGAGATCAAAAAAGAAAATAAGTCCATAAAACAATAAAAACTCATGTTAACTCATAAAACTCATGACCTAAAGACATTTAATTAGAAGCATTAAACTTGAAAAAACCATGGATCTCAAACCTTAAAAATCTAAATATGAAAGGATTAAATTGAAAAAAAAATCATATCATAAAAAGATAAAAATATAAAATAACAATAAAAATAATAAAAATCAAGTTGGAAAGAAAAAATAAATGAGATAATAAATAATTTTGAATTGAAGGGCTGAATTGAAAGAAATTAGTTTTATAAAAAATATAAAAAAAAATTATTAAAAAAATTAAGATCAAATTTAAAAACAATAACAAACTAAATATCTGACTAGAGGAATGAATTGAAAATAAATAAAATATAAAAGAGATAAACGAAAAAGAAAGAAAAAGATAGGAACTGAAAGAGATTGGAAGTGCAACCTTAAACAGCTACAAGCCTTCAAAAAGAAAAGTAATAAAGAAAGGAATATTATTTTATTTTGTTTGAAAATGTCAAATAATAAAAGTCGAATCATTAAAAAAATGGAAAGTGGAAACAATGGAGTTAAAGAATTTCAGAAAGGGGATAGAATCCAAACTCCAAAGAGTAGCTTCACGTTCTAAGACATGCTCGGTTCTCAGGAGACATACGTGGGAGGGTAAAATCAACTCCACGTGGAAAGCTGCCTCGTATTTCGTTCTTATTTGGAATCGTTTCTTTCACTGCCCTCTGAGGGAAGAAAATAGATCAGCAGTAGGCCAGCACTGCCTTGCATGCCACGTGGAATAACACCAACTGTACACCCATCAAAAGGTGTAAAAATTACAGCATCAAATTGATTTTTTTAATCTTAAAAGAAATCGCTCCCAAATAATATAATAAAAGAATAAGTAGAATTACTTTAGTGGAAGCTTGAGACGATCCCGATAAACCCATTTCTTTTTATTTTATTTTATTTTATTTTTGACGTGTGAATCTTGTAGTCTATTACTTTTATCAGAAAAAAATATATAAAATTAAAAGCTTCGAGAGACGGGAAGCAGTGGGCACTATTCCAGGGCAGGTAGTGTTCAATAATTTCCTCCCAATTTTGTTTATTGAAAGGAATCGTTGTATCCTTTTCATGGCATTCACAAAATTCCTTTACGATTCTCAACTTTCTTCATTAGAAAGATGCTCTACTTCTTCCATGGTTTTAAGCAAACAAAAGTAATTTCTATGGACTTTGCTTAGCCTTCTAAAACTGAGTCTAGACATGCAATGTCACTTCATAACAACGAGCCTCTTAGCTTTTGCAATGAAAGGTAGATTTTCTTTCGGATAAAATAAAATTATTTTATAGTAAAAGTAAATCTAAACATAGAATAAATTAGAAGAAAAAAAAAATCAAACCCATGCCCCAAGACCTAGAGCTTGGAGCCTAAGACCAAAGACTCGAGCCTCAGACCAAAGACTCGAGCACGTGTGTGTAGGTTAAAATCATACTACTTTTCTAGGACTCATCTATAACTATTCAACTTCTTGTGATATAAACTACAAGAAAATTTTATTGCTTTTATATATGGAATATAGGGTCTAAGGTTTCATATGAATATGTAAACCAATAATTTTTTTATATATACCAATCTCTCTACGTCCATAATTTATTTTAATTATGTCCATGTTTCATATTAATGAATTTTTGTTGGAGAATAATTTTCAACAAAGTTTTAACCCGAATTCATTAGTGTTTTAGAGAATTTATATTTTTCAAAATTCTAAAAAAAAAATTATATTTATCACTCATATATGTGATGTTTCATTAAGAGTGTTATGTTTTACTCCAGTTGAAATACCAAGATATGAAAGTTTTTAAGAGCATTACTCATTCTTTATCGAGTTACAACTAGTACTTTTTTCATAATAAGAATATATATATTTCGAGTGATCTTGAAAATGTTATATGACTTAGTTTTTTTATTTGAACTTGGATCTCGACATCTCTAATCAACTAAGTATAGTTATCATTAATACATTATTTCATGTTTAAAGGGTTTAAGTCCATTCCTCTCAATGAATTATACATGAGCTATTTTAATAAACCTTTAGTTAACATATCTATAATATTTTTCTTTACCTTTACATAATGGAAATTATCTCATTCAAGAGTAAGAATTTAATGGTATTATGTTTACCACATATATGTACAGACTTGCCAATATACTTATTATTTTACCAATTATTGATTAAATGTCACAATTGATATAAATTATTGGCACTGATTCTGGCTAATATTGAATATACTCTAAAAACTTTTAAAGTCACTCAACTTTCTTTTTAGCTTTATAAAAAACAACAAACTCTTATTTTATTGTGGATCTTTTGATATAAAATTGTTTAGAGAATTTTCATGATGCAACTGCTTCGTTGAGTGTGAAAAAATATCAACTAATAGATTTCAAAATATTGGTGCTAGATATCCAATCAACATCATTATACCCTTCAATTATCATTGAGTAACCGATATAGCGTAACAAATAATTCGAAGTGTACCTCAAATATCCAAGTACCCTTTTAATTTTCTCCAATGACATATACTTGGATTACTAGTAAATCTGCTCAGTTTGCTAACCATGTATATAATATCAGGCATTTTATAGTTTATAAAATACATAAAGTTTTTAATGATTCAAAAATATCTAAATTGTTGTATTCCACTACCTTTATTTTTGGATAAATATACATTTATATCCATTGATTTTTTATAGTTCTATTATTATTTTTAGGAATTTTATCAAGAATGTTCCAACATAATTTGAGATATTTATCACCGATTGCATACAATCAATCAAGTGATGAGATTAGACATATTTTATTAAACAATTTCCTGATATTCTTTCAACAAAAATAGTAAAAATATTTATCATCGAGGGCATACAATCAATCAAGCGATGAGATTAGACGGCCCAGGCACACCTCATGTAACTGGAGGGTCACACACACACTTGTTAAGCATGCGATTAAAGTTCATAAAGAAAAGGACAGCACCATAAGAAGTTCTTTTAAGTTTTAATAAACTATGGAGAGTGTAAGTTCAAAGCATAATTATTTCCAAAGAATCAAATCATGGTTTTAAAGTATAGTCATTGTCGCTTGGAAGTACAATTATTTCAGCAGAATCAAATCGCACTTTAAAAACCTCTACATGTATGTATCTTTCTGTGCTTAAAAAACCTCTGAAATGTATATATTATATATTTATTATATAAAGACTAATCATGGTGCTAGCTTTCACTAGCAAGAATGAACACATGATTCGTCGTCCCATGTGAGGGCGGCACACTGCGTGGGACAGTGCATGGCTCCTAGATTTGGGAGCAGTGGCGAGCGCTTGGGTTCTTTATTTTGCAAAAATCCCACGAGACATACTTTAAAAGTAACACATACATGTCTACGCTACTGACTACCTACTCTAGGCCTACAGCCTGACTGTGACCCTGCTCTGTATTTGGGCTGTTCAACCACCACTCCCGTTAGCCAGCAATGAACGCCTCGAATGGTAGAAAATGTTGCCATGACTCAGCTCGAAGCCTCCAACACCTTTGAGTTGCGGCCTCCTAATATTATGGACTGTAATTTTTAAAATAATATAAATTATATTTAATAATTTGAGTTATTAAGTTGAAATGATTTTTTGATATATTAAAGTTTAAATAACTAACTAGTTATGAATTTAAATTTTATTATTCATATTTATTTAATAAAAATTAAACACAATGTAGTATAGGCTTATACAAATTACAAATTCAAATGACTTTTATTTTATGGGATATATTATAAAATAATACAAATCATATTTTATTATTTTATCTAATAAATTAAACTATTTAGTTAAAATAGATTTTTAATATTGTCCAAAATCAACACCCGCATTGATGGACAATCTATCAAATATATTTATTTTTTTTTATTAATTATTCTCTCAATCAATGAACAATGCAGACAGAACAACAAGAATTATTTACTTTATATATATTAACTTTTTTATATACAACAAGCTATTTAATCCGCATTCTCTCGCGGATTATAAAATATTTTTAAGAAAAATATTGGATATATAGGTTATCTTTATATATTTTAAAAAATATATAGTGTAAATTGAAAAATCTATTCAAGTGTCTAATTAGATAAATAGATAATAATCTATATAAATAAAAAAAATCATTAACAATAACAAAAAAAATATTTAAGAGATAAATATAGACTAAGATATTCAATCATATAAAATAAAACATTTAATCAATTATATTTACTAAATTTATTTATTTAAAATAATAAAAGATAATAAAAATAAAAACACAAATGAAATTGATTGAATAATAATCCACGTTCTATATATTTAACTGTAGCAATTCTTCTAAAGATAAAGAATAGCATTCTGAAAATTATATTTTTCTCGAGAATTAATCAAATGATCATTTAGTGTATAGAAACGAAATATCCCGGTCAATAACATATACAGTAAAAACATATCAAAGTGATTTTTTAAATTTTTTTAATGATTGTAATATATTAATGTAAAAAAAATTGAATTAAATTATTTAATATATTTTTAAACAAAAATATCATATATTGTGGTGCCGCAGCTGCAGTAATTGGTTGGAAATGTTGACATTTGACATTAGGGAAATGCTGGTTACTTTATCGATGCCGGTCCGTTGAACTACCCAGATAATATTTTTTAATTTTTATTTTTAATATTAATATATTAAAACGATTAAAAAAATACTAGAAAAAACTAATTTAAAATAAAAAAAAATTAAAATTTTCTTACACCCTACACCAAATGGCCACTTATTAATTTGCAATGAATTGATGGTACAATTAATGTTTGATATCTCCCCCCTGACATGGTCTACCGCTCCAATTTAAAGAGTTTCTGTTCTTCTTCATAAAGAAAAAGGGCTCTTATTCAAATCATTCAAACAAATAAAAGGCGTCCATACCCGAAATTTTATGCATTTTTTTTATTTGGTTAAACTTCCAACTAGTTTTAGAATCGTTTATTTTTGTATTTTACTTCAAATTATTATTTAAATAATTATTTATATTATTTTAATATGTTAATATAAAAATTAATTATTTTTATAAAAAATATTATTTTAACATATTTCTAATAAAAAAATATTTTAAAAATAATCAAATTTAAACATCCCTGCATCTATATCAAGATTGGATCCCCAAGGCATTAGGAAATTCACAACCTGAGTCCTTTGTTTGGTAAATCAGTGATGTAGGGTATGTTTTTATGGTTTTTATTTATTTATTTATTTTTATTAATATAGGTATTTAGGTTAGTGTATACGTACCTTAACTAATCTTATAGACCATAAAATTAACGATCATGTAAATCTTTAATAATCATTATATTAATAATAATAGAGTTAAATCAGTGATGTGGGGTATGTTTGTCCAACTCTTATTTATTTATTTATTTTTATTAATATGAGTATTCGGATCAGCTTATACGCATCTTAATTAATTTCATAGGCTCTAAAATTAACGATCATATAAGTTTTTAGTAATTATTATATTAGCAATAACAGAGTTTGAACTCGATTATAAAACAAAAAAAGCAAATTTTTTTATCCAGGATTCTTAACCCTTAACCACTTATTATATGATTTTTTATTTTTGTTTTTAATGCTTAGTGATAGAGTCCATCATTAAAAGTAAAAAAACAAAACAGCAGTAAAAACATAATTTTCATGCTTTTATGTTTTGTGTCGTGGAGAATTATATCCCTTAATCAACACGGTAATAATCTTTTTTAACATTATATATTTTTAATTTCATGGAAAAAAAACAGTGTCAGTTTTTAGTAATTTGACATGTCGTGAAGTATTTCTAAAATATCTATACAGAAACTCGTAACTGAGAACTCAATTGAAATAGTAGATTTGTTGAAGACTCAGTTAAGATTTAAGTTAAAGTTTGAAGACTAAATCGAGATTATTCCTTTTTATTTTATTCTATTTTATTTTATCTAATATATGAGATATTTTTTATTTCTCCTGGCGACCAAACAGCTAGCCGGACGCCCTTGCTCCAATTACAAACGAGTGAAGGACGTGGCAAGAAGAATCAGACCCTAAAAAACTTTTTTGCGAGTCACCCTCCTAGCAAGGGCCTCGTGCCTAGGCCGGCAGCGGTAGTACAGTATAAGGCATCAAGAGTACACACGTACAATCTTCCTAACACAGTCAGAGTTGTTGGCCCGTTTCAATTGAATTTTTTAAGAAAATTGGAGTTTTTTTATTTTAAATTATATTTTTTATTAGTTTGATGTTTTAATATTAAAAATAAATTTAAATAAATAAAAATTAATTATTTTAATATATTTTCAACTATTTCAATAAATAATTACTCCAAACACCTCTTGAGAAGAACAATCGGAGGTCATCGCCCTGGATTAATTACGTGATGTAGCTATCTCGTGGCACGATGGCAATGCACCTAGGGGCCACGGTGGTGCCGTGCACCACACCACACGTGTATAGTGTACAGCGATTCGCCAAAATACGGGCAGAGTGGCTGGTTTCCCGTGATTCAAGGGCAGGGGCCCGTTGTTGGGGAAACAAAAACCTCGTAATACGAGCCGTTCGACTTAATATATTGATTTCTGTAGCATGTGCAGTGTCCTATAATACTCGATTTGAGCTCTAGCTTATTTTGTCCTTTTGCACCTTTATTAGAAGAGTCAAGAAAAGGAAGGTCCTTCATTTCATAACACATACAGGCATCCTGCCCTCCAGAATAATTTGCCACGCACGTATATACGAAATATAATTATTTTTTTAATCCATTTTACTAGTTTAATATGCGAGGATCTTGATCATCATCGAGGGAAGAAGACTGCATGTGAAAGATTCTATAGCGTTGTACAGGATTATTATAATGGGTAATTGGGTATTATATTATGGCAGAATT
This sequence comes from Populus alba x Populus glandulosa, assembly GCA_033617975.1. NCBI lineage: Eukaryota > Viridiplantae > Streptophyta > Magnoliopsida > Malpighiales > Salicaceae > Populus > Populus alba x Populus glandulosa. The sequence continues at coordinate 13,035,120 of CM066145.1, read as the reverse complement.
AATACAAATGGTATGTTTGCAAGTATTATTAATTAAATTAGCATTTCAAAAATGAATTAACTTTAAAGCTTATTAAATTAATTAAAAAGCTTATTAGATTAATTAGAGTGTACAATATTTACTATTAATAATAAAAAACATTAACATTGAGTTGAAAAGAGAGTTATCTTTCACTTTTTTTTTAATTTATTTTTACAAAAGTAATAACTTAAATAGGGACGTGGGATGGGATGGTTGGGCTAAAGATATTTCCTTCATTCGGTGAACTCCCGTTTCACCTCTGTCTTCAACACAAAAGGCCAGAAAGGGCGCTCTCTCTTTCTCTCTCCCGTCATCTAACCAACACCATCATCATGGAAAAGCATGGGTGGGTGTGGGATCCACCGTTGATGGTTTAGGGAGGGGGTCTTTAGTGGGTCCCGGGGTTTGTGAAAAGAAGAGGAGGATGAAAAGGACAAAAGAATAGGTGGGGCCAGAGCAAGAGCAGGTGATGTGAGCGGAAGGGAAGGTGGGTGGTATGAAACCGTGGGTTTTGGAAGAGGTGATGGGAGTACGACACAAGTGTACAACGTCTTATTTGGGGCACTTGACCATGACTACTCGTTCTTGCACCCTCTAGCGCGTGGAAAGCCACGGAATCTAATACGAGGCACCATAATTACGAAACCTGGCCAGACGGCGAGTTGACCCGGACGACTTGAAGACTTGGCCTGATCTCAAACCATAAAAACCCTTAAGGAGGTGGCAATTGGACAGGTCAAAACAAGATGATCTACCTGGTCCCTCCAAATTTGAGAGATTAGTTTTTGTTTATTTTTGTATTTTAAAAAAAATTATTTTAAATTATTTTTTTTTAATATTTTTAAATTATTTTGATATATCAATATTAAAAATAATTTTTTAAAATAAAAAATATTTACTTTTATTATTTTTAAATAAAAAATATTTAAAAAAACAATGTTAGTATTCTCAAATATCAATCAAATGATGCATAGTTTTTTTTAATAAATCTAAAAATATAAAATTAATTTATTAATACTTAATATCACTTTTTTTTTTAACTATATTGATTATCTCTTAACTTTTTAATGTCAAATAACTATGTTACACTACATATCTTTATATTTAATAACCTATATCTAAAATTGTTTCTAGATTAACTCGTCATTTAAAGTCCAACTATTTGGTTGGATCGATCTCAAAACTGGATTTAATAACTGTTATAAACACACACAATATAAAAATCAATTCATTATATTTAAATTACGATTTCAAATGGGAACAAGAGCATGGAACAAAACTCATTTACTTTTTACATTTTCTATAATCCTCAGGTGTATCTAAAACTCACAGCTATGAGAATTAACATAAACTTTAGAAATACACTAGAATGATCGTGCACTATACAGCAAGTAAGATTGATCTTTTTAATATAAAAAAAATATTCAAGCATTACTAATATTTTTTCTAATAAAAAACAAATTTAATCATGAACTCAAAATATAATACATATAAAATAATATTTTTAAAAAATTATTGATACGGTAATATAATGAAATGCATTTTTAAAATGTTGAGACGATAATACATTGAATCCATCCTGGTTAACTGTTTAAATCTGTAACCTATATCACAATATCATGATAACTCCATAAAAATAAAATCAAAATAAATTATAAATATCGATTATAAATCAACTCAATATTCAAATAAAAAATAAAAAAATATATTAAATAAAAAGAGGAAAAAATACTACTTGAGTCAACTTTGACAAACTCGTGACTCGGGTCTTGAGATTGCGATAACTCCATACAAATAAAATCAAGAAAAATTACAAAGTTTGATTTCATGCAACTTAATATTGAATGACAAAATAAAAAAAAACAATTAAAAATAAACAACAAAAACAATCACAATCAACTCAAGATGTTATTTCTTAATTGGATTTTTTTTTTAATCTAACCCTTCAATAGCTCAACATTCTTGTTTTTATTAGTATTTTGTTTTCAATTTTATTATTCAATATTAGATTATTTAAAAATTAGGATTCTTAATTTTCTTAATTTAATTTACGTGGAGTTATCATGGTCTCGTTGATTTAGTTTTTCTTCTTCTTCTTGATTTCAAGTTTAACATTGGACATGCTGAAAATTGAGCTTTATAATTTATTTATTTTTTATAAAATTATCTCAATCTCATGACTCATACGTGAGTTTAACAGGTTAGCCCGATTTGACATGGGTTTCTTAATTTGTTTGTTTGTTTTTTTATTTTATCATTTAACACTGGGTTGATTGTAAATTAGGCTTCATAATCTTTTTTATTTTTTTATAGGGTTATCCCAATCTCATGATCCAGGTCGTAAATTTGATAGGTTAACCTGGGTTGACTAGGGTAGTTTTTTTTTTATTTTTTAATTTAATATATATTTTTTATTTTGTCATTTAGTATCGGGTTGATTGGAAATTGACTTTTATAATTTACATTGAATTGTTTTTTTTATAAGGTTATCATGATCTAATAGCTTATATCGCAAATTTATTAAATTAACTCAGGTTAATCTAACATGATGTTGTTTTAATATTTTTTAAAAATATCATCTAATATATTACAATATTAATATTTTATAAAAATAGTATTACATCTTGAATTCACAATTGAAAATTCTTTTTTATTAAAAAAATATTAAAAACACTTAAGTTTTTTTTATTAAAAAAATGACCAGCATAGCGTGAACAATGAAATTGACCCCACGGAAATCTTGAAATATATTTACCTAAAGATCACGATTGGACTTCATTTGATGATACCTTTCATATGCCAATTCAATTTCCAAAATAATAAACAAAAAGAGAAACACAGAGAATCAAAACTTCATGGTTACAAAAGTTAACCATCACATGCATACACGTAGTTAAAACAATTCAATGTTTTCAGTCAAAATTCATGGTTTCTCTGATTCAATAATTAAGTCCATACAGAGAGCAAGCCCTTGACTGAGGAGACTGTGAACGTTACGTTAACGCGCAATGCATGAGCGTTGCTGTCTCAAACATTGCGTTACAACGGTGGTCGCTGATGGGGTTCCGTGGGAGGCCCTTTTTAGGGCCCCAAAGATCTTTTCCCCTTCATCTTGATGAAAATTACAAAACCACCATTGGGTTCAATATACCAGCAAGTTAGAGATAATGACACTTTCGTAATTAAGTCATCAAACAGGGCCAGTTGATCCATAGCTTTTGTAACTAAAAAATAAAAAAAATCAACTGTACTTGGAGATGCAGGTATTTTCGAGCCAATAGATTCATTTGCACGGATTCTTTTTTGCCTGCCGTTGTTTATACCTCACACCTTCTCTCCTATGCTTTAAAAAACTGGTCATTCCCCTTCACCCACTCATCTTTAATAAAGCCACTGCTTCCTTCCTTTCCTCACCCCCTCGTCTCTCCCTCCCTCTCTCTCGAGAAACTTGAACAATAGGAGGAGAAAACCCAAAGCAACAAATTACCTTGGAACAATAGTATTATTTCATTTCCAATATTACTCATGGTTTTTCAATCTTCAAAAAGGCCTTGTTTCATAGAGGAAGATGATGGCTTAGCGTCTCTTGCAGATATGGGTGCTGGGTTTTCAGGGAACCATCACCCACTCTTCTCCAGGTCTCTTTGTTACGCGAGAAGATGTAGTTTCAGGAACCTGTCATCTCTGGTGCCTTCTCCAAGGTCGGCAAGGTTTTGTGACTCTAGATTTGACGATCACCAACCCCACTTCTTGGAAGCTTGTTTCCTTTGTAAGAAACCACTTGGTGACAACAGAGACATCTTCATGTACAGGTTAGGCACTTTTTTTCAGTTATAGTAACTGTTGATTTAAAAAAGAACTTCTAGTTTGAATCTAATATAAACTGCAAGACCGTCTGTCAATTATTGGGTGACATGCAAGTTATTCGTAGAAAAACTCTATTTGGTACATGAACATCTGGGGTTAATTAGAGGTGGCTAAATTTTGATTTCAATTTTTCCTTGCAATCTCTAACATATCGTGGAGCTAGAAGTTAAGAGTTGGATTCTGATGGGTGTTTACGATCTTTTTCAGAGGAGACATGCCGTTCTGTAGCGAAGAGTGTAGACAAGAGCAAATAGATATAGATGAAGCCAAAGAGAAGAACTGGAATCTCTCTTCATCTATGAAAGCATTAAGGAAAAATGACCAGAAGAAATCCACGTCCCCTACCAAAGCTCAGGACTACTCATCTCGTGCGGGCACGGTTGCTGCGGGTTAAAAATGAAATAGCAAAAGAAAAACGAGTTTACTTTAACCTAAAAGAAGTATATATTTCCTCTACATAAAAAAGAAAAGGAAAATACGAAATACTACTATGGTTTGATGGTGGTTTTTGTCCATATATGAAGAGCCCTGAAAGAGAAGGAGCTCGTATGTATGGTTTGAAGATGGCTCATGTCCGAGGACATAGAGGAAAGGAACAATTTTGAGGGCTTTTTTTTTTTGTTCTCTTTTTATTTCTAACATATAACTGTGAATTACTACGATGTGAAAAAGGGTGTAATAGCCTGTTAGATCCTGATCTGGCCTTGTGTAGTGCCTTCTCTTTTGTTATCTTTTAACGCAAATGTGGTAACGCTTGATCAGCGAAGAATGATGATGACAAGTACATCTCTTTTTCAGTTCTCTCCGTCACTCTGTCTCCCTTAGATTTTTTATTTTTCAGTGATTCTTTGTTGCTTTTATGAGAGCTGGTTCATGTGTCTTTTTATGGCCATGGAAGTTTACAAGACAGAGAGAGGATGCTTTCCTGGTAAGCCGGAGCTATAAGTGGCCTGGTGTGGTGGGATTTCAAAAAGAAAAGGTGTTTTTCGGGTAATATCAAAAGCAGCTTTCCTTCCACGGAATTTTTAAGAGCTTTTGTCAGTAATTGGTTGAATGTGGAGGTTTTCTCAGGTCCCCAACCCCACTTGGGCAGTTGCTGTTCGCCATGCCCTTATGATTGTTCTTTTCCCCCCCGATTACGGCCACTGTGATTGTCGACGGGGACACTATTAATCAGCGGTCGGGACCTCTATATAATTGGAGAGAGAAGACACTTGCTACACGACAAGAAAGGGTATTCATAAAATAAAACTTAGGACCAGTATCTCCCTTTTTTAAAAAATAATAATAATTAAGTAGCTGAAAGCCAGAAATTGTGAAATGCAGGTGTCGCATTTTACACTACCAGCTTGTATTGAAATGTGTTTTTTAAAAATATTTATAGTTTGGAAAATTATCAGAATATTTTTTATTTCTTAAACCATTATTTAAAAATTATAGAAAATATAAAAGAATATTAATTTAATATTTTCTGAACACCCAAATAAAAGTGAAAAAGCAAACACCAAACGAGCTACTAAATCGGGTGGTGAATCAATCTTTGCTTCGCCAATTCAGGAAGTAGATTCTTACTTTGAGTGCAAGGGATGGTTGTTAGATGGTCGAAATTTCCATAAGCATTTGTGAAGATCATCTTCAACGCAACATTTGTCAAAAATAATTTTTTAATAATAAAAATAAATTATTGACAAGTATTTTGTTACAAAAACAATCGTTATTACGTTGACAAACATACTCGAATCATTTGTTATGCCACGTCCCTCTTCACAAGCAGTTGGCAGAATACTTGATTATGTAAAGAGTTTTAGCATTGGTCCTGCAGGTTAAATTAAAATTTTTAATGTAAAAATATATTTTGATGTTGTTAATATTTTTTAATATAATTTTTTTTTGTAAAAATTAATTTAATATTACTCAGACATCTAGTTGGGTCCAAAATAACTCATATAATCAATAAAACTATAATGTAACTCAAAATAAATATTTAAAATTAGGTTGTTTGGATAAACATTAAAATAATAACATTTGATCGATTCGAGTCAACACAAATTAACATATCAATCCACGTACAAGTTAGAAAAAAATAAATTGTATAAAAATTGATCCAATGTGACTTGGTCGTCTTGGTGGGTTCAAAGATAACCCGGATAATCAGTAAAAACAATAAAATATAATTTGATTCAAAATAAATATTTAAATTTAAATTTTTTCAACAAATATTTAAAAGACAACATATTTGATCGATTTAGGTAAATCCAGGTTAACCTATCGATCCATTTACAAGTCATGAGATTATGATATTCCTATAGAAATTAAATCAAAACAAATTAAAAAGCACAATTTCCAATAAACCTAATGTTGAAATATAAAAAAAAAAAAACAATTGAAAAAACATTCATAGAAATGATCCGAGTCATCATGAGTTAACATTCCAAATTCGATAACCCAATAAAAAGTAAATTAAAATAAATTATAAAACCTAATTCTTAATCACTTGAATGTTGAAATATGAAATAGAAACAAAAATAGCAAAGAAAAAATGATCCTGGTCAACTCGCAAAACCCATGATCCTAGTAATGAAATGAAGATAACCTTGTATAAAACAAACCAAAATAAAATGATGAAGTTTAATTCCCTATTAACTTAATATTGAATGATGAAATTAAAAAAAAAACTCGAGTCAGTAAAGTTAAACCGTCAAATCTATGGTAACCAATAAACCTCGTAACAAGTAAATTATAAGAAATTATGTAGTTTAATTCTAAAAAAAAATTAGTGTTAAAAGATAAAATTTAAATTAAAAAAATAATATATATATTAGAAAAATAAACCCAAAAAAAGTAAAATAAAAAAATATTATTCAAGTAAAAAGTATTAATTTTACTTCTGAGTAGATGTCGGGGTTTGACCAGATGAGACCCGTGATTCAGTACTAGACCTGAACCAATAAATGTGGGGATGCCCATGGCTTAAATGTATTTATCTAATAGGGAGAGGATTACAGCAATATGGACGGCCATTGCAGAATGGCTCAAGTAACTCAAAGAGGCTATGCCGGAAAAAGAAAGAAATCTAAAATCATGAATAAAAACAGTTTTAGATTTAATGCAATTTGAGTGAAATAATTGTCGAAGTTGCCTGCGGTTCTTTTCGCTGACTGTTATTGTATTGTACATGAAAAAACCTAAAATGAAAGGCATGGTCATAGACATATTTTATTATTTATCATTACAATACAATTATTATTTTACTCTTCTAAAAAAAAATGAAATGCCTTGATGTTAGTGATATTTCTATCATTTTACATGTTTCATTACTCATTAAAAGAATAATTGGAGGTATAAATATCTTTTCCAACTTTTTATTTAATTACCTTTCCAATTAAATTTTTTAAAATTGATGCATGGTGGTATTTTTTTTACAATTAATATATATATAAATTTGACCCTTATTTCTTTTATTTATATTTTTTTCCTTGGTTCTTTTGCAAAACTTTTATTGGATATCAATTTCATTCTTCAATTTAAATTTATGATTTATTATTTTTTTCAAATTAGTCTTTATTGTTTTGATTTTTTTTTTGTCATTTTATTAAATTGATTTTTCTTTTTGATTTTGTCCTCTAATTTATCCCAACCTCGATTTTATCTATTAATATTTGATTGGTTTGTGATTCAGCTTTACAATTTTTTCATGTATGATATTTTTAGTCTAATAATCCAGATCAAGGGTTTAAATTGTTCAAATAAATTGACATCTTTTTTTTTTATTTACTTATTTTCTCTTTTGTTCAACGTTGGTTATTTTTAGATGGGCTTCTAAGTTTTCTTTGATTTATTTTTTATCAGGCTATCATAATTTTATGATTTGAGTTATGAGTTTGATGAATTAACTCATGTTGAATTGCCCCTTATTATTTAAGTTTATATTTGTCATAATAACTTGGGTTGATTTATTTTTTTTTAATCTAATTTTATTCTTTTATATTTAATTGTTTGAAAATTAAATTGTATTGTTTTTCTCTTTTTGAAACCCCCCCTATTGATTTTTTAATTTTTTTTGATATCTTTACTATCATTGCTATTTCTTTATCTAACTATAAATAAAATCAACATATTTAATCCAGATGGATTTATAACATAATGACATTTTTCGTTCGTTAAAAAGTGCTTACAACATCAAAACATTATTTTTTTTTTAAATAAAATAAAATAAATTACGTGGCCCCTGTGCGGCCGCGTCCAGTGGAATACCAGATCTAAAAACCAAAAAGTTTATCATTGATAGATAATTTTATTTCTTCACACTCAAATTTTAGTTGTAAGGCAACAGGAATCTTACTTCTAACTCCAGTGGTGACATGTCATCGGTGTTGTTACTATCATTCTTTTTGCTGCTAATGACATTTCTACTGTCATTTTTTTACTTTAAGGTGACAAAGTCGTCCTTTCTTTCCTTTGAAATATTAATATTATCCTTTGTAAATAATCCAATATTTGATGTCAATTATTCCAGTCGAGTTCTTTAACCTTCAGAAACAATAACATCGAGCACTTCACCGCTATACACGTCATTTATTGAATTCAGTGTTAATTTATTTAATCTAATATTCACATTACCCTTTGCAACAAATGCCTTGACTTGTATTTAACAAAATAGGCATTCTAAAAAAAAAGAAAAGTGAATGCATTATAAAAAATATTACATCAAGAAAAAGTTAAATGTGAAAAAAATAAAAAAACCGATTAAACCGAGAAAACTGAAAAAATAATAACCGAAAAAACCAAACCGTGAAAAAAATCCGATTAAACTGATTAAAATTTTGAAAAAACCGACCGGTTCAGTTTTTATACTCGAAACTGAAAAAACTGAACTGAATCCAAATAAAAAAAACAAAAAAAACTGAGCCAAATCGGGTTTTGTCATAGAAAAACCAAACCAAACTGAAATGGTCAGTTGAAATCGATTTTGTTTTTTATTAAAAAATTTCAGTTTTGTTATTTTTTTTTTATAAAAACCAAACAAAAAATAATCACCCTCTATGAATCGTAATAAATGATCAATTAGGATTGATTTAAAGATAGTTAAAGTTAAATAAGTCGGGTGAATTGAATAATAGTTACTCATTTGATCCATTTAAATTTTTTTTTATTTTTATTTTTAAATATTAGCCTTGGTAATTTATTTTTTAAAAAGTTTTATTTATCCTCATATACAATTAAATCTCAACTCTACGAGTTCGTGCTCTTGATTCTCAAGAAAAATATTAAATAAATAGAGAGATCGAATAAATTAAGTAACTAAATATCTTAATGGTAGAGAATATAGAAAATGATTTGAGGCAAATCAATAGATGGCTGCTATCAATTTAGATTGATCTGGTTAAAAACATTGTCTCATTTAGGTGGGCTCGTTAAGAATAAAACACAACGGTGGCTAAGATCTTTTATTTCTTCTCATGAAGGCCGGGCCTGGTTGAAGTTGCTGAGCCCGTTTATGTTTTTCAATTTGGTTTCTATTCTGTTTGGTTTTTTATTAAATTATTTTTTTTTTAATTTTAATATTCAATACAAAATTATTTTTATTATTTATTTTAATTTTACCTTCAATAAAAAATAAAATTTATTTTGCATTTCAATTTTGACCATCACTCTTACTTGTCATTTTTTATTTTGAATTCTTTTATGTAATTAATATTTTTTTTTCAAGTTAATTTTTTAACATTTAATTAGTTGAGAATTTTTTTTTTTTTTTGAGATAGTGTGTTTCCAATATAATATCTTGATTCATAGATTTGAAAAGTTAACACAAGATAACATATATATATATATATATATATATATTAATTTCTTCTTAACTTTGTGATTGTTTATGTTTTTTTTTCTACTTGGTTATTTTTATTTAATGATTTAAGTTTTGGATTTGACAGCTAAACTCGGATGGGTTTATTTTTTATTTTTTGAATTACATGTTTTTCATGCTAACTCGAATTAACTCAAGCGGTGTTTTTTATCATTTTTCTTCATTCAATTTTATCTTTTTATATTTGATGAGTTAAAAATTAAGCTACATCATTTTTTCTTGTTTACAAAATTAATTTTCTCCATATTATTATTATTATTATTTTAACATGGTCCATTTATTGTTATTATTATTATTATTTTAATTAATTAATTAATTAAAACAAAATCAATTTATTTGATTTAATCCTGTTTATGATTTAAGTTACAATTCTTTCTCATCCTTTTTATAATATCTGAATATTTTATTTATTTATTTTTAAGAAAAACACCCCGCAACCGAGCGCGGGTACACGGATAGTTATTTTTCAATTCATCGTTACTCACTAAAAAATATTAAAAGACGGACTGTGGTAACATTTGATTAAAGTCAAATCAAATATATCATGTAAAGTAGGATTTTGATTTTATCTCAGTTCAAAAAGAAAACTAATTTATGTATTGTAGTGTTACCTTTGGATCTGTCGGCAAGAAAAATAAAAAAAACGAAAGAAGAAAATAAAAATTACAGAGAATGCCATTACCCGCCATCTTGAATACCTTTTCTGACAGAGACAGACATGATTAAACTGCCTTATTATCCATAACTACAGTCACAGATCTCACTCTCTCTCTCCTCCTGTCAGTCACAAATCTAAGAAAAACACGACACAGAGACACAGAAAATGGACGGTCTGATCAAGGGCCTCATGGACGTGGCGCTCGACCACCTCGGTCTAAAAGACGATGAATCCCGCGATGAACGCTCCAGATCATCCTGGGCTGAGGTTATTACCACACCCTATGTCTTTCTCGGTCGACTGCATGTCCTTCTTTCTCTTGTTTTAATGTATGTATAAGTATGTATGTATGTATGCATGTATGCTTTGTTGCTAAAATGCGCAGGTGGTATCCGGCGAGGAGCAGGACGATCGGCAAAGTCAAGCGTATAATCGGAACAATCAGTGGGAATCACAGGAGGTTTTTTCTTTATATTTTATTCTCTGGTTGATTGAATTTTGAAATTGAAATTGCGCATCGGGCTTGGTTTATTAGTTTTTCTTCTTCACTATTGGCAGAACGAAGGACGAAGAAAAGAGGGGTGGGAGACCGAGGGTTCGAGACGACCCCAAAAGGTTCTTTCTTTTATTTTATTTTTCTATAATTTCATATTTTTAAGTTTCAAGAGGATCATTTAGAATGTTAGGTCACTTACCCTCAATACCAAACACGAGAACGATGGTGGATTTTTAATTTAAGAGGAGGAATAATAATAATAATCTATCTATGCGGAAAAGATTAATCACAGGATGATGATCTGCCTTTTTCATACAGTGCTGTTAAAGGAATTGTGCCTTTAAAAAGTAAAAACAACCTTGATGTTACAGGAAAGCGTAGCATTATGCGGTTAATCTGCCCTTTTGTTTCATTTGATTCCATGTTTCTGTGCTCACTGCTTATATGAATTCATCAAAATACCAAATATTTTATAGGCCATGAATGAAGGTTATGGAAGAAATGAAGGTGTAGAAGAGCAGCATGATTATGTCCCGAACCAGTGGAATAGAAAGGTTGGTTACTGGATTTTGCGTTGCATGCTTTGATTTACTCTAATATCATGATTAAACCATTATTTTCTCATCTTTAAATTTCCCATACAGGAGGATGGAGGAGAGAGTAATGATGGTTGGGAGACCGTGGGGAAAAAACATCCTAAACGACCACACAAGGTATTTCTTTTATAAGGTACATAGCGATGTAATTGTTAGCAATGTTTGGAACGTAAAGACCAGTAGGGAATATGATGTATTTCTATTAAGTATATTGCTGTTTGGTGCTGGCAATTTAAGATTTTTAGCTTTGATTTGGTTCCCCCCCCCAAAAAAAAAAAAAAAAAAAAATTTCTGTGTCCAAGAGACCTAAATTTGGCCAATTTGTTGGAAGCTGGGTCACGGAAGTGTGTGTGATATTAATCAGCTATACTGCTATAGTGATGCTAAATACAAGTTGCAATGTCTATAATTGATTTTCTTGAATAACTTAAAATTTGTACTTGTATCAGAATTGTTAGTTATTGCTTTGTCGCCCTGCTTATTGGATTGCAGAATCTTAAAAGAGTCTGAAATATGTGTATTCAAAGATGATTTTTCCTAGTCACAAATATGTTTTGATGATTTGTGATATTGTTCGAAAAACTTGTTACCTTTTCTTCTCCTAAGACTTAACAGCTGGTTTTTAAATATTATATTTGACAGATCCAGATGGATCAATGGAATGGATACAAAAGACCTCCCAGTGAACAAGAATACTCTGATGAGGTTGAAGAGAGTGCAGGAATAGGACCTACAAAAGAGGAGCTCGCTGACTTGTCACAAGCTTGCAACAAGCTTTGGGAACTTGACAGAAACCGTTTGGCTCCTGGCAAGGATTATCGGATTGATTGTGGGGAGGGGAAGAAGGTCTACGAGAAAGAAGATATGGCACAAGGAAGCTTATTTAGCTGGCTGAGTGATGATGTACTTAGGAGGCCAACTTTTTCTCGTTTCTGCTCTCTTCTGGACAATTATAATCCAAATCAAGGGAGCAAAGAAGTTACTACATCTGAAGAGAGGCAAGAGCAAGCTGCTTTTATAGAAGAAATTAGTAGAACTGCGCCAATTAAATATCTTCACATGTATCTTGCATCCAAAGGCATTGTATCCGAAAATTACCAAGATTTTAAAAGAATATTGACTAGTCTGTGGTTTGATTTATATGGTCGAGGTGGTACATCCAGCAGCTCTTCTGCTTTTGAGCATGTTTTTGTGGGAGAAATCAAGCAACGTGGGGAACAAGAAGTTTCTGGCTTTCATAACTGGCTTCAGGTATGCCTTGTTAGAGTTTCTTTCAAAATTTTCTCTTATATTATTTATATTTTATTTATAATTTTTATTTGAATGTTGTTTCTCCGTCTATGGTGGCTTCTCTTGTTTAAAGCGTGTCTTTTTCTTGCATGCTCAGGCTCCTTTAGTGTCTTTTATTGAACTGACTCGCACAACGGAGAAATTGTAATCCTGACATGAGTAATAAGGAAACTGTTATCATCAAGGAAGAAAAAAAAATCCAACCTCGCCTCAAGTCTATCCATAGTTAAACTTTTTCATAAAATGCACCTAAAGTATGTTGATTATTTATGATGATTATTATTTATAAGATATCTAACCTTGCCTTCACTGGAAAGATTCAAGAACAAATAAGTGATTGCCAAAAAAGAAGGGTTAACATCTTTAAACTTTTATGGCTTTCTTTTTTTCCACTTTTAGGAAATCAGAGAAATATCAGTAAACAACAACACTGGATACTGTTTCCTTTTGATCTAATTTTGTAAATGCAGGGTCTTATTTATTTGAGCAATTGGTTAGCTAACATGCAGAAAGCTGGTCATTCATCATCAACCGAAAATCAGCTGATTCATCAGTAGTTTCAATATTTTCCTGGAATCGTACTCTAACACATGTTATTGAGTTTGCATTCTAGAACCCAGAAAGGGATTAGATTGTATGATGATTCTGCATGTTGAGTGCTTCAACAAATACTCTTGTGGATAGCTTTCCCCTTTTCTTCTCTCTCTCTCCCTTTCTTTCTTGTTTTCCCCTTTTTATATGGTTTGCTTTCATCTTTTGTTGAGAAATGCTTAAGAGTTGTATGTCTGATTTAATGCTTTCTTTTTCACTCAATCAGTTCTACCTGGAAGAAGCAAAGGGGGCTGTTGATTATCAAGGTTATATTTCTCCTCGGAGAGGTGGACAGATTGTAAGTGTTCTTATTCTAACTTTTGTTCCAGTAGAATGCTGAGATGCAGATGGTATTGAACTTCAATTTCAGAGGAGAAAAGAAAATCCTTGCAGTAAATAGTACCTTATTATGTGTCATCTGCATTTATGCTATTTATCCCTACTTTGCCATGATTCCTGATATTCCTGAATTAATAGGGATGTCTTCTGTTTGTCTCTGAACGAGACTCCTCATTCTCTACGGTTTACTCTGCCTCGTTTTAACTCAACTCAGCTAAGCCCACCAGTTTGATATAATCTATCTAGTTGCCACAAGTGGAAGATGCAATTTAATGACTGTCCAAGTTCTTATCATAAGCTTAATAATGATTTTATATAAAATTTCCGCTTTGACATGTTTATTTCTTGAGCCAAAACTCATGTGCCTTACCTAATAAGGGGTAGACTGTGTATAGAGGGAAGCATTCAGTTGTTGGCATTTAAGTCCTGGTTTTTATGGCTGCAATTAATGTCGACCTACTTCCAAGTTCATCTTGTTGTATCTATTGGACAAATATTAATCAAGATACATACTATCAGTCATAATATTTGATATAGAAAGTCATCAAAGAAACAGTTTTTTATCCCCATTTTCAATTTGGGGTTTATCGCACTATTGCTCTGCTCGACTATTATGGAATCCAAATGTTACAGATGAATGCTTGTTCTGCATTGAATTGCTGTTGCACATTGTATAAAATCTGACCTTGATTATTTCCATCCCGCAGCCTGACTCAGAGAGCCAGGTGCTTACAATCCAGTTTGAATGGAACGGAGTTCTGAAATCTGTGTCAAGCACCTTACTTGGAGTGAGTCCAGAGTTTGAAATCGCGCTGTATACTCTCTGTTTCTACGTGGGTGGAGAAGATAATTACGTGGAGCTGGGACCTTATCCTGTTAACATCAAATGCTACCGCCTCGGAGATAGAATTGGGTCTGTGTTTCCCGCAGCGTAGCGTTGAATTTAGATTTCTCTAAGGAGGCTACGTGAACGTGCCTGAAAATTCTTATGAAAAAATTGTATGATTGAAACCAGTTTTTAAGTAGTTCAATTGTCTCTAATAAAAAAAACGTGAAGACACCTACTGCCATGTTAAAAACTGGAATAATTACAGACAGGATTGTACTTAACATGGCTTTCCGATTCAACCATGATGTGTTCTAGTGTTACAATGCAGGTTCAAATATTCTTGGATGCTTTCACATTTATTTATAATGTTGTTGTTTATACTGATTTTTACCATGTCAATCCATTATGGGTTTTTAACTTATCTGGCTAGTAAATAAAAATATATAATTCTGTGAGACCTGCTCTGCTCACACGAGCAAGATTTTTTTCCTAAGTTCAACTCTTTATTTAGTTCCTCATTTTTTTTTATTTACTTGATTTTAGTTCTTATTTCATCTTTTGTTTTTGTGCAATTTTTTTAACTAAAGTTGATATTTATTTTCAAGTAATGCTAAGAAAATAGTTATTTTTCATCCAATTTAAATACAAGCAAGTTTAATGGATAAAATAATAATAAAATTAAAATTAACTAAATATAAAAATTGAGGAAGGAAGAAGGAAAAAGAAAATTCCGACACGAACCAAATCACGGCATAAAAAAAAAGAACAAAAAGAAAGGAAATAATGACATGTCGAGAACACTGTAACTCCGATAATAACATATTTAATACTATCAGAAGGAGACGAATCCATAGTAACTCCTCCGATAACAACAGCCTTAGTACTATTAAAAGAGACAAATCCATAGGCATCAAGCAAAGCCACTCTAGAGCTTATGAGGGAGTCACATGTGCCTAAAAATGGTAGAATACTCACTTGCTGACGGGTGTAGTTACTCACCTGCTGACAAATTCTAATGTGGTAAGTTGATTATTTTTTTTCACTCTGCTAGTTCGGTAAAAAAACTCATCTGGCCGGCTTCACAAGTTTTTGACATTAGCCACCGGCTTTTATTTATGTCTGGATGGTGGCGAGCATGCACTGTTTTCAAGATTCAAATCTAACATGAATGTAACTCCGGATCTTGGGTATAAATGTTGATTTCCCAAAACATCTCATTTTCCAGTTTCCAATACGATGACATTCCTTAAATACAAACATACAAGTGCTTCTTTTTCACTACTACTTCTGTTTGAAACTCACAGAGAGGAAACCTCGTTGCAGAAAGACCCTCTGTTTTTTATTTTGATAGATTTTTTCTTCCTGATATTTCAAATTTGAGTCGGTGAAGTGGCTCGCAGAGAATTTTGAAGTTGGGAATAGACGTCTGAAAAGGACATACAGGTGTTTGCGAAAGAGGGCTCTGGATCAGAAAATATCAGCAAGCAGGAACCTCAATAATGGGAAAAGTTCTGATGCAGCCATGAAATATCTTGTAGGAGCTGTCCAGGAAGATTTTATTTTATTTTTCTTGTGGTGGTGGAGTCACCTACTGTATCCCAGGCGATATTCCTAAAATATCAATAAAATCAAGCTTAACACAAAAATTGATTTTGGAGGCCATTATCTGCATAATATAATCACAGAAGCATTCAAATTCATGTTCCCCAGCCGAAATGTATGACCCAATCAAGGAGCATGGTACTTGGGACCTTACAGGAAATGGATGAATCTCTCTAGTTTTCGCTTGCAGGACGGCTCTGTCCTTACATACAGGCCTAACTTCCTATAACCAACGTGATCATAAAAATAACAAATTTTTAATTTTTAATTTTTTTTATTAATGTAAATGTTTGGATTAATTTGTGAATATTTTAACTAATCCCACGAGATCTGAAAAGACTTAAATTCATAATTATTAGAAAACAAATTCAATATCTGACAAGTTAAGCTAAGGATAAAAAAAAATTAAAAATAAAATAAAATAAATAACAAACTTGGTACAGGAACAACGTGCCGTTACACCTACATGAACCAGAATACTCTTGCTAGAGGGCAAAGGTAGGGATTTGGGGAATAAGAAAAGAAAAGGGATTCTATAAAAGATAAAATTATAGCACATCACACATTTTGTCATTACTGAATAAAATATACAAATATTTCTTAATCCAACGCTAACTTAATCATCGAAAAGACTTATTAAGTCCCTGAACTGGTTTAGCTTTCTATTTTAGAAGCCTGGAAATTAAACTGACATGGAGCATTATTTATTAATTATGAATTAGATGGACAAAACTACGTTCAAGATGAGGTCGGGTACATTGATAAGTTTTTTTTTTTAAAAAAAAAAACATAATCGACCGTATTTGATAATAATCAACCATGATTGATCAAACATGATTCTGTTGAAAATTGTATTTGTTTTCCTAGTTGTTTTATAGTTTATTTCCTAATTAAGTTATAGAGTTTTAATTTTATTTTTCTAGCTAGCAGCCATAGTCTTATTTGATTTGGGTTTTCGTGTGTGTATATATATATATATATATATATATATATATATATATATATATATATATATAAAAGCTAAAAGTATATGAAAGAAATTGTTGTTCAAAATTACATAATTATTACATAAGTGAGCATATATGTTTAATTTAACATAATAATTATAACTCAAGATAAATTTGTAATAAAACAAAGTTAGCATGCATACTAAACATGTATAGAATTTATACTTAAAACAAAACTAGTTTAGATTACTTACTTATTTAAGTTTTTAGAATATATCTGAGCTGAGATTTTATTGTTGTTAAATATTAATTTTTTATTTTTAAAACTTTATTATTTTCACTTCATGTAAAGAAAACTAAATTCAATAAGCCTTTCAGGATCTAAAAACACCATCTTATTTATATGTATTTTTAAATAAGATCGAATGAACTAATAAAAATATACTCAATTATCTCTCTACCAGAATTGTACCTTAACTCTAGATTAGAAGAAAAAAATAAAGAGGAAAACCAGAACTTAACCAGAACTTAAAATGAATAGACTAAGCTGGAAAGCTAGGGGATGAAAAGTGTTAAAAATTATGTAGAATTTACACATAAAAACCAACTTGAAACATTGTTCTTCAGCCTGTTTCATAGATGATTTTAGAATCAAAACTAATATAAAATTTATTTAGATAATTACCAGAATAAATTACCTTTATTATTAGCTTTGATTACTTTCTATAAAACCATAATTAAACCTGAATATTTTGACTTTAAATCTAATGTTTTTGAGATGAAAAATTTGTTCAAGTTCTGAGTAAACTATTCTAGAAAACTTGATAAGATTCTTACATTCATAGGTTGGACAAAATTCATAGGTTGGAATAAATAATTTTTCATGAACCAAATCTAGACACAAATTAAATTGGCAAAAAATAATCTTTTATAGTCTAAAAAATCATTTTAAACCCAGACCCGAGTTGGATTGCGTATATGTAGGTTTAAACTCAAAACTCATTTTACTTCAGACCTCTCATCTCTTAAAGTTTGAGTGTTATTAGGGCCAATTCTAACTTTTTTCATTTTCACTAAATAAACCATTAGGAAAACTTGTTTCTTTTCTATGTGTGATATAGTTTTTAAAGGGTTTTGGGTTTCTCTAAAACATGAAAATCAATAATTTTTTTAGATTAATTTTCTATTCACCTATAATTTGTTTAAATTATGTTAATGTTCTATGTTAAAAAAATTATGCTAGAGATTAAATCCCATTAAAATTCTAACCCCATTAATGAGTGGACTCCATTCTTAATTTGACATGTGCTAATTAACTATGGTTTTAAATAAAATTCCAACAAAATATCTATTTGTTTATGGGAAAAAAATTAAATGGGGCTTGATTGATTGTATACTGGTTCAGTTTTGGACTTAGTTGTAAACCTATAATTTTTGACAATAGAAAAAAGGGCTTATAGATCTATTTTGCTCTTACTTAGTTATGCTTTGATGTACAACTTTGTAACTAGGGAAGCAACTAGGAAAAAAGGATATGTAATCATTATAACTTAATACATGAGTGCTATATGTTAAAATTGACCAAAGAATTATGATATATGAACCAAGAAGAATATACAAAACTTGATTTAAACTAGACTTGATAAAGTCCAAACTTGTATAAATACTAGGTTAGGTCACCTCAAACATGTAAGAACAAACTAAAGAAGTGGGCTTGATTCATACGAGCCAATGACAATAACATGGATGATAAAAGAAATGTATAAAAAATCTACATGACGGAGGATCTTTAAAATAAGGGATGGAATAGAGTGAGTGAATACTATAAATTACATTGAATAGATAGTTACTAGAAGTTATTTTGAATGGAATAAGATAAGTGAGTATTTACTGAAAATTACCTTGAACTTTTCTATTTAATTGTTTAGAAAAAAAAAAACAGCAAATACCACAACATCTTCAAAACTTTTATTAAGTGAGCATGTAATTATAAATTGATAACAGAATACTTGTAACAATAGGTTTATAATTATAGGCTGATAACAGTGGACTTACAATTTTCATTCCCAAATAATTAAAAAGAAAAATACAAAAACATATTCTTTCAAATAAAGAACAACTTCCATAATTAATATATACAGGAATTCCACGGCATTGCCACCTAGAAGGCTGGGATGCCGGGTCATCATCAATGGATAGTGGATACAGCTCATGCAATGGAGAACCAAGAAAAAAGAGCATGTGAACTTTGAACATTTGCGTGGGGGGACCCTCGAGCCAATCGCCATGCAAGATGACAACAGTAGCTTCAAAGTGCCAGTGCGAAAGAAGTTAGCAAAAGGTGTCTATTCCTCCCGTCCAAATTCAGTCTTAATCCATCTCCAAAGAAAAATATAGCAAGATCCTGTTATTCTCGAGATGATATATATAGAAACTTGATTCTCCATGAGAGAGAGAGAGAGAGAGAGACCGACACCGGCCAATGAAAGTTAATCCCATCTCTCCCCTTTCAATTTCAAATTTGTATTTGCAGAGAGAGACAAAATCAACCAAACGAAGTTGATCTTTATTTTTCTCCTGCATTTAGATTTTTCCACTAGATTTAGATACATAGAGAAATTAACAACATTCCCTTCTCTTTTGGCGTCGTGGACTTCAGAATGAAACCAAACGCATTCCTTTCGGGATTGTAGATTTTAAAGTGAAATCAAATTTACCCTGACGGAAAATGACGAGTTGCCGGAGTTTCTACCTGGAAAATGCATCCCCGCTGAATGTTTAACCCAAGAACAGGCATATCATACAAGAGCCTGCACATGAAGTTATGCTTAACCCAAGAACAGAAATGAGGAATTTCCCCATAGATGATTGTCACAAAATTACAAACTTCATGATGCAATGTTTTCTCAGTAGCCAACACCTGGGACCGTTGCTTCGTATTTTTTTAATGGTTTTACAACAAATCCAGGTAACAGTAGCGTGCTGACAACCTAGAGGTTATGGATTTGAGTGCTAGGAGGCATACCTATTTTCTTAAATATGACGTGAATTATCATTTGTGATTTTTTTAAAAAATATAAAAAATAAAAGGCTGGTCGACATGTTATTTGCTTTCTTAATAAGCAAGAAAATAAAATAAAACCAGGAGGCCTCGGCGATGTGACTGGCTCTTTGGCTGTTTTCTTCTTTTTTTACATTTTAAAAATAATTTATCAAATTCACTTACTATTTATTTTTTTATATCATTATTCTTAAATATCATTATAAATTTTTATTTTAATAATTTATTTTTAATTATTATGTATTTGATATGAAAATAAGTAATAATAATAAATTATTTTGAAAAATCAATTAAAATCAATTGTTTATTATTAAAATATCTAAATAGATATATTTACAATTTTTTCAGCTTTCAATCATATAAAGTATATGCATAATATTATGATATTTTTTATTAACTTACTTAACAATCATTATTAAAAAACAAAAATAAAAACAATACTTCTAGTTAAAAAAATCGTGTTAGATAAGATAAACAAGAGACATATTGATAGAAAAAAATTATATTTATAAAAAAATTCAAAATAAATGTATTTTTAAGTTAAATAATATTGTCAAAGATTTTCCAAGTACTTGAAAAAACAAATTTACATTTAAAAAAAATTTAAGCCGCCGCAACTGAACATACAAATTATATTTTACATAGCATGAACGTTCAAGATCATTTTACGTAGTATAACTATAATATTGTTTTTCAATATATTAGAAGTGAACATCTCGTGTGTGTGTGTGTAAAAGATTTTATCATCATCATTTGCCTCAGATTCTCAAAATGTGAGCAACTTAGAATGGTGAGGCCGTGACATCTGTATTTTTTTTTATATATATGTCAAAATATTTAAGTTTTAACGAATAAAATTTTGACATCTTCAAAAAAATTCAACACCCACTTTGGTTATCTTTCCATGTATACATATAAAAGTAAAAAAATTAAAAATTAAAACATTGACAATATGTTGAAAAAAGAGAATATACAAGGAAAGTTCTTCAAATCAATATTTTTTTGACATAGGTTTACTGTAAATTCTGTTTTCTTAATCTAATGGAAAACTCATATTATAAACTTTAAAACTTTTATAAAATTATTATATATAGTTTCAAGATAAAATTTTTCGGAATTCAACTTTATTCAATCAAAAGAAATTTTAAAACTAATTCCAAGTTAGGGGAAAAAATATGTAAAAATTAAGTTAAACATTTTTACAGGTATGATATCGACTGATATTTTTATTCAAATACATAATTATAACGATTATATATGATAATGAAAAAATAAAATTATGATAACATAATTAAATTACTAAATAAGTGATCGATTATATACGAATAATCAAATAACTAAATTAAACGCAGACCATACGAATAGTGAAGATACACAGCTATAGTCAATTTGTGCCGGAAAACGACATGTATGTTTTCAGCTTCGAAGATCATGTCCTCGTGTCTGATTTTCACTACATGGTTAGTTTCCCACAAGATTGGTCTGCACAAATTCCTTTTCCACCTCTTTCATTTTCCCCTTTTCTTTCTAATTTTTCCTTCGACCCTTGTCTTTTCTTTCACAGGTCTTGTTTGTGCGAGAGAGAGAGAGAGAGAGAGAGAGGAAGAGGTAAGATTTTCATATCCTCCACCAATTGTAATGAAGGCTGACCACTAGGGCAGCATACCGCTAAGCTCAAAAGATCGTAGCTTCAATAAAGACCATAGTATCCATGTCAAGGTGCGAAGATTCGTGATGATCTTTTCCATCGACCAGGCTTAACTATATCCATCAAAACTTGTATGCTTCCTCTACGCCTATCAATGCACTTAATTTACCAATACACCATCCTCATTTCTCAATTTGTCTTGAAATAGGGATGTTTGGAGCCATCAGGCACGTGTTAAAGTTACTGCAGTGATTAATATTGCCCAGCTCCGAGTCTCGTGTACACGCAGCAACACTCATCGGTAACCTCATCAGCTGTCACTGTCAGGTATGCAACCCGGGACGATCACCAGATTAATCGGAACAACCCGGATGCTTGGGGCTAGCAACCTAATAAAAAAAAACAACGCCTTCCTCTACAGGCAATGGTTACTTCCTTTGCACAGCTCTCACAACGATCAAGACAAACAAAGCAAGCAATCACTGTGTGCGCGTGTGAAATTAGAGAGTGAGGAAGCTTAAATTTCATGAGGTTCGTTTTTATAGTGTTAAATGGTGCAGCAAATTCAGAAGTGCCATAAAAAAAATTACGTAGAAGATTATGTAGTGAAAACAGAATGGTCCGGATCACTGGGAAAAGGCAAACCTATACAAAATAATAAGACAGATACGGAGAATAAATTAAATCATCAATACAATAAAACCAGCTAAAAGCTTCTTCTAACGCACATGAAAATTCGTTTGTCTTTATGGATCACAGATTAAGTATATATCATCAGTATTAAATATTAAATCTTGATTTGTTTCTCTAGTTATGCTCCGTGTCGAAATCCATCTCATACCAAGCACTGATGCCAAAATGCTCATGTAGAGAGAGAGAGAGAGAGAGAGAGAGAGTAAAACATGGTTTAGCCAGCCCTAGCGTATTTTCCATGAATATTGCTTCTAAAGGTGTCCATATTTCTCAGCACTACTGGCAAAATATGGAACAACTTCATGCAAGATAAATGCAATTTCAATCTCATTGTTGAAGAATAATTGCATGGCAGTGAAGTTAATTCAACGAAGCAGCCGGGCATGAATGGCTTGAAGCATACAGAAAGTAAATTCCAAGAACAACGAAAACAGAGACTTGTTGCTACCACACGTTTTCCCAATCAATCCAGTCTCTTATCCGAAGCTGAGCAGAGCTTAAAAAAGAAAAAAAAAATCAAGATTTTATCTGCCACAGAAAATCATAAAAGTAGGAATATGAAGATAAAGCCGAATTGAAGCAAGCATATTTTGTGGGGTAAGCCAGGTTGCGGCAAAAGAAAACCACCCATTGTTCACCAATCCAAGATATTTGATGAAGTCTGATAACAGAAGAATTGAAAAGGGAAAATAAAATCCCTCTATCACTAACTCATATATATGTTAATGATGCTACTCTTGTAGTCTAATATTCACTAGCAAGTCTAATATTATCCTAAAAAGCTTTTGGAGTCCATGAACTTCGTATGATATGCATCCATTAGAATTTGCAAGGGAAGTGTTGAGCAAGAAAAAATTATTAATCCAACAGTTTCAAAATAGAGTTTAAAGCAATTTTCTGCAGTTTACAGCCATTTAACTTCACAGAACATGAATTTCCTATTCACAGAACCTATTTCATGTGAGAAAACTATTGTGCATATAAGTCGTTAATTGATTAAATTACTGGAATTTCTTTAAAAGAAAAATAACATTTAACTTGTGTCTAGGGCTGTTTTTTAATTTAACTTGTGTAATTACTCCATTAACTACTTTTAAAATAAAAAAAAATTTAAATCTAACTTCAGGGATTTGTTCATAATATCATATCGTTTTTTTTTTAAGTTATAATCATTGGTCTTAGGGACAGTATTTTAATTAATATCAATAATAATTAAAAAAAATATTGACAATTGTTTTTGGATCTTTTTTTAAAATTTAATTTTTTTTTCACCTTCAAGATTTGGTTCATTTTAATTTAAATTTGTTTCAATAAAAGTTCCATGGCTTTTTTAGCATCTCATACCTCACATCATGAGTTCCACAGGTTAACCATAGTTAGTTTGAGTTGATTTAATATACCACTGTCTCAATATTTTATTAAAAAAGATATATCGTTCAATATGTTATTATCTAAATATTTTAAAAGTGTTTTGGCTGGTATGCATCAAAGTTTTGACTTCCTAGCATTTTTATGTTATTTTTAAGGTTGAAAAAAAAAATGATATGACCAACGACATAATGCAGGTCACATGTAAAGAAAGTAGAAAAGGATATGATACTTCACTGTGCATATAAATAATTAAGCACTTCTTTTGTTTTAAGTGTTTTTGGTCTTGCAATCACATCCTTATTACCTATACATCTAAAGAAAGAGGAAAAATATATGGTGTTTCAATGTTCATATAAATAGTGAAGCATTTTTTTTTCCCTTTTCTCTAAGGTTTTTTGGCCTCGCAATTACATCCTTGCCGAGACTAAGACTACTTAGATAAAGTTATGGTAAAAATACATACTAAATCACAAGTTAAAGGATTAAAAAGTAAAATGTAGAGAAAAAAGATGGCTTACCACAAATGTAACCAAGTTTCATTTTGGTATGATTCCTCGTTTTGTTCATGTTTGTCTTTGATTTAAATAGAAAAGAGACTCGCTAGAAAAGGCAAAGAGAAAAGATTGATGGTTTGTCCGCTTTTTGATGATGAAACTTGTTGTTTTTTTATGTTAGTAAGGTTCTTTTGATAAGGAGAGTTTGATGATGGTAGTTTATTTTTTTAATCTTTAAACATCTTGAAAAAGAAGGTTAGACTCGATTTAGACCTTTTTTTTTTCATTTGAATTTCGTTTTTTGTGTGGTTTTTGGATGGTTTAAGGTATTTATGTGGTTTGAAGATGTGTTTTTAGGTGAAAATATATTGAAAAACCCCTTCCTTTATGTTTTTTTTTTTTTGCCACTACTATGATAGTTGAAATTGAGGTTATAGTCTAGTTGATGATTATGTTATCTATCACAGCTCAAAACATGTCATCTAATGTTTATTTTAAAAAAATAAGGATGGATCCTAAATAAGAAAAAAAAAATTTAGCTGGCTAAGGCTTGTGTGCCTAGGCCACCCAAGTTACGTCCATGGGTTTTTTTCTTTTTCTTTTTTGTTATTTTTTTTATTTCATGGTTTAGTATTGAAATTTCACAGAATTTTGTGTTCAATTTTATTATTTGATATTTGGTTAATTTTGAACCAGTTTTGTTTTGTTTTTTTTTTGTTTTTTTTCATTTTATGAAATAAAATAAATATTCATTGAGTTAAGTGGAACCATGACTTGGATTATAGTTTTGTATGTTAACATGTGTTCTTTCTCTTGTTTCTCTTGGATTTATTTTTTCTTTAAACCTACAAATTCAATGAGATCATTTAGAGCAGGTTCCATACTATTCAATTTGAAATAGAGGAAGATCAAAAGTTAGAAATATTATGCGGGGTGTAATGACAAGGCAAAAAATTTCCTGTGGCCGAGAGAACATGTTTTTACATTCAACAAAATTTTTATCTAACACATAGCGTAGCGTGGGAAGTAGTAAACTGATTAAACCTTCAATTAGGCAGGTGCAATAAAAATAAATAAATAAATAATAGTTTAAAAATATTAGATGAACCATTCTAGATATTTCAATTGCGTGTTGTCAAGCAAACGAGAGCCCAGGCCTGATATTTACCTAACAGCTCCATTCCAGGAAAGAACATGCAAACACAACACGTTTTTAACCATAAGATGGCAGATTGACCCTTGAGTCAGCTTCCAACAATCGAGCCTGATGTACCCTTGATCGATTCAACGGGTGGACCATAAAAACTGAAACATTTTTTTTAATTATTATTTCAAGCATAAAAAAATAGGGAAAAGGTGCGACCACGTATGCCAAAAATGACTATTCTTGATTGTTTGGAGTGATTGGACCTTCTCTCTTTTAGACTACTGCCCACCAAAATTTTATCCTTCAAAAACCCGAGCCTGAGTTTCTGTTATAAATGAACACACAGCACGATCATTCATTCCTACATTTCTTCTCTCCGTCTTCTGTTTTTTTTAAAACCATAGAGAAACATGTCTATAACACTGCGATCTTCAACTTCTTTCACCAGTCTGAGACACACCGGAAGCCTCAAAACTCCTGATGGTTTTTCCGGCACGGTTTGCTTTGCGCAAATCAAGCCATCATGCCGTCTTCAAGCAAAGAACTCCAAGCAAGAAGCACAGCTTTCGCTCGATGATATCCTGGTGACAGAAGGAAGGAAGAACAAGAATTGGGAGAAACTACATGCAATATCAGGTCCTGATCATAGCAGCAACAACTCTAGAGTGCCCGTGTTTGTGATGCTGCCACTTGACACGGTAACAATCGGAGGGAATTTGAACAAGCCAAGAGCGATGAATGCTAGCTTGATGGCCTTGAGAAGTGCAGGAGTCGAAGGAGTAATGGTGGATGCTTGGTGGGGATTGGTAGAGAAAGATGGACCTTTAAAATACAACTGGGAAGGGTACGCGGAGCTTGTGCAGATGGTGCAAAAGCATGGCCTCAAGCTTCAAGTTGTTATGTCCTTTCATCAGTGTGGAGGAAATGTTGGCGATTCTTGCAGGTACTTTTAAGCCTAAACGTTTCTAGTTGTAGGAAGGTTTAAAATGATATATAGTCACAGCAAATAAGCAATGAATTCTTAGTTTTTATATATTTTTCCCCGAATTACTGGTAAGAATATTTGTCAGATTCGTTGAGACCTAGTAAAGACCTTTTCAGACTTGACAACAACTTAAAGTTCGAAGCAGTAAACTTTTTTATTTGTAAAGTGTTGGTTTTTTTATAACAATTATATATATTTCGCAGGAAAATATCTTCTTTGTTAAATATTCCAAATAGTGCCTAATCCCTCCTTTCTCCTGAACTTCTAGCATTCCCCTACCTCCGTGGGTGCTTGAAGAGATGAGCAAAAACCATGATCTTGTCTACACAGACAGTTCAGGTCGGAGGAATCCTGAGTACATTTCCTTGGGCTGTGACTCATTGCCATTGCTAAGAGGAAGAACACCCATACAGGTCTACAGTGATTACATGAGGAGCTTCCGCAACAGATTCCAAGATTACCTAGGACAAGTTATCACGGTACGCTTCTGCACATGACACTTCTTGGTTCTTGTTTTTGGGCATAGAGACGAGCTTCATATGATCAATTGGGCACATAAATGATCACCAAATTTACTCCACAAAATGAGACCATGTAACGAACTTGAACTATTATTCTCTCATGTAGACATCATATGGCATGTTCATGCTAATCAGATCTCTGTTATTTATTTATATATTTATTTTTGGCAATAATAATTTTGAAAAGTGCATCGACAGAAGGCTAACATGGAATTTTTTTATGGGTTAAATGAATAAAAACATGATCCCTCCATCGAAAGCCTACGAGCTTGAAGCAAGGATTAAGCACAAGCTCATCATGACTAACTAGTTTGTAAGCAAATGGGTCAATGCCACCTCATCATTGATTACTAAATATCAGCTTAAGGAACAGCGTTTCTTTATTTTCTTTCATTTTTCACTGAAAGTTTGGTTTGTATATATATATGCCAAAGGCTAATCCAGTGGGAGAGCTCAAATGTTTAGATATTGAGTTTATTTTTAAATTGTTATGAATTTAAGTTATTTTAAGATTACTAAAAACTTATAATTGTTAATTTTAATATTTGTAAAATTAGTCGAGATATAAATAATAATACAGTAATAATATAAAAAAAGATCATAGGTTTCACTTGGTCATAGGTACAACTGATTCGAAAAAAATCAAGAGCAAAACCCTTCCTTGTCTACGCGTAGGATATTATTTCTTGAAGCTTAAAAAACCGACCGTTTCTATGGCAGGAAATTCAAGTGGGGATGGGTCCATGTGGAGAACTGAGATATCCAGCTTACCCAGAAAGCAAGGGCACATGGAAGTTTCCTGGAATTGGAGAATTCCAATGCTATGACAAGGTAAATTTGGCTGCATCCTAAACTGCAGATTTTTTAGCATGCTAGTCGGCTAATTTGAGCAATCCACAGATTGAGTGCTCCATCAATTTATAACACAATTGATACATCTTATTCAGTGGTTGCACATGGAATCAAATCATCAGATTAACCATAGAACCTGTAATATATATCTGGTCGAGTTATTTGGTTTTGGAAATTTTAATTCCTAAAAACAACTCCTTTATGTTGAACAGTACATGAGAGCTTCACTGGAAGCATCAGCTGAAGCAATTGGAAAGACAGGCTGGGGACAACGTGGACCCCATGATTCCGGCCAGTATAATCAATTTCCTGAAGAAACTGGATTTTTCAGGAGGGATGGAACATGGAACACTGAATATGGACAGTTCTTCTTAGAGTGGTACTCAGGGAAGCTACTAGAGCATGGTGACAAAATCCTAGCAGCTGCAGAAGGAATATTTCGAGGAACTGGAGCAAAATTATCGGGAAAAGTAGCAGGAATTCACTGGCATTACAGAACGAGGTCTCACGCAGCAGAATTAACTGCAGGATACTATAATACTAGACATCATGATGGGTACCTACCAATGGCACGGATGTTCAGTAAATATGGAGCTGTGTTCAATTTCACCTGCATGGAAATGAGAGATGGGGAGCAACCAGAACATGCAAATTGCTCTCCAGAAGGATTAGTGCGGCAAGTGAAGATGGCTACAGGGACTGCTGGGACTGAACTTGCTGGAGAGAATGCATTGGAGAGGTATGATGCAGGTGCATTTTCACAAGTTATGGCAACAAGTAGATCGGAATCTGGCAATGGATTGAGTGCATTTACATATCTAAGAATGAATAAGAGGTTGCTTGAAGGGGACAACTGGCTGCATTTAGTGCAGTTTGTTAAAAGCATGTCAGAGGGAGGTCGCCATGGAAAACTATCAGAATGTGACTCCAGTGGAACTAACCTTTACGTTGGCTTTATCAAAGACAAGAGCGTTCACAAAACTACGGAAGTTGCTCTGGCATAAAAAAAGAGAGTGTATCTTCCTGTAAAACACCAAATAGCTCAATGTATTACAGGTAAAAAAGTAGAGAAAAGTAGAAATAAAATCACCATACCTTTGGCATGACCTGCCAAACTCTGAGATGATTGTATAGAAGAATCAAAATCTGTATCTGTATCTCCATGCCACTAACGGAGAACAAATTCTTATAAGCTAATGTTGTATCGGCCAAGATTATAGAAAGCTAAAAGATGACTCGTCATTTTTGGGTGAGCCAAAGAGATCGGCCAATCTTATTCATCACAACATCCAATCAACATCCTTCTTTCTCTTGACATTTGCTTGATGAATGCATTTTTAAAT
This sequence comes from Populus alba x Populus glandulosa, assembly GCA_033617975.1. Classification (NCBI taxonomy): domain Eukaryota; kingdom Viridiplantae; phylum Streptophyta; class Magnoliopsida; order Malpighiales; family Salicaceae; genus Populus; species Populus alba x Populus glandulosa. The sequence goes on along the minus strand of CM066145.1, from coordinate 13,005,906 downwards.
TCAATATTGATCCTTGTCCCATCTACCAAAGAGGTGCAATCCTTTCAAGTTCCATGAAAAATATGCTTTAATTTAGAAGAGTGATTCATAAGGCTTAAGACTTCAATTCCTGCAACTTTCAAGAACATACACGCAGAACCTAACACAAGATCGAACTCATCTCAAGCAGTTGTTGAGACTTAAAACATGACAAAATAACCTGTAGATGTGTGTGCCATGCTTGTAATTACCATGTATCCAATGCATTACAGGAAAAAGGAATTGCATTTTGTTAAACGAACTTATTTTACAATCATGTTTGAACAATTGTCTTGTGTTAAAAACCAGTAAGTTTGTTGAATTGTCCTTGCTACTACATGGACTAGAGGGAATCATGCTTTCGAAGAGATCTAAGTTGCAGAAACTAATCTTAAGCTCCCAGGTGTCAGTTTTATTAAACTAATGTGTACATTAAACTTGTGCCTAACTTTATGAGTACTATTGTGTTTTGTATGTTTTACTAATATCTTTCTTCTCTTTTCTTTCGAGGAAACAGAAAACTTATCAAGGGAGTGCCATCCTATTTACAGAGAACGAAACTTACACAAAAACAATGAGCCAATAAACTCAGTAGCATCATTTACACTAGCAAAATGTTCTTATGCATGCCGGAATTTGAATTTGTAATCAAATTTTCTATAAGAAGGCTAAGACTCTTTTCTATTGCACGCCCGGTTTTTTCACATTCCTTAGTAACCGCATAGCTCCTTTTTTCTGCCTACAGAACCTCCACAAATCCAAGCATACATCCCCAGGGCCTGAAGTGCTCCAACTTCCGAATGGCTCCAGCAGTGAAACAACAAGTGATTGAAAGATTCAGCTGCACCCTCACAAAGATAGTACCACTTCCCTTTTTCTGTAGGATTATTAACAGCCAAAATCCTATGCAAACCACCTCTCGTTCAAAAAAAAAAAAAAAAGACACTCTGTAGAGAGGACTTTAATCTTCCAAATAGATCTCCAAGGGAAATCACTCATCTCTCGATTCACAATTCTTTCACAAAGCTGTCTGAAGAGATTTTAACTAAATTTACTGTTCGTGTATAGTCCCCATGTCATCTCATCCTCATCCTCAACATGCATCATAAGTGATATTTAAAAAAAATAACATCTATCTTATCCCTAACCAAGTCAAAAAGAGATTGGAGAAATTAGGACTCTAGAAGAATATTCGGATGTTAAGTTTTCATACAAAAAAAGAAAAACAGTCGTCCCCACTTCAAATGCGAAAAGAACTCTTCCCAACCTCTTCTAATATATTGCAAGAATTCTAGGATCAGGGCCTATTAATACCAAAATCAACACAAACTATTAAGCATTTTATCATCGAAATTCCTCAAAGCTCTTAAGCTTAGGAACATTTTATGATCGGATTGTTGTTAATAAAATATAATGTATGGACCTATTCTTTTAATAAATCTTTACACATCAATTGCCACCGCAAAAAGGCAATAATAGGCTATTAGCATGAACGATGTGAAGCATCTGAATGTCTTGCATGCCTAACAGGTTTTCATGAAAAAAAAACAATAATCATTCATGAAAAAAATAATAATTCAAAAGGCGTCCAAGACAAAGCGATCCGTAAATCTATATTCAAAATACTTAAATAAAAAAAAGCTACGCGTTAATTAATAATATTAGGCCAATGCTTTTTAAGATCAGCAGCAATATTACACAATGTACAGATTTTCCTTCAAAAATAAAAAGAACAAAAAAATAATTATGGCAGGAAACAATTAACTCACTATAACACAGAAGAAGAGGAGTTAAAAGTCAAAATCCCAGGGTTCTCTTTAAGTCTCCAAGCTCTTTCCGAGCTGATTCTCTTCGATTGAGTTCGGGTTCCCACGGCGAAGATCTTCAATTAAGTCTCCAAGCTCTTTCCGAGCTGATTCTCTTCCAAACATGAAACCATACCTGCAACCCCCAAAAATAAAAAATTAAAAAAAAAAACGCTGATTGACTGACGAGAAGAAAGTTGAGGAATACCAGAAGGAAACGGCAGAGAAAACTCCGGCTGTGGTTACTGTTTGAACTAGTGTGAACGATTTTCCCATTTTCCTTTTTCCAATTCTATTTTGTTTTCGGTTCTATTTCTAGTCTATGAGTTAGTTTCGGGTTTTACAAAGCTTTTCTCTCAGTACAGTACACCCTGGATCCCCCCCCCCCCCTTTTTTTATTTCTCAGCAGCAAATAAATGAACAGACTAATAAAATAAAAACTGAAGTAATGTGGGCTAAGGCTGGGCTCCAATAACAAGAGCCTGTATTGTAATGCTTTACACCTGAACCATGCATGGGAGATTTACTAGTTTTCCTTCCATTGGAACTTACAAAACTCTCTTAAGTAACTTCCGATTTAAAAATCTCAAGTATTTTTTTTTAATCTTAATATCAACTTTATACATTATGTTTTTATTTTTTTATTTTACACCTCTCTCTCTCTCTCTCTCTCTCTCTATATATATATATATATATATATATATATATATATATATATTAAAAACCAATAAAACCTTTGCAAAAAAGCAAAAGAAAAAAAATATAAATTAAAAAAATTAGAATCAAATTGAAAGTAATAATATATGACAAATTAGGATTGGAAGATGAAATTTAAAACAATTACAATTTTTACAAAAAATTCAAGAAAAAAAATAAAAAATAATAAGCACTAAAGTTAAAATATTAACAACAAAGAGGATAAACCTGTAATTTTCAGGGGATGAGAATGATAAACAACACTACCATTACAAAAATACGTTGTACTAACAAGAAGAGGACGTGGTGATACTTTCAATGACATGGTGAAAATATAAAAAAAAAAATTGCCATCAAAATGTGCCGCACATTGCTAGAAGCATGCGGATACCTCCAATGCACCAACCTTCTTTTACATTTTTTTTTTTTTAAATCAATATAAAAAATTAAATTGCTATCGATGAACCTTTAAGAAGAGAAAGATCAAAATGAAAATATCAAAAGACCTTCGAAAGGCATAGTTTAAATTTTTTTTATTTAAATGATGAACTTGTCATTTAACTGTATTTAAAAAACTGAAAAGATATAAATAATCAAGCTAGATTTAAATTTTTTATTTTAAGAATAACTAAATTATTTTATTATGCTTAAAGAATTAGAAAAGACACTTATATTTCTATTAATTTTTAAATAACTAATAGGACTGAAAAAATCAAACCACCTAAATCTAAGACATTTGACTTTTTTTTAGGATGGATTATAAAAAAGTGTATGATTAAATTTGCCTTTACTTTTAGTTGTTTTATATATATATATATATATATATATATATATAATTAGTTTATAGTATAAAATATTTCTCACACACACAAATATATAAATAAATTAGAAAATTTTAAGAAATGAATTTGATCTATCGTGAAAAAGTTCTATCTGTGCTTCTAACAATTTATTATTCCAAACATGATTGAAAAAGGTCGAATTCAAGCCCGTTATGAAGTAACTTTTTTTCATGTATGGTGCGGGCAGCAGACCAGCCAGCTTGTGATGGTAATTTCAAATTACTGGCAAGTTGGTGATGTTGAAACATGAGCCCTGATTCTTCACAATCTTTTCTAATACCTCGTACAAAAAAAAAGAAAAGATTATCTTGGTTTATTCGTACGTGTGGACCGTGTGGTTTCCTCCGCCTGCTCCACCAAAATGAAAAATAAATAAAATACTTTGAATATATATTTTTATTTCTTAGGATGAATATGGAACACGTGGAAAGATAGATCAGCTATTTCATGCTCTTGATTAAAAATATTGTTTCACGCTGCACCACAAATATCTCCATGATAGTGGAAAGAAATCATTTAGTATATTTTATTTTATAACAAAAAAAAACATAGTATTTGTATCAATTTTATGATTTCATACAGTCGAGGTTTAAAATTATTATATTATGGTTTAATTTGCAAGTCCGTATGATGATCGAATTTGCAGGTCCGTATGATGATCGAATTATTTGCCTTATATATAAGTTTTTTTTTTTTTTTTTTGTAATTTGGGTTAAAACCTTAAATATAGTACTCATTAAAATTTATTAAAATCTTTTAAATATACCAAGTTAATGTGAGAAATGCACTCTAGGAATTATCTGAGAATGAGACTCAACGTAACCAACTCCCTTCAAAAGCCTCAAGCAACATTCAAAATTAAAAACAGCAAAATATCAGTCTGCAAGTCATGGCAAACTCTCTCGTTCTCGTACTTGGGGGAATTGTCGCAGCTCGTGGCTCATGTAGAGATGCCAGAGAGGTGGTGTGGAGCGGGCTGGGCGAAGTGGAACAATGACATCTACTTCTTTTGAATTTATTTTCTGTTTTTGTTGTCATGAATAATTAATAGGTAGAGAGTCAGTAACAATGCCTCTGCAGTATATTAATACTGGGGTTCAAGATTTAATCAATTCGAATTTTATAAATTTCAGAATCACTAGAAATTTACATGATCGTTAACTTCATGACTCGTAATGCCCAGATATTCACATTAATCTATCTATATATATATATATATATATAATCTCCAAGGTTGATCCGAAAGGCAAAAATAAGTACAAAAGGTTGATCACGAGTTGAAACCATATTACAATAATCATTGTAATCATATCAGACAGAAGTTTGGCATGAAGATCCACGACCATTCTGCCCATTCACTCTTTGTTATTGCCTGCCTCACTCCATTTATAATCTTTACAACGGAAAAGAATGGTATTAGCTACCTCGAACCCTTGGCTTATCCGACACTGAATCGGATCAACTCATTTACAAAATTTATGTAACTCTAGGATTTATTTCTCATTGGAATGAATTTCAGGAGCACTGTTCATAGTTCCATCCGTTGTGCTTGGTATCCAAACATTTACACCTGTCAAAATTACAAAAGGTAGTTCAATCAGCAAAAGTATGGTAATGTTTTGGCTCTAGCCAAACTGTTAAAGATTATACATGGACAAACCTTGTTCTGTCTTCGCCTAAACAAGCTAGATTGAGATGATTCGGCAATATTCTTATTTGTGGAGGTGCTTCCCCCTTCCAAATCTTGTATTATTTGCTTCAGGCTCGCCACCACTTGAGTCATTGCCGGCCGCTCTTTTGCGTTCTTGTTTAGGCAGCTATCTGCCAACTTAGCAATTTGCCTTGCTGCTTTGATAGAGTACTCATTTCTCAGTCGTGGATCAATAATCATGCTGAATCTACTACTGTCAACTGGGAACTGTTTCACCCAATATAGAAGCTTCTGCTCCGCTGCAGGGCGGTTTCTTTCCACAGTTCGCCTGCCAGTAAGGATTTCGTAGAGAACCACACCGAAGCTCCATATATCACTTTGACTGGTGAGGTGGCCTGTTTCAACATATTCAGGAGCAGCATACCCATATGTACCAAGCACCTGACACCGGCAAACACATCAACAAAAAAACATGCAATGCCAAAAAACCAATATTGAAATACAATCACGCAGCTTTGTATTAATTATTGATCAGGGAAAGGCATCCTGCATAACCATGCTTATCCAGATCTAAAAATGTAACTTTTCAGGTAAATTCGTGTTAATGATTTGATAGATATCGGTAAAGAAAAAAGAAAAGAAAGGGAAAGATAGGTTAATTTGGTTCCTCCTAGTTGCAGCATAATTCATATATAACCAATGACATACTGGGATTTTTCAGTTTCTAAAACACACATTTTCTACAATCTGTCACTTCTAGTATGGAAGTTAAAGGTGATTAGATTAACCAGCTACATTTTTTGGTTCAGCAAACTAATGAAGAACGCATGTTAGAAGATGGTTTTGTTTAAAACATGTCATAAAGCTACTCACCGCAGTGGATACATGAGTCCGATCACCAGTCGGCCCTTCTCTAGCAAGCCCAAAATCTGAGAGCTTCGGCTTAAAGTCCTCATCCAAAAGAACATTCGAGGATTTGAAATCTCTATAAATTACCTGTGCAATTTAGACAGAAAAGGATTAAAATTCAATAATTGAATAAGAGGCTGTCTTAAAATGTACCAAAACTTTCAATGTGAAGCCAAGAACGTTACGATCATTCATAAACAAAATAAGATACACAATGCCGTTTGTCCAATTCACAGCTTCTCCACATCACATAAAACCGATACCCTTAGGAAAAGAAATTATAAGAACTTGGATGCAGAAAATGAGTTCTGCCAAGGTTTCTTCCATGGCAAGATGTCACAATAATATCCTTTAGTGTAAAACTAGGTAATGATGAAATTTCTCATCCACCCACCACTAGATCTGAACAGTAGATTCAGCAAATGCCTTTTCCAGAAACTATGAGGTATGTTTAATGAGTCAGTAAAATTCCCTACCAGAAAAGAATGAGAACTGTGGCCAGGTCATATCATTTTCCTGGGCTGGAGACTTGTCAAATCATAGCGAGACAGGATAAAATGTTCTCACAGGAAGCAACTACCTGTCTAAACCAGTTGCTCAAATTCTGTATGACTCTACCAGTATGATGGTCCAGAATGGGCCAATTAATCTACATTAATATTAGAAGGTTCTGACTTCAAGACCTACACACAAATACATTTTTTTTAACACGAATCAGCCAATACCTTATGAGTCCACACACTCATCTTAAGAATAGCATCATAGCCACAACTTGAAAGCATGAAAGTGCAAGACGCTCCAGATTCCTAGATCAAGACAGATTTCGACTTGGTGCAGTCTACGTAACAGCGCCATTAATTCAGTTCATCTAGGTCATAGTAAAAAGTACCTGGACTTCCATTCCTCCATGCAAGTAAGCCAATCCTTCAGCAGCACCAAGGATTATCTCTAATCTTTTCCTCCATGGCAGATTGGGCAGACCTCTGTTGAAAAGATGATCTTCTAAGCTTCTGTTAGGCATATATTCATAAACCAGTAGCCGTTGGATCCCTCTTTCACCATCTACGGAGCAATAACCTATAAGTTTCACTAGGTTTGGGTGACTTACAACTCGAAGAAATTGAACTTCTGCAAGCCATTGTTTATGACCCTATATCAGAGAAGGACATCACCAAAAGAAACAGGTTTTAGTTGATGAAATGAAGAGATACATTAACAACAAATAAAAGAAAACATACAACAGTTAATGAAGGCCAACAGTCATCAATATTACCAAAAAAAAAATTAAGTTTTGATGAATTTGTGTAGTTTGAACTACAGAGAAGATTCCAAGGACCGAATACTAACTTTTGGATCCAGTTAATTTGAGCTTTGTTCCAAGAAAGACACTCCATTTTCCTTATTATAATGGGATTCTAAGCATAAAGTTCAAATTTAAGAGATGCAAGAGTTATTGGCCTATTGCATATTATTGTCCGTTAGCTTCTTTTTTCTCTTGCTAAATTTTGTGATAATGCCAACTCTCTGCTCATTCACAATACTCTCCCCCTGGCAACGGCCAAATGACTTGCAAAGTCTAACTTATCACTGTCAACATTATTATCATATCATTATTAAGAAAGAAACTCAAGATCCCTGCATATCCAAATGGAATTGTCTTGCTACTTTGGCCAAAGACATTGTTGGCAGCAAAATGACATAATCTGTATCCCAAAGTCGAGATTATGTGACTTGTAAGCCACATTTCTTCACATGATCATGTCAGATTTTGATTTCAACATTAACTCCCCCAACCGAATGAAAATTATTACATGTAAAGTGATTGTGAGCCTCAAAATGAGTACATTAGTATTTTGTGATCATTTCAGGAATGGATATGCTTGTAAATCAGTCGATCACCAAAAGACGCTTTCTTTGTCAATTTTTTTTTAACACCTTGATTTAACTGAGAAGCAAAGCAAAACATGACATTTTTTCAATTTATAACAAGATGTCCATACAAACAGTTAGTTCACCAAAATACATTACTGAATGCAAGAGGCAATTGGAAAAATAAATAAATTAAGCACAGCAATTACAAAGAAACAATGAGATTGTACCTGCAAGCCGTGGTTGTTGAGCTTTTTTATGGCAACAACTATAGGATCCCCTTGACCATTAGCAGGTCTGATTGTTCCCTTGTACACACTCCCAAAACCACCTTCTCCAATCTTAAGCAATCTGTTAAAACCATTTGTAGCCTCTCTAAGCTCTTGAAAACTGAAAACTTGCAAATTGTGCTCGCTCACGTTGTACAATTCAGGTATGCTTCTTGGACATGGTAAGGACTTCGCTGTACGACTCGAAGATGGAGTATCTGATTTGCGTTGGCCTCCCAATTCTGGGGCTGAAATTGCTTTCCCTTTCATGTTCTTAGATTTATCCTTAAAAAAATAGAAACACTTCATGGTTTTTCCCTTAAGATTTCGATATTAAAACTTGCCACAAGCACGTATTGTCTCAGATTGTTGCAATTGCAAGAGCGAAGGAGGGCCTTAAAAGGGCTCAAAAAAGAAACGCAGGATGAAGAAATGAAAACTGCAGGAAATGAAGGGAAAAAGCAAGCTTAGCAAACTATATAGATAGAGAAGCAAACTAAGAAACCCAGTTGAGGATTGAATCAAAGTGTAAACACAACAAAGAAAGAACTGAACTTTGATCGGAGGACTTATATTGTAGAGAAGTGATGTCAGCAGAAAACCAACCAAGAATAGAATGACAGGTATAAATGGGCAGATAATGGAGTCAGTAGAAAAATAATTACGATTCAAAACCGAGGCATGAAACAGGAAATTAACAAGCAATGCAGGTGGGAAAGTAACAAGATGAGAAAGAAAAGTTGAATAAACACGCACGGAAATAAAAGGGAATTGAGAGAGAGATAGAGAGAGTGGCGTGTAAGACCAGAAGAAATGAAGTGAGGACAGTCCACATGATCAAATCAGCGAAGACCAATAAGAAGACCTTTTCCTTCCAGGTTAATGTTATCTTTATAATGGGTCTCTGTATTCCTTTGCGCGTTCGTACCCTGACGGGCTTTTTTTAAGGCTTTTTTTTTGTGGTTTTTTTTATTAAAATATATGTTTTTTATTTTTTAAAAGAAATATTTTTAATATCAATATATTAAAAAAAAAAAATTAATATTTTTAAAAACATAATTTAAAAGACAATTCCAAATTCCAAACTTCATGTTAGTCCTTTTATCTTCGATGAGATACTGTAATTGATGACTACTTACTTCGGAGAAAAGAAAATATCTAAAAACCAATGCTTTGCAACTAAGATACATGGCGTCCATCATCATCAATCTGATAGTCCTAAACATTATAAATAAATAAATTATATGCATGGATCGATTGTATTATAAAATATCATCTTAAAATCATAATTCAACGGCTTATATATATTTTTTATAGTTTTTTTCTTTGCAGTCGATTGTATTTTTATTTGTTTAAAACTATGGTTATTATTACTTTTCAAAGTGAATTTTACTTAAAAATACATCAAAATAATATTTTTTATTTTTTAAAAATTATTTTTGATATCAGTATATAAAAATGATTTTAAAACCTCAAAAAAATATTAATTTAAAGTAAAATAATAATAATAATAATTTTTTAAAAATATTTTTAAAACATAAAAACAAATAATACCATCCTTCTCCATAAAATTCAACCTTAAATATCCAGAAATTTGATTCGAAAACACTCTTTGTTTACAATTTTTTTTTTAAGAGAGACAGAAGAATTCTTGTGGTATTGTGCACTTTGAGTTTTAATTTTTATTTTATTTTTTAAGATTTGACAGATTTACATTAGTTAGTTTCATTTTTTTCAAAAAAATATTGTCTTTTGTTTGATCGCAAGTGTGATTGGATCTTTCTCCTTTTTTTTATATATGACTTATTAATATAATTCAGCTTCATTTAAAAAAAATAAAATACGATCAACTTCATTTTTCAGAAAGATACTATCATTGATTTAATTGTAGGCGTGATAATAAGATGCTTTCGAATATTTTACGAACACGTCATCTCTTACAAGTGTATGACCAACTTATCTAAACGGTTCGTTTTTCAAGCTAATTGCACGCTTCAAGGGATGGATTCAATTTACAGTGAGAAAATGAAATGAATATTTTTTAGCTTTTAAAATTAGAAACACTTAATTAATAAACTCTTTAAATTATGAGCACTCACATATTTCAAATAAAACACTTAATAAAAATAAAAATTGTAACGCTCAAGTAGAAAAAACAAATAAAAAAAAATAGAAAATCCAATGGTCTTTACAATTTCTCCCTTGAAAACGGGTTTCACTTTAATTAATGTTTGACATTTGACCAGCTAAAGTTAATTATTTAATTAATCGACTTTAAGATAGAAGAAGCTAGAATTTATATAAAAGAGAAAATGGCTATGTACCGCCAACTTCAATAATTGGCTTCACCCGGTACGCAGTCGTTTTGGCCTTGCGTGTGGACGTGAGTTGACATGCTTGTGCTTGTGCATCTTGAGGCAAATATTATTTAATTATTTGCATCTTAAAATACGCAAAGAGTGTTCCATGATATTGTTTATAATATAATATAATATAGTATAATTCAGTACCCCGAAGGTTCACACATGCATGATTTTCAAATCCTTGATGGAGGATTAAAATTTAAAAATCTCTCCCTCGTCCTCTTCCTTTGAAGAAGATACTGACCATGAGACTTTTCAGTCTATTTATTTTTACGTTTAAAAAAAAAAATTAAAAAAATTTTATTATTAATTTTATCAACTTTAAATTAATATTTTTAATACTTTTAATTATTTTAATGTGTTGATATTAAAAATAATTTTTTAAAAATAAAAACATATATTTTAACATAAAAAATTATTTAAAAAACAGTTACAATTACACCGTAAAATGCGCAATTAACCTCCACCGAAAATGCCAAAAGAATTGAAGTTGGAGAAACGTAGGACCAATGAGGAGACATGGGGCGGGCTCGGCAACCTGACCTTCCTAGAGACATTAATTTCTTAGGGTATTCAAAGGTGCTTGCTTACTTTTCTTTGTCAAAATGTGAGTAGCAATTAGTTTGTCAATCATATTATTTACTGGGTTATTGACCGTGTGAAAGATATAGAGATGATTTCCATGCAGACTGGGAGTTGAAAAGAATTTAAATCTCAGATTATGCAACCGATAATACAAGAACATTGACGTTGAAGATTCTATTAGAAAGGTAGAGAAAAATCGCATCTTGTTAACCGTGGAAGGTTTGGCGTAGCGGTTGAATCACGTTTCGTTATTTTTTAAAAGTTTTTTTATTAAATTATTTTTTTATATTTTTTAATTATTTTGATTTATTATTTAAAAAGATAGAGAAAAACAGCATTTTGTTAACCATGAAATGTTTGGCGCAGCGGTTGAATTGCCGTTTTGTTATTTTTAAAAAAAAATTAATTTTTTAATTATTTTAATTTATTAATATTAAAAATATAAAAATATTATTTTAGTATATTTTCTAATAAAAAGTACTGTCGCATTTAATTTATCTCCTTGCTTCGCCACCCTACAACACGCAAGTTGGAAAGATGTGATCGAATGACCATAAAGGGAGAGGGAGCTAATTTCTCGTTTTTACATGACATGTCTTGTCTTCTTGACCGTTTCCGTTTCCACTTCCAGCATGGATGTTTAGGGGGCACAAGTTGTCTTCGGTAAATGCCAGCTGGATTTAATGAGGATGCATCTTACGTTAGTAATTGCGTATTTACAGGAGTAATGCATTTCCAATTAATATATGGTTAGCATCATTGCTTTATTCTCCCCCCAAAAAAAGAAAAACTTAGTAGACATATAAATTAAAAACTATTAATGTAGTTTGATTAACATTGTGGGATATGGGTTTATCCACGTTATCATAATAATAATAATAGAAAATTAATAGTGATAAATGAAGCAAGATTTATTGTACTGTTCATTGCTATAATATAATGATGATTTTACTCTTGATAATGCAAACCAAAAAAAGAAAAGTTATGAAATAAAATGGTCTTTTTTACATGACTCAATTGTTATTACCAAGTTAAATGTTAAATGGAGTAAATCTATCTCTTCATAAATTTATTGCATATTTGAATTATTAATTACTCTTAAAATAAAATTAAATAAAAAACAATTAAATGGGGGCTTTTGTACTTTTCATCTTATTTTGATAGTATAATTATCTAGCTACACTTGAAATCTTATTTCTTTAAACTTGCTTCTACTAGTGTTTTCATATTTTAATATGGCTTTTTATAATTAAAAAATAAACTCAAGAACACTTAGGTCTTTTAACATATATATAAACTATATATTTTTTAAAAATGTGGCATATAAATGCTTGCGACTGGGATAAGCCCCCACCTTTCAGGTAACATGTTAAGATTTATTTTGACGGTCAAACACCACTTTCTACATGTAGCATCAGGAGTGGCATATCAAGATCTTGCTGGTGGAGTGAAGTGTTTCAGCGGCGAACTAATAGTGTAGTGTCAATTGACTCCCCCCCTTTTCTCTCCTCCTTAGTAAAATACAAAAGTTTCTTTCCATTTGTTTTTTGTATACAATTTGGTTTTTATTTTTTATTGGTATTATATATATATATATATATATATATCTTTTGTATTTTTTTTTCAATTTCATCTTTTATAATTTGATTTTATTTAATTTTTACATAGAATTTGGTCTTAATTTTCTTAATTGCTATTTCTTTCTTCTTCTTCTTCTTCTTCTTTATATCATTTTTCTAGTTGAATTTTATTTTCAATTTCATCCCCTAACATTTGATTTTGATATATTTTTTAATTAAATTTGATCCCCTTTCTTTTTATTACTATTTGTTTTGTTGTGAATCCTTTTTTTATTGCCCCTTTCCCCCCTAATTCTATCCCTCATTATTTTGTGATTGAGAGTTTTACTTTGTTATTGTTTAAGTTTTATTTTCTATAAGGTTAATTCTGGGCTCACACCCAGGATCATGAGTTTTGAATGTTAAATTTGATTTTCTTTAACATAATTGACTTTGAACATTTTTAATTATTATCATAAGTTAGCTTTAGTCTTTTTTTTTATATTTTCTATTAAATTTGATTTTCTTTCCGACCTCATCCTTGAATGATTGATTTATTGATAATCGGTTTTCATATTTTTTTTTTCTTTTCTAAGGGGTTATCTCAATTCTATGACCATAATCGTGAGGTCAGCGAGTTGATTTGGATCTCTTTTTCTCATTGTTTTTTTTTAATTTTAGTTTCACCATTTGATATCGAGTTGTTTGATAGTTTCATTGATTTATTCAATTTACTTTTAATGTGGTTATTTTAATATCACGACTAGGTCGTAAATTTAGCATGCTAACCCGTGTGAACTCGGGTTATTTTTTTAACTTTTTTTCTTTGCCAATTTTTTTTGTCTCTTTCTTTATTTTCGTATTTTTAATTTATATTACTGAAATTATACATGCCAGCTTGATTTAATGATGATGCATCTTACGTTAGTAATTGCGTATTTACAGGAGTAATGCATTTTCAATTAATATATGGTTAGCATCCTTCATTCTCAAAAAAACAAAAAAAATAAAATAAATAGACATAAAAATTAAAAGCTATTAATGTAGTTTGATTAACATTGTGGGATATGGGTTTATCCACGTTATAATAATAATAATAATAATAAAACTAATTAATAGTGGTCGGTGCAGCAAGATTTATTATACTATGAATGGCTATAATGTAATCATAATTTTGCTCTTTATAATACAAGCCAAGAAAAAACAAGTTACAGAGAAAAATACTCTTTTCACATTGCTCAATCCGTATTACCAAGTTAAATGGAGTAAATATGTTTCTTCACAATTTTATTGTATATTTGAATTACTAATTTACACTTAAAATAAAATAAAATAAAATAAAACAATTAAATAGGGGTTTTTGTACTTTTCTTCTTTTTTTGCATAGTATAATTATTTAGCTAACCTGGAATCTTAATTCCTTGAATTTGCTTATTGGAATGTTTTCATATTTCAATATAGCTTTTTTGTAATTAAAAAATATACTCAAGAGCACTAAGGTCTTTTAATATATATAAAATATATATTTTAAAAAAATATGACTGAAACATGCCGGCAAATAAGAGAAGCCTCCACCTTTCGAACAACATGTTTAGGCTCTTATGATGGTCAAACACTGCCTTATGCGTGCAGCATCATGGGTGGCACATCAAGATCTTACTAGTGGAGGGGAGTGTTTCAACGACAGACCAACAATGTGGTGTAGGTTGACTTTTTCTTCTCTTTATCCCCGGTTTTTTTTCTTCTCTATAGTAAAATGCAAAAGTTTCCTTCCATTTGTTTTTTGTATACAATCTAGTTTTTTTTTTCTACTTTTCTTAACTTTTGTAGATTTTTTTTTTCAATTTCATCACTCATTATTTGATTTCATTTAATTTTTATATTGAATTTGGTCCTAATTCTCTTAATTGCTTTTTTTTTTTTTATCATTTTTCTAGTTGAATTTTATTTTCAATTTCATCCCCTGACTTTTGATTTATTTTTATATCAAATTTGATCATTTTTTTTATTACCATTTATTTTGTTGTGAAACCTTTTTTTATTGCCCCTTTTTCCCTTAGTTTTATCTTTTATTATTTTGTGATTGAGAATTTTATTTTGTAATTTTTTAAGTTTTGTTTTTTATAGGGTAAATCCTGGGCATGATTGAAAATTGAAAATTATTATAGATATGGATTCTGTTTTCTTAACCTAATCTCTAGCATGATTGAAGAAAAACATAGCAGAAAAGCTGTAAAAATAGAGAAAAAGAAGAAGATAAAGTAGATATTGCTTAGTGCGTAGAACATCTCATCTTCAACTCTCTTTTTATACATCATTCAGTTAGTTTTGAGTCAAGCGAGTGTACTCAAAGCCTATTTAAAAAACAAATTCTAACAATAAAAGTTGTCAAATGGTGATAACTATCCCACCTAAAATTTAGCTTTTTATTTTTTCTGCTGAAGAATTTTTTTTTTTTGGTCAAAGCCACTATATATTATACATATATAGTCAATCGTTAGAGTGGGGTATTGTGTTATACTTAGGAAGGGGGAAGAATTATTATTTTTAGGGGAAAAAAACAAAAGGGAGGGAGAATTATAGACTCCACTTCAACTACTATGCCAATTAAATTCTAAATCTAAACTCGCTAGCCACACCGGTCACCGGCCAAATGAGAAAGGTGCTTCTTCAATCCTTGCCAGTCAGGCAATTTCTTCCTCCATTCGTTTACCAATTATTATCTCTACACCATCGATTATTGTGTTTTTAATTGGGGGAAGTCTAGAAATCTCCATTACAATACCAGGATCATTGAATTTGAATAAAATAACAAAAACCAATGGCTTTGGAAGTGTGTGTCAATGCTAAAATTCATTGTAGTATTTAGTGTAGTTAAAGGTGATGATACGATGATGTTTCAGGAATTTAAGTAGATCGGAGGTCAATTTCTTGATTCTTACAATCTATTCTATATTTTTAGTTAAGATTGTAGGAGATGGATATCTAATACAGCAAAAAATTTTTTGGATAAATTTAGAGATTTTTTTATAATTAATTCAGTGATTTTTTTTTAAAAAATACAATAATATTAAAGAGAGATACTCTAGAAATAAATATGAAATAGAAGGATTCATGGTTTATTCATAGCTCATAAGTTTTTTTTATAAAAAATAAACTAAAATATAAAGTTTGTCTAATAGTATTAAAAAGAAAAAATATATATGACATATATATTAATATTAATGAAAATATCTTAGCATCTATATTAAAAAAAAATACCACTTACACATGTATTTAATATCGATGAAAATGTAATAAATTCTTTGAGGATTTTTATATACTATTTCTTACACAATATTAATATCAATAATAATATAATAAATTTTTAAAAGATTTTTATACATTTAAATTTATAAAAATAAAAAAGATCCAAAGTATAGTGTTGCTCTCTTCTCCTGGATTGAACTAAGGGAGTGGGGTCATTCAGGAATTTCTGGCTGATACAATCCCACAATGAAATAATCCACGGATTTGGACCTAACATATTTCTGGCTGACTTTTGACCTGACATGTTCCTAGTAGCACTGAGCCAGAAGGTAGCATCAAAATTCTGATCCCCTTTGTCTCCGGGAACAAGAATCATATAGACTTGCTCTCAAGTAAAGGGAATTCAAGGTTGGTTGTTGAAGTTTTTTCTTATTTGATAGTGTTATTCTAGTTGTTTTTTAAATAATTTTTTGTGTTAAAATATATGTAAATATTTTTTTTTTATTTTAAAAAAATCATTTTTGATATCAGCATTAAAATGATTTGAAAACATTAAAAATATATTAATTTAAAGCTAACAATAAAAAAATTAATTTTTTTAAAAAACACTTTTGAAATACAGAAACAAACAGGTGCAACGCTGGTTTTTTATTTGTTTTTATATTTTAAAAGTATTTTTAAATAGATTTGATTTTTTTATTTTAAATTAATATTTTTGGATATATTTAAATTATTTTGATGTGTTGATATTAATTTTTTTAAAAAATAAAAAAATATTATTTTAAATAAAAAATATTTTAAAAAATAATCACAACAACTAGTGATTTTTGCCCCAACTTTTAGCATAGCATTGCAATTTCAAATATGCAATAATTTGTTATCTGTGAGTAAAGGAGGTCCATCATTTCCTTAAAGTGCTCAAGCTTTCTTAAAGGTTTCGAATGATTTCTTTTTCGCGTTTTGTCGGTAATGCACCCACTGCTCCTAAGTCTTCCGGGTTCTGCTTCTACTTTTTTCTTCCTCTCTGTTTTATTATATGGCACGCATTATCCGTGGAATAAACTAGCTTTCATATTGGTGCTTAGGATTGAGGAGTGGTGAGATGTGTTCGATTAGGTATAATTTTTTTAGGGTTTGTTTTAGTATTGGGTTTAATAATATTTCTTAAGGTTTTTGAATTTTTTATATTTTTTAGTTTTAAATTAATTTTTTTTTATGTTTTTGAATTGTTTGGATATGCTGATATTAGAAATAAATTTTAAAAAGTAAAAAAAATAATATTTTAATATATTTTTAAATAAAAAATACATTAAAAAATAATATATACCGCAAGCACCTAATTAAAAATTAAAAAAAAACATGTTTTTATTATACCAAAAAAAAACCCCAACAACGTCTCAATCACAAACGCACCCTTTGTCTGTATCAGTATACCGCAAGCACCTAATTAAAAATTAAAAAAACATGTGTTTATTGTTTTTTTTATACCAAAAAAAAAACCCCAACAACATCTCAATCACAAACGCACCCTTTGTCTGTATCAGTTTGGTCTGTTTTATGCCAATTCAGTCCTGCATCTATGTAAGCACTGGAAACTTAAATATTATTTGTCATATAACGTACGGAAATTTTGTATTTCATTTTGGTATGGTTTGTTTTGTAATTTGCAATGATTGCTACATCTATTATTCACTTTATGTTTTTGAAGAGTATAAAAGAATCTTTGAGATTGATCGATTTGTTACAAATCATGCTTGATTTCAATATATTTTTGTTAACCCCAATGCTTGATTTCAACAATTGATAAGATAATTCAATTGTTTTAGTTTTAATTTGATTGAGTAATGTAACTTTTTTATTTTATGAAAGAAAATGTTATTACACTTTTTGGCCTTTTGTAGTAGTGAGGTTGTCAGATATTTTTAAAATTTGCACTATAACACAAACATCGAAGAATAAAATTATTTTTTGGTAAATAAAACATTGAAAAATAAAATTAAAAATGAAAAAAAAATAAACATACACGTAAGCTATAGGAGGCAGTGTGCTTTTGATGACGTGGGATATGATCCTGTACTTTCAATGTGAAATGAAGGGAGTCCAACACCTTTTTGAAAAACAACAGGAAGGGAATCCACCGTCCTGTGGAGAAGGCTGTGAATTTTGTTTTCTCAATTTACACCACAAAGAAAACAAGCGTTGACAAGCAGGCACGAGAAACACTGAGAAAGGGACTCCTCCGAGTTCAAATTTCAATGTGATCATGCCTCGCACTGTCTCCACTCTTTCAGGGAATATAAACGTGCTGTGTCTCATCGAATTCAGGATCCCCTCGTTCCTCCATGGGTGACGGCTGAGGAAAGCAACAGGTTCTAAAAATTCAAACACTCTGAGAGAGACGGGCGCCACACTGATTTCAATGAAACCCCATTTAAAAAATAAAAATAAAAAAATAAAACAATTTATGAAACTACAATCATACGAGGGTGATTATACAGATCCGTGAACCATTACAATCTCAAATACAAAATAAGTTGCTCTCGCATGCGGATAATCTTTACTTTCACTCTGTTGAAAGATAGTTGTGCAGAAATCTTCCAATTGAAGCAATTCAATAAATTTCTCTCAGAAGATTGGTTTTTAAGCCGGAAAACACACCGAGTACACTCCACTAGGTCAATTCTGTAGTACTGGTTGCTGCCAACAGTATCCAAAATGATTGGATTGCAGTAGATCCGGACAATCCCATTTCTAACTTGTTTCTTGATTAGGATTCCAAAGTAATCTGCGAGACGGTGCAGGCGGGGCTAATCCTGGAATATCCCGAATGTCCTTGTTGCTTGGGTTCACGAGCTGAAAAATCAAGGGCAGTGATAAATAATGAATATTTACAGAAAATACATCGACACAAACAGATAATTGAAGTGAGCTAGCCAGCTTAAGAAATAGTGTTTTGAAGGGAACACAGGATTTGTTGTGTAATAAGCAATCTAGTCAAACCGTAGCAGGGTCTTCACATAGAGGACACTTTCACCACGAAATCAATCTTCAATCAAGTTGAACTCTAATGTAATTTAAGACATTATTCCATAACAACTTGAATGCAGTTACGGATCCCAACTAAAATAATTTGAAAATCAATTGCTTAGACTGCTTCAACCAATTGCAGGATCCAAATTCATAGTGTATGACAAAAAAACTGACTTGATCGTGTATAAATTCCTATATCTGCAGAGTTGTGACTGCAGTGATGGAGGTTAAAAGATGTACACTAGGATCTTAGATACAGGGTCATAATTGCAAGGTACTTTGTATTTTCTGAAGCGACGGCTGAAAATGAAACCTCTGCAGCTTCCACAATCCGCGAGATATCTCATGAAAATAAGTGAGATAACTAAACTTCAAGCAATAATTAAAATTCCTTAACAAATGAACTCCATAAATGCAAACAGCTGTTCACGGACATGTTTCAACCCTAAATAAAAAATGCAAAAGTCCATCATGAATTGCAAATATGTGATTGTCAGCAATCTCAAAGTGATACCCAGTAAAGATCCCAACATTTTGGGGTCTGTAGAGCTGAGCTAGTATCCACGGGGGTTTCATCAATCTTAAAGGTGGATTAGTTCTACACAACAACTCTTCGAGATTTCTTTTCAGCTCTTACAGATACGAAATCTAAGAAGGAAGCTCAGTTTATTACCAGGAGGCTGCTCAATTTGAACCGCAAATGATGTTATGTGGAAAAGGTAATAGGCTAAGACACGTCCAACACCAATAACAAACAGTTAAGAGTGTGTCCATGATTCTATGTCTAGATTAGGGGAAAAAAATCAGAGATTAACATAATTTAAGAACAGGCAACAAAAGCAAACTTCCATTGGTTAAAAATACAGTTCAATTTAAAAGAAATCGAGTAAGTGGAATACCTTCACAATAATGATTGCTAAGACTCCAACAACAATAAGGAAGAGTAATGCCATAATGCACTTGTCAGTTGCAACCTGGTGGAAAAACTTGCAGTGAGTAAAAAGAAGTTATACCTAGGCCTGGAATATGAAAGAAAAGGAAGTGGATATTTTAGAAATTGACCTGCCTACCAATTTCCTTCACCATTTGCGAAGCTTTCTTGATTGAGAAATGGATAGAGTCAAGCTCATTAACAATCCTACTCATTTGTTCAGTCTGCACAGAAAAATGATCTTAGTTTACAGGCCATTGCAATATCAAATATTTTACCCTTTTTTGCCTTTTCTATTGAAAGGAAAAGTAACTACCAACTCCAGGATATTACAAAGTAAAATTATGTTAACTTTTCGGATGCTGTCCAAGTATATACCTGAGCCTTAAGAGCTGCTGCAGTTTCTGTTCCAACATTGATGGTGTCTTGAACAACCTAGCATAAAATAGAAAAAACATAGAAGTCAAATGTCAAACTCAGAAAGAAGAGATACCATTCTACGATTTCCTTTTAATTTCCACAGGGCTCATGGGGAGTGGTAATCAATAGCTTTTGGCATTTTTCAAGGACAAAATCCAGGGAGAAATTAGGTATTGAGCTTTCATCTTATCAAAAGGTTAGAGAAAAGCTTCTGAAAGTTCAACTATTATACTAGCAAAACTATTAAATGCTACACTGGCTTCTTCTATCTCTATACATGTTGGTCCTCATAGTACAGGAAATATAAAAGCTGCAAAGAATCTTTAGCCAACTTCATCATAAGGCAAGCAATCCATAACAGAGCCAGAGAGGTGAGTGGCTAGACTACCTTATTTGGGAACAATTTTAGTGTTTGACTATGCTATGAAAAATGAGTTGGAAAATCAGTAACTTATTTTATGGAAAACACTTTCCTAATATATTATGTCCTATATAAATATATTAGTAATTTATTATTTTCTAATAATGTTACAATTTAAATTATTTTATTAATATATAAGAATAATGAAGTATTGTACCACTTTAGTTTTTAGGTCCTTCATGGAAAGTGTTTTTCAATCTTTTAAACCATAAAATAATTTTCTCCATCTAAAGCTTAAGTTTTCCTTTGAACTAGAAAGTGAATTTTGTTGACAGTTTTTCACCATGTAGCAAAACATGAGAAAGTAAGGAAAGTGCTTTCCATTAAACAAACAAGGCGCCTAAAGCGTTAGCCAGCCTCACCCAGAAAGGCTAGAATTGAAGAGTGCATAAATTGCATGAAGAAAAATAACATGTCACATAACACAAACTAACCTTTTTTCCCCTCTCAATTGCCTGATCAGTCTCATCCATCATCTGATTTCCATGATCCACTAGCTGTTGGTTTGTCATAGCTGCAAAAATATATAGCTTTTTTTTACAAACAATTCCACAAAAAAACAATTATAATGCCTGCTATTTTGTTCAGTTAAACATACCACTTTAACTGTATCAAATGCAGGACAAGATTAAGAAAGGGAATGAATTGGTATATTGGAACATAAAAGAGAAAAAAATCCTTATTTGTGAAACAAGTTAGCAAGGACTATTATAGATAGCTCCCTTTGCCAGCATGATGGTGACTTCCATGCCCATTTTTTTGCCATGTCATTAGAAGTTTCTTTCCTTTACCCTCCACCCCTCAAGTGCAAAAAACTACATGCCAAATCCTGAAGCAAACCAGAAAGCTGCAATTCATAACTGTCAAATTCAATAAGTTTGCACATCTCCAAGGAGAGCACCAAACTCATTCACACCCTTCTGCTAAATCATCTATTACATTTTACCTGGAATTCTTCCATCTAAAAGCAGTCACCATTTTCATGTTACACATTCCTCAGGTAAAATAGATTTTCTAAGAACCTTTTCAAAAAGGATCCAATGATTTATTGATAGCTATTCTGGGCAAGGCATCAATTGATAGAAAATCTCAAGCTTGGAGAGAACAAACTTAGTATGACATGCTGTAAAACATATGAATCTCTGGCATATCCAATCCAGTTCAACATCATATCCACAAAAGGCTATAACCAAATGAATGATCAATAATGCATTTCCATTGCAATCAAGGGTGGATGGATGTACTGCAAAAGGTTAGGGTGGGAAGCACAATCATTATCATGGTACCAACAAAGATGGATCCAACCCTACTCTCAAAAAATAAAGACAAGGTGAAACGGCTAGAGTTAATATTCATCTCCTCAAATGACAACATGTAACACAAGCTGGCATAGCCTAGTGGTTGTGTACTCGGTAGCTTCCTTTGGTGAAGCAAGATCGAGTCCTAATGACAACAGTTTATTTGATTATTATGTAACAGAGGAGGGCTAACCCCCCCAAATTTGTGCAGCCCAGTCCAAGAGGCCTCCCAAAAATACAAAACGACAACATGCACGGTGTACATCGCCACTTATATCAGGCATTGCAGTGAATGCATTCCATCTTCAAATACTGAACATGAACTGACCCTTTGTGAACGGCCTGCTAGGTTGCCATACATGACACCCTTAGTTTTGACATTTGGATCTCTTCGACAGAGAAGAAACAAAAGAAGGAGGGAGAAAAGAGTGCATCAGACACTTATCCTTCCATGGATGCTCTCCTTGGTCCATTTCCCCTTTCTAAGTTCAGCTATCCCTTCACATTCCCCAAGAAACTCTACTCATTGAAGTAAAAAGATATCAGAACTACAACATCTAACTCAAAGTAAAAGGAATCAGGATTGATGAAGCAGTAACAATTTGGAGGCAAATAGAAGTTCTAGTGAAGGAACAAGATCACTTTCATGTTTTTACTTACTTCCCTAGAACAAGTTGACCAAAAATAAGCGGTGGTGTTTCTATACATAATATTGAGTGGGTGAATAGGTGAGCGAGCATGTACTTGCATATTTATTGCCAAAGCTTCATGCAAATATTAGCATAGAAAATAATGTTAGTTAGCACGCTTACTTGCACCAAGATTCAAAACTTAGATTTTAGCATTTACAACCCTTATATATCAAAGAAAAGATTCATGTACAGCAGAAAAGGTCATAACTTACACGAAGCTAGCAACACATTGTCATCATGTAACTCTTCATTGGGCCCATCAAAGAGATCAACTCTCTTGTTGTTTTCAAGATTGGTCGCATATCTGTATCACCATCACAACAATGTCAAAACAGAGCAAACAAAGGATTAGAAGCACGGCAAAAGATTATTAAACAGTTGTTAATTATTATAGGTAACATGTAAAATAATTAACCACACATGATAAAAGAAATCAGATATTTTTAGGCAACAGAAGTATTCTTGTATAGAGAACAAAATCATTAACAGGACAATTCACCAACATATTTTATTCAGAAAAATGCAAACAATTATGTATGGGTTCTATCCTTCAAAATTCTGAGACAAAATCCCATGATCTTCCATTTTAAGGATAAATAAGTGAATTCACCAAGAATTTGAGAGCATATATTCTTCAGTCATTCCAAAGGTAACTTAAACAATGGTTAGTATAGATCAATTTGAAGCCAAAATCGTTGACCATCCAAATATAATTTGCTAGTTGAGAGAAAGTTAAACAACTTAGAACAAAATCTCATCGAGGAATGTCTATTTCTAGTACAATGACCAGAAAAAGAGCCATTGACATACCATGGTGAAGACTCGTGGACCAAAACTCAACTTTTCAAAATCAACTAACAATCAGATTTGAAGATTGTAAAAAGAAATGTGGAAGGAAAAGGCACAAATGCACACTACCAACAAAGAAAAGGCATTGTATGACAGGACATATGATGTTGCCAATTTACCACAAGCATCAACAAATTTCAACTTTTTGTTTTTTCTTTTTCTTCTTTTGGGCTGGAAGGGGTGTCAAGTTTGAAAGAAATATCAACCAAACAGATAAATTCCTCATAAAGTTTTTCTAAAAAAAACTGGCAAAATTTTTTCAAAGATTTCTCCGGTGACTGAAAATGAAAATATATAAACTTCAGAAAGTGAAATTAAGTTAGTGTTTAGTTTGGAAAAAAAAAATCATAATCCTATAACAGGAATAAACAATTATATCATTCCCTACTTCACCCGGTAGAGAAAAGAAGACATCAGATTGTCTTTACATGTTTTAATTGTAAGAACAATATGTCATAGTTTGTTCATGATAATATATATCTCTTGGTGCCATACTAAACATAGATGGAAACTTATAAACTGATGACAAACTTACTGTTTTTTAAGAGCAACATATGAATTCAACTCTTTGATCTGCATGTTAAAGACAGCAACATTCAGAAAACATTAGACATGCAAAGAGACACAAAAATATTAGACTCTTGATAAATCAAAAGCCCACCATTGACTGCTTTTTCTCATTCAGCATTTTGTTGGTGTCTGGATCATTTCTACTCTCCATATCCTTCACTTCTCTGTCAAACTCTTTGATAAGCCTGAAAAACAAAAGGACATTATTCTGATTCTAATTCTAATTGAGTAAGTATGAAAGAGAACTGACAGAAAAAAAGTAAAATTAAAGTGTAAGCAATATTTGTCCTATTAACCTAACAGTATTGTATGGGATGTCCAGATTGTCACTCCTCTATAGACTTTTAGATCCTCAATTGTATCAAATCTTAGCAACTCGGTTCTTAGGGTTTACAATCATTGCTGTATCTACATTCTTAATATATTCATCCTATAATGTGGAACTGTGATAACAGAAATGGAGTTGACTATAGAAGAATTTGAGTTTCAGAATAAGAAATAAGTTGACAATACATGGATGGGAAACCTGATAAAAGAAACACCAGTAAATAAAATTCTGTAGTTGGTCAAAGACTCCCAGACCCCTTAAATTATACCATCTAATTCTCACAGAATCTAGGAAAACAAATAGTACAACCGACATCATAACAGCACTGTATAAAACATGATTTTCTTTTTCCAAGAAACAGAGGATGAATGTTGTGTGCTAAGGTAAGTTTTGATAAATAACTGCTTAAACAATGAAAGGAAAATATACATTTCATGATTGGTCATTCATAAAGTAAATGTTTTGCGCTAAGGTGAGTTCCATCATTTGATGCATCCTGGTTCTAGATCATCCCTAACAAAAATCAGCATAATTAACAATCGACCCAACATTGCATTTTCATTCAATATCGAATTGGGAATTGTATTCAGCCAATGGTGAACTGTTAAATACAAACTAATAACATGCATATATAAGGAGAGTTAAAGAGAAGGTGCAATTTGCAAATACCTCTTACACTCCCGCAGCTTCTCCGTAAGTTCTTCCAGCTGCCTACTCTGTCTATTGACATCCTTAATCTTCTCCAATTTCTGGAACCCATTTCTGCAACAATAACACAAACACGTTGCATTTCACTATCAATTCATACTAACCCACCAATAACTGCAAATGTCTTGTCAATTTTCTACAAAACCCATACCAATTAACCAACTAAACCAAGAACATTGACTCTTAAAAAAAATCCAACAAATCTCTCTCCAGCTTCAAATGCCATACAATTCAATTAACGAACATGCAAAGCTTATATTTCAGCGTTCATTAATTTGATTCAATTACATTAGAAAGAAAGACACTGTAAGAAAGTAAGAATTACGATAAAGCTCGAAAAATATCGGCGATCTGTCCATTGATCTCTGCTAGCTCTTCACTGATCGACGATAAAGGATCCATCTCTGCCTATAATTCAATAATCCTCAATGCACATATAAATAAATAAAAAGAATTCAAACAATCAAGCTCAAAATGAGCTCGAAAACTAATCAAATCCTATTAAGTTTACAAATGCATCTCGTAGAGAATACAAATAGTACCAAAAATTCAATTGAATCTCTTCACACAAATGCCTAAGATTGCAATTGGTAACTGAATAATTTGGGTTACGAATTTTGAATTCACAAAAAAAACAAAGAAATTTAACGATTTGAAATCCTGATCCGATCCGTACAATGTAGGTTATGGAATCGATCAAGGACCAAGATCCAAGGTTTTACAGTTTCTCTCGATCTTAAAGATGAAAAAAAAAAAACTAAATCAATTATGCAAGTATAAAAATGTCTCCTCGTTAATGTTCTGTTTTAGCGTTGTTTTTTTAGTATTTTGTTTTTGTTCGATGAATTTTTATTATTATTGATGTTGTTGGCTTCTTCCAGTATGCGAGTCTAATAAAAATTGTCTTTAATATATTTGTTATTTTGAAATATGATAAAATAATATTTTTTATTTTTTAAAATTTATTTTTAATTTTAATATATTAAAATAATTTAAAAATATTATAAAAAATAATTTCAAGCTAAAAAAAATTCAAAATTTTTTAAAAGTATGGTTGGATCAATGTCAAACATTAGATAAAATCTAAATGAGGTTTGTTTTTGTATTTAGAATTATGTTTAGATGCATTTTAAAAATGTGTATAACATTAAAGCTATTAAATTGGTGTTTTTTTAGTGTTTTCAAATAATTTTAATGTGTTGATTTTAAAATAAAAAAATATATTAAAAAAATTCATTTAAAAGAATTTTTAGTAAAAAATAATTTGCACCACGATACTAAATGCATATTTATTATTGGGCGGAGAGTGTTTCGCTATGACATTTAAAAAATATTAAGTTATAACTTAGTCCCCATAGTTTGGAAAAACTAGTTAATTAGCCTTATAGTTTATAACACTATATAGTTAGTTCACTAATTATATGCCCCGTCCTTAACCGTGATAAAAAAAAAATCAATACAAAAACAAGTATGCAGGTGTTTACGATGGGTTTTTTACTCTAAAAAAAATTCTAAATACAAATAAAAAACCCTATACATTAATTTCATTAATAAATTGAGAATCATTTATAATAAGAAATGCAAAAGAAAATTCATTATGATAACTAAAAACAAAATTGAGAAATTGAGAAATAAATATGTATCTAGATATACGATGTCTCAATATGGACAATGAACCTAGTTATGTTTAATAACTTTGCTTATTAGAATCAATTTTTCATTGAATCATACAATAATATAATAATAATAATAATAATAATAATAATAAAAAATACAAAAAAAAGCGAGTCAGATTAATCTTTTTTTCAAATGCAAAAAAATGTAAAGGCATTGTCAATGTGTTTTCTAAGAGAAATAAACTTATCAAGAATTCAAAATCTGACATATATTGAATGGTATTTTTAAAATTATATATTGAAACGTTATCATATTAGATCGATTTACACAAACCTGCGTTAATCAACTAAATCTACAATTCAAATCTTGAAATTGTGATAACTTTATAAAAGGAATTACTTGCCAATATAACAACTCATCATACTAAAAAATTGCCGAACACATGAAGTTTTAAACTAATTAATCTACCTTCCATAACATTAATATAATAAATATTAATGCTTCATAACCTAACAGATTGCAGCTGCCAACAATTGACAGATTCAATTGTCAAATTAATTTACAGTCCTAAATCAACATAAAAAATCATTTCTTATCCAAATAATCTTGAGAAAACTGCCCCAATATTAATTTATAAATTTATTTAAATGAAAAGAAATTTAAAAACATGTTAAATAACATACTCAACAATATTGCTTAAAGAATAAATGAAATCATGCATCTGGGATCAATATATACCTCTCGGTTTAAGGTGCTTCAAGTCGCGCATACATTCTCTACAACCATTTCATCTTGTTTTCAAGTTTTTTCATAGGTGACCAAATTTCTCTATTCCTTCTCAAACCCAAAAACTCGATAGCAAACCCATGAAAATCATCTCCGATATTTACTCATTCAATTAAGTGAAGCTCATTCATAACTTTAGGAATACTACACCCTTTTCTATCTTTGCTAATAAATGTTGAATCAGTATTGTTTAACATGTTGTCAACTAATTGATCCTAGCATGACAGTAGTTATAACCCAACTATAGAATTTCTTTTTTTTTCTCTGTTTGAACCTCAAAACATTCTTTCTTTTCTTTTGTCACTGCTACGTGTGTTGCTACTGTTGGACATATTAACCCCTCTAACCATGTTACAAACATCTTCGGTAAAATTTGGAATTCCATAATTTTCTAAATCACCGCTTATTTCTTCCAAATTAGGCTAATCAACATTAGCATTGTGATTGCCATAAACACCAACATTATCATCATACAAGACTCAAGATGATGGTGCCACACATACTCTCTATTAGCAACAATGTTTGAGAACATTCTCTCAAACTTCAAACATAAAGATGGTTTGATACTAACTTACCTAAACTTTTTTGCACCTTTTATTTTTTACACAAAACAAATAAAATAATTTAATGAACTTTAAATAATTTATTAATTATTAAAGTAAGATTTAAACAAATTAAA
Organism: Populus alba x Populus glandulosa; assembly: GCA_033617975.1. Lineage (NCBI taxonomy): Eukaryota > Viridiplantae > Streptophyta > Magnoliopsida > Malpighiales > Salicaceae > Populus > Populus alba x Populus glandulosa. The sequence continues at coordinate 12,977,762 of CM066145.1, read as the reverse complement.
GATTAAGGATCATGACAAATAACCTAAATTTTTGCTTTTTACCACTCATCATTATCAGAAATTGTTTCTAATTCATTACTCCAGCCCGCATTAGTTTTAGAAATAAGCTTCGTTCATATCCTTCAATCCTTTTTACAACTATCATATTTGTTCTTCAATTGTATCTTGGTAAATGCATGAGTAGTTTTCTTTGAAAGATGTTAATAAATATTTCTAGCTAACTTTGTCGAAATGAGTATTTGGTTTCATTCTCATGTTGATAGTCTTGATGCAAAGGTCACAAAAAGCATGCAATATTTTTTTAGTCCAAACAGCTTTATCCATAGTTTCAAGACCTTCCATTCCTAGCTGGATAACATATTTAAAAGCATATTTAAAAGCAAACATAACAAAGTATGAGATGCTTAGAATTTGACTAATCTTTGATGAAAGTATAACTAACATACAAGTACTCAAACAATCAATAAAGTAGACAGGATTGAAATGAAAAGAAAAAGGACTTTCAATCCCAAAAAATGAACTTAGACTATCAAATATATATGGTAGTTAAATCAAACATGTAAAAAACTATTTATAATGGCATCATCTAAAATTAATTAACATACTATCAAAAGTGAGTGGCTAGAAGAAGCCACAGTTGCATGAAGAATGTGAAGGTGAAAACTTAAAAAAACATGTACAATTGCAATGTTACATGCCACTGCACATAAATAATTTAGTCAGTATATAATGATTAGCAAAAGAAGAGAACTTTATAGAGTATTAATTTTTGTATATTAATTTGGTCAGTATACAAACTTAGAAAAATAATTTCTTCTTGTATATTAATTTCTGCCAATTCACATGCATGAAACCTTGTGGAATATTTAATTTGTGTAAGTAAAATTTTCACTGAAATAGTTGTTTCTTTACTTTTTTAATTACACAACAAGTCTACTATCCAACATGAACTCTTATTTCAACCTCTTTGACGGTCTTATTTACAGATCTTGAAGGATCATCTCTCTCTCTCTCTCTCTCTCTCTCTCTCATTGCATAATCCCTTTCAGTTTTTCTCATGTCAGCAAAAACTTAATTCAAATCCTCCACAATAGAGTACATGATGAAAGTAAAAAGGGTCCAATAAAACATCATGTAAATAAAAATAATCAACATATTTCACAATATTGTAGACCCAGTAATGCAGATGGTTAATTAACTTACTTCATAGCACCAAAAGTTTTCTTTTCTTCATGTTGGCATGCAAACCTAGGAATGCAGATGGCTATTTAATCTACCTCACAACACTTAATGTTCACAATATTGTAAATAAAAACAATACAGAACACCTAAACTTTAATTCCTATATAATTAAAACAAGTATTTGGTTAAATATTTGTAAAGAAGGAAACATATTACTACTTTACAACACATTCTCTTCTTGTTCCCAGACAAGTTTTCAAGATCTCCTTGTTGTTATACTTCCAAAACCAACACAAATCCACAAATAGATTCATCAATAATAGATATGAAATTGATAGAAACAATAATAAAAAAAATGAACTTCATTTCCCTTTTTTTTCCCGCAGACAAAACAAGGAGATGCTGAATCATGTATTGATTTTGAAAAAGACAAGTACAGAAAAAAGAAAACATTGTTCACGATGTAAGTAACAAAACACAATGAAACAAATTATCTTTTTAAATAGATCTACAACATCATTACATTAGAGAAACCTATTGGGTAGAAAAAAGCAAGGAAAATTATTTTTAATATTCCAACGACTTTTTTTTTCTCATTGCTAATGTGTTTGTCGATGGATCTTGAAAAATGAGATGAGGTGTTATTTGCAAAATTGGTTTAATATATATATATATATATATATATATATATATATATATATATATTTAAAGAAAAATTATTTTTGATATCAGCGTATCAAAATGATTTGAAACAAATATTAATTTAAAACAAATAGAATTTTTTTTTTTCAAAAATGCTTTTGAAATGAAAAAATAAACAGGGTTTAAAACTCACACACAATCACATTATCAAACAACATTTTAATAGCAAACACAACTACAACCTCTCCACCAAACAAACTCTAATAAACAAAGTTATGGTTTAAATCTATTTTTTTATTTAGAAGATACGTTACCAATATTTAGATATTTTTTCTTGTAGTTTAATTTTTTTTACTCAAACTCATGATGTAATGTGAGCCAATAAACTAATTTTTTTTAATCTACATGCTTGGACAAATTTTTTGTTATTTATTATTATTATTTTTTTGTGTTAAATTTTTTTATATCACTTGCAGTGCATTGCGGGGCATTAACCTAGTTTTGGCTATAAAGCCGTGTTTCAGAACGCGGTTGAAATCATGTTTTCTTAATTTTTTTTATTAAAAAATATATTTTTTTAATATTTTCAAATTCTTTTAATATATTTTTAAATAAAAAAAATCTTAAACTATAATCATTATTACAACTTCAAACATGTCCTAAACTTGGTTGAAGGAAGTCCTGGTTAACAAATACAACTCGTACTGGAGTCCTTGTCATCCTCAAGACAAACGAAATAAACACGAGTAGAGTAAATAATTAAAAAGAAAAAACCCACCACATAAACGGATCTGGGCCCGGATGGGATTTAAATTAGCAGCCCATTCGACAAGTCGAAGCTTTTATAAGGGGAAGCAAAGAAACCCTAGCCAGTGGTTTCTCATTTCCAGCCGCTGCTTTCCTTCAGTCCACAAGCAGAGACCCGTCAAGGCAACCAACCATCATGGTACTCCCTCCATCACTCCATCTTGTTGTGTATGTTTCTTATGTTTTGATGGAAAACGGTTTCTAAAACTAGGTTTTTTCTTGTCTTTGCAAAGATCTTCTTAGCTATTTTATAGGTTGGTATTTGAGTATTGCAATTTGATTTGCTTGATTTAGAAGTGCTAACCTTCGGAGATATTTGGGACGATTGGATTTTGATGATCTCTTATATACTTCATTTTCTGAATTTAGAAGTGACATGTTACTATCATATATTAGGTTGTTGTAATAGCATCCGTGATTAAAATTCTCTTACATGGATTATTCTTCTTTTTTGTCCTTGGGTTCGTTGGTTGTAAGAGTTGCCTTTTTCGGTTGCTGCTTAGAAGAAGTTTCCGATTTAAGGACCTTGAATCTGTTAGGATTAATGCAGTTAGCACTTGATACTTCGTTTTGGATTTAGATGCTTTAAGCTGTGCATCTTTTGTTTTGATTGCAGACCAAGAGAACAAAGAAGGCTGGAATTGTTGGAAAATATGGTATGTGTCTATCAATCACCTGGGACAATCTATTACTCATACACATTGTATTGTGCATAATTGCGGTCTGGAAACTTCTTGTTTGCACACTGTTACTGAAATCAAGAAGCTTTGACCTGTCTACAATATCATTCAGATATTGATTACTTTATGTGGCCTGACATTGTTTTCCCACTTCATATTTGTTCCTTGTTCATGTAGATTGCCTTTGTAATGACATCTATGTAAATGGAATGATTCTATGCAGAATAATCTGACTCTTAGTGTAGTGTCTTGTGTTTGATTCAAAGTTCAAGTGGTTCTAATATTATACAGAATTGAGGACTTTGACTTGGGTTTCGTTTAAAATGTTTTATAAGTTAATTCTGGTTTTTGGTATCTGATCGGGGTCTGACTTTGTTTCTCATTTCAATATATATGTGAATCTTAGTTTAGTTTCCTGTCTTTGATTCAAAGTTTAGGTTCTTGGATTGAAAATTACAAGGTTTAATTTTTTTCTTGATGCAGGTACCAGGTATGGTGCCAGTCTGCGTAAGCAGATAAAAAAGATGGAGGTTAGTCAGCACAGCAAGTTTTTCTGCGAATTCTGTGGGAAGGTAAGCTGTTAGTAATTATATCATTCCTATCCATATGCAGGCACATAGCATCTGTGTTTGTGTGTGGATCTGTGAATGTTGTCACTTCTTGCTCTGTGTTACATGATGGTAGTCTTCTAATCTTATGTGCTGCTGGCAGTATGCTGTGAAGAGGAAGGCTGTTGGAATTTGGGGATGCAAGGACTGTGGGAAAGTCAAAGCTGGTGGTGCCTACACTTTGAACACTGCCAGTGCTGTGACAGTGAGGAGCACAATTCGCAGGCTGAGGGAGCAAACTGAGAGCTAAGCTGCTGTTAAGAACCCACTCTATTGTCTTTAGGGTGTTTGTATTGTTGTTTTAGATACAGACTGGTTGGAAATGTTTTTGAGGATGTTTGATTCATTTGCACGCCTACTCTGGAATAGTCATGTTTGCAGATTAGGCATTGGGATTTATCCCGTTAAGATTTTTGCTTCAATATTGTTAACTTGTTAATCCGTGCGCATTGTTTTTGGCCTCATGCTTAGTGCCCGGTGGTCTTAGTTTTTCAACCTTATTTTTTCCAAGACAAACGGCCCCAACCCTTATAGCTGCTTTATGATTATGATCTTAATTTGGATTTGCCATCGGAAAATCATATGTTTTTTAAAATTATTTTGATGTACTGATTAAAAATAGTTTTTTTAAAATAAAAAATGTATTATTTTAATATTTTAAAATGAAAATCACTTTGAAAAATAACTTTTTATTTTCCTTCAACACTCTACAAGATCACATTTCTAAAGACTCTACAATGGAGGGTAACTGAAGAATACAGTTATTTGTCTCGAGTTCAAACCAGCAAGAACATTTATAGTGTGTTGGAAATGTTAAATCTTTCTCGAGATACATGAGCCGCCAATTAGTTGTAGTGGAGAACTGAAACCGTTTCCGTAGTTTTGCAAATATCTCTAGTGATTATCTGGGCAAAATCAGGATTAAATGATCATCTCTTAAAACCCGATTTCAGCAGGAAAAATAAATAAAAAAAGGTCTGGGCAAACAAATTAAAAACTATGGAGAAAATGGGTGCTTCGACTTCTTGTATAAACCACTCATAATACTGCTGCATTTTTCCTTGCAGGAAATGCAGATGCAACCACTTACATTTATAAGTAGTTGAAAGATTTAGACACACCCCGTTGTAAATTGTCGCCAGACTTCACATATACGTCTCTAGTCTACCACACAACCTTTGAGCTCAAACCTCCTACTCAACCTATGAACATATTATCGAGGCCAATAAGAAATGGCTGAAATCATCTTGTTCAATCAGTCATTAGTTTATTGACTGTTGCTCCACGCCGGGACCAAATCATACAGGATATTAAATCATAATAAACAACATTTATTAGCCTCTTACCAACGTATATACAAGGTATCGAGGCCATCGGAGAGTGGGGGGGGGTCCATCTTGCTCCTCAGTCAGCCATCTCTTTTGGTGGCTAGACTGCGGTTCCAAGTAGGTACCAACCACTTGTAGCATACATCTAAACGAGATTGAAATGATTCCCACGCAAAATTTGACGCAACTGCAGAAGGAACAGCAAAAATGTCTTTTCGAAGCAATTCCCCTGTTCTGGATTTTAACTAATAGCATATGCAGGATTCTGAAGCCCCGAAGTCCTTTTAAGATTTAAACAAAAGGAGATGGTGCATCATCACTGTTCTGGTGGTGCATTTGTCTTTGGACAGCCTTTACTGCTGCAACTCTTGCGGCATTGGCCGCCTTGTTAGCAGATTTAACAGTTTTGTTCACTCTCTCTTCTATCCTTGCCACATCATATGCTTTCTCAGCAGATCGCCTTGCTTCCTGTATTTATCACAGTAACAGGTGAGAAAGAGGATAGTGATTTGTTCAAAGATAGAGATAGTACATGCCACATCATATGAAACTTATTTGTTCAGTATCCAGCAGAATTCAGACAAAAGCACCAGTGTCCAAGAAGAAAACATCAGGTAGAATGAGGTCAAAAGCCACAAGGAACTAAAAATACGTGAGAGATCCTGATGCAGTTTACTTCCACTCACATAGTGGGTCCCACTTCCATGTGAGTGTGAGTGTGGGAGTAATACACTGGTAGTATCTAAATTCTCAAAGTACGCTTCTCAGGTTATGACTCACTTGAGTGCTTGCAGCTGGAGCTGCTGCACTATCCTTAGAAACATACATGAAGTTAAATCACACAACAAATCTTGGAAGTTACTTTCTGAGGAAATACCAAATCAATCTGCTACCTAAAGGAAGCCATAAAAGGAAACTAGTTAGGGTTCATCAAAAGCAAAACTTGTACACAGGGTTCAAATCTTGAAGAATTCTATTATAACTTGCATATATGACCATAACATATGACCTGCAATCTGACAGGTCCTCTGGGATCATATTGACCACGATTTAACAGCTGTTTGTTATGGAAAATCCTATTATAACTTGCATAGATGTCAAGACTTAACATAGATTATTGTATCTGATATTTTACTCCACATGTCAACTCAAGTTACAAACAATACATTTACTAAACTGAATATTTTTTGTTAATTTGGTTCTCGATTCATCTAGAAAATCTTAACAAAACATCCTTGACCAAAAGGAAAAACACGTGGTTACCTGGACAGCACTAAGAACTTTGGGATGAATAGTAGCCTTTGGAGATCCAGGGTTGCCCTTCTCTGCAGTAGAAACATCAAGAATCCCATTTTGCCAGTGACCAGATTGTGTTTCTCCATTTTTGAAAGTGTACATACCAAGCCCTTGCCTCCTTCCCTCATGCCATGCTCCTTCATACCGATGTCCATTTCCAAACTGATAGACTCCAAAACCATGCATCTTGTCTGCAAAATATTCCCCAGCATACATGTCCCCGTTTCTGCATATAAAGAACAGTGAAGCCAGGTTGTTATATTTTTGAAATGTAAATTAGTGATTGCACTCAAGCAATATAACAGCGGTGGCTCTATGTTCAATTGTAAACAATTGAACAAAGTTACAGATCAAAGCATTACACTAATCACTAAATTAATTTTCATTTTGATATTTCAGCATCATTTCATGGAAAGAACTGGATTAAGGAAAAAAGGAATTTGCACCCCTGTATTGGGAATTGAATTGAATAAAATATTTATTTTTTGTTCTCTGTAAACTTTAATGTTTGAATTGAACCCCTCAATCCTAATATTTCATTGATCTGGCATGTCCTACTTTTGCAGGCCTGAACAAAACAAGTTCTTCTGACCTAAATTATCCTTCAGTATATCCATGGGTTTCGAGAACAGAATCATCTAAATAGATATACACTATTATTATCTCCATACACCCACCAATACATGTCGACAGCTAATTGCTAGTGCCTAAAGATTCAGCGTCTAAGAAAACCAAAAACAGAAATACAACCACCCCAAACAAGACCAAAAGGACAATTTAGAACCAGTTTCAAATTCTATAACAGCAAAATAAAATAAATGGCCAAAAACTCCATTAAACAACCGACAAATCTAAAACAACACAATAGTCGAATAATATGTGCTTGTTTAAAATTAAAATTCCACGTAAACACCTAGCATGTATGGAATTTAAATCAGCTTAATTCAATATAGACAAGTGGCAACATACCAAATGGATTAAGGGAATAAAGCTTAAAAATCCAACGTCAACTATCAAATCAAGATATCCACAGATTCAAAGATCCAAATTTACCTGAAATGGTAATGACCAAGCCCATGCTTAACACCCCACTTGAACTCCCCGACATACTTGCTCCCATCCTCACAAGTATGAACACCACACCCGTGGCATTGCCCATTACACCACTCACCAGCATAAACATCACCTGTATAAAACCTATAAACCCCAATTCCATGCCTCAAACCCTGCCTATACTGCCCTCTATACCTGCTCCCTTTAGCCCATGTTTCCACTCCACAGCCATCATACTTCTCATCCACCCAATCACCCTCATATCTCCCACTCATGTAATAGTAATAAACCCCACTCCCTGAACACTTACCTTCATGAAATTCACCCTCATAAACATCACCATTGCTATAAACCTGAACCCATGACCCTGAATAGGGCTTGTTTTCTTTTTTTGGCTTAGACCCAATTGACCAAACCACAGGATTTGAAGCTTCTGTAGGTAAAGGTGTTGACTTGAACTTGTTTGGAAGTGAACGAGTTACAAGTAAACGAATTGAAGGCAGGCGAGGAAGCACAAGATTGAGACATACTAAAAGGGTAATTAAGAAAGCAATAATGAAAAGCAAATTTATGATAAACAAGCGATGATGATTTGATATAAAGAAGTAAAGAGAAGGCAAAATTAAAAGAATCAAAACCCTCAAATGCACACAAAGCAAACGAGCATGGCTGAAATGGAAAAGGACTCTGTGAACTACAGTCTTGATAGATAATTGAGTAGTAAATGGGGAGGTAATAGTATTCAAAACTGTTTTTTTATGAAAACCTGATTGGTCAAGGTTGCCATGGAGAGAGGAAAGCGTAGGAGAGTGAGAGAGAGAAGAAGGTGGTGACTGAGCCATAACTGTTAGTAGCTTGTGAGGTGTTGAAATAAGGTGGTTTTTGGGTTGTTGAAGGATTATTTGACAAGGTAAGGTCTGTTCTTGTTCATGGTAGGATTGAAAGTAAGGTTGGTGGTTCAGTGGAGGTGGGTTTGGTGACGTGGGTGGTGGGATTTGGATTTGAAGAAGAGGTTGGTTTTGTGGGTTTGGTTCGGATTGCTTTTTTCTTCGTATTTGTTGTTGTTTTTCAAGTTGATGAATTGAAGGATCAAAGAGAGGTAAACGGAGGTTTGAAAACTCTTCTTCCTCTGCTTCCTCTGCTTCCTCTGCTTTGTTTTGTGATAAAAAGTGTTTCAGATTTCTTTTGATGCATTTATAGGTAAATGCGGTCTGAGAGAGAGAGAGAGTGTGCTGCCATTTGAGATCATATTTGTCGATTACTAGTACTGCCACTGCGATGTTCAAAAACTTCAAATTCAAGACTGTATTGCCATTTCTGGTTTTGGCTGACAACTAACTGAAGAACAGGAAGTTGATGGGAGGCAGGGGAGAAACTACCTAATTTCGTTGACACTGCTCTTCATTATAGGACCCTCATCTTTTCCTCGATTTACATAAATGCCACACACTCTCTCTCTCTTTGTGATCTCAATCCACATTTACTAAACCAACAAAAATTACTAAGAGTTTAGAATTAAAAATTTTTTTTTATATAATTTGAAATTTAAGTTTTGTAGTTATTAATATAATATAATAACTATAGTAGGTTTATATTATTATTAATTTAAAATTTATAAAATTAGTCAAGATAAACATAAACTAACTTGAATATTTATATTAATAAATAAATAAATAAACACTAATATTTTTTTAGAAGAAAAGGAAAAATAAAAGAAATTGTCAAAAAACTTTTAAGATGATGCATTAAAACCCTGAAATCACCTTGTCAGAATGCAGTTTGTAAAAAGATAAGAGTAGTGTGGTGGAACGTTTTTTTTATTAAAAATATATAATAATAATATTTTTTTATTTTTAATACTTTGAAACTAAATCATTGAAAAATATTTAAAAAACATTATTTTAAAAGTTTTTTTCAGAAAAAAACAATTTTTAAAGTATTTTATAATGCAAAAACAAACCCTTACATAATAAACATAGCATTAAACAAACATGAAAATAAAACTTTTTTTTTTTTTACTCTTATGATTTAAAAAGCTAAACTGAATTGAACATTGAAAATGACATTTCAATTACTTTATTTTTTACATTTAAAAAAGCAATTTGTTTCTTATAATTATTCAAAAACAAAAACAAGTCTTCCTTTGTAATTTTTCATGTGACACCGTCGTTCTAAACGCCAGCATAAAAAAGCAGATTGAGAGTGGCTAGCTGCAAATCGTGCCTTCAATTATTCTTTAAACAAGCGTGTTATGGAACGTAGATAAAAAAGAAACATAGAAAATGATAGTTTCTAAAATTATATTTAGTTAATATTTTTGTATATAAAAAATAGATATAGAAGAGATTGAAACTTGTTTGATTAAAAATACAAAAATAAAAACATAAGATAAGCTTAATTAGCACTACAATAATTTTAAGATAATTTTTTATATTTTCAAAATAGAAAAAAAAATGTTCCATATATTCTCACTATCTTTATTTGTTTTATTCCAAGACTGTAATAAAAAAAAGTATCCAAGTTCTTGATGAGTTCTCCTCCTAATATCATGCCAAAGATCAAACTCAATTTAGTGAAAAAATCTCGCAATAAATCAATAATTATCTCGCTAAAAGCATCATTTATGAACGTCTTGATAAAGAGAGTTTTATATTAAAAATAATTATCATAAATAAATAAAAAAGAAAAACTATTAGTTCGTCTTCTGTTTCGAAATCATATGATCATTAAGATTGTAGTCCTGCTATATTTGAATATCTTACCTGATCATCAATGGCTAATATGTATTAAAAAATCATCTCAACTCAAAAATTTAAGTTGTTAGGTGAAACTCCAAGATATGATTTATATTATTTTCTAACACACCTCCTCAAGTGAAAGCCCTTTAGGCTTAAAACTTGCATAAGTTCATATTACCTTATGCTTAATTTTATTAAATAAATGAGGATGAATGATTCGAACTCGTGACCGCTTGATCATTAAAGCTCTGATACCATGTCAAAGAATCATCTCAACCCAAAAACTTAAGTTGTTAGGTGAAATCCCAAAATATAATTTATATTATTCTTTAATAATATGAACTAATTATACTTCTGTTTAGCTATCTGAATGCTTCCATATGAATCTCTAGAACTTTAATTTCGGTGCTTAAATCATAGATTTCGTAGTTCATACCACTGCTAAGATTAAAAAAAAAAAACAGAAAGAAATAAACAACAAAGAAGATGAATTAATTTCATACGAAGAAATAAACACAAGCAGAAGCCATGAACACTTGAGTAACTTCAGCCGTCCATTAAGTTAAGTATCTATCTGTGGATTGAATCAAACAAATCTGCTGACTCAATGCTGTGAGGTAGGCAGTATCTGTCTATTTAATGTTTAATTTCTCTATTTTATTAGTCCCAGGAGACATTGAAGCTGGAGCCTCCACATCTATGACTCTGCAATTGGGTGGCCTGTGCTCTGTTCTTATCCATCTCTGCCTCTTCTTTTCATGGCCTTGCAGAGCCCCATGAATCCACACCCTCTCTCTCGCCCCAGTGTCTCAAAATCCCTTAATAGGACACAAAAATATATATCAAACCTCATGTCTTGTAGTTCTGGTCCCAAATAATTGTGTGTAGAACCAGACACGAGCTGCCTAACTTACTTTTCTTTGAGTGAGATAACGAAGAAGAAAGAGGAACGTGAGAAAGGGATGGAAATGGAGATCCGTCCATTGATACTTGCAATAAAAAAAACAACCTTTTACTTGGTTTCGCTTTTAAAAGGATTGTGAAGGTACACTGCCGAGCTTGTGCAGTAAACTGGTTGTGATTATTTTTAAAATATTTTTTTATATTAAAATGTATTTTAATGATTTTTTTTATATTTTAAAAATTATTTTTAATATTAGCACATTAAAAATAATTTGAAAACAATAAAAATATATTAATTTAAAATAAATAAATAAATAATTAAAAATTTTTAAAAATATTTTTAAAATATAAAAACAAACACTTAAATTTACATTAGAGGCTCAACCTGAAGAGGGAGCCCCTGAATATGATGATACAATTTAAGTCAGATGGCAAGAAAAATAATTTTTTTTATGAAGCACTCAAATTTTTGTACCTTTCATGTTCAATCTATGAGTGGATATCCATATTATTCATTGATGATTTTATATGGTTCTATCATTTTTACATTAAATCTCAAGTATTTAAATGCTTTGTTAAGTTCAAACTTCACTTTGAAAATAAATGCTCCAACAAAATTAAAGCCTCTCAATTAAACGGTGAACGGTGAAGGTGAATACTTCTCTTATAATTTTTATAGCTTTCTCACTCAAGATGTCATTAGACATCGCATGATATATCCTTCCACGTCCCAACAAAATGACATTATTGAATATACATTAAGACATATTATAGAGATCAGGTCGATATTTTTAACACATTCTAATTTGTTAAATATGTATTAGGTTAATGCCTTTCTCACAGCTGTTTACGTTATTAATCATCTACTAACCCCTATTCTAGCTAATAACTCTCTCTTCTTTAAATTATTTTTAAAAGAGCTTAATTATAAAAAATTACTTGTTTTTGGTTATAACTTTATATAACTTGGAATAAGCATGAAGAAATTAACTATACTTCTTTATTTTTTAATTTGTTCTACCAGATCAATTGCTTAAGATTTTTGGTCTCTATCCCGACCCCATGAAAAAAATGAAATCAATTATTATGGATTTGTTAAGAATGATTCTGATCTAATTCATGGCCTATTAAAAGTAGAAGGCGCTCTGGTAAGATTATCACGGACAAAAACAAATTGCAGTCAATTTGATAATGATTGAGTGACATTGTTTTTTCGGCCCGAACCAAGGAGTCCCTTAAATCATGTAATATTCATCTTGACAAGAAATTATTGACATGATAAAATATATATCACAATAAAAAGGATAGGCTCAGTTAGGTAGAGCACCTCGTTTACATGCGTGCCGATGTTTTTTTCAAAGAAGTACATTATGGAATCAAAAAACTTATTGAGAAATTGATGTCTTCTTACTCCATGACTTTTAGGAAACAAGAGAACAATAGCATGATAAAAGATTCGATATATTGTTTGTTTTTGCATTCAAATTAAAGTGATTTTGAAAAAAAAATTAATTTTTTATTTAATTTGTTTTTTGCTTCAAATTAATATTTTTTGGTGTTTTTAGATCATTTTGATGTATTGATTTCAAAAATAATTTTTAATAAATAAATAAATAATATTATTTGATACATTTTTAAATAAAAATCTTTAAAAAACAACTGTAACTATATTTTTTGGACATGAAAAAAGTCACTTCTCTTTCCACAAATTTCAATATTTCCCAACCTCCTCGCAATGCTCATCACAAGTCCACATCCTCTCCACCTTCTACCTTTATTGCTTTATAAAACTCTTCTCCATTGTCTCTCATGCTACTTCTCTACCACAAGTTACATCCAGCCTACTATATTACGTAACCATTGCTATATGATACAACACAACCCTCCAATAACTACTATATTGGATTTTGTGGATAAAACATGCCCGTGTTTTATGTGCAAATTGTGCAAGCCTAATATTTATGTTTTGAAAATATGAGTTGAAAAAACCCCTCGAGCTTAGTTTCACAGACTCTCTACCTCGTTATTGGAACTTTCATGCTTAGCGAGTGGATTCATCATTATCCATCTATCATCATGGTTCAATCCATCATTTTATGTTAACAAAAAAAAAAAGGGAAACTGAATAGCAAGGAAATAGCCGATGATTTTAGCTATTCTAAAATCCTAAAAGAATCTCATAAGAACTTTGACTTTACTTTACGACAGATTATAATAATTTACACAAAAATGTTTTTTCATGGTATTTGAGTCGTTTAAGGCTGTTTTAATCACACATCTTTTAATTTCATGGTCTGAATTGGTAACATGCAAATACAATTTAAATATTGAAAGAGCAATAAAGCAGTTTTACAATCTACAGGTGTTTTTGAAAGTGCAATGGAGCAAGGAGAGAGGGCCCCACCTACATTCAAGCCTATTCTTTTCCTCTCTAGTTAATTACAATCCGGTCCTTGAATTCATCAAACTAATCCCTATAGCATCATAAATGATAAATAATCTTTTAAAAACGTTTACTATCCTTAATTTAATAGGTTTTTTTTTCAATAAAAAATTCATTCCCAAATCTTTTCTCTAATTTATTATCCTTTTTATGTTTCAAAAAATAAAAATAAAAACAAATAAATTGGAAAAGAATATGAAATTGACGGGGGAGTAAATAATCAACTAATTTAAAACATAGAGATTAAATATATATTTTTGAAATAGAAAGACTAATTAATTAATTTTTGTTAAACAATAATGATTGTATTGTAATTAACTCTTTCCTTTCCTCTTTTTTTTTTTTTTATATATTTGCCCTTGCACCTTTCAACACACGGGCCTTATATAACTGGAAAAGGAAAGGATGAAAGGGGCCTGAAGACATGGATCCAATGGGCCCAGCTGAATTCCCTCATGAAAACGGACATCAGATAAATATTCTCAGCTTGCAAGCCTAACATCAATCTCATCTAACTATACAATGATGAGATTTTACAAGGTAAACTTGGCCATTTGAAGAAAGAAAAGCAGCAAAAGAAGTGTTAGAAATGGTTATTTCCTATTATGCACATCAGCAGTAAAATGTGCGCCTCTGGAGAATTAGATGCATATGGAGCCACAAGCCAATCCAATCAATGGACAAAGGGTGCGAGCCTATGGCTCGAGGGAAGCGTGCTACACCCGTAACACTCCCATGCCTTGCCGAGCCCATTACTTCACTAGATATTGGCACATGGGGATAAGGCTCATACATGAACAAACCAGAGCTTGTAGTTTGGCTTGATTAGGGAAAAAGAGAAAGTAGTTGAACATCAAATCCTCAACACCCTAAAAGGGAGAAATGCGGGGATATAAAAACTTATTCTGATTTTCTTTCTTAGCGTTCTAAATACATGCCACTAATGCAGATGCTAATCCTCCATACAAATGTCCATAGCTGATAGCTTTAGATGAGGCACCATCATGAAGCTACAGGTCTAACACCATCTTTTATTTCTTCATCTTTCATTGTATTGTTCCTTTCCTGGTAAAATTGAACCCAGAGGTAGCCCACTCATCAATCTGTCACTCAAACTAATGCGTTGTGGGCCACAGAAACTTCCATCTGCTCACCCAGGTGTGAAAACTACCATGATTGTCAAAAGCTTAACCATCAGCAGTAAATAGATGTAAGAAACAGAGCACAATATATCACACAAAATCCTCTAAAATCCGAGCATAAAATCTCACTTCAAACACCAGTGGAAGATGAGCTAAAATATACATCCCGATGTTGTTAAATTTCAAGAACAAACTTTGAATACCCGCAAATAATTTTCTCTAGTGCTTGACCAATTAAGTGCAAAGAAGATATTGTAAGGCAGTTTATGTAATTACTCTACCAAGAAAGAAAACTGCAAATTTGCAACACTGAAAACCGGGGGAAGGGAGGAGGGCGAGGGCATAATTGCATCGGCAACTAAAATTGAAGATCACTACATTGACATTAGCAGACTTGCTTCGTGATACATCATCAGATGTACAGGGGTTTTTCTTTTACCCTCCGTTATTTAGAGGGAGAGCTTTCCTTGTTAGACTTGGAGAACACCAGCAGCCTATGTGAATCCCAAAAGCATGTCAAAATAAAGCATGCCTTTGTGACCCAAAGAAGCTTCAACTTCCGTTATTATGGTTTGTGTATCTTGAACCCAAATACTCTAGGAACATAGCTCTGCACTACCTTTTGTGGCTTGAGATGCCCATAAGTCATTAAGAACAGGTGAGGAAACGTCGTCCCAAAATATGCTCCATCAATGTCTAAATAGAGTAAAGGAAACTTGTGAAAAAACGATGATCAAAAGACAGCATGTAGAGTTGGCTTTAAACATGGAAAACATGGAGACTGAAACACAATAGTACCAGTTTAAAAAAAACCACAGAACACAATAGTACCAGTTTAAAAAAAACCACAGAACACAATAGACATCCCCCACCCACCCATCCTGACAAATATATAATACTGCCTTTCAAGAACAAATTCACCAAACATAATGACCACAAAATCACAATCTAAGACCTTTAATGGATGGATATTTTTGTTGTTCAACAGGGGTGGCATGTAAGCCATGCTTGAGGGAGCCATGGCCTCCCACCCCAAAAACTTCAAAAATTAAATATAATCCCCATAACCAGTTTATCTATTGATCCTTGTAATACTCTAATTTGACCCCTCCAAAAAATTATATTTTTTCCTTTAAGGTCCCATCATATCTAACTTGGCCCGCCCAACAAATTTACTCACCCTCCGCCTCTGCCGAACAGGCCTTGGGCTAGAACGCGTGCACCCCTCCCCCAATCCAAATTTCCCACCACACCCCACCCTTGCCAAGATTTGAACCTAAGATATCCATGTGGAAAATCCCCAAGTCTTTACTGGCCGGGACATCCCTTTGGTGACCTCTAATTGATGGCTGGGAAAAGGCAAATGAATGAACATGAACCAATGAATGAAATGATCTTAAAAAGAACCCCTCAGACCTATGAATACATGCCACAGCTCCTATCAAATTGAAAAGTTCATGCTTGCCTGAAAAACATATCAGTGAATCTATATGCCAAAAGAACCACTAATGTTGCCTAAGAGCATCTTGTTAACAGAACCGCATGCCAATGCCCAACAAGGTCAAATGCAGTAGGAGAAATATTGAATGTAAATAAGGATACTGCCTTGATACTTGGAACGTGGGTAGTATATATCGTCACACCTGGGGCAACATATTTTAATATTGCTTGACCGAGGAATGTCTGATTGACCAACAGGAAGGCAAGGTTGTCCACAGCAGTGAACTCTTGGGCATCTCCCAAAGTCATAGTTCTTGTACTTGTCCAGCTGTAAAAATTGCAGAAGCAGCATTGTTGTAGCCAGTGGCCAAACATTGAAAAGAAGAAAAACATGGAAATGTCCATATCTAGTCGAAAAACCTCACCATAGCTGCCATCCCCTTGCTGGTCAATATGTATCGAGCATGAATCAGTCCATAAAGCATCTCTGCTGCAGATTCAACCAACTCATTTTGTTCCTCTGTGAACATATCACCTATCCATCCGAATCAATTACCAGAAATAATCAAGTGGCTAAGACCACAACATATCCTCTTTTATCTATCAATACCCGGCCGGCCGGCCGGGTAATGTGAAGTGAGAGAATTAAAGAGTCTCAAAACAGTACAGAAGCAGTAAAAAAGGAATCAGAGTAAGGACAAAAAAGCATACCATGAGAAGACTCGACATCCAAAATCAAATCAAGAGCATAGTCATAATAAGGAACTTGAGTGCTTAACCCGCAGAGGTTAAAGTCATCTTGTATGTAATCATCATCCACTTCACAAAAGAATTCATTTCCTTTTAGATTACAGAACCATGAGATCCACGTCGTCTCATCTCCTTCTGACCCACTCACATCGGACTCTTCACTGTCCGTTTCAGATTCCACTGCACTCAAATATATATATAACAATTACACCACCGACATTATGAAGGTTGAGATTGAGATTATTTCTAAAAATAAATGATTACCATCGGAGGCGTTGTTGTCTTTAGAGAGGAGATGGTCAGTATTGCTGTAATCAGGTGGTTGTTGCTTGTTCATGAAAAGAAACAAATCCTTGCCGTTGGTGGGTCTGGAACTGGACGGTGTGGATCTGTCGAGATGCTTATCGAGGACATCGCTAATCCGATGCTTTCGATGATCCACCTCCGCCTTGGACCCGCCAATCCCTCGCTCTCTGTACATCACGATTATTTTCTTTTGATTGGCCGGGCGGGGCGGGGCGATGGATAAAGCGATCGATCTTCAGTTCAGTAGTGGGAGAGATATCAGCGATGCGATGCGTTTATTGAAATTACTTATATGTCCCTTGACGTCCAAAATATCCAACAGAACAGAGCTTTCTTTCGACGCAAAGTGTCTCTTCCTCTCTCTTATGTCTTATTTAAGCTTCTTTTTTTCTAGAGACATTGAATAGAAGTGGGGGCTGCACACACCATACCACTGCAAAATACTAGTGAACGTTTGCGTAGCTGCGGACTTCCACCCACAACTCCTTTGTTTACGTGGGTGCTCATATTTTTAATTTTAATTTTTTTTTGAAATACTAAATTAACTTTTTTAAGATATTTTTATATTGTTTTGATATTGATATTATTATTATTATTATATATTTTTAATTGAAAATCATTTTGCACTGTATTTTAATAAAAAAATAAAATATTACTTTAATAATTTTTTAATTAAAAAATATCTTGCATTACATTATCAAACATACACTAACTCAAAATTCATGTGAGGCATAAATTCAAAATAACAAAAACCTAAAGGATATTGGAGAAATATTGTAGATATTAGTGTGGATTGAAACACTTAAATAATGTTTTTTTCCTCCTAAAAAAAAACCCAATGTCTTGACACTGAAGGTTATTATGGTATTTTTATAGGGTCTACTAGACATTATAAAATTGATTGGGGCAACTAGGTTTTTTCTAATTTTTTTACAAAATATAATTATTTAATTGCTCTTTAAAATCAAAAAAATATTTAACTTTGATTTAGGTGTTTTTTTAAAATTTTACTTTGGAAAACACACTAAAATGACTCTAATGCCTTTAAAATCAAAATTTCATTATCTGTATTTTTTTTTTGTGTGTGATTATCATGTAGTCTTAAGAGCAATTGATATTTTAATAAATATATATAAAAAAAGTTGTTGTTGCTAGCGTTGCACGCACCGGCAAGTAAGTCACTCCCTTGAGAGTTTTGAGGTGATTATTATGTATTTTCAGATCTTTTTTAGTGTTTTTTGGGTTGTTAAAGTGGTTTTTTTAGGTTCTAATGATATTTGATATGTATTTAGATCAAAATGAGTATAAATATCAATTTTTATAGGTGTGAATCAGAGGTTTGATTTTTTGACCATCATAGTGGTTACTAGGTTATAGGTAGAGGCATCTGACACAACATCTATTTCTATTTTTTTAAAAAAAAAATAGTTATCAGTCCCTTGAACAAGAAAACCAACAAAGGCTAGGTATGCTAGGCCACCCAAGCCAAACCCGCATACCTGAACTTTTTGTTTTTGTTCTTCGATCTTTTTTGCTTCTAATTTAATCATTGAACTAAGTTTTTTATTTATTTATCATATAATCAAGTAAAATATAGTTTTAAAAAGTTTTTAAATCTAGTAGAGTTTATAATCTAAGTCACGAGTTTGGCGGTTAAACCGCGAAACCCGAGTTAATCAAATATGTTATCATATCAATATGTTTTTAAAACAAGATACCATCTTGATTTGTTTTTAAATGCATTCAAATTATTTTGAACTGGTTTTCATAATATGTTTTAGTTTGTTATTTGTATGAATATTTTTTTTATAAGGTTTTCATGGTCATATAATTCGAGATGCAAGTTTGTCAGAGATTATTATTGGTTGTTTAAGTTTCCCTTAGGCCCTTCCTTTATTTTTCTTGCATTTAGAAAAAAATTAATTTGACCCATGTCATAGCACAAACAATAATATAATATAGTACCATAAGAAGTAGCATATTATACATTATACAAGAATATTATTTTTTTAGTTTAGCAGAAAACTCTTGCTAGGAGAACACTATTCAAGGAACAATGTCATTTTTTTAAAAAAAATTTGCCTTCAAACTTTATTTTCTCTTCAATTTCATCTTCGCAAATTATGTTGGCATTATTTTATGTATTAGAATTTGCTTCTCTTTACATGCCCTCGTGTACTCAAAATGCAATAGCAAATTATATAAATGAATTAAAGGTTAATTTCATGAAATAGAATTTAAGCACATAGTTAAAAAAAAACTTGAAAGAACAAGGACAGAAAAAAAAAGAAGCAAAACCTTTTTTCATTTTCATGTGAAAAACTTTATGTTGGTCCCTAAAGTTTAAATTTACACATTATGTGGTCCTTGTTGTTTTAAGATTTTATATTATGATCTATAAATTGATTTTTATTATATTTTAGCATGTAAAAGCTAATAAAGAAGAGTAAGTCGTCAAATTCTAGCCACCAATAATAACGATTGTGTTGTCTATGCGATGTCAAAATATTTGTCTTTTGTCCTTTGTTTTTATTTTTCAACAAAATGAAGCAATATGCAGGGCAACTAATTATAGATGCTACTAATTATTCATGTTCACTATAATTTTTTTTGTGTAGTCATGGTATTTTTGTAAGTGCACTTCAAATATTTTTTTATTTAAAAAATAATAATTTAATAATTTTTTCAACGAAAAAAACACTTTTAACCATATTAACGAACACACACTTAAGACTATCTATGAAACGGTGCAGTATTACTTTTCGGCAACTTCCCGTATTTTTTTCATTCATCTTGACATCCTCCAAAATTGTATAATCACTCAAAAATAGACGAAAGAGGCCAAATTGAAATCTCAT
This sequence comes from Populus alba x Populus glandulosa, assembly GCA_033617975.1. Taxonomy (NCBI): domain Eukaryota; kingdom Viridiplantae; phylum Streptophyta; class Magnoliopsida; order Malpighiales; family Salicaceae; genus Populus; species Populus alba x Populus glandulosa. The sequence goes on along the minus strand of CM066145.1, from coordinate 12,957,586 downwards.
GCTCAGGGCATATCTAAAAAAGAAACAGTATAGTTTAGAAAAGAATTTGACGAAACCCTCAATCCTCGGGAGGTTTCGCAGTTTACACTAGAAGTTGACTTGAAAGATTTAAACCATATGCTTTGGAAGTTTCCGAATAAAAGTACAGAACAGTCACGGCTCGCGGACAGGACAATCAACTCCTTCATGGTTATCCGAACTAAATCGGATCTGATGGTAAGAAGGGATGCAACGCTCAAGAGAGGATCCATAATTCGATCTTTTCACTTCATTAATGCATCGAATTTACAATGGCCTATCATCTTTTCTGACGAAGCCCCCGCGTTGAACTAAAGCCAATTCACTTTATGATGGGCACAGGATTTTTCTGCTGAGACTGTGCATTGCAGATTACAACAGTAGTGGAGGGAGAAAGGCCCAGGTCAATATCTTAAACCTTCTCAATCCGTGTTTAAATCATATTATCAGGGTGTACCAGTATTAAAATAATTAAGATCAAATAAAAAAAAAAAGTTAGAAGTCTGAATAATTTATATATTATGAATGTATAATTTTAATTTACATACAAATAAAGTATATATAAGTTAAACTAAAGTATTATTTTACCTTTAATAATTGTTTCGATCAATGTTCTTTTCTTTCGATTGCAGACATCAGTGTCTTTTGTCTCAGCAAGCCATGCAAATTTCTCCTTTTCATAATACTTAGGTCCCTTCGGATGATCCTCAAGGATGACCCGCCCCAACAACATCCCCGTTCTACAATAGGGGGAGCACAGCTCTTGACAAGACACAAGGGCACTTGGATTTTAAAATAGCAGAGTCGATAATATGTATTCTCTGTGTGACTTGGCAAGCTCACAGGCTTCCTGTGAAAAGTGTGAAAGAAAACTAACAGATGCAAACCCTTTCTTTAGATATAAGATGGTTATATATTTTTGTTAGGATTGTTGCTGTTAATGCGCAGCAATCATGAAACAATATATGCAGTGTATCATAAAAAATAAGGTTGTTATTGTCAAAAAACTAAAATGATAGTTGCACCAACCATTGACAAAAATGATACAACCTATATCCAACCATCATTTGTGCCATAATTGATGGCTTCTTGTCTTACCATTAATGTCTATAAATAAAGGTATTATTTGAGAGCAAAATAAAAGAAAGAGAATTAGAGAGTATATGATGAGAATAAGAGAGAAAGAAAGAAGAGCTGCAATGGTATTATTTGAGGGCAACAATGTGACCTGAGAGTTGAGTTTGAGTAGATGTGATTCTCCTTTTCCATGTATTTTTATCGTATCCTTTTTCTATATCTCTAATAATATTGGTTCTTCTCTCATGGATGTAGGCGGTTTACTGAACCACGTTAAATATTGTGTCAGTATGTTAAGCCTTCAATAGACAACTATCAATATATTACCATCGGATTCCCCAATAATTTTCTTTAGCTGAGATGAGGACTACCCCCAGCATGATGAGCCTAACGAAGAGCTAAAACAAGAAGCTAAATAGAAGCAGTTGTGAGGAATCATGAAGCAATTTACAGACACCAATATTAACCTGCCAATAGTTTTTCATTTTTACTGTTCCTTAGTTGTTAGTCTCTCTGCGCGGACAAACCGGCCTGCATCATCCCTGCAAAAGAGGCAAGGCGACATTGCAGATTTAAATAATATTAGACCCACCACAAACCACTTAGCATTGTCACTCTGCACTGAGCATGTTGAAGCAGGTTTTCAAGAGAGTAAAACTGCAAATTTCCTTCTGATATGTCCCCAAGACTGATGTGATTACATGGAAAGTGGGTTTTTTACAATCTATATGACCGTTTTGACTCAGTTCAACCTTGTTGGGAAGTTTAAGGTATCTCCAATCAGATACTAGAAGTGAGTATTTGCTTGGTGGGCTAGAAAGGAAAAAGAAAAAAGGAAGAAGATGCTAACTTTCTCAGATACACAATGCAAGTGATTTAAAATGCTCCACAACAAACTAATTTGATTAAATCAAAGTTTAATATAATTGTACCAAGTTTTATGTTATTTTTAAATTCTGATCCGGTTTAACTAGGTTATTTTGGTTTGAGCAGGCAGATATGAAGGTGTTCATCCAATATATTTTATTTTGTGGAGTTGAAATTTTATTTTTTTAATGTAAATGTATTTATTTTAATCCCATAATTCATGAATGATTTTATGATTTTTTTTTAATGAATTTGAAGTATAAAAGAACAGCAACACAAAGTATCAGTAGTTCGGTCAAATTCAAAATGGAAACTTTTATTAAACTTTTTGTTATGTTTTTTTATTCGACATTATTTTTTATTTTTTCATCTTTATTTTTTTTAATTTGAAATAGGATAGTAAAGACACCTTGATTTGAATAGGGTTTTTTATTTATTATTATTATTACTTCTACTCTTGATTTTTTTTAATGGAGAATGTTAAATTAGTATATATCAAACCTAAATAGCTATGTACAGTAAATATTGTTTTTCATTTTGATCATGATAAAGTTTTCCAATCCTATTACTTTTAATATTATTTAGAATTTGTTTATTTTTGTGTTTTAAATATATTTTTATAAAAAAAAAATTAAAAATCCTTATTTTTATTTTATATTTTATTTTAAAATCGTTTTAATGTGTGGATGTAAACAATAAATTTTAAAAATAAAAAATTATTATTTTAATATATTTTTAAACAAATAATATTTTTATAAATAATCATTACTATAATACCAAATAAAATATTAAAATATAAGAATATTTAGTAGTTATTAACAAACTCTGTATTTATACTTTTTTTTTTCTCCCTAAAATATAGTTAAATTAATTATAGCATAAGCAGTCAAGACTCAAAACACTCCTTAGAGCTCTAGTTGTCTCCTAAAAACAAGATAGTTTTTTTTGCAGCTTTAGTGTTGTCAAACAAATAGCTCCTGTATTATACTGTATTGTCTCGTAGTAACAGCACAGACGAGATCGCAGCAAAGAATATTATATTGACGTTTTCGTTGCATATATTTCTGGATCTTTCCTGTCTTTACTCGCCTTGGTTTTCTGCTGCACTGTGTTTTCAGGGATTATATTCTTCCATCTCCGGTTGCAACTATATCAGGTATTAACTCTTTTTTTAAAAAAATAAAATTTTCTCTACCATTTTTTTTGTCTTAAGAAGTTTTCTTTCTCTCTTTCTGTAAAAAAGGGTTTTCTACAATGGCTTAATGGGTTTTAGGATTGTACAGTAAGCATGTCAATAGTAAAGGTATACAAGAGGAAACAAAAAGGCAAAGAGTTTGGCAGTTCGATGGAGAAAAAGGAGCCTATTATAAAGAATGTTCATGCTCCAGAAACTCCGGTAAAGCTTCCGCCTCTACCAGCAAGGCCACAGCTGGTCTATGTTAAAAGGCGCTCTGTACATGATACAGAAATTATTCAGGCCAGAATTTCAGCCGAAGAGGCTCGAGACCCAATTTGTGCAATTATTAATGCCGCTACTTCCACAACCAAGAATGGAGATTCCAACAATTCAAGCATGCCAGTGGATGACTGCAAGTATTTGCACACTGCTGATGGTTTTCAGATAGATTCCAACGAAAGTATCTATGACTTCGACGAAAATTCTGCTGCTGTTGCTCATGGTTCTCAGGCAATTGGAGATTCAGGAGAAGGTCTTTTCAAAGAGGGCTTTCAATCCGTAAACCATGATCTCTTGTGCATTCCAGACCTGGAGGAGAGTGAAAACAGCAGAGACCGGTCCTGTATGCTTCTGTCAATTTTTTTCTTTTCTTTTGATTATTATCTCACACGTAAATGTTTTTTTCTTGGACTTTATATATATTTTGGTATAGGAACTAGTTATAACTTGGCTAATAAAATATGGTAGTTACTTACCTGATGAATTTGAATGCAGATGGTAAAGAACAACATGGTTTAATCTCTCACATGAATGATGAGAAGCTTGATCGTATCGAGTGCTCAAAGCCTGTTGAGCCAGTAATGATTTCGACTCCATTGCCGAAGAGAAGTGGCAACAAAAGACCAAACAATGGCATAGATAAGAACAAAAGGCCAGCGAAGAAACCCAAAAGGAAGAAGCATAGAGCCAAAGTTGCTGTTGAAGGTAAACCGAAAAGAACTCCGAAAAAGATGCCAAAACTTTCAACTCCAAACGAGAAGAGGAAGTGTGTTAAAAAAGTTACAACACCGAAAAGGAAGTATGTTAAAAAAGCTCTTCCTATCGGAAGTACCCAAGAGAGTTCAGTGACAGAGGATCATAAAGAAGTTGCTGAAATACCGAAGACGGAAAATCTGCTAGTTGATGACGAAAAGACGGCTATGGTTAGTAATGTCAACCGTGACTTGAAAGATGACAACAAGATGACTATGGTTAGTAATGTCAACCATGAGTTGAAAGATGACAACAGATTGGGATTAGATTCAACTATGCAAGATGGCATGGATAACAATCGTGCATTGAGGTCTGTGGGAGAGTATTGGACGAAACCTGGTTATCATCAATACAATTCTTTACTGGCTTATAAAAGGATATTTAAAGTAGACTCCTGTCTCAGTAATAGCAGAAGGGTTGCGCCTAGTGTTCCTAAAAGATGCATGAAAAAAAGGATGAAGAGGAGGCGGAAACTGAATATGTTCAGTACATTAGGGTCGTCCGATTACTTTAGGGGCCATGTAAGAAAGAAAAGATCTGAGATGTTTACTCGAAGAGTCGATTTCACTTCTCTCATTGCAGGATTCGCAGAGATAGAAGAGGTTTTAGTGACAGCTCCTCGGGATCATATAGCTGTTCTTGAAGAAAAAGAGCTTCAAATAACAGACAAAGTAAAGGGAGAAAACCTCGAAAGTCTAACAGAGAACTGCATTGAGGTTGGGCTTTCTCTTGAACAAGCTCTAAACAGTGAAGTTAATGGATTCCAAAGCACAAAGCTTCCCTGAGATGGTACCCTATGCTGCAAAACCAAAGTTTCAGGATAGTAAAAGCAAACAACGGGAGTAAAAAATGATGAATCAAATCACTGACGAATCAATAAAAGGTACGTTTTCTTCCCTTTCCTCAAATCTTTAGCGTGATGCTAGTGTAAATTGTTTATTTATTTTTTTAAGCATGCATTTTAACCGTTCATAGAAGTTTTAGAATTCTGTGCAAGTAAAAATCTGTCATCGACAAGAATCCAAGCTTCTGGACATAGCAAAGCAATTTTCCTCTACAGAGGGAACTAGCAAATAGCGTGCTGAAAAAGCGTGGAGAATGCTGAGAATTTCTATTTATGAGATGGAAAGGGATGCTAACAAGAGAAACAAGAGTCAAGACTTAATAAAAGTAATGTTTTGTGGGATCTAAACTAAAACTAGAGCATAGACTGTCAGTTGATAGTTTTGTTTAGTAATTAATCTTATGACCTTTCTTCATAATTATCAATAGTAGTGGTTGAACTCTTGTTAGTTAATGAAAATATACAACATCTTACTTTTATTTCTGACCTAATATAATTCCATGAAGCTGCTCTAGGAATCAGAAGCAGGTGATGAAATTCCAAGCCATGGAACTTAATATTTCTTTCTCGGTAACTAGTACTTGTGCATTTCACTTGTAAAACCTCTAAATTTCCCGGTGATTAAAATTTCTTCCCAAAATATATATAGAGCACATTCTTGTGGGTTATTTGATGGACCCTTTATCGAAGTGTTTCTGTTTTCTTCCACTTGTGAATGCACAAAATATATAAATGTAGTACATAATTTTACACTATGGCTTCCTCGAGCTCTTTTGCTGCGAATTCTATTATTTAACGTTATCTTCTAAATACTTTGCAGCTGGACCGAAAGCTTTCGAAGAAGAAAGTGGTGTTTTTCTTAAGACAGTTAATCCTGCTGTAATGAATAAACCTGGTGATCGACTACAGAAATTAAGCACCAAACGACACTGGCTGGCTGGGTCCTGGCACACGGAAAAGCAATCCAGAACATATGGTCGATGGAACAACATGCAGAAAGACCAGTGAGATACATGCTGCAGTTCCCTATCAGGGCCGTGGCAGAGCAAAACATGAAGTTGATCTGGATCCAGAGTCATTGAGAAAGTGGAATCAACTGGTGAAAATATATAGTGGAGTGGATGAAGAAAAAGAAGACGGGGAAAGGGGGCAATGGTAGCGAAGAGAACTATTAACTTTCCAAGGACGAATAGATTTATTTATTTCTCTGTTGCATCAGGTTCTAGGTACTTTCATACTAGCTACCCTCACTTTACATCATTCAAAATTTGGATGGCTAAGTTTAGAATTGTCTGAGGCTTTTTTCTTTTTTGGAAAAATCAGTCTTCGAAAAGATTATACCTTATACCATACGTTTACTTTCCAAGTTTTTCCAGCAGAGTCATCCTTTTATTTATTTGGTGAATTGAAAAGTTCTTCATCTAATCTTAATATTTGTTGCCTTCTTAGTAGGTATATGACTATAATCTATTGAATTTGGAAGCTGATCCCTGATAAATGAATCCTGAATTTGATGAACAATCTGAGAATGCGCCGACATCTGTCCACTTGACAATATTTTTAATCTTCCGTCCTAGTTGTTCATTCATGTCGTTTACCGTAAACATCTAGAAGCTAAGCTAATAAACCAATGCTGTTCTTGCAATTTCTAAGAACAAAGATCGGAATGAACTTTCAACTGATTAGTCATGCTTATGTTGCTGTATTAAGTTTAGACAGAGACATTTAACTGTACGATTGAAGGACACATTGCATGCTTCTCGGGTGATAGGAGGTTCAAACAGTGGAATGGTTCTGTTGTGGAGTCGGTGGTAGGAGTTTTCCTTACCCAAAATGTTGCAGATCATCTGTCGAGGTGAAGAAATTTCTTTGGATTTTTTATTTCATCATGGAATAAGGTAGGAGCCGCATGCCTCAGACTTCACCAGTTGAAAAGCCTGTATGCTCGCCAGGTGAACCGGTGCAAAGACAGAGCGGGAAAGAAGGTAATGATGAAACTGAAATAAAGAACAGAAGCCAGAATGGGAAAGCAGCTTCTAAGGAGACTAAAAGGACCACACCTAGAGGGAAGAACAAAATTGTTAAAGACATGGTACTCAGAAGAAGGAAAAGGGGGAGTTTAGGAAAGATCTATTCTAGACCAAGAAGCAAGGATCAAATGGATTCCGTGGATTGGGAGGCAGTAAGACAAGCAGAAACTAGTGAAATTGCAAGCATCATCGAAGCACTTGGTCAGCAAACTATTATAGCAGGGAGAATCAAGGTATTGGAAGCTGCTACTGGCACTATTTTTTCTTGGCAGAATTTATCATCACTTGATTCAGTTATTTTCTTTTGAATATAACAATAACCCCGTCATTTTCACAGGGATTTTTAAATAGAGTTGTTGAGATGCATAAAAGCATAGATCTGGAATGGTTACGATATGCTCCACCTGACGATGTGAAGTCAGTCCTGATATAGATATCTTTTACAAGATGCCCAACAAGTGATTCGGTATGACTTGCCTACGTTGTCATCTACTTGTAGGGATTACCTGTTGGAGTTCACGGGATTGGGCTTGAAAAGCGTGGAATGTGTACGACTTCTGTCTCTTCAACATGTTGCCTTTCCAGTAAGTCACAAAATTAACACACTAATTTCTTGTCTCCGATGAAACTTGCCTGTAAACGCAAAAATCTTTCTTTCTTTGACAAGGTTGATATAAATGTTGCTCGGATAGTTGTTCGTTTAGGTTGCCCCCCCCTGAAACCTCTCCCTGGAAGCCTTCAGTTCCACCTTATAAAAGAGTAAGTATCATGCACCAACAATTAAGCTTTCCGGCTGATAATTTTTGGAGTCCAAGTGAAATCAAATATTGATTTGGTGCAGGTTCCCGATATTGGATAACATTCAGAAATATCTCTGGCCCAGACTATGCGTGCTTGACCATAGAACACTGTAATCCTGATCACTCTTTCCATTTTAACTATTTGTCTCAAATTTGTTTCATCATAACCAAGAAACAATTGCTGACTCCATATATTATCCAAGGCAGCTATGAGCTGCACTATCATATGATAACCTTTGGAAAGCCTAGTGGAACTTCTAGTTCATTTGGAAACAATTGTGTTGTTACAAATCCAATGTCAGTTACCTTTTTAGATGGCATCAGGACTACAGAATCTGGTCCAAACGGTCACACTTGCAAACCCATAGTTGAAGAGCCAAAATCACCACTACATGAACAAGATATTGAAGATTTTCGTGGGATGAATGTATTGAAGATGAAGAAATCCCCACTATCAAACTCAATCATGAAGAGTTCAATCCAAATGGGCAAAAGACTCCATGCAGCAGTTATGCGTCACAAGCTTTAGTTTCTGTGGGCACTACTCCATTGCCAGCACCTAAAATGAAGTGTGTGATCTCTTGGCGGACTGAACATCAAGTGTAAGTAGAGATTTCTGACTCATGTCCATAAATTAGTGAAATCTTTCTATGAATACAAGTACAAGTACAAATTGTTTAGATTTAATTATTATATATTTAATTGTTCTTTTACTCTAATATACAGGTATGAACTTCCAGATAATCATGAGCTTCTGGTTTGGGTAAGTTATAGCTCCCTGTCACTTCTTTGTGATGTAATAAATTGTGTCGGCTTACTTAAACTCGATTTCTGACTGACTTGTCTGAACAGCTCGACAAAAGAGAAAAGGATGATTCAGTACCCTTCCTTCTCACTATATGCCAAGCAGGTACACTTTTAATAAGATGAGATATAATTCTGAAAGATAGGTTAATGAATCCAAGTAGTTCAACAATATATTTAAAAGTTGAAGAAAATCATGGATTTAATTCACACTTCTTGGTTCATTTTTGCTAAATGATAAATCATCAAATCTGACTTAATGCCTCATGCCAGGTGAAACTCCAAATTCAAGCCAGCCACCTGTGAAATTATGCAACTCACAAGGATCACAACTCTGTGATCAGAGAACATGTTTTGCTTGTGAAGGTATTTGAGAACAAAAAGCTGGTATAGTTCGTGGAACAATTTTGGTAAGTAAAAACTGTGTCGATGTGCATGTTCTTATTCTCAGAAAGTAGAAGATTATGTTATAAACTAAAGCAAAATAACACATGCACAGATACCATGCAGGATAGCTATGAAAGGAAGCTTTCCACTCAATGGCACATATTTTCAAGTTAATGAGGTGAGTAGACCCGAAGAAAAAAAAGGAAAGAGAGAGTTCCAGTTGCAGGAATTGGAAGCCATCAGCTAGCCTCTAATATATAAGAGGTTCGAGCATTCGAGCGCGAAACAGGTTCTCCAAAACGTCTTACGAAGAGATTCCACTGTGCACTAAGCAGGATGGAGAAGAACGGAAGGAAAAGAGGTGGTACTGAAACAGATGACGCTAAAGCCATCACTCTAATGCCTGCCTTATAGTGTGAATCATTAGCCTAATTCTTGAACATGGTGTCTTTATGCAACTTAAACTACAGTCATTAGTACTGCTAATCCGAAGTCTGTATTATCGGAGAAATCAAAATATTTTACCCCAATTCTCTACAACTCATGATCAAAATGATGGTGCTTCTGTCTTGAGAATGGTTTCAGCTACCTAGATGCTTCCACATTGACCCTTTTTTCATCAAAGTTTTGTGGCTTAATTTAGTTGTTACTAACTGCGTTGGCTGAAGAATTTCATTGGCAGCACAAAGAAGTTACAATTAACCTACCTTATCCAATTCCGTACATGTATTTATATTCCTTGGACATGTTTTTTTCCTAATGAACGGAGAAGTGTTTAACAATAGATGGAATTAACTCAAATTTTGTTTAATTAGATGAAAAAAATTAAGTTAAGACTCAGGAAAAGGAAAAAAAAGGGGTTTAAATGTTGATTGTGGTTGATTTAGCAAGGATCAATAGCCATACTGGATTGGATGGGCAGAAAGAGGAAGCTTAAAGGAGGCAAAGAGCTAGAATACTGCAAAACGTCGCGATGTGCATCAATTTAGCCTTCCAAACTCTTTTGAATGCAAGTTGGGTTTGTAAGGCAACTTAACAAAGTATTTGGAATCAAAAGATTCTTTAGCAACAAGATGATGCCGAGTTACATCCAACTAGAAGGGTCTACAAATAGAAAAAAAAAATTAATTTTCTTTTGGATTAGGACTTCTGTAAAACATCAGGTCGATCAAACCCATAATTCACTTCCAGTGCCATCATTTATGCAATAGCATTCACATTCAGCTGCCATGGATCAAAACTGTTGCAAGACAAAGCTTCAGCTTTGTAAGGCCAACCAAAGACATTGATTTATAGATGCCCTATGCAATTGAAAACTTCATATAGATATCAATCAATGCCAACCCATTTCCTAAATGCCTTGACATGCTCAAGCCTCTTGCTTTGAGCCTCTGTTCTTGCCTCTGGTGCTTTTAAACTCCGATATAGATTCTTATGAAGCTTCAAGAACTCATCTTTGTACATCCACTTGTCGCAGTACATATTACGCTCTTTCATATAACCAATGACCTCCATTGCTCTCTCAAAATAACCTCCTCGGAGAAAGTTCAAATGCAAAACCTCATACAGATCCCTACTCACCTCTAAGTCCTTGCTACCCACGTTCCTCTTGATATCCCCCCACAAGATTGTGATATCTCGATACATACCCAAAGAGGAAAACCCATCGATCAGATAAGAAAAAGTTTGCACTGTTGGTTGGATTTTCATGTGTTGCATTCTTTTATACGTCTTCAATGCATCCTCCATCATTTTGGCCTTGCAAAAATAGTAAATGGAAGAATTTAATTCATAAACCACGGAAGGAATGGCCTTCACTTCCTCTCTCATTTCTCGGACTAAACAGTCTATCAGATCTGATTTACTAGACGAAGATGATGCATTATTAGCTGCTTCTGAAAGACAAGCAGTGGCAACCATCTCATCAGACAAATTTAAAACAAAACCAGCCTTCCTCATTTTTCGTAGCAGTGCCTTTGCTTCTTTTAACATCTCTCTACAATAATATGCTGTTAAGAGTGCCATATGCAGGGTAGAGCCTATGGGAGCCCCATATGCATCCATGTCATCCAAGATGTCATGGGCCATTTCCAGCCAACCTAAGCGAATGCAAGCATCAATCACATCCGAGCAAAAACTGGACTGGCCAAGCACATGGAAGTCTTGTTGCATGCAAAGTAAAAGCTTTGAAAGATCAGTAGTTCTCCCATGTCTTCTGTATCCATTTACAAGCTTTGCCAGGGCTCTGTTACTGAGGCGAAGCTTTCCACTCCTAAACATTACAAGCTCTTGTTTATGTTTCACTCTGAGGATAGAATCCTTCTGCAACAACTCTGGCATAACCTGTATCTTCAAGCCAGTCTTGAGATTGTTAGATCCAATTGGAACAAGGAGACGCTTTTCTTGGTCCATCCTAAGTTTTTTATTGGGAACAGACTCCTGGAATTTATGCATATCCAACAAAAGCTGTGCAGCAGAATCGATGTCATCGAATTTAAAGTGCAATTTCAACAAACTATCATAGAACTGACAATAATAACCAATAAAAGGAGCACCCACTTCATCAACATGATCCTTCAATTTCTTGATCTCATCCCTTTGACCATTCATTTCATGGATCTGGGAAAAAATAATGACCGAGTGGGCATCAGCAATAACACCCACCTTTGACATCAACTCAACTATTTCTTGGCCTTTAAGAGATGATTTGAACTTCACACAAGCATCAAGAACAAGGTTGAATATCATTGCATCAGGTTTTACCACTTTGGCACGAACACTTCCTTTTGCGCTTAAATGTAGAAAACAATCACACATCTGAACCAAGAAATTTGATGCTAGACATGCTCCAATCTCCGTCTTCACCATGTGTGAAACCACTGACCACAGTATAGTTAGTGGGGGCATATTCTCCCTCTCTAGCATCACCCTTAGAATCATAGAGGCAGGAACAGGCATCTGTGCTCTAGCTAAGGAGATTGAGAGCTTTGTCAGGACTGGAAACTGAAGCAAACCAGGCTTTTCTTTCAATATTAAGAAGACCAAATCACATGCTTTTTGCAACCAGTGGTGGTCTGATGAATAGGAAAGTCGAGAAATTAACATGTTCACCATGGAACCCGTAGGAAAGCCATATAGTTTCTTGAAGTCAATAAAAGTTACCCAAGCTTCATCTACTTGATGCTCCCGCAATGCAATTTCAAGCTTCCTCAAAAGAACAACATTAGAGGAACCTCTCCAACATATCCTCCCAGGTTGACTAACACTACCACTCGAAAAATGTTGGAGAGCTACAAGCTGATATTGTCCAAAGACTCTTTTGGAAAAAAATTCTCCACTGTGATCTGCAATCAAGGCAGTCTTCTGAATAGCTGAAGGCACAAAGACTCCAAGTGCATAGCTCAATGGGATTTTTCTTGAAAAACTTAGTGCCATCTATATTACCATTTGAGCTGCAATGCGTCTCACGTCAAAATAGTTCCAATAAAAAAGAAGAAGCCCTCAAGCCAGAAAGAACTGCTCAAATGGATCATCTGTTTCAAGAACTTGACTAAATTAGACACATATTGTATAGTGACAAATTCAACAATACAAAAAAACAGCTAATACGATCATCAGATAAAAAAACAAAGGTCCTAGTAAACTAACATTTAGGCAATAAAATTGAAAATTCAGATAAAACATAGAAGTTGTTGATGAGTAAAGCTGGTTAAGTTGAAGTTCAACAGTTCAATTAAATCCAGTAAATCATCAAAGAAAAGTGAACGAATTAGAAAAGAAAATGCCCAGAAAGTAACAAAGAAAAATACATAATTTCCGAGAAACATCACTAAACCAAGTTAAATATGTAAATAAATTTATCATCTTTGCTGATATTCGAGATGCAAGACATATAATAAAAAAAGGAGAGATTGTGTTCGTTCAATGCACATGGAATGGGTAAAGAGAGAAAAAACGAAATACCAACCTCAAATATCACCAAACTCAACACAAGAAGTTACTTCCCTCCCTGTACCCATCGGAAATAGAACTCGGTTGAAGAGACGAGGTTAGCAGCTGGCAACGCATCAAATCAAAGTATTAAGGAGAATAATAGCCCATGAGATGTTTGATGAATGAGCTGGATATCTGTTTTTTGGTGGATTTATAAAGCCAGAGCCCATGACTAATGGCTTCCTTTTCCATCAGAACAAAAAAATATTAGTTTTCTTATTGCCAATTACATTAGATAATAATAATAATTCTGCTAGCAATGTTAATGTGCAAAAAACCAAAAAGACTTAGAATATTTCTAGTTTCGTGTTTCGTGTTACGCCGCAAGTTCACTTTTTATTTTTATAAAAAATATCATAAAAATCTAAAACCCAAAAAAATTGGGTATTGCCACCAACCCAAGAAAATTAGGTCCTGACCCAGGGATTTATTAGCCTTGGGTCCTGATGTTTGACCCAAGAGAATTTGGTAATGAAATAGGATCCATTAGCCTTGGGTGCTACCACCGGACCCAAGAAAATTAAGTCTTGATGCAGGATCCATTAGCCTTGGGTCCTGACGCATGATTTTTTAGCTTTGGATCCTAATAAAAGACCTAAAATAATTGGGTTTAGACATCGAACCTAAGAGAATTGGGTCTTTACACATAACAGGAGACCCAATTTCCTTGGGTCCGGCTTCAAGTCCCAAGGATAATGGATACGCGTTAGGACCCAATTCTCTTAGGTCTGTCGTTAGGACTCATCAAACAGCGGACTCAAGTGCATTAGGTCTTGACAAGGCATCCAAGAGAATTGAATCCGGACACGGGACCCAAGAGAATTGGATCCTTATGCGAGACCTATTAGCCTTGGATCATGGCGTTAGGACTCATAGTCTTAGGTCAGGCGAGGCTGCAACACTCAAGGGATTTGGATCTTGACAATTGATCCAAGAGAATTGAGTCTTGATGCGTGACCCATGAGAAGTGGGTCCTTATAAAGGACAAATAGTCTTGGGTTAAATGGGGCTGCATGACCCAAAGGATTTGGGTTTGCACTCATGCCACACCCAAACAACTTGGATGAGACGCCTCTTTCTAGCACCAAGTTTCTTGGGTCTGGAAGACGATGTTTGACCCGAGTTAATAATAATAATAATAATTGATTTTACCCTTCAAATCAATTCTATATTTTTTTATATAGTAATAATATTTATTTCAAATTTAATAATATTAATAATAATAATAATAATAATAAACTTGTTTGACCGAAGTTTTCATAGTTTTTAATCCCTTCAAATTAAATATATGGTTTTTCTTCAATAACAATAATTTTTTTTTTCAAATTTAATGATAATAATAATAATAATTTTTTATTTACCTTTCAAATCAAATGTGAAATACTAATAATAATTTTTTTCAAATTTATTACTTATTTTATTAATAATATTATTTATAATACAAATAATTATATTTTGATATGAATATTTTTAATTATAATAAAAATAATAAAATTTATAGCATAAATAATTTTATTTAGAAACTTAAGACCCAAAAGAATTAGGTCCTAACGCGACTCATTAGCCTTGGATCCCCATGCCAGATCCAAGAGAATTGGGTCCTAAAGTAGGATCCATTAGCATGACCCAAGTGAATTAAGTCCGGATGCATGACTCATTAATCTTTAATCCTGACGTATGACCCATAAAAATTAGATCCGTATGCAAGACATATAATTTTGGGTCAGGCGGGGCTAAAAGATGCAAGGGATTTGGGTATGCACTCCCGCCACACCCAAGCGATTTGGGTATATAAATTGGACTTTTCATAGTTTGTGAAATTAGGCAACAGTTTATGTAAAACCTTCAACCATTTTTTCAATAAACTTTGCTTCGTGTCTGTTCACAGAAATTAAAAAGTAAGTTACTAGTGACATGATAAGCACACCCAAGTGAAATTGTTACACAAATCATAAAATTATGCTAGCTAATCTATAGTGTTTAGTAACCATATCAAGCTAAGCTCATATACCAGCTAAAAATGGGGAACAAGATATAGCTGAACTTATCTTTCCACTCCTCCTACCGGTATTCTTAGTGTATTGTTGGATAAGGGGCTTAAGTATGTAGTCTATTGCGATGCTGATAACTTTTCATGTTCATTGTGAATAATTGACTATGATGATACCCTTCTCTTGTCTTCTCTTCTGTATTCGAAAAGAACAAATCAAATGGCCTTTTCTTCTTGTCCGGTGAAGTCTTATTCTGGACTCACCACCATTTTCTACTACCTAAAGCAATTTATATTCAGGCAGTTACCCACCTCTTTTTTTATTTAGGCAAATGTGAAGGGCTTGTTGAGTGGATAATTCTACAATAGTGATTCGACGAGACTCGAGAAGTTGTGAAATTAAATGGGGGCATAGATGATAGTAGGCATTTTGCAATCATTTGTGATATGTGCTCAATTATCTTGCAAAATTTATAGGGATTGAAAAACGAAGAGAAAAGAATAACGGTAAAGGATGATGGAAAGAAAAGAAGTACCATTTTCCATTTCTTGGAGATGCCATCCAGAAAGACTTGCAGCCTCCACGAGAACTTTTCTCCACTTGTTGACCATCTCAATATTTTCCTTAAACCGTTCTTCATGTCTCTTAAAGCTTCTGCAAAACTTGCTGTCTGTTTTCTAACAACGGAGGGATCGATGTCATAGAAGATGGGGACAACAATTTGACCATTGACACGTTTGCACGCTAGAATCTCTGAAAGTTCACCGAGACACCAAGTGGAGGAAGCATAGCCTTTTGAGAAGACCACAATAGCAATTCTTGATTCATGAATTGCTCTTGAGATTATAGAAGAAATCTCTTGAGATTCCTGCATGGATTAAAGCAGTACAAAGATGATCTGTGAAATTCTTCCTGGTATCTTCGCCTCTAAAGCTCAAGAAAACATCATATTTCCATCTTGGTGCCGATGATGATGAAGAGAAAGATGGGTCTGAATTTTTCCTGGTAGCCATAGAACGGGCACTCGTTGGTGAAGGTACGTGTCCAATGGAGAAATTGCTTATGGTTCTTAACCTTACCAGCTGACTTTGAAATTGAGTATCGCTTTCAAAGTTGGAGTGCTGGGTTTTCATATTTAATTTGCCATGCATAACGAGAATGAGCAATATTCAATATTTTTCTTGTCAGCGTTTCCAGATTGTCATCCATCCTCTTATCAAAGTTGGGTTTTTTTTTTATTGTTTTTTTGTATTTTCTGAAAGAAATTACTTTTGAAAATTTTTGAGAAAGCTATTGTTAGTCAAATTAAAAATGACACGGATTACGGCTTAAGGAATAGAGTAAGAAATTGATGGGGAAACAGAGTAAGAAATTTTCAAGCTATTCTTGAATTCGGGACCTCTGGTGTGATGTGCATAGCTAGTCAGAATCCTAGATGTTTTACTACGAACAGTCCCGGGAGTGCACTTCTTCACCAGCTTGGGATGCGAAAGCTTCGATAGCAATTGGAATAAACGAATCAAGAGAAAAAAATCGACCTTTTTTCTTCTTCTTTTTCCCCAGAACTATAAGCGCCAGGTTAAGTTGCCCTTTCCGCAAGACACAGGCTTTTGATTCTTGTCAGTATTTTTTTAAACAGGCAGCAGAGAATTCAATTTGGCTAGCAATTAGAACAAACAAATTATACTTTACAGACACCACTTCAAGGTTTTTGCAAGAGACAAATCGGCTACCCTTATCTACATTTTTTTTCTGGCCATAATATTTGCATGAATTTCTCATGGCAACATGGACACCAGATTTAGTAATAGCCACATTCAAACAAAAGAGAACTGTGATCCAACTCTAATAACTGCTGCAGAGGTTTGACTCGCTACAACATGGATTAGATAAACGACGCTTTGCAGTTGAGATGAGAACCTCAAAAACTAATTTCACTCATCAATGTTGAAAGCTTGCAACTCAGACCAACACAGTTCTCTTTTTCCCAAAAATAAAAAAACTACTGTTCAATCTAATTGCAGTAATTTCCTAAGTCACTCTTTTCTTGTCCCCCTCCCCCTCTATGTAGCGATCTCATCCACCTCAGAATTAAAGACAAAACTCGGAAAGGTTGTTGTGATGTCCCTGCATTAATTTCCAGAAAGAAAGAATAAAATAACTGAGAGACCTCCATAACAATCCGCAAATTATAACAAGGGTCTAAGAGATGTCTTATTTTGTACCTCAAGTAGTGGAGAGTCATTATCTTTAATAAGGATGGGTTTCTACAAACAAAGTTCTCCCACTCAGACTTGTCTATCTTCCCATCTCTATTTACATCAGCGTCCAAGAAAGTCTGTCCAAGCATAATTAAGAACTAAGTCAAGAGCTTCTAGGAAATTGAAAAATATAACAAATGCTCGAATATCATAACAAAAAAAGAAATACATGTCATCATGCACTGAACATGGTTCAACAAGGCATAACAGCCTTTTTGCTTTATGGTAGGTATAACAGGTGTGGACCCAGATCCAACCGACATAGAGAGATTTTCCAGTTTCTTGGTCTATCATAATCAACTTGAACTTTTCAATTACTTTTTAAATTGTTAATCAAGATCATAAATTTGATACTATTTTGCTACTACATGGCAGCGCTGAATCCCAATCTAAACAGATGAACAGTTTGTTGATCCTGAACTAATAGCAAACTAGTAAAATGCTGAGAGAAGCTGAATCGGTTAACTTAAAAGAGACATGTAAAATCCAAAGTAATCCAGCAATAATTCACCTTATCAAGAATTATCTCAACAGTCTCATCAGCCAACTTCATTTCCGATTCACAGAGAAGTGCAATCAACATTTGCTTAACCTGTCAAACAATTCAAACAATGAGCAGGCCAGCAGGTAGTTTCAATAAAAAGATAATCAGATGAAGTAACAAGTCTGGGAGATGTGTTGAGCTTTCTCTTCAATAAGCTTTGTTTTTTTTTTACATAATTATTTAACTTAATGATAAGGAAAGCATAGAGAAATCTCATCGAATTGAGAAAAATGTCATGGCCAGATGACAAAAAGAATTATTTAGAATCAGAAGAGTGCAAGAGTTATTGAATTCATACTAAGGAACCAAATTTTAGTCCCTCTTTGATGATTTAAGCTACAGTTAGTGCCATTGAATAGTAAAAATGACAATTTCATAAGGAATAGAAGGTTATTATTTATCTGAGTTGTATATCATACAAAGAGACCACATCCTCCTAATTTATGGGTAAATCAGATACAAAAATACGCTCTTAACTTTTCAGATATGCCCACCTACAAAGTGGATACAAATGCTAAATGAATTACTGTGAACAAGGAAATTAGCCACAATGCAGCAAAATATCAACACCCAAGCCTCATTTAACTGGCCAGGTTGTCAAGAACTGAACCTAGAATAAACTCAAACCCTGACCGAACCATACCCTCTACCGATAATCTAAATCCTCTACACATCTTCAGCTGTGAACGTTCAGATATGGAAGCAAAAGTGGCAGGTAAAAGAACAACACAAAGAAACATAATAGTCAAGGACCATCTTTGCATAGGACTTCTGTTTGCCCTGACACTCGGGGGAGGGGGGGGGGGGGGGGGTTGTTTGCCAGTATCTAGTCATGCGCATTTCTCTCATTGCACAGGTAAAACTAAGGATTCTAAATCTCACTCATAAAATTCGAAAAATGACCATTCTCATACCTCTTGGCGCTCAATGAATCCTGTGTTATCCAGATCATATAGTTTAAATGAGACTGCAAGAAATTCCAAACAGGAAAAGTTAGTGGACAGAAAAATAAAATGAAGCGAGGTCATGCAGAATACAATGACAACTGCAGTTTATTCAATTGAAAATCGTCACAAATATGTATTCAACTTACAGTCTATCTTGTCTTCTAGTGAGGCATTGGGATGGAAGACATTGAGTGATCTAACAAAATCACTGAAATCAATGACTCCCTTGTGCTTAACATCAAACAGCTCAAAAATCTGCATGCAGAGTTGTTTGAATATCAAAACTTATCCAACTGAATGAAATGAGATGAGGGCATTGTTTATAATGCTGGTTATGACGAAAATACAAATCTTACAAGGTGTTTTTAACTTACTGCAATTATTAGTTGGTTCTTCATATAGTCTTATTATTAATATAGAGAAAAAAGAAAGGTTAAGTAGCTCGCCCCATATATAATTTCAGGACAGAGCCATGTCCAACATGTACAATTGAGATAACAAAAACTGTAGAGCAGGTCAGGACAAAAAGAAAAAAACATTTTTTAAACATTATACTGGGTTATTTCTCAGTTCAAATATTGTTTCTTCTCAATAGAGAAACTAAAGATAAGATAGATACCCTATTTGCAAAGAGATTCTCTTTCTTTCTGTTTTTGAAAAGAGCCAACTGAAACTCTTCCTGCATAAACAAGAAAATACTCACTGTCATATTTTGCATTATAATTTCCACATGCTCTTGAATCTGATAATGCCAGATGAACATTCAACAAACATCACAGTCATATCAATCATGCATAAGTATATGTATTATAATGAATGGTTGAAAATATGGATAATTTGGCTGAACACAAACACATATAATTTGGGTCTTGTGTACATATTATATGCGTGACAAAGATTAACCTAATATGGTTGAAAAAGGAAAACTATTTACATAAGAGAGTGTGCTGCTGAAAATCATAAAAGATCACTATCATTGGTAGTGACATCATCGTGATTAGTATTAAAATCAAACATTCTACCATCTGTGACCAATTGTAGCATTAATCGGTGCATAGCATCCTTTAGGTTAAACAGTTCTGCCTACATGTCTTCAAATGAGCTTCACATCACACTATGTGAGCAGAAACGGAACCCAACTTCAGAAACTCCATTTCTTGAATACTATCAAATATATAATTCTAAGTTCTTCTGTCTTTTATCCCGTGATAACACAGGTTAAAACAACAATTCAAACCTTCACTTGTAACTATTCAAGTCGAAAAGACAGCACTCAGGAGTAGCACAAACTGAGACTGCCACATAAAGAACCTTAAAAGAAAATGTACAGAAATGGACCATCTTTGCTGAAGAGAAATTTCAGAAAAAGAATAGGTAATGGGAGATGAGGAAGAAAAGAGTTTTGGGTTCAAGACATCGTTAATGATACCTTGCTTATTAACCCATCATCAACCACGGAACTGCTAATGCTCTTGTATAGTTCAAAAAGTGCTTCAACTTCACTCACACTAACTGCAGGATCAAAAAATGGCATACATATCAAAGACTACACCTAAAAATTAACAAGCATGCAAAGGTGAACGTACAGATATGTCAATGCACGGTAATCGCACACAGACACGGCAAAAAACAATGAAATGAAAAGCATGCTAACTTGAGACACTGAAATTTCATACCCAAGACTTTCAAGAAATAAAAAATAATAATTCGGAATATAGTAATAGTTTTTTATATAAAAAAAAAAAAAAAAAACATTACGAAATTAGATAATAAACGAACCACAGTTCAACATAATTGGGGTTTATGATCTCCAGAACAAAAGAAAGTTTTCTCAATGGCCAAAGGAGGGCTACACATGTGACAATACAGCAATTATAGCTGAACTGTTTTGAGTTCACAGCACTCAAAAACTTGAAAAAAAATGATTTAGAACCATGAGTTTGCAACCCCGTGAATGAACAGAGTAAAGAATAAGAAAGGTAACTTACAAGCTGTTTGTGAGGCAAGGGCAACAGGGTCCTCGTGTCCAGGGAACTGTCTTGCTACTTTAGAACTAAAACAGCCCATTTACTGGCAGAAAAGGGGGGAAGCAGCCAAATACCAGACTTTTAAAGCCTAGCCTTCACTGACTACAATTCATCATCAAAATCATCTTTTTAACCTTGCAAGTTTCAAAACCCTCCATGTTGAAAAGATTGCCACCCACACAGAACAAAATTAGTAATGCAAATAACTCCGAGTAAAAAGAGCCCATTTTTCATTTCACTTTGATAAACAAACAAAAAACCCAGGTCAGCAATTTCTGCTTTTCGATCATTTCCATCGAACACAATCATGCTTGATTGAATTAAAATAAAAGAAGAGTAAAAAGCTTTAGATTTCACTCGCTGTAATCAACAAAACTATTCGACTCAATTTATATATAGCTTTCACCGGCTAGAATTCAACACTTACAAAACACAATTAACGTAAAAAAAAATCATTTTAAAAAAAGAAACGATAAACACAAAATCTTCTTTTCCTCGCATTTCTCTGGGACCAAAAAGAAAAGAAAAGAGAACAAACAAACAAAAAGAAAGAAAGAAAGAAAAGCACCAAAAGCATACAAGTCAGTAAGGAAAGAAAGAAAAATCACAATTACACTTGATTAATTACAAGACAAGAAGAACTTAGAGAAGCAATCACAATTTAGACATGATTAATAAAAGGACAGAGGAGGGAGACTTACCAGAAGCAAGAAGAAGAAAAATGAAATCTTGAAGTAGAATGGGAGACAAGGGAACTCCCCACGGAGGGAGAGGGAGAGGGAGAGGCAAATATAAATTAGCTTAGCTGGAGAAAAACAACTATACAAGAGAGAGAGAGAGAGAGAGAGAGAGAGAGAGGTATTATGGAGGTGTGTGACAATCTGTGTTACTAACTGCACTATATAGACCGTAATCAGACGGCTACTATTGATTTGATTTCTCTCATCTTTTCATCACAGAACTCGCCGTGAATGTTTCACCCTGTTTTCTCTTTTACCTTTTTTTATCTCTCTCTCAACTCTCAACAAAAATATTTAAAAACAATAAAAGAAAAGAAAACCATGCGGCGAATTTTGAAATTTTGACAAAAATAAAAACAAACAAATCATGTGTCCGGGTGTTTGATTGCGCAGTGCAATGATAATTTCAATGAAGTTTTTTTATATTAATATAAAAAATATAAAAATATATTTTTAAGACAGATGTGAAAGGAGAGCTTCGATGAAAAAGATAAAAAAAACATAGGAATATACTCCTTTGCTTTCTAGGATTCTACTTTTCTTTTTGTTCGTTGGTTGGGTGGTTGAATTCTTCCCTGCCGACCTAATCATGGTCTCATCTCATAGATTAAACACTTTGGAAGGGAAAGGTGATCACATGAATATTCGATTTCATTTTAACTGTTTCTTTTTTCGGAATTTCCATCTTCTCTCTTCTTTTTTAATCTGTTTTGACAGCTCCGCCTTCCGCCATCTTTCTTCCCCGCAGGCTTCTCGATTTATTAATTTAGAGGCTGCGTTGTCATTGTGACTATAGTTATACTTGTCCATATCTTAATTGTAGTTGTAATTAAACAAAAATTAAAAAATAAAAAAAGATGGTGAATGCATTATTTATGTTTTTTTAATTTTATTTTTTAATATTAAATATTAAGTTTTATTATATATTTAGATTTGTTTTATATTATATTATCCTGATTTCATAACACGAGTCATGATTTGATAAGTTTATTTGGGTCAAAATAATATATTATTATTTTAATATTAAAAAAATTCAACATGATATTTTTTTTAGTTAGATTATATTTTTATTGATTGTTTAAGATGTTTTAAAAACTCATTAAATGAATAAGGGGATATCAAATCCACCTATATATAATTTTTTAAAAAATAATACATTTAAAAAACAAAATTTATCAGTCTACCCACACCAATGATCTAGTTCTAGCTAATATAAAAGTGTTTAGCTAGGATAGTTGTTGAAGCAGAGGTTCAAATAAAAGAAATCCACAAAGTGGAGCTTTTCTTTAAAAGCTCGCTTCCGAAACTTTTATATGGAAAACCGTTTTTGTTTTTTCGGTTTTTTTTTTCTGCTGGCACATTTAAGTTAAGTCTTTTTCTAGCAAAACTCCTAGATGCACGTTACACATTAACAAAAAAAACCTCAAACCCATGCAAAAAATACTGTAAAAATGCCTTTATTTATTGTTAATTGAAATTAATATTTTACCCTTATAAAAAAAACTTGAACTGTCTCTATTAGAGGTAATTGAGTCTTTTCATAGAATCTTTTGTTTATGATAGAATTAATCAGGCTTAACTTATTTTTTTCATATTTTTTACACATTATAATTACTTAATTACTCTTAAAATCAAACAATTATTTAGCTTGGGTATAAGGGTGATATTTCACTTCTCACAACACAGCACAATGATTTTATTGCTCTTGAAAATAAAAATAAAAATAAAAATGACATAAAAACCTGTCATGATAAAATTGTAACCATACTAATTAGGGTTGAGTAAACTTGAAATATCACACCAAACCCACAATCCAGATCATATTATTGAAATAACCCAATTAAAAAATAAAAAGAATTATAAAGCTTTTTTTATATAAAAAAAACTCATGTTACCTTTTTAATCCGTGACCTGATTCATTAAACCCGGAGCACCTAATCTGAGAAAAAATCAATTTAGAAAAATGAAAAAAAAATAGAGGAATGAGGCTTAAAATGGACATAAAAATAAAAAATAATGTTAGAATTAAAGGGTGGAATTGAAAAAAATAATAGCTTTTACAAAAGAGCCAATAAAAAAAATAAAAATAAAAACAATAAGGATCAAATTAGAGAACATAATACCATCAATTTGAATTGAATGATGAATTTAAAAATCAATAAAACTTTTACAAAAGAGTTAAAGCAAATTGAATAATGAAATTAAAAAACATAAAACTTTTATTTTTAGATGTCAGGAGATGCTACACACGCTGCCTGAAAGGTACCGACACGCCCTATACATCCCTGGTTGTGCTACACGCTCACGCCCTTTTTTGTTTTTTTTTATTTAGCTAAACATAAAAGTGTCTCTGAGCTGACTTTTTAATTACAAAAAAAAAAAAAACACTTATTAACCTCAAGCTTAATTTTTATTTTATTTTAAAGGTATTCTCATGGTTTTACTATGCATTTTTATTTGTTAATCTTTTTTTATATTTGATCAAATATCAAATTACCCCTTAGTTTAAATTGCAGAAATAAAAATAAAAACTATTATGAAATTACAAAAATATCATTTGATGCCACGTTTAAATTTTGCTAGGATATTCTTGTTTCATTATACAATATTATGAAAAAAATACTTGTTTGACTTTTTTCAATTTAAAAATAACAAATAAATCATATAAAAAACTTTAACATCCTTAAAACCCAGTGTAAGAATTTATATATAAAAAAATCATTACATTATTCCAGTAAACATTGTCATTAAATCAATAGCTGATTTTCCTAGGCAAATTAAGTTTTGTTAATGGTAAAATCGAACACTCGTGATGTCAACAGTTCTTTTTTCTTCAATTATTTTTTTTCCGCCTCTCCTCTCTCTAAAGATCACAAAGTATGGGTTTAGTGATTAATAACATGAAAGTGGAGGTGTGAATGGTCCCAAACGAAAGAAGACTATATATTATTTTGAACACGAGCTTTACTTTTCATTGAGGACCATTTCCTTTCTGGCAATTTGAATGAGGGCGTGGCTCTTGAAATTCAAATCTGGACACTATATTTGTTGTTATCTGGAAATAGTTTGATATTCTTATAGCATTTAAACCAAGATTTTTGCTTCTAGTATAACGAATGGATGATAAAAATTAAAAGAATCAGTTGTGTAAATGCTGGGAGATTCTGTGCAAATGCTAGCAGATCTACAATTTTAAATACTTGATATACATAATAAAATTAATAAATTCACCTCTCTAAAATCTAAACACTAAAATCCAATAAACACACGTGTGTGTTGGCACACGCGTGTGTAAACATCATCAACCCCTTAAGCCCGTCACAAAAGTCGGGAAGCTCTAAGCTTCTTCTTTTTTTTTTTGGCTTTTTTATATTATGGTATTATTGTGTTTTTAAAAAATTTAAATTTTTTAAATTTGTTTTAAATTGATTTATTTTTATTTTTTGAATTGTTTTAATATACTGATATCAAAAATAAATTTTAAAAAATAAAAATAATATCAAAAATATATTTTTAGTCTTTGTGTTAGAGATGAGAGAGAAACTTATTAAAAAATATCAAGAGGAGTGAAAGTTCTCAGTTGAGCAACTTTTCGATGAAGAAACTTGCCTTTTTTAATGTTAACAATCCACTTTCGATAATATTTTAATTATTTTCAAGCAAAAAATAATGTCAAAATACATTTTTTAGTCTTTGTATTAGGAGATGAGAGAGAAACTTATTAAAAAATAACAAGGAGAGTGAAAGTTATCAATTGAGCAACTTTTCAATGAGGAAACTCATCTTTTTTGATGTTAACATGCCACTTTCGATAATATTTTAATTCATTTTCAAACAAAAAATTATATCAAAATACATTTTTTAGTCTTTGTGTTAGAAATGGAAAGAAACTTATTGAAAAATAATAATGAGAGTGAAAGTTATCAATTGAACAACTTTTCTATGAAGAAACTATTCTTTCTTGATGTTAACATGTCACTTTTGATAATATTTTAATGCATTTTCAAATAAAAAATAATATCAAAAATATATTTTTTAGTCTTTGTGTTAGAGATGGGAGAGAAACTTATTGAAAAACAACAAAAAGAGTAAAAGTCATCAATTGAGCAACTTTTCTATGAAGAAACTCTCTTTCTTGATGTTAACATGCCACTTTTGATAATAAGAATTCAATGGTAGTGTTTTTAAATTTTTATCTTTTGTTAAAAAGTAGACTAAGCTTGGTTTGGAGATTTTTTATTCAATTGTTTTTCAAAAACATCTGGGGGGTTTTAGGGTTATTAGATAATTTAAAAAAGTTTTTATGGTATTTTAAATCATTTATTTCTTGTTTTATTCCACCCAAAAAATGAATTCTAGACTTGATCATGTCACAGTCACACTGTCGATTGTGCAAGCATCTCATCTTTGATTATTTTATATTTTCTTTATAGTCACCTTTTTTGATGTTAACATGCCACTTTCGATAATATTTTAATGCATTTCCAAATAAAAAATGATATCAAAATACATTTTTTAGTCTTTGTGTTAGAGATGGAAAGAAACTTATTGAAAAATAATAATGAGAGTGAAAGTTATCAGTTGAGCAACTTTTTGATGAAGAAACTCTCCTTTCTTGATGTTAACATGCTACTTTCGATAATATTTTAATTCATTTCCAAGAAAAATATGATATCAAAATACATTTTTTAGTCTTTGTGTTAGAGATGGAGAGAAACTTATTGAAAAATAACAAAGAGAGTGAAAGTTATCGATTGAGCAACTTTTCTATGAAGAAACTCTCCTTTCTTGATGTTAACATGCCACTTTTGATAATATTTTAATGCATTTTCAAATAAAAAATAATTTCAAAAACATATTTTTTTAGTCTTTGTGTTAGAGATGAAAAAGAAACTTATTAAAAAATAACAAAGAGAATAAAAGTTATTAATTAAGCAACTTCTCTATGAAGAAACTCTCTTTCTTGATGTTAACATGCCACTTTTGATAACAAGAATTCAATGGTAGTGATTTTAATTTTTTATCTTGTGTTAAAAAGAAGACTAAGCTTGATTTGGAGATTTTTTATTTAATTGTTTTTCAAAAACATTTGGGGGGGTTTTAGGGTTATTAGATAATTTAAAAAAGTTTTTATGGTATTTTAAATTATTTATTTCTTATTTTATTATACCCAAAAAATGAATTCTAGACTTGATCATGTTACAATTACACTGTCGATTGTGCAAGCATCTCATCTTTGATTATTGTCCTTATAACTTCATTTATATTTTGGAATAATGCTACCATATTATAGCTAGCTACGATTTCTGTCAGTTAATTAACCACCGACAAATGCTAGACAACTTGTTTTTTAGCCAGACAACATGGACCGAGTGCTGAGCAACTGCATCAAATTGTCCTAGACAACATGTTCTTACATGTTGATTCGTCGCCATGCATTTATTATGGAATTACTGGTATTTCCAGCGTCTGATGCTTGTAAGTTCTCTCCAGCTGATCACATGCCCCTGTGGAGATCTTTTGGAATGCACATGAAAACACTATGAATGCATTATTAAGGATAGAATTCACCGTCTCTGAGAAACCAACAAATTAATATCATCCTAATTTTGCCCAAACATTTTTTTTTTCCAATTTGTCAACTTCCTTTCGAGTGCAATTATGGTGTGGAATCAAATAATGGACGGGTTTGGATTTATATAAATTTTATCAGATCTATTTTACCATTTTTTATTTATTTATATGGACTTGGATATTTGATAATATAGGTTGAATTTCTAAACTAATGATTGGTTTGTTTTTTAATAGGTCTATTTTATTATTAACTTTTGATTCTATATGGCATAAACATAAAGATTAAGTAGAAGAACAAAACTATAAATTTTAATAAAGACGTGTATTGAATTCTTTTTATCTCACATGATTTATCATCTTAAAAATAAATGAAATTAGTGCACAATCCAAAGTTATATATAGAAATAGAAAATTTATATTTTAATTAACATATCAATCTAATTTGGATTCATTATGGATAAAATTAATTATGGAAGCACAATTTTAACTAATCAAATGATATTCAAATCTAATTTTACATAAAAAATTAAAATCACACATTTTATATGATAAATGTTGAGGTTGTTAGAATCATGTAGAAGTTAAATTTGATGAAGTGGTTGTGCAAACTTATTAATAATGAAGTGACACCTAATTATAATTCTGAGGGGTATAACTCAACTGATCATATTTTAGATTTGCTTTTTAAAAGTCACTAGTTCGAGTTTTACAAATCTCAAGGCCGCTAAAGACTTATATGATCGTTAATTTCAGAATCTGTGAAATTAGTCGGAGTACACATAAATTAACCTAAATATCCATGTAAATAATAATATAAAAAACATCTGATTATTGATTATGTTCCTACCATTTTCATTTGCATTGCGAACCATCATTTATTTTCTTCATAGCCATTTGCATACGAGCTTTAAAGCTATGTTTAGGCTATGTTAGTTGGGATCCAAATGTTCTAATAGAATTGTTTATATTAAGAAAAAAAAACAATCAATTAATAATTTATTGTCTTCGTATAAGCTCTAATATTGGTAATTATTTAGAATGTAGAAATTTTATTACCAATACTAGATTGATTTTATGATAATCTATCACACAATGATCATACTTATTTTAATTTATTTTTATATCAGTTTGGTGATTATATTTGATTAAAATACAACATCAATAATTGTTAATTCTCTCATATTCCTATGATAAAAAAGTGAGCAATGTTTTGAATGATTTTTTATAATTTATTATATCAAGTGGTATAGTAAAATATATTTAATGAAAGATTTCTAGGTGAGAAATAAGGTTGTTTTTTTTGAAAATTTAAAAAAAACTAAATTATTTAAAGTATTTATGAATTCGGATATTGTTCGGGACAAAATAAAGACAATAATGAATCCTACACTTTTGAGTCAACGATCAACTTGGCGACACAGACACGTGCTTGGTGTCCAAAACTTATTTTTTTCTAAAAAAAATATAAAATATAATTAATTTTCAGATTCTTAGAGCGTGGTGGTAGCAACTAGCAACATCATTCATTTGAAATCCATCCCCTTTATCCCACGTTTCAGTCCATCAATATGTTCATTGACTTTTTGTGCCCAGTATTTGTTTTTTTTTTGGTTGATAACAATTTTTCTTATTTTTTTAAATTTAACACTATATTGTGAGAAACACTCAAAGCAGAAGCATTGTCCCACGGAGAGGACAAAATCCATGTGATTGTTATTCCCTTTTAGTGAGGGTTTGTTTTGATATATTTTTTATTTTTTTATTTTAAAAAAAATTAAATTAATATTTTTTTAATGATTTTAAAGTAAAAAAATAAAAAAAAATTATTTTAATTTATTTTTAATTAAAAAATACTTTTAAATAAAATACATTCCACTGCAATATCAAACACAAGTATAATTATAGCTATTAATTAGCTATATTATATATATTAATTAATATCAATTATCTCTCTATCATTAATATTAATTTTTTTGTTGTTTTTGTATATAAAAAATTGCGTAAAACTTCTGATTTTTTTTTTACTTTTTATTACTATTTCAAAAAAAAGTTAGTGGACCTTGTCTATTGGGATGTATTGGCGTACAAAAGAAGAGATAATACAGAAGAGGTATTGCCTTTCGTTTTGCCTTCAATTGATTTTTTTTGTTGGCATTGCTTATAAAAATTAAGAATTTCACCCTTTAGAGAATAGAAATCTAATAATAACATAAAAAAATCTCAATATTACTATTAATTTAATATTTTTAGATAAAAAACACTTTAAAAAATAAGAATTATCACAAAAGCATGTAATGTTTTGATATGAAATGAAGGTGTAAAATTACATAATACTATATAATAAAAAGAAATTATAAGGTTATGATATTGTTCATTCACGGTTTAATATTTTGCCAATCAACATGTTGGCAGTGACCTCGTCTATTTTAGATAAAAAGGGTGTTTAAAATATGCAGGTCTTGGCTCAGAAGAACAAATGTCAAGGCAAAACCATAGAAGGTTGTCATTACCAAAACAAGAGAGGTTGACATCTTGGATTCTCCAATATTATAAATTTGTCATCGTGGAATGATCAAATATTCTATTTTTATTTTCCATGCCCTTCTTCCTCTATCCTTTTGTCAAATGTTTGAAATTATTTTTGACACGACAACTCAAAAAAATACAATTAAAATTGAAACGGGTAACTTGGATGTTTTAATTCTTCTGCCACCACAATTGGATGTTTCCGGATAACTTTTAATTATTTTTTTTTATATGTTTGTGGGGGATAGCAATTTCTTATCAAAGTATTTTTTTTATTTAAAAATGTATTAAAGTAATATTTTTAAAATTTTTGACATTAACACAGCAAAATGAATTAAAAATAAAAAAATTTAATTTTTTAAAAATACTTTAAAAACATGAAAATAAATGCTTGATATCAATTTTCTTATAAGGTTATTTTAGAGATTACGTTATAGATTGGGCACCTTATAAGACTAACTTCTGGGCCTCTTTAGATGATGATGAGATCAGCAGATTAAGGAACACGAAATCTTCTTTACCAGACACGAAATAATTAGAGGATTCTTCTGGTTCCTTGAAAGTGGGTGGTATCTTGCGTGCCATCTGCCACCTCCTTTTGACTACCGCCATTGCCTTTTTGCACTCAAACCTCCCTTTTTGACACGTTGAAAGCCATTTCCACAGCCACTTCGCGAGGCACTTTCAGGGCCATCTGGTCGCCGATCGAGAGCACAGCCAATCAGTTCAGGCGGAACTGCTCTCCCAATTCCCTGTTCTGTCGTAAAGTATGCATAAAATCATCATTTCAAGTTCTAAAAAAAAAACCATGAATGGTTGTTAATATATATATATATATATATATATATATATATATATATATATAATATCATATGAAAACAAATTCAAGTCAAGTGGTATTAATAGAATAATCTTTTAAAAAATAAATTTAGATCTTTTATTTAAATAAATTTTAATAAAAATCATCTTAACAATTAAAAAGGAGCTTAGAGATCTAGACTTGCTCCTGACCAAAATAAAAGGGCAGGCGTGCATGTCTTTTTATTTTATTTATTTGTTTATTTTAGAGTTCTTTTTAACAACTAGACGATGTATCTTTGGTTCGGCCTCTGACAATATCA
The DNA here is from genome assembly GCA_033617975.1 of Populus alba x Populus glandulosa. NCBI lineage: Eukaryota > Viridiplantae > Streptophyta > Magnoliopsida > Malpighiales > Salicaceae > Populus > Populus alba x Populus glandulosa. Next base: position 12,926,826 of record CM066145.1, on the reverse strand, counting down.
TGTGATTGAAAAGTCAGATCTTTGATTTTTTAGATAAAAAAACTTTATATTTACATAAAACATCTAAAAAATCATAATAAAAATTAAAATAAACTCATTTATAACCTTAAATTAGTCAAAAATCATTTAAAAATAAAAATCAACTTGAATTCAAAAAACATTCCAAGCCCATATTTACTTTTGTAGGCAATATAAAAGCTAAATAACATGATTATAAAACCCGACCCGGGTCACGACTCGAATATATTCAATTAACATCAAAATAGACTTTTTTCTTAGTTAGAATTAGGCCAACTAACACCTTTTCTCTCCTCTCTCTTTTCCAAATACCCCCCTCTTCACTCTCTCTTCTCTTCAATTCGAGGATTGAAATACGGAGAAATGAAGTCTTGGATTAAAAAAATAAAAATCTCATTAAAGGGGGATTAAAAATGAAAAAATATGGAAAACAAACTTCGGAACTAAAAAAGCTAAAAAGGCGCCTCATCTACGGTATAAAAAAGAGAGTGAGAATTTGTTTTAGAGTCAATTTTGATCTTCGGAGTTTTAATTACGTTTAATAAAAAAATAAAATAATTTTAAAAGGATAAAATTAAAAAAATAATAATAATTAAAGAATTGGAAATTGATAGGCTTCTTCTTCACGTTCACATTCCAATTTTTCCAAGACCGTCCAAGCTTAGGATGGGCTAAGTTTTTTCGTCTGGTTCGTGGAAGAGAAGCTTGGCATTGTCTTCATCTTCTTCTTCTTCTTTTGTAGCTAATAAATGTTCCTTCTTTTCTTTTCTGTTTTTTGCAATGAAGAAGTTCGAAATAAACCGACTATATATTACTCTCTTCTTCTATCTCTAAAGTTTCGTTTATTTATCTTTTATTATAATCACTAGGCTATGTTTATTTTTACATTAAAAAAATATTTTTAAAAAATTTAAAATTTTATTTGCTTCAAATTAATATTATTTTATGATTTTACATCATTTCAATATACTAATGTTAAAAATAAATTAAAAAAAAAACAATCACTACTGTAATTTTAAAAACTTTTTGTTTATGTTCTTCCTTGCAATAAACTCCACTTGGACGGGAGAGAGGCTTGCCGAGTCAAAACCAGGTGACCACAACTTGGGTTGGGCTATCGTCTTTTTCATTTTTGCTGGCGCAGTCAAGTCTGTAAAGCTCCGAGCCAGGAGGTTTCCTTCATCCGAAGCGGATTAGGCTTTAGCAGTGACTTTACCAGCTTCCAACGTTCCTGGACCATCTCCCTTTCATTTCAACCCAAATTGATTGCATCCTTGATTCAGGTCCAAAGTCCCTCTACCAATTAAAAGCCTTGATTCGATTGACTTTTGAGTTTTGACTAAATCGGGGGTCTTAATTGTTCTTCCTTCATTGTGGATTACAGTAGTTCATATATATATATTTTGTCATTATTTTTTATTGCATTCTTTTGTGAGATGTTGTTGATGTTCTATCTTTGTATTTTAAGAGATTTAAAGGTTTTATTATATTCTAAAACAGGACTGGAGGTCAATTTAATAATATATAGTTTGAATTTATAGTACTTAAACCCCGTGCTCTCCAACCAATGAACTTTTATTAAGTAAATATTTAACCTAATATATTTAGCCGATTTAGTATTTACTAGTTAAATCTTCAACCTGAGTTCAATCAAGGAGTTTAATTGTTAATCAATTTAATTTTAAAAGATAAAATCATTGAAAAAAATATTAATAAAAAACTTGAAAAAAAAAACAAAAAAGAATGTAGATAAAACTTGAGAGAAAAACACCTAAGGAGAATGAAATTTGAGAAAAAAATAAAATAATTCCAAACAAAATAAATAGCATTTAAAATAATGAATACTAAATCTGAAAGGTTAAAAAATCGTAAGGGATAAAATTTAAAAATATTTGTAAGCTGATAGATCATTTATAGATTAAAAAAAGGTATGAGTGAAAGTGAAAATCAATTATAAAGGGCTAACCAAATAATATCAAACAAAAAAGAAAACAAAACAAAACAAAAAAAATGATTAAAAATAAGAAAAAAGGGAAACAAAACCAAGAAAAACCGAGCGAACTATCTAAACTTGGTCAAACACAAACTGTGCATAGTTATCTGCTTTTAGCCAAACACAAACTGTTCTGGAAGACAAAGTATAGGAGAGAGAACAACACCAGTTAATCTACCTGGACTTCGTTTATCCATTGAAAAAAGATTCATAGAAGTTAAGCACGCACTTCATCAATGCCGAAGACTGCCCCTGCCACTAATTCTGTATTTTCCTTACTTCCTAATGAATCTGAAAATCTAGAAGCAGAGAAATTAAAATCCAGACGCAATAAGTTTTTGGCCGAAAGATCAGTTCGTGCTTCAAAATGGTCTATTCCAGTTGTGTTTTGTTGTTTTGGCTAAGGTAATTTTGTGCTTGGAGTGTCCTTGGGGGCTAATGCTATTAAATTTGATTTGCTGAATGTTTATAGTCAAATAATACTGGGGCATAAGGATTGGTATATTACTAATAACAAAAAAGGCAACAAACAATGCTACAAACAATCACTCAACAAAACAAAAAAAATAAAATTAAAAACAACTAAAAGAAAGAAACAATGAAGAAATCTGGCTTTCACATGAAAGGAAAAAGTTGGAAAAAAGCATTGACATGTCTAAGCAAACTTCTCAGCACAAAGTTCATAACTTGCAACCCAAATTGATTTGAAACTAAAGCTGAGAAAAAGCAGAGAATAATATTAAAAAACTAACCTTTGTCGTAGTATAACACGGGTTCTGATCCTGCTATCAGAACATGGTACCCGGTTCATCCTGCCAAGAAGGGGAGCCCAATGTCTGCGTGTCTAGTGTAATTGTTGCAAAGCACAATGTCTATAGTAGCAGAAGACCTTCTGAAGTCAAAACCAGCTGTATTATCTATTTTATCTATTCTTTACTAACATTTGTTGTAGAAATATACACAAATACTCAATCTCTAACTTCATCCCTTTTTGGAATTGTAATTTTTTTGATAGGGTTCTATGCTTTTCTTAAAATCCGATGATGAAAAAGGAAGGTTACTAATCTGACCAGATATGAAATAGAGTCCTTAAAAAATATTCCAACAGGACAACTCACCACCTACCCAAGTCAGAACTAAACTAACAAATCAGCCCCCCCACCTTGTCTCCACATTTCCCGCTCAAGAAAAAATAACCAGATATGAAATAGATTTCTTAAAAAATATTTCAATAGAACAACCCATCATCTACCCAAGTCAGAATCAAACTAACAAATCAACCCTCTCACTCTGTCTCCACATTTCCCACTCAAGAAAAACACTGCACATCACAATGGCAGCAACATGCCAACCTTGACGTGCATTAAATGCCTGTCAGCTGAAACATCTTAAAACCATACTTCTCTTCTCCTTTCATCAGCATGCTGAACCAACACACTCTCAACCATCTCAACTGAGACATCCAAATGCATGTCAACACCTTAATTCTTGGAAAAAAAACATACCAGTATAGAGAAATGCAAGCAGACGTATAAATAAGATCCACAAAAAGACTTTTAATCCATGCCAAACCACCTAACAAACAAAGCTTCACTGTCAAGTGATATTTTGCAAAAAAGCAAACTAAAAATTAAATTAATTTTAAAAAAACCAAAACTGGTCAGTCAATCATTGCAATAATATACAAAATCTGACCAAATTACTAATCACAAATAAACTCACATGCTCTCTCAATCAAATCTAACCAAGTGGGCGTTGCATTTAATGTAGCATACTGAGAGCACACACAACCCAGAAGAAAGGACTCCTAAAATCAAGCCAGATTTTCAGGTGGCGGCGACGTCTCTGCAGAATAAAGTCCCTTTCCCTTTTAGCCTAAGCCATCATGAAATCCAAGCCGTCGTTCACTCTTCATTTCCTGATCTTTCCTTTTGGGATCTATATTATGCAATTATAAAATCTGCCCGTGAGGACCCAAGCAGCAAGAAAAAGGAGCTAAAATTCCCCATCAGACAAAGCTCTATAAGGTAAGGAAGAAAATAACTTACGGATCCAGATTCCATTCTTTTTGAGTGAACGAAATGCAAGCGCAAGCTCCGCCCCGACCTCCTGATGAGAATTGAAATGCAAACTGAGATCTTGGAGTGAAACCAAGACGATCTTCCCTCCATGAATTCCAACTTAGTGCGAGAAAACACTAAGCTCCAGCCCACAGTAATTAGACACAGTGGGCACAATGTTTTATTAAGCCCTTTTAGCATTAATTTTTTAATTTCTGAGATAGATCTAGAATTGTGAATGCGGGATTTGTTTGGGAGGCGTTCTCTGATGTGTTTGTATCAGAAAAAATAAAGAGATGAAAAGCTGTACCTGTAACCTGCTAAAAAAAAACACAAAGATATATGGCAGGGATGCTGCCACGTGCCCAACAAAATAAATAAAAAAACAGTGAAACAAAATTGGCTAAGACTTACCGCAAGAATGAATTTTAAATGTAAACAGTGCAATCCACAGTGATTTTAGACACAATCTACAGTGATTCCCTGATCTGTTTTAGTTTTTTTTTAATATAAATAGTTAAACCAACCTCATGTTTTTTAATTGTATTGATAATAATAATAATAATAATATTGTATGAGATGAAACATAATAAAGTAATAATTTACACACAAAATTAAAAGCTTGCCCCTTATCCATTCTTAAGATTGGGTCATTCAGAGTGTTTTCAGGCTAAAAAATGATGCACATCAAAACGTGATACCTAATTACAGGGCAACAGAGAGAATGATAGTAATAAATTTTAAAATATTTTGTTATTTAAAAATATATATAATTACAAGAATATTTAAAAATATAATAGCAATATTTTTTAAAGTAGTTTTTACTTGAAAATATATTAAAATAATATATATATATATATATATTTATTATTATTTTTAAAATATATATTTTTAATATCAACAAATCAAAACAATAACAAAAAATTAATTTTAACTAAATTCTGTTTTTTTTTTTAAAAAAACCTTAGTACGCAATCCTAAACGGCCACATGTTCGAGAAGACTGAAAGCCACTCGTCGGGCGCCCCCAGCATTGACTACTGTTGCTCAACGGCTCACCTTACAAAAAAAAAAGAAAAAAGAAAAAAGAAAAAAAACCGCGTGTGGGATTACATGAGCACACGTAATGCGTGTTGTCTGTAGTCAGCGTCTGCAGAAGCGACACTTGGAAGTGAACCTTAACATCATTCGTGTCCTTCAATCCTGTTTGCCATGCTAAATAGATCCTCTCCTCTCCACTTTGACCTTTTTCTTACATCCCCTGCCAGCAGCACAGCACCAAGTACTGTACCATTATATATATATATAAAAAAGAAAACCCAAGAAAATGATATTATTTTTTTTATATATATCGTCAATCCCCTACCAGTAGCATAGCACTAAGTACCTCTTTCTGATGATTGTAAAGATGTCGTTGTCATCAAGATTTAAGCTAAACAATTGAATTGAATCCAATTTTATCACGAATTCGTCAAGATTGAAAATAAATAAATAAATAATATAAAAGGAATTTTCCAGCCGTCTGGGTGTCTGCGTGCACTATCATTCTTACCTTGTTTTACATGTAAATCTTCAACGCATAAATTACTTGTCTATTAAGGGTCGTTCGCTCCTATTATTTTTTTAGATGAGCACATAACATATTATCTGCTTTTCTCTAGATTATAGTTATATTGGTGACTGAAAAGTGGAGGATTTTTTTTTTTTTTACTAAACACTCATTTCAATCTAGTTTTAACCCAAAACATCTAAATTTTTTTATAAAAATCTTGATAAACTTGTATATGCCTCAAACAAGTTGAAAATCTACTAAAAATCTAAAATCAACTTGAAATCAAAAATATTATTGAGTTTGTATCTATAATTACAAGCAAAATTAAGGGCATATAGCACGTAAAATAAACTCTTTTAATTGAATAGAAATAGATGTCAATGGAGGCTCTCTCTTTACCATCAGAATTAAGTTAAATTATATATTCTCTCTTAAACCAGAAACTTAAAAATAATAGTAAGAATGTTTGGATTAAAATTGAATTGTCAAAAATTATAGGAACCATAAGTTTATAAAATAAAAGGTACGAGGGCCAAAGTAAACTTTTTACACGACTTTTGAAACTACGGCCCATTTCCTCCACTTTTTTTCACTTTTGTTCCCCTACTTTCAATCATGCCATTGCTCAATAAATTTGAAGCAATTGAGCTTTAATTTGCCCCATAAAAATGCAATTAATGAAAAAAAAAAGATTTAAGAATCAAAATAAAAAAAATATCACCATCATAAAATTCTCTTCAACTGTATTTTACCCGCAATGTCTAGAGTTTTGTTATGTATCCGTTGAAAATTGATGTGCAAGGTGGTCAAGTATTTAACAAAAGGGTTTATCTAAAGCACTATTTATAATAATAATACAGGATGCAATGCAATTAATGACCATCAAAATAGGTACATTAAAAAAAAAAATATATCAGCAAAGCAATGAACAGCCCGGTTAGATAATCTTGGAAGAATTGACATTACAATGAACCTTGCCCGCTGTTCTTGTTTTTTGTAGTTTCTACTTTCTACTATTAAAAAGTCAGCCTCTGATTTGATCTTATTACAGACACTGTTCTTTCTTTCTTTCCTTGAAGAAGCATAATATATATTCTTTTTGGGGCAGGAGTGGTGGGGTTGATTGCGGTGGGTAGGTGGTCTTCTTGCTTTTAAACAATCTTTCTTTAAGTGGTTATTTGAACGGGGTCGCTCTTTGTTTTTTATTTTATTTCATTTCAAAATTACTATATTTGTTTGTTGGGTTTGGGGCTCTGTCTGTCTCTCTTTGGTTTCCTTTCACTTTCAAGTTTCATCATCTGCGTGTTTATTCTCTTGATATTTCTTCTTCATTTTCACCTTCGGACGTGGTGATTTCTAAATTTGTTTTCTTTTCCTTTCTTTCGGTAGTGGTGTAATTTTTGGCGGTTAGGGATGGAGGAGAGGTATGAGACGATTAAGGAGCTTGGTACAGGGAATTTTGGAGTAGCAAGGCTAGTCAGGGATAAAAAGACAATGGAGCTTGTTGCTGTTAAATACATTGAAAGAGGAGAGAAGGTAAGCTTTTCTTTAAAAATGTCATAATCATGCATCGTAATCTCTGCTTTCTCCTTGCAATAGTGGTAAAAACTACTTCTGGTAATTTTTCTCTTTTCCATTTCTCATGCTTGCCTTCTTGGACAGCTTGATATTGAGAATCGATTTTATTTTCAAAGGAGCTTGTTGAGTTATGGATTGGTCTGTCGTCCAAAAAACACACACAAAAAGGGGAAAAAAGGTGGATTGGGCTTAGTTTAATTTCCGTTTTTTCGATGGTTAATTATGCCACTGCCTTTTCAGGCAACATTTCTTGGAAAGTCGAAATTGCCCTAGAAAGAAAGAATTGTAAATTGAATGTTACGGAAGATCTTCAGATAATTTGATGGAAGAGTTTGAAGAGTCATGTTGCTCTTTTTTGTCATTTCTAGGGGAGACACCTTTTATATGGCACATTCCCAGAAGCAGAGGGGTAAATTTACTGAGGATATTTAATATTATCGTAACCATTTCTTTACCATCTAAAGAGCAGTTCTATGCTCAGAGCAGATATATTTGCTCAATGACTGCTAGTCAAGCATCATAACTCTCCATTTTATTTCTCCAGAACATTTCTATTCACTGTTCTTATTGTTTTTGGTATCATGATTTCTGTTGTGACTGGATGTGATGGCACTAAAGCTCTTTGACAAGCTATGAGTTAGCTATAGATACTGGCCAATGATTATGTTACACCATCCTGTTTCTGGTTTCAGATTGACGAGAATGTTCAGAGAGAGATCATCAATCACAGGTCTTTAAGACATCCAAACATTGTCAGGTTCAAAGAGGTAAGAGACTAATTTTGTGTATGCAAGCTCTTGGTAGGTTGGCCTTACAAGTTATGTCTTTTAGTTTAGTTCTACGAGTAACTTACTATGTTTAAAGCCTGTTTGCACCTGGGACTCGTTATAAAAAGAAAGTGATTTCAAGCTGACTGATTCTGGACTTTTATATCTTGGCGCCATAGCCTGCTCCCCAACAAGCACAGGGCAATCTGAAACTCTCTGTTTCCTTTATCTTTGCTAGCACAGTCGTAACTCATCAATTGTTGTGGTCTTCTCATCTGTTTTCGATGTTTTTATTCATTAAGCTGTTGAACACATTAGTCTCAAGTTACAGCAACATATCTACAGCAACATAGCAGCTTTCTCCCTGGTTTTCCAACCTGAAATTCATAACTTTTTTTAACCTGGACTCATCACACAAGTGCTTTAGGCAAATCTTTCCAAGCTTCTCTTATGTGGGTGTGTTTGCATATCTGCAATCCCAAGTTAAACATTCATGTCATTTCTTCCTGCTTCACAATTAAATAGTGAACCTCAGAACAAGATAAAAGGGAATGGACAAGGCTTTCTCTTGAGTTGTACCGAAACAAAGCACGCTGTAATGTCTTATTTTTGCTCGTAGGTCTTGTTGACTCCAACACATCTTGCAATTGTCATGGAATATGCAGCAGGTGGTGAACTTTTCGTAAGGATATGCAGTGCTGGTCGATTTAGCGAAGATGAGGTTGTCAAGCTGTAGCTTGTAATTCTGTTGGCACCTTGAGTGATCTTCCTCCAATAATAATTGCATGTGTACTTGTATAAACTGTATTCTGCTTGGTGATTATTTATTTTTCTTGCAAATTTATGCCACCACAGACAAGATTTTTCTTCCAGCAGCTGATATCTGGTGTCAGTTACTGTCATTCCATGGTATGTTATCTGAGTTTTTAATTTTCATCTACGTCACTCTTGTCTTGTGTTGTTTATGAGTTTTTTTACAGGAAATTTGTCACAGAGATCTGAAACTTGAAAACACACTTTTGGATGGAAGCCCCACACCACGCCTTAAAATATGTGACTTTGGTTACTCCAAGGTTAATGTTTCTTGGCTCTTCAAATTCTTCTTCTATGATGATGTTCTTAAGGTGTTTCCTACTGATTTTTTCTTCTATAATTGCAGTCTGCTCTACTGCACTCACAACCCAAATCAACAGTTGGAACACCAGCATATATTGCCCCAGAAGTCCTGTCACGGAAGGAATATGATGGCAAGGTACTTGGTGTTTTATACTTTTCACCAAACATAGCTGAAAGGACACCCTCAGCTTATGCTGTCTTATTTTTACGGGGCATCACTTGGTATTTCTCTCATCCAATCAGAAGATATACCTTGGTATTTATCAAGCCTGTGGATTGGATGTTTGTCGGTAAAAGGTTGTAATTGAATCATCAGGAAAAAGTAATGAAGGTATATCAAATCTCAATTGCTCTAGGTTCATTGGTAGGGTCTTTCAGTCTTGATTCGTGTCATATACCTGAGTCAGTAGTTCGTCCAGTTACCTGGCCACTTTTTTAATCAAGCAATAAAACTGATGTTGCCTATCAAAAGCAGAAAAAGGGGAGACCTCTTAGTGTTTTCTTGTTAATTTGATAGTTTTTTTTTTTGTTTTTTTAGATTTCAGATGTTTGGTCATGTGGCGTAACACTATATGTGATGTTGGTTGGAGCATACCCCTTCGAGGATCCTGAAGATCCTAGAAATTTCCGCAAGACCATCGGTGTGAGTTTCTTCTAAACACTCAATAGTATAGTTAGATGAAGAGTGTCCTATTGTTTTTTTTTTTTTTTTGAAATACTTAAACTTTTATCTTAAATTCACAATTATATCACCAAAGTTAATTCCACTGTTCACTCTCCACAGAGAATAATGAGTGTTCAGTACTCCATACCAGACTATGTACGTGTATCTGCAGATTGCAAGCATCTCCTTTCTCGTATTTTTGTTGCCAATCCTGCAAAGGTAGTGCCCTATTCATGATTTGTGTTGTGTTATCTTTCTTTCAACATTTTCTCCATATCTCCTTTTTGACCTCTCACTTTTTTAGTAGCCCATCAATCTAACAAAGCATTTAAAAATCATGCTCTTTGGTCTTATGCTTTTATTGTTCAATCTCAAAGTGAATTAAAAGCTTCTAGAAAGTAAATCTATATGAAATCAAGTTTAATTGTTTACTGAGAAAGATTGCATGCATATGGTTTCTTAACTCTGTAAGCACTCATAAGAACACGATTCCTAAATTTAAACCAGCAAAGAGTAAATGGACTCAGTTCTAAGATACAACAGAAGTTCAACCATAACCTGAGAATTACCTAATTCTCATTGATTCTAAATATAATAATAATGCAACCAAAATTAGGTAAACAAACAATAAGGTTATGCTAATTCAGCGAGCCTTGAAGGGTCCAGTGTGAACCTACAGTGTGAAGCATAGTTTAAGAAATTTGATAATTTTATTTTTAATTTCCCTTTTCATTAAAACTTCGTATTTTGGGTTATAATGGGATAGGCATGTACACAAGTTATATGTGTGTATAGGTTTATTAGAACTTATAAGGATAACTAGGCATTTGTATACAAAATGAGGAGCCCCTAAAAGCTACCTCCTCATCCCAGAATTAATCAACAACCCGAGTTAGAAATTCGAATTCGACAACCAGGTTTTTCTAGGAAACAAGGGAATCTGACATAGCCACAACTTAAATTTAAGGAGATGGCCTTTCATTACATTCTAATGTATTTTCATCTAGAGCAGTAGATGTTCTTCATTTTCATGAATGCTGTCACTGGTGTGCAATGCGCCTTCATATGATATAATGGTCCTATTCTGATGTTGTCTGATCCTTGGTAAAGAGGATTACCATTCCAGAGATTAAGCAGCACCCTTGGTTTCTTAAGAATTTGCCTAAAGAGCTCGTTGAAATTGAGAAAACAAACTTCACAAAATCAGAACGTGACCAACCTGCCCAGAGTGTCGAGGAGATTATGAGTATCATACAAGAGGCAAAGGCGCCTGGTGAAGGTGGCAAAGTTGCTGAGCATGCTTTTGCAGGAACCTCTGATGACTTGGATGTTGATCTGGATTCTGAGGTTGATGTCAGTGGCGACATCATGCCCTCTTTCTAGTCATCACCCACAAATTGCATACAGAGAATGTGCGTATCCAGATTCTAGTGATTTTGGTGACATGAATTTCCATATGCATGCCATGTTATCTACATTGTAAATTATCCTGAACCAGTGTCACCTGGGCAGTGCTAAAACATGCGGAGTGCGTTTTAAGGTGAAGCGCGTACTGTTTGAAGCATGCACCGCCTGTAGATTTCCCAGTTAAGGGATTTGAAGAAGTTGCCTTCAAGCACATATTATGCATATATTTTTTCTTATAATGTTTATCCTCTCGAAACAAATGAAGAAGATGATGATGGTGATGATCACTATATGGTTTTATAAACCATGCTCTGGTTCCGAAAACATGCATTAGTTGATTCTTCGTGTTGCCATCTTTTATTTCCTGTTTGTGTAGCGTCCTCGGACCTTAGCAAATTAAAGATCTTTCGTCGGCCGATCAGCTGTGGCTCCCTCCCTCGCAAGCTCGTCACAGGCCTTCCCGTTAACCTAAACTAAAAAAAAACATGTCAAAAAGGATAGTTCCGGAAGTCAAGACTGCAAATGACAGACAGTGCATAACAAGTTTGGGTACTTCTTGAAATTATTTTTATTCGATTTTATGATAATCAAAACAAATATTCTTATAAAGATAATGATTTAAATTTTAGATGATATTTTGTATAGTTAAAAAGTAATTTTTTTGATATATTAATTAAACATGAAAATACAGTCACTCTGAAGGTTTATTTCATCTAGATAATTTTTTTTTATAAATGTACACCATGGTATTTTTAATTGAAATAATTTTTTTAAAAAAAATATTTTGTGATTGTGAAAGCAAATTAAAAAAAAAAATCAAAATAGTATGTTAATATTTTATTTGATCAAAAACTACAAAAACTATAAATGTGATATAATTATATTAAAAAATTATTAAAAAGTTTTAATAATAGAAAACCTATTTTAATCTAAATCTCATGAACAATTTTTTTTTTTATTATTATTATTACATACATAATAATTAAAAAAATTATCAAAATTTAAATAAAAATTTATAAAAATATTTAAGAAACATTTCAAAACTGAAAGTAAATGAATATGATAAAATATTTTTGAAGTGTCCAAAAAACAATTAAAAAAAAAAGGCAGCAAAGGGGGACCCCCCCCACTTGTGAAAAGAATTACGCCGATCAACTTTGGCTTCCACACGTGCCAACCGGTAGAGATAAGGTGTAGATTTGATTAAGAAAATATATTCAGCTGTTTTATTTTTCATATAAATAGTAAAGTACCATGAAAAACTCCATTTTTTTTTTTTGTGTACTTATAGAATTATATATATTAAAAAAACATGTTGTCTTATTGGCACGGTGACTTTTCAAATAAAAATAAAAGATAATTAAAATAAATATTTGAAAAAACTTAAATTATTTAAAGAGTAAAAAAAAGTAACCCTTTACACCGAGACCTCCTTTCTTTGGTTTTGAGTCTTTTGACAAATATTTTTTTTTATTAAAAATATTATTATTTAAATAAAAATATATGAATAACAAGTTTCAATAAAAAAAATCATAACTCAATATTTTTTAAGAGCATGTAAGAAATAATTAATTTGATAAAATAATATAAAAATTAAAAAAATATATATTTTATTACCATCAAATAATCATCATCCCTTAAATAGGATTTGATGAGTGTGCATTACAATTTAAGATAATATTTATTATTGTGGTAAATGTTAAATCTTAGAATATTTTTTTAATATATTAAAATAATATATATTTTTAAAAAAATACTTTTGATTTCAATGATTATAAATAATCTAAAAATATTTAAAAAAAAATTAAAAAAAATTAAAAAATTAAAAAGCATAGCTGTGCCGCACAAATAATCTAATCGGGCCTACCATTTTGAATTTGATTGATTTGTAGAAAGAGATGAAGGATGTGTGCTGAAGCTTCCTTCTCAGTGGAAATTCTACTTTACTTGAGGAGCGCGTTTTGGCATGATAGGTGGGAGAGGTTTTTTTTGTGGTTGTTTTTTAAAGTAATTTTAATTTTAAAAAATATATTGATATATATTTTTTATTTTTAAAAAATTATTTTTAAAATTAATTTATTTAATAATTTGAAAATATAAAAAATATTAATTTAAAATAAATTTAAATTTTTTAAAAATATTTTTAAAATATAGTGACAAATATGTTCTACGACCAAACTTTATTTATTTACTGCTTTCTCTGCCGTTGTTTTGGAATATGGTAATTGGGAAACCATAGACCGTTGATTTACACAGAAAAGCAAATTACATTGTCATCAACTGATAAAAAGAATTCTTTGTAATACAAAAAATAAATAAAAAAAGGGTGGGATTCTTATCTTGTCTATTTTTGGCACGGAAATATACATTTTGGTACTTGAGTTTTTTTAGAATTCTTCATATTTCATTCTTGTAGTTTTGTTGTTACATTACCTCATCCCGTATGAGCCAAAATATAAAAATCATTTTTAGTTTTATCTTTCAAAAACACCTTTTCAAGATTTTTTTAAAAATTAACATTTTTTAGACATCGCATGTTACCTACTCTAGTAACTGTTTATAACTTTTTTTGATATCATTAAATTTATGTCGTTGAGATCTTTCAAATGATACATGTAAAAAAAAATTAGAAAAAAAATACACTTTATAGGTTTCATTATTCTCGATATCGCAACCTATAAAGTAAAAAATTGAATCACAACCCTTCAATCTAATATTTATTTGAGAATGCGATCTAGAGTACTTATGTAAAATTATTTTTCAATTGAAAATGTATTAAATTAATTTTTTTTAGGTTTATTTTTATATCAACATATCAATTCCATTTAAAAGCATCTTAAAAAACATCAATATGATGTTTTTTCAAGAGAAAAGTAGTTTGAAAAACATTTTAAAAAGTGAATTGAACTACAAAATTAAACACACTCTTAATTGGACATAACCTACTCCAGATTCAAACCTCAAACCCTAACTAAACCTTGATCGCAAAACCCCAAATTAAAACTCGAAACCCTAACCTAACCCATAAAAGTAAAACTCAAAATCTAAACCCGAAATCTAAATCCGAAATGTAAACCTTAAATCCAATATTAAACCCTAAACTCAAATTCAAATCCAAATCCGAACCTTAAACCCGAAACCTTAGGCCAAACCATAAAAACAAAACATAAAATCCTAACCCAAAACCCAATCCCGAATCCCCAATCTCAAATCCTAAAATCAAAACCCTAAATCCTAACCCAAACTCTAAAAACAACGAATATGTCATTAGCATTACATTGCCAATTAGACCTGTAAAAAGGATGTTGCTTAACATATATAAGATGTGTACTCTAAGTCTCTAACAAACCTACGTATATTTTAATGGGGTTGAAAAACTATCCTCAAGCTACTTTAACTTGATAACATGTCATTTCAATATAAAAAGAGGACTTATCCCAATAGACCTAAGCATGGCTCTACCATGTTTATTGACCCCGATAACATATGTAGTCCATTAAGGGGTAGCCTAAGAAGAACATCTATGTTCTGGAATGTAGGTGTCATCTTACCTAGATGTAGATGGAACAATATGGATCTCACTTCTTCATCTCTCGAGCAATGCACCAATCAAGCTGTGATCCTCCTTGATATGTTGGAGGTAGGTGATGTAATAGAAAATTTCCTATATGATGTATAGTGCCACACATTCATGTAGAATTATTAATTTATGTTGGTAATAATAAATCTTATTGTTGGCCTATAAAATAAGCAAAAAAGATAAATATTAGCATGATTGTTATACTATGAAAACTATTAAATATTAACATAATTGAATATAATAAAAAAATATACTTACATGACCTTCGATCTATGATTATCTTATAATCTTATAACTAACTTATTAATGCGACCAACTATATAACTATTATCCTTAATATGTTGACTATAGGATCCAACCATGTCTATGGACTCCCTGTGAACTTGATGTACCATCTATAAGGTATATTATCGTAAAGTATCAACACTAACTTATGATATATAAATTAGTCCTAATAAATTGTATACATTTAAACAATAAAATATAATGAATAAAAAATAAAATAGATATAGAATAATAACAAATAACATTAATATCTAAACTTATAAAAAAAATGTATCTTGTTTGGCAAATTTTTCTATTATACATTTGATGACCATATATGCTACATCTATACGGAGTTTCCCCCTTCTCTACATCCACCTCATTAGGCAATCTAGTGAATCATGTTCACGAAAAAGAACATGAAATGCACGAAAAGGATTAAGTTATAAATAAATATAATAACATAAAGATCAAATAATAATTTCTAAAA
The DNA here is from genome assembly GCA_033617975.1 of Populus alba x Populus glandulosa. Classification (NCBI taxonomy): domain Eukaryota; kingdom Viridiplantae; phylum Streptophyta; class Magnoliopsida; order Malpighiales; family Salicaceae; genus Populus; species Populus alba x Populus glandulosa. The sequence continues at coordinate 12,911,338 of CM066145.1, read as the reverse complement.
CTATAAGGACTCATTAATTATTTTTGCTAAACTACAGGAACTAAGTTATGATTAACTCAAAATGAAAAGGACTTGTGCATCTCCGAGTCACCGCCGCAGTATCACAAGGACAATCAGTCACAAAGGGGCTCCGAGCCTGAAGGCTAAAACTTTGAAAGTCAAAGTAAAGAGTGAAACGTTTCCACAGGCATTGACGAAGTAGTAGTAGCCTTCTTCCAACACCCCGCTCCGCGCCTATTTATTCTCGATGCCTGTACTTAGAAGAAATGCAGGAAAACGGAAAGGTAGCGACGGGGAAGATGGAGGCAAAGCGACGGTCTTCCTTTATACTACTAGTTGTAGTTGTTCTGGGCATTTGGGAGGTGAATAAAGCTGATGCAGCTCTTAGTGCGGCTCAATGCAAGGAGGAGAGGAGGCTTGGGCTTAATGCCTGCAAGCCGGTTATTTATGGCAAGCTTCCATCACCGGCTTGCTGTGAGCGTGTAAGGGTTAGCCATGTTGAATGTGTCTGCCCCGATATCACACCAAAGCTGGCTGCTCTAATTGACCTCGATCGAGCCATTCGGTTGATTGAAGGTTGTGGAAGAAGGGTTCCTCGTCACTTCAAGTGTGGGAGTAAGCTTTCTCATATCATGCCCTTGTTTTGTTTTCCATTTCTCCTTCCCTCTGTGCATTTGCTGACACTTTCTATTTCCCACTCTTAATTTGTAGGTATCACCACTCCATGAATTGAAGATTTAAGTTTCTAACTAGTTCAACCCGGTCCTTTGTTCTTCTCTGTGACTGCAGAGGATTTATACACAGTCTATGTAACTAGAATGAATAAAAGATTTTGAATACTTCATTATCCAAATCCATTTCGCTCTTTGGTTACTAGAGATTGAGCTTCGTTAGTTTGTTGCAGGGCAAGAACAGGCAATCTGTCTGTTCTTTTTTATCTTACTACTAAATATGGTGTCTTCCACTTATAAATTATAATCCCACTGTTATCTTTTCTTTTTATATGACATCATGATGCGCAAATATCTTTGTTCAAGCTATGGCTGCTCTAGCCTTTTGAATTTGATCTATGCTAGCTTCTCTTTCTTTTCTTGTTTATACGGGATGCCTACTCATGTCTTAATTATGAGAAATACAATCTCAAAGACTCATCTTCTTTATGGTATCAGAGCCAACTAATCCATACTGTGTTCATCATGTTCTCCTCCACAGATGGACTTTTCTGAGCTCCAGCCAGAACTTGAAAACTCTTCCAAGCTCCAGGCTTTCCACTCAGCAGAATTAGAGGCTCTTATCGAACTTTATGTACAACTCAATTCTAAAGTCCTTCTAGCTAACTTGGCTGTAAATATTAATGGATTTGTTGAGTAATGATTTATAATTAGAGGTTCAAATTTAGTAATATTGCAACCGGAATGCGCGCGCATGACACATGCGTGCACCAATACAGGCAGGCAGCCGGAGGACAAGGACGGATAATGTCATCTTTACTTTCATGAATCTAATCTAACAAAGGGAATGCTTCAATCCATGTTTGCTCTTACAGACCTTGGACCTCTACACTACTTTCTTAGAGTTGAAGCTCATTTCGCAGAAGCTGGACTAATATTATCATAACAACGCTTTATACAAGATCTTCTTCTTCATTGTACAAACATTATAGCCGCCAAACCATTTTTTTCTTCCATGGCCTCCATTATTGTACTCTTTTAATTTCATGGAGATCCCTTTTCAGACCCTGCACTCCACTGTAACACTGTTGGGATCTTACAATACTTAAGAGTTAAGCCTCACCCGTCCATACATTGCCTTTGCTATTAATAAAGTATTTCAGTTCATGAATCGAGCCACAATAAACCATTAGCGTGCTGTTACCTCATCATGATTTTTTACTTCAACGATCAAGCTAACCTTCTATTCATGCTTTCTCCGACTCCGACTGGGCTGGTTATCTTGGTGATCGACGGTCCACTTCAGGTTACTATATTTTTCTTGGTTCAAACTTAATCTCTTGGAATTCATAGAAGTAAAAGACAGTCTCCTGTTCTAGCATCGAAGCTGAATATAGAGCCATTGGCAACACCTATGCAGAACTAATATGGTTACCATCTCGTCTCACCAAGCTTCAAATTCAGTTGCCACATCCATAGCTTTAAAGCGTGTTTGACAGTGTGGTAGCGGTTGCTTTTTAAATAATTTTTTATGTCAAAATGCATGCTAATGATATTTTTTTATTTTTTAAAAATTATTTTTAATATCAACACATGAAAACAATTCAAAACATACAAACTATATTAAATTTTAACAATTTTTTTTTTTTGAATTTGATGGGAACGCGGTTTGCACCGCGTTCCCAAACGCTTTTTTAATATCAAAAAACTCCTGTTGAACTTGCAAGGGCGTATTCAGACAAAGCCCAGTTCAACCACAACACCTTCAAATTCAAAAGAAGATCAGCATGACACTTCTTCAAAGGTTATTGCAAAGGATAAGATATATAGGATACAGATAAATGAGAGATCTAGTTTACATTTTTGAACTCATATTTGCTGTACATTGTAAAATAAAAGTTTATATATAAATTTTCCCAGTGCAGCTCCCAGGATAATTATGGGTTGTAAAATCTCAAAGACTCATTCTCTTAAGACTCTCATCTTCAATGTTTTTGATTCGTTGCTTAAAAATAGGGTTATTAGCAGCTATCTAAACTAAAATCCATTGTTAAGAAAATTAGCAACAGATTCATATTTGTGGTTGTTGAATTATTAGTAATGGAAAAAGCCATTGCTGATATTAGCAAAAAATATTTCGTCGCTTTTTAATTAATTTATCAGTTTTTTATGATTTATTAATTTTTATTGATTATTTTTGGATATTTTAAAATTAATAGAACATATAAAACAAAATACATTAATATTCTAAACTACTTTATCAACAACAATAAATCAAATAAAATTAAAATTGATAATACAATTTAAAGGTGTCATTATTTGTGGAGGCATATATAGCAGAATCATTGAGGCAATATGTGGCGGTATTGGGTACAGTCATAGATACTAACATCTTGGTCTATATTTTATGTTCGGAAATCCAAAATTATTTATAAAATATTCTTTTTTGGAAGTCATCTTCTATTTCAGTTTAGAAATATGATCATTCTTTGTTTTAATCTCTTCTTGCAATGCCTGATATGATGAAATATGATATGCCGACTATATTGAGTAAGATTGTGATAAATAACCTGTTTGAAAATGTAGTTGTGATTATTTTTCAAAGTATTTTTCATATTAAAATGCATCAAAATAATTTTTTTTTTATTTTTTTAAAATTATTTTTAAAATCAACGAATCAAAAAGATAAAAAATATATAAAAAATTAATTTTTATAATTTTTTTTTAAAAAACACAATTTACAGATCAAGTACATCATTTATCCTACCTCGGATAACTCATATAAAGACACTCCAATCTCTTTTATCAAATGAAAAATGATTTTCCAATCATTTATATATTTTCAAATCATTTTATTTTTATATTTTTTTTTTAAGAAAATACATGTAGTAATAAATTCATTCGAATGTTAAATAATTTTTTAATTATATAAAAAAATAAAAATAAATACAATTATTTTATTAGATTTATTATTTATAAAGGTGCTTAGCACTTTAATACAATGCTAAAAAAACATCATGAAGATTCTTTATATGCTTATTCTTGCTAACAGCATTAAAAAAAAGAAAAAACGAAACATTAGAAAAGATAAATTTTTAAAATTTAAATTCATTATCTTCGTGTATGTTCGGGTTGAGTCCTTTTCCACTTCTATCTTTAGAGCTGAAGAAAAGAAAAGGTGAAAAAGATAGCTAGATGGGGGACCCTTTACCCCAACCCGTCTACCGATAGACATTAGTAGTCAACTTATTGTTTACGCGTTTTTCAACTTTTTTATTTTTATATCTTTCTGTTGTTTTTTAAATTATTTTTATTTAAAAATATATTAAAATAATATTTTTTATTTTTTAAAAATAATTTTTGATATTAGTACATTAAAATAATTTAAAAATACCAAAAAAATATTAATTTAAAGTAAAAAAATAAATATTAATTTTTAAATTTTTTAAAAATACTTTTAAAATACAAAAACAAATTTATAATAAAAAAATTGATGTGTACATTAAATATCCATGCAAATAAATGAATGATTATATGCACGAAAGAAATGTCCATGCAAATCAAAATTTAAATTAAGAAACTAGGAGATAAATACTGTTTAAAATATTTGATCAACCCAAAAACATAGTTTTCTTGAGGAATGTGCTTTGTTTAACAAAACCCAAAGATGATTAGAATAAATATTCAAAAGAATTCGAACATCCAGAATAAGGATAAAAAAAACATATGTTTAATTAAAACATCTTCTTCCTATTAATGTATTTTTCTGGCAATATGTTTATCAAAATATTTATTTTTAGATACAAAAACTTATCAGAATCATAAAAGCAAATTTAAAAAAGAATTTTTGGATGATTATAATGTAGATGTATTAAAACAATATAAGAATAATATACTATAATTTTTTGCAGTCTATTTTTTTTTTTTATGTAATCATTGTATAATAAAAACAAATTCAGAATAAAATTTTAGAAGAAAACGAAGACAAATAACAAAGAGCTACACAAAAAAGTGCTCAATAATTTTAGGGAAAATATAATTTTATTCAAAACCTAAATTTAAATTAAATAATATTTAATAGTTACTGCAGGTTGAGTGTTTTTTTTTTGGCAAAAAAAAATGCAAGCTTTTTAAATATATTTTTGTACAAAAAAATCCAAATTAAAAATTATATGCATGTATTTGATTAAATAAATTAAGAATTATTTATGCTAATAAATACAAAAACAAAAGGTGTTAGCTTGTCTATTTAACTTGACTCGTTGTAAGTTGAATAATGATTTTTTCTAACAACAAAAATTAATATATAGGTAAAATTAATATTTTTTTTATATTGAGTAAAAAATATAATTATAGATTAAAAGTCGATACTTACATGTAATAAAATATAGTAAAAATCATATACCTTAATGTCTTACATGTAAGATCTCAAGTTAATAAACACTTATAGTTTTAACAAACCAATATATAAACTTAAAACACATCTAAATTAGTTTTAAAAAAACTTTCTCAGCTTTGATATATATTTTTTGATAATATAAAAGGTAAAAAACATCTCAATAAAACTTTTTTCATCAAATGCAATCCCGTTAACACTAAAAAAATGTTTTTATTTTTTTAATAGAATATAGTTAATCAATATTTTTCTCTCTCTTTCATAATTTTTTGACAACTTCCCTCTCCTCTATCATGCTTACGGACATAAATATGGTAAAAATAAAGTTTGGATGAAAACATAAAAGCTACAAACTAGAAGGACTTAAAATGAAATGAGAAAATCTCATAAGCCAAATAATAATAATAATAAATAAATAAATAAAAAGCTAGGAACGAACAATGTAGAGAAAAGAAAAGAAATCCTTGCATTGTTGCTCACTATCAAATTTAACCCTTTTAAGTCCATATTTCTTTTACCCATTTAAATTGAATTTTATTTTACAAAATAAAATATTAATGTAATGGCAATAATTGTTTTTTTTAATTGGAATAAGCTAATAAAAATAAAATCAAACTAAATTATTAAATTCAATTTTCAATCAAAATAATTATAAAATTATTAAAAATTATATTTTATGACTGAAATGAAATTTTATTTAAAGGATATAAAAAATAGAAATACAATGAGAATTTATAATTTAGGGGGTATTTAAAAATATTATATTGGTTGTTTTTTAAAATATTTTTTCATTCTAAAATATATTAAAATATTTTTTTTTATTTTTTAAAAATTATTTTTTATATATCAAGACATCCAAACAACCTTATAACATAAAAATATATATTTTTAAAATTTTAACAAAAAAACAAGTTGAACCTTCCAACCAACAAACACAATCAACCACAACCTTTTTTTTTTTTTTTACTTAATTTAATTTTAATTATTAATTAAATAAACATGGCCCAAACTACATTAAAATAATCGAAGGAAACCATATTAAATGATAATAAAGCGATCTTGTTTGGTCCCCCAAGTCTTGAAAACGAAGTCGTTTACTTCATCCCTGTGAAATACGCATACAAAATCTTTAGCCAACTTGCTTTGAAGATTCCAAGCATTGCCATTGATTGACCCTCTCTCTCTCTCTATTTTAATTCTCGTTATGGCCATGACTACTACTCCTCCTCCTCTTTCTCAGATTCTTCTCTATTTTCTCAGTCAACCCCAGAATTCTCTCTTTCCCTTTCTCTTTCACTCGTCAATCCATTCCCTTTCATTCCAATCCCCATCTGGGTTCTACCCTCCTCACCAATATCTCAAATGGGTCGTCGCCAAAACGACTCTGAGCCATCCCGTTTCATCTCTCTATCCTTCCTCTTGGTGGGATTGATTTCTTGTGCTTTAGTCTACACTGTCCTCTCCGTCGTTCTCAATCCTAATTTGAGTTCTAAAGGTTCGAACTTTGAGTCTTTGGCACTGACAGAGAAGAGTAGTGATGGTGGGTGCTGTAGAGGGATTGAGAAGTTGGAGCTTTGGGGAGCTGCCGTGAAGTGGGGGTCAGATTTTAAGTTCAATTCTTCCAAGGAGTGCTGTCAGGCTTGTAAGGCTATGTGCACTGGCATTGATGGGCCTTGCTTGTGTGATACCTGGGTGTTTTGTGGCAATAAAAAGGCTTGTGGATCTAAATTTGGTGAGGTCAGATTGAAAATTGGGGTCCTTTATCTTGTTTTGATTTTCATTTTTTTTTTGCTGGAATTTTAATTGTTGTTTTGAATTATTTGGTTGAAATAGTGGATTATTTGGATTGGGAAGAATGAATTTTATTTCTTCAATGGATTAGATCCCGAATATATATAATTTAAATGATGCTGTGATCATGCCCTTTCAAATCTTGGATCGATCATTGACTTAATTCAATGCGAAATTGAGAGATATTGGATCTGTTTATCCAGAAATTATATAAGTTGTTCATTGTAAACGGGCTTAATTTTTATATGTTCAATATAAAAACTACGACTAATAAGAACAATGAAAGGGCTACATTTAAAGAGGATCTCCACGTTAGTTGGATTTTAACCATTAGGAGCCTGTTTTCTTTATGCGATTTTCGCTATCTTTGAACTATTGATTTTTGAGTCTTTGGTTGTGTTTTTTTTAATGATATACTAAAGTTTCAATTATGATGACAATAATCTCGTTCCTTTGACTTGCTTCATTTCTCCAGTGTTGGCTGAAGAAGCAAAAGGATGTATTTGCCCCTGATCGACAGGAAGCAGGTGACCCTGTTATTTGGACTTCTGGGATTATCTTTGGAAAAGGAGAGGTATTTTAGTTTGATGAAATTTGATTCCATTTTAGGAGACATTATATAGCCGACATACAGCTTGCACTCTCAATTAGATAATCTTGTCATCTTCAGTTTTTTGAGTTAAAATTATAAAGATCAAGGTGGAATCTTCTTATTGGACACGCATTATTATGTACCAATACTCTGTTAAATGATTAAAATATCACTTGGGTTTTTTTGTTGCATGATCTGAAAAACTAGTTGCCTATTATCAGGCACCAGAATATTGTTCACATACATTACTGTTGGTGATACTTTACACTTGTAACTGGAGTCTCTTTAAGTAAGAAAGCAGTGTTTGACTATGGATAATCTTTTCACAATTTTGTAAATTGCTCTCTGTTGTAGCCCTAGGTAATCTGAGTCAAAGGTTTTTCATTTTTAATTTTTATGGTAGATGCTTGTTCTTTTCCTGCTGGAATGGATGTGGTGACGTTTACAAATCTTAATAAAAAAGTTTATTTAGCTTTGTATTTACGCTCATTGTGGTAGTTTCTTTGTTCTATTTCTGCTGTATTTCATTTTAACCTCTGATGCGTCTTTCTGCATTTTTATTGTAAAAAATGTCTGTGGTTACCATTGTCATTGCTGCTAATTTCCTCTCTGTTCTCTATACATTTGTCATTGCTGCAGCTTCCACCTTAATTTTAGGATCCCCTCTATTAATATCCTTGCTCACACTTGCTCCTTTCAGGGCATTGTTGGCCTGGAAACAGAATATGGCACTCTTCATATAAAAGTAAGTGAGCATGCTTTCAGCAGGTTTGTGTTCCAAATGCCTCTGACAAGTCAATTGTGATGTGCTCCACTCATGGAGTTGATCTATTTCTTCAGATTCTTCGACTTTATGCATCTTTTTATAAGTCAATCGTTGGATTAAAATTGCTTGGTGCAGCTCTTCCCAGACTGTGCTCCCCATTCAGTAGCCTACATTCTTGAGCTGCTCACTCTGCGTCATTGTGCTGGTTGCCAATTTCATCGTGCCGAGGGCCGAGGTCAATTATGGGATTCAGAAGGGAACCACATAAAAAAGGTAAGCTTTGTTAATTGTGATGTGAGTTCTCGTATTTGACAGGCAATAAGATACGTGAAGATGCAATTTTCATTCAGTTGTTGGAGTTCTATGTGAACACTGCGATTCTGCTGTGTTAAGTTTCACCTAATCATATTTCTATTGCATGCTATTTATAAAAGGTTTCAGCAATGTTTGCCTGGGGTCTCATCTTTTCAATCTTTTGTTCACTCAAAGCTCTGTTTTTTTTTGGGGTATTCTCCAGGCTCCTTTTGGCCCTCCTTTTGCAATGATTCAAGGGACACTAGAAGCTCAAGGAACATCATTCAAGAAAATTCCAACAGAAGAGTGCCCATACATAAGAAGGGGTTCAGTAGCCTGGGTTGGCTCTGGTCCAGAATTCTTCATTAGCCTAGCCAATCACCAAGAATGGAAGAAAGCATACACTGTCTTCGGTTCTGTTCTTCCAGAAGACATGGAAATTGCAGAGAAAATTGCCCAGCTCCCCACCAATTCTGATGTTTGGAACAATATTAACGTCTCTGTCTTAGAAAAGCCAGTTCCCTTGCTCGTCCGAAGACTCAAGACAAGACAGGGAAATCTAAACAAAATGTGAAATCAGTTTTTTTTTTTCTACTTGGCAATGTATACAAAATTTTTTTTACGGCTTGTTCACATTTCACATGTATGTTGTCTCAGTTGTCTGTTATGGACTCGACTTTTTGTCATCGTTTCTTTTCTTTGTTTCTCTCTGTTCTTTTTTTTTTTTTTTTTTCCTAGCAAAGTTTCTTGGACCAATGGTGTTCTTCTCCTGAGAAATTACAAGGTACTTTTAGTACTGTTTTTCTCAGCATAAATTAGGAAACGTCAGACACAGATGGTATTTGAATATGGGATTTTATTGCCACTACAGTAGCACTGACGCAATTTCTTATTGTTATCGATTAAGGTTGGTTTTTTTAATGATTTTTGTGGTTTGTTTGGAAATATATAAAAATAATATGTTTTTATATTATTATATTAAAATGATTTAAAATTATAATTTTTTTTAATTTTAAACAAAAAAATATGAAACTTTTTAAAATACACAAATTAATAAAAAAAACTAAAAGATTAAGGTTTTCTTGTATCTCTTCTTACAAAATTAATTAACAAAACACTAAAAAAAATGATTTTTATTGTCCTTTTCCTTGTAAATTACTATTTATTAGATTTTTCTCACAAAATTATTATTTATTGGAATAATTTATTTTCAATCAATATATATTTTTAAATTTTTTTTTTTAATATTATTTTTTATTAAATCATCTCGCTCTCATGACGATTTGTAAATTTGATAGGTTAACCTAATTAACTAAGACTTTTTTTTTTACTTAACTTTTTTTCCTTCAATTTGATCATGTTGATTGAAAATTAGATTTTATTATTTATTTTGTTTACTATTAGGTTATTTCAGCTTCATAACTTGAGAATAATGCTTAATGAGTTAACTTGAGTTGTCTTGACTTTTTTTTTTTTTTTTATGTTCTTATTTTTAATTGGATTTTTTTAATTTTATCTTTTAACATTGAATTGATTGAGAATTAAACTTTATAATCTGTTTTGGTTCGCTTTCTATTAAAATATCTTGGTCTCATAATTAAGATCATGAGTATTAATATTTTGACCTCTTTTAAACAAGTTGTTTTTTTTTTCCTTTTTAAAATGTTATTTCAGTCTTATCATCGGGTTGTGAGTTTGACGGATTAATCTAGTTGACTCAGTTTTTTTTTAATTTTTTTTTTAATTTCATCATTTAATATTTCGATCATTATATGATTTTTTTATAAATTTTTTAAATGATCCAGACTATTTTGGATTTTTTTTTTGTAAGTTTCTTTTTTATTTTTTTTTATTTTTTTGCCGATTGAGCATACTTCTAAAGTTTTATTTTTTAAAAACTTTTTAAAATATATTTGTATGGTAGAATATTTTTTTTATTGGTAAAAAAAATATTCTAACCCGTAGCACAGCGCTCCAAGACAAATCTAAGTTAATAAACTAAAAGAATGAAGTCAACGTTCTCTATATATCTTTAAAAAAAAAAAAAAAAACAGTTTGGAAGGAAAACATTCCAAAGTTCAAACTACCTTCCAATTCCAGTCCACCCCCTTCACTCCCCCCTCCGCCACTTCTTCCTCTTCCCGTCACCAACACCAAGATGGTCCAATTCCACGAAGACATAATAAACAGACCTCTTAGAAGATCCCACCGGTGGCCTTGTTATCCTTTTCTCCGGTCTTTCCCTTGCCAAACTCCTTAGCGGGTTGAACATCGGTTCTGAGCTGGTGATGGCATCCTTAGCGGACTGGAAATCGGTTCTGATTTGGTGCAATTATATTAGTGTGTTATGTTGTCAGTCTTTCTGCTTCTGTAAATGGAAAAACATTCTGAGACAATATATTTTGCATTCTTTACGAGGCACTGGATCTTATAAGATGTAAATAGATTTGTTGCTTCCTCTTTGCTCTCTCTCTCTCACACACACACACTGTCACACACACACGCATCTCACAGCATGCACACTTAAAGGCTGGTTTGAGTTTGAAACTGTGGCAGAAAGGAGTGGAGGGCAGAAACTTATCTGAAGCATCAGGATTTAGGTAATAGACCAGCACTTGATTCACTTCAACCTACTGGCGTCAAACTCATGCGAGTTTATGGTCCGATTGCACTCGTTCTTACTAGAACAGCACAACGCCTGGAACATTGCAAGAATCATATTATTCATCCTTCGCTTTCAGCCATGTCAGTTCCTCTAAGAGGAATGTCTGCAACGCACAAGTTACAAGAGCTTGTCCAAGAAGTAGAAAATTAGAAAGAGATGCAAGGGGTTGTGCCATAGACTCAAATTACGAGGGGAGCAAATTTATAAGTATTTGTTAGCCCTGAGATAGCAGGTGAGAGTGCAAACTCATTCTCTTCCATGCTCATCATCTTGGTTGTATCTTCATTGGCTAAATGCTGCCACCACCGATGTGTGCTCACATGGGGAGCAGGGAGTTGGAATCCATGAACTAACCTCCTCAAGACGGATGGATATAAATATTATATCCAATTGTTCATTTCCGGTCCAAGAAAGAAAACAAAAGGGACCAATTAACTTTTCAACCACTTTACACACCATATGATATCCCACCCCCACCAAAAAGGAGGAGCGATCCGGAAGTGCGTATTCGGCGTGGGTGGCGGCGGAGTTGTTGCCAATTTCTTTTGTTACTATTTGCTACTACTAAAGATTAGTCTGTCTCATTGTGCGCCCCTCCATCCCCCAACCAATCGCACGTCAGGCGGTTGCCCCCTCTTAAACTCCCTCCCCCATCCTCGCAATGCCTTTAACTACAACAATAACCGCCACCAACGACCCATTCTCTCCTCCTTTCCTAACCTACGCCTCTTTTTTCCTCTCCTTATCCTTCACCCATCACCATGTCAACAGCACCATCTTCTGATTTCACCACCAAGCGGGTACCTCCGCCATGCTGGACCCAAGAAGAGTCACTTGCCCTAATCAAAGCCTACCGTGACAAATGGTACTCCGTCAACCGCGGAAACCTCCGCGTCGCTGACTGGGAAGCCGTGGCCGTTGCCGTCCCACTTAAATCGTCCCTCCAGTGCCGCCACAAGATCGAGAAGCTTCGGAAACGGTATCGTGCGGAAAAACAGAAGTGTCTAAAGTACCCAGGTCGGTTTTTTTCTTCTTGGGATTTGTTCCCTTTGTTAGATTCAATGGAAATTGGGTCACTAGGGTCTAAAGTAGAGCAAGAAATCGATAAAGGGAATGATGCTGGAGATGGGATTTGTGTAAAAACGTTACGAGATAGGTATTTGCTGACTGCTCAAAAGAATGGGAAAATTAATGGGGATTTGGACCCAGATGAGGTTTTCGATTTGGATCCAGATTTTGCTCTTCGGGCTAGGAAATATAGCAAGGTTGATGGAGGTTTCAGTGTTAGTAAGGATTCGGGAAGTGGGTTTGGTGTTAGCTCTGTTGCATATAGACCTAATGATTATGTTGGAGTTAATGGGAATATTAAGGCTAATGTTGGTTTTAATTGTGATCATGGAGGCGAGGTAGGTTATAAAATGGAAAAAACACAAGGGGATAGGCGCTTTATGCCTCAGGGAGTTAGATTACCGGATCACGGAATGATGGCTGATCATTATGGTTCATATAATAGTGATTTTTCTAAAGGTGTCGATGCCTGCAAAGGGTTTCCGCTGAAGTCCTTAGGTGATAGGAATTTGCCGATGCAGGGGCTTAACCCAAAGAACTATAAAAAGATTGATAGGAAGCCCACTCCTGATTTTTGTGATGATGATCATGTGAAGATTGACTATAGAATTGATAAAAGAGATAGGTTTGGCAAAAAAGTTAATGATGGTTGGAGTTCCTCATTTCCAGGGTTTATACCAAATAACTGTGCCAATATTGATGGGAAGTCGAGGTCTGATTCTCGCTATAGGGCTTTGAAGGGGTCTGTGAATGTTGAGACGAATGTCATTGGTGATGGAGTTAGGAGAGAGGCAGATTCAGTTGCGTTGTTGGTGTCAGCAATTGAGCAGGCTACAGAAAGCTTTGTGAAGGTGGAGATGATGAAGATGGACATGGCGATGGAGATTGAGAAAATGAGGATGGAAATGGGGTTGAAGCATAACCAGATGATACTTGAGTCACAGCAACAGATTGTGGATGCACTTGCGAAAGCCATGCTGGAAAAGAAGAAAAGGAGGAAAGTGGAAGTGCTGTCACCCAATTCAAACAGAAATGGATATACTCAAGTTGCTGCAGTGGATTGTGAAAGCATCGGTAAAAGTAGTATAGTAAAAGAAAGCGAAGCTTGTGTCAGCTGATTGTCGGATCAAGCAAGTCATAGTTGTTTTTTTTTCCTGTTATTTTTCAGGGTGAATCAATTTTTTTTTTTTGTTACTATAAGGAATACATGCAATGATCTCTTTCTCATCAGTAAATATCAAGAGTTCTACTACAGGAAATAGATTTTCCTTTGATCTCAATGAATAGTGTACCTGGTGGGTTTTTGAAGCTGTTTAGTGCATCTATTACCTTGTTCTTGCTGTTCTGATTATGACAAATCTTAATAGATAACTTATTCCAAATATCAACAGCATTTTTCCTTTCTAATTTATGATGTACATGTTGTGCGCCTTCATATCTCTGATCGTTTGGATCACTGTGTTTATGTTAGCTTAGTGAGCTCAACCAACCACTCATTAGGTTTTTGCTTGGATAATTTCTTTGAATTTTTTACATTGGTAATACGTAATGGGGTCTAATAAACACCCAGTCACGATTACCAATTACTACTTGTTCTTGGGCTTGGTGAAGGTAGAGGATTTGCTGTGAAGTCATTGAACTGGAACCGTGGCTATGGTGAAACAAGATGCTGAATTTCTTCCTTCCCGGGAACCTCTAAAAGTCCGAGTGCAAGCTACCAAGAGCGGAGACCAGGTTCGATGGCTGACAAAGAATTGGTAATCTTGTAAAATTTGGGTGGTCATTTTCCAATTCTCAAATTTGACCTGCGTGGGAGGTTATTGGGTAATTCACCAAGCATATTGGTTGGAGGATCAAAGTTCTGCTATCTGCCCTGAGCATATTCATGTCTTGTGTTTGAATCTTGTTTAACGAAGAACGTTACGGACATAATTGTTAATGAGCGAAGACCAGCCGGCCATAAATGGACTGAGGAGTCATGTTACTTGTATCTTCCATGTATGTATTTTCCACATACTCATGCTCTTTCCCCCCCTCTTTTGTCACTTGCGTTTTTTGTTTGTTGTTGCGTTTTCGTTTCCACGATTTGAGCTACATTTCACCTGCGTTAGATTGATCTTATGCTTTTGGTTTTTGTTTTTGGTTTTATTCAGATATCTTATGCTTGCTTTGTCCTCTTTTTCTCTGCCTTCTTTCTACATTTATTAGAGCAGGGGGGCTTGTGTGGGTTGGTGCGCCATTGGATGATTGATTCCTGCTTCCTCTGCTTTGAGTTTTTTTGGCGGGTTTTGGTATTTGATTATTTTAAATACCGAAAAATCAATTTTATGCTTTTTTAAAAACACTTAAAGTTCCGTTCATGGTCTTGGACTATCAAGAGAAAAAAGAGTAAAGTTTTATCTTTATATATATATATATATATATATATATATATGTATGTATGTATGTATGTATATGTTATTCTACCTTTCGCTTTGGTTATGAAGTAAAAACCGATGCATTGTTCATGAACATGAAATTTACAGGTTTGCTTTTGTTTTTAACATTCAAACCATTGTAAGCCCTGTTTTCCTTCTCTGAATGTTTATGGTGTTAGGTTTAGAAGAAAGATGCCGTCGGCAGCAACAACAACAACATCATCGTGAAGGTCATAGCAAAATGGTCAGATGGTATTATTAGCATCGATCGGAAATTGCCACATCAATAACCGTATACTGTGCCTTTTTACGAGTAGTATGTAACAACTATATCAGCCATGCTTCGCTTCCAACTTGCATTTTCTTTTCTTTTGCTTTTTAGCAGTGTGAAATATTGATTTGTTGCTCAAGAACACATTTCAACAGAGTTTTGTCTGATAAAATTAATGGAATGTTGTAATTGAAGTTAAATAAAATATTACTGGTCTGCATTCAAGAACTATAAAGCTACCTTTTGCAATGACAATCCGTTGTTTCTTTTTGGTTTTCCATGAGGAAGTCTTGGCTTACTGTTTTTTTAATCTAAAGAAACATGTATTTAGAAGAGAGTTTATGAAGTTCATTGTTCAAGTTCGTTAACAGGTTTGCTACTGTTTGGATTTTACCTTATTTTGACTTTTATTTCTCTGTTTTTCCTCCTCTTTTCGAAGGTTTGTTCCATTTTCTCTTCTATTTCTAGTCTCTCATTGTTACAGGTCTTTTCTTAGCTCCTAACACAAACTTGCAAGACTCTTTTTGCCGTGCTGTGAGTATATTTTCCAGATCAATTCTGACAATTTGTAATAACTGATCTAGTTTGGAAATTTGAATGATTGAAATCAAAAAATTCTGTAAAATTGAACAAAACACGTATATGTTCAGTTATGATACGAGGAAATATATGTTGTGTGTTGCACCCACCTCCCGCTCATTGTCTTCTTCTTTCTTCAGAATATTGTCTTGAAACTATGCAGACTGGAGCGTTGAACTGAGTAGCTTTTATAGCTAGTTGATGTTTTTGGATCAAGCTTTGATACACCTTATGTATTTGTGCTTACATTTTTTGCAGTAAAATAAAAATAAAAATGATTGGACTTTGATGGTAAGGCCGACAACCTATTTAGCTACTTGCTCCACTATGTATGGTCACCATCTCATGCACAAATTTGTCTTTATTTACAGAACAAAGCAATGGTTTTTTGAACCGATATGCTGTCTCTAAATTTAAATTATAATTTGTAGTAGAATTTACTAGTACATTTACCCATATTTTGCTGCTAATTGGACTATTTTTTTAAAAAAATATTAAGAGCAGGAAGATTTTTTTTTTTTTTGACAATATCATTCAATCAAACGATTTTGTCAACCTAGTTTTTTTGCTTAGCTTGAGTTTTAAATTAAATCACGTGGGAACTGATCTAAAATGAATAATTTCATTTAATGAGTTCAAAAAAAACTTCGATGACTGCTAAAAAAAACGACAGTTTTTAATACTAAAATAATACCAGATTGGATTGATCTCAGTCACCTTGTGATCTAAATCATGAATTTCAATGGATATAATAACTTTTTATATATATTTATTTTTATAATAAAATTAAATACTTACAAAATCAAGCAGCAACTCTAAAAAAAACTCTTATTTGAGATTGTAATTTGTAATAACCCTATATAAAGTAGAAACAAATAAACCATGCATTTCATTTTCCAACCAATTAAATATTGAAGAATAGTGAAATAAAAAAATAATTAGAAAAATTAAAGGATAAAAAACTAATTTTTTTTTAAAATTTAAGTAGGTCTGATTACAACGTTAAGTTCAGGAGCCTTGAATTTAGTTGCAACATTCGATCTAAAAACCTTAAAAATGGATTTGATTGCAATGTCGTATCTTTTCATGATGATGTTTCAAATGTGGCATGATCTCAGTGATCAAATAGCATCTTCCTTCCATTGTAAACAATTAACACAAGATTGGAAGAGGATCTTTGGACTTTTTTGATATTTGATTCTTGATGTGCTAGAGATTTCTGACCTGCATGATCATCCCTTGCTCATTAAAATCCTCTCCCCAAGCTCTCATATTCCCACATTAGAGACGACTTTCAAATTTTCATCATTTAGATTTTGAGATCTTAATTGATCACTCACACAGGCCACCCGTGATTTAGGAGCACTACCAACTCTTCCTCTCATGCACCTCTCCACTTGCATCTATCCTTTGCTTCTTTTATAAGTCACAACACTGACTTTCGATATCTATCTCTACTGATCTGCTGCTACCCAATCATTTGATCGATGCTAGCTCAAGAACCCTAACGCACTCGCTTATCACACAACAACACTACTATTTGCTCTCACTTCATAAATAGAAACAATCATTATTTCCCCAGGGAAAGATTCTTTGTATAATATTATGAATGTATTTGGAGTTCTTATGATGCAAATTCTTGCCATCCTACTGGGAATAATCTCTCTATAAGAAAATGGACATTTTCTTTTGATTTAATAATTTTTTTTTTTTTAACAATTGTTTCTTACGGTGTGGTTTTTGAGGCATGTAAAATCGAAAGGGCAAGGTGCTCGAAATAATGATTTTTTTTTAATTAAAAAAGGGAGATAATTTAACAACCAAGTAACGACAAGGACGAGTTTACAAAAAACAATCCATCTTGATTATCTTCCCTAATTTAAAAGAAATCCAAAGCATAAATAACATGTGAGAGCAATGAAAACATAGGAAAGTGGTGGATGGTGAGGCAGATGATGAGTTGACTTTCTTTCTTTTTTGATATACATTACGCCTCATGACACCCACTTTATGAGATATAATCTCTAGGTTAATCATCAGTATATCAAAAACTTATATAGGAACTATACATGCATATAAGTAAGATCTTTCTACCATATTTCTTTGCGAGATTTTTTTTTTAAGAATAAATCGATATATTAAAAGGGCTAACTAAAAAGTAGCAAAAAAAACAAAATACACGAAAAAAATATAAAATTAAAAAAAAAAAGAATAGAGAATCACAAAAATATAAAACAAACACAGAAAGAAAAAAAAAATCAATAAATACATAACCGAAAAAAATATAAGGATTGAAGAAAATGATATGCTATGTTTAAAGCCTTGATTTAGTGTTAGATCAATTTATAATACCTTCAAACTCCATAATTAAAGTAGTGCTAACAACCATGAATTTGCAAGCATAATTGAAAAGGTGAATATGGACTGATGGCTTCACAAGGACTTGGATAGTGTTCTAATTAATCTGAAGCCATTCTTGGTTATGATTGTTTTTTAGTGAAATTATTTGTTGTTTTGTTTGTTTGTGCAAATTTCATGAATTGAGAATTATCCAAAATTCATATTTGATCAACATAATTAGAAATCCCATAATCTAATCCATGCTTGTAATCTGTCTTATACATAGAAGTTCATTTGAATTCTAATAAACTTGTAGACTCATCCAAGAAATTCAAAATATAGGTTGGATGAAGAAACTTGACAATACACGCACATATCCAATTTAAGTTGATAAATTATGAGTTTTTGTAAATTTTAGAAATAAAGAGAGGATGTGAAAGGGGATGAGAGTAAGTGTGTGAGAGAGAAAACATTTTTGAAAATAAGAGATAGATATAATTGAGGGAAAGATATGGAAAATATTTTTTTTGAAATTTGAATTACCAACAAAATAACTCTATCGATTAATCTTTTTTAAAAAAATTATTTTAGGGAGGAAAGTCTAGAAAAAAAAAAGGAATTGGAGGCGTCTTTTAATTTATCAATATAAAATATTATTGTTTTAAAAAAAAATTATGATTTTGAAGATTAAATTAGTTTTTTTCTGAAATATTTTTAATCATTTCCTATGGAATTATTGATAGAAAAGTTTTAAAAGAAAGATAACAATTGATTTTTCTTCATTAATTCCGTCAAAAAATCTTACCTTTTGTTTTCCCTTTCATATAATTTATAAATTAATCAATATGAAGAGAATCGTTTCTTTTTTAGTTTCATTTGAGGCCAACCTGGCCTTAGTCATGTCTTTCAATAATTAATTGTTTGCTTTTTATTTTTATTTTTTATTTTTCATGCTGTCTCGATACATGTAAAGCATATTCATCTCAAAATACAGTACATGTAACACATAAATCCAATCGGTTTTTGCTTGCGACACTCTTAAGGTTTGAACTATGGTCGAAAAGGAGATAGCAAAACACCCTCATTCGATCAATATTTATCTGGCCAATTCCTTGGATTTTCAAGTTATACCACTCCTTTTATCTTATTTTTCCATTAGGTTGCATGTTATGATTAATTTTCTTGAGATTAGATTCTCTAATTTCTAGCCATAAGATTTATAAAAATCTCAATTCCTATATCTAGCGTAAGTTTTAAATCTCAAGCATGCCTCCATTATAAACAAGAAACTCGAAGGATGAACTAGCTAGTAAATGACAAAATCGAAGAAGCTAGCTGGCTTATACTTTTTTCCGAGAGGTTCAGTAATATTCTATTCATCATTACTTACTATGGCCAAAAATGATCTCAATCATCCTCTCCACTAGCTCCTTAAAAGAGTATGTTTTGTTTTGTCATATATATATATATATATAGAGAGAGAGAGAGAGGATGGTGGCATCGCCATGGACAGATTGAAGAACAAAGAGAAAGTGCAACCAAACAAACATCAATTAGAGAAAATCTCTCCCACATGCCTTTGTTCCCCCTTTATTTTGGTCATTACCTTTTCTATTGATTTGTCATTCTATATCTTCACGACAAATGACAATTTCCTTTTTCATAATAGGATTTCCATGAAATCTATATACATTGCAACAACCCAAAGAAACTAAAAAGAGTGTTTAAAAGGACAAAAAAAGAGAAAGACAACAGCATAAACGACAACAAAGATGGTTTTATTTATTTATTTTTTGCTGCTGCTGTCGTCGCCGTCGCCGTCATAGCAGCTGAATATCTAGCTTGCTTTGTTGGATTGATGGGTGTGAGACTTCACCAACACCCACTTCCATCTCTTCTGCTCGATAAGTTGAGTGAACACCGTATAGAACATAAAACAATGTTATCAAACATGCCCATATACCAAACCTTTGGAAGGACGGAATCTTTAGTGATGTCACGAGGAAGACATTAAGGAATATTGATGCTACAGCCGGCCAGGGCATGAATGGCACTGACCACTCTTCATTAGTTTGGCAAATTGAAGGTACCATGTATTGAAAGACGGCTGTGATCGTAATCATGAATCCACCTAATACTGGTAAAACCCACCACTGCTCTTCAAGTTTCCAAGACATAGAGAAGCCAATTGAACAAGAAGAGAGGAGGAAGAGGAACAAGAGGGTTTGTGAAGGAGGGTTGTGGCTAACGATAACATATCGACGATAGATGAGAGCATTTGCCACCAAGTAGAACACCAAGAGTGTGCTGATGGAAATTATATCAAGAATTATCCGGAGTTCGGTAAAGAGTGCAATTGAAGCTGTGCAAAGACCTAGAACATAATACCATGAAAACACAAAAGGTTCAGTATACTGTTGGATCTCTATTTCCCTTTCTTTCTATGAAGCCTCTTTTTTTGACTCCTCAATATGAATATTCGGTGCCTAAGATAGAGCCTAGAGAGGCACTGGATGAATTATATAAGAACATGGACGGGACTTCTCGATCGCCTACTTGAAAATGGGCATATTCTTTAGTACTGTTATATCTCAAAGAGGATGCAGAAGAAACTATTTACAATCAATTACTTACCCAAGAACAGTGTAGCATTCAAAGGCGTGCCTGTGGAGGGATTCACCTTGGCCAACCAAGAAGGCACAAGCCGGGCCCTAGCAATAACACAAAGGTATCTAGCTTGGCCTAACATGGCAACCAGGAGAGAAGCAACAATTCCCAAGCTTGCTCCGGCCCCAACCACATTGCCCGCCCACTTCCAACCGATCTTTTGGAAAGCGACAGAAAATGATGCATCTTTATCTATCTACAGATTAATTATGATATGAAGAATACCTAATTGTTAGGATTATTCACTAAAAGAAAACTCTGATGTCTGCTATTTTGACTTAAAACGTATATATATAAAAGATAGATTCATTACCATATTGTAAGGGGCCAGAAAACATAAAGATAAGGCCACGAGGCAATATAGCCCGGTGACAATGAGAACAGAACCTGCTATGCCCACTGGAAGGCTTTTTGCAGGGTTTCGGATCTCTTCTGCCATGGTTGAAACCGAGTCATAGCCAATATAGCTGAAATAAACCTTAGCTGCTCCTTCAAGAATACCCTTGACACCAAAAGGAGCAAGCCCTCGGGGCTCAACCAAGTTCTTGGCACTCCCTTTATAGAAACCAGCAATTATAATGAATCCAAAGAAAATCAAATGAAAGACCGTCATAACAAGGTTCAATACTGAGCTTTCCTTTGTACTGCAATCCCAAAAAAAAAAAAATTATATCATTTTCAAAATCCCACTAATCATTATTATTTGGGAAAAAAAATCCAACTAGCATGTTTGTGATGGTTGCAGAACCAATAGCAAATAAATTTTAAAAAAAACATCAGTTATACTAATTGTAACAAAAACAATATAATATTAAACCTGCCCAAAACGTATATATATATATATATATATATATATATATATATATAAGAACATCAAACACTAGTCACAAAGAAAAGAAAAATAGATATGAAGCAAACAAAACATAAGGTGATAAGAGATCAAATTAACCTATGGCACAGACAGAGAGTAAGGAGAAGAATAAGAGCCACAGCTGGAAAATCCAACTTATTGTAACCCTCCACTAGTCCATCGACTTCAAATCTCCATGAGTTTGGGTTCTTTCCCACAGCATGGCATAGATATTCCGTGAAAGTTCTTGCAACCGCAGCATTCGACAATACATATTCCATCAGAATGTTTGCCCCGGCAAAATAACCTACAAACTCTCCTGTGTCGTGCCAAAAACATACAAAACAAAAGGGAAATTAATAATGTCTATGTGTGTATCTAGAAAAAGAAAGAAACGATTTAAGCATCATTAAAATTATAACGCTTGTCTATCAAGATTAATGTCTAGATCAAGAAAGAGTTGAGTAGTGTATTATTGATACCAAAAGTCACCCTTAGGTAGCTGAAGGCACCCCCGGCAACAGGAATCTGAACAGAGAATTCAGTGTAACATAAAGAAGAAAGAAGAGCTGATATTCCAGCAATGATATAAGAGATAAAAACTGAAGGGCCAGCGATTTCACGGGCCACAAGGCCAGTGGTAACAAAAACTCCAACGCCAAGCATCCCTCCTATTCCAAGAGCTATCAGGTCGTACCACTTGAGTTTCCTCATCATATCTGCACCAGACCTTAGCCTGACCTGGTTAAGTTCCTGGTCAGGAGTCCAAGTAGCTAGCATTCTTTTTCTAAGCCTGTGAGGGGTTTGGGAGAGGGACTGGAGGTAGTTGGAGAAGGAAACGTTTGTCGGTGTGGATCGAATGGTTGCCATGTTGCTAGTGAAAGAAGAGATTGGTGAGAATTGCTTGGGGTGAGGGTTTTTAAATATGAAGTTGAGGGAGGATATAGCGCTAGATTCTTTCGCCAAAGGTTGATGGGAAACCCAAATGGGTGCCGCCAGCTTTATTGAAAATACCTAGTTGTCCATCGAGTTGATGAGAAATGTCTGGTGTGACCTTCACAGGAAGAACAAACATGGCTTTTGAGTGCCCCGAGACCCCGAAGAGGTTGTTCTGTTATGGAAGCATGCAAGAAAAAAGGTTAAAAAAGGCTCGACCATTTTGAAAATGAGATTGTTAAGGGGAATCACAATGTGATAAGAAAGGACTAGCTTTGACCTAATCTTTAATAATTTCCACATCAGAAACTTAGAAAAGATGTGACAGACAAGCATCCCCACCTCACACTTTGTTAAAAGCCACTAAAGATTTCTTCTCTGTGGACCTTAGGTAATCGATTCCTCAACAGAATTAATGTCATCGTTGCCAATCATACATTCTCACAGTTTCCATTTAAGTCAAACATGTGCTAGCGCAAAATTGTGCTAGTCAGGTTATTTATAGGAAAACCTGACTAGGTGTGTATATATATATATATATATATAGGTATATACCTTGTAGTAGTTATTTATAAGCGTTGTCTTTCGGCAGTAGAGATCATATAATTCTGATTTCATCTTCTTTTAGCTAGTCAGGTTAATGCATCGATTCTACCAAAGTACTATTCTTGGAATTATTTGCTGGAAAATACTTTTAACTTTCAGTAAAAGCAAGAAAAATGGATGGGAAATCGGGAATCATCAGTGCTAGCAGTTCACGAAGTGGAAGGTGGCGCAGGAGTTTATCTTGCTGCACACACTCTCTCTTTAAAGTCTATCTTCTTTAAAGTCTATCTTCTTCTTCTTCTTCTGCTACTATTATTATTTGTTCTAAGCATCAATCACAAGTCAAAAGCCACATTCTTTGGCATTAATCGAATCCAAATATACACAGATTGCTAATTAATAAACAAAAATTATGAGGCTTGGGTATTTTGCTTCCTCTGGGACCGTTCACTGTCCACTCGGCAGGCCGGTTGACAAGTTTGGAGAACAGTTATGCTCTGGTTTAATGGCACTTATCTAAATTGCAATGCTAATCGTGCTTTCAAAGTGAAATAATGAGAGTCACTAAGTGGATAGTGTTTGCTGCAGATCTTAACAATGGAGGACAGATCTAGGAGCCAATTATATTGCTGATTAAAGCACATAATTCTGGTGTGTTTTTACTTTATCTGTCTCCTTAATTGTATGTATTAAAGAAATATGTAGTCTGCTCAACAGTCGGATTATCCCTAGATGAAGATCCATCCAGGACCCAACTTGCTTCTCCAACTTGCTCTTTCTCTATGTGAAACACATAGAACTAATTTCACTGGTTTAAACATGATCTATTTTCAAGAGGACATGTCAATACACATTAATTTGTTGGATGGGTTAAATTGGAGCATCACAAATCCGAGTCGATCGAAAACCCATTTACGATAGATATTTTTTTTTATTTAAAAAAAGACATAATACTGCAAAAATAAAAATGGGATAATCATTTGCATTTATTTGATAAACATCCTTACGATTAAATAGTAATTAAAGTAAACTTAAATGCTAACTAATAGCCACAAATCATGCTATCATCCACTAAAATATTAACTTTTATGTGCTAAAAACTTAAAAATCTGAAGCTAACAAAAAAATAGAAGGGTGCCCAAGTTGACTTATGGCAGTCATGAAGCAATCTTCAACAATAATTAAGTAAACTGTATAAGAAATTCTCCACAAAAACTCTTTTATATATCTCTCTAAATAAAATTATTTTGAATAATACATGCTCTCTACTTTCTTTAATGAACCTGAGCAATTAGGTTTTTATGCTTGTTTTACAATATTTTTATAAATGAACCACGAGCATTAGCTGGATTGAGATACGATTTTTTTTTTCCTGCAACTTGATATATATGACTTGTGACATCTACTTGCCTCTTCTGCTGATGTGTGGTCCGTGAAATATCCAAATTATATATACAGTACTCAACCATTTATCTTTAAACTAATCAAATTAAGGAATTTGGAATCCATCCCATTAATTAATTTAAGGTACAGTTAACCGAGATTGTGGTACATTTGGAGCCATTAAGTTGTGATATTAATTTATTAAAAACTTTATAATAAGCATATGCACACAAGTGGAGAGGGTCAAGAGAGAGTGGAATTTTTTTCCCTAAGCTTTTCAACGTGATTGGTAGATAAGTTGCAAAGAAGGGCCCTTTACAATATATTTCTTGAGTGGGTCATCTAAATTTCGTTGACCTCATTCCTCACCTCTCCTTCATAGCTAGGGAGTGTTACCAAAAAAGTTATTGTGTGTGTGTGTGTGTGTGTGTGTGTATATATATATATATATATATAATGCCAATGGAACCTTCATAAGGTCATATCATACGTGAAAAGTGAATTGTTTTATAATCGGAATGAGACAATTTACTTAAAGAAGGGCGGGAGAATTTGTAACAGAGTCGCCCATGGCATGAATCTATGAAGAAAACCCATGCTTGTGTTCCTCGGGGGCCATTTACACCCTATTATAAAGTAGTCCAACTTTCATCATTAGATTGTTTATAAAATTCTTAATTTGATCATTGTTCCATAATATATAACTATTTATACATTTTTTATCATTTGAATTTAAATAGAAAAAATAATGTCATTATAAAAAATAAGATATTTAAAAAAATGCATATTCATTTAAAATTTTAGTGATGGTTGAATTTTGAAAAAATACTATAAATTATATCACATGATTTTATTTATCTAAAAAGAATTTAATTAAAAAATAATAAGAGTGCAAATGAAACATATTTGTTTCATGAATTATACTATACTTGTTTGAAATACCATTAGTGGATCCTCTAACCTTGACATTTATTTTTATCATTATTTAATTCTTACAGTATCTTCCATCTCAAAGTTCTCATTAATTTCTTCCTCTTCTTTATAATTATCACTACTACTGTTGCTACTGCTGCTGCTACTACTACTATTATTATTTACATTCTTATTATATTTTATGTACTTTAAGTATGCTCTGTGTTTGATCAAGGATCCTGACATTGTTGGTTTTGCCTTGTTCATTCGCATCAGAAATCTGTTTATATTATATAATATATCTCTTTGATTTTTTCATAAATTCAGTATATAGACTGGAAAATTGTGACCCGATCTTTTATATTATTTTTAAGTATAACAACGCCACATACTGAGTATTATTATTGTTGTTGTTGTATTGTTATTTATAATTTATAAAATTAACCTCTCTGTGGTTCGACCACGGTCTTGCCATTTTATTTATTAGTTCGACACTCCTGCATTTGAAAGAAAATATTCATTTTTTGGTCGTGTCAATATTGATAATGTCAGCCTAACCTCTCCTTATCATTTTCTCCAAGTCATCGAGTCAAAAAAATTCTGAAGAGGTAAAATATGTTCCAACTCCTACATTAAAGGTTGATTTCTAAGCTCTTAAACCCTAACATGTCAATCCTATTTTTCATGTTTAATTTGTATCTTAATTGAACATTTTTTATAAATTTCATTGATCGATGACACTTTATTTGGTTGATTTAAAGGTTTGAAATGTGATTTGTGAATGATATGTGTGTTGTAAGATTATCTTGGATTGATTAAATTAAGTGTTTGTGATATTAGTGAGATTTTAGTCAATGTTATAGATGGAATTTATTGATTTAAGTCTATTTATAAAGAAACTTGTTCTTGTTCTTAACATTGAGAAAGAAGCATGATATAATGGATGTGATGGTAATTGATTTTTAAAGAACAAGTTCATTTGACATAATATTCCGACGACATTTTGCTATTTTACGGTAGTGTTGCGCCAGTCATGAAACATTCAGGTTGCAGGTGTTGATGTACAGTATCATTCACGATAGGAGACTGTTAAGAATCTATATATTTCAAAAGATCTCTTAGCTTCAACAGTAAAGCCATCACACTTGCAGAGCAGTAGACGATCGAGTGGATAAAAAAAATTGGCTCAAGTGTTTTTTCCTAGAAAACAAATCCAAAAAAGAGAAGTCTATTTTAATTCATTAGTGAACGTATTCACCAAGCATAACCATAACACTCAAACCTAACTAATTATTGGAGAATTGATGATTTTTATTGATGATTTTCAAAGAAATTACCCTTTAAATGGAGAATCAAATGTGATCTGAATCAATTTATTGGAGAATAATAATTAACGTTTGGAATTGCCTTGGTAATTAACTTTAGATTTTGTTGCGTGTAGAATCATGTAAAAGAAATAAGAAAAGGCATCCGGAGATGACTTGCAAGATGTTTATTAGTTTAACCATTCTGATTAATCGGCGTCTTAATTCATACAGTTAACCAGAAAAATCAAGTGTTGCGTCAGCTAAATATTCTTAATTTGGGCTATTGGCTAGCTAGCTAGGAGTAGAATACATGGTACCTAAACTCGGAATGGAAAGGATTAAGGGGCATGATCAGCACAAGGGTGGGTGCACTTTTATATTTTATGCATTATTGTTTCGTAAAAGAGGCAAAAAAAAAAAAACAGAAAACAAGATCTAATTGAATGCATCAGCCACAAGAAAGAAAGAACAGCAAACAATAAAAAATGGATGTCGAGAAAATTAATGAAGGTTCATATATCGCAAGAGCCATTAGCGAGTAGAAAAGGTGGCATGGGAAAATCTGGCTTGATGGTGGTCACCACCAATCCAATGGAGACCATAGGCCATGTAATTCTTCATGTTTTAACTCATGACTCGGAAGCTTTTTGTATATAAAATTAATATCATTCTATTCACAGATAATAGGCATAATTAGATTAGATACCCGCGCGATGCCGCGGGTCATTTTTTTTGTATAAAAAATATTAAAAAATTTAAAAATTTAAAAATCTTGACTTTTTCTGCAAAGTTATACCCAAAAATCTTGGATTTGGCTGCAACGCTTGACCTAAGAGTAATATTTATAATAATAATAATAAAATTAAACTTGCATGACCCAAGTTTAAGTAAGCATGACTGTAACACCGGATCCAAGAATATTGGATGTGGGTCTGGCTATAAGGTCGTATCATAAAAGTGTGATAATTAAATAGATTAATTAAAAAAAAATCAACAGAAAGGAAAAAACTAATAAAAAAAAGAAAAAGAAATTGAATTAATTGGGTTAATTCTTTAAACCAGGTTATCCCGTAAAACTTGGGATTTGCATCATGAAAGTTTGATAACTAAATAGAAAAAACAAATGACAGGTTTATCCAGAATTAACTGGGTTAACCCATCAAACCAAGTTAACATGTCAAGCCCGGGATACGTGTCATGAAAGTCTGATAATTAAATAGAAAGAAAATTAACTTTAACAAACTAAACTAAATGAAAAAAATAACTCGTTAAATCAGGTTAACCCATCAAACCCGAGATTCGTATCATGAAAATATGATAACTAAATAAAAAAAAAAATTAACATTAACAAACTAAATCAAACAAAAAAAATTCATTAAAAAAAATTAAAAAGAAAAAACAAAAGAAAAAAACAGTCATATAATATATAATAATTATTATAATGAAAAAACATGGGGAAAGCTAAAGCTAAAGCTAAATTCTCAACCAACTCAATATTAAAAAATTTAAATTTAACAAAGATAATTTAAAAAATAAACATGTGCGGGAAACATTGCAGCCAAACAAAAATCATGTAAGGGAAACACTGTAGTAATCCATAGTGTTTTTTTTTCTTTTTTAAAAAAACTATAAAGCTAAGTTCTCAACCAGCTTAATATATAAAAAAAATCGAGATCCGTGTAATAAAAGTATGATAACTAAATTAATTTTTTTTTTCACATTAACAAACTAAATTAAACAAAAAAAAATTCATTAAAAGAAAAAAAAACACAAAGAAAAAAGCAAAAAAAAAAACCAATGGGCAAAAAAAAAAAAAAAAAGTCAAGTGTTTCACTGTGTGCACAATGATACATTATATGTAAAAAATAGAAGAAATAAAAGCGAGGAAAAAAAAAACAAAATTGCTATAGTGAAAAACCCACGTGTTAAAAAACTGCTACAATGAAAAAATATTTAAAAAAAAAACAAAAGCAAAAGCAAAAGGAAAAAAAAAGAAAAGGAAAAACTGCTAAAAAGAAAACCAAAAACGAAAGTAAAAGGCGTGGGGAAGCTACAGTAGTTTTCCCACGCCTTTTAGTATATTACTTAATAATGAGAGGGTAATTAAAGAAAAAAATACATCTAGTAAGGTCCTGTTTAGAATTATGGTAATGATTGTGATTCAAAGTGTTTTTTTATTTAAAAATACATTAGAATAATATATTTTTTAAAAAAATTTATTTATGATATTAACACATCAAAACAATTAAAAAATACTAAAATATATATTAATTTTTTTAGAAATACAGGTTGAACCGGTTTCCAAACACTAACAAAGTTAAGGGGGTATCAGGAGGGTGGGAGATAAAACTAGCGTATAGTTGTTAGACTTGATTTGTAGTAGAAGCACTTATTAGTCATCGACCCAAATCTATATTTTTATTTAAAATGATGTATTTAATAAGAAGCAATATCATGTATGGAAAGTAGGTGAATGGCAATTACAAATAAGCTCAGATTCACAACAAACAAAAAGAGAACTCCCCAATATAATTAATAGGCTTGATGTATTCGTCCTTTACACCAATAATTAGGTTGGCTTTTGTAACAATGGAGGGTAAAAACATAGGTCTAGTTAAATTAATCAATATTTGGATGATGGTCTGCCATCATTGAAAAGAAAACCTATATATATATGATCATCTTCTACTTGCGATAAAGATCAAAAGCAAAATCATAAAATAATTTTGGCATGATCCACGCGGCACTAAAATCCAATGAGAGCTTGTCTATTTGCGTTTTCTTGCATGGAAAAATAAAACCCTAGTCTTGAATGAAAGCAAATGATCTACTAACTAAGTGCCACCATGATCATCACCTCTTAATTTCTCCCATTATATCAGCATATCTACCAAGAAATTGGAGGACAATGAGAAGACAGACGGCACCACGGATATTGTTAATATAACAAATTGAAAACTTTTTACCAAAAGATCACATAATAAGACACAGATTTAGGGGGTGGAAAGCACAATTATATAGTTTGAGACATCTAGAATTTATTTCGGCACCATAATCCAAATCCTTTGATAAGATTTACCCTTCAACCGACCCTTTTAATTAATAACGAACAAAAACCATTTATTTCCACCTTTTAACTTGCTTGAAATTGACATCCAAATGGTCCACGTATTACAAGTCAATCATGTTTCATTTTACTGTCCACTTTGTTTCGTTCTATCATCATTTATGTTTCTAGCTACTTTGTTTCGATCATGTATGAGGCATGCATATTGTAGGGGCAAAAAATGCAAAGTTTAGTTTGATGTGATCTGATGAGGATATTTATGATCATGCAATATTAACAATCGTAATGAAGCTAAACATGTAAACAAAACTGATTGAGTTTTCCACCATGCACATAAACTACATATATACAATAGTATTAAATATCTAGATGGCCGGTTGGCCCGTGATGGGTTGGTTATATATATATGTATATATATATATATATATATATATATATAATCTAGAAAAACGATGTTAAAGTGTTGCAAACATGATTTAAAGCAAAATAAAATTTCAAGTTATATACCTCAATACTAAAGGATGAATATGAAAGAAAATGAAAAAAAAACAAAAAACCTAATCCAATCCGAGGTAGCATAAAAAACTTGTGACTTAAATCGCGAGGTCAAAACTTTGACATAAAATGCATATAGAAAAAATTAAAGAAAATAAATATTTAATAAATTTAAAATTAAAGACTGAAATTAAGAAAAAAAAATAGATGTATAAAAAGATACAAAAAAAATATTGATATCAGTCCAGGCTAACATCTCATACTCGTGACCTAAGTCAGGAGACGAGGTTAATCGCATAAAAAAAGTAACAAAACTCATTCTTCAACAATTAAAGGTTGAGGCTGAAAATCAATTTAAAAAAAATAAATGACAATTAAAAGAATGAATAGAAAATTTGATAAAAAAAAAATATAAAAACCTCAAGTCAATCCAAGCTAGAATGACACCCATACTACGAAGCTAAATAACATCATAAAAGCAAAACAAATAAAAATAAAGATGCTTAGTCTTTAATAAACTTAATGTTTAATAATGAAATTAAAAAATAAATCAACAGAATATATATATATATATATATCCGGGTTAAAATTCCATACAGGGTCACCACACTGAAAAAATTAACAAATCCCAATTCTAAACAAATTAAATATTGAAGGATGAAGTTGAAAACAAATTTAAAAAAAAAACAAGGAAAAAAAACAATTAAAAGAATAAAGGTTAAATATGATATAAAAATCAAATTAAATCAAATGATAAAGGATGTAATCGAAAAATAAATTAAAAAAATAACAATCAAAAGAATGAGGATCAAATTTGATAAAAATTCAAAATAGAATAAAATGCTAATGGATGAAATTGAAAAAAAAATCAAAAATAGGATTCAAAACAAATAAAGTGCAATCAAAATAATAAGGACCACAATTGATATAAGAACAAAATGGAGAACTTTTAATTTTGGTTAGGCTGACATGTTTTTCAAGGGGAAGAGAGAGAAAATAAAGGGAGAGAAAAATCTAAATGCCACCTTACAACTACAAGAAGTATTACACACGTGAACCATTGATTGCTTGTTTTTGACCTCTAGGAGGCACCGCACACACCACTCAAAAGGCGCTTAGAACAACTTTTATTTTTTTTTATTTATTTTACATATTAAAATACCCAAATTCCCCACCCAACATGATATTAACAAAGAAACCATAACAAAAGGACCGAAAAACCCCTTAACCTAAGTTCTAGTTTTTTAATTCTACGAGTACCTTATTACTTACACCATGCTAAGAAAGTTAAAAAAAACAAAAACAAAAAATGTCCCTCCTCAAAGAGTTAAAAGAGATTTAACTTTTATGGGTATTTTATGCATTACACTATGTAAATAAAAGGATAAAAGACCATTTTATCCCCATTCAATATTGTGATGACAAATGAGTCCTATGAAAAAAAAAAAATTTACCCCTGCAAGCTAGTTATATGGTTTCAATTATGGAGGGAAAATGGTAAAATTACTATGTGAATCCATAATAAATTTTGAGTTTGTGCACAGTTTATTCCTAATCTCTTTTAACTTTTGTTTTAACTAGAGCATTGATTCGCACTACGCTACATGTTGGATTAATTTTTTTAACATAAAAAAATATTTAAGCATTGTTAAAGTGTTTTCTAGCAAAAAATAATAATCTTGAATTCAAAATCTGATACTCATTGGATGACATATTTTAAAAAATTATTGAGATGATAGTATATTGAATCAGCCCGGGTCAATTACCTTCCTAAACATGCAACATAAGTCATGAGATTGTGATAACCCTATAAAAATTAAATAAAAAAATATATCTAAAGTTCAATGTCGAATGATGAAATTTGTCATAGCCCATTTCTAAGTTATTCCCTAAAATATACATTTCTTTCTTTAAAAAAATCATAAAAACAAAAGCCAAAATAACAAAAAGACTGGCAATGTGGCACAAGCTAGCTAAAGAAGATCCTAGGTACATACAAAATATCAAGTTGAAATTTTGGATAAAATTTAGAGCATAATTATACTTCATTGTACCCAAGACAAGAGAAATAATGTAGATTCAATGTCAAATTAAATGACTATTGGACAAATCTACATAAAAATTAAGTCCATTAACATAATTAGATTTCTAATAGGCCAATTTGATTTAATTATGGGCCAAATTAAAGTTTAATTATGTTTAAGAATTAATCTGAGTTCAATTAAAAGATTTAATCAGGTTTAAGGACTTAATTGTGCTTTTAATGAGTCAAACTAATTTTATTAGGGACTTAATTGGTGAAACATTAAGTTCGGGGGCACAATTTGGGCTTAAATAAGAATTTTAGGATTTTAGAAGATCAAATTTAATTTCTACAAAGTCAATTGATTGAAATCAGATGTAAAATCACAAGAAAATCAAAGTTCATGGGTCAATTAGGGATCAAATTGAAGAAATTTATAGCTATGAACCATTTTCAAAAATGTGTTAAACTTCAGGGACTTAATCTGATTGAAGACAGAGATGAAATTGAAATTTTAATGGTCAATTAAGGGTTAATTTGTATAAATCCAAAACCAATGACCATAATGAAAAATGCATTGAAATTTAAGGCTGATGTTTTCATTCATCTGGGGCAAAATTGCATGAAATCAAAAGTTTGGAGTAAATTACAAATGTAATTGAAAAAAAAATGAAAAGCTAATGGAATAAATTGAACTATGGTCAAATCTCTAAATTAAAACCTTAATAGCCAAAACAACGTCATTTCATTTAAAGGAAATAACACATTTGACCAAAACGATGCTATTTTGCCAAATAGTAATAAAAAAATAAGAACAGACTAGACACCACTATGATGGTTTAACATTGTACCATACCCCAGAGCAAGCCTTATTTTTTTTCTTAAATAAATGGGGCAGATGACGTGTCGCCCACCCCATTATCTGGCAAAACAAAATAAACGACACATCACCTGAAATCCCCAGAATCTAGCCATTGTGGTAGCCAGAAAAATAGGATTGCTGGTTTTTCTCTTCTAGAAACTCATTTTTTTATATACCTAAAACACCTAGAGAATACCTTAGAATCCTTGTTAAACAAATAAATAACCTCCAAAAATGAAACAAACCACATCAAAACCCAAAATAAACCCGAAATAAGAAATCTTTCCAAGCTTAAATATCTTTTTCCATGCACTTTTGAAGGTCTAAAGACGCCTAATTTGAACTCCTATCATCATATGAAATCGTTTGGTACAAAAGCAACCATTTTGGTGGTCGAAATCAACGCAACGAAAACTATCTCTTTCTATGCCATAATTCGACAAGCCTCTCTTTCTCTCTTCAAGCCCAAAAAGAGCTGAAAATGATGAAAATAAAGTTTAGTATCGAAATTAATTTTTTTGAAATTAAAGAGACTTATCAACTAATAGATAAAAGAGATGGGGGGGGGGGGATGTACTTTTCAAATAAATTCTAAACAATCATCTATGTTACTTGAGTTTTTCACTCCAGTTCTCTGTTTATCAATTCAACCTTTCCTCCAAAAAAATCATGTAATTGGGAGCTCAAAAGAGCTTAATTGTGTAAAGAGAAAATTAGAGGACCAAAATGAAAAGTTACAGTGTAGTCCACAATGCAAATACTCTATATACACAGTACAAACATAATAATTTCACCACGTGTTTTAAGTTATAGTATAACAAGGAAATTCTCAATTTCTTCTTAGGTTTAAGATTCAACATCAGGCCTCTCTTCATCCAAATCCCTTAATGGTTAATTGTACATTTTATGAAAAAAAAATGTTGTTATTTTAAAGGAAATTTGACATTTTTAGTTTAAATTTTGTTTTGAATCTAAACCAAGGGAGTAATTTAGAGTTCTTAGAATAATGTTCAGGAACCAAATTGAGACAAAAATTATTTTAAACTAATATGAGTATTTTCTATTATATATAAAAGAAATTATTTGAATTATGAATTTAAAAAGTTTTGAACACACTTTGTTATTATGATCATTTAATTCGATACGAAGAAAAAGAAGAGGAGTATATTTGAGAATAAGATCGAAATCATGTTTTCTAAATATTTTAAAAAAATTATTTAAAAAAATATATTTTTTTAATATATTTATAAAAAAATATATTATTTTAATATATTTATTTAAAAAATATTTTAAACTCTAATCATTATCATGTTCCAAACACTAAAGAAGAAGTTAAGGACCACAATTGGCATTTTTTAGAAGAACGATCGAGATTCCTTGAAAGATCAATTATATGTTTAAGGAATTAATTAAGTGAATGCAGCTGTTAATAATAAACTGCAATCATTATACATGCCAAAAAAAGATTTGACATCTAAGCATTCTCTCCAACTATGAAGTATGAACATCTAATGATCAGAGCAGCTGGTCCAGCAGAGAAGCAGTACAGGTAGCCAACCCCACAAGGCATTTTTAAAAAATAAAAATTAAAAACTTTTCGAGAATTGTTCATGACAGTTGTACTAGTTATATTTTTAAATATATTTTATATTAAATTAATATTTTTTTTATTTTAAATATTAACATTGTCTAGAGTGATGAATGATGTTGTGAGTCGAAAACTAGTCGTGGATATTTTCACGCTGATCATACAGCGCCCCCAAAAGTCACACCTTTACTTTACCTTACCTGACTAAAGACGCTCATCAAGGGCTGTAGTGTTTAATAATATAAAATTTCTTCTTTTTTTGTTTTATTTTTTTAATTAAAAAAACGTGTTTATTTGTTGGAAACAAAGACAAATTTCTCATTATATCTATCTTTTATAATAGTTATCTTAATATATTTATATCCATGATAATCTAATTATAAAATGTTAATTTTATTTCATTCAAATTAAAAACTATCATAAAAAAAACTATATTGGTACATTAGATAAATATAAAATTATAATTTTAGTTTGCTAAAAAGTGTTTGTATATAAAAAGAACAAAAAAATTGTATCGTTTATGTTTTTTCTTCATTTAAAAAACAGTGAAAAAATTGTTTTTCTTTTTCTTTTTCTTTTTCTTGTCCATTTCTAATTTTCTTTTCTTTTTTCTAGTTTTTCTTTTACAATGAAAAATTGGAAACATGTTTATTTGTTGAATACAAAAACGAATTTTTCCAACAAAAACAATACAAAAAAGACATAATTTATGTAAAAAATCAAAACCATAATTTATAATAATAATCTTTAATGTTTTCTATTCCAATTGTAAACTATTAATTTTATTTCATTCAAATTAAAAACTATCATGAAAAAGAAATATTGCATTTAAATATGAAGTTTTAGTTTTTCTTTGCTGACTTTAGTTTTTTTTTTTTAAAATCAAAGTATTACTTTGTTTCTAAACAGCCGCTTAACAATATGTTCATAGAATTTCCTCAAGTTAATTCACATGCTTAATTTGTATGTGTCCTGAAGAAATACATATGAATACCAATGATTAATTTGATTAATTATTATTATTATTAGACTGGTGATTGATATAATTAAACGTGGTTTTACTTTAATTGGTGAATGATAAAATAAATTATGAGAGTTGACTTTCCCCTGTTTAATTCCCTCTCTTTGTACTGTGCTACTTCATAGCATCGTTTCTAAACCTGAAATGAAATGAAATGTTCTAAAATAAAGCTAGCAAACAAAACGTCGATTGCAATCCTCGAATGAGATGTGACATATAATTTGACTTCAAGAAAGAAATTACATGTTCTACAACATAGCTTACAAAATAAATTTCTATGAACTTTTTTTTATTATTATTAAAATAGATATTTGACTAAATTATTAATTTTATGAATTTTAAAATTAACAATAATATAAATGTATATTAACTTTAAGATTTGTGAAACTTAAATTGATGATCTCTGAAAAATAAATCTAGAATCTGATCATTTAAACTATATTTTATATAATTAAATTTTTATAAATTTATTAATATTATAATAATAATCAGATTAAAATATTTTTCAATGGAAAATATTTAAAACGGGGCATCCCACTCTGGAAGTTGAGTCCCAAAGAGGGGGGGAAATGGAGAAATGAGTGGTGAGGGGAATGGGACGGTGGTGGTGCTATAAAATGCTACTCCATGAGTGCTAGTTCTCATTTCACCAATGGCGATTTCTTGGGTTTATTCCTAGGTGGTCTATCAAGTGCCATGTGGCAGCCTAGGAACCAGTCTTTTTCTAAAATCTATGCCCATCATCATGTTGTTGGGGTGCGAGGATGCTGGCCTTTGAAAGGTTAAACACAACATTTGATGATAATCTTGATAAATTAGCTCAAATCAAAGTGATTCCAATATTCCCTAATGGTGCTTCGCTACAGCATCCAATTGGCTTCTCGACCACAAATTCTGGGACTAAATTAGCGATCTTGCTTCAATTAACGTGGCAATATCTGCATCTTAATCGTGGTTTTAGGGTTCTAGTGTTGTTCCTCTTTCTGGAAGGAAGATAAGGATCTGCTATCTTGGTCACTAGCGACAGTTTTTTATATGTTTTTGCACAGTTCTAGACCCCCCCGAATAATACAAGAGAATTTCGAAAAGGCTGGTCAAGTCCCCTGATGATGAAAAAGAAAAAGGAAAAAAAAAATTAAGTGTGGTTTTTCTTGGCCCAGCAAACTGAGGAATCTGGGTTCCAATATCATCTTGTGATTATCGAAACATTTATCCAATGATCATATGGGATCATAAAGGTCAGAAGAATCTTCACATGTCCAGAGATGATTGGGTGCTAAACGATCTCCACTGGATTTATATTTTTGCCAAAGATCCCTCCATTGAAGGACCTCCATGCGCCTCTGCACTCCACCGCGGATCATCCACCGTACAGCGCCAAGAAGGCGTTACTGATTGAGAAACTATGAGGTATTTTCTTGCAGAGCTTGACAGTATCCATCAAAGTCTTCTACGGATAAATATTCAGCACCGACAGAGAGAAGGCACTCACACAGGTTTATACCATGAACATAGAAAAATGAGGGGAAATCACCTTTCATTAAAATAGAAATCGAGATGCTTCTCCCCAATTGAATATGTTTTATCAGATAGCAGAATTTTCAAGACCAGCATCGAGATATGTCTTGCTGTCACAAAATCTTAGTCGCACAGACAGCTAGTGGATTTGCCATCAGGTTTCTCATGTACTGCACTGGCTAACATGTTCACGGTGCTTTTGTTTTGAGATGGTCGCTATCTCTCACCATGAATTCCAGACAACTTTTTGGTGGAATCATAACCGGGCTTTCTTTTAGATGTTAACTAGATTATATGCTTGTGCTCCATTGCTTTCTTTTCGAATTTATTAAAAAATATATATAAAAAAATGTTAAACCATTACTGTTGTTTTTTTGTTTTTAGTATAAAAAATATAAATTGTGAGAGGTTGAAC
The DNA here is from genome assembly GCA_033617975.1 of Populus alba x Populus glandulosa. Lineage (NCBI taxonomy): Eukaryota > Viridiplantae > Streptophyta > Magnoliopsida > Malpighiales > Salicaceae > Populus > Populus alba x Populus glandulosa. Next base: position 12,873,898 of record CM066145.1, on the reverse strand, counting down.
TAATGTAAAAACTTACCTTAAAAAATAATTTCAATGACTCATGATAACATATTTTAAAAAAAATCCAAAACATTTCAAGATAATAATATATTAAATTAACACAGGTTAATTTATTAAATCCACAACTTAAATCATAATACCATAATAATTTTATATAAAACAAATTGAAACAATTTTGAATTCATATTTTTAATCAAAATATATATTAAAAAAAACAAAAATTCACAACCCATATTATTTCATCAGGATAACCTCATATAATGCAGGTTAAAAAGCTTAATTTTCAATAAATATTGAATAATAAAATTAAAAATATATATATATATAAAAATACTAAAAATTTACCTAGATTAATCCACTAAGCTCATGACTGAGACTAGAAAATAAATTCAAATAAATAATAAAATTTAATTTTCAATAAACAAAATATTAGAAAATAAATTAAAATAATAAATAATATTTAATGAGAAGAAGCTAAGTAAAAACACCACCTTTTAGCTAATAATAATTTTCATCTTTGAAATTACAGGTGCATTCCCACAATTTTCAGAATATTTTGTTTTTCTTAAACAGGACAGAACACCGACTTTTTTACCAAATAAGATCAACAAGTTCACGTCCTTCCATCACGATTCCATTCACCACATGAAGATGACCATCATTCAGCTACATAATGTTTACAGGCTTTATCTTTGCTTCAGAAACTAATAACTATATCCTTGCTAGAATTAGGTCAATGAAACCAAACGACGGCTTTTCACGGCGTCTGATTACAATGGATTCCTATTGACGTCTTTGTACAGCAAATATCGTGAACGGGTCTTACCTAGTGCAGCGTACCTGAAAAGGTAGCAAAATATATCAGATTTGGGTTTGCAGGAGGAATAAAAAATCGTGTTTGCAGGGAGAAAGAAGGCTAGGTTTTCTCACCATTGGGGTACAAATGGGGCCATCCAAATGGCATCCCCAGATTGAACTGGGTACCTGCAAAAAAACAAAGTATATTGTTAAGCTACAAAGAACAAATTTTTTGAGAAGTTGCAGAAAACAGACTAGCGGGAACAACCGAACCAAATATGCAAGCATAAACAATGAGTTAAAGAAATGTTTCAACAAATGAAGTTCCAGAAGCACTGAGAACCTACTTAAAGCTTGAGTGTATTGTTAAAGATCCATGCACAGACACACAAATTCTTACCAACAAAGGAGCTTCCCAGCTAAAAACAAAATATCATTTATTGAATATAAATCTCAGATTTTTCTTTTTTCCCTTTTCCTTTTCTTTTATCTTTTTTCTTATTGTTTTTTTCTTACGTAGACAAAAGGTCCACATCTTTTGGATAATACATTTGAAGCAGTTTATAAAAATGTTCTGTCGAAAAGCTTCATAGCATTGGAAACAGGACTTTTAAAGTGCTTTAGAATGTTAATAAAATTCAGAATCTATCATATAGGCATTTAAATAGCATTAACCCCAGATGGTTCTGGGGATTGTTTAAGAATGGCATTAATTATTTGAGAATCACAACTCTTGATTAAAATTCTTACCAGCTATCACCCAAACGATAAATACCCTGTCCCTCTAATAGCAGCAAACCATGCTGATTATAATGCACCTCCTACAAAGCAAACGAGCAAGTAAGAAAAACGAGGAACATTATTCAAAATTCACATCACAAATTCAAGGGATTTCAGCCAGAAGAAGCTGATGAGTTCCTTTTGTATGTCAGCCAGCCAAAATTTCACATAACTGGGCACATGTGGTAGAGAAACATGACACTTAAAAGATTATTGCATCATGAAGATGAACAGGCTGTTCATTTTAAATTATTTCCCTAAAATAAGTTCCTTCTGTACGTCAGCATTTGGCTGGACCCCAGACATATTAAAAACTGGTATTCACATTCTGTGGATTTTTAGGCCCTCTAAAGAATTCAATCAGTACAGTGGTGAAACAATATAACAAACAACACTTACAACCTAAGATCTTGAAACAAATTATGGAGTTTCAATCGCCAAACAAGGAAAGCATACCTTCACATTAAGGAATTCTCCAGGTTGAAAATCCATTATCTGCACAAAGGGAATCATACCAACCAAGAATCCAGCTTATTAGAAAGAACACAACAATTCAGAAATGTTCATGATCCAATATTTCATCAATACTACCATAGAAGTTTCCTACATGATGTGAGAAAAGGAACCTGCACATGGCAAGTGATTATATGCATGGAATTCAGAACTCTTGAATTAAAACCATAGGATTGGGAGTTTCTAACAATTTCAGAACAACATTCCAGTACTGCACCATAACCCTAAATTTCTTGTCAATATATTGTACAGTATAATATTTGAAGCATTGAGATATTGAAGATCCTACCCTACTGGCCCTTTTAACGTTGCAACTGACAACTTGTGTGATGTTTAAAGCATTAAACTAATTCTGTAAGGACTTCTTGCATCCAAATCTTTTGACAAGGTGAAATGTGAGGCATATAAATAGCTCATTCTATCATCAATCCACATTCTCATTGCTTCTAATCAATTGTGATTCATGTGTGCAAATATTGCTGGGAAGCATGCAAATGATATGTAGACGTGCTGATCAAAATGGCTACTCAACCAAACAGGTTCATTAATCAAAGTTACTGTGTGCAGAGATATCTGAGTGTATCACTTCCAAAAATTGCTTATAAGTGCACGCAAATTTTGTCCAATTCTAAACCCTACCTATGCAAGAAATCTAAGCTAATCTGTGAAAAAGTGCATCTCAGAAAGATAAGTTCCTCGGCATTTTTTCAAAATTTTAACCTACTAAAGTATGAAGATCGAAGGCTAGGAAGCAAATTAAGGCTTACATGGATATTGAAGTCATATGGCAATGATGGAGGCAGAAGCTTTCTGAGTTCAAAAACCTGTCAATAAGTATACAGTGAGCAATATTGTCGCTTGTTCACACGACTAACCAAAATTTAATAAAATAATAACAGCACAATATGCTCAGGACGAGTAATAAGTATATCTATTTTTATTGTTTGCTAAAGAAAAACACATTTGTGTGTCATAAAATCCAAGTACCTTACAACAATAAGAAAAAAATTTGAAAGGTACCTCGCCTGGAGTTTCAAGAAGTGGCTGCTGGTCTGTTGAACCAACAATTTGCTTAGTAAAATGATTTTCAAGAGGAGAATACCTAACAGGACAAGAAACTCTTTTGGTAAACATAATTATTAAGGACAATATAGTAACTAGACTGCACTAGCAAGAAAATACTAAACTTAATGAAAGACATCTTTTTGGCAAGCCTGATCAAACAGATATCTAAATAATAAGCCCTGCACCAACTTTCCCAGTCTTAGCAATGTCTGGATATTATGAACTTAGATGCCACCATAAAGATGCTTAAAGCAGAATAAAATTTAAATAAAGCAATAGCTAAGGTGAGACAGCTGTGCATTCAGTCGATCACCTGTGTTCAGAGAGAACTAGACTCGCTGATGCATCGAAGTTGATCACACTTGGAGGAGAAACGAACCTGCGTTCAAAGACAACTAGAGTAGCTGATGCATCACACTCCAGAGAATGTTTGGAATTTGGGGCTAGATAAGCATATGAATCCACCTATAAAACAAAAGGTATAACATCAAAATTTTGAAGCCAGCATAAACAAATCAGATACGGATTCCCTTTCTCTAATCTGTATATGTGTGAGTGGTTGAGCTTTCGAAAACATGGTACCAAGTATCTTGGGTTACAAAAGCATGATTCAAAAAGGAAACCAAATGTCTAAAATTTGCCTTTTGATTTTAAACCTGCCTTTCATCAACACTACTGAAAATCTAAATCATGGTTGAGCTTTTAAAGCAAATAGATACACGAGTGTGTGTGTGTGGGGTTGAGTTTTTAAATAATTGGTTCTGAGTGCCAGGGATTTTAAAACCACGGTTTTAGAAAAGGAAATCAATTGTCTAAATCTGCCTTTCAATTTCAAACTTGCTTTTTGTCAACTCTACCAAAATTCCACACGCATTCCTAATGTCCATACGCCCTAAATTCATAAATCACACTTGCCATCAGTTGGTGGTGGGCACCAGATGCATTAGTCAGAGCTGCAGAACCCTGAACCACGAACAAGAACCTAATGATTTAGGAAGTATGGGTTAGCCAGGATTGTAATCAGATCAACTCCATTGATAATAGAAATTCATAAAAAAAAATAAAACTATCCTCACCTCTCTACATCATTTGGAGGGAGTCCAGACTTTGAATTTTCTGCACATGTTAGAGCTTATGTCAGCAAGCAAGCAAGCCAAATTAGTGGAAAAGCATAATAAGCTGCATCACATTTTTCACTTGAAAGTCACATAGAAGATGAATGATTCATACGTGTACTATACGTAAGAGGGAAGTGGGTTCACATCACACGCTGAAGAGAGTCCACAGATTTCAAGGTTTCTAAATAGTAAGAACAAGAAGTGCCTCAACTATACCCATGTAGGGTGGCGTGCACTTTCAAGAGGAAGAAAACTATTCAGCCAAATCAAATAAATGCAATTACACAAATCCTACAGGATTAGAGTTTCTGATTTTTTTGTTTTTATGAGAACAGAGTTCTGCAAAAATCTAAAGATGATAGCCAATTTCAACAGAAGGAAGGTATGCAGCTGAAGCCAATAACAAGGTTGGGCAACAACATTCAAGAAACTATGTGCATAAAGATAGAACTTGAACACAATCCGGTAAAATGCAATAATAATCAGTGAGAAAGGAGGGAGCGGAGCACACCTTGCATCTTTGCTAAGTACATCACAAAGTGGGAACCCATAGCTGGAGTAATTAGATATGCCCCCAATGTATTTGTCCTGTCATATATAAATTTGAATGACTCACTAAACCACCACCCAACATGCGGTAAGACATGATTTCTTCATATAAATCAATCAATCCAAAAAAAAGGCAAAGATGAAAGTAGTACCATCCTGGTAAAGGACTGAATACATGACTTTCTGGTGTTATCAAAGCATGGTCTCCTTTATAAACACTACGTGTGAAACCTGGCAAGTCTGGATAACCATAACCAAAAACTTCAGCAAACTATACTTCTGATTTCTTCTTTAATTACAAATAAAATTAATTTATGACTTGTTTCGCTCATATTTTTGTTTATTTGCAATTGATTCAACGAATTACATACATTTCTATTTAAATAGGATAGAATTAAAAAATGAAGATTGAGAGAGGAGAGAATAAACTGACTGCCCGACCTTGAAGGTGAGAGGGAGAGAGCGTTGGATTAGTGACTTTCCAATATAGAGGTTTGGAGGAGGAGGAGGAGGCCGTTTCGGTTTCAAATACTGAAGGAGCAGAACAGAATAATCCTCCGCCATCATCACTCAAAGCTTCATTCAAAAAATCTGAAAACAATCTCAAATCATGATGAGTTAAATAAATCAATAATAATAATAATAAACAGTTGTACTGTACTTGATGATAGAGAGAGTAGAAGGAGGAGAGACGGTAGCGATGAAGTTAGCATATTTTTGTTCCGGCCTGTTAAATGAGCGAGTGTAGAAAAAAACCCAACTAGGAGAATCTGTGTAGCAGGAGGTTCAGTATCAGCCAGAAGCGAGTAGTGGACTGACAGGAGTCGTGTCGAAGGACCACTGCCCAGTGACAGGGAGTGGAATCCGCTGTGGAAAAATATTGGTGACTGCTGACTAGGAGAGACAGAGAGAGTGGATCTGATGTCTGAACTCTCAAGTGTTATAGTGGGCTGTTGCTGATTATTTTGCCACTCGTAGAATCTTCTATTATTTATTTATTTATTTAATAAAAATAACAAAATCATTATATTCACATTGTTTTTTTATCTTACTCTTTAAGGAAGAAAAAAAAATTATTCTTCATTATTTTTTTTTTTTTAATTAAGCTGTATACTTTTTCATAAAAAAAAATTTCTTGATTTTAATCTTTAACATTAAATTTATTAAAAAAAAGTTTCGTTAATTATTTTCAATTAATTTAATTTAATCTCATAATATAAATTATCGATTTAATAAGTTAATCTTGGTTGACTTAAATTTTTTATATATATATTGTTTTTTAATTGATTTTTTTTATCCTTTTAAAATTAAGTTGGATAGAGATTGGGCTTTGTAATTTTTTTCAATTTCCTTCCTATGACTCAGGTCATGGATTTTACAGATTAACTCAAGTTGATTCTATTTGTTTTTTTATTTTTTTTAATTGAATTTTGTAATTTTTTTCAATTTATTTTTTATAAAGTTATTCCGATCTCATGACCTAAGTTGCTGGTTAGCAAGCTAATCCAAGTTAACTTAGTTTATTTTTTGGATTCTTTTTTAATTGAATATATTTTTAAAAAAATTCACCATCAACAACTCAATCTTTTTTTTTTTCCAGTTTGATCTTTTAATATTAAGTTTTTTTGAAAATTAAGTTTTGTAATTTTTTTTAGTGAAGTTATCATTATTCCATGAATTTAGTTTTTTTTATTATTGTGTTAACATTCAATATTAGATATATTAAAAACGAAGTTTTATTATTTTTTATTTTATTTTTACATAGTTATCTTGATTTTATAATTTAAATTAAAGATTTAAAATATTAGTGGATTTAAGTTTTTTTAATTAATTTTTTATTTTATTATTTAATATAGATAGGATTTCATAATTTTTTTTTAAAATTTTCTTTTTATTACACCTCTCCATCGGGCATCTAGCGTCCCATCTGGTCCTTCTGCCTGTACTTGAAACGGAGCTTTTATTTGCTATAATCAGTCTTGGGAATTGACGGAGTTTTTGCTGTTCAAGCTGCTGAAAATGGCGGCCCTTTCTTTTAGTCCTTGGGTTACAAGTGCAACTTCGTCCATCATCGATCGCAAGTACGACAACACGATCAGTCTTGGGAAGACGAAGCTTCTCTCGCACTGGCCTTGCCCGTACGTAATATTTCAAGTTTCACTGCCCTTGTTTATTGATCATGCATGTGCGAACAAATAAGATGGTGTGGCTTTGTTTTCACTTCCGCGTTTCGTTCATCCATTCTTGAAATCAATGCTACACACCGCTCAAATTGGAGTAATTATTGGATTATAAAAAACAAATTGCAGCTCCAAGAGCAGGAGTTAATTATGTCTTACGGAATAGTTGCAGCAGCTGATATTCTCTCATAAGAACACCACCAGTGTTCTTGAAGTTGAGAGCTGTCAACATGCATCCAGAACAGCATCGGTTCGAAACGTGCTGATTATCTGCACCTATAACCTTGACTTCGAATATTACAGAAGATGGGGGCTGCAGGTTTTATAACCACAATGGATCCCGACAGTGGTTCTGAGCAAGTCAAGGGAACCATGCACAATCACTATGCAAGTCCCTGCCATTATCCTGAGCAACATACAATCCTCCAGAGTATGGCAAACTATCATTCAATAAGATATAATTACTATACATGTAATCATTTTGAATGCGTAGCTCTGCATTTATCCTCTTTTTCCCCACACCAAATGCGTAGTATTCCCACAGGATAATGATAGTACTTCACATTGATCTCATTTATTCCTATAATGCTTATTAAATTTCCTAGATTTATGGACGCCTGATGAAATGGCATTTATCCATACGTCTACAGGCTTTGTGGGAGTATTATAACTCAAATACTATCAGGAGCAGCAGTGGACAAGCTGTGGGTTTTGCTGCAAGGCCAAGAATATTGGACGGAAGGAAAGCATTCTTTGCTAGGCAGGCACCAATTTTTGCATCTTATTCATCTAGAGGTCGCAAGGTGAACAGTTCACTTTTGCAAACTGCTGATGTCCTCAAACCAAATGTCATGGCTTCAGGATCCTCCATCTGGGTTGCTTGGACCCCCGACAGCGAAGGAGATCCTTCTATCAAGGGTACGGACACTGTTTTAATGTTGTTTGATGGGTAAACAGCATCACTTATGCCCTCTAAATTATCGGATGACTGGTCTCGAGATTAGAATGCAAGACTTGGTATCTTCATCTCACCCGACATTATTTGCGGAATCAATGCCATTTTAAGTCCCTTAAGTTTGCAAATAGACACTGTAAAGTACTTTCAAGTGCATCATCTACTTCAAAAGCGAGATGATGGTGGTATATCTCTGGGAAGAAAGTAGCTAAATCTACGCTATCATTCTTCTTGGTTTTACTTTTTAATGCATTCATGCTACCATTCTTGCAGGGAAAAACTCTGCACTTGTATCCGGTACTGGCATGGCTGCTCCTCACATAGCTGTTGTGGCGGCTTTAATCAAGCAAAAACACCGTAGGTGGAGTCCTGCAGCTATCACACCAGCAATGATGACAACAGCTAACATTTGACCATTCTGGGTCTCCCATTTTAGCACAACTAGGTAACCAACTAGCTCCTGCTACTCCGTTCGATTTTGGTGATGGATCCATAAATCCAGCTCTCGACCCAGGAGATCATATTCAATTCTCATTTTGAAGAATATGTCCAGTTTCTTTGTGCTGTTCCAGGTGTTGATGAAGGTTCTGTAAGATGAGCAGTAGGAACTGATTGTCCAACAAAGAAAGGTCCTCCGACGTATTACAAACGTCAGTAGCAGGAAGTTTATAGAGTGACTGTGAGGCAACCATCAGGTGTAAACGTTACTGTCTCCCCTAAGTTTCTATGATAAATTCCAATGCTTCCAAGCATCTTAGGATCGTGTTGACAGCAAATAAAGGCAACGAGAACTTACCATTTTGTTTGGCATGGTGATTCTGGCAGGCAGGAGAATTAATGTTTTTCTTTGTTTTGGGGGAGAGAAATGAAGTTAGACATGCATGTCTTTATAAAACATGTAGTATAATATTTGAATGCTTGCTTGAATGAGTAGGGCATAAAAATAGTGGTGGACGAGAACCGGCTGATGGAGATGGGAGGCCAAATAAGGAGGGCCAGCATTAAAGTCTTTGGTTGGATCGAGCAACCGAATACAGTGATTCTGTAAGTGATGAAGTTTTAAACAAGACCAAAACAAAAAAGAATATTTTTACGGAGTGGTCTGATTGATTTGGAGCACGTAGAGAAAAATCAAACACACAAGTAGCGGAATACTTATGGCTCGGAACTTGTTAATTTGGATCTTCGATTGGTGGGCTGGAGTCACAGGTCCTTAACCCCAAAAAATCTCTCACTCATTTGTTTCTTCTTCTGGATGTGCAATTTGTCAATTATGATCAGTTCGACGCCCTTGAAATCCTAGAACCCCTTATGGTGAAATCGCGACTGCTCGAATCCTAGTCCTTCATTGCTGCTGTAAACAGTGGCAGCCCCGCCGTTCTTGGATTTGTAGGCACAGCCTAGATAACAGCAGGGGAGGGCTGTCTTATATGGTGGTTCCAGCGGTTTCAGAGGGTTTTGGGGGAAGCTTTTTTAGCTGAAGGTGCATTATATCAAAGCTAGAGATTTGAAATTCTTGCTTGTTTCTTTACTTTGGTGGCATATCTTGAATATACACAGGAGGAACAACTTTACAAGAGAGGAAAATACTAAAAACAGAACCATGGTTCTAGCCTATATATAGATTATTTTGCATCTTCATGATTTGCTAGAGTTGATTTTCCTGTTATCTTGTTTTGGAAACTCAAGATTTTCAGTTGTCTTGCTGCAGGTCGTCTTCGACAGCTTACTATCAGTGGTGCCATTCCTGGAAGCAGCCTTAACACACCCCCGCATGATTGAGCCACCATCAAGGAGGCCAATCTTGGAACGAAGTGTGTCTGTGCGCTAACGAGACAGTGGCTTGGTCAGGAGGTCAGCTAACTGATCATTGGAGGTCAGCAATGGCTCGCTGTTTCTTAGAACTCCAAGAGATGGGATTGGAGCCTAGAAGAATTATATAGACAGAGGTAGAGGTACGAATTGGTCCAACAATGTCGCGAAACTCCGAGCCAATGCCCTGAAGAACATAGAGTGTGGTGTCGCCATTGGAGACTGGACGATAGATGAGAGTGAGTTCATCAATAAGCTTTTTGACTGCATGAGAAACTCTCTGACTGAACGGGAGTTGCGTTGGATGGTAGAGAGTTCTTCCTTTAATTGAAGAACACGTGTACGCGATTTGCTTACGTAGAGCTCTTTCACTTTATTCCAGTCTTCACTGGAGGTTGCAACAATGGCAACTAAGGGTTTAATGTTGGTACTGACCAAAGAGAAAATAGCCCAAAGCAAGAGTTCAAAAAAGTTTCTCTATTTTTTTTCTTAAACTTGAATTAATTTAGACCTCGAGTCAACCAATTAAAATAATTATGGTTTTATAATTAAAATTATTATAATATTATTATTTTAAACATTTGATATAAACTAAAATATATATTTAATTATTTTTAAAATATATTAGTTTGACAACTATATATTAAAAGTAAAATATTTTTTTTATATATTTTATTTTGTCTTATCTATCATACCAAAAAAATATATATAAAAATGATCATTTTATCTTGTACATTACTACCAAACACAATTATATCCTCTCTCTTTTTCTATTTTATCTTCTCTATCTCCACTATTTTCTTCTTTTTTTTAATCTCAAAAGAATCAATACAATTTTCTTCTACAATTTCCCAGTGAATACTTGCTTCCTCTTGCCACTACTGAGTTTGGTGATTTCCTTTTTCTGGTTTGATTTAATGTTATGGGCTGTCATTTGTCAAGCAAATAAATCAACATGAACTAAATGATGGATTGGTTGAGCCTAGCAAGCGATCTAAAAGCCTAAGCCCGAACACAATCTGAATCTTATGTTGATTGTGTAGTTTGAATGTTTCTGTTTATGTTTTAATTTAGCTGATCTTATTTTACTTTGTGTGCAAGGAGGGAATTTGAGACGTGTGATTTGTGAAAACAGTTGATATTTTCCAACAGGCAGTAAACAATTGGTAAATGAAACTGCCAACCAACCCTCCTAGGACTATTATTTGTTATCATGCAATCCACTAACATTCAGGAAAACAGCAACAGTGCTGTGCATATGAACTTCGAGGAAACCTATATTACAATGAAAATTTTGCTCTTATCAAGGATACTACAATAGCACAGGAGAAATTAGAACACGAAGAAGCAAAGTTTGAATTTTCCTTACAGCTAATCATCTTTGGGGCTGGTGGATTTCTCATCCTGCCAGGTTGCTTGCCATTGTTTGTCATAGAAGGTTGTCTCCTCCAGCAACTTTTTTATGGTTTCTAAATCCTCATTCTTCCGTATTAGAAGTACTCCTACCACAGCTACAAACAATAGAGTTTTGCAGAAGAAGTTGCTCATCTGGTCAACCAGACCAACACCAGTCAAGCTATCAACCAGGTAAGCCATGAAAAAACCAATCATTGCAGCACGGCCTGCATAATAGAATACATGAAACCACATTAAATAGTTTCTCGTGAGCCAGAGGGGCTGTTTCCTCGTGAACAATCGAAGAAAACTATCTTAACAAACCATTGAGAAGTTCTGCTTCAGGCAGATGGAATCTTTTCATCCATGTCCACCATGGTATTATTGAGGTATCGAAAACAACAGGGTCGTTGTTGCTTGATGATTCTGGGTTACACTGGAGCCATTTCCTCCTCCTAGCCTCTGAAAAGATTAACAAAGCATGTAAATATATGCCGAGTAATACCATCAAGAGTTGCTAGAGATTGGATGTCAATGAAATAATTACACAAATCAACTAACTACTTCAGGGCTAACATGTACCTAGAACAGAAAAGATATCGCTTCATTTATAGACAGACACGAACTCTGAACAGAATAGATACTACAATACAAATCATGTTATGGCATCCGCAATAATATACTATCTTTATACTGACTGGAAAGATTGGTTGAAGATGAACAATGAATAGACTTGTACATCGTTCTATACAGACATGAACTTCAAAGTAAATCAAATCTTTTAGCACATGTTAGCGACTGCCTCACGTGTCATAAATATAATATTCCCAACATCGAGGAAAAAGAACCACGAAAACACTAGTTATGCTAGTTTGCATCAGTAAAAACAATAGATGCAGTTTCAAATGCAAACCAACAATTCTTTATAAATTTGGTATCCTTAAGCACATCTTTCGTATATTATGTGTATGATGCCACATTCCTCCCTGTACAGAGGGATCTCATTTAAGTAGAAAAGCTTGTGCAATCAATACAATGATGGTGGCAGCGCAATCTTTCTTCACATAGCATGCGAATTCATATCACAAACCCGGGACATAACAATAAGATGCACACTGGTTCGGCACACCCATTATTCCAAGCTGTTGGATGAGTAGTTCATGTCTGGAGTTTGCTCAAAATATAATAGATATTATACAATATTTTAAAAAAATATATATATTGATACAGCGATATATTAGATGACATTTGTTTTTAAATATTGAAACAACAACATATTGGATCGACTTGGATTAACCTTTCAAATCTTTTGATCATGGTCATGAGACCATGATAACCCAATAGAAATCAAATCAAAATAAGTTATGAAAGTCAATTCATTATCAATCTAATGTTGAAGAAAGAAATTAAAAAAATGACAAAAAAAATACATAGGTCAACCTGAAATAATATGTCAAACTGGCAACACAAACAACAAGATTGAGATAACCTCGTGGAAAGAAAAAAAAATAATATAAAACTCAATTTTCAACCAACTCAATTTTCAAAGATGAAATCAAAAAAATTAAATTAAAAAAAAAACATAACTCAAATCAACTTGGACAAACATGTTAAACTTTTGAGACCTCAATCATGAGATCATAATAACTTCATAAAAAACAAATAAAAAAATTTATAAAACTCCATTTCCAACAAATCCAATGTTTAAAGATGAAATAAAAAAAAAACACTAAAACCAAGAGACCGGGATAACTCAACAAAAACCAAATTGAAAAAATTATGAAGCTCAACTCCCAAACAACCTAATATTAAAGGATAAAATTAAAAAATAAATAAATAATTAAAAGAAGATTGAGTTATTTGAGGGTGAAAATAAAAAAAAATTAATTAAAAAAACAAAAAAAATATATGAATCAAGGTTAACTGTTAAACTCACAATATGGATCATGAGATCATGATAATTGATACATAACCAATAAAAAAAATTATGAAACTTAATTGAAAAAATATTCAATTAAAAAAGAACTAAAAAATAAACAGTATTAATTCAAGTCAACTAGCCAAACTCGCGACTCAGGTAATGATATCGAGATAATCTCATTAAAAAAAATTAAAAAAAACTATGAAGCTTGATTTTCAACCAACCCAGTATCAAATGATGAAATAAAAAAGTCAATTAGAAAAAGCAACCTCAAAAAATGACCCGGGTTAACCCAAGATAAGACGAGTCATGAGATCAAAATAAATTCATACAAAACAATCGAGAAAAATATAAAACCTCACTTCTAATAGATCAAATATTAAAGATTGAAATTAATAAAAATAAATAAATAAATAAACTCATGAGACTGATATATAACTCAAAAAAACAAAAATTACAAAGTATAATTTTTAAAATAATTAATATTAAAGAAAAAAATTAAAAAACAAATTAAAAAAAATCGGATTCATGAAAAAAAATAAAAAACTATTCTAATTGATGTGGCCCTTTAGTATTTTGTTAAAATGGGTGTAGCTACACCGATTTAGCCACAACTTTTTTAATTCTATTAATAATTAATTCTATGCAGAGAAATATGAACAAGTTGGTGGTTGAAGACCGTGACACCAGTCAGTTCCAAACAACAACAGTGCAGCCACTTCCATTTTTTTCTCCTTCTAAACATAAATTCACAAACACAGCCACTAAGATGGTCATGACTTCTGCTAAGAGAAAATTTGCATTAATTACCTAGTCCATGTCTCACCTAACAAATCCAATGGCAGATCAAACATTTATAGAACCATCTGCAAAACCATTGGATTTTCAGTTTTACACAACTGACTCTATTCAGCTGCAAATGATGTTAAATTTTTCTCCAAAGGAAACAAATTCTACAAAAACATGGAGAGAAAAGGAGAGCAATTCAGAATATCATTTGAAACTACAACACACACACCCTTTGTTTTTCCTTAATAGCATGAGAACTAAGTGGCTAAAAGAAAAAACAAAAACTCAATTAAGAAACAAATTTGCAGCACTAAGAATCCACAAACCAATCCATGCAAACAATTAGAAACTGGATGCTAGTCATGAAGCCGATAATCACTCAAACTAGAATCCAAAACCCAATAAAAAAATCTCACCGGCATCGATAACAGCATCCCAATCGGTTTTCCCATCTTTCTGAAACTGCTTCAAGTCCCAAGTCCCTGAAATCCACCTGGGGTCCCCAAATTTACTCACTTCAACCTTCTCCTCTCCCCCAGCAGCCACAGCTCCATTAGAGCTATTTTCAGCCACAGCAACTGAATCAGAAGACTCTGGTGTCTTCTGCTCCAATTTTGGTTCCTCTACAGTGGCGGCGGAGGCTGAAACTCCAGCTCCTCCATTGTCTGTAGAGGCCTTGGGAGTGGATAGGAGAAAAGGACGGTTCGTGGGTCCGAGAGAGAGTGTCGATTTGTAGGTGAAATGGGGTTTGGAAGGTGGAGAGCGAGTTAGTGGCGGAGAGAACAAAGACATTGATATGGACATTGTTTTCTTGGTTAATGGAGCTTGAGCTTGAGCTTGTGTTTGTTTGTGTCAGTTTGGATCTAGTTATCCTCAACCTTACAAGTTACAAAATACATACAAATGAAAATGGGGTTTTTCTAATTTAGGTTTCTTCTCATCATATAGGCTGAATCACAGGAGAGATAGTGTTTTCTAAACTAAGCCAAATATAGGTGTTAAGCAGAACCTTATAAGATAAAAAAAGAAGTCGCTACTATTTCTAAATATATATTTAATACTAAGGCTCCGTTTGTTTGCAGGAAAGTGAATTCCTTTTGGAAAGTGAATTTCAGGGAAAATAAATTTTGAGAAAATATTTTCCGATGTTTGGTAGTGTTATGGAAAATGAACTGGAAAACACTTTCTAGTGTTTGGTTATGTCATGGAAAATGAGCTGGAAAATAACTTATTAATATTTTATTTTTCTCAAGTTTATTAAAATAATGAGGAACAAGTCTTACAAATTAAAAAGTTGAATGAGAATAAAATTGAAAAAAAATATATAATTTTATAAATTATCTCAAATAAAACAAATAATAATCAAAATAACAAGGATCAAATCTTAAAAATTAAAAAAAAAATGAAAAATGAAGAAATTAAAATAATAATAATCAACATTTCATAAATTATTTCAAATAAAATAAGTAACAATCAAAAGAATGAGGATCAAATTTGATAAATAAAAAATTTCAATAAAAAAATGATAAGAAAAAAGCAAATAGCAATTATAAAAATAAGGACCAAAGTTAATATAAAAATAAAATTTTAAGAGATGAAATTGAAAAATAAATATTCAAAACAAAATATATATAGCAATCAAAAGTTTGAGGATCAAATTTGATATAATCAGCAAATAATAACATTTTTAAATTTTTCACAACTTCCGGAAAAGTGTTTTCCCCTTAAATTTTCAAGAAAACACTTTCCTGAAAACCAAGCCAAATTTTCCTTTTACTAGAAAGTGTTTTCCATTGACCAACTTTCCTACTGGCAAACAAACACAAGAAAGTTTGGAAAGTGCTTTCTCGGAAACCACTTTCCGGAAAACAAACACAGCTAAAAGGAAAACACTTTCCTGAAAATCAAGTCAATTTTTTTTTTTACTAAAATTGACTGGAAAATGTTTTCCGCTGACCGGAAATTGTTTTCCGTTGACCAACTTTTCTAATGACAAACAAACACGAGAAAGTTTGGAAAATGGTTTCCCGGAAACTACTTTCCGGGAAACAAACAAGGCCTAAACTCACTTACTTTTTCAATATTCAAACTAAAAATATATGATTTTAAAAGATCATGATGAAATTAAATTTAAAAGTAACAATAATAATGATAAAATGTCACCTCTAGAAGATACTAGCAATAAAAATGTAGAATATTTCATCAAGAGGAATCTCATTGGTTATTTAACATATACTAAATATTTAAATTAAAAAAGATGATTTGGGAAGCAAATGGAGGATATTTTCCATGCGATATGTTATTTCATAACAAGGTATGTATTATGATAAAAATTATGTTAATATTGCTAGTATTATTCTTATTAGAAATTTGAATATGAACACTATTAAATAGTATATATCATATAAGAAATATCATGATAAATTTTTATGTGGTGTGGTGCCTATGCATGCGAGGCCCGAGTCACTTGTTATTGAAAAGGTCATGGCAATTTGACAATAAATTAGTACATGATGGGTATAAAAATAAATATTTTTTGTAAAATATGAAAAAATCATTATTATCACCAAACTAGTATTATTATCATCAAAAAAGATTTATAAAGCCCAATTGAAAGGGAAGTGAGGCTAAGAGGAGTGAAAATAATATAAAGGTAGTGAGCTTATAGAAGAGAAAAAATAAGGTAAGTTATAAGGGAAAAATAAAGAAACATGAGTTTTTATGCAAAATTGAGTGAGATCAAAAGTTTTTTTTATCCTAAACAACCAATGATTGTACTTTTATACAAAGAGACTTTTCTTAACACTAATGAACTTGATCCTTGTCTCCCTAGCATGGTTGTTTTTTTATTATTAGTATAGGAGTTCAAAGGTATATTTCTCGAAAAGTTTTCTAGTGGTCTGTCACTGATAAGGGGAATCGAATATCAAATCAATCTCGTATTGGCACTACTTTTCCTAACCGACTAGCTTATCAAAGTAAGACAAAGAGTTCAAAAACAAGTTGTGAAGTTGAAGGGGTATATAAGAAAAAGCATGAATCTATGTGTTGTTTCGATGTTATTTGTGCTTAAAAATGATGGAACTTGAAGGATATATATATATATATATATATATATATATATATATATATAATTATTGTGCTGTCAACAATACTACAATAAAGTATAAACATCTCATTCCTAAGCTTAGTGATATGTTGAAATGCATAGTTGTGGTCTTACAAAGATTGATTTAAAGAGTGGATATCTTCATATTAAATAAAAGAAAAGGATGAATGAAAAGTGCCTTTAAAACTAAGTATGGACTTTATGAATGGTTGGTGATGCCATTTGAACTTACTAATGTACCTAATATTTTTATGAAATTGATGAATAATGTTTTGAGTGTATTTATTGGTAGATTCGTTGTTAAGTATTTTTAATGATACCTTAGTTTATAGCAAAAGCTTGGATAAGCATTTGCATTGTGTAGTTGGTGTTTTAAGAAAGGAAATGTTATTTCCTAATCTAAAAAAATATACTTTTTGCAAAGAAAAAATTATATTTCGTAGTTATATTGCAAGTGTAAAAAGTATCAAAATTAATGAAAAAAAAGTTAAGGTTATCCAAAAATTACCCATGCCTAAGTCAATAGCTAAGGTAAGAAGTTTACATGGTTTGACAAGTTTTTATAGGAGGTTTGTTAAGGAGTTTAGCACACTAGTTATATATACCACTCACTGAAATTGTTAAAAAGTCAGTTGATTTTAAATAAGGTATTGAACAAGATAAAACATTTAATCTTCTTAAAAAAAGGTTAAGCTCAACACCTTTATTAACATTAGCTAACTTTTCTAAAGCTTTTGAAATTAAGTGTGATGTCTTGATAATAGGTGTTGGGGCTATTTTAATATTAGAGAAATGGTTGATTTTCTATTTTAGCGAAAAACTTAATGTTATAACATTGAACTACCCTGCTTATAAGAAGAAGCTTTATGCATTGATAAAGACTTTGGAGACTATTGTGATCCATTCAAATAACAAGTTGCTGAAACACTTGAATAGACAAGATAAGTTGAATCAATGACATGTTGAGTGGATGGACTTTATTAAGACCTTTTTGTATGTGAATAAATACAAAATAAGGTAATAAAAATATAGTGGTTAATGTACTATTTAGAAGATATGTTCTTTTTTCTATTATAAATGTGAAATTGTTAGGATTTGACTATGTGAAAAAAATAGTATGTCAATAATAGTGATTTCACTAATATGTATTTTGCTTGTGAAAAGTAAGCATTTTGAAAGTTCAATAGACTTAATGGTTACTTATTTGAATAGAATAAATTATGAGTGTCTGACAGTTATATGTGTGACTTATTTGTTCATAAGGCTTGTGGGGGTGGTTTAATGTGAGTATTTTAATGTTAAAAAGATTTTAGATGTTTTGCATGAACACTTTTATTAGCTTAAAATGAAATGTGATGTGCAAAAAATATGTAATGAATGCATTACATGTAGACAAGCGAAGTCTAAAGTCTTATTGTTACTCTTTTACATGTACCTAAGAAACCTTGGATATATATTTCTATGGATTTTATTTTAGAGTTACCTAGGTTAAAAAAGGGTTGAGATTTTATATTTATAGTTATAAATGAGTTTTCTAAGATGACACATTTCATACCATGTCATAAAATTAATGATGAGACCAATATAACTAATTTATTCTTTAGGAATATAATGTGGCTTTATGGGATTCTTAGGAACATAGCTTCAAACCACGATATTAAGTTTATTAGATATTTTTAAAAGGTTTTGTTGAAAAAGTTAGGAACTAAGATATTGTTTTTGATTATTTATCTTCCACAAATGGATGGGCAAACGTAAGTAGTGAATAGAATTTTAACTACATTTTTGCATATTATCATTTAAAAGAATCTTAAAAATTAAAAAGATTGTTTGCCATTCATTAAGTTTGCTTAAAATCAAAATGTTTGTTCCACTACTAATTATTTCTCATTTGAAATTGTTTATAATTTTAAATTAAATTAAATTCATTTACCTGTTGATGAATAGATAAGTTTTGATGGAAGTAGAAAAGCACAAGTGATAAAGGCACTCTAATAAAGTGTTTGGCAACATATAAAAAAGAATAATAACCAAATTGTAAGCAAAGCTAATAAAGGGTGTTGACATGTTATTTTTTTATTAGGTGATTGATTTTGTGTGCATATGTGTAAAGAGAGGTTTTCATCCCATATGAGATCTAAGTTGCAGCCAAGAGGAGATTGCGTACTCCTAGTTCTAGAGAGGATCAATGATAATATCTATAAAATAAATCTTTTAGTTGAGCATGATATTAGTGATACTTTAAACATTTTTTATTTTTTCTATTTGATATAGGTGATGATTCAAGATTGAATACTTTTAAGGAGAAGATGAATGATGCAAATCAACTTACAACATCAAAGGTTCCACTAGAGGTGCCAAGTGGACCAATTATAAGGTTAAGGGTCAGTAAGTTCAAAGAGGCATTTAATGGATCAATTCATAATATTTAGGTCAAGACAAGCTTTAAATCATCTACTTGTGATGATGATCAACTTAATTAATTTAATTCATGTAAAAGAAGGAATTGATCTATGGGCTTGAATATTTTAGCAATTTAAGCTTGTAACTAGAGAGGTGGAAACTTTTCCTAATGCTTCAATGATGTTTTTTCATACCATGCAAGGAATTCTTATTTTTTATAGAAAAATAGGTGGCAGAAAATAAAGAAATTAATTTTCAAAGTTTCCTTATTTATTTAGAAACTTAAAATCAACATTAACTATTATAATGATTCCTAGAGTCTCAAAGATACAAGGGTTGGCAACAAGGCTTTTTAAGCAAGTGAGAGATCCAGCCTTCGTAAATTCTAGTTCATGACATGTGGCATTAGTATTTTAAATATAAGACTTGGGTGTTGGTTTAAATTTATGTTTTAGGCTTTATTTCACATATTTTAGGTTATATTTAAATTGAGTTTAATGCTAGCCATTAGTCTATTAGGTCAAGTTTATTTTGACTCTTTAAATATTTTTTTGTAAGGGTTTATTTTTTTTAATTTTGAAATGCATTGATTTTGCTACATATTATGTGTGCTCTATGAAGATTTCTCATGCTTATTAGTTTTTCATTGAACTAACTAAGACTTATCTAAAATCAATTATTTTTGCTATGTTTGACAATTCCTTATAATAATTGAGTTGAGATCTTCATTTCAATAATTTTTTGGTATTTTAATTCAGGTAATTATTATATTAAATTTATTATTTTAAAATATGATTTTAGCTTTTCAAGATTTATTTCTCTTATATGTGGATTCAAGAGTTATTACTTTTTGGGTTAGCATTATTTGTAAAATTTGAAAGTTGTTTTGTTGAAAACAATTAAATCGATTTTCATTGGTTATAGAACTCAAGGGAAGGGAGAGAAGGAAAGGCCCTTTTCTTTTTTTCTAATTTTTTCCATTGTCTTTTCTGTCAAAGCTTTCATGGCCATACGGAGAAGGAAAAACGAGTGGAAATCTGATCTTCCAAATTTATGGCTGCTGACATTCAGTTAGCAGTCTTTTGATGGCTAATTGAAAAAAAAGGGGGAAATAATTAATGAGTTAATTATTATGTGATTGGTTGCTGCTACAAAATAGGAAATCAAAAGATTCTTAATTATATCCCAAAAGCAGGATATTTTCATAGTTTTTTTTATTGTTCATGTGTTAAAAAATAATTAGATTTTTTTCACATGCAAAACAAACAATTTTGTTTATAAATGTTTAGAAACACGGCTATATTTATATTTTTAAAAATATTAATTTTTTTTATTAAAAATTAAATTTTTTATATATTTTGGATCGTTTTAATATACTAATTTAAAAAATAATTTTTAAAAAAATAAAAAAAAATATTATTTTAATATATTTCAGCATAAAAATACTATAAAAAACAATCACAATCACATTTCTAAACATATCATATTATAACTCTAATTATTAATAGATTATTTTCTTGGTCTCCCTTACACATTAAAATGATATTCAATTAGTTTTTCAACGATTACTTTTTCAAAACAAACGTCTTGAGAGTTTGGAGGCCGTCATTACCTAGCAATATTTTTAATCCCATAACAAACGACATAAATCAAGCACTCATATAAAATACAGGAATAAGAACTGTGATTTAATTTTCTCAATTAATTATGTATATAGTTTGCCCTCCTTAATCTTAAAATCTAACTTATATTTGTGTTATGGAGTTGTTATATGGCCTGTTTGGAAGTGTTTGCGGTTACTTTTTAAAATATTTTTTGTGTTAAAATATATTAAAAAGATTTTTTTTATTTAAAAAAAATATTTTTAAGATCGGCGTATCAAAATAATTCAAAATATATAAAAAAATTAACTTTTAATAAAAAAAATTATATTTTTTAGAAATACAAGTATAAACACATTTAAAAACACTTTAATAAAATAATATAGATTAATTTTGTGGTAATAGAGAAGTATATGTTGTAAATGTATGTTTTTTTTATATAATTTTAAAATATATTTTAATGAAGGATAAAAATTAGTCAAATTTATAAATTATGAAATATAAAACCTATTTAGAAATAACTTATTCTGGATTCTTTCTTTCAAGTTCTCATTCCTTCACATGATCTTTAAGAGCTGCGAGTTACTAAAAATAATTATTGAATCGAAAGTTTACTTAAATTATCAGAGCCTAAAATATTTAAGAAATTCATGTGTTATGAGAGGATAAATTAATTTTCAAAATCTTCGTTTTATTTCCCATGCCCTTGCAGTGCAAAAATATCTCAAAAGAAAATTCTTGGAGCCACCAGTACAAACTGCATGAGCTTGTGTGTATATTTGTAGGCTGGCAAAACGTTCTGAAATTGAAGAACACAATTATGCATGTGTTCCTGTGTGTAGAGAGAGGTTATGAAATGATGGATAAATCATAAATGCCATAATTTACAAAAATGGGCCCTCACAGGACTATACATGAAGACACCCTAAGTGCATATGTTTTCAACATATTCTGATGCAAAATGGCTTTAAATTAATGATGACAACGTAGAAGCTGTAATTTATCTAAAGAGCATTTTGAGTTCCTCAATCCTGGCGGACCTGACTTCCTCGTCGGTGAGGGCACCGGCAATCATTCTCTGCTTCTTTGCCTGAACTTGCTGCAGGCGTTCCTCAACTGTACTCTGTCACATCGGTCAGTGGCAAAACATTTGATTAGCAGCTAAGAAAGTGGAAGAGACAAGAATTTATGAGCACAGGCAAGATGACACTTGATAATACTCGTTAATGGAAGTAACGAGTATTATACAATCTCAGCAGCCTCGAGAAACAACTCAAAAGGTGCCTCTATCAGGAGCTTAAGAATCATTGAGATTTTTTTTTGGCTGTTCCAAGGCTTGAGCCTAATCCTCTTCAACTAGGTTCATATCACCCACTTTTCCCCATGGTTTTGTTTTTTGTTCTGAATAATGCTTGGCCTAGATTACTTTGGTTCCTTAACTAAACTATAGATGTGTATCTTCATCAATCCGGCAAAATATAAATTAAACTAAATCACATTTCCGGTCCAAATCTTCACATATTCCAACTAGAAATTTGACGAGAACCCAAAGAAAATCCAAAGTATAATCTAACCTCAACAATGAATCTTCTAACAAAAACTGTTCGCTTCTGTCCTATCCGATGGATTCTCATTATTGCTTGCTCCTCGACTGCAGGATTCCACCATGGATCCTACATATTTTAAAATAACAGATTTTTAAGATAAAGGTGGGAAACTTTTTCCTGAAAAGAAATTAAGATATGAAAATGTACCATTAAGAAAACATTTGAGGCTGCAGTAAGATTCAGGCCTACGCCACCAGCTTTTAAAGACATCAATAATACCTGAGATATAGGAGTTAGGTATGACGATAATTGGTTAAGAAAATTATTAAACCATCGAGAACTGCAAAGACATCAAATTCCGGAAGGTAATTAACTACAACAGGCACTTGAAACTGCTTACCATTTTTTCCCTGGTTTCATTGAACTCCTTCAAAGTCCTCTCTCTCTGCTTCTGTGCAAGTTTTCCATCAAACCTTAAGAACCCAATTCCTCTCCTTTTCAATGGGATCTCTAAAAGATCAAAAAATGAAGTCCACTGGCTAAAAACAATGCTCTTTTCACCAAAGCCTGACCTATGGATATGTTCCAAGCATTCCAGAAGCTTGGAAACCTTTGAAGACTCCTTCCAGTCATTCTCAACATCAACCTGGAACTTACCCTCTGTTGGGCATGCTATCAGGTCATTTGCTTTCAGTGAAGTTCGACAGATTGGGCATATCCCTGATATTGGTGTTTGCCAGCAAGAGATGAGGCATTCCCTGCACATCCTATGTACACATGGTGTGAGCACGGGGTCATCTGCAGACTCCAAGCATATGGGACACTCGGTATTTTCACCCCTCCGGATGCCCTCAACAACCTCTTCAATGTATGCCGGAGTAGGTGCTGATGGACTTATGGTGGCAGAACTAGCATGGCGGATGGCCTCAACAACCCCTTCAATGCATGCTTCGGTGGCAGCTGACTGCCTTGGAGTGGAAGAATTAGAATTTGTTTCCACAAACCTTCTTGCATACTTGTTCAACTCATCATATCGTTGGATATCAGTTCGACTGCACACTCACCATTTAGAAACAAAGAAACAAAAAATTCGCTTTCTTTTTAACAAATAAAGGAAAATATCTTCAATTCTAGTCCCACCTCATAACAAGAAATGGGTGGTTGCAACACTGCCTCAGTCGTAGTAGCAGCTCAAGGACAGATGCATAGTTGTGCAGAACCTTGCCCTGAGCAACAAACTCATCAAACTGGACCTGTTCAGATTTAAAAAAACACTCAGTTGAACTCTGTTTCCATCATATATTCAATATAATTCATCCTAATGGAAGGTGACAATAACTAACACTTACTTTTGATCTTCTAAAAAGGGCATCATAAAAATCACGTTCAGCTTCCGATTGTTCACACTTGATTATTTGAATGTCAGTAGGAGGAAGAACAAGTATGGGCCTAAATCAAATGCATCAAACAACAGAATGATGAAAAAGGGTTTTGCTGCGGTAAAAAATAAATAATGATAACAATAAGAAGAAAGGTTGAAAGACCAAGTGTTCACCTCCCCTCCTTATCCTTTGTATCCTTGGTCCTTCTCAACATTAGCGGCCTCAAAATAGCCTTGATCAACTTCATGGCTCTAGGGTCTCCATTTTCATGCGGTCTTTGAATTAATTTGCTCCACCTATTCCAAAGTCAGACCGTATTATGGACAAAGACATATGAAACTAATCCCACAATAAATGCCTGAGTAAATGATTAAAGTGCAGTCTAGGTGAAATTTAGAATCTTATTATTTTTTTACACCAATCAGCAAGGGGCAATGAGCGTGCAGTCCTACCATGGCCAGTTGCACCAAGGCTCAACATGCAAGAAGCACAGAAGGCTGTACAGATCTTCCAAGGTGTTCTGTAACAATAGATGAAGAGAGAATTTGTTAATTGCTCAAGCAATGGACATCCACTTTCTCGATATCTAGGACACCAAAACCACGATAAATTGTTGAAAAAGAGAGTGCTTCTCAAAAATAGTTACTTAGAAAGGATAACATAAAGCAAGAGGAAAAACATATAGTACTTCTGTGCATCAGCAATTTCAGAGAAAAATGTGCATTAATGAATAAGAAAACAGACCTGAATAGGTGTCCCAGTAAGACACCATTTGCAATATGACGACAATGAAAATGTAGCCTTAGCAGCTAAGGTCTTCCAGGACTTGATGGTATGAGCTTCATCTAGCACAACCCTATGCCACTCAACCCTATTAAAAATGCTGTTCTCCATATCCTGTATCAGATCAAAAGAAGTTTGAAGTTGGGAGAGAAACTACTAGAACAATTACTAAAAGAAAGATGAAATAAGTGGTAAAACTACAGCTTAATAATTTAAATCTCTTGATATCCATATGAAATTGATTAATAAATGAAGTATGTTCTTACATGCTTGTAAGCTTCAGTTAGGACGCCATATGTTGTCAAGACCACATCATATCCAGATATAATCCTGGGGTTATTTGTTTTGTACCCGCCATAGTGAACAAAAATGGAAATGCTTCCCGGCTCTGAATGGGCTTCAAGCTCATCCTGGCATAAAAGACCTAATAAGATGTAGAAAAAAAAGAAAGAAAAGAATAACAGTATCTCTACAATGTAAAATTCAAAGCATCTATCAATTAATTGAATTATTTTTCACCTTAGATATTGTGACACCATAGTTCGAAACATTCTATCTCGTAATCAGAGACTAGAAAAGAGACATGGATATTATACATGATTCTTTTCATTATCTTACAACATGAGGGAAGAGAATAACCTTCCACTGGCCTAGCAAAGCCATGGGGCAGATAATAAGAGTGCCACCCTTTGCTTTAGGCATGGTTTTTGTGCGGGGATCTTCTATTCTGTTTACTCTTTCTTCGCAGTCAGAGCTTCCTTTGCCTGGTCTTGCTAGTATAAGAGCAATTGTCATCACTGTCTTTCCAAGACCCATTGCATCAGCTAGTATCTACAGAGGCACTTATCAAGTCAGACAACAACACCAGCTCCCCTCAAGAAAATGCACATGCAATGTGTCGCCCACGTGCAAATGAAAGGGAAAATGGGAAGAGTAAACAAGTCGAATCTCAACACAACATAATTATCAAGCAAGGAAAACAAGAAAAAAACAATTGTTGGCACTATAATATGAGGCCAGGGCATATTGATCTGAGAATGAGCTGGACAGTTTAGAAACATACTCCCCCTTTTGTCATCTGAGATGCAGTTGGAAATTGAGTAGTGGCTTCCCCAGAAAATATGTTTAAATAAATGCTTGGCGATGAAGCCCTCCTGCATCAAGCATGCTTGGTCAAGTTTCATAATGTTAGCATGTGGAGCATACACTTCATTTGTTAGAAACTACGTACTTGTCTGATATGCGATACGCTGCCCAACATGGATTTAGAGTTTCTGCTGCTTTCTCAGCTTTATTTCCCTTCTCTGATTCAGCCATCCAATAGAGAGCTTGTTTCTGATACGGTTTCAAATTACAGGTTAGGGTCCATGGAGGCTCCATCTCCTGCACAATTAAAAGAGAATGATTAGGGAAAGATGCTAGAGATGAGATTTGGAGCTAGATATTCCCTTGATCCTGGAAATAAGAGATTTAAAGTTTTTACCTCCAAGTCATATGTATCTACAGCACCAACAAGTTTATTCAAAGATGACTCAGAGAAAGCTTGTTCATCCTTCTCTTGATCTTGCTGGCATCCTGATCCCCTTTTTACTACATGCAACATAACGGCATCTTCCTCTGGATCCTGTTTTTATCAACAATTTAAGTATTCGCGCTAAAATGAATGCACTAATAATTTATCCATATGCTTTAAATAGTTCAGATGCTGGAAACAACATTACTTTCAGCTCCATGTTATGAGATCAATTCAGTCATTTCAATAAGACTTAACAGATTAACAGTAGTTCTTTTTGTAAAAATTGGAATGTTAGAAGCAATTTCCATATGCACTATCAAATTCAAGATGTCAAATGCTGTTGCACGAAGGTTTCAACCACACGGAGCAATACAATGATAAGGCCAGATGCACTAAATTTTATCCAAGGTACAAAAAGGTCATCTTTAAATACCAGCTCTTGACATGGCATTTAATTAACCAATAATAATAACCGAAAATTAGATTCATAAGGTACATTTACATTCACAAGAGCAACTGGAATATAACAAAACAACTCCATTGTTGGACAAAAGTATAGGCATACATACTTCATAGTTGAGGGGTCGCTTTCGAGAGTCAAGCTCTGCAGGACTAAATTCAGCCTGATTGAACAAGAACAAAAGGTCAAGAATAAAAAGCAAAAGTCACTTAAAAGACTCCATCAAAATCATAAACTGGTATATAACAGTTAAAATTTAACATTAGAAAGGAAAATAAAAATTAATGATACCTTCTGATATGGTTTCATGTCCAGTAACTTGAACAAGGTAGCAAGGGGGTGAGCTGTAGGATCAATGTTTGAAGGAGCATCTAGCCTCCAGGTTGAAATACACAACTCAGTGAATATCGATTGGTGAACATAGAAACTGGCAAACAAATTAAAATAGGTACTATGAAAAATCAACCAATCATGTCAAAATATTTGCCAAACAGATCCAAACTGAAACAATAAGAGGGAAAAAAACAGAATTTTACCTCACATACAACACAACATCCTGCAACATTTGAAGGTTCTCTGGCGCAGCTACACATCGTCCACGAACTATAACCTTTCCAGAACTCACAAGTGGAACAACACTTTTTCCCCACTCCATCGGTAGCCTACCAATCTAACAAGAAAAAAAAAACAATCAGGTGATTCGCAATCCTTGAAAATGAAAAAACCCCATGTTCAGAAATAGATTCAAATAAACAAAGAATAAACAATCAACTTATAGCTCGTAAGTACTCTTGCACAGTTATAATACATGATAAAGATATAAAAAAAAGTTAAATCTTTTTTTATATTTCAAAAAATCTAAGACTCCAATAAAGAAACTAATAGCAATAAAACTGACCTCTCCAAATCTTTTAGTAGAGAATCGAATAATGCCCTGTCTATGATACTTGGAGCCAAAACTAGAGAAACCAAAATGGACGATTTCATTGTCCACCAATTTCCTTCCTTTAGTAGTTGATGAAGCGGTAACAAGAGAGCCACCAACCAAGTACCAATCTTTCTCTTCTGGAAAATCACCAGTTTCCACTTCAACAACATTCTCATCAGCCAATTCTTTTCTGACATGGGTTTGGACCCGAATCCCGGTGCCTGTTCGCGTGCTCATTTAATAATTGCTTGCTTCTGGGTCGTAGCGATTGATCCGTAAATATCGAAGATTTTCTTTTCGTGTTTTTGTTTTATCGGGAGCGGGGGGGTATATATTTGTAGAGGGAACTTTTTGGCGCCAAAGTGAAAAGTTTAGCTGTCCTTTTCATATATTTTTACCGCCGTTAATTTGGTTTAGGAGCGAGCGAGGGGGGGCAAAAAGGAGTGGAGTAAATACTAGATGGCTGGGCCTACAAGCATGCGATTTTTTATTTTTAAAAATATATAAAATAATATTATTTTATTTTTTAAAATTTATTTTTAATATTATCATATTAAAAATACTAAAAAAAAATTAAAATTAATAAAAAATCAATTCAATCACAACCCTAGATGAAGCCATGATGAAGAAGATGATTTGCATTGTAATGGCTATGAAATACAAATTTAATTGTAACTGGAAAATAATTGATTCTTGTGTTTTCTAAATTTGAGAGAAGAGTGAGATACAATATAAAATTTTAAAATTATAAATTCTTTTCTTCTGTATTTTAAAAAAAATTCTCCTACATTTAAAGAAAAAAAAAAGAGTTGTTGGCCAACGGCTATAAAAATAGCCGCTGGCCAACAGTTATTTATTTTGGCCATTTCTACAGTGAAAATATAGAAATGGTTGGCCAGCAAACAAATAGCTAAAATAATTATTTATTTGAGTGTTGCGTTAGAATGAAAAAACTAAAAGAATAAGAACTAAAAGTACAATATTTAGCATTTGATTTTTCATTTGCTTCATGCGTTGGAGATGCTCTAAGGTGTATCTTTTTAGTTTTTATCCAATAATAATTTTTATTTTATTTTATTAAAATTAACTCTAAAGTTTTTGTACGTGTTTAGATTTAAGTGAAGTTCATCTTAATTTTTTTTAATAAATAATTAAACTCGAATTTTTCTTATCATCTAAACTATTTTAATTATATTTAATATGTGTTATAACGCTCAATAATCAATATTAAAAAATATATATAAACATAGACTAACATGATTTTAAAAAATAATATAAAAATAAATATTTAATAATTTTAAAAACATCTAAGTTGAAATAAACAAAAAATATTGGCATTTTAAAATTGCAAAACCCTATTTTTAGCTCCAAAATACCTTTGACTACACTATATACTTAGATTTATAGATAAATACAATACACGAAAATCAGTAACCTTTCAGTCATTTTATTTTTTATTTCAAAATACAAAATCTCACTTCCAAAATTGTACTTATTGAAAAATATAAATCCACACAAAATTTAACAAAATCCAATTTCATTTTTATATAAAAAAAATAGTAATCCTGTAAAACTAACTGGGCTTTGATGGTTGGGCCTCTGAGCCGATGCATGACCCATCAAACATTCAAAAACCAGAAACCCAACAACAACTACTTCGCTTCACTTCGATATCTTCTTCATTTCGCCTCTCTCTCACGCCCACAGTCCAACACCACCGTCAATGGCGGTCGCAACTGCAACGGCATCGAGCTTCGGGTTCCACAAGCGCATGTTAGCATCACCCACGGTATCTTCACGAACTATAAATCCTAACAGAACCTTAGCTCTCTCTTCCTCCACTTCTACTTCTTCTTCTTCAAGGGCCTCTCTTTCAACCTACTTTCTCTCTCCCTTCGCTGGGGGAAGCATCACCTGCGACTTCTCCGGCACTAAAATTCGACCCGAATGCCTCAATCCAGCTTCAATTTCGAGTTCCAAAGGCAAAAGAAGCGTTGTTACCATGGTATGAACTGTTGACTTCAATTATTTTTATCTTAAATTTTTCTCTTTTAGGTTTAAATTAACGATAAAATGCAATTAATTAGTAATTTTTATTGTTATTGTTTAAAGCATAAACATTGGAAAGTGGATAATCTAACTGTTTTGCCTACACTTGTGGTTGTGGCTCGCTATTGAGGATATGTTACTAATGGAATCTTTTATGGGTTTTGAGAGTTGGGAAAAAAAATCGAGCTGGTAAGGAAGGGTTGCACTGTGTTTGCAATTACATGGAGTTGAGATTATCTGCGATTGAGGATTTTTTATTAATGGAATCATCTTTTCTTTTGAATTCTTTGTTGTGTCTTTCTATTAGGGAAGGAGTTTCTTTAGCCTTTTGTTCTGCATGACTTCCCCAGTGCTCTCATTTCCCTTAAGATGATGCCTTATTTTCCTCCTTATATTTTTCCTCTAACAACATATGAAAAGTCAGTTAGCTGGTCCATGATCATTCTTGATTGCACACACATCATCTCTTTCCTTCCTACATCCAAGACCTGGGATAGGTTATACATACCTTTCCAGCTGTTGTTGTCCATTCAAGAAATATCAAAGTTTCAAAATTTGTTGACCTAGGAGTGGCTGTTATTGCTTCTGTTCATGTTCCTAACCTGGTTGATCTCTGAAATAAACATTGCATTTGTTACCATAAAGTTTTTTGCAGCGTGGGGACTTGACAAGCTCATTAGTTTGCGAATTTATTCTAAATCATTTATCAATCATGAGTTGAATCTTTACAGCATTCTTTATTCTATGTTCATGTTGAGTTGAATCTTTATTTCAACTATATCATTGAAAAGTTCTCATAACTGCAAGCTCTTATTTGTCTGTTTGAATATGTCCAGGTTATTCCATATACCAGGGGAAGTGCGTGGGAGCAACCTCCTCCTGACTTGGCATCTTACTTGTTCAAAAATCGGATTGTTTACTTGGGGATGTCTCTTGTTCCTTCTGTCACGGAGTTAATACTAGCAGAATTTCTTTACCTTCAGTATGAAGATGAAGAGAAACCTATTTACCTATACATAAACTCCACGGGCACAACTAAGGTTGAGTGTTTTTCATGCTGTTTTTTCTTCACATGACTTTGTGCGTGCATGTTTTTTTTTTCCCATGCCAGTGTTTATTTATCCAGAATGTCATGTTGCTCCCGTAGAGTTTTTCATAGTTGACTTTGATATGCAAAGTGGGCTACACTTGTAATCTTGTTGGTGATTGTGGGCAGCATATAGTCTTCTGTTTCAATCGGGACTTGCAGTCCTGAGGAGGTGGCAACTCCCTGGGAGTTCAACAAAAGACTTTAAAACTTAGTCATTCTGATAATTGCTATATATTTGTCTGTATTCAATAAAGAATCTACTCTTCTATAGAAGCTTGTTTATGCCAACTTATTTTATTTAGTTTTAATTTAAAGATATGTATCTAGTTAGAGTTCAGCTTGAAGAAAAATATTAGTACTTTAAGAAAACTTGAGAATTGGTAAATAGAAAGGTTGTTGTGTCAGAAACTTTAATCGCTTATTGAACTCACAACACTTGTTGATTCTGGAATTTCATATTGTGTTCGTTAACTCTGGGTATTATTCAGATTTATGGAAATATTAAGGGCATGCTGGAAAAAAATTACATTGTAACTTTGTTTAGTGTGGTGTAAAATGTAGCAAATAACATAAGAAGGTGAGTGATAAAGTAAAATAAAAAGGTTGTTTTTTCTTGGAGGCATAAATGGTATTGTTTTTCTAGTGTTTGTCATCTTTGTCAACACAAAATAAGATAGAAAATTGGTGTATTTCCATTTTAACATGAATGATGGCATAAGATCACAATTTGGCATATATTGTTTGGATGCCATGAGTTTTGAGTTATTCTATTTCTTTTCTCTTCTACCTTTCTTTATATAATATCAATTTCATGGCTGGATATCAACAACATTATATAACTATATATGATATTAGCTATTATGTCATTGGACTCAATGTAGACGCTGGTTTTGGCTTCACACATCTGTGTATCATTTCGAAAAGACTTTAAGAAGAAATAGAAGCTTAAAAATTGTACTGGGCAATGGTATGCTGTTGACACTTATATTTTCTCATGTTTTTTCAGGGTGGGGAAAAGCTGGGATACGAGACAGAGGCTTTTGCTATCTATGATGTTATGGGGTCATAAATCACCTTACCTTTATTTATAATTCCATGTTATTATGAAATCCAGTTTTGCAGCTCCTATTTTGCATTTAGAGTATTTCTCAATGATTCACAAAACTGCCTTTTATACCCCCAAGTTCTGTAGGTGGCACTGATTTGTTTATGGTATGAATCATGCTGACACCTCATGGTAACCAGGCAGCCTTCTCAGGCTCTAAAATCTAACTTTGCCTTCAAAACTAGTCCTTAAGATCCAGTCTGAATTTTCCCAAAATTGCATGTTCCTGTACTACACGTTGATCTTTCTATCTGAGTTCCACTACTGAAGGGAAATATGTTTAAATCAGTGGAATCAATTCTTAATTTATTTTGAAAGGCTTGAACTGAAAGGATGAAATTATGAGAATAGTTTTTGTAAATGCTTCCAAAGCAGCCTAACAGATTATGAATTGAGATGAGTTCCCCAAGTATGTTTATTGCATTGGACCGGATGAGGAAGATGTTTGTGTTGGAGTGTATGCCATCTTATTAATGTTAGCCATGTCCATGCTAAAAGCACAGTTTACTCTCCTGCTTTCTGAGTATTAATGTATGCTTCTGTGAATATTTATATGCCTGTGAGTGCTTTTACTAATACGTTTTAATTTATCATCTTCAAAGCCTACTGGCTGATGGTGAGAGAGCAGACTAGTTTAGTTCTGACATGAGCATATCATATGTACGCCTTTATTGGCGATCAAGTTCAGCATATATCATAGTGATAATATTTTATTGGTGGCCTTTATTTCAGTGTGTTCTCTGCTTTGTGATGTTAAAAATAAGTCAATTGACATTTATGAATGCAAACCATTACACCTTCCCACCATTGAGGAAATTCTTGTAGTGTATATTTTCTTTGATGACAGTTTTACTCCACTGCAGGTATGTCAAGCCACCTATATTTACTCTTTGTGTTGGTAATGCTTGGGGAGAAGCAGCCTTGCTTTTGGCTGCTGGGTCAAGGGGAAACCGTTCTGCTTTACCCTCATCAACAATCATGATGAAGCAGGTATTTCTCGGATAGGTGGTGCTGCTCAATTCTATCCAACTTCTTTCATCTTGCAAGTTTTTCTTTCTTGACTGCAATCATTCTCTAGAATTCAGAGTCAAAACTTTGTGCACTTTCTCAATGATTCTACAGCCAATTGGGAGATTTCAAGGTCAAGCAACAGATGTTGAACTTGCCAGGAAAGAAATAAAGAATGTGAAAACAGAATTGGTAAGATTTATGGTTACTTTCTATTACTTTTTTATAAGAACAGTTATAATCTTTGGCTACAAAGTTTCCAACCTCAATCTGTGGTTGCTGGTTACTAGGAAATGTTTTTTTCTTTGGCGGGGTGTAGTCCCTATTTTGTGAACTAGTCTAAACAATGACCTAGAATAGTGATGCGAAATGTCTTCACATCTGTCAAAGATGAATGCCAAAAGATGTTCTATATTTCCTCTCTTTAGTAAAGCGATGAGGGATAATGATGGCAATTTTACCACAAGAAGACGGGCCTCATCCTGACCTCCCTTAACAAGGTAACTTGGTGATCTTGAGAGTTGGGTTGGGGAAGCACAGGTTCTCATCTCAACTCTCCTTGGTGTGGGGCATGATGGGTGGGGGGGTAAGGAAATAAACAATCCAGGTTGAGTGGTGCTGTGACTAGGTTGGTTTTATGTATTTTACTCATATACTTATACATTTGTATTACAGGATACAGAACCAGTCAGAACATTGAGTTCATGTAAAATTGTTTCTTCATACCTCACCCAGTCATTATTTACTGGTTAACAATGAAAATTCCCGGGACTGGAGTGACATCAGAAAGAAAGATGTGAGAAAGGGATCCTTTTCTCCAACCACAAACCTCCATAATCAATTATTGTTTGGCCGGCATGTACACACAATCGGTACATCATTCGTGCACTTTTGCCTCTGCTTGACCTCCCTACAGTTGCAAGTGGAAGTTTAGCAAATACAACTGCAGGCTTGTTTGCACATGTATGTGCTTTTGTGTCTGTCCAAGCACATGCTGGAGGGAGGGAGTTGGTGATTTGTGTGTGCAGGGATGAGAGGGGGAAAGAAACTGGGGGTATGAGGAGGATGTAGAGCTTCCTTTTGACTTCCCAAAAGCAACTGATATCCCTTTTGACTTCCCAAAAGCAACTGATATTTAATCTTAATCCAAGGTTCAGAGCCTTGGTTCAAAAACATAAACAATTTAATTTCTGGAAGAAGATGACATAGATTTACTTCCACGATTCAGAAGGCTTGAGAAATTTGCTATCTTATCAAGTGCTTTTTGGCTGTTGCAACTGCTGCAGTTATTCTGCATGGAAATTTTTATATTTATCTGGAGTACTAATCACATGACTTTGTACTCTGAACTTCAGCTATTTTAGAAACACATTTATCATTTTCCATTTTATAGGTCAATCTCTTGGCAAAGCATATTGGAAAATTACCTGAGGAGATTGAAGCAGACATTAGTCGTCCAAAGTATTTTAGTCCAACTGAAGCAGTTGAATATGGCATCATAGACAAGGTATTTCTGTCAAAAAAAAAAAATCTTTTGTTTTTATTTTAGTTCTCCCATCCTGAATTTTACCTTTTCCATGATTTTTTTTTCAGGTAATATACAATGAAAGGACCACTGAAGACCGTGGAGTTGTTTCTGACCTTAAAAAGGCACAACTGATTTGATCTGTTGTCAAAGTCGCAATTGATGATTATTAGGAGTAATCAGGTAAGCAACAACTGCTGGTCATTGCCAGATCTTGGACTGTGTTAAAAATGCTTTCATGCATGTAAATTTTGTTTTGATGTCATGGATTGTCCATGACAAACTGACAATCTGTGCTTCCTTCTTCCAGCAAGTGTGTGAGATTTGTCTGATTTTTTGTAAATTCAATTACAGCACTCGTGATTGCTGCCATTACATTTGAAAATTCTGGATATACGAATCATTTGGTGACCTCAAGACATTGATCATGCTTGCATTAAGCACAGATCATTTTTTGGAAAAGTCAATACGTGAATATGTTTTCATGGTGTTCTAGTGAAATGGTTATTACTTCCAATTCATTTATGTGTGAACCATTTGAATCCTTCAAAAATAAAAGGAGAGAGAGAAAGGAACCACTTCTCTAGAACATGTATGTTCAATCACTGTCATATACCTCCTTTTCATTTGATGCACCAGCTTTGCATCAGTCCAGCTCGTAACCAATCCACTGCTCTTGTCCTGGAATGAAATGCAATTACTAGTTCTTTTCATGGCCACACCACCTCAGCATTATTGCTTCTTATTTCTTTAATGAGACACTTGGAAAGTGTTTTGACTTTTAGCTAAATTGCTGATTTGTTTATATAGCATGTATGCGTTACAATTTGGATTTTCTTTTCAATTGCTCTGTTAAGATTGTTGGATTTTGAGATCCAGAGTGATTGAAAGAGACAGTGTTGGTTAGTGGTTTTCCTTATTGTCTGGCAATAGGAGCTTCATCCCCCATCATATATGACATTTTCCCTTTTCCATCACAGATTTGCAAGTGAAGGCAGGGAATGCTGGGTAGTAACACTTAAATAGATATCAACCAAACACATTTTGGCCCCAATTATCAACAGTGCCTCATCCATTATTTGCTTCAAGCGTTATAGCCCTGTCTTGAGGGTGATGTCATACCTCACAAATCTGTTATGGTGATTGTCACTGTCTTCAAACAGGCCCTCTTTCTCTTAGCAGGGATCCTTTGTTATGTGTTTGAACTGCCAAATTATGAGAATGAACCGCTGAGCTGATAGTTGTTGAGAGTTAAAATTACTCATGGTTTGCTACTTCAAGTTCCTTTTTAGAAAATTTCTTTATTTCTAGGTTATTTTAATTAGCCTTTGGCTGGTGGATCGGAGATTGAGTTGATTAAGGCTGTGAACAGAAAACGTGCTTTGAAGGAGAAACAAGGCTGTGGGAATGGGAACCCCGGCAATAATACACTTGTAACATGTTTGTGGCATGGTATATCTGCTGGACAGATGCGCGCATCCTGTAGTCTCATTTGCTATTAATTTTGTTTTTGCAGTTAATCTTAGATTAATGAATCTCATTTACAGTGTCAGCAAACTATTTCCAGCCCAATTCTGTTTGCAGGCATCGGTAAATATATTAGCACCATGTTTCGGTGCTCGGTTTTTGAAATCCGGAAACTTTGCCGGCACAGTTTATTCAAGATTTGTTGGGGCAAGGAATGATTAGACTCCGTGAAAGTCACGGTCTTCGCATCGTGGATAAGAATCCGGCAACTGTGAGATTTCACTACTGTGAAGAAAATCTTGGATGTCCTCAGGAGTGAGTTGACAGTGGTGATGCTGGCTGGTCAAGCTGCTCTGTTTCTCTAGTATTTTTCTGACCTGGCGTGGTACGAAATTGCCAAGCGGACGACTAGGAAAAGCAGCTACCTGCCCCCAATTCATCACTGAAAAAAGTAGATTAATGCAGCCTATCCTACCCGGAAATAACACCTGGTGGTATCGTTTGTTCGCCTGGGTCGGCAAGAAGTGCGTCGGAGCTCAAAAGAGTTTTCCAAAAAATCAGCTCGTTATTAAACAAAACAAAAATGTGCAAGTGGTAGCAAAATGGTGAGTGCTCTGACTCCTAATTTCGAGTCTTATCCAGATATTGACACGAAGAAGATCTAAATGCAAAGCTTACCTAGTTTGACAGGCCTCCACTTAGTGCTTTACAACCAAACAATTAGTCTAAATGACCCTATCTCACTCCTCGGTTTAATGAATCTATCTGTTAATTAGCCCATAGCATTCAACTTTGACTCGGAGTCCTGCAACTCAAGATAACAAATTTCGTCAGTACATGTGCATGTATGTTTCGAGAGAAATGGGGTGGTAGGATTTTTTTGCCAGTAAACCCTCGGCTTTGATTCAGTGTAAGAAATGATGACTGAATAATGGTATGTTTCCTGAGGATTATGAACTAAAAATTCAAGTTTTCTACTTGCACTTGATAGATATCAACTCTCGTGTAGTCATAATAACATCCGAAGAAGCCGTGGCACCCAAGGCCTCCTCGAAAATGTCCGGCCATCAGATCACTGTGCTCCACCACTATCAACTGGTGGGGCCCCTCTCCTATCTTATTTAGATACCGATTGCTTTTGGGTTGAAAAATATTTTTATAAAAATTTAAAATATATTTTAATTGTTTTTGATGTGAATAAATTTTAAAAATAAAAAAATATATTATTTCAAAGTATTTTTAAATAAAAAATAATTCAAAAAATAATTACTATTATAATATCAATCGAGTTAGATTTTCGATGCAAGTATCTCTGGTTTTAATAAACGACCAATAACAAAACAAAGAAATAGATATATAAGACAAAAAAAAACAAATTACAATATCACACTTCACAGATATATATCGTAATGTCATTTAAAGTGTTTGACATTGTGATAACGGTTGTTTTTAAAATATTTTTTTTGCTTATAAATATATTATAAAAATATTTTTTATTTTTTAAAATTTGTTGTAGAGATCCTGCACTTCAAAACAATTTAAAATAATAAAAAATTGAAAAAAATATTAAACTCTAGAAAAAACGTTTTTTTTTTTTTTAAAAAAAAAAAACAGATTTTACCATGTATATTATCATCACTTATCATATAAAACCACAAAAAAAAATTGAAATTTTTTTTTCGTAAAAGCACTTCAAAAAAACAAACGGGCTGATATCGTAGTGTATTATCATCACTTATCATATACCAATTGGTTTTGGCACCTAATTGACGAGAAGAAGTGTTCAATACTCTATAAGTTCTGATAACTCGCTGGCTCTGTATTTACTGAACTCAAAAAGAAATGATCACCTGTATTTGATTTCTGCTAACCTTCTTGAATGAACGGATTATACAACATGATGTAGTAATTATGTAACTCTCTTCTTTCTTAATCCCATCTTGGTCTCGCCGAGCAGAAACTACTCTCAAATTTGATTTCTGTTCTTGCCTTTTCGTTTTATAATAATGGCAACAGTGGTGGACACGAGTTTTGAAATGAACAAGTAACAAAATTAAAAATAATTAAATATTTTAAGAAGAAGATGCACACTTGAAGGCATGCACGCACCCTATATAGTGGGTTTTCTTCTTTTCCTTTCTTTTTTTTTCTTCTTTTTCTTTTTTTTGAATGCCCGGAGCAAGTCGTTTTTCATACATTAAGATGATAATCCATTACGAGAAGTAGAATAATAATAGCATAATAATTAAAGACTTATTTTAATTAATGCTTGGAGAGGTTTATTTTAAGCTCAGGGAGGTGGCAAAAAAAGTGAAAAGAGAGATAACAGTTAGGCAGACTCTTGCAGATGTATCCTCTTTTGCTAATACCATGGAAAAAATAGTCCACGGGGTCAACAAAGGAGTCTACATTTACACCTCATCATTAATCTAATCCTACAACCTAATTAGTCCCATTAATTTGATTTGATTCCTCAACAGCTACCACAGCCTCTCAGACCTCAGCTATAAATAGGGGTCGTGACAGTTCATAGGTTCTCATCCATCTTCTTCCTCCTCCTCCTCCTCTCATAAACTCTCTCAACTAGCTAGTTACCTTGCTTATATATATTACTGCGGCAGCGTGATAGTACTTATCACTAAGATAAGTTATGGGATTTGCATTTAAATATGGCTATTCCCTTCTTTGTATCATGGCACTACTGCCTGCAATAAGTTACTCCCAAGACTACACATTCTCAAGAGCAACTTATTATGGTAGCCCTGATTGCTTAGGGACACCATGTAAGTATATATCGATGTCTCCTATTTATTCAGAGTTCATTATATTGTTTATCATCTAGTCATGCAAATGTACATAATTGAAAGAGGACTGTGTAAGCTTTATATATATATATATATATATATATATATATATATATATGTATATATGTTTTGCATGAAACAAGCACTGACATGCATGTACTGAATAATATTGCAGCTGGAGCTTGCGGGTTTGGAGAATATGGAAGGACGGTCAACGATGCTAATGTGGCCGGAGTTTCAAGACTCTACAAGAATGGCACTGGCTGCGGTGGTTGCTATCAGGTACTTACTCAAATTCAAGCCACGTAATTATCGCAGTCTTAATTAAAAGCAATTAGCTGTTAAAAATAAACTTCATCAAGATATTGTTTTCCAATACAATAAGTAACTGGTACTGTTTGTGTGCGTGTAAGCTTGCTGAAGTGCTTGCTTTTACATACTCCTCAAACAATTGGAAATACTTAACAATTTACGATTGTATTAATTATTAGTTAGGCTAATAATAATAAATAAATAAAAAGTGCTAAGCATTGATAATGCTGGTTTTACGTTTTGTTAATTAATTACAATTTCAGGTTAGGTGCAAAGCACCAAATCTTTGCACCGATGATGGGGTGAACGTAGTGGTTACTGACTATGGTGAAGGAGACAAAACTGACTTCATCCTCAGCCCACGCGCCTATGCAAGAATGGCACGTCCAAACATGGCCGTAGAACTGATTGCGTACGGTGTTGTCGATGTAGAATTCCGGAGGATCCCTTGCCGTTACTCCGGCTACAACCTCATGTTCAAGGTCCATGAGCACAGCAGGTTTCCTGATTACTTGGCTATAATTCTCTTGTACCAAGCTGGCCAAAATGAAATTTTAGCTGTGGAGTTATGGCAGGTATGTTTCGATTTTCTTTTTCTTTCCAGTTTCTTTATGTAAACCATTTCACATACTATATTACACAGAAACTAGCATGCGCAAAAATTGATGTGGAGTCTCTGATTTTTTTTTCTCAATTGACGTGCAGGAGGATTGCAAGGAATGGAGAGGCATGCGAAGAGCCTATGGAGCAGTGTGGGATATGCCTAACCCACCGAAGGGTGCCATCACCTTGAGGTTCCAAGTGAGTGGCAGTGCAGGCGTCGCATATTGGGCCCAAGCAGCAAACGTTATACCGAGTGATTGGAAGGCTGGGATTGCTTATGACTCTACCGTTCAGCTTTCTTAAATATATTGAAGAAATAAGTTATTGGTTTGTGCACTGGTAGGGCATCCAGGAACCTCCCAAGTAATTGTTTCTTGTTAGCTTGCTTTCTGTCTTTAGTTATTGATGTATTTTGTAATCCAGCAAGTGCTCTTTGCTGTGAAGTGTGAGCAATAAAAAAATGGGGTTATGTACTTTGTATTGGTAAGAATATGAATATGAATATAATTCCACTTATTGGGATCTTTTTGTTGTCATTTGAGGAACGAATTGAGCATTACAAAACCAAGTAATCATAGAGAAGCCTGGTTATGTTTTATACCTAACTCCCTTGAAAATTGTGCCCTGCCGGTTCCACATACTTTGATATAGCAGGGTAAATATACTACTATCGTGGCAAAGGGTTCAGGGAACACTTGAGCCTTGACTCGGGTCTCTCTGATCCAAGTGACAAAATTGCCAAGCTGCACGTCAGCGGTGTTTGGACACAGGTTTGACAGGCACAGCACCGTCTCTCCCACCACACACGACTCTTCTAACGCCACAGAGCAAGCTCTGCAGAAAGGCTACCTGCTCCAGGTTTTCAACGTCAAGAGTGACTCGTGACGTACATGTACACGAGAATATAGCAAAAAACGCCATATCATTCACCACATGAAAGGGACAGGTGAAAGAAATTTTGAAAACTTCTATCGTAGCTTTTTGAGAACCATATGAAAATTACAGGATACAGCTACAATGAGTTTGTTTACACCCATGGTAAAAGCATTTTGGGATTTCCCTTCTGAAAGCACAGATCTGGGAACAACAATATTACTTGTAACTACTTGAAGATTTTAATCACCGAGCAATCAAACTATCTGGGACCCCACTAATGCACAGGTGCTGCCTCTTTTCGCAGGGCAAATCTTAATACAAGACGAGTGTGAGCGATTTGTTTACTTTCCTTTATCCTGTTTGCTTCTTGCCAAAAGGCTCGAGCACACCATAAGGCTTCTAGAAGTCAGAAGTTTAATATCTTTGCGAAGATGAGAATTATAGAATTATACTTGTAAAAAAAAAAAAAAATCGTTTCCTAAGAACTATGAATGTTGAAAAAAAGAAACTCTCTCAACTACACAACCCTATTGATCGATTACTAACAGTCACAGCATTTATCCCCAGATTGATTAAAAAGTAAGGCTTAGATTGTGCTTACCGACTTGGTTTTAACAGGATTTTGAATTTTTTTTATGCAATGTCTTG
Organism: Populus alba x Populus glandulosa; assembly: GCA_033617975.1. NCBI lineage: Eukaryota > Viridiplantae > Streptophyta > Magnoliopsida > Malpighiales > Salicaceae > Populus > Populus alba x Populus glandulosa. The sequence continues at coordinate 12,832,807 of CM066145.1, read as the reverse complement.
AAAGAGTTGGCAAATTAAAGAGTTCAGTGTACATAAAGAACAGACTATGCTGTCTTTGTATATCTATTTATCTGTAGTGGCTACGTCCAGTTTGCAGACTTTAATAGGCACCTACAACAAAAGTCCAGTCCAGAAATACTGACAAACACTAGACAGAACACAACTACTCGTATTAGAGCCAAATGCACATCATGCTCTCCCACGGTTCTAGTTTTTGTGTATCTTTTTTGATAAAGGACTAGGATGAGTGCATTGAAAAAGTAAGGTAAAGTTACGGCAGAAGACTAGCCACTAAGAAGATGGCTAGAGAAGGGCAAGGAAAATAAAAGGAAACCAGTCCAAACCAAAACCAACATTCAGAATTAAAACAACAAACAAATAAAGCCAGACAACAAAAGACAACTCTCTGGCAAAAGAAACATAATCGACTCTCTAGCAACAATTAACTACTTACTGCTTGCTAAATCAATCAGCTAAAACTTTGGCCCTTGAAAGCCTACAGAGAATGTAACACTGCAGTGTTCATACAACTCTATTTCAATAGTTTGCGTATCTATCAATCTATTTGTATTGCCCACATAAACATAAATTGATTTCTTTCATGGGAAATAGAATGTGATGCATAGGAAAGGGCAGAACAGCCCTGATGCACGGGAAGTAAGCAGAAAAAACATGCATCGAAAATAGAGAAGAAAAAACAAGAGAAAGCAAACATATTTATATGGAGATACTATACCCATATCCATGATCCATTCAGGAACTTACAGAGAGAAAACTATCAATGCCTCATCAGAGTCCAACTATTAGCAGTCAGCCTCTCAATACATCCTACCAGTGCACTCTGGAGAACCACAATGGCAACTCTTCTTCTTTATATTGCCATTGGAGTCAAAAACCTGATCTATCATGTAATTGTAATGGTAGGTGAGCTCTTGCAAAGGAGGAATGTTCTCGACAGCAAAGAACATTATGTGAGGAATTCTTTTGTCATCATGGTCATAAAGAACATTTTGGGCATAAAGATTTGGGGAGCAACTGTGGTTAATGAATCTCCCCAAGTTACCGCACTGTGCTGCATCAATGGTGAAGCCACTGTTCTGCACTTCTACAACAGCATCTGACTGTGCTTCAGGCATGAGGGTTGTAAGTCCATCCCAAAGAGAATTGTCATTGAACTGATTTCCAATATCAAACAAATACTCATCGTTACCAGTTCTTTGTTCAGCTTCTTTCTCTTCAAGGAGCTCTCCTGCATACTCACAGATAAAACTTCCCGAAGGAATTGAATTTAAAGATCGCACGCCCCATCCCCTTGACTCAGTTTTAAAGATTTCAAGCTGAAATTTGATACCATGCTGACTGACTCTATTGTAGCATTTAGGAGGACACTTGCAAGAAGGACCACACTCATACACTAGGGGCTTCGCTTCCACTATTGCACCATTATAGTTATATGGGATACCTCCTCCATTCTTTTCCAAACAAGGACATTTCCTAGATTCAGAGCATCCATTAATACAATCACAGCCCTTGGGAGGCAAACGGCGGCACCAATGAGGATATATCATATGAGTTGTGTATTTAAATGGTGGAGGCTTCTCATCATTTATGGTGTTCACAGCACAAATGGGAATTTTCTCTTTCCCCTGTGAGATATCATCTACACAGACACCCTCCCGCACTTTAAATTTTTTGGACTTCTTCACTACATTCCAAGCAAGCTCTGGTTGACCTTGAATTCGAACCAGCTTAAACTTAAACACCAACTTACCATGTGACCCTATTTCCTGCCAGCACTTCTCCACCAGATACAGCCCATCATAGATATAGGTCCTCCCTCTTGCATCAACTGAATCAGCCCCCTTTGAATCACCACGAATCACCCTTACAGGATTCTTTGCATCCATACTGTTCTTCAAAGCTAGATTACCTCTCTCAAGCTTCTGATCTTCAGGTTCCTTGTCTCCACTCATCATGTTGCCTCCAGAACCTGTGTAAATCAAGACATCTGAGTTATCTGTGTCGTCGTCATAGGCCCCAGATGATACAATACTTGTCGCAAGGAGTTTTCCATCTTGTTTCATATAATCTATACCACCCTGAATTTGGCGATGCAGGCCAACAATATTAAGCTCCACCCTGTAAATAAACTCATCACCAACTTCAACTCCTGGGACAGAACCAATAATGCGCTCACCTATGTTGACATATTTTCCTTTCTCCTTAAGAATCTTTGATGCTTGTAAATCAACCCTCCTACGAGTATTTCCTCGCTCCTTGAAATTTGCTTCGTCTTCATGCAAGAGCTTCCTACAGATAGCCTGGAACAAACGCAATGTCTCCCTCACTTTGTTTCTAGTAACAACTGCATCATTGCCATTACCTTTTCCATGCGAAGTGGTGGGACAAGATGGAGGAAGGCTCACATGAAAATTGTGCGATCGTGCAACTGAACGAAAATCATCGGATTCCTCACCATTTTCTAGATAATCTTCTTTGTTACATTCAGTCATTTGGCCCACACCCCCTTCCACCTTTATAGTGGGAGATGAGATCTTTTTCATAATTCCTCTATGTTTGTCTAACTCATTTATCTTCGTTTTCAAAGCAGATTTTGATCGTTCGAGCACTATGAAATTATGTTTCTGACCTTTGCTTTCTCTTGCATCACCAGCCAACATAGTAGGCTTATGCACCATCTGCCCCTTCCTCCATAGACAATTCCGTTCAGCCGGAAGACCCTGCACTACTTCCCTACCTGATGCAAGCTTCAAAACCTCAAACTTGTCCTTACACGTTGAATTCTTACTACCAGATAGGTCTGAAAGCTTTCTCTTGGAACTTTTATCCTCCAAGTAAACTGTAAGGTCCTTACCCAGATTCTTTTCTGGACCACCAACTTCCATATTGACTGATTTAGAGACTGCCATGGAATTGAGGTCATGCTGATTTAGAATGGTTTCTCGAGGAGATTTGATGCACCTTTCATGTCTATTCTCTTCAGCTACCTTCGCCTTATTCACAGAGGAATCAGGTTCAATTCTAACTTTATCATCATCCATCCTAGATGCACTTTCTAATCTGCTTTCATTAAGATCTCCATCTTTAACATCACTACCCATTTCTTTCACAACATTCTTCACCATTTCTTTTGTTGGATTTTCTTCGGTACCAGACTTCTCTTGACCCAAACTCTTCTTCTGCACAACAACCAGCACTTTTGCAGCCTCTACCTTGTTAAGAAGCGGAGCATTAGGTCCACAAAATGGAGGGAAGTCTCTGACAGCAGAGATTCTTCTCCGAGGAGGATAATTGTGCTGGACAAAATTTTCAACTGGAGCAACAACGTCCACCTTACACAGATTCTCTGATGCATCAGCAGTTTCATGTTCTAAAGCTTTTACTGCTTCACCCACAACAGAAGCTCCTACCGATCCAACCACACTTACATCATTCAAAGCACCTACAGCCTCTGGAAGCAACATCCCTGCAGGCTCTTGCTTCACCAATCCATGCCCATTCACCTGATGAGAAGAAACTATTGGCTCCTTTCCCTTGGTTTCCACACGATTTATTTTTTCAAGACAGCCATCACAACTTTTCTCCTTGCTCGCTGCAACAAAGTTCTCATTTTGTTTAAAAATCCGAACAGCCAATGGTCCACAGCCAGGGGGGAAATCCCGGACAGCAGAAACTCTCCGCCTTTTGAACTTGGGAGCAACATCACCATTTTCCATGGAGCACATCCCAGATTTATCGGAAGATACCACCCTCGTAGACTCCATTTGCAGCAAATTGTCCACAAACCCCATTCAATGAACCACCTAAACTACTTAAAAGAAGATAATTACCATTAGCATTACCACCCATTTAATGCAAAACACACACACACACACACACACACGCAGAGAAATTGAAACTAACCCACCCCCTATTATTAATTACCAAACCTAGAACACCAAGTAGAAAACATTTTAACAAACCAAAATAACATTAAAAAAATCCCATGAATCATCAAGCATTGTCTCCTCAGTTTCAAATGTTTGCTTAAACCCTAAAAAAATTATTTAAAAAAATGCATGTGAATTTTGGGGTTCATTGATGCCTAAATTTGCACTTCATTAGAAATTCAATAAGCAGAAGAAATTAAAAAAAGAAGAAGAAGAAGAAGAAGAAGAAGAAAATGTGAGAGAAAAAATCGAATTTTAGAAAATGATGCTCAAAAGAACCAAGATGATGCTGATGATAACTAACCTATAGGTGGTCCAGTGACCAAGCTAGTAGCGAACCTCGCATCTTCCAACAAAATCAGCGGTTAGAAATGGCGGGGAGAGAGACTCATCGGCGGCAAAAAAATCAACAGTGGACCAATAAAAAAGCTTCTCTTTCTTTTCGGTGTCTGTTGCAAATGCACAGAGGTAAAGGAGAAAATTGGTTTGTACAGATGTGGCTAGTTTGCTATAACTCGTTCAGTGCACGCTCATGGAAATGGAATTTTCCTTGCATTTGTTGCATATAACTGGGTTTGGCGTTCTGGGCTCTACATTACTAAGCCTATATCAACTTATATACGTATTGGATTTAATGGATTTAGCCCGTTTAGAAGTATGGTATAAATAAAAATTTATAAAAAATAATTTTTTATATCTTTTTTTATCATTTTAATATAATAATATCTCAAAAAAAATAAAAAATATTATTTTAATATATTTATAAATAAAAAATACTTTAAAAAATAACTACACTTTCAAACACCATCATACTCATTTGTTTCACCCATTTACTAGGATTTATATAGGACTATTATTTTTTTTATTATTGTATTGAATATAAAACCATGTAAAATAATTATATCCTCATAAAAAAGAAATTGTTTTCCAAGTTACACTAAAATTTTATATATATTGAAATTCTTGTATTGGAGTTTGATAAATACCAAGATATTTTGAAGAATTTTTTGGATAGGAAAATATTTATAATAATTTTAGCAAATACCCTAAAGGCATTAGGTTGTTGGTTAAATCTTAACTCTATACACTAGTATTCTGATAGTTATTTATTTATTTAGATATAGGATTATTGATCTAGGATTATTGATCTAACAATATCTCTCTTTTATAACTAATTAATCAACATATAATCCACTCAAATAAATCAAGTGGTTTGGATTTCAAGGTCTTTGTTAGATTGTTCATCTTGATGTGCCTATTAATTATTATTTTGATATATTTTTATTTGCAACTTATCTTGAGAGTTATCAAATGGATTTCGACTTCACAATATTTGATGGGGGTATTGAGCTTCTCTAAGGCTTCAAAAGTAATTTTATATTAACTGATATCCTTCCGTAATAATCTATGGAATCATGAAGCTATATGGGGAAAATCCATGAATTTTTATTATTTTTTTTAGTCTAAAAGATCTAAGATTTGTTGTTGAAAAATAAATGTTACTCCTACCTATGAATTGCATCACTGAATCATGATAAAAAAAAATGAAGATGTTATACATTTTAATTAAATATCATTAGATACGCATGGAATAAATGTATAGAATTGGATTTTTGACATATTTTATTTTTATTGTTTTGCTTCCTTAATTTTTTAGATTCTCTAGGATTTTTTATTTTTATTTAATTAAGCAAGTGGTTTCTTAAAAAACTAGTATATTTTTCTATTCAATATTATTAGTGTTGTGATGTTTTTTTTACAATAATACTTTGATGGATGAAAATGAAATATATTGGGGTGTTTTTTCATAGTTATGATGCTCTTGATTTTTTAGGGTTTTCAATTTATAATAAATCTCATATCTTTCATTATAACTCCACTTCAATTAGTATTATAATAAGCTGGCTTGTTTGATGGATGAGGATACTAACAACATCTTCCCACCTTATAAAGAAGGAGTGGAAACTATCTAGGTGGTGGTCCAGTGGTAAAAGCTTGGGACTAAGAGGTTTGCTCCTTCTGTGGTCTCAGGTTCGAACCCTAGGTTGCTCATATGATGGCCACTGGAGGCTTACATGATCGTTAACTTCAGGACCCGTGTGATTAGTTGAGGTGCGTGCAAGTTGGCCCGAACACCCACGTTAATAAAAAAAAAAGAAGGAGTGGAGGTTGTTTGAGAACTTATGAGAGCTCATAATGAAAGATGTTGTAAGTATAACTTGTATCGTAATAAATTTACTTGAGGAATATATAGGTCTTGAACTTAGAAAAGTAAATTGCTATGAGGACTCGTGGAAAGGGTGGGTTTTGTATCGTTCTAAGAGAAGAGGACTTCTACTTGCACTCTTCATTTCGTATGAACACATGCATAAGTTGTTGTTTGTGAATGTTTATGTAATAAGCAAACCAGAAATGTGTTTTCATTAATTTCTTATGAAAAAAATTAAAATGATGGACTTGTCCTCGTAAATATACCCAGATTTAATTCTGTTTCCAAGCCTTCAAAATGCATCAAGGAAGCTTTCCCACCACAAGAAAAAAGCATAATATGCAGAAACTCTCTGTAAATTAAACAATTAATTATAGAAAAGCGAGAGCAAGATTGAATTCCAGCTATATCTACATTAAATATTACGCGAAAAGAATATTCACCAGTAGATTCTGTTTAATTATTTATATTTTGATAAAAAAAAAACAACAATTCAGAAAAAATCTTCAATTCACATATTCTCCAAGTACGTCTGTTCATGTATTCATCAAGGGCTTAATAAATTCCAAAATATTTCAGAAAAGCACAGACAGGCCAATAAGCACGGCAGCCACCAAAGCTAGAGGCCCCTGACCAGCTGCAGCAAGGAAAGCTGGGGATCCATTGGCGGCTTTGGCGACGTCTTCAGCAGCGTCCTTGGTGTAATTGTAGGCATTTGTGGTGCTGTTGATGACGTTTCCAGCGAAGCTTGTGGTTTCGTTCATGGCGGATCCCACTGTATCTTTGGCTGAGCCAACAACGTCAACAATAGGATTCCATGATCGGACGGTGAGAGGGGAACATAGGATGGTGATGACGAGAGCAAGGAGGAAGAGAGAAGAGATCGAAGGATATCTCGAGAACGTATGCATGGTGTCTGATCGATATTCCCTGATATGATCTCCTAGTTACTAGCTAGGAGAAGAGGGAAATCAAAAATATATAAAGGCAGCAGATGATACCTAATTAATAACTTCATGATTTGACATGTGGTGTGACACAGAAAATAACGTAGTACCCACCTCAAATGGAGAGGTTCCTGTTCCAAATTAAGCATACAGACAGAGAGCTTTAGCTGGTGAGTAGTAGCTTCGAAAAGGAGTCGAGTTCTCGATGCCTCGATATTTTCAGTTGTAGCAGGTCCACCTCGTTTTCATGGAGTCGAAGCAATGTCAAGGGTCCCTTCCGAGTAGGAGACGCGTGTTTTTCTGGTTGGCCCACCGAGATGTTATTTGTACCAAATTCACGGGCATTTAAATTAAGGTAATGTATTATTATTATTATTATTATTGTTGTTGATGTTATTAAGAGGCTTCCTTTATACTTGTAAGAAAAAAAAATAAAAAACAATTACACCACAGCTAATGATGTTATGTTTCACCCTAATGAATGGAGCATGTGACTTCCAACGTGTATGGATTAATTTTTAATCTCAATGATAACCCTCGTAATAATTTGATAAACAAAGACAATGAAATTGCACGTGATCTTCGATTTTTAATCTCAAGTTTCAAATTAAATTATTTTTTTATTGTTTTTAATTTTTTCAAAACTAATAGACTTGTAATTCTTCTGGCCAAAATTTTCCTTACACTTAGTTTTGGCTAGTTAATTCTAAGTGTTTTTAATATTTTAAGTAAAGATAATGCGTCAAACAAATTTGAATCACTTAAATTGCTTGACCAAGTAAAGCAAATTTGAGGGGGGGATAAAATTCTTCAAAATAAAATAAGATGTTCAAGAAATGAGGAATGTTTTAGTGTTGTTATTAAACTTAGTTTATCCAGTTAAATTTAAAAATTTCTACCTTTAATCTTTATTCAATCTGAATCTAAAATTAAATTATATAAAATTATCTCATATAATCACTTTAATTTAGCAAATTTAAAGGCTAAAATAACCAAAAACTAAGATCACAAGTCAAAAAAATAACATATATGATAAATAAAAAACAGTTTGGCAATGAAAACAAATTTTTTTATATTAAAATACACTTCTCACTCCACAAAAATAGTTTTTAAATCCAAATCAAAATCTCTATGAAAGCATATATTCACTTTGAAGTCATTTATTCATGGCATTTACTAAAAAAAAAACAAGTCCATAAAATTATCATGATATCACAATAAAATTATGAAGAAATTCAGTTCATACTCATGCATGTCACATTTTCTAGATTACAAACCCAATTAACTAAGTTACAAGATTTTGAAACTTTTTATGGGTTTTATCCACCAATTTCAATTAAATCCTTCAGTGGGTTTTCTTCAAATTGATTATTAAATTCATCTTCACCGTTCATTAACTGATAATACCTTGTTAATTTTCTTAGATAAGGAGGAGTGCATAAGATGAAAGGATGATTTTGGCTTAGATGAGGAGATCTTTGTTTTTTATGATGATGAGGACATCTATTATTGTTTGTGAAATGAGGCTTATTCTGATTCCTTCACTGTCTCATCAATCTCTCTTTTCTTGCTTTATTTTACACACACACTAGTAGATCATCTCCTTTATACACCACTAATTTATACATCTTTTTCCCTAAAGTTTTCTTAGAAAATATTTCAATATTTGCTTCAAAGTTTCAAGCTTTTGAATTTTAAGTCCATCATATATCATAAATTTCCATGAAAGAAAGGCATTATATAATCTGAACCTGATTTCTTTGAAATTACAACAAGAAAACAGATTAAAGATAAAAATAAAATTAGAAAAATATTTCATTGTTTTTTGTCAGGTTTTTAAGATAAACAATGAAGATTAATGACGATGATCCAAGTTTTTGTTGGTTTTGGGTGGCCAAATTCTAACAAATATGGTGAAAGGGTGGTGGTTAGGGCTTTATGCTTGGCAAAGAAAGGGAGGGTGCTAATTTTGTTATTTTAACATAAAAGGAGTTTTTAAATTGTTAATTAAAATATAATAGCAATCTTATAAATAATTTAATTTTTTTGTTGATTTTTATTTGTGCGAATGTAGTGTATCATACAAGTTATAAACCATATGTGATGTGAACTACAATGTTTTTTATAATAAAAAAATGAAAGCAAACTATAAATACAACTTAATCATAAGAGGTTTGAGTAATTTTCTCAAACAAATAAGAAGAAGACACAAGCGACACATTGGATGCTAGGGAAAACAAAACATCACCTCTGTTAGTTGATCTAAAATTCAGCCATGATTGTGGTGGTTGGAAAATCATAAGGGTGAGGGGTTTTGGGTTAAAAAATTATTTTTCAATCCATTTTCACCCAAAAACACTTAATAAATACAATAAAAATCTCTCTAAACCACCTACTAACCTCAAAAACACTATAAATCACTCAAGAAAACTAAAACCAACAAAGCCAAAAAAAAAATTCTAAATGGAACTTGATCTTCTTTTTCAAACATGTTTAGAGAGAAAACCATTATCATCAAATTACTTTTTTTATCGAATAAAACCTGTTGACACCAAGCTTTATCATTTTGATTTTCTAGAATAGTGGTAACCAACCATTATCTCTCTTTCACGCTATTTTTATGTGACTTTCTCTCTTCTCTTTTTAATCCACGAACTGGAAAAAGAATAAACTAAACTTTTTGACCAAAATAAAAATTAGCGTGACTTTGGGGTTAACCATATATTTTATCCTTGTTTTACAATTTAGTCTTATTTCTTTTAATTTGTTAAATTTATCATAAATTTATCTAATTAGGCCATAGAAGAATGTAATTGAAAGAAAAAAAGTTTGAAAAAAAAGAGAGTCTAAATAGTGAAGCTCCATAAACTTTCCCAAATCTTCTAGATGTACTAAGTTATTGTCTCACAATACGTACAAAAAAAAATGTAAAAAAAATATATTCAGATCATGGGGAACTCCTTGACATCCATATGAAAGCTCCCGACCCCATTTGTATTTTTTAAAACTATATTTTATTTAATAATATCATGAAAATAACACACTCGTAAAATAAAGGATTAACCCACAAGGGGGCATTTTATAAATTGGAGGCATTGTTTCCTACATAAAAAATCTATTTTAATCTCAAAAGAAAATTTAAAATAAAATATTCAAACAAAGTTTAAATATTTTACATATGATTGAAGGAAAAAAAACATTTATTAATTTGATAAAATTTTATTAAAAATCTTTAAAAAAATACATAAATTTTATGTTAAATAAACACTCACGAGTTCTTATTTCATGTTAAGTATGTTATAGTTGAAAAAGGAATGTTAAAATCCCTATAAAATCCTACAATATTATTTGAGAAAGATGATAAAATTGAATAATAGTTTATTTTTTTGTAGTGTATTTAAATCTAATTCCAAAAATAATTAAAAAATAGAAAGAAAAAAAAAGGCTAGACACCCAAGCCTGGTCTTAATGGCTTGATGATATGTTAGATTGATCCGAGTCAACCCATCAAACTCATGTTCCGAGTTAACCTGACAAACTCGTGCTCCAGGTTTTGGACTCTATTGGGTTTAATAATATATTTTTTATTTAACTATATGGTAAAACAATTTGAAGATTAATTCAAACTCAACTAAATATTAAATGATAAAATTGAAAAAAAAATCAAGACAACTCAAAGTTGAAGAATAAAAAAAGAAAAAAGACCAGGCCTAAAACACGGTAGCCCGACATTCTTGGGTCAATGTGTTATCTGTTGGGTATCAACTCAAATTTCGACTACAAATGTTTTAGTTGAAAGAATAGGGAAGATGAGCTTTGGGAACTAAAACCCTTTTTTTTTCAACCTTTTTTTATTCAAAATACCTAGAAAACACTATAAAGACTCAAATAAATTCTTTTTTCCCCTAAAACCACCCAAAAACAGATATCAAAATCAAAACTCAACTTAAAACCTAAAAATTCTTGAGGTGATATTTATTTTTTAAAGCAAAACAGAAGACCAAAAAAACCTAATGGAACTTTCCTCATTGAGAGAAACTTGTTGATATCAAGATTGATCTTTTTTATGTGGTTGAAATTAGTTTCAACTATTGATTTTTTTTTCTCTTCTACTAGAATTTAATGAATCTCTCTCCTCTCTCAAAATAAAAATTTAAATATTAAAAAATTTATATTAAAAGTAAACCTTTGAAAACTAGAAGGACCGGAAAAGTCTTAAAAGTTAGAGGGCAAAAAGTAATGTTTGTTACCAAACAACCACTTAATCTCTTTATGTTTTTCAATTTGATCCCTTACCTTTTAATATTTTCCTTCATTAATAAATTTTGACTAATTAGTCATTAAATTGGGTATCAAGTGCTATAATTAAAAAAAAAAAAAAAGATAATGAAATTGAAGAAAAGAATGTTAACTACTGTTCATTTACACAATTAGGTAATAAAAAAGAAAAGTCGTTTACGGAGGGGAAGCCAAGACAAGTCGTTAGGAAAGAAGAAGTACACGATCCGACACGGCAAAGGAAACTAAACGACAGTTCGTTTATATATGTGAAATAAATATAAAATACCGTTTATTTAATCATCGACCGTTGATAAAAGAACAAATGGCGGGAAAATCAATTCATGAAAAGTCCAATCCCTAGAAACCCCAAACAATCACCCTCTCTCTCTCTCTCTTTAAAAAGAAAAGAAGGGGGGGAAAACCCTAATCTTCATCTGCAAAAAAAATGGAGGAAAACGATCCATTCGCAGCAATAACAAAGCTGTGTCAAGTCTCATCTTCCCAAGAGCAATACTTAAACCACTGCCCCTTTGCTCTAGAACCTCAAACAAACGGTGAGTTTCTCTCCCTCGACGCCGAAATCCCAGTCGCTTCTACCGCTATCACCATGGTCTCCCCTCCTCAAACTCCCCAGGATAACCACAAGGACGGCCTATATTTCAATTCTACCCTTCAGAACGACGACGTTTTCACCACTCCACCTGAAGAACCCTTCCTCTCAAGCTCCAAAAAACAGCACGAGCAGCAGGAGGAGGAGGAGGAGGTTGCCTTTGATCACGGAAAGGAAGATCGGAGGTTTGAGAGAGCTGTAACTGATGAAAATATTGACGTTGATGATGGAGATTGTGAGGAAAGTTCGCGAGAGAAGGATCTAGGGTTTACTGTAGAGGGGGAATTGACGGAGAGAATTGAAATTGAAGGCGATTCGGGTGGTGGTGAGGATAATTCTCAAGACAAAGAGGTAATTCACTGTAATTATATGAAAGGTATGGTTTTGAAAAGAGTATTAGCTTCTTCAAATAATGTTTTAGGCGAGTCTTCGAGCAAAAGATCGAAACTGTATGATAAAAATTTGGGCATAGTGACACCAGAACCAAGTTTAAGAACTGAAATAGGGAACAGTTTAAAGAGATTGGTGAAATCATTGGAGAAATTTAAGTGGACTCCAAGTGCTAGTGTAGGGGCTGAACCTGTGAAATATGACGAGAGGTTAGTGAAAACAGTGGATGTAACCATGACCGAGTCGAAAAGATCAAAACCTTTGTATAAAAATTCGGTTTTGGGGATTCCAAGCAGTAGTTTAGTTAGTGATATGGAGAGGATAAGGGAGGATTTGGGGGATTCTGTAGAGAAATTGGGCTCTGAGGGAGGGAATGGTTCTAATCATGGTTTGAAATCACCGCAAAATGAGCAAGTTGGAGAAATGGTGTTTGAAGTCAGTAATAGTGATAGAGAATGTAGTGGAGGGAGCTCAGCAAAGAGGAAGTTGCAATTTTCTACTGAGGTGATAGAATCTGAGTTTGAAGAAACTGATGCAGCTTTGAGGTTTGTTGATGGAGTGGAAGAGAGGGAAGCTAATACTAGGGAGGAACATTCTGCTAGAAAAAGCATAGATGACCTTGACAAGTTTAGATATGTTGGTCCTGCAAATGTTTATGGCAAGGATGACGTCACAGAAAAACGTGTGTTGCCAGCATCTGTACAAGGAAGGAAGGAGAATGCAGGAGCAGGGAAAGCTGAGCATGTTACTGTTTTGTCTGAGATGACCTGTATGGATCTTGAGATCACACTATTAGATGTGTTGAAGATGCTTGCAGAGAACGAGCATTATGATCCAAGTCTGGAAAAGTTAAGTATCTTGGATGCTGCGAAGATAGGTGGCATGACTTTTCCGTAGGCCTTGTTGACTGCCAAAGGAGGAGTATTGATTCGGAGATGACAAAGTCAGGAAGGTGAGTTCTTAGCAGATGTTTTTTTTTTGGGAGATTTGGTGTGGTGGGTCTGCTTGTTAACTTTGGAGGAGCATGGATATTTTGCTTTGAAGCTTCATGTTAAAAATCCATAACGAGTTAGGTAGGTTTTTGAACTTGGAAATTAGAAATGGTTCTGCTTCTTTAACTTTTTGCTGGACAAATATGAATGTTAGGAGATGTCCCTTGGTAATGTTAGGAGATATCCCTTGGTATTCCCCTGGTTGTGACTTGTGAGGTGTAAATGTATTATTTTGTAGCCCAGAAACTGTATTGTACAGAACATGTATAAATGAATCGTTATTGTTAGTTGATGAGATGCGCGGACTCGCTTTATTTTTCCTTTGTTTTCTTAATTCATTCAAAAAGTCAAGTCTTTACTATGTAATCGAAGTTGACTTCAGATGAACTATGCCCTGGTTATCAAACTAGGAAACCGATAAAAGCCACACTTTTCTTCCATCTTCCCGGAAACCAGGGAAACCTGTGTGAAGTGTGTGCGTGTTCAATTGAGCCAAACAAAGTAGCGGCTACTAAGTTACAATCATGAGCAGGTAATTGTGGATGATATGCAAGCAAAAAAGTTGCCTTCCTAGGCCAAGTTAAAAACACAATGATTGGCCCACCATGATGCATGCCTGGGAGGGACAAAATTGACTTCCAGAGCGTTCTTTCATTGGTTTTAACTTTTAATGGTACTGTCGAAAGGATGCGAACAAGTTTTCCTCAGATAAGGCTTTCCATCTTAACTTGGGGTCATTGGTCTTGTCTATTTTCTGAGCTCGTGTTGTCTGTTGAACATAACTCTACATCCTTGGTTTCCTAAGAGCCCTGACATTGCGGGATATACACCACCATGTTTCTTTAATTGAATGAAAATGGTATGGTATGGTATGGTATTCTCTTTTCTTTTTTTGAGATTGAAAGATTGTAGCAAAGTTAGAAACCTGTATGAGAGTCAATTTGATCTTTATGATATTCTTCTTTTAAATTTTCACAACCAATCGGAGTTTGCTCGGTTAAAACACGTCACGGTAGAAAAGGTGAGCAATTATTGAGAACTATTGTCATAAAACACCAAACTTCTGCGATGATTTCGCTTTCAGCATTAAAAGCCATTGGAATCCCGACCCCCTCTATTCCTTTATTTTCTTGCCAACCAAACCGCTCCACATGCTATAAAATCTGCTTAGGGAACTCACAGAGGATTAGCAATATCTTGAATATGATTCGAAATCTAACTTCTCTAATTTGTATGCAAATTTTGACTTATTCCCAACCACAGAGAGAAAGGCAACCAGCTTCAACTTTCCCCACAGATCACAGGTGGTTTTAAACAAATAGCACCGAACGCAGTAGTCTCATTCAAAAAAACAAAACTATTTCCTCGTGATTCCTCCTCGTCACATTCAAAAACGCTATTCCACTGCAGATTTATATTCGTTTCTCTTTTTATCCTTTAGTAGTCCGCAGGGGGATGCATCTTATCGTTTAGATGCAGGTAGGCATCCTCCAAAAGGTAAAAACAAAAGCTAAAATGTCTACCTTTTTTTCCTTATGCAGCCTAGAAAGCCAATCCTCCTTTTCTTTTTGGTTTTTACTCCCTCTGAGTCGGCAAGTAAAAAGGCAACCAACCAAACCAACGAACGGGTTCTCAAAGTAATGTGCAATACAGCTACTATAATTGCATATATAAAACTCTTGAAATCACCAGCTGCTATCCCTTTTCAGCCATATATAACAATCTGTAGTCAACCTATACAAAAACCCACCCAAAAGTCATCTCTTAGCATACCAAGTTCAAAATGATCCAAGGAAAAAACAGCAACCATCAAACTTCATTCACAGACTTGTTGGGTTTGGCATGCAAAACATGTGTAACCTAATCACCTGATTCAGCGGAAGGTGCATCTATTTTTGGCCCTAGTGATTAAAAGTATCAATTGGACAAACTTTGTTAGGGGCGGCCTAGGTGCGGGTATATTGAGCTACTACTAGTGCTTGCCTGTTGACCAAAACTATTAGTTGGGTAAAAGAGCTCTGCCTGTGCAAATGAACCATTGGATGGGATGTCCAGCAGCAGGTCCTGATCAGAACTTTCATCCACAAAATGGAGAGAATCCAGCATGAGGGAGCTACCATCAGGAGGCAGGGCAAATAGGCTTCTTGGACTAAAGCAAGATCCATCATTGTCTATGAGTTCTTTGTTCTCATACGTAGCCTTCATGATAATCCTTTTGGGGCTCTTCATTAACTTCACTTCTGAGAGAAGACAAAAGAAAAAGCTTGTGAGAATAGTTCCAATGCATATAAGGGAAATGGTTGCAAAAAAGAATCAACTGACGTCCATGAAGACAATCACCTTTAACTTTCACCACACATGCTGGTGGTGACAAACTAGTAATCATCTCCAGAGGGATTCTACATGTTAACTATGTCCATGAAGTGTGCAATTCCTAATTGTAGTTGGCATGTTTCATTGGGTGAATATCTACATCTACATGTACATCCATGTTGTATGTGTTCTTTAACATACACTGTTCTGATTAAAATGAACTTATAATACATATGACGTGAAGGATTTGGTACACCCCTGTTACCACCAATTCCAAATAAGAAATTGCAGAAAATTCAGCACAAGATTGATTTAAAACACTTATTTGTATTAGCATGTTCCTCTCCCATATTAACAGATTCCTAAGCTTTTACAAGCAGAATTTGGTTACTCAACTTTCAGATACAATGTCACCATTGGTAGTCATTTGCTTCTAAGACAAAAGTAATGTAAAGGATCAACTTGCTCAATAGTCAATAATATATCCAAAGGTGAGTATTGCTAACCTGAAAACTTCTGACCAGGACTGTCACGTGATCTTTTGGCACCAGCTATATTACTCATTGCAACAACATCTGGATTTGGTTCCTTTCCAACAAAAGACTTCCCATTACTATTTTTACACTTCTGCAGCCAAAGGGAGAAGGCAATAAGCCATTACAACCACATGTCCAACTTCCGAGGAATTAAATGACAAATAATATTTTCATGCAACAAAGCTCCTACTTTAAAACGATCAATTCAAACCTTGAGTAGATGATAACGCTCCACCCATTTGGATTTCAACAAATTGGACAGTGTGAGCCTTTTCAAAGTTTTACAGTCTTCAGTTTTTGCTTCTGAGAAGGACAGATCAAAGACTCCTTCTGAAAGCAGTTGCTGATAGGAATTTATGTTTTCCTTGAAATGAGGGCTATCAAACATGCTTTCAATGCTGCAAAGACAACAACACATCATCATCAATCTTGGGTTCTGTGTATTTCAGTTGACATTAGATAAAGGGTGATAGAATAATTTGTACAACAAATACACGCACACCAACAGACAAAAAATATAATATCTTTTCTTTTTTCCTTGTGCTGACTCCAGTCTAATCCGTACTTGGCGCACTAAGGGCTCGGGTATAAATGCAAATGGTATCAGGTTCATGATGATATTGAAGACTACAAACATTGATTTAAAGTGCTAATGAATACAGATTTAAAATAAAAATGAAAAGCAGATAGCAACTGACAGCAAATACAATGCCTTACATCACCTAATTGCAATACCAATCATTCCCACTGTACTAACACTTATCACTGAGGTATAAGGCTGACCTGTTGGGAAGTTTGGTAGTATCGAGTGGAGGTAGATATTTTAGTAATTGCTGTTGCTCTTCATTTGTCAAGTACCTTGCAAACTCCTCAAAGTTAAGAATATCCTACCACAACCATAAGCAGAGTCATGAGACGCACACAAGGGGAATGATATTAAAGAAGATCTGTTCCAGACATATCTAAGCATTTGAGACTTCAGTTCAATCCACAAGAGTAAATATATGTGGAGGAAGAGTCACAGATCATTCAAAAACAGAAGAGTGTTTGGAATTTGGGTGTGTGTACAAGAAAATGAATGGCATATATTTCATGAAAGAGCCTCGTGTAATTAGTGATTACAAGAGTTAGATATGGAGCAAAGAAATGCAACTTACATTCAAATCTATGCTGCAAAGTGGTGAATTATGACTTCCCAGGATATGTACTTTTTCATGTGGAAACTTGTCCCTGAAATTCCAAAGAGTAGAAAAATCAAACACTGGTGCAGTAACAGTTCCCCAATGTACTCTCACTGCTTTGCAATTCCAATACTCCCTGCATCCTAGTAGTAGTCTGAAAGGTAAACCTCTGATTTCACCCCACTCATCAGCTTATTTTATGAACATTTTCTATCCATGCTAAAACCTACCCCGTGTTGGAATTTACATTTGCACTTGAATTTTAATCTTTAGGAGGAAGCCAGGATAGAAAAACATCATATCCAGGTTCAACACTGATACTGTGGTTCTATCCTTGTTACATATTTAACACAGAAGATTGCCTTTCAAAGCTTTGAAAACATGCATGGATGAGTTACCTCTTAAGTTGCTCTTGCTGCAACCCTTGTCCTGTGAGATTCTTAGTTGTTTCAGTAATAAGATATGTTGTATTGACACTCTTGTTTTCATTATGTACAGGAGGTATCACAGGATGAGAATAAGCCTCATTTGTCAAATATTGTTTGTTCTCAACAGAAAGAGAGCTAGCTTCAGATTCCTCATCTCGAGCTATTGAGCTTGGATGTCTAATGAGAACACTTCCATGTCCTATCTCAACAGAAACCATTGGAGTTTCATTATCAAAAAGTAAATCCTCTTCTGAAGAGCCAGAGAAGCATGATGACTGCTGCTCATGCAAAATAGTATATAGATCTTTTGTAAGCTTCTCAACTGAAGATGGCTTTGGCCGATTGAAACAGGTTCTCTTCCTAGAAGGTACCAAAGAGTCCCACACAACCGATTGGGCTGGACCTGAGAAAAGAACAATGAGAATACATTTTATAAGTCAATACTGCCAATCATGTTGAGAGCATAAAACATTGCATACACCTTTCTAATTTATGTCACCATCCCCTACAAAACTCAGTCAAAGATAGAGAACTAAGAGCGCCAAGCATATTGGTTCTAAAACTGCAGAGCAATAGTACTGAGGAAATTGGTTAATTTGGCTCCGGTTACACTCACACATCACTAGTCCCAATAAAAGAGGTGTTAACCATAGTAGTATTTCTTTATTCAGATAAAGTAGCCTAGCAGACAGCTTCAAGCATGCTAGCATCCTAGAAAATCAAGGAAGTCACTCGTGTTTATTCAGAAAATCAGAGTGAGATTCTTTGGAGCTCTATTTTGCTGCCATTCGACAGCACTACAATCACCTCTCATAGTTTTCATTTCCATTAATTTGGAGCTGTTTCCTGAATCCACTATTTTCTTAAACCAACCAAGGTATTCACATGGACTGGATATGCAACTAATCCATTCAATTTAACAAATGGCCAACAATCACATTCTTTTAGAGTCATCTCTTTTGTGCAATTAAAACACAGAGAACAAGTATTGATCTTAGTGGATGCTCAACCTGTCAAATCACTTGCTTCTGCACTGCCAAATTGTGCACAACTCTCCGGGTTGGATATGGCTGACCCAGAACTTGACCTATTACTAGTGTCCTCATCTACAACCTTTCTATAACCTTGGTTGTAATCCAGAGCAACCCTATTGTCATAATTCGGCTTTCTCTTGAGCAGTTTCGCTTCTTTGTTCTTGCTTATAGACACACTCTTCAATCTAGAGACCCTGTGATCCTCATAATCATCAGGTTCAGCCCTAGCATGAAGAGGGGTATAGTTTGCTAGTGTTCCCTTTGTCCTCCATCGTGATCCACATGCATTGCACAGCACTGGCTTTTCAGGAGGCCCATTGCGCCAAAGAGGTGTGCCTGTTGAAAGATAGTTGTCAGCAATATACATCCATGTTAAACAATCTTATCCACAACAGTGATAGAAGATGCATTTTAAATTAATGTGAATGAACAAGGAGGAAATATTGCTCATCCAAAACTTGACACAAGAAACCAACAAAATAATTTTGGCTAGAATTTTGTGTATCTAATGAAGAGGCATTGATGTACTGGTATTGTCCAACTGTGTCTCTAATCTAGAATGAATCACATGAGATCAGCTCATATGCATCAAACAAATTATGAAGGGGATAAGGAGACTACACAGGCAAAAATCCAGCAATTCAGACCAGAAAAGGCTCTGCTGGATACCGATAACTCTTTTTTATATTGAACAAAACTTAAGTCCGCAAATGTGGTTGCCTCCTTGCAACAGTTAATCCATCAGTAGTGGTTGGCAAACCACAAGACATTTAACCTATAGCCAGGCAGCATAGATATAAGCTTCTTGAGAAGAGTTCTAGCTGCAGCAAATTAACTTAAGATGAAATTATTTCTTTGGAGTTTACAAGTATGACCGTTACACTCCCAACAAATGCACCCCAAACAATGAACAAAGTCCACTGGAATGATAAAGGAACAGCTCGGCCACTAGGAAGTTTAGACTTTAGAGCTGATTCCAGAGCAAAAAAAAAAATGGAATTATATTTTTCACATGAATTGAATTGCTTCTTAGCTCTGGCAGTAAAAACCCCAACAAAAGAACGAACTTGACAGCAGTAAAGTTTGCCGGGAATGTAATCCAAGAGTAGAGAATACAACAACAAGTCAGTCAAGAAATTAACAGACAGGAATTGAATCACTACTTGGACATGTCAAGGAAGTACATTTTTCATTGAATTGTTAGGTTCAGCAAAGAACAGCACAATTTGACTTGGTATTTGGTCCCGTTAAAATCCTATATAGAAACAAGAAAATCGTACGAATCAAGCATAGACTAAGTAGTTCCCCAGTACTCAACAAGCTCCAAAACCAATTTGCAGTGATGCGAAATGTTCAAACCTTGTTAGAGTGGTCCAAAAAGAAGAAGAAAAACAATAGATAAAGGGAAGGATTTACAGATTCATTAACAAAATGAAAAACAAGACACAAGTGAGTATCTGATATGTTCAAAGAAACAAAAGACACTTGTTGCACAGAACCCATGTATAAACAGATAAGCAAGTGTTCCCAATTTATTATGTTTGTCCATGTAATCTCTTCCTTGTTGGTTGTAGTCATTCTGGTTATAGTCATTGTGTTTTCTATACATGTAAAAATCAATTGCAAGAATCTTTATTGAAGAGAAAACAAAAGGGGAAACCAATTTTTTGTCAAAAAGAAAGGAGAAACAAGAACTCACTTGTAACTCCACAGTGACAGCAAGGTCCTTGTTTGCCCATATCTCTCTCTTTTTTCCTTGACTCAACAAGAATAAAATTCAAAGGAGATGATAATTTACAAAGTAGAAAAGGAATAAAATATGAAAACTCAATTTGTAGACAACAAACAGTTGAGGAAAAAGATCAAAACTTCGTGTAAATTTGTTGTTTTTATTCAAGCCTTGTAAGACATATATGAGTGGTTCTTGGGTATATAAGGCTCTTTTGCAGCAAACCCAGAAACAGTGCTTGCAAAATAAAGCAAAAGCCAAGAAACCCAGAAAGAGTCTAACAAGTCTTATAGTTGAAAGAGAAAAAAAAAAAAGAGAGACAATTAAACAAAAACAGCAAATAAAAGGGAAAAAAAATCTAACAAGAAATGGAGAGTATTTCCAGCTGGGAATCTATACAATCCAATGAAGAAGAGAGAAGACCATTTAGAGGAATCTAATAAATGGCTGTGGAAAGGAGGAAGGTGAAATGTGAGAGAGAAAGAGAGAAGGTGTGTGTGTGTGTGTGTGTGTTTGTCTATGTATATGACCTCTTGTTGTGTTGTTGTTGTGTTGTATATGAAGTAAATGTTTAAGGACCTTTCTTTGCTTTTGCTTTATTTTTATGTATTTTTAATTTTAATTGAAAGGTCTTCAATTTCTTTTTTTATAATGTAATTAAAAAACAAAAAAAAAATGCTTGTTGTGCTTGGATTTTTTAACCTTAAATTGTGACATGGTTAGGGGAATACTCTTGCTTCTATCCCTGTTGACTATTCTCCTCTACTTCTGATGTGCTGTGGAGGTTTTTCAAAACCTCATAACAAATATTATTTTTTTCAAAAATAATGAAAATGGCTTTTTTGGGGAGAAATAAAATTTATTTTAGAAATCATATCTCTTCTCGTTTTAAAAATACTATTACTTCCAGTTTATTTTTTTATGTTTTTAAAAATTAAATAGGATAAAAAAGGGAAATCATGTGTATTTATTTTAATTTCAGAAACAAATTGAAATGAATTAAGGGAGGAGTAGAAGAAAAGCTAAATAGCAAGAGAACAACAGAAATTTGGAAGAAAAAAAAGAGAGAAGGAAACAGAGAGGGCATGGCCTCTGTTCATTGGTGGTCACAGCTCATTTATCACCGTCTAATTTGCAAAACAACTTGAAAGGGGCCCACTAAATGTAACTTTGCCCTTTGAAAGTCTTTTAAAGATTCAAAGGTGATCAAGGAAAGGAAGCCTCCAGCTTCGTAATATCCGGACCCTATTACTGTATTACAGCTTATTGTAAAATAAAAAAGCCCAAAAACCTGAGGCTTCAGAAAATTCAATTTTCATATTTTTCAGTACTATATTGTTTTTATTGAAAATCTTACACACCATTGGAAAAAAAAAATATTTGTTGCCAATGAACTTGATGGGTCTGTTAGTAGTAAATATTGCTTTTTAAAATTATTTATATTTTAAAATATATTAAAATAATATATTTTTTATTTTTTAAAATTTATATTTGACACCAACACTTTAAAACGATTCAAAAAAATAAAAAAATACAAAATTCTAATTTTAACCGCGTTCTCAAACACTAACTATAAAAATATGATAACTTCTCCTTTTAAGTGCATTTCAAGAATGTGTTCCATTTTAAAAAAAAAACATCAAATTAAGATATAGAACTTTAGTTTCAACTGTGTTCTAAATCACTAATTATAGAAATATAATAGTTTCTTCTTTTAAGTTTGTTTCAAGAGTGTGTTTCATTTAAAAAAAAATCAAATTAATTTTTTTAAAATATTTTTCAATTATTTTATATATAAATGTTATAAATAAAAAATAATTTAAAAAAACAACTCCATAACAAACACATTATATAGCAATTAGATTGGGTAGTTCGTCCATCTACAGATTTTGACCTAATAAAAACCAACCTTTTATTATTATTATTTTTTATGAAAAGGAATGAAAAAAAGGTCCATACAGCTCATTAATTATTTGGCCTTCACCCGGGGATAGGTCAATGGACTAGAAGGTCATGGCATAACATCACTCTGTATGCTTTTATTTTCTATACCATAATTTATTACATGTTTTACGGAGTATAGATTATATGATTTGCTTTCCTTCAATGAATCATGCACCGAGACCATTGACAAATTTATTTGAATTAACTTAAGTATCACCTTTTCTTTGCAAAACTTTATAATGCAGGTATTTTTATTGAGAATACTATGATGATTTGAAATAAACAAAAAAAGAAAAAGTAACACTATTAGTGGTGAATACTATTATACTATGATGTTTTTTCTAGTTTTTTCGATTTGAATTCCGTTCAGTTTTTTTTATTTCAGGTTTATAAAATCAAAACCGAACCGAATCGATCGGTTTTTATATTAAGAGTAAAAGGCAAATCACGAGATGTATTGTGCATAAATTAGATGGGTTCAAATATTTTAGTTATGACTTACCTTCCTCTCCTTTTGTTTACACCTTGTTATATACATCCATTTCTAAACTTCAAAGCCTATAATAGATGGTCTAGTGATAAGAGTTTGGGATAAAAAAGTTTGTTTTTCATGTGATCTCAGGTTCAAACTATATGATTGTTAATATGATGATCACTAGAGGATTACATAGTTGTTAATTTTAAGGTCCGTGAGATTAGTCGAGATATACACAAACTGACTCGGATATTAATAATTAAAAAAAAGAAGTCAATAACTTTAAATTACAAGACAAGGCAACCTTCTCGCTCTTTTTGGGCTTGCTTCATAATTACGAGGTTGCCCTCATCCATCTTAATTTTTTGGGCATTCAGTGTGAAGATCTTGGACAATGAGAAGTCATTTTCATCAATTTAGAATTAGTTCTTGTATTGACGCCATTGTTAAAAAGACAAAAAAGTGCTCCGCATAACTCATCCAGGGTAGAATAATGGTGATACAAAAAATAAAATAAAATAAAATAGAAAATGTAGCCAGTCTCATTGGTGGGTCCCGAGCAAAAAACTCACAACTGCTGGTCCATGATCGACCGGTTCTTCTACTTTTTTTAGGGTGTTCTAATGATTGTTTTTCAAGTATTTTTTATGTAAAAATATATTAAAATAATTTATTTTTTATTTTAAAAATTATTTTTAATATCAATACATCAAACTAATTTAAAAATATTAAAAAAATAATTTATCATAATTTTTTCCATTTAAAATACAATTCCAAACTGTCGTTTTCTCTCGTGGTTTCCTTAGAGTGGAAGACAGAAAGACCTCATGTGTTTTCATTTTCTGTAAAAATCAGCTATAAATTATAGTAATTAATTTATATGATCAAATGTAATAGGAAAATTATTATTTTTTAAGTTAGTTTAGAAATAGGGTTGAAATTATTTTTTAATGTGTTTTTTATTTAAAAATATATGAAAATAATTTTTTTTTAAATGTATTTTTAATATACACATATTAAAATAATTTAAAATAAAAAAATTATAAAAAACAATTCAATCGCACTCGCAAATACGCAAACACAAGGGAGACATGATTACCATTTGATACGATCTTGCATCAAGCCACATCTACAGCTAAGATGATAAGTTGCATGATTGGAGCCATGTGCTGCACCGTAGGAAGCCCATCTATGATTTTATTAATCTAGTTTACTAAGAGTTTGTTTGTTTGTCCTAACGGTTCCTTTTCAAATAGCTTTTTATATCGAAATAGATGTTAATAATGTTTTTTCATTTTTTAAAAATCATTTTTGACATCAGTATATCAAAACAATCCAAAAAATACAAAACGTACTTAATTTTAACAAAAAAAAAATTCAAAATTTTGACAAACACCGGTTGAAACTCACTGACAAACTGTCTCTAAATAAAACAGAAGCCGTCTATTCTTTTTTAAAAAAAGAAAAAGAAAAAACCTAATCTCCGGTACAATCAATGACTACTTTTTATCATTTTTTATTTCGGGAAACGGATATCGTAAACTTAGTTCGAATGTACGAAAATGCCCTCGTCTTTTTCTATCCATCTGTTTTTCTTCCCGTCCTTTCCTCTCTTTTTTCTGTTGTTTTTTTTTATTAAAATCCCAAAACAAACTCCTACGGATGTATATTTAAAAATATAATTATAGTTATTTTTTAAAATATATTAATATTAAAAATATTTTATATTTAAAAAATAATAATATTTTTTTTATTTTTTAAAATTATTTTTAAAATTAGTATATCAAAATAATTTAAAAACATAAAAAATATATTAATTTTTAAAAAAATTAAATTGTTTTTAAAATACAGTATCAAAATACAGCGTGCTGTCCTACGCTGTTATTGCAAGCGTGCGGTGTTTACTATGGTCGCGTCACCAGGATTAGACAAGGCCTGTAATAATATAATAATAACACTCCTTGATTTTCTAGAGTATATTAGAATATCTGTATGCCCACATTGCCCTTCCTGTTGGATGAGAGATCATGGCCGTCCATTTGATAGAACTGGCTCAGATAATTGCTAGGCCAAGGCGTCCCTATTATGACAAGTGACTTTTTTTGCTGTTAATAAGGAGCAAATTGCTGTTTGACGAGTCTTTGGCGACACCATGCTTGAGATTTGTTGCTGAGATCTATAATATTGTTGTTTCTTTCAGGCAAATTATAATGGCAGAGAAGTCCATAAACTACAAGCTTTCTTTTTTATTGTGTTCTTCTTAGATTCATGCTAAATATGCCTAAGATTTGAGTGGATGATCGATGGATTCATTTCATGGGTGTTGTTTCCGATTATTTTTGTATTATCTTATTATTGAATATTAATCAATATTCTTGAGCACCATTTACAGAGAAGAGAGGACACAATCCTGTAGACTAGTGATGCCTCAACATGTTTAGATGCGCATGACATGAGTGAAAGGGTTAGGGCCTAATTTTATAAGAATTAATTAACAAAATCACTATGCCATGTGGGTGTTTGACTGTAGCAAACTTTGTTGTCTATTCATTTTCTCATAATTTACCGTGGATTATAGTAGTTTAATTTTTTTTTAAAATGTAATTTGATTCTTAAATTTTTTTTGGCATCATTGAACTATTTTGGGTCTAAATTACCATCTAATTACATTTTTTTTTTTTAGGGAGGGAGTGTTAAATTGAAAAACAGAGAACTGAAGTGAAAATACGAGTAAATTAGATGATATATTTATTTGAAAAGTTCATTTTAGTCCTCATTTTTTTTAGTTATTAGGTAGTCGATCCCTCTAATTTCTAAAAATTCAATTTTTGTTCCAAACTTCATTTTTCTCTTTTTTGAGTTCTTTTTTTGGTGGAAAAGACAGAAAGGCTTGCTGAATTCTGGTTTAGAGAGAAAAATTAATCATTAAATACGATTCTAGCCACTAAAATATATAGTCGATTTTGGTGTTAATGAGTTCTATTTCATAAGAGAAATTTGATCTAAATGTTTTTTTTTCTATCTCTTGTCCAATGAGATAAATCTAATCGTGAGAATAATTTGATCTAGCAGTTCTATCAACCCTTATAACTTTTGCAACTCTACCACCCACAGACCACGTGGTTACTTTAAAGCTTGCTTGAGAGTATGATTGTGGTTGTTTTTTAAAGTACTTTTTGTGTTGAAATGCATCAAAATGATGTTTTTTTTTAAATCAATTTTGAGATCAGCGCATCAAAACGATTCAAAACATACAAATTTTTTTTTGCAAAAAACAATTAATTTTTTCAGGAACGCGGTGCAACATTCTCTTAGTCTGACTGGTTAGAAGTATGAGAGAGGGTTATGAGCCATATTTATAGGAAGATGATGCAGAAATTGTATGTAAATGGATTCAAAAAGTGAAGAAGACATTAGCCCATATTAAAGTACTGAAGGAACTTTGGGTGGGTTATGTCACTTAATTACTTTTTAACAAACTGCAATCCTAATGGAAGACTGTGTTACTAAGGAGAGCTATTAAGATGCTGACTTGGGATAATTTTAAGAAAGAGTTTGAGAACAAGTCCTATTCTAGATACCACCACAAGAAAGAGCAAGAGGTTTTGGCCCTAAAGCAAGGAGAGATACCAATGTTGAAGTATAAGAAAAGATTGCATGATCTCTCCATGTTTGCTCCATACTATATGCCTATTGAGCAATATTTTATAGAAAGACTACGAGATGGATTCAGATAGGAGATAAAGCATGGGTCGGTAGCCTTATAGTTTAGGACATGTAGAGAATTAATTAAGGCAACCCAAGCTCTAAAGGCGTGCATGGGTGAGGGTCAGTAAGACCAATTTGAGTTTGGAAAAAAGAAAGATTCAATTTTTCTCTAGTAAACTAACCCTTATGAAGAAAGGCAAATGAAGCTAGTTCAATTAGTTTAGGAAGAAATGAGGGAGTTTTAGACAGGAAAAAACATCATTTGAGGCCTTCAAACATATATGTGGAGGGTTGACTAGGGGACAGTTGATTCCAAAGCTTAGTTCTGCTGGAGTGGTCTTAGAATAAAAGACTATTATTTATTCTTATTATGTCCGATATGAGTAGAGATACCCGAGTTATTGTTATATTTTTAGACAAAAGGGATACACATGGTGAGACTGTTAATATCTAGACTGATAATGCCATTATTACGGAGAGCAGAGACATTTTAAGAAGGATTACCCTAAAAAAACCATTAATTATACTTAAGAATAGAGGTACTAGACACGAAGTTAGTAACAATTTATCATGATGGAAAAATCTTTCCGGCCAATACGATCAAGGACCAGTTATAATAGGGGATGATCCAAGACTCAAGGGGATAGAACATAAGGTAGAGTGCTTTATATGACTTAGGAGGATGTTAAAGTTGCTTATAATATAGGGGAGAGTGTTCTATATGCTATGATTGAATCCTATATTTGTATATACATTAATTGATCCAAGTGCAATACATTCATATATAACAAGTAAATTTATGGGAAAACCTTGGGAAAAAACTTGTAAGGTAGAAAAGGGATTCACTATCGGTATCTCATTAGATGAGAGTGTAAATATTGATCATATATACAAAAAGTAAGGTTTAACATTAATGGGCGTGGGATGAGAGTAGACTTTATACCACTAGAGCTATATAATTTTAGGTAATATTGATTATGAGTATAATATTAGTAATGAACTGGTTAGGCATGTATAAAGCTCAAATGGACTATTTTACGAAAAGCAATGACCCTTCAATGATCAAATGGTAAGAGAGTAATATTTAAATAAGAGAAAAATATCATACCGAATTATATAATTATAGCTATGATTATTAGGAAGATGATGAGGTAAGGTTGTACTTAAATGATAGACTCAGAGAAAGATGGTGTTGAGTTGTCAAATCAACGTATATTAAAAGATTTTTAGGATGTATTTTCAAAAAAGTTATTATGATTATCTCTAGAGAGGAAGTAAAGGTCTTTATTGATATACTTCCAAATATCTCTCATATAGCCCAATCATCATATAGGATGAGCCTGCAGAGCTAGTTGAGTTGAGGACTCAACAATAAGAATTATTAGATAAATGGTTTATATGCCTAAGTAATTCATCACGAGGAGTTCTAATATTGTTTCTAAAGATGACATATTTAAACTCTGTATTAACCATAGGCAATTGAATACGGTAACAATAAAGAATAAATATCAACTTTCAAGGATAGATGATTTGTTTGACTAGTTAAAAAGAATGAGAGTATTTTTAAAGATAGATTTAAAGTCAAGGTATTGAGAATCAAGAAAAGATATATCCTAAAGACTACTTTCAGGACTCAATAAACACATTGTCTATCATGATATATTGTCTACTCTTATCTTGGAAAATAAGTTGTTCAAGAGGGTGAACTATATGAAGTTTAAGAACAAAGATTAATGTTTTGGTTTAGGTTTCAAACCTAATAATAAAGACTATCAGAAGATGACAAAGTTGAAGAGAGAAAGATAATAGATGAAATTAAAAGGTGTGAATCTAATGATGAAAAGATAGATGTTTATCACATTTGCAATGCCTTTTGTCACCTTCCATACATCATCAATTCACTATAGAAGACTTAAGCTTGGATTAATTACTCCAAGACATAAGAGTGAGTATTCTATTAGAAAATGGTGTTGAGAACATTATAGTGAGCTCCACACCTCTAAGTACTGAGACATTGACTCTCCTACAATATTGACCATTAGTGAACTGAGTAAAGACATAGATGTAGCTCAATTTGTTATGAAATGTTCAGAAGCTGAAGGGCTCGACAATTAGCTCATTAAAAACATCCCTGCTATTTTCATGTCCAAGTAATTATCATTGATTTCTTTTGTATATTTTCAATAATTCTAGCTTATGATGTTGGGAAAAAATTTTCTTATTTATGAACTTATTTTTTATCCATGTAATATTTTTTTGTGTATAATGATCGCTTTCTTTTATTTTCTTTTTCTATATTTTTATTTGCACTAGCTTTGTAGAAATATCTAAAATGATCACTACCTTCGATACAAAATAATTACTTTGAAAGTAATGTTACCTAATTTTTAAGAAACTTTAATTGCAATGAATAAAAAAAATGGGGCGAGGAAGACGTGCATGAATTTGCGAGGTTAATTGAATAATCTTCATGGCCTATAAAACAAAACCAATAATAATTACAATTGATGAATATAGGCACCAAAGAGAATGAAAGATAGTTAAAGGTTGGGACCTTGGTTTTTCTAGATGCAAAGAGAAATACAAAAAGAATATGCATGTATTTGTATGGTCACAGTGGATATGCAGGGCGGAGAAAGAAAAAACAATTAAAGAGGATCAAATTAAAAGAATTATTTTAAAAATGTTAAAATTTTAGTTATTTTATACAAGGAAAGGGCTGGGGAAAATTTTCTTGCAGGGGCCCCAGCCCCCCTCCTCCGCCACTGTGGATATGACAGGCTTGGCACTAATATCATGTTACACAACAAGTTATCTTTAGTTCTGAATTGTATAGCAGTAAACCATAAGCTAAAGAAATCAAATTAAAAGAAGTGATGTGTAAGCAATGAAAATCTAGATTATTGGAAGTGGATGGATATTGATGTATTATGGCGATTATATATAAAGAAAGTTAGACTTAAATAAAACTAGTTCTAATAATAATTTTTCTTTACCCCATATTAATATACTTATGAATACTGCTGGCAAAAATTCCATGTATTCTCGTATGCATGGATTTTCAAGGTATAATAAATGAGGTTCATCACAACTTGGTCGAAATTAGGATGGATTTCCGAGTCTTCGCTTGATTACCATTTAAGACAATTCAATGTACCTTTATCTTTATTGTAATAACTAATTTTCCAAATTACAAGATGACCACATTGCCGGTGACTCGTGATCTTGCCTTCATTTGAGGTCGAGATTTAAGAGGTTCAGGCACCAGGGATGATGGGCCAGAAAACCCCACTCAAAGCCTGGGCAATTACTACCATACCATGTGTGCGGGTGTCATTGGTGGAAAGATGGAGATTGCAGAGATGCTGAGCCACTAGATGCCACCCACCTCAGCTAGCCAAAAGCCAGGCTAATTGATAGATAGCACCTCGTGGCATCATGGTTCATGCCTGTCCACACTTGACCTTGATCTGGAATTGTCAATGGAGAGTTGAAACTGCGAGCCTGGTTGAATATATTTTTCCAAGTGATGGAAAGAGAATACATCAATAATACACCAGACGCCGGATTTCAATGACAGACAATGACCTTTGTTTCCTTGGGGCACTGAAGCTACTCTCTCTCTCTCTCTCTCTCGGGTCATCACTAAAGCTACTTAACGAATGAAAGAGTTGCTGGAGAGTTCCTCCATTTCATCTGGCTGAAAACTCAAAAACACTGTCATTGTTGTGATCGGACATCAATTAGAGTGCTATTATTTTGGACCGACGATATGTTCCCACGATGAAGAGGTTTCACCTTCAAATATATCCTTGAAAGACTCCATCTTTCAAGGATATATTTGAAGAACTGCCTTTTTTGTATGAGGTCCGTATGGACATTCGATAAAAAAGAAGAAGAAGAAGAAGAAGAAAAGATGGCTTGCATCCCATGCTTAGAGTCGTTTGGTTCAAGCTTGAAAGCGAAACAGTTACACATACTGAGAACATCTTTGGTTATAAGAATGTTGCCTGGCCTTTCATAAGAAGTGCCACGAACACTTTTTAAATACTATAAAGAAACTGAATATTTCAAAGTCAATGAAGCCTTCAAATTAGTATATAATTGAATGGCTTGCAGTTTTCATCTACTGATACTCCATAAAACCAAACATTTGTCTCAAGACCTTCTACCTACGATCAACTACCAGAAACGTGTACTAAGAAGTGCCCTGGTTCCCATTTTGACAGCATAGGTTTTCTCAGGTAATGGAGAGAAGATTTCTTTGGTGCGTGTCACATGTTATTGCTTGGAAAAGTTACGAGAAAATAAATAAATCATGATTTGCGTGTTTGCTAAGGACAAAACTCACCACAAGAATCCATAAATAACTAAAAACAATAGCTGTATTGTGTGCCTCGTATCATGTTAGCGTGTATTAGGTCAGTCATAGGAGTATTACGTACGTTGTTTATCTAGACACGAACTGTGCCCAGCGTTTAGACAGATAGAAACAATATTACTCTGTGAACACATAAAAGTCTTAATGGGAATGACTGGGTCGGGTGGTAGAAGCCTTGCTGGTATAAAATGCTATTGCGGATGGTGGAAATGTGATCAGGATTTGCATTTAATGAGACACACAGTGAATGGGGCCAAAGAATAAGTTAGGGTTCTAGAGAAATCTTCTAAAAGATACCTACTAAATCCAAGATAATGCACCAATCTAATTAATCATGTCTTGAATTGCCCTTGTATGAATCTTTGAGATCATACTTTTTAAGAGAAAGGGAAGGAAAGCAGCTTCTACTTTTTCCACAGCTCTGCTACAGAACAAAGGAGCAAATGTCAGATTTGGCACACTCTGTTTTCTACGTACTGACTGCTACTTGCTCCCTGCTTTCGAATAAAAGAAAGGAAAGAAAAGCAGCTTCTACTCGCTACAGAACAAAGGAGAAAAGGTCAGATTGAGCACCCTCAGTTTTCTACTGCTACTTCCTTCATACTTTCCGATGAAAGAGTCCGATGATCCATCAGAACCCTAGCTTATTTCAGGTCTAGGGCAAGACCTGGACAGAATGGTTGGTCAAATATGGCGTGCGACTACATGGACGTCACCTTTTCTCTCCGTCGCGGTTTTACCTTCTCCTTCCCGTGTCGTTTCTTCCACTTCTACTTGATAACATTTCCTTTTCAAGAGATGTCTTTTCTCCTTGTTATTCAAAGGGCTTTTATTGTGATCCATTCATGGGGTCTGTGAGCGGAAAGAAAAAGGAGAGACAGAGAGAGACCTTTACATAAAGACAAATTAAGAATGTCAAACCCTATTTGAAACCTTTTTTTCCCGTCATAAACCTTCTACAGATGACTAAAGTGATTGGATATGAATTCAATTTGTCAATAATTTGTGGAAGAAGACTCAATAATTCGATCATACTTGATAGTCTACGCATTGGAATTTTGTGCAAGATGGTAGACTTGGGAAACTCGGCTGAAACTGCGTCTGAGAGTTTTTTTTTTTAATTTTTAATATTTTTAAATTGTTTTAATGCTATATTAATGTAAAAAAACAAAAAAAATATTTTAATATATTTTTAAATAAAAAAATAATATATTAAAAATAGCACAATATTCTTAAATTGTATTTGTTTCCACTTAACTTTCACATTAGCAATGAATTAAACACAACGATATATTTGATATTAAAGAGAATTATTGTGATATCTATTAAAAAAATAAGTTTAAAATACATTTTTTTGTGTAATAGTTTTTACATATTTTTTTAATTAAATTTTATAACTACTTTTTACTTGTTTTTTTTAATTTACTGTAAAAAAGTTAAAATATTTTATCCAAACATCTTATACATGATTTTTTACTATATATAAATTTCAACCATAATTTTTACCAAATATGTATTTAAATTCATTAAAAATATTTTTTTTAAAATTTATTTTTTAAAATTATAATAAAAAAAATTACCTAAAAAGAAAAAGGGTTGGCTTTAAATGCTAGGAGACAGTTGTGAATCCCAGTACAGCGAGGTTGATAAACAGCACCGAGATTTTCTGCTTCCTGTCCATGTGCGTTGTGCTGACGTGCCATACACATATTAATGACGTTAATTCATGGATTTCTTATCCTAACTATATTAATGATTATATATTGAGAAATAATTCAAATTTACGTTAGTACTCATTTTTACTTTTTAAAAATCAAACGAAAATTTAGTATGGAATTGTTTGGATTTTAAATATCAAACGTTTTAATGTAATAAACACTCAAGATTACTGACTTATAAATAATCCGGAAAATATATTAGAAATACTATGAAATGGTTGAATATATAATACGCATGTAAAGCATATAAAAAATATTCTAAAATAATTTAATTTGGTCACACGAGTTTCCCTTATCTTGTTATGAAATATTAGTTTAATTACTTAATATATCTTGATATCATGCAACAAATGGTTTTTTTATTATTATTATTCAGGTATTCTAACGTATTTTTAAAAGATAAGACTAATCTCATTCGAGGTTTATGACTGTTCTTTTTAATAAATGTACTTTATTCTCATTCTTATAGGAATATAGAAGTACTTTAACCGCTAGACCAACACTTTATTAGTGCAATAAATGACTATGAAAAAAAATGAATAGATTCTAGCTTTTAATGTTAATAACCTTTAATATTTTTATGGATAGATTAAGCTAAAGCTAAATAAATTGCTTAAAAATGAATTCTTTCTCTAAAACACAAACAAAAATCATAAAAAAAAAGTAACAATAATCAAGACATTACATTGTTTTCATAAGTAAATAGAACTACTAAATCATTTACATAAGAGATCCATACAAGTTGGGAACTACTGTAATTAATATAAAATAATTAATAAATTTTAATTTTTAAATATTTAAGGTCATTAACTATACAATTAAATATTAGTTAATTACTATATATAATACAAAAATCATTAAGGGTAGTAAATTTAAAAATATTTAAAGTTATATCTGTCTTTCAAATAAAATAAGCAACCTTTAATCTAAAAAAAATTAATTCCCGTGCTTTTTAAAATTTAAGCTAATATAACTTTAACGTGATTTTATAAAAATTACATTTCACTAATTTTAAAATTTATTTTTAAATACTTTTTTGATACTTTACTTTAAAGTAAAGTAGTGAAAGCAATAAAAGTAGGTGGCAAATAGAGTAAAAAATAAAAGAAGAAGAAGCAACAAATGGCTTCATAAAATTAGTGCTCAATTGTCTATATTTGCAGTTACAATTAACTAACTATTCAATTGAATTATGTAACCTCTATCTAGTCCTAACCATCTCCATCAACTCTAACTCGTAAAGGTCGATTTTAATTTTTATATGTGATTTATTTTATTTTTTCAAATAATTATATGATTTATTTTATTAAATTTCAAGTCACAAACATATGTTAAAATATATATTATTTTAAATAAATTCACAATATATTTATGATTTTCTTTTTTATTATGTTAAACTATGTTAAACTATGCTTATTTATATTAACTGAGTTAGGTGAAATATTAGTGGTTATTTATAATGCATATATTTGATAAAATAATTAATTAATTAATCACGGGTTAATGTAAATTAAATAATTAAATAAAATAATTCAAAACTTGACTTTTTGTTAATTATCATTTTGAACCTTGCCTTTATAATAAATAATTAAAAAAAAAGGATTGGGCTAGTTAGGAAGCTAAATTCTCAAATCACTGTCCTAGAAAGTTTTACCTTTAATAAACATATTTTTTTAGTTTAGATGAAATAGTACCACGTATGCATAATATGTATTTTTATCATAAAACTAAATAACAATCTTATATAATATGTTTTGAAATGATTTTTATCTTTCTTTTAATATAATCAACCTTTCATCCAAAAATCTTTGAAAGTTCATGATTTCCAGTTACTATAAAATTATAAAATTAAATGATGAATTTTTTTATATATCCAGTCACATAATTAGATCATTGAGATATCCCCCGTGACATTATGAATAGTATCATATCCTAATTTCAACAAACCAAACATTGATTTTTAGCAAAAAGTTATTTATTTTCTTAGTTATTTTTATTTCTATTTAGTTTAGAAAAATATTTTTTATAACTCTTTTATTTTTTTCTATTTGGTCTAGGAAATTAACTTTTGTGCCTAGTAATTTATTTTTATTATTTCATTTAGTTATCTCAATAATATAACTCTTTAATTATTATTATTTTTCTCTTGAATCTAGATATATAACTAGTATAAATAGGGTTGTTTGACTTATATTTCGGCAAAATACTAAAAGAAAAGGTATTCAGTAATAAAATCTTGAATTATAACTTTTCTATTTGATAAAATTATATATTGTTTATAATTGTTGTTTTTATCGTGTTGTTTCTCTTTGTGTTAACATGTGACATGTGAAAAGTTTTTTTACATCATCAACAAAATAAAATTTTATATTAAAAAAAAATGAAATTTTCATAATGAAGAGCATACAAAAACCTAAAAAATTAATTTTAAATTTAACTAACAAGAGAGAGAGAGAGATATTAATTGTCAGAAAAATGTGTTATTATTTATAATGCATCTGAACTATATAATGAGTAAAGATATGATGTATACGATCAACATGATAACAAAGAAATGAAAATATCATAAATAAATAGCGCACAAAAATATAAAATAATAAATTTTAATTCACTAAAGCCAAAATAAATAAATAAATGTATTGCTAAAAGATGGTGAGTTATATGATAAATGTAATAAAAATTGTATAATTTTCTAAAACATTAAATTAAAAAGGACAAGAATCACCCATGCAACAGCGAGATATTGGCTAGTTTTGTTGTTTTTTTTTGGCATCAACAAGACTTCCAAAGATTTACATCTCAAGAAGTGCATGCAATTATTTTTTTTAGTTTAAATTAACAGATAATTTTGCAAAATATGTTTTGGCGAAACAGTTGATTCTTCCATAATAATATAAAATCTTAAACTTTATTTGTTCTCCATGTGCATCGAAATCACGAGCAATTTAATTTTCTAAGTGATGGAAGGATTTTTAAAATCTTTGCTTCATATTAAGGCATTATTAGTCACTGTGGTTGGAAATTGTTTTTAAGATAAATTAAATTTTTTTTATTTTTTATTTTGCTTTAAATAATATGTTTTTGATGTTTTTATATTATTTTGATATGTTAATGTTAAAAATATTTTTTAAAAAATAAAAAATATTATTTTAATATATTTTAAAATAAAAAATAATTAGTATCATACTCTCAAATAGTCTATAAAGCATTAACGATGCTGCATTGTTCAGAGGCGTTGAAATGATACAGTACACGGGTACTGAGAATGATAAAACGTAAAATAATTAGGACGGAGCAAACAAGAGAAACAATGAAAAGGAAGTTTATGAAGGATGAGATCTGAATTCAAAATGTAAACAACCAATAATAATTTGCTTAAACAGGATTATCTGGTGTTAAAATACTGTTGCAAAGAAAGATTATCTTAATAGACACTCATAACATCAGGAGTTATGACCTGCAATTATTTGCTTGGGTTGAGATCGTCAACTTTATTGGCCATTGGGGAAGGTTTTACTTTCTATTTCTTCATTTATATAGATAGAAGCACGCTTAAAGTTGACAGGTCTGAGTTCTCCGGCGTGTTTAAAGATTCTACCTTTACGTGTTCTTGTAACATTTGACACCTTCAATGCTCTTCCCGTAGGTGAGGTCTGGTGCAGAAGCCCACCTATAGGATCAATAGGACTATATATTCCACTTTATGTGAAAACCATTAGCACTCAGCGACTTCAATTTCATTTTATTTATTTTTTCCATTGGTAAGTTTACACGAAGGTGTCCTAGAAACAACCATTTTCCCACATTTGTTATAGTTTTTGTTTTCGAACTTCTTTCAACCCGAGCCATGTATATTATTGACACTTGATGCAAATAAATACCTGTTTGGGCGATGGTGAGGTGTGTTTGCAGGCTAGTGAGCACAAGACAGGTGTAGTAATGGAAATAACATGAGGTGGAGAAAGGGTAGAATGAGGAGTGTGTGCGACAGTATATAATGTAAAATTAATTATACAAATAATTGAATATAAAATATGATAAATGAAATTTTAAAATAAAAGGTTTATCGTGATTCTTTTAGTGATTTATCTTTTCCTAAATTTCCCATGTAAACTTGTCTACTTTTTAACTTTCAAGATCAACCAAAAAATAATTTATCGTTCTAACTTCTCTTGGATCCCTGTTTGAGAGTTACCAGCAGCTTCGAGGGTCAGAGACAACATAACTCTTTATTGTGTCAAAACTCTATTTTTATTGACACATGGACACATGAATTAACAACGAGTTTGAATGAGATTAAATAGAAACCCATGTTAAATGATATTAAATTATCCCCGTGCCTCCCTCTCCCTGTTCGTGTATGTTTCTTTCTAATCGCCGAGTTCTATTTATGTCCCAAGGCATCAATTATCAGATTCGTAGCTTGAGTTGAAAGAAAAACAAACGCTCGTGCAAAACAGAACTTACTAAATGAGGTTACAATATTGAACACCAAGATGCATGGTAGAGAAGAACTTTAGGCCTCCTACTCATGCCACGATCTTGCAAGCAACTTTCAAGCATTTACAGAAAACCAGACAAATGCTACTGCCAACACTTCTACTATATTACAAGTTCAAACAATTGACACGAGTTTTGCCCACAGTCAAGAAACAGAGAACCGGGTTCATTTTATCGAGCACATAGTCAGTCTTCCACTCAAACTCAATCTCTTCTTTTCTTCTTCTTCTCCTTCTCAGTTGAATTCTTTAACTGCACAATAAAGATAATTTATCAGCGGATGGAATATGATAACAGAAAGAGAAACAAAGGATAAAAAGAAGCATTGATGACAGTAATCCATTTCTTTGGGCATTTCAGTTCAGCTTACCATGATTATAAGAATTCGGACAAACACGGCAACAAAGTCAGTGAAAAGCTTCAGGGCATGCTTCACATAGTCCCGATCACCAAGGTGAGCTTTCTCAATGATATCCTGGGTGTCAACCACCACGTAGCCCACAAACACCAGAAGCCCAAAATACAGCTGTGAAAATCATCAAGAAAAAAATAACAATCTGTTAGAATCAGAAAAACAAAAGCACTTACACATAAAACTCAGAAAAAGATCCATGAAAAATTTCACAGCCGGTGAGTCCCTACCTCAAATTTAAAGAGGGCTGCAGATCCCCCAAAGATGGAGGACGCAAAGTGCAGCCATAGAAGGATGGACAGGCCAGAGGAAAGCAAGCCACCCAAGTAAAGATATTCTCTACGCCTAGCCAACATAGCTGCAGCTGAGAAACATCCAAATGCCACCGCTGTTCCCACAAATGCCGTAATCAAAACACTGACATGACAAGAAAAGCATCCACAGATCATGTTATAATGGGCTATATAGGCATAATTTTCCTAGCAACAGGAAATGTATCAAATGAGTATAATGCAGGCAATGGGACTCCAAATGGAAGGGCAGTATGTTTCCCAGTACCGCCAGATTCACCTAAACCAACTCATAAAGTGAACAGACAACAGCCATTGAAAGAGAACAATAACATTTTAAAAATCTCTATTCACAGAATGTCCAAAAATAAGCACACTATCATCCATTTTAGACCCAAAATCCACAACTTTCTTGTTTAACATCTATATGTATACAAAGAAAATTGGCAAAGTGATATGTACCTTGGATCAATCTGAATGGCCAAATCAATCAGAGGACCGATGGATGCCCCTTCAAAGAGTGCAGCTGCCATCAAGAGAGCAAGCCTCTTTTGCTGCTCATTTTAAAAATAAAAGGAAATGAACCTGGTGAATAACGGAAACATAAATATAGACTACATCAAAAGCGAAAAGACTAGAATACCTCTTCATAAGGAGATATGGAAAGTAGCCAAGTCATGCATCCAAAACATGCAAAAGTTGTTAATAGACCACCAATGTTCCACAGAATATGGAGGTATGCCCCAGCGGCCGATGCAACCAGTGCACAACATAAAGTCAGATAAACCTGCAAATTTCACAAGTTTTGATCCTAATCAAAGTCTCATAAGAATCGAGAGAGCCTATTCCTTCCATATAAGTTTTTCGTTGAGTATTTACAAATGATAATCAGGAAGAAAAAAAAAACCCTCAAACCTCCAAGAAAACAACCTCGACCGGTTAATTAAAAAAGACCCAAGAATTCATACACCTGAAGCAAATTCTTCCTCGATTTTGATATCAAGAAATGGAAAATAAGATGTTGGAAACCATATAATTACCTGCTTGAGATGAGTCTGGACTACAGGAGAGATCTGACGGAAGTTCTTGAGAGAGTCGTAGCTCCAACGATTCCTTGAAGACGATTCAGAGTCAAAGAAGGAAGCGAACGATTCCATTGTTTTGAGAGAAGGAAATTTTTCGACAGAATGTTGATGACAGACAGAACCAAATCCCTAATTTTGATGTCTTTTTGGGGATTTGTCCGTTTTATATATTGTCCCGTAATCGGTTGTAGTTTGTTGCCTGGAAATTTCTAGATGGTTCGAGTTACGATACTGCCCCTTAGTTTGATGTACTGAAGTTACAATTATGTCCTTCCTGTGATCGACTTGACCCGAACGCGTTTACCTGCTGAGAGTTAAATATTCATGAATTGTTCCCATTATTATATTTTGTTTTGTTTTTTGAAAGATTAAAGTTTTTTTATTATCAATAATGGAATGCTGATTATTGTTTATTGTTTATTGTTTTTATATATTAAATTTAAAAATAATTTTTAAAAAATAAAAAAAATATTATTTTAATACATTTCAATATAAAAAATACTTTAAAATATAACTACAATTACATTTACAGACAGATTTATACTATACATAGTTACGTTGACCCAGTGAAGATTCATTTATAATAATGGATAATGTGTGCTAACACACAAAAGAAATTTAAACAAGCATTTAAATACTTTGGTATAAAATATATCTATAAATAAAGATAAAATAATATGTATATGATAGATATATTATTATTTTATATAAATTCAAATGTTATCATCTTGGAAGTGATTTTGTTGTTAGAATAACAGTTTATGTATGATAAAAAAAAAATGAATTAAAAAGGCATTGCTCGATTTTTTTTCTTTGGTATGGTTATAAGTCAACATTTCCAGGGTCTCTGACGAGAGTTTCGATGCCTTGAAGAACATGAGCAGCCTCGTACTAAGGCATGTCTAGCTTGAACGTTGCCGTTGCGGCAAGGTCAAAAAGTTTGACCATTTTATGCCCTCGTCTATGCGCCTTGCAGTTTGAAAAAGGATCTGGATGTTTTAGAGTTTGTGGACCTTGATCGATTTGAAAACTAGAATCTAGTCAGTTCCTTGTGCGCTTCCTTCTTTCCAGTTTCCATTTGAAACAAAGGGGAGAAGGAAAATAAAATTATGTATAATTAAAAAGTTTCGTTTTTTTATGGGTCCCTCAATTTTTTTTTTTAATTTGATCATTTTATATCAACGTTTTTTTGTATTGGACTTGATAGTTATTTCTTGTTTCCTAAACATGGGGATCCCATGATCTTGAGGAGAAATTCATACAAGAGTTTGATGTTTTTCAAAAACTAAAATAATTATTGATCTAAATTAGTTAAAGTTTAAGGGATGAATTTTTTTAAAAAAAATTCAGGTCTTAAAAGGATGAGAAAGGCAACTTGGTTGGTGTGTGCATACGTCAATGTGTGGGAAGAGGCTATCGTGTTTTAGTAGCGCATGTGATTTATTTTAGTAAATCAAAATCGTTGTTCTCAATTATGTTAATATTATAATGATACCATTTTTCCAGTGGTTAGGCGCGTATTCATGTAGAGCGACAACGAGACTTGGATGACCTTTCTTTCTTCCCCTTTCTTTTCTCTCTTTCACCATTATAATCGTGTTAGTCTGTCAAAGTTGAAAGGTGTCTTATCATTTTATTTTGTATCAAATTTTTTTCTTAATTTTTTTATTGTTATTTGTTTTGTTTTGAATTGATTTGTTTTACAATATCATCCCTTGGCAATTGATTTCATTTAATTTTTATATCAAATTTGATTGCTATTTATGTTATTATATATATATATATATATTTCAATATTTTGGTTTATTAGGAATTTGGTTTTGTGGTTTTTCTGGATTTTTCTTCTACGGGGTAATTACAACCTCATGACCTAGGTCACTAATTTGAAAGATTAGCCTGAGTTGATTTTGGTCTTTTTTTTATTTGATTTTTTTTTTAATTTCATCTTTCAATATTAAGTGGTTGAATATTAGGTTTCTTGATTTTTTTTTTCACTTTTCTTTCTATGGGTTTATCCTGGTCCATATCCCAAGTCGTAGTCTTGACGAGTTAACATGAGTTGCTCGGGTCTTTTTTTTAAAGATTTTTAATTATTTTGTTCACCCGTTAATATTGGGTAGGTTTTAGAGTTAAGCTTCGCAATTTTATTGAATTTTTTTTTTATGGTTTTATGTGGGTCTTACAACCAGGTTGCTAACTTGGGTGGTTGATTTGAATGGACTCAAGTCTTTTTTTTTTAATTTATTTTTAAAAAATTTATCCTTCAACATTTTATTTACTAAAAATTAAGCTTCAGTTTTTTTATATAAAATTATCTCATTTCTATTTATTTTTACTTTATGTTATAGAAAATAAACTAGACATTAGACATCATCACAATTTCTCTTTCAGATAATTGACAACATTGTGTTATTAGAAAAAGAGAGGCGATGGGCGTACACTACACATGTTAGGTTGAATGATTTAAATTTAAAAAAAAAACTAAAAAATTATCGAATTTAACTTTCAATTTTCAATGGCCTTTTTGCTTGAAGGTTGCATGCTTGGATTACTATTAAAAAAATATATGGAATTTAAGATATATATTCAAATTCTTAGATTAAAAAAAATACTATGAATAAAAACCAATATACAATTTTTCAAAAGCTTGATAAATATAAAATGTTTTTTCAAATAACATTATATAATGTTACTCAATTAGTTTAAGCAGTCTCATTCTTATATAGAACAAAAAATAAATATCTTGATTACCATAAATAAATTGATAATATAATGAATACATTGGAATTTGGTTAATAAATAACATAAGCTATTTCTAAAACAAATCAGTTAAAATAGTTATTCTTACAAAGTAAATTACATTAATGATTCAAACATCTATGTAGTTTGAAATTCATTAAGCATTCCTAATTTCATCATTTCTTGCAAT
The DNA here is from genome assembly GCA_033617975.1 of Populus alba x Populus glandulosa. Taxonomy (NCBI): domain Eukaryota; kingdom Viridiplantae; phylum Streptophyta; class Magnoliopsida; order Malpighiales; family Salicaceae; genus Populus; species Populus alba x Populus glandulosa. The sequence continues at coordinate 12,790,765 of CM066145.1, read as the reverse complement.
TTATATTCAATGAAAAGCATCAGGCAATAATACTAACTAATATTTTTTCATCGTATCAGAATTTAGGTAATGATAATAAAAAATAAAACAGGTTGTGAGTCTATATTATTGGTAAGTCTAGCACCTTTTAAAAAAATTGTCTAGAGGATTTTTCAAATTTCATTTGTGAGCCTTTTGGTTTGAAACTTTAAAATTTTGATTCAAAATTTTATTTTATTTTCATATAAGTTTCTAAATTTAAAAGATGAGAGGGAGGGTTGCTGAAAAAATAGTAAATGAGAGGTAAAGTAATAAGTTGCCCATATTCTATGATCAAAGAAATGCAAGTTTGGTGTCAATATGCTTCTTTTCATTAAGATGCTTTTGAGCTTTTATATTGCTGGAAAAAATAGATTGAGATAGAAAAAGGTTTTTTTTTTTAATTAATTTTATGCTTTTAAATTGATTCATGGGTGTTTTGAGTTGATAAATTAGTTTGTTAAGATTTTAAAGGTATTTATTAGATATTTTTAAGTGAAAATATATATATATTTTTTTAAAGATTCTTAACCCTAATAAACCACAGTTTAACTTTTCAACCACTTCTCAATGAAAAACATTAAGTTGGTAGATAGGCATCATTTGCTTTCTGTTAAAAAAAAACAAGTTCAAAATGTAATATTAATATTACTATTCAATTTTGCCAAGGTTCTTAAATAATATTATAGGTTTTATAAGACTATTTATACTTTTTTTCAATTTTTATGTAACTCATATGCAAAAATAAAAATTAATTTTTAAAAAAGTATATGGATTTTTTTGTTACATTATTTTATTGCATTTATTTTTTTCCCCATTCAATGGCATACAAAGTATTGAAACATTGTTTAAGAATTTTTTAGATTTTTTTTTTTTTTTTTTGAGATCTTGATAGGTATTTATTTAAAAAATATTGTTTACAATAAAACAAAAATGCTTTGTTTAAACAATCAAAAGATTCGTTGATAAAGAAATGAAGTTTACATAGAAGAGATTCAATTCTTCTTGAGGCCATGTTTGTTTTCCGGAAAGTAGTTTCTGGGAAACCATTTTCCAAACTTTCCTGTGTTTGTTTGTTATTAGAAAAGTTGATCAACGGAAAACACTTTCCAGTCAATTTCAATCAAAGAAAAATTTGACTTGGTTTTCAGGAAAGTGTTTTCCCTTTAGCAATGTTTGTTTTCCGGAAAGTAGTTTCCGGGAAATCACTTTCCAAACTTTCTTGTGTTTGTTTGCCAGTAGCAAAGTTGGTCAATGAAAAACACTTTCCAGTAAAAGGAAAATTTGGCTTGGTTTTCAGGAAAGTGTTTTCCTGAAAAATTTGAGGGGGAAACACTTTCCGGAAGTTGTGAAAAATTTAGAAATGTCATTATTTGCTGATTATATCAAATTTGATCCTCAAACTTTTGATTGCTATATATATTTTGTTTTGAATATTTATTTTTCAATTTCATCTCTTAAAATTTTATTTTTATATTAACTTTGGTCCTTATTTTTATAATTGTTATTTGCTTTTTCCTTATCATATTTTTATTGAAATTTTTTATCTATCAAATTTGGTCCTCATTCTTTTGATTGTTACTTATTTTATTTGAAATAATTTATGAAATGTTGATTATTATTATTTTAATATCTTCATCTTTCATTTTATTTTTATTTTTTAGATTTGATCTCTATTATTTTGATTATTATTTATTTTATTTGAGATAATTTATGAAATTATATATATTTTTTAATTTCATTCTCATTCAACTTTTTAATTTCTATTGGTCGTCTTTCTTAAATATTTCTATTTCTATAATCACTTAATTAAATAAAAAAATAAATTCAAGAAACAAGGTTATGGAATCCGGTTAATGCCATGGCTTAAGTCATGGATAAAGAGGTTAATTTAGTTTGACTCGGTCAATCTAACATATCATCACTCTAATTTTTTAAAAAAGAAATTAAATCAATAACATTTTTAATTTTTTTTTATAAGCAACACTTGGATTTTTTTCAAGTTAGTAAGGTTGTCAAGTCAATTGGATCATGCTAAATCAGCTCTCATCTAGTTTATTTTGAAACCCAACTTAGTTTAAAAGTCGAGTTAATGGGTTATTATATTAACCCAACCAGCTTAGCTTGGCTTAATAACAATTCCAAAAAAAATCTACTAACTAAACTAGATGATTTAAAAAATAACATTAAATAATAATAAAAAAAGAAAATGGAAAAATATTGTTTTGCATATTCATTTTTTTCTTTTTGGTCTTTTAAGATTTTCATTTTTTATACTTTGGTCACTAAATTTATTTCTTTTTTTAATCGTCATGAGATATGTCAATACACTTTTCTATGTTTTAGGACTTACTAGATACGTTCTCTGTGTTACGTCGTGAATCAGATTAATTTTTTTATAATATAAAAAAATAATATCAAGGCAATGATAACCCAAGCCAACTTAGATAAACTTGACTAACATAAAAACTGGAACATGAAATCGAAATAACTCTAAAAAAAGAAGAAGCAAATAAACCCGTAAAGTTCAAGAACAGAAAATCTAATATTAAATGATAAAATAAAATAAAATTAATTTTAAAAAAAATATCAAAGAAAAAAACTTGAGTAAACATGAGTTTACTTGATTATCCTGTCATCTATAGTATGAGATTATGATTAAAAAAAAACTCCCTGAAAAAAAAAACTTTAAAATTAACTCGGGTTAAGTAACATGCACTAAATTAATCTAATAGAAAGAAAAATAAAAGAAAAAAACAAAAGAAAACTTACTTCAATAATTATTTAATGTCAAATGATATTGATTGGTGGTCAGAATATTCCTGAGTTACTTGTGTTTCACTACCTTTAAAATAAAACTCAAATATGGACTCCAAAATCAGGCACATGAACGTGGACTTGAAGGTTGAAGCACACTTGATCTTTATTTTAAAAGGCATAAAACTTGCACCTGAGTATTTCATGATAATAAAATATATATTTTTTATTATGGCTTTTTTATATTATTTTCTCAAATTAATTGTTCTTTTATTTTTTTATACTCACATAAAAATAATCAAAACAATTTTTTTTGTAATTTAATTGAAAATTGTTTTACAAATTATAATAAGTTTTGTTTGAGAAACCATGTTTCATATATAAAAAATTTTGCTTTTTCATCAAAATAGAAAAAAATATATATATAAATAGTTTTTGCTAAAGATCATATCTACCCACATAAACACGATACATACAATTTTTTTTTCTTTTTACGTGAATCAAATCGATTAACCAACTATATTTATGGTTCCTATGATCTGGTTTGTAATTGATTGCTATCACTATTATAATAAAAGCAAAAATTTTATGAGAAGTAATATTTCTGAAACTGTGACATAGAAACCATCAAGGCTCAAGCTCTTTTAAGCGGCTTAGCTGGAAAAAGGAAAAAACATTAAAGCACTATCCTAGCTAGTGTTCAGAAATCAAGGACGCCCTTGCCGGGGAAAAAAAAAGCAGCAGCAGAAAACAATTGAAAAGAAGAACACTGGAAAACAATCTTAGTTCCAGTGTTTCAGAAGAAAACTGGCATTGATTCACCTGGAACAAGATTGTAGTTGAAAAGGTATTTTGCACATTTCACAGTAAAGCTAAGGTTACACGTACCAGTGTTATCAAGCAGCCATAGTTTCTGCTCTGAAAATAAAGCACATTTGTACAATTATATATTCATTCTTGTAATCAATTTAGTTACAACACACCTAAGAAATTCTATAATGAGCAAAAAGGACAGCAAGGACTGGCTTACAGGGGTAATAAATTCACTGATTTACAGCAGTAAAATATGCAAATATCCTATCAAAGAGCTATGGATAGAGGGTTAACCTAAATCAGATCAAGTTAAAAAGACATACCATCCATAATCTGATCAGGGCCGCCTTTGATAAACTTTGACAGGTCTGGCAATGCTTTGTCCATGTGAAGGAATATTATTAGTTCGGGAATCCAGGCTGTGTCCCTGCCTGAGCAGCTTCTGCTTTCGAAGGCTCTCATGGCATGGAGCAAAGAACTCATGCTTTAGAGCATCCTCTGCACTGATCCTCAATCTCGGGTTCACCGTCAAGCATTTGTCCACCAGGTCAATAAGTGAGCTTGGCATTGCATCCAGGAAATCTTGTCTTTTTGAGTTCAGCTTGCACCACTCCCATAGTGTCGTGGGTGGCAAAGATTGCATATTATACAGGTCCTGGGAAAGAAACAATGAGCTCTTGAACATGAATTAATTTTCTTTTCGTAATTTACGGAAGATCAAAACAAGAAATGGGAATACCACTGGGAATGAGGATTCCCGGTCATGAAGCTTTGAAATTTCCCATAGATCTTCGCTGCCTCTTAACTTTGCTATATCCTTTATATTCCTGATAACGTCAGTGATATGGTTAACAAAAGAAAATGAAACGAAGTGCACAAAAACTCTAATGAAATTTTTTACAAAAAAGTTCTTACTGTTCTGGATCACCATAAAAGGGCGTTTTTCCTATTATCAGGTATAATAAGGTGACCCCAGCAGACCAAATATCAACCTTGGGGCCTTGATAGAGAGATCTGAACAAGACCTGCGTGAACCGCAAACTCCACTTTATCATTTTGACAATCAAAAAAAAAAAAAAAAACAAGTGCTCTTATTGAGAAGTGAGATGTTTTTATCATTAAATCTTGACATTTTACTTTCCTTGGGAAGTGGAACCTGGAGAACACATTCTTTACACGACACTGACCATACTCTATCCTACCAAATTCTAACTAAGACCATGTTAGGCCTTATTTATAACATGAGCTCGAAGCATAGATGCAAAACATATTGGCATTACTCTTCAGATCATACTGTGAACAAATGAAGCTGTTAGTGATTATGCTCATAACTTAATAGCCAGTGCACATTGTAATTATCTACCAAGAATCTTTTAGTAGAATTCTATCAATTCTATATAAAAAACATGCAGTCTCGGCATCTCAGTTGATACTCACCTCTGGAGCCCGAAAACCTTTAGTTCCAACACAAGGGCCTTCTTTCTTGTTCTTCCCATCCCCTAATGACAAACAACCCCATCACTGAAACAGAGACAAACAAACCACATTCTCAAAGGCACACACTATATGAAACTCACCTTTGTTCTTAACTAAGCCAATGCCAGCAACTGCGATGTCAGTCGAGTGCAGAGGCATTGGAGTAAGATAAATATGTCTCCCATCTATTTTTCCAGGAGGTGCAGCAATCCTCTTCCTAATAGAAGCCGGAACACTAGATGCTTCATGATTTGGACTCTGCATTGCTTCATGCAACAAGCTGATAAGCTCCTTTCTACCTTGGCATGGCAGAGGCTCTTTCAGCCTTTCTGCTGAAGGAGTCCTAGCACTTGTTGCATCCTTGACTGAGGTTACGCCAGAGCCATCTGCTCCCTGACTTTTCATACTATTCCTATCAGGCTTCCTTTTTACATTCTTGGCCTCCAAAGTTGAGTTCCAGCCTTTAATCGCCCCCACATCAACTGCGTCCAAGAATTTAGTGCCTGGGAACCTCCTACTTTTAGATGGAGGAATATATTTGGCATTGGAAACTGCAACATTATTGAAGCTTGTGTCATTTTCCGCCTTTGATTTGTCTGCAAAAAAAGAAGAAGAAGCTTCATCAATTCAGATTTTCAAACATTTGATCCTAAGCTTCATCAAACCTATGTCCAGAGAATCTGCAATGAAGCACGTATAAGCTAAGTTTCTCCTGGGTCTAAAAGCCTGAAAACTAAAAGGCTTAGCAAAAAATGCTCAAAAGATAAAAGGTCAAGGGAAAAACATACTTTTCAGGCTTTTTAGTAGCGAACAAGCCAACATATAAAAGTTGATTATTTCATTTTGCAAGTTCACTAACTGATTATCGCCTATCAATAAAATCTTCAGCTGGAGACTGAATACTTCATGCTCTAAACTAAATCCATGTTAATGTCATGTTTAAATATAAATCTCAGATAAGAGAAAAAAAGCTCACTGATTGCTCCAAGCTTTTGATGCAGATCCTGTCAAAACACAATAAAGACCAAGATAAGTTTTCCTAACTTTTTCAGAGCAGTGGAGATGTGAAACAGATTTGACACGTAAATAGTCATGCAGATGTACCAAAAAATATCACTAACCAGGGCAAGATTGAAATCGATCAGATAACCTTTACTGGCCTTGCAAGAGAAAAGGAAGTTGCCAGGTTTTACATCCCTATGGACCACTCCCTGCTAACAAGAAAGGAACTAGCGAGTTTTTTTATGTGTATAACTTCAAATCATAATGGATGTGTTTGCAAAACTTCTCACCTGCTTATGAAGAGTTGCAAGGGCTCTGAACATGCAATATCCATACCAACGGAGCTGAAAAACATCTATTTCCTTCTTCAACACCTAAAAGTTAGAGCAAAACCAAGATCAATTAATTGACTAAACAAAGGCGTATCCATTGAAGCATATGTTAATCACCTCCGGTCTGTCATGCTCAACATATGCCAAAACTAAGCCGTCAGAATTTTGGTTCTTGAGACAGCCTTCATATTTTATTACAAAATTTTTGCCCCTGAATTGGAAGAATAAACTTGCAGGTTAAAGAGCATGAGACTCAAAACGCAACCGTATATCTTTTCAGTGAAACAAACTTCCCAAAATGTTTACCCAAAGCGCTCCAGCATCCTTAGTTCATTGATAACATGGTGTCTGTGAGCATTCTCGTGAGGGCCTGCAAAGCCAGAAAAAAAAGGGACTGGATATCAGTAAATGTTTTTGGATTATCCCTACAACATATAAAGTAGGCTGAATGGTATGACTTGCCATTTCCATTTATTAGATAAGCAGGTTAAAATTAAATGCATTAAGTAGTGTTTCTAACGTATTTACTTCACTTGTTTACAACTATATGAAATGTAGCTGTTAACTCCTTGGAGTATTGCATGCTTTAAATTCCACATAAACTTGGATAGAACAATATGGTTGCTGACTAAAATTTAATTTGTAAAAGGCAAGATGCCAAAATGCTCTTGAATAGAAGAAAACATAAACAACAATTTACAGTACGACAAATGCATACTCCACGCTGTAAAGGAGCATATAGATTTCCAAATTTCCACTCCCCATTCAACTCCATTCAATGGGGTGATAACTTGACATTTCAAATTATTCCAAGGAAAATAAGAGCATATGAACTTTGTACTCGGAAGCACTGCTTTCAACATCCACAATGATTCACTTTATTATGATAGTAGATAACAAGGAGTCTTGTAACCTGGGTTGCAACCGTGATCCACACAGGAGAAATCCTATTATTATCATTAATTTATGATCATCGGTGCAGGTTTCGTGGAGTTCAAAACAGAGTTCACAAATTTTCCAATTCCCACAATTCACCAGTATGAAAATGAACAAAAAGTTAAATTACATCATCAGAGATTTGCATTGACTCCTTTTCTAACCTACTGGACCATTTTCATGTCAGAAATTGTAATCTGATAACAAGTGCCAAACAAATAAACATTCTCAATTTCTCTCATCCTCAAAATAAAGGATTCTAGCAATCAAATGATATTCAAATACTTCTTGATGGTGATTGATAAATGGACGGTATAATTTATAGATAGTAGTCGCTACAGATTGTAGAAGATTAGCCTTAATCTGATTCTGCATTTGAATTTTTCTTACATACATTTGATGGCAACTGTGGTCCCGTCATGTTTCCTCGTTGCCCTGTAAACAGTGCCATAACCACCTGCCAGTTGGGGTTAAATGGAATATAGTTAATTAACGAGCATAATATGATGTGGTCAACAAACAAAGAACGATTTCATACCCGAGCCTTCTTCCTTTTCAACAATATAAGAATCAAAGCGTGGAAAGTCTTTGGATCCCCAATCCTGAAAGGAAACCATCAATAAATCCTATCAATGAAAGGAAAACAGCTATACTAGCCAAGTTACTCTTACAGAATTAGCTCCATTTAGGGGCATACTAGACAAGTGCATGCGTAAAGCATATGAACATAGAATTTGCAGGATTTGAACTTACCTTGGGAGCATTAAGGGCACAATCCTTCTTTCTTTCTTTTGTATGAGTATCATTGCACGCCTGCTTTGATTTTTGTGCCATGCTGTTTTTCATTTGATCTTTTTTCCTGTGCTGGTTCTCTTTGGGAGGGTTAACATCCTTCCTTTGCTCTAGGGACTGGCGAAGAGTCTGCTGTCTTGGAGACACGGCATCACCAGTAGTGACCTTAATCTTGTTGGAGGGTTTTGGGTCTTTTGACAACTTCGGGGGGACACAGAGCTCACTAGTTGAAACCTCGGCCTGATTTTTCATATGGGTAGTTATTGTCTCTTTATCCAGAGAATTCAGCTCATTCCTCCTAAAGTTTCTTTCTTGTGGCGTATCAAAAACAGTATTACTTCGCTGAAAATGGTTTATGCCTTCTCCTTCCGTTTTACCATAATCAATTACCAGTTCTTCCCCAGTTTCAACATGACAGTCATTTATAGCATTACAAGCACCATTAACACTCGTAAACTCCACCAATAATCTGCTGCTCCATTTGACATCATCCAAGCAACATGTAGCATTGACATCTGCTCTACTTTCAAGATCTATCTCATTCACTTTAGCTTCTTGGAATACAGCTTCATTATCCGACCTAATAATGGGAAGAGCATACTCTCCATCAATCTCACATGCCGTGATTCTCTTATCCTTCCCGCTTTCCACAATAGCTCTTGTATTCCTCTCACCTTCTACATGTTCGATATCCCTTAATTTGCAACTTAATTCACCCACTATGGTTTTAACGAACAAATCAGGTGCAAGAATCAAGTTATCTGGCTGGATTGGCGTGTAAGTTGGCTCAACATTAATCCAGTTGGCATCCTCACTTAAGTGAAAAGTTAACTGCATGATTTAATAATAAAACATCTCAGAAAGATCGGAATTTGCAGGGTTGTATTATAAGAACCGTGTCACTCAACTATAGAAAAAATATCATTTCACCAATTTTTTCTTTCTGAACAGAAACTACTTTCGTCATTTTGAATATTTTAAGAAAGATTTCACAAGTTCCCAACAAGTTTCAAATAAACTTGCTTTGCAAACACAAGGGTCGAAGAGAAAGCTTACAGGTTCTGAAATGGCCATATAAAATTGCTAAAATAAAGCAAGCAAATTTTAATTATATTGAACTTGTAGATTTTATTTTAGCTCTAAGTGGAGAACAAAAATTCTAGCAAATTGGTCAAGTTCATAATTATGTAAACCAGTTCGAAAGTTACCGTCTTGCTACCATTTCGAATTCTTTTCGACGAAGTAGAAACTCCTTGTTCCTTCTGGTACACTGCAAAGCAACACCGACATGACTCAATAACCGAACCAGTCGATGACCGAAAAAACAAAATAAAACAGAAATTTACCATCTGCAGGATCATATCCAATTCGCTTCCGTTTCCTAAAATACATCCTCACAACGTCCTCCAAAGGAACCTTGGGCCTGCAGATTGCAGTCCGGATCCCAGTCGCAAACGCATCAATCAAGCTGAGATTAGATACGAATTGATTCAAAGCGAAAAGACCAAGTGGAGAAATGGTGACCAGGAAGCTATTGATACAGTCGACACTGTTGAACGTCAAAGTGATAGGTGAGTTAGGGATTGAGCAGAGAGATTCGATGAGATCCGGTGATGCATTGAAGAGAGTGCAGTGAGAAGCGAGCTCTAGAGCTGGAGTTGGGTTGCCGATTGAGAGGAGGAGACCGATTATGTGCCATGCCTTCTCTTGCAAATCGGACTCGGTGGAGGAAGTGGCGGTGGCGAGCGAGTCGATGAGGGCGAGTCGCGTGTTGGAGGAGTGAGTTTGCATAGCGAGTCTGGGTGGGGAGCGAAAGAGAGAGTGAGTGTTTTAGGGTTTGGACATGGATGGATTTGCAGAAATGTGGAGGGAGGCTGGGAAGGATTTTGGAGTTTTGATTGTTTTGAGATTCGGCACGTGATAGTTTCCCGCCAATCTTTCCATTAGCTTGGATTTTAAAAAGACAGCTCATTAATTGTGGTGTATAAATATCAGTATCAGTGCTAATATTCTGTATATTAATTGTAGTTTATATCGAAAAACAAATAAATAAATAATGAGCTACGTAGAAATTTTGTTTGAGAGCTTTCCAAAAATGCTATCTATTTTTTAGGAATTTAAAATAAATATTAAAAGGATTGCATTTTATTACATGATTAATTTTGTTTTACACGCAACATGGTCTGAAACCAAGAGAGAAAAAAATAGTATATGAAGCATTGAAATTCTTGGAGAATGGAATATGGTTTAATAAATAAATCAAATCAATCGCAAGACTATAACCGTAAATGAATTCATTTGAATAAAAAAAAACAACATTTAGGATAAAAAAAATATTTTAAAAAAATAATTATTATTTTTTAAAATATTTTTTACTTGAAAATATATCAAAATATTTTTTTTATTTTTAATATTAACAAATCAAAACAATAAAAAAAATAAAAAATTTTAATTTAAAATAAAAAAATTTAAAATTTTACACAACGATCAAATTAGAGCAAAGTCTATGAAATTCTTTTTTTATATTTTAGGCTGAGAACACACTATACATCCTCATAATAATAATAATAATAATAATAATAATAAAAAGGAGGAGGAGGAAAGGAAACTTATAGAATTCATTTTTTCATCTAGATGCAAAAGATAAACATAATTCTCCGCGAGAAAAGTTTCCATCTCTTTAACACAAATAAGAAAACTATATATATATATATATTCCAGCATCTGTACTGGCCCAAGCTACCCTGCTTGTCTTTAAATTATAAAAAAATATTATTTAAAAATATTAAAAATATATTAATTTAAAATGGATTCAAATTAAATTATTTCAAAAATACTTTTAAAACATAAAAACAAACATTAACTTAATTATTGATTGAGGTGCAGGGTTAAAATTTGAAATGCAAATTTCTAAACCGTGCGAAGAAAGATTTCAAAAGCTGCAACAGATAACACTAACAGTAACATATCAATGAGAAGAGATGAAAATATATTTGGCCACCTGACAAATTTGCAATAGCAAATATACAAAAAGAAGGGAGGAAATAGATCGATGTCCCTTCCATCCAACAGAACACCAGACAGACACGGATTGTACAGTAAATTAGAAAAGAAAAAAATGTCTCCTAAGGTCCTTGATAAAGCCCAGTCATTCTGTAGATGGTGATGACAATGAAAGGTTCAAGAGGAAGCCAACCATAATTCCAATAAGTCCAACAACAAATGCAAACATGAGGGAGAAGCCTGGATCGCTTTTTCGATATCTTCGTCTCCTCAGCAAGTCCTGTAGGAAAGAAAGCTTAGATGTATTGTTGCAATGGTTTCCTTTCGTTATCCTACTAATTTGTGCATGGCAGTAAATACATATTAGCTCTTACATAAAAAACACTCTTTGGGTAGGGAGGTGGTTCTATCATGTGAGAAATATGGTATCATAACACTGTTTCTTGGCATCAGATACAGTTCATTTGAATCCATTTGTTCTCTAACAGAAAACATCTAAAATATCCCCAGTGTTTTGGTTGTTCAGTCATCCAATGAGCTCTTTTTACATCTTCAAGATCTCATGGAGCCATCTGAGAAATGAATTCCATGCCTACAAGTCACTTAATTAAAAAGTTCCTGCTCTGCTTCATTTCAGTTGCACTATCACATTTGAACAAGCATTGCCTGCAAATGTCTATTTAAGGATAATTAACCCTTAGAAATGGTGGAATCCATATCAACTGAGCGAGTGTTGAGTAAACTCTCCACAATAGACTAAGGCTCATTTCAGGGAGGTGGGAAGTAGTAACCATAAACAATTTCTGCATGGTTACAAGGAAACCAGCTGTTCTAGTACATAGAACAGCAATTTTCCAAAATTATTAGTATACCAGATAAAAGCATATTAAGCAAGCTGATAAGTACTGGTGTGATGATAAAGTCTTGGGCTTGCTATAAGGGCGCAGGTTTATTTCTCTGTAACTTTATTGCCAAAACTAGCTCCAAATTCTCACACCAGTGACAGCAACTTGGTAATAACCTTTTTAACAAGCAAAGAAAAGCAAACGAATAATAATCAAATAAACCAGGCTGAATCAGAAAGTGCACTAACCAGTTCCTGCTGTAGTAGCTGGGTTTGTCGAACAGCTGCATCCCTTTCATCCTTCAGGCTCTGTACAGCCTGACTCAAACATGAAACAGAATGCTTAGAAAACTTACAATACAAAAAATAAAACTTACAGGATATACTCGTATGATTTACTGCATAAGGCAATGCACAGAAAAGCAAACTTACAGGATGGTGACAGTCATGGTGCATGTTGAATAACATGCATATATAGATGTGTTTCCTTCGAGTAGTTAAAAATGACAATTCACTACTGTTATTCACAATTTTGGAGAATCAAGGAAGGAGCTCAATTCTAGCACATAGATTCAACAGCAAAGCAAAAAAAAAGCAGCCTAATACTAGGAGTAGACCAATCAAAACTGCACACTTTATACAGGTAACTATTTATGTACTGTGACAAGATGGCACCCACAACTGCAGAATCATCACTCTTTTGTTATAGTGATGATAATATTTATTTAAATGCAAATAATAGATGGTTCACATGCTTTATCAAGTTCTATTTTGTCATTTCCATACACCTTTTGGAGCATCCATAATCATTCTCATTTTTTGCTCAGGAGCAGCGTGTTTAAACATTTTCAACTCTCAGTTTAGAATCATTATTTTTCTCATTAGTACACGTCAATATTAAACCTTTGTGACATGGACCAATATGACATCTTCGATCAATCTCTAAGTGCTTTCTTGAAGGAGATTTTAGTTGCATTGGTGATGATTTTTATTATTATTATTTAAAAAAACTCTAGTCAAGCAACGAATTGTGATGCAAAACCAACTCCAATGAACTCTGTCAAACTCCTGAGTTGTGAGTGCATGCAAGTCCATGATGGTGAACTAAAATAACCACACCCACAAATACAATAAAACTTACAGAGTTAGCATCAGGACTTTGAGTGGAGCCCTTCAACCCTTCATCTTCTGAGTTTCCTTGAGTTGATGAAGGAGGGATGTATACAACTCTAAGCTTCCTGTCATGTATCACCTTGCCATCACTATCCTTATTGAACTGGCAACAAAATCAAACATCATCGTTCAAAAAATAACTTCATTTCAGAAAGTCAAGCTAGTCAAACATGGATAATTTTTCTTCTTCAAGTTAACACCCTTACAGTATCTGGTGGGAGCTCATCAACATCAGCAAGTGGAGGCACAATGGTACTCTGTAAGAGAAACTTATCTTTGCATTGCATATCTGAAGGATATTCTCGTTGAGCTTGAAGAGTAACTGAAAATACAGTAGTTTGTAAACATCTAAAATGTTCTAATCAACAAGGAATATTACAAAACTGTGTTGGCTGGCACATGGCACACCAACAATTCCATATACTGGTCATAGATAAAATTATGGTGCTTGGTTTGGTTGGTTACCACTCTACTCACATCTTTCATTTCCAATAGGTGAAAGCGGAAAAACAAAATCTAGGCTGTTAAATGATCGCCTAATAAACATCTCACAAATGGTTGGTTACCACTCTACTCACATCTTTGACGTAGGAGAATTGTAACCTTTTAGTGGACAACAAACATAAGTTCACAGTCAAATAAAAAATTCCCAGTTTAAAAGGATAGATAAGTCCTATAAAAAGATTAAGCCTGGGGAACAAGTAGCACCTCTGATGACGCAAGAATCCCAAGGCTGTATAACACCGGTGTTGGGCCTCACAAAGTACTTCTTAGGTGAAGTGGTTTTAACCTGGAAAAAATCAAAGTACAACAAAATGAATTTTTTAAAGGCTATATAATGCACAGCAATATTATGTTGGTAGATTTCATGTGCGGTTAAGAGAGTACCTTAAAAGCAACATGGTGCTCTGTGTTGTTCGCAACTTTAAGATCACAAAAGCTTTGCTTTTCCAGCTCAACTGATTACACATATATAACACATTCTCATAAGTCCGACTGAACTCCATTAATAAAATCAAATCTGAAAATTTTATAACACATGAATTTCTACACTTTCAAAGGGCATCGGATTTTTCAAGAAGACAGCTTACGATATTCAGATTAAAGTTATTAGCATAAACATTTGCGTCCATTATTCATACTTCATGCCATCACATATTTGCCATGGATCTGTTGGCAATATAATTTAATTTCTATCTTTTGACATTCTTCTTTTTGGCAAACACATCTCCTTAATCAAGTTGGGTTCCTGTGGATGAAGCATGTCTTCTATGCCTGCAAAGCTTTCAAGTTCTAAGACAAGTGGATCAGAACCAGCTTGGCTTTTAGTTAAACTGCGCCTCCATCAAATTGTTCTTCTTTAAATCCTCACGCTCCCTCCTTGAACAACTAATCATTTTCACTGTGTTGTGAGAGATATCACTTGATTATCAGGCATCTGGCTCACTGATACAGATGAATTAAAAAACATCTGATAACAGGTTAGACGTTGAGCATGCAGCTTGGTGCAATAGTCATAAGATTGCATGAAGGTTTGAGACTTGAGAGCAGCTGCTTGATAAAGGAGTGTTGAAACATAAAAGTCCTTCTTTTCTCTATTCAAAGATCCTGCTCCAGTAACAACATAACTGGGCAATGGTCGCTACATATGATAGGAAAAAGAAAACTACAATGAAATGTCAATGCCTCTCAGTGAGGTTGGGGAGCTTCCTTAAACACAGCAAGAAGCTCCAGTTTTGCCAATCAGAGGAATGGACTGTTCATATTTCACTGCGGATCTTTCCCAAGTTTTGCCAAGAGCGAAGATAGCATCCATGAAAAATCATGCCTAAGTTGGGCATTAGTTAAGAATAAACATGATTGATACGTACCTAAAACTATGATGGCAAAGGGGAGTTTTTAAGGGCCCCCATACTGAGATAGAACTAGAATTATAATATGAGGTTGGGTTATAGTGTCATTTCTATCACTTTTTTAGTTTACTACATATCTGAAGCAAGTCCTTGAAAAAATGACCACCGATACTTTCATGTTGAGCAATAACCATCAAGATTTGGCAAGAATAATTCCTAAAAAGCAATTTGAAGCCACTCGTGCTAAGATTATCCACTGTTCATATCCATTTGTAGCGCTAAGTCTGCAAGTACACTTCATATGATGATTCATGATTCTGAGTCGCTACTCATCACTAAAATATCAACTCAGCCGAAGCTGAACCATGAATTTGGACATCAACAATAAATGCTAACAAATGATATTCTTTTTTGCCAATTTTGAGATATAATTACACATGGCAATTAAACAGCGGTACTCTATTATCATAATCTCTGTTCTTTTATCGTGTGTTACTTTTAAATCAAATCACGTCAATCGTAACACAATTACTACACTTGGTTGCCGGGGACCTACTTCAGTAATCCCTTCCGTGGAAAATATGACAAGAGGCCCTAAAACAGCCCTTAAACTCTAGAAACTGCTAACAGGGCAAGCCCTGATTACAGAGTTAACTAATGCAGTAGTACAAAAACCTGGTGGAATTTCACAAAAAAAAATAAAAATGAAGACAACTAATTTTCTACTTGGCCTTTAACTGTCTTAAAACACTTTCATGGAAGGGTTAGACAATAGCTTTGACTGCCAGAAAGTCATATTCCATCTTAAGAACGATGACAATATTAAATTAATTAACGATTCACGGTCTACTTAAGGCAGTAAAAAAGATAGCTGAGACTCCCAACGAAATCAAAACAACCAAATCCATCCTTAGCCACCACACAAACCATCTCAAAAATCCTCATTGAACAACATCCATGGCAATAACTACTTTTTGTAAACCTTTATTACGCATTATCCTCGTCCTTGCAGAATCCATGTTATTTGATATTTCAGTAATCTGTTGTTGAGTCTGCTTGAATTCGCCAGTTAATGCATGAATAAGCACAATTAACTATAAGAAGTTTTAATCTCCTTGCCAGGAATTATCCATAAATTAGATTCCGATGCGAGAATTTAAATAACAAATAGATAAATTATTAAAATTGTTATTTATAAAAGGAAAGGAAAGGAAAAGAAAATTGATACGTGCAGATTTTAATAGAGAGAGTAAGGGAGACTTACAAATGAACTTGAGGTCCTCGGGATGCACGGAGATCAACTGATTTCCATCACCAGCAGTCATGTCGGCCCCACCAGTATCACCAAATCTCAGAATCTTCCACAAAAATCCAAATCAAATCAACACAAAGACGAACAATAAATAATTATTCACGCTTTAAAAAGGAAGAAAAGGAAACCTCCCAAATCAATCGAAGAAATTACTGAAAAAAGAGTGGAGATAGATTAATAAGAGAGACAGAGAGAGAGAGCGGGAGCAAGAATATAAAAGAAAACTAACATGTGGTTAAACGAATGTGAAGGATTTGTTAAAAGCAACGAATGGCTCGAACTTTTAGGCACCAATTTCGGCTTTTTTTATCGGTTCAGGTGGTATGCGCTTCGTTGAGAGAGAGGGGGAGCAAGAATCTCTCTGTCTGTTAAAGGAAAGAGAGGGGGGGTTTGATAGAGAATGGCGGTAGGTTGGTGTATTCGTGCACCCAGGAACCAGAATCGCAGAGCTTTCTTTCTTGTTCAGGACACAGAGAGAGAGAGGAGAGAGTGATAGAGTTGACACGTGTATAATAAAAAACCGGGTGAGGCTCTGTTCAAAATGGAGATCCCCAGACTGGAATTGGGTCCCTGTGGCGTGTCACTTATAAAAACTGTCACCCATATATTACCGATTTTGTGGTTGAAGTTTGGATTAAACAATTTAATATTTATTTTTAAGGCAGGGAGGCATTTTCATGTCTTCCCGAATTGAAGAAGAATATAACTTTTTTCAAACAAGAAAGCAACGGGGGAGCAGAGAAGAAGAAGAAGAAAAGAAAACCAGCTGGCGTGTATCTTCCTTTTTATCATTTGTTAATGTTTACTGTAAGTCGGTACATTATATTATATTAACCCCTTTATTAGCTCCTTTTCGAATAAATAATCAAGTGCCAGCCAAAATGTTGGGCCGTGGAGGTGGACGGGTTAAATCTCATATTTATTTAATTGGTGTTTGGTATTGTGGTGTAATTATATATTTAAAATATATTTTTAATTTTATATTAATTTTTTTTGTTTTTAAATTATTTTAATATGCTGTTATTAAAAAATAAAATAATACAATTTTAATAAATTTTTAAATAAAAATTATTTTAAAAAACAATATATATTATTCCATGCAATAACTCCATTACTTCTAGGTAGGTGGATGGGAGAGTTGGAGAGAGGGTGCACCTTTGCACCTAATCACAGTTAATTAAATATTTTTTTAAGTTTTCACATGCAATTGATTTTGCAGCCTTTCTTTTCTAGAAAATATTACATTAATTCTTTTTATAGTTTTGATTTGATTGTAAACATTAAAATTTATGCGTGTCCAGAATATTCCATGGCTCTTACTTTTTACTTTATTACCCCTCTAACTAAGTGTATGTTAAATAATTTACATATCAGTATTTCTAAATGTATAATATTTGAAATCAATTGCACATGATATATTTATAAAAAAACATCAAAACCACCAAATTAAAGAAGAAGAAGAAAGGAAAAAAAAAAAAAGGCAAAGACTAAAGACCATGCAAAATACTAGAAAACTCTCTCAAAATAAATCAAGTTTATTAAGGAAATAAAGGATCAAAATCATTTTCTCCATTTGAATCGAGCTAGTGAAGCAAATGATCAGAACTCTTTCCTCTATCAAATTAAATTAACTTAAATTTATACATTATACAATTAAAGCTTTTAAGTTCGTGTAAATATTTTTTATTGGGTCAGATTAAGTTAAAATTTCATAAAATTAAGTTTTTAAACTCATATAAATATCTTGTTATCCAAAGTAAAATCCATATCTGATTGTTAATCAGATGATTCATGCACGTGAAGAGCGTTTCAAGAGAGTTTCCTTTTTTTTTGTAATTAAATTCATTATTGTAATTTTCTCACTATTTTAATGTATTTTAATATATGAAATTTGTGTGCATGGTGTTGATATAAAAACTGAGAAAAAAATCTAAATTTATATATTATTTTAATATATTTGTAATCGATAAAATAATTTTAAGAAGCATCATGTACTGTATTACCAGGCACGCACTTAGTACCATCAATAATAGCAATTATAATTATCATATTATTTAAGGGTTTGTTAAAATTTAAACTTTTAAAGACGAACAAAATTCTAATTATAGAGAGACATGTAGAATATTTAGTTTTTATATATCAAAGTGTTATTCCAACCTTTTACATAAAAAAACTATCAATACTAAAAAAAAAAATGATAAATAAAGAAAATATTTATTTTTCCAAAAAAAATACTCATGAATCAGTCTTATTAGGTCGGAAAGCATTATTCTTTGAGTTCAAATTGTTTATGATTTTTTTTAAATAGCATAGTGGATAGAAAATATACCTAAAATAGCATAATTGGAAACTTATTTCTCACTATAGCACAATTACTTGAGACGCATAAGTTTTATATACGCAACCTATCAACTAGTTTATTTTTGTTCGTGTTTAGCATGTGTAATAAAAGTGTCAATAGAATTAATTTTTATGGTTGACACATGTGATGCACGCATTAATAAATTAGCATGCATTGCCTTTAGACGGTGCATGTGTCTCACCGCCAACTTCAAACTTGGCCTTTTCTTATATTTATGGATTTGTCTCGTCAAAATATTTTTGATGGTCCCAAAGTGTTTCCATTAGAACTCCAATATGTCTCCGATATATTTTTTTTCTTTATTTCCTATTATTTTTGTTGTTCTTCCATGTCTTTTCGTGTCATCTCGTCTTTTTTTAAAAAGCATTGGATTGTTTTTAATTTCCTTACAACCATAGAATCTTCATAAAACAAGCATGCTGAATTTAATGCATTTAAATCCATGGATGGAAATTATATTTCATGGAAATGCTTGGATATATAAAAGTAAAAAGTGAATCCGACGTGTTGTATAGGTTACACCTCCACATTTATTTGATGAGAGATATTTGATGGCGGTGAGTTTTTCTTCTAAACATATATGAAAAAAGATATCGAATTTTATTTTGATTTATTTATTTATTTAGCTTTTTGGTTGATTTAAGAGATTTTAAGGATTGGTAGGTGGTATGAGATGGTTTTTATGGTGTTTGTTAATTTTTATGTGTGAAAATGGTTTGAAAAATAGATTTTTTTTAAGTAATTAGATAACTTTCATATGCTGGATTAACTTTACAGCTTTGACCCATATAAAAACATAACATTAACAACAACTAACTGAGACGGAGAAATCATCATTTTCCTTGTTATAAATCATTGTTTATTAGACCAATGATATGTTTTTTTTTTAACTTTATCTATTTGGTTTACTGGAGATTAAAATTCATATATTTTTTTTTATATAAAGTTATTTCAATATCACGATCCAAGTTGCGAGTTTGATGGGTTAACCTGATTAATCCAAGTTTTTTTTTATCATTTTTTAAAATTAATTTTTTTATCTTATTTCATCATTCAGCGATTAAACAAAAATTAAACTTTATAATTTATTTTTTATAAGGTTATTTCAGTTTTATGATCTAGTTACGAACTTTATGGGTTAACTTGGTTAGCCAGAGCTATCTTTTTAAATTGCAGCCCGGGATATCTTTTTAAATTGCACCATTCAACATTGGATTAATTAAGAATTAAGCTTCATAATTTTGTGTTGATTTACTTTCTATGAGGTTATCCTAAGTTAAAGATCTCGATCATGGGTTTGATTAATTAACCCGAGTTGACTTGGATCATTTTTATTTTTTTTAGTTAAGCTTTTTTTAAAAAAAAAAAAATTCATCATTCAATATTGAGTTGATTATGAATTGAAGTTTGTAATTTATTTACTTCCTATAAAGTCATCCTAATCTCATGACCTAGGTCATGAATTTGACAGGTTATTCCGTGTTAACCTAAATTGATTCAATATGTTATAGTCTCGATATTTTTTAAAAAAGATACCATCTTAAATTCCTTTTGAGTCAAACTATATTTGTATACCTTTAAAATCAACTAGATTATATTAAATCAACTCATGTATAATTTAATTTTTTTTCTACTAGAAAATATATTAACAACCTTGAATATTTGTTTATGCATTAAAATAAAATTATGTAACTTGCAACATAGCGTGCTAGTTCATACTATAGTGGAAACTAAAAAAATCATAAAAAAAACTAGTTCTCCTAGTCAAATTTAAAGTTGGAAAATTCCACTATGATCTGAAATTTAAAGAGGGAATGCACTTGCACTTCTAGACATGGACCCACCCCTTGTATTGCTGGGGCTACTTCTAACTACTCGGTTTCACAATTTCACTGGACATTGACTGGCAAGCCCAGAGATTTACCTAATTCTGCCACTTCAAGCATCGGCATTTAGACGCTTGCAAAACGGATGTTCAAGGTCGCCAAGACAAGAAATAAGGCACAAAGTTGTTGCTTAACGCAATGTTTTTATTCTTAAAGAAAGACATATCCCCACAAGATTCCAGCAATGTTGGAGAGCCAGTAAGAAGGAAAATAAACCATGGAATCTCAGATATCAGAACTGGTAATTATTTCCCTCATTAAGACAGCAGCCCTAGAAAATGATGGATCAGAGAAGCACTCAAAATCAACATTTAAAGTCCATTGAAATGAATCAATCCAGAAGGAAACATGTCGTATTTTAATCAGCCGTTTGTAAGCTGACTGCTGATGAAGACGATGATACTTCAAAAGGATCGTGGATTTTTCACGGCTACTCTTGGGCTTGGTGTGAGCTTGGATGTTGGGCTTAGATACTGGCCTGATATTTTCCTACAATGCAACTCCCCTGTGTAATTAGGGATCCTCTTGTGATTAATTTAGTAAAATGATAAAGAGTAAAAATAGCGAGAATGAAAAATGAATGATATTAGTGAGAAGGAAAAAAAAACAATAAAGCAAAATTCTTAATAAAAAATGCTTGGTAATGAAACTAGAAAAACATAATTACAAAACAAATAAAATAAAAGATCATAGTCAGTACGGGTTAATTCACTAACCTCATGATTATAGGTATAAGATTGGAATAACCCACGTAACAGAACGTAAATAAAAAAACGTGAAGACTAGTTCCAACAAAATTAGATGTTTAAGGGTGAAATTTAATTTGTTTAGATTAAATGACTTAAAAAAGATAAAAGTCAACATATGTCAACTTTAAAAAATCATGATCCTAGTTACGAGGCTGGGAATAACCCCATATAATGTAAAAAAAATAATAAAAAAGCAAAATTTTTCATAAAAAATTGTTGAGGGATGAAATTGAAAAAAAAACAATAAAAAATGACCTAAAATAATATAAACATCAATAAAAATAATGGGGACAAAATTCACTATAAAAATAATTTTAAAATAATATGTAAGGGATGAAATTGAAAAAAAATCAATTAGTAAAGGGATAAAAAAATCAAAAGAATAAGGATCAAATTTGATATAAAAAATTAAATCAAATGATCAGGGATTGAATTGAAGAAAAAATAAATCAAATTGAATATGAAATTGAAAAAAAAATTTAAATAAAACAAATAACAATAAAAAGAATGATGACTAAGATTGATATAAATATAAACAGACGATATATATTTTATTTTTAGAAGGGTTGACATGAAATCCAAGGTGAAAAGAGAGAGAAAAGGGAGGGAAATAAGGGTGCACATGCGCTCGACCACCCAGAACGAGACAACGCGATGCTTTCAACGCTACCATAAAAGGTGGTGTTTGATAGCTGAGAGACGTCACACGCCTTTCTCAATAAGCGTGAGCACCACAAAAAAAAATATTTTTAATTATATTTATTTTTAAAAAAGATTTAATTGACACTCGTTGAAATTGATTATCACTAAAATACCAAGAAGAAAATACAAAAAAAACCTTAATTATCATTTTTTTTTGCTTTTAAGGATAATATAATTACTTCAAGCTATAAAGCCCATAAACTAAAGTCTTAAAAAATATTTAAGTCATTTTACAGTGCATCTAAAATGTTAAAGTAATTGCTTTATCCCCCGGTTAATATAATAATAACAAATAAATTTGATAAATAATATCATTTTACTTTTTAATAGCGAATTAAATAACTTTGTTTTAGAAAAACTTTACTATTCTAACTTTCAATCCATAAGCTGATTGAGAATATAACAACGATTATTTTTTAATATATTTTTTGTTAATAAATACATCAAAATAATATATTTTTTAAAATTATTTTTGATGTTACCATGTTAAAAAGATAAAAAACATAAAAAAATAATTTTAAATAATTTATTTTTAAAAATTTGATGAAACAGTGACTGATCACCCCACTAAACACTCCATGCATGGTTCACAGTGATATTTGTGGAAATATTACATTTGGATTTTTTAAGGCCGGACACATCCTACTCCAGCGATGGACCACATGCCACGCGGAAATACGAAAAGTCCATGTGTAAGCATAACCGCTTTGTATCATTCCCACTGTCACAGCCGCTTTGTATTACTCTCTCTCTCCCTCCCTCTCACTGTCATCACCGTTGACTGCGTGGCACCTAAGCACGTATTATTCCAGTTCAAATTCCCAGATCCCGCCACGTGCCCTCCGTTGCCCTTTACACCCTGTCCTCTCTCCCCCTCTCATCTCTCACATAACCCCCCCCCTCCCACCTCCGAGAGCAAAACTTAAGGAAACCCTCTCTTCTCTAATACACGCGCTCCAGTCTCTTCTTTCTCTCTCGACTTTCAAACTCAAAGAACTCAACAGCTGAAGATTAATTATTGCTGGAAGCTACAATTTCTTGAAAAATTGGCTGGTTTTTCTAGTGAATTAGGTTCCTCTCAATCATTCATTGCTATAAAAACATAGCGGAATCTTAATACTTGCTTGGAGGCTGAGGATTTGACTCTGTTTCTTGTAAAATACCATTGCTTCCATTCATGGAAATACCTGTCTTCTTTCTCGAAGAATGTGACAGTAGCTAGTTTATATGTTCTTTCTTGGTTTACTGGCTTGATAATCTTGCATGTTGTTTTAGATATGGCTAACAATTTAGACACAGCGAGGAATATCCCACCCGGGGTTTGGCTTATAAGGAAAATAAGAGGCAAAGATTGGGGTCTTAAGACTTACAGGTACATGGTTTTGTTGATTACTTTCATTGCATATACTAGTTACCATGCATCAAGAAAACCCAGTAGCATAGTGAAGAGTGTACTGGATCCTGAACCTGATAAGACCTTAAATGTGTACCCTTGGCCAATTGGAAGTGTCTTTCTTAAAGATGAAATCTTGGGTAAAAACAAATATAAGTCTGAATATACAGGTTGGGTGCCATTTAATGGGAAAGGCGGGACAAAGAAATTGGGATTGATTGATGTTGCATTTCTTGCTTGTTATTCTTTGGGAATGTATGGTGCTGGTCATTTAGGTGATACATTGGATTTGAGGTTGTTTTTGACTTCTGGGATGATTGGTAGTGGAATTTTTGTGGGGTTATTCGGTATGGGATACTCTTGGAACATTCATGTTTTCGGGTTTTATTTGGTTGTGCAAATGGTTGCTGGGTTGTTTCAAGCCACAGGTTGGCCTTCTGTGGTGGCTGTAATTGGTAATTGGTTCGGGAAAAGGAAGAGAGGGTTAATAATGGGTATTTGGAATGCACATACTTCAGTTGGGAATATTACTGGCTCTCTTCTTGCAGCAAGTGTTTTGGACTATGGTTGGGGATGGTCTTTTATTGCTCCGGGGATGTTTATTGCACTAGCAGGGGTATTGGTTTTCTTGTTTTTAGCTGCCTATCCTGAGGATGTTGGATTTCCTTGTCCAAATGTCCCGGCAGCAAGGGCCGAGGCAGTGCCCCGCGATGTAGAATCTCAGGCACAGAGCGAAGGTATTGTGGAAAAGGGGAAGAATGCTCCCATAAGAGAAGTGTCTGGGGTTAGGAGAAGCGTTAGGCTTCTCGAAGCTTGCATGATACCAGGAGTGCTACCATTTGCATTTTGCCTGTTCTTCGCCAAGCTGGTGGCTTACACATTTTTGTATTGGTTGCCCTTTTATTTGAGCCAGACAGGTATTTCTGCCCTCAATTTCTGCTATTAGAATTTTGTAATTTCATCGATAGCTAGCCTTCTTAAATTAGATATGTTGGTTTGTGCCATGTTGTTTTGAATATTGATTAGCAATACAAAAAGGAATTGCCAGTTGTAGGGATTCACTAATTTTCTGCAATTAGTCAGGATCATGCTAGCATAGAAGGGTTCTTACAGTGGGCTAAGATCTCGTTGGCGCACATGATTTTACTAAGTGGAGTCAGCTAGCTCCTATTGTATTTTTCAACAGATTAAGTAATTGGTTATGTCCTTTTTGCTCAAATGACATCTCCCCCATTTGCAGCTTTCACTTGATGTGATTTATTGAAAAAAGAACAAAAAGACGGTGTTAGTCTTATAAATGGAGGCCATCAGAAGAATTCCGGAAGCCTGGAATATATTTTTGACTGTAGGTTGGGCAGTTGTCACCTCTTTGAAACAATTTCGTTTGATGGATCATGTGAAGAATTTGTAACTCATCTATTTAATTCATTCTCCGCTGCTATGACATGCACTTTTTATTTGCTGAAACAAAGTTTTGATTGGTTATTTATTAATTCTTGTTGGAGCATTAGGTAAGAGCTGTGGTCATCATTTCATCTTCATTTAACTACAGTTTTGACATCAAAGTTTAAATTGAAAACGATGTTGTATTGTGCTTCCTGTTAACATTTTAAATTCTAATGTATCATCTGCTTTTGGACGAGTTTCACATACTAATCTATTAGACATGCTTATTAGTGAATGTTGAGGACCTTTCCGACAACGGTTAAGGCTCGGGGGCCAGGCATTGTCTTTAGAGGACCATCATACAAGATAGTTTCAAATTTCCAGTTGCAAGTTTGAAATAGTAATTTTATTGTCAATTATTGCAACAATTTGTCCTAAAATCGTTATCTGTTGTTTTTTTAAATAACACAAATACTTTTTGTAATGAATGTGTTATATGGAGCGTAATTTTTCTCTAGAAACCAAGACCATAAAAAAGACATATATATAAACGCTGCAAATGCTGGTGCAATTGTATTGACTTAAAAAAAAAACAATTCTTAGTACTTCCGTGCAAGCATTTTGAGAATGGTCATGCAGCCTCGCTATAGAGCTGTTTTGCCACTTCGCACTAATATTAAGAAGCAGAGCATGAGGCTAGGCTTTAGGCAAGTAGATGAATCATGAAATCCTTGAAAGATCAAATGAGATCAGGCATAATCTGTGCATGGATATTGTTATTGGAAAAGAGCACTTGCAGTAATTGGCGATGGTTATTTGTGAACACATGAATTTTTCAAACCAAGTTTTTGCAGTTGTTGGAAATCTTTGCAAGATTATCCTGTTTTGTAGAGGTAATAGTTCAATTTTCTTAACTGCAGAAATTGGTGGAGAATACATGTCTGTGAAGTCAGCTGGAAATCTCTCAATCCTGTTTGATGTAGGGGGCATTGTTGGTGGAATTCTTGCTGGCCATATATCTGATAAACTTAGAGCTCGGGCTATTACAGCAGCCAGTTTCATGTATGCTGCAATTCCTTCTATGCTTTTGTACCGCATATATGGGAGTTTCTCGCAGACTATGAACATTGTACTCATGATGATTGCTGGCTTGTTCATAAATGGGCCATATGCACTTATCACAACTGCAGTATCTGCTGACCTTGGTACTCACAGTTCTCTTAGAGGGGATTCTCGAGCATTGGCAACAGTCACTGCCATTATTGATGGTACTGGATCAATTGGTGCAGCTCTTGGTCCTCTTCTCACTGGATTTCTTTCAACTAAAGGATGGAATACAGTTTTTGTGATGCTGATGCTTGGTGCTCTCACCGCGGGGCTTCTCTTATCATGTCAGGTTGTCGCTGAAATTAATGATAAAACTAGTAAATTGATGCGTTCAACCAGTGGACTGCAAAGTTCTGAAGGTAATGCCATTAACTGGCTGAGATAATCCTGCATGCACACACACTGACAAAGTCACACATGTACCATTGTTTAACTTTTATAGGACATATATCTATGGATTATGTATCCTGAGAGAGAATATGAAATCTGCATTAATCTTATTGGTAATTGAAAATTTAAGATAAAAGGATAGAAACTTGTAAATTTCATAGTTAGGAGCAGCAGCAAGTTATTTTCCAGTAAAATTTATATGCCAATACAATTTCCATTCTAGTTGCAGAATACCTCTGAACTGGAAGAAAATATTGTGTGTTTTTATATGGTTCACAATGTCCACCAGCCTACTGATGGTCATGTGAAGAAGAGATTAATCTTGAGTGGTAAGACCAAGAAAGGGGGGAAG
Source organism: Populus alba x Populus glandulosa (assembly GCA_033617975.1). Taxonomy (NCBI): domain Eukaryota; kingdom Viridiplantae; phylum Streptophyta; class Magnoliopsida; order Malpighiales; family Salicaceae; genus Populus; species Populus alba x Populus glandulosa. Next base: position 12,764,127 of record CM066145.1, on the reverse strand, counting down.
TGGGAGGGCTAGAATATATGGTGATGTCTGTTACTAAAATTCGTTTAGAATCACATCAACCCTACAGACAGTTCATTCTAAAATTGTATGGTGGAAGATATTTTTGCAGCTGACAACAACTAGTTTGGGAATGAAGAACATGTTAATTTGACTACAAGTGATATACTGATAATATCGTTTTCGCATTGCTTCTATAATTCTTATTCCATCACTGTTTATCAATATTTCAATTCTATCTGTAGCTGTACTCTCTCTATCTCTCACACATATACGTACATACATACACGCATGCCTCTCTCTCACACATGCGTGCATGCAGGCATGTCCTGTCCCCATTCCCACGTCACTCTATGATAATTTCTTTCCCCTTCCATACATGATCTATGCTCTTCATTTGTTTTGCAGTTCCTCCATCTCAACCACTTCTAAGTGAGCAGAGATGAAAATCAGTTATGGCCTCACGAAGCTTTTACAACACGAGTTAACCAAGAAGAAAGTCAAAGGATAGGGTTATTGAAACAGTAAATTATTTTTCTTAAAAAACGGGCACGAAGGTACGTTTCTGTAAAATTTTGATAGAGATATGGCTATGGTTCGTGGTGCCCTTTTTTCTGCAAGACGAGTACACTAATCTTGCAACCAACCGAAAATCCTTAGTGAGGAATAACATCCAGGCCTGATCAGGGAAATAAACTTTTAGGCAAAGTATAGAGAGAGCATCCTTTTAATTAGTGGAAAGTTGCAACATATTTGTTAAGGTGCATGTCCTGTGATATTGGAGAACAAGTTCGTAGCATGCAGATCAAGCCATGAGACGTGTTGAGGTGTTTAGGACATGAAACAGAGGAGGGGTCAACAGAACACAAGGCCATGGAACCTAGCTGGTAGCTCCTCGAAAAATAAAAATTCCTCGCCAAGTTCTTTTTTCCAAGAAAACGATAACGATCTATACACAATACAAAAGCAGAAATAAGAATACACAACAATAATTGCAGAATTGGAAAGCCATGCTCTTATCCACCAGCAATAAATTCCAATCGAAAACAAAAACGAGGAGGAGAAGTATGGAGAAGCACAAGAACGACCTGCTGTCTGATATCGAGTTTCTTGTTCCATCCTTTCATGATCCTGCCTTTCTTGCTCAATATTTAATGTCATGATGTTCGTGGCACTTGTCTTATGGATCCCTCACCCTCCTCGTGTAGATGTATACATCTTCTCTATATCAGACTTTAATTCCCTTCTTGATGTTGCGCTGAATGGAATTTACTGTTGGAGGATATGTTCATTTAAATAAATAAGAAATTAATGTGGGATAGCCCTTCATTTTTCTACCTAAACAACTTTCGTTTTTTTATATATTTAATTCTTGATTTATAGTAGCTAATTAATTAAATGTTGATAACGGTACTAAGAATTGATATTTTTTTAATCCTTCAACCCTTATCTTTCAAAACTCACTATTAAAAAAAAAAGATAAAAAAAGAATTTAAAACTTGTTTTTTTTTTAATTTTTATGTACTCTTCATCACTTTATATTTTAATGTTTTTTTTTTTATAACCAGTAGCTTTGAATTGATATTAATTACAAGTTTGATTATATATTTAGTATATATGCTAAAGTTCTATTATTATTTTTGTGCTAAAACTATGTTTACCATTAGTTATACTTTTACATGTTTATAGTTTTAACATGTATAAATTCTAAGTTTTTATTGAATATTTTTTATTTAATATATCTTTGTGATGATGAACTAAATATTTTTGTTGATTAGTCTAATATAGAAGTAAGCAAAAAAACTGAAAACCGATTAAATTGAGAAAACTAAAAAAAAATAACCAATAAAACCAAACCGTGAAAAAAAAAAGATTAAAATTTTTAAAAAACTGACTGATTCGGTTCAGTTTCTGTTTTATAAGCCTGAAACTGAAAAAACAAAACCCAACTTAAATAAAAAAAACCGAGCCAAACCAATCCATAACAAAAAAAACCGAGTCAAATCGATTTGAACCGGTTTTTATTCTAAAAAACAAACTGAACCGAACTAATCGGTTTGAATCGGATTCAGTTTTTTATTTTTTTTAAAAAAATTCAGTTTAATTATTTTTTTATAAAAATCAAATTGAATCGAAAATGATCAACTGGTATATATTTACAAATTTTGATTTATAAATCATTCATTACAGGATGGTCTCCAAGTCATGTTCTTCTACTGCTTTGAAATTTACTGTTGGAGGATCATCCATAGCCGTTGAACAATTTGTTCTGTTAAGTTCATGCTAAGTTTAGTAAAAAATGAACAAAAGAAATAAGTTGTATCTTGTTGTTTTCTTGATTATGAAATTAAAATTAAAATTAAATTAAAAAAAACCCGTTATTAAGGTGGTTACGTTTCAATTAAGGTGATAGCAAAGAGAAAATGACCGGCTTTCCACTTTTCAATTATAAAAAATTGCCAGATTCGTCTCCATTGAGGCAGTATAGGCGAAGAAGTAATCGTATATTAATATGTTCGATTTAAGTGTATCTAATATAAATTTCCAGTGAGACTTCGTCGTTGTATCCCATCGAGATGGTGTTTTCAAACAACCTGGAACCAGCCAGCTTGCAGCTCATTGACAATGAAGTATCCATCAGCCTGGATTACGACTCTTGGAATCATAAAATTTGCGGACATGGCTTTTTTGGAAGCACCAGATGAGAGAGACATATCCATCAGCCTGGATTACGACTCTTGGAATCATAAAACACCCAAACTTGCTTTCCTCTCATCCGATGTATCGTGTCGGTTTTGATTGAATTCAAGATATTGAATCGGAGGGTTAGATTATAGCTAGTGATGATACAGTAAATTTGTTCAAATAATTATAATTAAGCATCCCAGACAGAGCCGTTTCTGTCCTTTTAACCCTGGGAGATTATTTGGGTCTCCACCTAGTACCATAAAATGTTCCTCGCTATGGATATATACACATTACTTTTCTCGCATATTAACTATAACTATAAACAATCAGTGTTTTACTTTAGAGCAAATGATTGTAGATTATGTAGATTATGAGTGCTCGAATTGTATTGTTTGGTATTGTAAAATAAATTATTATAAATTATGAGTAATTATGTGGATTACACTGTTTGATGAGGCATGATAAAATTATAGATCATAGGTGCATGATAAGGTTGTAGACCCATACATTGACTATAAACCGACATGCTAGGATCTTTTATGACCTGCATCTGGGTTTTGCAAACCTACTTGGGGTTGGAGACTCGTGTGGATGGGTCTATAGACCCTATAAAAAAAAAATTAATAAAAATAATAATTATTATTGTTGTTGTTATTATAGTTAATAGTTAATAATTTTTTAAAAAAACTTATTACTGGCTAGACAAAATTAATATGATAAATATTATTATTTGTATTCTAAATAGTATTATCTTTATTATAATTAAAAGTATTAATATTAAGAATATTATTATTGTGATATAAATATTATGATTTTTATTATTATTAATATTAAAAATACAGTTATTTTTATTATAAATATTAAAATTTTGATTAAAATCAATATTATTCTTATAATAATTTATAAATTTGTAGAAATATTATAAATATTGAAAAGCAAAAATAGACTTGATTTGTAGAGTAAAACTAAGAATTAATATCACTATTATTGTTGTTGTTATTATCATTAATAAAAAAATTTAATAAACCATATTTTTTTTTAAATTAAAAAATATAAGAATTTGGATCATAGTTTTAAAACCCGGATCGGCCCGACGGGTCGACCCGGGACCCGGCTGACCCGGGCATGGGACCGGTCCGGGTGGAGGCCAAACCCCGGTTGGGAATTGACCCGGCGGGTCGACCCGGGACCCGGCAAGACCTGGCCTCAAACCCGTTGACTTTTATATTTTTTTTGTTTTTTTTATTTTATTTTTTACTAAAGCGACGTCGTTTTGATTTTTTTCAAAAAAAAAAATTAACCCGGCCTACCCGGTCAAAACCCGGAACCCAGCCCTTGGACCGGGCCGGGTCTGAAAACTATGATTTGGATACAAACATCTAATACTAAAGTTGCCAAGCTTTGGGCGCTAGACTAGACCCGCATGCTTGGCCGTAGCCCCGGGCCGCATGCACCTGGCGTAGAGTTTGATCAGCCCTTGGAGAAAGGGATTGGCTTGTGCGCCTGGCTGCAAACCTAGGCGAGCGGGTCTACAAGCCCACGCCCCAAGGTCTATAGACCCACGCGCAAGGGTTGCATATCCAAGTTAGTAAAATGTGTCATCATTTTTTCATTTCACTTACTGTAGTTATTTTTTATTATTTAGTCATTTAACATGTTGTTTCATATTTAAGCTTAGCCAGGTAGATGTTAAAACAAAGACAAAGTGAATTTTTTTTAACCAGATCATGTTTAAACGGGGTGACCAGTTGTTCTTGCCCGCTAAGTCAAATAAATCATACACTTTTTTTCATATTTATTAATACATATGGGGATTGATTAATTTAATATAATATACAGATAAGTTATTTATTATCATTTCAAATATTTTATCACATGTATAAAAAAAATAACAACACTCACACTTGTTGTCGCACAAATTTTATGCAATAATTGGCTTTTAATCTTGCTCCCAACGAATCACGTGCACCGGACCTAGTGATACAAGAAAACTAACTGTAAGTCTTCCAGTAACCGGATCAATATGAGTCATTGAAAGTGGAAAGACTGCAGCTTTTTTTTTGGGATAAAGATAGGCTTCCACTGCACAAGTCACGTGTTAGCCACTGTGTCCTGTTGCATGAAACATCCACGCACTCATAGGTTATAGGACCGCATCCTAATGTAATCTCCAAACTTTCTGTCCTAGCGATCTATATATCAACCTCGACACTCCTCCTTCTTGTGCACCTGCACATAAAACGTCTCTCTACTCTTTAGCTCTCTCAAACCCCAAATCATTTCACACCCTATACTCATAAGAGTCATGGCTTTCTCACGTGCCATGCTCATGCTAACCCTAATGCTAGCTCTCATAGCCACCTCCATTGCTCAAGGCTCAATATCATTACCACCAACAATGCCACCAACAAGTGTCTCAACCCCACCATCTAGCAGTGCTGCACCGCCAACAAATACACCCACTCCAGCACCTGCCATGACACCCCCCCCAGTCTCGTCACCTCCACCAATGATGTCCACACCTCCTCCTCCACCAATGATGTCCACACCTCCTCCTCCACCAATGATGTCCACACCTCCTTCAGCGGGCCCTGGCCCAAGTTCAACCCCACCTCCACCAATGATGTCCACACCTCCTTCAATGAGCCCTGTGCCGCCAGCAGGAAATGGAGCTTTTGTTCATGGAAATAGAATGGCCTTGTCGGCATTGCTTGGAGGAGTAGCATTTCTGTTTGTTTAGTTACAACATTTCATGTAAGAGTTTAGCTTGATGTAGATTATGATCATGATGTTATCTGTGTATTCTTTTTGTCTTTTAACTTTGCTTTCTTGTTTCTTCTGGATGATTCTTCGATGAGCTGCATTTGTTTTTGAATGTTTTAGACATTTAATTAATTGTGTTGCAGCTCTTGTGTAGAAGCATTTTGGCTTCAGCTGAATAAAGATCTTGTTCTTGATCGTCTTCGTATTATGCTTGCCCGTTTCCTCTCATGCTTGGCATTGATATTTTACTTGCAAGACTTCAAACTCCTTGATATCTGAACTATAAAGGAGATTGGTTTGATTCTGAAAGCAAGAATTCATGTATGGTTACCCTAGCAAGTAAGAAAAGACACTCTTCTGATCAATATAAATCAGTGGAGAGCCATTGTTAAATGATCATTTATGGCATAAATTTTAATCCTATTTTACTTATCAACCGAGCCTGATTATGACATTAAACATGCTTTACAACTGACGGTAAAGTAGAGAAAGTTAGGTGGGTGCTTGATGCGAGTAGATGGATGCTAGTGAAGAACAAGTGTGGCTAGAGGTGGAGTGGAGAGGAAAAGTTTGAGGTGCTAGCTGTTGAGGTAGAATTTATGTGGACGAAAGATAAGGTCAACGTCTTTTGGAAATGGGGAGATATCCTACGGACTTTTCTTTCAAGTATGGGCAATTGGAATAGTGATGGGAGCGCGCGGTAGACGACGATGGCTGGTGCGGTGGGGCTGTCATGAAACAAATGAACGTGTAAGAAAGTGACCTTCACATGGTGTGTTAGCCACCGCTCCCACAAAGATAAAGATGTGTGGAGAGAGTGAGGGGAGGGGAGGGGAGATTTTTCAGAGATTGAACATTCTGAACCTCAAAAACTAGTCTTGACACAAAACCGCTCCAGAACACGGCAGGGCATATTATGAGATAAAGGCAGTAAGGCACCACCATTCACTTCACTCCCTGTGTTTCAATATTCCTTTTGTATCATGCTGTTCGCATCTCAAGGACACCCACGATGCTTCCTCTCACATTAAGTATTCATGGATGCTTAATTAAAGTAGATACAACACTATCTAATCACGTAGTTAGATAAATTTGACAAACAAATGGAGTAATTAGTCACAATTCAGCATAGTTTTAAAACCCGAACCGGCCCGGCAGATCGACCCGGGACCCGACCGACTCGGGCATGAGACCGGTCCGGGTAGAGGCCAAAACCCGGTTGGGAATTGACCCGGCCAGACCCATTCGACCCGGGACCTGGTTAACCCGACCTCAAACCCGTTGATTTTTATTTTTTTTATTTTTTTTACTAAAACGACGTCGCTTTGATTTTTTTAAAAAAAAAAAATTGACCCAGCCGACCCGTTCAAAACCCAGAACCCGGGCCGGGTCTTAAAACTATGCAATTCAGAACTTCTAATGCGGGACTATAAATAATAAGAATTAAAGCAAAAAAGAAAAAAAAAAAAAAACCTAAAGAAAAAAGAAAAGGAAATTAAAAATATGTAAAAATTATAATATTTTTATTAATCATCAAACTCATTTTTTAAAATCACATAAAAATATATAAATAGTAAATTCTATAAAACATCCTTTATTAGACTGGGTCTATTAACTATCAAATCAAACTGTTTAACATGATGACCAATAGAGAATAAATTCCGTTTGTAAGAAGAAACTGGAATCTCATGCCACATACTCAGAAGGCACTGTTTCACATAAAAAATCAACAAAAAAAATGCCTTGGATTCCACTTCAAAGGACTACTCAAGTAACAGTCATGAAAACCTTTCTTCACCTTTTTATCGACCAAAGGTATGGTGCCAAAGCATGCATTCTTCGAGAAACTCCACCTCAAAGTCAAAACCCACAAACTTAACTGAGTCAGGTTGACTGGCTAGTTACTATTGACATTTAAGTTCATACTTCATCTTACTTCACCACACAAAACAACACAATTTTCATGTCATTTTCTTGAGAATAGTAAATGAACACCAAATCTTTTTACTGCAAACACTAAAAAAAGAAAAGTTCTCTGTTGCAGCTATCATTTTTGTCCTGCACAACTTAACCCTACATTTAGACGTGGTGAGTGAAGATGTTCTCGAGCTAGTTTGTAGAAATACAAACACGGAAACATGTCGCAACTCATGCTGACATGGCATGTCCAGGTCACAAAATCCATTTTATTATAATGGCCTGAATACGCCTCATCACCATCTTTTTCTGTCATTAATCTGCACGCCACCAGCTATACAGAGCATTTCCAATTGCAAAATAACCGGGTTAGAATTTTTTTTTAACCTCAATTAACTCTTTCTTGGTCTTGGCATGTTACTTAAAATGAGTTAGGTTAGATATTTTCAACCCGGTTTGGCAGCTGCACCGGCTTTTGCTGTCCTTTGCTGTCCTATAGTTATCGACTTCCAATTACAGCCTGTAAAACTGTTTTGCAGCCAAAAGCTTAAAGATATTTTTTCTTTTTCCTTTTTCCCTTTTTCTATTTTTTTTTGGTATATTCATAGCATTCATTTGTTCAGGGAAAAATATGCAAAACGTGCCCTACCAATTACAGTCATCAAAACAACAAGGTCTCTAGGTGCAGATATAGACCAAAACCAAAAGTTGACATGTTCACCTTTGAGAACTCAAAGCCGCACAAGTTAGATTTAACAGCAAAGACAAGCATTATTAAAAATGAAAATTTCGGTCCGTCGACTAAAAAAACAAATCGTTTTTAAAAAGGTTGAAGCTTAATGAATATATGTAGAGAGTTGGAAAAGTAAATGTAGGTCAATGAATGGTTAGATTACCTTCTGGCTCAGAAACTCTTCAAGCCTTTGGATAGATGAACTTTAATCAATTATTTGCAAGAATACCTGCATCTACCTATACAATCTCATATCCCCTCTTTGTATAGAATTGATGCCTCCTGAGCATGGTCCTTCAAAATTGCATTTGAATCTGGGGCAGAACATCCAAATAGCTCAAAAGGGGCATTCATCGAGATCTTAATGATCAAGAATATGAGAAATTTAGTCATCTTCATCTACTTTTTTCTCTGTCTTCTTCGGCACTCAAAACAATCAGTGCACGGAGATTTATTTATAGTTGAGTGACTGGCCTGGAGCTTGTTGGGTGGTATTTTTAGGTCTTCCACAAGTATCTGACGAAGCTTTTGATTCTCCTCCATTAGCTCTTCAATGATTTTCTGGTGTCTCAACACCTGAACAGGATAAATTTAACTTGCTAGAACATTTAACAAATTTACGTAAAGATATTAAACTAAAGAGTTGTTAACTAGTGGAAGAGTTTGCATCCTATAATAGTCATATGTGATGTATGTAAAGAGTGAACCAATTCAAGCAAATTTAGGAACTCCAGTTATGATTTGTTACTACATTGGATGATTCATTAAAAACTATCCTTCAAAGGGGGAAAAGAAACTTCATATTAAAAGCCATTGCATTCTACCAGAATTCCAAATCACTGATGCAAATTTTCACAGAGACAGCATCAAGTTGATAGAATAGCTTCATGATGCATAAGGAAATACTGATCAGCATGAAAGATTACCATTTGAAGCATGTTGTTTTCTGACCGCAAACGTCCAGCCTGTAGACATATGATCCATGAATCAGATAGAAAATTGTAATACTTCAGGCCATGATATTATCATCTCAAGTCAAGTGAAATTAGGTTTGTTAAAAGGTTTTGTTATGTTTATGACAGGGAACTTTCAGTTGAAAATGTGTAAAACTGAAGTGCCAAATTTTGAGGATCTAAAAACAGTGCTTCCTTCAATTGTTCCCCCCAAAGGACTCTGTAATTATTTGTATTGTGCCCTCACAACTTACACCAACAGCTTAAAAGCAAATATTATGCACCATACATACAGATTCCAGAGATAAGTTCCAACAGTTTTCAGATTTGAACTAGGTCAAATCATTGGACACGATAGAAGCACAGAACACTAACTCTTAGCTTTAAATTTTTTCCTTCAATTCTATATAAAGACAGATTCTGACAAAAGCTACTCATATTCTTGTTTTGAACTGAAAAAATGAACCTGTCTACTTCATAGTTCAATTGGTGTTTGTATCCTCTAAAGGGAATTTTATTCTCCACTATCAAAATGGAAATGGTTTTGGCCATAGAGGATCAACCTAAGCAACTGAATCATATTCTAAATATAGCAATAAAATATCACTAATGAAAGCGATTACCTCCAAAATTGAAACAAATGGAACTACTGGCTTTCTAACATTACACTTCCTAATACCCTTTTCCTTAACAGAAAAGGAAACCTATGGCCCCAAGCTGATGTCCAAGAATTGAAACACCCGAGGGAGAAATTGCATCACTCATCTATTAATCAAGCAAGAGAGAAAAATATATTTATCATACTTACCAATTCATTTATGTCAGTGCCATCTTCTTTCAGAATAGAATTTTGGAGAAAACTAATTAATCAAGCAAGAGAGAAAAATATATTTATCATACTTACCAATTCATTTATGTCAGTGCCGTCTTCTTTCAGAATAGGATTTTGGAGAAAACTGCTAATCACCTTCTCTGTTCGGCTACCAAAAGAAGTATCGCTGCCTTTTGAAGTGGAACTTTCAGAACTTGAATGTGAACTAACATACAGACTCTGAGATGTTTGATCTGGGAGTTTTCTTGCTAACTGTGTAATATTTCCCAATGGGTTTTGGATTGAAGATTCAGTCAACATGCTCATGCCACTTTGCAAAGACATTGGAAGGGCACCTTGACCAATTGATAAATTGGGTGCTATTCCAAGTTTTATCATCATCTTCATCAATACTTCCTGAGAAATTTGGCATCCAAATTTCAGATAAACAAGTTGTGAACTTGAAATAAAGTTTGTGCATGTATATTTGAATGCATGATGTATTTATGCTGTAAGATATTATAATTACATACTAGAAAACAAGCTTGCATCTTCTGCACTGCCCCAGGTTTCACTGCAAGACCTGACATATAAAATTTTTGTTTTCAGCTATCAAATGTGTGGATAATGATAAGGTGAAAGGGGCTTGGTGAGAACAACATATTTAAATAGGCTAGCAAACCTATCACAAGGCCAATTTTTAAATATATCCAATATGATTCATTTCAAAATTCTGGAAATGTAAGATATTCCAACTGAAGTCTTGATATTTTGGATAATAAGCCCAAAAATATCAAAGGGAACTAAGTTGTGTTTCCAGGACAAAGCATTATACTGAAATTCAAATAAAAACATGAAAATGCTCAAAGCTTTGGATAACGACCTAGGTAGAGCAAAAGGAGGAACAATCAGAAGAATCCTCAAAAAGTTGAGTGTGTGTGTGTGTGTGTGTGTGTGTGAGTGTATTCTAGTAAATCTTTCTAGATCACAATAAATTCATGTCCAAGCAGTCCAAAAGCAGAGACAAGCAAAACAATTAGGTGAAATCCATCATCATTTCCTGTATCAGCCAGCTAGACAAATGTCACGCATGCTAATACAATGGCAAGCCAGAATAATTGTCTGGTAAGAGTCCACATTGTCAAAGCGAAAAATATTGCAGTAATATTAAGCACTGACTGCTTCTTCCGAAGACATAGCACATGGCATACCAATTCCAAAGCCATGGCCGAAACCAACTCCACATCCAACGCCTGCTTGAATGTTCTTAGCTCCCAGCTTCCAAAGCTGAAGAATGAGACATGAGAATTGGGGGATCAGATCAATTTAACTTGCCAAACCATATGAAGAAACATTAATATTATGCATTGATAGGAATGAACATTTGACTTACTGCAGTATTTACATGCCTGGTAATTCCAGAAAAGGCATCAGTTGCGCCTCTAGTTGCACTCATTACTTGGCCCACCATTGGCAATGCACCTAGGATATAGTTCAAATCACAATTTGCAAGTTAACAACCAAATAACATGTTGAAAAGATTTAGAGATGTCCTTAGAAATGGTATCACCTATTAAAGAAGGTAAAAACAACATTTTGTGCCTATTGGAATCAACTTTGACCCCGAAGTCTAACAATTATCCATGTGAAAGTACTTAAGATTACGATCACAAATCATGTACAGGTAGGTAGTGGCTGACTTCATTAATTGACATTTACAGGATGATCAAAGAAAACAACACTTTGAATTCAAGGACTATGGTCAACAAGAACATCTCCTGGGACTTCACAATTCCAAAAGGAATTGTTTTGGATCAGTTCAAAATTCCAAACGGTTATCTTTGGTGATTAAACTCTTTTCTTTCCTATATTTTTCTTTCTCTACCTTCGCTGTACTAACATCTTTTATTGCAGGCAATAAAAGGCACTGAAAAATGCAACCAGAAGAAAAGGACTATCATCGAAACATCCAATTGCAACTCAACAAAATGAAACATGCACAAAAGATTAACCTGACTCTTCAAAAAACCAAAGCTTTCAAATTCTTATCTTAATTGGAACATAGAACACCAAGAAACAAACACAAACCACTGATATAAATACTGTAAGCAAAACGCAGTCACATCAATTAATAGGAACACTCAACACAAATGCTTCTTCCCACTCAATAAAAAAAGTCAAACACAAAACTTCTCCTCGTTCCCACATTTTCCAATCAACCAAACAAAAATCACACCTTTTGAAACAAAAGAAAAGAAAAGAAAGAAAGAAACATAAAACGATAATTTACATGGAGTTTTAGGGATAGATTTCTCATGGGTTTCTTCAACATTCTTGGGTTTAAACAACCCACCAAAAAAAGCCATCATGCAATAGGCAAGTATAAAGAATGGAACTTTGAGAGATGAAAAAAGAGCGACAGGGAGTGTACCCATATTTATAGGCATGCCTTGACCAATACCAATACCACAGCCAAAACCAAAGCCAGTAAATACTTGAAGTACTTTGAAAGTAAAGGGATTCTCTATTTTGATTCCTTGCATAGGCTTTTTCTCATTTGTCACTACAATCCTACTATTACTGTAATCGCTGCTGCCACCACTGCTGTTCTCCATTTTCTTCAATAAGCCTCTCTCTTTCTTTTAAAAAACCTCTTTATGCATACCTTTCTCTCCTCCTAAGCAAGGAATTATATTTTTCTGTCTCTCTATAATCTGCGTCCTCTGGTAAAATAAAACCCTTTGGTCTTTATTTATTTTATTACAAGGGAAAAACATAATTAGGTGAGAGAGGATGGAGGATTAGCTGTTGTTTCCCTGCTAACTGGAGGGTTTGGTAATCTATGCACTTGGACAGGTGGCAGTTAAATGGAATTCCATGTGACAACTTGAGAAGGTTGAATTACTAAAATAGTCTTGGGTTTTTTAAATATCAAAACGCAGGTTGTCTTCCGATAGACAGAAACATATTAAATCGTTTGTCATTGTGTAACTGTGTTTTATTAAATTTTGAATTTTTTGTTTTTTTATTAAAATTAAGTGTGGTTTGTACTTTTTAGATCGTTTTGATGTGCTGATATCAAAAATAATTTTTAAAAAATGAAAAAACATCATTGGTATGTATTTCGATATAAAAAACTATTTAAAAAACAATCACTACCACACTGCTAAAAACACTCTTCATCTAGTTTCATTCAAATTCTAGACGGAAGATCACAGTTATATTCTGCTCATTCTGTTTCGGCTAAATAATATTTTTCTTTCTTGTTTTTTATTTAAATATTATCTAGTTTTATAATATTAATATCTAAAATTTTATGAAAAGTCTCTTTATATATTTTTATATCTTAGATTAAAATTTTAAAAGTAATCAGAATTTAAAATAATTTTATAAAATTAGCAATTTTATTTTCATAATTTTGTTTAAACTTGTAATTTTATTTAGAAAGATCAATTTATTAGTAATTGAATTTTATAATTTATTTTAATTTGTTTTATTTAAAGTTATCATAGTTTTATAACTCAGGTTACGAATTTAAAAGATTAAACCAGTTTGACCTAGATCAATCTATTATATTGTCATTTCAATATTTTTTTAAAATGTTTTATTGAATTTTTTTAAAATTAAATAATATTTTTACTAATTATTAATATTATTTTTAGACTCACAGAGTCAATTATATCATATCAATTCATGTTTTTAAAAGAGAGTATCATTCAATAGGGGTATTTATTTTGTTCCTTTTAAACTGAGGAATGAGATCATTGAACAGATCAACAAATTAACTTTTAAGAGAACGAATAAATGGATTCTTCTTCCATTACTAAAGGGGTGTTTGCACTTTATTTTTTTTATTTTAAATATTTATTTTATATTTATAAATTGTTTTAATGTAATGATATCAAAAATAATTTTTAAAAAATAAAAAAAGTTAAAATATTTTTAATCATTTTCACTATTACAATATTAAAGAGACCAATGTGTTATCTATCAACGCATATGAGGTATCGTATATAAGAGAAGATAGTGCTATCGGAATATTCTCTTGCATTACATGTCTTTAAAGGTGTTTTTATAAAATATGGTATCTAATATCATTATAACGATAGTCAAAATCAAATGCTAAAATTCTTCAACAATCATGTATGGTAAAATACCTAAAAATCTAATCACTCTATCACACATATGAGAGAAAATACATTATTTATTATTATTTAGTCATGTTTAAATTCATTGAATTAGTATAAATACTCTATAATCATTTGTATGAATACCTTTTATTCTTGTTTTTTAGATGGAGAATCATTTTATTTTATTATGCTAAATAATAATTTTATTTGGATCATCAACCCTTTTATAGTCTTTTTATATAAAATAGTTATAAACCTTATTCATAAGAGCTTTAATGGTAATGGATTAAAGTAGATTTTTTGAGTATTTTCTTATTAAACCTTTGGAGATATACTTTCATACGATGATGAAAATATCAATTATATTTTTTTAGATGGTATTCTTATTTTAAAGTGAGAGAAGCCAAACTTTAGGGTATGGTACAACACCTAAGTAGATTAATATAATGTTGTTGAAAATACTTTATATATATCATTGTTATTTTGTGTTATAAGTTCTAAGTTGCTTTGTATATTTTGTATGTATTTTTTTGGACCTGCAAGTTCATTGTAGTTTTTTAAATTCATCTTATGTGAACACATAATATTTGAAAAAATAAATATGCAACACTTGATGATAAAGTGAAGAGTCTCTCTCCTGTGAGGGAGATATTCAATTTCAGCAGCTTGTATAATTATTAATCTCATTTTGGGTGGAGGTTTTTTTTTCCATGATGAGTATTGCAGTGAAATTTAAAGAGAGATTGATGGCGGGAAACACTTTTAAGGCTAGAACTTATTAAGGCTCCATTTTAAGTCAGAAATGCGGCCAAGAAGTTCGTGCGGTAGAGAGGAGAATCCTTCTAGAGACTCTTGCCAGTGAGCTTCCATCGGAAGTAGTTCGTTTCTATTCAGGGCCGGCAAAGATGGAGAGAAGAGAGAATGGCAAAATGCTTCTTGAAGTTGTGGACGGGACGAGGATACTTGCAAAGGTTAATCAGTTTTAGTATTATCTTGTTAAATTTACATGCAGAGCTCAATCATGGCGACCTAACTAAGATAACTTGGCCTTTCCATGCTTTAGCTGTTTGTTCAATGTATACATTCACAAATAATACGAAAGAATTGCGATTTCACCATATGCGCACTGTAGCAGATGATCAATACCATGACTCTGTGCTTAGATGAAACTGCCATGAACTATGATCAATGGACATATATGCGGGAGAAAGTTATAGAGAAAATAAACAAACACCAGTTTACAGCTTATACCAATCTGTTTCTATTATCTGATCTGAGCCCAAGTATGTAGGACACTGTTCATTCCGAGGGCTTGTTTTTATGCAGATGGGAAGCTATTTGAACTACAAGTGAATTCGTCCATGTGAGGGGATTGCGTGCTGGATATGTTCCTGTTTCTCAAGAAAAAAGGGTACTGTTTTATCTGCTTCAACAGCCCATCTCCAGGTCAGCGATCCTAATCCTGGATGACCTGCTTTTAATCCAATGAAATGCTGATTTCTGAGGTGTGTGATATGACAGCAGAGATTGTTTTTCAAAGTTTTTTCACTTGAAAATATATTAAATTACAAAAAGAAAAATATTATAAAGAAAATTATTATGGTTTTTCTTTTTCTCCTTGTGTGCAGCAGCAATTAGCGCTACTATGAAGTCAGCTTTCATAAGGCGGAGAAACCCACCGAAGCATATTACCAATTGCTCTACTTATTACCAACGACCAAACTTACACATAAATCAAGTGAAATTTGGAATCCACTTCAGTACTTACAATAGCTGTGAGGCTTAAGAAAATCGAACCCAAAAGAGGAAAATGAAGAGTGTAAGCTAGCACACAGCATATTTTCCCAATGGTGCTTCGATTGTTAGAAAAGTCTAATTGCTCTAACTAGTCCATATTTTAGTATTTGGTATTTGGTGCGATCCTACCATCCCAAAGAAAAGGCCACAATGACAAGATTTTGGTTAGAGCAAGCGTGGATAGTATTTGAGATGATTGTCCTGGCCTGTAATGATTCTGGATGGTTACGGCCTACAGGAATCTCGATTTGGAAGAGACTGGTTTAGGTTTTTGATAAGGGACAATTAGAGATGTGCAACACAGTAGAGAGACCAAATGCACCATTAAACCAAAAATATTGTATGCATTGAGTTGCATGTAAAGAAAACTGTGTACCATAAGATTTATACAGGCATATATAAAGATGCGACGAAAAAAATTGAGTTGTTTTTGCATTTCACTCACAAACTGGTGTCAATTTTAAAAGAGCTCAGTGATAATGCTTCTGCTCAAGTAATGCGGTGGCCTTTTGGCTAGATGAGAGGTAAATAGGATTGGATTGAAATCCTTGAGCTCAAATTCTGCACCAACCTACCCCATGAACTTGATTCCATCGAGCATGTGATTGATTCTCAAATCCTTGACTCTGCCAAAACACAATTAGCAGCATGATCAGAAAATGATTTGATTAAAAAGGAATCGCATGATGATACAAGCATACTTTTATCGCCATGTGATTTGTATGCAGCCCTCTGAAAATTTACTATCTATCTCTAACTAAGATCATGTTGTGGAACGCAAATCAGTGGAAAAATTTACAGTCCCTGCACATCCTCGGATAAGAGAAAACTATATACTGCTCAGTACATGGGATTCTGAAGGAGTTGCAATTACGTAATTATTCAGTGTGATAGGAGATTAGGCGATACAGGTTCGCTAACAAAAATCTGTGATGCAAGCATTAAGAAATTCTTTTGTAACAAAATATTGTTCAATACCATACAATCTCATCAAGCAACAAAAGATGAGGAACAATAATATTCTGCCCACAAATTCTTAAGATTGTACAGGAAGTTTCCATATCTAAGAAGAAAAAATTCTTACAAATGAACTGTTCATTTTATAGTTAAAGATATCATTCTCAGTCTAACAGTAAACTTTAAACCAATTGGTCAGTCAACAAGATACCATCACAGTACATGGGATTGGATGAAAATATTTAGATTGATTGAAGAATAAAACTGCAAATAAAGCAATCGATCATTAGCCGTATCGGTTCAGAGAAAAGAAGGAACAAAAAATAAACAGGAAGAGGAGAGGATTTGAGAACCTAAGGGGGTGGAGAAGAACCAGAGAACGATGGCACAGAGAGCAAGAACGAGAGGGATGACATGGATTGCATTCTCAGCAGATCTGAGACGGGACCTTTCCTTCTTTGCAACGTGAGAAGCTGGATCATAGGTCGGCAGTTCATGGTGATCTTTGTCAGTGTTTGTGTTGTTGAACAACTCTTCGGTCACTATGGAACTGCTCGGTGATCTCTGCATCTTGAGAGAGAGAGAGAGAGAGATCTTCTTCTTCTTTTTTTAAGGGGGGTGTGGGGAGGGGCGTTGAAGTGGATTTCGACTTCCGACAATGCATTTTATAATACGGGCCAGTTTAGTATTCTGTTCCAATTTTATTTTTTTAAAAAAAAAACTCAAAAAAAATAAATTTATATTTATATTTTATATATTTTTAATTTATTGATATTAAAAATAAATTTAATATATATATATATTAAATATTTTTAAATAAAAAATATTTTAAACAACAATCCGTTTTCTCAAGTAAACCTATAATCTTATTAGAAAAAAAACACCAATAAATTTATTTTTTAAAACTAAATGAAACATGTTTTTACAAGAATAAGTGATATATATCTACACACACTCGAAAGCACACACATAATACAGTTAGTTATTAAAAGTTGATCCCACATGCTTTCGTTAAGGGTCGGACATAAATTTTTTAAAACATACGAAAAAAAATTATATATATATATATATATAATTTTTAATGTTATTATTAAACTCCGTACAGCATTTAAATTTAAAAAACTTCTACCCAACTTTTTTATTGATATTTAATCAATTTGTCAGCCTCTCAACCAGTGTTATAAACTTATAAGATTGAATTAATTTTTTTATTTTTTTATGTAATAAAAAAAACAAGATTAATTAATCATAAACCCAAAATTAAAAAAAATTCAATAAAAACATCATATTAAATAATGAATTAATTTTTTATTTTGTCAGTTTTTTTAATCTTTAAGCTGCTAATGTTTTCAATTTTTCCCTTAAAAATTCTTTTTGTTGACCTAGATTTTTTCATTCTCTTTTTTGTTCTTGCAAGTGCCCCAAGCATCAGAATTTATTTCAGGATTTCATGACATGTTAATTTCACATGGAAAAGTTTATAATTGCTGTAAAATAACAAAATTAAAAGGGCAAGGATCATCATTGTTCATCCTCTTACAGTTTGTTCTTCATAAAACACTGCAACACTGCTTGGATTCCTTCTTAGTCCCTCTAATTCATTCTTTTGATTTTTAAGCGGTAAATTCTTTCAATTTGGCCCTTGAAAGTTCTTTTTTTTTTTGTTGTTGAAATAGATTTTTTTTCATTCTCTTTAGATTTTGGTTTTACACTTGCACGAGGTGTCAAAAATTATTTTGAGATTTCATAACATGTCAATTTTGCATGGAAAAGTATAGAATTGTTGCAAAAAAATACAATTAAAAAAATAGATATCAAATTTGACACCAATAGTAATTAGTAGCAGCTATTTTTTCATATTTATTGTTCATCGGGAATGTAAATCTACACTTTAGTCTCTTAATTTTAAGTTTTTTTTATATTTGGTCTTTATATTTTTTTTATTTTTTATTTTAATCTTAAACTTTATTTGTTTTAGATTTCAGTTCTTGTATCTTAAGAAAAGAGATGAAAAGCTGCTAAAAAATCTCAAAAAGAGAGAAAGCTCCCGAGTAAGTAGATTTTGACCACCAAATTTTGGTACATTCTGTTTAGATAGATAAATTTATGAAGATTAACTCAAAATGATTACAAACCAAAAACTCAAAATAATCACTTTATACAGTTCATCTTCAATATATTTTGATTAATCATTTTAAACATAAACTAGTCAACCTCACATTCTCATGCAGGTTAGATTAATTTTTTTAATGCAAAAAATAATATGTAGGCTTTGCTAAACATTTTTCTATCATCATAAAAACATTTAATTATAAATTGAAAGGTTAATCATGTATTTAATAAAACAAACAGAAAATCATAAACTAATAAATATTAAAAAGAGTCGTTAATGCTAACTAAATAGTAAATTAAAAAGTTAAGAAACATATATAAATTAAGATATTTATTACCACATCGAGGGACACTTTTCAAAATTATTTTATTTAATTATATAGAAATAAAAAATTTTGTAAGAAAATAATAACCTCAATTCTATTAAGACAAAGTAATTTTCCAATATAATTCATGGTTTTCATATTATTATGGTTTTTTAACAAATAAATATAGTTTTTGAGATATGTTGTTTATTTAATAAAAATTGAAAGCAATTAGAATAAACAGAAAAAAAGATATTGAAAAAAATTTAAATAAGAAAAAAAAAGTACCTCTTTAATTAAAACTCTTTTGTTTTGTTAATATGCTCTCTTTTTTTAGATTTTTTTCACAAGAATAATTATTTTTAAAAATAATAGCTTATCAAAACCATAAATAAAATCTTAAGTGCCAACAAATATGTCTCGATAAATTTGATGCAAATATATTGAAAATCTAAGAATAATATATTGCTCACACCTTGTCGCTTGAAACTTTTTGAAATCTATTTTTTAACTAATCATACGATGATAAAAAAGTAATATTTATATGAAAGAGAATGAATAAAATCATGAAGGAAAAATATGTACTTCTTTTTGTCAAAACTTTCTTTTCTAATTTATGTAATTTTTCATTATTCGGATGAAATAATATTTATTTCTAGGCAACATTCCACATTAAGTAAAAAAAAAATACTAAAAATATATTAATGAAAAATATAATGATTTGAACTTTATTTTCGTTGAATGTCCATGACCATAAACTTAAAAAAATAAGTTTGCATTGGAGGTTCACATAAAATAATTAACAAAACAATCACTAACATTACCTAAAAAATGCTAAATCTTATTAAAAAAATTCCAAATTAAATGATATTTAATGAAATAATATATAAGAAATAAATTCAAATAATTTATTACAATGAATTTTGATTAAACTCTAAGAAAAAAAATCAGGAAAATTGTATAAAGAAAGAGCTTTATAATATTACAAAACAATTGTTATAATCTTATTAAAATAAATTCAAAATTGTGTAGTTTTTACTGGAATAACGTTGCAAATGCAATTTTTTTTTTATTTCAATCAAATTGCAATTAAAATCTAAGAATAAAAAAGTTATAAAAAATACCTGATGCATATGGGCATGGGTGGGCCAATTGTTAGTCTATAATAGGTCAAGCTTATGCACATGGTCACTTTCCTTTGAATTTCGACCATTAAATATGGTCAAAAGATGGAATTTGACTTCTAAAACCTAAATAAACTATTTTGAACCTTTTTTTAACCTACAAATAAAACTTTAAATGCTTCAATAAGCTCATTTCTAACCTTAAACTATTATCATACAAAGAATTAAAAACAACCAAAAATATATATATGATGTTTGATTTGCTTTTTACAACAAAATAAATGGTTAAAAACATCTTAATAGAACTTTTATCGTGAAATAGAATTCATTGATACCAATAATAGTATTTTTATCATTAAAATGTGGTCAATTGACCATTTTGATAGATTATTTTTCATTTCCTAACAAGTTTCTCTTTTCTCTTTCAAACTCATGAACCGAGACATAAACAAAATGAAATTTTGTATCAAAACTAAAAATATTAAAACTAAAAGGATCAAAGAAAAAGTCAATGGAGAACATGTTTCCCTTTGGCTGAAAAGAGCTTCTTTGTCTAGGCTAGACTAAATCATATTTTTTCACTTGAGTTTGAGATAGAACACATTTGTGTTTTTTTATTTCTTGATTTGATTCTTCATATTTTATATATTTATCCTACAGATTAAAAACCATATCTAATTAATTTGATTTCCAATCTAGTTTTACAACCTCAACAATACCATTATTACTGGATAATATGCAAAGAAAAAAATTCATAAACTCATAAAACACCAAAAACAATATAGACAATTAATAACTAAAATGAAAAAAAATCACTATTGAAATTTAATGTGAATTGTGAGGGAAGCTAAAATACATGGCATTATGGCAAAACCAAGAATTAGTTTTTCTCTTAATTGTAATGCTAGTTTTCTTCCATGTTTCTCTTTATTAACAAAACATTACGTGTAGGGAAATCATTGTGCACATATTCACGTAACACTATTTCCCTCAACAATGAAATTATATTTTTTCCCTTGATTGAGATAATTTGAATGTCTTGGTTTGAGGGTAATTTAGTATTTTCCAATTGTTCATTAGTTATTAAAAAATTATAAAAAGATGCATGCATCATTTTAACATTTTAAAAATAGCAAGATTACTGATTTAAGTAAGAAAAACAAAATTGTTGACCGTGGGTATTTCTATCATTTTATTTAAAAAAATCAATGAAAATATATTTTTGTTATTGGAATAAAAAAACATCAGGCAATATGTCTAGGGATATTTTCATAATTTCACATAATTTTTCTTTGTTTATTCCAAATCCATTGAGGACATTTCAATCTTTTTAACTTGTTAACAAATTTTTTAATCCATAAAGTTGTTGACACTTGCTTGCCAAGCATCAGAGCGTGTGGGAGGTGCTTATGCCCTTTAAATATCATGTGTTGTGTCTGCTATTTTGCCATGTTTTTGAAAGTTTTGTTATGTTTTTCCTCTTATAATATAGCACGTGTCGAAAATGGATGAATCTATTTGTTCTCAGTGGTCATTTATGTTTTTCTTTTATTTTCTCCCTTATCTCCTAAAAAGTAAATGTTGGTACTTTTTGTTTTTTGTGTTTTAATCCTTGTTCCTTTTATTTCTATTTTTTTTGTCCTTTTTATAAAATGTTCTGCTTGTTTTTAATTTAGTCATTCAATTACAATTTGTTATAAATTATTTTGTCAATTCAGTCCTTATTCTTTTAATATATTTTTTCCATTGCCATTTTGTTAAAGTTTATTTGATTTTCAATTTCATCATTTTTTTTTAATTTGATCCTCATTCTTTTAATTGTGTTTCTTTATATTAAAATTATTTCTCTTTTCAATTTAACACTCCAATAAAAAAAAATTGGCTGCCCTCTCATTTATTTCTTATTTTTGATTTCATACACATTCTCTTAGCTATATTTTTTTAGATCCTTTTGTGTAATCAAATTTTTTTTTCGTTTTTATCTTTTAGCATTTGATTTACTGGGTATTAAGTTTTATGATTTTTCCATTTATATGCTTCTAGTTTAATGATCCAGATTATGAGTTGAAATATGAAAATGGATCGAACATCCTTTTTTTGGATCATTTTATTTTCTAATTTCATCATTTGATGTTAAGTTTTTTTTTTAATTCTATTTTTTTTAATCGATGCCCTTTTAATATTTTAAAAATATTTTTTTAATTCATGTTTCAATTAATATTTCTCCTCTGTGACTTTTTATTTTGCTTGCTTAGCAATTTTAAAATATTTTAAAACAAACTGAATATTTTTACAAATAAAAAATATTTATTTTTAAATAATATTTCTAACATGTACAACCCTTGTATAATATTTTTCTTCTTTTATTTCATTAAATCAGCTTCATGTGTATGTCATTTTTCATTATTGTTTGATATGATAACAAATAATCTTATTAAACAAATTAAGTTAATACAATATGATAAATATTATATGTTGCGGAATCAAATATCTTGATCTATATATATTTATTGATGGTTTTTTTAGTTATCGTCAATGACTTTTATTTATTTACATAGATAATTATCAATTTATTTAATTAGATGTTTGAATAAGTTTTTCAATTTACTATTAGAATCTTTTTATATATAAAACACGATGAAAAAGCCTACATGTGGTTTTTTTAGAAAAAATAATATAAGATATATGACAAAACACTGATAAAATAAATGGTTAACATATACAAACTTGACTTTTCTTTGTAGCAATGAGCAGTGAAAAGACAAGTCCCTTTTCATCTTGTTCCTCAAAAGTTTTAGGAATTTTTTTAAAATTTTATTTTCTAACATTAGATTTAATGGGCAGTGAACTTTATAATTTTTTTTTTATGAAGTTGTCCCAGACTTATAATTCAAGTTGTGAGTTTGATTTACCTTTTTAGTTAATTTATTGAAATTTTATTTTGATTTGATTTGATTTGATTTTTTAATAATGGATTGATTAGATTATTTATTTTTTTTTAAAAAAATTCATTTTAAAAAAATTCATTTTTTAAAATTTAAGGTAATACCAAGGTTGTCAATTCTGTTCCGTTTCATCCGAAATAACCGAAACATTCCATACCATTTAAAAAAATAAAACAATTTTCATCTCATTTCAAATCTCGATCCGTTCTGGATTTTTCGGCTAAATTCCGTCCGGAATATTCCAGTTTCATTCCACATGTTCCGTTCTCGTCTTGAAAAGCCATTGAATTAAATTGAACATGGTTCAATTTAATTAATTAAACCACCCAAAGTATAAAAAACTCATTTTCATTACTATTTTCAATAACAATGATATTAGTAATAATATGAAAAATTATTATTACTATTTTCATTAACAATGATATTAATTTTTTAAAATTAGATATATCACTAATATATATGGTTTATATTCATGTTTTGTTTTTCAAGTTTATACTTTGTAGAAATTTGAGCAAAACAAGGGATACTTTAGATTTCATTAGCCTTGATAATATTGACCTAACTTTATATTTAAAATATTTGTATTAAAATATTTTAATTTTATAATATTTGATATTTTGTTCAAGTTAAATTACTTTAAGTTAAAAATCTATTTAATCTTGACTATTTAGAAATATTTAAAATTATATTTATTTAATATTATATTTGCATTGCATAATTTATAATTAATTTATTGTAAAATTAAATTATATTTATTATATATATATACACACACTAAAACATGCCATTCTGATTAAAAACACAAAAAAATCTACGGAAATAGAATTGACAATATTGGGTAATACCGCGTTCTGGGGCCAAAGGCAAGGAAGGATTTATTGTAACTATCTGGTGTTAAAATCTCGGTTGGACATATGGTAAATGCATGCAGTTCTCGGGCACCTCAAACCGTACAATTAACCATTATTCTAGAACTTCCTAAAGCCAACCATTTTAGACCGAAAAAGGAAACTTGACCAAGTTTGCCCATCTTCCATTTCTTTTTTCTCTTTGACCTTGTGTTAAAAATAAATTATGTTTGACGACCTTCTGTGCACTACACGCGCTTGATATGCACGTGAGCAATGACTTAGATGATAGATCGGTTGCTGCGGTGTGAAAGGCATGGCTGGCGCGTTCACGTAGATTCTACGAAAGAAGCTAGGAAACAACGTGGAAAACACAAAAGAAAGAAAACTCCGTTTCGCTTACCTTTATTCACTGTTTTAATTTTGTATTTTAAATTAATATTTTTTTATTTTCATATATTAATATTAAAAATAATTTTTTAAAAATAAAATAATTATTATTTTAATATATTTATGAGCAAAAAATATTTACTATTATACTTTCAAACACTCTCTTAATTTTTTTTTCTTTTAGGATATTTGATTGAGCAAGACGATAAATATATATTCTTTGGTTTAAAATAGATATTTTTTAAGAAAAACTAATTATTGTTTTACAATTAAATTAAATTAGGATAAATACCTGAAAAACAAGTTTCAGAAAAATTTTAATATGCAATAATAAAAATAAAAAAATAAATATAAATTTTACTTTTACTGAATATCAATGATCACAAACTTGAAAAACAATTTGTATATATTAGGTTCATATATGACAACCAATGAAATGATTTTTAATATTGCCAGCAGTCCAATCTTAACGAGAAAGAAAGTCAATAGCTCCTCGAATTCCCGAGGCCGACCCGTAACACCTTCTACTTACTATGAACTAAAAAAAAAATGTTATGATCTTATTTAAAAACGAGTATAAAATTAAATAGTTTTTAATAAAATAATATTTTATTTATAATAAATTATAACTAAAAATTAAGAAAAACATTTTAAAAAAATAATGGGATGGATAAAACGAGACATGCACACCTGATCTAATACAAAGATACATAAGCATGTGTGGGGTTCAAGGGGTATGCCCAAGCGCCTAACCTTCTTGCTCAATAATTTTTGTTTAATAAGGTAAATGACAAGTTTTTTTAAAAATAAATAAATGACATGTCATTTGTTGGTAAAGTTTTTTACAACTAGCTTTGATTGAAAAAAATCAAGATACAAGTTTCTGAATTTCAAAAACCTATTTTACCAATTTTTTATATGAAAACATCAATGCACATAAATAAACTCAATTCAATTTCAGAATATCCTTACATCGCTAAAAAAAATTTCAAATTTAAATGGAATAAAATATATTCTCAAGTTCTAATTTATTTTTTTAAATGAAATGAAAATTCAAATATTTTCATAGCACCCCTCTCGTCAAGAAAAACCCAATGATACTGAGACTAACTTTTTGTGGGAATATGGTTAACTAGTGACTTTTTCTTCGTTCTATTTTTTTGATGACTTTATTTTCTGTTTTTTTATCTTTTTTTTTTATCAGAATTTAAGAATTGAAATGTAAGAAAAATAAAGTTTAGGATCTAAATATAAAATAAATAGAGAATTTTTGGAAAAGTTTAACTTTTTTGTGTGAATTTCAAAAAGCCCCTTCATTATTTTTTTATTTGAGTCATTTTTATTTTAATTATTTTTAATTCCACAATTTTAAATATCATTTAATCAAATTGGCCTTTAATTTAATTCAATTTAAGATTTTTATCAAAAACCTTGAATTCTCAAGAATATGCAAGGAAGAGAATATATCAACAAACAAAACATCACAAAATTCATATTAAAAAATGAATTTAATAAAATTTAATAAAAATAAAAATCAATAACAAAAAATAAGCAGTTTCATTAAACAATACCGTCCTCAATCAAGTGAAAAATAAGACGGGGCACATTGATAAACAGTAAAGTAACGTTTTCTCTTTAACATGTTGTGTAATTAAAAGAAGGTTGTGATAGAAAGAAAAACTTCGTGGGAGTTAATGAAGAGTTGTATCTAAAAATTGATCCAAAAAAGCTTAATAGATGAAGATTATCTTTGCAATGACGACAGTCTTTTCCACCCAAATATGGCTATCTTTTTTTTTTGGTAAAGTATTAACATATTATGATGTTATTACTAAATAATAATATAAATTTATATTTCAAGATCTCAACTAATAATTTAATTTAAGTTATTAAGTTATATTAATTTTTTTATATAATATTATAATTTTATTGATCAAGTGATTACAAATTCAAATCTCATTATTTTTATTTTATTTTATAAAAATTAAATATGAGGTAATGTGAGTCTGTATAAATTTTAAATTTTAAAATATTTTATTTAATATTAAAAAAATATATAAATTATATTTATTTTTAGTATCGCGCCCTTAACAAGAATGTGATCTAATTCTCTAAAATGAAATGGCATGCCTTGCCTTTTCCATCAAACTATGCAATGCTCTTTAATGGATGGATGTTGCATGGAATGGACTCCCCACACTTGAAATGGATGTTGACTAGATGCCGCAATTCATAATTCAATCATAGATGATCGGTGATGCCAGCAGCTATCCATGAACTTAAATTAAGAGAGCGGTTCAACCATCTATTTAAAAATTTTAATTTTTTTTAGTAATAATTAATTTTTTTATATGTTTTAAAACTTTTTAATGCACTAATTTTAAAAATAATTTTTTTAAAAAAATTAAAAACATTATTTTGATATATTTCAGAATAAAAAATATTTTGAAAAACAACCACAACAATACTGATAGTCAATAAAACCATAATAAAAAAATATTATTTTAAAATATGCAACTTCAATCATAACTTATAGATTTCAATTATATTTTTTTAAAAGTATTTTTTTAGTTTTATTGTTTTTATATTTTTAAATTGTTTTGATGGGTTGAAATAAAAAATAATTTTTTTAGAATAATAAAAACAATTATTTTAATATATTTTTAAATAAAAAAATATTTTTTATAAATATTTTTTATAAAAAAAAAAACTTGATACAACTCCATACCCCTCGTTTAAATAAACTAGGAATGATTTGCTTCCAATCTTATCCTATGAATCACTGGTCCAAACTCGGTCGAAAAAAAAAACAAAACATTTTAGTCTATAAAAGTTTATTTCAGTTTTCGAATATTAATTTTCTTCCTTGTAGATGTGACTAAACAGAGAATTATTTATTTATTTGTTAAGATATTTTTTTTCTTCTAAATATAAGTTTATAAATAGGATGATATTATTTTTAAATTATTATGTCTTTAATACCCTTATACATTTCTAGATTATCCATTAGACTCAAAGCTCGTGGTTTTATGAACAAAACTCATTAAAAATAAAATCTATAATCTATTTAACGAATTTATAACAAAAATCTAATTTGATATATCGGATATAATGGATTTTAATTTTATTAACTAAATCAAATGTCTTAAATATAATAAACTGGTAGCTGTAGTTAATATATTTACGCACTTAATAAATCTTGGTAATTATTATGTTTGATGTGACTGTGAGCATTAAGCATGCAATTAATCAAATGGATGGGCAATATGGTAATATGAGTGGAAAGTGTAGAACACGTGGCAATCAATAAAACAAAAAGATACGTCACAACATCTTGAAATAAATCCCGAAAAAATTGAGTTCTCCCTTTAAATAAAAAACAAGCATTCCGCACGACAGAGCACAGCACGTATTGCCTCTCACACCTGGAACCCTTATTTCTCCTCGATATTACCCCCCCACTCTCTCCCTCCCCGGCGATCAACTCGTACCTTAGTTAATTTTCTCTCCGGAACCAACAATTTTGACTTCTCACTTCTCCGGTATCTAATTATAAAACACGCGATTCAACCGGTCCATTGACAGCTCAAATCATCAAATCATGAATCCTGAATAGTAAGCTATCATCACCAAACACTTTTTTTAACCCTTGAATTCTTCTTCTTTTTTCCCTCTTAATTATGTTAGATATAGGTGAAATTGTGTTGGATCTGATTGTTATTGATTAATTGATTCCTTAATTCGCAAGTATGCAAGTTTGTTTATTTGGTCCTTTAATTGTTTATGGTAGGATTATGATTTAATTATATGATGGATTTTGATGATTAGATCTAGGTGCTTTGCCTCAGATCCGTTGACATTTTTTTTTGTAACTTGTAATTCAATCGATTGCAATTCGCTATTAACTGGGAAAGATTTGTCTTTTTTTTCCTTCAATAGGTAATTGGGAGTAGGAGGGTGTTTCAACCTTTTATTTTGATGATCTTTGTGATTGTATTACGAAAGGGAAAGAATAAAAAAACAACCATGTGACTTTGATTCTTATTTTGCAGCGATTATTTGTTTAAGCTTTTGCTTATTGGAGATTCTGGTGTTGGAAAATCATGTCTACTTTTGAGGTTTGCTGTAAGTTTCTTCTATTCTTCTCTCAGCTATTTGTCCATATGGAATCCATGTGTCATGCTTTAGTAGTGTACTAATAATTATGATTCTCTAATTTTTTTTGTATGTTTTTTTTAACAGGATGATTCATATCTGGAGAGTTACATCAGTACCATCGGAGTGGACTTTGTAAGCTATTATCCCTACACTTTTTTTTCCCTTTATCTTCAATCATATAATCATGGGATTGATTTATTTATTTTGTTCTACTGTCTAGAAAATCCGCACCGTGGAACAGGATGGGAAAACCATTAAACTACAAATTGTAAGTTATAAAATCGTCTTGATGGCCTCTTGAGTTATTTTTTCTGGATTTCAGTCTCAACATCTGCTTTGATCTCGATTAAAATTGTGTTCAACTTAATTGGTTTTGTTGAGCATTTCTTTCTTTTCTTTTCTTGTTTTTTTCCTGGTGGGTGGGGAATGGTCGTTTGAGGCTGGGTTAGCTGTAACTGTCTTTGAGACACAATGTTTTATACAATTTGCTTGTTCTAGTTATCTTATAAAAATGTGGTGCACTGATGGCAATATAAAAATTTCTTGGATATGGCAATGTTTGGTACATAATTATTAAGCGTGTTTCTTGGTTTTACTAAATTTGCAGTGGGACACAGCTGGTCAAGAGCGTTTTAGGACAATCAC
Source organism: Populus alba x Populus glandulosa (assembly GCA_033617975.1). Classification (NCBI taxonomy): domain Eukaryota; kingdom Viridiplantae; phylum Streptophyta; class Magnoliopsida; order Malpighiales; family Salicaceae; genus Populus; species Populus alba x Populus glandulosa. The sequence goes on along the minus strand of CM066145.1, from coordinate 12,734,854 downwards.
AAGCAGTTATTATCGTGGAGCTCATGGAATCATTGTGAGATTGCTTCTCTCTCTCTTCCTCTCTCCTTGTTTACTTAATACCTTACTTTTCGTCTCGTTATGAGATTTGTCTTATTGATTGCATTTTGGCTAGGTTGTTTACGATGTCACAGACCAAGAGAGCTTCAACAATGTTAAACAATGGCTGAATGAAATTGACCGTTATGCAAGTGAAAATGTGAACAAGCTTCTAGTTGGGAACAAGTGCGACCTCACTGCTAACAAAGTCGTCTCGTATGAGACAGCAAAGGTAATTTAGTCATCTACTTTCTTTTGTTTGTTTTTGCATGTTGAAATATATTGGTTCACATGACAGTCAGATGAGTCTGGAAGTTTTAACAAGGAAATCGCATCTTTATTCAGGCTTTTGCTGATGAAATTGGGATCCCTTTCATGGAGACAAGTGCAAAAAATGCCACCAATGTTGAGCAGGCTTTCATGGCTATGGCCGCAGAGATCAAGAACAGGTACTCTTAATTTTGTCCTTACGTTGCAAACTCATATTTTAATGGAATCCATAATTTTCTTGCTGAATAGAGGCCGTTTTGCCATAGAAATTCCAGAGACTATTCCTCATTGTGGAGAATTTTATAACATGAGCATGTTTTAGACTACTGGCCTCTTACGTTTTGATTCTTATCCATCAGGATGGCAAGCCAGCCGGCCATGAACAACGCAAGGCCCCCAACAGTGCAGATTCGAGGACAGCCTGTCAACCAGAAGTCGGGTTGCTGCTCCTCTTAGAAGAGAGTCGAAGTAGGCTTGTGATGCTATAACCATGTTGGCATGTAAACCTAGTTCGTCTATTCTCAAAGCTTTGATATGAAGATTATTTGTTATGATTTGCATTTCTGTCAGATGTTCAACACTTATGTTAAAACTTCCATTCTTTTAAATGTATTTGATTTTAAAAACATCTGTACAAAATAGGAATACTGGTTAATAGCAGTATTTGCCTCGTCATTTCCTTATAACATCTGTACTAAATAGTAACTTGATCGTGCTGTTTTAATTTTATATTTGGTTGTTAACGTGCGCACTTGATCACGCCGATGCACCTGATACGTGGCTTTGCAATCTCTTGATTTTTCTAATAGAATTACGAAACATGCGTAATAGAAAATTAAGTCGTATAAACCATGCATTGTAACTGGAAAAAGAATACTTAGAAATATAAAATCAATTGTGTAAACGGTTACAATTCTCAAGAAGATCAAATGAAAAGCCCAGGATAACAACGGCAATAATTATTAGAGAGGACGGGGTTTGATCTTCTGGTTTCCCCTACCCACCGAGACTGGATATCAGGCAAGGCTCAAGAAATTAATTTAGTGAATAGAGTAAAGAGAATAAATGCTCTCCGTTTCGAGTCGGGCAATTGAAATCATCAGTCAAGAAACTGTTTTATAATGAAGCATTTGCCTTTGATGATATCATGGTTTGACCAGAGCTGTCCTACCGTGAATGCTTTTTGAGGAGAAACAGTAACCGCAAGAAAACTCATATCTTTCTTAAAGCCGCCAAGAAAATTCTCTTTTCGGCAACTCCGCCAGCTTTTCCTATTTGACAGCGGGATGGGGACAAAACTTTCGCCGTCCCATTAGAATGCTCATAAAGTAAACCGAACTGATGCTTGGAGTCAGGCGTTGACTGTAGCACATTTGGTTGGCTGAAAGGTCATATGGGATGTCCAGTGATGGGAACAACCAAATTACTGGTTTGCTACGGCGAGGGATTTGTCATTTTCTTTTCTGCAATCATAACTGGACAACCTTTGATCCTGAAACACGACTCTGGTGAGATACAGGCATTAGAAACGTTTTTCTCCCAGTTTGAATAATCCGATGACCTCTGCCAGCGGCCTGAAGGTACACTGGAAACTCAGTGTCTCAAAAGTTGGATGGTAAACTTGAAAATCATGGTTAAACTCCAAGGCTAACAGCATACCATCTCTCCACCACACTGCACAATCATTCTCCCGTATATCTGCAATAATGTTATATACTTGTATCCTTGTGGATATCACAGTTTTTTAAAACCTCCTGAAGTTCCCGAACCGCCATGTCAGACAATCTGATGACATCACGAGGCTTCTGACTGGCCAAAAGGCCATGGCTTCACAATCTTGTACACATCCAACTCCTTTCATAATGCAATGCAGATTTAAGATTTCAGCACCTAGCATATCATAGCGGTGAGCAACTGCCGCAATCCTGGATGTGAGGGCATGCCAGATCGAGTGTTGACTCCATCTAATTCACAGATTGAACCACACCCATGGCCTAGCTCATCAGGTCAACATTGCTCCTTCATTCCTAGCCATTGCAGTTCCAGGGCCCCTAGTCTATTGCTTTTTTCTATCATACTGTTCAAATATACAGACAAGGTCATCTGATTCCACCCTTTTCAATCACGCTAGATTCTAAACACGAAAACTCAATCAAACTAAACCACCACCTAATCTGAACAATGAACTGCATTATTCAATGCAACCCAGTACTGTTCTTATTTCATTGTCGGACTTGCTTCTATTCATCTAACTTAAAGTCAACTTCAGCAAGTAACCACTTGCATTTGCCACCATATCAAGCTTAAGTTAGTCCTTGAAGATTTGACACCAGCTTTAATATTTAATGCAACATAAGTTCCAAATAGAGGAGAGTATGGCTTCAAGAACCTTAGCTCCCTTGACAAGTGCCAACTTGACCAGGCTGTTATGATCAAGTAGAAGTCAAAAGTCTGCCTATTATAACCTCTCCTGTAGAACCGATCCTTCATAGAGACCCATATATGTCCAACTGCAGCTAATGGATCTAAAACTTCTACAAGAGAATTTGCCAACCTACCAGTAATCAGCACAAGAGCAATGCCCATCCTTAAAATGATGAAACCTCGTAGTATCTCTAACAATGATTTCCCTTCTTTCTATTTGTGATATGTACTTGGTAGCTCTATGACAATCTCCGCATACTCTCAGGTTTTTAAACACCCTGATTGGAGTACCAGGTGGCAATTTTATAAGGCCATAAGCAATTGCCAACTTTTCACTGTGCCACAATAAAAGCTGCTCTTTTTGCTCTTCCCCTACATCATGCAATGCAAATTCAAGATCTGGCACATACCCTGCTAACTTCATTTTCTTTTCCAAATCCTTCAGTTTCCCATGTATAGAAGCTAATTCTGGGTGAAACTTATCACCTGATCTGAACTGATGGGCCATGCTCTTAACCTCAATCCAACTGTACCCTGGTGTCTTCACCACCTTGCAGCTTTTCATAGATTTTCTAACTCTAGCAACATGGTCCCATCTTTTTGTAGCTGCATAGACATTAGCAAGTTGAACATAACCAGTTGCACTAGCTGGATCAAGATTAAGCAACTTCTGGGAAGCAAATTCTGCCATCTCAGTGTTCTTGTGTATTCTACAAGCACCCAAAAGGGTTCCAAATACAGCAGCATGAGGTTTGAAAGGCATTTTCTCGATCAAATCTACAGCCTCTACTAACTTACCTGCCCGACCAAGAAGATCAACCATGCATGTATAGTGATCAGGCTTAGCTACAAGTCCATAATCCTTCGCCATTGAATGGAAATATTTAACCCCAAGGTCTGTAAACCCAGCATGGTTACAGGCCATTAATACCGCAACAAAAGTGATCCAGTCTGGCTTCATTCCTTTCTCTATCATCTCATCAAACAAACCCAGAGCTTTTTTACCTTCTCCATGTTGAGCATAGCCAGAAATCATTGCATTCCAAGTGACAACATCCCTCCTTGGAACCTGAACAAACAATTTCCAGCCATCCTCCAAAACTCCACACTTACAGTACATGCTAATCAACGAAGTTCCTGCAGTTGTATCATCACACAGTGGAGACTTACAAACTAGCTGATGCACTTGCCTGCCCAACTGTAAAGCAGACAACTCACTACACCCTAACAAAGCACTGCTAAAAGTTGACGAATTTGGCTGAATACCAAATCCCACCATTGTTCGGAAAAGTTTTACACCATCCTCAGCTCTGTGATTCTCAACATAACCTGCAATCATAGCATTCCAAGTCACCAAATTTTTCTCGGGCATCTTTTGAAACAATCTTTCTGCCAATCCAATCCTCCCAAGCTTCATGTACCCAGTGATCATAGCGGTCCAGGCCACCACACTCTTAAATGGCGCCTTTTCAAACAACTTTAACGCGGAGTCCAGGTCCCCGCACTCTACATAACCTGAAATCATAGCATTCCAAGTGACTACATTTTTCGTTGGCATTATCAAGAACAAGTCGCGTGCTTTGTCCATTTGCTGATTCTGCGCAAAACCGGTTATCATTGTATTCCAAGAAGGTGTGTCTTTAATGGGCATATCTTCAAAGAAAGCCTGAGCTCTTTCCATGTTAGAATTACGTACATAACAAGATAACATGGTGTTATACGAGACAGCATCTGGTTCAGGTATTTTAACAAACAGCTCTTGGGCTTCCTTCAATTTACCGCGCTTCTTTGACAAACCCGCCAAAACCGAATTCCAGGTAACTGTTGTCTTAACAGTCATGTTGTCGAACACGTTGAGAGCAGAATCTAAGTCGCCGCATCTGATATGGCTAGTGATCATCTTGTTTGATAAAATGACGTCACTAGATTTGGCATGGTGGTGAAGTGGTTTAGTAGATTTGCCAAAAATTATAGGATACAATTGGGTTTTGGTTGGGGAATTTGCTTCTCTGTTGGGACCGGCATTTGGGTTTTGGATTGTGCAGGTGGAGAGAGAAGAAGCATGCTGTTTGGCGGGTGAGAAAGTCTTGAGGAAATGGAGGGAAAGGGGGTTTTCTGTTTTGTTGGGAAATAATACATTTTCAATACCGAGGTTTGGGAAGTAAAAAGAAGAGAATTTTTGGGTTATGGTTTTCATTGGATAAGTAAACTCTGCATGGGGTAGATGAAATAGTTGGAGATGAGATTAAGAGCCCTTCTCTGGTAGATTTCTGTTTTGTAAAACCTTTCTTCCTTTTGAAGTTTTCTTTCAATGCGTTCTAAAATCCGAAAGAGGAAACCGCGATGGTGCCGTGCGGGTGGTTGGGTGTCTCCGCATGCATTTTGCCGGGCTATATGATCGGAAATAGTCGGTTCACCGTTCAGGTTGAAGCTGAGTTCACATCACTGTAACACTGCAAGTCTTCATACACAGTTAAATCGTGAAGGAAACAACTTCTTCTTCTCTGCCCGTTCCTCCCCTGCAAATTGGGTGACAACTCACAACGATGACTGATGTTCTTGATTTTTTTAATTAAATACTTGCATAAATTTTTTAAAAACACATCGGAAAGGTTTTTATATCCACTTTTTTATGGAAAAAAAACATAGAACTTATCACGAATGATTTAAATAGCTAGATATATCATGTCCAAAAAAATATGACTACATGGTGTTGTAATTAACAAATAGTTTATAGTTGATTTTTGCCCTCCTCGTCAATAAAGACTAAACTCACACATTATAATTGTGAAATCAAGGGACAGAAGAATCTTCAATCTGGATAAAATATTTGATTTTTTTTTTTGTGAAAACAAGTTGGAGTAGATGTAATTGGGAGTTTAGCACAAGCTAAGCACTATATTTTATTAATGTTATTACGACTTAGGAGTTTTAAACTCAATTTAATTAAATTATATTATTATCAATTTTGTGAACAGCCCAGCATGATAATACTTGGAAGCTATTTTGAAGAAAAAGTGGTGGATTCAATTAATTAAAAAAAAAAAAGAGATAGTTAACTGATGAAAATCAAACCAATCAAGTCTCAACTAATTAACCATTTAGCATTTTGGAGCTTTGTAAATAACAGCAGCATAATGGACTACCATCTTGGTTTTGTTGGTAGAAAAATAGCTTTTTTTTTTTAGAAAACAGTTTCCAGTGGATTATTTTTTTATATTTAATAATATCATAAAAAACAAATTAAAAAAATATTTGTTAATATTTCACTATGCTAATGAAAAATAAACTGAAAAAAAAAATTTTAATTTTTTTTTTCAATCTAACATATATAAAACATTAAATATAAGAGATAAAAAATATAATGGTAAAAAATTGATTATATCATATATTTATATATAACTTATTTTATAAAACATAATTATACATATAATATAAATATTTTAAATATAATATTATAAACATATATTTATTTTCTGGTGTTTAGAAAATATTTAAAATAGTTTATTTTCTATGGCATTCTAATTTTATAACATAATTTATAAAATCTAAATTATATAATCATTGGATAATACAGCATGTTTTTTATGCAAATATACTTTCTTGATTAAAGTATAATATGCATTAAGATATCGAATTAATATTTTTTTATATTGTATATTAATATATCTTCAAATATAACTTCGTTAAAGTAATTTAATTTTTATTAATAATATTAAATTTAAAAATATTTTATTGTTTATATATAAACTATCTCACCACTTCAATTTTAGATCCTTCAAGAAAAATATTTCCAACTTTTAAAAAAATCTAAAACTTACATTTTTATTTGACCAAAAAGCAATTCCGTATTCCGGCTTTCCACAATACAGCTAAATATAAAAAAATAAGGAAAGTGCTTTTCAAGAAATCACTTTCTTGCAAGCAAAGAAAGCCTGAAATGTCAAAACAAGTTTACATGCGATTTTTATAACATTGCTTCTACGCGTATAGACTATAGACAGGTAGGAGGTCATTCATCAGTTGCCTAACGCTCAGCTTGACCAGTAATCAATCATAGAGCAAAACTGTGAAGTTAGGCTGAAGCATACCTGAATAATAGCGATCCTTGAAGGAACTGCTCATTGTTTTCTTTTAAAGCAATAATGAAAGTATAGATTAGAAACACGAGGGGAAAATAAATTTAAAAAACTAATAAAAAAAACTGTTAGCCTACAACAAACCAAAACTGATGCCACCGAGTGCAAGACATAGTAATGACTCCATATGCCCTAACTCAAACAAAAAAAGGGGTATGCATGCGTTATGAAAGTTGAGAAGGAATCACAGGAATAATCTGAAGTATACACCCAAAGACTAGATGTTTGAGATGGTTTTTGACACAGGAAATCAAAATTCCCATTGATAACCTTCGACTCAGAACTCTCCCATTAGATCACAAGGAATTCCACACAGGGAAAATCAATGTGAGGACAAAAGCCAGTGAAATCTCACTTGCCACCCAAGGAGGGGAACTGCCCAGGGTCTTCAATAGAGGGGGCTGCCACATCGCGAGCATTGCTTCCATATCCACTTCCATATCCACCCCTTCCACGGCCACGACCTCGGCCACCACGACCAGGGTTGTAGGACCTCTCCCCTTCAGCAGGCTTCAGGAACTCATTTATACTGACAGCCTGCATTCAAGTAACAATACTTGTGTTCACCATCATCAATATATATACAGAATGATGAAAAAATATTCTAGGTCACTTAAAAATACAGGATCAAATAGAATTTTGGATAATAAGAAAGAGGTAAAGGCATATAAAGTTGGTACTCGTACTTTGCGGTACACACATAAGATGGCAAAGATTACCACGAGCACAATGGCCAACATCACAAACAAAACAAAAGGTTAAGAGACCAAGAATACACACCTTCTTGGCTCTGTCTTCTTTGTCGGCAGCATCTTTTCGTTTGTCCTTCTCAGAACCCTAGCAACCAATTACAAGTTCATATGCATGTTTAGCCTCTACCAAATTAAACAGAATTCCACATTCAAAGAGGGAAACTATTCTTACCAGTTTGATAAAGATTTCATCGTTGCTCTTCTTACTCGAGAGCTGTTGCATGCACTGCAAGTCTTTGTCCAAGCCCACTTTCCTCTCCTCAGTCTTCAGAGCAAGCAGAGCCTTCCTTTTTTCTTCAAGAACCTTCTCATACTCTTCTAAAGTCATCTCCTATTAATAAAGGAGAAGGTCTTATGAAAACTAGCAGAGCATGAAAACACAGAATAGTTAAGGCAACAAAAACAGAGAGTTGGATTTCAACGTGCACCGGAGCTAGTCATAACAAACTTCAATTGCAGCATGATATTGTTACAGTACTGTGATTTCACCACATAGCTTGAAAAATCAATCTGGGTAAATGATGTTTCGGAGTTTTGACATTCAGATGAAACCAACTGAATTTCAGGCTGTGACAAAAAAACAGTATGCATCCAATGATTCTAATTACACAAAACTTGTTCTGAATGGTGATTAATCAATGCAAGCAACTTTTCATTTGACTAATCTCTTAATCAAACTCTTAGTTGTAGAATATGCCAAGGTTAAGTAAACAGCTGCAACAGAAGCTGATAATGTATGTAAAGCACAACAAAAAGGTGCTCGAATAGAAATATCTAGATCAAAAGTCACACTTCAAAAATAAGTAATCAAGGCCCTTCCATCTGTGTTGTTTCCCAGCCATATGAGTTCAAACCTACATGTTAAGAAAATATTTTAACCAACAAACATTTAAGATTTTATCAGTGACTTCCCCAAGGATGCATAAACTGAATCTTAAATGCAATGCTTACTAAATAAGCAAGCACGTCATCATTTTCACTAAACTTGTATGAAACAAGAGGCCCTTGATTGGTAATATTTAACACCAAGTTAAAAATTCATCACTTGCACAAATCAGGGATTATATACAGGATACTTGGTGAAGGATCTTGCCAAAATTTAAAAGATGAAAACTAGACATCATGCAAAAAAAATTAAAACAGTTCTGATCCTTCTACATTCACAGTAGATAATAAATCCTGTCTCACTAATCCAGCTTGACAGAAATACCTCTGAAAAATAAAAAAATTATAACGATGATGGAACTTTTCTGTTTGTTTATGAAGACAACTCGAGATATGAACAGGTTCCAAAGGAGCAATTTACCTTTTCTTCTGGCTCCTTCTCTTCGGGCACTTTCTCAGCAGTGTCCTTATTGGCATCTGCAGCATCCTCCTCTCCTTGCTGCTTCTCAGTTATAACATTCTTCTCATTGTCCACAACAGGTTCTTCAGTCTCCCTGAATTCATTTAAACATTTAAACATTCAAACATTCATGTGAGCATAGCTAAGTTATTGCATATATAATTACATTTTCAAAAAAGCTGGGAGCATGAAGACAGAAACTCACGGAGCAATTTCATCAGTAGGAGTTCCCCAGTTACCACGGCCAGACCCTTCACGCTTAATCTCATTCCTGATACAACATGTGGCATGATAATCTTTATGCCAAGTACTGAAGGAAATTTTATGGTTAATACAGAATACATAAAATTAAATATTTCAGTAACAAAATACTAACCCACGACCAGTGCCGCTGTGCCGTTCATACAACCTTTGAGGGCGTTCACCTTCTCTATCTTCCCCGTTGCTATAACCACCACGGCGACTGCCACGGAAACCACCACGGGGGGCACCATATCCGCGTCTCTCAGATGTTTTCCCAGCCTCCCCATCTTCAGATGGTCTGGATCGTCCAAAGAATCCATTGCCAGTGAAGGAAGTTTCATTGTTATTTGAATCTCTGTTAAATCCACCACTGCCACCACGACCACGCCCACGCCCACGCCCTTCTCCACGGCCACCTTCATTCTTTGCTTCCCTCACTGGTTGAGAAGACAAAAACCATCAGTAATAAAAACATGATATGAAACTCCTACAATAATCTGTTTCAGCTGTCATCCTGTGCTATGATTCAGTGAAATAACAAAAAGCTAACAAAACATATAAACAGAGAATTTACTTCCAAAATACATGGAAAAAAGTAAACCATGTAAAGTGTAGAGAAAACGAAAATTGACCAGAAGAAACCTAGCAGGACTACATGGGTAGAGTCAATCAACAGTTTAATCTTCCAACAACCAAAACAAGATTAACCAATCATCTAGAACTTCAACACTAACCAGCATTGCAATGATAAGTAAGCGAACAGGTGTACCAGCTAAAAAAACAACACTCTAGCAAACTAAGGTTAGAAAACTAAATTAATCCAAAAACTCATCAAATAGTAACATTTTAAAAGACAAGAAGCTTTTGTTGACTGTTGTTTCTTGTTCAATTCCAGACAAGGTTATGTTTGAAAGAATAATACAGAATCATTGTGTTTTTTGTTGTTATTTTAAATACAGAGATTAAACAAATTTCTCCTACTAAATCCAAATTTCAAAACAAAAAAAAAACATACGAAGCCCATTTCAAGTAATGATAAAAACCAACAGATTCAATAAACATGTCCTCCTTTTCTTCTATTCCTCAACAACCAGAACTATCTAACACTAGTAGGTTTACTCGAAGAAATATCAGGTTGAAACAACTATTCAATCAACAATTTCTATTAATTATCATCCTTTCTTTCATGACCTATCATTCAAACAGAACAAAGGAACAAAACGAAAACAATCTACATTAAAAAAAAATCTCAAACCTTGAAACACCTTCAAAGCACGTTTCTTGGTTTATATAAACCCGAAGTACCAGATTTAATCCAAAGATAAAGAAGGGTTACTAAATCAATGCTCACCAGCTTGAGCAGGGGGGGCAGGCCTGGTGGGAAGTTTGGCAGGCTGAGAAGTAGGAGCAGCTAGCTTATCAACCTTCTTGGGCTTCTCAGCTGCCTTAAGCTGAGCGGCGGCAACGAGCTGAAAAAGGTCCTCATTGTTGTCATCATCACCAAGGATATCAAAAGGGTTCGCGGTTGCCATTTCTCTCTTTGAGTTTCTGATAAGCACAAATAATTATAGAGTCCTTTAGCTTGTTTTCTTTAAAATAGCAACCAAGAGACCCTTATTGATTGCTTAAATCCATTGCTGACTGATAGTAGTTTAGGGTAGGAGTGTTTGGGTGGCGAGAAGACGAGTTAGCAAGGAGAGTGAGCGGTGTTGGGAAACCCTAGCCAATGCGGCAGAGAGATTATGGGAGTGTGGGTAGGGAGAAACCTGGTCCTTAAAAACCCTAGTATGTGATGTTAGTGTATGGAAGGGTGTACGTTTATCATGTGGGCTTGCTGTCTTTGTTTATCTTTAGCCCTGCAGGTGTCAGCAATGGACCTGTTGGACAGGGATAGTTTCTTATTTTTTTTTAGATTAATATAAATATATTGTATATATCTCAATTAATTTTATAAATTTTAAAATTAATAATTATATAAATCTTTGATGGGCTTAAAATTTATGAAACTCGAACATGTGACCTTTAGAAAGCAAATTTAAAGTCAGACCAATTAAATTATAGCTCTCGAAATTAGTTTTTTAATTTTGTTAGATAGTTACATGTATATAAATGAATAATATGGTCTAATTATTTTATTCTAAATTTATTGAGTTTATTTACATGCTTTCAATATTCTCATAGTTTTAATAGTTAAAATAATTTGGCAATGTATTAGTATGTATGTTTAGGAGTTGATGGAGCCACAGGAAACTTTCCTTGATCCTGGGCTCTCTTTACGGATAATATTAGGTTGGAAAGGTATAGACAAATAACTAATGAAAGTGTAATGTGAACAGGTTGACATCTTCCTCCACAAACAAGTTTTCAACATAAATACTAGTAAATTGTAGAGAAATTAAAAAAAAGAAAAAAATTGTCTAATTAAACTATGTATAAAAAGACTTAATCCAAGCTAGAACTTAACCGAGTCAAATCAAATTCTATGATGGGAATGTTTTAATTATTATCAATCAAGCTCAAAAAAATCAAATCAAACTTAACACAAGCTCAATCGAATCCAGTTACCAAGTTTACAATAGTCAAGTTGAGCTCAAAAGAAATCAAATAATGCCTAATACAAGCTCAAGTGGGCTCGATTGACTATGTTAAATCGAGTTTACGAGTTTAACACAAATCCGCACTATATTTTTTTTTTTACATTTATAATCAAGATTGTTTTAAAAATTTTATTTTTATTATTTAGGGTTTCATGTGGTGTATTAAAGATAAAATAAGATCAATTTAAATTTTAGAATTAATAATTTATTTTTGAATAATTTCATTATTGTTAGTTTTTCCTCTTAATTAGATACAAGGCTGGATTTGCATATTAGTACCGGGATATTTTATAAAGTTCGTGTTGTGCCAAGGGTGTAATGGTGAGTGGAAAAAGAAACAAATTATTATGTTAGTATTTGTTATTGCATTGATTTCTTTTTTTCTTCTTTTCCCTTTAAAAGAAAAGGAATCGTCGGCCGATGTAAAATTGTAAAATATACTAAAACGGACCAGTGTTTTACTGTGGGCCGCACTGTGCAGTCCACAGTAAAACACTGATCAATACTGTTTTCCGGGGTTTTTTTTTTTCATTGTTTTTTTTTAACTGAGGTGTCTCTTTTTTTTTCGTTTTTTTTTTACTTTTTGTTTTTTGTTTTTTTTTCTTCATTTTTTCTTTGCTTTTGTTTAATGGATATTTAAAAAAAAAATTGTTGATGTTAAAATTTTTTGTATCCCAAACTTTTATAACACGCATTTTCCAGTTTAACAGGTCAACCTAGATTTTTTTTTCTGATTTCATAGGTTAACCAAATTAATCATGGGTTAACCCGTCCATTTTTTTTCTATGAAGTTATTAAACTTTCATGACGCGAATCCCTGTTTTGACGGGTTAACCCGATTAATTCAGATTTTTTTTTACATTTTGCTTTTCTTTTTCTTCGTTTTTTTTTTTTTGCAATGGATATTTTAAAAATAAAATTTTTTATTAATGTTAAATTTTTTTCTATCTAAAACTTTTATAACACGCATTCTAGGTTTAATGGGTTAACTCAGATTTTTTTTTTAATTAATTTTTTCATTTCCACAGTAAAACACTGATTCCTTAGGCGTTTTTTTTTTAAGTTGTCTTAGTTTTTTTAGCTGTTTTTTGGGATTTTTTTTTGCTTCTTCCTTTGTTTTTTTTTTAACAGTTTTTTTTTGTTTAATTTAGTTTATTAATGTTTAATTGTTTTATTTAGTTGTCAGACTTTCATGGTACGTTTATCGGATTTAACATGTTAACTTGGTTTGACAAGTTAAAATAGATTTTTTTTTTGCTTTTTATTATTTTTAATTAATTTTGTTCGTTTAGTTTAGTTTGTTAATGTTAAATTTCTTTTTATTTAGTTACTAGACTTTCATGACACATATCCCGAGTTTCGCAGGTTAACCTGGTTTCACGGGTGAACCCAGTTAATTTCGGGTTGACCCGTTAATTTTTATTATTATTATTTTCATAAATGTTTTTGTTTAATTTAGTTTGTTAATGTTAAATATTTTTTTTATTTAGTTATCAGACTTTCATGACACAGATCATGGGTTTAACGGGGTAGCATGGTTTGACAAGTTAACCCAATTTTTTTTTCTTTTTAATTAATTTTTTTTTATTTAGTTTAGTTTGTTAATGCTCACTTTTTTTTTTATTTAGTTACCAGACATTCATGACACGGATCCCGGATTTAACAGGTTAACTTGGTTTGATGAGTTAACCTGAATTTTTTTTTTTAATTTTTTTTCATTTCGTTTAGTTTGTTAATGTTAAATTTCTTTCTATTTAGTATATTTTTCTTCTTAGAGGTTTTTTTTCTTTTCTTTTTTCTTTTTAATTAATTTTATTTAATTAATTTAGTTTATTAATATTAATTTTTTTTCTAAGTAGTTTTTGGCTGATGCCTTTAGTTTTTTTTTTATGCCTTTGACTGTGGTGCAATCCACAGTGAAAAAGCCGATGCTTTTTTTTTAATTAATTTTTTTCATTTAATTTAAATTATTAATGTTAAATTTTTTTCTATTTAGTTATCAAACTTTCATTACACGGATTTCGGGTTTAATAGGTTAACCTGATTTGACGAGGTAGCCCAGTTAATTATGGGTTAACCCATTAATTTTTTTTTAATTATCAAACTTTCATTATGCGAATTCAAGGTATGACGGGTTAACCTGGTTTGAAGGGTTAACCCAATTAATTCATTTTTTTTTCATTAGTTTTTTTTCTTCCTGTTGGTTTTTTTTTAATTAATCTATTTAATTATCACATTTTTATGACACGACCTTACAGCCAGACCCACGTCCAATGTTATTGGATCTGATATTGTAGTCCAGACACTTTTATGCTAAGGGTTAACCCAAGTTTAATGTTATTATTAATATTATAAACATTACTCTTGGATCAGGCGATGCAACCAAAACTGAGACTTTTTGGGTATAACTTTACAAAAAAAACTTAATACTTTTAAATCTTGACTATTTTTAAAATACAAACAATAATTGACTCGCGGTATCGCGCGAGATATGTAACTAGTCAAATTATATTTCCGCTGTGTCATAGCGGGCATGACAGAGATAGAATGACTCGATCCCACAAACTGGTGAAAAAAGGATAGTTATGTCTAACACGGGACTGAAGCTTCGACATAAGATTTTTCTTCGAAAGCGCGTGACTAGGAATGGTGCCTTTCTTTTTTGTTTCTACATAAATAAATAATAATAAAATAAAAATAGGAGGGTAGTGTTGTTTTTTATTTAAAATAATATTATATATTTAAGATGAATACATTAAAATAATTATTTTTAAACTAAGCTTTTTTAGAAATACATCCCAACCGCACGGATAAGTACGCTCTTATTCTTGATGGATTGCCGGCGAAGAAAAGGCCGAAACCCTTGGTCCTCGACGATTTCTTTTTATGGTCAAGACCACAAAAGACGACGACTTTGGAAATACAACAAAGAAAAGTATTTTGTAATTGTCTAAATTATTACAACTTACGACGAGGGCTGACCTTATCTTGCAAAAGCAAGGTATTGTTGAATAGATGATTAACGCAAGGATAATTATGAACAATTAAGACCAAAAAAGGACAAAACGATCGTTTAATACCCAGAAAATAGTTTTAAGAAAATAGAAAAGCGGTTTGAAACTGTTGCTTTGGTAGTTTCTTCTTTTTTTTTAGATTAATTTCGATGTCAGGGCCAATTTACGTGTATCTCAACTAATTTTACAGGTTCTAAAATTAATAATTATATAAGTTTTCAGTAGCCCTGAGATTTGTAGGACTCGAACATGTGACTTCTAGGAAACAAGTTCAAAGCCAGATCAATTGAGTTATAGTTATTAGGATTGGTTTTTAATTTTTTTAGATAGTTATATGTATCTAAATGAATAATATGGTATAATTATTTTATTAATTGTATTCTAAATCTATTGAGTTTATTTACATGCTTTCAATATTCTCATAGTTTTAATAGTTAAAATAATTTAGCAATGTATTAGTATGTATGTTTAGGAGTTGATGAAGCCATAAGAAACTTTCCTTGATCCTAGGATCTCTTTACGTATAATATTAGGTTGGAAAGGTATAGACAAATAACTAATGAAAGTGTAATTTGAACAGGTTGACATCTTCCTAGAGGTATAAGTTGTCAACATGAATACTAGTAAATTATAGAGAAAGAGAAAAAAGAAATAAAAAAAAGAATAGATTGCCTAACTAAACTAGGTATAAAAAGACTTAATCCAAGCTATAACTTCACCAAGTCAAACCAAATTTTATGTTGGGAATGTTTTGATAATTGTCAAATCAAGCTCAAAAAAATCAAATTAAATTTAATAAAAACTAAATCAAATTCAATTTAATTTAGTTAAACTGAATTTAGAATAGCCGAGTCGAGCCTAAAAGGAGTCAAATAATACCTAATACAAGCTCAAGTGGGCTCGATTGACTATGTTAAATTGAACTCACGGACTTAACACAAATCCGTATTACATCTTTTTTTTTTTTACTTTTATTATCAAGATTGTTTTTAAAAAATTATTTTTATTGTTTAGGGTTTCATGTGGTGTATTAAGATAAAATAAGATCAATTTAGATTTTAAAAATTAATAATTTATTTTTGAACAATTTCATTATTGTTAGTTTTTTCCTCTTAATTAGATACAAGGCTGGATTTGCATATTAGTACCGGGATATTTTATAAAGTTGGTGTGGTGACAAGGGTGTAATGGTAAGTGGAAAAAAAAAACAAATTATTATGTTAGTATTTATTATTGCAATTGAATTCTTCTTTTCTTCTTTCCCCTTCAAAAGAAAAGGACTCGTCGGCCGATATAAAATCAAATTCTATTTCCATTGTGTCCTAGCGGGCATGACAGAGATAGAATGACTCGATCCCACAAACTGGTGAAAAAAGGATAGTTATGTCTAACACGGGACTGAAGCTTCGACATAAGATTTTTCTTCGAAAGCGCGTGACTAGGAATGGTGCCTTTCTTTTTTCTTTTTTGTTTCTACGTAAATAAATAATAATAAAATAAAAATAGGAGGGTAGTGTTGTTTTTTATTTTAAAATATATTAAAATAATATTATATATTTAATTTGAATACTTTAAAACAATTAAAAAAATTATTTTTAAACTAAGATTTTTTAGAAATACATCCCAACCGCACGGATAAGTACGCTCTTATCCTTGATGGATTGCCAGCGGCGAAAAGGCCGAAACCCTTGGTCCTCGACGATTTCTTTTTATGGTCAAGACCACAAAAGACGACGACTTTGGAAATACAACAAAGAAAAGTACTTTGTAATTGTCTAAATTAATACAACTTACGACGAGGGCTGACCTTATCTTGCAAAAGAAAGGTACTGTTGAATAGATGATTAACGCAGGGATAATTATGAACAATTAAGACAAAAAAGGGACAAAATGATCGTTTAATACACAGAAAATAGTTTTAAGAAAATAGAAAAGCGGTATGAAACTGTTGCTTTGGTGCTAAAGCATGTGAAATTTTCAATAACCTTGGCAGGGACAGTTCCATAAGAAAAATCCAGAGGATTTTTTTCGAGTATTTGGTCAAACATTAAATACAATTTTTGCTTTTGAAATTGTCTCTACAATCACTAATCAACGCCCTCCGAGAGAGGTTGTCAGGATGGACTCGGCAAACACCCGGAAGCGGCCAGTCCTTTCCTTTCAAAACTCAAACTCAAGGCCTGTGCCTTGCTCGTATACAATCTCTTCACGTTAGATCCCTGTTCATTGAGCAACCTAACTAGACTCCTCTTGGCATTTGCTCTGAACGGACAGTTCGAGGCGATGAACCCATCAACCAGGTGGAGGTAAGCCTCCAAGTCGTGGCAGCATGCCACGTCAGCATTGGGCTTTAGATACGGTGACATCTTTGTGTCTACACGTAATTCTGTCCCGACATGTGCGTAGGCCAATGGCATGTTGTCATTTAGCTGTTCTACAATGGGTATTCCTGGGACTCGCGTGATAACATCCTGGCTATTCACAATTCTTAACACCTTGACGTTTTTGGAATTAATCTGGTTTGCAAATCCTTTGTTGCCGACACGAGGACCACCGAAGGAGAAAACTGCGACTGGTGGCACGTGTGGCGCACATGTACTTAATTCATCGCCTACTAGTAGAGCCAAGGCAGCACCGAGGCTGTGTCCTGTGACTGTAATGCTTAAGGCCTCACCACTGTATAACTCCATAAGCCTCGTCACCTCTTGAACCACAGACTGGGATAAACTAGGCACATTAGCCCCTGCAGTTTTATACAAGCTCAAGAACCCGCATTCCACCTTCGGTTGGATTTCGGTCGGGTCGTGCTCTCCAGGGGTTTCAACTAACTGGGCCCTCATATTCTCTGCCCATTCAAGACAGGTAGAAGTCCCCCGCAATGCGATAACGATATCCCTCCTTCCTAATCGTTGGATCTCCCTCCGGTCCTCGCATACGGCAACGTACCCGATCCAACTAGACCGCTGGGTCATCCACCCAAGATCCGGTGCCACATCGTCCACCCACTTAGGCAACCCAACCGAGGAAGTCGCATAAAGACTCTTCGTCACTCTGTAGGACCTATCGGGAAGTGCCACCTGCTGGGGTAATGGAGGTTTCGCTGCTGACATGGCGGGATTAGAATGAAAAGCATGATAAGATGCTTGAACAAACTCTCCGTATCTCACAACCTCTCGCCGGAGATTCTCGTCGAGTGGGTCAAGAAGTCCCTTCCAATCATTGCTACCGTGATACTCTCGCCACCGAGGACCAAGATGGTTCCTCGGAGAATACTCCTCTGTCTTGGATAACAGACGTTGAAGCCTGTTTAGATGTCTAGGTGACATTTCCTCAGCTGCTTTCATTTCAGGCCAAACTCTAACCGAATTAAGACGTTCTAATAAGTTCTTTCCCCAGTTATTCTCCAAGGACCCATTATTAGAAATTCTGTGAACTGGTTGCGAGACAGTTTGGTTAATTGGTTCTGGGACTTGTTTTTGGAGGAGTTTTTCAAGATTTGCTAGGTGTTTTTTTGCTTGCCCGGTTGATGATGATGATGAACTGGAATAATTTAAAGAAGGAGTTATTGTTGAGGTGGGTTTTAGCATAGAGTGTTGGCGTTTGAAGCTGGCACGTTTGGCCTGAAAGAGATGAAGTTTTTGGGCTGGAAGCGTTGAGCTAATCTGTAAAGCCATTGAGAGAGGGAGAGGGAGATGAAAGAGTCAATGCAAGATATGGGCACTCAAAAGACAACAGCCTCTGCTACTTGAACCGAGCAACATTGATTTGATCAACACCGCTGCTATATATAGAGAGGCTGGCTCTCTATTTGCCCTCCAACTAGTATAAAATTACATAGACAACCTTATTGTTGAAAACAAATAATATCAGAGCTATATGGTCACATCAAGGGTATGATTGGAAAGAGAGTAAAAAATTACTGACCACTTCTCACATGCATGCTACGCGTTTAAGTTAGTTTCCTTTAAAAAAGAAAGTCAGCATCGTCAAAGTCCGCAACGAGCGAGTATAAAATTAAAACTAAAGAAAAGGCTACTTTTCTCCATCAACCAGCAAAAAAATCATATTTAAAGCAAAATTATGTTAGCGAGATCATGAAGATATTTCTTAGAAATAATATTAATCATAAGTTTATAATTAATTTACAGCATAATAAATTAGTATATATTTTTTAATATTTTCTATGGACATTGATTAGCGAGCTCGAGAAAAAAGTTTTTTGTCATCCTCATAAATCGACCCAAAGGGACACTTCAGCAACTCTGGGCCCCCTGATGGCTGTACCATGTTAAAAACGAAAATAATAAATTAAAAGAAAAGGAAGAAAACATAAAATTTTGCCATGGAAATTTTGATCAGCTAACTGGAAAGACACCTGATGGGAGAAACATTAAACAACGTTGTACGGACAGGAGACCAGCTGTGTCAATGTGAAATTTAGTATTTTATCGATACTTAATTTTCACCTACTGTTTTATTATTAATATAGACCTAAATACTTGCCTTCATCCTAGCTGCCTCTGACCGTGATTGTCAAGATACACCCCTGTTCAAACGCGTGTTATTTATTAAAATATTTATATTTATGTTTTAAAAGTATTTTAAAAAAATTAAACTTTTTTATTTTATTTTAAAATAATATTTTTTTATATTTTCATATGATATCAAAAATATTTTTTAAAAAATAAAAATATATATTATTTTTTATATATTTTTAAGTAAAAACACTTTAAAAAATAATTTTTATCATATTCACATAACCTCTTAAATTTGTAAATTACGTGGTAGCTTCTCAAAGAATGCAAGATTAAATTTTGCTCATATTAAAAATAAATTAAGAGAAAATGGAATCAAACCTTTTCCCTTGTAGTTTACAATCCATTAAAGGAAAAAAGAATCAAAGAAAATCCCTGCCCAACATATAATTGGAGATACAAACTAACCATCATACACTGCACATTTATTTTTATATTTCAAATATGTTTTCTAAAAACAATTATTAAAGAAAAACAACATTTAATAGGAGACATAAACTAACCATCATATACTTAAAGCATATTTATATGTATATCAATTGCTATATATATCAAGAAGGAGCTTAATATTCATTTTTAAAAAATAGAATTAAAAAATAAAAAATAAAAAATAAAACTTTCTGTTTAAATGCAATATTTCTCCACCCAGAAAATTAAAGAGCTAGTTTTTTAGTTGCTTAATAAGTCTGTGAAACACATTTTAAAGATTTTCTGCAGTTTTTTTATATAAAATTTTCATTGTTTGATTTTAATAATATAAAAGATTAAAATTATTTTTTGATGTTTAATTAGTTAATGTCATAAATTTATTTATTTTTTTTAATAGAAGAATTTGTGATATTCTGAATGATCTCAATGATTTGATATTAAAAAATCGTCAGTGATCTTGGTGCTCGACAAGCTTGAGATGTGATTGGACGTGGGGACATAACTTGTTGGCTTTTTTTTTTTTAACTTGTTGGCTTTTCTATGTACTGCTTCTTGCTGCGACCTTTGTGAAAGAGACATTACTGCTACTGCAGTTGTTAAGTACTCGTTTGTTTACGCGGTAGTTTTTGTTTTTAAAACAAATTTAAAATATATCTTATTATTTACGTGGGATCCATATAAAATTTATTTAAACGTGCAAAACTATTATATTTTTTGTAATGGTGGATGGACAAGACACGATTGTATATGCATAACAATATATTAATACTTATATATAAAAAAATAGAGTAATACTTACTTTTAAAAAAATAGAATAATTTTTTTTTATTTAAATACAAGTATTTCTCTATCCAGAAATCTATTTTTTTAGCTTTTTAAATTTATATTGAGTCATATTAAGTCTATGAAATATATTTTAGAGGTTTGACACAGTTTTCCTTTATAGGTTTTTTAAATTCAAAAAATACAAGAACAGTGTAATTTTTCATTGTATATACAAATACTTTTTGCAATGTAAATTATTAAAATTATTTTTTTGTATTTTAATATTTATTTAGTGTTATAAATTTAATGTTTTTTAAAAATCTAATATAGATGAGTTAACCACGTAACTTTTTTAATAATAATTTTTTATTTGAATGAAATAAAATTAATATTATAAAATCACATAATTATAAAAACAAAAATATCAAGATAAAATTATGATTATCATTTTTTATGAAAAATAGTCACTATCTTGATATTTATTTTTTGGTAAAAAAAATATTTTTTTAACAGATAAATATATTTTATATATTTTTATTGAAAAATAAAAACTGAAAAAAAAATATATATATATATATATATATAGTTTTATTTTATTCAGCACACCCTAAATTCTTGATAATATGAAAATATTATTGAAACAATATAATTGTACCAAAAGATACAGAAGGTAAAGATTCCCACTTGCAAGGAAATTTTCGAGACGCGAGAGATTTTTCTGGTTGTCGAAGAAAAGAAAACATCACATGGAAAAAACGCTAGTCTTTTTCGCTTCCGGGATCCACCTTTTTACGCTCCTCGCTCATCAAAAGGAACCGAGTACAAAATTAATTAAAACAAAAGCTAAAACGCGTAGGAGTTTCACTAAAATTTTATATATAAATTATGATGGATTAATATAGTGAAATTATTTTTTTATTTTTTAGTAAATAAAATTTAAATCTTCAAGTTAAGGTTTGTTTAGTCTTTTTTTTCTAATTTAGTAGTTTTTAAAAGATTATTTGAAGATATATGTGTCTTTTTACCTCTAAAGATAATAAAATTTAGAGCTATTGACTAAAAACTTTATTAACTTTTTACAGGCTTCATAATAATACAAATATTTCTTTGCCTTCAAGATCAAAAAAATATTATGCATTTGAACAAGGGCATTTCAAGTTTTTTTTACTTTCCATGTATAGTAAAAGAACGTTTTTAATTTTAGAAAATACAAAAAAAAAAGTTGTCTTTGAAAATATTTTGGTATTTTCATATAAGTATTTTGTATAATTAAGATGGTCATGAGGGGCGTTTTGATATTTTTCAAGTTTTGTTTTTAATTTTTTAATCAAAAAGTTATTGGTATATGTTCCACATATATTAAAGAGTGGGAAGCATTCGTGCAAATCAGGTGGCACATGTGACACCACCCCATAACCAAATCTGGCCATCCGCAGTCTTCTTGGATACGCAGTCGTGTCCTCTTTCACGTGGTATGGTATGTATAAGCTTGTAGTGATTGGATTGTCACCATTAATTGATTGTTTTTGTTTTTTTCTCTCTCCCCTCGCAACTAAAGTACATAGTTGTCCTATTTGTTTGTTGTTTTTCAATTTTAGTCCTCATTCTTTGAATTTCTTATTTTGTCTTATTTCTTTTATAGACTTTTTTTTAAAAAAAATTATCATTCGATCACAATTTTTCATATGTTTTTTTTTATTTCAGTCCTCATTCTTTTAATTTCTTATTTCATTTTTACTCCTTTTATAGTTTCAGTTCTCCTAAATTTGTCCATGTTTTTTGTCAGTGTTTCAGAATTCATCCTCTTAGTTTTGATTTTTGATTTTGATCATTTTCTCTTTTGTTAAAGTTTTATTTGTTTATAATTTAGTCATTCAATTTTAATTTGTGTATATGATGTTTCTTGATTCGATCATTCTATTTTTTATTTTGACTCTTTTATCAAAGTTTTATAGTTTTAAATTTTACTTTTCAAATCAAATTTATGATTTTTTTTCCAACAGTGATAATATTTATTTTAGTTTGGTACATTTTTGTTTGATTTCTTATTTGTTTTGTTTGCCCTCTTGTTAAAGTTTTTATGATTTTTTATTTTATCCTTCAAAACAAGTTTATGATTTTTGTTAGTTCAATAATAATATTAATGATGGTGGTGATATTGACAATATTATTAATAATACTGCTAATAGTGATTATAATGTTATTAATAGTGATAATAATAATAGTTTATCGTGATATTAACAATGATGATAATCGTGAGAATAATATCTATCATAGTAATTATAGTGATGATGATAGTAACAATAACAAATATAACAATAATGGTGGTCACGATGGAAATAGTGGTGGTAATGATGGTGGTTGTAGTGGTAATGATAATATGAATGGTGATTATGATTATGACAATAATAATAATAATAATAATAATAATAATTTATTATAATATCTGTAATGGTTATGATACCAATAATTATAGTAATGATAGTAGTAAAGTAATAATTGTGATAATAATAATAATAATAATAATATTGATTGTGATTGTGATAACAATAACAATAGTAATAGTGATATTATCAATAATAATAGTAATAATAATATTAATAATAATAGTGTTTATGACTGTGATAGTAGCAACAACAGTACACAACAACAACAACGATAATAGTGATAAGAATAAAAATAATGGTAATATTATTTATAGTGGTGGTGATAATGATTATAACAATGACATAAAGAGTAATATCATCAATGATGACAATAACAACGATAATAATGATAGTGATCACGATAATAATACTAACAATAATCATGATATTACTTATTGATAATGCTAGTAATTGTGATAGTTGCAATAATAGTAACAATATTAGTAATGATAATAACAATGATGAGGATAATAATTGTTATAATAATAACAATAATGATAATTCATCACTCGATGTTAGATTTGCTGGAAATTGAGATTCAATTTTTTTTTCATATATAATATTTTTGATCTAATATCCCAATTACTAATATTTGTATTTGTTGGGAATCCAGATCTCCGATCACTTCCTATTATTATTATTATTATTATTATTAATGATAATAATATTGACAATATTATTAATAATACTATTGATAATGATTATAATGTTAATGATAGTGATAATAATAATAGTTTATTATGATAGCAATAGCGACGATGATGGTGATAATAATATTTATAACAGTAATAATATTAATGATGATAGTAACAACAACAATAACAATAATAATGATTGTGATGGCGGTGGTGAAAATAGTAATAGTGATGATGGTAGTTGCAGTGATGATAATAATATAAATAATGTGAATGATATTAATGATGATGATAATGACGAGGCTAATAATAATAACAATAATAATAAATTATTATAATAGCTATAATGATTATGATACCAATAATTATGGTAATAATAATAGTAATAGTATTAAATTGTGACAATACTAATAATAATAATAGTAATAATAATAACAATGATTATGACTATGACAATAATAACAACAGTATAGTAATGGTAATATTAATATTAATAACAGTGATCGTGACTGTGATAGCAGCAGCAACATCAATAACAATAACAATAATAAATTTGGTTACAACAATAACAACCGTAACAGTGATAAGAATGAAAATAATGATAATATTAGTTATGGTGGAGGTGATAATAATTATAACAATAATGTTATCAGTGATGATAGCAACAACAATAATAATAATAATGATAATGATAAGAATCACGATAATAATACTAATAATAACTATAATATTACCATAATAGTGATCACGATAATAATACTAATAAATATTATGATATAACTTGTCGATAATAGTAGTAATGATAATAGTTAGAATGATAGTGGTATTATTAACAATTATAATAATAATGACGAGTATAATAATAATTTATTGTTTAATATTAGATATGCTAAGAATTGAATTTTATTTATTTTTAGATATAATACTATTGATCTAACATCTCAATTACTAATATTTGTATTTGCCGGGGATCCAGATCTCTCTGAACATTCTCCTTACAAGGTCATGGGAAAAAAGTAATATGATTCAAAACCTGTTACGTGGATGTTGACATAAACATCAATAAAGTCGGAGTTGAATTATTGACCAGAGAAAGATGAAGCAATTCCCAGCACCTAGTACACGTCATCAAGAATGTTTCACTGCTTGTTTCTCAAGGAAATTAATTTCATTCATCTGTCTCAGATTAAAAGAAGTCAATTCCAACCAACGGGTGCTAATACCTGAAAAACAACAATTCAACAGGCACTGTAGCAACAGCACGGGTGAAAGATTCATACATAGCAGCTGCTTCTTCTTTTTCTTTTTCTTTTTCAAAATTCAATGGCTCAGGAGTCGGACGATCTTAAAAGAGAAGAAAAATAAATAAAAGAAAGACAGAGTCTTGTAGCCCGACCAGAAACAAGAACAAGCAAAAACTAGGAGAAATACAAGAACAGCAAGCAGCACGGACAAAAGTTGCTGCAAATAGTCAAGATTCATAGCCCCATCAGAAACATATATGAACAAGCTAATTATTACTACTTGGAAAAAAAAACAAAGACATTTTCTTCTGGTTTTCAGCTTAACCTCAAATAAAACAACCTACGCAAACCAACCACTTCCAAGAAATCAATTAACATAGACATATATGATAAAATATTTTACTATAAATACCTTAATTCTTCCTCTCCAAACCGGCAGCAAGAGTAGAAAAAAGTAAGTGTGTGTGTGTGTGTGTGTGTGTGTTGGGAGGGGGGGAGCCTACAAAATTGAAGGAGATTCAGTCCAGGTAATGACAGAAACAACATCAAGATAAGAATAAAAGAAGAATGTGTAAAAGAAATTACAACATTGCTAGAATTGTAAATTCTAGATCTGGATTCATGAGAAAAATTAATTGTATTGAAAACATGACAAAAATTATTAAAAAAAAAATTCAAAAAAAAATTCACGGGAGTGTAATTATGTGGACTAAGTTTTAGGTTTAATTTGTATTGAGATGAACATGTGTTTGTATTTATTTCATAATTATATTAATCTTCTCATTACATGAAATATTATTGAATAATATAATAATTGATTTGTTTGATGAAATGTAGAAGAAATATAAGAAGTTTGTTATTGGGTTGGTTATAAGATATAAATATGAAAGTCTAGTTTATGGGAATATATTGAAATTTTATTTGTAGGTTGTGATATTTATATATATATATATATATATTATTTCCTATACTTTTAATGATAATACAATATGTAAATGAAATATCTTGTAAATAAATTTGGGGTTATTACAAAAACAATATTTATCCGCTCAAAAAAGCTAAACTTGTCTCGATTTAAAAAACTTTTGTCCAAGCCTGATTTATTTTTTCCAGCAATATAAGGGAAAAAAACCCTTAATAAAACTCATCTTGTGAAATGGAACTCATTTATACAAAAAATGACATTTTTGATCGTTAAAATATGATCAATTGATAACTTCCTCTCATTTACCTCGTTTTCTCTAAAACCTAATCCAACATTTACAACTTGTAACTTGTGAAATCCTGGATATAAGTTCAATAAAAAAAACTTAATTTTCAACAAATTTATTTTTGAAGGATAAAATCATATAAAAAATATTAATAAAAAAAACTTGCAAAGGGAAAAAAATAGCAACAAAAAAAAGGATAAAATTTGATAGAAAAAAACCCAAGAAGAGTGAAATTTAAAAAACATATTAAAAACAGACCAAAAAAAAAATCACAATTAAAATAATGAGGATAAAATTTGAAAGATTAAAAAAATCATAGGGGTGAAATTATTGTTTTATTTTTATTTTTATAATTTTATAGATTATTTATAAATTAAAAAATGATAGGGAGAGAAATAAAAAGAAATTGCCGAGGGAGAACCAAACATAATTAAAACATAAAAAATAACAAAAAAATAAAAAAGGATAGAAAATAAGAAAAAATAGTTTAGAAAAATAAAAAAATTAATCAAAGCAGACGAATCTCTTAAACCTGATTTAATCTCTAAAAGTTGTAACCCGTAAAATATTTAATTCAAATTCAATTAAGAAGTGTAATTCTCAACCAATTCAATAAAAAATGGTGAGGATAAAAATTAATAGAAAAAATCCAAAGAGGATGTAATTTAAAAAAATAAAAAATTATGCCAAGTAAAAAAACATCAATTAAAATAATGAGGATCAAATTTTAAAGATAAATAAATCATAGGGGGTGAAATTATTATTTTTTTTGTAAAAACCAAGCAAACCCGAGCAAATATCCCAAACCTGGTCAAATTTTAAAAACTTGCAACCCGTGAAACCTTGGATCCAAGTCAAGTCAAGAAATTAATTATGAGTCAATTTAAAAACTTGTCGAAGAAAACAAAAAATTGACAATAAAAAAATATAAATTAAATTTGATAGGAAAAAAAAAACAAAGGAGGGTGGAATTATAAAATAAAGTCATTTATGATTTAAAATAAAAAACTTATGTAGGCTAAAAATTTAACAATCAAAAGAAGAGGGATTAAGTTTGACAGGAAAAAAAAGTAAAGGATGATGGAATCATAAAAAAAAATCAATTGAAAAAATGATTCTAGATAAATAAATAGTAATAAAATAAATGAGCGTCAAATTCAGTAAATTTTATTGCCAAATGCCTCCCAACGTGTTGCTCAAACATATTTGTTTTGTCGTGCATGCGCTAACAATTTATTTTAATTATATTTAATAAGTTTGATTTACAACAATGTCATTGAGTACCTTGAAAATTACAATAAAAACAATATAAAATAATAAAAAAAGCTATTGGACGATAATTCAAGCGGTTTTGTCTTTAAAAACATTATAGCAATTACACTATTCTAAAAAAATTGAAATACAAAAATATCACCGAGTAATAGGTATTAGATTATTTTATTATAGGGTTAAATTAATAATTTCACCGTATAAAATAAAATAAAATTACAAATTTAACCCATGCAATTTAAAAAGAATAACCGTTTCACAGTGAGAATACAATCTTACCCCCCAAAACTTATTGCATTGCCTTTTTTTTTTTTTCATTCAAGAGCAAATTTATAATTACACCATTATAATAAATAATAATTCGTGACTTGATGCACTGTAACTACCTTGGGGATTTAGGTTTTTTGTTATTTTAATTTTTAGTGTAATCAATAAAGTATTACTTAATTGATCCAAGTTAAATTTGTCAATTTTTATGTGGGGGAAGGGGGAAAAATAGGTCACTGTCTCTGGCCCAAACTTAGGCTTCACAGTTTTGATTATTTTAAGGAGCCGAAGAAGTCCAAATAACAGGTTATGGTCCATACAAAGTTACTAGAATGGATCATGCAGCCTTCTTCAGAGGCCCATGCGTAATGACTTAGGCCAGTCCATTGGGCAAGAAAAGACAAAAGTAACCACCATAATAAATTTAGGTAAGGTATAGTAAACAAAATTAACCTGGAAAAGATAGGAAATCGGTAACAGATAAAGGAGAACGTGAGCTTAGAATTCAGAGCAAAATTCTAAAAAGGGCAAAAGAAGAAGCCAATTGATGGACGTCTAATCTAATCTAATTTAGTTTAGTTAGGTATTAACCCGACGACCATTTTCCTCCTCCCTTTGACCTCTTCCTCCTCACTTTCTACTGTTCTACCAAGCATCCAAATTTGAATTCGGTGATTTTCCTGCAAAAATTTCCACCTACCAATTTCAATTTTTTTCCACCTATCTTCTTTTCTCCTTGTACTTTACATTAATTGACTGCCGTTATGGTGCTTTAAAATTCAAATTTGGTCCGTGGATTATCTTAGATTTATTCTGATTAGGGGTTTCTATCGCGAATCAAGCTGAGCTAGGTTATCGATGATGCTTCAAGCTGTTGTTTTTGATCGTACGCAGTTTTTTTTTAATTATTTAACTGGTATGAAACAGGAATTTGTAACGGAGAAAATGTGCCATCAGAATTGTGGCGTGGAGCATTTGTCCGTAGAAGAGGCAATTGCAGCTGATGAGAGTCTACTTATTTACTGCAAGCCTGTTGAGCTTTACAATATCCTTCGCCGCCGTGCTCAAGACAACGTAATTAATCCCCCCTTTTCTTACTTCTTATTCTATTTAATCTAAGAATCTCTATATTCAGTCAAAATTTTTTAAATGATGCTTATTTTTATTAAATCATCGTATGACCTTGTTACCTTTTCACTTCCTGGAACTTGCTAACGTAAAACACAGTCAGTCTGATTGTGGTTTTTGTGCAATTTGTCTTCAACGGTATAAGGATGCATAACGTGTTATCTACCTTATTGCTCTGACTCCGTTCCTGATTGCTCTGACTCTGTTCTTGATTGCTCTGACTCCGTTCCTGATGTTCTTCACATTATTCCTTCTCTTTTGTATAGTGGACTCTAGTGATGGAAAATAGTCACACTGTGATCACCTTTATTTGATAAAATATGTTCATTACGATGGTTAGGTTTGCGACTCATTTAGCTTAATTACTGTATCATCATCAAACTCTTCTTTAAATCTGTTAAAATGCAAGAAATCAACAGGTTTTTTATGCTATATCAATTGGATTGCATTGTTATCCTTGATTGATTCAGCACAAGATATTTGATGCCCTTTTCATGTTTATGTGTTATGTGTTTGTACTTAATTTCCAGGGCTTCTTTCTTAGACATTCATGCGATGTTTCTACTTTCTAATTGCATGCTTTATCTGCTGCAGCCTTCTTTTCTTCGAAGATGTTTGCGTTACAAAATAAAAGAAAGGCGTAAAAAGAGGTATGTGTTTCAACCTTTATAAGTTTCATTGCAAGGCACTGGCAATTATAACTTCATCTGCTTAATATATGTGGCTGCATATGCTTGTCTAGGTTAAGAGATGGAATTGTAATTTTCAACTACAAGGACTACAAGAACATGCTACGAAAGACTGAAGGTTATTCCGACTCTTCTGCATAATGCTTTTAAGATTTTGTCCTTGCATGTTACTTGTTTTCCCTGTGTTTGTTTTATTTTTTTGTGGATTGCTGGTAAACTTTTAAGATTCATGTTCTACCAGCTAAATTTGTCCCACCATGATTTTCTAATGTAAAATTGTTGTTTGTCCATTAAGTACTCTCATTTTCTTGTTGGTTAGCATGTGGTAAATTCCCTTGCCAGATCATTAGCTGCTGAAAACAATATGTTAAAATGAGATTAGTTACATTGAAATTATGTGATATGAATCATGTAATTATTTCAAACTTCTTATTTATCAAGTGGGCCTGGTAACTTCACGTTGAATGCTATGAAATTTGATATGTGCAGCTTTGGGTTGGCGTATATTGCTGTCTGGACTGAATAATTTCATCTGTGAACCTTTAGGACCATACTGCATGGTTCCATCTGTTGAGACAAAATATCAATATTCACCATTCTAGATGCTTTTATCAATCAAAAGATGACCATCATTCTTTCTGGTTCTTCAGAACAATTACTTTCAATTTGTCAAGGATATTCATATTATATGTTGGTTAATTTACCTTTCTTTCTAATATGCAATAGAAATCTTAAGTGTCCTTGTGAGATCAGGTTATCAAGGGGTAGAATCACTAATTAGAATGCTTTGGTTACTCATTGAGAACATGTTTAATTATTTCACCATCTGCTTAGAAGCCTATTGATTATGCTTCTGGAACCACAATTCGTATAGAATATACTGGTAATGATGCAATCTGAACATGATCTGTTCTGAGTATTTCTACTCTGAGCCTCTCAAATCACTTTCTCCCTTGCTCTTATCATTTGTGAAGGTGGAGGCTTTAATGATTTTGTTTTTGCATACCAGTTACACTCCGCTGAGATCTTAACGCCTTAGACAGTTAAGACTTGGCTTCTGAAATAAGGTAACTATTAGTTGGAATGAAGGTCTGCTTATTTAATTGGAAATCTGTTGACCGCTTGCATGGGAGGTGATGTATTAATCTTGGTGTTTCTCCTTTGAGAGAGCAGTGCTGGTAAATAATTTGGATCAAGCCAGTAATTTATTTTACAAAAATCAGACTTTCCCTTGGTGTACATGCAAATATAATTGTTGACACACTTTTTGTTTATTCGAAACTTTCCTCCAGCTCTTCAAAACGAGGTTACCTCTTATAGTTTGCACTACACACTGTTGTTTAATAAAAGGCCGAATGTGACCTTTTGCAGCTCTATCATATTATGAGCATTGTTTTAATTGAGCTGCTAACCAATTTTTTTCTGTGTGCTCTCTCAACCTGCAGCAACCGAGGACTTCTCCTGTCCATTTTGCTTGATGCAATGTTTAAGCTTTAAGGTGGATGCTCTATCTTAGATATGTGCTCACCTTTTTCTGATTTTGCCTTTTCTGCTGTTCTATCCATAAGTTTGAAGGGCAAATAGATATTTTAAAATATACAGTTTGGTGAGGAACTAAATAAAAGAATCCTAAGATTTTGTTTGTTTTGTGGAAAATATTTTTTAGAAATTTTTCTTTCACTTTTCAGTGTGAAACAAATACAGAAAAATAATGAAAAATATTTTTCAATCAACCCCTAAACAGTGACAATTTAGAGGAAAATATTTTAACCTCAGTACTAACAACTCATAATATTCACCACCACCCCAAGCCCCACCCCACCCCACTATCAATGCCACCACCACCCCATCAACTGTCAATCACTACCACAACTACCATCTTATTACTAATATAACCACCTTTTTATCATCATCCCACCATAATCAACCACCACCCCACCACCGTCGCCCATAACCATGATCACCATCTCACTATCCATATTGCCATCATTTTGCCATGATCTCACCACAGTTTTTCACCACCACCTTGTTATTAAAATAACCATCATGTCATCACTATTGCAACCATGACCAATAATATCATAATAACCATCATTCTGTCACCACTACCAATATTATTATTATCACAAGTACTACCACCACCATCATAACTACTCTTACCACCGTCACAATCACTACCTTTATCACGAATATCGCAACTTTTCTCATCTAAACAATGAAAAATAACTCGTTTTCCAAGAAAATGCTATCCTTTGGGAAATATCTGTTGCAAAACAAATGTACCCTAAATTCTGAGTTTGGTGATCCAAAAAAAAAAAAAAAATTTGAAAATTTTTGGATTACATGTTACTAGAATTTATGGCTTATGTAAATTGCTGATTTTCCCACCAAATAATCTGCAATTCATTCACTCAAAGGTGATGTCCCTGGTTCTTTTCTTACTACTTCCCCTTTTCAGCTCACATATTCATAGACATGCTATAACCTCAATGTAGTTACAAGATTCTGTTCACTTGGATACTCAAAAATCAAAATTTACTCCTCTGTTTCTAGGGCCTGCGGTATCACTTGTGCTCTACTCATGACCTATTCAACTTCGATTTTTGGGTTGGTAATTAGAATTCATTCAATTTTCTTTCATGAATTCTTGTAAAAGCACTAGCAAATTAACATTATTGTGCAGGTGACTGAAGAGTATCAAGCCGTGACTGTCTCTGTGAATATTGATAGATTTATATCAGAGGTCAGAAAATTAGTTTGTCTTGGATATACTTTGGAAGATTCATCTTTTTTACTCTTAGTCGGAAATATTGCACGTTACACAATAAGGAACTCAAAGTGAACTACGCACCTGGTTGATTTTAATTTTCTTGGAATTTTAACAAAAAATCTCTTGTCAGGGTCCAATCAAATTGAATTTCTTTGCAAATTAGCGAAGAGAATGAGGAATTTTTCTTCTGAGGGTCCATTTTTAGCTTGCAACTGTTTTTGCTTTCTGGAAACCTAATGCAAAAGGCATTATTATATAATAAGTAGCCACACCTTTCGGTAAAAGAACCAGAATAAGTTCTTATCTAACTATTTGCATCCCATCAATGTGTACAGACTGTTGCAGATGGAATAGAGCAGCGACAGCAGACATTTTTTTTCTGGTGGTCTTTACATATCTACATGAAGATTATAGTTCTGTTAATTTTTTTATCTTTTCTGCAGTAAAAGCATTGAGAACTAAAATCATGAAATAAATTGTATATACAGCTCAAAGCCACGAACACGCAAGTCAAAAAACCTTGACCAAAATGTGAAGAAAGTTTCCATAAAGTTCTTGGAGTTGAGTTCGTCAGAAGGCACGAACAATGGATTTTTGGGGAAGGAAGAGGGTACAGTTTCTTTCCTGCTGCATGTACAATTACTTATAAAGTATTTTAATGACGAAATTTCTTAAATATTTAGAATGTTTCTCAGGTTCAACTGTAAGTATATTAATAGTATCATATGCCAACTTCCTTGGAGACCTTTATGATCATATTTAAGTAATGATTGAACTGAAAATCACACTAGTGGTTTTCACTTTTACTCTGGTGATTTGCCTGGCTCCTCCATCTTCTTTTCTAATAAATTGGACATTTTCCACAGTACCAATATATAGATTTTATTCTTTTAGAGAGACCATATGAAGGGGAAAAAAAGAAATCATAGAAGAGCATTTGAGGGAGAAGGGTCTTTGCTTACTTTGTTGAAGGATATTTGGATTGGCATCATTCATAATTGGCACACAGAACAATCCTTGACTTAGAGGATGATTTCCCTTTTTTTTTTGTTTCCAATCTTCTACCAACTGTAGGTTGAAGTTCTTTTGTGTAGTTTCTTAATCCTGTAGATGGGATGTACCTCTGTGGCTGGCCTTGTTATATATACACATTTTAATTCGTCAGATAGACTGATAAGTAATCAAGTTCCATTATTTTGGTTCTTCTGCTCATGTAATTTCTTTATGAGCGTTGCTGTTTATATTCATCATTTAGATGTATCTTGTATAGGTGAGAATGCTTCCAAGTCATCTTCTAGTGAGAAAGATTTGCTCAACACGAGAGATGGAGCAGAAAACTATGGTTCTGAGTGTCCTACCACTACAGAGTTGATGGAGCGTGTTGCATCCAGTTTTAGTATCCCTGGTGTTTCAATTGCCCAGGCTCAATCTTCCGTGGATCCTGAATGTGTTAAATCACAATCTGGAAGTGAACCTTCACTTCCTGCTGTACTCCATGTTGCAAAAGCAAGGAAGCTAACTGTGGAACGGTCAGACCCTAAATAGTATGTTCTCTTGGCTTTTCCTTCCTACTCTGTTTTCAACTGTATTCAATGCCTTCTCCTTTTTTTTGTCCTTTTCCTTTTCAAATTCACATTGTTTTGTTTTTGGAAGGCCCTTACTTCACTTTCAAAGGTAGAATAGGCATGTGCTTATTTCTGTACATGTGTTTTAACCAAGCAGATAAGATTTTTTATAAAAGGAGGTGCAATGCCTCTTCTAACCATGTGTAATTCAGCTGTGCATATCATATAATTATCATAGCATCACACCATCTCGTTTTGTCCTTTGTCTTGTTATTATGGTGGCTTCAACTTGTATAACTTGTATGGCTTTTTTAAAGTGCAGCCTTTAATCTTTGTGCATATTAGAAGCTTGATATGGGATAACGCAGCATTTTGTCAATCTTGGGAATTCTAATCCAATGTCTTCTGAATTTTTTTTTCCAGCCGTGCACTTCTGCAGAAACGACAATTCTATCACTCACATAGAGTTCAGGTGATTAATTATTACTGAAACCATTACCTTGAACTATCTTCTGCTTCATTTGTCTGATCTGTTAATTGTTAGTTAGTTCAGTTGTGATGGAATTGACTTTAGCAAGCCTGTCATACTTAATGAATATAAATAGCATATTATTTTCATCCTATCAAAATTGTGAGGCTATCATGCCATGATAATTTTCCTTGATAATCTTAAGGTCTATATTGATCCTTTTGCACCATTCATCTCGATCATAGACCAAATCTGCCTCAATAGATCCTTCATTAGCAGTACCCTTCATGTTATCTTAGATCTTCCTCTTCCCTCCCTCCCTCCCTCCACTGTATTAAGAGTTTGAATGCATCATGAGTTGCTAATACCTATTATTTTGTTGTTTTTTCTTTGAAATTTCTATGTTTTTTTCTTCGTGTTTTTGCATTTCTTTCAAGTTATGTTTTCCCTTTATCTTCCAATTTTATGTGGATCACTTTAACTGTTGGCTTGTCAAACCATGTTTTTCTTGCATTCCACATTTGCATATGCTTTTTACTATATAACACCAAGGTAATCACCGAAGTTATGGTTTTCACAATTTAGACTTATGATTTAAGTTGAACGTGAACTGAAATAATAATTTCGATAAAATTTTCTTGAGGACTTGCATTCTGGTATTACTAAGTGGCATAAATGTGCAACTTTACTCGATAAACAAATGAAACTTAGGCACTAGTGCTTGTAATTTATCAGAAACAGTTGTTGGTCTATGTTTCATCCACACCAGGTGATCTTTAGGGGGATGAATTCTGGATGTGCATTTTCAGGAATACTGTAGGAATTGAGATTGTAGATTTTAATGTCATTTGTCAACAGGGAACTAATTTTCATAAATTTCATATTGGAATAGTGGTTATTGTTCGTATGATGGTGCACATCAGATGCTTTATTTTTTGGTCACTGTTGACCAAAATGTGGTAAATGATTCTTCTTCTGCATGTTGATTGAGTTTTGTAGAACACCTTGTAGCGACAAGGTGACAAAAACAATTAATCATCATCAAATTTCATTTTCCTGTTAATTCTTATGTTCCTTTTCTTTTGGGACTTTAAATGCTTGTTATTATCTGTAGTTAATAATTTGCCATTTTGTGAACAGTTTCCCTAAGGACTAATTGACTTTTTCCAGTGGCCGGTGTTAGTTTCCATTATTTTAAACTTGCGTTACTTTCCCCCTTGCTGACGCGTTACTGATGATATCACCTTTTTTTAACTTGAAGCCTATGGCATTAGAACAAGTAATGTCAGATAGAGATAGTGAAGATGAAGTTGATGATGACATTGCAGATTTTGAAGATAGAAGGGTATGCTTGCTGATTATGTCCTTTTTTTTTGCTTTGTTTTCTATATCTTGATTTTTTTTACAACAGTGGAAGTTGCTTTTCCTTCGTTTTCATATTCTATTTGACTTGTTTGAATTTGTTGTGTATTGTATTTCAATAAGAGGTGTTTTGGCTTATTCATATGCTTGAATAGCCATGTGAAGAACTGGTTTGTTTGCTTTTATGGTAATTAGGAATGCTTTGCATGGTCTTTTGATAGAGAGGTTTCTTTAACTACATAAAGAGAGATAACATGAATGACAGACGTGGTTTTGTGATTCTGAATTAGCACAATCATCTTAGCCTGGTTCAAAATTTGTCCTTTGAAACTTTTGGCTGTATCCATAGTGAGTTTGACCTGGGGGCTGGGATCAAGTGAATCAAAATTAAGATAGGAGGAAATCATGACTTTGTGGGAGTCCAACTATGCAAACTGGAAGACGTTAGTTTTTTCTCATTTATGCCAATATCTCAAACTTCTTTGAAAAAAACTTCTAGAAGAATAGAGAAAAGAAAAGGTCTAGTTAGAATTACAGAAAATTTAATAAAAGAATTGTGAAGAGATGAACTTATTGTCAGTGGTTGAATCTCTTTAGTGGCTAATGGAAATATCAATGGGAGGATGGTATATTGAACTCGTTATTAAATGTTTCCTAATTCAGCTAATGTATAGTAGTAAGTTGGTAATAAAAGTAAATCTGACCACCTCATATAAACAGGGTTTTTTTTATTTTTTTTCCAGAAATGAGAGGTGATATATATCTCATGTTTTCTAATGGGATTAGGTCAAAGCTTAAAATTTTCTACATGCCACGCTGCATGTCGTTATTCTCCAACGTTTCATAAAGTCCCATCAATATGTGATCTTGATATTGTAAAATTTGCCACTCAATAATTGATGGGTGAGTAGCCTTCTATTCTAGATTCAATCCATTTATATTCCTTTGTCTTTATAGAAAATTGAGCAACATTTGCATTTAATTTTCACATGGTTTTACTTGGGTCGAGCTGGCTTTTCAGCTCCTAGTTGCATCCAAGAACAAGATATACTCAACTCATCTCTTAGTGGTGTTTAAGATAACATTGCATCAATTTGTTGCAGATGCTTGATGACTTCGTCGATGTTAGCAAAGATGAGAAGCAAGTCATGCATCTCTGGAATTCGTTTGTGAGAAAGCAAAGGTGCATGGGTTATATCAATTCCTTTTGATTTCATTGTTTCTTCTTTTTTCTCTGCTCTCCTGCTTATTTCCATTTTATCTTTGTAATTTAAGAAGTCAAACGGAATCAGAAAAAACCTGCTGTGGGCTACTTAGTTCTTGTTCAGTGTTTGGTGCCATAATGAAAATGCTTGCCTTTTGCTTGGGCAGGGTCCTAGCAGATGGTCACGTTCCGTGGGCATGTGAGGCATTTTCAAAACTTCATGGACAGGAGTTGGTCATCTCGCCTGCTCTCTTTTGGTAATATTCCGGCGCTATCTTTTCTATTGAACACCGATCATATTTGCATCGATTCGACTTTTCTATTGATAATCATATTGACCTACCAATGGATGCCATTGACTAGGCCTTAATCAACAATCAATATATCTTCCAAGATTCATAAAATATATATTCCTTTTCTGTAGAATATAATTCTCTCTGGCAAATCTCTTATAAAGTCAAGGTTGATATGAAATTGAAGTTTTGAAACAAATTCTCTTGAGATTGCATGAAATTGGAATCGATGGAAGTAAGATCCTTTTGCTGTTAAATGACAGCATGGTTTTGTAAGATTTTTGGTTGCAGCTTCTTTTGATGGATGCGTACAGCCGAATCATCCTCTTACCACTGCTCTTTCTGAATAATGATGTTATTCTAAACGTCATTGTGTTGCGTATTACATTCCAAATAACATTGCGGTGCATGCATTAAAACAGTGATTTAGAAAGGCGTGCACAATTGCATGATTGCCTCATTTCTCGGATATTTTTTATTTGAACTGTCAAATGCACATGGGCTCAGGTGTTGGAGGTTATTTATGATCAAACTCTGGAACCACGGTCTTCTTGACGCATCCACGATGAACAACTGCAACATGATCCTTGAAAGATGCCGAGATGAAGGGTCGGATGCTGCAAAAAGCGAGAGGCTAGAAGATTGACTGGTGTCAAGGAATCTTCAGTTTTTTAGCTGACAGGAAAAGTGACATTGGTTTAGTGCTTCCTTAACCCATTCTTTTACCCCCTTTTTACCTCAATCATTGAGCCATAATTTGAATTATTATTATTCATTCACGCACATGAGAAGGGATAACACAGGACTGACTTTGTGCTGTTGTCATCTCATTCAATACAAACCACCATTGTTTAACTCTACTGAATTTAAGCTCAGATCAATAATTGCTCATTGATCAGACTCCTTGTTAGTATATGATGTATAGCAAGACGTGGTCTTCCTCCCTTTTTAGTTGAGAAACTGTGAGCCTCCACCATCTGGACATAGTTCTCTGTCATCCTTTTTATATCAACTATCATCTATATGTCCAACTATGAAAGGCTCATTGTAAAACCTATTTTGCCTTTAAAAACAATCCATTTATCATTGTCAAATTTAAAGGGGCAATTATGTCTTATCGCTTTTATAATACAATGCAAAATGATCATTATACATACATGGTGTTTTCATCTTTTTTATTTCTAAAGAATAATAAAATGACTGCATGTCTTTAAAAGTAAGATTTTCTATAGTTGTTTGGTGTAGATGATTTTTTTATATATATGTTTTTCATCTCTTTTCAATTTCCGTGCCTATCCCTTTAAAAATTTAAATCGAAACTTCAATTTGTTATTCTTTTGGAATTAGTTTATGTTTTTTTAATTATTTATTTTATTTGAGATAATTTATAAAATAAATTTCTTTATCAATTTCATCCCCTTTAATTTTTTTTATCTTTTAATTCTAGTTTTTATTCTTTTGATTATTATTTTTTATGTTTGAGATAATTTTTATTTTTATTTACAATTTCATCATTGGATTTTTTTTTTGTCAAATTTTGCTATTTTTCTCATTTTGATAATTTTTTTAAAATGGTTTCATCCTTCAATATTAAATTATTAGTTTGGAATTGAGTTTTATGGATTTAAGATATAAGCAATCCTAAAAAAATCAAAAAGCTAGGTTAATCTCAAAGCTAACAGATAGCAATAAAAAAAACCCAAGCAATCATGAGAGAATGTCAAAGCTAGATTAATTTCTCAAACATGCAATC
The DNA here is from genome assembly GCA_033617975.1 of Populus alba x Populus glandulosa. Lineage (NCBI taxonomy): Eukaryota > Viridiplantae > Streptophyta > Magnoliopsida > Malpighiales > Salicaceae > Populus > Populus alba x Populus glandulosa. The sequence goes on along the minus strand of CM066145.1, from coordinate 12,695,999 downwards.
TATAAAATCTTAGACATGAGTTTAATTAATGTAAACCCTGAAAATAAACTAAAGTGAAAATTTAAATTAAAGGGTAAGTTTAAATGTAAGGAAAACAAATTAAGGGGTGAAATTATAAAAAAATAATATAACTGTAAACAAAAAAACAAATGGCATAAAAAATAAAATAGTTAAGTAGGGTGAAGTATAATAAAAAATAATAATTCTATAAATATTCCATTTTCTTCTTCCTACCCATCCGGTTGGGCTTCTTCTTTCACTTTTCATCTTCCTTCTTTCTTTCTTCTCCTTTGCTTATTTGACTGGGCCATGGGCCCAACGTCTGGATGGTTGGGCCTTCCCTTCCTCCTCTCCTTTTTTTCTTTTTTATTTTTCTTCTCTTCTAGTTGGGCTGCCCTTTGGGCCAAGTTGCCTGGTTAGGCCTTTCTCCCTCTACTTTTTTTTTTTTGCCCTTTCCTTCATCTTCTCTTCTCCTCTCTTCCGGTTAGCCTACGTGTAAACGTAAATTCCCCCTTCTCTCTTTTTCTTGAGCCCAAGACACCTAATTGGGTTTTTCTTCCTCTCCTCCTCTGGGTCGGCCTTGATAATTTTGCCTTGTGAGGCAGTGATCTAATTTTGTGAAATGTTACGGTTATTTTTTCATCTATCCTTTATTTGTGAATTTTCATCACAAATTCTTACATTTTAGCATGAATTTTTGTTTTTCATTTATTCTAGGGCAAAACATGTTCTCGAATACAATTAGATCTTTTTATATTTTATATAATTCATGATCTGCATCTGTTTTAATTTCATCGATTTGTTGGTAATTACATAAGAAAGCCCGGCCTGCCAATCCAGTAATCAAGCCCAACCCAGCAACCAACTACATGTCAAACATGATGCCCTAGTTTCCACTCGGAACTGCACCGTTTCAAGCATTTGAAAACTTTTTCTTTCCCTTCTCCCTTTGCTGACGCTTTTCTAGCCTCTGGGATTTTAAATGCCATTTTAAGATTAACGCCGTCTACCAAATCTCAACTTGACCCAATATTTTATGATTAAGGAACCTAATCACGCACGTTGGCCTCCGTCTTATCGATTGGTAAGCATGCTATTACGTCATTAATTAGCACGATAAGATCATAGCGATGACCTCGTTGAGCACATAGTTTCTACAGTCCATTGTTCATGTATCAAACTAAATCATTATTAAAACAAGATAGATTATATGGCGAGGAACTTTTATATCCATTGTTTAATAAATTACTCGAGATTCTCGTTAAAAAAAAAAAATTGAAATTATGAAGCACGTGTGTCGTTGGTTCTGAATCCTTGCCTCTTGATTGAAGAATTGTTTTTAGAAAAAAAACATATGCTTTCATTTTCTAATTAAAGTTATAATTAAAAACAAAGGAAATTACAAGACCACGAAGTTTTTTAATTCATTTAATTTTCATTTTTTAAAAGTAATTAAACAGTATTTTAGGGTTAAAAATAAGTTCATTTAGATTCTTAAAATATTTTGAAATTTAAAATTCAAACTCTGATTTAAGAAATTGAAGGTTACCAAAAACTTATCTATAAGATAATAAGTTATTTGTCACAACAAATGATATATGATAAGCTTTTTTATTAAGAAAAAATGAAGTGGAGAAGATGACTTCATGAAAAAAAAAAAAGAGTGGACTCCAAAATAAAATATAACAGATGACTCTAGAATTTTTATCCGAGGTACACAAGCAGAGACACTTGTTTCCAAGATAATAGACTACAACCAATAAAAACTTTGATTTGTGCTTGATTTGTTATAATTTAGGTTTTGATGAGAGTTTATTGTTTTTTTTTTAATTAGTGTGGATATTTGAGGCAACTTGCGTGTACCTCAATTAATTCTACGGGCCCTGAAGTTACTGACTATTTAAGCTTCTAGTAGCCATCATATGAGTAACCACAAAGCTCCAACCTGAGACCACAAAGAAAATAATTTTTTTAGTTTTAAACTCTTATTAGTGGCTATTCTCTAAATGTTTGATGAGAGTTTATTTTATTTTATATATATATATATATATATATAGAGAGAGAGAGAGAGAGAGAGAGAGAGAATGCCATAAGTTGAAAAAAAAAATTAGGGTGTTGCTTGGTGTGTTTTATGATATGGTTAATATATACAGGGTCATTTTTATTGATTTGAAACCTTAAGTATTTATTTTTGTAATTTTCAAAACAATGAAAATAAAATGTAAAATAAAGTAAACTAAAAAATGGTTAGAGCAAGTAATTTTTTGTATGAATAATTATGTCTTAATCTAATTTCTAGAACTTTTAAAATAATTTGTTGATTAATATGGAATAAGAATAAAATATTTATTTTTTATTGTAAATATTTTATATAATTTTCTCACACTTATTGATATTTTATATTTTTTCAGTGCACAAAAATAGTTAATTCATGATTTTTAATTTTTATTGAAACTCTCTTTAATGATAATAATAATTTTTTTTATAAAGAAAGATTTTTTCATCAAGATAAAAGAGAATTACATGAATAAAAAATTAATAGTTTTCTTTCAAATCATTATAGTTTTGCATATATTTTATTTTAATCATTGATACTTTTTATTCAATTGATTATGTTGCTAATAAAAATTTATTTTTTGACAAAAATAATTACATGAATAAGAAAAGGTTATTTTAACTAAAAAAAAATAGAGTTTCTTTCTATTATCTTTCTATTATTTTATTCATTCCCCCCCTCAAATATCTATTTTTATTATAAAAAATAGATTTAAAAAACTTTCTGGGTATCAATGGGCGGCGAAATCGCTGGTTCTAAATATTAAATTACAAATTGAGATGCAACTCGCGTCAAATAGAAGGCATGAAGGATCCAAGCAGCATCCTATTTAAAACACGTGAAGGTGTGAGAGTTATTTATTTGGAATTAGGTGCCAAATTATTGTTCAGGATAGTTTCCGAGACCAAAACTGCTTGCGCTAACTCTTTTGTCGTTTGTGTAGAGCTTTTCTTCAACTTGTTTTTTTTTTTAATTTTTTTTTTAATTTATAGTCTATATCGTTTTATATACTAATATTAAAAATAAATTTTAAAAAATAAAAAAAATATTTTAAAATAAAAAATATTCTAAAATACCACTCTCATTCAAATCTTAAGGGCGCACGCATGTGATGGTCGTTGGACCCAATGGGGATTGGTAAGGTTACTACTAATAGGAAGTCAAGAATTCAGACACGTTTGACCGAATCTGTCAGCTTCAAAGCCTCTACATTGCTGACGTATCTTGTCAAGGCCGATTTCTTGAAGAACTCGCCATTATTGGGCACTGAAAATCTATTTGCGATTTTACTTTCCCCGAAAAAAAGGGACATTGTTAATCTATCAAAAGCCACCACCGAACTGCGAGAGAAAAGAAGATTTTCTACAACTTTACTTTTATTATTACAGAAACCGTTTTTTATCGGAAAAAGGAAAAATATAACTACATTTTCACTGTGTCTGATCAATCAAGACTGGCCACGGACGGTATAAGATCATTGGGAAATTGGGAAAACAAATGAAGTGAAAAGAATTATTAAGAAAAATAACAATATTATTTTTAACGAGGAAAATGAGTTGCCAAGAACACCAACCAGTATCAGGCCCCAGCCCACAAAAAGAACCAATAATATCGAAAAGCACGGCTCCGGTGGTTCCACTCCCACTTCCATGTCAACGGACTCCGGTGGTTCCATTCCCACTTCCATGTCACGGCCAAGAAAGGTGGAAAAAAGGATCATCATCCATATGAGATACATACCTTCCTTGAAGGTAACTTGGAGGGAGAGGGAGTGCGATCTGACGATGGAGTGGTGGGCCACCGTGCTCAGGGATTGATGATCTTGATGGAAAAGATATCGACTTTTTGAGAGTCTTCTCAGCATCCATGGAAAACTTTTATAATTTGTCCAGGACGGATGGATCCCTGTTGCAACAACAATGGCTTCTTTCATGCTTTTTTCTCCTCCCTGGTCGCCCATCAGTCCACGCTGCCTCCTGTTTTTTCGCCGTCCTTTTAATTTCTTGGGTTGATTTTTCCTCTTTTAATTTAGGAGGAAAAAAAAAAACCTCGTGAAAAACATGGACAAAAATTAAAATACCCCTCAAATGAAGAAATAAGAAATAGTAGAAGAAAATTCAAGGGATTAGCGTAATTGGTTATATTTTGAATTTATTTTTTAAAATTATTAATTCAAGTATTATAAATTTTAGGGCCACTAAAGATGTATATGGTTGTTAATTTTAAAATCTCGAAGAATTAATCGAGATACGTGTAAACTGATTCGAACACTTTCAATTACAAAAATAAATAGTTGAAAAATATAAAAAATATAAAAAATTGAAAAATAATTTGCGGAAAAACTCATTGTTTTGTAGATTTTTATTCACTGTTGGCTTACTATGTTCTTTGAATTTTTTATTTTTTTATTGTTCTGGTTGATTTTTCTAGGTCAAGATTTTTACTCCTTGAAATTTTCTATTTTTTCTGTGTGTGTATTTTATGGGATGTTTTGAATTTAAAAATAATAATCAACTGAGTTTTGGTCTGTTTGGTAGTCAATGAGAGAAAAAAATCATTTTACAAGTTTAAGAAGAAAAATAACGATGGGCTAGGAAAACTAGTCGATCAGCCAACATATATATCCAAATCGAAGATATTGTATATATGAACTTTTTTATATTCAAAATATCCTTATTATCCTTTTGGTTGTATTTTTCATATGACTCGTAATTGTTTAGGTAGTATTCTAGTTATTGTTTTAAGCAACATTCCAAATCAAAAATTTATCGAAATAATATCTTAATAATTTACTTGAAATGATGTTAAATTCATATTAAATTCACATTACATTGTATATTAAAATATTTGTATAAGTAATTATTTATAAGCCCAAGTATTTTGGTCCTGATCACAACTTAAAAAGGCTAATTCATTCTTTTTAAATCAAAATAATATTATTTTAATAAAATTAAAATTAAAAATAAAATAGCTGAATTTTAACCAGGTCAAGATTAGTCTAAATATAGAATTTATTTTCAAGTTAATTTATTAAATTATGTATATATTTAATGAGATGATGATTTTTTCTCTTTTTTTCCTTTGCCCTAAAGCTTTAGTAAAATCAAGGGTGATAATTTCACTTAATTCAATGAATATTTAGTGTCATTCTACTCGATCGAGTTAATTTTTATTGGGTTCATGTCAGATGTGAGATAGCTAATAAATTTGATCGTTCCATGATCTTACACGTGCCCAACAAATAGTACCACCATCTTCACCATGTTACTCCTGATCATTGTTTCACTTGAAATTTATATCGTGAGAACAATGTTTGTAGTTTCAATATTATTTGAGCTATTTTCTCTTCACTAACACAGTTCCAAATCCAAGTTTTTGCTCCTCCGAACCAACCACTCCAGCTTTTACTTTGTATTATCTGAGTTTTTCCCAACCATTATTTAAGTGTTAAACAAACACTCCAAGACTTAATTTTGGGATAAATATAAATTGTTTAAATTAAAAAAAAAGAAGCTAAAGTAATGAAGAGCCGTACACCACACCACATGACTGGGGTCTGGGGATGTTAATGGATATCCATGGATCATACTATATATATTACTCAACTATGGATTTCGAGAATCCATTACTCAACTATTATTTAATATTTAATAAAAAAAATAAAGTAGTCAGCGATCACAAGGCAGACAACAGGAGATAGAGAAAGAGATAAAAGAATTTATTTTTGTATTTTAAAATTATTTATTATTATTATTTTTATTTTAAATTAATATTTTATAATATTTTAAATTATTTTCATATACTGATATCAAAATAATTTTTTAAAAATAAAAAATATTAATTCAAAATATTTTTAAATAAAAAATATTTTAAAAAACAATTAAAACAATAATAATAAAAAAAAAAAGTAAGACTACAGATGACATCATCATCCCTTCCCTCATCAAAGAGGTCCAGACCGAAACAAATATCGCAAATTTAAACACGTGACTAAAACTGCACCCGATATTTTCAGAGAAAGTTCAAAGAAAAAAAGGCAGGTTCCTCCGAAGCCACCATCACGCCCACAAAAGATAAGGGCAACCCCACCTGCAATTTTATAAGTATTTTTGAAAAGTCTAGCCCTCCCCTAAGTACATGCACCTTCCTCCCTATATATCCCCAGAAAATCCCCATCAGGAAAGAAATACAAAATCTCAAAACCCACAGCTTCACTCAGCACCCATCTAAACCTCTCCTCAAAGCTTGAAAAAGAATTAAGGAGTGATTGATAATGCATTTGCAAGGCGAAACTGTTTCTGCTGCTCCTGCCACTACTTGCAGCTTCACTCCAGCAATTACAGCGACGACGGCTGCTCCAGCTGCTAACTGTACTCCACCCCTTGCTTACTGCAGGAGCACAAGCTTCAGCAGCTTGTATCCTTGCTTAACAGAAAACTGGGGAGACTTGCCACTCAAGGTCGACGATTCCGAGGATATGTTCCTTTATGCTGTCCTCCGCGACGCCGTCACCGTTGGGTGGGTCCCATCACTCAAAACCGATCAACTGGTGCAGCCCAATTTCCCACTAGTGAAATTGGAGCCCACAGAGAATCTGGCTGTCTCGCCGCCCTCCACGGCGGTTCCAGTGGCTGAGCCTGCGGTGCTTCCGTCCAAGGGGAAGCATTACCGGGGCGTGAGGCAGCGTCCTTGGGGGAAATTCGCGGCGGAGATAAGGGATCCGGCGAAGAACGGAGCTAGAGTTTGGTTAGGGACGTTTGAGACGGCGGAGGACGCGGCGTTGGCTTACGATAGAGCTGCTTTTAGGATGCGTGGTTCCCGCGCTTTGTTGAATTTCCCGTTGAGAGTTAATTCCGGTGAGCCTGATCCGGTCAGAGTGACTTCGAAGAGGTCTTCTCCGGAGCCATCATCGTCGGTGGACAGCGGGTCACCGAAGAGGAGGAAGAAGGTTGGTGGCACGGCGGGTGCTGCTACAGTGGTGGCTAAAGCTGGCCTGGAAATTGGGAATGGGGTTGGATGTCAAGTGGGTACCCATGGCGAGCAAATGTTGGTTATCTAGATAATGTTTGAAAGTGAAAAAGTCTCTTAACATTGTGGTGATTTCCATAATTTTGAAACTGTTAGGGGTGGCAAAAACAATTACACTGCTAACTGGGGTAAAAGGTTTGTGAATAGAGTTTTGCTATTTTGTGATTTTGATGTAAAATCTCTTCCAACGGAAAATGGAAACATTTCATTCTATTTTTGGATATTTCTAGTCTTAACTTTTTTGGTTTTTTTTTTTTTTTATTTGTTGTAGTCACGGCAGAATTTAGTAAAACTTCAGATTGCATAAAATTAATCAGCCCCAGGTTTATTGATTTTCACATCATATTACATTTGGATTTATATATATATATATCATCTTTTAGTTTCAACCATTAAAAAAGCCCTAATATAGTTTCGTTCACACTAGATAGTCATTTCAATCATGGCAACGAATATCATCATCATTATTTTTATTATTCAACTCATAATTGTCTACTTCTGTCATTGTTGATTTGCGGTCAAATTACCACAAACAAAATGGGAATATTTTAAAGCAGACATGTCTGGCTTCTCAAATTTAAGACCATCTATGGAAGATAACCAAGATCCAAGGGTAAGATAGATCACAACCACGAGCACAAGACTGAAGAGACTATTATACTGTTGTACCAGCAAAATCCCAATGCCCCACCACCGGAGGCATCATGGAGATGCGAGAATTCTGTGTAAACCTCTCAAATTTCCAGTATTGGCGCCGTTCTACGTTCCTACACATAAAAAAATGAGAGAAAATGGTGACAACTTTCTGATTCTAGCTGGATAATTCCTGATTCTAATATGCCATGAGCAACTTGGTTTACCACCAGGAGACACATCAAGGGTACAGCGACCTTCTTTGCCTGTAACTGTGCGGTGACCGCCTCCTGCGATTTGGAAATTAACAAGATTGAATCATAAGACAGAATGGAAAACATGCAATCTATGTGAAGTAAACCTGATGAATGGTGAAGAACATGTAGAAGATGTTGATTAAGCCGCTGCATTTCTTCTTTTTGATAGGACATATCAATGAGCTTCACTAAGATGGTGAATTCGTATCAGATGAAATCAGAAAGGTTTAATTGAGAAACAAGGCCATAGTGCAACTTTTGTTACATTAATTGCACGTATTTCACATCCACCAATGTCAAGGATCAAGCCGATGAAGAAAGACAGCCAGCTTACTTAGTCATGTTTCAGCCACGATAGGACGAGAAAACTAGGTTTTCTGAGGCTCAGATGCATGACTATAGGTTACAGTTCATACAAAAACAACTTGCTTAGTTGCCTCGTTAATCAACTTAATTCCCCATCCATATATTCAACAATATCAATGGAAATTACTGTTTGCCTGAAATGAATGACTAATCGCATACAATATAGAACACAACTTTAAGATAGATTACCTCTTGGATCGCATGAGATCCTCTTCATGTTCCATTGGTCCACCAAGAAAGTCAAAACCATCACCATATTCCAAGAAACAAAGGTCCTGCTTGTTCTGTGATTTCTGCCAACCAAAAAGAAAAAAAGGGACCATATAACAGTTAATAAGAAATTATCTCAATGGAAATAATTTGCAGGAACATACAGCTCAAGATTCAGGGTTACTAAAATCACAGCACTCGAATTCTTCCTCATCACATATTCTGGAAATTTTATGGTAAGAACTGCTTCGTTGTATTTTATATAAAATGAAATGTGTCTGCTTAAAACTTGTGAAGAGATGAACTTAAGACATTTAACATAACCACAGTTTCTTTTACTTTTCATGTTTGGTTCTCCAATGCCACAGGGATCACTGATAGCCAGAAATTTAGAAGTCAAATTACAACAGGAGAGCAAGGAAAAACTCACAAAGTAGAATGCATATTCTGCTTACACCTTAAAATGGATATTTTTCTTTCCTTCATCAATTCTACCTTGGAGTTCCTGCTGGTGATCCATGTTCAACTGACACATTTTACTAGCGCAGTCAGTCTTTTCTTCAATCAAGGAAAGCACATTGTCTGAAGTGGCTAACCTGAAAGTTGCAAACAATAGCTGTGACATCCTTCCACACCAGCTTCACAAGGACAATATTGGACCAAATTAAAATGAGATTTAGAAAAAAAAATTCATGCTTTGGTGAAATTAATGTGAACACAACAATTTCAGAAAATCCAAAGCAGAGAACAAAATCACATGATGTACACAGCAGAGAACACTAGCCACTCGAGTTAACCAATAGATCCCAACACATCATTGCCAGCAGAATATGCAATTGTAGAAGTCACACAGCGAACAAATGACAATTTGATTTTCACGATCTTATTCAAACCACCCAATGTTCAGTGTGACCACCAAAATGTGGCAATAACACTGGACTAACTTTGTCCATACTCACCCACAACAAAACTAAAATGGGCAACTTATCTGGATGAGATTTCAGCAACATTTCATCCCGCATTAATCATTGTCTCAACATCTTGTGGGATATTGAATGACATAACTGGTTGAATAATGGAACAAATACTTTGATGGAAAGTGAAGCCCCCTTTTCATACAAGTCCCCAGCACATCTCAACTGATCTTTTTTAGAAGATCCTCTTGATTGCAAAACACAAGACAAAACTCAAATTCTTTAGTTTCTTCCACTGGGAGGTTATTAAAACATACTTTCTTCAGTATTTGGCTGCATCATGATGCCAAGTTCTCCAATAGTGCATACAACATGAATCCTCAACTGCTTATCCTCCTTCAGCTTCCCTATTCTTGGCTACAAATTGTGATTTGTCTCGAAACCACGTGAGGTTGCCCCTAGGGTTAGCTAAAGGTAAAAGACCATAAAGTGCGACGTAGAAGGTGACGTTCATGAATACAACATCAGTTGAAATGACTCGTCGAGACATCATCTCTCCAACAACTTCGTAAACAGAACATAAAGCAGTAAATAGTTTAATAACTCCACTATTTAGATGCATATCAATAAAAAAACATGTTTTCATAAAATGTACTTCATTATTCCAAGCCATTGATAAAAGAACCATATGGTGAAGCCTCCTTTAACATGACAGAACAAGTCTGCCTGTGTTTAGTTACCAAGTCCAGGGATCGCAAACAATTTGAACCGAGGCACAATTACTGCCCCTTGACAAGAAAGAGATGCTCCAACCAGGAATCATTCTTAGAAATGCAGAAACTAAGACAGCCAATGACCTTAAATAGGACTTTGTGTGGAATCTGTGTTGAAATATACTTGAACTAAAGCATGTATTTGAAAAAATAGGGACTATAAGCCTACCAGTTTCCCAAAGTATCTATCATACTCCCAAGCTGCCCATGCATGAGATCCCTCTCTGCTGCAAATTGCACCTACAAATGAAATAACCCCAGAGAATCAAGCATTAAATCGAAAACATTTATTAGAGACTTGATGAAGCCAAACAAATGACTTATTCTTCACAAGGTAAATAATTAAACCTCAAAACATCTTCCCAACTGATTCAACTTCCCTTTGACTATGCCCTATAAAAAAAAGCATTACAAAAGGATCATTCAGAATTAATTAACAAGGAAGGCAGATACACGTTTCCAGTACCTGATGCAGAAATGGGGAGACATACCGTATACATGCAGTCATTTATAAGGAAGTCTTCAAGTTCACGCACATTAGAAACCTCAAGTTCCTCTTGAAGTTTATTGTAAGAGAGAACCTATAAGGAGTAACTAAAATTATAACAGCAAAAAAGCATTTTTTTTTTCTTAATGGAGAATATGAAAACAAGCAAGAGTTTATCCTGCAGAACATGAAGCAAAGGGAAATACTCGAGCATAAAATTCTAATTTTGCAAGACAAACTGAAATCCCATGAAACGAAACAAATAAAATAAAAGGAGTTCGCTCCAATCGCAGCTATAAATTCAATCCAGCGCATAAATTTCAAGAATTTCAAATGAGAAAAAAAACAAACATTAGTTAAAATCCAGTACCTTATTGGTCTCAGAAAGAGTAAGCACAGTGAGTGTTTGAACTTGAGGATTTGATCATTTGACAACTTTGGCAGCATAGCAGAATTACCTTGAGGATTACAAATAGATAAATATTCAAACATTAAAAAACAAACCTACACGCACAATCAAAAGAAGAAAAGAAAAGAAAACAATCAAGTGCATTGCTTCTAGGAGATAGATAAAGCCAACCCACAAAACAAACAGCCAAAAAAAAGGGTAAAGTTTGTTTCTTCTACCTTTGTAATCACGCCAGGTTCCATAACCAAATAAGCGAAGTAAATCAATATAAGCAGAATCCTCAGTTCCTTGAAGCTGCCATTGAAAATTCAGGTTTCAAATAAATCAATTTCGCTACAAGAAACAAAACAATTAAAAACACAAAGATGAACATTGTTGAACGCACCAATTAATTTATTAGCTAAAATAAAATAAAGAAGAAAAAAAAACCTGGAGGAGATTAGGGAGAGATAAAATCTCGGAAAAAGCGAAAAGAGACGGGTGAGAAGTGGCTTCAACGATGAGGTTGGCGAGAGAGGAGGTGGTTTCAAGAGTTGAACCTTTTTCCCGAGCTTTTGGATTACTTGGGCTTGCCCTTCCTCTATCTCCATTGTCGACTGCTGTTTTCTTTCGACAAAATTTGAATGGGACACCAAGCTCAAGTCTTTTATATATAAATTAGTTCCCTTCTTCTTCTTCTTCTTCTTCTCTTCGGCCTCGGTTTTGAATTGGACTAGATCTTGAGCCTTTCTTCTCCTTCACAAGCTTGAATTTGCGCCCACCATCAAGAGTATATACCTCTTAATTATCACATCAAACCCCTGATAATTGCCCTCACTCTCTCTTTTGGAACCATTAACAACTTTTGTTTGATCCGTAAAGGGAAAATAAAATGGAACAGGAGCCTAGTTTAGCAAACGTATGTTTAGTGGCTCCAGTAGAATTCGCGGAAGGGCGAGAAAGCAAGAAAAGTTGAGGACCTTTAGCTTCGTGCTATAATAACATGCAACTCACAGGTAGGTTTTCGTATATTTGTAAGTATACTTCATGATCCTGTAAATAGTCATGGTTGTTCAAAAACATGAGTTCCAACACCACAGACCCAACACTCCACGAAATTGTTTAGTGCAAATTAAGAAAAGGATTAATGACCATTGACTTGGAATGAGCTGAAGGGAAAAGGGGACCGTACCACCATCTTCAATGCAGTCCTTCTCCTTCAAGGTCCATTACTGATCTCCAAGAACAGCGCACCGAAACTGTAGACATCCACTTTAGCAGTTACAGGCGCATTCTTGAACCATTCACAGGGCACATAGACTCGATCGTGTCCCTCTGATCATCGTATGGGTTCGAGGTTGATTTGAGAGTAGCAGTTTTTCCAACCCAAAGTCGGTTATTCCTGCATCGAGATAATAATCTAGAATATGTTTTGAGGCTTAATATCACAATGGATGCTTGGGAAATCACGTTCTTCATGTGTTGCTGTAAGTGTGATATATCATTGGTTAATCACTTGACCAATCACTAATTTCCTCGTTAATATTCTTGTTCTTTGTTTTTTCCCTTCAAATAAAGAAGAAACTATAATTAAAAATTTAATTTCATGAATACAGATAGCAACCTCGTAAGATTTTAAGATCTTAAACTTTAAAAACGATAAATTTATCTCATTTAATGCCAAGTAAAAATGAAAACATGCACTAGAATAAAAAGATAAGAAAATAAATAAAGCAAAATGCTAGAAACAAATAGGTTGAATTAATAAAATTGCAAAAAGATATTGCTTTTGTAATGTTGTGGCAATCATTTTCACTAGTGGATTACCTATTTATAATGCTTACACATTAAAATAAACTAAAAGAACTCTTGATTTTACTATAGTGCAAATTAATTAATGTAGTTCAAGACACAAAACACCATGGATCAATTATATTTTTTTGTAATTTAATTTTTTTATTTTTAATTTCATCATTTTTTTATTGAGTTGATTAGAAATTGGACTTAAAGCTTTACCTCAATTCAATTTGCATGGGATTTTCACAATGTCAAGAAAAGAAAATTATGCACTAAGCTCGGTTTTGAAAAATAAAATTTAATTTTATTGATTTAAAATAATTGAAGCTTTAGGAATCAATTCAAAACTTGCTAAAATTTCCAAATCAAGGACTAATTTGAACAAATGAGAAAATTTTGTTGGCGTGGCGTGTGAGGGAGGCTGCCACATTGCAGTGACAATTGACTTTTAGAGGATCTCTAATTTCATCATTAACGATACATGTTGATAGAGGATCTCTGGTTTGGCTTTGACGAACCATCTTTTTTTTTCTCTCTTCTCTGCTTAATTTTTGTGTTCGACTCTCGTTATTTTTTCAATTTGCTTTTCATATGGCTATCTTGGTTTCATGACCCAAGTCATAAGTTTAGTAGGTTCACTCAGGTTTACTTGAGATTTTTTGTGTCCTTTTTGTTAATTAATATATTTTTTTTCAATTTCATCCTTCTATATAACGTTGATTAGGAATTGAACTTTGTAATTTATTCTGGTTTTTATTATCCAGATCTCATAATCTAAGTTGCAAATTTGACAGGTTGACTCAAGATATTTTTTTAATCGACTTCTTTTCCTATCATGTTCTTCAACATTGAATTAGATGAGAATTGAACCTCATAATTTTTTTTTCTCGATTTGCTTTTTATAAAGGTATCTTGTTTTCACGGCTCGAGTCTCGTGCTTGAAAGACTGATTCAGATTATTTTTTGGATTTTTTTTAAAAAATTAAATATTTTTTTTCCCAAATTCTTCCTTCAATAGTTTGTTGATTGGCTATCAAGTAAGATTATAGAAGTATTTTCAAAATATTGACAAGTAATTTTTGTGCAGGTCATCAACGATTGCTTTTGTTTAATTCGATTGATTTATCATGGTTGCCTTGTTTTGTTATTATATGAATGAATTAGGTGAAATTATTGAACTAGATAGGTTTATAATCCGAGTTATAAATTTTTCTTGTTTCTAGAAATCACACTAGCAATATCTGGTTATTTTTTTTTATATTAAAAAATATTATGATCCAGTACACAATGTAGCACAAGTCATCAATCTGGTTGAATTCTAATACAACTGAAACTACTTTTTAGTGACAATTAAGTTAATCCCAATCAATGTAAAACACTTGATTAGTTCAATCCACTAATAACTTGTGTTTTGAGTAGATTGAACTTTCTAGTTATTCAAAAGCTCCAAGTTGATCGTTCTGGTCGGAAGCTTTTGATCTTTCCTAATCAATGGTTTTTTAAGCTTGAATGATTTTATATGCTCAATTTCAATCTCTCATTCCCTGTTTGTTAAATATGAAAAATTACTATTTTTGTTTGGTCCAGATGTAAATAAATGTTTATTTTTTTAGGTAAACATCATGTATACATAGAAGCCCTCTTACAATCTCGAATGCAATCTAAACTCTCTTATGCCAATCAGGTCTTGAAAGTGTAAAGATGGAGTTTGCTAAAATGCCATCACTCATGAACTCGTATATCAAAAGCCGATGAGATCATTCATTCAGATTAAATCATTATCCCTGCAAGGAGATGGAGCTTACCTTGTGGTAGCTTCTAAGAGATTATAAGTATATAACACATCTTTCCTGGCACTATCTAATTAAGAGGCTCACGAGCGTTTTAGTTCCTGGTTACTCCTGCGAAGGAAGAGGGGGGGACAAGACAACGATATGTGCCGCCCTATCATCTTATTTTCTATCTGGAAAATAAAATCATAAGACTTACTTGTTTTTTATTTTCAATGATATAAAACACCAATAATCTGTTATCAAAGAAAAAAAAAATCATTTCAAAAGTAGCTGTTAGTTTTGCTCTTCGATCAAGACCCAGAACAATCAATTTTTTTTATTTTTTTATTTTCAAGAATTTGAACAGAAATAGAAAACAGAAACTGCAATTGCTATCAAACTAACTCCTTAACTTCTTTTAAATTTCTAATTTATTATTGTTTGTTGTTTTGTAGCGATGGTGGCGAGGCTAATAAATTCGACTCCTTTCAAGTTAGAGGTAGCCTGATCTATCATGTTAAGAATGTCTCAGCAATTAATTTAAATTTCAACGGTTAAGATTTCATTTTACCCAATTAATAGATGTTTACAATTTTCAAAAAACTTCAGTAATTTTTCTCTATATGAAAATTCAAATCCTTGAAAATTAATGGTTTGGATTCAGTCGATAGTTTCTAAGAAAAATAAATTCGTTTTTGTTTAAAATTATATTTTTATGTTTTTAAAGTATTAATAAAAAAATATTATTTTAATATATATTTTAAAAATAATTGTTCCGATCAGAGTTGTTGGTGGGGACTAACATTGCAATGTGGTTATGCAAATGTTTGGAGGATGAGCCCAAGTTCATTTGCTTCCTCCCATGTCCATCTTTATCTCGTCTTCAAGGATACCAAGCAACAGGTATCTCAAAGTTCATTTATTTCCCTACGTTTGTTTACCTCTCAATGCATGAGCCGTAACTCCCCATTATCCGGCACTGTGTCTGGAATCTATGGCTGCCGATGTGCAAGGATATAGCAAAGAAATGATCCCCAATACGCACAGGCCTGCTCCTCCTAGCAAGTAACGCATCTTGAACACAAATGACGAGTGGTAAGATAATATGATCCCAACGCACATGAAAAGGTTTTTATTTCTTGGTAAAGCAGGCAGAGTTTTGTGCTAAAATGTTAACGGAAATAGTTAAAAACGAAAAGATTTCAGGTGCAGAGATACCTAGCTACATTGACGACAGCTGGAAGAACTAAGTAACATGTTTGGTAGAATGTGAAGTGATGAAAAGAGGAAATGTGCATCTGTTATCCCTTCCATTACAATATATTCTACCGAGCATTGCCTAAAATTGCAACCATCTGCGCCTGGATGAGATCAAAACACCAACCTTGGACTGAAACCTTAAGCTTTCTTTGAAATTGCAATTACATTAAAGTTGAGCGAGCCTGGATTTTTCTCGATCATGCCTTGTATGACTTTAGCAGCATCCTGTTATGCAATAAAGGTCATTAAAATACATACAAACTCGAAGGGTTATATGCATGTTCATTCCTTGACGTAAATTACTTTTAATTTTTTTCCAGATTAAGGCCTGCCTGCAGCATAGTATTGGAAAGGGTTTGAACTTTGAGGCCACCAAAGTTCAAAAAACTGTCATGACCGACCAAAAGGCTGAGCACAGGACAAGCAGCATAGAGTTGACAAGACGGGTTTGTTGAATTTTAAAACATAAAGGGAGAGTCTTGTTCTTAGCTCAGAACATCTTCAGCAGCATGGCCTCTAAAACAAAAATCTTGCGCAACAAAAAACTTTCTAAGCCACAATATTCAACGACTTCCACTTAGTAATTAAAGCAATAACCCTCTAAGTGCTGAAAATTATCATTTGTGCTTCATTCTAATTGTTTCAATATTTCTATTACCCAAAAACATTTATCTATAATGTTCCCTTCCCAGCAATCACATGCTCTAAACGTTTATACAGACAACAAAATACACTACACATTTATCTCTAATGCTCCCTTCTTAGCAATCACGTACACTAAATGTTTAAAAGAACAATAAAATAAACTAAAGGATTGTAATCTATACCTGTAGCAAGCTGCCTGGTGAGGATGCACCATGAGATATTGGCCCAGATTTTCTTCCATCAAGCTCAAAAAGTTTTCCTATGTACAGCATAACTATGATTTAGGATCATGAATTAAGAAAATCACATTTTTTCTTTTTTAATGCTTTAAACAAGCATAGAGAAAGAGAAGTCAATTATTTTAGTATTTACCATCTACACAGGTGAAGCAGATAAAATGAGTGTCCACATTTTCCGTAGCCTGCACAACCAACAATTAACAAGAAATCAAAAGGAATGACCTCAATCAAGCAAAATGAAGATGGAGCAAAAATATTGCTACTTTTCAACAAAGTTTATTGATTTTGGTCATTGAGTTTCATTGCAGAGCCTTTACAACCATTGCTGCCCATTATTCCCCCATCAAACATGAGAAATAATGCCATACCTGCAACTTCACATATTAAAAACCCAAGCCCAGACTTTTTCCCCAATGAACATAGTTTCATCCTACGTTTCTCCCAAAGTCTGTTCATCAGCCCATCTTTCTTGCTCTTTCAAGATCCAACCTCCTCTTCATTAATTTCTCCAACTCCAACCTATTCTCCAAATTAAACTGGCTAAAAACCATGAAGATTTTATTGAGCTTCAAAGAGCCTATTTGCTGAATTTTGCCATGGGTCAATGAAGCTCATGTAGTTATGACATGTTTCTAACACAGGTAATTGACCCAATTATGCTAGCTTGAGGCAAGCAATTCTCATCCAACCTCCAGAGCTCCAACTCAGTTATTTAGCACCCATGCTTAAGGTTCTTAACTCTCTGGAATATAGTAATCATTATTTTCTCCAGTTAAAAACATAAATACTGACAGCCTTATGTATATTTCTTAACCAGCATGTGCATTAAAAAAAAACTTCCTGTGCATCAATTAGAATAAGATAAATCCTTTATCAGTTTGATCACTTGTTAAGGAAACATAGCTTGATTAAATACTATGATCTATTACTGTATTCTCTAATCATCAGAGGTGGGTTCTGCCCATGCCAAGAATAAAAGTAAAACAGAGTAAATAAGAAGGCTTATTCTTCAGGCCTCCTTATGTTTATAAATACACATGATGTCATCTGATAAAATACAACATTCCATCGCTAGTTACTAAAATTGTAATTACCAAAGCACTCACCTCTGTATCACCTCCTGTGGCCGCTACAGAATGAGCATCTTCCATTTCTCTGTCATTCTCAAGGAATCTTGCTCGCTACATGAATAAAATGAAGATGTCACAAGGAAGAAAAGGATGCAATCATAAGATTCATCATCAAAACATAAAAAACTCTGTAGAAATGAATTTTTTAGGGCAGAAGAAGGGAGACAGAGCAGCAGCAGAATAGCCAAAGACAAAAAAGAGCTAAAGTAAAACCTCCAATGGATCCATGTTTGCAGTTGATTTGAAAAATCTATCGAAGAATGACCCGTCAGCTGAAAATATAACGTTATACAACAAAAAGATAAGTAATAGTTAAAGTGACAAGGACTTCAAATCATGTGGTAATGATCCTGATAATATTGGAAGATGCATTGCGTCCTTAGTTCACAACAATTCACTTTGACAGGAAGTATGAATTCACAAAAGATGGCATGCTTCTCAGGTGAAAAAACACTCTTTGTTGATACTGAATTAACTAAAACATTAAATGTGCCTGGGATGGCAAGTTTACAATCACACAATGGCTATTTATGCCATTTGGAGATAGCAAACTCATGGATTTCCGCATGATCCAAATTGTCAAAACAAGAAAGGCAAATGGTTGAGAATGCAATCACATTGCATGACAGAATCCATGCAATGAAAAGTACATATAGATATAATAGTATAATAGATCCTTTCATGTGATTCAGATGCAAAGTCTTGTTGCCCTCTATGCTGCTGTCAGAATTCATCCTATAAATTCAAAATCTAAAACAACTGAGACCACTCACACGGATGATTTGGGAGCAAAGCCCATCTGTATCCAATTCCTGATGTTTTTTACTCCACTGATTCCCTTCAAGGCTCTCACCAAATTAAACAAGAAGCCTTTTCTTTGATCAATTTTATTTATATTTATTTTGGGGAGCTACGAGCATTCAGAACTGGTTATGAAATGCATATTGAAGCTTTTAAGAGCTTTGATATCATGATTTAATTATATAAACAGGAGGGAAACCTTGTGTTATTTTTCTGCAGGGGTGGGGGTGATTCCAGGACTATATTTCAGTTTTCACTTGCTAAAACAGATGGCATGAAATACTTACTGAGCTTGATCTCTGAAGTGATATTCCCAACAGCATGAAGGAGTCCTATTGTTCCGCAAGCATTACCCACGGTTTGTTTCATGAAATAAACTTTACTGCTTGGATCCTACACCCAGAAAACATGAAGAAATGGCAATTGAATTATCAAAGCAAAATGAACCAGAAGTCAAGAACATTCTATTTGTGGACAAAGCAAAGTGAAATAAATTGTGGGCAAAAGGTAAATTCATTTGATAATAATGCTCAACATATAAACCTTGGATCTTTGACTCACAATGGGAGCATCTGACTGATTAAATCTCTTTATCATTTCCCATAATTTTACAAGTCCGGTTGAACAATTCAAAATTTGTCACTAAGAATGAACAAAAAGAATTCTAGTGACAAACATGATGCATGCTGATTAATGCAAAGAGGTTACATTCAACCTATGATCAAATGCCACTGTACTCACCGTTTTAATGCTTTCCTGCTCAATTCTCTCAGCTTCACTCTGGATTAAGAAATAAGATTTTCCCAAAATCAGCAGATTCATATATTCACACTAGCTTTGCAACATGCAATAAGTACATCTTTTGGGGAAATTAAACTTCATTTGCTAAAAAGGTCATGATCAAGAAAGGAGTTCAGAAGTCTAGCGGATGTGGATGGTTGTTGCTCTTGAATCTACTAAATGTAACTCATGAAAAACTATTAAATATACCTTCAGCAAACATGAAAACTTGAATTAAAGAATTCCGAAGTTATTCAAGAGAAATCATAAAAGCAGAAGGAAGATAGGAAGGAGGAGCTGTTTTTACACGTTAGTGTAGATGCATAAGTAAAAAAGAAAATCCACATAGCAGTTAAGTACAAGAAATGCAGTCACAACAGAACTTGGCAAGAAAGAACAAAAACCTGTGCTGTTATAGGATATAGAAACAGAACAGCAAGTACAGGCTTTGGAACCATTTCCAAGAGTTCCTCGTCCAAGCCATAAACATCACAGCACTCTGCTTCATCCAGTGGAAGTCCTAGCCCCCAAAGAAACTGCACAATGACAAAAATATCAGCACAGATTCAATGAAGAAAATGTGAAAAAAGAGAGACAATCTGAAATGGAAATGGCGTTTCAGTAGCAGTCTGTAAAAAAAATTATTTTTATTTTTCCTTCGTAAGAAAAAATCAAGTAAACCAAACTGATCCTCTATGCCATTATATTCCATTTCTCAACCATTTCGTCAATGTTTTCTCAGCAACCAAACGCAGCACAGCACACATAGGAAGGAAAAAAAAAAGAGCATCTCTAATCACCACGAAACAACAAAAACCAATCCAATCATTGAGTAAATTCCTCTCGAAACCAAAAATATCCCCTTCACGCTTCTCAAACCTAAAAGCAAGCAGAACCAAATCATTCACAAAACCCTAACTGACTATTTTTTTTAGTTTGAAACAATAATAGTTATCAAACAGATTCTAAACATTACTTCTATTATTTTTTAAAAAAATTCAATGACTGAAAAACAAAATTATTAATATATTATCTCTTCGATTCGTGGCATTCAATCAATCAAACAGATAAGAAATCGATTGCTTTCAAAATAATAAATAAAAATAGAACATTACTGGTGTAGTAGGGTACCTGATTCATAACATCAGGGTTAGCTTCAAGAGGAAGCCACCTCTTAGCACCAGCACTTTCATCGATAGTCGTCATTTCTCTCTCGCTTTCTAATCCTTCTCCTTTTCTCTCTCTCTGTATATATTTTTTAGAATTAGAATAACGAAAACAAACAGAACGGAAAAAAGAGAGTGTGTGAGAGAGAACGCAGAGAGAGAAGAGCAGATGCTGTTTATGGTTGCTAGACTCTTTTATACCTTGCTTGCTGGCTACGAAGAATAATGATGATGCAAAAAGGCTTTCGGATGGTTTTTAATTTTAAAGGTTAGTAAATTGAAAATATATTAAAATAATATTTTTTATTTTTAAAAAATTATTTTTAATTTTAGTAAAAATAATCTAAAAATATAAAAAGCAATTAATTTAAAATATATAATCAATAAATAATTTTTAAAATATAAAAAGAAAACAGGTCGGTCTCGTAGACTTATCCATAATTAGGCCCATTATAGATGAGCCTAGACCCAAATCAAACTCCCTCCAGCCCATGTTACAAGTTTTGACTTTTGAGAACCAAACCAAGGGTAGAGTGGACACAGCAATTGTTTGCAAACAACATATTCAAGTCTCTATGTAATGGGCATTAAGCCCGCTATTAAAATAAATGAAATCTTACAGCCCAAATTAAGCCCATACTCTCTAAATAGACTATCTATAATGGGCTTTATGCCTAAATTTAAACAAATGTAATCTTACAAAGCCCAAGTCAAGTCTCTCTCCATCTATCAGCATCTTTCACTGCCAGCAAAAAGAAACGCAAGGGTTTATGCTGTCTATTGGTGATTAAAGAAAGCCAGAGGCAGCACACACGCTCTCACAGAAGCTAAAACCCAAACAAAACAGATACAGTAGAGAGAAAGAATGGAGCTTGCAATAAAAAACCCTATTGCCCCAACAACACAAAACTTCTTAAAACCAAAGCCAAAGGTGAAGTCTTTGAGGGTTTTCAGTCTTAAATGCGTATCTTCTCTTTCTTCCTCAGATGGTGCTGCCACTGGTAAAAATATCTTCTGTTTTACTTACCCTTTATCTTCTTAATGTTATTTTTTCTGGGGTTATTCTAAATTGTTGATTTGTTGTTTTAACTGAGTGTAATGTGGAGAATGCTTGCATGAAAATGTGAAAAATTGGGGGATTTTTTGGTTTTTTAGGTGTGGTGGAAAGACCTTGGAAAACTTCAGATGCTAGATTAGTGCTTGAAGACGGTTCAGTTTGGAGGGCTAAGTCATTTGGTGCTAGAGGAACTCAAGTCGGTGAAGTTGTTTTCAATACTTCTTTGACAGGGTAAGATTTCTTCATCTTTTTCGTAAAGAATTGAGTTCTACAGCTTGTTTGAAATCAATTTTTAACCGAATTCAATTATAGTGTTTGATTTGAATAAAGTTCTCTCTCTCAAAAAAAGATGGGTATATGGGTGTTTTAGAAAAGCTAGTTTTAACATTAAATTACTTCTCTTTGGAATTGTAAATTAGAGGGTTTGACCTCTGATTTACTTTTGTATAATTTTTAGAGATTGAATTCTATTTGGAATTCAATTCTTAATACTCAAAATGATTCCAAACACGAGATTTAATTAAAAGCTCTGAATTGAATTGAATTCAATTCAAAGAGTTCCAAATATGCTATTAATGATTTTTTGGGGTTTTTTTTATGATATTATGATCTTATAATATTGTGGAGTATTTTCCATTATGATATGCTAGCTTGAGTTGAGTTAGTAAAAATAACCTTGATGTTAATCAGAATTTTTTTTTGACAAGGTAGAGTTTTCCACAGTTTCAAAACTTTAGGTTTGAAACATTTGGACTGAGATTACTCTAGCTTCGTGCATTTAGATCTGAACTGACACATTCACCATAATATCGAGCTGAGCTTAGACATTGACCATTTGAAGTGGTAGAATAAAATAGGATAATTGTCAAGTCCTCCCATCCTAGGAATTCTACTCTGTTATTTGGTTTAGATAGAAATCCTGTAAAAACCGATGCCTGAGGTGCGTTAAGGGACAGAGAAGGGGTTTACCATTGATGCAGGTACATTAAGCGAAGGCATATGTGATACCTATTTGAAGGCCAGTCAAATGGCAATAAGCTGATTGGTTCAAGTCTTAAATAAGTTCTGTAGACTCTACAAAGATGTATGCCAATTCAAAGTTTTTCCAAAAGCTAATGCAGCATTACCATGGTGGCTTTCCAAGCCCATGTGAAGTGCAATGTCTGTTTCAATTTTTAAAAATTTTGCATTATTCATTATTTGAGTATATATCTCATATTTATTCACATTCTAGGTATCAAGAAATCCTCACAGATCCTAGTTATGCTGGGCAGTTTGTTCTTATGACGAACCCACATATTGGGAACACAGGGGTAAATTTTGGTAGGTGAAATGGCCTTCAATTATTGTCATTATATCACAGGAGTATATATCTGATTTGATGTCTTGCATACCAGATGATGAGGAATCAAGGCAGTGTTTCCTTGCTGGTCTTGTTATCAGGAGCTTAAGTATCAGGTGCTGTTTCTTCTTCCAGTGCTTTCTAATCAGATCCATCTTCACTTGGCATATCTAGTTTTGCATCTTTTGTTATCATGTTTGTTGAAACTATCTAATAACTGGATTCAGTACTTCAAATTGGAGGTGCACAAAAGAACTTGGTGATTACTTGCTTGAAAGGAACATCATGGGAATATGTATGTTAAATTTCACTTTGTTGATACTATGTTTTCTGATTATTGTCCTGCTTTGCTTGTTGTTAAATCTTAACCTTTCTACTTGATGCTGTTTTAATATATGACAGATGATGTTGACACGCGTGCAATCACCCGCAGATTGAGGCAAGATGGAAGCCTTGTCGGTGTCCTAACCACAGAAGAATCGAAGACAGATGAGGAACTTTTAAAAATGTCTCGCTCATGGGACATAGAAGGTAAAAGATTCAGTTTACTTGACAGATATGGTTGTGAGCATTTCTGAATATTGGCAGTTCTCTCTTTTACTGGTTCAATTTTCCAGGTATTGATTTGATAAGCGGCGTCTCTTGCACTGCCCCTTATGAATGGGTTGACAAAACAGATCTAGAGTGGGACTTTAACCGCGAGGGAAGAGGAGAGATTTACCATGTTAGTATGACTCGCCATAGTTTGTTTTCAGTTGAAGATCTTTGTTTACAAGTTGATCTTACTCTTTCTCATGCTTATTCTTGGATTGAAGGTCGTTGCATATGATTTTGGGATCAAGCATAATATACTCAGACGCCTAGCATCTTATGGCTGTAAAATCACTGTGGTGCCTTCAAAATGGCCAGCATCAGAAACTCTAAAGATGAAACCGGACGGAGTTCTTTTCAGCAATGGACCTGGAGACCCTTCTGCAGTTCCTTATGCTGTTGAAACAGTCAAGGAACTGCTGGGAAAGGTTCCTGTTTTTGGAATTTGTATGGGCCATCAGTTGCTTGGCCAGGCATTGGGGGGTAAAACCTTTAAGATGAAGTTCGGCCACCATGGAGGAAATCATCCCGTCCGCAACCTTCTTGCAAACCGTGTAGAAATTAGTGCCCAGGTGAGTTTGCTCAGCAGTGACCTGTTTAAATAAATTTCCAATATTTGAATGGTGAAAGTCATGAAAACATCAAAAGCAGGTTCGATTTTTACTAAATGCCAAAGTTAATTCATTAGATATCAACGAATAAGCATGATGATATTATCCCCCATGGATTTTCAACTCGATGTTTGAATTAGAAATTAGAATGCAATGGTTAAGACTGTATGTGCACATGGTTGCATGCATTTAGGGAGAGCTCTCCTTTTATTCCATTCTAGTCACATTCTAACATGCAACTGGTAATGTGGCAGAATCACAACTATGCAGTTGACCCTGCATCACTTCCCGAAGGTGTGGAAGTGACACACATTAATCTTAATGATGGAAGCTGTGCTGGTCTTGCTTTTCCTGCGCTAAATGTCATGTCTCTACAATACCATCCTGAGGCATCACCAGGACCTCATGATTCAGATTCTGGTAATCAAAGTCCTTTCTTTTATTTTACTTGTTCCTTTTTATTCCATTTCTTGCCTTTCTATGCACAACATGATATTACTTCTCACTACATAGCTGATACAAGTAGCTATTGCAATTCTGAAGCAGCTAATGCAATTCTCAAGTAGTTCCTCTATACGACTGAAAGGGAGAGGGAGAGCATAAAGCTTAATTAAGTCCTATCCTCGCTTCATTTTAGCTTTTCCCTCTGCCCACAAGTGAAGCTGGGTGGTGTTTAATCATTTTTCTTCTTGTTGATGATGATGCATCATCATTGCATTATGATCAACGTTGTTGTCATCTTCACCTCAACGCGTATATTAAAATATTGGATGTAATTTCCTGCACATCATATCAACCTGGTGCTTTCTTGCTGCAGTTTTTGGAGAATTCATGGAGTTAATGAAGAAAGTAAAACAAAAGGCATAAGCAGAAATGTCTCTGATTGTGGGAAGAAGAGACGGTGATAATGTCAGGGTTGTCTTGCTATCAGTTTTGCGGGTCTGTACGAAATAGCCGAGATAATTTATGTTTTTCCGTTGTAGACCATTAAAGAAGTTCCGTGGGCTTGAACGTACCATGTAAATTGTCCTAGATTTATAATGTCCTATATATGTTTCAACAAGAGATTCGATGAATTTTGGCGTGCTCAATGATTATTCTTTTCCCTGATTTCTGAAGAGCAACGTAGAAACGCATTTCTGTTTGTCAATGATAGTTTTCTCGTGTGTTATTAGAAAATTATATAAATTATATCTAAATTTTATTATATGTAAAAGGGTTAAGTTAGTTTTTTAATAACAAGTAAATTTTTGAGTTAAAATAATTTTTTTTACGGTAATAACCAGTGTTAATGTAAGGTTCCAGAACATATAGAGCTCATTGCATGTAAAATTCATGACATAGGACCGAATTCAGTAATGGAGATATGGTCATGGTGGGACGGTATTTGCTTCCTTAAAGTTATGCTAAAGAAAAATAGAATGATGAACCTTTTTCTTCGATCAACAACTGAAGAAGCATAATAGTCCATGTTTATTTCAGGGGTTCGTGCAACCAATCTCAATCTTATTCCTGTTGAGCCTTGTATCGTTTCTCATCCTTTGTCTGTAAGTGGATTCCATACAAGGTCCTGTTACGATTTCAAAGCATTCTTTAACAATTTCCTATAAAATCTTTAGTTGCTCAATAAAGGAAACTTGTCCTTCTGCAACGTACAAGAACTATATTGTTCTTCTGATGTTGCTTTGTTTCGCTCAGAAGTTAATTTTGGCCTGGATCCATCCTTTCTAGAATCTCAAGAAACTTCTTTGTGTTCGCATAATGTAAAAACACAGTCAGCATTTGCTTGTTGGTAGAAAATTGCAGCAACTGGAGAGCGAAGACTCAAAGCGGCTTCGTTACAGTAACTCAGTAAGTGTTTATTACTCAAAAAGAACATAAAAAATGGAAAAGAAAGTCTACAACAACAGCAGAAATACTGTCAAATGTTTATTATTCATGAAAACATCTTTAAAAGAAGGGATGATGACATGGTCTTCTTTCTACAATCAGAACTAATCCATTGTTTGGCTCTTTTTCCATGTCAACAGCTACCGATTCTAGCAATATGACAGTTTCGCATAACTATCTTCTGAAATTCAATGATACCTTGACTGAATATCAAGTTCAAAACAGTATGTTTGGAGTTTCAATTTCTACAAGTATCAACGTTTGTATTCAATCTAAATGGGGAGTTTTTCCAGCCATTTACTCCCCTCCATATCTGGAAAAAGATAAGTCAATTGTTAGCTTAGTTTCGGTTTGTGGCTCCCATTGGCGTCGAGAAACATTACATGTTTGTTCTCAAAAGTAGCCTAGTTTCAAATCAGTAAATCATAACAAACGCGTTACTCGTTTTCCTAATCAAACAGATCTAATTTACGGCACGTCAAAGTCATGGCGATTATCAAGAACGATGCTTTCTATACTGACAGAAAAGTTCTTCTGCATAAATTATGGCAGTCCAAATTCTTTGCAAGTCCTATAAAGCAAACTCACGCTACAGAAGGATCATATTGTTTCTTTAGTATATTTAATATATTGAGTTAGTCATCTAGAGAAAATCTGGAGACGTCTCTTAACAGTAAATTTACAAAAATGGGGTAAGATTGGAAGATAGCTTAATGCAGATGGTTAACTCTGGAAGGATCCCTAAGTGGAGCTTGTTGGTAAAGAGTAGAACCTGTTCCTAGATTTTGTAAGACCTTAAATCCATATCTGTTTTCGAATATAGATTGCTCTGAGATCATTGAAATTTTATTACTGGAGCATTAAGATCTTTCTTAGGGGTAACGATACCTTTTTTCATTTTAAAAACACGGTGAAAAGATCATAATACCCTTAAATACAAAAATTTCAATACTAGTGTTAAGGGCAATTTGATACGTTTAAAATGGTTTTTTTATTATTATTATATAAGATGGGGGTAATTTTGTATTTGATCAAACATATAAAAAATAAATTCAAAAGCATAATGAAACAATCAAAATGCCATTGAAAATAATAATAATAATAAAATTAACCTCAAAGGGGTTTTTAATTTTTTTTCCAAAGGTTTTTTTTTTTTATTTTAACATGTCAGGTCATGAGCAATTTATTATTTATTTAAATATAAAAAAATAAAAAACAAAAAAAAAATGCTTGTGTACAGAGGCACGTGAGAGGCATTAATGCACTTTAAACAGCTTGCGAGCAGCAAACATATTTTGGGCTACTCGCAAGGCACCTCCCAAAGTCCAAAATGCCCTTAAGCTAGTGGTGGTTTAATTTGTCGTCGGTGAGCTTTTTTTCTTCTTCTTCTTTTTCTTTTTATTTTCCTTTCTTTTTTCTCTTGAAAATTACAACCTAACCCTTTTTTTAAGTATTTTAACTTCAGTCCTTATTGTTTTGATTTTTAATTTTTGATCTTGGTTTTTTTGTAGAAATTTTATTTGTTTTCCAATTTGATCCTTATTTTTAATTTCTAATTTTTTTTACCATTTTATAAAAGCTATTATTCTTTTCAATTTTATCATTAAATCAAAATATTGTTTTTATTTTTTACATCAATTTTGATCCTCATTCTTTTGATATTTTTAGATCCTTTTACTAAATTGATTTTTCTTTTCAATTTCATCCTTTAAACAAATATAAATTTTTTTTCTAATTTTTATCATCACTCTTTTAATTGCTATTTTTTAAATCATTTTATATAATATATATTTTTTCAATTTCATCATTTAATATCTAATTTTTTTTTTCTTTTTTATTCATTTTATTCCAATCTCATTATTGAGGCTATGGATTTAGCAAGACATGTCAAGTTAGCTCAACCTAATTATAATGATTATAAATTTATCATATTAACTTATATGGATCAAGACTGATTTTTTTTTTATATCATTTTTATCTGATTTTATTCTTTCATATTTAATAGGTTGTAAATTAAAATATATCATTTATCCTCTTAAAAAAATATCTTTTTCTCATGTTATCCTAATTATTATGTTTTTTAAAAAAATTCAATTTATTTAACCCAGACAAGTTTATTCACGCGCAAAGAAAAATAGCCAGGTCTGTGGCGAATCACGGCCACAGAGACTAGTTATCTCGATAATTAAACTAGACAGCTTTTAAAATAACCAACGAAACATTCAACACCGAATTGATTATGACAGATAAGATAAATGCTTACTGTTTTCTTTATTAACAATATACATATCAAATGCTGCCTGGCATTAACATTTTCTCATGGGCATAATTTATAGGAAGAATGACAATTAATCCCCAGAAACTTGTCCAGAAATTCTTTTGTTAATTTTATTCCCCTCTGTACCTTGGTTTCCTCTTTTCAGCAAATGCTGCCAAGCCTTCCAAACGATCTTTTGTGTTCAAGATCTGTTCATAGCACTCTTCTTCCAATTCCAAAGCTGATGGTAAATCTATCTCAAGGCCCTCATTGATAGCCTTTTTTGCCATCCTAATTGCTACTGGACCCTGTCAAGAGTACACACATGTCAAAGTGTATGTGCAACAAACAGAAATTAACAAATTAGTGCTCTTTGTTCTACATCCAAATGACTTCAGTTTTTACAAGGTTTACACAAAACCCTTGAAATGCTGTGCATATGGCCATCAAGTCATTTCGGTATCCAAAGTTAACAGCATGGACCCCTTGAACCAATTCAATCCAGAGAATAAAGGATCATCAATGCATTTCCGGAAGTGCCAAACATCTTTAAAATCATTTTTCCCAGTCCCACTAGAAAAGAGTTTTAAAGTTAAATGATGGGATTCTAGTCCCATGCTTTTGGTTAAGCATGATGTTAAATATACAGGGCCTTAGACCTACCAGAATTTCCCGTCTTGAATTAACATTTAAAACTTACGAGTTTTGAGTATACTAAGTTCTAGCAGAGATTTAATCTTCTATTTTCAACAATTAACATTTAAAACTTGCGAGTTTTGAGTATACTAAGTTCTAGCAGAGATTTAATCTTCTATTTTCAACAGCAACGTTTCTGCAGAGTGCAGAGCTGCACTTTTATTTTGTGCAACATGATCTTGTGTGAGAAAAATTCTTGAGGTATATGATTTGTACCTTCTGAATAATCTCCCGAGCGATTTCAAGTGCTTTTGAATGAGCTTCACCGGCAGGGACAGAGTAATTGGCAAGCCCTGCAACATAACACGACTTCATTGCCAAATACGAATAAAAAACAGAAAAATTCAAAGCAGCTACCAAGTAAACATACCCATTGGCATAGCCTCTCTACCACCAATCTTGCGGCCAGTAAATATCAGTTCCTTTGCTAGTGATTTTCCTACCAACCTGGGAAGTCTTTGTGTCCCACCTGCACTATTAAAGACCAAAGATTCCATAAGAGGATGATCTATCACTAAGCGGCCAATTTCCAATAAAACTTAAGAAGGCTTCAAGCACAACAAAGAATGTTAAATTTTTACACATGAGAAGTCCATTCCAGGTACAGTTCTTCATCAATAATAGGCAGGAAAAACTAAGTTGCAGAACAGAATTGCTCGGGCAATAAGTTGAGGAGATACTATGCATCCATGGTTGCATATTATAAAGAACGATGGATGTCCTTTTCTTTTCCATGGAGCAAGCAAACTTGCAATCAAATAAAAAAAATGAAAGGAACATGTAGTTCCAGGTAACTAACTACGAATGACAAACAAAATATAGTAAATACCCAGGAATTATGGCAAGTCCTGTTTCTGGCAAGCCCAATACTGCATCTTCTCCTGAATCATTGATAAAGGGCACAGAGATGTAAGAATCACGTATCGATTATCAAGATATAATTATATATAAGAAAATATTGTTCAGTGTGGCAAATGTGTGAGACACTAAATCTGCAACTACCACATATCCGAAGATCACATGACAAAGCCATTTCAAGTCCACCACCTAATGCTGCTCCTTCAATAACAGCGATGGTAGGAACTCGGAGTGCCTACATTTACAGAAACATGTTGCTCATTAAGTGGTCAAGGAGGAGATAGAAGTTGAAACAAATGCACTGACATAAGGACATCTTATAATAAACACATGGATCTAACATTCTTGGGCTATAGTATAGGTGGAAAGTTTTGAAGGAGTTGGCTGCTGCAAAATTCAAATCTTTGAACAAAAGGTCACGGATAGCATTGTAAAGAAGAGCTGTAAGAATTTCATGCATGCCTGGAGAACTAGAATTTGAACAACACATACACAATTCGTCCATATGTGGACATGAAACCCACCCCTGTAACTGTTCCACTCAGACCAAGTCTCACAAACACATTCTCACATCAACTATCTACGATGTTCAAGTAACAAAAAACATAAATAACTATTAGAAAAGATGTAGACAATTATAAGGAACCACCTCTATGAATGAGAATGTAGATCGCAATGAGTTCACAAAATTTTGAACTTCAGATGGAGTCATTGTCTTGCGCTCCTGCCAATCCAATCAAAGGCAGATCAGTCAGGTATCTGATTCGCTACCAAATATATGTGCAGACTTGCAGTTTCCTAGAGGAAATACTATTGCTACTGTCATCCTTACAAGAAAGAAATAAATAACTAGCAGAAAGGGGAAATAAGAACAACAAAAATCACTAAAAGGCCACACGAAAAGCCTCAATGTGCTTCTGAACATAGAGAATATAAGTCACAGCCCATAAGTGAGTTTAGAGAACCTGAAAACTTAAATTCTATGAGTATGAAAGTGATGCAGGAGGATCTGAACAGGCAGATACAGAACTATTGCAATTGAACCACGGGGAAAGCCTAGCACACACATTTATGGA
Organism: Populus alba x Populus glandulosa; assembly: GCA_033617975.1. Taxonomy (NCBI): domain Eukaryota; kingdom Viridiplantae; phylum Streptophyta; class Magnoliopsida; order Malpighiales; family Salicaceae; genus Populus; species Populus alba x Populus glandulosa. The sequence continues at coordinate 12,664,919 of CM066145.1, read as the reverse complement.
CTAGATGGACAAGTTTAAGCGCAAGAAGAGGTTTAGTCGTGCCAAATGACTTACCTTTTGAAGGAAATGGCTTTACTTTTGATCCGCTATATCATTCTCAAATTTTACAGGAGAATTTACAAGTCATGTTATATTGAGGGCCGGCTTGTTGTAACTAGCCAAGGTTGTGAAAGACCTTCAAACTAGGACCATAAGATGCTGTTTTTTCTAGTTTTAGCATATCACTTCCATGGTTGTATTGAACCAAAAGAGAGTGGGACGGGATTCAAAAGAAAGAAATAGTTGATTATTTGTCATCAGTTCAGTAAAATGTACAGAGAATCTAAACAACCCAACTGGACTTTAAGATTAGAACTTAGAAAATCAAAGAGATGAAGTCTCCTCTACTTTCTAATTGACTGTCGTAAGCTTTCAGCTAAAAGAGCAAGTTTCTTTCCATGAAATCTCTTTCTTTTGGGATATAATGACATGAGACCTTTCGTGACATGGCAAAAGGTCTTTAACAAACAAAATCCCCAACGATTATTGAGGAAAGAGAAAAATCAAAGTCCAAAGAGTGAACGCATTACCTTTAAATCAGCACCAGCACAAAAAACCTTTGGAACCGAACTGCAAATCAAAACAACCTGAGCAGATTCATCACTTTCGATTGTTTCAAAAGCATTGCGTAACCCTCTTAACATTTCCTTTCCAATTGAATTTTTTGCTGCAGGCCTATCCAAATTAACCTCAACAATCCCTGTTTTAGTAACGAAACTCAAATGGGTTCATATTTAAACGATCTAAAACAAAAGGGAGTACAGAACCAAACACTAATGCAGAGAGTTTGAGGTGGGATTTTCACCAGAATCCGAATCTGACAACCTTCGAAGCCTGACTGATTCATAGGATAGGGACTCCAAGATGAGGGTTCTATGGGTTTGGTACTGATGACCGTTGCTGTAAATGTAAAGATTCGGCAAGTTATTCGATTTCGAATTTTTCACGCAGCGATGACCCAATGATCTTGTTAGAGCAGTGAAAGTACCCATTTGTCTGTTTCTTTGATTCTTGAGAGATTTAGACAGATTTTAGTGGGAGTTTAGACGGGAACAGAGAGACAGGTTCGGGTTTCTTTCTTTGCTTTTAGCTGGGGATGGCCGTGGTAAGCTATTATCAATCATTCGTTAATCAATATCACTAATGTTATTATCGGGTAAAACTATCAATTTACTGTTGGATATTATATTATATTATCAATCGTGCTCTTCCATACAAAAACCAATTGTAATTTTTAACTTATTAGTATACCTTTTCATAAACTATTTTCATAAAAATTAATATTCTTATATGTGTGTGTGATGGTTTTGATATGAAATGATAAATATCTATTTATATTGATAAAAAAAAATTTTAAATAAATTTTTAGAGATATAGTTTAACTGGTCAAGGTTTAAATTTGCTCGTTAGAAATCACTAGTTTGAGTCCCATAAACTTCAGGGTTACTGCAGACTTACATAATCGTTAATTTTGTGGCTCGTAAAATTAGTTAAGATACACGCAAGCTTTCTTTTTAAATAAATTCAATATATAACCAAGTTTATTCAAATTTTAATAGCACGTGAATATTAATTTTTTTTTCTTATATTTTTTTAACTTAAAAATGATATTTTTATATATTTATAATAAAATCACTCGCTTGCTATATATAAGATTGTCAATTTTAATTAAATTATTTATTAGAAAAGTATATTAGAGAATATAAGCATATTAAAAATTACAATTACTTTTTTTCATATAAAAACATAAATGAGAAATAATGTAATATAGAAGAGCATGTATTAATAGATTTCCCCTTCTTCTTCTTCTTCTTCTTCTTTTTCTTACTGCTTTTATAGATAAAAACCTTAGTCTTCAATGGATCCCACACTTTAAAACTATAATTTAATCGGCAGCCAAACAATCTTAATTTTGATGATTTAGAAGAAACAGAGCAGATGCCGCACTAACAAACTACTTCTTTGCATAATTAATCATTGTTTTATGTTTTATTTTTCGGGTTTATTTAAGAATATAATTGTAATTATTTTTTAAAATATTTTGTATTTAAAAATATATCAAAATAATATATATTTTTTATTTTTTAAAATCAATGTTTTAAAAAATCTTAAAAAAAAATCTTAATTTAAAATAAATAAAAAAATAAAAAAAAGTTCAAATGTTTTTTAAAATACTTTTAATAATGATTGGTATTTAAACTAATTATGGAATATTTAATTTTAATCTGTACAGCGAAAATAAAAGAATTTGCATAACATAATCTGAAAATTTTATAAAACCAAATAGGTTTTTTGACTTGTATAGTTAAAAAAGAAAGATGATTAAGCTAAAACATACCAATCCCAACCCCTTCGTAGTTGTTCATCATTTTTTAGGTGATGAGAGATAAGATTCGGGTTTTTCTATATAACCCCCTAGATTGGATTCGAGATGTTTGCCAGGCTCAACGAAGACAACTTTCTCGGATTGGTCGAGCAAAAACATTCCAAACAATAGACCAATTGAACAAATAAATTGAAACACAACTAGAAACACAACCAAACCTGACTCAAATCTCTACCGCTTTATCAATGAAGAACATAGCTAATTCTTTCACTTCTATGGACCATCCAACTAAACAAACAACACAAGTTAGAATGCAACGAAGACAATCTCAAGCCCAAATTCGATCTGACTTTGCCGGTACCTTGTTAAGCGAGATCGAATTTGTGCTTGAGCTCGACTTCTACCATGCAATGGACGAATCTTCGATCAAGTCAGCGATCTGGGTTCTTTTGGTAGGAGGGAGAGCAGGCTTCTGATGGATAATACCACATACACTACTATCGACTGTCTTTGGTAAACGGCGAGCTGCTCTTTTTGTGAAGGCTACTTTTAGGGTTTGGTATGTGGTTGTGGAAATTGGAGAATAATGATTGAATCGCTCTTTACACGTGATTATACTCAATTGGCTTCAAGCTGAAAACTTGCCCCGCCGACTATGACTGTAGTCCGACCGTCATAGGCCTTATACAGGCGAGGGTCTGACACATTGGGCTCAAAATGATACACTTATCGAGATTCGGTAGTTAAGAAAAAAGAGGTGAAAAAAAAAAAAAAAAACAAATCGAAGTTGTTGACAAAGTGCCTGGCCAGAGGCCCAGGTCATCGTGTATCATCCAATTACAAGTCCTCTACAGGGTTTTCAACTTAAAGCTGTTATAGCCTATGAACCCATCGTTCAAGTCGAAGCTGCTTCATAGGAGGTCCAAAATTTGGCTTACTCTTCTGAGGACACTTCCATTTTCCTGTGACTCCAATCACATCAGGGTGTTCAAGATTAGAAACTTCTGATAGCACCTTTCTTTTTACAGCGGCATCCTTTTCACCATCTCTTGAAGTCATCCCTCTACCTTTTGGACATTCCAACAAAATCTGTTGTTGCCTATGCATGTCCAAAGAATTTTCAGCATTTGGTTTCGCAATTCTACTCTTCCTTGTTGTAACAAAACCATTTCGTTGAGCTTCTTTTCCTTCATTTTCTTTGTTATTGCTCCTTCCATGGGTTGACTGACTCGTTGAAAAAACTCCGGCACCTCGAACAAAGTTCGCATTGCCCCGAGGTGATACAAGATCAATTTCTGTTTGAGCTTTAACCAAGTTTTCTGCGGAATCCTTCCTGCAGTTCAACGTTGTTGCAGATTTATCGCTTGATCTCACATTACTCGTGACTGACATAAAACCAACTTCTTGCGCTAGATTTTGCATCTGTGGCTGTTTAAATGGAGGCACTTCTAACCTCAAGCTTGGTTTCTCAACATCTTTGGTTGGAACAATAGCATGGCTCAGAACTGATTCATCTTCCATGCTAAGCTCCCCTTCATGGTGCAGATTATCCAGAATAGATAAGCCCTCTTTCTCTACATCCCAAGAGTCCTGTGATGTGAAAAGTGGATGTACAAATGACTTGGAGAATCACTAAAAAAACACCCCCTTCCCCTTAAGACCAGCTAAAACACCATCATGCTGAAAAGAAAGATATTAGCTATAAAACATGTCAAAGCTGACCTGAGAGGGAGAAACCTTATTCAATAATTTTTCCTGTTTATGTTCTCCCAAGGAGCTATTGAACTTCAAAAATCCATTTGAGTGTTCAATTTCATCTGAACTTCTGTTTTGTCCTAATTTCCGTGAATTCGTTTCTTTATCTCTCTTGCTGTCTTGATTAGCAAAATCATCTCCCTCGCGTTCAGTTTTGTCATGAAGAAATCCAACGCTTTCACCCAGTACAGGAGATTCATACACGTAGCTGGGGAACCAGTTCCTTATGTCAGGTGGCTCTGGCAGACAAGAGACACAAAACAACGTTATTACCCTATAATTAGCTAGTTTAGATTTTTCACTTCCTTATTTTACTCTGAAAGAATCAAAGTGAAAAGTAGATTCCCGTGGTTTTTTCAGCTTTCGTTGATTCAGTAAAGCCAAGGAAGCATGTTCTGAAAGTGCTACTAACCAGAAAGGAATGAGGATGATTGAGAAGAATCTGGAACCTGCAACGTTCAAATAGTAACTAACTTCAAACACCATATGATGGCTGAGAATTTGCGCAACAAGTGAAAGAATATCAACAGTGATCAATGTAACACAAGTAAGAATGATGGATTGAGCAAATGCACCTTACTTAAAGGCTTGTTGTCACACGCATCTCCAAATGAACTCTTACACTTAATGGACCCATTTGAGGATGGCTTCTCATTAGCACGTACTTCATTGTTGTTTCCAGAGTTGCTCAAATCCCCAGCCTTTTCTTCTCTTCTGTTCTTACTCTCTTCAATAGCAAATTCATCCTTCTCACCTTCACTTTCTTTAATAACAGATTCGATAAAATACTCCGCTGTATCCAGAACAGGAGATTCGTACTCATAGCTCGGAAACCAGTTTCTGATGTCAGGAGGCTCTGATAAAAGAGACAAAATAAGTTTAAAACGGTTTCGTGTCCTTAGTTTATTTACTTAAAGGACAGAATGGTGAGAATTGAAGGTATCTTTTCTTTCTTAGATCACAATGTCAGCCAAGAATACTAACCAGAGAGGAGAGACAATGAGCACAAAGAATCGGGCATCTATAACGAAAAAATAAGAAAGTGTGTTAGATATGAGAAACTTTTAGCATGTAATTATTTTATTTATTACTTGAACAAACTAGAAGATACAAATACATGATTATGCTAAATAAGGCACACCAAGAACCCAAGTCATTGCCGGTGACAAGATCACGATGTTCAAATCTAAATCAATCAATTCTATCCTAACCAAAACAACGGTAATTGACAGGAAGCCTATTATTGAAGTGTGCTAAATATAGTAAAAACCACAGGTAAGAACCTCACCCATCCATGATTGTGTCAATGAATCACAACACTGAAATCCAGACCCAAATTACAAGTTAAAGCAATCATCCATTTGATAAAAGATATGGATTGGTAGTAATTTCCAATTTAGGTGCAAGAAAGTAAGAGGTCAGTAATTATACCTACCTTATTAAAAGACTGATCTTCGTGCTGCTTATCATCATCACTGCTGTTGTAACCGATTCTTGTGGCGTCGCAAGAAATTGTTTCCTTACCTTTACTTCCCTCCTCAATGCAAAGACACCCATCTCTCGTACACTCAAAGTCAGTTTCCTTAGGGATAGGACCTCCAAAAACATCGTAAGTATCCAAAACAAAAGATTCATACTGGTAACTAGGAAACCAGTCTCTTATATCAGGTGGCTCTGCAAGAAACCATATAAAGAAACTTGGTTATATACCCATTTCAGAATACATTGTTTTTTACTCAAGAAAATGAATAGGTACCAGAAGGAAGCGGCAAAGAAGAATCAGGAACCTGCACAAAGTAAGTGGGGAAGGTCAGAAACAGAAAGGAGGATATTTGGGTTTGAGAGAAAGAAATGATGCTTACCGCCTGAGAATCAGAATCAGAGGTGTTTTCCATCAGAGATTGATCTCAATATCAATCTATCTATCTATCTATCGCATACCATACAAATACTACAAGGAGATTGACCGGGGGCTATAGTAAGTACTAAATAATGAAGAAACTAAAGACTGATCAAAACTCCAAGCCCTAGCTAGGAGTATAAAAAGAAAGAGCTCTAAAGAGTTAAGACTTAATTTAGGGTATGAACAAGAAGAAAGATCAAAAACAAGAACTGTTTCTTTATCTTGGATTCATGGTTATTATGGATGCTAGTGTGTGTTTCAGTGTTTGCCTTCATTTGGGGTGCGGCAAGTTCTTGGGGGAACTGTGGAGTTTTGTATTTTTCTCTGTAATTAGGATTTCTTTCACCTTTTGAAACCTAGCGGGACTCTTTTGGCGCCTGTTTTTTTTATTGAATTCTGCTGGGCACAAGCCTAAGCTCTTCCGACAAGCCCAAGCTCAACACAATAAGGTTTGGCAGGCCTGCCTTCAACGACTGGTCCAGATATTTAACCATCGAGACTTATGGGTTCGCTCAAGGTTGAACCGAGATTCAAGCTAAACATGTAAGGACATATTATTATTTAATAAAATCTAATAATCCTTTTTTATGTTTTTATAAAATAAATAAAAAATAGAGTGAAAATTTAATGACTTAATTCGAGAGATAAGATGAAAATTTAAAAAACATTTTTAAGCTTGAATCAAAACATGGCATTATAAGCATGTTTGTTTTTACAGTGAAAAAGTTTTTTTTTAAAATTATTTTTTTAATATTTTTAGATCATTTTTATGTTTTTAAAATAAAATATATTTTGAACAGCAACCATCATAATACTAAACAAACTTTATAATAACCAAGTTATTAATTTCATGTTTTATCTAGTTAGCGTTTATGACTGGTTATTATTTCACCTTCTTTTTTAATTGATTTTCCTGGTTTTTGCTACTAAACTTAAAAAGATTTTGTAAAATTAATATTCAATTAATTCACAACCTTTCTCAAGTTGAACAGTTTATTTGATTTGGTTTTAGAATGCTTTTATATTTAAAACACTAAAAAAAAAAAATTAGAATATTCTAAGATATCATGAAATTATAACCATCATTTAAAGATTTAAACATTTTAAGAAACCCTCTTCATATTTAAATAAAATATTATAAAAACTCTCCTTTTATATTCAAAACACCCTTAATTACTATTCAAATATTGGATAAATTATAAACTTAGACATTAGAAAAAGATGTTCAAAAATCAAATAAATCAAATAAATTAAATGATGAATTTTATATTTTATATCTACCAAATATACATATATTTTCTTGGATTTGAATTGCTCATACGCAGCATTGCCATACGGGGAACAAGGCTTTAAAAATGACACCTGGGATTCCTCAGGTATTATTGCATGTGGATTTTCACTTTTTCGCCTCAATTGATCTTTTGTCACCAGGTCCCCCAACCCAAACTGTTTTTGCACAGTTTAAAAGCCATTCTAACCAGACTCTGTAGATTGATTTTTGTTCTATTAACAAAACAATTCTGTCTAATTTTGAACTAATTTAAAAAAAAAAGAAAAAAAAAGAAGGAGAAAAGCAGATTGAAAACTGGGCTTCGACAAAAAAGCCCAACTCTCCCTGGCTTGGCTTAAAGCTAACTCGCTTGGGCAACCCAGGCAAGCGCCAGCTAACCCAGGGTCAAGCCCAAGGTTCGCGGGTTGAACCCGACCTCTCTCTTTCAGTTTTTTTTCCGTCTTTAATTTCAATTTCAAGACGATGTGGCGAATCATGCAAGCTCTTTTACCGCCAATGAGGCCTGCCCTCTTGTTCAACACGATAAGAATCTTCTTCAGTCGCTACATGGTATATAGTCGTACTGATAGCGCCACCCTAGCTAGCCGCCCTGAGTAGGTTTGGCACCGCCGCACTTGTCAAGAAGAGGTAAGTAACATTTAAGCTTTTGGGAGACAGAGGCATGAGACTCATCTCGATGACACACTGAATAATCTTTTCACCTGCTTATCCTTAAAATAACAAAAACTCAAAAAAACTGAATGAGGCATCAGAGTAAAAAAAATGAGGCATCAGAGAATTTTTTACATGCGACACCACCTGAACTCATACCGGTGTCGTTTAATCCATCATCAGCTGTGAAAAAACCCGAAGATCTTTCAAAGCTTTTACCTGACTTCATCCTAACCCTACAATCTATCCTGAGAAACCACATATGCCAAAGATATAATGACATAGGGCATAACGATATCTTTAGGGTTAGGAGTATGAAGTGTGAGGAGAGATGAACGACAAATCTTCTGAGGGGGACGCGACCATTCAAGCGGTGTGGACAGAGGCGTGGAGAGGACTTAGCCAAGGTGCGGCCAGGCGGTGGAGACGACTTGGCTATGAAGAGAGGTTGTGCGCGTATTCAGGATTTCCCATGTAGGATAAGGGACCTAAGTAAGGTGCGGCTTGATGAATTTTGTAAAGGAGTCCGAATTTCATGCCTTGAATTAGTGTAAATTAATATGTTTAATCAAAATATCCATTGATTTAAATGTGTAAATTAAAATATTTCATCCAAGATGTGCGCGTCAAATTAATCCACCTATACTTCAAATAATGTGTACATGAACAAGCATGGAGAGAAATGTTCCTAGCCCTTTTTTCCGGCAACAAAATATGATTTTTGTTTTTAGCATTTTAATTAATAGATTTAGAGAAAATAATCTGCATCGGTGTTTTCTTGGGAAGGGCATTGTTAATTGATTATACATGTAAAGCGTTAAAATCGGCGTTCAAATCTCGGAAGACCAATTCAAAAATTGCCTTCTAAAGTTTTCTTTTTTATTATTATTTTTCAAAGATGTTCACACTAAACATTATTAAAAAGTAATTTTTTTTATTAAGTTTGGTTTTTATAAAAAAATAACTAAATCAAATTTTTTTTTAATAAAAAAAAAAAATTAAACCAGTTTAAACCGATCAATTTCGGTTTTATTTGGTTTTTTAGGACAAAACCGATCAAACTAGTTTGGTTTATTTTTTCTGATTTGACTCGATTTTTTTAATTTGGCTCGGTTTTGGCTTGGTATTTTGGTTTTGCTTGGTTTTTTTCGATTTGACTCGATTGTTTTATAGTTTTTTTGTCTGGGTTCAGTTGAATTCAATTTTTTCAAAATTTTAATTAATTTTTTTTATAATTTGATTTTTATAATTATTATTTTTTAATATTTTTAGTTTCATCAATTTTTTAGTTTTTTTTCTAAACATTCAAGAATCTTTCAAAAAGCTCGAACACGAAGCCTTCATTAATTTTATATTGTTCCCTTACATAAGGATTAGGCTCGCACGTTGTAAGCAAGTTCTGAGTTTTTTTTGTTTGTTTACTATAAATAGAATCTGTGAACATAAGTCCAAACCCTTAAGGAGGCGGATTAGGCTCGCACGTTCTTATTGTATCATTGTTCATTCCTAAAATGTTTTTTTATTTAAAAATATATTAAAAAAATCTAAAATTATATAAAAAAATTAACTTTAATTAAAAAATCCAAAAATATTTTTTTATCACAAAAACATACATATTTTTTTTTTATCTCCCAAGATTACTGAAATCTTATATAATTATTAACTTCAAGATCTGTATGGTTAATTAAGGTATATACAAGCTAGTCTACACATCTAAATTAATCCAAAAAAAAAATCACCATTACTAGATCTAATTCTTTTGCACAGTGCATAAACGTGTTCAGAGCAGTTCCAATTTCTTAACCCCAATCTTGTCTCCACTCTGAAACACTTTTTCCACCCATTCGTGCGCTCTGCTCTTGGAAGCAACCAGGAAGCACAAACCAGATGGATAAGAAATGCCTTGCCTTGTAAGATTTAAAAGAACAATAATAACCTAACAGCCTGTATTTTTAAGCCCTGGCCGTCAGACTGTCCCTTTGACTACGATCTTCAACTCAATCCAACGGTTCAGAATGGATGAAGACTGCGAAGCGGGGAAGAGTTCTGTGGTCAAAGAAGCTCCGTGGAAAAGTCGCCATTTTTCATTATTCGTGTCAAACCCTCTGTGCGTATGTGTATATATAGACCCTTCCCACTACTCCTTCCACTCCCATTCTCAGCTCCCTGAATATTTCAAAACACAACTAGCTTTTAGATTTATAGAAGGGAAAATCTCTTAAACCTCTTCTTTTGTTCTTTGAAATTAATTTTGAAGCTCATCTCGATCCAGTATTGCAAAAGATGGAAACGGATCAAACTCAGCAAGTATCTTCAGCCTTAGAGTTCATCAAGCAACATTTGCTTGGCGATCTTCTTTCACCTGTTGCTACCTCCTCCGCTTCTTTTTATCAATTTTCTACAAATTCTGAAACCTCTACTTCCTTACAGTGTGAGACTACTAGCTGCTCAAGTTCTGACTTTTCCATGGCACTCCCTGATTGTTTCGGTTCTCTTCTCGAGTTCACTTCCGTTTTGAGTCCCGCTCAAGAGAACAACACCAATATCTTCGAATTTGAACCTAAACCTGAAATCATTGATCTCTTTACGCCAACGCCACTCAACTCAACCTCCCACATCAATTTCCAATCAAGCAGCAGCGGCAGCGGCAGCAGCGGCGGCAGTAACTTCTTCGAGTTTGAATCCAAACCTCAAATTCATCAGAATTTCGAATTTGAGTCGAAACCACAAATCGTTTCTCAGCGAAGCAACAGCTTCTTCTATGAAGAACCAAAGCCTCAGGTTCAAACAGCTCGGAAACGCTCTTTGAAAATATCGCTGCCTAGCAAAAAACCCGAATGGATCCAGTTTTCTTCTAACCCAAACCCGCAAACCGTGAAGGATAATTCTGGTGTTGCTGCTCAAGAGATAAGGCATTACAGAGGAGTCCGACGCAGGCCATGGGGCAAGTACGCAGCGGAGATCCGGGACCCGAACCGGAGAGGTTCACGTGTGTGGCTAGGAACCTTCGATACAGACCTTGAAGCCGCTAAAGCCTATGATCGAGCTGCCTTCAAGCTGCGTGGGTCGAAAGCGATTCTCAATTTCCCATTAGAAGCCGGGAGGTGTGAGGAGGAAAGTGAGAGGAAAAGAAGTAGAGAGGGTGGCGTGGAAGAGAGAGAGGATGTGAAGAGGGTAATGACGGTGGTTAAGAGGGAGGAGCCTGAAACTGAGGGGGATATCCCGTTGACGCCGTCAGGTTGGATGGCTGTTTGGGATGGTGGTGATACGAAGGATGTCTTCAATGTGCCCCCGTTGTCACCGTTATCTCCTCACCCGCCATTGGGATTCCCACAGCTAACGGTTATTTGATTAGAAGTTTCTCTTCATGTTATTCTAGATTCTTTTTTCCAGAATGTGTGTATATTAGAAAAGAATATTAATTTTTTTTCCACAATAATAATTACTATATTTTCCCGTAATCATTATTCGATCCAGCCCTCGAATATCTGTTCGTACGAAGAACTATATGATAATAGTATTAGTAGAGATGTCACATTTTTACCATGTTATATGCCTTGCGTTATTACTGGTTTTCTATAAAAAATATTCTTTCCAAATATATCTAATTAGTTTAAAAATTAACCTCAAATATGCTTCACAAACAAGACCGCAATCCAAGGTCATAAAGACAGATTGTTTAATCTTACGTATCTATGGATCTTAAGAAAGATATCATGCGGGATCCGTGGCAGATGATTGGCAACTCTATCATCAACAAAAGTAAAACCTAAAAAAAAAATTTTTGTCTAGTTTCTAGAAATTGAACCTTGAAGCAATTAACAATGGCGGTGAAAGCAAGTCTTACGGGGCCTGCAAGCATGATTTTTGCGTTAAATATTCGATTTTTACCTGATTAGTCAAAATCTCCCTGTGCAGAATGAACGGGTCTTCCCAGTGGCTTGTCCAGGCCTCTATATATGATTTTATTTTGTATGATACGACTTAATGTCGAAGACAAATGCACATGAATTTAATATTTAATGTTGCTGGGCAGATGCACATCCAGGGTGTGTCCTCACCTTCGTTGGCCTTTTGACATCTTCATTGAATTTCGAAGAATTCAAATTCTGAAAAGCTCCACAAATGTTTGACTTTTTCGGGCTGACCAATCTCATGCTTATCCATTATATATTCGGCTATTGCAAGAATCGTATAGCTACCATGTGAATTTACGGGACTTGTGCAGGGATTGAGAGATACAAGAGAATTATGGGGCGACTAATTGCTCAATGGTCAGAGAAAGCGATTTAGCAAAAAGGCTTCCCTAGGAAGCATCCTTCATTGAGACTATTTATTTTTATATTTTAAAAATGTTTTTAAAAAAAGTTATTTTTTTATTTTTTTATTAACTTTAAATTAATATATTTTTAGTGTTTTCAAATTATTTTAATGTGCTGATTATATCAAAAATAATTTTTTAAAAATAAAAAAATATCATTAGCATTTATTTTAATACAAAACGTTATTTCAAAAACAATTTCAACCACACCGCCAAACAAACTCCTTTCATGAGATTCGCGTTCATATGAACACCACTCCTCCCTAAAGCCCCAGGCTTCAATGCTGTCGAACTCAAATATGGGCATGCATCGATCATAGAGAAATTGAACAATCTTTAGAGATATAAAAATCTGAAAAGGAAATATAAAACCACAACTACCCAATTAGAAAAATTAATAAAAACAGTCGGTCCTATTTTTTTTATATTTTAAAAATATTTTTAGAAAAATTTAAATTTAAATTTTTTATTTCAAATTAATATTGTTTTGGTGTTAATTTTTAGATCATTTTGATACGCTGATTTTAAAAATAATTTTTTAAAAATAAAAAAAATTATTTTGATATATTTTTAAATAAAAAACACCCACAAGCACACTTCTAAATTATCGATTAAATAAATTGAAAGGCCCATTCATACTTGGTGAGCATGTGAGGATATATACCTTGTGTATCAGATGGAAATCTCTATGATTTAGATAATTTATACATATATATGAACTAAGAATTTCAGAAAATCTTAAATCTCTAGTTTGAAGTTTGATTAATCTTTGTAACCAACAAAGGATCATGCTTTCTTAATTATGAGATCAAACTTTTGGCCGAACCAATTACTTGACTTGGATGTTCTAGAAAACTAATTAATATAGAATAGCTCAATACTAACGTGGTAAATGCATTTACCTCCTCACGGGATGATCGTTCGACTAATTAATTAGAAAAACAAGGGAATGGCAATATGTAAGACTCATAGTAACGTTAATCAGCTTTGTCAGTGCTTGAAAGTTGAAACATTCAGAGTTTCTAACTAGGAGAAAGCGAGCTGGAAAAGAAATAAGTGAAAGCGATGAGAAAGAAGATGATATGTGTATGATCTGGGTAACTGTGGAGAACTGAGAATATCAGCCATCCAAACTACCGGCCATTCTCCGAAGAAAACAAAGCCTCTACTGACTGACGACGACAGGTAAGGTCGTGATCATGGTGCATGGCCATAACGGGCACCCACTCTCCGACCAAGACAGGTACGGTCGTGATCATGGTGCATGGCCATAACGGGCACCCACTCTCCGACCAAGACAGGTACGGTCGTGATCATGGTGCATGGCCATAATGGGCACCCACTCTCCGACCAATACAGGTGTGCCTCTCACTTTGACGCAGCGATATTTCAACATCTTCTCCATGCATAATAACACCACATATTTCTCTCTCTTTATTTCTTGTAAATTGTAGTTCTTTTTGCAAGAGACGGTCGTGAACCGTGCAACAAAACAAACCGTAGATCACCCGGCCAGAAAGAGGAGGGGAGAAAAAGAAGATAAAAAAAAAAAACGGGGTAGCGTTTTCAATCTAGTCAGTGGACATTGATTGAAAATTGTTCAGTACCGAACCTTCAGAAAATTCAACACCGGCACTCAGTCAAAGTCATAAGTATCCAGCAACTTGTAACTCTTGCATCATCTATTGCTTTGCGAATTTAGGTTGCTATCATTAACGAGGCATTCAACGCTGAGACTTTCGTACTAGCTAGCTTTGTAAAATCAAACTCATTTGAAAATATCAAATAGGTGCAACGAGTAAAACCCATTTGAAAAGCCAATTGAAATGGAATAGAAGAAATAAGTACTTTATTCTTTCTTCAAGAAGTTTGATGTCAATTTTTTTCCCTTTGTTTGTTGCATTTAAATGATTTATTTCCTACTTTGTTGGTTTTAGTTTTCTTGGAAGATATATAGGAATAATATTTTCTTAAAAAAAAAAATGTATTTTGACTTTAGCACTTTTTTAAAGCATGTAAAATAAAGGTTGAAGAATTAAAATAGTACTATTTTTTTACTTTTCATTCAATACACCCCTCGGAGTTGGTCTTATAATTCACATACCCTTTCAATTTGGATGGATTGACTTTTGTCTATCCCTTTTTTTATATAATTTTTTAATTTACTTTTTTTTTAAAGTCAAACAACTAGAGGGATGGTAATAAATTATTCATCTTTTCTCATCTTTTTCCTTCCTCTTTTCTCAGATCATTTTAAAAAATTAAATTAATAAAATAACATTTTAAATAATATAAATATAGCTTTTTTTGCCGGTGTACTTTATTTTTTCTTCAAGGAGTTTGATGTCATTTTTTTTTCAATGTAGCTGCATTTAATTGATTTATTTTTTTTGTTAGCCCTACTTTATTGGTTTTAGTTTTTTTTTTTTAAGATATAATAGAATAGTATTTTAAAAAAATAAAATGCATTTTGACATTTTATTTAACACTTTTTTTAAAGCATGTAAAATAAGGGTTGAAGAATTAAAATAACATGTTGAAGAATTAAAATAATATTATTTTAATTCTTCAACCCTTATTTTACATGCTTTAAAAAAAGTGTTAAAGGGTTGAAGAATTAAAATAATATTATTTCTTTACTTTCCATTCAATACACCCCTTAGAGTTGGTCTTATAATTCACATACCTTTCAATTTGGATGGATTGACTTTTGTCAATCTATTTTTTTAATATAATTTTTAAATTGACTTTTCTCACATCATCTTTCTTCTTATACATCCTTCCAGAAAATCAGACCCTTAATCTTCCAATTCTTATTTTGACTTTTTAATAAATAAGAAATCTCTTTTTAATTAGATTTTAATAAATCATTGCAATCCAAACCTGGAAGTTGACCAAAAAAAATGAATTTATTATTCGAACATGGTCAAAGTCACAGTACTTGCACAAGTAGCAAGCATGCATCGCGATGGGGACATTGAATGGGTTTAAACCATACGTTTTGGATCTCCAATTTCCATGGAACCCAATTTGGTGCCGACAAAGACTGTACTTTGTTGAGGTTTGAAATAAGTTTGATGGTCAAACACACATCAGCCAGTGAGTTAATTGATCACGTGGTTACCGTTTAGCGATGACCAAGTTTTTTATTATTGCTTGAGAATTTCAAGTCTGTCGGAACATCTTATCAGTGGACATATAAGACCGTGTCTTGTTTGTTACCACTCGTTTTATAAATAAGCTCTTAACATTTGAACTGGTGAGCAGCTTCAATTAGCGAGGGTCTCAAATTATTTTAAATTGAAAAAAGATATACTGGTAATGACGTTAGGGTTTGCAGATAAAAAAAAGAGAAAATTGAAGTTCAAAATGTTGACTCAGCTGGATATAATAAACTTGATTAATATAATAATATGATTAAAAAAATTTGAACAAAAAAAAAATTAACAATGATTAATGGCAAAAAAATGAATCGATGTGAATCTCATGGTAACGTGATCATACAATCAAGATTGATATATGATCCTGAAAAACCAAAATAAATTTGATAGAAATGTGGCACGATAAAAACTTGTTTTAAGATACCAATATTATTGGAATGAAGTCGAATAACACCACAAAACTAAAAAAATAAAAGAATCATTCTCACAAGGTAAATTGAAGACTTCAAAAGTATTATTCATTAAAGGTTGTAAAAACTTAGGCTTATAGCAGTTTAAGTACTTCTGAAAGGATCTACTTTAGGAGATGAATTGACTTGTTTGTACAGTTAACCCAGAACCTATATCAGTAAGCCCAAACCCTAATCCAAACAAGCATTTGATTTTAGTTAAAAACAAAGTATTAATTAAACCTGAATAAGTCTTGAGCTATAGCTGAAATAATAAAAATAAAATTAACTCATGCTAATTCCATATTTTGCTATGATAAGAGAAGAAGAAAAATCAAACAATATAGGTTTGATATAAGGCTTATTTATAGACTACAATGTTGTCCAATGATCCTAGAAACCGATATGTCATTAAATATAGCAACTCTTCTTTCTTTTTATATCTAATATGAATAATAAATCTTTGTAAAAAAATAATTTAAGAACATTAATGAATTATTGTCACACTTAAAAATTATATTGCAATCTATTAAAGATTCTCGTATAACTATAAAATTTTCAAAATAACCTGTCACATCTTTGTAGAAAAAAAATCATTATCAAATAAGAAATCCACAAGTCAAAAGAAAGTGGATAACAAAACTTGTAAAGCTTGTTCTGACATATATCACAAGTCTTTCTTGAACTCCGATTCACTTGAATTTTAACTCCAATATAGAAAAATACCTTTGAAATCTTATGATAAAGTTTGAACTCGATCTAATGGTTTAATTTGGAATAATACTTAATAGCGTAAAACTAAACGGTAGAGAATTTTACGTTAAAATCTGAATCTGACCTTACTTGGATCATATTATGAGCCCGTTTGGCTCTGTGGCTGCGTTTTAATTAAAACGCAATTTGCAGCCGTTTGTTAATGAAATCAAATGATTTTACTGTACATGGGTCCCACGTAAAATTTACGTCAAAAACGCAGTTAATGAAAAGCAAAAAATTAATGCTTTCCACACACTGTGCAGCTAATTGCATTGTTCATTGAACAGTGCAATTATCATGAACAGTGTACATGGTACACTGTTCACTTTTAAAATATAATGCAGTGCAATTGATTGCACTGTTTACGCGAACAGTGCAATTCACTTGCACTGTTTGTCCAATTTTTTTTTTCTTGCAGTGTGTTAATTTTATTAAAAAAAGTAATTTAGAGTGAATTAAATTCATTTCCATTGTGATGTGAACAATATTTTTTCTCTCGAAAAAGTAGTATATAGTGAATTAAATTTATTCGCACTATAATATCAATTTTATATCTAATAATATTTTATCTAATTTTATTACACGCTCAAAAAATTATGAAAACTGTAGTTCTTATCGGATGAATTTTGTACGTAATGGAATTATACATAGTTTAATGGAATAATAAAAAATATTTTATATAAAATATTATTTATTCCATGATGTAATAGGAGTAATTAAATCTACAATATTTAAATTTAAAACCATCAATATTAATATATATTTCTTAAAATTATTTTATAACCTCGATTTTAAAAGCATTCTTAACCAAACACATTAAACTACTTTTTCTTCAACCTCAATTTTAACCACAGTTTTAACCAAACACCTATTTTTTCAAACCAACCTCAATTAAAAATACTTTTTATAAAACAATTTTTTTCAAACCACAACCACAACAACTACCGCAATACCAAACACACTCTATGAATGCTCACCAATATTATAGAAACATATCATTCCAATGTTCATAAAAGGTCTCCATGGTATTTATCATAGTTTTTACTAAACATAATAAATAAATCTTAATTATTTGCTTACTTAAAAGGTAGATATTTTATTAAGAGGTTTGGTTTATAAATGTTACTAAGATGCTTAGTTATTATAATTTTATATGGTTAAATGTTATATCAAACCTAATAGTTGGTGTACATGTTTAGTTGATGGTGGTTAGACTGAAAATCTGAAATTCAAATTTCACCAATAATTATTTTATTTAACTACCTTTAACTGTTAATAACTAGTCTTTCAATGAGTGCATCGCCATTTAGCTTTTCCCTTTAATTAATTTTAAATAACATTAATTAAAGTTTTTTTTTTTTTACTTTTGTTGTTGATGAGAGAATGAGAATATTTTAATTTCACATGCAGACGATTGATCCTTCAGGAAGGAAAAAAAAAAAACCCCCCAACTACTACCTAGGACTGGGCTCAAGCTCAATCGAGAGTATTGGGCAAGTCGAGGTGATGATTTCTAATTTATATTGGCAAAACCAGTTCAAATGGGCTGACAAAACTGTGTAATTGGCCTGTGAGCCTCTTTTCTCTCTCTGTTTTTTTTTTTTTTTTTTTGAAGTTGATTTTGTCTAATTTCTTTATCTGTAGACAATTTACCGGACGTCAGAAAATCTGAAATTATATATAAATCCACTTCAAGTGCCCAGGGGGAAAAGGAAGGGTAAAGTACAGATGTTTCTTGGTAATTTGTATTAAATAAAGTGACGTGGTGGTTTATTGATCGGTATTGCTAATTATTTGTTTATTTATTGAAAAATATATATTTTTTAAAAAATAATTTTTATAAATTCTTGGAAAGTAAAATATTTTTTTATATTTGATAGTATCATAAAATATGAGTTGGAAAATACTTTTCGGTATTTGACTATGTCATTAGAAAGTGAATTGAAAAATTAATTTTTTAAAAAACAATTATTAAAAAAATAAAAATCAATTCTAATAAATAAGAAAGTTGAAGTAAGATAAAATTAAAAAAAATTAATTTCATAAATTATTTCATATAGAATAAATAGTAATAAAAAAATAAAGACCAAATATGATGGATAAAGAATTTCAATTAAGAAAATGATAAAAGAAAAATAAATACCAATTAAAACAATAAGAGCCGAAGTGGATATAAAAATCAAATTATAAGGTATGAAATTGAAGAAAAAAATTTAAAACAAAATATATAGCAATTAAAATATTGAGAATCAAATCTGACATAATCAATATTTAATAAGATATTTTTGAACTTTTTTGTAACTTTTAAAAAGGTTTTCTATCTAAAATTAAAAAAAAACATTTTCTTAAAAATCATATTAATTTTTTTAATTGAAATTTTTTTTATTAATTAATTTTTTAATGATAAACAAACATATAAAATTTAAAAAGCAAGTTTGAAAAAATTATTTTTCATAAAACAAAAGTGATTGAATTGATTCCCAAAAAGGAAATGAAGACACAGGGCAACGGATTTTGGAACTTACTACTTTCATTGATGCCCAAAATGAATCTTTAAATAACTTCAATAACAGGGCATATATTCCTAACCAAAGAGGAAAGAAGCTGCTGAGGAATCCAACTGGTAATGTATTGATAGTTACTCATTGAAGGCTAAGCATACTGACACAATATTTAACATGGTTCGACAAATTGCTTACATTCACGAAAGAGGTTAATATTATTAGAGATAGAAAAATGATATAAAATAAATTAATACATGAATGAGGAGGATCACATCCACTTTAACTCATCTTCCAGTTCACATAAATTGCTGTATATGGCAGCAGGGGCAACAACTCCCCTTTCTCTTTTCTTCTCTTTATTTCATTCTCTACACTCTTTTATTGCTCTCAAATAATTATGCCTCTTTTATAGGCATCAATTGATAAACTTTTCCAGCACACTTGTCAATTTTAGTGGGACAAGAAAGCCTTAATACATGCCACCAATTGTGACACTAACGGTGCTTCCACTTGCTTGGTGGTGGGGTATTACTACTAAATGACAATATCCTAACAAAATCCGCACGTTTTGGACAGATTGTCTAATTAACACACAAAATTAGAATACATTAATATAATAGAATGAATCCCAAAAAAAACCAGGTTAGGAGAAGTAGGATGAGGCTATTTGTGTTTTAAAAATATGTTTTAAAAAATTTAATTATTTTTTTATTTATTTTTCTTCAAATTAATATATTTTTAATATTTTTAGATCATTTTAATATGTAAATATTAAAAATAATTTTTAAAAATAAAAAAATATTATTTTAATAAATTTTTAAATAAAAAATTATTTTAAAAACAACACAATCATCTACCGAAATAGGCTCTGAATATCTTCGCATCAACTTTCTCATAATTAATAATTTGTTTTAATGTATTAAAGTAGCTATCGTTCTCGTACAAGGCAAGGGCCAGGGTATGATTGTGTCTCCGAGCTCATAAAGCAGAAAATCCCATCAGCAGAATCTAAATTGTACAAACAAGTGCGAAAGCATACACAAATGAAGGCAAATCTAAGCAGGCGGCGTTGATTTTGTTGTCTTGGAGCTTTCACAAGGCTGGAAAAGCTGTACTTGGAATTACACGTAGGTGCACAATCTAGGGACAATTATTTCAAGAATTCGACAAGTACGACGCCACGCTGTATACTGTTTGATATTTTATTTTATTTTTTAAATTGTTTTAATGTATTAATATTAAAACTATTTTTTTCAATAAATAGTCACTCGTATAAATAATTAATATAAAAAATTAGTGGTGGGATCCACGTGGTGATGATGTTGTTTTGAAATTTATTCTTTTAAATCTTTCTTAAGAAATACCATCACTCTAATTAATTATTATATATTTGCTTTATTGTTCAAGATTTGATCATTAATTGAATAAGTTTTAGGTTACATTTAGTATGAATTTTTTAAATTAATTTAACTTGTTTTTTTTTTAAAAAAAATTTTAACTAGTAAAAATTTATAAATACATTTAGTTAAAAATACTTTTTTTATTTAAATAGAAAATCTATTATAGAATGGAGTTAAAATTCTGGTTTTATCAAAAGTTAAGATTTTTAACTTTGAACTTATATATTCCAACTTGTAATGCATTTATTCTTCAAAAAATAATTTTTACTAAACATATATACTAATAACTTAAAGTTATTTTAACTTATTTTATTAAATTATTTATGAAAAATAATTGAATCAACATTTAAGATAAGAAATCATTTTTTACAAGTGAGTGATATAACAAATTTATATTCATTTTAACAGGCACAACTATTATTGGTGTCTTCTGAAGCTTTCGAGTTGGGTAGATGGCTCCAAAGCATATAAATATTCATCCTAAATACAATTTGATCACTTTCATAGTAAAAAGGAAATGGAGAGAGGAAGTGGCCGCAGAATTGGTCACAGGAGAAATTGTTAGTATCAAATTAGGTGACATCATTCCTGCCGATGCTCGATTGCTTGAAGGAGATCCTTTGAAAACTGATCAGGTGCCTTACCATATAAAGCATGTTTTGGAAGTTGTTGCTTGTACACCGTTCTTTGAATTTGTAGCATCATTTAACAATGAGATAGACTGTTGGAAACCCAAGACCCGGGAAACATAACACGAACTAGAACTATGGAAGTTGGAGACTAGCAAGAGTATTTATCTAAGAAGTGTTTCTATTCTAAGCTGTTTTTTATGTTACTTTTCTTTCCTTTTTAGTCTGCCCTTACAGGAGAGTCGCTTCCAGTAACTAAGAATCCTGGTGATGGAGTTTACTCTGGTTCAACTTGTAAGCAAGGTGAAATTGAAGCGGTTGTTATTGCTACTGGAGTTCATACCTTCTTTGGAAAAGCAGCTCATCTTGTGGAAAACACTACACATGTTGGGCACTTTCAGAAGGTTAATCTCAGAATTACTTAACTTTTCGAATAGTGATTAAAACTTGACGTGGTTGTGTATAGTGTCAACCAGGCACGCATATTGCTCTCTCACATTCAAAGAACGGAAGTTATATACCCTATCCATAGGATATAGTCTTTGCATGCGACTTCTGCTAAACTATTTCTAACGCACATATAATGAGAGATAATCTTGCTAATTGTTCCTGGTCTTGACTGCAATCGGAAACTTCTGCATCTGCTCAATTGCCATTGGGATGTTGATTGAAATCATTGTAATGTATGGGATTCAAGGAAGGGCGTATCGTGTTGGCATAGATAACCTTCTTGCTTTGCTCATTGGTGGTATCCCCATTGCTTTGCCTACGGTTCTTCCGTAACCATGGCTATAGGTTCTCATCGTTTGTCTCAACAGGTCTGTGAAGCTGCGTGTGTCATAATCATGGAAAACTGCAGTAAGGGGATAAACCAGTTCTTGTAGGAATCATTAACGATAATCAAATTTTCATGAAGGAGGCCATAACAAAGAGAATGACTGCTATTGAAGAAATGGCTGGGATGGATGTGCTCTGCAGTGATAAAACATAAAACAGGAACTTTTAACTCTTAACGAACTTACAGAGGTGCTACTTTTGATGCTATTTTATTAAGTCTCCTCAATATTTCTAGGCAGTATATATGTACAAATTCCTATTAACCAGGAACTTACTTGAGCAGAAGAGTACAGCTTTATGATATATGTATTATTGCAAGTAGAATAAAAATTGTCTTTAAATATCTATCAGAACAGATTATATATTGAACTTACCTTGTGAGACGTTTGACCCCATCCATTTTATTGCAGGCTTTTTCCAAGGAGGTTGACAAGGAGTTTGGAGAATCAAGATGCTATTGATGCAGCCATTGTTTCCATGCTGGCTGATCCTAAAGAGGTAGTGCATCTTGCCAATTAAATAAATGTTCTCACATTCATTCGGATATATATTTTTTAATAATATTGTTATGGTTGGTATTCTGCATATTCTGTGCTCTGTCAAAGTAATTAATTTTTTTTGTGCAAATTGAAGGCACGAGCTGGAATCACAGAAGTTCACTTCCTTCCCTTCAATCCAACCGACAAGAGGACAGCACTTACATACCTAGACAGTGCTGGAAAGATGCACAGAGTGAGCAAAGGAGCACCAGAGCAGGTTCTTAGTTAGAAGCTTCGTTTCTAATCTCTTCAATCCTTATCATAAATCCAAAACTTATGCACTTCTTATGTGGAAATGTAGATTCTCAATCTGGCATGGAATAAATCAGACATCGAAAGAAGAGTGGCAGAGCCTGGAGTCTGGTATATAACCAGAGTGAGTGAAAGAAAACCTTAATCGTCTTTCATTTAAATTCTTGAGACCTTCCTTCTGAGATTTGGCAATTATTTATTGTTCTCAGACAGCAATGACCACCCAAAAGGAATTCGGTAAGGAAGCTCGAGAAGCTGCGTGGGCGGCTGAGCAGCGAACACTTGATGGCCTCCAATCTATGGAAGCAAAATCGTTCTCCGAAAAGCACACTTCCAGGGACATTAACATCATGGCAGAAGAAGCCAGAAGACGTGCAGAGATTGCAAGGTTTGGTCTCTTTCCTTCGAATTTCATATTTAATGCTTATTCATCACGATTCCACTTACGGTATTGCATACAAATTTGATATCTCTTTTCATGCCAAGCAGATTAAGAGAGCTTCACACCCTGAAAGGCAAGGTAGAGTCCATTGCCAAGTTAAGGGGTTCAGATATCGATGTCAACCCCCACTACACTGTCTGAATGATGAATTCATTACGCAAATAAAAGTGTCTCCTCGGAAACCGATTAACCGGTAGAGAACGGCCGCATTACAAGGTCTCAATGGTGCTTCTGCTACAGCTTTCCTTTTCTCCTTCAATTTACCCCATGCCGTGCTTGTTCGCCACCATTTGAATGAGGTGCCCAAGCTCAAATGTTCCAAGTAAAGTATCAATAAAAGGTCGAATTAGACGGCCATTTTTTGCCCCTTCATCAATGTTATTGCAATATTTGAATGTAATCATGAATCCTCATCATAATACAGCTTTGTAGAACAATTAAATTTTTGTTTTTCAAGGGATGTCCTTTCACCGCTCTAAATAAATAAGAAAGCCGAAAAAGATTGCATTCCACTGTGTAATCCAATCATCATAAAAGAAAGAAATGCTTAGTCTAAACTATAGTGTAAGTCATCAAAACTATAAAAGTAAGAGAGAATCTTGGTCAAACCATTCACGTATAACATGTTTAGTAATATTATATAGGATTTGATTGAGAAATTTTATGACGATAAAGGTGTGATTAACCAGGGAAGTGATTGCGGAGAGACCACAACTGGGGAGACCCTTTTCTGATAGCATACAAACTGCAAAAGCAAAACATCAATGAGATGAGCAGCCTCGGGAATGGCAGAGGCAAGAAAGAAAGAAAAAATCCAGGAAAAAGCATTCCCGAAAAAAAAAAAGAATTGAAAAGGATGGAGTAAAAAAAAGATGAGAAAAAGTTGGGTTCTTGAACCTGGATTTTTCTCAGTTTTGATTTCTTACCAAGAAAAAAACCAGTCAATATAGAAAGCTAAAAAAAATGAAACAAGGACCTGATCTGAATGGTTAGGAGGGTGCCTCTCACAGGAACCTAAAAATGGTAGCACACCCAAAATCATGCAACATCAGTGAGAGTGCCTCTCACAGGAACCTAAAAATGGTAGCACACCCAAAATCATGCAACATCAGTGAGAGTGCCTATGAAACATGGACAAGAAAAGTGAAGATCACTTTTATGGTTAGTAGCCATTGGTATATTTCAATTGGCTAGTTTATTTCATCAAGTTGCAAGAAAGTTTCTTGATAACTGAAGCTTGTCCATTTTCTTGGATTCTCAAGATAGAAATTCTATTACTTAACACAGAGGACATTTCAACTAAGTTAGATGGTTTTGAATGGAAATGATCAATCAAAAGCGGTTTATGTTCTTGGTTTACACGTAACTTTCTTCGCCTATCCATTATACGTTGCATTGAGTGAAAACTTTATTTGCATAAATCTTTGGTGATGCGTGTACCAAATCAATTTTCTAGTTAGTGCTCATTCCTCATCTCTAATGCGCTTTTGTATCTGTAAATTATAAAAATATGCACATGTTTTAATTCTCACAAGCTTTTTTTTCGCTGGGGTTCACGTGACTGTGTTGTTCCCTTCTTGGTTTTTTACCGTTGATAACCTAAACGGACCAAGATGAACTTCTTCTTCCATCTCCTTAATTTTGTAGAATATGCCTTTCTGTTTTCTTATAAGACTGTAGAGGTATTCATGGTGACATGGCAGGAAAATGTTTTATTTATAGAATTTAATTTTCATTTTAATTTTATTCTTGATGATTTTTTAATTGGTATAGTTTTATGTTCACAAACCCATGAAAATTAAAGGCTTTTCTATATGGATTATACTCATGATGACATTACAATGATTTTAAAAGGACAATAAAATCAATATTGTATTTCACATGGCTATTTATATAGTGTATTAATGATGCATTAATGTAATTGAAAAATAAAAAAATAATACATGTTTTTCTAGGTTGTTTTATCTCAAGCATTAATTTCAATTATTATTTTAATTAAATATATTCAACATGATTTTATTATAATTTTAATTAAACATAAATCAAATATGATTAAAAATAATTTTTTATATATATATTTTTTCTTATATCACAATCCTAAAAATTATCATGATATCAAACAGGAAAGAGGCTGATGGTTGTTGAGGGTTAATGCGCCGCGTGAAAGAGAGTGAAGAGGGTGGTGCTGTGATTTTGGTGGCATGGAGTGGTACGAGAGAGATAAGGCGGGAAGTGACGTTTCTATTATGACATGATATATTAATAAATAAAATTATAGTGTAATTAATAAAATGCTATTAGTTAAACCTGAGTATCATAAGAAAAAAAAAATTATATTCTAATTCCGGTTACTTGGAGTAGTAAAAGGAGCAGCATAAAAAAATTCAAAAAAAGAAATTAAGGATGTTTAGATTATTATTATTATTTAGCAGCATGAAATTATTATTATTATTTATTAATATGGATGTCCGAGTCAGCTTTTGTATACTTTAAGCAATCTCATAAATTTTAAAGTTAAAAACCATATAAATCTTTAATAATTATCATATTAATAATTATATAGCTTAAATCACAAAAAAAAATAAACTTCTTATTTTAGAACTCTTGCCATTGCAATACATACTAAATAATTTATTATTATTATTATTTGATAAGAAGTAGCATGATTCTTGATAACGTTCAAATTCTTGATACGGTAAGAAATCACATGGGCCTTGTAAGGAAGAGAGTACATACATGGTTTTAATTATATGCGGATGTGGTAATCGGTACACAGCATCTCTCAAAAGCCTCAATCCAGATATTGCTGAAGAAATCACGTAGTGCATTGCTGGCCACGTATTTCCCAATCACGCGTTCATGCCTGGAGTATGTTTCACGCACCAAAAATTAGGAAAAAAAAAGATCTTTTTATGATTTCTTTCACCTCTGTCGGTCCAACATGACAGCTTATATAATTCATAATTGATTAGTGGGAGTGTTTATATAATTCAGTAATATTGAGTTGCAAAGTTACTAGCACTAAAAAAAATTTACCTATCTGCAATTACCTATGAAAAAAAGAGGGAAAAAAGAAATGAGAAAAAAAAGAGGAAATAAAACGGGGAAAAAAGGTTTAGTAAGTGATTTCTACGCATAAATAAATATTATCTGAAACATCTCACTTTGTAGTTTAACATTCCTACAATCTCGACTCTAATTCTCTTTCACCATTCATGTCAATTTGTTTGATCTCACCATTGAAAAAGTTATTCCAAATAAAAAAAAAAATCTAAAATGATTTTGAATACTTTTGACTTTTAAACAACTTTAATAACCATCCAAAGCCATTATTTTTTTGATTTTATTTCACTTTGTAGTTTAACATTCCTACAATCTCGACTCTAATTCTCTTTCACCATTCATGTCAATTTGTTTGATCTCACCATTGAAAAAGTTATTCCAAATAAAAAAAAAATCTAAAATGATTTTGAATACTTTTGACTTTTAAACAACTTTAATAACCATCCAAAGCCATTATTTTTTTGATTTTATTTCACTTTGTTTAAGGACCGACTTGTATTAATCTTATAATTGATATTTGATATATGTATGTGTGTGTATATATAGTTAATTTCTTTCTAGAGATAATAAAGGGTAAATATGCATTTTTTTATAAATATCATGATGTTGAAATAAGAATATTTAAATGACGTTATTTTAAAAAAACTGAAAATCCATGAATTGTTGCTCCTAATTAAATATCATTAGGGTTGCATGTCTCCATCTTCAGCCACTTTGACGGTAAATCACCACAAACAAATTCAGACCAACGGTATCTACATGTCTTCCTAGAAGGAATATGCTTTAACATCCATGCCCTCATGTAAAACAACATCATGTCACCCTTCACATTCCTGAAAGGCGCGTTTGACAAAAATCTCATTTTTAAACACACTCCATCCTCTTCCATGACTTGCTGGTTTAATTAATCTCACTTGATATCTTCATTTTACACCACATGTTGAGCAAGATTTCCACTATACTTTAATCTTGGCTTTTTGCACCATATATAGTCTCAGGAGGAGCACACGTTTTTGTCACTTCATGAAGTTTCCCTGCATTATTTTGATTTGTTTGAATATGCTATTTCTTTGTCATGAATCGAACTTGGCCATGCAAACTATTGCCGACTCCGAATGACGAAGAACCCAATAACATTTTCTTGTTAAGATAAATTTTTTTTATAACCCCCCTCCCTCCCTCTCTATATATATATATGATTGCTTTCGATTTGTAGGGTTGTGGTTAGTTGGGATTTGAGTTACATTTTCATCAATGGAGTTGAAGTTTCTTGATTCCAAATCATCATCTTTATCTGAGAAAGCAGCCCTCGTGGCAAGGACAAAATCAAGTCCGTTTTCCAGTTTCGAACATTCAGTTGGTGTTAAATTTTCTCAAGAGTTCAGTTCTTGCAGAGGTAAGTGGGACTGGTGATGAATCATTGTATTAGCACTACAAGTCCATGCGGTTTTGTCATATTCCTTGTTTTTGTCTGTGTTGCTCAATGTTCTTGGCATCCAAGCAGGGCATTTACACGTTTCGATTTGAAGGGTTTGTTTTTGTTTCTGTATCAGACATTTTGAGACCCAGTTCATGCTCTGAGCCATTCTTTTTTCCTTGTGAAGTTATCTGTGTTTTGCCGAGGTTGTTCTGCTGTTTGCTAATTAGTCTTTAAACAGAGACCCAAGTGCTAGTAAATGATTATAAACGGACAACCATGTCTCATCTCATTAGGTTATAGCATATACTGTTTTCCTGCTCCTGCTTCCCAATTTGGCATAGTTGGTGATTCGACATTTCATTAACAGAGACACATTTTTTTTTCGCATTAAAAGATGAGCTAATTATGAGTGTTTTGCTTCCATGGCTTCTTATGTTCAGGAGTATTTACGAAGGCATCTTATTTGAGTTCAAATGGTACATTTATGCCAAAGAGGGCTATTAGCTCAGTTGACAAAGAAAAAACCGCAGCAGAGAATTACTTTTATCAGATTAGCACAAACGGTGCTGGTTCAAGTCTGTTTTCCAGAAATGTCGGAGTGCTTGATGCCTGCGATGATGAGTACGGGGGAGTTGTGGTTGATCCCGATAGATTACCGGTTAATCCAGATGCCTTTGCTCCAATGCTCCAATTTTCCCTTTCACACTGGAAAATGAAGGTAAATTTCTGCCAATGCTTGAACAACTCCTGTGTGGCTTAAATTGTTTCTTGGATATCCTATTTTGGTCATCAAATTGACTTCAACTATGTCAATTTACTGCAGGGAAAGAAGGGAATTTGGCTCAAGCTGCCCCTGGAACGATCAGAGCTTGTTCCAGTTGCTGTGAAGGTAACTTGTGCTCAAACTTAAACATTACTGAATTGTTTCATTTCATTGGCTTGAAGCATCTGCAATTTATACCAGTTCATTAAATGACTCAAGAAAACGATGAAGAATGTTTGGCTCCTTCAATCTTTTCACGAGACATGCAATCTGAGTGGATGAGTAAATTGATTAACAGGAAGGTTTTGAGTACCACCACGCAGAACGAGGATACGTGATGCTGACTTACTGGATTCCCGGAGGACCTTGTATGCTTCCTTCTAATGCAACACATCAAGTAGGCGTTGGGGGATTTGTGATCAATGACGAAAATGAGGTATGATTATTGAGGAAAAGTAAAGTTTCTAAGCTGTCCCAATGAACTAATTTTGACAAATTTAGATCACCAGTCCTTCAGCACTACAGTGGTCTCAATTTTTTTTAAAAGATCTTTGGCAATCAATTGCAGGTTCTTGTAGTACAAGAGAAATTCTATGCTCCATCATTTGCCGATGTTTGGAAAATACCGACTGGTTTTATTCTCGAGGTACGTAATTTTATCTTGAACCAAGGAATCAGCTATTTATGAAAAACTTTTAAATCTCAATTGCTATATATTGTTTCAGTCAGAAGAGATTTACACAGGAGCTGTAAGGGAAGTCAAGGAGGAAACTGGTGTAAGAATGTTCAATCTCGTACTTGATTTATTTACACTAAAATTTCTTTTCCAGGACCATTGATAGTTACCAACTTACATCAGCATAATAAATTAACATTGAACGATCAAGTCGTCCCAATAATGTCAGCTGAGTTTTTGTTTATTTTGCAGGTCGATACTGAGTTTGTGGAAGTCATAGCTTTCAGGTGAAGAACTTTTGACTTTGGCTTCACTTGTTTCCTCTCATAGCAATATTCATGCACTGAACAGTTCTGGAAATGTGCAATCGATCCTTTTTTTGCTGTGCAAAGAAAAGAAATGAATGGATGATTTGTAATGGAAGCATCATAGGTTCATATTCATGTATATCTAGCTACAAAGATGCTATGGCTGATGAAATCTTCTAGATACACAAGTATCGGACAGGACACACACACATGTATGCCTTTCCCAACACTCTGTCTAATGTAGCCTTCAACACTGGTTTCAGGCATGCTCACAATTTGGATTTTGACAAGTCAGATCTGTTCTTTGTATGTCTGCTGAAACCCTTGTCAGCTCAGATTAAGGTTGATGATCTTGAAATCCAAGCAGCAAAAGTAAGTACCTCTCCTTACTGATGTGTGTAAGTTAGCTTCACATTATTCATTCTTGCATAAATAATTGTGAAAATTTTGGAAACGAATTCCTCTGTCTGATCAAAGATATAATTGAATCCACAGAAGCTATGGCTTATTTGTCTCATGCATCACCAATATTCTGTCTGGCCTGAAGGTGATTCATTATAATCACAATGATCACACAGTGCTAGCTTGTTCTTTTAGCCGGCCAAATGACCAAATGACCTACACAGTGCTAGCTTGTTCTTTTAGCCAGCCAAATGACCATTAGACTACTCTCATAGCTAGCCACTGCCCCCCTGTTACTCTATGTTTCTGTGGCTCTTTATTTATGAAATTTTTAATTTTTTTTGTAAGATTTTATTGTATTGATAATATATGTAAAAAGCAGCCATCTCACTCCAATATTTCAATAAGATCACATCTTGGGAACAACGAAGAGAACTGGAAATTGAAGCTGAGCCAGGAGTTTCTCCATGGATTTACAATAATGGATTTTACTTGCAAGTTTATTAACACCGACTATAGTCTCTAAATCTCCTTAACTTTCTTGTGTTTTCATCCTGCAGTGGATGCCCCTTGTTGAGTTTGTTGCGCAGCCACTAATCCAAGAAGACGGACTGTTCAAGAAAATCATTGATATTTGCATTGCTCGTTTAGGGAAACATTACTGTGGATTATTACCTCGTCAAGTAGTTTCCAAATTTGATGACAGGCCATCCTGCCTATACTACAATGTTCTTGACACTGGAAATGTCAACTGCAACGGCAATTGAACCATCCAAACACCATTTCACAATTCTTAACATCCCTCGCCTGTCTTTTCCCGGAAAGCCTCTGGTATTTCCGCTTTGAAGCACGCAACGGTAGCAGCTGCAGTGGAAGCATACGAGGCTCGACAAGTTAAAAGAGTAAGGCACTAAACATGGAGTCTTACGTTTATTATACCTGATGGGTTGTAACATATAGCTTCAAGTATCTTTGATTGTAAATATATGTTCTTCTGGTAGAACGTTGTTGTTGTAAATGTGTGAAGTCACCAGTTCTTCTGTTACTAATGGATTTTCACTTATAATTTCTCTTAGCAAGTAGCTAATCTGCCTTGTTATGGCATTAAATTTACTAGCTGCGTTTGTACTCGTTTTGATTTCCCTGCTAAACCAATGGAGCATCATTTTTGTGTCCTATCTAAAAGGAAGAAATTAAAAAAAAAATCCAAAAAAAACTTAATTATATTCTTTTCACTTAAGCAAGAAAGAAAGAAAGAAAGAAGCCCTATCTCCGCGGTTCATTTGAACCAGCTCTTCCTGACAAGAAACAAACAGTAGAGATTAAATGTGGGTTTGGTGAGAAATGGACAAAATATTAGAATCCAAATTGCAGCCACCATTTCCCACTCCAAGGGGCAAAGTTAGGCAATGCCATGAGTGATGCCTGACAATGATATGCTCGTGCCAAACAAGGCTCACAGTTTTCATTCTCTAATCATTCCATTTCCTGGCATGGTTACTTCCTTTTTATGCTGTTTCCTCTGCTAGTTGCTGCATGTCTTCCCCAAGACGTCCACTGAGGCAGTCACTCCATTTGGAAGGGATTGCGGCCTGTTCACTTTATGCGTGTTGAAGAATGAGATTAAAAAAATAAATTAATTAAAAAAATAATATAATATAATTTATCAAATTCATAATCCGGGCTATGATATAAAGATAAAGTAATAAAAAAAAATGAATTGATTCAACTCGAGTTAACTTGTCAAATTTGTGATTCTAGTCATGTGACTGAGATAATCCTATAAATAGCAAATTAAAATAAATTACAAAGTTTAATTCTCAATCGACCATATCAGACTCAACAATGAAATTTTTAAAAATTAAAATTATAAAAATAACACAAAAAATTAGCCGATTCAACCTAGGTTAACCCGTTAAGCACCATTTTCGGATTATGAGACTGTAATAACCTAATAAAAAATAAATTAAAATAAATCATGAAGCCTAATTTCAAATCAAATACAATTGATGAAATTAGGAAAAGAAGCAATTAAGAAAAGAAAAAAGATCAAGTTAATGGGGTTACCCTACTAAGCACATGATTCGAGTCATGAGACAAGAATAACCCAATAAAAAGCAAATCTAATATTGAAAGACTCGAGAACCAAGTTATGAAACTAAGATAATAGAAAGAAAATAAAAAAAATAACCTGATTTAATCGGGATTAAAATGCTAAAACCTGCTAACCTGATTAAGAGACAAAGATATCCCCATATAAATCAAATCAAAACAAATTATAAAACTCAATTTCCAACCGACTAATGTTAAATGATGAAATTTGAAAAAAAAATCAATTAAAAAAAAAACACAAAAAAACAACATGGATCAATACGAGTTAACAATTTAAACATCATTTATGAGTCATGAGATCAGAATAACCTAATAGAAAACAAACAAAACAAATCATAAAAGTCTAATTTTTATTCAACTCAATGTTAAAGAATAAATTAAAAAAATTAATTAAAAAAAAACTTGAATCAACCAAATTAACCCGTAATTTGTATCATAAAAGTAAAATCTAGTATAAAAATATAAAATTTTTAAAAAATATTATGAGATATACAGTAAAAAAACCCTTTTTTTTGGTTAATAATTGTTAATGATTGAATTAATTAATGCCTTGAAGTCAATAATGACAAACATGTTTGGCATGTAGCTAGAAGAATTTTGAGATCAATTTAAGTGGCGGTATTGAACTGTTGGTTTGGAAGGTAGAAAGATAGACCTATTTTTAGGTCTGTCGTTTGGGTCCCTGTGAACCTGATCAGGCATCCCTTTTGGCCTGTGTGATCATACACAGAGTTGAGGAATGTTTTTGGCTTTTTTTAAATGAAGGTAGGAGACACGGCTAATCATAATTAATTAATGAATTAAATAATAATAATAATAGTTAACTAACTTTAATTAAATAGAAGCTCTAATCATTCAGGCCAACTCCTTTTCTTTCCTCCCTGGAAAAACAAGAACAGCGGAAAGTGATTCAACCCCCTCCCCCCCACTTTCCGATCCGAGAGACTCATTTTCCAAAATAATCATCTCTCGTAAGCTCTCTGTTTCTCCCTGCCTGCGCTTTTATATATATATGAACACTGCCGTCTCTTTCTTTCTTCCCCTCCTGTTACAATTGAATTCTTTTCTAATAGTTTTTTTGTAGTTTCAATTTTTGCTAGGGTTTGGTCGCTTCTATTACTTGCACATAACTCTCTCTTTATATCCTCTGTTTGGTTGGTTGCCGAGAAAATGCAAGAAAGAGTTAAAAACTAAGCACTCCAAATTTTCACAGCAACCAAACAGCTTGATTAACCTTTTTTTCTCTCGCTTCAATTTCTTGTAATATTTGTGTTATTCTGTTTTTTTAGGACTCTGTTGAATTGCTTTAGAGGATGGTGAGTTTGTGATAGAGAAAATCTGGACTGTAAATTGAAGAATCGTGGATTGCAAACAATGCGGTTGTTTCCTTTGAGTTCAAGCTCAAGCTCAAACTCGGAGAAGGAGCAGAGTAATGGAGGGAGCAGTCGCGTGAATTTGTATCTTAACATCTATGATCTTACACCTATAAATAACTACCTTTATTGGTTTGGCCTCGGGATCTTCCATTCCGGTATTGAAGGTAATTAAATGAATGTTAATAGATGATAGACTTATTTTGTTTTCTTTCTTGCTGCTTAATCTGCATGATTTTGGCATTTCTAGTTGAATTTTGCTTGGTGCGAGTATTCTAGGTTGTGGACTTTTGACTTGATAGTTGTGCATTAATAGAAACTCCAAATGATAATCATTGTTCAACCTGCGTGGATTATGTTAGGGTAAAAATTCTATTTCTGGAGACTTTTTAAGGTAGACTGAAGTTCATGATGAGGGAATCACGAGTCAGAAGAGTTTGGCATTTTTAAAGGATTATGACTAGAAGGTTTGCGTTTGCAATAGGGCAGATCACCGAAGAATGAAGTATTCCTGCACATAAGAGTCATTGATATCTCGAGACATGAACAAATGCATCACTATGATGCATTGTCGCATTTATCACCATCAAACCTTTTTTTCCCCCGACCAATATGAATTGGATATGGATCATAGAGATGCAATATGCAGTAACACAGTGGCTAAGATGGCATCTACTTCTCAAAGTAATCAACGGAATCTCTTGTTTATTTAATTCAAAAGAGTCATTGCTTAACAATAATGTAAAGTATCTATCTTTACAGATGCAGATTGAATAATTCCCGTCTCATTGGTAGGATAAATTCAGTATCCAAAATTTCTTATAATCACCCTGCACATGTGACACAACTCATTTCTTCACTAAATTAAATCTAGAAGGAGCAAGGAGCAGATTTATGCTAGTTTATTTCCTTCCACGGTCCACAAGTTCACAAACTGTTAGTGGTAGTTCCAAATTGGCAGAAACTATGAGCAGGAAGGATGAACTACTCTTTCTGGACTTGATGCTGATACCATGTATATGTGGAAATAAGCTAACTTTTAGAAACAAGATTATTAAGAAGATTGTGCTAAGCAACATTTCCCACTGTAAGGGAATTATGATGGTGCCACTCATGAGACATCCTTAAGTTTTTATTTGAAAACTAGTTTTCCCACAATAACTGTAAGGAGGGAGGGGGGAGGCAAATGCACCAGAAGGAAGAAAGGAAGATGGAGATGATAAGAAGCAGAATTTTATGATACGCTGGCCCACTCGGAAGCTTTTCCAAGGCCCAAGAGCTGTTCTCACAAACAGAAAAATAAACACAGCTTCCTTTCTCACAGAAGATTGATTTCACTCCCAGAGGACTATAGAAACACACAAGCACCTTAAATAATTGCCTTGGAAAATCCATATTGTGCGAGACAGTGAAACCATAGTGCATCGTGGATTGTGCATGAGAAAGAAAATGCTGATTGTGAAAGATTTCCCTTGCTTAGATAATTTTCCTTCAACTTTTAAATGTAATGTAGAAAAGAAAGTTTGATTCATCTATATTAGATCTTGTAAAATTTAGAAAAATGTTATCCAAATGCTCAAATCTCTTGTAGCAAATAATTTTCTTAACATTTATATTTTCATGAACTCTGATGAGATTATTGCAGCTTTGAAGAAAATGGTTGTTGCATTAAGTTGCAAGGAAACCAACTTGTGATGTGCTTCATAATTTCATTATGCATAAGCAACTCCCCTGTATTTACGCATCCCCCTGCCACTATTTATATTTGAACTAAAAATGTTTGCCCACTCATTTTTCTCCGTTACTCTTTTTTATCCCGTAAAGTTAATTGGTGTGTTAAATACAAAAGCTAGAAACATTAGTGATGTGATTTCATGAAGAAGGTAACCACTGCTGCCAAAAGAAATAATTGAACCCAGAATCATGAAATTCAGTCCATCATGGGCTGTTCATTTAAATGCAAAAATGAAAATAATGGAGTAAACTCATGGGGCAAATTGCTTGCCAAAATCA
The DNA here is from genome assembly GCA_033617975.1 of Populus alba x Populus glandulosa. Lineage (NCBI taxonomy): Eukaryota > Viridiplantae > Streptophyta > Magnoliopsida > Malpighiales > Salicaceae > Populus > Populus alba x Populus glandulosa. The sequence goes on along the minus strand of CM066145.1, from coordinate 12,629,534 downwards.
AAGGTGCATAGGTGGTTTTATATAGCCTTCCCTTGTACAAAGATTTATCTCTAACCAATTCAGAAAGAAAGTGGTATTTTTTCTTTGAGCAACAATTCTATAAAATTTTATATCATCAAAATTAGCATCAATTTCAAATATTTGTGGTTAATATTGGAGGTCACCATTTCACTGAAATGGGATTCTTATTTCTATTGTGAAAGCAGGCTGACGTAACAAAAGCAGACATATGGTTAGAAAAAAAGCCAAAACACTATTCATTCTACACCACCTTTAACTGAACATTAAACATTTAAAACAAAGTTTGTAGCTTAGGATGTTCAGATCTAGTGCATTTCATCTCCTATCAGGAACAAACTTATCTCACAGCAGCTGTTAAATGTGGACTGCTTGGATTATGAATTGCAATATCAGTAACTCGATGCTCTTTTACTTATTTGATTGTCTAAGGATTTTTTAGGAGAACTATAAGTGCCTGAGGAGAAGTTGGTACTTTATTTACCTGAAAGAAACCCTTGAAAATGGTAATACATGAGACATCTTGAGGAAGGCTTAGCAGAAGCTACTTAAAGGTGGCTTGAAATTATGCTTTATGGTCTGAATTTCTCCATGTATTAGGATGATTTACCTAACATAGTGCTGCTGGAGATAAGATAAAACATTTGCAATATTGAAACATATTTCTTATCTGGTATGTTTGCCTTTTTGTGGGTGAGTTTTAACATCATTTCGAATTCACATGATAGAGGATTGCTGACTGGATTGGATAGAAGCTAACTATATGTGAGATTAGTGAAGCTTTAGCTGTACATTGCATGTATGGACCCAATTCTCCTCTTGTCAAACTCGTTCCCAACAGCCTTCTTTCTTCTGCATTCCCTTTTGTATTCATGCTGTATTCTTAAAACAAATTACGAACTAAGTTTGAAGGTCAAGGGAACTTGGTGTTCCAATTTGGAGGGTTCATAGTACAGCAGTATCAATGGATTGTTATTAGGAGTAATCAGATTGTTAGAACCTAGAGATGTAATCATATCACTTGAGTAAAATGTGCTTGTAAAAGGTTTTGTGCTATGCTGTGGTCTTTATTTTCTATGGGCTATCTAGAATATCAAATGATCTATTTCTTCTTGTGTGGAATTAACATTGTTTTTATTAACATAGTACACTTGAGATGTAAACGACACATTAACATGAGAATTGAAAAAGGGATAAGAAATTGAGAATCATATTTTGAGTTGTCCAGAGAAATAGCTGGAATTCTCCCATTGTAAGATGCCTCAACCATTCAATGACAAGTAACTCCTGATTGAAGCTTTTCCAGCTGGAGTTAAAAGGAAATTACTCCTGGAATTAGGATAGTTTCCTCTAGATGTTCATTAGTGAGATCCTAAGATATGAATTTCTTTTTGCAAGATAATGGAAACTCTCCTTTTCCTTGAATGACTTATTTAGGATGTGATAATTCAAGGTTACTATCGTCAACATCATTGGTGTTGTGCTGTGCTTAGTTGCTAACTTGGTGCAGGATTGGGACAGATTGCCTAATAGCTGACATCAGTTACGTAGGGAACCAAGTGATTACCAGGCAGGGCTATGTGAAAACCACTCAAGCTCTGTTAACTTAGAATTATCATGATTGCAAGATCCCTCAAGTTTGAGTTTGCTACTTCATCTACAAGCATGATAATGTCCTTATAATGCGCTGTTATGGTTGCTTTTAAGGCAGTGCCATCAGATCTCAGCTTATCACATCTCATCATATTTGATTAGCGTGGTTATTTTTTCCAGATGCAAGCTGCAAGACACCTTTAAACCTTATAGGTGTCTTGTGCTTGCTTCTCTTGTGTTTCTTACATTATCAGTATTAGGCAGATATCTAATCTGGACTATCGACTGTGGCTATTTGTAGCTAGTTATATGCAAGTCGTCAGACAGGAAAGATCACTATCATTTTTTGTTATTGAGGAAAAAGATATTTTAGGAAGTCTAGGTACAAACAGCTGTGCTCTCAAACCCCTAAAACAACAACAAATTGTTTTAATTTGTATCTGGCTAAAAATAACTATAACAGCTGTGGTGATTGATAATCCTTAATAGCACTTCAAATTGACCTGAATTTTAGTTTACACTAAATCCATGTTCTCTAACCATCACAATGTTCCAATTTCAATGATTGTTTTACTCTAAAACAGGTCTGTGTGAATAATAAATCAACCTGTCATTTTCTTCAGCGTCTCTATCTTGGAAATTTATGTGCATTAACCTGTTGCAACTGATCTTTTAATCAGTGCATGGTATGGAGTATGGCTTCGGAGCCCATGAGTACCCAACCAGTGGGGTGTTTGAGGTGGAGCCAAGAAGTTGTCCAGGCTTCATTTTTCGACGGTCTGTGTTATTGGGCAGCACCAACATGTCTCGTTCAGAATTCCGGTCATTCATGGAACGTCTTTCTGCAGAATATCATGGAGACACCTACCATTTGATTGCCAAGAATTGCAACCACTTTACTGATGAAGTCTGTAAGCGATTAACTGGAAAGCCTATTCCTGGATGGATAAATCGAATGGCTCGATTAGGTTAGTCGCATATCATGTTATATGAGAAGCTACTTTCTATTTCACTGGAGATTTTCTAGGCCTAGTACTCTGCACACAAAAGTGATAACTTATTTTAAAAAAAAAAAAAAAACAAAGATGAAAAAAGTGTGCAATTTTAAATGCGACTCTTTGTTGGAATATCTGTCAGACCTGGATCCAGAATTTGTGGCCAATGTTTGTGCGTTATCAATAACTGTGAATAACCAGCATTGCTTTGTATTTTTGTAAATAATATATGAGTTATATGGTGGTTTCCAATGTCGGCAGCAGCCTAGCTGCTAAGTTTCTCAGCTCTGTGTTTTTGGATTTTGTGGTCCAGTTCTAATATTTCCCTGTCTGATCGAGGAGCTTTTATTTGATGTTTCAGGTTCTTTCTGTAATTGCTTACTGCCAGAAAGCATACAGATCACAGCAGTTAGACATCTTCCTGATCATCCAACATATTCTGGTAATTTTCTTCCATTAATCATGTTTCTTCCCTTTGTTAGTTCAAGATCTGCACGAGAATTTATCTTACTGGGTGTCCAAGTTGATGAAGGCATTATTTAAAGTTGTATTCCTCAACAAAGCGAATTGACTGTGTATTCTTGATCACTTCTTTTTCTGGTAGAACTGGGATCAAAACCCAAGAAAAAACCTAACAGTTAGATGTGACATAGAGGTAGAGCCACCCCAGTAACATCCTGGTAAAATAAATCAGAAAGACCCCAGGAGCATTTCTTTGCTGATAATGGATCATAATAAGAATGGGCACCATGCTTGAACAAAGAAAATATGTGGTTTAACTGCCAGCAGGCTGCAGATTGCTCTAGCCATCTCACTAGTTGTGACTTCTTTTCTTAACTGATGAATCATGGATATTAGGAATTTTACCGTGCATGGCTCTCTTAATTATTCTACCTGAAGAGGCGGCCTTTAATGTATAGAACAGCGTGTATATAGGTATTAGGTTGGGAATCCATTTTCATTCAATTGATGGAGCTCTAAGATTTCCCATCAATGAATGCTCTGATTGTTAAGAAGGGGTATTGCTCTTCTACGTCTGTGTGTGCTGCATGCAGAGTCCAGAGGGGACGTCTGTGTGTGGTTGTTTGGTGCTTTGATGGATACATGTTTTCTTACCCTGGTCCCAATGCGAATGCAGATGATGATGATGATGGGTTGGAATCTGTTGCGTCATCTACGACAGCAGGGAGCGAAGAAGAGGGTTCAAATCATCATCTGCTCACTGCACCAAATGGTGAAGTTGCATTTTTAAAGGAGAAACCAGTGAGGCTAGCAAAGGAACTCCTATAGGGTTTGTCCTGCAATTCCTATTCTTTCTATCTTGGATCTTTCTATTGTCTGTACTTTAGTGTATGATCTTGGTAGACCGGAGAACGTGTCTTGGCTGAATTATCTGAGTACTTTAGTGTATGATCTTGGTAGACCGGAGAATGTGTCTTGGCTGAATTATCTGAGTACTTTAGTGCATGTGTCCTGGCATGTGACGATCTTGCTTCAGACTTCTCTAGTGCCTGTGATTATTCTAAAGGTATGGCTGTTCCTCAGCATCTTGTACCAATACAACTTATGCACTATCATACTATACAACCCCCAATGGGCTGCTGATATATGATATCAGTTTCCAAAGAAGCTCGCATTGGTTGTTCATAAATTGTGACTGTTGGATTACCCAATGGTTTTTTTGTTTTTTGTTTTTGCTCTGGCAAGTTTTAAGTTGGAACTGACATGAAATATGATGCAAGTGAAAATGTCATGTTCGGCTGATATAATAGAATGTAAATCTAACGAGTGATTCGATGACCCATTCTATTACTTTGTATGGTCGAAATTGATTTATTTTTTTTAATTATTATTATTATCAGAATTGTTTAGTTTATACTAGTTCACATGCTAACTCAACATTGCGGGGCAAAGTTTGAAAAAACATAACACATTATTTATTCAATAGATAACTATTTCATATTTTTATTAAACCTAGCTTAACGGGTTACCATTGAGACCTTTCTTTCTAACTTTTGCTTAGCTCAAATTTAAAATTCAATTGTGAGGAAATTGATTCGATATGATCCAATTAACTTGACTAGTTTAAAAACAATTCAATTGAATAATAAAAAAAAATATAAGGATGAAATTAAGAAAAAATAATAAAATAAACAGAAAAGAAAAAATATCTTGGTGAAATTTTTGCTGAGCTTTATTTATAATTAAACTATATAAGAGGTTTTTTTTTTATATGACTCGGCTAATTTGACCAATTAAAAAACAAATTAATTGGTTGGTAAAAGAAATATATAAGCACGAGATTGAGAAGACAAATAATAAAATTGAAAGAAAATTTTTTTTTAATGTAATTTTCTGTCTAGTTCAGATTTAAAATTAAATTAATTGAGAGTTTTCTTGTTATGATTTAGTTAATTAGATTGGTTCAAAGTTATACTATATAATTGCCCATAGTATAATGGGGGTCAAAATATAAAAAATATTTAAACATTGTTATTGTGTTTTTATAATAGATTTTTTTTTAATTTTATAAAAATTAATGTAATATAAAGTAATCAAGTTTGCATAACATGAATTTCATGTCAGTGAAAACAGCTCCACACCGAAACCATTATTTAGTCAATTATTTAAGGAACCATCCCTGCCGTAATTTAAATAAATGGAAGTTTTATTTCAGTTTCTCAACACCCACCAGGGAATCTGGACTAGTGATCTGTCTTTACTTGCCAAGAGCACGCCCGAGTCATGTACGGTCCAATTGTCAACTCTCCTTGCAAGGGACAGCAATTGCCGGCTTATAATATAGAGGACGAGAATATCCATTTAAGTGAGAAAGAAGGTAAAACTTATGGTGGAGATGATGTTTTTCGTTTTGTGCTTTATAATTTCCTTATGAATCCTAATTAGTTTTAATTAGATTAAATGTGCTTTTCATAAAAAAATGTTCTCTTTAAAATTAAAAATAAATTAATGGATAAATAAAATTAAGCTTTGCCTAAAGAAATGCATTTTTTTCCCTTTCTTAATTTAAATTATTTGAGTTTTGACATGTAGATATAAGTTCTTATTAATAAAAATCATAGATCCATAAAAATAAAAATCATTAATAATCAAAAGAAATATTAACAAGAAAAAAAATATATTTTTAAAAAATTTAGATCATTGGAGTTTTTATGATCATTTATTTATTTATCGCAAAAAAAATCAAAGAATCTATTCATCCTAAATTTTAAATAGATGAGTTTTAGCCACTGAATTAGCGTCATGATAAATGAGAGAAAGCGAGTCAACCGAGAAGGACAACTGAGGTAAAGTTTTTGCATGTGCTTAGATCTTTTGTTTTTTACTAGGAAAAATTAAAAGCATTATTTTTCAAATAAGATTTAAGTTTTTTTATGGTGATATTATTAATTAATATATAAAAAAATTTTATATAAATTCTCATTATCACATGATTAAATAAATTCTCATATATTTTTTCCTATAATTTAGATAATTGAAATTCTCAAAAAATAATTTATCATTATCATAAAATTAAATAAAAATAAATTTTGAAAATCATCCTACAACAAAAGCACAAGCATATAACTAGTTATAACTAATACACATAACTTGAACAATATAATTTTTTTAACCTCTAAGCTATAACTAATGCTCCTTTTCCATTAAACCAATGTCTCAGTAATCGAACTCATTTACCTTTTGGTATGAAATTAATTAACTGAATTAAACAAAAAAAATAATCATAATGGCATGCACAAAAATAATGTTTGCCAATAAAAAGATTTCCATAATCTTATTTGATAACAAATAAAAATTAAATTAAATAATATCCAAAATATATTTTTAATTAGTCTAAGAATATAAAAATATATTAATCAACAAAATATTAAAGAATAAAACAAAAAAGTATATATTTAATTTTATAAAAAGAACCTATAAAAAATGACCCGATTGAATCAACTCGGGTTAACTTGTCAAACACACGACTTCGGTCATATGAATGAGATATCCCATTGGAATTAAATAAAAAAAATTATGAAGCTTAATTCAAAGCCAACCCAATATTAAAGAACAAAATTGAAAAAAAATTAATTTAAAAGGATTACAAAATTACTTAAGTTAACCTGGGTCAAATCTGCAACTTGATTTTTAAAATTGAGATAAAACTATAAAAAATAAATTGAAAAAAAATACAATAAACCTGGGTGAATATGCCAAAGTTACAACCTCGGTCATGAGAGCTGCATAGCCTTATAAAAAAAATAATAAAACTCAATTCTCAACCAATTTAATATTAAAAGATAAAATTAAAAAAATATATTACTAAAAATAACAATAAAAAAAATAAAAATCAAATTAAATATAAAAAAATTAAAAGGCACACGAGAGAGTCAGGCATAAAACCAATAAGAAAAATAATAAAAAAAAGAATGACCTATTGAAGCTCATCAACCACCATGCGCCGCCTCATTAAAAAGCAACCACTGAGACGATTCAAATGATACCAATAATGGCAATAAATACCCTCTTCGTATCTCAGAGGAAGGCACATGTGCCACCACAGCACAATGGCTTTCCCACATGTTTGCACGTGTGTTATTCATGACAAACTAGTTTTTCCTTTTAGGGCCTGGTGTGAATAAGAAAGTGGTTAAAAATTTGTTTATGTTTCAATTTGATCCTAAAAGTCTAGATTATTTTGAATCAACAAAATTAAATATGATTTTATCAAACTGATCTTCAATATTCTCGATATTTAAATAAATAGAATCAAATTAAAAAAAACAAATAATAAAAAAAAACCAAAATAACAAAAAAGAAAAACTCCAATGCAATATTACAATTCACGGTGCATTGTAAGTGAGGTTATAGTTTTAACTATGAGATATTTTATTTATTTATTTTAATTAATTAATAATGTTCAGAATCTTACGAAGAAGTCGAATATTACGTAAATGTTAACAAAATAGACTGTTCAGAATTAATCTTACAAATTGGGAGAAAGAAAAATTTGTGTAGAGCATGCGCCCAAAGGTCAAAATCACGTAAATGCTAGCGAAATAGAATGAAAAGTCATCTTCTTCGGAAAGACCTACGAGTGAAGTCTTCGAGAGGATAGAAGAGAGACAAGTGGAAGGCAGCAGAAAGTGATTTGCAGTAAATGATTTTGAAATTCTGCATTCATCACCATCAAGACTCCGTAAAAGAGAGGCCACTGCCTCGATTTTAGATCACCAAACGCTGGAGCTACTTTCTTGTTTCCACTCCCAGATTTATTATTTGGGTCCCAAGCAACCTCTTCAACTCCCCTTGCAGCCCGTTGCTTGCTTTTTTGTAAATAAACCCAACAATTCAATCATGTTGCTTGGGGCCGGCTACAGCTTCCATGACCAAGACCTCGCAGTGCGCAGTCTCACTCTAAATTAAAATATTCTGCATGTCCTCCATTCATTTAGGGTGTCCTACACTTTCTTATTTTCTTCTTAATTAACCTTTCCATAACCTCAGAAGAGTTCTTTGGTAGGCAGGAAAGTCCTCTAGAAAAGTGCTGCGTGGGTGGGAAATTAAAAGTAAGTTGTTTCCAGGTAGTTTTCCCAACACTTACGAGTTGGAAACAAACTTTATAATACTTTCTTTCCATCTTGTATAGCTTCCATTGCGAGAATTTACCAGGAAACAAGTTATTTGGAAGGCAATTAACTTATAGTGAGGAGTGCATATTTTCTTGATAGGTTAACATTTCAATCAGACAAGGTTGATGTGCAAGATCTTTCTATGTGACTTGTAGAGGGGAGAAATCAGAACCAGTCGAGCTGTTGTGTCTTTGTTATTACAAACAATGGATGCTTTTATGTTCTTTACTCTCTTCTCCTCCATGTTTCTAACCATAAATGCTTTTGAATCCGATTGTCCAATGGTTAAGTGCAGTCACGGCGGTCCTGATATCCGTTTCCCATTCCGAGCATTAGGCCAACAACCTCAGCACTGTGGTAATCCTGGTTTCGAACTTGTTTGCAGAGATAACACCACCATGATTCATTTCCCAACTCATGGACCCTTGGTTGTGAAATCCATCTCTTATGATATCAGAAAACTCAGTCTTCTTGACCCCAAAAGTTGTGTCCATGAAGTCTTTCTTAATCTTAACCTCTCCGGTACACCTTTCCAGTATTACTATCTTTTGAAGAACTTTATATACCTCAACTGCTCGACCAGGCTTTCGCCTTCGTTCGATGAAGTTCTATGCTTGAGTGGTTCCAGCCATCATGTTTACACAGTCGAATCTTCGTTGCCCATTCCAGTTTCTTGCAGACCATTGAAAGCTATTCCCATTCCATTTTCATACAGTCCTTATCTTGCTGATAATAGTTTTGGCCTTGGATTAACTTGGAGTTTGCCTGGGCGCAAAGATTTTGAAGAACAAGTAGGCTCATGTGTGTTCCAGTCCAAAGCAGGACCTCAATCAGGCTGTCCCAACATAACACTGGATAAAGGTAAAGTCATAATCTTCTGTTAGCCCTTGGATCACTGTTAGCTACTAGTCATTGTCGAATGGTGCTGCTAAGAGGTTACTAATCTGATGCCTGGAACAAGTTGATCAAATTGACAATGACTTTGAATTGTAAACAAGACTAGGAAAAGTCTTCTGGGTATTTCATGAAGTTTCCTTCTGGGTACCAGAGAGAGCACTCATTTTCTAAAATATAATAGCAGTGGTCCACCTTCCCCGTACTTAGGAATTTTTAACAAGTATCCACACACATTTTTCACAATTATGCGTGTACTTATTTCTTTTTCATTATTGAGAATTAAAATCCTTAGGTCTTGTTGTTGTTCACTTAGGTCCTCTGCTGCCCTTTTCAGAAGCAACTTACATACATAATTTGATATGGAGATCAGTTTAACATCCAGATCTTAATTACTTTTGCAGGTTTTTCAATTGTGCATGTATTGTCAGGTGAAGCTGTGTCTATGATCTTGAACATTCTGCTATGTATTTTTGCGGTGACAACAATGATGATAAGCATAAAAATCTGTAACTCGAAGAAGGTTGATGAACAGACAGAAAATGAGAATCTACAGCAGGAAGTATCCAACTGAATGATTTGCTCCCCTACATACTCGAGACAACTTCTAAAGATTGAGATTTCAGAAGGATATTATTAACAGTGGTGGAGCTCTGTTGTTATGTCTTCTAGTAGAACAGGCTTACCATGATATGCTTGTAAAATGAAAACACGAGTCATCACAAGGCAAGCAGATTCTGTACTATCAAGTCCTGAAATCTTGTTAGAAATAGTCTACAGTGGAATATTGTAGAGGAAACCAGAAGGAATAGACTAGGGTAATATTTTTTCTCTCTTAAAATATGATGCATAAGAATTCTATTTTTTTTTTTTTCACTTGCATTAGTTGTTTCGTTTTGTAAGATTTATGATTTGGAAAAGATAAAATATTATGAAATCCAAATCACAGTGTCCATTCAAAATAGCCACCAGAATCTCTCTTATTTCCCTTATCATTTTTCTACCTTTTTGTCTAGATAACATATCACATCAAGATTATCATTTTTGTTTTACAGGCTTCTCTGTTGAAGTTGACATGGAAATTCCACTTCTATGATCACAGTGAATAGGTTCTTAAAACATGCTTACTTACGATAACAATGAAGATATTCTTCTCCTTGATCTGTAACCATTTTTCCATAATGAAGGAATGAAAGCAGGAAAAAGAAAAACCTGATGGAACTGGAATCCCTCCCTCGCCGGCTCATAATCCAAGATTGTAACTGTATACAATAAATTGTCTTAAATCAGACGAGTATTTTGGCTAGTGAGAGCTAGAAGGATTATATATTTTGCATCAAATCTAAAGCAGACTGTCAGCTGCAGGCTTCCATTTCATTACCAAAGCATCACTGAAGCACTGCTTCATTATATCTGTTGTTTCAGTATTGATGGATGTTATATATGCTCACGTTGTTGCTCGATTGCTTCTATTTCTTTTCGTAGTTACTCGATCTCTTAAGAAGTCCTTCTTGTTATATAAAATTACCTGAGCTTGTTCCTCTGCAAACTTTACGGCTTCAAGACCAAACTCGCTTTAAATGATCTTTCATGAACTGAATTTTGAAGCCACCGACAATTTCCACTAATTTTATGCACTTCCACCATGTCTGACAAACAAGTCTCTGATCATAGGGATAAACAATCAAGGGATCATGGAATCCCCATTGACAAGGTTCGAAATCCTCAAAGATAAGTAAGCTTCTAAGTTATAGGTGAGATGGCTGAAGATCTTGCTGACAAATGATGTTGTTGAAGCTGTAAATCTGTAAAATCATTCCCCTTGGAAGAAGGTTTTGGAAACCTTTCGATATCTCAGTTAGTGGTTATGAGCTACCTAAATGGATTTCAATAAATTATAATCATGTAGACTTTTATTTAGGTGACTTCCAGTGGAATGGTTTGAAGCTCTAAAAAAAGAGACAATAATGCACTGGCCGTTTTGAGTTTTTCTTACTACCCAAGAGTTACATAGAGATTAACTTTACTTAAGTCATTTATCCTATCACATATGGTAAGTGAGCATGAAATTATCTTTCTATACTCGTTTACTCAACCCAAATATAATTCTTTATGACTTGCATAGCTTTTCAAAGTTCTCTCCGAGAGGGGGTTAAATTCATTTTATAAGGCTAGGTCATGGGCCTCATTAATCAAAACCTTCATGGTTTTTAACTCTAATAAGCCTTATACTCTTAACATAACTTTATTAAACATTGCTTTTATGCTTTCATCTTCTTCTTTTTTAAGAGATAACAAATTTTTTTTATAAATATTGGGATACTAGTGATAAATCAGAAAATGAACTTAATAAAGAAATACCCAAAGATAAATATAGAGTCAATGTTTAAGTTATGTCACCATATTTAAGCCCTCTAAATGTTGTAGGCAAAATCTTGCACATTACGTCAGTATCTTATATGATTAATTATATACTATTATGTATATTTTGCACATGCTCTCTAAAAGGTAATTAATCCATTATAACTATATAATTTTATTTTGGCAAAGATAAAATTTTAAAGGAGACAAGTATCAAGACATATTTTATTAATAAAAAGATCTTTATTGATGAGGATTGTATAATTCTATCTCAATGGTCTAAACCATCATGAATTTGACTTCTACCCGTGACCTCTGTCAGGATTATTAGAGGAGTTTGAGGAATAATTGTGATGGTTATGGATCCTTTAATGGATTTGGTTATGTGTTTATTTTTTTTTAGCTTTTTTCATATCACTTCTCTATTGTCTGCTTGGAGAGTGCTTCTCATAGCTGCAAGAACGACTTCCATGAAGGTTATAAGAGTGATGAAGATTCTTGTTTTTTTTTTTACATGTCATTTTGCTCTGAAAAAGGAGTTGTTTGAACATATTAGAAGAAGAAAGAGGTGAAACAAGTGGAGTTGGTAGGGCTTTTGGCTATTTCTAGCTTCAGTTAGAAGCTTTACTTGTTGACATAATCTTTAGAGGGTGTTTGGGTTGGAAGTGTTGTAGTTTTTTTTTTTAAAGTACAATATATTTTAAGCACAAACTACACTTAACCACACCTTTAAAAACTATAAAAACATGCTTTTTACTCAAAAAAACACAAGCTACCTCTCATCCAAACACTCTTTAGAGATCGGGAGCATTGTTAGTTGATAGGCCAACAAATCTTCCAACCCTTGATATATCTTAATTAGCAATCATAGTAAAAAAACCATAAAACTTATAAACTAGAAAAAAAGAACTAGTTTTGTTCAAATATTTTTTTTCCATGAATAGTGTCATTATGAGGTCGTTGAAAACCTTTAATGAGAACGATTTTTTAAAATGGTTGGGGAGATGATAGAAATGGACTTGTGTAGTTGTAAAATAACACTCTTTGTGGATTTGAGGATAGAGATAATAACGATGAATACTGATACAAATAAAATAATATTTTTTAAACTCAATGAATAATAAATAAATATGAATCTAGTCAAAACCAACTCAAAACTTGCCCGAACTTAACCTAAAATATATATTTATATTATAAAAATATGTATGTAGAATATTTAAATTTTTTTAATGCAAATATAATATGATATTTACTAAGGTTATTTATGTCATTTTGAATCCATGTGGGTGTGCTGATGTAAGAGTAAAATAATCAATGTATTTATTATCTATAATTTTGAACTACTCTAGAATAAAAGCTATAGTGATATCAAGTCAAGCTATCATCATTCTAGGTTATATGAGTTATGTGTGGTTGATGACAATCATTAAACTCATTTTTTAAATAATATTTGGGTGAGAGGCATGCTCACATTTAATATATGTGTGTTTTTTGTTTTTTTAATTAATGATGAATGGAAAAAGATTTAACTATAAGGTTATAAAATTATATAGATTAGGCAAAATCATGGCAACCCAAGCAAGAGCTTCCTGTTTGGAAATGTGGTTGCGGTTGCTTTTCAAAGTGTTTTTTACTTATAAATATATTAAAATAATATTTTTTTTTAAAAAAATTATTTTTAAAATTAGTGCATTATAATGATCTAAAAACACCAAAACATATTACTTTAAAATAAAGAGAAAAATAAAAAAAATTAAATTTTTTCAAAAACACTTTTAAAATAAAAAATAAAAATATAATTTCTAAGTCTAATATATCACTTAGTTGAAATACTCAATCCCAAGTCTCTATTTATTTTTTTAAAAAATTATAAGATAATAAGTAACAAATATTTAGATTATTTAATATTTTATTTTATTCAATTAGTCACGGGTTAGATTTTTTTTTAAATTACTAGTTATTTTCTTATAAAAGAATTCAAATCATTAATTATGTAATATGATATATCACATTGCTCCTCAATTCATAACACAGCATGGAAGACAGACCTGCAATGATTGTTTTTATCAACTGCTTTGGACGAAACAATTATGACAGCCAAAAAAAAAAATTGAAATGAAACATGATTGAAATTAATATTACCATTTAGGCAATTACTATAATTTTTTTTTTCTCTGGCTTAATTTTCTTTAAAACAATAATTATAATTCCACTTGGTGACTTGAAGAAGCAAGAGCAACAACAAAGACGCCAAGAGTCAAGTTATTGGTAGATGATCAGATAGATTGTCCAAAATGATAGATGCCACTGCCAAGGGGAGTTGTTAGAATCATGAGATCTTCATTGCCTCCATGTTTTTAGCTTTCTTCTACCTATCCTAAACCTCCCCTTCAAACTCTTCTTCCCCGGAACTTCAACTTGTTTCAAAAGTTCCTGGAGCAGCGAAAAAACAAAACAAAAATCCCACCATTTACATCATGCCTTTTCACTGTCCTCGTATTGTCTTTCTCTTCATTGTTTTGATTTTTGTAATCAAACCAGTTGCACATTCCTTGCCCTTTATAGTTCTTCATGGTAATTGTCTTCTGCTCCTAAGCAATTTCTTTTTTTTGCCATTTTTTGGCTTATTATTTGAGTTTTTTAGTGACCCGTTCTTGTATCTTGCTCTTTTCTCTTTTTGGGTGTGTTAATTTAGTCAGATAAAAGCTTATAATGGAATATTTTGGAGTCTGATTGTGTCTATTATTAAATTAGAAAGTATTGTTCTGCTTCTGTGTAGTTCACTACTAAAGTGAATCATACTGTTTTCCTTTTCCTTTTATCTTTTATGAATGAATGGAAAGATAATTATATTATAATGTTATTAATGGATTTGGCAATTGGCATTGAGCAGTGACATTAAAAAAATTCTGTCCAGATAAGATGCCTTGACACCAACACTATTTCGATTTAATCTGTTTTATGAAGAATTTGAAGAGAAAAAAAGTGAACTTTGTGGGTATTAACATAAGCTGCAGATTAGGAGGAAGATGATAGGAGAACTTAATCTGCCCTCGCAGACTCTTTTATTTTATTTTATATGAGAACTTGGTAAATAAAGCATAACAGTAAAAATCATGATTTACATGTGAACATGCTGCTTACTGGAAGGAGAATAAAATGAAATCTGATTCCACATTCGAGAGAAGTTATTGTATTAGGAAAAAGATTGTAACTTGTATGTTTTCATACCAGGTAAATCATGTCGTTCAGTGTAACACTAAAATAAAAACTATAGAGAATGAAAGTGTTTGATTTACCTGCAACTGTTCTTATATTATAGAAGTGAATTCATAAATCAAGGACAGAGGGCATATGTTGCAGATGTATTCAGACTGGCTGATTATGTAAACTGGAGTTGGCAAGAAAACAACAGTTACTTGGAGTGCATAATGTACGGAGTTCTTGTGATAGGACTTTCTTATTATGGCAGATAAAGTATTGCATAGGTTTTCATCCCCATCATGGAGTAAATATGGTGCAAAGCTTGTCTAGAATATGAAATACATATTACTTAGCAATATTTGGATGTTCTGCAGATTTTAGACATGCAAACTGTTGTGTGTGAATTATTTGTCTTTAATTCAGAATTTGAAATTAGATGAATGCTTTTGTTTCATTCTGGTTTTTGTTTTTTCTTTTCCTTTTGGGTGATTGTTTAATTTAAGTTTCAGCATTTCCAAACTATTGGGCTTTCGCTTTTTATATTACTTATGTTAGTTAACCTTTCTTATTGACAATGCATGCCTAGCTTTGTAAATTTTGTCGAACCATGTATCATAATAGTGGATACTGTAGTTCAATGACATTCTATTTGAATTTGTATTTTTACGCTTCTGTGATTCATTGTTTTTTTTTTTATTCTTCCTTTTATGGCAGGCATTGGAGATCAATGCAAGAATCGAGGATTAAAACATTTCACTGAGGAACTGACAAGCATTTCTGGGTCACCAGGATATTGCTTGTATGCTTTTCTACTTTCTTATCTTCATGTCATTTAAATCATCCTGATATATCTATTTTTCTACTTATCTAATTCATTTCTCGCTATTTAAACATTGGTTTGTATTAAGTGGCCAGTGAGAATGTGAACCTGTTAAATTTTTATGCAAAGTTTTTTTGCTACAATCAGCCAAACTGAATCTCTTGTAAACTAAAGTGCTAAAACTTGACTTTTATTGTCTTTCAAGGCAAAACTTGAGAATTTCAATCTCTTTTTTTCTCCTTCCCTCCTGATAATTGTTACAACATGAGCACTAATGGGTAAATTATTTTCCAAATGTGGTTCCATTGCATCAATTGCTTTTCTTTGTGCAGAGAAATTGGGGATGGAGCGTGGGATTCCTGGTTTATGCCTCTTGAGGAGCAGGTAAATTTAGTGGAATTACTACCAAGCCTATCATTTTTGACATAGCATTCCTCACTCTCTTACAATTTGAAACATGTAATGTGTTTGCAGACAGAAATTGTTTGTGACAAGGTGGGAGAGCTCTGTGGGTAATTATGGTTACTGTTTTTTGTTTTATCATTTTATGCTTGTTTGACCACGAACATATTTGTTTCTATGCCTGAAGATCAAGCAAATGAAAGAATTGAGCAAGGGCTACAACATAGTTGGTCTCTCCCAGGTAATTTATGGCCATTGCATTATTTCCACATTGCACATATTTGTTTGGAACATTCTCTCCGTTGATGTTTATTTTTTTACATAGTTCAAAGGTGCCTTGTTTTATTATATCATATCCTTACTTTTTATTAATCCTTTTACATTCTCTCCTTGTTTCATTGCACCTGATTACTGTTTCATACAGTAGGAAACCAGTAATAAGATTTGATCAAGAATAGTCCTACAAAGCTGTAAAGGCAAATCAACTGCATTTTTATCCCCTCATCAGAAGTCAGAACATAATATTGAAAGTGGAGTGCATATGTGTTTGTAGGAGTTCATACACGTGTATTAAATATATAAATAAGGTCTCCCCATCTTGATTATCCAACTATTGCTATGAAGGTTTCCTAAAAAAAAAGGGAGAAAGAAATCAATGTCATCCCTTCATTCAAGTAATTTCACATCAGTACATGTGATCTGAACCCTCTCTTGGAAATTATTCATCATTTTTAGTTCAATTGTTTGTTATTGCATCCTGTTGCCTCTTAAGAAAAATGGTTGGTTGTGCAAAGCCCATTGTGGGATCTGGTCATGTCATTCTGTGTTTCTCTAGAAAGAGATTGAGTTCAGCTAAGAGAAGGCTTTCCTTTGGATTATTGACTAAATGGAAGAATCAAGCTGGTCTCATTGTTTGTAAATGCTGAATGCAGCATCAATCATTCATTTCAACAGGAGTTCGTACAAATTTGTCGTACATTTTTCCTTGCCAGTCTGTTAATCTAGGATATTCTCTACTTAAAATATGATAATGGCACTTCAATCTTTTTTGGTAGGACAGAGGTCTAGGGAGCCAAGTACTAAGAAGCTTTCCCCCCTCTTATTACTTTAGTACATGTAGTTTGAATCACTCTCCTCAATGCCTTCATATTTCTCATCTCATCCTGCTAGTCATTCTTGCTTTCATCATCTGTTTATGATGTGATACTAATTTTCTTAAGAGAAAAGGGTATGAAAAAAGGAAGCAATGAAGAAATTACAGAGTCAGGCAAGAGAGAGAAGGCAAAGATAGAACCAGAGAGAGAGAGAGAATGAGTCGTATTTACTTAACTGAATATTCTATTCAAGTGCGGCTCATGTTTGTAGGCAAAAGTCCAATTATGTTATAACATCAACTAACTCTCCCAGCAAAACCAACTAATACCTTCTAATTAACTAACTTCACAAGTTTTTGTCACCTGTTCAGTATAAACAGCATCAGTTTTAACCATTAGCTTCATGCCATCTGTCCCTCCAGAATTTGTTTCAGCTTTATGGTGAGAGATCACAAGTTTTTCTACTTGTCCAGAATGGTTTGCATTTAAAGTTGTTCTTGTAATGAGTAAAATGGATGGTTAATTTCAGCTACTGGCCTACTTATTTGAAAATCTTGTGGAACTGTGTTGATGTAGCATATCTACCATAAGGTCATAACTTTTCAGGATATTGCAATTTGTTGTTGTAATGGTTTTTTAATTGGTGTACCAATCTTATACACTTTCTTGAGGATAAAAGATGGTTCTGGTATTTTCTGGGAAAAAAATGGATGAATAAATATGTAAATAAAGTCAAGAAGAATGCCTGTCTGGTCTGCATTTATTATGTTTAATGACTTAGAGTTTGTTACAGGTTATAAAAAAATATGGTTTTGTCAGCTGTTTTGATGGTTAGACAACTTCTGTCTAAGTTGCTCATTCCTTTTTTGTTCCCTTTCACCTTTGGTTTAACAGGGCAACTTAATTGGTCGAGGTGTGGTAGAGTTTTGTGATGGTGGACCTCCTGTAAGCACAACCTCTATATGAACTTCTTTAGCTCTCCCTTTTGGAAATAGTATTACTGTATTCCACAGCTCTTTTTATTATTGTATTGAGCAGTGCTGCTTTAGGTTGATCAATATTTGACAGATCAATCTTCTACACAACATTCTGAAAGTATTCTGTAAAAATACATTTTTAAATAACAAATAACTTCTCCATCTCCAAACAGGTTAAGAATTTCATTTCTTTAGGGGGACCACATGCTGGCACTGCCTCTGTTCCTCTTTGTGGGGTAAGCTCTTTCTTGGTTTATCCTTATTTGTACTTCATCAAGATGTCTCTTCATATTCTTAGAAATGCCTTAGCAGGGTTTAATGGGAAAAATGCTTTTGAGAGTCAGCTTTAAAACCACTGAAAATACAGAAAAGCCCTTCAAATTATCTATACCTATTTGTAATGATAGAAAGTGGAAGCAGGTTCAGCAAACACCCTTGCTTCAAATTGCATGTTACATCTTCAATCAACTCTTATGATGAAAAAATATTTTGTGCATGGCCTTGTTTCAAGCTGCAATTACCCACCACCTTAGCTGTATATAAACTTGATTTACAAGTTGTAAAAGATCTATGTGGTTAAAAATATCGTTAAGCTTCTCAATGAGACATTGTCAAAGCTACTATGTTAAAAAGTTTTGTTGTCTCCCTTCTATTTGGTAATTGGTAGGAAGACTGCACTGTAATCAGACCTGTGTTATTGAAAATGAAAGGGCCTTTCTGACCTAAATACTTGTGGATATTCATTGTCATAGATAGGAGATAAAAAGTTTCATACTAACAGAAGATTAATCACAGCTTTCTAGCTGTTGTTTTGAAAATAATTCACAAATGGCATAGCTATTTTTTGCAAATTACAGCATATGAATTTTATGGGACCAAAGCACAAATTCATGGAGTTGAAATTCAAATGTTGGATTTGATGTACAAAGGGATGTACTTAATGCACAATAAATAAAATTTAAGGCACAAAGGAGTCCTGATTGTTCGGTTGGTTGGTTTGGTTGATTTTGGAGGAATTTCTAAAGGGAACAAAAAAAAAAAAAAAGTTTTCCTAGAGCAGTACCATCTGAGTGAGTACCAATTTAAACCAAACCAAAA
This sequence comes from Populus alba x Populus glandulosa, assembly GCA_033617975.1. Lineage (NCBI taxonomy): Eukaryota > Viridiplantae > Streptophyta > Magnoliopsida > Malpighiales > Salicaceae > Populus > Populus alba x Populus glandulosa. Next base: position 12,610,442 of record CM066145.1, on the reverse strand, counting down.
ATCTTAAGTTTGGTCTTGGATTTATTTTGCCTTCTGGACTGATTGAGATCCAAAACTTTTGATCAAATCAGTTAACACTTGAGGCTTGCTGTACTTTCCAAACACAAATCCTTGTTTGTGACGCTTATATTAGTAGTTAAGCATGAAGGGAATGCCTTCTATTAAAGATGGTATCAAAATAATTATAGAGGTTGTGGTTCTCATTGTAAATGCTGATGGATTCTTGAGTTTCATCTTAAGTAGTGACCCTGTTTTTGAATGAGTTCATCATCGTACTCTTTACAGTAAGGCCATTAAGCTAAATCATTTTTGTGATCTCAGACCAAGTTACAGTATCCTCTATAGTTTTCCATAGCAAAATGTAGATTGGTTAATGCATTTTTGAAAATTTTAAATTGAACCATAAGGCTGGTCTTGAGGTTATAAGTTGAAGACAAATCAAAGAATTAAAATGTTTCCATTTGGTTCTAACCAAATGATCCTCATCCTTATAAAGGTGTTGGACTGAAGATAGAGATATAGGTTGAAGAATAAAATTATAGAGCAGAAGGAGAAAGACAAGAGGTTGAAATACAAAGGTACGAATCAAATTTAAACATATAGGGTAAAACACAAATGAATGGCACTGAAGGGCATGGGGTTTTATGCACGATATAGAGTCTAAATGCAGTAATATGGACTTCAACTACAAAGGTGTGGAATTGACACAGGTCCAAGAACTGCTTGTGCATACATTTATGAAGGCATTATTATGGTTTATTATATATTAGTTCTTCTGAATGTGGGAAAGCACCTATAAAAAAATAAAAATGAAAACTCCTTTTTAGTTTCTTTCTAAGGGTTCTGATTAATATGTTTAAAATGACTATACTTTTGCAGTCTGGCATTTTTTGCATACTTGCAGATGCCCTAATGAAGTCTGAGATCTATAGCGACTATGTCCAGGTTTGCATCTATCTGTAGGGTTTCTTTAACTTGTGGAGGAGCAAAGAAAAGGAATTATTTTTCCCTCTTTCATTACTGCTGTCAAATATCTTTCTCGTTCAAATATCCCTGAGAAGGCTTGACAATTTATAGTTGACATGTCGAATTGCAGGCTCACCTGGCTCCCAGTGGCTATCTTAAATTTCCTAATGTGAGTAGCATGCTCTGTTGATGTATAGATACCAAAATGAAGTTTCTTTTGATTGCATGATCTCTCTGTGATCAATTTCTTCAGGAAGCCTGTATGATTGTGCAATAACACGGAAATCTATAGCCTGCTTGGGCCAATTTATTGTTGGTTTATGATTTTATTTTTTTTGAAGTGTGTTTTCATGGAATCAATCTTATAAAAGGATGGCCATTAAAGATAGGTTTTGTTGTCTCCTTAAATTAAATTGTTTTATACTAATTGGGTGGTGATAGCTCAACATCTTGATATGAGAAATATTTCTTGATTGGTAGGATATTCCACGCTACTTAGAGAAATGCAGGTTTCTTCCGAAGCTTAACAATGAAATTCCTGAGGGAAGGAACACAACTTACAAGGAAAGGTTCTCTAGCTTGCAAAATTTGGTGCTTATCATGGTGAGAAGAATTTCCTTTTTTTCTTAATGTAACATTACTTGGTCCCTTTGGAAATTTTATTCTTGATTTTGACAGTTGGTGGAATTCTAATTGTTGTTTTTTTTTTTTTTTTGAATTTCAACAGTTCGAAAATGACAGTGTTTTGATACCCAAGGAGACATCTTGGTTCGGATATTATCCAGATGGGGCTTTCAAGCCAATTGTCCCAACAAAAGAGGTATAATCTGTTTTGTAACAAATTTTCAAATCTAAATATATTTCGTGACTGAGACTTCTGCATAAGTTATTGAGCTTGATATACAGAGATTTCTGCATAATCTCTGTTCAACGGAAACAAACAAGTGAATATCACAAATGGCCCGGATCTCATTTTAAGATTTATTTAACTTTATGAATTATAAGATTCTTATAATTATATTTGAGCAGGATCTTAGCTATCGTAACTTTTTTTCATTTTCCTCCATGCAGACAAAGCTTTACACCGAGGACTGGATTGGTCTCAGGACCTTAGACGAGGCTGGAAGAGTTCATTTCGTTAATGTGTCAGGAGGTCATCTTGGAATTTCTAAGAGCGATTTGAAAAAGCATGTTGTGCCTTTCTTGGTGGATGAAGCTTCAGTAAAAAAGTATAGCAATGCCAGGGTGCATAGACTTCCAGGCACAATCACACAAAACTACCATAGGAAACAAGTTGCGGGCAGCTTTAAGTACGAAACTCCTTCAGTAAAAGACATTTTCAGGGAACAAGTTGGTCTTGAAGAGGAGAATGATTCAGATTGATTTATGAATATGGAATATCGAAGCCTACGGTTATTTGTGCTTGACCCTTGACAGGGATCATCAACACGTATAGTAAAATTATTGTCCTCTTTTGCTCTATACCAAAGACATTCTGATCAAATCCCTTAATGCCTGCGATTCCACACAGCTCCAGGATTTGGCCTGTATTGTTGCGTTGAAAACATGAATTACGACTTTACACAGTAACTATTGGTATCGATGGCGTTCTTAGATCCACTATTTTGTGTCTCCCTGCATCTGGCTGGTCATGCGTGCATGAAATCCAGGTTGTCCAGGAAACATATCTGTACACAAGTGCAGCTATAACATTTGCTAGCTAAATTGGTTCTTGTACGTCATTCAAGATTAAAGAAACATAATCGATTAATAATTTATTGATTACTTTCCTGTTTTCCCAACCCGCTACTGGTTGCCGATTGAAGCCCGCAGTAGTTCTGTGCAAATCCACTAATGTTAGTTTCAGACTCTCTTCTTTGCTTTGCACGCCCTCCTCACCAGCAGCCTGGAGGCTCTACAATGGTACGTGCACAAATAGCTTTTGAAAAACTTAAAACAGCTCTGTGTAAGGCACCAATTTTGGAATGACCTGATTTTAAGAAATTTTTGCATGGGAGATTAATGCTTGTGCTGCAAGAATAAAGGCATTACTCATTCAAGAAGGAAATTAAATCATTGGAATTTCTAATTAAAGCTTTGTGCTCTAAACATTTAGGGCTGTCCTTATATAAGAAGGAATACCTACCAATTTTAATGGTAGTAGACAAATGAAGACATTATTTGGAGCATGATCAGTTTCTTATCAAAATTGATTCTGAAAGTTTAAAATATTTGTTAGATCAGAAGATTTATTCTCTCCTGCAAAGGAAAGGATTGACAAAAGTTATTAAGACTACGGTACTAGATTCTCTACAGAAAAGGAAAAGAGAATAAGACTATTGATGCCTTATTAAGAAGGGTGGTGATGGATAATGGATTGGACAATACTGATGTTGGGGAAGACCAAGGTAGCCGTAGTACCATGACAGTGGTAGTGCCAGCATGGTATAAAAACATCATGGAATCTTGTAAAAATGATTCTTAACTACAAGAGGTTATTACTGGAAAGCTAGTAGGAGATAACAATTATTCTAAATGTAGTTTTGCTGATGGGATGCTCAGGTATAAAGGAAGAGTTGCGGTTGGAAATGATGGTGACCTCAGGATAAAAGTAGTGACAACAGCTCATGATTCTTGTTTTGAAAACTATACTGGAATTTAAAAATCTTATAAGAGGCTCAAGTTCGTGTTTTATTGGCCTTTAATGGTGAAAATGAAGAAAATTGAACTGATTTTTTTGATTTAGTTTAGTTAAAAACCTTTTAAAAGCAAACCCGTTATTCCTTGATCTTGCCTTCCAACCCAGATTCCACAAACCCGCTGCAGGCTTAACGCCGCTGCCTCTGTTTGATCCCATGATTTCCAGTCCTGAATTTTCTCTTTTTCCAAACAAATCCTTCTGTCATGCTATGTTTTGATGCACATGTTCACATTTCACAGCCCTCACGAATCCTTTTCTGATTTGTCACAGCTTACGTCATCGCCTCTTCATCGCATGATGATGGCTAGCACATTATCTGCTCGTGAAGTGGACGAAGAACAAGAAGATAACTGCTAAGTCTGCAATTTTGATCTCATTCGCAGCCAACAGTGCCGTCCTTCAACTGCCCTGGCCGGAACTGTCGATTTGCTTGCACTTCTGCTATCATTTATGACTCTGTCTACATTTTCAGAACCTCGATGCTTAGCTTGACTGGCCGGTCTTGATGCTCGTTGTCTGTCACTCTACCTTTTGCATGGATGCCATTTCCATTCTAATCAAGCATATTGCATCTCCAGTTATTTCTTACAAGTCTCTACTTTGCTTTTGGTTTTTCCGCTTCTTAATTCATGTTTGGACACCAACCGGTTCTCACCAAGAACAACCACGCTATTGCTCCACCGGCGATTTCAACGCGCTCTGAGGATATATCCACGGTGAAGGACGACCACCCTATCTAGTTTTAAATATAAACTCCATCACTATCCATGCATTCGTGTTTTATCTTGTGCTGCCTAACACAACCCACCGAATTCTGGCATTATACAAGTCTCTTACAAACACTCAATGCCTTCTCAACAGATTCACAACCTGGGAAAGCTTTTATACAAGTCTGTTACGCAGTGTTTGGTTAATATTACAGAACAGAAAAAAAAAAAACAATAGAGACATAAATATGTTCGAGATAAAAATAAAAACACAAAAATAAACCTGTTTTTTGAATAATTTTAGAATGAATTTATACTTTCGAAATAAATAATATAGAGGGTACATGTCTTTATAAATAATATTAATGATTTTTTGTTCTTAAAATATCAATGTGAAGAACTTTAAATTTTAAAATTATTCAACTAAAACATGTAAAGATAAAAATAGTTATTATCATATGACTCGAGAATTAACTAGAAGTAAGGTTATTTTGTAGTTCGAGAGGGTCATTCTGGCTGATAAAAAAAATTAAAAATAATCTTATAACTTATAACTAAAAGTTAAGTCATTCTTACTCTTATAACTAAAATTATTATAATATTATTAATTTCACATTTTATTATATCTCTTCTACTAAATTTATTTTATACATTATTACCAGACAATTTTATTTCTCTTTTGTATCCTGTCTCATTCATTTCCTAATTTCTCATTCTCTATCTTTTCTATCTTGTCTCCTTCATTTCCAAATTTCTCATTCTCTATCTTTTCTATCTTGTCTCCTTCATTTGATAGTAACATCCCTGTTTGTCTCTTTTCTATCTTTTCTGTTCTGTAACTAGACATTACCTTACAGACATTCTCATCAACAATTTATATTTATTGATCCATTAACCAGCATTTTGGAAATTATAACCTTCAGAATGGCAACATTTTAACTTTAAATTTCTAAAGCGATTACTTGATATTGAATTTGCCAAAGCATTCCATAACAGCCTAAAATACATGTGACTAATTAGAGAAATATCTCATTTGCTCATCATCTCGTGGCCCTGGCTGTGAAAGTCCATCAACTCATACTTTCCTAGTAAGCTCACAATTTGCTGGTTCAGGATTAACATAAAATACAAGAAGCAAATCACATCATAAAGCATGAAAGCATGTTCTTCCACAAACAGCACCATCATTAAGAGTGTATTTGTTTTAACTACAGTTTCAACCAAAAAAAAATTGATAAAAAAATTAATTTTAATATTTTTAAATCGTTTTCATATGCTAATATAAAAAATAAATTAAAAAAATATTATTTTAATATATTTTCAAGCAAAATATAAAATGCAATCTCTTCCATAATACCAAATGCATATATTGACCATAATGCTCATGTTTCTTGCATTGACTTGAGACAGAACAACTCGATGTACAAGGGGTGCCAGGAACCGAAGTTCTTTCCTGCCTAGTTGAACATTATTACTTTCAGAGATTAAAAAAAAAAAAAACTTGTCAAACTAACATGCAATTTTACCAGAGCTATTCAATACACATGAATGTCGACACTGATAGCTCCCAAGTGATCTGCCCTGATTGAGCAGCTGTTCTTCCTGTTTAACTGCTCCCCAACAATCTTTTGGTGAGCCTGGCAGCGGAGCCAGAGGCAGGATATTCTTGCCAGAGCTGCCTGACCAGCAACTCGAACACGGCAGACAACACTTAAATCAGCCCATATCTCACTTCCCACAGGCCCAGATTCAATACTTGGATTATATCCATCAAGATCTGCTTCTGTTACAACAACTACAGAGCCATCATCAAAGGGCACTATACCCTGCAGAAGTGCTGGCCTTGGAGTTCTCAAAACTAAATCAGTCAATTTGAAGTTGTGATTGCTAGTGTCCACCTTTAGATAATAATATTCCTGAACAGCCTGCATTTGCTAACAAGAGCTAGTAACTAATCAAGGATATGCATGAACCTTGTTAGAAAAGATCTAGGAAGTTCTAACATGCATTTTATGGACTTTGGTGAAAATATCAAGTTAAAATTATCATAATTTTTTCCTTTCAATTTCCTTGGTTATATGAATCAGAAGGAAAAGCAAAAATGCCGCATAAAAGACCAGAAATTCTAACTATCAAATTCTTGTGTGGTCAGTTTCATGAAGTTTAGTAAAATCTAAGCATGAAAACTACAATTTACACATGACATTCTTAACTTCTTGAGCTAAATCATAGCGAAAACAAGGTCCTGCCCAAGCATACCTGCCATTGCGCAGATGCTAGAAGCACTCTTGGTCGGATTGACCTCACATAATTATATGCAGCATTAGGTGTCATCTGCATGTGGTGCACCTGCACTTTAAAACACAACTTTAGAATAGTTGCAACGAAAAAGAAAACCTACAAACTTTCAAGTTTTGAATTGGGTTGATGACCAGGTAGCATATAACAATTGTTGTGCTGCGTCCTCGACCTGCTTTGCAATGAACATATGTAGTTCGTCCTGATGATACATTTTCTTCAAAGTAAAACAAAATATAAGCAGCGTCAGAATCACAAGAATAATAACTTCACCTGCATGTAAAAATATTTGTTGTCACAAAGCACAAATGAATCTCACCATGAATGAAGGCTACAGCTTGGCTGATATCATTTAAGGACGGAGCAAAGCAGTAGTCTCTTGTGGGGATCACCAGATGATCAATGTCATAAGCCTACCAATATATTTATAAGTCAAAATGTAGAAACTTTTAAAAAATTGTGTGGAATTTCATATAAATGAATGCCAAACGATGAGAATTGACAAAATATAGAAACAGACTATTAAACTAAAAATGCAATCACTGGACAAGCAACGCCGCCGAAATACTAGGTGGAAAACCATGAAAGCAGACAACTGTCCAGGCAGGCAGTGAAGGCTCATTTAGTAGACAGCAAGTGAGCAGGAAGCATGTGTTAATAGCTCTTCACATAACATGTATCAGCTATCTACCGAGGTGTCCAGCTCATAAAAATATAAACTATTAACACATGCACCCCTATCAAAGGATAGAGAGGATAGAAAAAAGGCACTTACATGGTATAAAGAAGTTGGCACTAGTGTCTCATATGGTTCATTCAGTGTTATCACTCCACCAACACCGAGCCCCTTCAGGCATGGAACATCAGAAGGGAATGGAACAGCACCTAACAATATAAACTGCAAAGAAACATATTAGAAGAGATGAAATTGAGAAGGTAACTTGATATGAAATTCATTACACAAAGGCACAAGTAAATTTTCAGACAACTCCAAGAATCTTGAGCTCAAAGAATATGGCGTAATACACCTACTAATGATATTAACATTTGCAAACACATCATGTAAAAACAATCCAGAATAGACAAATGGAAAATTGAAAACTCGTTCACAGATAATCCATGAGAAAAAACGGTTGAAAACTCGTTCACAGATAATCCATGAGAAAAAACGGCAACCAATGTTCACCAAACAAGAACATTTAATAAAAAAACACAAGCATTCTTAATAAACCTCAATCCAATTTTAAATTTTACAAGCATAAAGAACCAATGATAAAAGTTTCAGATTGGAGTGGCTCCAATCATCAGAAGTTCAGCGTCCTAGTAAGTTTACAAGCACAGAGAAAACAAATGTGTTTTGAAATCTAAACGGTACAAGAGAGCAAAAATAAAGTTGGCAAAAGATAAGGGAATGAAGTTAAACTCCCAAGCAATATTGTCACTTGCTTTGAGACAACTCTTTAATAACTGCCCAATCTCCTATCCTAAACACACACTTTCTTCACTTAATCTACACATACAGACATCAGAACTCAACCAAAAACTGAAATAACCCCATAAGAAGAACACAACAAAACTTATTAGCGTCAAAACACATGGCAAGCATGTAAAATCCACCCACCCACCCAATCTACACAATCCTATACTATAAAAAACCGAAAAACGGAATCAAATTTGAAACGGAAAACACCTCCAACTAAACCAATCTCCACATATAAAGCAAAAACCCTCATACATGTCATCAACACGTGCCATATTAAACACACACACAAAAAAAACATCAAAGAGCTCCAAAAGCAGCGAGAAAAAAAATAAACCTGATCCAAACATGAAACAGCGAAAATTATACCTGATGAACTCTATCCCACCAGCGAAACTCAGCCTGGACCTTATTCCTAACAACATTATAAAGCAAAGTTGGGTAAAACAAAGCCCGAGCTCCAGCTCCAATAAAAACCCGTTTTGCATTCCACGCAATAACGCCTTCACTCTCCTTCTTATTAGCACCCACAGCACGCAATTCCTTCTCCTCCTCCCCTCTCTCCACCTCGCCTACTCTCAATTCCTCAATTATCATAATATCCCCAAATTATGACACCAAATCAATCACAATCACGTCCAAATCCCTAATAAACCCTAATTAACAATATCTCTATATACTATATACCTGAGTGAATCTATGGGTATTTACACAATAGTTGACCAACCTGAAATCTTCACACCAGTTAAAATAAAAACCCTAAGCTTTTACAGAGATGGAGACTGATCTTAGGAGAATCGATTGGCTTCGAAATAATTGAATTGGGATTTCTAGATGAAATCACCATCGTCAGTCAATAGAGAAAAAGGGGTTTTGATCGGGCGGTGAAATCGAGATGGTGAGATCGTGATCTATGAGAGATGGTGGCCAATTTGATTTTGTGAAAGAATTTTTGGAAACTAAAACCCTAGATTGCCTGGATTCTACTCCTTCCTCTTTTTTCTCAACCAACTTTCACTCACAGAGAAAGAAAGTACTAGTATAGAAATTTTAGAGATTGGGGTTACGGAGGGAGGTTACATTAACGAGCAGGTGTAAGCATGGATTTCTGAAATCTGATAAATGGATGACACGTGGTGTTGGGTGGATATGGGTTTTGGAAAAACAATTGGGTACGTGTCATGTTGGGCCCCTGGCGTGGAGATTGCCATCACTTTTTAAGACGGTCGTGTATTTATCTGTATTATATAGGTATCCTTTGACGGATAATATTCTTTATTTTCTTATGTTTTGAGATTAGTTTTAGGTTATATTTGGTATTGAGCTCTAATCTAAAAAATTTTAGTTTTAAATTAATGTTTTATATTTTAAAATTATTTTAATATATTAATATAAAAAATAAATTTTTAAAAACAAATAATATATATTATTTTAAAATAAAAAATATATATTATTTTAAAATATTTTTATAAAAAAATATTTTAAAAAACAATATCCATCCTAAGTTTAAACAAATATTTAATTTCTCTTGTGATCTGTTTTGACATGTGGATATAAACTTAAACCATGATTAAGGTTGGAGCTCCGTGAGATCATAGTTATTAAACCCGGCCCGGCCTGGCGGGTCGACCCGGTGGCTGGACCGGTTCTGGTTTAATAAAAAACCGGCTGTGGCAACAGCCCGGCCAAACCCAGGCGACCTGACGGGTCGACCCGGGACCCGGGTGACTCGGGCAAACCCGGACGAGAACCGGGTTTTTTTTTTTTTTTAAATGTGGAAAAAAAATTTTGGTTTAAATATTTCAACTTAAAATGATAACATAGTATCTTTTCAATGTGGGGTTTGAAGTCCTTTCATATATATACTCTATGTTCACATGAAAAAAATTATATTTTTTCAATGTGGGATTTGAAACCAATTAGTATATATACTCTATGTTCCCAAGGAAAAAATCATGTTTTTTCAATGTGGGATAAAAAACCTTTTGGTTTAAATACTTCAACTTAAAGGGATAACATTGTATCTTTTCAATGTGGGATTTGAAGCCCTTTCATATATATACTTTATGTTCCCATGAAAAAAGTTATGTTTTTTCAATGTGGGATTTGAAACCCATTAGTATATATACTCTATGTTCCCAAGGAAAAAATCATGTTTTTTCAATGTGGGATAAAAAACCTTTTGGTTTAAATACTTCAACTTAAAGGGATAACATAGTATCTTTTCAATGCGGGATTTGAAGCCCTTTCATGTATATACTATATGTTCCCATGAAAAAAGTTATGTTTTTTCAATGTGGGATTTGAAACCCATTAGTATATATACTCTATGTTCCCAAGGAAACAATCATGTTTTTTCAATGTGGGATAAAAAACCTTTTGGTTTAAATACTTCAACTTAAAAGAATAACATAGTATCTTTTCAATGTGGGATTTGAAGACCTTTCATATATATACTCTATGTTCCCATGAAAAAAGTTATGTTTTTTCAATGTAGGATAAAAAACTTTTTAAATTTAAATACTTCAACTTAAAAGCTTAACATAATATCTTTTTAATGTGGGATAAAAAACTTTTTAAAATATTATTTTAAACTTCATTATTTATAATATGTATAATCTATATTTACATTAATTTTTTCATATGAAATATTAATTTTTTTTAATTATTACGGGTTAATCCGGGTCAACCCGGGTTGACCCATGAAACCAGAGACCCGGCCCCTTGGCCGGGTCAACCCCCGGACCGGGTTTAATAACTATGCGTGAGATACCTTGAAAAGCTTACTCCACATTCCTTGCATGTTAAGGTTGGTCCACTAGTGGTCAATTTCAAGACTACTATATTTTTTTTTTATCGCAAAAGATTAGGTATTTATCTTGTGTTTTGTGATGAATTGACTGAAATTTTTTAAAATAGAAAAGAAATAAACGAATTTTTATTTAATTACATGACAATAAAAATATACAAGAAAGCAACAAGATATTTAAAATAAAAAAAAACTAATGATGGTTTGTACAAAAAAAAAAAACTTTTTAATATTATAAAAAGTCTTGAAAAAAAAAGTAAAAATTGAATGGTATTTAATAAATATCAAATGTATTCTTAATTAATTTAAAAATTAATGAATTAACATATTTATAATATTTTAAATTAATTATTTTTTAAAAAAACTTAAATTTAAATAAAAAAAAACACAAAAACAGGTTAAGCAAGCGAGTTATTAATGGTGGAGTACCTGAGGAATAATCTCATATCTTTTAGTTGTATTGATAATGGTGATTTTGAGTTTATTAATTGTAAAAAATAATAAATTATGACTATAGAAAAATAATTAGTTAGTTGGCCCACATCTCATCGCTAATTGGATGAAAAAAATTAATACTAAAAAATGCTAATGTATACTCACACATCTGGCCTGTTTAATTTTCTCTCACTAATCCAATGACAAATGATATGTTATTAGCCCTTATTTTATATATATATATACAAAAAATAGAAATAAGAGCAAACCATGTGTTTTCTGCTTTTCTAGATTCCAACCATTAGAGAGATGCCTGAAAATTGATTTGTGATTTTCTTAACCTAAAGATTCATTTTCAACTTATTTTATGCTAAACAAATCCTTATACTCTTCAAAAACCTATCTATCCACTTGAAAAAACAATATTTCGGTTCAAATACACAAAATTAATTTAAAAACAAACTTCAGCCTCAAACTCGATCTATTTTTTTCAACAAAATGAAAGATAAAAAAACACCTTAGTGAAACTCCCCTCATAAAATGAAGCTCACCAACACCAAGAACCAGTTTATTAGTTGTTGGAATGTGGATTTTCAATAACTCTCTCTCCCTTTTACATTTTCCAGACAACTCTCTCTCCTATGTAAAATGAAGGACTAAAACATTAAGATAAAGTTTTGTACCACATTATAGTATTCTGAAACCCAGAGGACTTAAATAGAACCTGGCTAAAAATATTAAAGGAAAAATGAGCAAAATGTACTGAAAAAATAGTGCCTATAAAGAAAAACCCTCAAGTTTTGCCTGACTTTCAACTTTAGTCTCTTTCACTTCAATTTTTCAATAACAAAACAATCTTTTTTTATATAAAATTAAGCATCGGGTCGTTCCTTGTAAATCCCTGTACTATCTTCATGTAAGGTTGTTACTAGGAATAATTGGATTCTTTAAAAGGTAGTGGCTCATTTCACTACCTTACTCAAGTAAGCACTTAGAAATGTCTTTGGTGAAGATCCTTACAACCGACCTGTCATCTTTGTTTAGATCGCGACAACAATTAGCCTGAAGAAAGAATAGGCGAACATGGTCTGGAACCTCAACACAATCCAATATTTATATAATCAGCAACATCAGCGCTAGCCTTTATAGTCGTAGATGCATTCACTAACTAGTCCCACAAGACAAAGTCATCTAATGACATTGATCAAGATAAAATAGCAACGCTAAAAGTATTATTTTCGTTGGAAGTTACTTGACCACGTCATCAAGAGATCTGCATGAAATAATGTCTTGTTTAACTAACCGCATATATTTATTTGTTTAACAACCAATTTAGTCCATCTTGACCTATACAACATACATATAATTTATTCATTTTCTTTATCACTAATACAATCACTTTTGGTCATTCATGCATCAACATACATACATACCATTTGACTTTGTATAAGAATAGAAAACTATGCTTTAAAGTTTAAACCTAGACTCTCTACACTGTGAACGTGGAAACTCTAAAACATATTGAAATTCTATTATTATATAAATACCGTGTACCTGCACATTGGATTTTCACGTCCTTTTCAAGACTAGTCAACTCTAGATGCTAAGCCAGCCCTAGTTGATGGCTTCCAGTTGTCGGCATCCTCTTGCTTTTCTACAACCACGCTCAGCCTCGTAAGATAACAAGAATAATTTGCCCTGCAGTCGACAACACCACCGCCCCTCCGTTCCAGGCCAAGAACTTTAAAGGAATTCGGGCGGTAAAAGACTCCATACTTTTGTATGTATTGCGTAGCTCTATTTGACATACAGCACTTTTGACGTGGCCCAAGTAATCTTTGTTTGCCTATCTTTACATGTCTGACAATGCAAGGTGACATCAACCGAAACTTGAATTATTGTTTTCAGTAAATTTAAAGCTATTTTAAAAATTGAATATTTAATTTAAGAAATCAATTACAGGGTTAAAAAAAATTTTGGAAGGTGAAGAGATTACAGGCTTTAATTGCAAAAAAGAATGTTTTATTTATTATTAATAAATATTTTTTCATTAAAAAGATAGATGCACGTGATTTGGATTTTTTTTTCTGTAATTTTTTCTTCTTTCAAACCATATTTAATTTTATATTATGTCAAACTCCTTTAATTTTTTTTACCAAAAACTAGAGTTTGTATAAACTTTGTATAAGAATAGAAAACTTATTATTGTATAAAAATAGAGCTTGATTTATTTTTTAAATTCAAAATTTCAAAATTTCAAAATTTATCTATTTTTTTTTTTATTAACGTGGATGTCCGGACCAGTTTGCGCATATCTTGATTAATCTTACAGACTTTGTTATTAACGACCATATAAGTCTCTAATAATTTTAAAACTTGTAAGACTTAAACTAGTAATTTTAAAAAAATAAATTTAGAACTGACGAGTTAAACTACATTGTTTTTACTTATTTTTTCTTAAAAGAATTGCAAATAACATGCAAATTGTACTATTTTCTAAATAATTTTTCATAGGCGTTATTTCCCTTCTCTTTTTTTCCTCCTACCGATGCTACTTTGCAAAACAAAACTCAAACTTTTCCTTTATATCATAATGCTACGAATTTCAGACTTTAAAGGTACAGTGAATGCTGAAAACATAACCCAATCTTTCCAGATTAGCAACACATGCAGGACGAAGTAATATCTCTCCGGTAGCCATAAACTCCGTTAGTGTAGAATAATTTTTCTTCAGGTCAGGCAGGAAAAGATACATGTCAATTTACACCTTGAGAAATAAAACTAGAGCGAAGCATGTGCGGCCACCACTAGTACTCTCCCCACATCTAGTGCAGATATTTGGAAGGCAACGTTGTTTTAACTCACAACTCCTCTCTTACATCCTTGTGAAACGCAGGTTAAAATAAATACTTTCTTGCTGGGAGAATTGCTTTTATAGATCCTCTCATAGGATAGTGCCAAAACGTGATCAGATTTTTCATATCACCAATCAAACTCAACAATGTGATCAGATTTTTCAAATGAATTGAAAGGTGAAAGAAAGCGATTTTCAACGTGCACTAGCACCAAACAAAAGCTGACAGAAGTTTATGAGCATAATTGAAGCGCTTATCACATCAGCACTAGCGTGCAGGATGAAAATCCATTCAAGTCATTGCAAATGGAAGAGGATGACTACTGAAAGCAAAATGACAAAGGACACTGTCCTGTATTATCTTCCACTGATGTTCTTCGCTCTCGTAGTCAACTTGAACATAAAAATTTTAGTGATTTACAAAAGAATTGAATGGACAGATTCAAAACATGAACTGGGAAAGGCTTATTGGAGATTGAAGCATGCCTTTTAACTCAAACATCCTCAAAAAATCTCCAAGAACAAGCTACCGAAACACACACAACTCTCACATTATCAACTCGATTGCGTATTCATGGGAGTAAAAAGGCTCGAGTAAAATCTGGCATGATGTTGTCAGATAGAAACCATCACTTCGATAGTGAGCACTCAAAAAGACAACGGGAAGTGGCAGTCAGCGTTCCCTACATCTTTTATTGTAAGGATTCTTAGGGTTCCATTAATGCAAAACCACAAAAACTGGGGGGCCTGGGTGTTGAGATGATTATGATGAATTTCAGAAGGATCCATCAATGAAAAACTAGCAAAGTAGGGCCTGTAGAATTGCATATCCCAAAAAGATGCTCAACTCTAAGAAGATATTCTCGATTCTTAAATGGATAATCACATGCACCATAGACCAAGCCACTAAAATCAAGCTTACAGATCCATCTTGTTGAATTGTTAAAACCCAGAGAATGAATAAGGTCTAGCTTTGTTTGATGTATCGCACAAATTTAACAGATCCATCATGTTGAAAAATGATGCTTTGGATTTAGGGGCTAAAGAAATTCAAATTGAATATTGGATCTTATTTGAATGAAGAACTTTGAGCTTCCAGCACAGATACTCAATTTACCAGAATGCTCTTGTCACTTTCATCATAGTTTATGATCAACTAAAAGCTGACAATGATTTGCAAGTGGTGCCATGGTTTGTATTAAATAAATGTATATAATCTTTATTTTTACATTACATTACAAATCTGAACGCATTGATTAATGTAAATTGAGGGCAAACATTCATGAGCACCTACTACACAGTAACAGCCTCGATGTCTTCATCCAAGCAACTAGGAGAGAAATGGCCACCGCAGCCACATTCTATTCTTACTTGTTCATTTTTGTAATTAATGGACTTTTATTTTTCTTTGACCTAATTTTATATAGTTAATTATTTTTTAGTATAAAAACATTAATGGGGTAATGAGTAAAAAACTCAAGTTACGCGAATTACTAGTAAAGCACATTCAGATAAAAAACAAAAATCAGGTTAATGGGAAAAAAATTGAATAATTCAAGTAATCGTCTAAATCTCATAGCAACAAGCATGATACTTGTATGATCCTCCGATCTATAAGAAGTATGATGATTCTTTGATCCTCGGTTCTATTGAATTGCATTACGTGCGAGTTCTAAAAATAGTTGAATTATGGTTGAATTATAGTTGAATTTAATCCTTTAATCTAAAAATTTATTAGTTGATATTTTAATTTCTTAACTCAAAAGGATAATCAAGAAAGTTTGCTTCTTTGTTTAACTTCTTAAGTTTAAATTTTAAAATTAATATTGAGATGAATTTATCAATTTAAATACGAACGTTTGTCAATACAAAAAAATACATTCTCAAGATCATTAAAAAAAAAAAGAATTAATCTCAATTAATACATCCTAATTCAAAAATATCATTTATCACTGATGAAAAAAGAGAGAAAGGATCATGGTTTGGTTTCTCATAATTAGTTTTCAAGTCTAGTTATGGCAATATTTATCCAATATCTAGTTATTGTCGTATTTTAATTTAATAATTCTAAACAAATAGTATATAAGCATATATTATTATATATGCAAAAGTAGATAAATTATATTCAAATAATATTTATAACTAAGCTATATTCACATAATACAGTTTTGTATGATCTGTCACAACCACATAGGCTTACCAACTAGTTTATATTGGAATTGTTTAAGGATGAATAGTTTTGGATTGAAAGGATAAATTGAAAATAAAAATAATTTTATAAAATATATAATTAAAGAACAAACCACCAAAAAAATAAGGATTAAATTTTAAAAAAAAATCAACAAATTAAAAATCTTGATTAAATGATAAAATTAAAAACAATTGAAAGTTTATAAAATAGGCAAGAAAAAATGAAGAAAAAAAATCAGGATCAAATTTGAAAATTTAAAAATTTAAAAATTTAAATTGAATGATGCAATTGAAAATAAATAAAAAACTTATAAAAGGATCAAGGATAAAAAATCAAAAATCAAAATAATGAAGATCAATACTCAAATTAATATACCCTTCCAAGGGGACTGCCCTAAAATTTTAAATGAAATACATGAATTTTGAGGGATCAGAGAGAGAAGAGAAAAAAAAAACAAAAAAAAACAGATTCAGCAACAATCCTTTCTACAAACCTTAACAAACATCGCCTATGAAAATAAGGACATCGTGGAAATCCAATGACATGACAAAAGAAAAAATTTAACAACTAGATGACGGAGTTCGAACCACTGAAACGTCGCGAAATCCTCCCACACACCTAGCAGTTTTAAAAATATGTTTTAGTTATTGTAAAAGACTAATTTACCCCTCAACCAATCTTAATATAACAAAAAAAAATCACTTGAAAAATACAAAAATACCCCTAAAAAAAGCTTAAATTAGTTTTGAAACAATGGTTATTTTAGTAAATTTATTGTGATAAAACATTGAAATCTAAAAAAAACCTAGATACTAATTCTCTAATGTTTTGCTTTTAAGAGTGGTGAATTACTGTTCTAGAAAAGGAAAAAGAAAAAGACCTTCGAACCCCTATGCAAAGTAAGAAGGACAAATGAATCACATGTGAAGTACCATTTTACCCCTAAGCTTAATTTTCTTGGATGATTTGATAAAGGTGCAAAACCGTAAAATAATCCACTATTACAATCAACACCGAACTCTTTTTTCTGGTAAATTAGTTCGAGAGTGTTGGAGAGATTTAATCACAAGACGCATATTCCTAATTCTCCTATATAAAAAAGCTAAGAATATATGTGTTTCTTAACTAAATTAAGAGCCAAATCACTCCTTCGAAATTTTCTTTTGTGCATGCAAATAATTAAATACTTATTCGCCAATGTGAAATAAGCAACAGCATGGAATCTGATCCGTTATCTGTAAATCTTTCCAAAGAACATAACTTTCGGCCACAAAATTGAGAAAAGAAGCTAGGTGGGGGCCTCCATCCATGTCCTTCCTCTCTCTTTTGGTCCCATGCTCCTTAAGCCACCCGTTAATTAACATATATATAAAATTAATTAGATGATCAAAAAGACCTTCACATGCATATGTATGTCTGTCGGGTGATCAGCAAAAGCATGTTATTTCCAGAAAGATTTCGAGGTGTGACTCATGAACAATTGCGTGGCAATGGCATGGATAAGACAGCAATATTTCGCTAGATTTATGCAAATGATCCTTGGTGAAGAAATAAGAATATCCTGGGAACCCTGTGCTATGATCACAACCATTGATGTATTCCCACGTCATTCCAAACATTTGCATGATTCTCTTACAGATCAGAACTTGGCCATTAAAGCAAACGTGCACCAGCTTTTGATCATTTGCCAGAGGTAAAATGGGCTGCTAGTGATCAGTTTGTTCTTGTTTGAGGAGAAACACAGGATCTTGCTGTTAGCGTAAGATGGATATGTGCCTTTTAGAGAGTTTGTTCTCTCATTTTGGAGAGATTCTCAGTTAGTTTTGGTCGGGAAACTAAAGATTTACCCGTTTCTAAGATAAATAATCAAGGGTACAGTGCTAGTTGAGACAGATTACGCAGTAAATTATTATGCATGGTGAGTCAAAACTCAAAACTGTTGCATCGTCAAATAGCAAATACCTTGTTTATATATATATATATATATATATATATATATATATATAAACAGCGAGATTTCAAGTCAATCCATAAAGTGATGGAATATCGGACGTCTGTTCCAATATTTCAACTATGTGCTAAAGGCAGTAGATGATGCAGAGATGACTGGTTTCTTCTGTTCTTTTTCATTTTTCAAATCGATGGAAAGAGCGTTGTTATTAAATCGAGCATGTTCGAATGACTGCGTGGGTCTTAAGAGCATCTAACATCATCTTCAGGTTGAAGATGGCGAGGGTGAGGATGAGGGTGATAAGAAAAGTATTCCATCCAAAGTTGCAGACAGCTTTTCTTTCTTTTTTTTTCTTTTTTTACCAAGTATTAATTTAATGCCCCCCCACAAAAAAAGCTAGCGTACGCAGCCCAAAAGAAGAATCGAAACGACATCCACGCAACCTATTTGCCCCTACATTACCCGTATTCCCATTCCGTTTGATATCCCTACTGAAGATTCTATACCATTGATGGCATATGAGGTTTCTGCAAATCCCTAATAATATATTCTGGGTCTTTTCTCTGCTATAATTAGCTGCTCCTTCCTGCCCTTTAAAATAATGTCCAAGAACCCAAAAAGAAAAACCTATCTTACAGATGCCTTACCTCTTCAGTTAAAAAGTAGGGGTTGCCAAAATATTTTGAAGACCTTTATATGTATGCAATAATCTAGAATCATTTGATTTATATCATTTCCGATTTTTTTTATTTCTTAAAAAAAATTTACAACAAAAATAGAAAATTTGTTTGTTATTGTTTTTTTCAAAACATAAAAAAATCCAATTTATTACCAAAAAAAAATTTAAACCAAACGAAATAATCATTGATTCAAGAATTTCAAATTAGTTGATAGATCTATCTTTTCTTATACTCTGTGATCGTGGCATTAGCAAGTTAATTTAATTTGTCTCGAGTTTTTTTTTTGTTCTTTTAAATAAAAATACAATAATCAATTTTCAATCAATTAAATATTAAAAAAATTAAAATTAAAAAAAAATAATTTTTTAAAAATCAAATGTTGAATGATCAGATATAACAAGAACACAATAACCTTACAAAAAGAATAAAAAAAATAAAAGCTCAATTTCTAGTAAATAAAGTATTGAAAGATAAAATTTCAAAAAAAATAAATAAAAAAAACCCGACTCAAATCTAACCGGGTTAACATTTGTTACTAAAAGAAGTAGTTCCCATGAAATTCTAGAGGCTATCAAATAATATTCATCAATAGATATTTCACCATATCAAGAAACATTATTTAATGCTACAACACGACACTGACTTGCAATGGCTTTGACATGAAATTGATTGTAGACAACCAAACCCCATAAAATGTCCTGCTAACATTCAAAGGTATAATAATCTCCTCCAAAAAGATCTAGTATATGTATTCTTGGATGGTATTAATGATAAGTTGGACAACATTTATAATGATGTACTGATGTGCTATAGTTAGACGTGTTAATTTCCCATTGGAGAGCAAGCCTATGCTTGTGTTTATAGAGGAGCCCTTCACCAAATGGTGATAAACTCAGGTGAACTCTTCTAGAAGCGGTGCTTTCTTTAAAAGGCCTGAAGTTTAAGATCTTCATATCAACCCCCAAACATAATGGAATATTTGGTTTTAAAACCTTATCATCGTCTAATGAACAAAAATGCACTCATTGTGGTAATATAAAGCACACGTTTGAAAATTGCTTCCAATTGTATGAATATCTTGATTAGTGGCAAAAAAAAACATGAAAAAGAAAGACATTATTAATATCATTTCCTAGTATTGTAAATGGTAGTAAAGTGGTCTCACCTGTCACGTGAGATCTAAGTTGGATATGTGATGTTATTACCGGCCTCTCTTTAATTATACAATACTTTACTTGTTCCTTCATTGACTCACAAGTTATTATCTATGAGCCAAACTACTACAAACCTTAATTGGATGGTACTCTCACCAAGAAGATAATTAGATATGGTACTAAGAGTATTTGCTAATTTTAATTTATCTTATATATAATATTCTCACTAAACAGATAATTGAACATGGTACTAAAAAAAATATATACTTCATAGAAGATTTTAATTTGGGAGAGCGCACCATATGTTTTTTTTATTGAGTTCCAAAACTCGACAGTTTTGATTATGACATCGTAATTTAAAACATCCATCATTTAGGTGTCTAAAGCATATGTTTCTTTATTTATTTTCCATTATAGAAACTTATAAGTTATATTGTGATACTTTTATTTTAGCCAAGCATTATAGGGTCACGTATTCGTTAAGCCATTGAAGATTTGGATGCTTCTACGTGAGAGGAGAGTGTTGGTGTAAGTAGTAAATTTAGAATGATTCAGAGACATTGTAGGAACAAATTAGAGTGATTCTAGGGGGCAAAAAAAAAAATATATATATATATATATATATATATATATAACATCACTGTGAAAAAAAAAGAAAATGAAAAGTTATCATTGATGATATTTCTTGTATAGAATTACTTAGATTCAATGACTTCAAAAGAAACTATAACTGATAGCATTCTTCAATGATCGATCCGCTTTGACTTCGTTAATGTGCCTAACTCTGTAGAACACCTGTCCGCACACACGAAATATTCCCTTCGTCTTTCCAAAATGAGATTGTTTCTAGTCCCTACTCGAGACCTCCAAGTCTTAAGGTTATTCACCATTTCAACTCAATCCCGGACCCGGAGGGATCAGCTACTTTCCCCGGAAAAGCAGAGGATAAATATGGGAAAAGGAAAGCATGAGAGGCACACTGATGAGTCAACAAAATGCTAAAGCCTGAAAATAAAAATAAGGTTTCAGATCGAGAATAAAGCAACAGTCATCGCCTAATTGCTATATCATTTGCAAAGAAGCATTAAAAGCAATCCAGTCTAAAAGCTTGAAATTTGCTTACTCCTCCCCAAAACATTCCTCCACTGTCCCTCTCTACCTCTTGCTTCTTCTTCGATCTTCCCTTTGTTCTTCACTTTTTCTTCACCCCGAAGTCTTCCCTTCTACTTCTTATTCTTCTTCTTCTCTTTGAATTAACACCAGCAAACAATCACCAGAACATCTTCTCTTGCTCCTTCCTTTCTCTTCTCCAATGGCAGATGCAACATACAGCACCAAATACCAACAGCAAAAACAAGCAAATCCAGCCAAGTACTATACTCATTTCCTCTACAAAGCTCTCATAGTCACAGTCTTTTTAGTTATACTCCCACTTTTTCCTTCACAAGCCCCTGAATTCATCAACCAAACTCTAAACTCTAGAGGTTGGGAGTTTCTCCACCTTGTCTTTGTTGGTATAGCTGTCTCTTATGGCCTGTTTAGCAGGCGAAATGATGAAACAGAAAAGGAAAATAACAGCAGCTGCAACCACTCAAAATTTGACAATGCTCAATCATACGTGTCTAGATTCCTTCAGGTTTCATCCGTTTTCGATGATGATGTTGATAGCTCACCTAAGTCCGGAGAGACCAAGGTCCAAACGTGGAGTAGCCAATACTATAGGAATGATCCTGTGGTAGTTGTAGCGGAGCAGAACTCCGTTCTTGATAAAGAACAGAGAGCTACCAGCTCAAGAATGGGTGAAAAACCACTCTTGTTGCCTGTTAGGAGCTTAAAATCACGAGTCATAGCCGCAGATGTTGATGAGACTGGTAAAGAATCTACTGGTAGATCTGCTTCTATTAGTAGGTCTAATTCTACAGGTTCTAAAACATTTTCAAGCAATTCGAGTAAACATAAGGGTGGAGAGTTTGGAGGGTGGGATTGTCTGGAATTGGAAGAGAAGCTGAAGGGGAATGTTGTGCTTCCTTCGCCAATTCCATGGAGATCAAGATCAGGAAGAATGGAAATGAAAGAAGAAGCAGATATTCCTTCTTATAATCTGCCTCCTTCCTCGGAGGAATTTGAATACAACAGGTCTTTTAATTCCCAAGTTCCTCGATCAGCACGAACCGGTTCTGCAACTTCTTCACCGAAACTGTTTCCTTCATCTTCATTTTCTTCACCAAAAAAGTTTTCTACCTCACCGTCTTTCTCATCAGAGGAGCAAGGCAAAAGTGTTGAGGATTTTGTGAGGAAGAAGAGCATTTACAGGTCTCCTCCTCCTCCTCCTCCTCCTCCACCACCACCACCCCCGCCACCATCAATGAATCGAAAATCATCATCAATGAAACCAAGTTTTAGTGCTATTCATGATGAGGCTTTTCTTGAAAGAGAACTGAAGCGAAGTTTCACAACTGAACCTAAAGATTTGAACAGGGGTGGCAACTTAACAATGCCAAACTCAGTTAAGACATTTAGAAGCAACGATTTGCTTGGTGAGGCGAGGAAGGAGAAAGAATTTGATGACAGAATCAACAGCAAAGCAGAAAAAAGATTGAAGCAAGTTGAAGCAAGTGCAATGGAGAGAATAGGAAGAAAGACAGTGGGATTTGATCAATCCTCATTTAAGACTGATAGGCAGAACCGTGAAAGAGTGACTTTTACGCCTCAGTCAACTTTCATGGAGTTCCCAGAGGAAGAGGAAGAAGAATATGTGGAGAAATTGGCCATGGAATCAGACGAGGAATCAGGGACTGAGGAGGAGGCGGGGGATGAGGATGAGGATGAGGACATAGCAGGAAATTCTTTTGCTTCAGGCATAGCGGCAAGGCCAAAAAAAGAAGCAGCGGCTGCTAGCAGTGCAAGTGATGGAGGACGTGATGTTGACAAGAAGGCTGATGAGTTCATAGCCAAATTCAGAGAGCAGATCAGGCTCCAAAGGATAGAGTCTATCAAGAAATCAAGTGCACAGATAAGAAGAAACCCTTCAAGGTAATCTTCGAAGATCATTCGGTCTATTAGAGAGTTAACAGGATGGATTTGGATTCGATGTTTAAACTTTTCTTTTTCTTACTCACACCATGACTATAATTTTACTTGGTATCAAGGATCTTAGAACTCATGGTATACAGAGATTGCTTAGTTTACTATTATGTAAACTGCAATTGAATTGGAGAATTAATGTATCTTCTTCCTCTTTGTTCTTCAGTCTTGTTGGTTACAATACTTTTTGAATCGTTGTTGCTAAATAACCATGGACTTTTTCATACATTCGATTCTTCCTTTCCAGCATACTGGTGGAAAGCAATGTTTTCTGAATGGTTTCGGATTTATATTTTTCATAAATTGGAGTCTATTTCCTCGTTCGAAATCAGTGTCGGGAAAATGGGTGCAGTTCATCGAAACCTTGAGTGCTGCAAATGAATGTAGTAATGGAAAATGAAGGTCTGATTCCTTACTTGAAATATGGAAGCAGCACACTCACTAATTGAATCATAAACACCCTTAAACAGCACACTAACTAAATGGAATAAAAGTTGTGAATTGCGACTTCCATTTATATGCAAAGCATGTGTTTCATCTCATTCCAATTTAACAATCTTGACAAGTGACTGAAGATGCTAATCAGTAAATGAAGTCATTCTGGGTTCAAATTTACAATTGATGATTCTAACTTAGTTGATTGATAGACTCTGCATTCTACACGTTGCCTTCAGTTCCTATCCTTGTAGAAGCAAACCAAAAGATTCCATCCTTGCTATTGCTTATGAACAATCATTGCAAATCTTTCGTATTTCTCCTTGTAATTGCTTCATTTTTTAACTCAGATAAATCTTTTTTACAACGGACACTGTGCTTACCCAAGGCTGAGGATGGTAATGGCGGAGTCTTTGCTATTGCTTGGAGTTGCTATCCTGTCCAGATCAGCCTGGTCCAATAATATTCTCCAGTGTTCGATTTTCTTGTGTCCCAAATGCCAAGACTACAAAGTTCTTTTGCAGATTGCAGCGTAAACTGCCTTCCGCCCAGAAGCGAAAGATGTAATCTGAACCAGTTTTGAAACTGTGGGTAAAAACTATAGTCAGTCTTCACGTTCAATCCTGATCACGTCCGAGATACAACAGATTCGATGGAGCAGGGATACTTCTGCAACATAGCCTAACTATTCAGAAAATGTGTTAAAAGAAAAGGTCAAGAAAAAATTCCATTTTTTGTATAGCTTGTTGGTGGTGTAGAGAAATACTTCATACATGAATGGACTTCTAAGGCTGCCTTTTGGGCTGGTTTGAATGTGAGGCTTGCTCTTCAGGCACACTGTTTCCTGCAGAAGAAGACTCTTGTAGGAATATTGTAGGAACAGGGGACATTTTGATGTTTAAGTTAAAAGTTAGCAACACTGGGAAGTTTAAACTACAGGGATTGAAATGGAGCACAGCTGAATCTACGGGGACTAAACAGTTGCTTACTCTTTGGCCCCATCTCATAGCAGCAAGTAAATATTCAATCCAATCCAAGATTTCGAATACCTAAAGGTGTAAATAGTATAGCGAATCTCAGCAAACAGATTGATTTTCTGTGAATAAATATGCCCATCCATTGTTTAGCATGCCGACTTGGGAGCTTTCCAAAATAAATATAGTTTGATAAAGTAACAATTTAATGACGATTGCTGACAACATGGATAAAGGACATCAACACATTACTAGACAAGAACTTCATGATATTTCACGCATTTACCATATCTTTTGCCACCTGCTTTTCTCCCATCGATATGAAGTATGGTTTCTTAGCTCATCCTTCGATTCATAATGCGAAAATTTCCATGTATCATTAGTGAAGTGTTGGAAAACAAAAGGCCTGAAACCAGAGCATGATTTATCTTGGAAAATAATTTATGTGTATTTGCTTCATAATTCAGGATAGAAAAAATTCTTGACTCCGTCCTTGCTGGTGACTAAGATTAGTTTCTTTAACTACTCTCTCGGCACTAATCTAAAAACCATGTCAAAACTTCCCCTGCATTCTGTCTCACCACTAGGTCACCACCACAAAATAATGCATAAACGAGCTGGAAGTCTGGAACCAATCTGTCAGTGTCGCCATTAGAATCAGTAGCTTTAGTTTTGAATAATTGGTCCAGTGTTTCGACTTTTGATCAATGATTTGCACGTAATTGAGTTGTAGACAGTTACGTAAGCTGCAATCTGTTGTTAGACATTTCCTGTTTTCTGTTAACAGAGAAGGGAATTCATTGAAGAACAATCAAAGTTCATCACAGTGTTACAACAAAGAATTCTCTCTTTAACACAATCTTTAGGCTCTCCCTTCGTGGTGCCTCGATCTCGTTCTTCTTTGTGCCGGTGCAAAGCCTCGCGGATTATACAGGTAAGAAATTAAGGTGGCCTGATCATTTCTTCATACTGGTGGCGGGCTGCTGCGCTTCCTTGCTGTCCTAAAGAACTTCTTATGACAACACCCACATAATAAATCCACCAGCTACATTCACGAATATTGTGTACCAATGATTCTTATGGTAGATATTGGCTGGACATAAATGCTGTTATTTCTACATAATCTTGCAGTTATTTCATTAATAAATTGACAAGCTTTGGTTGAAAAACACGATTTTAAAAGGAAAGTATTTAAAACAATAAACATTCAAATTCTTTTAAGCATAAAAGAATCCATCTAAATATTGAAAATGCAAGACTTGAGAAATTGACTATGTGAGGACGAGAGGAATAGGTTAGAACCTGTCATGTTGAATTAAAATTAAGAGTTAAGATATGATGAAATTTAGAATTAAAATCATCTTTATTCTCAACTAATAAAAAAATAATTTTCATTGGAAACGAAAAGGTAAAAAAAGAAATGAAAACTGAAAAAGAAAAAAAAAAAAAAAACTGTTTTCTATTACTAAACACACTCTAACTATCGTCACAAGCAAATTCTACAGGTAAAACCAGAGCTCAAAACTCTGGGTTCCCCTTCTTCTTTGATGTTAAATCCGGTTATACATAGAATTTTCGTTCTTGATGACCTGACAATGGTTCTTGACTATCACATGAGTTTACAGCTAACCTGCAAAGAAGAAAAAGCAGAGAGTTGAAGGTACAAATCTTCCACATGATATGATAGTGGAAGTCCTCTCGATACTTGGAGCTAAATCTTTGCTCAGTTTCATTGTGTTTCCAGATCATGGCCTTCTTCGATATGCATCATGAAAATTTATTTATTGTCTTTAAGAAATATCATTACTCAATCGGATACTTGCTTCTTGCCCTAGCTAGGCCTCTAGTTGCTCAACTAATAGGGCAATCGTCTCAACGTTAAAGATTAGTGGGGAATTGAGGATGGAAAAAATTTATAGACTTTCTTGGGAAAGAGCTCTCTATTGGGAATTTCTTGCTTTAATTAATAGGCTACAAAAACAGATATCAACATGGAAAAAAAAAAAACAGAAAAGGGAGATAATTTTTGCACGAGATTGAAGAGTTAAAGAAAGCCCTGAGATTTGCACGAACAAAAATAGTAACAAAGAGTTAAAGAAACGACACGTCGCTTAGCATCGTCTAGGTTAAGATAACAAGGAAATACTGATCTTTACATCCAAAGTCCTCTTCCTCCCGTTTCACGGCATTTCTGTGTTGGAGAGGGAGAGGAGTATTTAGTATTGATTTGCTAACGC
Organism: Populus alba x Populus glandulosa; assembly: GCA_033617975.1. Classification (NCBI taxonomy): domain Eukaryota; kingdom Viridiplantae; phylum Streptophyta; class Magnoliopsida; order Malpighiales; family Salicaceae; genus Populus; species Populus alba x Populus glandulosa. The sequence goes on along the minus strand of CM066145.1, from coordinate 12,583,486 downwards.
TACACAGATTAAACTAATTATGTCAACCCTGTTTTTTAAGAGAGATTGATGGGTCAATAATACAAAACATGAAGACCCACCAAATCGCACTGCAACAACCATATCTTAGACCAGAGACTTTGTTACACCTGGCTCTTGCCCCCTCCATTTCCTACACGTCCCCCTAGCCCTTGGGTGAGTTAAATGACCAAGGGGCACTTGTTTTCTGTTCTAATTACGATCGAGGACGTAGGACATCGAACGGAGTTGGTCCACGTGTGATTGGTGCGGCTGGGGCCCATGGGTTGATGGGGATGGGCCTGTGATGAGGAGGAGCGGGGCCCATATGGGGATGGGACCTGGCATCAACGGTGGATGATGCGGACGGTGGGACCGCGACACGCTCACATGACGGGCACATGGTGAGGGTGGTTGGTGGGGTCATTTGCATGTAGAACTGCGGGGAAAGTTTCAGTGCTCTGAGCTCCTGAACTTCCTTTTGCAACCTCCTGTTCTCCGCCGTCAGGTTCTCACAGCACCTCTTCAAGAACTCACAGTCAACCTCAGTTTGCTTCAGCTTTGTCCTGCAGAATTAAACATTCTTGCGTAAATACAACAGCTCGAGAAGGCTAAAAAAGGTCATGAGGGGAAGATATATGTGAAATGCCAGGAATGCCCTTGATGCCATAAGGGGTTTTCTCACCTTGCCCTTCGGTTCTGAAACCACACCTCCACTTGTCTAGGTCGGAGTCCTAGCTGTTTAGCCAAGGCCATCTTCTGCTTCTGCACGTAGCAAAACAACAGATTGTCAGCTCCAATTACCAAAATACCCTCCGAATCTAACCCCAATAAAAAAATAACTTCTCTGTTGCATTGTTTGGTTGCTCAGAAAACACGGGAAGGCCACCAGTATTTCCTTGCTTCTGACTCTTAAGAGTCAGATAAAAAAATCCACCAGTCAAAGATCATTTTTGCCCACTTCTCCTCAATTTCCTCAACAACCAAGGAAGAAAGTTTGCGTTTTTAGCTTAAAAAATAGAATACTTACTGGGTTGAGAGTGTTGTGTTCTTTAAAACTTTCTTCAAGAATAGCTGCCTGATCTTTCGAGAGCCTGAGCTTCTTTCTCGAGGTATCACCATCCTCTTCATCACTGATTCCACGAGAATAATCTCTCTCCATGTCATGCTCCTCTCCGTTAATCCCTTCTCTTTCGCTTCTCTTCCCACTTACACTCGATATCGTGCTATTTGGAGATGATACACCCGCCTCCTCTTCACAATCAGCTGTAGATGGTAACCTGTTCACGTCGATTCCTCGGAGGAACGATCTGGTCTCGGCGCGGTATGGATCAGAGTTTTGATCTGCACGTGAGATGAATTAGAGTGTCAAATGGGGCTCGAATTAGTCGGAGATCGAAAGTCGGAAAATTTGCGGGTTAGGATCTTGAGAAAAGAAGAGTGGGGTGTTTGTGTTTTCGAATAGAAGAAAAGTAGAGTAAAAGCGATTGATAAAAGCCAATACAACAGGGGGGGGGAAAGCAGAATAGAAAAGGAACACTTATTTTATTTTATTTGAAAAGAGAAAGAAAGAAGAATAATTTTAAAAAATAAAAAGGCTTTGTAATGTGTTTGTTTCTTGGGAAAGTGAGGGAAAAGGAAATAGAAAATAGTTGGAAAGGGAAGAAACAGGGCTGGATCTGAAACAGGAGGCCATGCAGATCTTGAATTTACCAAAAAAGGAAGAAATGGAAAATGTTTTTAAAGTAACAAAAGTACATACCTGAAGGAGGGAAGGTCGCATTCCATGAGGGTTTTTGAGGATTGAACCCGGAAAGAGAAGAAGCAGCAGTAGATGGAACCAGTGAAGGCATGAGATTAAACTGCAGAGAATGCTGATTTTGAGGAACACTAAGACTCAAACTCAGATCTTCCTTCTCAGCCATCATCATCTTCGTTTGCCCAGAAAGAAAAAGGGTTTATTTAAACCCTGCAGCAAATTATACAACCTAGTTTTGTATATAAATGGACAGGAACCTAAGCTTAGAATTAAGGTTTTTCTGTTTTGGTTCTGTTTTGAGAGAGAGAGAGAGAGAGAGAGTTGATTGTGTTTGGATTAGGAGGAGAGTGCGTGTGGGGGATTATATAGAAAAGAGAAAGAAGGGGGTGGGGGGAGTGGTGGTAGTGTGTAAGTTCAATCATGACTTCTTGTCAGGAAGGCTAATTATCTCAATCATGGCTTTTGCCTCCGTATATAAATATAATAATACCTAACTCTGGTTGCTTGAATTCATAAACCATGGTAAATGGGAGGCTCTGTTTAATTTATTTGTTTATATATTAAAAAACAGAGACAAGGTTTTTTTGTTTTTTTTCATTGTACTTGGGTGGACAGACTGGAAAGGATATCTAGCTTAACTATGCTGGAAAATTAAAATTAAAAAAAAAAAAAAAAAACTAGAATGTATTGCAGTTTTACTGTACACATAAATTTAATTTATTGTTGATTAAATGGTGAAATGATGAATTTGTTTTTTCAATAGAAAATTATTGAAATAACTATTAGAGATAATAAAGTATTTTTTTCTATGTTTATTAGTTATTATTAAATAGATTTGGGATAATTAGGGTTTTTTTATTTTTAAAATACAGTAAAATTTTAAACTTGTCCTCCAAAGAAAAAATTATTTAAGTGATGTCCAGGGTTTTTTTACATTTTTACTTTTTACAAAATATTCTTAGAAGCAAAAATAAATTACTTATGTACAAAAGGTTTTTTGTATTTTATGTCACTTTTATTAGTTATAATCAATTTGACTCAAGAAAAATTTGATATTTTAATAGATATAAAGTATAATATAAAAGAAAATTAATTGGCGCATGGTGGGCGACTCTTGAGGAGTCTCTTGGTGGCCAAACACCGCCTTTCACGAAGGGGTTAGAATCGTCTCGGCAACTTCTCCATCCCTCCATGACCCATGCTGATTACTAACTTTCGGTTCGGCGCAGTAGCCTTTTCCCTCATATTTTCTTTTTTCTTCTTGATTTTCATGTTTGGCCCTTCAAACTTTCAAAACAACCCCTCAATGTGTTTTGCTCCCTATTATTTTGATTACTAAATGTTATATTTATAATAATTTATATAAAAAGATTTTTTTTCAATTACATCCTCCTTCGATTTTTTCATTTGTCAGATTGAGTCCTCGTTTCGTTAATTGCTATTTATTTTAGATAATTTTTAAAATAGATTTTTTATAAAGATTTTATACTCTTCTAGTTTTTTTTCCTATTAGATTTGGTAATCATTCTTTTTATTACTATTTTTTTTACTTTAACAAGTTTTCTAAATTGATTTTTTTATTTTATCCTTTAACACTAAATTTGTTGAGAATTGAGATTCTTCATTGAGTCTAGATTTAGGATTTCACGAGTTGCAAATTTAGAAGATTAAATCAGATTTAGGAAATTCAATTGAGTTTGCATCTTTTTTTGTCTTCTTTTTTCAAGCTTATATTTTTCAACTTCATCATTTAACATTTATTTAATTGAAGATTGGGCTATGTTATTTTTTTATTTTCTTTATATAGGATTTTTCAATATTTTTTTAAAAATAACCCAGGTTATCTCGAGTCTTTTTATTTGTCATTCTATGTTAAATTTAGTTTTTTAAAAGAATTTTTGTTTTTGAATTAAATTAAATTAATTGATTAAATATAAGCTTAAAATACTCACTTTATGATATTTTGTTTGATTTATTTTTCGAGTCATTGCTTTGACGATGCATGCAACCTCTTGTAATGGTGTTAGAACCATCTCGGTAAACTCTTTTTAGTATTGAGATCATATTCACAACGGAGTGAAGATGAGTCTTCAATGTATTTTTCTTTTGTTTTCTTCTAAGTATGATATTAACAACTCATGTTTTATAGTTAATTAGTACTCCCTTTTTGTTTGCATTATTATTGTAGTTGTCTTTTTCTAATCATATTATTAGATTAATCAAGTTTATTAAACCAAGTCAAGTCAATAACCTGGATCTTAGATTTTTTTTTTCTACTTCTTTAAAAATGAGGGTATTGCCTAAACATTCTTTTTTTACATTAAAAAAAAAATAATACATTATATGGTATAGTACTAGCTACCTATCTTGTATTGACTATATTAACACTTGCTGCAATTACCTTCTCTAATGAAACAAATGGAAAACATTATGGTGCCTGATTTTTTAAAATTTCTTTAATAATTTGATCCTCATATTTTTTTTTAACGATCGTCTAAATTGTCTTTTGACTTGCTAAGTCAAATAGGTCATGTCAGAACAACTTTTGCATGGTTCAATTTAAACTTGATCTAGGAAAGAATTCAGGCATGGAGGTTTTTTTTTCTCGATTCCATTCTCAATTATTTTTTTACTGATAGACGAAGTTGTTTTTAAATCGGCCAGGTTGATTGGGTCATGTTAAGATATTTTTTACATGATCTAATTGTAAACTTAGATTGGACAAATAATTATGTCGAGAGATTTCAAAGTTAATCTGCTAATCATTATTTAATAATAATAACAAATAATTCTCTATAATATTAATATTTTTTTAGTGCATTATTTTTTTTATGAACTCATAAATGGGTGGTGGGCATGTGAACCAGTCTAGAGCACAGAATTGATTTAGGGATTTAGGATGTAGGAAAACGATTGCCATTAATACATGCTTTAGTGTTTATCTTCAGTAGAAACTTAACCCACTTTGTGTCAATCGAATCATTGTATTGTTGATAATACTTAAAAGAAAATTTAATTAAGTACTTACAGAGAGCCCTGTTGTCAATTGTTTTAATGGATGAAATGAAGTATCCCATTGTGAGCCAATCTAATCACTGTATTGTTGATAATACTTAAAAGAAAATTTTTATTTGCTTGGCCATTAAATTACGATATGGTCATTAAATATTTTATAATTATTTCAAAAAAAAGTCATGACTGACACTTTTCCAGGACAATATATGGTATTTACAATATTGGGATAAATTGGCAATTACCACACAATAATAAAAATAAATAGCAAATTAACATAGTAGCAAAAACTTTTGGCGATAACGCATACTTTTGAATGTTGCCGTTGGGAACCCCAACAAAATTTTAATTGATATCGTTGTTCATAACCACGATATAAATTAAATCGAAGCCTAATTAGTCAACTAGTTCATAATGGTCAGTTAAACCAATTAATCGGTTCGTAAAAAAATTATAAAACTGTCAAAACCGAGGTCAAGGGAGAGATTTTTAAAATCTAAAGATCCGATAGTCACAGTTGTAATTACATAACTACAAGGAAAATGACCTTGAAAACTTATGTAAATATTTGAGCACGATCCAACAATCGAATCAAAAGTTATGGTCTTTTTTAGCTATTATTCTAGTTTGGCGCAGCCAGATCTCCTCTTGAACCTAAACCTCTCCTATTGGTCCATAAATACATTAGCGAGGTTATCCACATAATTTGCCTAGGTCATATCCTCCTCTAGTTGTGTTAGACATACCCTTAACTATTCAGAATCACTTTGTTATCGCGTTCGACTACATCATTAACAATGAAAAACATGGGACAACTAATGTATGAGCAATAACTTTTTGAGATTTTAATTTAAGTATGTTTTTTAGTCAACAAGTTGGACATAGATGTATGTTTTGACCGGTAAAATTTCATAAAATTATGATTTTTGTGTGAAACGATCGACCAGTTTATGTAGTTGGATTAACTGGCCAACCGATTAAGACAAAAGATTGACATTAAGGCTACATATTAAGTTATCATGCTTCTGAAGTGAGATAAGTTAAAATGTTGTTATTCTGAAGCACGACAACTATCTTGTCGCGCTTAGGAATAACAATATTTAGTAAACGTCATACTTCAAAAGTGCGAGAAGGTGAAAGCATATTATTCCATCAAATCTTTTTTTAAATGGTGAAATGCTACCAAAACTTTTAACCCTAATTTAAAAGAAAAAACCATTATATTGTTGACATTATAGATAAAGCTAAAATGTGTGGCATTTTTACTGTTCACCCTTTAATATTTTATTGTGGATTATAATAGTGCAATTTTCAAAAAAATTAATTTGGTCCTCGAATTTGTTTTTTTCATAATTAAGTCATTTTGAGACCAAATTAAAGTCGAATTGCATGTTTTTTAATTTTTTGTAAGAGAGGGTTGAATTGAAAGAAAGGAGACTAAAGTGTAAAAAACAGGTAACATGGGTGGCATATTGAAAATTTCGATCAAAAATTCATTCAAGTCCCCCATCTTTTTTATCTATTACGTAATCGGTCCCTTGAATTTTACAAAATCAAATTTTGATATCAAAATTCATTTTTTAATTCTTTTTTGGTTTGAGGAGAGAGATGAGATTGTTGAATTCTAGCTTAAAGATAGAAAGTGTTTGTTGGTGAGGAATCCAACCACCAAAAATATCGTTTTGTGTCAAATGGTTCCATATGATGAAAGGAGTTAAGATTACATGTTTTTTTTACCTTGAAAACATCTAAAAAAAACTATATTTAAACTCGTGAAGCTTTTTCATTTCAGGTGAATTTTGGGTTTTAGGGCAATTTGTTATATTTTTTGTGTCCATTGATTGGTTTAACAAGGTCTTTAGGTTGTTTCCTAGGTGTTTTGGGCAAAAAATGAGTTGAGAATGAGCTTTCAAGTAAAATAACAAAAGAACCTATTTTTCTAACCACTCTAGTTACCAAATTCTAGAGATGAAGAAAAGATGCGTCATTAAACTTAATATATATATATAGGCTCGTGTGTGGGTCGTTGCTTGATTGGGCCAGGCACTAGGCCTCGCCTACAACGCCTTGTAGCGCCTGGCCTAAATTTTTTTTTTAATCTTGATTTTTTAAAAAATAATAATAATGTATTAGTTTATGTTTTTTAAAATAAAATTTGGGTTTATGTTTTAATTAATTCGTGATGACTTATTAATCATATTTGGTGTGTTTAGTTTTTAAAGAGGTAAGTATGATTCATATGTGATTTTTTCTTAATTTTGTATAGATTAAATTATTTTTTTTCTATTATTGATTTTTTATATATGCAATTGTTTTTGTTTTTATTCAATAAATTTTATGTGTGTATAGGTGTCTATTACAACATTTATATGTTTTTCTAATACAAATTTGTTTCGATAGAAAAACTCATTAAACATAACAAGATAAATTACTCATGTTGTGATATTAAATATTTTTATTTTCATTTATTGCTTAATGTTTTATAGGATCTCAGTATTAGGTTGTTGTTTTTATTTTGTGATCATGTATTTTTTTTTATCCTATAGTTAAAAAATATATAGTTTTAATAAAAAAAATTATAACCCACTAGAGTCTATTATCCAATTCACAAGTTTGATGTGCTAACCCAGGTTACTTAGTTCTGAGGTTTGACTAGTCCACCCAGTAGCTGAAAATGTTTTTTTTTTGTTAATTTTTTTTAGTATTTTTTTTTTCAATTTTATCCTTCAATATTGAATTGATTAGGAAATCAACTGCATGATTTTATTTTATTTTTTTGCTTTCTTTTAGGTTATCATTGTCTCAAATAAGTTTTTATTTTTAAGTTGATGCTTAATTTTGTGGATATATATTTTTATCATATAATTAAAAATATATATTTTATATAAAAAAAACAAATGATTAAACTCAATGGAGTACATAAAATGATTTACTTGGAGACAAAGATCGGTCTAATTTGTTAGACTCAATAATTTTTGCGAAAAAAGTTAATATTTTGAGGTTTCAAGATCAATTTATTAAATCAAATCTAATGACTAAGTCAAAATAAATTACGCTTTTAATATTTTAAAAAAGTAGCAGAGATTGTTTTTCAAAGTACTTTCATTTAAAAATACATCAAAATAATTTTTTTATTTTTAAAAAAATATTTTTAATATTAACATATAAAAACATAAAAATATAAATTTAAGCTAAATTTTTTTTAAAAAAATTGGTGAAACACTATTTACATCGTGTCCCAAACAGTATGTAAGTCAGAATATGTCAACGTGAAAGCGAAATAAACCTCTTTTGAGAAATAAAATAATAAATGATGGGTGGGAGTCAAAAAGTCATTTATTCTACTTCTTCACGCCATAAATAATAGTCATAAATCAGAAAAATTTAAGCTTAGAGAACCCGACACTCATAAATATCCCCATCTCTTTCATCACCTCGTAAATGAATTTAAATATAATAAAAACATTAGAGAAGAAATAAACGTAATGGAATAAAGAAAGATGCATGCATCTCCTTCAATTTTTTTCTTAATTTAATTGAGATAACTGCTCAAGAGTTTATTTGAAAATATATAGTTATTTTTTAAAATATTTTTCCTTTAAAATATATTAAAATAATTTTTTTTTATTTTTTTAAATCAATATATTAAAACGATTAAAAACATATTAAAAAAATAATTTTTAATAAAAAAATTATTTAAATTTTTATAAAATACAATTTGAGCTGTATTTTCAAATAATATTTTAAAATATAAATGTATAAAACAAAACATTATTTGACAAACAAAACGGATCCTCAACAGAGTGCAAAATTGAAAGTTGGAACAACTCCATAATTCCGGACCATCCTGCAATTCACATGCTTGCCACCTTATTGCACGTGGAACACATATATCATTCAGATTTGTTCAATTCTAAAACCCGCAGCTACATTAGAATATGGTGACGATCTTATTATTAGAAAAATATTTTTTTTTCTATTTTTGTTTTTCTACTTTGTACCATCATGTTTTTTTTTTTCATTCATTATTGCTATTTTTTTTACTATACAAATGTTGCAAGAGACTTTTTACATGTGAGATTTTGCTAAATAAAATTAAGTATTTAAAAGTCTTCTTACAATTATTGTTTTTTAGTCTTTTAAAGGTTTTGATCCTTATCATTTGTTCTCATTTGTTCTCATTTGTAATAGTTGACATTAAAGAAAAAATTGGCATAGAGTGTGTTCCTAGACACATATGAGTATTCACCACAATAATATAACTACCATTTTGTCATTCCAATAAAAAATAAATGAATTTATTATTGGAGTTACTTTAGTATTTTTCATAGATTCATTAGTCATGCTGAGATCGATTGAGTTTTTATACCTTTTAAGAACACAATGTAAAAACCGTATCACCTTTAAAAACAAATTGAAGGTTGATTAGGTCAATTCAATTTTTTAACATTTTAAAAGTACAATTTAAAAATTATCTTATTTTTAAAAGCTAAAAATTTTCAAACTTGTATACATAAGCCTTTTGCGTATATTAAATCTGTTTTTTTAGTAATTAACAAGTTGACTAAGATGATTTGTTTTTTCAATAAATATATTTTTTTAAAAAAATAATTGATTAGTGTAACATACGCTTTAACGACTAGGAAACACATGAGAAATTGTTTCACATCCAAACTTTTTTATTTTGGTTGCAGTGTTAGAAATGTCTTGCCAGGATCTTTATCGTGGTGTGATATCTGTACATGGCGGCCCAATAAATGAAAATTTTTCTTTCCTTTTTTTTTTTCTTCTCCTTGCCAAAATATACCATCAATCAAACATCATCAATGGAGTAATTCACTAAATTGTTAAGCCAATATTTCTTGTAAAAGAAAAGGACAAATGAGTATTGTTGTAACCCATTTTTGGGTCCCCACATAAAAAATAATAAAATTCAAAAAAATTCAAAAAAATATATTATCAAAAAAATATAACAATGAAAAAATGCCAGAGCGCCCTAAAAATGCTCAAAAATTGATTGAGAATGTTCAAAAATCAAAAATTAATTTTTGACAGTATACCATGGACTGATGAGAGCCCCGATGATAAAGAAAATTCAATTTGTGGAAGAAAAATGCAAAATCAGAAGTTTATGGACTCAATTAAATTTTATTAAGGGTTTAATTGCATTTATGAAGATTTTAATTGCAAGAAAAATTGATTTTGGAGTTAATTTGGGCTTTAATTAGGAGAAATTAATTTTCTAGGGTCCAATTATAATTTTTGGAAGTTAATTTGGTCAAATCAGGGGCTTAATTGCATAAATATTGAAGTTTAATGGCCAATTAGGGACTAAATTGAAGAAATCCGAGACCAAGGACGAAATTGTAAAACGCGCGCAAATGGAGGGCTGAAATTTGAATCTGACAAGTTTTGGCGCCTTTTCCTTTTAAATGAAACGGCGCGTCTTGACCAAAACGGCGCCGTTTCATTCACTGTTGCAAAAAAAAAAAAAAAACAGAAGCCCAAAAAGGTGCCGTTTTGATGGCACTGTAGCTCTTCTTCTTCCCCTGGACACGCGAGGCAGGGGAAGAAGAAGATTTTTTTTCTTCCCCTTTTCGCCTAATTTCTTTCCTTCTTTTGCTCAAAAAGACGCCGAAACAAGGACACCACTTTCCACGTGTTGGACGGGCGTTGGACGGGCGGCAGCACACCGGCCACCACCATGACGTCCCCCCCCTATTTTTTGCCTATAAAAACAGGGGAGGAAGAGGAGAAAAAAAAGAGAAGGAGAAGGGAGAGGAACCGAGATAGAAGAGAAGAGAACAGAGACGGCAGAGAAGAAGAAGAAGCAGCAGGGAAGAAAACGAAGAAAAACAGGAGAGAGAGAGAGAGAGAGAGATAGAGAACCACCGCCGGCCTCCGCCACCATCGCCACTGTGCCTACGCCGCCAGCAGCACCGCCACGACGTCACCGCAGGTAATCTCTCGCCGCCCTGTCGCCTTCTCCATTTGCTGCCTCCCCCGTTTGCATGCAGAACGTGAATTAATTCACGTTCTGCAGCTGAAGAAGGCTGGTTACTGTGCTTAGGCACAGTAACCAGCCCATTTGGTAATGGGCCGGGTTGGCCCAGCCCACTGATATGGGTCGGACCCGGCCCATTTCATTTTAATTTTTTTTAATTTTTACAATTTTTCCAGCACATGTTTTTTTTTATCAATTTTGCTTAATATAGGTCTGTATTTTACATCGTAAAAATATAAATTCGGTATTAAAATACCCGGTTTTCGTCCCGCGGTATTGTTCACACGGCACTATCCTTACGGTACTGTTCACACATGCATAAAAAAAAATCGAAAATATTTGTTTCAGCATTTTATAATTTTTCCCTGCAGTTTTTATGTCATTTTGATTAATATCGGGCAGTATTTTTACATCGTAAAAATATAAATCCGGTATTAAAATACCGGGTTTTCGGCAAAAACTTCCAAAAATAAAAAAATTGAAAAAAATAAAAAAATGTTTTTGTGCATACGGCCAAGTGTCTCAAATCTAAAATATCATATCGTATTTTTCATATGTCAAAAAAACAATATTTTAGCATGCATTTTGGCTTTAATAACCAGTTTATTACAGTCAAGAGAACATTGGCCAAAATCTCAAAAACAACAAAATATTTTATTTTGTTTGATTTTAGTATCAAGGATTATGAATTTATACGTAAATCGTATTCCTGATATTAAAAAGATATTTTCGAATAGTTAGGTTTTTACCCAATAAAGATAAGGATCTCCTTACAGAGGAGGACTTTTCTTAAACCGTAAACGAACCAACAATTCAAAAAACCCACTACACAATTTTAGATTTTATCAGACATTAAAACAATGCAGCCTACCTTAGGTAGGGCGTAGTTGGGGTGCTAATACCTTCCCTTTACGCAACCAGTCTCCGTACCCGATCTCTAAAGAAGACTAGTTAAGGTTCCTAGTAACCAGAATACTAGGTGGCGACTCCCAGTCCATATTTTCACTTGTAGAGACAAGAATTCCTTGTCTCTCCTTATTTTGCCAGGAATAAATTATTCCGATTTTTCCTTGAGGCTGGACGATCGCCGCGCCGCCGCACACGTGCGACAAGTATACAAATATTTTACACCTATTTTTCTTTTGAATTTATGTTTTTTTTATTTTATTTTTTATATGAGATGTTATTTTTTCTCATTAAGAACAAATGATTTTTTATATATATAAAAACAGATCCTACAAATACAGTTTTATTTATATCATTTTACTTTGAGAAATTACATTTTATATCATGAACTTTGTAAGTGCACTAACACTTAATTTGTTAAAAAAAAAAGGGAGAGATTTAATTATTTTAATGATTACTATTATTTTTTATTTAATATCTAAAGAGACATTGTACTTGTAACTTTGTCTACAAACTAAAATTATATCTTCGCCAGGAAAATTAAAAAATAACTAAAATTTAGTAATTGATATTTCATCCCTTTTAGACTTTTTATCAAACACTGCATTTGCATAATCCAGACCAAACTCTTCATTACTAATTATGTGAACAGATTATTCAGTAGATTCATCGAACACCAACTTAGAACTCTCCCTGTAATATTTTGGTTGGAAAATACAATAAAGCCCTTGGTGGCTTAAAGAGTAAGTATAAATGATTGAAGGGTAGTGTGGTAAATGACCAATAGTTGATAAATATATATAAGAAGAAAAAAAAAGGATCTGAATTTGGAGAGGGAACCGGCAGGAGAGAAGAGAGGAAGAAGAAGAAGAAGAGAAAAGAGGGGGAAATAAGGGAAAAAGGAAAAGGTTGAAGAAAACAAGTAAAAGGGTAAGAATTATGCTTGAATATGTATAATATGTTTTCTTTAGCTTTAAATTTTGGTTTTTGATTAATTTTAAAGTTTTGAATTTTGAGTTTATTGATGAATTAGTTTGAACTAAGGGGTTGATTGATGTGGGTATTTGATTATTTAGTTGAATTGGAGAGATTGTAGAGAAATATGATGATTTTGAGTTATGGTTGAATTGAATAATGAAGTTGAGGTATAAATCTGGAACTAACAGTAGGTGATCTGTTGAAATTCTGGGTTTGAGGTTGAAGATGACGAAAATTCAGTTTGGTCCCTCAATTTGTGAAAGTTGCAGTTTGGTCCCCGAACTTTGGAAATTTTACAGATTGGTCCGAGGGGCATAAATTGAGGTTCTGAACAGAACTGAGGATGATTTAAGGACAAAATTCCAGTATAATTAATATTTTCAGTTTGGTCCTCCAATTTGACAAAAAGTATAATTTGACCCTAAAAATTTGGTAAAGTTCCAGAATGGTCCTTGGAGCATAATGATATATCCTGGATAGAATTGAGGATTAATTATGGATAAATTTCAGTATGGTTATATATTTACAACCCGGTCCTCCAATTTTGGTAAAATTACGTTTTGGTCCCTGTTTTGGAAAATTGTCGTTTTAGTCCCTAAACTTGGGAGATTAAGCCCGGTTTATTTTATGCATTGGGATCTTTTGTTTGATCTGTTTTTGAGTATATTTCATATATTTATTGTAGGTTCTCCTAACGATCCTTAATCGGATTTTCGGGTCTTTTGTCTGACATTCCTTTAGTTCAGTATTTTCCGGGTGAGTGGAATAATCTTTAATATGCATATAATATAAATAAATATGTATGTTGATTATACAATGAGTACGACTAGTAAATTTCTTGAATATTTATATATGTTGCTTTATTTTCCGAGTACTCATTTATTCTTGAATTTGCACTCGCAATCTGATAAAGTAAATTCTATTTCATATGATATACGTTTCTTTGATGATTCTGTGAATATCTATTATGCCTTGATATGGGACTTGTCAGTAACTCAATGCTAACGGAGAATAGTTAGCCTGTGTGCACATAGTATTCTGTTACCTAGCTGGTGAGAGAGGCATCAGCCTGTGGTGATTGATCATCCCACAGTGGTCACCGACGGGTGTCATCTGGTCACTGACACGACCAAAAGCTTGATGTCTTTTCCCAAGTGCAGGAGTGTCGAAGTAATAAATAACCCGGCAAGACCGGGGTCGAACCACAGAGAGGTTAATTGTATAAATTATAAATAACAACACAACAACAACAATAACAACAATAATAACAATAATAATAACAATAATAATACTCAGTACGTGGTGTTGTTATACCTGAGAATGATCTAAAAGATCGGGTTATAGGTTTCCAGCCTATATACTGAGTTTATGAAAAGATCAAAGATATATATTATATAATATAAACAGAATGTAAGTAATAATAATAATAATAACAATAATAAAAGCAGAAGATGAAGAAATTAATGAGAACTTTGAGATGAAAGATTAACGTAAGGATTAAACAATGATAAAGACAAATGTCAAGGTTAGAGGATCCACTAATGGTACTTCAAACAAGTATAATATAAACTCTTATTACTCAATTGGAAACCACACATAAAGGAGGTTCCAATCAGATTATAAATTGTTAACATGATTACATTAATTATCTTATTCGAATAAAGCTAATACTTGTAAATGTTGGCAGGCATTCATGATTATAACTTATGTTAACAACAAATCAAGTTTCTTTCATAGCTCAGGTGTCGGTTAAACCATACAGTATGGGCTATGAAAGTGCCAAGTATTTGTTGTACCAAGTGTTATACAACATAAATCTAGATTAACCATTTAACAAGCAAAGTATTAAAGTGAACAAGATAACAAATATAAAACATGTTAGTATCCAACGTTAAGTTCCATGTTAAGTTTATATTATACTTGTTCTTACACCATTAGTGTACCCTTTTCACCTTGACATAATTAACTTAGCTGGACATAATAAAAGAAAGAAATATAAATGAGCAAGACAAGAACATAAATGAGAAAGAAGTTAACTAGACAAAGGAAAGGAAATGAAGTGCATAAACTTGATATTAATGAAAGCAAGACATAAGCAATACAAAGAGAGAAAGCAAGAGCATGATCTTGATCTGAACACCAAGATGCCTCAATACATGGTAAGTGCCTCCTTTTATAGGCCAAAATTTGGAATTATTGATTTGTTGACTAATTGATGAGTGGGTGGCCACATCTTGACTTGATAACAATTCTTATCTTCTTGTCTGGTCAAGACGTCATTGCTAACATCATAATTTGCCCAGAATCCTCAGGATTGTTCTAGGAAATTTTCTCAGCTTTCCAACAAAAAAAAGATGAGGTCATTTGGACTTCTAGAACTCAAGATATGGACTGAACACTAAATAGTGTTTGGGCTGCAGGACAGCTTCGGACTTCTTCGTTGTTCCTTCAATTTGGACTTCAAAACGACCTTTTCAAATCTTGTGCTCCGCATGAAAGTTGTAGGCCTTTGTTTTACCTTTTCATCCATATAAAATGGACCTAAATCCGAAATCTAGAGCTCCAGATATGATCCAATTACTGAGCAATGTTCCGGTTTGGACTGCACCGACATCTCTTTTCTAAGTTTGGCCATCTCTTTGTCCTTTCACTTTTAATACTTAAACTCATCAATCAATTCTTTTATTTATGTGATAGACCTGCATATAAGATGAGCATTTACCATAAATTAAGGCATCTTATAGTATCAAACTTGTTATTATAAAACATGCTTTAGTTAAGGAGTTATTGATACTTCAAGTGCAAAATGATGATATAAAACCTTGATAAACATGCACTTTTAAGTATTAATCAGTCACCTTCGGGTGTCATCTGTTCTCTGACATGTAATCCACTACGTTATGATAATATGCTACGTTATGATAATATGTTTAGTAAGTATATGTATATGTATATGTATATGTATATCAAGATAAATCATCTTGCAAATAATATCGGATATATATGAAATGTATATTAAATGTTATTCCCCTCACTGAGTTGGTTGAACTCACCTCTCATTTTAATATTATTTCAGGTTCTTAGTTTCTGGGACTTTGTTGAGTGTTTCCGCTTCTTCAGTTTTGGTCGGTATGCCTTGCTTGTTCGCGAGGCTTTCCTTTCAGTTTTGATTTGATGTCTTAGACGCTCCACTGTTACCTTATTTTAATTACGTTTGGATTTTGACAATGTAAATGTATTATGAATTATTATTTTTGTTTTAATAACTATCTTTCGGTTTTATCAGTTTTGAATAATACGATATTTCTGAATATTATGAGCCGCTACGTATTTTTGAATAAATTGTTTTTTTGATATATCCGTTTTGAGGCTTAACGCAAGTGAGGTGTCCTTTCGGCTTGTGGCTTGTGATTTGAAGATTTTTTTTTTCTAAACTTTGATTGTTGGGATTTTTATGGGGGCTTTTTTTGTTTGTTTTTGAAGGGAATCGTGGGTGCTGGAGGGAAGGTCGTGAAAGTAGCAACATTTGATGTGGCGCCAGGTTACAATCGAAAGGATTTGACACTGAGTTTTGAGAAAATCAAATTCCAATTTTGGGGTTCCAAATCAACCACCATCTCCCCATAGACCCAAGTCAAGCCTTGAACCCACACAAATCAGTCCTCCATACACAGGGCGCCGTCGTCCTCCCGCGCTTCCTCCTCTATCCTTAGCCTAAGCCACCGTTGACCAACACCACAGCATCCCTGTCAATCCTCTCCTCACCGGAATTCACCTCCATCTCCCGTCCAAACAGCCCAACACAGCCCACGTCTCCTCCCTTCCAAAACCCTCCATCAGCTAGCATCTCTGCCTACGCCATCAGCTACTGCCAACCTCTAAAACCCCCTATCAACAAACCTACTGTGCACCTTCACGGCCACCAAAACTGTAACCCACAACCACCTTTCCACAGTACCTCTCGGCCACAGCTCCACCATTGAGAATCCCGGAACCAAGAAAAATTGTCGCCACTCATCATCCAGCTCATCACCACAAACACCTTCAACTCGAGCTCTATAACCCACCTTCAAGCTCAATCTATTCAATTTCTTAATTTTATTTATTTTTCTAGGCTAAGAAAAGAGATAGAAAGATATATATTTATCAGTATTGGTGTTGTAATAATCTAGAAGAAGGCTTTGGATCTGGCGGAACTGAATCTGAAATCGTCGTCTGTCATCGTCATTAAGAGAGGGGATCATAAAATTAAGAGAATTGAAAGAGGAAAAATAATAAAATAAGAATTGTAAAAGAGTGTTGTGTGTTATTTTTCTTTTATTTATTTATTTTATATATGAAAATAATGTTATCTTTTAATTGTTTTTAGAATCTTTACGTGATTCGATATGTAAAGTTTGATTTTGAAAAAATAAAAAATATAATTATTCTAAATTCAAAATAACGTTTGAGGATATCTAACCTTATTTTCGTAAATGGGTTCAAATGAAGTTGGAAATTTGGGTTTACAGATGACACCTCTTTTCTTTGTATGGACAGTACGGAGAAACAGTGTTGATTACAATAATACCCCTCCATTATCTTTCTCGTATATTGCAGTATAATATCATAGCTTGTATGATTGAAAATTATATCACACTAACAAATTAATAATTTATCTTGAAAGTAATTATTTAGCATGCATGCATGCATATCTAAGAACGGGATATACAATAAGATTTAAAAGTTTAAATTGTCAAGTAAAATTTTAATATATAATTTATATTCTTTATTTAGCACATGGTAAAAAAAAAATTAGATTTGAAATTTATATATTTGCAAACTACATTATATTATTATCTTATTGATTAGATTTTAATTGAAAAAAAAAAGAATAAGTGTAATGCAATTTGAATTTATAATCTTTTAATTATTAAAATTCTAATATTATATTAAAAAAACTTCTACATTTAAAAAATTAAACAAACTATTAAGTTATTTGTTTGATTTTACATTTTAAAAATATTTTTGAAAAAAATGAAATTTATTTTTATTTTAAATTAATTATTTTTTTGTATTCTTATATTATTTTAATGTGATAATATAAAAAATAATTTTAAAAAATAAAAATATTTAATTGATATATTTTTAAGAAAAAATTACGTATTAGGTACCCCGCTCTAGACACCCTACGGTGAGGGTTAATTCATACCTTCCAATCAACCATCGGCTGTGATCAAATCCAGGTAAAAAACAAATGGCCAGAATATCGAACTTTATGAGTAGGGTCATCATATCCTGTGCTCATTACATAATTAGGGCAAAAGCATTGAGCACGCAAGACAACCATCAAATCAAGGTGTGGATGGTGATGATTGGAAGCTGACAGATCAACTTTTGTTTTGATCATCAAGCGTGGGTCCCGCATCTTCCACCCCTTATTTTTTTTAATAAAAAATCTTTCCTCACGCTTTGGCACGAGGGGGGTGTTGCCGGACAAAAGCGGCGCTTTCGTAAACTTTTCTAATAAACTAATACTGTGAGCGCTTTCTATCTGCTGGGATTTCCTCAACCGAATCTGTGCGCGTGATCTACATCAGCGCGCCTGATGAACCGTGATTTGCTCGCTTATCTCCAGGGCGTGTTGTCGACGTAACTGAGAAGAGAGTATGTACGTGTACCAGTGGATCTAATAATTGGCTAATTTATCGAGATGGCTAGGAGCTGAAAGCGTTTGTCGGCTTCAGTATCATGCTTCGTGACAAAATGATTGTGGCAGCGCCTCAAAATCTACAGGTTAGCGCTTAGACTATAAATTCTTTTTGAAAATATCTTAAAATATAAATATGAGTGGTTTTTAAAGTATTTTTTATATTAAAATAATATTTTTTTAATTTTTAAAAATTATTTTTTAAATTGATATATCAAAACGATTTAAAATACATATAAAAAAATTAATCTAAGAAATATACTAATCACATATCAAGAAAAACTTCACATTAATGATTTTTTTTTCTGTTTTATTTCTAATACACTTGATGAAAAAATATATTTTTTTTCTATAAACAGATGAAACAACATACAAACCCTAGCTCTAACCTCAAGCTAACCCTGAACAGGCAAATACAAACCTTAAATAATATACTATCCTAAATATAATCCTAAATCTCAAAAACAAACAATAATCAAAATCTTTTGGAATTTTTTTTCTTTTGTGTTCTTTTTTCTAATTTCATATGGGTTTTTATTTAATTTTATCCTTGATATTGGGTTGATGGTAAACCCTAAATAAACAAAAAGAAAAAAAGCTCGAAAAACCAAAAGATTATATTTTATATAGTTAGTGTTTGTTTGTAGGGTTATTAATTAGTGTTTGTTTTTAGAATTAATAATTGGTGTTATTTTTTAGGGTTTTTTTTTAAGATTTAAAGGCCTGTTTATGAGTGTAGTTGCAGTTTTTTTTTTAAGTATTTTTTCGTGTCGAAATACATTAGAATGATGTTTTTTATTCTTAAAAAATTATTTTTGAGATCAGCGCATCAAAACGATTCAAAATATATATAATAATAATATTTTTTAGCAAAAAATAAATAAATTTTGATAGAACACACTTTACACCGCTTTTCCAAACGCCTTCTTAAAATTTTAGTTTAAGGTCAAGTTGTTAGACTTTTAAGGATAAGTTAGTTTGCGATTTGATTTTTTTAGCCAAAGTTGTCTCTCAATCATATCTTTGTTAAAGTTGCTGTTACTAATCTCATTTTTTAAAAATTATGTAATGATTTCCTAGTTGTGATCTCATAGAATATATCAATTCTTATTATAATGTTATTTTTAGGTGAAACAACAAGTTGAATAAAATAGTTTTTTTAGATATTGGCTGAAATACTTAGTTAATTTGTGCTTACTGTGAGTTTTGAAAACAAAAAGAAAGTGTAAAAATTAGGTTTTGAGTAGATATATTTGTCTACTTTGTAGAAGCATTCAAAACCCATCAACAACAAAAAATTTTTATATCTAAATGTGATTTGATTTTTTTATATATATGGTTAATTATTTAAAGACTGAAATTATTATTACTTTTTAAGTACTATTTTACTCATCCACCGTCTGAAAACAATGCTTGATTAGTTTGTTTTAATCAAAACTTGAAATTCTTTAAACGAAAGATATTATTTTAAATCAAAGAAATATACTTTACATTTCAACCAAAAAATAAAAATTATTTATTATATGTTCTCATGCAAATGTACAATTACTCAAAGCACAAAATCATTCATTAAATATTGGTTTTATAAATACTATTTCCATTTATAACTTAATATACGCTTCACTGCATAATGGTCAAAATATAATCATAACAAAATAAATGATCTTCTAAATCACTTTAGAATATTTCATGGTTACAAGACAAGAAAATCTTAAAAATATATTTTTTTGTATTTAAAAAATATTTTTGAATTTTTTTTATTTTCTTCAAACGTGTTTTTTATAATTCTGAATTATTTTAATGTGTTGATGTCAAAAATATTTTTTAAAAAAAATATATTATTTTTATATATTTTTAAATAAAAAATACTTTAAAAAATAATCGCTACCAGACTTCACCTAATAATTTGTATCCTCTCACAACATCATTACTGCACTTAACAAGCTAGCTAAATCTTCCTAATAAAATGAAGACTTTTATTTATTTATTTTGCTTTACATAATTCTCCGATTAATTTTTAATACCAATAATTTTGTTTTTATGTATAAATTCGGATTCCAGACACCAGAAAAGGCAGGGTTTATAAAAAATAAAAAGATAGCAAACACGAAGTCTCCTGATGGGTCAAGTAGAGCCAAGTAGATAGAGTCCGAGCGTGGAAGCAAACTATTGGAGGTTTTACTTTTCAGACGAGAGGGGAAAAGAGAGAGAGAGAGACAGATAGAGAGAAGGAGACAGGAGACGGTGGAGTTCACGTGGGGTGAGAGGGTGCGGGAAATAAGGGAAAGCGTGGAAGAAAACACCACCTGTCTTTGCCCCCCTCCCGAACTCACGTGGACCAGCATGTCTTGCCTGGAGACACGTGCCATCGCACCCCCTCGTGGTCCCCAATGTCTCTCTCAGCAGTAAACCCGCTGGCCCACACCTACTTCATCAAAATAACATAGTCGTCTTGTCACCTCACGCCCCGACACTGGCTTCTTCACAATCATTTGAACTCTTCCTCAAACTAACCTACTTCACATCCATCTCTTTTCACTGTGCGTGTATCACACCGTCATCCATCTCTTTTTTATTTAACCACATAATAATAAAAATAAAAACGTGGAAGAAAAATACAGAATAAAATTAAAGGAAAATATTTTAAAAATTATTAAAGACCGTATACAAAAACGATGCTTGATATGAAAAAAAGCTATAATATTTTTTTAAGAAAAGGAAAAATTGTACATTTAATAAAATGCTATTCTAAAATTCCAAGGATAATGTTTTTTAAAAAAGAAAGAATTTAAAAGAAAATTCCAAGGCTATTTTTTTTTTAAAAAAATGTTGAATAAACAATAAAAAAAAGCCTTTATTGTTTTCCTTGATGTCAATTTTTGTCCCCTTACCTTTTTTTTTTTTTTGTAAATAATAAAACTAAATTTTTTCATGCAAAATGAGTATCAATCCAATATTAAAATGTTGTTTTTGACATCATGATAATTTAATATAAAACAAGGATAAATAAATTGTCATGCCCAATTACAAGATGAAATAAAAAAAGATTTGATCATCAAAGCAAAATAAAGTAAGTAAAATTAAAGGAAAAAAAAGAAAGAAAGGAAACTCATTATTCCAATCCATGATAAACCATGTCTCATTCATATTTTTATTTATTATTATTGTTTATTTTTTAAAATTAATTGGAGGGGGCACCTTCCCTTCTAGCACTCGAAACTTCGATCTTGATTTTGATGTAACCTTTATCACCTTGGAACAAAAGCAATTATTGTTGTTGCCATCAGTTTTTTTTTTGGGCATACTTCAGCTAATAACCTGATATCTGAGTGCTTATATATATATATATATATATATATATATATATATATATATATATTGTTTTAGATGAGTTGTATAATCACTTTACCTAATCATTGAACTAAAAATAATGCAACAAGAACAATTAAACCATCAGCCAGAAACAACCAATTTGGTATCAACTTGACTAATAAAATTAACACGTTTAATTTCACAATATTACAAGGAAAATAAATACGAGTTATTGATGTCTAATTATTATATATTTAAGAATAGAAAAAACAAAAACATACAAACTGGTAGATTGGATAACTTTTTTAAAAGAAAAAGGAGTAAATATAGGTGCTTTTCAAAAGTTTTTTTTTAATCTAATTATAAATCAAAAGGTCTATATATGCATTCAATTAAATACATTAAAAAATATATGTGCTAATAAATGATAAAAAAATAAAATGTTAACATGTCTATTTAACTCGCATCACTACAGGTTGAATAATTCTTTTATTCTCATGCAAAAAAATTAATTTCTATGTATTATTAATGTGTTTTTTTTTACATTCCAGTAAAAAATATAACTATAAATAAAAAAAAGTTAATGCTTACATATAATAAAATATAATAAAAATTATATATGTATAATAAAAACATTTAATATCTCAAGTCAATTCTTAACATAGTAGATGGATGGAACAATCTTAAAAACACAATTTATATGTATAATATTCTTATATTTTCCTTGTTTCGAAACAGATTTAAATTGTCATAAAATTAAATTTATGTTTTTATATTCTTAATTAAGTATATTTATATATTTTTTTATATTATTTCTTCTGTCATCAAATAGTAATTACATGCAATCATAGAGTTAGGTTTATGGAGACAGTCAACCCAACCCAGAGATCTGTTAAAATACAACCCCTGAATCAAAAGAAAAACACTCAAAAGGCCCAGCACTATCCATTTCGCAAATTGAAATAAATCCCGAAACGAAATCACCTCATCCATGCAGTGCTCGAGGAATGATGGGAAATGGTGTTTTTGTTTCGACGGAGGAGACGACGACGGGCGACAAGATGTTGGATGATGATTGTGGGTGTCCCCACGGGTGAGAGATAGAGTTGTCCCACGTGCTCTCTCTAAACAGTCTCCAATAATCAATCCCTCTCTCTCTCATCGTCTTCACTAGCCAACAAGGTGTTCCAATGGCCCCCTCCGCCATCCTGGCCGTATGAGTTCCATTCTCCATGTGATATGCACGTGAACTCGGTCCCTTGTGGGATGCTAGTGGTTGCTTCTATATCTTCCATTTCCTTTTCCTTTTTTGTTTAATTCAGTGATCATAGGTGGTGTTCGCATTGACTCGGGATGCACTTTTAAAAATATCCAAGAAATACTTGGTGTCAATTGATGTGGAAGATATCATTACAGTAGATTGGGGGAAAAAATAAGAATAAAAGGTGAAATGGAAGGAAAGAAAACAACAAAACTTTCAAATCTGGACTCGGATGATTCGATTCCAAATCGTAAAATCTCTCCAACCCTCCAAATGGAACATTTAATTCAAGGATGTAAATGATTGAATCTCCATCGATCAGAAGACAAGACAATATCCCGTCGCTCTCCTCCTCCGCCCGTACGAGACTAGTATCCATGTGATTCTCACGTGAAACCGGACCCTCCAGGGGTTCCTGTCACCCAACTACGATGTTGTCCTCTGGTGCGCCATGCAACCATGTTGCGCTCAATCATTTGTGCTCTGTGTTACATGGCTAGAGTTTCAGGTCCCTTATTACTGGGTCCCACCATCTGATTAGACGACTTCACAGTTCGGCCTGGTCATGTCTTGATCACACGGAATCTTAGCCTTTTTTGACCCTCCGTTCTACCCACCAACCGCATTGTGTGGTTTAGCCGCTTCAGTGACCTTTCCTTTTCTCGTCATTTTTTTTTTACTTCGTGTATGAATAAAAGAATAAACTCAAGGGCAAGAGGGCTTGAACAGTGTTTTTAATCATTACTTTTGTATCTAGTCAGATAACATTTATCTATTTTTTATATTTTCATATTTTTACTGTAGTTTTTTTATTATTTTAATTTAAGTTGAGGGATATTTTGGTATTTGTCTAAATATTAAAAATAATAAATAATTAAAATATACAATAAAACAATGAAAATAAAAAAGAGGGTTTTCAATTTTTCATCTTTTTTTTTGACAAAGTCAACTAAGGGGAAATCATGTATTTGGCTAAATAAAAAAAATCTATGGGCATGTGTAGTGGAGCACTCTGGGGCTCGTGGGAGACGCCCACGCCCTTCAAGTGGTATATGTAACACCTCCATACGTCCAAAAACACCCCTTTCCAAGTAGTTATGGAAGCACTATTTCATGAATTTTGTTCCAGAAAATGTATCATCCATCAAATTACTAATTTTTATTCACCACAACAAAATGATATTGTGGAGCGTAAAAACCAAATATTAAAAAAAATAATGAATGTCATGTTGATAAATTTGAGAACATCTCAGAACTTGTAGGAGGCAACTATAATTGTCAATTATATACTTAACAAAGTACTCCGTACAAAATTAAAATAAAACATTATATGAAATGTGGAAAGGTAGATAACATTTCTACAAGGACCTCAAAATATAGAAGCATAAAAAATCATTCACTTAATAAAACAATTAAGGCTAGCTCAAGTAATCATCATCAATCAAAAGATGATGAAGTTGAGTTTAAAGAGAGTAGAAAGGCAAAAATGATCAAAATATTTGGTCCTGATTTTTTAATATACTTGTTAAAAAACGAGCCTCAAACCTACTCCTAGACAATTCCTATCAAGAATATTTTTTGTTTTAAGGAGACAATCAATAGTGAAATTAAATCCATATAAATAATTAAACATAGAAACTAATGGATCTTCCTAAGTCATTAAGCCATGAGTGGATCTTTAAAAAGAAGATGAAAATTGGTGTTATTATTTATAAATATAAAGCTAAACGTGTTGTTAAAATATTTAAACAACAATAAAGTATGAATTATTTGATATTTATTTGTGTTAAGACTAGTTATCATATGAACATTAATAGTCATTGTAGCTATTAACAAGTTAAAAACACATCAAATGAATGTAGAAAGAGCTTTCTTAAATGGTGACCTTTAAGAGAAGGTTTACATGGAATAACTAAAGAGGTTTGTTATCAATAAACAAGATAAAAAAGTTTATAAGCTTGGCAAATTATTATATGGTTTGAAAAAAAAACTTAAACAATGACATGAAAAGTTTGATAAAGTTATGTTATCATATGAGTTCAAAATCAACAAAGTTGATAAATGTGTTTATATTAAAAACACATATAAAGGTTATGTTATTGTATGTTTCTGTATGTACGATATGTTAATTTTATACAACAATGATCACATGAACAATTATACTAAAAATATGTTAATTAACAAGTTTGACATGAAAAATAAATTCTCTAAAGCACTCATGAATCCAAAATTTATTTAAAGTTAAAATGAACATAATGATGATAACCAAAGGAAATCTCTAGGTAGAGAACTATATGAGTATTATTGTTTTAGTTTACACAAAAAACTGAATATTTCGAAACATTACATTCACTATTGAGATGAGTAAATTCGATTGTATTTTACCAAGAAAGGTTCATAGCCAAAAGCTATGCATCCTGATGTAGTAATTTACCAAATAAGTGTCTTTCAACAAATCTTTTCAAATTGTGAAACAAATTTCATTCATGTGGGGGGATTATTGATTTTTTTTAATGAACATGATTTAAACAAATTATGAGAGAATGACAAATTAATCTCAGAGAACCCTTGGTTTTTCTAGATTTAATTCTTGATATATGATGGTTGATCAAATGTTAGTAGTGATGAGAATTAATTCTTAAACCTTTTAACTTTTAAAATTTACTATAAAAAGAAGGTGAAAGAAGGGTTTCAAACTTGATTTTTTTTTATAGATTTTTACATACTCTTCCTCATCTTATATTTTAGTGTTTTCTTCTGATTTTAAGCTTTGATTTCCTTCCAAATCTTGAACTTATGCTCACATTGTTGAGAGATTTTCTAGTCTCATATTATATAGTTCAAATACCCTATTTAAAGGTGTATCTAAACTACAATGATGTTGTTTGAATCTTGAGAGACATATTGCAAATATATTAGTTGCATAAGTATGAAGTAATAAAACCTTGAGGATAAATGATCCATCCTTAACAACAACAAAATTCTCATTACTTTTAAATACTTTAAGAAGTAAGTACTCTCTTTTGTTTTAATTTAAATATGAATACTTTTTTTATTACTAGTATGTATACTAGAATTTTGAGTTAAAATCAATTTCAAGTTTGATTATATGCTTAGTATGTATGCTATAATTTTATTGTTATTATTTTTTTGTGTTGAAAACATGTTTACCATTAATTATATTTCTAATTTTAAACATGTAAAAACTCTACATCTTTTATTTCACTTATTTTTATGATGATAAATTAAATTTTTTTACTCATTAGTTTAATATATATAGACACACATACACACACTCAAGGGCTTGGGTTTTCTGTTATTGTTCTTGAATGATAAAGGTGGTAATTTTTTCTAAGATTTCTATGAAAAAATATATTTTTTTGAATTTTTTCCATGATTTTTTTGAAACGTTATTAAATTGTGATTTTAGCATTGTTTTCAAAAAAATAAAATAGCGAGTTAATTCTATATAATTAAAGTGATAAGGAGATTATTTTAAAATCTCCGATAAAGTCTGTGAAGAGGCTGCTGTTACTTTAATCTCAAGATCGATTGACGTTCTTTGCAAATTATCATTAGCAGTTTTATTACCAATTGAATTGTGTATAAAAGCTAAAAAAAAAATATAAGGAGAAATAAAGTGCACGAGAGGTGACAGTTAAACGGAATAATATTGAACGAAGGAATGGTGCGTGAAAATGAATTAAGAACCCCCACCATTCATTTATTTAAAAAGATATTCCCAGGTTTATTTATTAACAAGAATTTACACGGCAATTAGGCAACCTCGGGTTCTTAAATCCAACGTGCGCCTCCATTATTACCACTCATGTGGATCCTATGTGGCGCATCATTCCCTAAGCACCTATAAGACAGCAAAGCACACGTGTGTCCTAAAAACCCGCACGTGCACTCTCAGTCAAAGTCACCGTGTCTTTGCTGGATCTGTTCAACGGTCAAACCCCCCCACAAATCATTTCCCTATTCGCTGGCACCAGCGGTGACCACACGTACGGACTTTTCGCAGCCGTTAGATGATTCGCAAGCTAATCCAAACCGTTGAGCACGGGATTTCCCACACGTGCACGTGCAACCATTAACCAAGAAAAGAAAGTTCAAACTTGAAAGGTTAAAAAGGGCAGCTTTGTGATGGCAAGTATGGGGGGGCATTGCCACCCCCATGTGACCGGCTGAGCTGGTAATCATGTGAGTTAAGGGCCTGCTTGGAAAAGCAGCTTAAAAAAATATTTTACATAAAATAATAATATATTTTTTAATATATTTAAAAATAAAATTTAAAAAATAATATATTAATATATTTTCAAGTAAAAAATACTTTGAAAAACAACAACCATCACAATACTAAAACCAACGCAAGCAAAATTATTGCTAAGAGGTACGCAAGCAAAATTATTGCTCAGAGTTATTTGAGAGTATTGTAATTGTTACTTTTTGTTTTGAAAGATATAAAAATAATATTTTTTTTATTTTTAAAAATTATTTTTTATATTAGTATATTGATCTAAAAATACAAAACAATAATTTAAAATAAAAAAATTAAAAATTTTAAAATATATTTTCAGTAAATCAATGTTTTGGCAAGCGTGCTTTTGAGGCACGGTCTGGGTCGTGAATGACATTCATACCCAAAGTATTGAATGGAAATTATGATTGCACGGGTGGGTGGTGGGGGCATTATTGGATTCTAAAACGGAATGTACCAAGTTTTTTTTTTTTTTGGATTTTGTTCAGGAAGCATGTCTGGTTGGCGAAGTTGTAGTTAATTGCAAATGGGAATTGGAGAATGATATAATAATAGCACAATCATTTAGGATGGCAAATAAGTCATTAATCTACGAGTTAATTATTAGCTTACACTCACCTAATCATGCCAATTGCTTCAAATGATGAAAGTTGTAGCCATCATGGCCATGATAAGATCTCGCCCTCTCGCCCTTTTTAGGACAGCTGGAGCCCACTTGAAGGTAATTTTTTGTAAAATTGCACGTATGAATCTATAGAAAGACTCCCCCATCTTGTCATCTTATCATCATCATCATTCCGATTTTATAAATAATTAGGCTCTTAATCATGATTAGGGCCATACCAACATCTCTGGTTGGCTGTAAACAGGGGGAGGGTCGCCGTGGCGATTAAACAATGACCTTACTTTGCTGCCTTCCGAGCTAGCATTGTTCCCTATGGCCTTGGGAGCATAAACTTGCTTTAAGCACTAACGTGGTCTACTTGTCCATGTTTATTCTTTTTATTCTTCTGATCTTCTACCTGCCTGTGTATATTATTAAATTAACAAGAAGCCGAGACTCCTCAGCTGCCGGGCTGGTCTTTTTGTTCGATAATGCTTTCACATAGGGAAAAAAAAAGAGTAAAATTGCTTAAAAGCCCACTCATATGCTGTACCCATGCCTATATATATAGTGTATACAAAAACCATATGTTATTTTCGTGCACTACAATGATAACAACATCATAGCGTATTTTCATTTTCGATCAATCTCTCTCTTATATATATATATAAAAAGTATCTTGAACTAGCTTACGTTTATAGAATTAGGTCTTCATACCCCAAACAAAACTTGATTATCAATATTAATTAAGAGAGAAAATCAAACTTAAAAGAACTCGTATAATTTCATCAACCAATCAAACTCTGTCACCTACTCATGATTTCATAAATCAATCTTCTTGATTGAGAATGATCCAAAAACGTGGTTAATTTGATATCTAAGGTATGTATTTGTCCTACGTTTGAGATTAACCTAATGATTAATAAGATAACCACCAATATTTATATATCGAACCTCTATCTAAATTCCTTCCCTTACCGTAACATTGGTGGAGGCCAGGAATGATTATTTTTTATTTGATTTTTATTTATAAAAAATAACCAAATAAAAAAAAAACCTGAAACAAAATCGAAACCAGTCCAAACTGATAAAAAAACCTATATGCCTTTTCGGTTGTTTTTCCCGATCCAACTGCTGTGAAAACTAAAAGAACACATGAACATGGACAAGCATACATAGATAGGAGGGGGGGTTTTAGATCCATTGAATCATAATGCCTTTTCTTTTCACAAGGAAAACTTCGAAGTAATACTGAATCGCTGATGAATTGTTATAAAATAGAATAATCAACAAGTCCAACACCTAATTTTCTATACCCTAAACCCAATGATGAAACAAAATCAATAAAAAGCTGAACAATAATTGAGGCAACAATAGAATCACTAAGCATATGTCAAAGGAAGGGGGCTGTGCGAATGAGGACCGAGGCCTGAGGGAAGGGGCGGTTATGCGAACGAGGACTGGGGACCGAGGCCGGAGGGAGGGGACGACTATGAGAACAACTAAGACCTAATGGAGGGGGCGGCTATGAGAAGGATTGAACGAGGATGGGTTTCTCTGCTAAGGTTAATTATTAAATCTTAATACCTTATTGTAGAAACTAGAAAACTTTGTACTCTTTTTTTTTATATTATTTTTGAACCGAATTATATATTTTTCTAAATATTTTAATCGATTTAAATAGTTTATTTTATAATTTGATTTTTTTAATTTTTAATTTTTTTACTCACCCTAGTGGAGTCATTTGTTTCAATATTGTCAAGATTTTCTGTATTTTCTCCTAGTGTTTTCTTTTCCTGTTCGGCGCAGATCGCTTCGGTATCTCAAGCCATCAAACTGTACAATCAATCTGAAAAACATACAAATTCATTGATGATACTATGCTATCACTTCAGATACAAATAACGTTTACCCTGCGACTTGGTAAAAAAAAATAACAACGTTTTGATAAACAATAATTAATATGCATTTACCCAGCGACTCGGTAGTTTGGGCTTTTTTCCCGAGACCACGGGCTGGGTAATCATATTGATATCCTTCCATTCGAAAATATTATTGTTGGAGGAGGACAGGTCCAAATAATTTGACCGGCCTCATAACATACGAACTTGCCCATTAGGCTTCAAGACTATAGGCCCATGACACGAGCGCATAATAGCTGGTGTAAAGTAAAATAATATTATGACGGCTTAGTATGATTGGTCGAAGAGGCCCAGGTTTTCCACTGGACTTGACCCGGGCTGGGCCCCTCATTTTTGGAAACGAAAACGCACCTCCCTTCCGAACAGAACACCGACAAAATTATTGGCAAAAAAGTTTTAATTATTTCCCTTGCCGTGCCAGTCACCAAGTAGCACAGGAGGAATGGCACCCTTCTCTCCCCTTAAGGTTAATGCTCCTTTAATTCTGTTCCTTTAATCGCGATTCCGGCTGAAAATATGGAGCGAAACCAAATGAACGGTCGTGTTTCACCTTCTAGCTCCACCGACTGCGGCGGCACTGCAAGATTCACGGCTTCTCCTTTTCAACCTAACTACAGCAGCCGAGCTGTTCAAGTACGTAAAAATCTATTTCTTACTCATTTTGTAAAACCCTAAATGTCGCTAGCTATCATGCTACTGCTGTTTTTTAGGGTTTTAGGACCCTTATTGTCTCATTCACCGTGAGTGACAGAATTAACTTAAGTCTTAAGTTTGGTTTAAATTTTGAAGCGGAACTCTTTATTTTGATGTTATTGTTGTTTGAAGTGAATTTAGCCTTTTTATTCAAGCAGCAGCAGCTGCTTGCTATAATGAATCTATCTGCGTATAGTTATTAGTTCATTGGAACGACCTCCCGCGGTAATCTCAAGTATATATGGGATCATCCGATCAGGGTTTTGTCATTTTTGCTGTAGAATGTGGGATGGAGAAAATAGCTGAATATAGGTTTTGAACCATAATTATGAACTGATCTTTCCTTAGTAGGATTAGAGAAAAATAAAATAAAAATTCTGATACGTGGTAGTTAAATTGTGTATTTAGATGTATTGATAATACATACAATGAGTAAAAAGCGAAGTTTGTAGTATCATGCAGTTGGGGAGTCAGATTTTTAATGTGTTGCTACTTCATACATTGCGCCTCTGGTTGTTTTTATTTTACTTAATGACCATGCTTCTTGAGACTGGGTTTGATAGCACTCGTCTGAGCTGCTGACAGAGAGGTCATATGCTGGCTGTTTGTGTTGACAAAGCTGGTAAGGTTAGAACCCATTACTCCTTTTCAAAGGAGGTATTGTGGGGACCAAATTTTTCTTTCACGACCTTCATCTAACTGGTTTTATACCTAACTCATGGTGTATTGAATGTTTGGAGTTAAAGTTCTGTTCTCATCCCATTGTCACCTATCCATACTTGAGGATTCAAGCATTCATGGCTTTGTTTTTTGCACTTCAGTACAGGGATACGGCACATCTTGTTTTGTATGTTCATTGTTTACTTGTTTTATGAGGAATTATATCTTGTTGCTGATTCTTATTACAGGAAGCATTGGAACACTTGGCATCTATTGATTTAATTGAATTATGCAGTGAAGCAAAAGTTGAGCGTTGTCGAGCAACTAGAGATTTGAGAAGTTGTGGGCGCTATGTTCAGTATGTGTTGAACTCATGCAGCCATGCTTCCTTATGCTCTGAGTGTAGTCAGCGGTGTGATATTTGCCCCATTTGTAGAATCCCTATCCCAAAGACTGGAATTAGGCTCCGTCCTCGCCTTTACTATGAGTGCATAGAGTCTGGCCTTGTTTCCAAAAGATGCGATGAAAGATTTCAAGAGAAAGAAGATGCGGACAATGAATTAACTACTGATGTCCAGCGGCTCTATTCTTTATTTGATGTTGCCTTGGAAAATAACTTGGTTTCTTTGATTTGTCACTGTATCCCTTCTCTGCATCTATGTTTAATGGCATTGAAAATTGGTGCATTGGAATCATTTCTAATATTTCTAAATGAAATCTACTCTTAACATTCTTGCAGAGGCAATTCCCTAAAATATTATTTCTTCACTTTTGTTCCTTTTTTTCTACATGGAAGCATTTGGACAAACTAAGAAAACTGTAAAAGTGACATTTGAAACATGGACAGCCTAGTACTTCTGTTATTGTGTGATTGTCTGGGCATTCATGCTTTATAGAAATGTACTCTCGTTTCTGAAGGAAATTGAAAAAATAAAAAATAAAGTCTCCCTTTGCTGAAACGTATGAACAGCCTTAACATAAATTTAACAGATGTTACAGATGTTTGTATGGATGAAAGTGCCGTGTCCAGTGATCCTGTCATTGCTTTCTTGTTGGATGAAGTGGTTGTCAAGGATTGGTGCAAGCACACGTTTAAAAACATCATAGCAGAACTTCAAGGGATATGTATCCTTATATTTTTTTTGAAATTTAATATTCTATGGCCTGTTATTACTCTGTGTAACTGCATGTATGTTATTTGGTTGATCGCCTTAGTGTAATATTCTTAACACCTTGTTAGATAACCTTGAAACAGAAGAAATGAAAACTAGGTTGAGTTTACTTCTTAAACTTTCTGTGCATCTGGTTGGAATATCCAATGTCCTTGAAGTTTTGGAATCGTCATTTAAGGATAGTCTTTCAGCACAGCTTCATGACTTGCAGCTCCTTCAAGAGAACATATTAAAGGCGAAGCAGGTTTGGTTGCTTACAGGATTGAGTTGTTAACAGAATGCTACATTCAATTGTTTATAGGCTCTAAACTTCTTTCTTTCTTTCTTTTTTCTGTAGTTCTTGCTTTCCTATATGTTTTTACTCTACAGCAAAGAATGTCATCCGGTTCCATCCCTTTTCATTTCCCCTTGCAAATCTTTTGTGATATTCTCTTCTAGTACGTTTAGATCCTATTGTGGACATGATTTTTTAGCTGATTTTTGAAAAGCCCACTAAACAAGAAACTAGCATGGAATTCAAAAATATCCTGCACATTCAAATTTTTAATGCATGTACTGTTATCTCTGTCACCGTTGCTGTAATAATGATTTGGACTGTGTGTTCTATTGAACTTGGAATAGCTTGTTCAAGTTTTGCAAGTGTCGTAGAAACCACATTTTGCAATATCATGTCTTCTATAGCTGCATGCAATTCATAATCCTTTCTTATCGTTAGTTCTTGATTTTCAGCATATGGAGATTATAGCATGGTGTGTAAGACATAACTTTCTGGAGAATGTGGGGTCTCGTTACAGCAATTTATCATCATGGCGTACTGTTGTCCTTGAAAGGAAATCAGCTGCAATTAAGCGTTCATGGCCTGATGTACCAAATCAATCTGCTGAGTCCAGCATGCAGGCTGGCTCCCTGTTCATTGAAGATGCTCTTGCCAATCTTGAAATAGATCAGGGCCATATGCAAGGAAAGGGAGAAGAGTCAGAACTTGCATTATTGCTGAAGGATGGAAGGTTGTTTTTCAGGTCTAAGCTTGAGGGTTTGGCAGTATGCTATCCATTTGAAAATCTCCGAGCTGCTGCTGATGTACTTTTTTTACATGGAAGTTCTGATTTGGTGCTTGCAAAGCAAGCAATTGTATCCTTTATCTATTTTATTTTTCTTAAATATATTTCTGATGATTATATATTCTCATTTTGCTGAGCATTATGTTATCCTTTGTTTTCTTAACATAGAATTAGTTTCTTTATTATCTTTTTGATCGACATTGGGCAATGCCAGATGAAAGTTGGCGACATATTGTAGATGACTTTTCAGCTACATTTGGTATAACCAGGCATTCATTATTGGAATCACTTACTTTCTATCTTCTGGATGATCACACAGAAGCAGCTCTGCAGGTAACGTGATTTCTACTTATTCTGATGCTGAATAGTCGATTAATCTTGTCACCAAGTTTACCTTCGATCAAGGCAATGCATACAACAGTACAAATTTTTGTCAAGCTACATTTTTTGTTAGTAGTTCTTGTTATTTGTATGAACTATGGAGTCTGAAAGTTTAATGATACAGAAATATAACATACAAGTGAAATCTTTTCATTTAAGTACTAAAATACATATATTTCTCACTCAATGTGTAGTTAATAATACTGCTTGTCAAGCTAAACGTAACTGAATGAGGTTCTATTTCTAATCCTTCTTTGGTCAAAGTTTTTAGTATGTATTCTCCTGAAGTAAAATATCCAGAGATTTTATTACTAACGGGTAAAAACTCCTTTGTGAGAAATCATACTCTCTTGAGTATGAAAATATCCTATCTAGATCCATCATTGCATTCTTTATTCAATGTTTAAAGTGCTTAGAATTCTTGCATTCTTTATGCTATGCTTAAAGAGCATAAAATTCTTCATATTCAATGTGTTGTGGTGACATATATTCTGTATTGAGGATACTAGTGTATCTGTAGCTACATTTTGAGAATGGCCGTGACACTGTTTCTAATCCTCTCATAATATAGTGAACTCCGTGCTTTCCATGACCTTTTATATGCTGACAGCTGTTCACTGATGTACTTTTCACAGGAAGCTTGCAACCTTCTTCCTGAGATTTCAGGCCCATCAACTCATCCTAAGATTGCTCAAGTGCTATTAGAAAGGAAGAATCCTGAAACAGCACTGATGGTCTTGAGATGGTCCGGGCATGATGGATCTCAAATGGTTTCTCTCAATGATGCTGTTACTGCTGTTCGGATTAGGGTGCAGTGCGCGCTTTTGACTGAAGCATTTATGCATCAGAGAATGCTCTGCACCAAAGTCAGGGAAAAAAAGTTCAAGGCTAGACCACCTCGAGATGCTTCTGATGATCTTAAAGGCGAATGCAGGACCTGGGAAAACTGGGTGGAGATACTGGTGAATGAAATTTGCTGTCTTTGTATCAAGAACAATCTGGTAGATCGAATGATATCATTGCCATGGAATTTGGATGAAGAGAAATATCTTCATAAGTGTCTCTTAGATTATGCTTTCCATGACCCTTCAACAACTATTGGAAGTCTTCTTGTCGTATTTTATCTCCAGGTAACTTCAAGCACAAATCTTAATAAACTTTGACTCAGGGTTTGAAGAAAATTTGGCTCTTTGATGAATTTACCACTTAAAAAGGGAGAATAAATGAAAAGAAATGTCAAGCTGAAATTTTCAATATGTTTAGTTATGTGACTAACTTGGTTAGGTTTCAATATTCCCTAAGCTTTCCTTTTTATTCATGCTTAATTATGATGTTAGGTTGGTAGCAATTCTGGGATCAATGATATTTTTGTTTGGTTGAACGGTTGATGTAACATTAACTGCATGTTTCCTAAGTCGTCATATTGCAATCAGTTGTGCTATATAGCCCTAATAATGACACTTGCTCACCAAACTCCATATTAGGTACAGTTCTAAAGTTACCATTTTCCTTTTTTCATGTTCATTTTTAGTTAAAATGCACTCACAGTGAAGTTTTGGCTATAAATTGAAGCAAAATTCCTTCTACAGCATATGAAGCAAGCAGAGTCACTTTTGCAAATGATTTGACAAATTCATCTCTATATCCTTTTAGTTTTTAAAACGAAGACTTAGCAAAAATCAAAATATTTGCTATTGGCCACTGCTATATAATTGCCAATGACCTCCCGTACTAAATTGAACACGGGTAAGGTTGACAATTAATCAAACAATGATTGAGACAAGCCTATACATCTCATATAATGTTTGATTAAGATGTGGATTTTGAAAACCTGGAATGCTAGTGGTTGGTGTTTTTTACAGTCACCAGAGCAAGACTCCACCGGGACTGCTACAGCAAATAATTTGATGTTGAAACTTGTAATCTTGTGAATGATTATATTACAGTTATGTGCTGTTATTTTTATTTAATCAAGTTCTGAATTTCATTTTACTTCTAGACTACTCAGTAACTTTCTGTGACATATTTTTCTCTGTTCCAGCGCTACAGATATGTGGAGGCATACCATGTTCATGCCAAACTTCAGGGTGTGGAGCAGGAGTTCATTTCTAAGAATTCTCTCAGTGAAGAAGTTTTATCCAGAATGAGATCAGCTAGTCACCACAGACGAGAACTTGCTGTAAGTGTTAAAACCTTGTAGAATTTTTGTGTGCATCTTGACCGAAAATGGAGCCTTAAACATGGGGGTGTTATGAATTTTAAGTCTGATTTCCTTTAATCTGTTCTCCCAAAATAGAATAGTGATTAACTAATTAACAAGCAAAAAATTAAATCAATCATGTGGGAAATCTTATGGACTAGGCCCCCCTTCTGATTTGCTTTTGGTCAATTTTTATAAATTGAATTCCAAATGGATTTCAAATCAATACCCTCAAAAAGGTTCCAAACACATGAATTGATTTAACTCTGTGAAGTGAATTCAATTCCAAGAGTTTCAAATAGTCTGTAAGTTTTTGGGTGCTACAGTGCTGGTCCAACTAGCAGTTCTTAACTGTCAGTAGGTTTCTTAGAGCGAAATCATTCTCTATTGATGCAAGTTAGAGCATCTTTGTTGGAACATCACTTCCTCTGCATTTCATAACAAGTATCTTTGGGAAGAAATTGGATTAAAGTAACTGACCAAACTATACCTTCTTTAAACAGGCTCAATCCATTAAGTTGCTTCCAAAAATTCAACAGGAACAGCTTAAGACTGGAAAATTGTCACCCGAGATCCATAATACCTCTGGTGAAGAAGTTGAAATTCAAGAAAGGGCTGATCTTCCCTTGGCACAAGAGCCAAAGTCAAGCAGTTTATTAATTTCCCTGCCTGCAGATTCTTCTCTGGTTTCT
This sequence comes from Populus alba x Populus glandulosa, assembly GCA_033617975.1. NCBI lineage: Eukaryota > Viridiplantae > Streptophyta > Magnoliopsida > Malpighiales > Salicaceae > Populus > Populus alba x Populus glandulosa. The sequence goes on along the minus strand of CM066145.1, from coordinate 12,546,919 downwards.
CAGACAAATAATAATGTTACTGTTAAACCAGCAGCTCTTAAAACTCCACCAAGATTTGGTGCATCTATCAAGAGTCCTCACCTGGAAATGGGTAACTATGACTCTTCATCTGTTCTTCATCAAAGGTTATTTAGTACTCCAGAAAGAACTCAAAAGTATCAAGTTAGTTTCAACAAAAATTTCAAACTTGATGGCATCTCAACTCCTGGAATTCATCAAGGTAGTCACATGAAAACCACGCCATTAAAGGAGACCAGCAGAACTTCATTAGAAGTGCTTCCGAACAGCAACCTGCACCACAGTCTATTCGATGAAATCTCTCCAGAAAGGGAACAAAATGGGTTTCCTAAGCAATTACGAAATACAACTCCTCCATATTCCCATAGGATTACTGCTAATCCAGTGGCTATGTCTGGCAGCAACAATGGTCTTCCTAATGATAAAAATGATAGATCTAGGAATAAGGGTTCTATAGGTGATCCAAAGGACATAGCTTGGAGGTAAAACAAAATTTCTTTTCCTTTAGCCTCTTCTGTTTTCTTCTAAGGCTTCCTTATTAGAGCAAAAAAAAACCCATTTTAATAGTTAAGAAAAGCTTTTTGTTTGCTTAATGACAATATAGTGCTCTTATATTCTGTTTGTACTTATGATTCCGTGATATTTCAGTGATAGAGAGGAGTTCATTGTTGATGAAAGGGAGGTGAATGATGGGCTGAGATGGAGAACTGATGAAACTAGTGATGAAGAAGAAGAGCATATTCCAGAGAGAATTGTTGGAGTTGGTTCGTATGCAGCAACCGCTAGGAGAGTTAGAAGAAGTAGATTTGCTAGAAGATGAACATTGTTTCCTTTCTGTAACCTATAGGCGCCTCTGACATTCTATGGTCGCTTCTCTCAGGATCAGTGACAAGCAGGAAGTGCATGAGCTAGCAGTGAAATGAAGCCATGGATTATTTTTTTCTTGAGAGGGCTGCACTGCTAAGATTTACTGGTTTTGATGAGAGGTATATAAGCATAATGTATACTGATTTATAGTTTTTGGACATGGAATATGAAATTCAAGCCATCTCTTTTTTCTCCGTTATGTTGATCAAATATGATTTTTGATTTTCGCCTCATTTTTGTATCGTGAAGTAATTCAGGTCTTTAACCAGTCTTTTCTTTTCTAGACAGTTTCATTTTCTGTAACTTGTGTTATTGTTAAAGTGCTTGATATGAGATTTAAAATCCAATAAAGAAATAAGATAAGCTGACATGAAATGAGTGAATAATAAAAATTATCAGGGACACAGAATTCTATTTTTGACACATCTAATAATATGGTTAAAATTATTTTGTTGATATTTTTTTAGTGATAGTGAAAATATAAAAAACAAAGTTTATATTATCATAATTATTTTTTTTTTCTTTTCCTATTTTTACTTAAGTATTTGGAAATGTGGCTGTTTTTTAAAAATATATTTTTAAAATATTCTGATATTAAAATTAAATTTTAAAAAATATTATTTAGATATATTTATATATATATAGAAAAAAAACAGCTATCATACGTTCATAACACCAAATCATTTTTTCAAACAAATTGCTAAAAAGGGCTTGGACTTTTAACTCTGACCGAACAGAACCCAATACAACAGGTCATAACCACTGACTTCCTTTTTACCGTACAACTACTTTTGTATTGGTATGTTTTGTATTGCGGTTGCTATTCTAATTGTGGTTTTAAAAAAATTATTTTATAAAAAATATTTTTAATTGAGGTTGGTTTGAAAAAATATATATTTGATTAAAGCTGTGGTTGAAATTGAAGTTAAACAAAAAATAATTTAATGCGTTTGGTTAAAAAAATGATTTTCAAATTGAGGTTATAAAATAACTAATATATATATATTAATGATTTTTAATTTAAATATTGTAGATTTAACTACTTTTATTACATCATAAAATAAATAATATTAATATCAAATATTTTTTATTATTCCATTAAACTATGTGCAATGTCATTACATACGAAATCTATCCAACAAAGACTATATTTTTCATGGTTTCTTAAGTGCGCAACAACAAAAACTGATTTTTTAAATTTATGTAGTTTTATTAAATAATAAAGACTGTGATATATTTATTATTATAATTGCGATCAAATTTCATAAATGTTATGTCATCATGCGATATCTTTCTAATTTATATAGTGTTATTAAATAATATTAAATACTAGTTTTTCGAGTAAAACACAATTTTTTTAAAAAAAATTTACAATTTCATTACGTAAAAAGTTATTCGACAAGAACTACAGTTTTCATGATTTTTTGAGCGTGCACTAAAATTAGGTAAAATATTATTAGGAATAAAATTAAGATTACAGTACGAGTAAATTTAATTCATCAAAAACTAATTTTTTTTATAAAAAAATATATTGTTCATTATTAACTGTAGGGGAAAAATTATACTTTGCTCACTGGTTTTTGAAGAAAAAAAACATGGCAACAGTGGAGCCATGCTCCACTGTTAATACTTACCAGAAGCAGCAAAATGTTGCTTTTCCATTTCTGCAGCTGGCCAGCAGAAATGATGTGGGCCCTACCAAGCAAAATTAATTTTGTTTAGTTTACTGAACATTAAAATGTGTGGCTGCGGGTGAGGTTCACCCGCAGCCACACTACCAAACAGCATCTAAAAGGAAATGACACAGAAGGGGCTTTTGGTCAGGCAGACGTGAGAAATGGCAGAAACTGTGAAACTCCCAATCATAGACCTCTCTTCGCCCGATCGCATATCTACAGCCAAGTCAATCCGTCAGGTCTTCATTTCACCCTCTTCTCTCTAACAACTCCTGTTTTCTATCATGCCATGTTATTTCAACCTCTCTCTCACAGGCATGCGTGGACTATGGCTTCTTTTACCTAGTGAACCATGGAGTGGAAGGACAACTTCTTAGCAAAGTTTTGGAAGAGAGTAAGAAATTTTTCTCCCTCCCCTTGAACGAGAAGATGAAGCTGTCTCGCAAACACCACAGAGGCTACATTCCATTGTATGCGGAGAATCTTGACCCCCTTTCAAGATCCAAAGGTTTTTTTTTCTCTTCTTTGTTGCTCTTCATTTAAGTACACAATGTTATTTGACCCTTTTCAATTATTTGAGCACTGATTTTTGCTACTTGTTGTTTAGGCAATGTAATAAAAATTAGAACTTGATTGTCTTATTCATAAATTTGGATATAGGTGACTCAAAGGAAACCTTCCATGTTGGTCCTGTGGAAGGGAATATGGCTCAAACTAATCTTAATCAATGGCCTTCACAAGGTATTTGCTTTCAGACAAATCTTTTTCTTTCACAGTTGTTAGAATCTTTTTTCATTACATTTTATCTTATGGTTTGAATCTTACCTTGAAAACCATGGCATACCTTTCCTGAATATTCCTCGTTTGTGTATAACATGTATGTTGCTACTTTGATCATTATTTAATTTGATCTTTTGGCTGGGGAATTTCAGAAATATTCCCATCTTGGAGATTGACAATGGAGTCTTACCATAAAAAACTTATGTAAGTCATGATCCTTGTAGTTTTTTATATTGATTGTATGTTTTTAAAGAGTCTTACCATAAAAAAAACTTATGCAAGTCATGATCCTTGTAGTTTTTTACATTGATTGTATGTTTTTAAATGGGTTTGCAAAGCTGAGTATTTATGATCTTGGTTGGTTATAGGCTGTCTTTCAATTTGATTTCCTAGTAATTATTTTTTAGTATTTTGAGATTGTATCTGTGGAAAGTGTGGAAGTAGAGGTTTTTAAATTCGACAGAGTCTTGTCCCTTTCATGGAAAATTATTCTCTAGTTAGGAAACTCTAACTTGGTATTTATGTCTTGATTATATATCTCCAGGAAAATCTGCTTAAAGTGGCGGTTGTATGTTTGAGCATAGCTATCTTATTGTGGATTATCTGGAGTTTAATCTTCAAGCATGCTCATTACGTGGTTGTTTGGAAATTTTACTTTAGTAGAAAATAGCAACAAAATACTAAGTCCTCTATGGTGTTACTTCTATTGTTTCAGGTCTGCTGGGAAAAAATTAATCTATTTGATTGCTATGGCTTTAAATCTGGATGAAGATTACTTTGAGAAAGTAGGAGCCTTGGACACACCGAATGGCTTGCTTCGCCTCTTACATTATCCAGGTATGCTGACTAAGTTTCCCCCTTTTTTGGGTAATATACATGTCAGCATTTTTCAGCTTGATGTAAAACTGAAGATAGAGAGGTGGAAAACATGGTCATGCATTGATAGTTGGCTGGTCCCTTTGATTTCTTATAAAAATCTGGCCACCTAATTGTTATCTCAGGTGAACTGGGGTGTTTTAATGAGCAAATATATGGTGCTTCTGAACATTCAGATTATGGAATGATTACTCTTCTAGCTAGCGATGGTGTTCCAGGACTTCAGGCATGTGCATATTTCTCCGCTTGCTATTTTTTAAAATCTCAGGGACTTTATTAGTGTTTCATGATCCTTGAATTCTATCCTCACCCTTCAAAGTTTCAAGTGCAAAATATTTGGCCATCTTATCTTGATTTATAATTTTAATAGGTTTGTCGGGAGAAATTTAATCAACCACGGCTGTGGGAAGATGTGCTACACATAAATGGGTGAGTTTGAAGTAGTTGTACTTTATTGAAAGAATAACTGGTGTAAGAAGATGCAGTGTTTTTAGTATGTTCAAACAGAACAATGAACCTTAATAATGATTTAATCCTATGGAAACTTGTGTTTTTTTCTTCGTTGAAATCAAATGAGACATGATGACTTTGATATGATCATATGATTAATGAAATGGGAGCTGTCCAGCTAAGTACACCAGTCAGTGCAATTTTTTCCCTACCATTTTTGTTGAAATGAATTTGTGTTGTGGATTGCTGTTGGAAAACCATAAATCCTATAATCTTAAGCAAACATATTTATCAGCATTTTACTTGCACGTTCGAATTTACATGACTACATAAATATGAATCTGCAGGGCTTTCATAGTTAACATTGGGGATATGATGGAGAGGTGGACTAATTGTTTGTTCCGGTAATTTACCATTCCTCTAATTTGAGGCATTCAATCTTTACATCTTTCCTTCTTTGGAGAGTTTTATCATATTTTTTTAAAAGTTTTTCTGTCCCTACCTGTGGTGATTTTTGTTTTAATCCTAAATCCATTACTTGTAGGTCAACACTGCATAGAGTGATGCCAGTGGGACAAGAACGCTACTCTGTAACCATCTATTCACTTCTCTATTTTTTTGGGTTATCTTTTGTGGACTTATACTTCTAAATAGTTTCAACTCTAAATTCTAGTCACAAGCCTCTTCTTTAGACATGTTAAATATTCATGTTTTTGAACCTGTGTCTAGGACTTTCGATATTGTGATACCAAACTTCTTGTTTACATGCTGACCTGCAGATTTTGCACATTGGTCAGTTTGGAATTACTTTTATGACAAGTTGAAAAATTACTATATAATCCAATATGATGGATTAGCTGTTAAATGGTTGCTTGGGGGAAGATTTTATAACAAGAAAGTTGCCAGCTCAACTAGTATACGATACAGTGTAATTCAAAATAGCTTTAAATTGAAACCTTTGCATCATATATAAGAAATGAAAAATAATAATAGTGGGTGCTTTATAAATTGAATTGTAGTTTATAAATATCTCAGAACTAAAATGCATCCTATATGGTGGAACAGTCTCGGAAGTCATAAAATGGTTCAACATGATAATGGCTATTAAGAGAAATATAAACTCTACTAACAGGGTAATGGTGATAAAAAGAAATGCAAATGACTGAAGAATTACTTCCAAATGTTGTTGAAATTGAACTATGTGCTTTTTTTATGCCATGTGCTAACATATTGATTTTTTATGCATATGCCATGTCTTCTGTGATTGGATTTTTGTTTTGTTGTTGACTCTTTTTGTGATACAATGTGGCAGTTGGCATTCTTCTTAGATCCCAACCCAGATTGTGTTGTGGAATGTTTGGAAAGTTGTTGCAATCCATCATGCCCTGCAAGGTAAATTAAATCTGTTTTCCTTGTAAAGTTTTCTTATTAGTTCAGTGCTGTGTAGCTAGCAATCAATAGTTAGTGTTTACAATTATCTCCATAATAGGGTATTTAATTTTCATCAACAAACTAGCAGTATGCACTTTGAGAATATCTAGCTCGTCAAGTTGGCCCTGAAAGAAGCCATACCTTTTTTCTTGATAGATTTTACTAGTGGAGTATTCCATATTTTTTAACAAGTCTTGGCGGTTAAGCTAGAAAATACTGCATTCTATTTTTGCTAGCCACTTCGATAAAAGCACTCTGGTATGTCATTAGTTTCTAATCACTAACTTGAAGTTCTACTGCTCTTACGGGATTCGGGAACTTGCTGAGAATTCTGAAATACTAGTTTGACATGGAGTTTGATTACATGTTTACATACTTGCTGAGAACTTTGAAATACTAGTTTGACATGGAGGTTGATTACTTGTTTACAAAGATGTAGTGTATAGAAATCAAACTATGTATAAATGAAGGGAGCTTCGAAAAGGCCTCGAGATTCTACAAGGGGCTTGGACATTTGCTTTCCAAAATTGCGTGCAATGGTGGAAACAGACTCCTGTTTACTCATGTAAAAATAATTATATTATCATTGTTTTGGATCGAAAAATGGAAATAAATTTCTTTTGATTATGTTTGTAGATTCCCGCCCATTCGCAGTGGGGCCTATTTGGAAGAGCGGTTTAAGCTTACATATGGCGAATAAAAGCTTTAGATGATCAAAGACTGCTCTTGTTGCTCTCAAAAGTGTAAGATCATATTGCTGTTAATTGGGATTAACTTTTATCTCAAGATTTTGGTCCTCAACTGGAGAGGCATTTAACGGTGATTTGTCTGTTCATCGACATCCACTTTGTCAAGATATCAAAGGCTCTGCTTCAGTCACCTGTCAAAGAGAATAGAGAATATAATGGTTAGCAAGTTTGTTAATATGGTTGAATTCTGTTACTGTTGAGAAGAATACGTAACCAAGCTTTTCACCTTCTGTTGTTATAAAATGAATGTAACAGTGCTGGGAATGTAAGCAATGAATAATACACGTAAACATTTTTTTCTTCCTCTGCATTACAGCAGCATCTTTCTCTACTTCTATTTGCTTCTTGTTCATCTTTGTAAACAATTCTTGCTAGCTTATCACACTAATGACCAATTTTCTGAAGTTTCAGTTGAAATTGAAATATTAGTCCAAAAGTTTCTTTGCTTGGAAAAGAAAATATGCTTTAGATGTAAAGGTGACTGCGAAAACAAAAAATAGAACTGAAATTTGGTTGACAGAATGATTGCCCTACCTCTATTTTGCTTAGAAGTAACTAGATATGTTTCCCGACTGCCGATGAGCAAAAACTTTTTTTAAAAAAAAAAGGTGTCAGGCTAAAAAAAGTCTTAGTTATTGGTCCAAGTTGTAATTTAAATAATATAAAAAAAAACAAAAAATAAATTGAAAAAAAACAATAATAAAAAAATATATATAGTTAAGTTTATTCAGATTATAAAAAAAAAAAAAAACTCAAAGTTAACTCAATAAAAAAAAAATTATAAAAAATAAAAAAATTTAAACTTAAAAAAAAACATCAGATCAAGAAAAGGTGAACTTTCTAGAGTTGGTTTAATTTTAAAAACTCCCAACTTGTTAAATCTCGGATTTGATTTCAATTAAAAAATTTAATTGTTATTTAATTTAATTTTAAAGGATGAAATTATTTTAAAATATTAATAAAAAACATGCAAAAGCAATAAAAAAAATAAAGATAAAATTTGAGAGAAAAACTGAAATGTGAAAAAATAAAATTAAAATAATCTCAAACAAAATAAATAACAATTAAAAAAACTAGTATCAAATTTGAAAGATTAAAAAATTATAGGGGATGAAATTGAAAAATAATATATAATTTGATAGATTATTTATAGATTAAAAAATGATAAGGGTTGATATTGAAAAAGATTACAGAGGGCTAACCCAATAGAATCAAACACAAAAAATAAGAAAACAAAACAAAAATAATTTTTTTAAAAAAAAGCAAAAACAAAACAAGCGAACTCAGGTGAACGTCCTGAATTTGATTTAATCTCTAAAACCTACAACTTGTGAAATTTTGAAGCTGAGTTTAATCAAGAAACTTAACCCAACAAATTTAATTTTGAATTATGAAATCGTAGAAAAAACTTTAATAAAAAAAACTTGCAAAAAATAAACAACGAAAAAAATAAAGATAAAATTTGACAGAAAAAACCCGATGATGAAATTTGAAAAAACAATGATCTAAAATAAAATAAATTGTAATTAAAAGAATAAAGACCGAATTTAAAAGATTAAAAAAATCATAAGGGGTGAAATTAAAAAATATTGTTAATATGATAGATTATTTATAGATTAAAAATTACATGGGGTGAAATAGAAAGAAATTATTGAGGGCTAACTCAATAAAATCAAACAAAAAAAATTAACAAAACAAAACTAAAAAAAACAGATAAAAAAAAGAGAGAAGAAAACATCAGTTTAGAAATAAGGCAAATAAGGAAACCCGTAAACCTCTTAAACTTGTTTTAATCTCTAAAAGTCACAATCTGTTAAGTATTTGACATAGATTTAATTAAGAAGTTTAATCCTCAACCAATTTAATTTTGAAGGATGAGATCACTAAAAAAAATGTTAAAAAAAACAACAAAAATAATGAGGATAAAATTTTATAGAAAAAAAAAACCCAAGGAGGATGTAATTTAAAATAAATAAATAAATAATGATCTCTAATAAAATAAAGAACAATTAAAAGAATGAGGACTAAATTTTAAAAATAAAAAATAAAAGAATTTGATTGATTAAAAAAATCATAGGGAGTGAAATTGAGAAACATTTGTAATTTGATAGACTATTTATATATTTAAAAATGTTATGGGTAAAATTGAAAATATTTGTAATTTAATAGATTATTTATAGATTAAAATTAATATGGGTGAAATTGAAAAACATCTATAATTTTATAGCTTATTCTATAATTATGAAATTTTACAGGGGTTGGCGTAAAACTCAAGAGGGGAGAGAGAGAAGAAGAAGGAAACAAAAGAAATAGATGCCAACGACAAACCACCATCAATCTTGGAAAACACGTCGAGATCTTCCAAGCATTGTCCCTAAAGGTGGCGTTGGGTGATCGGACAGCTCCACACACGCCGCTTGAACACTTAAAAGTAGCGTTTGGAAAACCAATATATATGTTATGAGATCATAAATATCTTATGAGAAGCCTTTTTTAGGTCTCCTTTTCCTTTTAGGTGTTTTCTGCAACAATTATCTTTAGCTTGTCCACCATTTGCTCAAAATACAAATAAAGTGATCACTCGGGCATATTTTTCTCTTCTCAACCTTCAGGCACCATAAAGAGTGTTATTTTTCCTATAGTTTTGAAATCTAGTCTGGTCTGATGGGTTGACTTAGGACTTGGTTGATCCAGGGCTGGAACCGGGCTGGGTTGAAGAAAAAATAGAGAAACAAAAAACTCGACGGGTTGACCCAGCGACTAGATAAAAAACTTAGTTGCAACCCGTTAACTTTTTTTTTTTACTAAAATAATATTGTTTTGATTTTTCTAAAAAGAATTGACCATGGTGATCTGGTCAAAATCCGAAATTTAGGTCTTGGATCGAGCCGATTCTAAAAACTATGATTTTTCCCTAGTAAAAGTAGAAGAGATCACACATTACAAATTAAAAAAGAAATAAAGAGTGTCATTTACTCATTTTCACCGTTCACCAAGAGAGGAAACTATGGATTGGATTGTAATAGTTTTACACAGTTTTTTTTTTCCTATTTCTTCTTGGTTCTTTGGCTTATTTCATTTGTCTTTCAATTTTATATTTTTTTTATTTGTTCTTTTGAAGTTGCGTGTATTTGGAATTGAACTTGAAGATTATTTTGGCTCCCTAAGATATGAGATCCTGGGGGTGTTGAGAAAAAAAATATGTTGCTTGGTTTGGTTTATTAAATGAAATTTTATTAATTTAAAACAATTAAAGATATAGATATCGAAACTTCTATATTGTAGCCTTTTATTCTTGAAACTTGATGATAATCATTTTACACACAGAAAAACACAGATTCATCTATGAATCTATAAGGCACCAGTAAAGTACTCTGCAATCTGCATCGTGGAACAAGCAATTAAAGGAAATCATGATAAACGAAGTGGAAGAGGAGAGAGGCCATATTTTCATCTTCTGGAACGAAGAAATTCCTCAGAATCCTAAAACATCAAATAACCTCCGTAAATAAAATGGATTTTTAATGGAGGAGACGTTTTCATTAGCCAGTTAAACTCAGGCTGGCCGCTAATGCCCGCACAGCACAAGACCACATACATTAATTAACGGCTGCCATCTCAGATCTGCAAGTTGAAGAACACCAAGCAACATCGTATTGTGAGCAACAGAGAACATGAGATGGATGATTCATACAGAAATTTGTTAAAAACTACAGAAAACAGAAAAAAAAACGCTCAGCTATTAGATCCGTGGTAATGAATGGATGGGCATCAATTTGACTGAAACAATACATTTAAACTGTACACAATTTAAATGCAGATTACTCTCTGCTTCCTCTCTCGAAGCAAAAAGAGGACACAGCGTTTTTCTTAGGACAAAAATACCCTTGAACAAAATAGGACTAGATTTGTACCACATCGGACAAGAATGAAAAGCCAAAGAAAGTCATAAATAGTTTGAGAAGCACATAACAGCACGACCTTACTTGAACAGGATCTGTTCTATAGGATCGTACCTCTGTATCCTTGATCTCTAAGGAGACGGGAACCTAAGCCTGGTTGAGGAACCATGACCGTGTGATCATAGCGTGAGTAATGGCTTGATGGTCCTCGTGATAGCCATGAGGCTGTAGAGGATCGTTTCCGAGCCATTAACGTGGCTGGAAATGGTCACGTGGTTGTCTGACAGGCTTTCTTCTTTTGAAATTATCGAAGCGCATGCAGTTTCGTTACAAAGTAATGTATTTAAAATTCATGATGCGAACACCAGGAGCTAACCAAAACTTTTTGAATTGTATTTTGCTTATTAGAGCATCCACGCTCATGCTCTCTATATTTTAACTAAAAAATTCATGATCTCTTCTTGACTAAAAAGCCATTAATATTTTATTATTACTTTTTAAATTATTTTTTTAAAAAAATTATCATTGTTGTTTAAAAATCAGATTTTATAAAAAAAATTTATATCAAATTATCTCAGTTTCTTAAATTAAGTTATATATTTGATAGGTTAATTCAAGTTAGTTCGGATTATTTTATATTTTTTTAATTATATCATTTAATATTGGATTGATTGAGAATTATATTTTTTTTTATTTTTTTTCTATGATATTATAACATCCTCATGGCTTGAGTTTCAAGTTTGACAGGTTAAGTTGGGTTTTGTTTTCTTAAATAATTTGTTTTTGTTTAATTTTATTCTTTTAACGTTATGTTGATTTGAAATTGAGTTTTATAATTTATTTTAATTTATTTTTTTTGAAGTTGTCATTATCTCATATCACAAATCATAAATTTAACAAGTAACTCACTAAGTTAATTCAATAAATCATCATTTTCATTTGTTTTCTTAAATAATTTTTATTTTATTTTATCATTTGACATTAGATTGATTAGAATTGAGTTTTATAATTTATTTTTTATAAAATTGTCATTATCTTATAGCACAAATCATAAATTTAACAAGTAACCCACTAAGTTAATTCAATAAATCTTCTTCATATTATTTTAAAAAAATACGTCTTTATATATATTTTTATATTAATTTTTTTAATACCAGTCTATATTATGTTGTGGTCAAAGAGTCTTAAATATTACCACTTTGCTATTCATAAATCATAAATATACTAATTTTTTTAAAGGAAATTTAAGGTGAAAACAGGGGGGGGGGGGAAGAGAAGACCGAGGACCCAAAAATTAATAAATACAAGGTAAGGTTGGAGTGATTTTTTCTTTATTAAATTGTAATTTAGCCGGTGTTTTATTTATGGTCTTGTTAGTTAGACCCTCTAGTTTTGAATATTGTAAGTTAGTCCCTAAACCAAAGTTGTCTCTCAAATTTTTTTAAATTCCTGAGCTTTCCTTCTTTTTTCCCTGTGGTATTTGAGGTTGGAAAGTTTGATTAGAAGTAAAGGACACTTTACTAAAGAACAATTAAATTGTCATAAAAAAATATAACAGGACTAGATTGTAAGAAATATGAAAATAGAGGAGCTCGGCCCTAATTTTTTTCAAATTAAAGAGTATAACTAATTATTTCAGTAAAAAAATATAATGGGATGGGATGATTCATTACATTTCTTGGTTGCAAGGATTATTATAGTGATGTGATGAAGGCTTTTGTAATATTTATTTTTTCCCTTTAATTTTAATCTCTATATATTTTTATCCACAAATTTATCCTTATTTGGAAGTTTTTTGTTCTTGTATTTTCCAAGAATTTAATCCTTGTAATGGATTTGTTTCTATATCCATCCCATTACTCTTAATAATGTAATGGTTTTTTTTAATTATAATATAACGAGTCATTGTATTTATTATAGTTTTGAAACCCGATCTAATCCGGCAGGTCGATCCGGGGCTGTAACCGAGCCGGGTTGAAGAAAAAACAAGGAAAAAAAAATCCGGTATGACCCGGCTGACTCGGTCAAAAACCTGATTGCAATCCGTTGACTTTTTATATTTTTACTAAAATGATATTATTTTGAAATTGTTTTAAAAAAAATTGACTCGGATGACCCGGTTAAAATCCGGAACCCGGATCTTGAACCGGGCCGGTCATAAGATCGAGTCTAAAAACTATGGTATTTATAACTTTTTTTTTTTTTTCCTTCTGATTCGCAAGCTAAATACATGTGAACAGTCGTGTCGATGCACGACGAGAGAGAAGAAAATTATAAACCGAAAGCGAAAGAAGAAGAAAATTGAAGTTAAAGATCGAAGAACATGGGGGGGAGGGAAAGGTCAAAGAAGGGGGGAAGTTGATAAGGAGAAATTGTCAACTTCCATTCCATTACACGTGTCTTCAGTAGACACGTCTAAATCTAATAAACCACTTACTCTAGTTTAGGGTAGGGGGACCAGAAGAAGCAACACGTATGACAGAGAACCCATGAATTAAAAAGAAAGAAGGTCAAGCAAGGCAAGCATCTCTGATAGCATGCTTAAAAGTATTTGAGTTTAAGAATATTTTTGAAAATAATTAAAAAAAATTTATTTTTTTTATTTTAAATTAAAATTTTAGATGTTTTAATATTATTTTAACATGTTAATGTGTTTAATTTGATATATATATATATATATATATTTTTTTTTTTTATGTATTTGACTTGGAGATGTGATGTTTTTTTAAAAAATATAATAATCTTTAAACATAAACTACACCTTTAAAAACTAAAAAACATTCTTTTTATATGTGTCACCAAAAAAAGCTAAAGCTATCCCCCATTCAAACACATAAATCCTACCTGAGTATTCCTTTTTCTTTAGACAAGAGCAAAACATATATGTTTTTTATTTTTATGACAAAAACACTGTTTTTTAAAAAATTCTATATTTTTAATATTTTTGAATTGTTTTGATTAATATTAAAAATAAAATTTTAAAAATATTTAAAAAATAACTGTTATTATAATATCAAATATTTTTTATTTTATTTTTAAAAGCATGTATTTTATCATCGGCTATGCCTCGGGGATCAAATTTATTCCTATTGATTTCTTTTAAGTATCTATGTAATAAAGATTTGAAAACAATATCTCTATGCAATTGATTTATTTCTTATGGAACTCAACCACTGGTCCTACTAAACGTCACAACTCTCGAGGGGATACGTAACCTATCACTTGTGAAATTGAGTTCCGTGCAACCCTTCTATTTTCTTACTGTTATGGATATATATTTATTATTTTATTATGAGAATTTGGTCATTTATCACCTTTGAGTGGCTATAGAGTGTTGTTATAGTTATTTTAAAAAAAAATATTTTTAAAATTAGAATATCAAAATTATTCAAAATATATAAAAATAAAATTAATTTTAATATAGAAAAAGTTAATTTTTTTTTTAAAACATGGTATAATCACGTTTTCAAAAACTCATTTAATTTTTTTTTTAATATAATGTGGACATTCTATTGACTTATCGTTTTTTTTTAATATAATTTTTCTTTAATTTTTTTAGATTACAGTATATATTGTGTTTTAAATTTTTTTATTTAAAATAATATTTTTTATTTTTAAAATTTATTTTTAATATTAACATATAAAAACAATTTTAAAAATTAATTTTAACCAAATAGAATTGTGGCCGGAATGCAGGGGAGGGCCCACTGGTGATAAAAAGAAGTTGGTGCCGGTGGATAAGGGAGGGAGGGGATGGATAAGCAATAATTAATAGTAATCGTACGATAAGAGATTCTAATCCTAAATTGGATGCTATTATACGCTAGAATATGCTGTACCCAAACCCACTTTAATTACACGTCCACGTGGGCTCACACCCTCGCAACATCTCACCGACTACTCTGTTTTGTAATCAGATCACGTTATGCTCTTAACATCGATCCTTATCCGCACACGTGTACCACACAGTTGCGGAAATTACAATGGAACCTACTGTTCGGCTCGTGTAATTAATTAGAGGTTATATTTTGAAGGATAAAGGGTTAAATGTTAATGATGGTATCTAAATATAATTTATAATAATAATCTGTAAATCAATATTAAAATGAATATAATAAATAATACGTAATGATGGAAACTACATTATAAATAAAATAATTTTTTCAAGAAAAAAAAGAAATACATCAAGATTATAACTATTTTCCTAAAAAAAATCATAATCATAATATATAATAGTTATCTTAATATTTTATATTTGTAATAATATAATCATAGAATATTAATTTTATTTCACTTGAATTAAAAAATATCATGAAAAACTTATATTGTTAACTCAAAAAAAAAATCTTTATACTAGATTTATAATAAGAACTAAATTTATAACACTAATTGAATATACAAATATATATAAAAACATGATTTTAATTTTTTTATATTACTAACAGGTGTTTGTCTATAACAAAAAATATATAGTTGATGTTTTTTATTTATTTGGAAAACAATAGAAAACTTGTATTGAAAAATTATGGAAAACTTCTTATTTTCAAACTTAGTACAATTTTGAAAAACTAGAAAACTAAATTTTTAGTTTGTCAAGTTCTATTTTTCCTTTATATAACCCTAGTTTTTTTTATTAATATGTTTTTGAACAATCCATTTTATTTTTCTTTTTTACCCTTTATATAAAAAAATATATGTTCAACAAATAATTATCAAAATAAATAATTTAGGTGGGGTATCGCTACTCGAGATAAATTGGAACCCCTAAAAATTAAAATGAAATGTGACAAAAAGGAGTCGACACTTAGTTCTTTAAGGAGATTAAATTTTTTTAAATATATACTAATTTTAAAAATTTGAATAAATAGTTTGTTATGCTTAGGAGAAGATAAGCATCACCATTTTTTCTAGGAAAAGATTATCTTATTTATGTGTTTTCTCCTAAATTTATTGCATGCATGCCATTAACTATCTAAAATGTTTTTTGAGCTTATTCATAAATCATTTATCGTCAATGAATATTTGTCGAGTTGGCACCATGCCCTGAACCAGGAGTCTCACATCTCGATGATTTTTCTTTGTTATATATATTATCTTATATTTTAAAACCAAAAACTTGAACAAAAACCACACTAAACCCGTGTCGGTCCTACTTGAAGGAGTCTCGTGAACTTATTAATTAACTCTTTTTTGGTTCAAATCACTGTGATATGCCTACGTTGACCTCTAGTTAAAATTCAGGTTTTCAAAACATGACATTAACTTGATGAAAACACGTTTACTTAGTATTAAACTCATTTTAAGATTTAAAATCCCACGTTAGGCCTATATTGGTCCTTAAGAATTAAGAGACACATTGTCCTAGCTGTTAAAAACCAAGTTTACTCGAAACATGAATCTAACTTGATGAAAAACTAGTCAACACAATTTTTGTTTAAATGAGTTTTTATACACACATACATATGTAAAAACAACATATTACATTTTCACGAAATAAGATAATATAAACACAAAGCATATAAAAATAAAATGAAAATGCGAGTGAATAACGTTCATGCATGAATAATAACATGTTCATTAGAATGCACTTTGAATAGTGATTTTCATGCAAACTCAAGAGAAAAAGAAAAAGGGTTTGCCTTGGGCTTATTCTAGACAAGGTGGAGCTATTGTGGTGGTAGAGACAGTGGCTGGTTGACGATGCTAGGGTTTTTGGGTGGTTTTCTCTCTCTAGCTTTGGTTTTCCTTTTCTTTTTGTTCTTTTTTCGCTTATTTTTCTTTTCCTTTTCTTCTTCTTCACCCTCCCACTATTGGATGGCTTAACACACCCTTATCCAGCTAAAAAATCCTCTCTCTCTCTCTCTCTCTCTCTCTCTCTCTGTGTGCATTTTTTTTTCTTTACATTCTAGTTTCCTTTTATTTTTTGTTTTTCTTTGTATTTTTCTCTCTTTCTTATTATTCTCTTTTTTGCTACTTCCTAAACCAAACCCCCCACTTCTCTCGGCTTAAGACTCTTTCTTTTCTCCCCCCCCCTCTCTCAACATTCTTTTTCTATCTTAGATCCCCTTATTTTTTTCATCCCCCTTACTTATATGCAATGGCAAAGCTCTTGGAACCTTTTTTCTTGGTGGAATGATTGTGGCCATTAATACTCTTAAGGATAATCTAAATTCTTCACTATAATGGTACACTGTAGCAAAACATGTTTAGGTTAGTCTCTTTGCACTAATTTTTTAAGAGGTGAAATCATGTAGTGTTTGGCTAAGAATGTATTATACATGTAAGGGGAGTGTGTTATTAGGCATTTTTAGGTGTTACAGGGGAGAGAAAAGAGTGGACAAAATGATCCTAAAATCCATGAAAAAAACAATAAAATAAGAGTAAGCATGCTAAAAAACAAAGGGTAATGTTTTGGCCATACACCAAAACAAAGTTGTTTTTGGTGATTTGCCTTTTCTAAAAAAAACATATAACATCAAACAACGTTATTTTCCCCAAAATATGTTGATTCATTGCATTTAAAATGGTTCCTCAATATTGACACCCTTTTCATTTAGCCATTTACTTTTTATTTTTTAATTATTTAGCCAATTTTCTTTGTTTTCTTTTATTCTTCTCAATCTCATCCCTTATTGCGTGAAAATAGTCCCTCAAATTTGGCATAATTTTTAATTTAGTTCTTGGCTTTTTAATTTTTAATTTTTATCTAAATTCAATTGTTTACTAATTTTTTAATTTAATCCCTTGTATTTTTTTTTTCTTTTTAATTATTATTCTTTAAATGTTTATTTTCACTTTTTTGGGATTGGAGTTTAATTGGGTTTTAAATTCCATCTTTTTATAAGAAAAAGTAGCTCAAATGTTAAGAATATCGATTACCTTGTGAGTATTAATTTAAACATTATTTATGATATGAAAATATATAAAAGTTGTTATAAAGATTTGAATACATTAGCTCTGAATCAAGGTTTTCCACAAACATTAACTTTATTATATGAAAAACTATATTTAAAAATGAAATAACGTGTTAACTGTAATAATAATAAACATATCGATGCGAATAGTTGGTAGGTAAGGTTGATTATTAAGCTTCACACCATATTTATTTATTTGTTTAACATGTGCTTTATCATTGTTCAAGCTTTGTCCATCTAAACACAATAACCTACTTTTCTAAGACATGATGGGACCCCAAACCTCCTTTTTAACTGTAATAAAAGATTCGACCAAACTTTTTCTTGTTTTTTTGGTTTTTCCTCCTTTTTTTTAGTTAATATTTTATTCTAATTCTATTATTTCGCATTTATATCATAAACATTTTTTATATAATTTTTTCTAATTATGTATTTTTTTTCATTTCTCTCTCTCCTTTTGGTTCGTCCATATACTGATTTTTTTTCTCGTTAACAATTATACCTCAAGTCATGTTTTTTTAAAACATAAAACACGTTCGCATTAAAAAAAATTACATATACTTTTTAATTTTATTTTCTTATCTTTCAAATTTAATATCTATTCTTTATACTGTTATTTTTTTATTTAAAATTATGTTTTAGTGTTTTTTTTACAATTTCATTATCTATGATTTTTTCTATAAAATTTGATCTTTATTCTTTTTATTGTTATCTTTTTGTATTTGCGAGTTTTTAAAATTTATATTTTTTCATGATTTTATCTTTTAAATTTAAATTAATTAAAAATTAAGTTTATTGATTCAAATCGGATTCAAAATTTCACGAGTTGCGAATTTTAGATATTGAACCAAGTTTAGAAGGTTTGCCATATTTGTTTAGTTTCTTTTTTATTTTTTGAAGTTGATGTTTTTTTTTTTAGAGTTTTGCTTCCTTTTTTTTGTTTTTACTTCTGCAGGATTAGTCTCGGATTCATGATCAAAATCATTGGTTTCAAAGGTTAATGCGGGTATTTTAGTTTTTTTTTGTTATTTTTAATTTTATTTTCTTGATTTCATCATTTAACATTTCATGTATTCAAAATTGATCTTTATGCTTTTTTCCCGTTTCCTTTCAAGTGATTTTTTTTTTCCTTCTCCTGTTTTTCTTTTTATGAGCTTATCTTAATGTTATATCTATTGTTACAGAGTTTAATTGAGTTTTTTTTTTCAGTTTCTCTCTTTTGATATTACATTTTTTTATATTATTGATGAACAAATATTAATTTTTTTTATTTATATTTTAAATTATTTGAGACTTAAACTTTTTTGTCGTTATCATTATTTTATGTCAATATTTCATGTATACAAAATTGATCTTTGTGCATTTTTTTCCATTCTTTTTATATATTTTTGTTTTTAATTTTATATCTATTGCTACAAAGTTTATGAATTAAATCAGTTTAATTAATTTTTTTTTAGTATTATTTTTATGTCAAGATTTTTGTTTTCTCCCCCCAGCAAAGCGTGTGCCCCGGATCTAAATCATTGCGAGTTAAAAACGCCAAGGTAAACAGATTAAGCATTATTTAAATCCAAGTCACGACAAAATTTATAGTCATGGTCAATGCAGAAGATGCCAAGTACTTTCCATACTCCCAATCCTTAACCAAACCAAGTAATTGCATGAGATGTTCATACCCCCAATTTAATAATTTAAATAAGATTTTTTCATTATCATTCCCTTAATAATTATTGGTGACGACACACGCAATTAAATTCCAGCTTATTTATTTATTTATTTATCAAATAGAAAAAGAAAACGGAAAACAACATCCCATTTCCTTGACCACATCCACTCTAACAAGTTATACAAGAACCAAGTTACTCAAATTCCACGACACCCACAAGACTGGGGTCAAAGTCAACTAAACATGTCCCATCACTTTGACCAGATCAACGGCCAAGAGAATAAACTCAAAAACATCCCGCGAAGCAGGTGATAACTATCGCCTCCTATATCTAATAATCCTCAGACCTAAACTACGGATATAAGGATATTGTCTCTCCCTCCCCCCCTCGCTCGTTCCTCTCTCTCCAATCTGGAGAAACCAAAAACACTATCTTTCTGTTCGGGTCATGCTATTCGGATCCTATTAGATCCGGATTAAAACCAATTTCTGATAACCTGAACCAGAAGCAAAGATGACGAGGCGGTGCTCGCATTGCAGTCACAACGGGCACAACTCCCGGACTTGCCCCAACCGAGTGGTCAAGTTGTTTGGGGTCCGATTGACTGACGGGTCGATCAGGAAAAGTGCTAGTATGGGTAATTTAAGTCACTATACTGGGTCTTCTAATGTGGGCGGGCCCCTCACTTCCGGTCCTAACAATCCCGGATCACCAGGTGATACCCCTGATCACGGTATTGCCGCCGCCGCCGCCGGCTATGCTTCTGAGGATTTCGTTCCTGGGTCCTCTTCGAGTCGTGAGAGAAAGAAAGGTTGGTTTGAATTATGTGAAGTAACTAATTTAATTATGTTTCAAATCTCCCTTATCATGATTTGATTTGATTTGTGATCATTAGTTTAGAACTGGGTTGTCCTTCATGAGATTGTTTTTTCCATGTTCAAACGTTTAAAATTGTGTTCCTTTATGCCTTAATTTGATTTTATTATGTTGAGATAAACAAGTGCAAGGTTTTTTTTCCTATAGAAAGAGAAAAAAGTCCATGTTGGGTTGTTAGTGAATTCAGGTTATTGAAGTTTCCGAAAAATGAAGTTTTATTCCGAAAGGTAGGATTCTTGTTTTGTTTTCTGGAAACAAATGAGGGGTTGAAATTTACATTCTTATTAGTTGAGTGCTCTAAAGACCTGATAATGTTGTCTGTAATTATTTGTTTGGTATCTGAGACGAGGACAAGAAAAGAAGATTGTACTTTATGCTTGGTTTTTACTTTGTTCTTCAGAAAGTGATGGGCTTGGCTTAAATAAGCAAATTGTTTTCCTGGGCACATTTTATTGCTGATGTATTTGTTCTCCATGTCCCATCCCATTTATGTGGACGAAACCCTTATTGGCGTGGGATCTTTCCCTTTTTTCTATTTCATTTTTAGCTAGGCTCATAAGGAGTTAATTAGTTATTTACAGTCCCCATATTTGACTGATTTTTTTGTTTCTTGGAATAATGTCTGCCTCCGAGATGAAAAAATCTTTGTTTTTGTATTTTTTTGGAAAATAAAGCCCCATCATTTAAAACGATGAAATAAAGAAAACCTTGAATATGACACAGACAGTATGGGAGTCTCCGAACACCCATAATTTAGGTTTGTCCTGGTTTATCGAGGGTTAGTCGAGAAAAGTAGGGACGGAAATTTCCATACAAGAAAACTTTTGATGAACAGTATGCCTTCCAAACTAGAAATTTTGTTTGTAGTGCCAAAAAATCGCAGATATTCAACAAGGAGTTATGAGGAACATGTATCAGATTTATATGTTTCTTGTATTGGTATATGCGCTCTTTAATCCTGAATGACTAATAACAAGTGGTGCAGGTGTTCCATGGACTGAAGAGGAACATAGGATGTTTCTACTAGGTCTGCAGAAGCTTGGTAAAGGTGACTGGCGTGGAATTGCTCGTAATTATGTTATATCAAGGACACCAACTCAGGTGGCCAGTCATGCTCAGAAATATTTCATCAGGCAAAGCAATGTGTCTAGGAGGAAAAGACGTTCCAGCCTGTTTGATATAGTTGCTGATGAAGTGAGCTCTGTTTTTTCTTTATTGTCTATCCGAGCAATGAATCACACGTTCAAGTGCAGCTTCATCTCCATGCCACATTAAAATATCATTTTATGCTTATTCATCATGATATTCCAGCCATCTCCTGTTACCTCGTGATCATTTTATTGGTGCATCAAGTTTACAACTCTTGATTCTTCCCACCCTTTTGAGTTGTCTGATGTCTATTTTTCCCTGTCCATTCTGCATTTTGCAGCAGCCAGGAGACACTCCGATGGAATCACAGGACTTCTTGTCTACAATCGAACAAGAGTCTGAAGCACAAAGTGAAAATCCAGTGCCTGTCCCTCCTCCTTTGGATGAAGAATGTGAATCTATGGATTCTACCAACTCCAACGATGGGGAACCCCCACCTCCTAAGCCAGATAGCTCACAGTCTGCTTATCCAGTAGTATACCCATCTTATTTCTCGCCTTTCTTCCCATATTCTTTTTCATTTTGGTCTGGACACAGTGCAGAGCCCACAAAGACAGAGACACATGAGGTTCTTAAGCCAACAGCAGTGCATTCAAAAAGTCCAATCAATGTTGACGAGCTGGTTGGCATGTCAAAACTGAGTTTGGGAGAATCTATTGGCCAGCATGGCCCCTCTTCTCTTTCCCAGAAATTGCTTGAAGGGTCACCAAGACAATCTGCTTTCCATGCTAATCCAGCCTCTAACAGTTCGAGCATGAACAGAAGCAGCAGCCCAATCCATGCAGTTTAAAGGCAGCTTTGCTGCGATTGAAATCGTAGGTTAGCTCAGTGCTGATGAGCTTCACAATTTACAGTCTATATCAGACTATAACGTGCAGGCTGGTTTGGGTTTACATTCTTTTGTGGGATTCTTGTAATAATGTTGTTCTTTTAAGTTCTAGCATTAACTTGTTTAAGTTAGTCTTATGTAGGCTGTTAGCATCTTGTCTAAAGCTATTTGAATCTTTAACGTTCTCTCTGTGCTTTCTTTATTCTGTTTGCTGCACCTTCCGCCATTTATCAGTGCTGATTGAGAGTGTCAGTCAGAAAACCTTAACCGAGAGAACTGTGCTTATTTGACTTTGTAGGAATGACTGATAAAGTAGTTTCAACCAATCTTCAGTGAGCTAGAGATAGGGTCCGAAACCGAAAACATCTGACCAACACGGACATTTTCTTTTCAAGTTTTGAGATCCATATTAAGCTGCTTCTGCATATGGCATGGGGACCCTGTTGCATTTTTAAGAAACCGATGAGCATTGTTTTCCAAACGACGTCGTTTAAGCTGCCATGATGACAAGCATCAACATAGATCACAGAAGTCCAGAATGGGCCTCCGTCTACACGCACGGCACAATGCAGCTCTTAGTTGCTCATCTCATCGCTTCTGAAATTGAGAAATTCAGTGCAACGTTCTTGGGGAAAATTAAGGAGTAGGCGATGGCTTTTGATTTTTATATTCTTGATAGTTTAGGCTTCCCCTCCCTTTAGCATTAGTTGATGGTGAAATAAGGGTTTATCTAGGGAAATCATGGACTTTGGGGTGTTGTTGATGCTAGTGGGTAGGGGTTTGTGTGTGTTGACAGTAAAAGAGAGAGCCGAGATCGAAGAAAAGAGGCTGCTTTATTTTTGGCTTGAAGGCTTAGTTTCTTATGGTTCACAGGTGTGTGGCTTCTTCCTTTTTGGTGATTTTTTTAGGAGAGAGTCTTCGGTGAAAATCCAAGTAAATGTGTGTTTTTTTTTTCTTGTGGCTAATGCTTTTCTAGATTTCTTTCTTCACTATTTATAGGTAATGCAATTTTGTCTCTTCCTGGATCCATATTTATTTTGGCTTTTTTCCCCTTCCAACATATATATTTTTTATTTTTCTTTTTTTTTAGACTTTTTTTTTAAAATTAATATCAACTCAATGAAAAAAATTAATTAATAATTTTAAAATTAGCTTGTTTATAGTTGAACTTGTCATAAACAAATGTTTGAATTTTAAACTCTTTTAAAATAGTGTTGTAAATAATACAAATATATCAAAATATATTTTTTAGATTTTTTTTTATTGTTAAATTTCTCAGAAGAAAATTGAAATAGAGAGAGTAAAAATTTAGGTTACTAGCTATAAAAAGATTTTTTTTCTCTGTTTTTTAAAATAAAAATCAGTTTCTATTAGTTTTTTCTAAGTTCTTAAATAATTTGTAAAACAAGATTAACTAAAAGTAAAACATGCTTCTGTTATAAGTTATTAAATCTACTCCAAAAATCCCACATTTTTGTTAGAAATAATAT
Source organism: Populus alba x Populus glandulosa (assembly GCA_033617975.1). NCBI lineage: Eukaryota > Viridiplantae > Streptophyta > Magnoliopsida > Malpighiales > Salicaceae > Populus > Populus alba x Populus glandulosa. The sequence goes on along the minus strand of CM066145.1, from coordinate 12,523,245 downwards.
ATATATATATTTTTGAAATCAACTAACAGGCCTACTGGGCCGACAGCCAGACGTTCATCGGAAGGTGTCTCTACCAAGTTCCAACGTTAAAACAAAAGCAGAAGGAAGAAAAAGCTGAAAGAAAGAGAAGAAACAATGAAGAATGCTGCCTTCAATCTTGACAAAAACACAACAAAATCATCATCATGGATCAAGAAAAAACAAACACAACCTCTCAAATCTCCGCTTTCTCTCTTATTAATTCTCTCTCTCTTCCTCTTTATTTTCCTTTTCATCTCCTTCTTTAAAATAACCCCCAATTCACTTTTCTCCAAAACCATTACAAATAATCCTCTAATCTCGCAATGCTCCAAATTCCAAACCCTAGCCCTAGGAGAGAAGTTCCTATGGTATGCACCACACAGTGGGTTCAGCAACCAGTTATCAGAGTTCAAGAATGGGATCTTAATGGCTGGGATTTTGAATAGAACCTTAATTGTGCCTCCTGTTCTTGATCACCATGCTGTTGCTCTTGGTAGTTGCCCTAAATTTAGGGTTTTGGGACCTAAAGAGATTAGGGTTTCAGTTTGGGATCACGTTCTTGACCTTGTTAAGACTGGCAGGTGAGTCTGCTCTCTAGCCTTTACTGGGTTTCTTTTGCATTTCATGGTTCTTGTGTTAGTATGTTAATTCAGTTTTTTATTCTGAGTTTAGTTTGGGCAATGAGACCCGGTCAATATTTTGAGGACTATTATCAGGTGGTGAGAAAACTGTAGTAAGGAGAAGAAGTAGAACCTTTGCTTTACTGGATGTGGGAGAAATGGGATGTCTATCTCAGCTGATACTGTTAAGACTGTAAATAGATTTCAGTAGAATCTGAAATTGAGATCTCTGAGACTTACAATCATATATTTTGAAGTAAGTTCCCCGTGGAAAACCAGCTAAATATTTTGTTCTACTGTCTTTTTTTTTTAAATTTCAAATCAAGACCTACTTCTATCTCTGAACAAAGGAATGCCAAATTGTTCGGCTTAGACCAGTACGCATTTTTGGACGCGGTTGATTAAATAGCCTTATTTTTGAATCTCAATTGTGGAGAAATGTAAGACTTCCACAGTATTTTTGAAATTATTTCCCAGCAGCCTAACAAGCTTTATATCTCTCTGCTGTCACATCAATTAATGGAGGAATACTCAATTTGTTTTAGTTTATTTGAATATGCCTTGCCTTTTGTTTTGAAGAACAGGTGTATCATATTTCTTCAATTGAATACTCCAATCCTCTTCAAGATTAGCTTATGTATATTCCTTTGTTAATTTGCAGGTATATCTCTATGGCTGACATCATCGATATTTCATCTCTGGTACCTTCTTCCATTAAAGCGATAGATTTCAGGGTTTTTGCATCGCTATGGTGCAATGTGAATATGGATTTCACCTGTTCAAATGATTTAAATGCTCAATCTTCTTTGTTTGATAGCCTCACCCTGTGTGGATCAATACTGTCCGGGATTCATGGTAATGTAGACAAGTGTTTATATGCTGTAGATGAAGATTGCAGAACCACTGTTTGGACTTATAAGAATGGTGACGAGGACAGAGTGTTTGATTCATTTCAACCTGATGAACAGCTAAAGAAGAAAAAGAAAATTTCATATGTTAGGAGACGCCAGGATGTATACAAGAGCCTTGGACCTGGTTCTGAAGCTGGATCAGCCACTGTCCTCGCATTTGGAAGTCTTTTCACTGCTCCATACAAAGGTTCGGAGCTCCATATTGATATCCATGAAGCACGAAGGGATCAAAGGATACAATCTTTGATTGACAACAGTGAATTTCTTCCTTTTGTCCCTGAAATCCTAAATGCAGGGAAGAAGTTTGCTTTAGAGACCATAAAGGCTCCTTTTCTTTGCGCGCAGCTCAGGTTGTTGGATGGACAGTTTAAGAACCACTGGAAGGCTACATTTCAGGGCTTAAAACAAAAGCTAGAAGTTTTAAAGCAGAGTGGATCTAAACCTATACATATTTTTGTAATGACTGATCTTCCTCAAGGTAATTGGACCGGAAGTTTCTTGGGGGACATGGCTAGTGAGGCTAACCATTATAAGCTATACTTTTTGAGAGAAGATGATGAGCTGGTCAAGAAAACAGCAAAGAATCTTGCGGTTGCTGGGCATGGCCTGAGGTTTGGATCTGCTCTGAGGAGTCTTAATGGAGAGAGCAAGATGAAGATGAATTGTCCACATCAGAGGTTACCCGACATACTTTTGTACATAGAGAAAAGTGTTTGTAGCTGTGCTTCCCTTGGTTTTGTTGGGACTGCTGGGTCAACTATTGCCGAGAGTATAGAGTTGATGAGGAAATCTGATGTATGTTCCAAGTCCTAGTCTGACTGCAACATGACAGTTGGTCCTGGTTGTTAGATTGATGTATGCCTGGGATGGGTTTCTTTTTGATCCCAGTTCACAGCATCGCCAGCGTGATGAATCTGAGTTTCCGAATGTATATTTTTCAGCAAAACAAGTGTTGGTGCCAATCTTATGCAACCTTGTTCTATCCTGTGATTCTCAGCGACCCAGAGTGCATGCAAGAGTAGAACCTTTTTGTCTATGAAGATTCAACTCCTACACGGGAAGGATTTTTCTGCATTCCATTTGAATTATGCTGGTTTAATTTCTATATTGCTTTCAGAAAAGAGAGTCATCCATAAATTTTGATAGGTAGTTTTACTGCGCTAAGATCGATTGTAATTGTAACTTAGGCTCCGTTTGTTTGTAGGAAAGTTGTTTTTTTTTGGAAAGTGAATTCCGGGAAAGTATTTTCCGATATTAGGTAGTGTTATGGAAAATGAACTGGAAAACAATTTTCAGTGTTTGGTTGTGTTATGAAAAACGAACTGGAAAATAATTTATTAATGAATTGATTTTTTTTTCAAGTTTATCTAATATATATAAAATATTTAATCATTTCCAATAAAAAAATGAAATCTAAAAAGTATAATGATGAATTTTTTTTATTATATTCTAGATTCATACATAGCTTATTTTATAAAATATAACTATATATGTCATATCATATTATAGAAAAATAAGCTTGTGAAATATTTTTAAAGGATAAATACATACAAAAATATTTTTATGGTTTTTTGGATAAATATTTTTTTTTTTACAGGTAAAGACAATTATCCCTTTAATATCCCTTTAATATATATCAAATAAACATCAAGAAATAAATATAAATATCTAACATCAAATATATTCATACATAAATATTAAGTGTCGATGTCATACACATACATATTAGTTCAAATTACAAACATAAACATGCTAGACCGAATTAAAAGAGTAAACATACTCGTCAAATAACAAACATAGTCTAAACCCAAATTTTTTACATAGTCAAACCATCTTAGCAAGCAGGCTTGTAATAGTGTTGGTTCACAAAATTCTGAACCCAAATTTTCCTCAAATTAGCATTTTTTTGCCATAAATGCTTTTGCCAACATTTTATTTTGGACCAAATGATCAAATGCATCCCTAAGAGTGATCTCATCAAAGCCTTCAACTTTCATCACTTCCGTATACAACGCATTAACATCAAGTTGATTTTTGCTGAGGCTTTGAATTGCAAATGCTACATCTCCAATCTGTTTAGACAACTTTTCAATGCCATCATCTTCATACATGCGATTTCTCTTCCTATGTTGCCTATTTTGTGTACTAGAGGAAGATGTATCTTTTCCCTTATAAGTTTCTTCATATTCACCTTCATTTTCAATTGAAAATGACTGCTTTTCAGTGTTCTCTTCCAAGTTGACATCAGCATATGATTTGACATAATTTTTGGTTGCCATGTCTTTTCCAACAACAATTGCCATTGCCTCGTACATATCAAGTTTTTTGTTGAGAAACTTGTCATGATTGGGATGTGCCTGTTCATAAAGTTTAGAATATATAATTTTTTAGTTCATTGTATAACATTTTAGAAACAAAAGTAAACAAAAAAATTACAAAGAGTATAATATTTATCATACCTTCACTTCTTCATCATATACATCTTTCAAAACTGTAATCATCTTCAAACAATTATCTCAACCAAAGCCACTTTTATTTTTAAGTTTGGTTATTATTCCCCATATTTTTTTTCACAGTCTTGAGATGATTGTCCACATGCTTAGGCTCGCATTAGACGTTGAACTTTTGACTTATTTCTGTAGCCACCTTAACAAAAGATTCTGCTTTGAATGTAGAAGAAGGTTTACTTCCTTTAAGTGCCTCCTCAGCTAATATTTCAAGCAACATGTGAGACATAGGCTTAGACCATGTAAAGTGCTTGTCCTTTAATTTTTCATTCTGTGTGGAACTCATTTCTACAAAAAAAGAAATTACAAATTTATACAAAATAAAATCATAAAATATTTAGATTTAATAAATTTCATATAAAACCTACAATTAATAATTAAAAGAGAAATTATAATAAAGTCAACATCTACTCCAAATACATAACAAAGATAATACAAACTCAAGCAAGACATAATAAAAACAAACACATATAATTAACACTCAATTACTAGTTTCTTTGAGTGTTATAGTCATTCCACATGGTTGATGCAATCATTTTTCTTTTTGTTATCCACTCCCTATTCTCTTTCCTTTCCTCCCGTTGACTTAAGTTGATTGTTCGTCTAATTGGTTCACTATCTGAACATATTTCTTCCATAAGAAAGTCATAAGGATAAACCCCCATTATGTGATTATAAATAATACAACATGCAAGCACAACATCTACTTGTGTTTCATAAGACCAAAAAGATTTTCCATCAATTGATCTAAAACGACTCTTCAAAATACCAAACCCTTGCTCAATAGCGGTTCTCAATGAAGAGTGTCGAAGATTAAATAGCTCATTTTTATTTTCTGGTGCACGTTTTGTAAACTCATTCAAGTGATATCAAACTCCACGAAAAGGAGAAATGATTCCTTTTCGAATACCGTAACCAGCATCACCAAGATAATATTTCCCTACAAATTACAAAAAATGAAACCTATTACTATCTTTATGTAATAAGACATTTTATGTTTATTGCATATAATACAATACTTTATTATATATCTTCTGGAATTTTTAGACCACTAGGTCTTGATAATGCATCACCTAAAACCCGTGAATCATGTGCATTTCCTTCCTAGCCAGCTAAAACAAATATAAACTTCAAATCAAAAGTTATAGCTGCTAAAACATTTTGTGTTGTTCCTTCTTTTCGACCTCGAAACTTTCCTTGAATCTCAACAGGAACATTTGCAGGAACATGGGTACCATCAATTGCTCCCACACAATCCTATATAGACATGAAAAAATTATTTATAAACTTTTCTTCTAGATGTAATTAATTAATGTATAAAAATATTGGTATTGTTCTCATACCTTAAAATAAGGATAGAATCTTCGATTGTTCATTATCTCCGCTGGAACTGTATCCTCTGGATCTTCAATAAGGTGTTTGTATAACTTAAGAATTGCTTTTAAAACAATTCTAAAGTAACGATGGATAGTTTCAACAGACCTATAGTATATACCACTAATAAAACGAAATCTTTGGTTTTGTCCTACAATTTGTAAGAACACAATTACTTGCTCCTTAATCGACACATTTTGAGTTGATTGTAATAGGTCATGACTTGTGAGAACATCACACAATCTATAGAAGACAACATGTTTCATACGAATTTATTCAACGCAATGTCTATCACCTCGATTCAAAATGCTGTCAATATAGAATTCTCGTTGAGCAATTGCATTTATACGTGGTTCTCTTGGTATATTAATTCTATTTGTTTCTTGTTCAATAATAGCTACCCCTGTAGCTATCACAGTTACAGCTGCTCCCATACATGCTGCATGAATTATCTTACTATCCATAACATGAAAGTGAAGTTTTCTAATAACGAAACCTAAATATTTAGGGAAATAAATATTAAAAAAACATATAAAATACTTACACAATTAATACAATAAATGATGCTAAAAGAAGCTGATAATGTATAATAGTTATGGCAATGATATCTAATTCCCTAAACAAACAAGGTCTTAAAATATATTATTTAAGACCATAATACTCAATTTCTCGATGATAAAACTGTTTTGAAAATAATACATTTCATAAGTTCACAACGATCAATAGACATTGCGCAATGAAATCCATATAATTACCGGCATAGTCACACAAATTTATCAATATATAACAAATATAATCAAACACTAATCATAAATTAATCAAAGCAAAATAAAACACAAATTCCCCATTAACATCCCTAATTACACTGTTTCATTCCCCTCTCATTCCCCATTTCCCTTATTATTCATTCCCCATTTTCCCTATAATTTCGTTATAACCAGTTTGAATAATTCTCCATTATCATCCAACAATTTCACTGTTCCCATTCCCCTCTCCTCTCGGTTCCAATTCCCCTGTTCCCATTTTGTTTGCAAAGTTCACCAAAATCACTGTAAAAGGGAGCAAGGGTTCACTATCTCTCACAGAAATCCCCCCCGTCTTGTCTCTCGGTCTCTCTTTGCTAACAGATTGATCGCCCCCCCCGTTTTGTCTCTCTGTCTCTCTTTGCTAATAGATTGATCGTTGTCTCTCTGTGCTAACAGATTAATCGCCCCCCGTTTTGTCTCTCTGTCTCTCTTTGCTAACAGATTCCCCCAACAGAAATCGCCCCCCTCACAGAAATTGATCGCCCCCCCTGTTCGTTTTGATCTCACAGAAATCGATCGCCCCCACACATAAATCGATCGCCCCCCCCGTTTTGGCCTCTCTGTCAACAGAAATCGATCGCCCCCCCCATTTTGGCCTCTCTCTGTTCACATAAAGTGATCCCCCTCCCCACCGCGTTGCCTCTCCATGTTAACATAAATCGCCCCCCTGTTTTCCCTCACTGTTCATAGAAATCACCCCCCCACCATTTTGCCTCTCTCTGTTCACATTTACCCCCTCGGTTTGTCTCTCTGTTTGGTTAGTGAGCTGCCGAATGTGATTCATGAAGAAGACAATAGTAACAGAAAAAATGTGTTTTTTTTTTGTTGCTTGATTAGTTAAATGTGACAAGATTAAGATGAAGAGTTGTGGGAAAAATATGACAGTAGCAGTAGCAGAAGCAGATTTATGAAGAATATCAAAGATTTATGCCTTCATTTTTATAGATCTACACAGAAGAAGATAAAAACATAAAGGAAATAAAGAGGAAAAAAATACCTGAAATTAATTGGTCCAGAAAAATACTCTTGTTCCTGCTCAGCTTCCAATTGATTTTGAAGAAAAAGAGACTGTGTGATTTTTGAAGAAAAAATTCTCAGAGCTGTGTATGAGAAAATGAACAGAGCTGAGGGCTCGTAGAAAAAAGAAAAGTGTTTTCTTTGGGTAACGTTACTTTTTTCAGTTTGATTGGAATTCATTTTTCTTTGATTATTTTTTCATATTATTGCCAAACATAGAAAAATAAGGAAAGTAAATTTTAAAAATTTACATTCCTGCAATTAAACACGCTCTTAGCTTAATAAACAGAGGGTTCTTAGTATTTTGGACTTTTACAAAAAACAAATAACTACACGGGCAATCAGGCTTGCACAAATTGGCCATGATAAGTATTGGAGCAGCACAGGCTGAGCCCTGGTCCAAAACTCAACCATGTGAGTCCACTCGTAGATTCCATATGTTCGTATCTTGGGCTCGTGGCGTGTTAAGCTCCTGCAAGTCTTGCTCCCATCTAGTCTATTTCTCAAACAATCAGAAACAAATGTATTTTCATATTAATTTGGTATACATAAAAGAATTTATTAAATCTTGCTTATAAAATGAATTTTTTAATCACAAAACAAAAACCCTTAAAGCTTCAACTTTCAATAAAACATCAATAATTTGCACGTTAATGGCATGGTTGGATAGCTCCAAATGCTTTTTTTATCTTCTTTGATCTCCAATCACAAGAGAAATAGCAGCCCAAGAATAACGTGCATAAAAATGGAAAAGAGGACAACATGATCCTTCTTTATCTACCGAGAATCTGAATCTGGTCTGTATGCCATTACGGACCACCAACGTGCCTGAGAAAGTGATTTTCCACCCTTTCCTCACTTTTTTTTTCTTTTTTCTTTTTTCTTTTTTTGTCTTTGCATGCTTTATTTCTTTCTTTAACGTGTAGTCGGGGACTGCGCGGATTTATTAGGTAATATTTAAAATTATACTAATAATTATTTAAATGTTTTTTTTTGTACTATATTAAAATAATTTTTAAAAATGGCCTAATAAATCATTTAAATTAGCCTACAAAAGCATTTTAAAAATTCTTGATATATCAATAAAATTTCCAATCAAATCCTTCAAATAGTATCCGATAAAGTAGTCACATGAAATTTCAATGGGATAGACTGAGAACACATATACAAATATTTTCTTATACTTTCGTTATCTAGACAGTGTTTGATAATGTGATTTTTAAAGTATTTTTAATATAGAAATATATTAATTTTTTTAATTGTTAATCAAGTAAAAAAAATTCAAAAAAAGAAAAATAAATAAATAGAATTAATTAGAGAGGGGTGAAATTGATTAATATGGATTGTTGATATAAAAAAAAAATGGTTGAATAGGAGATAAAAGAGTAGCTTAATATGAGGATTTAGAGAGTTTGAGGGACTATGAAGAAAAAAATAGAAAAATGAGGGGTATAAATATATAAATGGCCGTTTAGGGTGAGAAAAGGGGAGGAATTGTGTGATTTTTATTGACTTTTTCACTTCAAGCTTCATTATTACTGTGCGTTGTGACATCAAAGAATTGATATATGTTGGTTGATTAGATTTGGAATTATGTAATATTAGATGAAGGAATAACATGTAGAATTTAATGGATTTATTATGAATTTATAGACGGTATAGGATTATTGAATATTGTGTATCAGAATTGATGATGATATGTTATTGAATGAAATGAAAAATTAAAATATATTAAATACAAAGGAGGCTCTGTCGGGATTTCGATAAAAATATAAAAATATTAATGTGTTTTTGTGTATATATAGATATAAATCTCTTGAATTTTAATTATTCTAAACTTGAGATTATATATAACAACTTGGAGTTTTAATGAAAACGTTCTACTGAGCCATTTAAAAAGTATTTAATTTTTTAAGACATGTGCGAGTTCCATCAATTTCTCCATACATTACTGCTATCACCACGTCTGTCAATACACTTTAGTAGACCTTTGTTGTTAAGAACAAAACAAGATTATTGAAAAATATATATTCTTGAGTTTATTTAAACCAATTATAAATAAAATGTGATGCTATGCTTGGAAAAAGAAGAAGAAAAAGGACCTACGACTGGGTCTTAAAAGAAAATATAGTATGCAAATTCTTAGATGTCTTTCTAAGATATGATTGCTGAGAATTTAATCACCGAGAATTAAATTAACAATTTTAATTAATGTCTTCATTGTGATTGATTCATCCTAGAGAATTCATTAGGAATGCAAATACACACGCACAAACACACGTAATATTTTTTGTGTGAAGCTAATAAATTAAAATAAATTCAACAATAAATTTAATTTCATAAAATTATAATTATGAGTAAAATAGTGTATATACCAACAAATTATATAACATACATAATATTTAATTATTTTTAATTATATTCTAGAATAATTGATGATTACATTCTAGAACACACAAAAAACACACTAATCACTTGAAACATTTATGTAATTATTAATAAACGAAGGTTATATTAGACAATTTAATAGGAAAGTTGAGATCATTGAAGTAAAAAGAAAAATCATAATTCCAAAGCCTTGACATCTCAAATTCCCTTCATTTTAGACGGGAGTTGCTTTCCTAGATTTTAGAGGGGCATTTTAGATTTTTTAACCTTAGTTTTCTTTGAATTATCTTATGAGATCAATAGTGTTTTGATCTTTCTATAATTAAAAAATTAGTTGGCGAGCAGTGCTTCTTGATGGTTATTGGTAGCCTTTTGCAACGGTGTCTGAAGCATCATGCCACATACACAGTGGGCTAGTGCGTGTTAGCTTCCATGGCATGAAGAAGCTTTGACAATAATTCCCCTCTCTTTTCTCTCTTCTCCATTTCAAAAGGTCTGTTGACCTTGCAAAGTGGTCCTCAATTATTTAATTATTTCGAATTTGATTTACTTGTTTTTCATTTCATCCATTGACAGTTTATTTTTTATGTTTTTTTAATTGAATGTTGATCCTCATTCTTTTTATTCCTATTTATTTTTATGTTAATCTTTATTTGATTGGATTTTATTTTTTTATTTAATCCCTAATCATTTGATTTTAATTTTTTGTTGTTGAATTTGATCCTCATTTTTATGATTGCAATTACTTTTATTTTGAGTTCTCTTCTTGATTAAATATTTTTTTACAATTTCATCCTTTATTGTTTAATTTCATTGAATTTTCATATCATATTTGATACTTATTTTTTTATCATGCTTTTAAAACCCGGCCGGGAGTCAACCCCATCATGTCCTACGTCACGGGTTAATCGGATTTTTTTATCATGCAGGAAGTAAAAATGATATTATTTTGATAAAAAACAATAAAGACAAAAAACATATCAATAAGTTCTGAAATGATTTTTCCCGAGCTAATTGTTTGATTTTTTATTTAGCTAAAAAGTAAAAATGGTATTGTTTTGATAAAAAAAATAATAGAGAATAAAAATTCAATTATAATCCTTTTTTCTTTGTATTTTCTTGTTTTAGATTTTTACAAAGAATTCAATACAAACAAAGACCAATAAAAAAAAAGAGGAACATAATTGCAAGACAGAATAAATAGAAAGATAACCTTGATTTTTAGTTGACTTGATGTTAATTTTAAGAAGAGGAGGCAGAAAACAAGGGGAGGAGAAAAAAATCAACTATCGTGATTTGAGCAACATACACCACCTAATAGCTTCGCCTCAACTTGAAAGGTAAGGGCATCATCCACTTGTTGGCGCACATGCTGCACATGAAGACAACATTTTTTTTATTTATATTACAAAACTACTAATTTGCCCCTAATCTAAATAAAATGTGAGAAAAAAAAACCATGATGAAAATAGTAAAGTACCCTTCAACTCATCCCTATATATATATTTTTTACTTTATGGACAATGAAATAATTGTACTATTTGTAAAAATGAAATTATACAAAAGCCTTTTTAGCCGTTCATTTTTTCTTACCTTTTAAAGGTATATGTGTAATTCAGTTGTTCAAAAAAATATAAACTATTAAATTGTCTCAAATCAATTTGCAAATGATATTTGGATTCTGAAAAACACCATTCAAAAACTGTGTAAATAAAAGCAAAATAGTAATTATACTTTGTAAATTCACAATAAATTGCCTCACATGCTAAAGAAAAAGGACTAATTTTTTGTAGAGATTTTTTTAATTAAATTATTAATTAATAATTAACGCTGAAAAAAGGAAACTGATGCACGGTTTTCAAAGGCAATTAATCTTGTGTCTAATTACAGTTTACTCCCCTGAGGTTAAAGATAATTTAGTTTGTCCTTCTAGGATTTCTTTTATCTCTATAAATCTCAACATTGAATCAACTAACAATATATTTTTTTTCAATCCTCAAACTTTTTAAAATTTGAACAAATAGAATTTTTTGTAAACAATTTAACAAGATAAGATCCTCAAATTTCAATTAAAAAATTCAAATAACTCCATTAACAACAACTAATTGAGGAGGGAAATCATTCTTACCCTTCATTGGAACAATAACATTTTATTTTTTATTTTTTCACCTTTTGTTATGCTTGTTATTTTCATTTTAATATTTCAACACTAAGTTTATTGGTAAATATTGAACTTTGTTATTTATTTTGGTTTTTTTTATATAAGGTCATCATGGTTTTTTTAAAAAAAATTCTAGCATTGGAATGGTGCTCAATTTTATAATCGTCTATTTTTCTATAATATTATTAAATAAAGAAATGATTACAGAAAATAAAACATTATTATTGAGAATTAGATTTAATGATTTATTTCAATTTACTTTTTATAAGGTAATTGTGGTTTCTGAAAAACATTATCGTATTGAGTTGGTGTTCTTTCTAACTGTGTTATTTTTTTTTATCAAAAAACTAAATAAAAATAGTTTTAAAAAAAGTTATTGAACACAATGAAGTTCAATGGCTTGGTGGGTTAACTTAGATTGACCTGAGTTTATCTAAAGTGTCGTAATCTCAATATTGTTTTGGAAAAAATATCATATTGAAAATATTTTTAAAGTCAAATCGTGTTTTTTCCATTCGTTCGAGTTTTCTTTAACCTGTCAAGTTGACCTAGTTATGTTGAGATAACTTTTATATAATTTAATTTAAAGCTCGAGTTAAGCAAGGAGTATGTTCGAGAGGCTTCATGTTTGATATGCTAAGTTGAATTTAATGACATTATTAAAGAATTTTTCTTGGTCTAGATATTATTTTTTTACTTGTAAATTTTGTTTGGTCATACCGCAACGTAGCACGAAGAATAATCTATTATTTAACTATGTCATTTAAATTGTTTATTTTAAAAATACATATATAAATAACAAAAAAAATAGAATATATGTTAAACTAAATAGTATACGCAAATAAAGAGTTTAAAACTTCAAAGCTGATAAAATAAATTAGTAAATTACTTTATGATTTTTGTTTAGGGAGTCGAGAGTTGCATCACATCCAAGTGTTAGCGTTAATTAGTATTATCAGAAATATCGTTACTTTACTAGTTGATGATTATACCTGTGTAATAGTACAAGAGTTGTTTTTATGTGGACTTTAGGCTTCTTATTTTCAAGGGTTTTTTTTTTTTGGCTTTTTCTGATTTAATATTTTTCTTATTTTCGAATTATTTTATACTCTCTTTACTTTCAATGTAAACCATATAAAATAAATTGAAGTTAATCCAAAAATATTTTTTTCAAGAAATTTGAAATCTATAGCATGTGTGTTTGTTTTTGTGATTTAATTTATTTTTTAAAATATTTTTATATTAAATTAATATGTTTTGTGTTGATGTTTTTATAGTTATGATGGGTGATATTAAAAATATATATTTTTTAAAATATTATTTTAATTAAAAATATTTTTATAAAAAGAAAATGTAAAACATGTAACACGTTACCGAACAGTGAATACAAATACGGAAAGAACTATTGCTCGAAAAGAGTTTTAAGGACAAATGGCTCAATTTGCCACCAATATTTCTCTGCTCTTTTCCACTTCGTTCTCTCCTTTTTTTGACACGTTACGCTGCGGACCCACCATGTCCCCCCGTCTTTCCTGTATGGACAATTTTTTATACAATTCTTGAAAAGTCAAAAGAGTCCAAATTCCAAAATGATTCCGTTTGCTTTAACTTTTTGCCCTTTTCGTTCCATTACCGGACGTAACTTTTAGTCTATGTTTATTTTTTCCTGAACCAAACTCGAAGCCTAAGTATATAATTACTAGGTTTCATAATTTTTCTTCGGGATCCAGTTTTGAAAATATAATTCTGTTTCCTTAAGGGATACAATCGATGGAATATTTCATTAGTATTTAAACACTAATTCTATTAGAAAAAATTTTATTGATAAAATTATGGCGGGTAATTGATCGTCAAAAAATTTATTATCGGTTATTTTTATTATTTTGCTCATTCTGTCAGTAATATAATTACTAATGGAGTTAAAGGTAGAAAAAATGCGACAAACAAAATTTATTTTACCTTTATCTTACTATCAATAATTCCATCGGTGAGTGACAAATCACTAACAGAATAAATCAATGGTAATTTCATATGCGATTGGATTTATATTATCGATGAAATTAATCAGTTGATGAATCACATAATACTAGTAACGATTCCTGTGATTTTTTTCGAACTCCTTAGAATTTTCCGTTAAGTTTAGTCCGTCCATAATTCAGTAATCGGTAATTTTTTTTCAACTCTCTGGAACTTTTAGATGAACTTATTCCATTGGTTATTCTATTTGTGATTGTCAGTGGCAAAGACCAGTAATTTTTTTCCAACTTTTTGAAACTTTTTGAGAGACTTATTCTTTTGGTCATTTCGTTTGTGATTGACATTCCATCGATAATTCTATTTGTAGTTTATGCATTTTTTTAAATATAAAAAATAAAAAAAATTAAAATAACTAAAACTAAAATAAAAAAATATTATTATTAATTTAAAAAATATTATTAAATACAATTTATCTAGATGACAGAAGTTGAAGGAAGAGGAGGCAGAGGCATATCTTTGTTGGGACCAGATGAGCGAGGAGGAAGACCACATGGACCACTGAGGCTTGACAATAACCCCTCGTGCAATCTTTTAGGTTCATTCATCACAGACCTAAGTTGGGTCACCTCAGCACTAAACTGGATTGTCTGAGCTTTAACTTGTTTTCACACAATCGCCTGAACGACCGAATAATGAGAGCTCAAACCTGATTACGAGGAGCCAACGGTCGATACATTACAACTCATTCGTATATCCTCAATCGTAGTGTTTGAGATACCGCAATCCTGATTTCTATCAGGTTTACCAGGTGATCCAACCTCCAACCACAAATCCGGATTGAGTTTTGGATGGATTGAAGGATCGTTCTTGTATATCTTTTACAATCGGGTGTTATATGTTTCTTAAAAAAACAAGTCAACAAATAAAAAAAATTAACTTAAGAAATTGTTAAAATACAACCTACCATGAACTTCTGAGCTCTACTATCTATGAGTTGTTGCACCCTTTACTGATGGTTCTTATTTCTCATGTGAGTTTCAACAAAAAGCTCCATCAATCTTAGATTGTGTCCAAGAACCGTAGACCGCAAAAGAAATTTATTATTAGTTAACTATTTTCATATAAAACAACAATTTTTTTTTTAAAGGATGCAATAAAAACAAAATCCTACCATTTGTTTTGCATGCAAAACAAATGGAATAGATCCACTAATATGTGTGATAATTGAACCACGATCTTTATTTTGATTCTTGGCACTAAACTAGGATCGCTGCACAAAATGTTCAGACGTCACGTGTTAGATATAAGCTTCCCAAATCACCTCTGTGACGTGCGGAGGTCTGAAACCCCTCCACGCATTCATGTCTTCCTAGCCTGGAAAACCTCTTTCTCTTGCATATTTCTTTGACTTTTTTTGTGTCTCACACCAAAAATTAAACAGTCTATATAGTAGAAAGAAATTATCAATTAAGACAAGGAAAAATAGATTTTGAAAATAAAAAAATAGAACATTTTGAGTTTAATGTTACCTAATGGTACTATTATTCTCCCACACTATCTTGGAAACAGCGTTATCAGCCTGTTCTTAGTAAAAACATTTCTTTGCACAATAATTTTATAAAATAATTAGTTCATTAAAATTAAAAAATTGATCGAATTCAAATAATAATTAAAAACTATTTATGTAAATACTAATCTTGAGCTTTTCAAACCACACATCAATCATAGGCTTCTATTTAAAATATTTGGAAACCACTAAAATAAAGGCATTTTCATTGATGATTTTCTCGTCAATGTTATCATGCGAGCAATGTCCATATTTATAAACTTGAAATTCTATTTGTTCATTGAAATTAATTATTTAAAAATTATTCATTGTTGTTTATTTTTTAATCGTACAAGAAAGGAAAACAAACTTATATGTTGTGGTGAGGCTTCCATTAAACAATATATTTCCTAGTGTATACATCCAGCTTAAAAGGAACACCCATTCTTTGAGGCAACATCACACTTGGTAAACCTGCATTGAAAGAGGTTGTTTGTGCCTCAATTATATGGTCATGGTTGACACCTAATGACTCATTATTCTCATAAGCATTTCCAGAAGAACCAACATCGCTCTTGTCCATATCACTTACTAATGATCTTCTTTTCATCATCTAAACAAGTTAAGTATAAAAGGTAATATCATTCTTATTATATCCTATTAAAAAAAAACATTTCGATAGCAAGTCCCCTATATAGAAGATTACCTAAAATTTTACTATCTGAAAATATGCATCAACAATTAAAGTCACGAATCGATTAATTTTATTTATGACTAATACTCACTCATTTTCACTTTTTCAAAGACATTCATACACAAACACTAATTACCTAAATTTAAAAGTAACTCAAATATTGGAAAAACAATAAATAAAAAAATAAAAAAAATAGTGTTTCGCTCTTTAGGATGAAAAAGAATTGCAATCAAACAATTACACCATTGAATTTTGGTAGAGTAAACAAAATGCAATATTCAACTTTGATAAAAAAGCTTTAAATTATTTGTCATTTTCTATCATACTAGTCTTACATTCTACATGTTATTACACTAACAAACCAAAGATGTGATTATCTAACTTTTCAAACTCACCATTCCCATTAGTTTATAAGTACAACATAATGGTTTCCTCATAATTTGTAATTAACCCAATCTTTGAAGAATGTTCAACAACATGTACTTGTAGATTCAATACACAACTCGATAATCATACTCATATAAAAAGGAAAAAGAAAGAAAGAGAGAAAACAACTAACCAATTAACTATTTTTTTTTGCCAACAAATAAAAGGGTAATTTTTATATGGTAGAAAGCACTATGATACAATAAAGAGATAGCCACAAATCACCAGAGACTCCAAGCACAATTACCTTTATATAAAATAAAAATCAAGAGATACACACATATATAAAAAGCTATTATAAGCCAAGCTATAATGATTAAAGACTATTTATTTCAATGTATAGGTTAAAACCCATATGGGAAATGGAAAGATTTAAAAATAAGATTACTCTTAAAAGCCAAATTCACAACATTAACACAAACACAACAAAAATACTAGGAGATATCACACACAAAAGAAATAAATCATAATATTCTTAATTGAAAAAAGGAGAAAAGTAAAAAATCCTTAATTTTACCACACAAACTCTCAATAAAATAGAAAAAGTCCAGTCATCACTAGAAATAAAACAAAACCACTAAATGGGATTCTATTAGGACTATGCCAAAAAAAAAAAACAAAAAAAAAACACCATGTATTGAATGCATATAGAAATAATGGAAAAAAAAAGGGAAAAACATATACTTACCTGGCGTGGAGGAATGAAGGATGAAGACTATGTTCGACATTAAAGATGGAGGTAAAGTGGAAAAGAATGAGAAGGAAGATAGAAAGAAAAAGTTAACAAATAGAAAAGAGAGAAATAAGACAAAGAGAAAGGGGTTGGCAGGGAGAGAAGAAGAAAACACAAAAGAAGAAAAATAAAAAACAAATGAAATTAGGGATTTTTTATCGGCAAAATTACTGAGGAACAATTATGTATGTATGTATGTATGTATGTATATGTATAATCCATGAGTAATTCCATTAATAATTAAAACTTAGAAATTTCAATGAAACCTATTCCATCTATAATTGTTAGTGGTAAAATTTGTAATTTTCATTACATCAATGATTCCATCTGTATCTATCAAGACTATGCTATAACAGAAAATAAAATAAAAAACATCATGCATTGTATGCATGTAGAAACAATGGCAAAAAAGAGAAGGAAGAATAGAGACTTACATGAAGGCATGAAGGACCTAACATGAAGGCATGATGGATGAAGACTATGTCTGACATTGAGGATGGAGGGAGAGTGGAAGAGAATAAGATAAAGATATAGAGAAGAAGTTAATAGAGAGACAGAGAGAGGGGGGGTTGTCAATGAGAGTAGAAGAAAACATATATGAAGAAAAATAGAAGACAAATGAAATTAAGGATTCTAATATTTTAATTAGGGCTTTTTATCGATAGAATTACTGATGGATAATTAAATATACATTAATTTTTACAATTTATCGGTAATTCCATTGGTAATTAAAACTTAAATTTTATAATGAAACCTGAAATTTTGCAAACCCCCTTAAGATTATTCAATGAACTTTTTGTTCATCTATAATTGTCAATGGCAAAATCAATAATTTTTATTTCATCATTGATTCCGTCTGTAATTTTTAGTGGCAAGACCTTGTAATTTTTTTCAACTCTCCGGAACTTTCAGATCAAGGGACTTAGTTCATTGGCGATTCCATCTGTAACTGTAAGTGGTAAGGTCATGTGATTTTCTTCCAACACTTTGGAACTATCCATGGGATTTAGTCCATCGGTGACTCGGTCTGTAATTATCAGTGGCAAGGTCATGTAATTTAATTCCAACTCTTTGGAACTTTTTAAGGGACTTAGTCCGTCGATGATACTATATGTAATTGGTAGTGGCATGGTCATGTAATATTTTTCCAACTCTCAAACTTTTTGAGGAACTCAATCCATCGATGATTTTGTCTATTTAAAGTAGTCCATCAATAATTTCGTCAGTATGAAATAATTTTTTTTTTTCAAAGTGTTTTTTTATTCCCAATCTATTTAACCTACAAATACAGTAAAATTACAACACAATAATATCATTTCTGTTCATAATAATAAAATCACAATGATAAATGTTCCATCAGGGTTAACAAACAATTCATTGTAAATGACCAACCAAAAATATTACATTAAATTCAATTTCATTACACATTGATGTTTTACGATTTAATCAAAATTATATTATTCTTTTTCTTCTTCTTCTTCAATTTTATCATCGTCATGTCCATTATAATCTTCTTCATTGAATTGATGCTTGTCAATATCATCATCTTCATCGACCTTTATATGTGTCCACTAGTTATCAAGACATTATTTAACTCCTTAACGTCACCATAAAAAAAATATTCTTAGCAAAATAAAAATCAAAATTTTCATATAAGTTGGTAGATGAAAGTTAAATTATGAGAAAATTTTGATTTTTCTACTCTGATTCTTTATTAGTAATATCATGCCAATAGAATTTGAATAGAAAGACTTTATTAAGCTTGCAATGATATTGCAATTCAATTATCTCTACTAATTTTTCATAATAATCAACTTCAAACTCATTAGAAGTTGATCCCTTAATACAAACTCCACTATTATAAGTCTTTTTACCCTGACCATAATTTTCAGTATGGAAGATAAATCCATTGATGAAGAAAGAAAATCAAACAAACTCATATTGAAGAAAATAAAAAGCTGGTTTATGTAGTAATAGATTGAGTCCCCGTTTGTTTTTACGATTGGAAAATGTTTTTTCAAAGTTTTTTGTTGCTTCAAATTGATTTTTTTTTGCAAAGAAGAAAATTATTTCAACACATTTTCAAATAAAAAACACTTTGACAAACAACCATTACTATAATGCTAAATAGGCTTGTACTTGAAGTCCTCGTCATTCCTTGAGCTGTCTTCAGTAAGTGTCGTTTGTTATTTTTATTTTTGAGAATTATTAAAACAAAAAATCATCTATTAATTAATTTTTTTCTTTATTTTTTTAAAATATAAAAATACACAATCAAATACCGAAGTTTTTTTAAAAATTATGATAATAGTTGTTGGGTTTTTTTAAAAGAAAAAAAATTCAAAACAAAAGGAAAAATTCTATTTCTATTTCCAAAAATTTGAAAACAAATACTCAGCTTGAATAAATTAAAATAATACCAAAATATTTATAAATAAATCCAATTATGATTAGTTTTTCTATAATCAATTATGTATTTTATGTATTAATATATTAATTTATTTATTATAGACTGTTAACTTTTATTTTGTTTGTGTGTTTTATATTGTGGTGTAAGGTGATTTTCAAGTATATTTTTCACTTAAAAATATATTAAAATAATATTTTTTAGATTTTTTTTTAATTTATGATACAATCATATTAAAATAATCAAAAAAATATGAAAAACAAAAAAACAACTTTATATTTTTTCAAGTGATACACATGTAAAAGCATAACTTACAGCACTCCTAAACCCTTACTAATTTTAATCAATCCGCAGCATTGGATCCGCTAAGTGTCATCAAAACAGGTCACTTTCTCTAGTTAATCATGTTCTTAAATTATGTTAGCAAGTTTGGTCATGAATCCTATCTGGGTTGGCCTAAAAATCTCCTGAAATTGACATGCATATTCTAACCACTCGTATTTTGGCATCCATCTAAGATCATTCGTAATTAATGTGAACACTTGAAGGACTATGATCATGTAATTAACCTCGAAAATTATTGGACAAGGAAAAGAGTAAATTTGTACTGCTGAACAATATTATAATGCTGATTCGTTCTATTAATTTCTCGTGTCCTTACGTAGTATCATTTCATCAGTCATTATCAGATTTGAAAGTAGTGTCCACTGGGACCTCGCTCTGTGTATTATCAGCTCTGTGTATTATCAGCACCAATGGGTCCAAATTTAACTCAGACAGAGAGTCGATGATTAATTATTATGTCATTGTTTTATGCGTTTCAATTGACTTTCTGGGGCACTGCCCCAATCATAAATAAATAAATAATAATAATAATAATAATTCATCTATCTGAAAATGTTGATCCAATTAACAATTATGTTATATTTCTGTGGCTTGTTGCTCTCTCTCATGGAGACGAATATTGACAAGGATAGTTAGAGCAAGACCAAAGTACCATACAGAAGAACACAGCACTGAGTACCTTTTTCAAACCCGTGTTGTTTGATTAGGTGTGAAAATAAATGCTTCTCCGTACGAAACATCGCAAGGTAGAGGATATGGCCGGCTGGTTAGCACTGTATCTTCATAGAAAAGCATTAAAAACAAAAATGCTATAGATGATTGATTATCAAACTTCAGCCCTCGATCTTAAATGCAATGTTTATCGGAATAAAATAGGCGGCTCTTTGAGTCTGATTCAGTGACAGATTAATTGGAGAAGACACTTCATGATTGCTTTATTATTTATAGAGACGATTAAGCTTAGCCATTCATCTCCTTCTTATACAACCTTCATGTAGATTGAAAGGGAATATAATTAAGGCGCTGCTACACACACACACACACACACACAGAGGTTCTACAGAATCTGTCGAAACCAAACCTGCAAACTAAAACTTTGATTTACTGATTTTTCTGAGTCTTCCGGAGAAATTAAGCACAGAAAAACAGTATACTAACTTGTCAGTTTAATAAATGTTTCTACTTAATTGGTATTCCCATAAAGAAAGATCCTCATGGTGCCAAAATCCAACATCAGAAGTCTCGGTTCCAACCGGCTGCCATGGTGACAAGTAACAAAACTCATCAAATTGATGACTTATGTCTTGCAAAATATCTGGCAAATCGATAAACGTGTCATCACCGTCATCTCTTAATGGTGAGCTTAACGAATAATCCTGCGTCTCATTAGATGCCAAAGTACTATCCAGGGAGCGAGGAAGCATCAGCTCGGCTTCGGCTTCAGTTTCACTTCCCTTTTGACTTGTCTTGCAGCTCAAGGTAGCTGCTAGGGCAGCGGCAGCTTGAATATCTTTGGGAGATGAACTAGCTGGACGTGGAAATTCATGAGCGAGATCGGGAAAATTAAGGTGAGCTAAATGACCTTTAATTGTAAGGGCAGCTACATCGTGTGCTCGAGCCGCCATTTCTGGTGTTGAGAAAGTTCCTAGCCAAATTCTTGACTTCTTCTTTGGTTGCCGGATTTCGGACACCCATTTTCCCCATTGACGCATCCTTACTCCACGGTATGATGGGTGCCTTCTGGCATTTCCTCTTCTCCTAGCCTGTTTGTCACTTTCATAATTGTTTGGGTCTTGATTTCGCTTAGAGCTGTTTCGGGACACTTGTTTTGTGGAATCCTTCATTGCAGAAGGAAATGAAGAGGAGGAGGAGGAGAAGGTTGAAGAAGAGAAATAAATTACAAGTGTGAAGAGCTTGAAACAAGGGATTATTGGATACTAGCTATATAGTGCTAAGTCATTACAGTACTGAAGATATATATATAGAACAATGCAAGTATGCATCCGTCAAAGAGATGGGTACCTGAAAGAGAAGGACAGGGAGCTAGAGTTACCGTTGTGCTTATTTTGTTACATGTTTCGATTTTTAATATAAAAAATTATCACCCTCTTATAACTTTTTTTTTTTATATACTTAATTCTCTCTCTTTTTTAAAAAAATTAAATTTACATTTTCAATCATTATAATTTTTAAATTTAAAAAAGAAACGAATGTGTACTGATTTTTCATTTTTTATGACATTGTTATCCAGGAGAAGCCCTCGAGTCATATATATGGTTGAAGTATATGGTAAAGGTGGAATTAAGGGAGTGTTTGGATTCAAATACCTTAAAGTTGAGTTTCCTATAGTTAAGGAATTGATACAAGTGAATGGATATTTCTTGGGGTGTTTTTTCCTTTTGTTGAACGATGCAAAATGTTAATAATGTTTTTGTTTTTGTGTTATGATTATAATGCTCTGGAATAATTTTCTTCCTCATCAACTATAACAAGAAAAATATGAGCGTCAACTAAGTAATTTAAAATGTATTAAAATAATTTTTTTTTAAAATTTTTTAAATTATTTTTAATATTATCACATCAAACTAATATAAAAATATAAAATAATATTAATTTATTAAAAAAAACAAAAAAAATTGCCAAACTACCCTTAATGGTGTTCATGTGCTTTCGAAGTCAATGAGCAAAGAAAAGCAGTTGAAAGAGTGTACTTGCTTTGAGTGGTGGTTCAATTAGTGCGTGCTGAAATGGAGATATTTGTTGAATTTGGGTAGCTAGATTTTGGGGAAGAGAAAAGGACAACGGTGACGTGTATTTTTTATATAATAATAATATAATATTTAATATAAGAGCTTTTTATCCATTAATTGAAATATAATAATAATCATGTATATGTTCTAAACTTTTTTATTGATTTTTTTTATATTTATCAATGAAGATGAAAAATATATTATACAACTTATAAACTATACATATGTCATGTAAATTATAATTTTTTAAAGAATATACTCAAAGTATAAGAATAATTAAACTATAGACAAGACATGATAATTTTTTTCTTTTTAATGATGCATAGCTTGTCTTTATTTTGTATTGTTGATTGCTTTTTGGCTCTCTCTCCTCTTATCTTGGTTAGATATGTGCCTGTTTGTTTTTATGTTTTAAATTTTTTTTTTGAAAAAATTTAATTTTTTTTAATATTTTTATTAACTTCAAATTAATATGTTTTTAGTATTTTCAAATCATTTTGATGTGCTGATGTCAAAAATAATTTTAAAAAAATAAAAAAAATATCATTAGTATGTATTTTGGCAAGAAAAGTTATTTGAAAAACAACCGCAACCACACTGCCAAACAAACTTGTTAAAATTAGATAAATTACTAAAAGCACCATGTGTTTTAAGCATGAGAACATTTTATATCAAATTTTATTTATTATAGTTTACATTCTATTATTTATACAGTTAATTTCATATTATATACTGAATTATTTATATGTTGACCGGATAAAAATATGTGAAAATTACAATTTTGATATTTAGCATGTGTTATGATTTTGTTGTTACACAAATTTCCATTATTAAGTGATTTTGATGGTTAAATATTTAGCCATCGTAATAGGTTTTGTGTGTTTGAGAGTGTGGTTGCGATTGCTTTTGATATTGTTTTTAATTCCAAAACACATTAAAATAATATTTTTTTTATTTTTAAAAAATTATTTTTGATATCAACACATCAAAATAATTTAAAAATTTTAAAAATATTAATTTAAAACAAAATAAAAAATACTTTTAAAACATAATGTCAAATAGAGACAAACTTCTTTCTCGTCTTCTTCTTCCTTTTATATATATATATATATATATATATATATATATATATATATATATATATATTCATCTTAATATAATCCAATAGTTATATATACATCTATTTTAAACATTTCAAGTGTCCATATAAATTCAAAACCCAATCAAAATAAAAGTCTTCACTTCCAATTCAATCATCCTAAATCATATCTTATCTTATCCAACATTTCCTTATTAATTTTCAATGTCCACTACATTACTAGCATGTAGTAATTTCATATTAGCCATAATAATAAGACATTCAGACATATGAAATTGAATTCTACAATAAACTATCATTTACTATATAAATAGATTTCTAGTAGTGGTCATTATACCTTGTGATCCTAGAAAACATCCAAGAAAAAGAACAAAATATCATTAAAAAAAATATATAATTAAGATAGAATCGGACCGAAATTGAATTTATATTATTCATACCCAAAATACTACAGCATATATGACATAGATTTAAGACTTTAGATTTACAAAGTTCCAAAAGGGAAATCAAAATTTATTACTTTCTGAGGGGGGGGGGGGTGATGAATCGTGAAACTAATATTTCATAGGGTAAAGAAATGACAGGAAAAATTATGTGATGCAGTGAAACACGATATTATCCACAAGAAGCTAAAGCTCAACCTTTTAACTTCCTGGTGGTTATGGTCTAGGTAACCTTATTAGCTTTTATTATTCACAACATCAAAGCATATGGAGCCAACAGCACAGCATCGTGCTCTTCAGAGTCTTGCGTTGTGGAGCTGTTGCTTCAGCATAGGGTGGATATACTCATTGTAGCCATCAGGCAAAACAGAGTCATTCAGAGGATCCTTCCATGCTTCTTCATAAAGTTTGGGATACACATTTCCATCATACCGGCCGAGAACCGACCCGAGGTAGTGATCGGTGTAATTAAATGCATCGACAAGTGCAATTGCATTGGGTCGGACCTAAACCATGACATCAGAGATCAGATTAGAGCTTAAGATAACACAAGTAGAAGGATAAATTGAATAAATCACCTGAAACTCACCTGGGAATATAAAGATCTCAGCTGATCATTTGCAAGTGAAGCTTGCTTGGGGGTAATGCAGCCAGTAGAGAGGAAATCACCCAGATGTTTGTGAAGAAGGTTTAAAGCATAGATGTAGCAGAGATTCTGCAACTGTTGTTTCACTCCATTTCCAGGTATATCTTGCTGCAATTTGTCATAGAACCTGGAAGATAAGGAAATTTTAGAAAATTGAACCATAAAATGTAAAGAATCAGGACCGGCATCCAACTTTAATTTCTCAGATTACTGAATCACCAAAAAATGCAGAAAGTGAAATTAGTATGTATTATATCAAGATTTGTTCTCGTGTAAAAATCCTCTTCTAATTGTGTTATTCTGCCAGTGTGGCTGCCCAAGCTTTGTGAATTTGGAATTGTTCCCTAATTCAAAACAGCACTGTTTTTATCCAAAAAAAAAAAAGACAGGTCTCCCCCGGGCTTTGCCAAGTCTCTCGGGTCACAGGTTGCTCGGGTTTGATTGGGTAAATTTTCAAGTGGGTTTTTGTATGAACCCGGGCCAGTCTAGGACCCGGGTTAACCCACGAGGCTAATCCAGGTTTTAAAACTATGACAAGAGGTGGCCAACCTAGCCTCTCATGTTTGCTGTTGGGGTCAGATTAATCCCCTATGGAGGTGAGTATTAAGTTCAGCTCCTCCTCCCTCCTAACACTAACAACTAACCACCAATCTAAATCGGCTTGTCAAAAAAATAGTAAACAAAGTATTGCTAGTCAACTCCAGTTCTATTCATGTGTGTACCAGAGAGCCAAACACCTATTGTCCATGGGTAGTTAAATCTGACATGGCATGTTTTGAAGTTGGCACATGAACATGAGTAAACTTACTTGGAAACAACAATTAATTGGCAATGAGCAACCGCAGCCTCAACTAGATCAGCAGAGAGTTCAGCAAAACCTGACGCAAAAGGATGAATTAGTGGAAAGGCATGTGATCCATCAAGAAACATCTGCCCTTGAAAGAACCAAAAGGAACTACTCTATCAGTGGATGAGGGGAGCATATATTCAGTAGAATATAGAAATTTCAATTTCATAATCAGATGCCAGTGTTTCTATCAACTAAATCAAACTGTTAAAAAACTGCTGGCCAGAAACTCTGCCAAAACTAGCCACCAGAAGGGGCTGATAAATGTTGTCTCGGACCTTAGAAACAAATTCCCCTTGCTCCAACCATCTTCAATTGCTCCCATGACATATTCGGTATAAACAAAGTATAAAAGAAGAGAACTGACAGGAAAGGACTTCAACCTAAATCAAGGAAGAGAAAACATACCATCTTCAGGATTTGCAAATTTGCTAAGATTTTGAGCACGGGCAACGCACATCCTGGCAGACCTGGCTTCAAATGCCTCCAGCATTACACTAGGCTTTAACCAATCCTCAGCTGCATTTATGGAATAAATAACACCGACTTAAGCAAATGCATATGCACTATTTCAAAACTGATGCTTTGGAGAAAATTAAGTTGATAAATTGCAATCAATGAGCAAGTGTTTCAGGAACCAACAATCACTGTCTAATCAAATTCGTCCAAGAGTAAATAATCCTAATGCTTTTATTTAATTAATTTGTCATTCACCGAATTTTAACTATAAATATGAAAAGATCTTAAAAAAGCACATAAGAGAAACAAAACTAACAATACATTACCTGTTTGAACTTCACAGCGACACTGCATAAGATCCTGGACTCAAAAACAGTTCAAATTATTATTGATGACTTACATATTTGAATATGTGAAGAAGGCAGGAAAATTAAATTAGCCAAGAATATCATCTTTCAGAAAATATGCATGATAAAGTCCAGCCACGAGCTCTCCCTTTACAGCCCATCCTCTACCATGTCAGTTATGGACGTGCATCATATGCTTCCGAAACCAAATGTGCGTTAGATTCCCTGCATTTTATATGCGTGGGAAGGGCCAAGTAATTTGGTCAACAGTTTTGAAGGGTTTCAAGTTGGTCAGCCTTTCACTCTGAGACTCTGGTGCTCAGTATCCAATTCAAGTTTCCTAGGCAAGCTTTCGAGTCGAGAGTCTTACCTCATATTTCTTCTGTCTGTTTTTTTTTTCCAGACTTTTTTTTTCTGGATCTTATACAAGGATCTTCTCTGATCTGCTATATGCAATGGTTCAGGGATAGAATTCCCTGGATGTTTGGGGCTAAAGATTTTTATGCGCAACCACTGTATTTCCCATCTTGGCCATGAAATGTTCTCTTTCTTTGCCCATGAACATGAGCAGAGGTCAAATTGCATGTATTATTGCAAATGCGCAATTGATTTGTAATTTCATTCTCCAATGTTGATATATCAAGCTCAATCTAGGGTTCTATCATAACAAATATAAATGAAATAAGATATAATCTGCCAAGTTCCATCAAAGAAATACTTTTATCACTACCTGTTACCGCATCTAAAATGGAAACACAGACATTATCAAATACAAGAATGGTGATACTCCATGATCCTTACCTGTAAAAGGAGCACAACATTGTCTCCTTCATATGTACAGGCAGGAACATATACTGCAAACAATTCAGGAAGCCCACTGGCACAAAGATAACCATGGCCACCACACAGTTTCCTACATTCTTCAATAGCATCCTGCAGCCAAAGTGAATTTTTGTATTTAAGAGATTAATGTGTTAGATCAATCATAACAAAAGAAAAGGACAAAAAAGTGTCATGCTTGAAGCTAGCACTATAGAACTCTGCCATCCAGACCCAGTTCCACAGAGGTGTATTGTGCGTATGAAATAAAATAGTTAGGCCCAGGAGCATAATTGATTGCACAAGATAGAATAGCTAGAATACCATCATAGGAAATTCTTTGTTTCATCCACTGTGACATTTGGAAAAATACTTAGGAATTATTAACAGTATGTCACAGATTTGTATTCTGCAAATGCATAAATTGGTTATCAGTGCTAGTCTAGAATAATTGCTTTTTAGACAATAAATTGAACGTGACTGATCATCCTTCCAGAATAGCATTATTCTGGTGAAACAATACAGGGAAGTATGAGGAAACTGCTAAAAATAGGAGCATTGGGCCATGATTTTAGTTTTAAATTAAGATCACCAAGTTTAAGCTCAATAAATGAAGCTCAAAAGCACTTAAGCAGCTTGGCTAGTGAAACCTCATTATGCTGCCAATCCTTCAGAGAGCAACACTCAACCAAGCTCAAAGAAAAGGAAAATCAAACGATAAATTCTAGTAGAAAAATGTCAGTAATAGTTACATACAGCAGTGGCCGTGGTAGTCAAAGACTTCAAGCCTGCGGTACATGCATGAGCCTCAGGTAGTGTAGAAAAATCATTAGCTTGCAACCTCTGGGTCACATCCGTATAAAGCCATTTCAGCCATTCACCAACAAATCTGAATGCATAGGCAGAAGCCAGCAAAGGAAAGAGTCTATTTTGCTGGGTTTTGTAATCAATCACCTAAAACAGAGCAGATAACAAGAACATTAGAAACATTCTCAGGGAGCTACTAAAATATCAATGTCCAATTGGCCAGTGGAGAGAGAGGGGACCAAGAACACTTTCTAACACATTTTTCAAGATTATACTCCTTAGTTTGGAACAAAGAAACAGATGATACATATATGCAGAACCAAAATGGTCATTTCAACATAAGTTGTGACAGATTAACAGCCATTTCAACCTGTTAAACTACAGATGCATGTACAGCTGTATTGCTTACATGCATATGTCATGAGATTTACATGCATAACAGTCTTCACAATTTGGTATCATCTAAAAAAACTAGCAAGGATGGAAAAGATCTGGACAGGGAGAGGGTTTTGCCCTCACTGTCGTGCCCTGATCAGGGCAGGTTCTATACCCGGAAGGCTGAAAAATAAATTTGTTAATTTTTTTTTTTCCTTTTCTAGATCATTAATATGTAGGTAGATAAATATTGTATGTAATGAGATATTATAAAATAACTAAGCATAAGTAAATTATAAAAAGAATTAAAATAATCAGTTAATTATGGGGCACACTGCAGATTGTGGTATAGGCTTTAGCAAATGCATTTTCCCAAAATGAAGATTAGCATAAAGAAATAGGTTTTAAAGTATACCTGGGTCTCCACTCCATCCTGTGAACCAAACTGTCTGCGAACAGCGCTATACCTTGTAGCAATACAAACTGCCCGAGACAAAGCAGAGGACGCATCAGCTACAATTGTTTGTCGCACGAACACCATAGTGCCATAAATCAACTGCCGTGGAACATTGGATTGCACACATTTCCCTTCACTGGTAACCTGCAAGACTCTGAAACATCCAAAGAAAATTTCTAAATAAATAAATAAATCACATTAATCATATAATGATAACATGTAAAGTTTTGTTGTTATGAAAGATCACCATCTGAAACTCCCTGAACTTTTAGAGAAGTTTCATAATTTCACTATTAACTACTGGAGAACAAACAGAAGCCACCAACCATTTCAACGCAAAATCTAGAAGTGGGGTCAATTCAAGATGACCAATTATGATCCTACAAGAAATTTGTGACATCTCAAAGCTGTGAGAGGAAAAGGAGAAAAGGGAGAGGTATGTGAGGTACCAACCTCATCAACATCTGGTTCCTTGGGATGCGAACATGATCAAATGTCAAAACACCATTATCCATGGTGTTATATGCCCCGTTTCCAAATTTCATTCCAATATCACCAATGGTTATGCCTGGAAGTGGCATGTGATCGTCCAGGCTCCTAAGCTGGACAATAAAACCTGAAATTTGCATTTTAATATAGTTAATTAATACTCAGAAGACCATTTTCAAAATTGGAGATTCAAGGTGGGGGGGTGTTTCATGCTTACCATGCACTCCATGTTCTTCACCATTGGTTATAAGGCGTGCATAAACAACAGCGTGTGTGGAAACTTTACCCAGTCCTCCAGGCCACCACTGCAAAACAAAGTGCAGTAAAGATAGAATCCTTCTCCAGTAAGAAGAATAAAAACTCTTGATCCTGTTTTGGTTCACTATTCCACGCTTGCGCCAAATTCAATTCCATGCATCACATGGATGTTCGATCACATTAGCAGATAATATGAACACTTCTCTCCAGTCTCCGTACATGATATTAAGATCAGTCTCATACATTATCTCAAACTAATTAGGTAGGCTCTTAATGAGCAATTTACTTACTTTGCTTGATGTTAATGTAGGACTATGAATGACAAACTCATCCTTGTCAGGATCAAAGGTTGCAGTTGTTTCAAGCCCTTGAACATTGGATCCATGACCAAGTTCAGTTTGTGCATAGCAGCCAATTATCTGCATCTTATATGCCAATGGCAACCACTTCTGTTGCTGCTCTTCAGTGCCTTGTCCTTTAATAGCAGGTACAAACATTCCCTGCCCAATGCCAACCCCACCCACACACACACAAGAAAAGAGAAGAAAAGGAAAAGAAAATAACTCAGAGGCCTTGTCTATAATCCTCAAGAAAATGAACATGGAAAAGAGCACCTCGACCTTGAAATATCAAATCAACAAACATATTGAAAGAAACAAACAATGCAAAACAAGGTGTAGATTGCAGGCTTACCCAATGAAGATCAGTAAAAGCAGGTTCATCCACGAAAAACCTTAGCCTACCAGCCTCTTCTTCTGTAACAAAACAACTTCCAAAGCTAAATAAATAAAAAATAAAAAAAAGGAAGATTGTAACAAAAACAATTAAGGGAAGGGAGTAGCAGCATTGCGAAACAATGTCAAATCCCAGGTTAAAGCCGGACGGACCAGTAAGGCGAAGCTCAAGGATACGTTTCCATGCATAAGTTGCTTTCCTCAGAGTGTTTTTGAACAATTCTTTCCTCCCTAACCGACTTCTGTTATCCTTTTGAAATGCCTGCAAACCCATCAATATAGAAGAAAAAAAATTCAAACCAATTGAATTAGATGAAAAAAATTACTCTCATCAATGGGAAATAATAATAATAATAATAATAGATGACAAAAATTGAGCTAAAATAACAAAACATGAACTGAGCCTAAAGAAGCAATTAGCCCTCCAATTCCAAAGAAAAAACAGAAAGAAGAATACCGGATCGGAGGCCACAAGACGAGCCATGCGATCTGAGACTTCAAACGCGTGGCGAGAACCAGCCCACACGATCTTCATGGCATCCACATCGAACTGCGTCTTGCTCCTCTCGTGAGGCAGGATATCCACTCCTTCCATTTTCTTTTGTTTTTTTTTTTTTTTGAATTCTAGTCGAAGAAATTCAATAAATTCTTGCAATCAAATCGAAAACTAACAGATTCTACAAAGAAGGAAAGAGAGAAGGAGAGATGGGTTTGATTCGGTAGTTGAGTCGTAGAGATTGTGGAGCGCGCGCACATGGATAATAATGTATATATATAGACTTTGAGATCCTTTCTCGAGGTGGCTGCTTGTTTTTGCGTGTTTTAAAAATATGTTTAAAAAAAATTAATATTTTTTTTATTTTTTTAAATTAATATTTTTTTAATATTTTTAAATTATTTTAATATGTTAATTTTAAAAAATAAAAAATTATTATTTTAATATATTTATAAATAAAAATTACTTTAAAAATAGCGGTCACACTAAAAAACAGGCTTTCCCACGGTTTTTTTTTTGGTCGGAGGAAACCCAGGGTCCCGAACCATTCAGTTTTGTTCCTTGTTTTGATTTAACTATAACTTAGTATCTGTATTTTATAAATAATAACTAATTAGTCCTTTATTTTTTCAGAAACTTTATATTTAATCCTGTGTTCAAACGCGTGGCGAGAACCAGCCCACACTTAAATGTTTTCATCTATTTCATGTTTTTTTTCTAATTTGGTTTGTTTTTTAAAATAAATAGAAAAATAAAATAAGAAATTATTTACATTAAATCTCCATGGTTTACAAAAATTCTTTTAGGGTAATTCCATTATGGAGTCGTTTTTTTTTATTTTAAGTTAATTTTTCAACCAGTAAAATTATTTTGCAAATTATATATTGTGTTGTAACATCATATTTTTTTTCATTTCAATTAAAATTATATTTTTATATAGTGTCATCAATTAACTAATCAAATGAAAATATTATAATGACAGTGACATACGGGAATTTACCATTGCAAGTTTTGCTGAGAACATAAATTTCATTCCTCCACGGAAGTATAGTTCTTACGTGTTCTCTCTTATCTTTCCATCGGGCCTGCCCCATGCGTTATACAAGTCAAGTAAGGTGGCTGCTGCCTAGTTACTCCGCTGCTACTGTTTGATTTTACATTTTAAAAATTATAATAATAATTGTAATTTAAAATATTTTTTATTTAAAATTACATCAAAATAATTAGTTTTTAATTTTAAAAAAATTATTTTTAATATGAACATATTAAAAAAATCTAAAAATTTTAAAAAATATAATTTACTTAAACTTACCTCTACTGCCGTCATGAGGTCCCCTAGATAAGCTTCTGACCCCCACTTGGACCCTCTACCTGAGCTATAATCTTATGTCCTTTCACTGGACTCAAGCCCACCTATGTTACCTTTTTCGGCCCAAATTCCTTCACAGGCCCTTTATCCTTCATAGCTGGGCCTCGCAGAACATGATCCCTTTCCTCAGATGTCGTGCCCTTATCCATGGGTTTCGCCTTCCTCTAGCTGCATGGCAGAATTTTCAGGATTTGTTGGATGTACCAGAACACTAGGGCTCGTCCCCTCTGTCACCCCATCCTTCATGCTAGCCCCTCGCGCTAGCGTGCTTCCATGAGAATCTAATGGGCATGATCTTGCAATATTATGATATTGTGTAGCTGTAGCCCCTCGTGCTCGACCTTAATTATACCAGTACTGCTCTCGAATCCATGGCTTCCCCGCATCAGGTAATTGGTTTGAATCTATTTACTACAAATCTTGACAAATTTCCCTCTCTCTACGTTAAGGGTGTTCATATCTACTTCGACAAGAGTCCCAGAACTGTGGCCAAGGCTAGAAGATAACTTTCATCGTAGTATACGATATTCAGATCTGGGATCCTTGCCCAAACTAGAGTTCTATCAATTTTAGCTGTAGAAGACACAAAATTTGGTCGAAAATCATCCAAGGATCTCCGTCCATGATTTCTGTCTGTCATTCTCTTGATCAAATAACTTGGCCGTGAAGAAGCCATGCCCTACGTCCATAAGGTCATAACCACCATTCAGTTTCCATAGGGCAATCAAACGAGAGTTCATCCGGGTATACCCTATATTCTTCCCCAACAACACAAAATCATTAAAAAAATTGTCATCCAAGAAAATCTTCGGTAGCAAACGATCCTCGTTTTCATATTGAACATGAACAAGTTGTTGCCCTATCATGTCGAAAGGAAATCCTCCCACCTTGAATCTGTTCGTTTGATAATCAGCTAATATATCAGGTGGCCTTGCTGGGATAGTTTCACTCTCTTGTGCCCTCTCTGTAAACTCGACCTCCATGATTTTCAAGTCTAAGTTGTTCTAAAAGTTACAATAACATACTGAGAGTTTCACACTAGCTTAGAACATCAAGCAAGCCGGGGGGGAAAAACCTGAAACCATGATGTCATCCGGTCCGTGTGAAAACTAAAAGGTTTTACCTTTTCATTTATCCCATCATTGATGAGCAATTATTTTGAAGTTGAAGTACAACAACTAAATTGGTGAAAAGGCGGTTATAAGGAGAGTTAAATGCGTGAAATCATGAATCGAAGATTTTCTTGAAAGGTATTGATTGATTCAACTGTGAGCAGTTCCACATCAATGAATTGCTAGCGATTACTGCTCTTTCCTTGTGCTCTCGCATGTTTTCTACTTGTTTAATGACTAGAGAAAAGTAAAAATCGAATACCATTGCAATCCACGGACTATTTAATTTTAATTTACAATTTATCTTTATTTATTTTTAGTTTGAAAGGGCAATTTTTTTTTCTCTTAGTTTTTTTTTGGCCCAAGAAAATTCACTATATATGTTTCAAACAAATATTTTAGTCATTGAGATTAATGGTCATCTCATCTGAAATTGGGAGTCATGTCTTATCCCTTATATAGTGATCTTTAAATGTCTCTAATCTAATCCCAACCTCATTCAAGATATATTTAATATATAAATGATTGAATTATATTTAAAAATTAAATATAATAATGTCTAACAACTTGTCATAATCTCTCAAATATTAGAACAATCATAAATAATTTGATTTAAATTTTCAATCATCAGTTTCTGAGTGTAATTATTATCCTTTCATCAACAATATTCTGACTTAGACATTATAGTATAGGGTGCGTTCCCTATGTCAAATCATGTTTGTTCTCAACATCATAGTTATTGATTCTTTGAATAAGATTTGAAACTATTTTTAAATCTCATTTCACCTTACTCAAGGACTACAATCAATATTATATGAGAACAAATAAAACATTTTCCACAATGCACCTAAGGTGATAAATCCTCTCTTAATTACTTAAATACCTTCATATAGTTCATATTATACTAAATACCTACTCATTTGTTATCCTTGATTATGATAATGTGCAGTAAAATCAAAATATAACACTATCTATATAAGATAATTTAGTGATTGCAAGTCTAAGAATCACTTACATGACTATCACATGAGTCTTTCAATGGACACGGGTGGTCTCTCCATATAGAATTTTTATATGAGTCAGTTCAGTGTACATGTCACCCGACAAGCACTTATATATTAATTTTAAGTATCCCTCATACTTTAACTTATAAGAACAACTACTTCCTTTCATTAAAAAAAAAACATAATATTAGTTCAAAAAAACATAATATTAGAATTTTTATACGGGTCAGTTCAGTGTACATGTTATCCAACAAGCACTTATATATTAGTTTTAAGTATCCCTCATATTTCAACTTATAAGAACAACTACTTCCTTTCATAAAAATTAAAAACAAAAAAAAACACAATATGTATCAGTCTCAATAGCTCTAATTAATGTTGAGTCTTAATAGAGCATTCACAATGAATATTTATAAATAATGCTTTGATGCAATAAAAATCTCATAATTATAACAACTTTATAATTTTTTTTACAATATATTTTTGTCTCAAGAACTTTATATTTACTTTAGATTTATTAATAAGATATGTAATGAATATTAAAGATAAATAAACCCTTATTAATAAGCTATACACACACACACAGGGGTGGAGACAGAGAAAGCTGGCCCTGCAAGGAAATTATTTTTTGAGCCCCTTTCTTAACAATATTTACATTCTTAGCGAAATTTTAAGCCCCCCTTTAATTTTATTTTTTGGTTCCGCCCCTATATATATATATATATATATATATATATATATATATATATATATATATATGAAGTCACATCTAAGCCAACCAATTAGCTGCTACAAAACATATATACGAATACTTACTTCTCCCCTTCATGAATTGCCCAAGTCCAACATGCATTTATGTCCGTCTCATATAAATCACGAATTGCATCTCTTTTATGTGCCGCAATCACCAGCTAACATGCTACCTGCATCTCGCTAGCTCTAACAATTTCCTACTTCAAGAAAACTTTGTCTTTCTTATATTTAAACTTCTGTATCTCTCTTTCCTCTCATGGCTCCAAAGAATACTGTCACTGATGCATCCACTATAAAAGTTATGAGCAAAGGCGCATGGACGGCTGAGGAAGATAACAAACTAGCTCACTGCGTTGAAGTTCATGGTGCAAAAAGGTGGAAAACAGTTGCACTTAAATCAGGTCAATCTCACTTCCAGTTTTCCTCGTAGAACAGCTAGCCCCGTAAATTTTAGCAATTACATCTTGCCAGGGTTTCGAACAGTTAGTACTATTTTTTTGTGTGCTCTATGCTAGCTAGACGGGCCTCCATATTTTCTTATATTTTTCAGGTTTAAATCGATGTGGAAAGAGTTGCAGATTGAGATGGATGAACTATTTGAGACCTAACATCAAGAGAGGCAACATATCATATGACGAAGAGGACTTGATTATCAGGCTCCATAAGCTGCTAGGAAACAGGTTAATTATTCTCTAAACCCCGGACCATGACTACTCTAATTACGAGAGCTATACTGATATAAATGATCATTCTATCTCGTGGCGTGCGTCTTCGAGCACTATCGTCTAATTTGATAGCAATTTGAGCAGTTTTTTGACATGTATATAGGTGGTCACTGATTGCCGGGAGGCTTCCAGGACGAACAGATAATGAAATTAAGAACTACTGGAATTCTCATTTGAGCAAGAAAATTATAGATCAAACTCAAAAGGAGAAAATGCCAGATCAACCTTCCACACCGCTAGCCACCAGGCACCAAAAGACTTCGGATGCCATTCTGGTCGAGGAAGAGGGCGGCGCTAGAGAAGCATGGAACTTGGAGACTGGGAACTTTGATGTTGACGAGTTCTTTGACTTCTCCGCTGAAGGATTTTATTGGGTTGATAAATCTCTTCAACTTGATGGGGATTCAGTGGCTCACCGATCGTGAAGAGGTGAGCATTATCTGATGTAATTATAGTGGTGTTTGAGATTAGAGTTTTTTTTAAGTGTGTTTTTGTTTAAAAATATATTAAAATAATTTTTTATTTTTAAAATTTATTTTTGATATTAGCACATCAAACATTTTTAATGTTCTTTTCTAGAATAAAAGAATGATATCTGATGTAAAGCCAGAATTAATTATAAAAGTTGCTCATTTTAGATAGTTTAATTAGATTAGTGACCCGCTCAATATAGGGTATTGTACTAATCTTTTTTCAAACTTAAAAAAAAAAAAGATTTAGGAGATAGTTGTATTTTAAAAAAGTAAGAAAATTTTGATAATTGGGTTAAACTTCAAGTAATTTAATAATATGGTAAAAAAAATCAGGTAACAATAACAACTAAATTTTAAAAAAATATATTCAATTCTAAGTTGGGTTAAAACACAAAACTTGTGACCTGATGTATGAGATCATAATAGCTCTACAGAAAAATGACATCAATAAAAATTATTTGTAAAACAGGACCTAAACAAAAAAAAGATCTAAGCCAACTCGATCCTATCTTTTAAACTCGTGTCCTGAAAGGTTAACAAAACCTTGATCAATAAAATATTAAGAGATGAAATTAAAAAAAAAATTCCAACAAAAAATAATTAAAACTAAAACAAATAGTAATCAAAAGAATAATGACCAAATCTGACATAAAATAAAATAAATTGAAATATCAAGGGATGCAATTGAAAAACAATCAATGAAGAAAATGATATAAATATTGAGGGATGCAAGTGAAAAGATAATTTAATTAAGAGAATAATTAAAAAAATCAAAATCAAAAGAATGAAGACCAAATCTGAAAAAAAAAATTAAATTAAAAGAAAATTGTAATTCTATGGATAATCTAAAATAAAACAAATAGCAATAAAAAAAACAGAGACTAAATTAATCTAAAATAAAAATAAATTGAAGAGCTCCTTTGAATGAAAATGTGTAGGGGTTGGCTATGGAACCAAGAAGGAGAGAGAAAAAAAAGAAGAAAAAAACAGCAACCGATGCAAAACTCGACATGTTTTCCATACATGCTATCCAGGAATGGAGGCGACACTATGAGGATTAAAATACCATTATGGATACCGGAGTTTGGCCATTGGATGACATAGTGTGTGTTGTCCACGGGACAACCCACACGCGTCTGCATTGGCCCCATGTGCAATCGCTTTGTCAGATTAAATAATATTTTATTTATATAAAAATATTAAAGTACTTTTGTTCAAACTCAATAATTATAACAAAAAAGTTCAAAATAAAAAGACAAAAACACTCTATGATCCAAGGCGAAGCCTATTCTTTTTTTTTATTATTATTATTAACGTGGGTGTCCGGACCAGCTTGCGCGCACCTCGACTAATTTCACGGACCCTGAAGTTAACGACCATGTAAGCCTCCAATGGCCATCATATGAGCAACCACAGGGCTCGAACCTGAAACTACAGAGGGAGCAAACCTCTTAGTCCCAAGCTCTTACCACTGGGTCACCTCCTAAATGGTTAGGCGAAGCCTATTCTAATCCAAAGACATTATGGTAATTTTAACGTGCAACTAAAACCAAAAAAGTTCAAAAACACCCCTACCCGTTGGTGTTTGAATTTTTGCCTCAAAGAGCACATCAGTAACTGAATCGTGTAAATAACCATGAAAAGACTATAATATCCTTGTTTCCAAGGTCAATAGTGTTATATTAATTGAGATAAAATTATCATTTTATTGTTACGCTCCACAATTACAATGAGTTTATGTGCACCTTAGTGAATGCACAGTAAAACCAATATCCCTTTAGTTTTTTTTCTTCTTCTTTTTTCATTTTTTCTTGATCTAAGTTTTCCCGTAATGAAGCAACAGCATTTGGGACCAAGCTGGTGTTGATGCTGAAAAAACAGACCCTATAATTTGTAATATAATATTCACTAAAAATTTATATAATCGTTAATTTCAAAACTTATAATATCAGTTATGGTATATATATAGGGGCTGAACACCCACATTAATTAAAAAAAAATTTAAACCAACATATAAACTGGTTATAAAGAAGTTCACAGTAAAAATAATGATCTCATGTCATGTTCTTAAGAAATATAATTAAGAAATATAATGATTATGAATTTTTTAATTTCAGTATGGAAAATCCTTTCTGATTAGATAAGAAAGGTGGCTTTAATTTTAAAATGTGGAAACTAATTCGATTAATTAGTTTGATAATATCTCTAACTGTAAAGCAAAACAAAAATAAAAATAAATAAAAAATTCATGATCTCATTCGTATGAGAAATTTACAAGTAAATTTATTTTTAACTGATGGGGTAATAATTACCATATTCTGTTCTCCAATACAATACAATATATATATACACACACACAATAGCTTTACCCTTCATTCATCTCTTTTCAAAAAGTAAACATAGCCATCTTGTTAGTTCTGAAAATATTTATTGCGATTTGTTACAGCAAAATGTTAGTTGCTGCCTTCTAATATTTATCGTTTGAAAATACGATGTAAATTATATTTTTTAAATTTTTTATTTTTTTAACTAAAATTTAATTATTTTTTTATGTTCTGGATTGTTTTGATGTGCTAATTTCAAAAATAATTTTTTAAAAAATATTATTTTAATACAATTCGGCACGAAAAACATTTTAAAAAGCAACCGTAATTATATTCTCAAACAAACTTTTTATTTACAACATGCTTCATCTTGTAAATATCAAAATGCGCCATGATATAATAACATTACAGAAATGGTTTACGAATAAATTCTTTATATTAAATTTCATACAAATTGATGTTTTAATCGAAAGAAATTGTAACCGTTAAAATATAGGTCTATGAGTTTTAAATAGTTGACATCCTGTGAAAGAAATAATTGCCACCTGTTTTGTACTAAAATATTGCATGAAAAGTCTTTTCTTTTGTAAATATTTATAATTAAAATTAATGCACAGTGAACAGTATTGGGGTACAAAAGACATGTAAGTTTTTGCATAAAAAAAAAAAAAAACAGAGAGAGAAGGCCAAATCTCATTCATTTAATTCCCTTTCTCATACGGTTGGCTTCATTCACTCCTTGGAATTAGAAATTGATTCTACAACCACCTGTTTGTCCCCGGGATCGGTGTAAAATTGTCATGGACAACCGCGAAGGATGCTCTCCTGCCCTTCTCCGCACAAGAAATCTGAAATGTAAATTTTCATAGCAAACCTATCATCATTGAAAATTAGGTAGTGTTTAAAAATCAATTTTTATCCTGTATAATACTGTTTTAGTTGAGAAATTTGTTTTTCGGACAAACTTATCAAATTCTATGCGCAAGAGTTAACCTGAATCAATTTAAAAATAAAAAAAAATATTACTATAATTTTAAAATTCAACTAGGAATTGACATAGGATAAGGCTTGAATTACAAATTAAATTGATTATTAATTTAGATCAATGTAAGGATAAAAATAATTATTATCACATTTTTAAAACCTTACATAAGGGTTAACTTGAGGTAAAGCTTGGGTCACTAGTTGGGTTGACCATTGACTCGAGTCAACACAAAGATAAAATTGATTATTATCATAGTTATAAACCCTTCAGAGATAGACATGGAGTTAGGCCCTGGTCGTGGGTTGAGTTGACTATTAAACTGGATCAATATAAAGATAAAAATGGTTATTATTATAGTATTAAAACTCGACTACGGGGTTGATCCAAAATAAGGCTCAGGCCACGAGTCGGGTTGACTATTGACCTGGGTCAACATAAGGATATAAAATATTATTATCATAGTTTTACAACCTGACTTGGGGGTCAACATAGGGTAAGGCCAGGGTAACATGCCGAGTTGACCATTGATTTGTGTTAACATAAAAATTAAAATGACTATTATTATAGTTTTAAAATCGGACTTGGAGGTTAACTCAGGGTAAGACCCGAGTTGCATATCAGTAGGGTCAACCCGAGTTGATCCAAATTAACATATGAGTATAAAAAAATGATTATTATTATAATTTTAAAATATAATTTAAAATCAACTCAATACAAGACTCGAGTTACATGTTGACAGAATTATCTCAAAAAAATTTTAAAAAAATCAATGCAACAAAAATAAAGGTTTAACCATTTCTAGTCTACTGTCATGGAATACAAAATAAAATAAATTTTTCAGTCCAATTCAATTCAATGCTCACCAACACATGACATGACAAGATAATTATTTATTTACTTCAGTCATGTCCTGTCCAATCAGTACTTTCCAACATGCCAAACACCACATTAAAGAATGAGAAACACGAAATTCTTGACACAAGCTTTTTCTCCTCAACATTCCTTCAATGATATCAAGTAAGGGAGTCATCATATTCGAGTTTTCCAAGTACCTGTTGGAAGAGCCAACAGCTCCAGCTAACAGACACATATCAGGTTACGAGTTACAAATGGCGCAGCTGCCTACATCGCTAAGAGTTAAACGTTAGGTTCAACCATTTTGTATGCGAAATCGGAGCTCCTCCGTTTCATGGTGGTGACAAAACACCAACATAATGGAACAGGCTATAGGCTGGACCAAATATTAATCCTAGGTTCAATAGTACCGGCGTTCATTTATTAAAGGCAAGTGGGGTGGCAGTTAACAGCCATTGACGTCCATCCAGTATAGCAGATTTATGACTAAAGATAATGCAATCTGTAAATCACACTGTACATGCCTGTGTCATGAATTTTCATACGCCCTTGGCTTTCTTCCCATAAAATATTCATTTCTGCTTTTTCAGTTGAGAGTACATGATTGACATCAAGCCATTTCCAGGGACCACAGTAGTTTTACAGGATTGATACTGGCCATGTGGAATGTCTCCTCTTTTGGGCTCATCATCAATACTCGGCTGTACTTCGCCGGAGTATTGCACACCAAATTAAAGGAATTGCTACGATTGTGGGATTTGAACATGGTTCAACCTGCTAAACCAAATGGAATGCAGAATCATGTGGAACAAATCGTACCTGAGTGGTCTTGGGTTCCAAAGAAAATGCTTTTGCACCGTCTTCAGATTAGCTAGCATTGTAAGATATCTTCGCAGTGGGATAGCCAAAAGAATCTCCTTCAGCTTCGGGATATCCTTCTCAGCTACAACAACAGAGAAGGCACTCCAATCCAAAACTTCATTGAAAGGAAGAACAAAATTATCTGCAATGATGACTGGAACACACTCGTAATAAATGGCCTCGACGATCCGAGGGCTGTTAACTTCATAGCCCATTGGACATATACAGTACTTGCTAGATTTCATATGTTGAACATAAGTCATCTTTCGAGATATACCAATGGGTAGCGGCCCATATATTTTCATGTCATCATCTTTGTTGTGCCAGTACTTCAGGAGTGTCGGTCGGACCCTTCCATGCATATTTCCAGCGAAGAAGGCAAGGATTGGACGCTGTGATACTCTTATACCACCACCGACATTTCTAAGTGGTCTCTTGGAACTCCTTATGGTAGTTTCAGGCAGGGATACGTCCTGGCCAGCAGTAAAAATACCTTCAGACACATCTGCATTGCATAAAGCCTTCATGGTGTTTTTGGTCAGTTCCTCGTGCATAGTCAGTGCGTAAGGTCCCTGTATGGTTTAGAACATAGGAAAACTAGGTTAACAAAACATAATGACAGTAGTTGAACAATATTCGAGAACAAACATTCCAGCATTCTCAAAGTAATTGAAAGAAAATCGCAAGAACAAAATTCATATTTCAAAACATGTATCAGGCTGCTCGAGTGCGTATTTGTTGACATTTAAATGAGTAAAATCCACGTTAGGAGTGAAAGTTGAACCTGATATAGTCGGCTTGCAATAGCAAGTAATTCTAAGTAGTCACGTATATACTTGTCATAGATAAATTATATAGATAGTCTAAAAGATATATTTATGTACCAGTAAGATGGTTATAGGTCCAAGAAAAGATCTGATCACATCAAATTATTTGAGGAGCACAATTTTTAATCTTATTATTGTATCGCACTCAAATTTTTACAAGAGCTTTTGGATGTCTTTTTCCCTATAATATCCACTATATCACTATGCAAATCATTAGATATTTAAATATCAAAAATCTCGCTCAAATCTCTAATTTTGATAGTTTTGTGGTTTTACTTGTTATTTTCATGCTTCTTTCGGATTTTATACTTTTTTTGTTGTAATTTAATAGGATTTTTGATCTATTTAAGATTTTATAAATCTTCTAGAGAGACAAACTTCACTATTATTATTTTTAAAGAGAAAAACAATGTGAATTTAAAATTCATATCTATATCTATAGTCCTTTCGCTCATCAAAATTGTTCATATCTATATCTATACTTATAGTCCCTTTCGCTAATCAAAATTATGTATTCCTTATTTGTTGTTATCTTTTAAGTTTTTGTTTTGCATCATATGTCTAGCGTAACTACCCACTCAAGTAAGACTTATAATTATTCAGCTAAGGTTGGTTGTGAAGCCAAAGCTTTGACGTTGGTATGCAACAACATGGGGTAAACATTTGCATTTAAAGCTTTTTTATCTTACATCTTAGGCTCAGCAACACTTTTGAAATATTCACAGTAAACATTTGATGATTCTATTGTTTGCTGGCGCATTTATGTGTTCGGGTGAGATAAAAGACTAGCTTCGTTATTGTCTTCATAAAAGACAGATGACCAAACAGAATAGAAAAGGAAGATACAATTGTTTTGATAGAGCTATAGGTTGATGGTGGAAAAAATATAAAAATATATTTATTTTAATATTTATTATTGTTAAATTTATATACTTTTAAAAAAATAATTATATATTATTGTTTTTAATTTAGCTTATATTAAATGCTAAAATTAATAATAGTATAATAACCCTAGTTATAAAACCTGAATTAGCTTAGCAAGTCGACTTGGAACTCAATAGACCCGAGACCCAGGTCAGTTTGAGTTTAAAAAATATAAGAGATTGACCCAGTAAAAAATTCAAGTTAATTAGTAACCCAGTCAACCTACTTTAAAACATAGGTCAAAATCTCATTGATTTTTTTATTAAAAAACATCAAAAGGACTTTGTTTTGGTCATTGATCAACCTTGGTTAACCCTTTCAACTTGTCACTTGAGCCTTACTTCGAGTTATATACCAGGTAGGGTTTTAAAACTTTAATAATAATTACTTTTATAATTACACATCTTAGTTTCACAAGTTTGAAATTAAGAATTTTTTACAAAGATATTTTTAAAATAAAAAAGTAATAAATATTATATATAGAAACATATCTTATTGGATCTTTTATTTGGAAGTATAGAAATTCACTAAATCTTATCTATAAAAACATGTCCTATTGTATTTTATTTGGAAGTTCAGAAATTCACTATATATTTATATATTTATTTGTGTATTTATGTCTTTGCCTCTCAAGTCAAATATGTTTTTGTCTTCATTATATTCTTTTTTTTTATCCTGAAATAATAACTAAATACTTTTATTTTTAAACATATTTTTTACTTGAAAATACATTAAAATAATATTTTTTTATTTTTAAAATTAAATTTAAAAATACTAAAAAAATTAATTTAAAATAAATCAATATTTTTAAAAAACAAGTTGTATTGCGTTGCCTGACACCTTCTTATTGTTTACAATAAAATTAAAATTAAAATCCTAATACTCTTCACAATTACCAATGACATGACATTATGGTACGGAAAAGAATCCAATTGTTTCCCGTGCAGAACGCATAACAT
Organism: Populus alba x Populus glandulosa; assembly: GCA_033617975.1. Lineage (NCBI taxonomy): Eukaryota > Viridiplantae > Streptophyta > Magnoliopsida > Malpighiales > Salicaceae > Populus > Populus alba x Populus glandulosa. The sequence goes on along the minus strand of CM066145.1, from coordinate 12,479,115 downwards.
TTTCCTGGGTGAAATTCAAAGTGAAAGAAAGAGGATAGAAGCTGTTTGTCGTTTAAAGTATCCATAATTTATCTTGTACCTGAAAACTATTAACTCAGTAGATATGTCCATGTTGAAATAAAAGAAGAAAAAAAGAAGCTAATGGATAACATAGATGATGAGAATAGAAATACTGATATGTCTTTGATGACAATAATTACCAGATTATATGCTCAACAAGAACAACTGAATGATTCTAGACATGTCAAACCAACGAATTCATTGACTATATGGAAATGCAGCTGAAGTTTCTAGACTATCTAAAATTATTTAAATTTTCTAACATGTTTCTTTTAGGCCAACATGGATGTCTTTGCATCTGGCTGCTCAATGACACTTTAACTATACCAGATTTATTAACCATCTTGAATGGGGCATTTGTCTAAGGCAATTATCAATGGATGTGATAGGAAAAACTACAGATGTGACCAAAAACACAATAATTACTCCGAGGATTGCAATTATGTGTTTCCACAGACAGAAACAAGGAATTTACTGTCCGACTATAAAGCAGCTATATATCAGCACTCACAAAATCAAAAAGGAGGTCTACGGAGAGGATAAGAAATTACCATACCCAGTCATGGCATGCAACAAGAAAATGGTCCCTTCCATGTGTGCGGTTCCAATATGGATACTTTGCAGCAATCATGTTTGCATAGTCTCGCATAAAGATTGACAATGGTCTCAAATTATGTGAATTAGGCACATAAACCGCTACCTGCAGCTGGCGTGCACTGTATGGAAGATAAAATAGATGAGCCTTTTCTGGATCTCTCGAGACAAACTCCCTGCTTGCCTCCATAAACTTCATAAACCATCCTTCAGAAGCATAGATTCCATAGAGATGCGGTTGATGAAAGATGGGCTTATCTCCATCTGGGTAGATGAAAACTTTAAGTATCGTTTCCATCAACTCGTAGCTCCTGAAATTCAGGTTGAACTTGTCTTCAAACACATGTTTTTAAAACAATTGACAACAATGGAATCATGTTGTTCATTGAGCTGGATAACATATGGTATCAAAGCCCTGGGAGGCCAAACTAGAAATAAGCTGACTTTTAGAACAGCTACAGGTATGCTAGCACTGTGGAACAAAGGAGTAGATGGAAACTAACAAAACAGAACAACCTCAACCACTTATTGATTCAATTAGTTTGAAATTGTTTCAAGCAAACGTTACTCTCCTCCACTACTTAATCAAGATATTTTACATACTGGGCGAAGTATTTTTATTCTGATGATGATGCATTTAATTACGGTATGCAACACAAGAGAAACTTCTGTCATGGCAATTCAAAAGGCAGCCTTAATAACAAGTTTCGTGAAGCTTGCAGGGAATCAAAGGCTTGTCGGATTGGCTGACCTGATTGTTGAATATCATAGCATTTCATAAATGGAGAAGATTAACAAGTGCTCCGGTAATCCTATTTCATTCACAAAATACACACTAGGTTCAATGACTTCGAAAAAGGAACCTCCAAGTACTAAACATGTAGCCCTGATGTACAGATTCGGTAAGTGGAAAAGATGAAAGTGAAAACTTACTGAACCACAAATCTTAACAGAAATACATGAAAAACAATTGGTGAATGCTAAAAAGTAAAATTAGAAAGAGGTACATTGCGGACAAGAAGGATTCCTATGCCATTACTTGATATAGCTCGTTGACACGCACTATGTTGTTAGCCAAGTAAATTTTTTGTTTAACATAAAACATTTCAAGATATTAGATAATATTTTTTTAAAAATATTGATATGGTGAGATATTGGATAATTTTTTTTTTTAATAGTACAATGATGATATATTAGATTGATCTATGTTAATTCATAATAACCTATCAAATTCATGTTCCGAGTCATGAGAGTATAATAAACCTATAGAAAACAAATTGAAACAAATTATAAAACTCAATTCTCAATCAACAAAATATCAAGGACAAAACTAGAAAAAATTAATTCCATTTAAAAAAAAAGACAAAAAAAGATCTTCGTTAACCTCTCAAACCCACAGGCTAAGTCATGAGAACATGATAACTTTCATAAAAAGCAAAATGAAAAAAAAAAAACACGAAGCAAGTTTCTTTATCGACCCAATGCTTAAGGATGAAATTGAAAAAAAAAACAATTAAAAAAATAACAAAAAAAACCAAGTCAATCCGAGGTAGCAAGTCAAACATGATACTTGAGTTAGCTCGTAAAACTTGCGACTTGAATTATGAGAATGGGATAAAGCCACATAAAATAAATTGAAAAAAAAATCATTAAGATTGATATTAAAAGATAAATAACAAAAAGTAACAAAAAATAACAAAAAAATAACTCTAGTCAACCTTTTCTGGCAAACAAAATAAAAGAATGGAATGAAGCTGCAAGTTAAACTGAACAACACAGACACAAAACTGAAATGAGCCACGACTCAACAAAGAAAACAACCGAACTATATGAAGGAGAAAACTACACCAATTTCTTTTTTCCTCGATCCATAGTAAATCCATTGCTGAAGACCTATTCATTAAATTGTCTTCATAGCATGACTGTGACAAACTCAGTTGAACTAGTTGTTTAAATACTACAAAAACTACCTCCTTGCAATTTATGTACTTCTATTTTGCTTTCGTATATGCAACCAACAATGAAATGCCAATCTGTCTCCCTCTCTTCACATGAACAGATTGGCATAATTCATGTTATCTTTAACTTAGGAGACCAAAAACTGGCGGTGAGAGAATAATAGTACATGGGAGAAGAATTACATACCTCTTGAAAACAGAAATGTTGCGGAATATAGGGGCACTCAGATAAGGATCATCAATAACCACCGGGGCATGCTCAATCTCCCTTTTGGCATATATAAGTGCATCATTCGGTGACAAGGACCAAATGAATCTCTGAATTATATGAAAGGAGGAAAAAAAATTGTTTGTAGCAACTCCTTTATGATAATTCCCAACGAAAAGTTTGAGGTTACAACACTCAATGGCTGTACCTGCATACGAGGAGGTATAGGACTACGAGGAGGAGGAAGAACAACCTTTGACTCATCATTTTGCTTGCTCTTCTTCTTTCTCCTTTTTAATACAGAGTTTCTCGTCCGAGGGATTTTGGCTCTTTTATTTATAGATGGTACTGTGGTATTCGGAGAAAGAACTGAAGCAGCAGAAACAGGAGGAAATTGTTGAACCCTTTCTTGAGTAAGAGCCTCTCTTAACTGCATACTACCATTCAAGGATACGTACGATGAAACAGCTAGAGGTGGAGAAAGGAACCACATATTCACTGTATGAGGAAATGCATATGTGGGAACCAAAACTCCAACTATTGTCATGACCACACCAAGGAACAGCAGTTTTCTCCAATCAACTTTTTTCCAAGCACAACGCCATAATAATTCTCTCATCAGAACAACTCCAAAAATTTCTCTGTTCCCAATCATCTAAGTAGTGATAACAGTATCAAAAAACTCCTTCATATAAAGGATGAGCACATCAATCTAGTCCTTTGGGATTGAAGATTCAGAGATTTCACAGATTCGGTTGCCTGGGGAGACCAAAACAACATTAAAACCATCGGCAGCGCGTGAAAAAATGCAGAATCTTGGTTTTATCTTGCAAATTATACCCTTCAAATCTACAACTCCAAAAAGGCCAGCTTCTGAAACAAGAAACTGAAAACATCAATCAACTTTAAAAAAAAAAACTGAGAAATCTCAAGCATTTACTCAATTCAATCGGAATTACAATTAAGAAAGAATACATAATCCATCCTGACAACATATTTTACAATCTATAGATTAACTAACTTTAGATAGTCACGACAATCCAATCTCCAATCATCTGTGCACGTCACGCCTCTCCAAATTTTGAGGTTTTATTTAATAACCACTTGATTACTTTTTTTGATATAAAAAAAAAAAGAAACTGGGTTCATTTATATTTATTTTTCAAAGCTTGAGACGGGGCAGATCCATTAATGGCATGCTTTTAATAATTTATACCAATGAAAATTCTCCTTGTACTTCAATATTAACCTGAAGCATCCGTTATTGATGAAAGATTAATGTAAGAAGACATGAATATTAAAATTCAAAAGTAATTGATGACTTAAAAGAACTGCAAAAAATAAAAAGGGAGAAAGAGAGAAAGTACCTGGTGTTGGAATAGAGATTGGAGGAAGAGGATGAGATTGGGAAGTGAAAGCACCTTGCGAAATTGGAAGGAAATGATGAGATATGAAAAGCTTTAGTGATGAAGGAAGGAAAGAAGGAAAGGAGAAAAGTGAATTTGATTGTTTGAGTGGAGGGAAAGAAGGGAAAGCATCGCGTCTGCAACGGACCCGGTAAACCGACTGACCTTTGCGCCTTGAAATACCTTTTCTCAATTCCTACTTTTCTTTTGAGTTTTCTTTTCCAGGGCGTTGCGTCTATTGCTTTTTTATAAAAAAAATAAAAAAAATAATAATAATAATTTTTTTTAATATTTGAGCAAAATAGTGTTTTATAAAAATTATTTTTTTATTTAATATTATTTTTTATATATTTAAATTATTTTGATGTATTATTAAAAATAATTTTTTAAAAAATATTATTTTAATATATTTTTAATAAAAAATACTTTAAAAACTCGTCACCGAAGACACTTTCAAGTATGATAAGTTTTCATGCACACTGATGAACAACTCTTTTTTCCTAAAATCTGTACCTTAAACGATAATTTAATAAATCATAATCACTTAATAAGCAAACGATTTCTCCTGTATTATTGAAGTGTTTATAAGAATACATGCATGCATGTGTGAGTGTGTAAAAGCATCTGAATGCATTGTCTTGTAATATTAATAGGAAACTCAATAATATTCACATTTGGGTATTCATTATCAAATTACCTTCTTTACTAAAACATCTGGTTTTTTTTCAAACTTTTTTTCTTTCAATTTAATTCTTCTATACTCAAGTTAGATGAAATTAGTTTTGAAATTATAGCAAAACTATCAAGTAAAAAGAAAGATGACTGAAATATAAAACACGAAAAAAATATATGTTTAATACCAAATTCAAGACAATTTTTATTTTAGTTTAAAAGTTTATTTTTCATTTCCTAGCTTTCTTCACGAAGAAATGAGAGAGAAACTCTCTTGAAAACAATAAAAAGATAAAAGATAATTTGTTTATAAGATGTTAACGGGTTCCATTCGATTAAACGAGTTTAATTATGGCGGGTTTCTCCTTATAAACATGCATGAAAAAGAAAATTGGGTTCCATTTTGATTTGTTTTATTTGGTTCATTTTTGTTTTTGTTTTTTTTGTTAGTTTTGGGGTTGATATGTGGTTTAGGGAGTCTTTTATAGTGTTTATTAGTTTTTTTTTTAGTAAAATTGGTTGAAAAGAGATTTTCAATCGAAAAAATATCATCCTTGATTTTGTAGGCACCATAGTAGTAATTGGATTCTAGTAACAAATGTGTCGCCAACATTTTTAAGAAAAAAAAAAACAACAATACAGCCTATTTGTGTGGCCTACCATAGGGCTGCACATTTCGGTTGTTGTTTTTTATATTTTTTGTTTTTTTCTTACCTTTAATATTTTTTCGTTGTTTCATTGATTAATGTTGGGTTTTTAATGAGTTTTTTATCTAAGAATTTTTTTTATAAAAAATAACTATTTTTCTTAATTAATTTTATTTTTTCATATTTTGTATTATTATATTTTTCTAGTTTTTTATCCTAATTGAAGAGAACAGTTTTTCTATTTTTTTTATTTAGTATTATTAGGTTTTTCTATATAAATGGTTGTAATAGCCTTTTGACAAATGAAGACTTTAAAGAATAAAAAAATGAATCTTTTGGATGTCTCCCTATGATTAAAGTGTTCTTGATCTTTAAAAATTTGACTTGTAATAAACATTATTCCTTGGCATTTTTATTTGTGTCAATTGCTAGCAAAATTCATGGTGTTGTGTATTGTCAAATCACAAATATTAGAAGTTATAGAAGATGTGTATCAGAGTTCAAGAATTTTTGAGAATTAGTTGAAATATGTTGTTGAATAACCATTTATAGAAAAGGTTGCAAAACATGATGTAATTTCATAAGAAAAATAAGAAGAAGAAGGTTTTCATTGTAAAAGAGAAGTCGAGGAGACAATTTGTTATTTCAATCTACATTGATTTATATTATTGGAAACCATTGTGGCTAAACTCATGAAAAGATATTCTACACAAAGATTTTAAGGTTCACGATAAAATAATGTTTATAGTAAATGATATTTTATATTTGATGTTTAAATTTGAGGATGAATTTCTTCTAATCAGGAAACATCAAAATTCGAGTTTTTTTAGAAAAATAAAAAAAATAGCTAGTTTTTTTTTCAATTCGATATTATTATGATTTTCTAGTTTTTTTCTAACTTAAGAGAATATATTTCCTATTTTATTATTTCTATTTAATATTATTATGATTTTTAGTTTTTTTCTATAAAAAGTGCTGTAATGGTTTTTTGATAAGAAAAGACTCAGATAAATAATAAATAAATATTTTAAATTTGTCTTTTTTATTTTTAAGAGTTTTGACTTTTATAAACTCCGTAGCTCAAATTTGCATCAATTTTCTAGTTTTTTTAATTCAATTTTAGTCTTAAATTTTAATTATTCATCATGATTGGCTAATCTATGCTACTTCCCAGCGTTAAGACGCTCAGCGCTCACTCATTGCTACTTAACATGCAATGATGCAAACCTTCTCAGAATGTAAATAGAAAAATAATAATAAAAATAAAAATCATTAGCGCTTTCAATTGGGTAGAGATCCAGAACAGAGCTCTATGCATTTTGGTTTTATAGGCCTTCTGGGGATAGAATGGATATTCTGCCTTTAACTGGGTACAATGTTCTGTAAAACAGGCAAGGCCCATCAACAACCGGACCCACTTTGCCATTATTAACAAAATTAGATAACGATGTCGTTGCATCCTTCTATTTTTGCTGATTTTCATCTTTACCCCTATACATTCATCAATATTCCACTTCTACCTATATAGTTTAAAACTTTCAGAATTACTTTTATAAGATATTATAATATCAATAGATAACGTAACTCAGCTTGATAACAACGCAAAAATAAAAACCTTTACGATCCAACCATGTTTTAAGAATTTTTTATCTTTTTATTTTTAAATTAATTTTTTAAAATTAATATTAAAATTAAATTTTAAAACACAAAATAATATAGTTTTTTAAAAATAATATTTACCCAGCGCTCAAGCGGTATCATCAATAACTAACAGCGGCACCGAATCACCTAACTTTCAAAGGCAAATCAACAAGATTCAGCAACGTCCAGAACTTAAACCCCTTTCTGCTAAAAATTAAATAAAGAAAAAGAACCGTTCAGCTTCGTGCCTCTGTTAATTTTTTAGATTAGTTTTCGATGTGTGAATGTGAATTTTTCTGATCTGATAACGTAAATGGAACCATTTTTTTGATCTCCGTTATACAATTAAAAGACTTAGTTTTCTTTCTGCTTCTGTAATCCTAGCGCCTCCATGGCTGCACCTTTCTTCTCTACTCCGTTTCAACCTTACGTTTATCAGGTACACGATTTCACTCTACTTTCACAATTACGTCTATATGATTGGTCGTTGATGTCAAGGAATAAAATTTGAATGATGGAGGTTGACTTTAGGGTTTTAGTGTGGTTTGATCCCCTTTTGATGTTCATTGTTCATGGCTGAATTTAGTAGTAGAAGTGACTTTGTTACTCAATTCATTATAAATGTGATCTGTTTTTGCTAATTGAACAAGATTTTGTGTACAATGGGATTTTTTTTATTTATAGAATCAAGGAATATTTTGGAAATTGGTATCACTGAATTTGTTTTTTTTTTTTTTTGGATTTTCTTACCTTTGAGGTTCTCACCTCATCAGCGAACGCTGACCAAGCTATCATCTAGTTTTGTAAACTCCTCTTGTATTGAGGAAGATTCTTGGCTGTTTGGTCTGTGAAGCTTTTTGGAACATGCTCTAGGTTTAAGTTTGGTTCTTCTTTGGCTGTTGCCTATGTCAATATGAATATGAATATAAAGATTGTACGATCAAAATGATGAAGATTGAAGATATAAGAAGAATGTGCGGAAGAAGACAATAAAACAGTAGTGATTGATTGGGCAGGCTGATAAAAGGAAAATGAATTCTGATTTGAAGAGAGAGTTTTGGAGTTGGTTCCGCTTCGCGACTGTTATGACCTAGGAAGTCCTACTTTGGTGCAATGGTTTAAACTTAATTCACCATTCAATTTATATCATTGATGATTACAATAGATAGAAACCAATGTTGGGTGATTGGTTTCCACCTATTTCCTTTAGGTGGATATGTTGTTTATTTTGCTAGTCCCGTGGGTATCATTCTTCCTGGTTTGGTATCATCAGTTCTGCCCACTTTATGAAGACTAACTTAATCCCAGGATCACCAATTTATATTGCCTCCTTTGTTGTTGAGAGTCTGTACTTTAACTTTGTAATATTACATACACTGAATAATCTCATGAGGGATAATGTAATGTAGAGTCATCATGGTGCTGTGATACCTTTCCAGATTCTGGGGGGTGAAGCTCAGATGGTTCAGGTGTGTATGATAATTATCCCTAGTTTGTGCAACTACTTTTTGGTTCTCTATTCTAAATTTCTTCAATGGTTTTTTGCATATTCAGATAATGTTGAAACCACAAGAAAAAATTATTGCAAAACCAGGTAAGGTGATTGAAACTCGATTTTCTTTATGGCTTATACATATCTGTGTTAGCTTTTTTTTCCTTTCCTTTTTTTCTGATGAATGAATGAACATCATTTATAAAGGAAACAGAAAATGTAGGAGTCAATCCCTACTACAAAGCAAAAGGCAATTTTTTCCATGGGTATGACTCTTAAACTAACCCCCAAATGTAGCAAACATTAACAAAGGAGGTTTCCTGATGGCATCTTTGCACATGTCGGTATTTTGTAATCTATTTTTAACGATAAAAACTATATTATATACAATACTATCTGTTGATGATGATTGTTTAGAGTGCCACCTGTGTGTTTCTCTCTTGCCATATAAGATCTAGGCAAGCACACCAGGATATCCTTAGGAGCCAGGAGAGGAAGGATTTTTTATTTCAAGTCGGTGCTTTGCCCAATCAAACATCTTTAATTATGAAACACACATTCCATTCACTATTACCATGCCGCATGGAACTGATACCCAAGTAAAGTGCAGGTTCTATGTGCTTCATGTCTGGGTCCATTGAAATGGAGAATGTTTTAATCCCTGAAAATGAAGTGGGTGTCTGGCAGTGGTTTTTTGGCAAGGCTGTTACTAGTGTAATCTTCCGTAATCCTGGTCCAAGTGATGGATTTGTTGGAATTGCTACACCTTCTCTTGCAAGAATCCTCCCGGTTTGTGCTTCTATTATGTGAAGTTTTGAGATGCATTATTTTTTATCTTGTGATGTGAAGCTCATGATCCCAAATTTATAATTTAATATGGCTGGCCATTGTTTGTAATTTGCCTGGTCTGTTGTTGGTTTGTCTGCAGATTGACTTGGCGAAGTTTGGAGGAGAGATTTTATGCCTGGTAAAGCTAATTCACACTTTTTGTTTGTGTCCCAGGTTTTGCTGATAAGAATTTTCTTTTTTTATTGTATTAGTCATTTTGCAGTAAAAAAACTTGGATGCTCAAAGCTTGTATTATTTTCGAAGTAGAAGTATGTTTTTTTCTCCTTACTCTTTACCTGCTGCAAATTTATTTCTTTGTGAAATTGTTGTGTAGCCAGATGCATTCCTTTGCTCTGTCAATGATGTGAAGGTCAGCAATGCATTAGATCACAGGGCACGTAATGTTATGCCTAATATAGAGGTTAGATTATGTTTGTTTGCAAGCACTCTCCACTCTGAATTTTTCAATTTTGTCTGTTTGCTTTTGTTGACTGACTGTCATGGTCATTCAAGCAATCTTTTTTTCTGTTTAAACCTGTCTTATCTTGATCTTTCCTCAAGTCATCTGATTTTTTTTTATGGTGATATTGATGCTTCTATAGGGGTTTTTGAGGCAGAAGCTAACTGGACAGGGACTTGCATTTATTCTTGCTGGAGGATCTGGTATGCATTTTCTGCATCTCAAGAATTAGAAAGTACTTATAAAAGTGTGGGTCTTCCCTGAATTCTATATATGCAATTGGATCAGGAACAGATTGGCCTCTTAGGCTTATCTCTGTGGTTTGGAATATCTTGGCAGGCTTCAGTGTCCACTCATGCTTGTTTGCAACACCCACTCACTTGTTTCCTTTCTGTTCTTTTCATTATATTGTCACTTTCCTCTTCCATTTCTCCCTGTTATGCTTGATCTTTGATTGTATACACTTTTCATGGACGTGTTTACTGTTTTTCCTGTCGCACTAATCTCTGGATCTGTCCTGTTTTGCACTGACCCTGGGAGCTTTATTGCTTTTGTTTTATGCTAGTTGCACAGAAAGTTCTTGAGGTGGGTGAGGTATTAGCTGTTGACGTGTCTTGCATTGCTGCCCTTAATACCACAGTCAATGTCCAAATCAAATACAATGGGCCAGTGAGACGAGCAGTCTTTGGGGTAAGTTGCTCTTTTATATAGATTTCACTCACTATCTCTCTCTTCATTTTTGTGTTTACTTTTGTCTTTGCTGGTCCAAGCCCTTAATTTTTAGTGATGTTGTGGACTTTCTCCTTTATAGTGTGCTTGTTGTTCGATTATAGTAATCAGTTAATACTCACGACTTCTTGCCTAATGTGATATTGTTAGTGTGCTGACTTACGCCTTTACACTGTTGGCATAACAGAAAACGTATGGAGAATGAAAGCAGATGAAGTCTTTTTCTTGTTTAGGTGTTAGCAGCAAATAAAAACAACGCAGACTTTTGTCTTTTTTCATATGGAAAATAGTAGCTTATTTTCACTAATTTTTACCTTGTATAAGAGTCCAAGGTTACCTTGTCACCACGAAACACAAGTGCTCATTTACAGGGGACCAAACAACCACGATACAAAATAATGAATCAAAAAAGCTAAAGATAGCTTCTTTGTTTATGAAAAACACCCTGCATCACTTAAGTATATAATTAACATTTTGCAAGAATTGGCTGTTCTAAACTGTCTTTGAAATTGCAGGGCGACAATTTAGTAACAGCCACTCTAACAGGACCAGGCATCGTCTTTATCCAAAGTTTGCCCTTTCAACTGTTTTCTCAGCGCATTGCTAGGTAACATCATTTTTCAGCATTGACAAAACGTTGATTTTCTTTCTTTTTTTGTATCCAACGGAAATTGTTACAGTGTATCGATTGAAGAGTCTATTTTGATCTTTTCATTTTCGCTCATGCCCCTCCATTTGAGGTTTATCAAAGCTAATTACTCTCCATTGCAAAGCTTAACGAAGTTGAATGGTTTTCTGATTGACAGGGCAGTGACGTCCCCAAACATGAGAGAGAATCCAAAGTTCTTTGTGCAGATTGCGATTTTCTTTTTCCTGGCATATGTTGTGATTGTATCTTCATTAATCTTGACCGATGTATGAACCTTTTTTTTCTTCTTTTTCCCTTTTTTTTCTTTATTAAACCCCACATTATAGCCCTTAATCGAGCGTTGAGCTGCGGCTTATTTAATTTAAGTATGACCATATCAATGGGAACAAAGGGTTTTGAATTGGTCTTTTTGGATATGTATATTTTGTTCGTTATGATAGCTTTGGTGACGTTTTGTGACAAAAGAAACAGAAACAACTGGAACAGAAGAGATGGCAGTCGACGCTTTAGATTCAACATCAACTATGCTCCAATCTCATATCCTCGCTGGTGAGGAACATGAAACTACAGAGTTGAGCAAACTTCATATTATTGTTGTAGCTATGTGAGTTGTTATTGTGATTTTTATTTTTATTTTTGTATTCCATGAGATTTATATAGTAGCCAGTGTTGATGCATTGGTTTTGTTTTTTTTTTGTCCTTTCACTTTTTCATAAGAAAATTTAATACTATCTTAAATGTTATCTTATATGTTTGTCTTCTTCTACAAACACACGATAAATTTTATAATAGCAATGGAGTACCATCATATTAATTATTTTTTATAATATTTTAAAAAATAGAGAGATGTAACAAAAAAAATTCTAGATTAATTTTATATTATTTCTTTTTTTTTGTATTTATTTAAAAAAATATATCAAAAAGTAACTAATAGGATATTACTTATTATTTTTTATTATTTTTTAATTTTTAAGGATATTTGGGATGTTAATAAATTAGAAGTTGAAATGTTGGTGGAAATATAATTACGAACATAATTAAAGTATTGGGATGATGTTGTTGTTTGCACGTGTTTTCATGTTTTGATAGTTAAAAGTCTCTGTATTAATTTATGTATTCAAAATGGTAATAATTAATTCGATTTAAATAGATATACTAATTAAAAAATAAAATTATTTTATTTTTGAATAATTACTTTATAATATCAATAATCTTCTTTAAATTTTTTTTAATTGTTATATGGTATGATATGATTTTTTATTTTGATTTTTTTCTCACATCATCATAAATTTATTATTTTTAAATAACTTTTTCTTATAATTTAAACTTTTGTTTTCAACAATATCATATATTTATCGTTACTATTCTTAACAAATTTAAGGTTTAACATGTAGGAATTTAATTGAAAAACTTATTTAGGGACCAAATGACATTTATAGTAAAATATGAGGATCCAAAAAAAATTCAAGGACTTATTTGTAAGAAAAAAAAAAGAATGTTTAGGGTTCGAATAAATATTTTGAAAAATTATAGGGACCAAAATATGTATCACTAAAATATTACATATTGTAAGCAACTAGCATGTATCATTGTTATTTCTTGGCATTATGATAGCACGTGTGATTGTGGTTTAAAATATTTTATAAATATATTGTGATTTACTATAAAAAGTGATGTGCACTTATAAAACTTGTGGTTTAAAATATTTTATAAATATATTGTGATTTACTATAAGAAGTGATGTGCACTTATAAAACTTGTTTTAATAAATAATAATAATAAGAGCTAAGGTTTATTTTAAAATAGGATAATTATAACTAGGCTTGCAAGAACGGGTTGTGCCTTGTCCAAAATAAAAAGTTCAAGTGTGTATGAGTTCGAAAGGTCATGACTATATGCTTTTTTTTTTAATGACAAGTTATCTTCTAATACATATTTGGATATTTTGTGGTAAAAAATCGAGTTTTTATATCCTAAAACCTTATTTTTTTTTACCTAAAAACACTTAAAAAAACATGTTATTTATGAACCCATTAAACCTATTTTTAATCCTAAAACATCCTCCAATTGATGGAAAAACTCAAAATGAAAATGAATAAAAAAAAACTTTCTCAAGCCCTCATAAAACTCCTCTCTATAAAACAAACTCTATTTGGTGTTCAGAGTATGTTCGAGTAACTTCTTCCCTTCTTCTTTTTTGACAACTTTCTTTCTCCTAATTCAACATTAAAGGAATTGAAAAGTAATAAAAAAAAATAAAGTTTAGTATCAAATATAAAATCTATAAACTTCAAGGAACAACTAAAATGTGTAAATTGAAACTTCAAGAACTAAAATAAAGTTTCCATGCCTTTTTAATATATTTTTTATTTTTATTCTTTTAATTTATTTTCAATTGCAATGTAAAATTATATTTCATAAAATCATTTTTTAAGCAATATTTCTCAATCCTTTGCATATGCAAAAGCATGTGAAGTAAAAAAATCCTGACATATAAAATTAGGCTAATATAATTATAAAGAACTCAATTAAAAAACAAATAAAGTTAGATGATCACAATAAATAAATAAAACATTTTGGAATTAACAATTAAGATAGGAAACCATGATACTGGTTTTATTGTTTACTAGCTATTTGACTCGTGCTTCGTTATAAGTTAAATAATTGTTTTTTTTAACAAAAATAAATAAATATACAAGTTTTTGTAATGTGTTTTTTTTTTACAACAACAAATTCTAATTATAAATCAAAAGCTTATACATGTATTTAATTAAATAAATCGAGCATCATCTATGCCATTAAATGAAAAAAAAAGGTGTTAACGAGTCTATTTAACACGCTTCGTTGTGAGTCATATAATTTTTTATAACACAAAAGAACGAGTTTATAGGTGTTGTTATTGTGCCTTTTAACATTGAGAAGAAAAATATAATTATAAATCTAAAATTAGACGCTTACATATAATGAAATAAAGCGAGGTTTATATCTGTTAATAAATACAAAATAGAGTTGTTAACACATGAAGGGTCTCAAGTTGTTTTTTTAACGTAGTAGAAAAACAAGACAATATTACAAGCGCGTTTAACTCTATCGTTATTCTTTTAATTGAAAAATATAAAACGATGTGTATGCTAAACAAATTATATCTTAGAATGTATGAACCGGCAAACTAAGAAAGAACTATTAATGCTTATCGAAGTCTAAAATAAAAGAATAATCATTCCCATGAAAATAAAAAAATAGATAAATATGATATTTTATTAATAATACTATCGATTATTATATATATATATATAAATATATAAAAAGATAATTATGATATTTAACCTCAACCTTTTCCTTTGATGCATTCATTTTTTTAATCCTAAAGGTTACATTTTCTTACCATGAAATTAATATCTATTCTTATAAAAACACCATGAAGATAAAGTTTATCTTCGTAAAAACATTAAAAGAAATTATAGATGAATTACAATATTCTCTTTGAAATATTAAATACACACAAAATAATTTTTAAAAACAACCACTATTAAAAAATCAGAAGGGGTATTAATTTAGAAATAAATTAAAAAATATTTAAAAAATACATACAAAAAGTATAAGAAAAAAAATTAGAAAAAAGAAGAAGAAAGAGGCTAAGTGTTGTTTGACTTGGTAAGCTAGGCTTGTGTGCGATTCTTATCTTTTTATTTGAAAATGTCATCCACCCTTTTTTTTTAAAAAAGAAAGCGATGTGATGTCAACTCCGTCCTTAATTATGCCTAGAATGGTGACTGAAAAATTGATGGTTTTGATTTTTTGATCTAAAAACTTATTTTGACCCAAAATATTTATAAAACACTTTATACACCTTAATAAACTTGTATATGGCCTTAAATAACCCAAAAACTAGTCCATAAACCTAAAATCAACTTGAACAAAAAAACATTACAATCTCAAATGTCTTAATGAGAATGCTAAATATATTATCTCCCTTTATCGAATGGAACTCATTGATACTGAGATCGATCTTTTCATGGTTTAAATCGGTGTTAATTGAGACTTTCACTCTCTACCATCAAAATTTGATGAATTTCTCTCTCGTCTCTTAAACCAGGGACTAAAAGAAAAGAAAAATAAAAATTTGGATCAAAATTAAAATTTCAAAAACCAAAAGGATTGAAAAAAGAAATTGGAAAGTATAAGGATCAAACTGATCTTTTTTAAATTTTAAGGTTGCCACCTTTTTTATCATGGTTATCTATATATATTTTTCCCATTCCATAACAATTTAATTTAAATTTACCTTCATTTTGGTCATAAAACGATGAAATTAAAAAAAATTATGAAAAAAAAACCCTGGTACACAGCGAGTACACGATGTATTAAAAGCGTGTTTGATATTATGATAAAGATGGTTTTTTAAAAACTTATTTTTAATATCAATACATCAAAATAATTTAAAAATATATAAAACATAATCTTAAAAAAAAAAATATTCAGCATTGACAATAAAGCTATGAACGTGTGGCCATTCAGCAACTCAGTAGCAATTTCCTCACAACGAGTTTTCTTTAATAAAATAATTTAATATGTAATGTAATAATTATTCTATATTTGTTTCTTTGTAAAAACAGCAAAACCCGACGAATATAATTGGACTCGATGTATAAAGACGAGCCCTTTCGGGACGTTATCCAGAAGCCCGAGACTCCTAAACAACGCGTCAATTGGCAGCACACATATAGGAAGCGAGCCCCGTAACAAACCAGTAAATGAATAATAAACCCGTGCAACGCAAGCAAAAGCTATCACCTTCCTCTCTCTTTCTCTATACATACCCACTCGCACCCCCACGCACGCTATTTTCTCCCTTTTAACCACAAATCCGTAAACTACCCTCCTAATCGGGTTCTCGACAAGCCCTAACCCTAACCTATCTCTCTCGCTCTATCAAATGAGGTGTCTTGAAGAATCCCTCTAAATCTCTCGATTTTAGGGTTGTCGCAGCGAAGCTTCAATCAATCTCCTTTAATGATAATCATCACTGCACCCGAGATTGTTTTCAAGTTCGTGATTTTTTCTCGGTGATTGAGGATTTGGCGGCTGCTGTCTAATCTGGCCGGGCTATGAAGATTTGGATCGGCTGATTTATCAGATTCAATCATTTCCCAATGAAGTTCGATGATCATGGGGTTTATTTTGCTTTAGGTGCTATCTTTCAATTACCATTCACAAGTTCCGAAATTGTTCGATTGAGTTAAATTGCGACCAGAGGTTTCTTGTTTCAAGGATTTGATTGGTCTGATTGCACTCGAAGAGAGGAGCTTTTTGCTATTGGCTGGGTTTTGAAGGGTTTGTTGGGAAAGAGGCATGCGAAGCGAACGGTTCTTCTTCCGTAGTTGGTTTGTTTGATTAATCTTTACTTGAGAAGGATAGAGAAAGGAGAGAGAGAGTTCAATTTTTTGTACTGTTATCTTTTTTTAGTTGAATAGCAGGCCTTGTTTTTTGAGAGGCACGGTTCTATTGTGTGTGCTGTTGTTTTGATATCCGATAATATTTTTTTTATTGAATTAGTGGAAAGAAAAAAAAAATGGCTGTGTATTACAAATTTAAGAGTGCTAGAGATTATGATTCAATCCCAATGGACGGTCCGTTTATATCCGTTGGTACTTTGAAAGAAAAAATATTTGAATCAAAGCATTTGGGAAGGGGTACAGACTTCGACCTTGTTGTCACTAATGCCCAAACCAATGAAGGTTGGTTTTAATTCTTTTTTTAGTTTAACTAGATCGTTTTTCACTTAGATTGTCCTTCAATTAAATTACAAACCTAATAGCAATGCAACTCTTAATTCTGGGTTTTGCTTCTGGATTCCTCATTCCAATTTCTGCCCATATTGTTTTTAGCACCTGGATTTGCACACTGATGCACGTTATGGTGAAGGCTAGTTTGTGGCCAATGTATGCAGTTGCGTGCAAATGAGCTTTCTTAACTGTGGGCAGTGGAAAAACCAAACAAATTTCATGCTGAATTGTTTGTAGATGCCTACTGGGGGTTTTTAGATAGACTACTTCTTATGGCTAGGAATGATTGGTTCCACCAAATGGGATTGCATTTGATAAACAATAAGTTTGGTTTTATAATTTATCATTCTTGTAGTGTTTTATAGCCTTGCTGTTCCCTTGTTTCCAATTTCAGAGTATCTTGATGAAGCAATGTTAATTCCCAAAAATACCTCTGTATTAATACGCCGGGTACCAGGGAGGCCTCGTCTGCCCATTGTTACAGAGCAAGAGTACTATCTCAAACCTTTAAATTCTTAAACGCTTGATTGAGTTTATTTAGTTAAGGCCAATGTTTTTGGAAGATGGAGCATGAATGTTTGGTTTGTGGAGCTGTCATAATTTATATCAGCCCAGACATTTGTAGAGTTCTTGTGCTTTATTTATCTGTGGAATATTGTTTAAGGGTGCAGTTTCCTCAAATAGGTTACTTTCGTTGACTTAATGATTTAGACAGATCCTACAGTGCAGTGCCTGCAAATTGATTTTCATTTGTTTTAGCTTCTTGTTAAACAAATTTTCAGGGCTAGGTTGAGTTTGTCCTTGTTATATTTTGCAGGCCAAAGTTGGAAACTAAGGTGGAGGACACCCTTCCAGAGAAGAGTAGTTTTATGGGTGCTGATTCATCTTCCATGAGATATGTAAGCTTGGATGCTGCATCTTTTCCTTGAATTGATTTGGTAATATAGCAATATAATTAGTATGAATTTGTCGTGTATTTGTTATGTGTGCTATTTGATATTGTAGACTGAAGACAATGAATGGGATGAATTTGGAAACGATTTGTATTCCATTCCTGATGTACTGCCTGTTCAATCTAGTAATCCACCTCCTGATGTGGCCCCTACAAACAAGGCTGATGAGGATGACAGAATTAAGGCATTGATTGATACCCCAGCATTGGACTGGCAGCGGTGAGATTGATCCTCAGTTGTGTTACATTGAAATCTGCGTGCTTTTACTACCTGTGGAGTTATATGTATGTATATTTGTTAAATTTCCATTTGGGTTTGCAGTCAGGGTGCTGATGGCTTTGGTGCTGGTAGAGGTTTTGGTAGGGGTGTGGCTGGAAGAATGGGTGGGCGTGGTTTTGGTGATTTTCTTATTCCTTCTCTTGTGATTATTGCATTGTTTTTTGGTGTGTTTTTCCATAAAGCTAAAATTTCTCTTTTCCTTTCTGATTGTGTGCTTGTCCATGATGGACTTGTGCTAGTATTAACATTCACTAAAGAGTGCATGTTTACTTAAAACATTTTCCCAATACACTGACATAAATGATTTTTTTGTTGAGGTCGATTAGGCTTGGAGCGGAAAACACCTCCACAAGGCTATGTATGCCACAGATGCAAGATTCCTGGTTTGTAATTGTTCATATTTAAATGAAAACACCTCCACTTAAACTTGTTGGGCAGGAGAGCCGTATGCAAACCTTTAATTTTTGTGTCACCTTTATTCAGGGCATTTTATTCAACACTGCCCTACAAATGGTGACCCTAATTACGATATTAAAAGAGTAAAGCCACCTACTGGTATTCCAAAGTCAATGCTGATGGCTACCCCAGATGGCTCATATGCTTTACCTAGTGGTGCAGTTGCTGTTTTGAAGCCAAATGAGTAAGCTGATATCTGCTTTATGCTTCAGTATTTCTTCTCCATATGGTTTTAAATTAGATACGTTGGCAATCAAATTCATTATGAATGTTTAAATTTGAACAGGGCTGCTTTTGAGAGAGAAATTGAAGGCCTACCTTCCACACGGCCTGTTGGTGATCTTCCACCTGAACTTCACTGCCCACTGTGCAAGGAAGTTATGAAAAATGCAGTCTTAACAAGCAAATGTTGTTTCACGAGCTTCTGTGACAAGTGTAAGTGTTCCTTTTTTTTTTTTTCCCTATCTCCTGTTTCACCTTGTATTGAAATTTCATTTGCCACCTGCCATATAAATTGTTCTACCGCAACATTAAATTTTCATTGAATCGGAAATTTGGCAATACTTCTCCACCATCTTCTACCTTGTTAGTTTTAGGAATGTCTAGTTGGCCTATTATAACTCATTTTATTTCTTTATTTCAGTATTTAGAGTATTCTTACATGAAGTTACCACCCTTTTCTGTTTAATACAGGTATAAGAGATTACATTATCTCAAAGTCAAGGTGTGTATGTGGGGTATCAAATGTCCTTGCAGATGATCTTCTTCCTAACAAGACTCTCAGGGATACAATCAATCGTATTTTGGAGTCTGGTAACAGTAGTGCTGAAAATGTAGGAAGCGCCTTTCAAGTTCAAGGTTTGTGCATGTGTTTGTTTTGTATTAGTTGCATAAATTTTCTGCTAATTCAATTATATACATGATTAATTTCTTTCTAACTTTCTAAGTTTAGATATGGAGTCTGCACGCTGTCCACCTCCAAAGATTCCATCACCCACACAGTCTGCTGCATCTAAGGGAGAACACAAGCCGTCTCCTGTTAACGAAGAATCTCCAATTTTAAACAAGGAAATAGCTGACGAGGAGAAGCCTCTTATTGCTTCTCAGCAAGTCCCTGAGAAAGTGAGGACTGCTAAAGCTGTGGATGTATCTGAGGCTACACATGAGTCAATAAGTGTGAAGGAGCCAGCATCACAAGGAAGTGCTCCACTGGCTGAGGAAGAAGTGCAGCAGAAGCTGGCTCCTGGTGAGGCGGGTAATGGCCAATCTTTATATATACATTTTTTGTTGTTGTTGTTAGGGCGTTATGGAATCCTCTGTTTTCTCTTAATTTCATTTAGAAAAGACACATGAGAGTGGCTTAATTGACTGTGACTTTTGCTTTGTCAGGGAAGAAAAAGAAGAAGAAGAAAGTTCGCATGCCTCCGAATGGTATATTGGTTGCTTTCTTTAGTCTTTCCTGGATAAATGGGTTCTGTAACTATGGTTTCATACATAATGGCTGGTTAATTTTTTTTTGGATTAGTGATATGTTCTTTATTCTAGGCTTGGTGTATTTGTATTTATTTCAATTTGTAATTAATTATTAGTGACAATATTTTATGATTCCCTCGATGAATGTAATGTACCACAGATTTGTGGAAAGCTTCTCAGGATCTTGCAGCTGAGAGCTTTATGATGCCTATGGGTCCCTCTGCCTTTAATCCATATTGGAGTGGCATGCAGACTGGAATGGAAGGATACATGGCTCCTTATCCAGGTCCAATGCCCTTTATGGGTTATGGATTAAGCCCTTTGGATATTCCATTTGGGGGAGTTATGCCTCCAGATCCTTTTGGTGCCCAGAGTTATATGATGCCTGCTGTTCCACCGCAGAGGTACACAATTCTGCATTTTTGTTATTTTTCTCGTCTTGTCTCTGCAAGCTGACAAACTTATTTGGAATTTTCTTATCTCCCAACTGCTGTAGGGATCTTGCTGAGTTTGGAATGAACATGAATCTCAGACCTCCTCTAATGAGCAGGGAGGAATTTGAGGCCCGCAAAGCTGATGTCAGGAGGCGTCGTGAAAATGAGAGGCGAGCTGAAAGGTAATATTACTGTTTCTTATTATTTCCTAGTGGTTTAAGAAATGATGTAACATTTCTTATGCTAAATTGCATGGTTCTGAAACCAATATATTAAATATCCGACCTGTTGCTTGGTGCTTATTATGATACCCCCACCCCGGTGGTTACGATAACCCCCACCCCCAAAAACACTTGTGTGCATGCACATCCACCCCAAACCCTTGGGTGGCTTTGTAAAATATGTCATAATCAACTCATTTTGGAGTTTGATGATCATGTGACTCAACCAGTTCCTTTCCCCCCCTGGTTAGCCCTGTGATCTCATTTTTTGTCCATTTAATCATATTCTTGTTAATGTCTAAATAATTCTCTTTCTGTAGGGAGTTTTCCAGAGATTGGGATCCGGGCAGGGAAGTGAGCGGCGGCGGTGTTGTTTCTTCAATGAAATCTGTATGTCTTTTATGATGTTTTGGATTTCTCTTTATTATCTATTTCTGTACTGCATCAGGTACCTTCCATGTTGTTGAGCAACAATTTAGCCAGAACACACTTTTGTCTTTTCAATGCTAGAAAAGATAATTGGTTATTATTATTTTACTGGGGTTTCTGAGTCCTTCCTCAACTTGAAAAAAATCCTCATTTTACTCCCTTTTCAGATGAACTACTTGGAGTTAGAACCTGAAATTAACACCAAAGCCAACCCAGTTTTTGAATTTTCATGTTTCCTCGAGACTTTTTATTAGATTTGTCGCCATTCCCCTCTTCCATGTCATCATGCCTTCCATGTAGATTTTGTAATCAGTCTTTCTGGATTTGCTGGCACCACGTCCTTGAACAGAGCAATTCACTCTCCCCGATAAGGGTGACTCTGCTTCTATTTCTCCATTTGTTGTTTTGTTGAAGTTTTTTTGACAGAACAGTATAAATTCTTTTCCGTTAATTATTTGGAGTTGAGTAAATATTTTCTTGTTTTCTTTTTTCCCTTAATAGTTGTAGATGAGCACTAAAAACGTCGAATCTATAGTTGAAAAAATAAGAGTAGCATTGAATTCATGCCTCTTTTCAGCCTAAATTTTCAGGGACAGAAGTTTTTGTACGAGAATTGATTGTTGTGCAGTTTTTTTTTTTTTTTTTTGCTGTAGTATAGAATAATAATCAATAAAACTAAGAGCAATTAGTCTCCGGAGGGGAAAAAAAAAAGGGTTTTTTGATAAGTATAAATTTTAATAAAGCACTGTATGTATCATTAATAATTAATAATTAAAAAGAAGAAGAATATTAAAAATTAACCAGGAGTTGTTTTTTCTTATATCTTAATACCAAAAATGAAAGGAAAGTAAGGTGATATTCTAATAGTTATTCCTTGTCTGTTGGTGCAGAAGTCAATACCACAATCCAGTGCCAGTGGCGATCCCCATCATCATCGTCGAAGGTCTGAGAGATTATCACCGGAACGTTCAGCCCGTGAGATTGACCCATTACCACCACGCCCTTCTAAAAGAAAGGCTGACCGCCATGAACACGGTGATAGAGATGCTGATGATTTTGATTACCATGAGCGTGACCGTAGTGACCGTGATCACCGCCACCGCCACCGCCACCGTTCAGAATCCTCATCCAAAGCTGTATCTGAGACTACCACTAAACCCCCTTCTACAACAGTAACAGACCGAAAGCAAAAAGTTAGCGTGTTCTCTCGCATTAGCTTTCCAGCAGAAGGAGAACCCACCAGTAAGAAGCGCAAGGTATCATCCTCTAGTGAAGCAGCACCAGCAGCTACTGGTGGTGGCGGCCCCTTATCTTCTACACATCACAAGTCATCGTCACCAGTTAAAAATGGCTATTATGATGACTACAAGTCATCTTCTGTGAAGACCAGAAAGAGCAGTAGCAGTGTTGCTGCCACGGCCACCATGGACTACGAGTCCAGTGATGATGACAGGCACTTCAAGAGGAAACCCTCTAGGTATGAGCCATCACCTCCTCCTCCAGCAGAGTGGGAGGAGGATGTTAAGCATTCAAGAAGAGATAAGGACCGGAAGCATAGGTAAGGGAAGATTGTCCTTTTAGTTTCCAAGCGGTCCTTTTTTGAAGGAAAATGAAAGCAGGGGGAGCTGCTGTCTTCCTGTTACTGGAGCAAGGTGGAGCTGTATTAGCTGCTGGTGGTGGAACCTCTCTCGAAAAAGGTGGAAATATGTGGAAGTCTGCCCAGCCAGCGAGTGAGCGATTGTACATCGAATAAAATGCTTTTAAATATCAAAATGGGAGATACAACTGTCAACTATGGCTTGTGAAATTGTAACAACCAACTCATAATTTTGAGTTCTTCCACTCCGTTTTTAAGTATATGTAACTAAACAAAACCAAATTCCTCCCAATTTCATCCTCTTTTTAGTTGACCATTTATTCATTCTGTATTCGTCTGCTCTTTATTTTTGCATTCATTTAAACTTACGCGGTTGTTTATGCTGCTGTAGTTCTTATCAATCTTATCATCCACGTCTCTGGTTTTTTTCTCTTCCTTTTTTCTGTATCTTGTTCCTCGAAAGTAGATGACAGGATGTTCTCACTCTGTTTTTGAAATAGCACCCTAACTTTTGGGCAGTACATGCAAATATTTGATTGGATACTCAGCAGACTCTTCCACGAATATGGATTCATTTCCTCGATTAAAAACTGGGCCTCCTTTTCTACCAAATAAGGGGTCTCTTTGTCTTGTGGGAAAATAAAAATGATAATACTAAATTAAATGAACATTTCAAATTTGGAAAAACAATTTAGTCCATTAATTAATGCAATGAAATCAAGGGATTTCTTGAGCAGTGATCATCAGCTGGTTGATCATAACCAAAACAAAGAAGTTTGAGAATTAGTGTTCATCCGTGCTCTATGTTTACAAGACTCGATAAGAGTGAAATAATCCAATGGATAATCAATCTCTCTTTCTATGCCATCATCATGTACTTTATGGCTTACAGCGTAGACTGAGTGAAGAGAACTAAGTCTACGCCACTTCAGAGCTGTTTAAATGCTTAAGAGTGAAGATGCAACATCTTTCTTGCAATAAAGCATGATATGCGTTCTACATGAACCAGGAACTAAATTAATTCACATGAATGTGGCTTATCCCTAAACAAAAATTATTCATGCCGGGCGTGATATATTCACTGATATCAAATTATAGAGTCAATTTGGATGGTAAACCATTAGGGTTGTTGACAAGATAATAATATACGTGTTCTACGTTTATTTTCTTTGTTACTTTATTTAATCCCAAGATAAAATAAAGGAACATTTATCCAAACCTTAAGATTAATGAGGGCAACAGACATTAATTCTTCCTCATTCTCAGTGTCTTCGTCATTATTGGACTTGAAAAAAATACATATTGTCGTCTTAAATTGTCGACTATCCAAATTCAATATTCGCTTTGTTAATCCTTTTTCCCTAAAACTCCCATGAAGTTTTCAAAAATCACAACCTAGAAATGACAAGGTCGTCTGATTCCACCAAATTTACCACAAGACAACATTTAGAGAACACTAGTTATCGGCACACGCTTCGCCGCAATATCTTTACTCTCTCTCTCTCTCTCTCTCTCTCTCTATATATATATATATATATATAGGTTTTTTTAATGCATTTTGTATTTTACAAAATATAAGTTCAAATAAAAAAAATTATGTATACATATAATTAATTAATCACAAATTATATATGAAAATAAATAAATAAAAAAACATTAACGATATCTACAAATAAAATTCGAAAACAAAAAAGATAATATAAATTAAGATATTTAATCTTGAAAGATGAGATATTTATCCGGTTATATTTGTTAAATTTATTTATTAAAATAAGTTTTTATTTAAATAAAAAAAACACAAATTAAATTAATCAAATAAAAAAACATAAATGAGTTTACCCTATGCAGCCATACAGGTCCATCTAACTTTTATTTTGGAAATGGGGATGAAAGCAAAATTTTCGAAGGGTATGTATTTGGAAATTGGAACTTTGGAGGCCCATATTCTCATAATAGCCCAAGCACCTAACCAAAACAAAACGAACGACTTCGGTCCAAACAAGAACGCTTCTATAAGATAAACGAACGGCCAAGGTTTTGTTTCTACATTCTTCGATTCCAGGGTTTTGTTTTCTTTACTGACCCAAGCCTTCTCTCTTTTTAGCTTGTAAACTAAAACCCTAGTCACCAGTCAGGCACCGCTGCTGCTCTGATGGGTACTCTCTCTCTCTCTCTCTCTCTCTCTCTGAGCCAACATTCTTTCTTTTCACCTATTAATATCTCAAATCTCTCTTCTTCTTTTTTTCTTATATTCTGATCTGCTAACTTCTTTAGGTATTACCATAGACCAGATTTTGTTTTTATTTCTTGTGTATGTAGTTTCCTAGTTGGTTTTGACAAGGATTTTATGCGAACTGTGCTACATGCATTTCTCGTAAATTCATTTTCAAATAATTAGTACGCTATTGTTAAATTCTCAATCTAGGGAATTTAAGTATGCTGTGAAGAGTGTAATGTTTTTTTTGGTGGGTTTGATGAAAATAGGGGCTTACAAGTACGTTTCTGAGCTATGGAGGAAGAAACAATCAGATGTGATGAGGTTTTTGCAAAGGGTTAGGTGTTGGGAGTACCGCTAGCATCCTTCAATTGTTCGTGTCACGCACCCCACACGCCCTGACAAGGCTCGCCGCTTGGGATATAAGGCCAAGCAGGTAGCACTTTGATTGCCATTTTTAGCACACGAGTCATGTGTTTCTGAGTTCCCAGTTACATCATTTACTGCTATTTCAATTGTCAGCTTTCGTTTGCTAGGTTATGAGCTTCAGTTACACGTAAGCTCTACAAGTAGTCTTTCTTGTTGTGTTTTGTTAACTGATTGAGTTTCAAGCGCTTTAATGTTTTGTTTTGTGGATTACTTCTAGAGTCATTTCATCTGAAATGTGTGAAGTGAGAAGTATTTTTAAGTATTTCTCTCTTTGTTGGTTCTACTTTTTGGTTCTCGTATAAGTTCCTGGTTTTTCTGTATCTGACGGCTATTGCACTAAGTCTGGAGGGCATAGTTTGTTTTGGCTGATGTGTGTGGTTCTGAACCTCTATGAATAGACATAACCAGCCTGTGATCATCTTAATGTTGCCATTGCCTAATTAATGTATGCATTTTGTGATTTCTGCTGGCTAAGCAGCATCTTGATGCATATTCATTCTCAGAGCATATGCATATTCATTTTCTTGCATCATTTACTAATGCAAGAAAATGTGGTCATTATTGCCACATGTGCTACCTAAGAATCAGACTTTCGTATTGTTAATCATTTACTTGCATTAGTAATGCATTTTCTTCAACGCAGGATTCTACTTATAAGTACTTTGAGGTAATCTTGGTTGATGTTGCCCACAATGCAATCCGGAATGACCCAGGAATCAACTGGCTCTGCAACCCTGTGCACAAGCATAGGGAGCTCCGTGGCCTTACCTCTGCCGGGAAGAAATACAGGGGACACTTGCACCACAAAGCTGACCTTCTCGGCGGGCAAACTGGAAGAGAAACAACACCCTCTCCCTTCGTCGATACCGTTGAGTCCGGTGATGTGGCTGTTTTGTGTTGTCAATTATTTGATTTTTTGGAGGACATTGTGGTCATTGAGTTGAAAATTTTGGATATTGGAAATCTTGGAACGTGTTCTTCTATTTGAATTGGTGCATTAGAAGTTTCAAGCTGTGTTGTATATTCAAGTCGTGTTTATGTATGGTGTGTTTCTGTTCGACTCTTTCGTGAAATTTCATTTTTTTTTTACCCTTAGTGGGCTATGATGTCCTTGCCAGTACCAAGAAAAAGGATGTGGCTCCTTCCCAAGATCCAGAGAGAGAGAATGACACCCTAGCCAGAACCAAGAAAACTAGAAGGATACTATATCTTCCAACATCCATTTATATGGATCTAAAGGTTCTGTCATCATGGTTCTAAAATATCTTCTGAGACTGCCAAGATTTTCACAGAATGTATTTAAGATCTGGTTCTCATTGCTTCTGTGTAACCATATTTAGAAACAGATAAACGTGATGCCAATAATTTCATATCATCAAGTAAATGCACCTATTTCTTAGAAATGGGCGTGTTGGACTGATGTAAAAGTTCTTAACGAACAATGATATATGCATTTTGCAAGAGAAAGAAAGGTCCCGAGAGAGAGAGAGAGCATATATACCATCAATGGGTGGTTGGTGACGATGACTGCCTTCTCTGCTTCTGTCCTGTGTATGTTGCGGTCGGAACTTTCTTTTAGAAGCAGAATAATGGATGAAGAATATGAAAAATACTGTAACTGTAAGGTGTAAAAAAATGCACATTAGTATTCGGTAACTTGAGGCAAACTTAAAATGACTAATGTGGTCAGTATGATGATTTTATAAGGTGAAAAGGGCTTGAAGAAACATGGAGTGCATAATTTAGGGCTAAAACCATAATGTTCAAGGGGAATTTCAAAGACAATAAAACATATTATAATCTATTAATCCTCAAAAAATAGATCCACCTCACACTGGTCCAATATGTGCAATTTGCCTCCACTTACTTAGCATGAAGTATCTATGCCTAGTCAGGTGAAGTATTCTCAAAACCAGATACTTGTATGGATAAAGCTCATGAAACAGTACAGTTTCTTTAGCTTTTAAAAAAAACTAGGTTCTAAAAAATAAAAATTTCAACATAACAACACTCACTTATTTGATATTTAACCAAACCATCGAGAAGACTTTTACCTGATTTGAGTAGTTAATGACTAATTACTTAAGAAATAACCTCTAGTATGGCATTGTGGCATGCAAACTAAATCTAAGATTGAAATCTTTTCTTCCAGTCAAATTTGAGGCAAGCCAAAGTTCTGAGACTGAGACTACCACTTGATTGTAGCTGCAGCAGCAGATAAGCAGGGATACTGTTGCTTGTAGTAAGCATCCAAACCATGAGCTGAAGGTTCTTTGGCTGCTAGATTTTTAACCAGTACAGCACCCTGGAACATTATATGACAAAGGCAGTGTATCAAATATTCAAGCACCAGTACCCAGAAGTAAAACACCAGTTAAAGAATGAGATGTTTCCCAGCTACAACCTTGGTGTCATCAAAGCAACCACAGGCCATTAGAACCTACAAAATTCAGCACATAATACCATGAAATCGGTGCATGAACAGAGATAAAGGAAGCAGCATGAAAAATTTCTAACTTGTTAAAGAGGTTGACTTTCTTGACTGAAGCATAAAATTGATCTACCAGCTCTGAAATTCCGACCATACCATCAGGTGCATATTTATTAGGAGGAACAACGACGACCACAGGATCATAAAATTGGAGCAAAGATTTTGTATTCTGATACGAGAAAGATGCAGTGAGGCTGACCTTAAATCAAAACCAGCCATTCCAACCTGCCAGTCACACAATATCAACTTATTTAGCGCATGAACCAAATTCAGATTTTTTAAAATCTTTCCATTTCAATTTTCATTTATCAGATTACCAGCAACTTTTGAGTGATCTTTACATGGCCAAATATTTGAAAGAAACAATTAATTTCTTATAATTAAAACATTCAGTTCGAGCGTCTAAGATTATATTTTATACACATCATGAATCTTTTTATCTTATTGATTTGAAATTTTCAGTTAATCACATTTAAAGAAAGAGAGGATTTATAATTCTAGAAGCTCAAGAATTATCAAATGTTAGGAACTAGAAGTCTAGATCCAAGATTAATAAGCTATTTTTTTATAGAGTTTTTTTTTACGAATTAAAAAAATATAAGGATCTATAAAAACATCAGGAACGGAATTTCACATCTAAGATTCAACAAGCCATTAAGGAACTGAAATTTCAACCATCAGTTATTGTGCTAATTAAATCGGAGAGGACATGAAATGAATCAGAATTTCAAATTTTACTACTGTTATCTTAGTTCAGATTCTGGTGTAAATAAATGAATGTATGCGAAATAGTGAATTTTACAGTAATAGCTACTAAAAGTTTCACTAATTTTGCAGAAATAGTGAAAAACAAACGGAGAGCGCACCATACCTCTTTGGCTCTGTTCTCTCTGAGGCCGATCACAATGCTCGATTTCACTCCCGTATCGTCTTCCATTTTGCGTCGATTTGGGTGAGTCAAGTGTTGACAAATGCGCGCTAACGCGGGCGCTATTTATACAAGTGCTCTTTGAAGCGGGGATGCACGCTCTGTTTAAGATAGTGTTTGAATATATGGAATTAAAGTGTTTTTTTTTTTTTGAAATATATTAAAATAATATTTTTTTTATTTAAAAATTTTATTTTTTATATCACTATATCAAGATAATTTAAAAATAAATTAAAAATTAAATTGGAACTTTGCCTACCGTTCTCTTTCTAGGCACTATCTTTCCTTTCTGCTTCTTTCGAAATTGGAAAAACATGGACGGGAGAGACTAAGGCCATGCGCTACGTTGCCCAGGGCCATGGGAAAATAAGCCCAGCTGAAATTTAGATGTAAATACTTGGAACTTTGAGTGCAACAAAATAAAAAAATAAATACCTCCATGTATTCCCCGTGCTATGAATATTTAAAGCAGGTTTAGAAATGCTGTTTAATCTGTATTTTTAAAAAATTTAAATTTTTTTATTTAAAATTATTATTTTTTAGTGTTTTTAAATCGTTTTAATACACTAATACAAAAAATAATTTAAAAAAAATAAAAAAAACTTTATCTAAATATATTTTTAAACAAAATATATTTTAAACTATAATCACTATCGGAATTTTAAATATACTTTAGCTGTAATGTACTGCCACTGATGGCAGCGCAGCCATTTTTACAAGATCAGAACATGCATGCATGAAGTTTACATACAAGTATCTCTGGCCTAAAGCTTGAAAAGCACAAACAATTCATAGAGAACAATGAGGGTCTCAATCAGAACTCAAGAATGGGGCACTATTTCAGGTTTCAATCTCTCAATTTTCCTTTTAGTTTTATGAAATATATAGGGGGAAAAAAAGATGAAAGAACAAATGAAGATTCTGTATAAAGGGGGGATTTTAATTTATCCAATGGACACATGAATTAGTTGTTTTTCTTTAGCAGCAACAGTTAATTATCTGTTTATTAGATTGAGGACGTTCTCAAACTATTTCAAATTTTGATTTTCATATTCGTTCATCAAGCTATGTTTCTAGTCTGGATTAGGCATTCATCTTATCTCAAGATATTGAATCTTATAATGAGTAAGAACGATCAAAGCTGACAGTTTTCTGGCGATGACCTTTTTTTCATCTTATTTGTATTATGAATCTTGCCGCCGTCTCTTTTTCTTTAGGGCATGCACTACCAGCCAGTAAACATCATTTGGTTGAAGCTTGCAACGAGATATTATGATTGAAAAACTTCCTCGAAGAGTTGGGTGCTTCTTGCTCCCATTGGACCGTTAGTATCTCTGATGTAGCTTAGCCATAATGTCCATCCATGACTTCCTGAATTGTGACAAATTGGCCCTTCTCAATGGAGAGCTGCGCTGCAACTCCAATAGCAACTGAAATCAACCCATCTTGCAAATCCACTGCAGGAGCTTTTTCACCTTTTGCTCGAACTGCAGACAAGAAGGTAAGGTGTTCCAAATAGCTGGATCCATGATGCAGTCCATCATATCTGAAAAACAAGTTCATTTAGAATCACACTGAAAAGAAGCCTGATACATTCGTAGATAATAATCCAAAGCATTTTCACATATAGACTTCGAGGAAACTCACTTAATTCGGCGATCCTCGGCTTTCAATGTTTGTACACCGTCCCTTCCTGCCACACGAGTACCAAAACGCACTAAACTCTCTGGGACAAAGGCCTCCCCCTGTAACAAACACACAGTTTGAACAAAATGAGTGGAAGGACTTGCATACATGCCCAAGAATGGAGCAGCATGCTGGAAATATAAGTAAATGGAACTGTTGGATGGTAAAATTAAAACAACAATACAATTGAATAACTCATTTATAATGGAATCTTCCAAACATTACGAAGCAGCAAAAGAGGTGACTGCCTATAGACGAGGGAGATGGCGAATGCGAAAATATATATATATTTGCCGGATCAGCATTCACTTGCATGAATAAAGCTAAAGCATATGTGTGCATGCATAAGTACCTTTCCTATATCACCAACAACAGATATTTCTTGCTCATTTTTACTGCCTTCAGCAAACATGCAAAGGTCAAGCATCCCTCGGGAACCATTGTCAAACTCAACAATAACATATGCATTGTCAATGATATCTGGTACCTGAACCACAACAAGGTTATCAATGGAACACGGGGTTATTCACAGCTCAAAAGGTTTCAAGGAATTAAATCTCGTGAAAGGAAAGATCAAGCATTGCAGAGCTCGAACTGTCAATAATCACCAAACTAAAAAAAGCTATGTGCCTGGATTCGAGCTTTTACTCACTCATAGATAGAACACTCAATTCATTTAGATAGAATTCAATGATCTAGCAAAAATAGCTGAAAAACTAGCAAACATGATCTGAAGATAAAAGTCAATTCTGATTTAATTACAGATATGCGTATAGAAAAGTCTCTTCAATTCCAACATCATTTCAGATGCAAATCCAGAAAAGCCCTTCCTCCTTCAGTCAGCAGTATTCAGACAGGGTCCCGTTTGACCAACAAGTCCTGATCAAATGGACAACCAGAGCACAAACAATTACATTTTCAGCATTTTGTTGCTGAATGTGACCATATATCTATTTCCAAGCCTCATCTATCAGAGTATAAATCATGAAACTGTGCTTTGTAAGTTGTAATTTGAAAATGTTACGGCATAACTGAGCCCATAGACCATAATCATACAGCCATACCCCTTCAGTGGCCTAACCAGGACTTTTCGTAATGAATCTCTGTCTGTACATTGCCAAGTTTATAGGCCTCAAGGGCATAGCTCACAAGTCAAAATGCTTGTCAAATGACTTGGATATCTTCAACGTAAATAGCATGAAAGTCATGTTTATTTTATTGTATATAAATGCACTTGAGAGATCAGCCATCATTGCATTCTTAAGCACCATAGAACAGCAGAAAACATAAAATTTAATACGGATTATGGAACTATCTCAAATATAACTCCTGGGTTTTCGCAAAGGAGACATATGCACTAAGCAAACTCATTCTACCAACTTCCAAGTGCTCCAAAATACAAAATTAGCGAATTGTGTAATCATGCCATGGTTAAAGCTCTTTCCTGTCAGCCACCGAAGCCCAGGTCTAAGACTAAGTTCCACTCCATGTTAGATTCGAACTCTCAGTAAAAAAAGGTTAATATACTGAAATTTAGGGGATTGCTTACGCATTTGAATAAAAAAATTAAAAGAGAGCTCGATTGAATTGCATGTCTAAGTCCTGCAGCATTATAAACTCCCATAAAACATAGATCCATAAATAGCATTGCAACTTTTTATCCAACTATGGCATATGAATTATGGTATCTTTATCAAATTATCACCAACATGAACTTACCTTCCCATCATATACTTCATCCTTGTGATTAACATCTATAGCTCCAGAAGCCATAACTCGAACAGGATTCGCACCCGCGAACAGCTTCATTAAATCAAAGAAATGGCAGCACTTCTCCACCAGAGTACCCCCTGTGTTAGCATTGAACCGGTTCCAATTGTCAACCTAATCAAAATCAGCAGTCAGAAACACTGAATGACTACAACAGTATCTTCATAAAATTAGTTGCCTAATTTACCTTAACCAGGAAAGGAAACCGATGTTCCCTGATTGCCACCATTTTCACTTGCCCAACAGCTCCACCCTTTACAACTTCAATCAATTTAGCAACCGGTGGCATGTATCTATACTCCAGTCCAACTTGCACGAGCATGTCTGTCCTCCTTCTAGCAGCATCAACTACCTTCTTGCAGTCAGCAACAGTGGTGCACAACGGCTTCTCCACTAGAACATGATGGGGTTTTGGGTGGTTAATAATGTCCATGAGGATTCGATAATGAGTCATGTTTGGACTGGACACAACCACCACATCACACAGTCCGCTGTCCAGTAACTCTCGGTGCCCTGAAAATACCTTCAATTCAAGTCGCTTCAATGTTAGTTCAAAGGAAAGGAGGGTGATAATTAGCATTGGGTGACAGATGAGGTGTGATTATTGATTTTAATACCTCGAGATGCCAACCAAATGATTGGGCTAATTCAACAGCTAGTTGTTGGGAGGGAACATGAGGATCAGCTATGGCAACAACGCCAACGTTTTGACTGCGAAGATGGTAGAGATTGATGAGGTGTTCTCTCCCCATCATTCCCACTCCTACGATTCCGTACTTCACTGTACCGTCATCATTCTCGACTGAAGCCATGGTTTGGGTTTTTTTTTTTTCCTTCGTTTGTTTTGACCTGTCTCGTCCACACAATCCCTTGTAGTTTGTTGCCTGAGACATATAGACAAAATAAAAGGTAAAAAAGTCTATTTTATTTTTAATTTGAATTACTATTAAACTTAAGATATTTGAAAGAATAATTAGTATGATCTCGGACTCGTATTTGTTAATTTGAGCTCTTCCAATTGCAACCATGTTGGTTTTAACGAATATACGAAGGCAATCGTTTGTGGAAAATAGTTTTTTTTAGAAAATAGTTTTGTGAATTTCTAAAAAATAAATTATTTTTTAATGTTTAATAGTATTATAAAAAATAAAAAATAATTAAAAAATATTTTTCAATGTTTAACTATGCCATGAAAAATAAACTAAAAATCACATATTAATTTTTTATTTTTTAAAAAATTTATCTAACATGTATAGAATATTAAATGTAATTATCTAATCATTTATAAGAAAATAGTGAGATACAAAAAGTAATTTGGTGAAACAAAAAGAGTTTATTATATCATATATTAAATATAGTTTATTTTATAAAATATAATATAAATATTTAAATATAATATTATGGATATGTAACTATTTTTTGGTGTTGGAAGAATATTGAAAATAAATTTGTTTTCTATGGTAACCTAATTTTATAAGACAATTTATATAACTTAAAATGTATGATCATTGTCAGGTATAATATATTTTGTATTTAAATATATTTTATAGCAATTATATGTATTATTGATGAGATTATCATCATTATTTATGTTATTTTTATTAATATAATTATCATCAAAATAAATATTATAAATTAATAGAGAATATTAATTTATATTTATCTTATAATAAATAAAATTATCAAAATCTCTATAATATTCATCTTAATTAAATAGCTTTTTGAATAAGGTAAATATAGTTTTTTTTATTTATGTGCATTCCAACAGTAAAAAGTTATTTAGAAAAGCCAATTATATTTTTATATTAAATTGATTTTAATATAATTATATAGCTAATTTAGCTATTTTTTATATAATATAATCATGATGTTATTAATTATATAATTAATATGAGTAATTTATAAAATTAATAAAATAATGTGAAAGTTAAAGGATATAATTTTAAGTTCAAATTTAAAATTTTTAAATTTTAAATTTATTTATATGAATATTTTGTAATTAACAGAGCAGGGCATAATTGGTGTTATTAATTAATTGGAGGATAATTGTCTTTTATTTTTCCAAATCACAAAAAAAACTGAGGCACAAAACTTTGAGATTTGCAAGTTTATTCTTTTTTTGTTTTGTTTTTAAAGAAAGAAATAAAGAAAAAAGACGTTGACAAATGAATATATATACTTTTTCTTGCTTTTGGCTATTCTACAAGGAAGTGTGGAAATAACATTTCATAATAAAAAAAGTCATTTTAGATATTTATATAGTTACCAGGTTGGAGTTGTTAAAACTAAAAATAATAGGTAAATATACAATTTTTTGGTTTTAGCTATCCCGTTGACTTCTGCGTTGGAGTTGTTCTTATAGCTTCAATTATTGAATAACACATAACAACCAGCCACGACAAATAATTAAAACTAACACAAATAAAAATAACACAAGAAAAACAACAAGTAAATGCAACATATAATTCTACCAAATAATATCACATCATATAAACTATAATTCATAATTTTATTACTGCATATTTTTTTTTCAAATAATTTGCCTCTCAAAGAGGCTCACAATTAATTAAATAAACTCAAAATACCAATCTAAACAAATTAGAAAACTCATAAATAGAAAAAAAAATAAAAGTTTTTTAAAAAATAAAAAAATAAAATTATTAAATATGATATTAAATTTTCTAAACTTATTAAAAAATAAAAAATATATTTTTTTTTTCTTAAAACCTTTTACATAAATATTGTTTTACTGTTTGAATCGAATTAGTTTATTAAATAGACAAACAACAGTGAAATAAATAAATAAATAAAATTTAGCTAATATTTGCCTATCAACTTTTTACGTTTTTGTTATTAATATTTTTCAAGATTAATTTATTTTTAATCAAATAAGCAGTATGACATTCGATGACTCCTAATATGTAACAAAGTTTTTAAGTGTCTAGATATTTTTAATTAATTCATTAACTTGAAAATAAATATCACAAAACACCATTAATTTCAATAGTATTTTTTCTTTAAATCCATGTTTTTTTTTTTAATTTCATACTTCAACGTTTGGTTTATTGGAAGATTGGACCTTTTTATAATTTATTATGGTTTGCTTTATATATAATTAACTCAGCTTCTAAATTTAAAATTTATTTATATAAATATTTTGTAATTAATAGAGCAGAGGCATAATTGGTATTATTAATTAATTAGAGAATAACTACTTCTTGTTTTTCCAAACCATAAAGAAGCCGAGGCACAAAACTTTGAGATTTGCAAGTTTATTTTCTTCCTTTTGTTCTGTTTTTAAAATGAGAAACAAAGAAAAAAAAACATTGACAAATGAATATATGTATTTTTTGTTGCTTTTAGCTATTCTACAAAGAAGTGTGGAAATAACATTTCATAGCAAAAAAAGTCATTTTAGCTATTCATATAGCTATCCCATTGGAGTTGTTAAGACTAAAAATAATAGGTAAACATATAGTTTTTTGGTTTTGGCTATCCCATTGGCTCTTGTGTTGGAATTGCTCTTATAGCTTCAATTATTAAATAACACATAAAAACTAGCCACCACAAATAATTAGAATTAACACAAATAAAAATAACACAAGAAAAACAACAAGTGCATGCAACACATAATTCTACCAAATAATATCACAACACAAAAATTATAATTCATAATTTTATTACCACATATTTTCTTTTCAAATAGTTTGCGTCTCTAATAGGCTCACAATTAATTAAATAAACTCAAAAAAACAATATAAAAAAATTAGAAAAATCATAAATATAAAAAATAATAAAAGTTCTAAATAAACTAAATAAATAAATTTATTAAACATAATATTAAATTTTCTAAACTTATTAAAAAAATAAATTTTTTTTCTTAAAACCTTTTACATAAATATTGATTTACTGTTTGAATCAAATTAGTTTATTAGATAGACAAACAATAGTGAAAAAAATAAATAAAGAAAATTTAGCTAATATCTGCCCATGAGCTTTTTGCGTTTTTGTTATTAATATTTCTCAAGATTAATTTATTTTTAATCAAATAAGCAGTATGATATTCCATGACGATAAGTAACAAAGTTTTTAAGTCTCTAGATATTTTTAATTAATTCATTAATTTTAAAATAAATATCACAAAACACCATTAATTTCAATAGTATTTTTTCTTTAAATTCATGTTTTTTTCTTTAATTTCATCTTCAACATTTGATTTATTAAAGGTTGAACTTTTATAATTTATTATTGTTTGCTTTATACATAATTAACTCAATTTCATAATCCTTGTCACGAGTTTGGCGGGTTGATTCAAGATTTTTTTTTCTTTTTTTAATTTACAGTTTCTTTCAATTCTATCATTTAACATTTTGTTAATTAGAAATCAGACTTCATGATTTATTTTTGTTTTTTTTTCTATGAGATTATCTCGGTCTTGTGACTCGGGTCGTGGATTTGGCCAGTTAACCTAGTTGACTTGAGTTTTTTTTTTTTACATTTTTTTTATTTCATAATTCAGTTTTGAGTTGATTAGAAATTAGACTTCATGATTTATTTTAGTTTGCTTTCTATAAGGTAATATCAGTCTTATGACTCGAGTCACATGTTTTGTGGGTTAACCCGAGTAGATTCAAATTGTTTTATTGTGTCTTGATTTTAGATTGAGTTTTTTTTTTCTTTTCTAATTTTATCACTCAGCAATAAGTTTATTGAAAATCAAACTTCATAATTTGTTTTGATTTTCTTTTTGCAGGGTAATCATAGTTTCATTACCTTGATCGTGAGTTTGACATGTTAAATTGAGTTGAATTGAGTCATTTTTTCGTGTTACTTGTAATGAGATTATCCTGATCTCATGACATGAGTCACGAGTTTGACAGATTAACTCAGTTTTTTTTATTTTTTTAAAATTTTATTCTTCGATACTAAAATGATTGGAAATTAAACTTCATAATTTGTTTTGATTTACTTTATGTGAGGGTTACCATGGTCCCATGATTTAGATTATGGAATTGACAGGTTAACTTGAGTTAGCCTGTATCAATTTAATTTGTTATCGTTTCAATATTTTTTTTTAAAAAAAAATGTTGTCTTG
This sequence comes from Populus alba x Populus glandulosa, assembly GCA_033617975.1. Lineage (NCBI taxonomy): Eukaryota > Viridiplantae > Streptophyta > Magnoliopsida > Malpighiales > Salicaceae > Populus > Populus alba x Populus glandulosa. The sequence goes on along the minus strand of CM066145.1, from coordinate 12,441,529 downwards.
AATTTTTGCGAGCCAAACTATATTTTTTACTAGTTGTTCAAGTTACATTTTGACTCATCAAGTTAATCATGTTATATTGGATTAACTTTTACATAATTTAAAATATTTTTACTAAAATAATATTAACAACCTAGATATTTCTTTTGCATATTAAAAAAACTTAATTTGACAATTCAATTACTCATTATTTTAACTCATTTAATTATTATTCCACCATAACAACTCCACAGAACCCCTTACTCCCGCTGTTACAAAAGAGCCTAAATTCAAGAATTAAGAAATCAATAAAAAAAATCAATTAAACTTCTTATTAATTGGTTCACACTAGCTTAAAGTACTTTACCCGATAATAATATGCACTTCGGAAGCTAACCAATTAAAATTTCTCCAACTTTTCGTCTTCTTCCTTTACCTCTCTATTTTTTTCTTTCTAGTAACTTACTTTTCCCTCACTAAATATTTCTAATTTCAAGTAAATGAGTGTTTATTCTATGCTCCGTTTGTTTGCAGGAAAGTAAATTCTTTTTGGAAAGTGAATTTCGGGGAAAGTGAATTTCGGGAAAGTATTTTCCGATGTTTGGTAGTGTTATGAAAAATGAAATGGAAAACACTTTCCAGTGTTTGGTTATATCATGGAAAATGAGCTGGAAAATAACTTATTAATATTTTATTTTTCTCAAGTTTATTAAAATAACGAGGAACAAATCTTACAAATTAAAAAGTTGAATGAGAATGAAATTGAAAAAAAATAATTTCATAAATGATCTCAAATAAAACAAATAATAATCAAAATAACAGGGATCAAATCTAAAAAATTAAAAAAAAATTAAAAATGAAGAAATTAAAATAATAATAATCAACATTTCATAAATTATTTCAAATAAAATAAGTAACAATCAAAAGAATGAGGATCAAATTTGATAAATAAAAAATTTCAATAAAAAAATGATAAGAAAAAAGCAAATAGCAATTATAAAAATAAGGACCAAAGTTAATATAAAAATAAAATTTTAAGAGATGAAATTGAAAAATAAATATTAAAAACAAAATATATATAGCAATCAAAAGTTTGAGGATCAAATTTGATATAATCAGCAAATAATGACATTTCTAAATTTTTCACAACTTCCGGAAAGTGTTTTCCCCTCAAATTTTTCAGGAAAACACTTTCCTGAAAACCAAGCCAAATTTTCCTTTTACTGGAAAGTGTTTTCCATTGACCAACTTTCCTACTGGCAAACAAACACAAGAAAGTTTGGAAAGTGCTTTCCCGGAAACCACTTTCCGGAAAACAAACACAGAAAAGGAAAACACTTTCCTGAAAACCAAGTTAATTTTTTTTTTGACTAAAATTGACCGGAAAGTATTTTCCGTTGACTAGAAAGTGTTTTCCGCTGACCGGAAATTGTTTTCTGTTGACCAACTTTTCTAATGACAAACAAACACAAGAAAGTTTGGAAAATGGTTTCCCGAAAACTACTTTCCGGGAAACAAACAAGGCACTAGTAAAATTCCACACTTTCCCCCCTGAATCTTTAGTTTTCCCTAAGTTTTCACAAAAGTAAGCTTAAGAAAACGAAGAACTTCATTATCTCCTTCTTTCCATTCAAGGTTAGATATAATAATAATAATAATAATAATAATAATTATTATTATTATTATTATTAATTCCCAATATATCCCTTCTTTACACTTTTTTTTTTAATGTTTTTTATGGAATATTTTCTAGACTCCATCACTTGTTTATGCTTTTGAATTTCATTGAATTATATTCTATTACATTTCTTTCCGCACATATCATTTTTATTTATTTTTATTCATGTTTTTATATTTTATATTTCTTGATCATTTTTTATTTATTTTGTTTTAATCTTTCAAACTCATTTCATTCTATTCAATATCTTCTTATTTTATTTTTTAATTAACCCACAATATTCTCAGGTTAAATTTAAACTCTCATTAATACTTAAATTTCAGGTCTGGGCTTACAATTTTCACAATACAAGCTGATTTAACATCATCTTTAAGATATTGTTTGTTTTTCAGCGCTTTTTTATTTTCTCATTTTTGTATGTCGATTTCTCACATACTTTTTCCTCAGCTATAGCACATTAATGCATTTCATTGACGGCCTTTCATGCTCTTGCCGATTGAACTTTTTATCTTTTCTTTTCTGGGACGTTGTTCTTTATTTCACGTGCATCCCACCTCCCGGGCTTGGACAGAGTAGCAAAGCAAGTACAAGTATTAGTAGCATAATAAAAATATGTTTTTTTGTTATTAAAATCATATGTTTGCCCTCGCTTTATTTTCTTAACTAACATGGGTGGTTTTGTTCGAGTCAGTTTGTATATATCTCGATTAATTCTATAAGTTTTAAAGTTAATAATCATATAAGTATATTATCTTAGATTTATAAGATTCAAACCACTAACTTCTAACAAATTTAAGTTACACTTTTCAGTATATTTTATTTTATTTTATTGTGATTTGATACATGCATGAACATTAAAGACATAAACAACAAATGGCTCTTCAGTTTTTCTACTTTGAAACAGGATGACATGCATAAAGTCACAGCGATGGAATTTCTCAACACCAAGCAAATGGTAAAATTGTATGGGTTGTGCAAAGGGAGAGTTTTTTGCCGGCAGACCCAAACTAGTAAATGATTAAATTTTCCAGCGAGCGCGAAAACGGTGTGCGCCAATGCGAGGATACAAAGAAAACCCGCTTCCTTTCGAGGTCAAAACAGTAAAACGGTGCACCACCTGTCGTTTAATCATCCATCATCAAACCATCCGCTTCACTGTGAGCTTCCACAAAACCCTAACCAGAACAACCATCACTGCCAACAAAAGAATTCAACAACAATGAAATTCCGGTATTCCAACAAACTCCCTATTTTTGCTCACTCTTTACGTCTGAGCCACCAACACCATCAACGACGCCAGTTCTTCACTTCGCTTCTCAAAAGGGTCCAAACAGCATCTCAAGTACGTGCTTCTTTCAATGGAAGCAGTGGAAATCCCCGAGGTTAGTTAATTGATTGAGTAATTCTCCCGGTGTTCCTGAGAAAATTGAGGAGAAAGAGAGGGGGAAAATGTCAATTATTATTATTAATATTTTAACTGTCTTGGCTCCCTCTTGCAGTTTAGCTTGTTAGTTAGTTGTTAAGGTTGCTTGGACGGAACTATAAAAATATACTCTAACTTGAACTGTAATTTTCCGAGAGAGAGTGAATAAACTAATGATTCTTGAGGTCACAAATTTTTACAGTGAATAATTTGGTATGTATTGATTGGGGGCATGGTCGTGCAGGTAATATATTTCTGGTACCTGGTGCAACCGTGGCCACTTTACTCATGCTCGGTGCTCTTCATGCTCGTCGGCTTTATGATGATAAGAAGGTATATTATTCTCACTCTTTTACTTATTTCTTTCAAATATATGTTAGTTCATGCTCTTTACGAGTATCATTATGTTATCTTTTATCTATACACTCTTTGTTACAGTATTCGTTCCCTGTTGATGCCAGGTCGAAGAGGCGCGGGAGAAAGGAATTGAGTTTGAGTTCCAACCTGATCATAAAGTAATATGCTTATATAATGACCTGAAATTTAAGTTTTGATACTTTAACCTTTAATTTTTATGGTTACATCTGTTTCGATTATCAAATTCTTTGATTTCATATCTAGTTTTTCTATTAATTCCTATTACTTTCTCAACATCAGGCGTCATTTCTGAGGATGTTACCTTTACGCTCCATTTCTAGACTTTTCGGTTCCTTGACAAGTGTGGTGAGTATTCTTCACCCTTTTCTTTTAGCTACAGGCTCCAGTTACCTCTGATATTATAACAACACATCCAGTTATGGAATAGGTTTTGTGCACTGGCCAGCCTGGTCTCTGATTGAAAGAACAAAAAACCTCAAATTGACCACATAAATTCCTCTCTTCCCTATAACTTCCTTCACCATTGTGTTACAATAGCATTGGTGCTTTGCTATTTCCGTATGACTTGCTAAAGGAACGAAATTTCAGGAACTTCCTGTTTGGATGCGTCCACATGTTTATAGAGCATGGGCTCGTGCATTCCATTCAAGTATGATTGCTTACTGTTTCTCTGCTCCCTTTTATTGATCGATACCCTTCCATGTTTTGCTGTTATTTTTTTTTATGGATACTGTAGATTATGTGAATTGTTAACTAAAAACAAGGATATGAGAAAATTTCTAAGCTTGTGTTTATATCAGACTTAGAAGAAGTAGCTCTGCCTCTCGAAAACTATGCTTCTTTACGGGAATTCTTTGTTCGGACCTTGAAAGAAGGTTCCAGGCCCATCGACCCTGACCCACATTGTCTGGTAACTGGTAACAAGCTTCTTGTGGCATCTTAGTTTTCCAAGCTGTTTCAATTGCTGATTGTTTTACAACTTGCTTGTATATGTTTCATTTTTTCTTCAGGTTAGTCCTGTGGATGGTACTGTTCTAAGATTTGGAGAGTTGAAAGGCTCAGGGACTATGATTGAGCAAGTCAAAGGTTTTTCTTATTCTGTTTCTTCTCTTCTTGGTGCTAGCACCTTGCTTCCCGTGATAACTGAAGGGGATATGCACAAGGAGAGTAGTGAAGAGCAAGGAAATCTCAAAGAGAAGAACAAGAAGTCATGGTGGAGATTTTCATTGGCTTCCCCTAAAATCAGAGACACTGTGTCAGCATGGTACTCACATACTAACATGTTTCCTTTTTTCCCACTTTATGTAAATGTATTGAATTTTCGTTGCAAAACTGACATGGATTATTATTAAGCACTTTTCTTTAGATTAACCTAAAAGGTAATGGATATCATGCTTCTAGAATTTGCAAATACGTTTAATATAGCCATATTTTCTTACTACAAAATTTATTTTCTTTGTAATTCGATGAAGTTATACTTCTAGATTTCATGGGAAATCTTAGCTAAGGAGCTATGTTGTTCATGAGAAAATGCCATTGAGATTCGGGATTGAGATGGGGAATGTTAAGAATCCATGAATAATTTTGTTAGAACCTAAGAATAGTGAACAGTAATGAAGAGGTTCAGGTGTTGTCACTCCTAAAGTGCCTCTGTGCCAGAAATGTGCCTTTACCATTTAAGCATGATTTCAAAATCTTGAAATGCATATTAAATTAATAGCGTCACATGGAATATGGTATTGGCTTTCATTCATCTTCGAGATTAAAACTTTGTTGAGTGGAGCATCTTAATATGTGTGATGATTGTATTGCACTTTTCATGCAATGCATTTAAATCTTCTGTTAGGTTGTGACATCATTAGCTACAGAAGAAGCTAGCTGACTTTCATATTTTTTTTTATTTACATCCACATGTTATGGATCTCTGATGCATTTTCAATTGCTTGATAAATGTTGATGGTTCCATCCATGAATAGAAAAAAAAATATGCATATGGAATTCACCAAATTATTGCAACCTGGAATAAGTACCATGTTTCTTGCATGAAGTTTCCTGGGGCGAGCAGGATTTTGAAATCAAGTTTTCCTGTTAATGCTTTGGGCTTTGCGGAAGATGATTGATTTTATGTTAAGCTCTATGGTCCTTTCCCTGTCAGATTTTCTGCTATACATGGGCAATATGGTCCTATAACTAATGTTAAATTGGTGCATGCATTAAAATTTGATTGCAGTCCAGCAAAAGGCCTCTACTACTGTGTAATATACTTGAGTCCTGGAGACTATCATCTGATACACTCACCTGCTGATTGGAATGTTCTTGTCCGCCGGCATTTTTCAGGTAACCCAATCAACCTCTTATTTACTTACATAACTCAGTTTTTGGATACACTGTGTTATTGTTTTATTAATTTTACTCTTCAAATTAGACTTGCATCCGCCTCTCTTCTTTTGATTAGAAGGTTCTTTATAGTTATCAATCTATTGTGCTTGATTTCTTGTCTGCCGGCATTTTTCATGTAATCCAATTAACCTTGTTTCTGCTTGGGAAACTCAGTTTTTTGGCTACTTTGTGTCATTGTTTATTATGTTTGGCCTTCAAATTAGATTTGCATTTGCTTCTCTTCTCTTGATTAGAATGTTCTTTATAATTGTTAATCTGCTGGTTGCTTAGGCTCCCATAAGATATATTTTTTTCACACTTAATTGATGAGATGTGATATAAAATGGAGAACATGACATCAATGTCCCTTTGAAAATTGCAAAAGGATGGTGAAGAATACGTTTGCACATTTACAGTGTGGAAGAAAGAGGGAGAGAGGGCAGCTTATCTACCATCAGGAATGCTGTAGAGATAAAATCCTTGGCATTGTATTGATTTATTTGCACACATGAGAAATCACAAATCATGTCTTTGTAGTGTGTGCAGTGCTTTCCATTTGTTAGTCGTTGTGAAGTGCCTCATATGACATACTGGTCCTCTCAAGAAGGTTGTTTTGAAATTCACACCTAGCAAGAAATAGGAAGAACACTATTTTGGTGCCTTGCCTTCTCTCTTTTCAGAGACCTTGATCAGCTTATGTTCAATAGGTTCACTAGATCAATGGGCGAATATTTTTTCTCGTCAAATTCTCTTGGAACTGTGCTAAATGCAGTTGCTTGGGTTGTCCTGGTGACATCAATCAAAGATTCAAATTGCACATTATGGCATCCTGAGGGAGGATGCCACAACAATCAGTAACAGGAAGATGGATAGCCATAATGACCAGCATATTACCATGAGTATGAGGAGGATTTTAATCTGTTAGTGCTTATGGCACATGAAACAGATTGGTTTTGGTTCTAGAGGTGCAGATTCATAAATTTGTCTAAATAGCTGTAGCAGTCACCAAGTACACAAGGAAGAGCATGTTTGCACCTGTGCAATTTGTGATATATGTGGTCAATATTTTTTGTTGGATATTCACGCATGTCTCTATTATTCCATTAATATATAATTAATGTGACTTTATGCTTCTAATTTTTCAGTTATTATGTAGGGCATCTATTTCCTGTGAATGAACGAGCTGCAAGAACCATCAGAAATCTTTATGTTCAGAATGAAAGGGTAATCCTGATTTGTATCTTTTGTTCTTAACATTAAGATTTGACAGTGTAGTAGCTTCAATATTATTTTTAATCTTCGATGCTTGTCCTTAATCTTGTTGGATTGGAGGTATTTAGTTGTCAAGTTTTAGAATGTTATATAAGATGGTGGAGGAGAGGTGAAGAGCTACATCATGCCATAAAGCTCTTCTTTTGCATATAATTTATATATGTATTGGAAATTTGATTCTTATGTTCACAATTAAAAATTAACAAAAACTTTACTGGACAGTTGCTTGATAGAAAGAACCAGAGCCTAGCACATCTTTTCTGCGTGAATTTGTGAATGTGTGTTTTCACTCTCTTTCTCCATTTGTTGGTCACATCTTTTGTTACTATGTAATGTGCCAATATGTTCCATGATCTACTACTTCCCCACATTTGGCACATATCGGTAAGCTTTCAACCTTTTTAGCCATGGTAGCTCAGTGTACAGGCTTGATCAAAATAGCCTGACAGAATTTTCTTGGATGTTCTAGTTTTTTAGTCTTGAGTGTGCTCTGCTTAGCTACCCTCTCCTCATCTTCATGGATATCTCTGGGGTTTCATTCATTGCCTTTGTTTCGTACTCATCAGGTTGTGCTTGAAGGTTTGTGGGAAGGAGGATTCATGGCTATTGCTGCAATTGGTGCTACAAATATTGGGTCAATTAAGGTAATGCAACACATTAACAGAAATATAGTGCGTCTCTAATGAGATGCCTCCAGCTGACATTGGTCTCAACTTGCATGTTGTACAGCTTTTCATTGAACCAGAACTTCAAACAAACCAGCGAAGGCAAAAGATACTGAATTCAGAACCTCCAGATGAACGAGTATATGAACTTGAAGGGGTTGGTAAAACTCTCAAGAAAGGGGCTGAGGTTAGTAATGCGTATAGATTGTATTTTGAGAATGATCCTTGCAAGTAGTACAGCTATGATTAAATCAGGTGCACTCCTTCCCAATTTTTTTCTCTTCCAATCTGGTTTTCAATCATTTCAACCTAGCTAATTGGAATCCTTGCCCCCCCCCCCCCCCCCCCCCCCCCCCCCGACCTGTTCTTTCTTTGTATGGAAAGGATCGAACAGGCATATTAGTCACCATGAGAATTTGATTGTTCTGAATCTTTTCATTTGAAGATGATGATTTTCATGGCTTCAATGATTCTCCATTTAGGTGGCTGCTTTCAACTTGGGATCGACAGTGGTGCTCGTGTTCCAGGCCCCCACATTAAAAATGCTACAAAACAGGGATTCATCTTCGGAGTTTAGGTTCAGTATCAGACGTGGAGATAGAGTGCGTGTTGGGGAAGCTTTGGGGAGGTGGCATGACTTGTAAGAACAAACTTGGCGTGTGCGCTCCATTGACAATAGAGGGCAAGCATTTGTATAGAAATTCTACACCAATGAAGGTGGCGAACTGATTTCTTACCGTATTTCTTCGGGGTTTGAAGCCCTCGACAGCTCAATTTTTGTTTCCTGAAGCACCTTTGTTGGTCATTGAAAAAACTCGGTTATATCCTAGAGGCTGTGCGTTCAATAACCATTAGGCACCAAGCAACTCACTCCATGGGTTCGACTGTAAGGACAGTACTGGCTCATATGTGTTTTGGTCAAATATTTGTTTGATTCTAATTGTCACATTACATTATCGGTCAATTAGGGATCCAAAAAAAGAAGTGCCGTTGCTGACTGCAGGAGGCAAAGCCTCTCCGCGGGGCTTGGGAAGCATACTGATAGCTTCCATGCGACAGTAAAAGCATGGAGCATCATCATTGATGATAAAAGTAGTACTGCTCCAATGATTAATGAACCAGAATCAGACACGGAGCCCTAGAAATCGTAGAACTTGCCCATCCAAATCAACACTATTAAATAGCGAATCACCGAATTCTAATAACGAAAACAACATAAACCTTAGGGGTCTTTTAGCATCGTTTAAGGTTTTCATTTCCAGTTTCTATATTAAATGTTTTTTCAAACATAAATAGAAAACTTGATTGTTTTGATTTTTTTTTTTTAAAAAGGCAATAACATTATTCATAATTTTTGAAAACCAGGAAAATCCATTCTGTAACAATCCCACGATTAAAAGAACGAATTACAAACAAATCTGGAAGGAATTGTAAAAGCAACATTTCCTTGTACACATTTTACTATGGACAAAAATATTGTTTTTATCATTTTGCCCTTAACAAAAAAAAAACCTTTTATGCTAATATTTGAGGGTGAAATACCATTTAGGCGTTTTAAATTTGATCAAGGATAATTCAAGACTTTCTCTTATTTTGTAAACAGTGAAATTACTACAACAACCTTTAAAAGTGAAAAATTATAAAGCTTACATGATGTTTTGTTCTTTTTTTTTTTTTTGTCATTTCTCCTTTCAATATATAGTAAAATAACATACTTGCCTTTAAATTAAAAGAACAAAAAAACAAAACTCGCTATTAGGAGTTTTATTGTCTTTCAATGCATAAATGCATAATAATTTAAAATTTGAAGTCTCGAAGCTGAGGGCAGATTTCTAATTAAATGATTTTATCATCATTATCTTCATCACCGCCACTTGAAGTTAAGGATAATTTGATTGTTTAACGTATATAAATATATTAAAAAAAAAAAGGTCAACATATGTTGTGCACATGTCAATAGATCAACCACTTTGTTGTTTTTGAAAAACATAAATGGCTGACTAAGGCGGTAAAACATGGGGTTCTAGAGTAGTGTTTTATTCTTCTTGACCTCCCCTTCATTCTTATATGGCACGTGTCACAATTAGAGTTCCGATGCGACTCTAGTAGCTTTTTTTTTTTTTTTTAATCTTTTCACCTTGCCTTTTAGTTATTTAGCCTTTAAATCTTGTTTTATCGAATGTGAAATTAGCACCCTACAAGTCTGATATGGTTTCTATATATGATAAAGACGAGAGATATGGTTACTAGTTAAAAAAATTTGGAACATGCCGAGAAGGGAGCTTCAATCTGATAAAAAAAAAAAATTACCCCCTACAAGTCGGTTTGGATGTCACTGATATGGTTACTAGTTAAAGATATCCTCCCAGGAACAAGCTGCCAGGATGTAAAAAAATAATAATTCAACATCCTGGCAGCTTGTTCCTGGGAGGATATGGTTTCTATGTATGATAACAGTGAGTAAATGCATAAGACGCCTCCATTCATGAGGGTAGAGCAGCAAATAATATCGGCTCTGATCAATCTTGTTAACACCACTTTAATCTCATCACCCTCATGTATTATGCTTTTTCTCTGAGATGGAACCACAACACATCTGTGAGTCTGAGCCATGAAAAATCATTCTTTAAGAATCTAAAATGTTTATGATCCTTGTGCATCCTGCATTGTCTTCACCACCAAGTATTTCAATTCCAAATGGTAGCTGTTTCTACGGTAGCTCCTAGCAAATAGGCAACACATTTCAACCATATATATTTTCCACTCTTTTCTACATTCCCACTTGAAAACAGCAAATTCTGTCATTCTAACAGGTCGTTCCATAGCTCAGACTGATACAGAGAGCATGGAACAGCAGAACAAAGTTTATTATTCCATGCTAATCGAGTAAATCCAACCATCAGGTAACTCACTAATCACTGGCATAACCCGATTAAAACAAGCATTCTGCAGTGTCACTAGACACTCTAAATTCTACCAAGCAGATGCCTACTCTCATATGCAGCTAAGAAAGATCACGAAGAAATCAATGAAGTGTCTATTTTCCTTACACATATTTGTATTTGCAGAATTAATGGCAGAATTAGAGTTTCTGTCAATTACATTTGTATTTGCACAATCTGTCAAAAAATACCTCATCTTTTTCTTGCATCTTCTTCAAACTCTTCAACTCATCCAGCACCAGATCTCCCTCTCTCTTTCAATCACTACCAATCTATCAAAACTTTGCCCTGAGAATATTAAACAGAGATAATAATTTAAATTTCCTTCAGATTTAACCAAAATCAACAGATTAATAGCCCTCCCAAAACCTAATAAGATTATTATGGAAAAATCAGTAAGAATAGGCAAAGGCACACCTACGTCTGTTTGGAGTAAGAGGAAGAAGAAGGACCCCGCTTGTTACGAAGCATCATGTAACCGACGGGTAACACCACTCCAATCATCATTAATGCTGCGCCGATTAGGTATCTTAACGGACTCGGTGGCTCCACCTCCATGACTCTCTTGTACTGCGCCCGCATGGTATCGAATGAATTTGTAAGTGGACAATGATAACAATAGATCCAGATCATCCATAATCAGGGAGGGAGAGAGACTTACATGCATTTTTTTCTATACGATAGAAATTGGATTGATCGACTGTATGATTACGATAATTGTACAGATTTTCTCGCTTGGCGATTGATTGATTGACTAATTGCAGATTCTTTGGCGAAATTGTGAGGAAAAAAGATGCGGAATTTCAAGTTTCGCTTACTGGTTAGTACCTACCAGGATCTGAATAATTCTGTCCTGTGAGATAGGTCCGGTGAGTTCTATTGACCGCTTGATAGTTGCCACGAGGATATCAAAATGACCATCGAATCTGGTATCACGTGTCAAGTTCCTACGGGATTTACATAAAACGACACCGTCAAGACAGACAAAAAAAAAATAAAACAATCCTGAAAATGTGAGCTTCAACAGCCAACTACCCCGAAGAGTAAGGCCGCCAAAGTTTGCGGGTGCCTTGGCCAGTGCTTGTCCAATTTTGAAAACTTAAAAGAGTAGAAGAGAAATATGAATCTGACACAAAGAAGAGTGAGTTCAAGAATCCCTCAAGTATTTGGATTCGGAAGGTCCTTCAAGTCGTCCCTCGATCCATCCTCTATTACCCACGGCATCCACGTTTTCCAATGCCCTGTAAGTCAATTTATTTCATTACAAAGAAAGAAAGAAAGAGAGAAATGAATTGTATCTGTGTCAAATGGTTAGGACTCGGTTGGTATTGTTGCGAAGCTCTCGGATTGTATTGCTTCCAGAGGTGGAAACATTCTCGGTGCTGATATTTTCGTCCCTCAAAACAAGAATGTCTTCTACTCTAGAAGGTATTACCTCAAGTTTGTTATTCCGGGTACCTTCCTTTTGCTTGCTAAATTATTTGCTCAATGACAATTTTGTGACGCAGCACGTGTAGTTCAATGAATTCTTGATTTTTTTTGTAAATGGGTTGATGTATGTTGTGGTTTGGGTTCAAGGAATGGTATTTTTAACGTTGAATGTAGTTAGCAAGCAGCAATTGCTGACCTTCAATTGCTAACCATTTTTACCTGTTTGATCAATAAATTGTGATTGCAAGTGGAGGTGTATTTTGATTTATGTGTAATGTGGCAGTGAGTTTATTTTTGACCCCGTTAAATGGCCGCGTGTGCAAATGGATGAGGACTTTCGCAGCATTTCTAAAATGTTCGATGCAACAAGGTCTGTTGTCCGGGTGCCTAAGCTGGACCCCAAATTCAAGATTGCTGTTATTGCTTCAAAGCAGGTGCTGTTTGTTGTGATTTTTTTTTTCCAGTGGGTTTGTTTTATACTTTCGGTATTAATCTAAATCTGTGCTTGTCTTGCTGCAGGAGCATTGCCTGATTGATTTGTTACACTCATGGCAGGATGGAAGGCTTCCGGTTGATATAACTCGTGTAATAAGGTGAACTTTTTGGAATGTTAAGACTTTAGGTTTATCTATTTGATCTAATTATGGTTCTTCATGCATTTCACGACAGTAATCATGATAGAGGCCCAGACACTCATGTGATTCGGTTTCTTGAACGGAATGGCATTCCTTATCATTATTTACACACAACTAAAGAGAATAAAAGAGAAGAGGAGATCCTGGATTTGGTTCAGAATACTGATTTTTTAGTTCTTGCCAGGTACATGCAGGTAAACCTGATAAGGTTCAGAGATCCTCATCTGTTTTCTTCTTGTGTACCAAACTAGTAGAATCTATGTAGTTCATCTGATAGAAGAAATAGGGTTTCCTAGTTTCTTTTTCATCTCTGATATCCTTACAGGAAATCCTGTAATTTTATTTTTGCCTGCTCCTTTTTGTACCCACAAACATATTATTACTTGCGATGTCCATGATGTATACACAGTAGTTGATATATATGAGTCAATTGTGGCAACATTTGTATCCACAAATTTAAATCTTGAGTGCAGATATTATCTGGTAAATTTCTGCAGAGCTATGGAAAAGATATAATTAACATTCACCATGGTCTTTTGCCATCATTTAAAGGTGGGAATCCGTCAAAGCAGGTTAGTTTTTGTAACCTTAACCTTAGGATATAGAAATTATCACCCATGCAACCATTTCAACTTTTCTCCCTGACTCCCACACATTTTTAATTGCTAGATATTGTTGGCAGGCTTTTGATGCTGGTGTGAAATTAATCGGTGCTACGAGTCACTTTGTTACTGAAGAACTTGATGCAGGGCCTATCATTGAACAGATGGTAATCACTATCACTTACTAAGCTATGAAGCTTCTTGTCTAAATTATCGTAATTTCTGTTGGTTGTACTTAGTGGTGAATTATTTCTTGGCTCATTGATTTGGGTTTTGTTTCTTTTATTTCACCTTGTACCATCACTTCCTCTGCTATCACATTATTTTTGTTCTTGCCATGTTGCCAAAGTGTTCAGATATGTAAACTGTGTCACTTTGTAAAATTCTCCACTGTCATATCTATAAAATGCTGGAACTTCTCAAATGGATTAACAATTTTCAATCAATTACCAATTTTATTGAATAGAGGATTTCTAGATGCTGCTTTTTTCTAAGATTGAAGACTGACGAATGAAAAATCCTAGTCAACAGAGTTCAATATCATGTTGAATTGGTGAAATAAGGAGTCAATTTGTAAGGAAGGGTCCATTTATTCCGGGCCTGAAAACACAAACTGGTTGGTATAGGAAATTCAGAATGAAATCTATGAGATGATTGGATCAAGTTGAATTAACTGAAGAAGAATGTAAGTCTTTAAAAATTGCTTAACCACAGTGTCTTTCTTTCCTCTTTTTTCTCTCTCTCTATTTTTGTATGAGATATTCAGAGATGATTCCTAAAGAATGTAATTGCTGTGATTTATACCTAATTTATCGTGTAGCTGATGTTGTTCATTCAAGGATCTTTGTTATTCTACACACTTCTTTTTTTGGAAACATTAACTTTAAATTGTTAGAGTTTATTTAGTAGATTTCTGAAGCTATGCTAGTGAAACGAGCAGGGAGGGTTTGTGCCTCGCAATAAATTATCTCAAACTGCTGTTTTAATTGATCACTGTTGCAATCTGAAGTTTTAACACCATATGGGCTGTATCACAACATCTATCATACGATGTTGTTGTAATAGTCTTTATCTACCACGTGTTGCAGGATATGTAACTGGTTTTGGCTAACTTGCTTAGTTTTTTCAATATCCTTGTTTACGTGTTACAGGTTGAGAGAGTTTCTCATAGAGATAATATCCAGAGTTTTGTGCGGAAATCAGAGAACCTTGAGAAACAATGCCTTGCAAAAGCTATAAAATCATACTGTGAATTGCGTGTTTTGCCTTATGAGGAAAACAAGACTGTTGTATTCTGAGGTGAAGACAAAGGGGAGAGAGCTGTTGACTGTTGTTACAATCTGCATGTTCGTGAGCCATTCATTTTTCCTAATTAAAATATTCCCATCACAAATGTCGAGACGATGATTATTATTTATATTCCAAACTCAGAAGGCCACCTAGTGAAATTTAAGCTATCTCATTGGATTTGATTTAGTGAGAGCACCAGACAAAACTGATCTTCTATTGTTGCCGACTTACAGTAAGTTCATCTTTAGTTTGCACTCTTGAAGGAATTACTCAAGGTATATACTGAACTACTCGAAGTGACAGTTTTAAAGTGTTTTGCCTAGGTAATTTGAACTCGTGATTATTATTATTATATATTCATTTTCCATATTTATTTATTGGTTTGCCATGGTATGTTGCGACCACTATCATGGATGTAGAAATGAGAATTATTTTTTTCAAATCTTTGTCTAATACTTGTTTTTTTCTGACTTCTTGCTCGAATATGCTTGGCCAAGCTTGGCCAAGATGAAATCGGTTTTTTTCTGGTTTTTTCTTTCAATTAACCGAACCAAATTAAAAATAGTGAGGTTTTTTCTTTCAATTAACCGAACCAAATTAAAAATAGTGAGTTTAAACCGGTTTTGGTTCAGTTTTGATTTTTTTAAAAAAATAAATAAATTAATTTGGTTATTTTTTTTAGATAAAAACTAGACCAAACTGGAAATGTCCACCTCTGCTTCCGGGTTCCGGGAGTGCATTAGAGAAAGGTGTGTGCGTTTCTTCCATTACATGGGTAAATTGTACAAAATAGGGATTTTCATTTGTAATATCACTCGTATACCGTTGTCACTCTATAGTTCATTGAACAAAACTATCATCTGCTCTATTTTCTCGGAGCAAATATACGAACATCGACCATATGCTATGCTAGGCACCATCGTTTATGCTCAAACATTTCAGGGAGTGGTCAGTTTCTTCAACGCTGCTGACTTGTCGAAGAAGACTCTGTATACCATCAACCCACCTCTGCTTGTGAATTTTGTTCTTGCACTTGAACTCCAGCAGACCTTGTGCTGTTTTAGTGCCAAAATAGACTTCCTCGGTACCAGTTTCCCTTTCTTTTCTGTATGGCCATGCTGTTGTCTCATCACAGACTCCGTAAACAACACCTAGTAGCAGCAGAAGACATTCAGGTGTTCAAGGATTTAAAACTGCAAGATTTGTTGCTCAAGTATTTTGAGATTTGCAACTAGAAAAGAGTATTTATCCAGTACCAGTTTACCTTTTTGCTTCTTGGACAAGGCTCCTCCAACGTGTTTGCTTTTGATCTTAATTAGGACCTGAAAAGATTTGTATCGGTGAACAACGTATTTTATGACCTCAAGAAACTATCGCTCCCAACTTTTCTCCAAGAAGTATGTACCTGGGATTTCTTGTTGATGTACACGGTGACATGTTTCCATCGCATCACTCCTGACAATTCCAATAGCAACTCATTTAGCACTAGCATCTAAAATCACTCAACATCGGTTTCATTTCTTAGTATTTCTTTATCAAGAATTCAAGGAAATTCCAAAAGCAACAGAGAGGGCATGGACATGAACCTTTCTTTGTGTGTTGCAAGAGTTCACCAACACAGGGAGGACCCTGTTCTTCTAATGGACCATTTGAAGAAGAAGTCCAGTGAGTATCCGCCACCCCCCTATCATAAGGACTTATAGCAGCATTCCTTCTTGCTTCTTTTGGTAATCTTGATTTTAAAGCTGCTTCTCCTCTCAAAGCTGGTTTAGAGGATGGGTCACATTATTTACTAATCAATGTTCACGATAGGAAATAAAATGAAGACCAGAAAAAGATTGAGCAAATACCTGTTGCCGCAGCGGCGGTAAGGGTCATTAGATCACCTGGACTTTGAAGATCTACTGCTGATCTCACAACAGAAGCCACACAATCATGATCAACTCCGGCTGATTCTGCTAATTCTATGCAATGTGATGCAAGGAGTTCTGCAGCTGAGGCCAAAGCCATGCTCATTTTGGAGCTGGAACCACTGGAATTTCCGGCAGCTGTCACGGCAGCCAATGCCGCAGCTAGTCCGGCTATAGATACAGCAGAATGCATATGCGCATTTTCCGTGCGTGCTTTGTCTTTCTTCTTCACTGCACTGCTACTGAATTCCTTGTGGTGGAACCATTTTCCTATTGATCCTGTCCTTGAACCTCCTTTTGAATTTACCACCTTCCCTGACTGCAAAGGAGTGAAATAATTTGATGACAAGAATAGAATGGGTTATGTGCCAAAAAAAGAAGAAGCTTTGGGTTACTTAATTTCGGATTTGAGAATGTTCTTGTTCATATCAGAAAATAACGAGGACAGGATGTAGAAATTGCAAATAAACTAATAGTAGCTGCGAGGAAGACTCACTGATTGTTGTGCCACAATTGTCTCTGGAAATGTATCGGGATTCTTTTCAGTGAAAAACTCTTGCTGCTTCTGAGCCAGAGCTTTTGAGATTTCTGAAGCAGAGAGACTCCAGGATCTTGATAAGAACTCCATAGGCTCTCTTGGTGTCTGGGGTTGAGGAATTGCTGGCAGTGAAGATGCAGGTTTCAGCTCTTGGTCCTCATCTAAATATTCTAGCATAGAAGTACCCTTAAAAGCAGAATAATGTCCACTTTCCATTTCTTCAATTTGTATTTCAAGTATTCCAATCAAATTGAGCTATTTCTTGTTTAGGGCAATGATCTCTCTCACTAAAACCTCAATGACTGGTGTTCCCAGCCAAATCAGTCAAAGATGCCTCTAAGAAGAAGAAGTAGAAGATACGAAAAATACTAGCCTTGCAAGCTTAGAAAACAAGATACAACTGACTTCGGAACAAGGTTGTTATATATATATATATAGCATGTAGCTACAAAAAGGTCAATAAACTTGCAAATATAGGGGACAAATTAGATTACAAAAACACTTTTCAAAATCTAGTGCTTCGAAACCTCATGGAAATAAGGTTGGGTTTCGTTAAAGGGATCAAAAAGACAGAATTCACCAAACTCGATAACCAGTATGATTCTAAGCTCAAGGGACACAAATAGAACATCATCCTTAACAAGCGGGGATTGTTCCTTAAGCACTCGTGCAAGAAAGCGCAGGATTCTATAAGGAGACAAAGGATTATGTGTTAAACTCTTGTACTTTTTGGAGGTTATGAGTATTAAATATCGAGTGTATTTCCCTATGAGAGCTATTAAGAGCGCATCGTGGATGATTCACCTGCAAGTATTTCGAAAGCTCGTGCAAAGACCGGCCACTTCATGAATTTTGGCTGGACGGTGGGGACCGTTTAGGATTCTTTCTCTTCCATTTCAACAGCCTTGCTTGAAGCAGGACGGTTAGGGTTGGTATCATTATCTATCAGCTTTTAAATTTATTCCTCCAAGCAACTATGGGCTCAATATATTTGTTTGATATGTTTGAATAAGGTGGGGTATTTTAAAATATGGTTACGATTATTTTTCAAAGTATTTTTTTACTTGAAAATATATCAAGATAATAATTTTTTTTTTACCTTTTAAAAATCATTTCTAACATCAACATATTAAAAATAACTAAAACTTATTAATTTAAAACAAAAAATATTAATTTTTTTAAAATACAAAAACAAATAGACTCTAAGTGGAGTGAGGTGGGAGCATGATCAATAAATCCCGAGCTAAACATAAAGTATAGTCTTTATTTCAATTTTACATTTTACTATATTCATGGTTTGATCCCATTATCCATGTGATATTAATTATTAGTAAGCTTGTAGATATTATTTGTTCATGATTGCTCATAACCATATACAATCTATCTTCTTTCAGAGAGAAATCAGCATGCCATATGGTCAAATTGGGCGGTTGTTTCGTGTGTACAAGGATGCATCTAACCAAGAGGTTTGCTCCCTCTGTGATCTCAGGTTCGAGTCCTAGGTTACTCATATGATGGCCACTGGAGGTTTACATGGTCGTTAACTTCAGGGCCCGTGGGATTAGTCGAGGTGCGCGCAAGCTGGCCCGGACACCCACGTTAAACTAAAAAAAAAAAAAAAATGCTAGTTAGCCAGTCACCATCGCTATACCTAATTGAGTACACTACACACAGAGTCCTATAATTGGCCTCCTCCGATCTGTGGTTGTGTTGACACACCGACACAAATGCCAATTTTCACGTTTCAATATACAGGGCTTGTTCCATGGGAAACTCCATGCTTGCATGGGACACAAACAGAGCTTCACTTGCCACCTTCATCAGCGAGGGCCAGCCAAAGATTCTGGCTTCGCTAGCTCAAATTTCAAATTGTGGGATGAGAAGGCAAAGATCAAGAAAGTGTTTCAGCCTTTTCCTTGTCTCAAAGAGCTGATAGAGGGGCCCCAAGTCTGCATCATACACATGAAAGAGATGGCCCTTCTTGATAAATGATTTGACCTAGCCAGTCTGTACACGGTTTTATGCCTATAATCATCGCACTCAACACTGGGAGAGTATGGGACTTAGCGTCGAGTCATAATTACAATCTGCTTTAACCCCTCTATATATATATATATATATATAAAACGACAGATGCTCCATGAACCAATTCTTACTCCACGCATGGAATATTGATATGTTAATCAACTTTTTTTTATTATTAATATGACTATCATATCATATAGAAATCAAACTCTTAATTTTAAGTTTTTCCTATTAACCCACCACTGAATGGTTAAACTTTAAACTTTTATGTTAATCAACTTTAAACTTTTATGTTTGTGTCTATCATTTTCACCCTTTTTGTTTTTGTTGAAATGTCTTTGTTATGGGCCTTTGCTATCACAGTGCCAGGAAATAGCATTTTAAAAGAATGTGCTTAACGATTTTGAATTTTAGCTTAATTTGTTGGAAACAGTGTTCTTCGCCGACTTGAAGTCCCTGCTGGTAGAATAAGCTCCGGGAAATTGTAAGGAGGTATCAATCGATGATATATAGTATTAAAACCGATGCAATTTAAAGTATATGGTGTAGTTCTGATATATACTTTGCTTATCTATCAATATAATTAAATATCAATCATGAAAGTTTTGATATTTATTAAAATATCTAAAACGTTTGTTGTCATTTCTATAGATAAAAGAAAAAATTAAAATTAAAATTAAAATATTATTATCAAGATGAAAAAATACGAGAAATTTTTTTAATTAAATACATTGAATCATGATTCTTTAACCCTGAAGGTATAGCACAACTGATCAGACCCTAAATTTATTCTATAGAGGTTACAAGTTCGAGTCTCATAAATCTTAAAACCACTGGAGACTTACATGGTCGTTAACTTTAAAACTCATGGGATTAGTTAAGATATTCACAAGCTGAACCAGACACCTACGTTAATATAAAAAAATTATTACAAATTATTTATATTTAAATAAATTGAAAGCCCATATCATAAGATTTAGCTTAAGATACATATTAAATATTTTTTTAAGCAAGATATAAAGGGAGAAAAATCAAGAAGACCATCTCTTATACTAGATCAACCCACGTCAACATTCTTCATGAATTTATAGAAGCTCGAATATGCAATAATTGTTTGATCCCATGTTATTTTTTAATTAATTTTTTTCTCTCAATAAAACTACTAAATCAAGTGACACAAAAGTATTTCTTTAAGAAATAATCAAGAATTTAAATTCGATACGCATCAAGAAAGTAACAAGTAAAGGGAGGTGCTTGTAGGCTATTATAGACTTTATAGTAGAAGGCACCGACCACTTATACAAATATTGTGATTGTTATCTTTCGGTTTCTCCTTCACTCCGACTAAGAAATCCACAAATGACTACTTTTCTAGGCTATTATATTTAAAGTTTATGTTGTAGTTCTGATATATACATTGCTTATCTATCAATATAGTTAAATATTAATCATTAAACAGATGTTATCAAGGTGAGCTGCTCCACCTGTGTAATGCAAAGCAGAAATCAACCAAAAGTTCGACAGGGAATCAAATTTTCAGATCAAAGGCAAGAGAAGTCGTCAAGAAAGTGAGAAGATTGAAAGCTAGTGTTATCCCCTCCACATGGGGGTGGAACCTGGATCAAATAAAGTTGACAGCCACTAATTAAAGAACATTGCCTGACAGCCACGCTTCATGCCATTTAGCAAAAATCTACAGATTCCCACTTTTTACAGTGGAACTCATGAGAACATTCATGTGCCAGTCACATAAACTTTCATTAATTTGAAAAAAAAAAAAGAATTCTAGCTAGGGAATTAATGAAGCAAGAATCTTGGACGTTGGTCCATGAAGCTTAATAAGTTTCTTTTATTTGTCTGGTGCAGGCATTGGTAATTAATTTTATCATCTTTTTAATGGATATATTCTGTCAAATAGCTAGAGCTATGCATTCATCCCTTCGAATGGTTATTGCCAGGATCTATGATTCTATGCTACCTCACGTGCAGCATCCAAGCTTCGCTGCTTGATCCTTTCTTGTACAGTGGAAGAGTAAGCCTTCACAACATTAGATGATGGGTTCATCAATACGATTAGATCTCGGATTGCATTGCATGTCTTATTGCGTTCCACATGAGAAATGTCATCAATATGTCTTTTATGGTCGTTATAGGAGCCTAGCTAGTCCATCCTATGATTATTTAAATTTTCTATACTAAACTGTAATTGTCATCTGATCTTGAACTAGACAAGCAATATCATTTTCAATCTGAAAAATATGAGGGATATTATTGTTTTCAGAAAAAATTATCTTAATCACTATTTATTTGAAAGTATGGTTGGGGTTATTTTTTAAAGTGATTTTCACTCATAAATATATCAAGATAATATTTTTTTTATTTTTTAAAAATTATTTTTGATATCAATGCATCCAAATAATCTAAAAATACTAAAAAAATTATTAATTTAAAGTAAAAAAAATTCAAATATTTTTAAAATTTTTTAAAATATAAAAACAAACAAAAGCATGATTAAAGGATGGAGGGGATATGGATTGGTGGCATCGAGCTTTGTCTCCTTTTAAAGATTACTCGTTTGCTATGATAATGTGTAACAATGATAAAATGAGACAAGAAACAAAAATGGTAAAGTCAAAAAAAAAAAAAAAAACATAAAGATAGGGTTCTATCCCAAGCACAAAGAGGGAAGAAAAAATGCTTTGCCTCCAATGATTTTATTGAATAAAAATGGTGTCTATTTATACCAAATTATTTGGATTATATTAGATCAATTTTTATTTAATTTAATTTTAAACTCAATATTAGCCAGAAACTAACATGTTGCCAGGTTGACATGTTCAACCAGATCAAAACCAAGTTTAACAACATTTCTAAAATAAATTTATACGTACGCTTATGTATATGCAAAATACAAACCTTCAATGGACGGCCACACATTCTCAAACATGCAAGAACATGGTTATTAACATTTGTTTTGGATTTTTCTTCATTCGTGAAATACAGATTTCAGACAGTTTGTCCTAAACAATTGGGTTCGGTTGGTTTACATACAAGAAAGAATGGAGGATTGTGACTCGTAAGTTCCTATCCAAGCTAGCAAACAGCTGACAGGCGAAATATGTTGCTGTAACTACTCTCACATCTCCACGTATGGACCATTATAGATGCAATGAATGACGGTCCTGGGAAATTTATCAAATTTATATGTGAAGAAAATAATTATCAATTAAAAAAAATCATAATCTCATACTATAAAGAGTTAGTTACTCGTGTGCGAGACTCGGAGACGTGGCATCAACATTGACAGGCAGATAATTTTCTTATTAACAGGTACAGATAATTTTTGACTGGTCACTGACAAAGAACAGGCTCGAACCTACCCAGAAAGGAAGAAAGCAAATCACAGTTCACGAGCCTCTGCGACTGTTTAGGCGTAGTCTTCAGAAACTGGGGCAGGGGCATAAGACCCAATGAAAATACCGTCTAGATAAGTAAAAAAATCAAAAAAAAAATTGAGAAAATTGAAAAAAAAAAAAACTAAAAAAATCAAACCGAGAAAAAAAACTGATTAAACATATTAAAATTTTGAAAAAACCAACCGGTTCGATATCGATTTTAGGCTTATAAAACCAAACCGAACTGAAAAATAACCAAAAATACCTTAGCCAAACCGAAAAAAAACGAGTTAAAATCGAAAAACCAAATTAAACCGGTTTTTTTTTAAAAAAATCGAACCAAACCGAAACTGGCTAGTTCAAATCGGTTTCAGTTTTTTTAAAAAAAAATATTGGTTTAGTTATTTTTTTAATAAAAATCGAACTGAATCGAATTTGCTCACCTCTAATACCGCCGTAAACAAGCCCAGCCAACCCCCCTCAAACGAGTGGCCCCAGCCAGTAGATCCAGTTCTGTGAGAAGTCACCACTAACCACAGCTGGGCCAAACGAGCGAGCTGGGTTCATCGAACCACCACTGAACGGGCCAGCAGCAACAATGAACCCTATAGCAATGGGTGCTATAATTCCAAGGGAGCCCTTTTTGGGGTCTGCGGCTGTGGCATAGACAGTATAGACAAGTGCAAAGGTTATGACAATCTCCATCACCACTCCTTCGATAGCACTCATCCCTGAAGCAACTCCATGGGTTGGGATGCCCTGTGAAGTCCAGGAAAACAATTTTGAGCTTTGATACAATCAAAGATGATTAACTGGAGATTTATTAGAATTGCATGGTTAAGAGATGAACAGTTCAAAATACTGGTAAACGCAGATGGATTTCCTTGCATAAAGGGATATATATATCCATCAGCTGTGGCAGGGACTTTAAGTGGAGAAATGATTTAGTTTTCTCTTTGATAATTTAAATGATTAGTTCAGGATCGACTTCTCTCTTGCTTTGCGTAAATGATAAAACGATATGCCTTAATTATTGGATAAGCAGTGATTAGTCAAGCCGGAAATTAACTAATCCACTCGAAGAGTGCTAAAAACAGAAGCAGCTGAAATATTTGAAATCTTACCACCACAGTTTTGCCAAGTAAGATCTTACCAACATATTCTGTCATCCCGATGCTAATTAATTTCCCAAGTAACATCGCTTGTCAACTGAAAATATTCCGTTAGCAATGAAGGGGATTTTTACTGGTAATTTATTTATTCTCTTAGGGTTCAAGGTTTCAAACGGTTAATTACCACTAATTAACTAAAAACTAAGGTCAATATCTTTTTTCTTTTTTTATGCATATGGCTTTTCAGGATTGCATGTTATATAATTCTGGTGTTAATTTTACCTCAGTGCTAGTAACGACCTTGAGGAGGAGGCATGCGACGACGGAGCCGAGGCATTGAGCAATCCAGTATCTTAGCCGGCGCCGACCGTGGGACCCATATGAATGGAAGAGCCCTAAAAGAATGGTAGCCGACCAACCGCCTTTTATTTGATTAGTAATAACTAATATGTCATCACTAATTATGAGCGCAAGACAACTAATTTACTTGTTATTTATGTGTGTGTTAGGAAAGGAAACAAAAAGCATGTTTTGATGGGATATCAATATTAGGGCGTTTTATCTTATATGAAATAATTAGTTTTGTTTAAAGCAAAGTTGTCAATTTCGTTCCGTTCTGTCTGGAATGGCCGAAACATTTCATACCAATTCAAAAAACAAAACAAAACAGAACAAATTTCATCTCATTTTAAATCTCGGTCCGTTCCGGATTTTTCGGCCAAATTCCGGCCGAAACGTTCCGGTTGTTCCGTTTCGGCCAAAAAATATTATTTTTAAAAAATTAATATATAGTTTATATTATTTTAAGTTAAAGATCTATTTAATCTTTACTATTTAAAAATATTTTAAATTTTAAAATTATATTTGTTTGGCATTATGTTTGTATTGCATAATTTATAATTAATTTATCTTGAATTTGAATTATGTTTGTGGAATATATATATATATATATATATATATATATATATATATATATATGAACAGTACAACCCCGAAACGACACGCCGAAACACTCCGAAACTAAAATATTTCGTTCCAATTAAAAAAACAAAACACCTACCGAAACGGAATTGACAACCTTGATTCAAAAAGTTGGTGTGTTTTCTTAAAAAAAATATATGGTACATGGTTGATAATTCCATCATGATTGTGATGGATAACTCTATTTCTAGAGCTAGCAATGTCATCCAAGTTAATGAGTTGTTTGGCATAATTTCTAATTTTGTTTTTAGATGTTTTTTAAAATGTTTTAAATTGATTTATTTTAGTAATTTCTGATTAAGTTTTATATATTATGAGTCTTTGCGATCATGATGACTAATTACAACTTTTATTTAATTTTATTATTTTAGCAAGTGAAAATGAGGATATTGAAATTAAAATTATAGACCACTTCATTATTAAAATTATTATATCATATTAAACTTGATAATAAGTTTATGATTCATTTTTAAAAAAAAATACTATAGCACGTGACTTATTTTAATTTTATATATTAACTTTATATTAGTTATTTATTAATAAAAACTCTAGAACTCATGAGTTTTTCACTGTTGGAATCCACAATATATATAATTGTTTATTTGATTTTTTTTCTCCAGTTGTGTCCTTATATGCCCAAATTCGTGGCTAATTTATATTGTTAATGAGAGACAAGATTATAACAAATGACATTTACTTGTAAAACAAGAAGGATACGGGTGGTTTTTTCAAAAAGGGATAAAAAGTAAACTTTGGCCCAGTTATTTTTTAAATGCTAACTTCTCGGTTTCTAAATATTTTAAAAGCTCAATTGTGGAACAAATTTAATTTTTTTTTAATTTCTAGTTTAAGATAGGAGAGAAACAAATCACTAGATTTTGATACTAAAAAAAAATATCAATTAACAACGATTCAGATTATCAAAATAGTTGATATTAATATTTATAAGTTTTATTTGTTGTAAAGAGTTCCAATAATGTGTTTTTTTACCTTTAATTTTCTTGAAAAAATAGATATGATCTTGGAAAAGTTTTTTATTTTAAGTTAATTTTTTATTTGTTTATCTTTTTTAGATTATTTAAAGATATAAATAAGTTCATTTAAGTTTTCAGGATGTTTTTCAGGTGTTTTGAGATCAAAATTATGGTTTAAATAAATTTTTATGATGTTGAACACTCATAGCTCAAGTTTCCGGCAATTAAAATCGAGGCAGAATAGGTGAAAAGTCACCTGCTATTTTTTTTCCAAATAAATCAAGGGTGGATAATAAAATTAAAAAAAAATTAATAGACCCAAGCTTGCATGTATGGACCTTTTTTGTTTTTCATTTTGATCATTCACTACTAGATCTTTATTAAGTTTTCTTGTTTAATTTTATTTTATTTTATTTTTTAATATTTTTTAGATTTTTTATTGTAAAATATAAATTGTTTATATTTTATATTTATATATTTATGACAACATCAAATAAACACCCTAATAATTAATTGAGTTTTTATTTTGCAAGCATCTTTTTTATTATATAATTAAATAAAAAATTATATAAAAAATTTATTGAATTCAATTTAGTTCATGATTCAGATAATATGTTTGATTGGTTAATCAATTTACTAAAAATCAAGTTTCATAGTTTATTACATAAAAAAATTAATTAATTTAATTAAATAAATATATCAACTTTTAAATTACAAGATTTTTTCATAAAAAAATGTTGGCATATTCATTTTTTTGTGCGGTAAAAAAACCATTATCCACCAAGAGCGAATCACAGGTTAGATAGCTGGTATTTACAAAGAATCGGTGAGCATAATAGAATCCTTTTTGATTTATAGCCGTTGACAGATAAACTTAGCTAGGAGAACCATTCAAGATAATTAATGGCGATAATGCACAATGTTCAAGGCATCAATCCGTCAATATATAATGAGAAAGACCGGCATCAAGAACAGATCGAGTTTTCGTCGGCAATTATTTATTGATCATGATGTGGACGAGTTTCATCATACGTGTATGAAGCAATAGGGTTTGAGGATAGCATTAAAATAAATCGCGGTTGGTATTTGCAGTTCCACCAAGAAAAGAAAAGAAAAGCTCAACAAAAGCACCTCCTCAGCTTGGAAGCAGTACTGGCGTGGCTGGTGTAAAAGCCAGCCATCGGCATCGCTATTTGCCTGCCATACTGCTTTCTGCGACGTGTAAGCGTTTAATGGAAGTTCTGTTCATGCATACAGCTTAAACAAATTCCCACTTCTTCTTCAACTCTTTCGAGAAACAAATTTGTTGTTGAGCTTTAACCTGTTTTCTCTTCTAATTAACAAGCAGCCTGTTCTGTAGCCTTTCGGGGCTGGATCGATGATCAACTCACTACATGTTTTCTAGGAGGCTAGAAAGGATTTTATATATATATATATATATATATTTCCTGCTCATGTTTGATTTATTTTTTAGAGGAGAGAAAGATTTAAAGGAAGAAGGTTAAATTGTTAACCCGTGCGTCTGGGAGAGTAAATATATAGTTTTTTAATGGAGAAAAACTGTGAATTTTGTGTCTCCCCCTCTTTTTTTCTTTTGTTTTCATCATTTCTTTCCCATTTTGCTCTCATCTCAGATCTTTAACCACAAATATATATTATTTAATAATTTTCATGATTACATTTTATTTAAAATTTGACTTATTTAATTGAAACCCATTATTAGAGGATTATGGAAAAAAAAATCATTGGAATTTCATGCTATTACTTAATACTTTTTTGCTGCTTGAAAGCGAATGAAGTATCAGATTTGGGACTTTTATGAGGAAAATTTGGATAATATGTTACTCTTCCTTATCTGCATGAATATAGTTATGGTTATTTTTTAAAATATTTTTCATGTTGAAATATATTAAAATAATATTTTTTTAATTTTTAAAATCAACATATTAAAACGATTCAAAATATATTAAAAATTAAAATTTTTAATAAAAATAAAATAATATTTTTTAAAAATACGGGTATAATCATATTTTCAAACACTTATTAAAAATAATTCAACTGCTATATATATGTTACATGGAATGAGATATATACGGTCTATTTTTGCCTTACTCCAACCCTTATAAGTAAGGTACAAGCGAATAAATTATACAAAATTTTCATAAGAACATTTATGGCAAATACAGTTTTTATACTCGCATGATCATGAAATTTTAAAAGCCTAGGAAATTAATATCAAGATAAATCCAATAGAAAAAAGCTTAGAAATAATTAAACATGTATCTGATCTTGAAAGCAGTGTTTTAAAACCCGGACCGGCCCGGCGGGTCGACCCGGGACCCGGCCAACCCGGGCATGAAACCGGTCCGGGTGAAGGCCAAAACCCGCTTGGAATTTGGCCCGGTCAAACCCGGCCGACCCTGGACCCGGCCGACCCGGCCAAACCCGGGTGAGACCCGATCAGTTTTATTTTATTTTATCTGTCAATGAAAACGACGTCGTTTTCAGCTTTCGAAAGTGACAAAAGTCACAAAACGCAGAACGGATGAAGACTAAAGAAAGACTGATGAAGAACGCACCAAAATCATTAAATCAGTAATCTAATTCCTCTTTGAAACCCAGCTGAGGAGCTGAGGGGGCAGGGGACGTCGAGCCATCGAGCCCAATCGCTGCCATCGATTCATTGTTCGTTGCTTCATTCGTAGCCTAATCACCTCAGGTATGTTTCTCTAACTTGATTTCTGTCTTTTCTTCTGCCAATCAACTCAAATTCTTTATCCCGATTTCAACTTCTGTCAAAAAAATAAGAACTTTGTTGTTTGCATGATGAAGCTCGTTAAATACACCACAATCCTATCCTCAGTACCAGGCAACTGAATTCTATTATCATTAACAGGGGACCTATTATATTCAGGCCCCATTGATTTCACAGATTGTAGCTTATTAGTTGCTTGAATTTGCAATTCATTGGGATTCGGTTTCGGGGACTCAAACAAAGACCGAAGCTTTTTGACCTTTCCTTTCATGGACTCAAAAGAATTGTAGAATCCTGATGTTGATTGAAGGTAAGGCTTTGTCACTGAAGTTGAATGAATTGTAAGAGACCTATTGAATATAGAACTAGAGGTCATTTTATTGGTGGTGGGTTTCGAATTGGGTGTGATTTCCTGGTTATTTTCAAATTCAGCCATCGACCCAGATAACAAAATCAACTCAATCTCAAGAATTTCAACGATTTTCTCTCTGGGGCTCTTGATTAGATCAAGATTGAAACAACCTTGACCCTGCAATTCAACTCTAGAAATGCCAAAAACCAAAAAAGATAACCTTTTCCGTCGCCTTCAAAAACAATCCGAACCCGTTCAAATCTGGTGCTGACGATGGTGACGGAGATGAAATGATCAGAGAATTCTAACCGTGGGATAAAGAAACTGATGTTAATTTTTTATATATATATATAGGTTTTTTTGGGTTGACCCGGGTTAACTCGGGTCAACCCACCTGACCCGTGATCCAGAGGGTCGACCCGGTCAATGACCGGGTCGGGTTTCAAAATTATGCTTGAAAGGCATGTGCACCAAGGAAAGAAAAGTGAAAGGGATGATGTGCATCATAAACTACTTTGTGCACCCCTTTCCATATAACGTGCGTTTTTCTTCCTCGCATTTCTATATATATATATATATATTAAATTAAATTAAATTATAACTAAAAGTACTCAGTCTTTTACTGTAAACTGGACAGTATAATCCACAATAAAAGCTGAGCTAACTTTTTTTTCTGTTTTTTTTTTTAAGTTTTTTTTTCTTTGTTTTTTTTTAATTAAGCTGTCTTTTTTTTCGTCTTTTTTTTAGCTTTTTGCTTTTTGCTTTTTTTTTTTTAACTTTTTTTTTCTTCATTTTTTCTTTGTTTTTTTTAATGGATATTTTTTAAAAAAATTGTTAATATTAAATTTTTTGTATCTCAAACTTTTATAATACGCATTCCGGGTTTAACGGGTTAACCCAGATTTTTTTTTTCTGGTTTTTCTTTTTAATTAATTTTTTTATTTAATTTATTTTGTTAAATTAATTATGGGTTAACCTGGTTTCATAGGTTAATCAAATTAATTACGGGTTAACCCGTCAATTTTTTTTTCCATGAAGTTATCAAACTTTCATGACACGAATCCCAGGTTTGATGGGTTAACTTGGTTTGAGGATTAACCCAATTAATTCAGAATTTTATTTTTTTACTTTTTGCTTTTCTTTTTCTTCATTTTTTCTTTTTTTTTTAATGGATATTTTTTTAAATTTTTTTTTGTTAATGTTAAATTTTTTTTCTATCTCAAACTTTTATAACACGTATTCCAGGTTTAACGGGTTAACTCAGATTTTTTTTTCTGATTTTTCTTTTTAATTAATTTTTTCATTTCCACAGTAAAACACTGATTCCTTAGGTGTTTTTTTTTTAAGTTATCTTAGTTTTTTTAGCTGTTTTTTTAATGTTTTTTGGGATTTTATTTTTTGCTTCTTCCTTTGTTTTTTTTTTTAACAAAATTTTTTTGTTTAATTTAGTTTATTAATGTTTAATTTTTTTATTTAATTGTCAGACTTTCATGACACGTTTACCGTATTTAACGGGTTAGCTTGGTTTGACAAGTTAAAATATAATTATTTTTTTTGCTTTTTATTCTTTTTAATTAATTTTTTTCGTTTAGTTTAGTTTGTTAATGTTAAATTTTTTAATATTTAATTATTAGACTTTCATGACACATATCCCGAGTTTCACGGGTTAACCTGGTTTCACTGGTGAACCCACTTAATTCCAGGTTGACCCGTCAATTTTTTTTTTTATTATTTTCATAAATGTTTTTGTTTAATTTAGTTTGTTAATGTTAATTTTTTTTTATTTAGTTATCAGACTTTCATGACACATATCCTGGGTTTAACGGGTTAATATGGTTTGACGAGTTAACCCGGATTTTTTTTTGTTTAGTTTAGTTTGTTAATGTTCACTTTTTTTTTTATTTAGTTACCAGACATTCATGACACGGATCCCATGTTTAACGGGTTAACTTGGTTTGACAAGTTAACCTGAATTTTTTTTATTTTTTTTTAATTATTTTTTTCATTTAATTTTGTTTGTTAAAGTTAAATTTCTTTCTATTTAGTATTTTTTTTCTTCTTAGAGGTTTTTTTTCTTTTTAATTAATTTTATTTAATTAATTTAGTTTATTAATATTAAATTTTTTTCTAAGTAGTTTTCGGCTGATGCCTTTAGCTTTTTTTTTTTATGCCTTTGACTGTGGACTGCATAGTGCGGTCCGCAGTGAAAAGGCTGATGTCTTTTATTTTTTTAATTAATTTTTTCTGTTTAATTTAAATTGTTAATGTTAAATTTTTTTCTATTTAGTTATCAAACTTTCATTACACGGATTCTGAATTTGACAGGTTAACCTGATTTGATGAGTTAGCTCAGTTAATTATGGGTTAACCCATTAATTTGTTTTTTTTTTTTTAATTATCAAACTTTTATTATGCGAATTCAAGCTATGACGGGTTAACCTGGTTTGAAGGGTTAACCCAATTAATTCATTTTTTTTCTTTTTTCTCATTAGTTTTTTTTTCTTCTTGTTGGTTTTTTTTAACTAATTTATTTAATTATCATATTTTTATGACACGACCTTGCAGACAGACCCACGTCCAATGCTATTGGATCTGGTATTGTAGTCCAAACACTTTTATGCTAAGGGTTAACCCAAATTTAATGTTATTATTAATATTATAAACATTACTCTTGGATCAGGCGATGCAACCAAAACTGAGACTTTTGGGTATAACTTTACAAAAAAAATCTAATACTTTTAAATCTTGACTATTTTTAAAATGCAAAAAATAATTGATCCGCGGCATCGCGCGGGGCATGTAACTAGTATATATATATTCCCGAAGCAATCTCGTACATCCAGCAAAACCTCTTCGGGACAAATTTAAAACATCGAAGTAACAAGAAAAAATAATTTATCATGGACGTCTAGATACAAATCCCAAATTAAGATGAAAAAAATAAATTTTTTTAACTCAATAAATTTTTTTACAGTAAATTCAACATATAAGGGTTTAAGCCTAAAACTTATTTTGTTTAAATCTTCTTCATTCTAAAAATCTAGGCGTTTTTTCGTTCAATTTTAACTTTTTATATTCTTATTAAATAAATTAAAAGAAAAGTTTTTTTTCTTTTTTATATAAGAAAGAATTTTTAGCAGGTTTTAGGTTTCTTTAAAATATGATGACGTCTAATTAATGATTTTTTGAAATTAATTTTTTATTAATTCATAATTTATTTAAATTATATTAATGTTTTATATTAAAAACTTAAATTAGATATTAAATTTCAAAAAACAAATTGACCCCAAAACAATTAGATTTCACTTTTAATATGACTTCAAATATATTTTTTAAATAAAAGTTTCAATAATAATAAGTACTTGTCATCTCTCGTGGTCAAACACATATGAATATTGAGTTATTAAGCTAGTTGTATGTCTGGGATGATTTTCAAAATTTATTTTAATTAAATTTCTTGTTAATCGGAATAAGTATTTTTAAAAATTAAAATGATTTAAATTATAGAGAAAAAAGGAGCTCCTTTTTTTAAGCTTTGCCTTTTTTTTTTTAATCCATAGGATGTAGATCATTTGTCTAGATATAAGATTTGTCGTCGCCTAGTTCAAGCTCCGGTCATCTCTCGTGGTCAAACAATCAAGTTCCAACATATTTGAACCCCCAAAACTCTATTTTTCATTCATTTTCATCTAAAATTCAGGGTTCAAGTTAACACTTAGCATAAATTGTAAACAATCCCCAAATTAATCCTTAAAATTAACACTTATTTTGTAGTTGGAATTATTTTTTGCTTGATTATTTTTTTTTAGATTTTTTTAAGTTTTGATATGATAATATTAAAAAATATATATATTTAATGTATTTTTAATTAAAAAAATACTTTTAATAACCAACATAGTCGCATTACCGACCGTTTAGTTGTTCAAAAAGCCAATGTGTTTCTATCACAATCACATGCCACCCAACAACACATTTGAATTGCTTTAATTAGTTGTTTAAAATCCCGAAAAACCACGAAATATAAAAAGCCAAACCAATAATATTTTTTTTTAAAAAAAAAAGGGGATAAATTTTTGGTTTGGAGAAAACAAAAAACTTTGAAACGTGTCATGGATTTTTCTTGCTGGAATTGGATGCACATGGCTGAGCAATGATACTCCTCACACACCCATTAAAGAGCCTGCGGAAACAAATTATAATAAACACCACCAGCTTGTTAAGGCCCAGTATCAAAAAGTCCTTATCTTCACGCTTTTCAAATTTCAATCAAAACCAGAGCATTTATGCAATGATAGCCGTTGTAATCCACATGATAGATATTGAGAGTCCAAAGCAATGCACTCATCATCATTATCTTCATGGCCCCTTTCAAAACCCTAAATTTGGACTATTTTGGATAGCAAATGGACTGTAAGTTGGCATTTGGTATGAAGGTAAAAAGAAAAAGAAAAAAAAGGAGTGAATTGTTGCAGAAATAATTATTTCAAGAGCAAGACCAAGTTTAAAGGGTATAAAAATCGATGTTCAGGAATGTTTGGTGTATTATAAATTACAGGGTTAAATGTTAATGAAAATAAAAAATAATAATTAATTATTAGGAATGATTGATGATAAAAAATATATATATATATATTGTCTTGTATTTAAAGGAAAAGAAAAGTGATCAGAAAGACAAAAAAAAAATTACTTGGTGCATGGTGGGATAAAATTAACCCCCATTGTATAACATAGTTTTTAGTTACTATAATGGTACAAACAGGGCAAAAATAGTTCAAATTAAAATATTTGATTAAAAAATAAATTTATCTCCAAGATAATTTTGAAGTGAATCTTTATACTTTCAAAATAGAAGATATAAAGAAAACATGTTTTCAGAAATAATATTTTTTATTTTTTATTTTTAAAATATTCTTGTAAAAATCTCTCAATTTCAAAAGTGTTCAAATAAGACATGTACAAATAAAAATAGTTATTATCATAGTTTTAAAATTCAACTCGGGAGTCGATCTTGGGCAAAGCTCGGGTCACTAGTCGAGGCCTAAGTCACGGGTTGGGTTTACCTAAGTCAACGTAATAATAAAAGCAACTATCATCGTAGTTTTAAAACTCAATTCGAGCCTGGGTCACGTGTCAAGAGAGTCGACCCAAAGCAAGGTCCGGTGTCAGAAGTGTCAACATAAAAATGTGGTTATTATCATAATTTTAAAATTCAATTTAGGGGTCAACCCGGGTCATAGATTAAAAAGGGATGATTTTAGTCAATGTAAGGATAAAAGTTATTATTATCATAATTTTAAAACCTAACTCGATGATCGACCAGGGCAAGGCCAAGGTCATAGATAAAGAGGGTTAACGCGGGTTGACCAGAATCAACTTATTGATAAAAGTAGTTAATATCATAGTTTTAACACTCAACTTGAGAGTCAAGTTGAGACAAGGTTCGGGTCACATGTTGGAAGGGTCAACCCGGTTGGCCCAAAAAAATTAAAAATAATCAAAGTAACCATGTTTTGATAAAAAAAAAAAAAAGGTTTTAAAAAAGCCAAGGGAGACAAGGTTTGGGTCACATGTCGGGAGGGTCAATCCGGTTGACCCAAAAAAATTAAAAATAATCAAAGTAACCTTGTTTTGGTAAAAAAAAAAAAAGTTTTAAAAAAGCCAAGGGTTTTCTTACCCTTGTTTTATCCCAGATTGAACCGGGTTCTTAACCGAGTAAGGTCAAGTTAATCCTTCTTTTATTTTTTTCTTAAACTCATACCAATCCAAACTTGATTAATGGATTTGCATATTGATTCCCTTCTCTTCTTTTTTTCAGTCCCTCAATTTTATTTTTTTATTTGATCTTTTAACTTTGCATTTATTTGGGATTGATCTTAATGATTTGTTTTGTATGTTTTTGTATGTGGATTGCGTGGTTAGATAAATATCTTATCGCTCGGTTGATGCTAAGTTTTGAAAAATAAAATTAAAGCTTCAGGAACTGAATTTGAGCCTTCTAAAAATATTTGGTCCCTTTTTTTGCTAATATCAATGACTAATTTGCAAGGTTAGTGGATGAGTTTATGTATTTTTCAGTTAATTAACTTTTTTTAAAAAAATAATCCATTCACATTTTTTTAATTTGACTTTGATTTTTTTTATTGCCTAGAATTGGAGTATTTGCAATGTCGAGGAAAAATTTTGAGACTTGGTTGAAGCTCGATTTTGCAAAGCAAGTAAAAATTGATATTGTATATTGGAGAAAGATCAATAAATTAGAGTATTGTTGGGCTACGATATATATATTGGAGCTTCATAATTTTATTTAATTTTTTTATTTATCTTTGTCCTAGGCTCATGACAGGTTATGGATTTGATATGCTAACTCAGGTGGATTTAGATCAATTTTTACTTGCTTTTTTTTTTCAACATTTAATTTGATAAGAAATAAGCTTTGAATTATTTTATTTTATTTTATGTTCTATGGGATTTTCAAGTTATCATGGAGACCTTCATGGAACATTGGGAGGATAAGAACAAAAAATATATATACTTAACAACCATAATTAACCTTTAAAATAGATAAAATAAAACTTTCTATTTTAGCCGTATTCATAACTCTTTTATGATCAATCATTTTATATATTTTTCAATTATTTTATTAAACTCGAACATTATGTTTATATTTTTCAATTAAAAAACACTATAACACTGAAAAACACATCCATGATACTAGCTTTGTTTTTTATATCATAAGTGAACTTAGAAATTTACTAGCCGGTACCCATTAATAACCTGCTACGGGACAAGGCCAGAACAATCCTCCATCCCTAGTCAAATCACATCCCAGAAAGATTCGTACTTACTATATCTGTAATAATAAATTAGGTCATCACAGATGACTTTTTGTTTATTTGATTTGACATGTACATTTTGGTGTGATCATTTCATAATGATTTGAGGAGAGGCACATTCGCTGCTCCCTCCATCCGCAATGATCATTGGAATGTGAAGATGAGCTCTTAATGATGAGTGATTCTGCATCTTCTTAGATTGTGCGCAGTGTCCATGATTGGCTCTCCCCCCCCCCCCCCCCCCCCCCCCCCCGATTCATGCAGTTTTTGATACATCACATGTAAGAACTCTTGGACTATATGCGATTTCCATAAATTAACGCCATTAAAATACTTTGATTGAAGAATAATAGTTAACATGGGATCTGAGAGAACATGCCGACCATTTTTATTTTATTTTTTTCCCATTTTCTTATTGCTGTATTCTTCTATTATCCATCCTGTCGTTTGAATTCTGGTTTTTGGACGTGGCTATTTGACAGAAACTCAAGAATTTCCCTTCATTTTTATCCTCTCCAGGTTTCGATTTGATGGTGTGATTCATTTTCACTAACTTAGTAGGTAATAATTTTTTTAAAAAAAAAAAAACCTGGGGGGTAATTAATGTTTATTGAGGAGACAGTAAGATTTTTATGAAATTATAAGCGGGCCCATTTGGTAGAGGAGGACATATGAGAAAAAACTGAAGATGGTGTGGGTAAATTCAGTGAAGGAGAATGGGCATGCTGTCCTATATAAACCGCTGGCTGCAAAAAGGAATTCCATATATCTACCCTCTCACGTAATCTCTCTAGCTCCTTGTTTTCCTCAATCACCTTCAAATTTTCTTTTTAAATCCTTGGCAGCATGGATCCATCTTCATCGAAAAGCAAAAGGAAGCAACCACAACAAGTACAGCAGGAACCGGGTACTGGATTAAGGTTTCTTGGTGTCAGGAGAAGGCCATGGGGAAGATACGCAGCAGAGATAAGAGACCCTTCAACAAAAGAAAGGCACTGGCTAGGCACCTTTGACACTGCCGAGGAAGCTGCCTTGGCCTACGACAGAGCCGCTCGCTCCATGCGCGGTGCTCGTGCTCGCACAAACTTTGTTTACTCTGACATGCCTGCTGGTTCATCCGTTACCTCCATTATCTCCCCTGATGACCAGCAATCTCTACAGCAGCAGCAGCAGCAGCAGCAACTCCAACAAAATAACGACCATAATAACAACCTGTCCTCATTATTCTTCAATGGCCGGCCTCCCTCACATGATCTTCAGCCGGACTCGACTCCCATTTTCAACCAGGATTTTACCTCTCAATGCCATTTGTCAGACGGGTTTTCTTCAATGACTTCTGGTGGAGATTCTTGGTGCTGCTCCAGCACCAGAACTGATAATCAACAGCTACAACATGTTAATGATTACAATGTGCTTCCTCATGAGTTTCCTTCTGATTTATCTCACGACTCGGGTTATAGTACGGGTCAGTGTGGTTTGACCGATTCATCATCTTCAAGGCTGATGGGTTTTGAGGACCAGACAGCAATGACTACAGGATTTGACTCAGTCGGGGGTGGTAGTGGTTCTTATTTCTGGGTTGATTCTGACGAATACGTTCACAGTCCACTTTTTAGCAGGATGCCGCCGGTTTCAGATATGGCACCAGATCGTTTTGATTTGAGCTCCTCTGATTATTTCTTCTAACTAGCATCGAGCTGATTTGGCTTGCTTTCTTGATCCTGCTCACTGGTTACTGATAAGAAAGAGTCAAAGCAGTTGAATCTTTCACTCTCACTATTTCGGTTTCTGGCTTCTGGGTTTTGCAGGTGCATTGGCTTCTTGTTCTCATGGTTTAGCATGACATGGATCCTTTCTTGATCGATCAATGCCAGAGACTTGGCAATGAAGAAAGGATAGCGACAGCACGAAGATTGTTTCTCCATTAATCCTGAAACAAAGAAACAATCAATTATCGGGTCTAGGAGTTCATGGTGTGTAAATGTAAGGATTAAGGAAATCACTTTGCGTTGCAGATTAAAAATTAAGGACTGCTTGTGGTCCAGAAATCAGTGATGAAGTAGGGCTTGGATTTAATGTGTTTCTCGTATTTTAATTAAATTTTGGAGTTGAGTTAATCCGTCCCAGGACCCTTTGTTTTTTGTTTCGGCATTAAAAAATCCACTGCCACGAAACTGTAGCATTTCCTCTCTGTTTTTTTCAATATACAGAGAATTTTAAGGGCTGGCCAATTGAGATTTTTTTTTTTAAGTTGCTTTATTTTTCTTTAAAAGTAATTGCAATAACTAAACATGGGTATGAAAAATAGCCTTTTCTCGATTCGAACTGGCTAAATAATGGAAACATTTATATAAAACTCAACATGAACATGGGTATGAAAAATAAGCTTTCTGCAATCCATTTGGGCCTACAAAAGTTTGCCCTCTTTGGTCCTCGGCTTTTTATAGCCCGGCTTCTGTATTCAGGCCGTGTGCCGTTTTTCCACTAGTCTTGCGGCCCTATATACTATTCAATTATTTAATACGAGTTTGATTTTATAATACTCCAAAACAAATATTTTTCAATTCAGCCCAATTTCTAAACCCTAATGAAAAATATATTCCCAATTCAAAATATGATCATATTGAACATGTCAATTCTCAGGTTTTGATTATAATCATATTCAACTCATCTACAAATTGTAAAATTGAAAATGAGTGTTGATGTTCTTGTCATGAGAGAATATGAGACATAACATTTTGCACGACCATGTTTTATTTTTTATTATGTTCCATCCTCTCTGTTGCTTTTTCTAAGCAGATATTCTGGAATAAAATGTTCCTTGATTTGCAGACACAAAAATGGTTGTGTTTGCACCGTTCTGCTTCTTCTTGTTTTTCCAAGACTTGTAAGATAATCTTTACATGTAAAGAATGGCAAGAGTAATGAGTCAAATCTCTTACCCTAGTATAGCTCATCAATTGCCGATAATAATTGGGTGAAGCTCAAATAAAATCAAGATAATCGAATTCAATAGAGCAATAATTGAATTATGAATTTCTTCTATTAGGCTTTTGAAATTCTTATAGTTAATGGATTGAAATC
The DNA here is from genome assembly GCA_033617975.1 of Populus alba x Populus glandulosa. Classification (NCBI taxonomy): domain Eukaryota; kingdom Viridiplantae; phylum Streptophyta; class Magnoliopsida; order Malpighiales; family Salicaceae; genus Populus; species Populus alba x Populus glandulosa. The sequence goes on along the minus strand of CM066145.1, from coordinate 12,402,899 downwards.
AAAAAAATGATTTTTTGAAAAAAGAGAATTGCACATATAAAAGAGAAAAAAATTATTAGAGCAATAATTGAATAAAAAAAACTCTTTTTTCTTTCATTCACAATCCTAAGTTGTCACACACCTAAAAACAATAACTAAACCATAAACCCTATCTCACTAGTCAATAATCAAATCCCAATCAAACTAAAAGTATCATTAAATAAACTCGATCGAATGACAATGACTTTACCTTCTCTTTGAAATAACATCTCCTCTCAAAATCAAACCTTATTTTAGATTTTTTCTAAGACCAAGCCCCATAAAAAAAGATTGAGAAACACCTATAAAAAACCTAAGATATACCTCGACAACAACCCTTACACGAAACTCCCCTCTCACCTAGGAATTTTATGATTGTTTCTATAATTTTTTATACTATCTTTTTTAGATCCAAATTCAAAACATGTCTAACACATGTCATCATCTCATATAATTTATTTTATGTTTGCATATGATTTGGATGCTTTTCCGTTGTTTCATATAGTCGAGTCAGTTATAGCAGCTTTATAACTAATCAGAACAATTATCAAATGTCAACTTTAAAATCCTAAACATTATTTTTTAGCCTTTTTGGCATGTATTTAGATTTGATGAGTATAAGATTTGATATATTTTAAACAAAACTTTAATATATCATTATAAATAATATTTGGTTATGTTATTGATAGGGTGATTAGATTGATGGTTAGGGTTCAAAATATTTTCAAAGTATTATAATTTTATTCATACTTGTCTTATATTCATATATTATAATAAAAATCCTATGAACTTGGATTCCTATGCTTGGGGTCCCATTAATAATACCTTTTTAAATTATTATTTTGATCATTCATTCAATTTTTTTCAAAGAATAGAGTCACCTATGATGACAATATTATTTTCAAAATTATATATATATATATATATATATATATATATATATCTCAATTATTGTTTTAGGTCATTATGGTCCTTTACTAGGCAAACTCTTATCATAAAAGTACATTAGGGTTCTTACCTTAGGTATGATGCATAAGATGATTGTTATATTCTCTATTACATAACCAACCCTTTATCTATAACATATGAATACTAGTTAGGGTTTCTAGTTATAGACTATCCACGAGAGTTTGGTGGTTTCATAAGCGTTACCTGAATCATAAAGCACTAAGACACTACTACTTCACCTCCTAACCTAAAACAATATGTGTATGAAAGAAAATGTTATATTGTATATACATGGGTACAACTCTTTATAAGATTTCAAATATTTGTTAAAAAACTTATCAACATCAGTCCTATACATATCAATCAGTCATGTACAAACATAAGGATATATTAAAGTTTTTTTAAAAAGTATACATGGGTGCTTATTGGCTTGTTTTTGTGGGGCTTGGTCTTAGGGAAAATCTAGAAAAAATGTTTGATTTTAGAAAAAAGATTTGGTTTGGAATATAAAAAGAGACAGAATCGTGATTGCTAGACCGAGTTTAATTAGTGATGCTGCTTGTTCGATTAGGGTTTGGTTATCAATTGGTGAGCTGGTGTTTGTGTTAGGCTTAGAGGTGATGATGGTGTTGGGATGTCTTAGGGTTGTTGCCAGCTAGGATTGTGAATGGAGGAGACGAGAGATAAGGGTCGCCAAGTTTTTTTTAATACTTTTTTACCCAATTTCTTTCTCTTCCCATATCTTTTCTCTCGCTATATTGTTCACTCTTTGTTTATATTATCCCTAAAATTCCTTATTCTTGTACCTTCGAAAACATTCAACTCTCTTTCTCTTATGTTGTTTTTGTTTTTTAACTATTATTATTTGTATTTTACTTTTTTTTTTACTTGTTTAAAGATGGGGTTTTCAATGTTCAAATTGATCATCATCCTTTTCTCAACTATAATGTGCTCATTAATAAAAATTCCCACCCTTATCCCCATCAGTATTGGTTTTTTTGATTGATTGATTAAAAAAAAAAAGTTTAAGCCAAAGTTTTTTTATTTTAAAAAGATTTTTCCATAAAAACAAAAGGGTAAAAAATTATGAATCACTAGAGGTCGGCCAAATCACATCTAAAATGTGTTTTTGAGAATTTTTAGATTTTTTTTAATTTCTAAAAAGACATCAACATAGGGGTCAAAATCAAGTTATAACAGCCATAACATGACATAATTTACTTGTGAGGTTCAAAAGCAAGTCAGATGACTAGTAAAAAAAATGGTGTGGGTTTAAACATAAATTTTTTTAAATGACAAATTTTTTTAAATAATATTGAGATGGTGATCTATTGGATCAATTCGGGTTTCTCAACCAGCTAAATATCAAACATTTATCTGAGATCATGATAAACCTACAAATATCAAACTAAAACAAATTGTGTTACCGATTAAAAGTCAATAAAATATTAAAGGTTGAAATTAAGGAAAAAAAACATCAATAAGAAAAATCAATAAAGATACAATTGGGAAGGATAAAATTGGAAAAAAGATTAATTAAGAAAAAAATTAATGGAAAAAAAGTTTAGATGCATAAGCTTAGGGCAGTCAACATGTTTGGTCTTGCTTAATCTTTTTCTCTTTCTTATAGGGGGATGCGTTGCCTTGTATTTTAGATCCTGACCACCGCAAATGGAAAACAAATAAAAATTATACAAAATGGTCAAGAAAAAAAAAGTAGAAATCAAATGAACAAGGAGCAAATTGAAAAAAATAACATATCATAAACTGAGATTAAATGATGAAATTAAAAATAAATAAGACTTCTTACAAAATGATTAATAATAAAAATTAAAAGTTGAAAGAATATGAATCAAAGCTGAAATATCAATAACTACGAGGACAACTTTAAATTTTTGAATGGCCAATGTGATTTTCGAGGGGAGAAGAGAGAAAAATAAGGGAAAGAAAGCTCCATCGATGACAATTTATCCTACAACCATGCGCTGCCTTACAAAGAAAAAGACACTACGATGATTCCAAAGATATGGCAGCAAAGCCTTTTTAGCCACTTAGAGGCATTATAAGAGTCGCTAGAAGGCTGCGAGCGCATCCCACCCATTATAGGTTGAAAATATTTCATGTTTATTAAAATACCAAATTGCCCTCGACCAATTTGATAATAACAAAAAAAAAAACAGGTTGAAAAGACAAAAAAAAAAAAAGAAGAAGCTTATGGATGTAAGCTTTGAAAATTTTGCTTTTAAGAGCAATCGAGTCATTTTACAATGCTTAAAAAAGCGAAAAGATAAAAAAGCCCCTAGATGTTAGTTTTAAAATTTTTGCTTCTAAGGGTAAATTATTTATAAATTTTCTTTTAAAAATGAAAAAAAAAATTATCCTTAGTCAATCTGGTAGTTACCAATAAGCATTATGAAAAGACCAAAATACCCCAACACTAATACCTTCAATTCATTTAGAATGAAATATGGTAATTACACTATTGTAGTGAATAGTGAAATATGTATAGGTGTACAATGAATTTTCCTTCAAATTTAGCTTCTTTTTAATGATAAAAGTTCACATTGCTTATACTAAAACAAGAAAAAAGAAAAAAGCTATTATGATTTGTCTAATATGATTTTTCACAACTGTATGAAATTGAATAAGCAACAATAATGATGAAATAGAGTGTTGAATCCATAAAATAGAGGTAATCATTTTTTGTTTGGTTTGATTTTGAGTTAAAAAATCACCCGATCATTTTTTTTTAAATAGGACTGAACTAGAAATTAGTTCAAACCAACTTGTTTTAGTTTGATTTATGGTTATGTTAAACTAGTAAAACCTATATGTCATGACCTGTTTTTTACCCTTAATTTTTCTATGTACATCTTCAGTCAAAATTGAACTTTTGGTATTTTTTATGATGATGATGATGATGATAAAAAAGACTAGGTTTAAGTGGAGGTTTGATTGTGCTAGACTAGGCTGATATTACATCACTTAAAATAGTGATAATAAAAGATCCGACCATTAAATCATGTTTAAAATTTTCCAAGTGATTTTGCAGGTATTTGTTTTTTATGGAGTTATCATGTCACTCATCAAATCATTGAATCTCTTAAAATTAGACCCAAATGTTGTTGTTTAGGTTTTTTATTTTTATTTTTCTTAGTTATTTTTTCATTTTACTGTTTTAACTTGAATTTTAATTTAATTTCCCTTATGCTTTCATATTTTTAGGATTTTCCTTTTAGAATAAGATTTTCTAGCCTATTTAAAAGTCTGACTTATTTAAAAGTCTTGTAAATCTCTAAAGAGTAAGACTTCATTAACCTTATTTTCAGATAAATAAATTACAAATTTAGGGTTCACATTTAAAACCTTTTTTGCTTGTTAGATTTTTTGTGTTTTTTGTGCTATTCTTGTCCTTATAGCTTTCGTATGCATCACTCGCCATGTTTTACCTAATTACCATAGTTATTTATAGGCCTTGATCATGCCATTTTACCTTGTGGATTGTGGAGAATGATATTGCATACATGTGGTGAGTGAAGTTTTAGGTACCTTATGGTAAGTGAAGTAATGATAAAGAGTGGTCTCATGGTGAGTGGAGAAAAATGAATGCCTTTGGTAGAGAGGTTGGTGCTCGTCATTGGTTTGCGATACTAATTATATCATTGGTAAAGATAAGGGTGAAGTTAGGATAATGTTTTAAGGGGAGGAACTAATATAACAAGATATTTGTTTTTTCTAATCTATCATACATGAACAGTAAACATAAAAACACTACATGATTTAGTTTCATACAAAGAAAAATATAAAAAGATACAAAATTTACTACATATAAGACAAATAATGTAAAAACTTACCACGAACATAGAACAACCTTTGTACGGGCTAAAAGCAATACCAAATTGAATTAAAGCTATAAAATTAACTTCTTCTTCATAATGGATCCACCACTTTAATTTTGTTGGTCTTCATACCTATCAAATATGTTAGACAAAGTTTATTAGAAACATTAGCTAGAACAAAACATTATTTTTGTTTGGTAAATTTTTTGAAATAAAGTACAATAAAAATAAAATAATAAATAAAGTTTCTTACATGTTTATTTTAATTATGCTCATTATTTTTTCATAGAATAGAAATCATTGAGAATCTTTCAACAATGTCTTTTTTTACATAAACAATAAAATAATCTATAAAAAAATCATCATTCATTCGATAATAAAGTCTTGTTTTAACAATCTTCGTTGTTGAAAAATCTCGTTTAATAATTGTCATCAAAACAAGAAGAGTTAAAATAAGTCAAATCAGTCTATTAATTAATGGATAAATTGTTGATTTTCCAGTTTTTACCAATCCTTGGCAAATCAACAATCAATGATAAAATTTTGAACTTTAGATGAATGGGCACATCAAGCTCATAATGTTACAATTGGAATCTTAACTGATTTTTTTCTTGGACGAAAAAATCTTCAGGATAAGACTTATCAACAAGCCAACATATATCTTCAACATTGAATAATATATATGTATTGTTTTATCCAAAGTTGTGCTAACACATAAAAAGCTCGATTGACTACCCACTAAATCTATTATTTAGCTTTTGTAATTATTGGTCAATGGTAGCTGTAAATATATCTACTTGGTAGTGTTGCTAAACTATTGTTGATTATTTTTCCGGTGAGATTGTCCCATATTAAAAAAAAAAACAATATTTCATGTCAGGAACTTCAATGTCTTTATGCTTATAAAATAATAAAACTTCTTCTAAAAGAGTTTCTTAGTTATCATCTCTTAACTCCTGAATCAATGTCTTTATGGTAGACACCAAATGCATAACATTTAAAATACTTGAGATTTTTGTTGCAAGGCTTAACAAGGCATATCAATAATTCCCATAACATTCTTCATTATATGTAAGATGAATGCAAAATCAAATGCCATTAACAACTTAACTGCAAAAGTTGTATCGCCATGTTGACAATAAGTAATCCATATAAAGTAATTTTCTCAAGAACCAAGCAAGTTACCCTATATAATTTTATCAAACTGGAAATTTATTTGAAATGTGAACTCCATCTACTATCTCTGGGTCGCTGCAAACCACCTACTTAATTAGCTCATTTACTCGTTCCAATCTCACCAATAGCAATTAAATGTTAAATTTGAGCTACTTGAAAAGCCTCCAATTCATTATTATGTTTGCAAAAGGCACTAACAATGTTGATAATAAAAATCAAATTTTGAAAAAAAAAGTGTGAACATCATACACTTCTCTAACTGCAGCAATTAGAGCCAATTGTAATTGATGGACTAAGCAATGTACATAATATGTATAAGAGCAATATTTAATGAATAAAGCTTGCAATCTATTCCACTCTCCATGTATTTACTAGCACCGTTAAATCCTTGACCTCTAATAATTTGAATATGAAGATTATAATGAGATAAAATAAAGGAAATATTTTCCTTAACATTTAAAATAATTGTATCTTTAACATGCATTATATCTAAAAAAATATTCTCGTATAAATTCATTTCTATCAACAAACCTTATAACAATGGTTATTTGCTCTCTTATAAACTCATTTAGAGCTTCATCAACAATCAAACAAAATTTTGCATCACTAATCTCACGATGAATTGAAGGTTGAACATTTCTACCAAAGACAAGTAAAATTTCATTTTGAATTTGATGTGATGTGTATTTAGCATTTTATGGAGCATTATCCAAAATAAATGCATCTACTTGTTCATCGTATAATGCTAAAAGTTCCATCATTTCAAGAAAATTGCCTCAATTTTATTTTTTTGGTTGTTCCTCATGTCCTTTAAATGTACATGCTTAAAGTTTGGGTCAACAAATAATATCTATCGAGACTTTAAATTTGTTAAAAAGTTTGCCTCCCCACCACCTTTTTCATATGACATAAATGATTTTTCAAATCCTCTAAGCATCTAATAGCAAATCTATAAACTGAATTTGAACATTTTTCCATATGAGTAAAAAAAGCATATTTTTCCCCGTCATTAGCTTTCTTCCAACAATTAAAAACCCTAGATCATGAATGGAATCTCTAGACAACGCTAACTTTAAAATGGCAAGTTAGTGGTGTAATTATAGTTTTTAGATTCCATCCGGTTTAAGATATGGATTTTGAATTTTGATTGGATCACTGTGTTTTTTGGGTTATTTTTTTTTTAAAAAATCAAAATGACGTCATTTTAGTAAAAAAAAAAAAAATCAACATGTTGCAACCGGGTTTTTGACTGAATCTTGCTAGATCGACCCGCCAGGTCACATCGAGTTTTTTTTCTCCTGTTTTTTCTTTAACCTAGCCTGGTTCCATCTCGGGTCGAATCATTAGGCCGGGCCGGGTTTCAAAAGTATGAGTGTAATACTAAAACTATAATTGTTAGAAGAACTCACGTGTAGTTTTGTCTTCCTGGGCTGGGCTGGTTTATGTTTATAGAACCCCAGACAGACACCCAGTAAAGAAGTATTCTAATCCAACGGCCCAGCATGATAAACCCAAAATCTCCCAACTCCTAACTAAGAGCCATAGACTCCTATAACCCTACCTAACCCTCTATCTCTCTCTTCTTCCACGTGTTCCTCCTCTCCAGTACAACTAGTACTCCGAAATCCACACTCAACCGATTCTAATCATTCCACCTGTTACCCTTTCTTTCTCACAGCCCTAATCGCCACCGTTAAACCAAGATACCGCTCACAAATCCAACGGTATGCCGATCTCACAATTTTACTGCGCACTTTAATATCACCCTTCAGTTATCATCATACGTATGTAAACTATCCACGTGTCCAATGCCCCACGTTTTCAAATTCCATCACCATCACTCATTTCTTGTGTGTGTCTCTCTCTGACATCAAACGAGTAAAAAAGCATATGTTTTCATTTCCTCATGTCAGAAAACTCAAAAAATAAAAAAATATCACTCACTCTCTTTCTCTCACTCAGACCTATCGTCTTTCAATTAACCGGAACCCTAACTCGATCCACCGGCAAATTAGAGATCCCGGTGAGTTATAAAGTCTCCGGCAACTATTAATTTTCTGTTTCTCTTACTTTACTTGAGTTTAATTAGGTTTTTGAAGAGTGGAAGAGGAAGTTAATTATTTTTCTTGGAGGTCTTGTTGGAAAATAGATGAGCGTACGATTGGGGAAGAGTTAACGGCAAGGATTTCGTCTCCGAATGGAGGGAGGTAGCGTCTCTAGACTTACTTACTCTGGTACTGTTCATTTCCTACTTTTTTTTACTAGTAATAATACAAGCAAATAAGGTTAGAGACTATTTTTTTCTTTAATTTAGTTGCTAATAGTTTTGAAAGCTTGAAAGACCAAGTCTTTTTGTTTTTGGCTTATGAATAATTGGTAATTAGTGCAAAGAAGTTGTTAACATATACTGTTAAAGTAATTAAAGGCTTGAACTAGGGTTTTGTGGAATTCAGTTGCATTCATAAGTTCAGCTGGATTGTTTTAGAGAAGAAAAGAAGTTTCTTTTAGATGTTGACGTGGAGTGGAGATTTAACTTGTTTTAAATTCGTAAGATTTGTTTTAGGGCTTAATTGGTGCTGCCTGTTATGAAAGTTCAGGTGACATGCATATATATATATATATATATATATATATATATATAACAAAAAAAAGGAGCAGCAGTTACCCCAAATTACAACACCTATAATACAACTGACATGGCTATCGGCTAGACAAGTAGAAGATAAAACTTTTTTCTTGAAGTTTATTCGAATCTAATATAAATCAAATTTTTAATGCTTACTGAGTCATATAAGTCAAAAATTTTCATGAAAATCTGCCCAAGTTTTTATTTCTAAGCAAGAAAATTGCGTCTTTGAAGAATGGGAAAAAAAAAATCCATCTTTGTTGTTTATAATGTAAGAACATTTTCTCTCGAAAGTATCTTGTCTCTGTAAATTCCAAATTTATATGTATTTAAACTTGGAAATCTGTTTTATTAATAAAGTAAATACGGTCACCCTGTGCTTTTTTTGTTTTTTTTCCTGTTGAAGGGTGATGGTGATATGTTATTGAATGGCATGTTTCTGATATTGTTTTCACTTGTAATTTTTTTTTTCAGTTTCATGGGATTCACGTGGTAAGAACACCTAGTATGACAGAAGGCAAAAAAAACCCTCTGTTTTCTAGTGATTTAAGCTGTTAAAACAGTACTTTCATCGTCCATATGCTCATCTTACAAGATACTGTGAACTATAATGCTTCTTCCTAGGCCACTTGCATCAACTATCTACTTCTACTGTATAACCATGACAATGCATTGGCTGTAAGGTGCCACACAGGATATCTATGAGGCATGCTAGAGGAATCACTCCACATAAGTAGCGCAATTAATGGAAAGGTTGGAGAAATAGAATGGTGATGTTGTAGTGGCGGGTCTTGCTATTTCACACTTTCTGCTAAAAAGGTTGTAGAGCAACATGCCATGTTGGGTTAACATAAGTCATAACTATTAATTATAAAAATTCTGAGCTTGTGTGTCCTGCTTTTAATCCCTGTAAGATGACATTTTGAATTTGTTCTCCTTTGATTGTTGTATTTCTTGTTGTGTTGATATACAGCATGGTGTTTTTCTAACGTGGATATGTGGCCTTTGTACATCTGTAACTGCAATTGACTGGTTCCTTCTCTGTCTCATTGTTTTAGGGATACACCCATGGATTATGATGACAATGATTTTCAAAGCCACAATCTTCATTTAGCGGGTGAAGGAAGCAACAAATTTCCTCCTGTTTTACAGCCATATGCTCTCCCCAAATTTGATTTTGATGACAGTCTTCATGGATCGTTAAGGTTTGATAGTTTGGTTGAGACTGAGGTTTTTCTTGGCATTGAAAATAACGAGGACAACCAGTGGATTGAAGATTACTCTCGTGGTACCAGTGGGATACAGTTTAGTTCAAGTGCGGCAGAGTCTTGCTCTATATCAAGGTGCAACAATGTTTGGTCTGAAGCTACTTCCTCAGAATCTGTGGAAATGTTATTAAAATCTGTTGGCCAGGAAGATAATACTCCTGTACAAACTAATTCTAGGGAATCAGATGCCTGTGATGAACTGGGTTGCATACTAAAGCACATGGAGCCCAGCTTGAAACAGGAAAACAATACACCACCTAAAGTGGAAGTTACAACAAATTTACAGGTTAAATTTCTGCCAGGTGAGAATGTGGAAGATTTTTCTGTGTTAGATAATGATGCCGGAGGGCAGCAGCCTCTTGATGGTAGTTCTCAGGATCTTAAAGGTGACATATCTGCTGATAGCGGTTTGGGACCTTCAGTTGACCCATCTGCCATTAGTATAGAGGCCAGACAACCTGTTATCGAAGGGAGTTTGTCAATTGATGGTGATTTTAATAATGTTAATCACAGGGGAGATGATGATTTGGTGAATGGATCTTTGGATGACAGGCTTCAAAAAGGTCCTGCTTCAGGGATGCAGGATGGTGCCTCTGTGCAAATAATTGCTACAGGAAATGATGAGTCAAATATAAAAGATGGTTCAGATAATGTAAATGACACTAATGATGATAGTAAAGTTGTTCTGAAAACAGACACTGCTGAGAATCAGAAAAGGAAACCCATATTAAGTCGAGAGGGCCAAATGGAAGATGAGAATCCTCACTCAAGCGCAGTGGAATCTATGGAAGAAGCGAACATCATTGAAATTAACTCGATTAATTTGGGGGAACCTTCTTGCATAATAGCAAAGGAGCATTCTTGCCTGCCAGAAGACCTAGTGACTTGTGATCAGTCCAAAGTGGATACAGTTGGGGGATCACTGATGGCTGCTGAAGATAATATGATTTTTGAGAGGCGTGAAATTGAGGACTCAAATGGTTCTCAATTGGATAACAAGAACTTAGCTAACAAGTGTGAGGGATCTCATCTATCTGTTGAAGGCAGTGAGCCTTCTGAAGTGAAAGTTGGTGGAACAAGCATTAGTGATATAGGTGGTTTTTCTAGTTTGGCAGCAGGGTGTTCTTCAACTGAAGTTGTTGGAGAAACACATGCTGAGGGCCATGTTTCATCCTCCATGCTTGCTGAATCATTGCAAATATGTGGGGAAAATATGGTTCCTGCTGATGGAAAGGACACCATAGAGCTTCCTTCTAGTAATGCTAGCCATGAAAATGACTTGATAGCTTCAAGATTACAGTCAGATGCTGCTTCTGACAACAAATCAGGTATATGGTGAAATATTATCCATGGAATATTACATTAAGCCTATGGAATTTATTTATTGCTAAAATCTTTGCTTCTCTTTCTGTTGCATTATCAGATGGCTGCAGAAATGCTAACATGGTAACCTGTGATGCAATGGATGATGTTTCAGCACCTTCTGGAGATGTCACTAGCATGGATGCAGTTATTGGTCACAATGTCAAAATGTCACCTTTAAGTGGGATAAGTTCAAGTCCCTTAGATAAAGAGAAAGAAATAGCAGACAAAATTTCTGTGGAGGCGAGTTTATCTGATCTGAAGACCTCTTCTCAAGTGATAGCTGGATTAGATCCTGTTTCTGTATCTGAAGAAGATGCTTCTTCTGGTGCTGCTAGACAGATGTTATGTGAGTCAGCTGAACAATCTCCATTAATGGTGGATGCTAGTAAAACAGAAGGACCTCAATCAGAAGTAAGTAACAAAGTCAGCATGAAGTGCACAAAGGGTATGGAAGTGTGTCCAGTTCTTGGTGACTCAACTGCAAACAAAGGAAATGATGCTGAAGTGCCAGAAAAAGAAAATGATGAAAAGGGATCATCCAAAGTTTTAGGTGAGCAATTGTAATTTAGATAATATGCATGTGAGAATTAAAGTATTTGGTTCTGTTTTATTCTTACCTTGCTGCACTCCCCAAATTGTTTGTGAGGATATGCAAATTCTGATCGTATAGTTTGCTAAATCATTTGGATATTTCTGAAGCTAGATGCCATCCACCAATTTTCTGTATTTCTACCTTTATGACCCCATGCTTTTAAACAAAAAAATATCGTATATGGCGGTCTAATTATTTCTGAAGACACTCTGTTTCCGTGAATGGTTATCAATAACTGGTACCTAGAAGTGTTATTTATACTTTGTTTCCTTCCCCCTTTTCTCATGGTCCTGATATAGATATCCTGATTTGATTAATCCAACTATCTTATTCTGATAAGAACTCCTATGATTATGGCCATCCTTGCTGTAATATTTTTTTTTATTATGCAGAACCAACCTTAAATAATAGTGAGATGCTGGGACCTATCTCCTCAGAAAGGGAAGAGTGTCAGGTGGATACTAGTCTGAAAGGCCAGAAAGAAAATGAAGCTGCCATGATGTGTAGAGATAAAAGTGATGGGAAGATAGCTGTCCCGAGCACAAATGGTTGGCTGTTTATTTATTTCTTGTTATTTTAGTAATTTGTCCTTCCTGCTTGCCAGCCTTGGCTGTGGCTTGTATTTTATTTAATGGAAAAAAATCATGGATGTCCCAGTATTTTTATACCTATCAAACTTCGTTTTACCTGTTTTGCTAGATTGTGGAAGTTGTGCTGATGTTGGCAAGCCAACCAGTGGATCCCCTATTGTCATCAGAGCCGCTGGGGAATTTCAGAGTGAAAGGGACAAAGATGAAGTCAAATGCTTAGTGGAGCAGACTTCTGTTGTTGATAGCAATGCCGGCAAAGCTTTGTCCTGTTCTCAGGATCCGAAACAAAATGATGCATCCAAAGATGAGAGGAGCTTCACTTTTGAGGTCAGTCCACTAGCGAATATGCCTCTGAAATCAGCTGACAATAAATGGCAGTCATTTTTCAACATACCAGCCACTAAAGTGTCACCGGTAAACTTTCAACATGCACATTCTTTACTACCTTCCCATTATAATCTGACATTAAATCAACATTACCTTTTATGATCCTTATCAGTTTGTTCTTTCTTTCTTTTCCTTTTTTTTGGCTCCTTTTGAAGATTGTGAATGCTTCTCCATCAGCATCTGGTGTAGTCCAGATAGATCCCAAGATTGCTCAAGACCCTTCTCATGGAAGTCCAAAGGTGTCTGATGTTGCCACTGTGCGTACTGGTTCTAAAGGTACTTCTGAGCGTAAAACAAGACGATCATCTGGTAAGGCCTCGGGAAAGGAAAGTGCCAGAAAAGGAAATCCCACTAAGGAAACTGCTTCTGCGAGACTAGAGAAAGGGGGGAAAATGAGCAATGTCACCCCGGGCCCTTCTGGGATATCACAACATGTGCAATCGAATGAGATGCAGTGCTATGGTCATGTGGATTCCAGTACTATGAAACCATTTGTTCTTGCATCATCCTCATCAAACCTTCCAGATTTGAATTCTTCTGTTTCTCCATCTTTGATGTTTCAACAACCCTTCACAGACTTGCAACAAGTGCAATTGCGTGCCCAGATCTTTGTTTATGGTGCTTTGATGTACGTCTTGCTATTTTTTTCTTATAATATTGGTAGTACCAGTTTGCTGTCATATGTATGGTCAGAGGTGAAAAAATTAATTTAACGGATGTGATTAAGGTGCTTCTGGATGTCTTGGGTGGCATTCATCAACTCCCAGCTCCTCCCATACCATAAGTGAGGAAAGAAATAGGAATAAAAAATGAAAGGAAAATACATTTACTGAACTGATTTTCATTTGTTTATTGGATGTAATGGGTGGCTGTTGAATTTACAGGATTCTTCTGCATGTTACAAAAAACTTCCTGTTTGATGATTATGATTTACCTAAATATCACTTTAATTTTGTTTGAAATAATTGTTACAGTCAAGGAACAGCTCCTGATGAAGCATATATGATATCAGCATTTGGAGGATCTGGTTAGTGGCACTTTCCCTTGTTTTGCTGTACTTCTTGACTCTAAAAGAGAAAACACGTTTACCTTGACAATGTTCTTGTAGATGGTGGTAAAAGCATCTGGGAGAATGCTTTACGCTCGTCTATAGAACGGCTTCATGGTCAAAAACCTCATCTCACTACTCTGGAGACCCCTTTGCTGTCACGTCCTGGTATCCCTCTGATTTCAAGCTGTTTAATCTTGCTTTAGATTTGGTTGAGTTCTAAGCGTGGCAGAAATGAGATATGTAGGTGCCAGAGCTCCTGATCAAGCAATTAAACAGAGTAATGTTCAAAGTAAAGTAATCTCTTCACCAATTGGTCGAACCAGCATGGGCACTCCTACGATTGTGAACCCCATGGTGCCCCTTTCTTCACCGCTCTGGAGTGTACCTAATCCCTCCAGTGACACATTTCAATCAAGCAGCATGCCAAGGGGTCCATTTATGGATCATCAGCGGGCTCTTTCTCCTTTGCATCTTCATCAAACTCCACAGATAAGAAATTTTGCTGGTAACCCATGGATATCTCAATCACCCTTTTGTGGTCCCTGGGTTACTTCTCCGCAGACACTTGCACTTGATACAAGTGGTCGTTTTTCTGCACAATTGCCTATTACAGAACCAGTTCAATTGACACCTGTGAAAGACTTAGCCAAGCCAATTACCTCCGGTGCAAAACATGTTTCCCCTGGTCCTGTGGTTCAGAGTGGGACTTCTGCCAGTGTTTTCACTGGGAATTTTCCTGTTCCAGATGCAAAAAAGGTTACAGCATCATCCAGTCAACCTCTTACTGATCCAAAGCCTAGAAAAAGAAAAAAGGCTTCAGTTTCTGAGAGTCCTAGCCAGAATATTTTGCATATTCACCCACAAACAGAATCAGTTCCTGGTCCTGTTACGAGTTATCCATCAACTTCTATAGCCATGACAACCCCTATTGTCTTTGTTTCTAAATCTCCTACAGAGAAATATGTTACTTCTGTATCTCCAACTCCTACTGATATTAGAAAAGGGGATCAAAATGCAGAACAAAGGAATATTTTGTCAGAGGAGACCCTTGATAAAGTAAAGGCTGCGAGGGTGCTGGCAGAGGATGCCGCTAATCTTGCTGCTGCTGCTGTTAGTCAAAGACAGGAAATATGGAATCAGTTAGATAAGCATAGAAATTCTGGGTTATCACCAGATGTTGAAACCAAACTAGCTTCTGCAGCTGTTGCAATAGCAGCAGCAGCTGCTGTTGCGAAAGCAGCAGCTGCAGCTGCCAATGTTGCATCTAATGCTGCACTGCAAGCAAAACTGATGGCTGATGAAGCAGTAGTTTCTGGTGGTTACAGCAATCCCAGTCAAGACAATGCAATTTCTGTTTCTGAAGGCATGGAGAGTTTGGGGAGGACTACTCCTGATTTTGTCCTGAAGGGTGATGATGGGACAAACAGTTCCAGTTCAATCCTTGTTGCTGCAAGGGAGGCTGCTAGACGAAGAGTTGAAGCAGCTTCTGCTGCTGCAATAAGAGCTGAGAATATGGATGCTATTGTTAAGGCTGCTGAGCTGGCTGCAGAAGCTGTGTCCCAAGCTGGGAAGATAGTTTCTATGGGCGATCCTCTGTCACTGAATGAGCTAGTAGCTGCAGGTCCAGAGGGCTATTGGGAAGTGGCCCAAATAAACAATGAACTGGGCTCTAAATCAAATGATATAGGTAGAAAAACTATCAACATAAATACTGTTGGAGAAGGACCAGACACTTCTCCTGTGCTGTGTAAGAAAGAGACACAGGTCAATAACTTTGGGAAACCACCTGCTCCAACAGAGGGGTCCACTGTGGACCATGCAAGATTAGTAGATGGTTTCTCAAATTCTGGTGCAGCCACTTTGAAGGATCCTAAAGGACGAAAGGGCTACAAGGTGTCTGAATCTGAGGATGGTTCGAGATCTTTGGGAACTACAGTAGACTATAATTGTATCAAGGAAGGGTCCCATGTAGAGGTTTGAAATTGCCATCTTTCCTTGAGTTCTATTAGTAGAAGTGTAAAGCCTTAATTTATACAGCTTGTTTATGTTTTCACCTGTCCTTTGTAGTCTATTGTTGAGTCTGTTCTGATATTGATGTTTGCTTGTGTTAGATGGTTTTGTGTTCCTTGTTATGTTTCTTTGAGGTTTGTTTGCCTTGGGTCTTTGTTAACATGCCATATTGTTTGCTTTCCCAGGTTTTCAAAGATGGGAATGGATATAAAGCAGCCTGGTTCTCAGCCAAAGTGATGGATTTAAAAGATGGGAAAGCATATGTGAGTTATACTGACCTTTCATCAGCTGAAGGTGAGTCAATTTTTTTTATTATCAATCTATGGATTAGGAATTGGTAGATTGTTGATGCTTCTGAATCCAGAAAACTTGGTGAAGCTTTGTGCTCATTTTCCATTTGCTGCATGTGCCTTTTGGCTTATGTATGATAGCTTGAAGAATGAAAGATGTGGCCTGTATGTATGTGTTGCCGCAACTTCTGATGGGTGCACAGTTGCCTTAATATTTTTGGCCATGGAGCTAATTTTGTGAATGTTCTTACCTCTGGTTATTTTAATGTGTAAAGATCTGTATGAAACTATGATGAACATACCAGGAGTTATAGGACAACTGAAATGGGGGGTAATTTGATGCACAAGATAGGATCTATAGTAGTGTCGTGTTCAACAGTGTCAAGCAGGTGTTGTTAATCCCCTGTACATGCTTAACCATGTGATCAGAGAATTTTCTTGTTGAATTCTATTGTTGGCTTCCTGCTCATCACAGCCACTGGAAAGTAACTTGTTGGAAGAAGAGAATAATTGAAGCATTGGTATTTTTGCACCCATGCATTGATGTAAATTTATCAAACTTTATTTTTTTGAATATGTCCTGCAGGCTCAGAGAAGCTAAAGGAGTGGGTGGCACTTAAAGGTGAAGGAAATGAAGCACCAAAAATACGAATTGCTCGCCCTGTAACTGCCATGCCATTTGAAGGAACAAGGAAGAGACGGCGAGCTGCCATGGTGGACTATATTTGGTCTGTTGGTGACAAAGTAGATGCATGGATACAAGATAGGTATGTTTATATGCATGGATACAAGAGGGTGGTACTGACATTTGACAGGAAATTTCAAAACACAAATATATAAAGCCAAATATGTTTGATGTAGAAAAGATGAACAAAATCACCAAATAAAAAAAGTTGATGTAGAATAGAAATCAAAATCTCCAACAAGAGAGACTCAATCTTGAAGGGATTTAATCAAGAAAGACTCAATCTTGGGGAAAATTCAAGTCTTTTTTGAATCAATAATAATTCGTAAAAAATGAATGTCTGCCTAGGGTGCTTATTTATGGGCACCCAATAAAAATAGGAAACATAAAGAAACTAGAATGTTAGAATTAAACATTTAACTTTTTCTAAAAGTAGACGAAAAAAATCTACTACATGGGCCTGTGTGAATGTTTCAGATACAAAATTGCAGGAGAAAAACAGAGAATATCTCACAACTGGATGCAATTCTGATTGGTGAATAACTAAGTTTTGAGCCCTATGCATGTCCAGGTGCTATTGTATCATGCAATTAATCTCTTCAATCAATTTTAATTAAAAATTTTATGTATGTTTTCCTTATGCTAAACTTCTATATTTTTTATGTATTATAAATAGCAAAAACTGAAAGACATTTTAGCTTGAAACATCTCCCTCAGTGGGAAAAAAGAAAAACAAAGACACTTTTCGGCAAGATTATATTAGGATAGCAAGTTCTCCTGTTAACTTTGGAAGAGAATATCAGTGTATAAAAGGTGGAGTCCATGCCTTGTCTTATGTATGGGTTGTGAATGACGAATCATCATTCCCTCTGTTGACTTAACTGAAAGCTTCGCTTCTATTCTCATGGTCTTCCCTCTATTGTCCTCTAATGAATATATTTCCCATCTTTTGTGCTGTGAGGGCATACTGGTGTTGTTCTGATGATTGTGCCATTTTTCAGTCCGCCCATATAGTTTATACTGTTGCAACTGTGGTTTGGCTCTTTTTAGATCATGCTACTCGTATTTTCTGTTTTGATATGTGAGATATTCTTCATCTTTCTCTATTTTATCTTTCAGCTGGTGGGAAGGAGTGGTCACTGAAAGGAGCAAGAAAGATGAAACCATGCTAACAGTCAATTTTCCAGGTATGGACGATTGGTGGTGTAGTTGAATGAATAAACCACATGTTTGTATGCTTTTCTGCTATTGGATGTAGAGTTAGCATTTCACATGAATCTGTGTCACTCTGCTTCCAGTTCAAGGAGAAACATCAGTGGTTAAAGCATGGCATCTACGCCCTTCTCTCCTTTGGGAAGATGAGAAATGGGTTGAATGGTCTGGTTCAAGAGTAGGCACTCACTCTACCAATGGGGTACATTCATTTGATATCTCACTGAGTATTGACCTGAAGATTTTCATTTCTTGCTTGCACTGACACAAATTTGATGTTTCAGGGTGATACACCACAAGAAAAACGACCAAGGGTGCGGGGCCCTGTGGTGGATGCCAAAGGGAAGGACAAGTTGCCGAAAGGTTTGGATTCTGTGGAAACTGATAAACCTGATGAACCTACTTTACTGGATTTAGCTGCTCATGAAAAATCGTTCAATATTGGGAAGAGTATGAAAGATGGGAATAGACCGGATGCACTCAGAATGGCACGGACTGGGTTGCAGAAGGAAGGATCAAGAGTGATCTTTGGTGTACCAAAGCCTGGGAAAAAAAGAAAGTTTATGGAAGTGAGCAAGCATTATGTTGCAGATCGGAGCAGCAAAAACAATGAAGTAAATGATCCAGATAAGTTTGCTAAATATTTGATGCCTCAGGGATCTGGATCCCGTGGATGGAAGAATACTTTAAAAACTGAATCACTTGAAAAACGAACAGCTGCATTAAAGCCCAAGGTTCTCAAGTCAGGAAAGCCACAGAATGTTTCTGGTAGAACAATTGCACAGAAGGACAACTCATTGACTACTGCAGTTTCTGCTTCTGATGGTGCTGCTACAGATCATGTTGCAAAGAACAAGGCTTCTACAAGCCATGTTGAAAATATGTCCGAAAAACATGCCTTGACTGACTTTCAGCCCTTATCTAGCTCTGTGGGAGGAGCAGAGGGTCAAATATTTTCATCCTCTTCTCTTTCTTCAGATACACTTTCCTCTAAGAAAATGTCCACAACCACAACAAATGCTAAACCTCCACGGGGAAGTAAAGGAAAACTTGCTCCTGCTGATGGAAAGTTTGGCAGAATTGAGGAGGACAAAGTTCTCATTGGCAGTTCTTCAAAATCAACCTCTGATGTTTCTGAGCCCCGGAGGTCTAACCGTAGAATTCAGCCTACGTCAAGAGTAAGTTTTAGAGCTCTTACTTCATATCCTATGTCTTTATTCTCCTCCCTGGACCTGCTTCTGCGAGGGTAGTACTGGGTAATGGCCTTCATTGATTTTGAACCATTTGATGTAGTAGTATGCACCTCAGTTTGTTGCATCAAATCAATTTTCATGTGGTTGTTAACATTCTCCCATCCATACAAAGCAGCCTGGTTTCTTCCTCACCCCCTTTCCCAGGGGCCAATAGCCATGTGGAAAATGTAGCTTCCTTTTGACAATCCCATGTTGATAAGAGGATTTCTACTCACCCTTGCATATTATAGCAAGTCCACAATGTCCAGAGGCTCTTGGAGCATCTCCTTCTGGAAAGATGTGTTTCTCTACTTTGTATTTGTTCAGTGAACACTTTCCAGTCCTAAAAAGAGGTGTAACAAATTAAAATTGAGTTGTGGATGGAATTCAAAGATGGTCTTTATCTCATTACAAATTTCCCTTGAGTTGTGCTTATTGCTGGTGGAAGTGGAACCATGTGCTTATTCCAGTTAATTTTATAAATGGTCCTTGAATGGTGAATTTCAAGATGAGAAATTTGAAGAAAGTTCTTTAAGATTGTTGGGTTTCATCTATTGCCATTTTCTTAGGATCTTCTTTGTAACAGTTCCACGTGGTATCAGTCATGGCTTTTCAACATGGAGAACTTTTCTGCTCTTATTATCCTTTTTGCGGCACTTGTTTCTCAAGTAGATTAACGTCTTAATGCCTTTGAATTCATGTACTGACAGGCTTATTTATCAATCTTCTTGTTCACAGCTATTAGAAGGGCTACAAAGCTCCTTGATGGTCACAAAAATTCCATCTGTATCACATGACAGAAGTCAGAAAAATAGGACTGCTGCTAGAGGTAACATCTCCTTGCAGAATTCACTGGGTATTTTAGGCTTCTATGTGCATTTTATACGTGATTGAAAAATCATAAATTGTTGCAGGGAATAATCATGGTTGAGAGAACTCTTGCAATGATGAGATCCAGTGCAAAGAAGCTCAATGGTCGCCGGACAACACACCAAGAGTAGTTGTTGTGTATATTTATAATAGAGGAGTTAGCTAGGAATGGAAATTCTGCTTCCTTGGGTATAATGACATGTAGTGGGTAGGTGTTCATATCAATTCTAGTTTATTTGCAATGATGATTTGATCTCCTAGCATTTGCCTTAAGGGTTGTATATGGAAAATCTCCATGTAGTTTGGCTTGAAATTGCGGGAAACTTTACTAATCAATCTCATGTATACCTTTTGAATTCCCTTTTTAGGTGATCAGTGTTTTGTGGGGATGGTCATTTTCACAATCAATAACCTTTAGTTTCCTGTACGGAATTTAGTATTAAATTTTAGTGAGGGAGACTGATTGAACTGCTAGGGGTCCCTAGTAACTAGTTGACTCTATTACATCGGTCGAAACTGATACATCCATGCATGCATTAAGTGGATTCTACTCCTATTGATTCTCTAACTTTGTGAAATTTTCCTTCAAGCTCTAATTTCCAAGAGCTGGTGATTACTTGCAGATCTATTGTATGATCTCATCTCCATAACCTGTCTCTCAGTGTAAGTAAGTTTTGCTTGTAAACTTGCAGAATCAATGACATGCTGCGAGGCTATAGGTTAACATTCTGCAGGAAGGCATCAAAACCTTGTTGTAGAAAGTCTTGTGAGAGATGGGTTCACTATATAGGAATTTACTAGATCAACCTTTTTATTTTTATGTTTGCTTTCTCTTCAAGTGGTCGCATGGGTTTTAACTTGTTCCTTGAAACATAACTAATCGTAGACCCACCCATTTAACGGGTGGTTAGTTGTAATATGGTATTTATTTTAAAATGTCTCTTAAGTAATTTACTAATATATTATTAATTTCACAATCAAACTTACCGAATGCACGTTGTGTATTTGTATTTCTTTCTTGTTTTTTACAAGGTGAGAAATTAATTGATTGCACCGCCAGCAAAAATAAAATTATTGCAATAACATCGCTCCTTGTAGATTTTCCATTTTTTTTATGGCAACTGTGTAATGTGCACTTGAAACAGAGGCGGCCTGTGTGGATAAAAATCAACAATCGGATGGCAAAAGAATGCCATGTTATTGCAATAGAAAAAAATACTTGCATGTCCTTGAGCTTTTCCTTTCGCATTGCAAAAATACTGCAGTGGCAAACAATTTCACAGCATCCCACTGCCAGTTCCATCTAAAACGGGTGTGGAGAAACTAAGAACATGATGACACAATTAAGTCAGACTTGGTTGATGCAACCAAACAAGTTCCATTGACTTCGACATACCTACAAACAGGTTTCCCTAGCAAAACTATCTATGAACAATTGCAGCTCATTGAAGTTCCCTGTCTCCTGTACATAAACCCAGTTCATTCGCTGATCCAATCACCGTTACTGAACAGAAAAGGAAAACAGATACTAAATTCAAGAAGGCTTAAATTATGATGCCGCAATGAAATTTTTTTTGTGCCAGCGTGAAATGGTGACATGCTCGGAAGATGAAATGTAGGAGGCATAAATTTGTGCCTGCTATTAACCAGGAGTTGCCTTCATTTGTACCTCTAGTCAGGAAAATTTTCACCGTTCTTGTTCTCTCTTTAAAGATATTGGTTCTTCTATGCTTCTCTTCTTCAATCTCTGGAGGCTTTTGTCAACTTGATTCTCCCCAACATACTTGGAATCACCATTTTCCTTCAAGTTCATATGAATTCTATCTGACAGTAGATCTTCGCCCTTTCTGTTTTCATCATCCATAAATGGCTTCTCACAGATACAAGATGGATATTCATGAAAGTCACCTCGTCCAGGCCTCACCTCATCGGGTTCTCCCATAAATCCTCTCTGGCTTGCTTTCACCTTTTTGGCAAATGTATCCCAGTCCATCCGATCCCTTGCCTTGAACAATGCACTGAGCTTCTTTGCATTCGGTCTGATGGTCCTCTTATGCCCAGCATATCTCCTAGGATCCATTATATAAGAGAAACAAAAATTAGTGCAGAGAAAAGGTATGTAAAAAAGATAATAGTGAATTATATAAGAGTAACTTCTACAAAAAATAATGTAATAAATGAAATGGCATGGATTATTACAAGCAAGATTTTTCACATTTTGGAATAGGATTGCTATCATGTGGGGGAATAATAATTATGGAAGGAATAATTAATAATGCCCGAATCATAAAAGGCGCATCATATAGTTAACAAATATTAGTAAATGTTTAAGCATCCTTTAAATTACTCGGGTATATAATGTCTAGGATCTTTTATTCTTTTTTTTTTTTTTGCAAAATATCCCTAGAACCACTCATTATATTAGGTCTGGAATGCCTTATATCACCATACATTTTATTATAATGACAATAAAAATCAGGTATTCACAAAAACAAATCTTCATGAGAAAATATTATACTATGATCTGAAAATTCAAGTTCATTCAACACATCACTCTCATGATAGACAATGTAGAAAATAGAGGCACTAATATTTTCTCAAAATTAACTTTCTTGACAATTCAAATTTAAATCACTAATTCCTTCCTCATCGTCATATCAAATTGAAAACCACAAGCTAATTTTAAGCTTGAGCATATTCAAGAAAAATGAATAAATACAAGGACTAGTATTCTCACCTTCGACCAGCAAGAATCTTGGCCATGTTTCCATTGTTGTTTGTGACAAAGACATCACTCTCATCACAGACAATGTAGTCAATGGCTGCCATGCGAGAGGAAAATGGAAAAAAAGATTTCAGCTCTTTGATTGCAAGCATCTCCTTCGTATAGAAGTTTGGGAAGAGTTCTCTAAGGGGTCTCAAAGTCTCTTCCCCACCGTATATTTCTCCAGATGCAACATAGAGGTATGTGTCGTTAGCAAAACCAAGGGCACGCAGCATTAATCCCACTTCATGAGGAGTGAGTGGACATTTTCCTCTCTCACGCTCTCCATCAGGGCTTAAATCCTAAAACATTGCAAGTATATATCTGGGGTAAATAAAACAAATAAATAATCATCTGAATCCATCTTAAAAAAAAGCAGTCCTCATTTCTCCAGGTAATTACAAGAGCACGACTCAATGGGTTGAGAATCTTTTTATAAATACAAAATTGGAGGTTACAAAGGAATAGCATTCTTTTCTTACAGGTAATGTTGCCCATCTTTTTCTTATTTCACCAAGCTCAAATCTCTCCTTTTCACCCCCACCAAAGTAACACCCAGAAAACGCAAGCATGTCAGGTTCAAACCTGTAATTTTAAACAGTTGGGCCATGAACATATCAATCCAAATATACACACAGTTCACCACCTGTCTATAAAGCGTCAACATGTGAGGACCTATGCCCATAAAACTCAAACATATGGATATGATAGTACTGCAGCTGAAATCCTTGCTAGAAAAACCAGAGTGAGATACCGAAAGCAGTTCTTCTATACAAGTGGTATGTTCATGTTCCTTTAGCATTCATTAGTTGCATAGAAAATTTGATAAGCATCTCTACCACAGCCTAGAATAAAATACACACAATAAAATCCAGGTGTTTCCTTTCCTATTATCACACGTGCACACGCACATGTGTGCGTGTGACGAGGGTGAGAAGGGGGTGTCATGTATCAAATAGTTGTGCATTACATGAAAATTAGTAAATGGTCTAGAATCTAGCCAAGATAGTCTATTAGTACCTGTCCCCCACAGCTGTCTTGACCATTAATTGGGGAAGAGATAGACATATTATGCAACCATGTTATTGACATTAAAGCAGCAGAATAGTCTATTTTCCCTCAGATTAGACATGTCAATTAAATTTTGAAGTCAAGGATACAAACCTCAAGTGAATTGCAATGTAACGTTTTGCCATCTTTTGCATTTTTGTCACGAGTCTCTCTCCAATTTCTTGTATGGGTTTTGTAAATCTTAAAGCATGATAATTAGCCCGGCAGCGCAACTTTTGCAGCTCTTCGTCAAGGTTACTTGCAAGCCTATAGTCAAACTTCGTCAACTGCACAGCCTGCAAAAATTCATATCCTATTGCCTCGCTTACAACAAACTAGAACATATCAATAAAATACTTCACACCACAAAGAAATAGACCTGGATTTCCAAAACTTTAAAGAGAAACACAAGGGCATGTAAAGGCGGTAATAACTAACTGGAAACTATCATATTAAAAAGAATAATTACAAACTGAGGAGAGTGCCTTACACGTCTCCTTAATAATATTGGCAGAACTTGATCCAGATAATACTCAGGAGGGGATTTTCTTGGGACACGCATGGTATATGGGGGTTTTTCCATTGACCTCATGACTTTGTCAGGAACTCTTTTCACAATGGTGACATCTTTTGCAAGGTAAGAAATGAACCAATCAACGTCAAAAATGTTGACAAAGTCACTGCATACAAAGGGACATATTTAATTAGGCAATGGTTGTAAGGTTTAATATAAAGAACGCAAATATGAGAAAGAAAGAAATGATCTTCCAGATTAAATACTAGGCAAATAGAATAACAAATCCCAACTTACCTATCATCCTTCCAATAGGAGTGATGATCTAGCTCAGGCACAACTAATGTAGCATTAAGAATCCGTGCAACAACCACAGCATCTGTTATCTAAGCCATTGTCATTTTCAAAAACACAACACATTAATATTCGGGCAAGAAAAGTATATAACCTATTTGATAAAACACTCTGAACCAGACACTTACTCCAGTTCTTTGTTGGTTCAACCCTCCGCTTGCAGCAATAAGCAAATAGCCATTTGATGCCCGCTCACGTACGGCAGCTACACATAGACTTAGCTTTGTTAGAAAGTTTGAACTCAAGTAGAATGTCTCAGTATCTTGTTCGGACTTGAAAGGAAATAACAGAACTAATAAAATCTACTCTAACAACCACTGATTCTGTGACTCAATCCAGACAGAGCGAAATTGAACTTGTATTGTTACCAGAAGCAAACATTCCAGTAAAAGCAACTTAAAAAGAAATTTTGAACATACGAGGAAAATTACGCCCTCTTTCGCTACATCCATAGAAGAGATTCGAGTATTTTGATTTCCAAATATCAATTGCTTCACGTCGCCTTCCCTCCTGCAACACCATCCATTGCCACTTTACATTAACCCAATCTCTAAAAACATTCACACTTCCTGTTTTCACGAAAAAATTCTACTTTTTTTTATATAAAAAAAAACAACATTGCAATTCAGAAAATAAGAAAATTGGGAAACTTGTGATTAATTAATACAGTACCAGCCTAGAGTAGAAGAGGCTGCGCTTGACTAATCGTTGAGAGTACCACTCAAGATCAGAAGCCACGTGTCCAGTGAAGAGAGAAACCAATCCCAAACCAAACAGCATCAAACCGCAAACAAGCGACCACGGCACCTTCCTCCGGTGCTGCTGGGTCGCCGAAGATTTCCACCACCGCCAGTCATTGTAAATATTTTGATGATATTGATAATGTTTTCCGTTTGATTGGTTAGAAAGCGCCAGGTTCGGTTTTTCCGATAACAAGCTAAGCCTCCAAGCCTTGTTAGCCACTCCCATTCACTCCTATTTCTGGTTCCGCCCCTGTTTTCATCCTTTAATCTACTCAATTTTCCGCCGCCGCCGCCACCATGCTGCTGATCATGAAAAATGAGAGCAGAAGAGGCAGGGTATAACCGTCAAACAATAAAGCGAATTGTGTAGAGATAATGTAAATCCTAAAAAATGAGGTTTGTTCAAAGATCAGACTAATAGACCACTGCTAATGTTTATGGATTTCTTTTTCAATTTTTCGAAATGTGGAACACTGTAGAAGAGCTTTTCTTCTTTGGCTCCAGAGAGATAGAGAGGGCCTGTCTGTGTTGGAAAGTGAAGCTTCGTGATTTTAGGTTTGCAAAATGGAGAGATTAATTAATTAATTGTAGTATTTGTTTCTTTCAATGAAAAGCCAAAAACAGGAAAGTGAAAGAAAGCGGCTTTTAAAGATGGGATAAACTAACAGAATACTCCGTTAACGAGAAAAGAACGTTAGTTAGATTAGATGGTTATATTTAACGGGGTTGAGGGGTATAAGTGAAACTATGCCATAAAGAAGCGGTTGCTCTTGTTATAAACCATCACATAACATGCCACGCTATAGATATGATAGATTGATAGATAATACACTAGTGCAGTTCATACTTCATAGATTTACTTTTATTATTATTGTTACCCGTAGATTCATTATTATTTCACTTCAACCCTTATCTAGTTTTACCATTATAGTTTTGGAGATTCTCAATTTTACCCTTCATTTTTTTAATAACCGATCAAATATAATGACGGTCCCACTTTTATATTTATTTACTTGTTTAGGTTCTTAAATATTTCTCTGATGTATTATCACATATTTGGGAATTTGAGATGACAAACTAATAAAAAACTGAGGTATTCTAGCTACCTAATTAATTTAACATTGAAAAATTTAGAAAAATATGGGAGCAAAAGTAGGAAAATTTAAACTTTTAGCAGTAAAGGTAAGATATTGGCCAATAGGCAGATATAAACGTACAGTTTACCCTTTTTCTTCTTTGATCGGTGTATAACTCGGGTATTTGAAAGTGTGTTAATAATTATTTGTAGATTTTGGAACATAATACCAAACAAGAACTATGTCTCACCACATTATCTTGTAGATTTTCTTCAACATAAAAAACATGTTGAAGTGGTGGGAAACTCTTTGTAATTATTATTAAATTTAGCTTAGTGAGTGAACCTTATATAAGAATATATTAGATTATTTTTTTATATTTGGTTTTTATAATTTTAGATATTTATTTTGAAGTGGCGGAAAACTCTTTGTAATTATTATTAATTTTTTATATTTGGTCCTGTAAATAATTTTTTACAATAAAATATTATTAAATCTAACTTAATGAATCAAACTTTATTTTTTTATATTTCAGTCTCTATAAATAGAGAAGAGTGGAAAGTTGACAAAAGAGTATAAAGCTCAAGAATAATCACATTTTAATCACACAAAAAAAGGATCAATATTGATGTAGATGAATTTACAAGAAGAGAATTTGATGAAAATAGTTTTGTTCTTTAACCATGCAAGAAAAAAATAGAATGGAATCTATGAAGGGTGTTTTTTTATTTGGTTTAATTTTGAGCTTTTAGACTAATTAAATGGTGTTTTGGGATTGTAAATGATGTTATTTAGGTTTCTACAATGTTTTTTATTTTAAGCAAAAATATGTTGAAATTGGATTTTAATGGTCTAAATGCTCGAACTATGGTTTTTCAATCATCTTGTTCCAATGAAGGACACGTCGTCGTCAATATGTTTAAAAAAACCTTGAGCTAATATTTTTGGCCTATAAGTGCGTTGGCTCTTTTCTTTGAGGCAAGGCACGCGGGCTAGTCCTTCCAGTCCCAAGCATCCTAAGCTTTTTGATAAAATCCCTTTAATTTTTTTTTAATTATTGAATAAAACTATCGTAAAATTAAATTATTAAAATAATATTTCATAAAATATCCGATTATGCTATATTTTTCAAATAAGACTAGAGTTTTTTTTTATGATAATACTAGTAGGATCTTCTAAACAAAATTACTCACAAATATTCAATAAGAATAAAATATTTATTTTATTATTATTAATTTTTTCTATAATTTCATGAATTTTTTTTTTTTTGTAAGATTACATAAAAATTATCGAGTCATGACTTTTTTTGTTCTTTTATTGAAACTTTCTTTTCAAATAGTGATATGTATTTATTTTAAAAACAAAGCTTCTAATTAAAAAATAATTTCTTTTAAAAAAATTAGAAATATATCAATTAAGAAATGAAGTTTTGGTTAAAAAGATACATTTTTTTTCTCTCCTTAATTCAAATCATTGGAGATTTTTATGAGTTTTTATTTTAACTAACTTTAGTTTTTATTCAAAAAACCATACTAGTAATAAAAATAGTTTTTCGTTAAAAGAAAAGGAATGCATGAATGAGAAAATGAATTTTTGGCTGAAAATTACATTTTGTTTCCTCTAAATTTTAAATTTTTTGAATATTTATTTTAATTATCTCATAATTAAATAAAAATAAATTCCAAAATGTATCCTACAATAATATTGCGTGGCCAGTCAAATTTCTATGACAAATCAATTAGTTATTGATTAAGAGTAAAAATTTATAAAAATTATAAACTCATATGTAACTTTATGGCCCGTGTTGTAATGGAGATCGATCCAATTTTTTATTAGCTTAAAAAAAGATACTAAGGCTGTAATACCCTTAAAAATTGAATAACATAGGACAACATTATCCTTTCATGAATAATTATAGATGATAATCGTTAAGGGGCAATTAAGACATTCCACACGATTTGGTAAATATATAAGTATGGGGAAAATAGTAATAGTATATAATACAATATAATTAATTAGGTTCCTATTATGCTCTTTTTATTTTTAGAATATTACAAGTAACTGTGGGTATAGTAGTAATTACATAATAATTTAGAGTATAAATAGAAAATAAAACCCTAGAGTAATTTGTACCTATTTTTATTAGACAATCAAAACCAATAAAGAGAGGAAACAAGGAGATTCGATTTAGGGCCAAAATCCTTGTTTTCTTTTATTAGTTTAAGATGTGTATTCTATATCATTACCTTTTAATTAAGTTTTTGCAGGTACATTAGGGTTATTAAAAAAGGTCTAGTAATTATGATTTTCATGATATTTGATTTTTTTAATCACTTTTAAAGAGTGAATATTATATTAATGGAGTGAATCCATGAAAGTGATTTTATATGTTTTTTGTATGTTAATTTAAAATAATAGTGAAATTACAGAATTTGAAAATGATGATGAATTGATAACTTCATGCCATTGTAATGTATCATTCTGATGAGTGTTTTGGTTAAAATTTGGTACTTAGTTATAGTATTTCATGAGTTTTTCAATTTAATGGGTTATTTGTATAAATCAGAGGTGTGGATTAGGAGTTATTATCATTGAAAACAGAACACTTGAATATATAATTTTTAAATTTGTAAGATCATTCTACTCTTAGTTAATTGAAGAGTGCAATTCACCTCAAATGTTTTATAGCCCTGAAAAATTTGTTGTTTTTTTAAATGTATCACTAAAGAGTTTTAGTGTGTTTTTAAGAATTTTTATGAACTTATGATAAATTATTAATAGTTATCTAAATTTAATAGTTAATTATTAGAATTTGTTTTGGAGAGTGAATAACTTTTATAGTTCAGTTTTAAACTTTTTAATATAATAGAATAATTGATTTTTATGTAGAATCTGATTATGTGAATGTTTTATAAAGAACTTGATTTCTATAAAAATTAGTTTATTTACTTATCAAACGATTTTCTAAAACTATCTGTAGTTTTAATCTTTGACGCCTCAATTTTAATCATGCTCATAATACTTCTTTGCTTGAAATAAAATATTTCTTAGCCTTTTTGGATTAAATTCTATAATTTTTTTTTTATAATAATTGCCATATGTTTTACATTATTATTTTTTCTATTTAATTGTTAAAAATAGATATTGTATAAGTAAAACAGGGTGACTATGATAGCATGGTTCTAGTGTTGGATGATTTTTGAAAGGAATTTCAAGGTCATTTAAAATAGTTATATATTTAAACTTTGATTCAACTATGAATTAGAAACAGACTCATATATTGCATTAGATTTTAACGAACATATAATTTAAGGTGATTGTTATTTTTAGGTTGTCAGGAGTGTTTGGTTGTCTCTAAGGTTAATATTGGATTTGCATATCAAGTAAGGAAATGTTCATATCTTTGATTAGTTATTTTGAGTTAGAAAATATATATTTATGTGCTAAATAAGTTTTTTTTTATTAAAATCTTTATTGTTTTATAAATTATGTGGATCAAGCATGATAAATAATTTATAAATAATATTAAATGTTTTGTGAAAGTA
This sequence comes from Populus alba x Populus glandulosa, assembly GCA_033617975.1. NCBI lineage: Eukaryota > Viridiplantae > Streptophyta > Magnoliopsida > Malpighiales > Salicaceae > Populus > Populus alba x Populus glandulosa. The sequence goes on along the minus strand of CM066145.1, from coordinate 12,372,694 downwards.
TGTTTATGATTGTAAAAGTGTTTTGAATATGATTTTGAATATGTTTTGTTTTTGTGAAGTTATTTGTGGATTGAATATGAATATAAATTTGGTTTACACTTTGGACCCGACCTTATGGGTTATACATTGACACTTATAGGTATATTTATTTAGAATTTGATGTCTAGTCATAGGAAAAAATATGACATTTATTAATGTGATTAGAGTGATTTTAGTCCTTTGATTCTAAATTTAACTTCGAATATGAATGTGCAATCCATGTGTATTTAAAATGATTGATTTGAATTATTTAAGTTTGTGAATGATTTATAAATGTGTTTTTCTATTTTTGAATCTTTAAAAATACTAATATTTTGATATAATAAATGAATTGATTGTAAGTTATATATATTAGTAAGTTGTGGCATACTTGGTCCAGCTATGAAAATGAGTTTTTATTCACTCAGTATATGGTACTCACCCTCTATTTATTTATTTCAGATGGTTCAGATGGTTTGGAAGAGATTTAAAATGTCAAATGATAGTTTTGAAAGCTTATAGTTGTTTTCAATATTTCAGTAACTATATCAATTTATGACATTAGCCTTGTAATATATTTGGTTTTATTTGACATTAAACATAAGTTATTTGACATGAGATGATTTATATTTGGTTTGGTTAATTTATTATTCAAGGTATTTTTTTTCTTTTAACAAAGTATTATTTTGAATATATTTTATTAATTGAGATTCAGATGCCTTGCATGCCCATGAGGCATGTTGTTGTCACGTTAAAAGAGTATTTTCATGATTTGTTTTTGGTTTGGGGGTGTGACAAAGCCGATGCAAATATTTATAAATAATAATAAAAAAAACAAAATGAAACTTGGGTTATCAACTCGATTATATTTAATAAACTCAATTAATTTAATAATAAAAATAAAAAATATATAACAACGGTAAAATGAAAAAAATTAACAATAAAAAAACCTTAACTAAATCCATTTGAATTATCACGTAAAAAATGTGACTTAGTAGTAACATTAGGATATCCTCAATGAAAATAAATCGAATAAAATCATGAATCTTAATTATCAAACAATCTAATAATAAAAAGTAAAACTAAAAAAAATAAAAAAAATACTCAAGTCAAAAAATCTAACAATAAAAATGCCCAATGCCTTGTTGTTTCCAGTCCACACCATCCACATCCCTGCTGCTCAGGATGAAGGTGGTCCTCCGTTTTCTGTTCTTCTCTTGTTTACTGTCTGTGGCCGATTTTTCTTTTTCCCCACTCTTTTTGAGCATTGCATTGGTTTGGGTTGTATAATGAAGGTTTTTTTTATTTTATTTTATCAAAAAGGGAAAATGGCTGGTACAAGAATTAAATTCCTTGTGTAGAAAAAGATAAATATCTATTCGATACGTGAGTCGCATCATGCTATGGCCCACTGGTATTGAAAACTGCAACGACATTTTCTGAATTGCTGCCCCAATCTCAGAATCCCTGACAAGTGACAAGAAATAAGAAAAAAGATTATTGGTGGATTTACAACTTTGGTTGTTATTTTGGGTTTAAATTCAAAATAACGGCTATGGAATACTATTCAGGATTTCAAAGAAATTAACTTTATATTTTATCTGATAGGATTTTTATAAATTTATTCAAATTATTTTTTACTCGTAGTAAATCATAAATGTATTTATTATAAATAACTTCTAATTTTACTACAAAATATTTGCTATATAATTTAACTAAAATTTTAATTTACTTAAAAAAAAAAGATTTTTAACGTTTAACCTATGATTCCAACTTTTATTGCATATCTTATTGACAATAATTGTTTGGAGTCAACTGAAACAAATATATTTTTAACTAAAATTATTTTAACTTTGTTTTTTTATAAGTTATTTATAAAAGATAACTTTAAAATTATAAATCTAAGTGAAAGGTTAACTTTATTATATATATATATATATATATATATATATATATATATATATATATATATCGGCGATTTAGGTTATGAACTCCACCAAGTTAAATTATTTTTTATTTTATTTTATAATAAAAAATAAAAAAATTAATTTATCATCAATTAAATATCAAATGATAAAATTAAATAAAAATCTAACACTAAACAATGGAATTGAAAAAAGACAAAAAACACTTCTTTGACTCTTTAATTAATATTTAGTTTGTTCATCAAACTTGTAACTCAAGTTATGAGTTTCAATGAATCAGTTTTATTTTATGATAAAAATTCAAAAAATATTTTATCACCAATGATAAAATTTAATAAAAACTTGCCGCTAATGGATATAATTGAAAAAAAAGAGCCAAATAATATTAAAAAAAGAGCTAAAAAATCTCAACCCAACTCTTTAATTACTATTTAGTCAACTTGTAATCCGGATCATAGAGTCTACTAATTCAATTTTTTTATTTTATTATATAATAAAATACATAAAAAATAATTTATCATCAATTCAATACTAAAAAATAAAACTGAATAGAAAATATAAGCTAAATAATAAAACTAGAAAAAAAAAACTACATGGGAGATTTGTTTTTCAACACCCCCCCCCCCCCCCCACAATATTTATAGTTTTAGCCCAAAAAATAGAAAAATAATTTTCCTATTTCGACCCCTTTTAATTTCATTATTTATATAAAAAAATAAAACCGAATTTTATGGTTTTCGTGAGAGAGTGATTGCAGCCGTGTTTATGGTAAACGGAAACATCTTGACGAAGGTGGTCCATGAAAGTGCCATTGGGGAGATGCATGTTACTCAGAACATTAACGCCGTTAAGTTAGCGGTACTCGTCGGGACAGTGAGTCAACGGTAAGTTATTTGCCATCAATCAATTAGCACAATCTTGTTGAGGTTGATCCCTTTTATTAATGTTTTCAAGAAATAAATCCTTTTATTTAAAGATAAAATAAAATGTCTTAATTTTTGTTGAAGGGTTTGGAAGAAGCTGGGCATGGACCCCGTATGGACGTGGGAAGATTACCTGCAGATGCTAATTAAGACAAGCTTGTAATAGAAATTGATTGTTCGCAAAAATATATAATTGGCAAACATTTAACTAAATTATAGAAAGCGATGTATTATTACTTCTATTTATTATTGGTTTTGATAGCTTTGAAGTTCAATCATTCAATGTGTTCAGTAACCCCAAAGTTGCCGTGCCTTGTTTTTTATTTTACCGGCATGCTAAAATTTTGAGGCGGGCTTGAGAAAAGTCATGGAAGATTGTGTTTATTCAAAAAGAGACGACAATTACTGTTATATTCTATTATTATTATTATTATTATTATTATTATTATTATTATTATTAATAGCAGAATGGTATAGAATTCAAATCCAACATTAATGATTTTTTTAAACTCAGCCTTGTACTATCCCAGCCACTTAGATTTTAATCATATCAAAATTCTTTTAATCAGTTTAATTATTATATGATCCAAATTAGATTTTAAATTAACCTGTAAAATTATGTCAATCACTATCATAGAAGCAACAATCATCTAAAAATGACAAAAATTATGATGTATACTATTAAATATGAAACTCTTAAAATAATTTCCATTCAATTTACTGATTTTTTTTTTGTATTTAGGAAAATAATGTAGTATGAAGGAAAACAAATATTGTATATATATGCGTGTGAATTTTATGTAATATATATTAATTATACATATAATGTAAATATTATGAATATAAATATATTATTAAATATGAAACTCTTAAGATAATTTCCGTCCAAATACTGATCTTTCTGTATTAATCAACAATTATTGTCGATTAATGTTTTCAGTGATCAGTACAAGCAAATAGAATCTCCGATTAAATTCAAAGTTGAACATTCACTAATTAACAATTTTTTAAAATTCTCATCCACCATAACTATTAAGAATTTAGAAGATTTTAAGGAAAGATTAATAATATTAATATAATGCGTGCATCAAAACGAGGGGGTGGTCGAAAAATCTTAAATAATGAAGTAATCAAAGGAAATCAAAGTAGATAAAGACGCAGCTTCGTAAATTGAGCAGTGTTTCTTTTTTTTAAAAAAAATTAATACATTGTACAGCTTCGTAAATTGAGCAGTGTTTCTTTTTTTAAAAAAAATTAATACATTGTGTTGGGATGAATTTACATATATTTTGATTAATTTTATAAATTTTAAAATTAATAATTATTATAGCTTCCGATGATCTTAAAATTTATGAAACTTAAATTAATAATTTTAAAAGAATAAATTGGTTACAGAAAAAGTGTTTTAGAGTTTGTTCATGTGGGCATGAGAAATTATTAAATTTATGTTTTTTTAAATAATTTTAATATATTAATATTAAAAATTAAAAAAATATTTTAATAAATTTTCAAGAATAAAATGTTATTTTAAAAAATATTCTCCATTATAAATAAAATGAGAAGAACAGCTTGGAGGATAGTGGAGAAGAAAAGAAGAGCAGAGGGGGTACTTGGTCAAGCTAGAAAATTCATGATTACGACTAGTTGATCTAACTTTATGTTTTAATTAGTGGCGTCTTGATTTGTTGGAGGTTAGCACTTAGCACGTTCCAGTAGAGAGGCTTGTTGAATTTTCCAATTTGATTTTTTCTTTTCTTTTCGTCGACAAGCGCCAGGCAGAGGAAGGATTTAATGCACCTCGAGTGATCGGATTTAAGATGGGCCTGAGTCTCAGAGTTTGATAACAACAGAGACAAAAAAATATAAAGTTTTTGTTTTCCGGTGAAGAGATTGACAGGGGTCTCTCTGGCACCCAACAGCCTATTCAATTCGTGCTATGGCTACAGATTCTTTTGTCTAATTCACACTGCTAACTGAAATAATTGAACTCTATTCTTTCTCCAATAATTAACTCAATTTAATATCTTAAAAAATAAATATACTAATAAGAGCTATTTAAATTTAAAATTTATATATACTCGAATTATATTATATTTTTAATTTTTATTAATTAAAATAGAATGATAAAATTTACTTTATTATTAAAACTCTAATATTATATTAAAAAATTATATTACTCAATAATTTAAATTATTAAATAAAATTTAGTGTATTATAATGTATTATTGATATAATTCTTTCTTTTACACAAACAACTTAAAAATTAGATAATCCTCAAGGGACGTGATATGATGGCAAAGAGCTTGAGATCTGTACAACAAGTCTCGAGTTCGAGTCAGGACGTGCACCTCTTGTAAGAGCCTGGGACAACCAAGGTTTTACTCGCTCACTTAGGTATACAAAATATGTTTTTCGGGGGATAAAGTTTCCCTTTTCGGGGATGATATTTTCTCGAATCCAAAATAAAAACTTAAAAATTGAACAGTTTCAGACTACAATTTACTTGATTTTTATCTAGTGGAATTATATAATTATGTCTAGCATTCTTATCATTGTTCAATTGATTGATTGAAAGTGTCTAGCTAGTTCTAACATTCTGCCAGGACTCGGCTCGAACATTAAGACACCGTTTGGCATTGCGTTTCAAATGGTGTTTCATCAAATTTTAAATTTTTTTTTTTTGCTAAAATTGAGTGCGGTTTGTACTTTTTAGATTATTTTGATGTGTTGATGTCAAAAATGATTTTTAAAAAATAAAAAAATATCATTGACATGTGTTTCGGCATGAAAAGTTATTTGAAAAGCAACCGCTACCACACTGTAAAATACGTTCTAACTCGTGGTTGTTTTTTTTACCTACTGATGTATCGCCGAAGAAAATGACGACAAACAAATAATGGTAAATTGGACCATTGACAAGCAAACTGGGTTAGTTGTCAAGATTTCTCAGGACCTGGCGCCATCCTATTAAACATTCCTCCCCTGGCTCGCCGGCTCTCCCCTCTCTCCTCCCTGAAAGAAAGGGAAGATGGAGTTCAAAGCCCATAGGCCTGTTTACCACTTGGGCCACGTTGCAAGTTTTAAGGGACTGAAAATACTGTCGATATTTTGAAGATGTTAAGGAAATGTAATATAGGCCGATGACACCAAGAATTTTGACCTCGACAGAGTTCCAGTGAACTGATATTCGAATCCAAATTCAGGCTAACTACCGGTTCTCTCCGTCTGATCAAAGATGCCAAGAGATAGCCAGAGACGGTTTCAGAAAAATCAATTTCCATTATTCCTTTGATCATAAGTTGAGTTTTTCTACCCAGAACAAATCAAATCTCCAGATCTTTGTAACTTAAAAATACACACACAAAAAAAAACTACTAGCAATTTCTTTCTATAAAAACACTCAGTTTTGAGTGTTTGTTTAAGATTATAATAGTGGTTGATTTTTATGTAAAATGAAACTACATAGTTATAAAGATAGAGAGGGAGAGACAAAAACTTCCCATCTATATCCTGATCATGTTCGTGTTTCTTCCTTCGATTTTTATTGTTATTGCTCAAAAAGAATATTTGGAAAGTACATAAAATGAGCTTATCTTGACCAAGACTAGACATACTTTCATTTTTAGCTTTCGCACATATGTAGTGATTATCAATAACTTTGTAGAAATGGTTCAAGAAAAAAACCAATTAAAAAATAAAATTATTAATTATGAGAGAAATAACTTAGCTAGTTAGGTTATATGTTTATTTTATAGAAGTCACCAATTTGAGTCCCACAACTCTCAAGATCAATAAAAACTTAAATGATCATTAATTTCAGGACCCGTAAAATTAATTGAGATATATACAAGCTAATCCGAACACTCATATTAATTAAAAAAAAATTATTAGCATGGAGCCCTGATAATTATAGTGACAAAGAACTAAATTACTCACGATGAAATTGCACTTCTAGTTGTGTCCACTAGACAACTCAATTGCGCTTTTAAAGCGAAACCAAACAAGACTTCTTTAACCATTCATTTTAAACTTATTTTTGCACAACTGAATCAAGCAACATAATTTCCCCTTTCTATATGATATTTCCCAATAATTATGGAAAATTAAAACACGAGAGAAATAGGGTTTTATATATATATATATATAACTCAATTAAAAAAGATATATAAAAAAAGCAACTCAAGTGAATTTAGGCTGATATATTAAACCTATGATCTAGATCATAGATCGAGATAATTTTATAAAAAAAAAATATGAGGTTTTTTTTCTAATAAATTCAATTTTGAAGATTGAAATTAATAAAAAGAAAATTGAATTCATAAGACCAGGAGAACTTCACATAAAACAAATTAAAAAAGAAATTATGAAGTTCAATTCTTAAATAATCTAATATTAAAAAAAAACTAAATAAAAAAATATTAAATTGTTGGAGGGTGAAATTAAAAACATGTATTCAATTAAAAAAGAACAAAAAAAATATAAACAAAGTCAACCCGAGTCAACTTGTTAAATCTATGAATTGGATCATAAAATAAAGATACTCTATAGAAAGCAAATAGAAAAAATTATGAAGCCCGATCCCAACTAACCCAACGTTTAAAAATAAAATAAAATAATCAATTAGAAAAAGTAGCCTAAAGAAATGATTCAAGTCAACTCGAGTTAACCTGTTAAACCCACAATCTAAATTATAAGATTAAAATAAATTCATAGAAAGAAAATAGAAAAAACTATAAACTCCATTCCCAACAAATCTAATAGTAAATATTGAAATTAAAAGAAAAAAAAACTTAATTTATAAAACTAATATATAACTAAAAAAAAAAATACTACGAAAACTTTCTTGGCTAACAATTTCTCAAAACAACATAATAGTATTAAATAATGAAACCAAATTTTTTTTTAGTGAAATATAAAATTAAAATAAAATAAATATTATTTTTTAGTGAATAATGTTGTGTGAACATGTATCCTTCAGACGGAGAAAGAGTGTTAAGCTGGTCAAACATATATATGGTATGATATGGGGTAAATAAACAAGCGATTATCATGCAATACAAGTTAATACACATGAGAAGGAAATGACTTCAAATTTAATTTGTTCAACAAACAGAAAACCACAAACTCAACTCAGACCAATCAAATTATTATAATTATTCTTATCCTCAATTAAAAATACATTAAAATGCCAAATCTCAGTCTTTGATAATTAATTAATAAAAAAGCTTAAATTAAAATAAATAGATAATCAGCAAAATATAGACAGTGGCTTGCACCCACACCCACCAAAGTCAGGATCTCTTGTGAAAAAGGAACACAAGGCCATGGCAGGATCTTCCCAACTTTCCTCTCTCTTTATGCAAAAATGATTTACTGCTCTCAAATCCAAACTCCCTTCCGATCCCCTGCGATAAAAGAGGTCCGAATCCCAAGACAACTAGCAGTACCCCACAAATTAAAACAGCCAACCGCTATGATTCAGTTTTTCAGTTATTACAGTTTCCTAATCTCCTTCTCCTTCCTCTGCCTTTCCCGCCCTTCATTTCCCGCCAGAATCAAACCAGACCCCTCATCGACTGTCACAACCGTCGATTCCAATAACGCCACCACGTGGCATGATTTCACTCGCTTCCTTGATGTCGGGAAGGGCAGTCAAGTCAGTGGCATGTCGGAGCTGAAGAAATACTTCAACCGTTTCGGTTACCTCCCGATTCCCGACACGAACAGTTTCACCGATACCTTCGATACGCAATTCGAATCGGTTGTTCTTGCATATCAAACAAATCTAGGATTGCCTGAAACAGGTAAACTGGACTTTGATACCATATCAATGATCGTGTTGCCCAGATGTGGCGTTAGTGACACAAAGACACACGACACAAGGTTTCAGGCGAGAAAACGTTTTGCATATTTTTATGGGAAGCCACGGTGGAAGCGTCAGGCACCGGTGATACTAACCTATGCGTTTTCGCAGAATAATATGATTGATTACATAAGTATTAAAGATACAAGGAAAGTTTTCAAGCGTGCCTTTTCAAGGTGGGCAAAGGTGATTCCAGTGAGTTTTATGGAAATTGAAGAATATCCATCAGCAGATATCCGAATTGGGTTTTATCATAGGGATCATGGCGATGGAAAACCGTTTGATGGGGTTCTGGGTATATTGGCTCATGCATTTTCACCGGAGAATGGGAGGTTTCATCTCGATGCAAGTGAAACGTGGGCCCTTGATTTAGAGAAAATTAAGTCAAGGGTGGCGGTTGATTTGGAATCAGTTGCCACGCATGAGATTGGGCATGTGCTTGGATTGGCTCACTCTTCGGTTAAGGAAGCTGTGATGTATCCGATTTTGAGTCCTAGGACTAAGAAAGTGGACCTAAAGATTGACGATGTAGATGGTGTTCAAGCTCTTTATGGGTCAAATCCTAATTTCAAGTTTAGCTCCTTGTTGGTGTCGGATAATTCGTTTAACAAGGGAATTGGTCTCGGAAATTCTAGATCATCAAAGGGGACAATTTCTTTAGTGGTGGGTGTTTTGACACTGTTTCTGTGTTCATAATAACACCAATGTTGTAAAAAAAAAAAAAAAAGTTTGACTCTTAAAATTTTATAACTTTACGAGTTAATATTTATTTAACATGTCAAATCAAATTAAAACTTAAAAATTAATAAATTTGATTAAACTCAATCAAACTCATTCAAACTTGGTAAAATCATATTAATTTTACGAGTTTGAAAAATATAAAATTATGCATTATGATAATCTGTACTTTAACATTTTCATTGTTTTTAAATTTATATCTCGCAAAACTTGTGCAATTTGATAATTAAGAGCTTGATTTTGACTATAATTATTATAAATTTTTTAATGACACAAGTTATTTATGGATTTCATTTCCGTAAAATTAAAATACATATTCATTACTATGTTTTAGCTAGCAAATATATATAATAAAATTTGTAAATTGGCATGCTTAACCTTTGAAGTAATTAATGTTAAATGGTCTATTAAAATTTGAAGGGACTTGTTTATTGTAAATAACAAAGTAAGTGGGTCGATTTGTCCAAAAAATAGAGGAATCAATGTGAATAAAATGAAGGTGTTTGGACTTTTCTATTGTTTATTTTATTTTTATTGTGTTATATTGTTAATTACTACTTAATTGAAATTATAAATATATAATTAATTAAAATATTTTCCTGATGATTTTACTAATGATTTTACAATTCGAGTTTATATTATATATTCCGTGTTGTGTCAAAAAAAAGTTTTTGACAATCTTGAATAACACTCCCTTTTTGGTGTCATTTTTAGGAATTTTATTTTTATTTTTATTTTTAGGTGTAGCAAAATCACACATATATTATTCAAATGAAGAAAAATAACTCCATGTTTTTTTTTTTTTACCTCTTAGAGCATCTCCAATGGATGTGCTAAATGGAAAGCTAAATATTAAAAAGTATTATTTTGGCTCTTTTATGTTTATTTTGCACACTCCAAAAGAAGTGCTAAACAAAATGCTAAAATGCCTTTTCTCTCCCATAAATATTATTCATACTTATCTCTTAAAAGAGTCAAAACCAACAAAGTGGGACCACTAAAAAAATAAACCAATTAAATGTAGTCATATGAAAAAAATAATATCAAACTTATTAAAAAATAATAAAATACTTGTTTCTTCCACTCCAATATAATTGACTCTTCAAATAAGTTTTTTTTTATTAGAGTAGATACGGTAAAAAAAGTTATATTTATACTATTTAAAATGTTATTTTATCAATTTAATTTTTTAAAATAGTATTTTTTATTGGAGATGCTATTACAAATTTTCTTACGAGATAAATATTCGTGTGAACCCGATTCTATCTCCTCTCTTGTTACGATATTTTTTTGACGAGTCTAAAGATGATACATGTTCGCCCAAGAAAATGAACGTGTCCAGTGAGGTGCAAAATACTTTTCTTCCTGTGTAGAGAAGCTTGTTTCGGTCCAGCTATGGGTAACTTTGTATGGGGCTTTAAGTGTGAAGACAGGGAAGGAAGACAACCTTCAAAAGGAAACGGCAAGCCAGCAATCCAGTTCAGGAAAGACACGATTACTGTCCAATTCCCTTCCAAAGAATATACCTCAACTCAAAACAGGTAACTAACCAAGGCATTACTTTACATCTAATCCAATCTTCACGAATGAAGGCTTCCAGATCGGGGAAAGAAACTTGCTCTGATACTAGAAGGTTTGTGAAGGAATCAAAATTTAAAACGCAGAAATAAATAGATCTAATTTAGAAAATTTATGAAAGAACCAAAATTTTACCTTTTTTTTATTTGTGCGATATTATAATGTAAAATATTTTTAAAATTAAAAATATTTTTTTAATTTTTAATATCATAACATTAACCATAAAAAACATTTTCAAACACAAAATCAATTAAACCAACGAAGCCAAAGAACTGTATCCATGGAAAGCGTGCCAGTAATGATGGCACAATCTCATGTTAACATTATATATTTACTTAAACTTAATTAGCTTCAGATTATTTCAGATAATCACATATAAATAATAATAGATTTTATATAGATAATAATTACCAGTATTAAAGTTTGCCTAGAGCACAATAAATTGTGGGAGTCATTAATTTGTATTCGGATAAGCACTAATATCCGCACAGTATTATTGATGGTTTAGGTATTTATGGTGTCAGAAAATGTTAAGGACTTAAATTTCTAGTCGATTAGTCTTTTGTCTCTGTACCAGAAGGAATGACGTACAAAATCTAGCACACATGGAATTATAAAAAAAAGAAAAAAAAGAAATTGTATCTCAGACCACAAATAAAACATTTGAAAAGATTAACATGTAACTCATAGAAGAGATTTGTCCCTTTAATTTTTGTGAACTGGAGAAGCGAAAAAAGAAAAGGTAGAGATTTTGCTATCATCCACTTTTTCAGCCTTGGCAGTTCCTTTTGCAGATATTCCATATAAATCTTCTCTCTCGGCTTGGTGTAAAGCAAAATAATGTTTATAATGATGGATGAAGTTGTGAAAACTTCAGATCAGAACGAGCATTCCACGAGCTACGTCTTTAGCTGTGGCGATTGAGTTTGAATGTGAGATTTTTCTCTCTAGGTTTGGTGTTTTTCATAACACTAAGTTCTTCGTCAAAACATGGAATTTCTAACACTTAAGTTTGTCGACAATTTAAAAGAAAAAAATAATATAAAATATGAAAAAAAAAAAACATGTAAAGAGGATCAGTGGGAGTGTTAATGGCTTTTGCGTTCCTAGCTTGACTTACTCATTTTACCCACAATTAAAGTATTTATAGACCTTGATCATATTACCGAAAGTGGTGTTGCAGTATATATCTAGATGTGGGGAGATGTGCTTCCATTAGTTGTGTGGTGCTTGTTGTGTCACTAATGGATAATTATGAGGAATAATATATTAAGGTGTGTGCCTTATATACTGCATGAGAGAGAGGGAAAGAGAGTGCGTGAGAGAGAAGGCATGCTTGAGAGAGAACGTGTAGGGAGAAAGAGAGAAGAAAAGGAGAGAGATTGGTTGCCTAGCCGTTTATACCATGCCCAAATTATAAGGAGATTTGGCTGTTGAGACCCTATGCTTAACAATAAAACTCCAAAAATAGGGAGATATATTTTGTTGGGAAAATTTAGAAAAAGGAAAAAAGAGAACCGTTGGAGATAAGGGAGGTAAGAATGGCTAGGAAAGGACAAAAGGCACTCACTCTATGATGCGCGAAGGACAGGGAAAGAAGACCGGTAGAGAAGCATTCATGAAGGTTGGCTGGACACAAAAATAAGATAAACACAAACAACAGAAATCCATTTGGAACAACAAAACCACGAAGACTCCCAAACAACCTGCAGCCCATGAAAGAGAGCTAATTCCAAACTAGTTTTGTCGCATTGCCAAAGGTTTAGAAGGAAGAAGACGAGATGCCCTTTCGCTTTCTCTTTCAATGTTAATTGTAACTAATCTTGTTAGAGAAATTGGTGCAAATTATAAAGGGAGAGACAAAATAAATTAATTTGTTGGCATCCTCCACCATATATGTACGGTGGCCACTTGAGTTTTTTAATTTGTTTGGAGATCATCGGTGAAGGACCGATAAAGGGAGAATAATTAAAGAACGTTGTTCGATTTGGGTGCTTTTCTCTGTTTGGAGGGGACATTCGTTTTGCTGGGAGGATAGATAGATATTTCAAAATGATTTGGAACAAGAAGAAACAGACTCTCGAGGATTTGGTGATTATAGTAGGGCTGATAACGGTGCAATTTGTCTACGCAGGGAACTCGGTTTTGTTGAGCTATCTCATGTCTCTTGGCATTAATCCTCTAACCATTGTTATCTTCTCAACTTTTGCCACCTTCCTTATACTCTCTCCCATTGCTGTTCATTTTGAAAGGTCTCTCTCCCTCTCTAATTAAGTCTCATCTCTCTCTCTCTCTCTCTCTCTCTCTATATATATATATATATATATATATATATTTATGGGAAGTAAATCATGTTCATGTTGCAGGAGCAAATGGCCAAAGGAATTCAGATTGAAGTTGATGATTCAGCTGGTTTTAATTTCTTTTGGAGGGTAAGGAAAAAATTAAAAATCTTTAAGATGATTTTTGATATTTCAATGTCAATAACTGCAATACTTACGAGTAATGAATGTGAAAGTTAGAGAGCTAGCTATATGCATATATATATTGCCTGCAAAATCCAGTTTTTTAATTAGTACGTTGTTTTGTCAGTAATGTTCTCTTCAAGGAAATCAAAGCTGGTAGGTCTTGTAATCAATAATTAGCGAACTGTTGTTTTCTTTGAACAAAACCAAGCACTAAGATGATGAAGGTGCAAATAAATCCTCAAGAGAACTCCAAAGTTACCATTAGTTAATGTTCTCTTGTACAGGAAAATCACAATACAGCAGCACCAGTTAGGTTCTGTTTGGAGTGTAATTTTCTCGAAGGGCTCTCTGATGGCTCTCCACTATCAATTGAGGAGAAATGTGTCCATTTGTAAAACAAGTCATATAGTGATTCATTATTATGTGTGGCGTAATTAGGTTTAGGCAAGTCCTTATTTTTATTTTAATCGACATATAGTCGATAGACACGTCTACACGCTGCAGGCCTGTGGTGCTACAGCATCTGCACAGGACATGTTGGATGCCCCTGTCACCAGAAGATTTGTTGACATGCATGAAGATCAACATATCCACTCATGCGTGATCACTCATTACCAACTAGTACACATCAAACATCATTTTGGGCTCTAGCGTTCTCTACCACTTCGGATGATGTTAGAGATATTGATCTTTCGAGAGCTATGGGTGCCTGAATCCTAGCATGTTTTTTCTTTTTAGTTTCTCTAAGTTTAATGTTGGACATTCTATTGTCATTTTGTCCATGGATGTATCCATTAACGTTTGTAGAGGTTTTTACTTTTTTTGAGCGAGGAGAGAGCAGACCGAGAAACAAACTAAGGAGAAAAGCCTGGAAACTGATTCATTGAGCATGGCACTCAAATGGTTTTCTTTCTTTCCTATTTCATTTTCAGGGTTACTCTGTTTCAGTCCTTATTCCTTAAGGGGATTAAGTTGACTTCACCAGCAATGGCAACAGCCATGCCGAACCTTGCTCCAGGGCTTATTTTCATTATTGCTTGGACATTAAGGTATCATTTCCAAATTTCTTTTTTAGCATTTCAAAATGTAAATTTCCTTTTAACAAAACATAAAAGCCCACAGAAATTTAGTTTCACTCCAATCTAGTTGAGTAATGACAGTTACCTTGTCTAGTTATTGTTTATCTGATTACTAGCTAAAACAAATAGAGAAAATAACAAATATATATACTAAGCATCTGGTGCCCCTTTCTCTCAATTCGTTTCTGCTATTGTCTAGTGATTGTTTATCTGATCACTAGCTACGTGCAGGTTAGAGAAAGTTAAGCTCTGTTGCGTATACAGCAAAGTCAAGATCGTAGGCACCATTTTATGTGTTGTAGGTGCCCTCATGATGAGTCTAATGAGCAGCACTGAATCAGCAAGAGGGTCGAAGTCCTCGGAAAGTACTCCCCCGGGAGATATGAGCTTCGACAAACAAAAGATTAACGGTTGCTTATACCTCATAGCGGCGGTTTTTGTTCTATCAAGCAATGTTGTATTGCAGGTAATGTTTTAGATCAACAGTGAAGGAATTAATTATGCACAAAGTATTTCCCTGCATTATTTTAATCTCCCAATTGAGTTTTGCAATGTGTTCCGTACAGGCTACTACTTTGGGTGATTTTCCTGCTCCGATATCCCTGTGCGCCATAACATCATTGATTGGAGTAATTATAACTGCGATTGTAGAATTGGTTCTAAACCACAGAGTGGACGTTGGCTGGCCCCTGATGAGACTCGGGACCCTCATTTGCTATTCTATAGTGGTAATCTCACATCATTTTCCCTCTTCTAACATGTCAAGATTATTTGTTAAATTTTCTCACAAGAATGGAAATTTCCGTTTTATTAATTAGAGCCACTTTCTTCCACTTTAATTTGCTTGTGCTTCTTGAAACCATTAATGAGTAATGGAGGAGTTAAATCATTTCAATAATTCCCTTTAATTTTATGTTGTCTCTTCAACACTTTCTGCAGTCTATCAATCTTTTTTACAAGCTTCTAATCATTTGGATGCACAGGGAGGTGCTGTTGGTGGAGCATGTGTGAGCTTCAATGGATGGGCAATGAAGAAGAGGGGTCCAGTTCATGTGGCCGTGTTTAACCCCATTGGAACAGTGATCTCAGTTGTTTTTTCTGTTATTACCTTAGGCGACAGATTTAACCTTGCAAGGTAAGCTAGCGAGAATCACAAAGTAATTATATCTGACAAGAGCACACTTAACTTCGTCACCTTTCAGTATCCTGATTTTTATTTTTCTCATTTGCAGCCTTGCTGGTATGTTCCTCATGTTCATTGGCCTATACTTGGTGCTATGGGCTAAAGGCAAAGAAGGTTTCCGTGATGGTGATCACCTGGAAAGTGAGTTTGATCCACAGAAGCGTCTCCTGGCTTAATACTTAGCGTCAATATTCAGATAGTTTGCCCTAATTTGTTCAGTCAGCAAACCCTGTATTGGAAAGAGCTGGTGCACAGAGGAAACGCTAGCTTTATTGTATTGACAGGTTCACTTTAAAAACCTCCTGGTGTGTAAATATTGTTTAAGATACTCACCACTTCTGGGAGCTTAGAATGATCAGACTACATGTGTTTCTTGAAAGCTCGAACATATTTTGGGCTGTGTGTAGAAACCTGAGAGATTCTTGGAGAAATGTTTCCGTGGCTAATATAATTGTACTTGTATACAGCGGTTTGATTTTGTTGTAGCCAAGCAATGTTGGAACCAAATTTTTGTAGTTACCATGATCTAGTTTCTGCAAAATATAAAAAATGCATATTAACTTAAATAAAAAAATAATAATTTGCAGTATTTGTTGAAATAAAATAAATTTAAGGAAGTAGAGTGAGGCAAAGATCAATTATTTGAACTTAAAACAATTATTGATTGCTCTTTAGTGATAGTAGTGTGATTCCAATATTTTTTTTCTTATAATTACTTAATTTTTTATTTTTGGCAGCACAGTCGAGAATTAACAGCGAACCCAAGATTTATACGTTATCTTTGTAAAAAAGAAGTAGAGGGATTTTGACAGGAAAAATATAAAAGGGAGGAGTTTTAGAAATATTAAAAGTTTTTTAAATGATCAAAACTATATTAGAGTTGTCTTTTTTATATGGACCTATTTCTGATAGTTAAATTAACGTTACTCTGTTTTAGAAGAACACAAATAAATGAAAATCCCCCGTATGAATGAAAATTGTTTGATTAGAATAAAATACAAAGTTAACACATGAATTTGAGAGTAACAACAAAAAATATATGTATCAAACAAGGTAGCTTTTAACCTTAAACCTTCCCTAGTGAAAAACTATTGGATTCACTTGGCTAACCAATGAATATGACGTTTTGAACTATTTAATCTTTTATGCAAACCCAAATAATAGAAATCACACAGTTTATTTTCTTACAATTTTAATTCTCATAGCTGTGTTCATTTTAGCCCCAAACACATCATGGTTTTAGAGAGTACTTTGAAAAATTTAACCTTTTTTAATTCTCATAGAAGTGGCGTTTTACACTCACATAGGTAACTCTTATTAAAAGTATCCTGCAATACTCCTACTTAAATTTCTGAGGCTATAAGAATCATTAAAAGCTTAGTTTATTCTAGTTTTCGCTATAAATAGCACTTTTCTTCATAGGAATAAGTAAAATTGAAACTACTAGTCTAAAACATAATTTAGTTGTCCCTTTAAACCCAGATCTTGAGATCTCTAGTCAACTAGGTTACGTTTTCATCATGGCAATTCTTTGAATATATGCTTTAATCCTATTCTTTTCGATGATTTATCGACTTGCTATCTTGTTAAGTCTTTTGTAAATGAATTTGCAATGTTATCATTTAACTTTACATATTCAATAAAGATAATCCAATTTAAGAGCAATTGTCTTACAATGCTGTGTCTTCAATGTATATGTCGAGACTTGCTATTACATGTATTATTTTATGTCTTACCAATTGCAGGTTAGCTATCACATTGCATATAACTAGCACAAGTTTTGGCCAGCTCAGAACATCCTCTAAAAAGTTCTGAAGCCACCCTGCCTCTTCATTAGCTTTGTCTAAAGCTATAAACTCATACTTTATAGCAGATCTCACTATATAAGTTTGTTTAGAAGATTTACAAGAGACAACAACTTCTTTAATAGTATAGATAAACCTACTTGTTGGTTTTGAGTCTTTTATATCAAATATCCAGTTATCATCGCTATACCTTTCAAGTATAACTGAATACATTGTGTAGTGTAGTCCATATGTTAAGGTGTATCTCAAATATTTGAGAACCCTTATAATGGTCTTACAATGATCCTTACTAGGATTACTTGTATAAATACTCATTTTGTTAACTGCATATGTTATGTCTGGTTTAGGACAGTTCATAAAAAAAAATATAAAACTTTCAATGATTCATGAAAGTTTTATTTAAGATATTACATCACTAATATTTTTGGATAGATATAGATTTACATCAATCACTGTCTTGGCTATATTGTTCTTATTCTTATCAAATTTATCAAGAATCTTCTCAATGTAATGACATTGAAATAATATTAAGTCATCATGTGCTTTAAAAATTTTCATTCTTACAATCACATCTGCTTCACTCATATCTTTCAAGTTAAATTTTTTGGTCAATATTTTCTTGGTGATCTTAAAAATATTTGTATTACTACCAAGTATTAACATATCGTCTACATATAGATAAATTATGACATGTTGTATTTGTGGTTTTTATATAAACACATTTATCATATTCAATGATTTTAAAACCATTTGACAGCATTACGTTGTCAAATTTCTCATGTTATAATCTTAGTGCTTGTTTCAAACCATATAAAGATTTAAAAAACTACACACATTTCTTTCATGTCGTAAAACCTCAAATCTTCAGGTTGTTTAATATAGATTTATTCATCTAAGTACCCATTTAGAAAAGCAATTTTAACATCCATTTGGTGTGTCTCAAGATTGTTAAGGACAACTATAACAATTAAAACATGAATAAATGTTATTCTTGTAATTAGTGAATGTGTGTCAAAGTATTCAAAATCTTCCTTTTGCATATACATTTTACTATGAGTCTGGTTTTAATTTATCAATAAATTCATCAACCTTCATCTTCCTTTTGAATATCCATTTGTATCCTAATGGTTTATTCCCAAAAGGAAGATCCATTGATTCCCACATATGATTTTGCATGATGGATTCTATCTCATTATTTTTGGCCTTTTTCTAAAATGGTGCTTTTGGAGTTAATATTGCTTTTTTTAAAGCTTTGAGGTTTGTTTTATAACAAATAAGTTAGAAATTAAAGACCGAAAGTTTTAGATATTTTAGCCTTGTGCTTCTTCTAAATTCCTCATCCTTTTCAATATCTTAAGGTCACTACCAATAAACTCATTTGCTCTTTTAGTAGTCTTTTCTTCTTGTGTTTTCTTGCAAGGAAACACATTCTTAAAAAATAATGCATTCCTAGAATCAATAATTATACTAATTTGGATATTAAGAATATTTGATTTATGCATAAGAAACTGGTAAGTGGTATTGTTATTAGCATATCCTATGAATATACAATCATGGTTTTAGGTTCTGTTTTGACCTTTTTCTATGGAGGAACCATAACTTTAGTTAGACACCTTTATACTTTTATGTATTTATAGGATGGTGTTTGACCCTTTTATAATTCATAAGGTGTCTTGTCCAAATCTTTATGAGATATTTTATTCAGAATGTAATTTGCTAATAAAAAAAACCTCCTCCACAAGTTCTGAGATAATTTTAAACTTATCAACATGACATTCATCATTTTTTTTTAATATTCAATTCTTGTGTGTTAGCAGTGTCATTCTATTGTGGTGAATAATGAGTCATTGTTTGATGGATTATACTATGCTTAATACAGAATTTATCTAAAGGTGAATCATATTTCCAACCTCTATTGCTTTTTATCACCTTGATCTTTTTACTAAGTTGATTAAATTTAGTTTATTTAATTCAATCAAGTGAGTCGTGTGTTTTTCTTTCTTTTTTAAAACACACTTCCGATAGCTGAATATAATTTTTTACTTCAAAAAATTTGTCTAGTCCTGAAAAACCCAATTCTAGTAACAAATAAAATTGAAAGTTGAACTTTCATTGAAACACACACACACACATATATATATATTGCACTAGTTTATTAACTATAAATCAAGAGAAGCGTATGTATTAGGCCGTCGACCTAAATCTTGCTCAAGAAAATGTTGGTGCGACAACTTAGCCTCATAACCAATTTTGTATGTATCATCTCATCTCCCTTGCACGTATTATTAATTTTAACTTGGTAATTAGAACCGCAGTTGAAATAATATATTTTTATTTAAAATGAATTTTATATTTTTTTAAATTATTTTAATGTATTAATGTTCAAAATTATTTTAATATAGTTTTAAATAAAAAAACATCTTAAACCTTATACACTAATATAATTGCCATTTCTTAACAACGGATGACATTTTCCATCGAGAAAACATAAATAAAACAAGGGCTTGTTTGTTTATGTGTTTCAAAAATATTTTAAAAAAAATTTAAAAAAATTTTATTTTTTATTAATTTTAAATTAATATATTTTAGTGTTTTTAAATTATTTTGATATATTGATATTAAAAATAATTATATTCATACTACAATGACAAACAATCTCTAAATGGTCAGGTTATCCTTTCATTGTTATTTCATGTCATCGTGGCAAGTGAAACCAGAAATTCAGGGACGTACCAGTCAATGTATACGCCATATGGTACAGACCACAGGGTACGGTTCACACCTGGTATTCTTGATTTGGCATTGCCCAGATATCGAGGCCTGAGGGTATGGACTTTTCTTCTCCTCTTTTTTTACAGAAAAATGAAAACGTGAAAGATACCGACTTCTGGCAAAGAGTTTTTATACGCTGCTGCATTCGTACTAAATAACACTGGTTATGCTTATTTATTACCAAATGTACCATTCATAGGCTGCTCTGCTTATAAGCGGACCTTTCCTATTATTTTGGCTGCCGCTAGTAAACCATTTTAACATCACGCGCCCTATCTGTTTTGTTTGTTGGCCGAGAGCTATCGTTGCGGTTTGGAGATAGAAAAAAAATTAAATGTAAGAAAATAATATCAAAACTGTTAAACTTGTAGCAGTATTATAAATCTCAGGTATAATGGTTTAAATTTTAGAAATTTTAATTTGATTATTTTGTTAATATAAGTTTTAAATTAAATATTAAGAAATTTTTCTCTGTTGTTACCATGTTTATTGAATAAATCTAAAGAAAAAAATCAATTCAATATTAAAAATTATATATTAAAAGACATAATTAGATAAAATAACAAAAGATAACCAAAACCACAAAGAAATTAAGAAACTCGTATTAAAAGAATGAAGTTGACAAATTTTGATTTATTATCAACCCAATATTGATGATAAAGTTAAATAAAAAAACTTTATATTAAGTGATAGAATTAAAAAATAAATAAAAAGAGAGTAAAAGTTTTAATTATATGATAAAAAAAATAAATAAATAAACAAAATAAATAAAAATCTCAAATGACCAATAAAAAAGTTGTGGGCTTTTTAAAAAAGCCCAAACATGTGGGGCCTAAAGGAAGCCCACAAGCCTGGATATCATTCATCTTTTTAAAAAAATAAACAAATAGTAGATGATAAATTTTGTTTTTGTGTTTTTAAAAAAAATTATTTTTTTTTTATTTTAATTTATTAATTTTTGATGTCATGATATTAAAAATAATTTTAAAAATTAAAAAAATATTATTTTAATACTTTTATAAATAAAAAATAATTTACAAAATAATAATAATTACACTTTCACACACCCTCTGCATCATGCTCGTTAACCACGTACCTACAACACATATTTGTTAACCACATGATTAAAATAATATATTAACATGCAATCACCCGTCTGTTGAATGAAAATTATTTTGCTCTACATATGAAACGAACCCGTGATCTCTTTTTAAGCTACGTGTATTATCCAACAAACTACAATAACCAAATAGTTAAAATAATACACTAACATGTTTGACTGTTCATGTAAACAGTAAAACCGAACTCTTTTAATGTAGTTGTTTTGATAAGTCAAAGGGAAAGGGAGGAGAAGGTAAGAGAAAATGGTATTTCTTTAGTTTTGTGTCTTAATCACGAGAAGGAAAAAAGAAAATAGTTCTATGGGTCACATAAGGTGGTTGGTCAATCTCCCATTTCAGACCGGAGATGATGGCTTGTGGCTAAACGTGGGACACACCAACGGCGGGCAATGGCTGGTTTTTTGACGCTTTCTTGTGGTCAAGACTCGGTGGCCTAATTGGTTATTGTCCAAGTTAACATGGAAGGTACGTTGTTTTTTATTTCCCCTCGTTGAAAAAAAAAATCAATATTTTAGGATTTCCATTGAGTGTTTTCTAAACATACACTAGCTTTTATTTCTGTTGGATTTTACTATAAATGGAAGAAAAATAATTTTAATTAAGATTCTTAATGAATTTATATTTTTATATATAGCGTGTTTTAGAGTATAGTTACGATTCTTTTTCAAAGTGCTTTTTATTTAGAAATACATTAAAATAATATTTTTTATTTTTTAAAAATTATTATTATATCAACACATCGAAATGATATGAAAATATTAAAAAAATATTAATTTAAAATAAAAAAATAAATTAAATTTTAAAAAAAAAACTTTTAAAACGTAAATATTATTCACTCTAGAGCAAAAGATTCTCTTTACCTTGTTTCCACCGAAACAAGAACACCTTTTATCCTTTCTCGTTGTACTCACAAGGGAAAGAAAAAAAAAGTAATGCTAGAAATAATGATATTTCTTCATTCATTCGTGTTATTACCTGACGTGGCATGTTCATTGTAAAAATGTTTTTAAGATCATAATAGGATAGTTTTCACTTTCTTTTTTTCATTAAAAGGTTTGTTAAGTCCGTAATTATATAATGAAGGCAACCTTTCTCTTACTAATTTATTTACGCCTACCATGTATTGCCACTTCATCTAGTAAGAAAATCTAGTTATTTCTAGCATTACTCAATGAAAAAATAAAAAAAAATATTATTTTAATATATTTATAAATAAAAAATATTTTAAAAACAAATATTATTATTATAATAATAGAAGCGGAAATTGAGGGGAGAGAAAAGCGCCTTAGTTGTCACTTGTAGCATGTAGATTGGAACTGCATTTAATTTAAAGAAACAGGAAAAAAAAAACTAGCGACAAACATCAAATACACCGCAAACTTGTGTCACGCGAAGAAGACGAGAGTGGATAAAGTATACAGCATAAAAAGCACCTGCCGGCATGCGAGACCTCTTACTGTGACAGTTGGCACAAATACCACCCTCACAAAGTGGCGGAATCTTATGGATTTTCTCATTTAAATTACTACGTAGTTATTACTTATTAGTGCATTTAAATACTTTTAACTAATTTTTTTCCTTATAAAAAATTAATAAATACACTAACAAGAGGTGCAGCTTAAGCTCATTTCTTTTGTGAGGTGTTAATTTTCTAATATAAAATAAAAGGCATTTACTCGAAAATGAGAAAATAGAAAGAAAAAAAAGATGGCACGTGGTTCGATCACCAGTGGCCCACCTCGGAGGCTCGTAGCTAACAATAAACGAACCAGTTCTTGTTTCTTTGTACGGACGAACCACGTATTTATTCAGTTCAGCTGCTTCAATCTCGCTCATTATTACCACGCTTAATAGTTGAGTCTGAAATGATGCCAATCTAATAATAATAACAATAATAAAACAATTAAAAGGAAGTAGATGCATTCTAGGTTACTGTCCGTGATATTTTAAAAGTCGGATACAAAATTAAAAATATATTTTTTAAAAAATATATTAAGATAATGATGTATTAAATATAATTTAATTTGTTAAATTTATAACTAGAATTATAAATTTCTTTTTGAACTCGTAAAATTAAGCACTCATAAAATATTTGAATTTTTATTTTAAACCATAATAACTAAAAAATAATTAAAATAAATCATAAAAATTAGTTTAAAATAAAAAACAACCTAAAATGTAATAATCAAATTGAGCTCCTTGGCTTTTTTATTTTTATTTTTTAAGTATTATTAACTCTTTTTAATAATCAAATTGTACGGTACTATAGTATTATCAAACACTCTTGAAAATTAAAAGAAAAAAAAAACTTAAACTAAGAAACTATGTTATTAATCTGAAATTATAAGGAAAAAAAAAAGGGACCATGAAGATATTGAAAAAATAAAATAAAATGAGATGGCCAAATAAAAAGAATGAACCACGCTCTTGCACCAGCCGGCACCAACAGCTGTTAGGTCTGTTCCCTTTACCACTTGACTGTAACATTTCTTTATATACAAATGCATGTTAAGAATATATTTGACGGCGAGATACAGTAAAAGAAAGAAAAAAATAAACAGTGTGATAGTAGGTGAAAAGAACAAAACTGGGGAGGCAAGAACAGTGAAGCTGCATAAACTTTCACAAATGATTTAAATGTATTTAGGTAATTATATTAGTATTAATTCGAGACACAGACATGGCATTGATGGATAGCTCCTGTCCATAGATTATGAAATTGTTGAGTCCACTCAATTCATTCATGATGAAAACAAGAGATGGGTCATGAAATGCAGCTTACATTTTCTTTTTGGAGGGGGCAAAGGGCACAGCTTTGGGAGACTTTTCAAACGAGGCAAGCAGGTCATGCATTTTATATTCCAAGAACAGTGCCAGTGCTTCGTATCATAAAAATAAGATGCTTGCACACTCCATAAATCAAGTCACGGAGCTTGGCATGGTAAAGTTCAGCGATGGGACCAAACAAAATCCGCTTCATGTTTTCAAATTGCAACGAACCCATGTTACAGAATCAATTTAAACTTGGTGGAGAAATAAAAAGATGGGAGGTGGTGTGGAAGCAATTGAGTGTCACTGCTTCCCTTGAAAATATGTAGAGAAAAATAAAGTTATTAAAGACTAAAAAGAAGGCTCGTACACTGTAATTGTCTAACTGGCATTATATTCTATATATATATATATGGAATTCTACAAAGTGGTAAAATGAAGAGTTTACCACCTGAATGGGCAAGGTTTGCATGTTACTGGTCCCTCTTTCTCCATTCATGATCACAATTTTTATTTTTTATATTTTTTAGCTATTCTAAAATACCATCTACGTTATTATTACTATATTGTTGTTGTTGTTGTTATAGAAGTTTACAACTGTTTTTTTTTTTTTTTTTTGATTCTCAAAATTATAATTTTTGGGTTGTGTGTGTCTTTTGGTGGAGGAATGCTTGTCACCTACTCCTTTTAAGTTCCCCCAATTCTCTATGCTTCTCTTATTGCCTTCTACGAAACATTATAGAAAGAGGTTAGAGAGAGAGGGGGGTAAAAAAAGCTTTGATCTGTGCTTGCTAACTGCTTGAATGGAGAGGCATAAATGCAAGCTCTGTGTTAGAACTTTTCCAAATGGAAGAGCTTTAGGTGGTCACATGAAGGCCCACTTGGCAGCAACTCGGCAGCAACTCGGCGGGCTTGATCGTAATGAGTCATTTTCATCCTCGTATTCTTCTTC